>OZ012735.1:51459252-54283002 GCA_963859935.3 Lathyrus sativus | reverse complement strand
TGGGGTCTGAGGAGGACCCATTGGCCCAATGTAAGTCAAAATAGGTTGCATATGAGAAATCGCATGTGTGGGCATCGAACTTCCCATATACGGTATTGCCTCTGAAACAGATGCTGAGACCGTTGGTCCCCCTGTCAAAACTCCTATGGATTATTCTACATTGTCGTTTGGGACATCCTGAGAATTATTTGGCTGGTTTAGATTCGTTGCCATTTTCCTCCTATATCTCCTTTTTGGTCTATCTTCATTAATAGTGGCTATCTTACCACTTCTCAATAACATGCAACGAAGTTTTTTCTCTGAAAGAAAACTTTTTTACCACGAACTGATAAAGTTTTTCCAAAGATAATTTTTTCCTAAAAAATGATTTTCTTAACAGCTTAGCACTGTCCCACTGGGCGTGCCAATTTATTTACCGTGAAAATTAGCGAACAACCGCTGGTCTAACAAATCGAAAGAGATATGTGTTACTTGCAGGATCGACCACACAAATCCTAGGACATGTGCTAATTGGTCTTTTAAGTGAAGTGGATGAGAATTCTAAACACTTCGACAAGTTCCATGATAAAACAACTTATTTCAAGTATGAATAAATTTAAGTAACGGTAAGAGGAAGTAAATTGCTGATAAATGACAAGGATAATAACTTGCATGAAGAAAAACAAACTTTTAAGTAAAAGAAGTGTTAAATTGCATTGAAATAAAAATTGGTGCTTAACCAACTTACATCCTCACGTCTCGTTTTCTCTCAATCACACAGATACTTAGAGTAACTATAGATTTTGTACACAATTGGACACACACATCTTAAAACTAAGACCTGTTATTTATAACTATCGAACATAACCGCTATTAACGGCTAACAAGTAAGACCAAGACAAGTGTTACTACGAATGCCTTCAAACCACTGGAATGCTCCACGTGTCTTTCTCAAAACGAACGTTCCCTCTTTTATTTGAATTCAAATGAACTCTCGTCGAAGACTCCCCCGAACTATGCTTCTGTCGAATTGGGTCTTTTAAATATTGAGGAATATTTCTAAGTCCAAAACACAGAACCTTTTTGACAAACAAAACTTCTTCGACTCATAAAACGTCTCAGCCGAAGTAACTAAATTTTCCCAAAAAATTCTATTTTCCATTTTTTAACTCTGCTTAGGTGTCGAAATTAGGAGCCAACAATAACATATGCGACGTAAAATCTATAAAAAATAAAGGCGTCTTTTGGATTCCATATAAAATATAAAACTGCAGGAGCTGAGAATCGAATCTCAAATCCTGAACATATATTTATGTCGATTTTTCATAAAACCGAGGTAACATATTGATTTTTTTATTAAATAAAACAAGACGCTCCCGTTACATACACCATCACTGTTATATTTTCCGTGGTGAAAGTTTCATCATAAAAGTGTTATTTATTGTATTAATAAATTTATTATGAAACTTTAAAGACGAACATATAAGTTAAAACACAAACATCTTATTGATTTTCTATGAAAAAATGTGAAAGTGGAACCAAAATTATTTAAATTTAAAATAGAAGGAATAATTTTGTAAATCAAATAAAATTGAGGGATAAAAATGTAATTTAGCCAAACATTTAATGAAAGTAGTTGATTCTTCAAATACAAACAAAAATATTAATAGTAAAATTTCTTTTGGTTGTACATAAAAATAAAAAAATAATTATCTTTAACTAATTTTTTTAATTAATATAAAATAATTACTTTTGATTATTATTGTTATTGGAATGAGTACGTGCTATATAAGTTTAAATTTAACTTTGATAGGTAGAATTAAGGCATGTTTAATTAAACTTTTGGCTAGTTTAATTAATCAAACCTTAATATATTGTTTAACCCACCTCATTATGAGAAGGTATTCAAATTTAATTCGCTTTTGTCTCAACTAGTTTTAATCAGATCAAATTATTCAAATCCAATTTTAACAGTATTAAACTATTTGTTGTTGGGGTGAGCATGTAAAACAATATAGTAGCCGTTAATTAAGGTTATAGGTAATGGCGATAATGATTGAATTTTGTTAAAAAAAATGTAGTCGTAGTTATAAAGGCATATGCCTGTGTTTTGCTGCAGGTCGGCGTTTCTTGCGGCTACACTTTCCAAGGGAATAATCACGAGTGTCTCACATACTCTTTCATCCATTATGTCTCTAACATTGCGTATCATTATATCTAACGTCACCACCCACAAAACAGTCGACACCTTCCACTAGCGATGATCTCATATTGGATTTCTTTTACTTGATACAAACTAGGGTGGACACGTTTATTGAAAACCGTCCGATCCGTAGTTTCGTATGCAATCGGTCGGGTCAAAGATAGATATTTGAGTCTATTAGGTGCTAAATTCGGTTTCAAGTTGTTGTGGCCGTTTGGGTCGGTTGAGCCGGTGCAATTCAAAATAATTGAACTCGACCGTTTAATAACATATTTGAGAATTTTTTATAGCACCCTAGATATTTTTATTGTACCATGTGAATTTTTACAAATATTCTTTATTTTTGAAGATGTATTTTCGAACGAACCATAAGATACATTCAACAAATGTTATTATGAGTTACGTCTTTTTTTTTGTTTAATTTATTTCGGAGAGCATCTCTAGAATAATTCTGTAGTTACATCTTTGGAGACACACCGGTAAATGATTCAACAAAAAAAGATTTTTTTTTTCAAAATGAAATTGATATTTATAACATAAAATGAGCATTACAATGATGATTTCAACATAAAATTAAATATTACATTTAAATATTCCAGTGGACGTTTGCACATTTAAATATCCCACTAACCCTAACATCCGCTTGCATCTTGAGCTCAAATTTGATGAACTCAATGTTTTCTTTATTGTCAATCGAAGGTGAATGGTATTCGAGCTTCATAATTTTTCGATTGTCTCTATAAGGTATGAGATTGTGGATTCCGTCTTTGATATCTTCAAGGGAGGTGAAGTCGGTGAGCTTGAACGTTCACCGGAGTGTAGAGCCGGAGAAGAAGACATTTGCGACATACCAATAGATGTTTATTTGTGACATTTGAGACATTTTGAGTTTGTGTGAAATATAAGATTAAAGCACCTAAATTTATAGAAGACATAGATCAATTTGGACCACTCATTAACTGACATATTGATTCCGGAGATATATCTCTAGAAACGCACCTTATTATCTTGTTCCGAAGATGCATCTCCAAAACTACTCCTAAACCAATATCGCACCAGAACACTATAACAGAACCATTTTTTTCATTGACAAAAACACACATGTTGTTATGGTGTAGAACAAAAATGCATAAAGACAAAATATGAACAAAAGGTGAATATATAAAACTTCATTTTTTAGACACAATTACATACAATTATTTGTCTGATTAAGCAAGAAATTAAAACGAATTGAAACATGTGTTGCCGGCTAAACCTATAGGTGGTACCCCCTTGGACTTATGTGCATTTGATTCTTTTTCAACGTTGTTCAATCTCTCAAATTGTTGCATCCTTTCCATAAAATAATTCGGTCAAGTCTCAACTTTTGTGGTTGAATGAGTCATCCACTTCGATGATTTAAGTGGTATAGGAGATCTCGGTTTCAAGTAAACTTGAACAAAATGACTTGATTATGAAAGCCACTCAATACACATGATTCGATCATTTAGATTTTGGGATTGTGTGGTGCGCAGTGGAAAAAAGGTTTCCGAAAAATCACAGCTGTCAAGTCAACACATACTCTATCATACACGCGTGCTATTAGATGATCCATTTTAGGAAAGCGTGTCCATTTTTCCTCAAGTACCGGACCGCTATAACAAGGAACAAGAGACTCATAAACCGCATAGAAATTGTCTTTCTTTCCGTACAACCGCATGTATGATTCTTTATGTGTCTTCAAATTTTGGATAAGTTGATGTCAAAAAAGTGTATGACTAGCTTTTCCTTAATGAGTAAAGCCGAAACATCTCGGTAACCGCAATTACCGTCCCTTACAATATTGTGCATAAAAACCGGCATCTCGTCGATGAATGAAATCTTCGGTAAAAGCAGTGTTGGAGGTGGTTTGCTAATGCAAGCTTCTTTCACAAAACATTTTTGAGATTTTGGAGTCAGCGAGTTGGGAAAAACTTTGTCAATGTGTTCAAAATATGAAGGAGACAGTTTACTCGAGTTGTCATTCAATGTAGGCTTCATTTTCTCCGGAACACCTTTTATTTTTACCGGTTGAAAATGTGGTTTCATGTTGGTGGTTTCTGGATAGGCAATCTTCCTCAATTGTTCTATGATGTGGAGTTTCATGTTGTCATCGGCCTTCAAAAATATCTCTTGTATCACTTCTCATTTGATCAAAATAGAGATATTCGATTTACCGCCATTCGTGCATCTGTCATCATCAAACCTAAGTCTCTCCCAATGACTGCAAACCTCATCCATTCTTATTGGTTCACCAAGTTTCATATTTTAGCAATAACATAAGCACATGGACAATCATATGTTTTCACAATTGTGCATCCATACTTTGCGCTATTGGAGTCTACATTATCAGCTCTTTTAGCCTCGTGAAAAACATAGTTCAAACCCACCCGAAAAATGTTACCAACCAACTGAGAATATATAGTGTTATCTTTAAATTTATGTTCCAAAACTGTGATGCTCCGACCAAATGTTGTTTGTATCTCATTATGTTGGTTTTGAATCATGTGGTTCACGGAGTCCCAGTCTCTACCCAAATCCCCCTTACTATTTTCCAACCAAAATTTCAATGTAGCATGAGCCGACTCAACTCTGTTAGTTATTGTATTTCCAAGGTGTCTAACATTATTAGTCCACGCATAAACTATCTTCTCATTCATCTGGTCAAGAATTGTGCTTTCAACATATTTCAACAAATCTGGACACTTTTCACGCGCTTTCCTAAAATGAATAATTTAATTGACATATAGTTCTTTTGTTGAAGAATTTATTATACGATTACATGCATCCATTATTTTTTACACAACCACGTCCGCCTTCGCCAATTTTCCATCTTCCGACTTTATTTGTTTCGTCCCTATAACGGGTTTAACAAAAATTCTCACATTCTTTGTCATGTGATACCTACAAAGTAATGCATAAGAAAAAGAAAATACCTTTGCAACTGCATTCATCAATACGGTATCGCGGTCAGTAACAATCGATTTAAGTATCTCACCTTGGACCTTCAACAGTGAACGACACACCTCTAATGCCCAAATAAAATTGTCCTTTTTTCACACTCAAGAAATGAAAAACCAACAGAATATGTTTTCTCAGTTGAGGTAACACCAACCATCTAAAATAATGGAAGTCTATACTTGTTGGTCTTGTAGGTTAAATCAAGTATGAGCCCCGTAGGAAACGTGTTGAACAACATTATGAAATTAGGATGAGTCCAAAAAATATCTCTAACCGTAACTCCATTATCGCAAGTTCGGTACCTGGACACGTAACTGTTATCGTCCAACAATTTCAAGAGTTGTTGCATCTCGGTTCTATCCCCCTAAGCGCCTTGTTAGTGAGGTACCGAATACTATACACTTGCTTGATATTTGATATATTGTTGGGTCGTTTCTGTTTCAATATTGCAAGTATATTTTTCAGTTGAACAAGATTCAAGGTCATGTCAGCAATACATTCCTTCTCTTCCGACTTGAGCCGACAGACAATAGGATAACCGGCTAATTTTAAACACAAATCATGGTTATGCAAATTTCCTATCACATTAAATCTTTAATTTTTGTTTGCCAACATGTAACCACGAACCTTAAGCGGACACTCACATTTTCTTGTACATATGTCGTCTCTTTTAAAATTTCGAAGAGGAGTTCATATTTTCCGCTCCTTTCGCACCTCATTGTCACAAAGGCACATCTTCTATATGAACCATTATCAGACCTTCCGATAACGACACCAAATCCAAGTTTTGAGGCCTTCATACGAATCCATTCAAACATTTGATCACGAGATTCAAACTCTTCCTTGTTTTTAAAGTCGTTGCCAACATCTACCGCATTTACAACAACACCTTGAACATTCAGAGAAACAACCACACCTTGAACATTCGGAGAAACAACTTGTTTTGAAAAAACATCGGGGTGCACCATACCTAATAAAAACAATTAAAAAAATAACAGAACATAAGGTCAAATACTGTTGTAGAATAACTTCAAAAATGAACACATACAACTTCCGCAAATGCATCTCTGGATAAGTTCATACACGCTCTAGAGATATATTTCCGGACATAGTGTAACTTTTTTTAAAGAAAAATGGATGATTAATGTGAGAAATACAGTGGGAAAAGAAAAATCTTTACCTGCAATTCTACCTTCGTTTCCTCCCTATACTATGTTGAACTAAAAGGGTGGAGATTTGGAGTGAAAAATGGATTGAGAATGAAGGGTTTTTAGGGTGAAGAATTTGGTTGAAAACCAAATATGTCAACAATGGAGAAGTGATCATGTCGCTGGATTCTATATCAAATATTTCCAAAGATGCATCTTTTGCAATTTTTCATTTTCCTTTTTTATGGTAACTATTAGGATCCTTTCCTAAATATATATCTTATTTCATATTTCTTCTTATTTATTTATTTATTTTAAATGTTTTATTTTATTTTAGATAATCATATTCTAGTTGATTTCTCACCTCAAATGAACTAAAAAGCAAGTGATTAATGTTTTCTTTTTCTTTTTTATTTTAATTTTAGTTAAGAAAATTTCATTGTTAAACTTCTTTCTTCTCACAAAATATCATTTTGTTAATAAACTGCTATAACATATTTTATTTGGAGTAATAAAAGCAAAAGGATAAATCTGACTTTTTTTTATAGTTTTTTTTATAATGTTCTGTTTTTTTAAATATTATTTAATGTTTATTTTTAATTTTTTAAGTTTCATTCAACTTTCTGAGTTCCCATTATAAATTTATATATAATATTTTTGATATTCGGTTGATGTTTACTAATAAATTTACTTATTAATATTAATTTGGGTGAATTTTTCTATTGAGTTTTTATTTATTATTTAGTGTTTCTAGTAATTGTTTATTATTTTTGTGTTTTTCTTTTTTGGAAAAAATAAATTTTGATTTTAACCTGGATTTTCCAATGAAGTTGGAGTCAATAGCCATGGAGAATTGTGAGTTTTGTGTGTAACCGTGTAAGTTGCTTTACTATTAATTTTGTGATTTAATTTAATTTAATTGTATGGATATAAATATTTCATTCAATCATTTAATTATTGGAGTTACATATAGGTTGTAACTTAACATGGTTTTTTATATTATTTTAGTATGGATGCAACTATAAGCATCAAACCTAAAGCTTACAACATTCAAAACTTCTGCAACAACTACTCTTTGATTGAAGAATTCATTTTTAAAACTGTATATGTATAATTTTAATTTAATCATGAATGATTGTAATTTTATGATTTATTGTATAGTTCTAGTTTTGTGTTATATCTCTTATGTTAGATTAATTTACTAGAGATATGACACAACACTAACTTCATTCGAAAATGAGAAGAGGATGAGAAGAAGACACGATATTACTAAGAGAGATTTGATAAAATTGAAACTAAAATATTAAGTGTAAAAAAGAGAAAATCATTAATCTTATTGAACTGCGATAAGATCTCGATTTTGTACGAGACATAATGTTGGATAGTTAAAAATCAACACAAGAATAAAATAAGTGTAATTGAGATGAAGATGATGCGGTGGATGTGTGGTAAGACTTACTATGATATAATTAGAAATTAAAATATTAGAGAGAGTGTTGGGGTAATGCCTATAGTGGAGAAGATGACGAAAAATAGACTCGTGGTTTGAGCATGTAGAGAGAGGACCGATATATTTTGTAGTAAGGAGAGTAGACCACAGAGAGAGAGAGAGAGAGAGAGAGAGAGAGAGAGAGAGAGAGAGAGAGAGAGAGAGAGAGAGAGAGAGAGAGAGAGAGAGAGAGAGAGAGAGAGAGAGAGAGAGAGAGAGAGAGAGAGAGAGAGAGAGAGAGAGAGAAGAAACAAGTAGAAAATGGAAAGACCTTGAAAGACTATCAAACAAGTTATTGAGAAAGATCTCGAGATTAATTATTTGGACATAATTGTTTGATTGAAGGGTGTCAATGGTGGTACAAATGTATGTGGATAAAAGAGTTTCCGCTTGATGGGGAACATTGTGGATAGACTCACACTTGAGAGGAGTCTTGAGAATAATAAGTGTGAGTTAGAAATGTTGAGAAAATAAAGTGTGGGGAAGTGTTGGTTGAGAATTTCGACGCCATGTTCTCATTTGAGAAACTAAGTAGAAATTAAAGTTTCTTAAATTTGGTTGACTTCGACAGGAGTTAGTATTGAAGTTCTATCGAAGTGGTTCTCATAAGGAGACGTGCTTGAACAAAAAAACTTAGAAACATTTTCTAAGTGTAAAAGGTCACTTCGACGAAGGGATGATTTGGAGCCTTCCTTCGACAGAAGTTTGAATTTCAAAATACTGATAGATAACTGTCTTTTGTCCTTATCCGTTTCTCAGGAGAGACGCGTGGAGAACTATGGCGAAACGAAGGCGTGCAGGGTAAAACGTGTCAACTTTTGGAGAAATACTCGTTGGAAACAATTATTTTGACGTATTATAAATATGGGTCTTAGTATTAGGATTTTTGTGTGTTTAATTGTTGTACTATACTCAAAATTTACTCAAAGTATCCAAGTTAAAGCGAGAAAAGAGTTACTGTTGAGAAATGCACGTTGAAACACCATATTTTATTCAATAAAATTTTATTTTCATTTGTCAATTGCTCTTTACTGCATTTCTTTTTCTTTTGAGTTATTTTCTTCATTGCATTTCTTTTATAAACTTTTACGAAGTTTAATCTTTTCAACAAACAATCAAAATAATATTTTTTACACTAATGAATGATGTCGAAGTGTTCATAAATTTTCCATAAATACATTAATACAATAACCATGTCTTCAGGATTCACTGGTTGGTCCAGCAAGTAAACCAAATTTATGGAAGACCAACAATTGTTTACCAATTTTCACGGTAAACAAATTGGCACGCCCAGTGGGACAGTGTTATTGTGTTTGAAAATATTCTTTTCACTTTTTCTGGAAAGGTTTTACTTTTAAGTTCTTCATATTTATCTCTCTATACTTCGTTGCATGAGACTTATGAGTGGTAGAATAGCCACAAAAAATGAAGAGAGACCAAGGAGAAGATACGTAAGGAAAATGGGGAATCCAAATCCACCAAATAACCAAAATAATGAAGAACCACCCCTTTCTTCTTCGACAGGGAGTAATACGTACGGCAAATTCGACGCCTGTGGAGTCGATTGCCCATAGTGGTCCCATTCTATCTTATGTGAGAACACAGGGTCCACCATTGACCTCCACTCCAGTGGAAAAATAATTCATTTAGACCTTATGTGCCTGGATTGTCAATGGCTCCAATAGGATGTGGACAACCTTATGTCATGCCAACATCAGTGATGGCAAGTTTACATAATGCATCATCAATGTTCTCAGAACCAGTGGTGAATGTAACTTCGCCATTGCAAGGATCTGGTTCAGGCATCAATAAAATGGGTCGAATTAGCCAGCCCTTAGGGACAAAATTTCCTACCCAGATACCCAATATCACTAACAATTCTGCAGCAACGATAAGGCAATAGATGGACGAAAGTAATCATGAGATAGTCCAGATATTTTCCCAACAAATGAGAGTTATATTCAACCTCTTAATCTAGAATACTGCCCAAACTAATCAACAATTGGCAACACAAATGACGCGCATTACTGATTTCTTTGAAGTTCCACAACCCCCTCGATGGTACAGAATATTGGGGTGGTCTTAGAAGAAGACCATACAATTAGCCAAGTTTAACCAAATATACCTCAGGCGAACGTATTAAACCAGGGGGCAGTAGTCGAACCACCTAGGGTCGAACATCTTAGAATTGAACAACCAATCCAGAGGGAACCAATGGTAGTAATGGTAAATAGAAACCAGAACGCTGAATAAGCAATCAATCAAGTTCGACGCAAAGATGTAGTGGCAGATAATAACCTAGCAGCCATGGCCAAAAGGATTATGGACAAAAATGGGGTGAATGTTGGCCTTCATAGGCCAAATTATACGTCACCATTATCTGAGTATATCTTGCAGTCAGATTTACCCCTAGATGGAAAGTCCCCAAATTCACTAAGTTTTCTGGGGATACTAGTGAGTTCGTAGTCGAACATGTGGCAAGATACTTGATAGAGGCTGGTGAAATTGCCAATAATGAAAACCTAAGAGTGAAGTATTTCCCAAGTTCACTCGCCAAAAATGCTTTTACTTGGTTTACAATACTGCCAACGAACTCGATCCACAATTGGACTCAATAGGAGAGATTGCTCCATGAATAATTCTATATGGGACAATTAAAGATAAGCCTGAAAGAATTGGCTAGCATTAAGAGGAAGTTTTATGAGCCAATAGACTATTACCTCAATAGGTTTCGACTGCTTAAGGCAAGGTGCTTTACTCAAGTGTTTGAGCATGAGTTGGTTGAAATGGGCGCTGGTGGCCTCGACTATTCAACTAAGAAGAAGTTGGATACCCAGTACCTGAGAGATATAGCCCAGTTGGCTGATAGAGTTCGACAGGTCGAACGACTTAAGGCTGAAAAAGCTAGGGCAAACAAGAATAGAAAGGAGAGGTTGCCTACGTCGAATTTGACGAAGATGAATAGGAAACTAGTGTCGATCCCTTTCAACGAAAGTGAAATTGACCTTGTTGAATTAAAGCAAGACCCACCTTACGCTTGTAAAGTTCTAACATCGTCAAATGGAAAGAATCCAATTGATTCATAGAAGAACGATAGGTTCCTTAAAAAGACTTATACCTTCGACGTCACCAAATGTGACTAAATCTTTGATTTATTAGTCAAAGATGGCTAGATGATGGTGTCTCCTAGCGCTAAAATGCCTCCTTTAGCATAGAGAAAAAGAGAGGTTTCTGTAAGTATCATAATTTTCTTAGTCATAAAACATCTCAATGTTTTCTTTTCAGGGATCTCATTCAAAATGCCGTCAAGGAGGAAAGACTAAAGTTTGCAGATAAGTCAAAGAACCAGATGAAGATGGATTATGATCATCTACCTGTTGTTGATGCGCACTATTCAAAACCATATATGGTAAACATGGTCGAAGTTGCTGATGACTTTTCCAGTGATGTTGTAATGGTTGAGGCTACTGACAACTTCACTAGAAGAGTTGCTGAAGACTCTAATCAAGAAACCATTGAGGGTTTCATCCAGGTTGCTGGAAATTTTAACCACGAAGTCACTGAAGACTTCGACGAAGAGGCTACTGAGGGCTTTGCTAAGAAAGTCACTGATGACTTTAAGATTGAAACCACTGAGGGTTTCATGAAGGATATTGATGAAGGCTTTAACAATGGAACTATTGAAGGTTCCAACCAAGTAATTGCAATGTATGAGACTACTGATGGTTTCATACAAATCAACAAAGAAACTAAGGCTACTGAAGGCCTTAACAAGAAACTTCAAGAATTGGATATCTCTGCAGGGACCAACCTTGGGATTAACATGGTCGAGATAACCCAAGAGTTCGTGATGGATATGGAAGAATGTACTCTTAAACAAGAAAAATATGCTAAAGTGGCATATCCAAAACTAGAAGAAAATCTGATTTAGTTTCTTCACAGATGCCAGCGAAAGAATTCCCAAGTGATGTTGTGTTCCAGATGCAGTGCTGTCTTTGACCGAAAAACTGCGGAGAACATCTAAGGGGTTCGACGGACAAGAGATAGGAACAAATGGAGGAACTCAAACAACCATGGCGCTTTCGAAAAAAAGGGAGCACCAAGGAGGAATGATCAACATGGACCAGGGATACATGGCAATAGGCCATCAACATTCAAGCCCACTTCTGATGCCCCCAAGGGCAAGTGGGTGAGGCCAGTTGAGAAAAGAGAGAATGGCCAGAAAAAGTGGCAAAATTTTAAAGTCGAAAGAGGATCTTCGATAGCATACCGAATGGAGTTCCGCAGCTCCGAAGAACGACGATGACTTGGCGACAACACCGCTTGTAATCGCCACCGTTTACAGGGTTTTGAGTCGTGCGCAAATTTCACTGCAAGAACAACCACAACATAACATCTTCAGATCCTCAACGGCTTTACAATAACACCGGCAAAGGACTTGACATTGGTAACACTTTCATCTAATTCATAATCTGCTAGCCTGTTTCAAGTTTGGATTGTGTATGTCAGATTTGTGTTGAACTGTTAGATAATTATGAAAAAACAATTATATTCTGCTACTAAGGTTCATTGTAATCTATTTCAATAACGATTCAACTGCTTATATCTTTCGTTTTGTGTCGTAACATTAGAAATACAATTTAGTTCGGTTTCGGTTGTTGGTTTTTCTTTTGTGTTCAATTATAACCTTGCAAACTCATGAGATTTTGTCGAAGATTGGTATGCTGCCGATAGTTATGCATCTACTTCTCTTTGCTCATTGTTTTGCCTTTTTTTTTCGCATCGTTCGCATCGTTTTCGCATTGTTCTGCCGATAGATTCAAGTTAAAATTTTATGTTAGGTGAACTATCAGTCATGGGTATTGCGGTAATGACAAACGGGTTTCTTGATTCGTGTCCACGATTTTGTCTCGATTATTTTTTTTGCAAAATTTTGTTTAATTTCTTACTGGGTTTTTATGCTGTTGAGAATGCAGAGTATTTGATTTCTTCTTATGTCTGCAATAGTACTACTTTACAACGATTTCTATAGCATCACCATGATTAACTATGATTAGCTAGAGTTGATGCTAGCTTTAATTCCATGCCGAATTCACGCAGATTAACTTTCTACCATGAAAGGTGTTGTTTCAAGTTTATGTATTTTGGTTTCATCGTTAAGTCGCATGCCGTAAAGTGTTTTCACTTTGGAAATTTCCTTGCTTTTGTTTCAAGGGTGGTAGATTTTAATAATTAGTATTGAGTTTTTTACTGCCATTAAGTCATTTGGCTTAATCAAAAGAAAACGGCAGTGTGAACATTGTTTTTCTTAAAAAACTAGAAAGTGATTAGGATCTTTGGCTTAATTATTTATTATTATTGTTATTTTTTTTCTCTTCTAAATTATTTCTTCTTATTTCATTATTTATTAGAATACTACATGAGTAATATTACTATTTATTTGATTAATTTTAGACATTTCAAGACAATTTTCTAAACAAAAGTCTAGAGTCATTTCAAATTTCTTTTTCAAAACTTGAGTAATTATTTTTAAAATATGATTAATTATTTTTCCTAATCCTAATTCAATTTATTTTCAACATTAAAATTATTTTCTTAATAAATCACGGAAAATTAAATCCTTGAAGTCTAGCACTTCTTGGGTTTTTGGACGATCACTATTAAGGCGTACGACTTGGATAGTGTATCGTTCGACTTTTCGTTTCTAAAACACGCTCCTTAATCTATTGGACAAAGAAATGTCATTGGAGTCTAGCACTCCACGTGGTAATTTCGTTGTTCATTCAAATATTTTTTCGTAAACTAAATCGAATGAAAAAGGTGTCGTTGGGATCTAACATCTCAATAATACGTCGATTAAATGGTTGTGAGGCCGACGTCTCATTTATCAAATAGTCGTCAATTCTCCTAAAAATATTTAACAAATCTAACTTCATATTCTCGTCTCATGCGAACGAACTATTCTCGCACCTCAAATTAAATTCAAATTCGTAACTAAACATTTTCTCGATTTAAACTTCGAAAGAAGAAAGTTCTTGAAATCTAACATTCCTTGGATTTTCGAATGAATAACTCTCGAGGCACGCTCCTTGGGTTGTTATTCATTCAACCTTTCGACTTTTTGACAAACTAAATCATTTTCAAACACCCTCACAAGTCGAGTGCTCGTACGCATTCGCCATCAACTTATTGCACACACTTTCATATTTCATCGTGGTTTCGATATTGGAGGCATCCTCAGGAACTAATATCGTTTCTCACAACCTAACCTTTGACTCGTCGTCAATCCGGTTCCATTTTCAATCAAATCTTCGATTCGTCGTCGAGCCATTTTCAAACCAACTTCCTTTTGCCTCGCATTCCACCTCTTTCGCAACATATTCGATTCAATCTTTTACAAACGCTCTGCTAAAACAATTAATGAAAGAAGAAGGTTTCTTTGAGTCTCTCATTCATTGAATCTTCAAATGAATGACTCTTGAGGCGCATGCTTTGGGTTGTCATTCATTCGCTCTTTTGTCTTAAAAATACCTAATTTCTATTCAAACATATTTTCATAATCAAACCTACGAAAGAAGGATATTCTTGGAGTCTAGCATTCCTTGAATCTTAGAATGAGTAACTCTCGAGGCATGCCCTTGAGTTGTTATTAGTTCAATCTTTCGAATTCAAAATGTTCAACATTTATCTCTAACCTATTCAATCAACTCCCGAAAGAACTGAGTTCTTGGAATCTTTCATTTCCTTGAATTCTTGAGTGACAGCTCTCGAGGCACACCACTTGGGTTGATTATCAGTCAATCTTTCATTTCTCAATTCAACTTCAAACCAATTCAATCCCGTTTCTTTCTGTGGTTGTTACCATGAACTACGGACGCTCTGATTCTTCATTCTCTTTTGAATGTAAGATACGTAGGCACAAGATTGCGATGATCTTGGCGAGCACACCTCTATCTTTCTCCACAATTCTATCCATCTTCCTTTTCCCCCATCCTTTCTCGTATTCAAACTACAACGCTCTGATTTCTCATTCTCGTCCGAATGAGCATACATAGGCACAAGGTGTAACACCCCACTTCCCAAATTAAATAAAATATAAACATTATAAATAAACATCAGAGTTTTCCCCAAAATAGTGGGATATCACATCACCAAATTTTTATAAAAATACTTTATTAATTATTCTCAAAAATAATACAGCGGAAAACATTATTCCAACATTCTCGGCCATCCGCCAAATTTCATAAAATCTTTATTATTATAATTCACAAAAAAAAAGTGATACGTCACAGGATTACAATAAGTTTGACATAAAACAATTAAAACACCCATATCCCGTGTTACGTATCAGAGCATCCTAGACTCGACTGGCACACCACCATCCAAGCTATCTAAGTACCTGGATTATCTGTACTTCCGGAGAAGCACAGACACAACAACAACCAAGGGGTGAGAAAACATGATCAAAAATATATTGGTAATGTAATACATGTAAACAAGGTAGTAAAACACACCAACACACCAATATTCACCCCAACAACTCCATATAACGAACCTACTGTTCAAATTACAATATAACATATTATAATGCAAATATGCAACTCAACACCATGCATGCGGTACCGACTCATTGGTTCATTCAATCGAACCTGGATAGATCACTTACGCTCCTCCTGAGACATGATCTATCCCCCACCATTCTCCACCAAGGAGTACGGATGAATCACTTACGCTCCTCCTGAGACATGATTCATCCCACCAAAACACCATGATATGCACACACCAATGCATAACTATCATATTTAGGCACACTAAGTGCACACGATCCTCCTGATCATATCATCATACATCAATGCATATATGTGTAGATATATTACACCAACACCATATAAATCAATCGGATAGTAAATAAATTCATACTATAACACCATATATAACCACATCCCAACACCCGGGAACACACGATCCTACTGATCACTACATACATATACGTTAACCAATTGTTCACCAACAATATCAAGGAAAACGAGTACCATCACCAAGTAAACAAGTTCATACTTTATCACCAAGATATAAACACGTCCCACCACTCGGGAATACACGATCCTACTGATCACTACACCATGCTCCGCATGATTCATACACCAACTAATTATCCATTTAAATAATTAGTAACGGAAATCACATACTATCACCGAGTACTCACTCTATAACACTCAATCATCTCCCCTATAATCAACAAAGTCCAAAGGCACTACACTCTTAGCGCACACAGTATAACAACATAGAAAAACCCCATTCTGCTACGCTCGCTACACCCTCGCTAGGCGAGCTCCCAGCGAATGCTCGCTACCTGTTCGCTTAGCGAACCTCCTCGCGAAGGCAAACAGAACCTACTAGACTCACTCGCTACCTCACTCGCTAGGCGAGCACCTAGCGAACGCTCGCTGCCTTCTCGCTAAGCGAAGTGCTAGCGAGTTGCCTGCGACTTCTCAAATTCTCACAGTTCAGAATTCTCACTCTTCTCTGATTCAAGCCTATTCTATAACATCCACTTCCTATACTATCCGTATTACGACCAATGCATATTAGGCTTATCAATCTTCCTATAATTCTACTCCAGATCAACATTACGGCACACTACCGACACTTTAGAGTTACTCTGAACCTTACTCAAACCAAACCAACACCAACAGTCAATCAACAATGGCAACATCAAACATTCGTACATCATCATATACATATTATTCCAAAGTCATCACTTAAACAATCTATCGACACATCAAAAAGGTCACACAGAACTTCCCTAAAACCGTAAACCCAACCTATACGCCAAATTAACCAAAAACAACAATTCACCAACACTCAACATATTTCAATCCATCAACATCAACATAACTCAACAATCAATAGCATGTCAATATAAAACTTCATCAACGATACATTCCTACGGGGTTAAGGAATCCCCACTACCCTATACATGTATATACCATTCCCAATTAAGTTTCTTCCCCCTTACCTTGTTAATCGGTTGATCGATGAAATTCTTCCTGGATTTGGTCTCTTGGCCTCCTCTTTTCTTTCCGTTCTTCGTTCCCTTTTTCCTTCGTTCTTCTCACTTCTCTCGTTCTTTCCTCTTCTCTCTTTCCATCGCTCTATCGTGTTATTTTCTCTAATACTTCCCCATCCCTTCATATTCTATTTTCCTTTTTATTTCCTATCCCAATAATAATAATAACTAATAAAAATAATATAATAATAATAATAATAATAACTAATAAAAATAACATAATAATAATAATAATAATAATAATAATAATAATAATAATAATAATAATAATAATAATAATAATAATATTATTATTATTATTATTATTATTATTATTATTATTATTATTATTATCACACCAATTTCCCACGATCTATGGTAATCCCTTTTCTCTCTATTCCAACTTTTCTAATATCTCCTTGCTACCCCTTCATATTTCCTTCCTCACGGTTTCTATCATGACTTTTCATATTTCCATTCTAACTTCCCAATAACCCTTCCACCTCTTATTTTACTTATTTCAACCACTAATATTCCCAATAATAATTCTAATATAATAATTATAATAATCATTATAATAATAATAATAATAATAATATAATATAATACTATTATAATATTATAGTAATATTCAACATAATAATAATAATAGTAATACACCCAACAATAATTATAATAATAATAATAATAATACTAATGATAATAATAACAATTATATTAATACTAATAATAAAATAATATGAATAATAATAATCTTAATATTAATAATACTAATATAATATTACTAATATTAATAATACTAATCATAATAATACTATTAATAATAATAATAATATTATTATTATTATTATCTCACCAAAATAATAATAATAATAATAATAGTAATAATATTATTATCTCACCAAAATAATAATAATATTAATAATACTAATAAATATAATAATATATAATAATAATACCCCCACCAATATTACTATTATTCATTATATTATCATATTCACACCAAAAATCATAATAATATAATAACTATATTAATAATAATATTATATTCTCCATATTAATAATATTACTACAAATATTAATAATAATCATAAATATAATAATAATAATAATAATAATAATAATAATATTAATACCACCACCAATATTACTATTATTTCTTATATTATTATAAACTCACCAAATTACCACCAATGATCTCTCATCTCAGGGACACCCACCAAACATCATCAAATACACCCTACCAAAGGGCACATCAACATATAATATTTAAAATAATAATAAAATGACTAAATAATTAAAATGGGTGTTACAACTCTCCCCCACTTTAACTATTTTCGTCCTCGAAAATTATCTGATGGAAATAATTCCGGATACGCTCCCCGCATCTTTTATTCCAATTCTCAGGTCACACTGCCTTCTGCAGCACCTCCCCATACTACTTTCACCAAAGATATCTCCTCCCTTCGGAGTTGTTCCTCGCTCGCCAAAACGAACTAGCAATGCCTCAACAATCGGAATATTTTTCACTTGTACATCATCCACCTGGTTCAATGTACTTTCTCGACTAAGACACATGAAACATATCATGCCAATTCACAGCGACAACAGAAAAACAGTCTAACATGTTACTCCTCTCATGCCTCCGCTGCGCCACTCTGATATAACTACAGAACACGTGCGAACTTCTGAGATTTCGAAGCTCGACCAACACCAGTCACCGGCGTGACCCTCAAAATACATATTGCCTCGGATCCTCTCGATCTTCTCAGCCATCTCAAGCATAATCTTCAAGTCTGAGTACAACACTCTCACTCGATTTATTTCAACACAGGAGAGTCCTACACTCCCTATCTCACCAAGCCACATATAGTGCCATTCCGACACTAGGATGGTAACCGTTATTATAGGTAACTCAATCAACGATAATTAATCATCCCACGCTCCACCTTGATCCGACACCCAAGCTCTCACCAATTCTCTACAGACTCAATAGTCCTCTCTGACTGACCATCAGTTTGCGGATGATAGGTCGAACTCAACTTCAACTTAGTACCCGAAGCTTCCTGTAAGCCCCTCCAAAATCTCAATATAAACCTCAAATTTCCATCTGACACAATATTCGTCAGTATCTCATCCAACTTCACCACTTTCTCAATATGCATCTCGTATATCCTCAACACGGAATAGTTAATCCACTCCTAACAATTCAAATTAAAATTATGTCTTTACAAATTCTTTGGAAATCTCAACACCAATTTCGTGAAAATACTACCTAATTTCCACTCTAGAATATTTAACGACTACATCAGACTCAACAGTCTCTGATGTTCACTCTTCGAATTCCGACAATTCTAACTAGTATATTCCACCTCTCCTTATCCATGGTCTCAAAAACAATCTACTCAAGTTCGGTTACTTCTTCATAGCACCGAGATGGATACTCCATCTACCTCAATGTATTTCTTCACGAGTACTCCTACTCCCTTCAACAACATCTGATATACATACTCTATCATAACACCTCGTGGTATTATTTCCACAAACCCGACAATCCACTCTTCGACTCTAATTTATCAATTTCAACTAATTCACTATTCAATCCAGATTTCTGACTTTCTCGATTCTTCTCAAGGATATCACTAGTCAGATCTTAATAATAAAAGCTTAACTCCATAAGAAGTATCCTTACTCACAAAACGCATATTATGAAATTTCTCAATTAGTTCTAACTCTTTTCACCATCATCTTCGGTATATGCAAATATTTCTAACTCACTGCATCATCTACCATGTCCGCTTTACTCGAATGGTAATTCAACTCGAAGTCGTACTCTTTTCGAAGTCCCAATTATTTCCTATGCCTCATATTTGTCTTATTCAAATTAAACAAACACCTTAAACTCTTAAGATCACCAAACATCTCCGATCTCAGTCTGAACTTTTGAAGACTCCGACTCCAGTACAATCACAATAGTAACCAACTCTAAATCACTGGTCGGATGATTTCTCTTATACACTTCAAGTTGCCTTTTGCATAATTGAAACTCGCTGAAGTTGTCTTTAGCAAATCCCCTAATTATATCAACAAGCATCACAAACACCACAATTAGTTCTATCGGATTCGGCAGAACTTTCCTTACGGAAGTATATCACCGCTCTTTTTCCAACACTGATAACTCCAGTCCTTATGCTCAACATAATCCTCTATACGCTTCGAATACCTTAAAATATCATTTATTAACACAACCATTGCCTTATATAAATAATTAAAGAAGATCCCATGCCAAGTGGACAAACAAGTTGTGAGTTATAGCGGGAACACATACCGTACCGCCCGTCCTTACCACAAAATTCAAACACACTTCATCAATAAATAGCTTAAATCTATGTCAATACTTCACCATCTCATAGATAATTTGAATAGCTTTCCAACGCTTCGAACCGCGCGTCATTCCGAGTTACGGTTCTCCCGTTACGACAAAAACACCAGAATAACATTTTCTGCCCAGGACCCCTTCGCCAGGCGAACACCGCAGCGAATATGGACGTTCGCCAGTATGCTCGCCAGGCGAACATGACAGTCCCAAAATCCTCTTTTCGACCGTTACCCGACTTTCGAGTGTCCGATTTCGATTCCGTAAAAAGCTACGATCTCGGAATTTAACGTACAACAACAATTTTATACTTAGGAAGCCATCCAACACATTTTAAATCCATGAATAATTTAAAACTCAATTACTTCCAATCTCAACAGCAGATCTTTGAGCCTCCTAATACGATAGAACTTTTGACCTTCGTCCCATCCACCACAAGAACTCTACTCGAGATCACATGACCAAGGGACTCACATCCCTCGATCAATTGTTCCATCAAATCATTAACTCTTGGAAGCGAACACCTATCCTTGATAGTCACCCTGTTCACTTATCTATAGTTCACCCAAAGCTTCACAAAACCTTCTATCTGTCTAACCAACAAAATTGGTGCACATTACGGTAGCACACTCAAACAAAAGAACCTCTCTCCTAGAAGGTCTTCAAGTTGACTCTTCAACTTCTCCAATCCCAACGAAAACACACCATATGGAGTCACTAATATCGGACTCGTTCCAACAACAAAGTCAACGTGTGAGCTTTACTTCACACTCCGATAGTAAATCACCTACCTCATCCGGAAACCTCCGGCAATCGCAATTAATTGACAAATCCCAATTTTTCTCACTTTCCTTCTCATTCCAAGTTTCAGTCAAAATAGACACTTCAACACCGTCTTACGCCAAATTCCTCAAAATAATCCCTTAAGCACTTAGCTTAACTCAAGACTATACACTGCTCACGCCACCCAAGCTTGCAAGATACGTTTATCCCATCCAACACAATCCCGTCCACTATTAACAAGAGATTAAGGGTGATCAGTTCCTCAATTTGTTAATAGACATCCGAAATCATGATGGGGTACAAACCATCTTTACCAAACTATAATATCCCTCCTCAACACACTAAGCCACCACACTGTAGCTTTTCGGAGAAATACAACTTCTCCCCCACTGGAATCATTCCACTTCTACCAATGAAGTTAACCAACAACATGTACCGACAGTGTTTTTACACACATGTCGCATACCAGGAAACAATAACACTAGACAACATTGGCCGGACGGACCGACCTGCTCTGATACCAATTGTAACACCCCACTTCCCAAATTAAATAAAATATAAACATTATAAATAAACATCAGAGTTTTCTCCAAAATAGTGGGATATCACATCACCAAATTTTTATAAAAATACTTTATTAATTATTCTCAAAAATAATACAGCGGAAAACATTATTCCAACATTCTCGGCCATCCGCCAAATTTCATAAAATCTTTATTATTATAATTCACAAAAAAAAAGTGATACGTCACAGGATTACAATAAGTTTGACATAAAACAATTAAAACACCCATATCCCGTGTTACGTATCAGAGCATCCTAGACTCGACTGGCACACCACCATCCAAGCTATCTAAGTACCTGGATTATCTGTACTTCCGGAGAAGCACAGACACAACAACAACCAAGGGGTGAGAAAACATGATCAAAAATATATTGGTAATGTAATACATGTAAACAAGGTAGTAAAACACACCAACACACCAATATTCACCCCAACAACTCCATATAACGAACCTACTGTTCAAATTACAATATAACATATTATAATGCAAATATGCAACTCAACACCATGCATGCGGTACCGACTCATTGGTTCATTCAATCGAACCTGGATAGATCACTTACGCTCCTCCTGAGACATGATCTATCCCCCACCATTCTCCACCAAGGAGTACGGATGAATCACTTACGCTCCTCCTGAGACATGATTCATCCCACCAAAACACCATGATATGCACACACCAATGCATAACTATCATATTTAGGCACACTAAGTGCACACGATCCTCCTGATCATATCATCATACATCAATGCATATATGTGTAGATATATTACACCAACACCATATAAATCAATCGGATAGTAAATAAATTCATACTATAACACCATATATAACCACATCCCAACACCCGGGAACACACGATCCTACTGATCACTACATACATATACGTTAACCAATTGTTCACCAACAATATCAAGGAAAACGAGTACCATCACCAAGTAAACAAGTTCATACTTTATCACCAAGATATAAACACGTCCCACCACTCGGGAATACACGATCCTACTGATCACTACACCATGCTCCGCATGATTCATACACCAACTAATTATCCATTTAAATAATTAGTAACGGAAATCACATACTATCACCGAGTACTCACTCTATAACACTCAATCATCTCCCCTATAATCAACAAAGTCCAAAGGCACTACACTCTTAGCGCACACAGTATAACAACATAGAAAAACCCCATTCTGCTACGCTCGCTACACCCTCGCTAGGCGAGCTCCCAGCGAATGCTCGCTACCTGTTCGCTTAGCGAACCTCCTCGCGAAGGCAAACAGAACCTACTAGACTCACTCGCTACCTCACTCGCTAGGCGAGCACCTAGCGAACGCTCGCTGCCTTCTCGCTAAGCGAAGTGCTAGCGAGTTGCCTGCGACTTCTCAAGTTCTCACAGTTCAGAATTCTCACTCTTCTCTGATTCAAGCCTATTCTATAACATCCACTTCCTATACTATCCGTATTACGACCAATGCATATTAGGCTTATCAATCTTCCTATAATTCTACTCCAGATCAACATTACGGCACACTACCGACACTTTAGAGTTACTCTGAACCTTACTCAAACCAAACCAACACCAACAGTCAATCAACAATGGCAACATCAAACATTCGTACATCATCATATACATATTATTCCAAAGTCATCACTTAAACAATCTATCGACACATCAAAAAGGTCACACAGAACTTCCCTAAAACCGTAAACCCAACCTATACGCCAAATTAACCAAAAACAACAATTCACCAACACTCAACATATTTCAATCCATCAACATCAACATAACTCAACAATCAATAGCATGTCAATATAAAACTTCATCAACGATACATTCCTACGGGGTTAAGGAATCCCCACTACCCTATACATGTATATACCATTCCCAATTAAGTTTCTTCCCCCTTACCTTGTTAATCGGTTGATCGATGAAATTCTTCCTGGATTTGGTCTCTTGGCCTCCTCTTTTCTTTCCGTTCTTCGTTCCCTTTTTCCTTCGTTCTTCTCACTTCTCTCGTTCTTTCCTCTTCTCTCTTTCCATCGCTCTATCGTGTTATTTTCTCTAATACTTCCCCATCCCTTCATATTCTATTTTCCTTTTTATTTCCTATCCCAATAATAATAATAACTAATAAAAATAATATAATAATAATAATAATAATAACTAATAAAAATAACATAATAATAATAATAATAATAATAATAATAATAATAATAATAATAATAATAATAATAATAATAATAATAATATTATTATTATTATTATTATTATTATTATTATTATTATTATTATTATTATCACACCAATTTCCCACGATCTATGGTAATCCCTTTTCTCTCTATTCCAACTTTTCTAATATCTCCTTGCTACCCCTTCATATTTCCTTCCTCACGGTTTCTATCATGACTTTTCATATTTCCATTCTAACTTCCCAATAACCCTTCCACCTCTTATTTTACTTATTTCAACCACTAATATTCCCAATAATAATTCTAATATAATAATTATAATAATCATTATAATAATAATAATAATAATAATATAATATAATACTATTATAATATTATAGTAATATTCAACATAATAATAATAATAGTAATACACCCAACAATAATTATAATAATAATAATAATAATACTAATGATAATAATAACAATTATATTAATACTAATAATAAAATAATATGAATAATAATAATCTTAATATTAATAATACTAATATAATATTACTAATATTAATAATACTAATCATAATAATACTATTAATAATAATAATAATATTATTATTATTATTATCTCACCAAAATAATAATAATAATAATAATAGTAATAATATTATTATCTCACCAAAATAATAATAATATTAATAATACTAATAAATATAATAATATATAATAATAATACCCCCACCAATATTACTATTATTCATTATATTATCATATTCACACCAAAAATCATAATAATATAATAACTATATTAATAATAATATTATATTCTCCATATTAATAATATTACTACAAATATTAATAATAATCATAAATATAATAATAATAATAATAATAATAATAATAATATTAATACCACCACCAATATTACTATTATTTCTTATATTATTATAAACTCACCAAATTACCACCAATGATCTCTCATCTCAGGGACACCCACCAAACATCATCAAATACACCCTACCAAAGGGCACATCAACATATAATATTTAAAATAATAATAAAATGACTAAATAATTAAAATGGGTGTTACAACTCTCCCCCACTTTAACTATTTTCGTCCTCGAAAATTATCTGATGGAAATAATTCCGGATACGCTCCCCGCATCTTTTATTCCAATTCTCAGGTCACACTGCCTTCTGCAGCACCTCCCCATACTACTTTCACCAAAGATATCTCCTCCCTTCGGAGTTGTTCCTCGCTCGCCAAAACGAACTAGCAATGCCTCAACAATCGGAATATTTTTCACTTGTACATCATCCACCTGGTTCAATGTACTTTCTCGACTAAGACACATGAAACATATCATGCCAATTCACAGCGACAACAGAAAAACAGTCTAACATGTTACTCCTCTCATGCCTCCGCTGCGCCACTCTGATATAACTACAGAACACGTGCGAACTTCTGAGATTTCGAAGCTCGACCAACACCAGTCACCGGCGTGACCCTCAAAATACATATTGCCTCGGATCCTCTCGATCTTCTCAGCCATCTCAAGCATAATCTTCAAGTCTGAGTACAACACTCTCACTCGATTTATTTCAACACAGGAGAGTCCTACACTCCCTATCTCACCAAGCCACATATAGTGCCATTCCGACACTAGGATGGTAACCGTTATTATAGGTAACTCAATCAACGATAATTAATCATCCCACGCTCCACCTTGATCCGACACCCAAGCTCTCACCAATTCTCTACAGACTCAATAGTCCTCTCTGACTGACCATCAGTTTGCGGATGATAGGTCGAACTCAACTTCAACTTAGTACCCGAAGCTTCCTGTAAGCCCCTCCAAAATCTCAATATAAACCTCAAATTTCCATCTGACACAATATTCGTCAGTATCTCATCCAACTTCACCACTTTCTCAATATGCATCTCGTATATCCTCAACACGGAATAGTTAATCCACTCCTAACAATTCAAATTAAAATTATGTCTTTACAAATTCTTTGGAAATCTCAACACCAATTTCGTGAAAATACTACCTAATTTCCACTCTAGAATATTTAACGACTACATCAGACTCAACAGTCTCTGATGTTCACTCTTCGAATTCCGACAATTCTAACTAGTATATTCCACCTCTCCTTATCCATGGTCTCAAAAACAATCTACTCAAGTTCGGTTACTTCTTCATAGCACCGAGATGGATACTCCATCTACCTCAATGTATTTCTTCACGAGTACTCCTACTCCCTTCAACAACATCTGATATACATACTCTATCATAACACCTCGTGGTATTATTTCCACAAACCCGACAATCCACTCTTCGACTCTAATTTATCAATTTCAACTAATTCACTATTCAATCCAGATTTCTGACTTTCTCGATTCTTCTCAAGGATATCACTAGTCAGATCTTAATAATAAAAGCTTAACTCCATAAGAAGTATCCTTACTCACAAAACGCATATTATGAAATTTCTCAATTAGTTCTAACTCTTTTCACCATCATCTTCGGTATATGCAAATATTTCTAACTCACTGCATCATCTACCATGTCCGCTTTACTCGAATGGTAATTCAACTCGAAGTCGTACTCTCCTTGCTACCCCTTCATATTTCCTTCCTCACGGTTTCTATCATGACTTTTCATATTTCCATTCTAACTTCCCAATAACCCTTCCACCTCTTATTTTACTTATTTCAACCACTAATATTCCCAATAATAATTCTAATATAATAATTATAATAATCATTATAATAATAATAATAATAATAATATAATATAATACTATTATAATATTATAGTAATATTCAACGTAATAATAATAATAGTAATACACCCAACAATAATTATAATAATAATAATAATAATACTAATGATAATAATAACAATTATATTAATACTAATAATAAAATAATATGAATAATAATAATCTTAATATTAATAATACTAATATAATATTACTAATATTAATAATACTAATCATAATAATACTATTAATAATAATAATATTATTATTATTATTATTATCTCACCAAAATAATAATAATAATAATAATAGTAATAATATTATTATCTCACCAAAATAATAATAATATTAATAATACTAATAAATATAATAATATATAATAATAATACCCCCACCAATATTACTATTATTCATTATATTATCATATTCACACCAAAAATCATAATAATATAATAACTATATTAATAATAATATTATATTCTCCATATTAATAATATTACTACAAATATTAATAATAATCATAAATATAATAATAATAATAATAATAATAATAATATTAATACCACCACCAATATTACTATTATTTCTTATATTATTATAAACTCACCAAATTACCACCAATGATCTCCCATCTCAGGGACACCCACCAAACATCATCAAATACACCCTACCAAAGGGCACATCAACATATAATATTTAAAATAATAATAAAATGACTAAATAATTAAAATGGGTGTTACACAAGGGCCCCAATCCTTGGCGAACACCCTATCCTATAACCACCCATTTCCCCTTAGCGTCTTTATCCGTTTACCCTACCAATTCACATTTATCGTCGAGAAGAAAATTAGCAAGCTTAGATAACGCTCACCACAGAATACCCTAAGAGGTTCCCGTTGAGTACAACGAACGTGAGGGGTGATAATACCTTCCCCTTGCGTAACCGACTCCCGAACTCGGAACATGATTGCAACAATCCTGTTCTTATCCTTTCGTTTTAAGAGGTTTTCTCGATATTTTCCTCTCCTGTTTATTCGGGATAAATAAAGTTTGGTGGCGACTCTGTCGAACCGCATTTCTGCGTCTTACGCGGGAGGGTCGTTTCTCCAAAATGTCTCTGCGATATTTCGAGGTGTGACAGTTGGAATAATTTTTTTTACAAGGGGATGGCCCTTATCATCTTTGGCATCCTGAGAAGAAGGAATCAAGATAAAAATTAGAAGCATGTTAGTCGAAGATAGTTATAAAGTTCAAAAATAAAGAAGAAATCTTTGTACCTTAGGATTCTCAGTCCCAAGACTAGAGTTATTACTCTCTACCTGATTTGGATTCTTCATATCAGTTGGTTTCTTACTTTTAAGAGTGACGTCAGTCTCTACCACCTTGGGAGTAGAAGGTTTCTTCGCATGTGCTTGGACTGTTTTTGGCTGAGGTCGAAAAATGACGCCAGGAATTTTTGTTTGCTTCTTCTTTTTCGTGGTTTTTTTAGAGTAATCAGAAGAAAGATCCCCGTCGTTGGATTTAATTAGATAAACCTCAGGTTCTTTTTGCTTTCTCTTTCTTGGTGTCAGAGGTGGTTTTCGACTTCCCAGCAGAAAAAAACATTATACTTCAAATTTCAGATTGGGAAGACAATATCCAAAGATAAAAGTATTAAGCACAAAGTTTTACTCTAGTTGTGGTTTTCTTGAAATTGTCTTCATCTTTTTCTTCGACAACTTCTTTTTCAATGGGAGTAGGTTTCTTAGCTGGAATTTTTATGGTTGCAAAGAAAATTAATGCAATTAGCATAAGCCAAGTACAAAACTTAAATAAAGAGAAATAGATAGAAAGAGGTGGTGTCGAAGAACCTCTCATTACATACCTTCATATATTGGAGACTCCATGTGAACATGTTCTATGCCAATATGAAGGTGACCTTTGAAATTGTCCAGAGCGTACTTAGCCGGAACCACTCGCTTAGCATGCTTTTGGAATTTTTGGTGAAGAATTTTCATAAAATCACCACTGACGAACCAGTTTGGAAATAGAGGGCTAAAAGCCACACCAAAATCATCAATTGGAAGTCGAGGGAATTTTGGAGGATATAGATTAAAAGCTAACTTGTAACGTTGATCAGGTCGAACGTACGAAGGAATTTTTAAGTCCTCTAATTTTTTTGTAAATTTTTCTTTTAAAGTCATTGTTGCTCCGTTAATGGTTTGACTAATATCATCTAGCCTGTAGGCAGTTTCAAAGTATTTATGGGATGCTTGGATTTCTTTGATGTATGTTGAAGTACCTTTCTTCACTTTGTCCTGCACGAGGGAAAAAGCTCTAGTTAGTTGGACATTGAAGGCAGCTACATCAAAGAATTATGCAGTGTAATATTCTCTCCACCAATCGTCGAACTCTCTGGTGCAGAGAAAGCATTGTTTGAAGGCCACATGATTGAACTCTGTGAGATCATAATATTTGGCTAACAACTTGGTGCACTTCACCTCATTGTGCCACATGTTGTAATGAATTAATGAGCCCTTTTTTTAGGAAAAAGGGGTTTGGGTTTGATTTGAGTAAGATCAAATTGTCGAGAGACAAGATTTGGTTGGTAACTGACAAGAGAAATTCGAAGGTTTGAAGGGTTGAGCCTTAAAGCCATCAATATTGGTGTAAGGAAAGATTCCCAAATGTCAAGAGATTCAACTTCCTATTCCTTTGACTCAGGAGGAAACTTCCTTGTGAACCATTTAGAGCCTGCTTTTCTATTGGCAAAAGAGGCCATGCTGGGAAAAGAATTATAACACTTTGCAAACATCATCACGTAGTTGGTGAAGGTGTATTGAAGATTCAGTCCTTCGTCATTGGGAGTCAACAGGGCAAGCCTCGTCCCATTAATCCTTCTATTCTTCACTTCGGCAGATGCTTCGTTAATGGGATATTGAGCAGGAAGGAGTGCTTCGAAAGTGGCATTCAACCATAGTTGCAGCAGCCAAAAAGGTCTAGAAAGGAGCAAGCTTCCTCTCGTCTTGATTGTCTTCAATGTTGTGACGTCTTCGCCAAGGGATTCATACAGATTGACCAGAATTATTTCACTGAGACAAATGTCATCTCCAACATGCAGTTGGTTGGCCATGGTCAGGTACCTCTTCTCCACTTGAAAGGACCTTGAGCAGAAAATAGAGCGCGAAAGCCAAAGGGCCAGGAAGGAAACGTGTCCTTGGTCAGAAACTTTGTTGGTTCCTTTGTTATGGTAGTAAGTTATGTAGGTGGTGAAAGCTGCTTTGTTGGTATCGAAACCTATTATGTCATCAGCTAAAAGGGTGGGATCATAATCCACTCCAATAGCTTTAAGGCCGATAATCGCATCAATGTCGAACAAAGTTGGGGTAGCCATTCGACAAGGGAGTTGGAAATTATTGTGGGTGTTGTCCCATAGATGGGAAATAACCTTGCTCCACCTTTGACAACTGAATTAGGTTGAAGATATCCATGTTTTTCCAAACTTGGGACTTCGCTCTCTCTATTTTTCCTAACCAAGCTAACTAATCAGAAGTGTCTTTAGATAAAGGACATGACCTGAAAACCCTAAAACTAGTGTTCATAAATTCTAAGTTGATTGGGTCCCTAGAAGCTATGGCCGAAGGAGAACCTTGACCATCTACCTGTACTTTCTCATGAATTTTGATCTCCTCATCAGTCCTAGGTTTCAAACTGTTGGCTATGAGTTTGTAATGGTGGTAAGCGGGAAAAACTTCCCTAACCTTAACAGGGTCAGCAGTGAGATCCGGTAGAGGACCTAACATAGTGTGGGTCTTACAAGAACAAGAAGGGGAATTAGTACCCGTGATTGATAAATCCTGCGTTTCTCCTATTCATTTGGAGGTTCAGGGATGTACTATTGATTTCCAACCACGTTGGCACCCAACATTCTATGAACTGGAGCGAGTCCTTTGGATTTTTTGGAGTCTTTGGCATTCTTGCTTGTTTCCTTGGAGATTTTTGAAGTGGAAGCCATTGTTGTAGTAAGTTTGTAGAGAAAAAGATTTGAAAGAGATGAAGTTTGAAGAAATACGCTTGAGAGTTCAGAGAGTGAAAAGAGAAAAAATGATGCTTTTTCACTATTTTATATATGGATGAAGTGGAACAGTTACTGTACATGATCACTATGCAACATTAATGGTGAGAAGAATCATGAGACGCATGTCATGTGAGGGTTGTGTGATGAGACGGTAGCAGTTAAAAGTCTGATTCATGATCTCCTAGGGACTAGACGTGTGATAATTGAAAAGATTCACACATGGGTTTGAGGAGATGTTTGGGGAAAGTTGTCATGATGACAATGAAGTAATAGCAGTCCAAAGGTCTTTGGCGTCGAGTATGAATGAAAAACTTCAAAAAATGCCTTTTTCTCTGTAATACCCCAAATTTTACCCTTATATTTAGTCGGTCATTTCGCATAGCATCTCATATGTACATTTGCTAACAAGTTATGAAGGTGTTTTGTTTTGCAGATTTGGTTCCAGGGGTATTTTGGTCATTTTACACAAATTCTGCTAATTCCTTGAAGACGGGCTGTTATTAAGTTCTGAGGCGTTTGATACACTATTTTTGAGGCATTTACCTATCACCAGGTTCTGTTAATAAGGCACAGTTGTAAGTGGGTATTAGTGGATTGTGGCTCTTAGCATTTGGTCAGTGGAATTTAATTACGAGTAGTGTTATTGTTGACGCTGAAACTGTTGTGATTACGGTACACATCCGTGTTTGGTTATGAAATGGTTGGTTAGCATTTAAATTGGATTTTAATGAGATGATGAGTTTAAGATTACGAATGAGACAAGTGCACGAATAAGAATATCATTTGGGAATGTCTATGTTTTATGACTATGTTAATGAATTTAAATATTTGTGGATTTATTCACAAATGTTTATAATTTTTTAACTAAGAATAAAATATAAATAGAGTCAAGTTTTGGGAATTTTATTTCATAAAAATCTCATTATACAAAAGGGAGATTGTTTCATATTTTTGGATTACTGTACAAGGATTTACATTAACTCTAAAAATCCTAAGTCCTAAAATTGCTAAGTGTCTTCATGTTGGCCCTTGAGTTTCCCCACGAGTCCCCGATCAACCTGCACATCAAAAAATAGCAAAGCAGAATAGAAAAAATGTTAGAGTTTGTGTTCGACACTCTCAGAACAGCGTCATCATCGAGTGCCGGGAGTGGCACAACCGAAGCTGCGTCCTACCCCCGTTACCAATCCGCGCCGTTGGCGTTAGATCGGATATTATCTGTTCTTATCATAAGGGACGTCCGAGAGATAGAAGTGATAAAAGAAGCGGGACTGATTCGCTTTTGCCGCAATTGGATTCCCAAACTAATACAAGAGTAAGACAAATTTGGACTCAGACCCGGATGCCGGCAGGTCTGAGTTCGTTTTGGTTCCGAAATTTCCAACACCTGAAATTCCACAATTGCATCAGTACAAATTGATGACAGAAAGTCAAAAACAAGACAGCTCATAAGATGCCACAAGTAAGTGGAAAATTCAAACCGAAATGCAAGCCAAAACTGCATCAAACTGCATCAATTCTGAGCCCATAAAAATCAAGTTCAAACAGAACAGAAAAATGAGACACAAAACAAGCTGCGTCAAAATTACATAGAACAAAGTATCAAAAAGTTTCAGCAGCATCAGTTAAAGGTAAGGCCCCGTTCGAACCAGTTTCAATGGCAAGCAACACATAAGTGAGCGACTACACAACATCACAGCCCCTGTCATCAGACAACAACAGCCAGCAGCATAATCAGTTTGTGAATCCAAACGCCCCAGCCCTGAAACAACGAAAAGAAAGGGATATCAGTTCAAAGAAACCGAGTTTGTGTTCTGAAAAGAACCACACACCAACAACACCAAACTGAATATCGAAATTAATCAAAACTGCCTCAAAAGAACTCATAAACATCACAGGAAAATCAAGCTTCATGTTCGAAAAAGCAGAAACAGGCAGGGACAATCCAACAGAACATCAATGCAAACAGCACCAAAGAGGTTGGCTCATCAGAGCAACAACAGTCTGAATATCAGGCCATCAAAATTAGTTCAAGATCAAAGCAGATAAGCTACAATGCTAGCAGCAGCTCTGAGATCAAACAAGTAAGGAAAGCCAAAGGCGAGTCGAACAAAAAAACTGGATCAGAAACAAGTCCAAATCATGGGCTACACGTCAAAAGCGGAAATGACTCGAAAAGCTACAAGAGATACAAACGATATCAGAAGCATCAAACAAATCCTCGATTACATCTGCAAATGAGTTCACGAACATCATATCCAGCTTCAGAAGAAAAGTGTCACATATAATCAATACAACCCTCAGGTTGTTCATCATCGGGCGTAACATTCGCGCGGCTGGAAGGGCAACGGCCAAAGCCTGTCGCCAACTCCCTACCGAATATCGAAAGTACACAACATACGGTAATTTTTCGCTCAGACCCGAAGGTCATTGTCACTAAAACATAATCAAAGGCAAATGGTAGCAGTGTCATCTTCTCGACGGTTCAGACAAGTCGTCATCATCACCGTGTCGAACCTCCCTCGGCGGCATCAATCCAGCAATATCCGACTCTTAGAGTTCCCTCTAAAAGAAGAAGAAGAAAGGTGAATGTATGTTCGAAATAGAAAACCAGATATCAATACAAATTGCATCAGATAGAACCAAGTCCAAATCAGAATGAAATCCGAATCAGGGGGCTGGATGTCAAAATGAAAGTGGTTCGAACATCTGCAAAAATCAATGAAGCGTCATCAGATATCAATCGAAATAAACCAGGTCATCAGAATCCAAATGGAGTGAAAATCCATGACAGGGTCGGTTTGCATCAAATTTGGATAACCGAGTCCAAATGGATAAAGATCCACATCAGGCAATAACCGAAAATCCAAAGAGATCAACCGATCCAACCCTATCAGGAAAACAAGGAAATCAAATCAATAATAATGAAGGTTACAACCGAAAGAAGAAAGAAGAATATATTGGGATCAATCAAATCCAATCTCAGTTTCGAGCAAATCCAGAAAAGGAAAGAAAAATCAAATCAAACCTTTCGTAGAAGAACAAGGCAAATATCCAACACAGATTAAAGGCCCAAAAAGATGAAATAGAAGTTATAAAAAGGGGAAAGGTATCACCTCGTAAGAACCCTAACGGAGATCGCAAGCGAACACCCTAACGAAATCGCGAAAAGCCCAGAGGAACGAACGAGATCACGAAACCACCGTCGCAAACCCTAACGGGCCAATCGCGTCGCAAACCCTAACGGCGTGGTTGAGACTTAGAGGGACCGTTACCCTCATCATCGCCTCCGTTCACTGACGAACCAACATCAACAACCGCGAATCACCGAAAGGGGAAGATCGCCTTCGCCGTTTAAACGGCGGGCAATCAACTCCAAGCCTCAGAGGAAACCCTCATCATCGGCCGTTCACCATAAATGTAAGCTATGAAATATCTCCCTCGCAACATTCGTGTTTGATTTCAGGTTATGGAGGAAAATGAAGAGCATCGAGAGAGTCGCGAGGAAGAAGAAAGACGAGAGAGGAGAAGAAGATGTAAACGGCGCCGCGATAACATTAGGGTTCCCAGAACCCTAAATGTTTTTTAGTTTAACCACCAACCGGGTTGGGTCCGGGGTGATGACCGGCCCAACCCCCCTTTATTTATTTTTTTTATTTTTTATTTTGTTATTTTTTTTTATGTTTTTAAAATTGTTTCTTAACATTTTATTTTATAATTCAAAACTGTTTTTAAAAAATAAATAAAAAACATTTTATGTAAATATTAAAAATAAATAAAACTCCTTTTTTAAAACAAAATCAGAAAACTTTTCTTAAAAATATTAAAAAATAAAACTTTTTTTAAAAAAAAGAGTAGAACATTTTTAAATTAAACCTTTTTTTTGTTGCAAGCTGACATTAAATTATTTAAGATTTTTTAAATAAAGCAATAATAAAAATCTCAAATTTGCATCTTTTTCTTTATTGTTTCGTAATTAATTTGATTGCCGCCTAACTCTGCCCACTAATGTCGTTTGTTCATTTTGCAGCTCATTACATTTACCGTTACTTATTTCATCTTATCTCCTTATCATATTGTATATGTTTCTCGGTTGTAACCTCGCGAACCAATAATCGCGCTTTAAGTTTCTGCCTTTAAATTTCTGTTTGTATGGCTTTAACTGCTGTTCTATTCCCTGTTTACAATTCAATTATCTCACACCTTCATCAATATTTCTGTCACACACACTGCCGAAGGAATTAGGTCTAGCTTTTGGTCGCCGCACCAATAGTCCTCAACTTCAAACCCTTTCACCTTACAAACCCTAATTTTCACAAATGCCTCGCCGCAGGCAAAATTACAATTTTACCCCTAGCATTAGGTCAAAGAGCCGCCGCGCTCATTTTAGGGTTTCCCGCCGTGGAATCCCTAATTTAACCCTAATTACAACTTAACAATTCAACATAGAGATTTGGAGTTTCTACACTCCGCGTAAGTGTGTCCTTAAGATGCGTTTATTCCCCTTGAGACCTTGACCACAGTCAAGAAGTCTCTAACCTCCCTTTTGAGGGGAACTACGATTACTCTGATTCCACTCCCGTAAGGATACGTAGGCACAAGATGCGATGTCTTGCCGAGTAAACTTAGAATTAACCCCTTAGGTCTCCTTTCTCACTTTTAATCCTTTGTACATATACCTTAAGCAAATAAATAAAGCAAATAATAAACATTTGAACAAAAGGGTCCTGTAGAGTACTACAAAAGTTTAGGGTGCTAATACCTTCCCTAAATTTAACCAACCCCCGAACCCTAGATCTTTCCCTGCATTGTGTTTACGATGCAAAAATAGGTTTTCCCTCTTTTGACCTTTTCCTTCGGATAAATCAAAGAGCGGTTGTGAATTGAATTGCGATTCAAACTCATTAATAGTTTGATATCCTATTTCCACCGCAACATTCTCCATTTAGTCGAAAATGACATTTTTTGGGGGCAATTTGTTGGCTGGGAATTTTGACGCCATGTTCCCATTTGAGAAACTAAGTAAAAATCAAAGTTTCTTAAATTTGGTTAATTTCGACAGAAGCTAGTATTGAAGTTTTGTCGAAGTAGTTCTCATAAGGAGACATGTTTGGAATAAAAAACTTAGAAACATTTTCCAAGTGTAGAAGATCACTTAGACGAAGGGATGATTTGGAGTCTTCCTTCAACAGAAGTTTGAATTTCAAAATACGGATAAATTTCTGTCTTTTGTCCTTATCCGTTTCTCAGGGGAGATGCGTGGAGAACTATGGCGAAACGAAGGCATGTAGGGCGAAACATGTCAACTTTTGGAGAAATACTCGTTGGAGACAGTTATTTCAATGTATTATAAATATGGGTCTTAGTATTAGGATTTATGTGTGTTGAATTGTTGTACTATACTCAAAATTTACTCAAAGTATCCAAGTTAAAGCGAGAAAAGAGTTACTATTGAGAAATGTTAGTTGAAACACCATATTTTATTCAATAAAAGTTTACTTTCTTTTATCAATTGCTTTCTATTGCATTTCTTTTTACTTTTGAGTTATTTTCTTCATTGCATTTCTTTTATAAACTTTTGCATAGTTTAATCTTTTCAACAAATAATCAAAACAATATTTTTTACACTAATCAATATTATCGAAGTGATCATTAATTTTCCAGAAATACATTAATACAATAACTATTTCGTCAGGATTCACTAGTTGATCTTACAAGTAAACCAAATCTTTGGAAGAACAGCGATTGTTTATCAATTTTCACGGTAAACAGAAAGTCCCACATTAATTTGAAAAGGGAGTCTTGAGCATTTATAAGTGAGAGAACAAACACACCTATTATCTTAAATTTTTTGGTGAATATATGGTGTGTCAATCAAATGTATGTTGCATGCTCATAAAGAAATGTTCCCTCATGTTAACCTCCAAAGATTTGATGACCTTATAATTTTTACACCATTTGATCATAATATGAAGTTAAGAGTAGAGGTATTTGATTATTAGATAAAATAATGAGAAAATAAAATATGCATATATAAAATATTTTTATATTGTCAACCAATGAGGGATGTGTATTCCGTCAAATTATATTTTATTTTTAAAATACTGATATGACTAGGCAAATTTAAATCATTAATCGAATATATGTGTAATATGTATTTACACTGGTAGTGCATTATCCTTAAATTCTAAAATAATTTAAGAATTAAATATACGACGCAAATAGATTATCCAATGCACGTTTTATTTTGTTGATTTTAATACTTATGGAATTTACTTTCTGTTTATACTTTTGAAATTTTTTGAATGATAAATTTGGTATATGTGTGACTATCGCTTTTGCTACTCGTTTGGCGTGTTAGGTTTTATATCCTCCATCCGTTTTGTTTTTTCTTTTTTATTCAATAATTTATCTTTATTAAAAAATAAATAATAAAAATTTGAAAAAAATAATTTTTAGACATAATTACACCATGTGACCTTTAAGTTATTTAATTGTAATCGATTGATTCTTTAAGTTTTGTTTTGCTACAAGTCAATCCTTTATCTATTATCTACAATTATAACATATATAAAGGCAAAACATGATGTTTTCGTGTAGCTTACTTTTCTACCAATTTTATCCCTACCTTAATGTGTAATTTACACAACAACTTCCACTGAAATCACTATATTATTTTCACATAACTTTTTACTATTAACTTCGTACCTAACTTCCTACTTTATACTTCCTCCATAACTTTCATTTTAAATTAATATTAAATAAAAAATATCATTTAAATTTTTACGTGTGCATTAAAAGAACGGTCTGGACGCTAGCGTTACCTAACGTCTACACCGTTGTCCTTTTTTAAAAATTTTGTTCCAAAACTGATTATATGACACTAACGTCGCTGATGTCACTAATGGTGCTGACATTGAATTTTTTTTTACCTTTAAATAATTACTCAAAAACCCATTTCTCTTCTTTTTTCCCACACTCTACAACAACATGGATATAAATGTGATAACAGAAGTAACACCACCATCTAAACCTATTCCTTCCCCTTTTCTTTTGTTCTCCCACACATAACAACAATAATCCCTCAATGGTGGAGCAAAAGCTTTACAACTAAGTTATGCTATTGAGTTTCATTCGACATCAGTGCTCCTCACATGATGTTTCCACCATCTTGCAACCCTGAATAACACAATATTGTAAAATAAATCTACCTTTAATACAATTCATATATATTAGGCATTCACAATTGACTTTTGTGCTTTTTGGAAACCAAGCAGTTATAGTCCAAATTTGAGAGTTACAGCATCTGATCAAACTTGCTTCATACAAGAATTGTTGATTATTTACTATAAGTTCATTTTCAATTATGGCCATGTAATGTTGATCACCTTATCGTTGCGCCACTAGGTGAGATTGTAGAGTTATGATTTAACAGTTTACCGGTCTAATAGTTCTAAATACTGCTATTAACTTACCTCACTTGCAAAAATTTGGAGAAATTTAGAACAGGTAACTGTTGGAAATTCACCTCACACCCTATGAAGAATTCCCTTCAATCTTGATCTCAAGATTGATGAACAAACCCACAATATGATAGTAATGGTAATAACAAGTAATTATCAAGAACATCAAAAGAAAAGAAGAATAAATAAGAAAGAGAAGAATGAGAGAAGAAATCTTTTGAGAGAATTGTTACCCACAAACTGTGGGATTTCTTATTGAACTTTCACTTGCTAACTGCAACTGTGAAATCTGTTCTATTGTGATATAGAATACAAAGCAAGGCACCCTATTTATAGTTTTAGGTTTACACTAGCCCAAAACATAAAAGGCCCAAAATATTAAAATCAAATATAATCATATCAAATCAAATCAAAACAATGAATTACATTTAACACACCACCTAATTCATTGTGTCTAAACTGTCTACATTCATCATGACTCTTAGTCTTCTGAAGGCTTCGACCTACACTCCCTTCGTCATGATATCTGCAATCTAATTCTCAGTTCTGCAGTGTTCCAACTTCATCTTCCCTTCTGCTACCTGCTCTCGAAGATAATGGAACCTCATTTCGATGTGCTTGCTTCGACCATGAGCTATTGGATTCTTCGCCAAGTTCATAGCTGACATGCTGTCTATCTTCATGGTAATTTCTCCATGATTCTTCCCTGTGATTTCTTCGACCAAGTTCACCATCCAAGTTGCTTGACATGCACAAAGAGAAACAGCTATATATTCTGCTTCGCATGATGACAATGCCACTACTGGTTCCTTTCTCGAATTCCAAGCAACTGGTGCACCACCTAACATAAACACATACCCAGCTGTGGATTTTCGATCCTCAACGTCACTACACCAACTGGAGTCTGTGTATCCCACTAACTTGCATTCTTTTCCTTCATCAGCTGCTGGAAACAAAATACCATAGTCGAGAGTTCCTTTCAGATACCTCAGTATCCTCTTCGCCGCTGCTAGGTGTGATACCTTTGGCTTCTGCATGAATCTACTTATCATACCAACACTGTATGCTAAGTCAGGCCTTGTGTGACAAAGGTATCTAAGTGACCCAATAAGTCTTCTATATTGGGTTGGGTCGACATCATCTTCATCTGAATCCTTCGACAGTTACAATCTAGGATCAACTGGAGTCGAAGTTTGGTTGCAATCTTGCATCTCAAATCTCTTGAGTATTTCGCCTGCATATCTTCTTTGGTTCATCATCAAACCTCTACTTGTATTGTAGAATTCGATGCCAAGGAAATATGAGAGCTTTCCCAAGTCTGACATTTCAAACTCCTTACTTAGGTCATGTTTGAAATCTTCGATCTCCTTCTTGCAACTCCCTGTAATCAACAAATCATCAACATAGAGACATAGTATAAGCAATCCGCCATTGCTTCTTCTTACATATACTCCATGCTCAGTTGTACACTTCACAAATTCCTTCTCCCTTAAGAAGCTGACGATTTTCTTATTCCAAGCTCTTGGAGCTTGCTTAAGTCCATACAGGGCTTTATGAAGCCTGTACACCTTTCTTTCTTCGCCTAGTTTCACAAACCCAGCTGGTTGTGCAACATAAACTTCTTCGTCTAAGGGTCCATTAAGGAATGCACACTTCACGTCCATCTGACATGTGTGCCAGTTGTTCATATTTGCTAGACCAACAACCAACCTGATTGTTTCGATTCTAGCAACAGGTGCGAATACTTCATCGAAGTCGATTCCTTCCTTCTGAAGAAATCCTTTCGCCACAAGTCTCGCCTTGTGTCGAGTTACTTCTCCTTTAGGATTTACCTTCACCTTGTAAACCCACTTCACATCAATTGCCTTCTTGCCTTGCGGTAATTCAACAAGTGACCAGGTATCATTGACTTCGATGGACTCCAACTCTTCAATCATTGCTTTCATCCACTTCGAATCTTTCAATGCCTCAGCTGCATTGACTGGTTCGACATCTGCGTAGAAAGCATAATGTACCAGCTCACCCTCTTCATCGACTACATCATCTGATGTAATTACACATTCTTGCAACCTTGCAGGCATGTGTCTTGTTCGTCGAGGTCTGCTTGAACCTGCTTCATCTGCAACTGGTTCCTGTCGAGCTTCTATTTCGACTTCAGTGGCTGGTTCTTCACAAGAGATTCTCACTGAATCCTTCTTGGCATTCTCAGTCCAATCCCATTCTTTAAGCTCATCTATGATCACGTCCCTGCTGATCACCACCTGCTTATTCACTGGGTCGAACAGCTTGTAACCTCCTGTCGAATGATACCCTATCAAGATCATCTGATTCGACTTATCATCAAGCTTCCTTCTCAACTGATCTGGCACATGTCTATGTGCTATAGATCCAAATACCTTCAAGTCACTGAGACTAGGCTTGACACCAGACCAACATTCTTCTGGTGTGATTCCTTCAAGCTTCTTCGTCGGACATCTGTTCAATATATATGTTGCTGTCGAAACGGCTTCTCCCCATAATTCTTTAGGTATATGCTTTCCATTCAACATACTTCTCACCATATTCATGATGGTTCTGTTCTTGCGTTCTGCAATCCCATTTTGTTGTGGAGTGTAAGGTGGCACCACCTCATGCACAATCCCTTCTTTTACACATAGTGTATCGAACTCTTTTGACACATACTCTCCACCACCATCTGTCCTCAAAATTTTCAGCTTTCGGCCACTCTGTCTTTCGACCATGGACTTGAATCTGGAAAATACCTCAATCACATCACTTTTCTTCTTGATGAGGTAAGTCCACAGCTTTCGACTGTAATCATCTATAAACGTGACAAAGTATCTATTGCCACCAATCGAATCCACCTGGATTGGACCACATACATCAGAGTATATGACTTCAAGTATTGCCTTCGACTTCCTTCCTGCATCCTTGCTGAAGCTATTCTTGTGTTGTTTCGACTGAACACACTCCTCACAGACTTCACTTGGAATGTCGATTTCTGGTAATCCTGAAACCATATTTCTTCTCTTCAGTTCTCTGATGTCATTAAAGTTAAGATGACCTAGTCGAAAATGCCATAACCACTCATCTCTGTTGGCTGCAGTTGCTAGACATCTGTGCTCCATCACATTGAGTCCAATCTTGAAGGTCCTATTCTGAGACATTGGAGCCTTCAAGATTAATCTACCACCTGCATCGAGAACTCTCATCATCTTGTCTTCGACAACTACTTTGTAGTTCTTTTCGACAAGTTGCCCTATACTGAGCAAATTACTCTTCATGCCTGGTATGTACAACACATTGGAAATTGTTGACCTTTTTCCATCTTTCCTCATAATCAGAACATCACCAACACCTCCAGCTGCTAGAGTGTTGTCATTTGCAAACTTCACTGTGTTCTTCAACGAGGGCTTCATGTTGACAAACCAATCTTTCCTTCCAGTCATGTGTGATGAGCATCCTGAGTCCAAGTACCACTGATCTTGGAATCTTTCTTCATCTTTTGTTGTGACCATTAGCAACATTTCTTCTTCTTCATGTTTCGCCAGCTTTGCATCAGTTTCTTGATTTCTCTTCCTTTCTGGACAATCACTAGCATAATGACCATACTTCTGGCAATTGAAACATTCAATGTGGCTTTTGTCTGGCTTTCGACCACCACCTCTTCCTTTACCTGCAGCACCACCTCTTTGGTTGCCTTGGTTCCAAGGTTTCTTCTGATTCGACTGGTTTCCTCCTTTGTTGCCATTCCAGCTACCTTTGCCTTTACTTTCCTTTTCTGACTGCGCCTACAAAGCCATATCTTTCGACTTTCCTGCAGCTCTCTCAGCCATCCTCTGTTCATGAGACTCAAGAGTCCCTTGAAGCTCTTCCTTCGTCAACACTGATAGATTTTTCGACTCTTCTATGGCAACTACCACGTGGTCGAATTTTGGAGCCAACGATCTCAAAATCTTTGAGACAACTGCTTTCGTCGTTAGCGCTTCTCCACATACTTTGATTTGATTCACCAACTTCGTAACTCTGGTGAAGAAATCTGTAATGCTTTCGTTGTCTTCCATCTGAAGCAACTCATAGGTTCTCTTGTGAGTTTGTAACCTCACCTCTTTCACCTTCTCTGCGCCTCCAAACGACTTTCCAAGAATCTCTCATGCTTCTTTTGCTGAATCAACATCACTAACCTTTTCAAAGTTATCAGGATCGACACACTGATGAATTATAAAGAGTGCTTTATAATCCTTCTTCTTCAATTCTTTGTGCGCAGCCTTTTCCGCCTCCGTTGCGTTCTCCCCAAGCGATGTTACTCCATCTTTCACAAGATCCCAAAGATCTTGATAACAGAAGATCACCTTAATCTGCTTGCACCAATTCTCATAATTGTCTTTTTTTAGAATTGGCAGGGTCGCCGGAAAGTTGTCGTTCAGATAGTTCATCGCCATCACTATCTTTCTTCCTTGAATCTCTCAACCGGAGCTCTAGATACCAGATGTTGGAAATTCACCTCACACCCTATGAAGAATTCCCTTCAATCTTGATCTCAAGATTGATGAACAAACCCACAATATGATAGTAATGGTAATAACAAGTAATTATCAAGAACATCAAAAGAAAAGAAGAACAAATAAGAAAGAGAAGAATGAGAGAAGAAATCTTTTGAGAGAATTGTTACCCACAAACTGTGGGATTTCTTATTGAACTTTCACTTGTTAACTGCAACTGTGAAATCTGTTCTATTGTGATATAGAATACAAAACAAGACACCCTATTTTAGGTTTACACTAGCGCAAAACATAAAAGGCCCAAAATATTAAAATCAAATCTAATCATATCAAATCAAATCAAAACAATAAATTACATTTAACAGTAACTTCATTCTTTATTCGAACTCTGTCATACATGAAAGTAAGATTTTGCTAGCCATTTTTTCACTCAATGGTCCAAAAATTGGGTGTGCAGAGTATGTCTAACTCCTCCGATAGCACTTTAAATACATAAAACAAATTATAAGAGTGCGCCAAATATACATCTAACTCCTCTGGTAGCACCTTAAATACATAAAACATAAAACAAATTATAAAAGAAGGTAACTAAACATATCAAATTATAAAAGAATAATACAAATTAATATCACATCAAAGTGAGCCAATATATTTTTTTTTATGTCATAAAAATGTTTCTTAATGCTTTTACCATCAAAATCTACACCAACATAGAATGGAAAAGATCTTATAGCTCATATTAGGAAACTTTAGGGTGTTAGTTGATGACATTCACAACCGATTTTATTTGATGATCAAACTGAGATAAATAGTTCATGCTTGTAGAAATAATGGAATTACATGTCAAATTTGAAGAAGATTAAAAACTTCTGCATTATCCGAGAGTTGTCATGGAAGTCACCGTGGTAGAAAAATGAAAAAAAGAATAACAGAATAATGGTAAAGATTTAGATGTTTCTAATATATATCTCTCTCCAAAAGCTACGTGTTACAATGTTATTGGGGAGACACAATTCTTAGTTAACTATTTCATTTCATGTAAGTAATGTTAATGACACATCAGCGATATTAGTATCACTTAATCATTTTTAAAACGGAATCATTAAAAAAGAACAAGGGTGTACATGTTAGGTAATTTAAAGAAATAATTTGTAGAAAAAAAACTTAAAAGACCAATCGATTATATTTAAATATCTTAAAGGTCCCCAAGTTTAATTATACCTAAATTTTATTTATAATAATGGATATTATATTTATGTATATTATATATTCATAATTAAACTCATAAAAAATATTCATAATTAAATTAATTTTTTAAAACTTATTTTATTACGAAATCTTGAGACCTATATCTCTCTGGACCTATCTACTCTAGATTTTGAACAATAAACTGTATGGCCTAACAAATGAAGGTAACTTATTTGAATCCATCCAACCTAACATTATATAATCAAATTTATTTTATGTGTAACTTAATCAAGCCCTTGTTCAAAAAGTTTGTAACACAATTTTTTTCTTCTACAAATTTCATCACTTAAGATAATTTTTATCAAAACTTATAAAAAGAAAAAGATAATTTTTATCGAAACTTATTAAACACTAAATATACTATTTGTTTCAACCATAGTTTGAATCTTAATGAGTCTAACAGCTTTTGTTAGAGCCAATGGTTCTGGAATCATAGTACAAACTTGAAGAAAATAATCACTAGACAAGAAAAAAAATTGGGCTCAAATAATACTATAATCTTTATGCTATCTATTTATTTGTGATCCTATCTCTCATTCCTCTCAAATAATTCTCCAATAATTTCTCAGAATAATTACCAGTGAGTACAAGAATACTACAATGTTTTCTTATTGAAAAGACACTGCCACTGGACTATTCACAACATGATATTTGTCAGTCCAACTATACCATCCAAAAAAGTACTTCTCAGAATCACTTTCACTTAGTAACTCATCTCTATTTTCAGTCACTGTGATGACAAAATTCCTTTTCTGTCCAACATGTGTAAATCTCAAAACACTTGGAGTGGCTTTTATGGTAAATTCCTTTGGTGCCTTAGAAATAAACTTGTAAACACTTTTGCTTCCACCAACATTGGTCACTGTTCTTGTTATAGTCTTAGTGTGATTGAGTTTATGGATTTGTATTGATGGATAATTGAGATCAAATGGTTGAGGTAATGGATTTGGACAGGTGTATGTGATGCTTATGTTTTGTGTTAATTTGAGATTACAAAGGTAAAGAAGGTAATCAGTGAAGGATGCGTCGTAAATGAGTCCTGGATTTGATGCTTTTTTAGGGTTGAAGTGACCAGAACCCATTGCAAATGGTGTTGTAGGGTTTCCTGTTTCATCTGTTATTGTGTTTCCTGTATTGTCTGTTGTTTTTGCTGCAAGAATAGTAAAAATCGGCATTGAAATTTATGAAATACTGACAGTCAGAAACTCGTGAAACTCGTGACTGACACTGACACGTTAATATTGGTCGTTATTTGAAAATAATCAATAATTTAAACGTAATCGGCATATTTTGATATTGAAATTACCTGAAGTCATTAGGGCAGACCTTATAGCCGCAGGACTCCAAGTAGGGTGCATGGCTTTGAGAAGAACAGATGCAGCAGAAACATGAGGACAAGACATTGATGTTCCTGAAAAGATATTGTACTCAACAACTCGTTTATCGCGATCGTTCATTCTTGTAGGTCCATCTTCACCTGTCCATGCTGCCAATATGTCTACTCCTGGAGCTGTTATGTCAGGCTGAAAGTTTCCACAAATAATTCAATGGTTAGATAAACTACTGACACAGTCAGACACGACACTGACACTGACTGACATTGGTCATAAAATATGGTAATAGAATTATTTACCTTTAGAATATTAGGGTCAATTATATTAGGACCTCTACTAGAGAACAAGGCCATAGAGGGTGCTGGTTTGGCATCTAACACAGTTGTTCCAGGCAAAAGCTGTGCCATTGGATTAACGGTAGAATTAATATATTGAACAAGCTTTAAGGTATCCTCATAGGTAACTGCAGTGGCTGGAATGAAATGAAGATCAGAAGCTAAATCATTTGCATAAGCTTTATTGTTCCCAAGTATGAAACCAAAACCACCAGCTCTTTCAACTTCCAACCCTTTTTTCAATCTTCCACCTATTCCTCTCATACACAAAACTATCTTCCCTTTTACTTTGATAGGATCAAGAGTATTCTCTAGACAATACCTGCATCATAAAATAATCATTTAAAATATCGGCTTTTGTCAGGTGAACTAAGATTTGCAGACATATAGGATGTAAAATTAGTAATAGCAAAATGTACCCTGAAGAATTTGCACTTGTTATGCCTCCATATTCAACTTCACTAGCTAGAACTAATGGACGGAAGATGTTTTCTTTATGGAGTGGAGTAATTGATCTACCCTGTAATTAATTAACAAAGAGAAAAGTTAATTCAAGTTCAAAAAGACATTTTAAACTCGAATTGATCTCAGTTTCAAGAAATTTACAATAAGCGCGAACCATAATGGTTGCGATTGGTGTGACACATTAATGTCATTATATCATAAAATTGTCTGATGCGGTTTCTAATGCAGTTTCCTGCAGGCCGCATGTCATTGAAGATTAACATGTTTCAAACATTCTTAATCAATTTTTTAAATGAAGTTGAAATTTACCTCAATGATTGTGCCATTGCTAAGCTTAATAGGAGCAACAAAGGAACGATCAACGGTACTCGCGCCAACAGTAATAATCCAAGGAGCAGGATTCGACAAACTACGAGGACCAGGACCAGCATTTCCAGCACTACAAACAACAACAATGTTTTTCCTTACAGCTTGTAAAGAACTCTTAGCAATAACATCATCATCATATTTAATTGGCTCAGGAAACCCGATCGATATACTTATAACATCAACACCATCCTCAATTGCATCGTCTATAGCTTTAAGCATATCGACGTTCGTGCAAACGTTTCCTTCGTTTTTCGGCTTTCCTTTTATCGCCCAACATGCTTTGTATATTGCAAGGCGAGCTAATGGGGCTCCGCCAATGGCTGTGCCACGGGCGAAGCCTCCAAGTGCTGACGCATTTGAAACCGCTCGCCCTGCTACTATTGATGACGTGTGTGTTCCGTGGCCGTCTTTGTCGCGAGCTGATTTGTAATCGTCTGTTTCGTTTAAAGGACCATAGATACTTTCATAACCTTGCAAGTAGTACCTTGCTCCAATTATCTTTCTGCACCAACATAAAAAAATATTAGTTAGATAAATTTTTCTTGATGACAAATTATTGTTGATTGTTCACTTAATAATTCAATTGATTAATTGATACAAGATGTTATTAGGTATGGCAACATTCACAATTACAATCAACCGCAATTTAAAATCGTAGTTTAGAATATTACTTAGACCAAAAATCTTCTTGATATGTACTTAATCAAAAAGTATAATAAAACACACACAAGACACAACCAATAACCTCACGAGGAAGCAAAGCATGACTTGTCAGATAAGAACATAATTTGCATCAGTCTAAAATCCAAATATACACTGACAAAAAAATGTTTTATCTTACAACTTTCTCTCTCTTTCTCGTGCAAATTTTTTGGATATTTTATCATTCGTTGACCATTTTCAGTACATTTCTTCAATAATTGAACCATACCATTATCTTTTCCTTCAATTCAATCATCTCTATGTAGACTATATAAGATATGGAGTATCACAAAAGCGGAGAGAAAAGGAAGTGACAGAACCTAAAAGAAACAAGTTAAAAAATGGAATAGACAATTTCTTGTGTCTTGAATAGCAAAAGAAGAATATAGGGTAGGGACTCACGAGATGAGAGAATAAAAGAAGACAAAAACAATCAAGTCAAAAGGACAAAAGTTATTTAAACGAATAAACTCAAGAGATGTATTCTATTAGGAATTTAACTTCATGTAATGTGAAAGTTGGTTCAGAAAATGCTTTCTTTGGTCTCTATCATTGTGTCTAATTCACATAATAGATATAACCATGATCAAGGTTTTAAAAAACCAATAGTTACTATAAAAACGGTCACGATAAAACGTTGTTGAAAAAAGATAATAATAATGACTAAATTTGAACATTGAATCTCTGGTTAAATTGAAAGACACATTTATTATCTCATTTAAATTTAAATTTGAATCTCTAATTAAATTAAAAAACGCGCATTTTGTATGAATGTTCTTGAATTAATATGAAATTGTAAAGGGAGGATATAACCCAAATTCTAATATTCTAAGAAGCAATGGATTCTTATGAACCCTTGTCTAACTTGTTCTTAACATTTATTTTACTTTATCGATTAAAAAATATAATTGCTAGCAACTTTTAAGAGTATCTTTAAAATATAAGGCCTTTTTACCAAGTAAGGATATAATTGATGTTGTTCTTTACACATTTTCCTAAGTATATGAATATTTATATACCATGAATATGACATGTTCATAATCTATGCAAGAGATAATGAAAGGAACTTTTGCTTTCGTAATGTTCAAGCCAATAATGTTCCTCACAAAATTATATAATAGTAATTAGAAAAAGAAGCTACTAATTATGTTGGTTAATACCTAAGAAAGGAACCTATTCAAAGGTTCCAAAGTTCAATGAAATAACTTTCATTTCAAAAGACAATTGTTTTGTCTTCATTTTAGGGTAGACATAGTTTCTAACTAGTAAAAAATAATAAAAGAAAAATATAAATGGAAGCTTGTTTCTAACCATAATATGTTTAATTTTATAAACAAAATTATTATTTTTCTATAATTAATTGCAACATAAAATTAGAAATTGAAGTTTTATTTAGAAAATTGATTTTTATATTGACATTTATTGTTCAAACAACTTTTCCTATAGCATATATTGATTTTAGAAATCTATAATTGATTTTAACATATTTGTTTGATTTTAAATAGATTTTATTTTACATCCACAATTGACTCAATTTTAAATCAAAACTTATAAATTTTAAATTTAAACGTGATTTTTATATATCAAAGTTTATTATTTAACCCACTTTTGCTTAAATATATCAAAATATAAGTTATTTTATATTTAACTAATTTTTAAATAAAATCTATTATAAAAAATCAATTTACTCAAAATTAATTTCTATCACCAAAATATTAAACACACACCTAATATATTCACAGATAAATTATTTTATCTTCAACTTACATTTAACCTAACTCAATATTACAAAATCAATGGATGGAAGAAAAAGTGTAGTAGAAATTCAATGGTAAAATTATAAAATAAAAAAATATGACTCACCTATTGCAATTAGATGAATCAAATTCAGTTCCATTTTGGCACACTCCTTTCCATTTTTGTGGAACAGGACCCATTCCTTCATCACTGAAGCTCTTTGAGTCTGGCCATACACCTATATACATATGGAAGAAAAAAACACACATGACTTGTCTTCATACAAATTTTCTCTGTCAATACAAACCTGATATTTTCTCCGTATGACTGCAGAGACTAATACCTGTCGAACTCGTGACTTGTTGAATATTCATGCGATTTTTTAATACAACATTATTTATAAGTTGAGTGAAAATAATGTAATAACTTACCATTATCAATCATTCCTACTATAATATCTTGTCCATATTTTCCTTTGGCCAATAATTCTCCATTTGTTTCATTGGATTTTTCTTCAAAGGGATCAAATGACCTATCTAACCCTACAAACTTCCATGACCTTGTGGTATGCAATGAGTACATCTTTGTCTCACTTTTTCTCACAGACACCACTCCTTCCATTCCTGTTTCATGTTAATTAATAATTTCCATTGTTTCAAAAAGTTGAAGAAATTAATTATCAAATTTATTTTTATTAATTACCTGAGAGATTATTGGCTTCATTTGGTGTAAGTAATGCTGCAAAGCCATTGAAAGTGTGCTTGTAGCTATAAAGATGTGAAGTTTTAGCGTCTTCCTCAGTTTCTTTCACCAAAAGCAAATAAGAGTGATGTGTATTCTCTATTTCATGCAGTGTTCTATCTTCATTAGTGTTTTCTCCAAATTCAACAAGGTAAATCTGTAAAAAAAAAAAAAAAGTTTCACATGAAAGGATGAAAATAGAGATTAAGAGAAGAAGAAGTAGTAGAAAAATGAAAACCTGTTTGTTGTTTTTGGTGCATGAGGCTAATGGAAGAAGGAGAAGGAAGAAACATGTTGTGGAAATGATGTTGTTCATTTTTCTATAGTGAAGACAAAATGCAATTTGTAAAAGTTAATTACACGAATCTCTAACCAATGCTTACTCTCATCTCTAGAGAAGGGTTGTTATCTGAATAAAGGACAAGATTTTATAGGCATGCTATGGAATAGGATTTTCTGTATTATATTTTGGTAATTTGTTGGGAAGTATATATCGTTTTGGTTAATACAGTATATATTTGTTGAAAATTAATTTTCGTCTGGTTCAAATTATAAATAGTTTTCAAATTTTTATAGAGAAAATAAGAGAAGAGGGTAAGTGAGAGGAAAGTTTTTAATTACATATTGTTTTAGTTTTGGAAATGCCCTAAGAGGCCTAGCTAAGTAAGTGATTTAGATAAAAAAAAAAATTGTTAGATACACATTATTCTAAGGAATTTTTTATCTCACCCTAGGGGTGAATAAACATCCTATAAAAAATTTAAAATGTTTTCTCAAATTTTAGTGATCCATCTTTCGAACGCATTTTTACACCATCTTATGACGCACTAAATGAGTTCCACTTCATAGTAAAACAAAATTTTATTCAGAAGATGCATTAATCTTCGAGTATTTTCAACATATATTGTTATTTTAGCAGTCCAGTGGACATTCAAGAGATGCATCGTCAGAGGTTTGAGGTGAGATTTTGAAATATTTGTCACCTTTGCATGTCAGGTATTTACGGAGACGCATCACCGAAATAAGGAAATGTGATTTTGATAAAACATTCACCTGCATTATCACAGACCCATACTTCTTTTTCACTCCATACCCTTTCCAAAAACCCTTCCATTCTCAATAAACATTTTCATTCCAAATTTGCATTCTTGTGTTTCATTACATCAAAAGGAGAAAAAGAAGTTGGAATTCCAGTTAAAGATCATTCATTTCAAACCTCGTTGATCACATTGAGTTTGTTTTTAGTCAGAAAAAACGTGCATGGACCGATCAAGTTATACACCTTAGGAATACGACAACAAACCGAGTTGAGTCTGCTCATGCTACATTGAAGAATTGGTTGGGATGTAGTAAGAGAAATTTGTGTAAGATTGGGACTTTGTGAACCAAATGATCCAGAACCAGCATAATGAGATACAAACAACATTCGGTCGGAGCAACAATTTTGAAACACAAATTTTAAGACTACAATCTTTATTCTTAGTTGGTCGACAACATATCTTGAGCAAGTTTGAATTATTTTTTTCGCAAAGCAAAACAAGCTGATAATATAGGCTTCGATAGCATAAAGTATGGTTGCACAATTGTGAAAACATATGGTCTTCCATGTGTTTGTCTTATAGCAAAGAAGGTGAAACTTGGTAGCCCGTTAAGAATGGATTAAGTTTGCAGTCATTGGAAAAGATGTAGGTTTGATGATGATGATGGTGGTGTCATGAAAGATGGTAAATCGAATATCTCTATATTGACCAAAAGAGAAGTGATACAAGAGAAATTTTTAAAAGTCGGTGACAATAAAATTCCACATCAAAGAATAATTGAGAAAGATTGCTTATTCAAAATCGACTTTTGTTTCTGTTTCTATTTCAGTATGCTACGAAGATGCATCTACGGATAGGTCACTAAGATACATCTCCAGATCTAAAAAAACCCACACTCTTAGGGTATAACTCAGAATTGACTTAGGGTGTGTGTGTTTGTGGTGCGTTTGAAGATGCACCTCCAGAATCTGGGGGCATTTTTGTATTTTCACGTGGTGCCTTATTAATATATAGGATGCATTAAGAAATTTCTTTATTCTAATCTTGAATGTATTTTACTTTCAAATGTCACTGACTTGAGCTTCAGAATTGCATGTACCCCTGCCGTCAAACCAGAGCTTCTAGACCCACGAATATTTATCAAAACATCTTCTATCTTGTATAGAAGATAGGTCTTTTCCAAATCAATTGGTATTGTTATGGGAACAATTTTCAATGTTTTCATCCTCTCTTACTTAGGGATGACATTGAGTAGGGTTTGAGTATGATACTATAGTACTCGTCTCCATACCCAAGATTTAACAAAATGTTTGTATTCGAGTCCATACATACCAGCATGCTTACCAACGTTTGTACTTGTACTCGGACCCTTTAGATACCTAAATACCCATACTCATACACGTTTATCCGCATTTCTAATAAAAAAATTATTGATCAATAATAATTTATCATGTCATTTTAAGTTTTTAACAATATTTACGAAAATCATTGATGTTATTGTTCAGTTAATAAATAAACAAACACTTATACTAAAATGTGTACAAATTTAATAGTGATGTATTTAATAAAATTGATAAGCTGTAATAATAATAAAAATATATAAATATAAATTGTGTGAGTATAGCTCAGGGTGGGTATTAATTAAGGTACTCGTACCCGCGCTCAAACCTACTTATTTTAGTGGGTAATTTCCCGCATCCATACCCATACCCGTTTGAAGGTTTTTACCCTATCCCTTGTGGCTAACGTTTTGCAGGTACCTGCTAGAGATGGGTATAATTGTCATCTTTACTCTTACTTTGATGGTAAAGTTCGACAAATCTTAAACTAGAGTAAAAAGAGAAGAAAATGGGGTTCTCTGAGGACCCCGTCATTGAGAATTATATATAAGTTGAATATGACATCGTTGTGACCAAGATACTCACATTGAAGAAAGTGGGTGGAAGAAAAGGAGAGTGACACATATTCCTTACCTTCCACTCTCCGAAACAGTTTCAACCGTTGGTATGACATCATCATTGTAGTTCGTGTCACATATAGCTGACAATAAATTGAACCAACTCGAATATAATTTGAAATTCGATTCGACAATAAAATTATTAAACTAGGTTCATGAACCAAATGAGCTGAATATGAGCAAAAAATTAAGTTCGTTAAGTAAATGAGTTGAACTTTAACTATACATAGTTCGACTCGTTAGAATTATGAGTCAACTCGATTGTATATGAGAAGAATTATATTGTCTTTAAGAGTAAGTTTAAAGATGTATCCTAAATCTTAGCCCTATATTTTCTTTTGTTGTGAAGCCTGATGCCTTGGAAACAAATTATAAACTGTTTCTTTATGATCAAGAAACACACGAGGGTAGAAAATATGATAAAAGAAGAAGAACAACGAGGATTGGTTATAACTGCTATTCTTTACTTTCTCTTTAAATCAAATTACAAGTACTTAAGAATAACAAATAACCCTCTCACCCTAATTAAGATTTTCCACACTTAAGATGAGAGACTAGTATGCTATTAATAATAAAACCTAACATACTAAACTAATGGGATTTTTAACAATGACCCATTACAAGTTAAATTAGGGTATAAGCTAACTTAAACAATTGGACATAACAAACAAGCCCAATTCGTCATGCTAACAAATCTAGCATTTTCGACAACTGCATGCTTGACCCTACTTCGACTACATAATACACTACTTTGACAACAACATGTGAACGACCTTCGAGTGCATGCTAAACATATGTCGAACTGTTGAACCAAGAAGCTACCTTCGATCATACTAGAGTTCGATCCAATATCTCACAAATCTCCACCTTGGAACAAAATCTATAACATCAAGGAATAAACTAGCTTTCTTCATGCAGCTTTATCAACTGCATACAGTGGAAAACCTTGCAACTGGGAAATGTCTTGGTGATCATATCAACAACATTATAATATGTCGAAGCCTTCAACACTTGGATTTCTCCATGCTCGATTACCCCTCTGACAAAATTCAACCTCACATCGATGTACTTGGTTCGCTCATGATAGGCTGAATTCTTTGACAGGTGTATTGCACTTTGACTATCACATTTAATAGTGATAACTCAACCTTGAAGTTTAAACTCCTTTGAAAAACCCAAGCCACAATGTTTCCTTCACAGCTTCAGTTAGGGTGATATATTTTGCTTCAGTGGTTGATAAGACAACAACCTTATGAAGTGTTGCTTTCCAACTAATTGTTGTTCCAAACATAGTGAACACATATCCAGAAATAGATTTTCTGGAATCCATACAACCTGCATAATCAGAGTCAACATATCCTTTGATTGCTGCTTTACTATCTTCACCCAAGGTTCCACCATAAATTAGGACTCTGTTCAGAGATCCATTTATGTACCTTAGAATCCACTTCAATGCTTGCCAATGAGCCTTTCTAGGATTCACCATGTATCTGCTTACAAGACTTACTACATATGCAATGTCGGGTCTAGTATATACCATAACATACATCAAAGAACCCACTATATTAGAATATGTAATGCTATTCATATAAGCTCTTTCAACATTAGTACTGGGACACTGATCTATACTCAACTTGATTTGAGGGTTTGTTGGAGTCACAACAGGCTTTGAATTTGACATACCAATCTTTTTGAGAATCTTTTGTAGGTATGCCTCTTAAGATAAGCCTAACTTTGACTGCTTTCTATCTCTTCGGATGTCAATCCCAAGAATCCTGAACGCAGCTCCTAGATCCTTCATGTCGAACTCCTTATTGAGTTCAACCTTCATCCTCATTACATCTTCGACATTGTTTCTTTCTATTAGAATATCATCCACATAAAGCAACAAAATAACAAATGAGTTACTAGGTCGAAATCTAAAGTAAACATAATGGTCGAACTAACTTCTAATGAAACTTATGCGTGCCATGAACTTTTCGAATCTCTTCAGCTTTCACACATAATCTTCCTTCCCCTTTTTCGACATACCCTTTAGGTTGCCTCATCAGGATTGTTTCATATAGATCACCATACAAGAACGCGGTCTTCGTATCCATCTGTTCTAGTTCAAGGTCAAACTATGCCACCATGGCAAGCAACATTCGAATGGACATGTGCTTCACAACAGGAGATAACACATCATTGAATTTGACACCTTCTTTCTGAGTGAAACCCCTAGCGACCAATCTTGCCTTGTATGTCTTTGACGCCACTCCTTCAATTCCTTCCTTAACATTGAAAATCCATTTATAGTTGACTAATCGGGCTCCAACAGGTTTCTTGATCAGTTCCCAGGTGTTGTTATCATGAAGAGATTTCATCTCATCATCCATGGCCTTCAGTCATTCATTCTTATTTCGACTCCACATAGCTTCCTTAGAGTCTCTAGGTTCTTCGTCTAGAACCTCATCTGCAGAGATTAAGGCATAAGTTATAAGATCTACATACCCAAGTCTCTGAAGTGGCTTGATAACGCTCATCGACCTATCTCTTGAAAATAGGTAGTCATCGATAGTTTCCTCAACTTCCTCAGTAACTTCTGCTTCTTCTTCGACTTCATCTGGGATACGCAATTTAGCATTAACGTGCTCCATCTTAACATGAATCTCTCCCCGTTTCAGCTCTTCATCGTCATCATCAGTTTTCTTGAATTCCATCTCAGCTTCATTGAAAACTACATCTCAACTGGTGATACACCTCCTGTGGCATGGCTCTAGGCACTATAGTCTATAAGCTTTGACTCCTTTAGGATATCCCATGAACATGAATTTCAAAGCTCTAGGTTCGACCTTGTCTTGCCTAGTTTGAGCATAGGCCATGCAGCCAAATACTCTCAATTTGTCAAGATCTGGTGGATGTCCGAACAAAACTTCTTCAGGTGTCTTCATATCTAATGCATTCGAAGGACATCTGTTTATCAGATATGTTGTTGTTGAAATAGCCTCAACCCAAAACACCTTCTTTAACCTAGCACTAGTCAACGTGCATCTAACTCTTTCCAAAATAGTTCGATTAAACATTTCCGCCAAACCATTTTGTTATGGAGTACCTGCAATAGTTTTGTGCCTTACAATACCTGAGGCAGCACAAAAGTTGTCAAACGCTTCATTACAAAATTCAAGGCCATTGTCAGTTCTTAACCTCTTGACCTTTCTTCCAGTCTGATTTTTGACCAGAGTCTTCCATCCTTTGAAATTCTCAAAAGTTTAATCCTTAGTCTTCTGGATGAATACCCATAACTTTCTAGAATAATCACCAACTATGGATAGGAAATACCACTAGTGTAAAAATACTTTCTTAGCAGAGGTTTTTAAGTCAGTTCATCAATAACCCGACTTAAGAAGCCACACGGTGGCAAATTCGTAAATATTTGAAACTTTGTTATGTCGTGTCTATGTTTAACCGACCTAATAAAGATTAAATAAAAAAATATAATTTACATTAAATTTCTTAATTCGGTTCTTTTATCGAAATGACTTAAGTTTATTTATTAAGTCACATGTTTATTACCTGACCTAAGAGGTTCTTACAAGGCCCCGGTTCGATTCCTACTTAATACATTTTAGTGAAATAAAAAAATTATAATATAATACATTTTGTTGCAATATCCTCATTCACGTTTTTCCTTTTCCCATTTCTCATTCACGTCTTCTCTTTTTCCAAATTTAAACCTCAATATCCTTAATCTCATCTTCGTTCCTTGTCCTTTAGATTTCGATAAAAGCTTCATCACCATTTTCATTTCCATTGCGTCTTCTCTCCTTCCTCAATCACGTTTCTCAATTAAAGCCAAACCTTAAAAGTTGTTGAACCACACTGTATCTTCTTTCCGGTTTAATCTGGGGGATTCAATTCATGCTTTCATATTACGATCGGGTTTTGGTTCTAATGTATTTGTTTGTAATGTGGTTGTTTCGATGTATGGTAAATGTAATGCGCTTGTTCATGCGCGTAAGGTGTTTGATGAATTGTGTCATAGAGGGACTTGTGATTTGGTGTCGTGGAATTCGATTGTGTCAGTTTATTCGCATTGTTTTGTTCTGAAAGTTGCAGTTTCACTTTTTCGTGAAATGACAGTGAGTTATGGGTTGATGTCGGATGCTGTTGGTGTTGTTAATATACTTCCTGTTTGGGGTTTTCTTGGTTTGGGGTTACTTGGGAAATAGGTTCATGCGGGGAAGGCCAGGTGATTCATGGATCAAATTCTGAGTGTAACTTTATTTTATGATGGCTACCCGAAGATTTCATCTTTTGACATTATTTATTTACTGTTTTATGTTTTCAGAGTCGAACAGATCGAATTGTTTTCAAACTTTTTGGCAAGGATCCTAATGATTTCCCTGTTGTTCTTTGATCACAGGTATTCTTCCCTTACCTTTTAATTGGTATAAACCACAATTTCACTAAACTTTTTTCTCTATATGTTGTTTGATTAAATATTTCTTTACCAGATCCTTAGTTGGTTATCCCACAGTCCCACAGAGATAGAGAGCTATATAAGGCCAGGGTGTATTATTTTAACTATATGTCTCCGCCTAGAAAATTCGGCATGGGATGAGGTATAATTTGATATAGTTCTGTATATAAATTGCCTAATGGAACCATCAAACATATAAATCAAAATGAGCTTATTACTATTTCATAATGCAGCTATGCTATAATCTCGGATCTAGCTTGAGAAAGCTTCTAGATGCATCGAATGATTCACTTTGGAGAACAGGGTTGATATATGCAAGAGTACGGAACTCTGTAACTATTCTGTATAATGGTTTATTCCCTCTTACTGTTTGTGTGGCATCCATTCTTCTCATGTGATTGTATTTCAGTTATCATTATAGTTTTCGACTACGTTACTTGGATTAAAATTTATATCTTGTTTATCTCGTGCAGGTCAGGTGGCCTTGGATGCACCGTTGCGTCTTGGAAGCCTATAAAGTTGTCATATTTTGTGTGTGAAGCCCCTTGTTGTTTCTGCGAGTGCAGACGTTAAATTTTCTGTGAAAGGGTTAAACCTTTTCCTGTCTAGTACAAGGTAGTTTCCAAACACCTTATTCGTTTAAGATTTGAGAGGCAAAAAGCTAAACCTTTCCCTCTTGATTTCAGATTACTTTGTGCACTCGAAGGAAAGTATCTGGTAGAGGATAATTGTTATGATTTGATTGATGGTGCCGAAGCAGCCTCTGGACATCACGAGCTTCAGAATCTCAGCTTCTCTTTTCATATACCAAATATGACTGGAAGAGGGTTTATTGAGGTAACTTACAATATCTATATACTTTTATTTTCTGTGATATTCTTTTAACCAAATAAAATCTGCTTAAGCTTTACTCAGGTCGAAGATAATAGTCTCAACAGTTGTTCCTTTCCATTCTTATTCGCAGAGCCTGAAATTTGTTCGGAGATATGTAATCTGGAAACTGTCATTGAAGCAGCAGAGACTGCTGATGACATCCAGATAAAGGCTAAATTAATGGAAGAAAAGACTCGAGCAATGAATTTCGTACATGAAATAGGTTGGCTCCTTCATAGAGTTCATGTGAAATTTAGGCTAGGGCCAGCGGCACCTGTTCAAGGTCGCTTTCACTTTAACCGGTACACATGGCTTGTTGGCTTCTCTATAGATCATGATTGATGCGCTGTGATGAAAAAACTCTTGGACATTATCTTTGAAGGTGAAGTTGATACCGGAGAATATACCTCTGCCGAGCTTGCGTTGTTAAACATGGGTCTTCTACACAAAGTTGTAAAGAGAAATTGCAGGCTTATGGTGGAACTACTGTTAAACTTTGTGCCAATTAAGGCGTCAGATGGTGGAGACGGTAAAGAGATGCATGTCAATAAGTCCCCTGACGATTCTTGTTTAGACCGGATGTCGTTGGGCATGCTGGATTGACACCCCTTCATGTTGCAGCATGTATGAATGGTTATGAGACTGTATTGGATGTGTTAACCGATGATCCGGGAATGGTATTTTCTTACGCTTTTACATGTATCATATATCTGTAGTTCATATTTTAGCTCTCATATCCATAAAACTAGAGAAAGAGGAAGACAAAGACTATAAGAGAAGTTATTAGAAAAATCTCGAGATTAACAATTTGGATAGAAGTATGGTCCTAGATCTATGAAGCACGGACACAGACACGGGCATCGAACACGACACTGACACGTCGACAATAGTAATAATTTGAAAAAACAAATAAATTGAATGTAATCACACATTGTCGGTGTTGTGTTGGTGTTGGTGTCTGACACGGACACGCCTGTTTCATTGGTGTCGGTGCTACATAGTTCTAGATAGAACATTTCGAAAACAATTGACCCAGCCAACCCCACTTAGTGAGATAAGGCTTGATTATTGTTGTATATCTGTAGTTCTTGGTGTATATCTGTATATCTGTCCCTGTTTTTTCTTTAATTTTTTTATTACTCACAAGATCTTTTACACTTATCTGTGTCATGATCAGGTTGGAATTGAAGCATGGAAAAGTGCAAAGGACAATACAGGTTTAACACCCAATGACTATGCATCCCTTAAGGGAAACTACTCCTACATTTAACTTGTACAGAGAAAAACAAACAAGAACAACCAAACTCAACATGTGTTGGACATCCCAGGCACCCTTGTAGATGGCAACTGATTTGTTTGAAATTGTTCTTCTTATTGCAGGTTTGCTACTATATATGTTGACTGGTATTAAAGAGAATGCAAAGTTTCAAAAGAATAAAAATGGAGAGCACAACGAACCAACATCGGGTCTTAAACATCTTGTTGACGGAGTGAAGATGTCGCGGTGAAAATCGGATACCAAACTATTGATTAGTTTGAATCTTTAATTCATTTTGCAACCGAACTTTGATTTGTCCAAAGGAAGGGATAAAGATCGAAATTCCCACAATGCAATGCAAATGCAAGGTTTAGAGAGTTATAGGTTCGGGGGTCGGTTAAACTTAGGGAAGGTACTAGCATCATAAGTTTTTGTAGTACTCTACAAGAACCTCTTGTTTTATGTTTGTTTATTGCTATGTGTTTATCTGCTTAAGGTTTAAAAGACCTAGGGGTTTATTTCTAAGTATACTCGATAAGATATCGCATCTTATGCCTACATATCCTTACGGGAGTGGAATCAGAGTATTTGTAGTTCCCCTAAAGGGTTTGAGGAGTTCTTTGACTGTGGTCAAAGTTCCTACGGGTTTAGGGTAGTTGATTGATTGATTTTAGGAGAAAAGACGAGTTGTCATTTTAAGGGAGATTTAACTGCCACAAGTTGTAGGAATGTAGTCTTTGCATCATCTTAAGAGAATGGCTCCAGTACTCGGATAGGGATCAACTAGGTACATCTCTCTTAAGGAAAAGTTCCTACGGTATTGATTATATTAATGTGGGGTGGAGATTCTATCTCACTTAAGATGATTAACATTTATGCTCTTAGGTGGTTCATTCAACGGATATCCCAACTGTCGGCGAGCTAAAACCGGATTATAACTGATCCCTCCACCAAAGCTGAGTAACTGTATATTAGCAAAATCTCTACATCCATCAATGATTAGAATCCCATCATACTCACGGCTATACCAATCAATGTCAGAATGAGTCAAATCCATAATCCTTTCTGACCAACGCTTATCATTAAGATGCCAAAAGGAAACGTACTTGGGCAAGTGGGTAAGGAACCATTTGTATAACAAAGGCACACAACATGTAATCATTCCTCCACCACGGAGGTTCTGGAGATGTATAGAGTGATAGGTGTTACCCAATAGAGTCGGTACTGGATTGTTCTTCATGAAGATCTTAATTGCGTTAAGGTCAACAAACCCCTCGAAACTTGGAAATAGAAACACCCCATAGACAAGTAAGGAGAAGATTGCCTCGAATGGATCCTTGTTCGTAAAATCAGTATAAAATGAAGCCTTCTTGAATAGAAAATCTGTAGTCAAACCAAAAGTCCCACTTTTAACAACCATGTTGGCCTTAACGTCAGATACCTTGAGATAAAGGGCCTTAGCGACGTCTCTTTCTTCGGGGTCCTTTTCCCAGAAAGGAAAAGGAGATTCTTCTAGAATAGGCAGACCTAACAAAAAGGAGTATTCTTCCAAAGTTGGCAACAACTGATAATCTAGAAAAGTAAAGCAGTGATACATCGGATCATAAAATTGTAATAGAACGGAAAGGAGGTCCTCATTTGCCTTGCGTCTTAACAAAGATAGTAACTTCCCATATTTACTCTTGAATTTCTCTTGGTCTTCAATCAGAGCTCCCAACTCCCTTAGGTCATCCAATTTGGGACTCTTAAAAGTATATTTTAAAGTATTTCGTCTATTGGAATCCATAACGTCCTACAATGTTCATAAATAAAGGGTAAATCCCATGAAGTCCAATGTAGTATGATGCTATATGAATGCAACAAACACAAGTAAGCACATAAGGGCACACAAAGATAAACAAACAAAGGTCATAGGTTTGCAACGAGCATGGAGCCAAGGGTATACCCATTCCCAAAGGACAAGGACTAGAGGTAGATGGTACCTGCAGAACAAGGTTCTAAGGAGGTCCCAAAGTCATTAGTCCATCTATCGGATATTACCAATTTCCCAACTAACTCGGGGATTAATAATATTCTCAAGAGAACTTCTTTTGAGTGTAACATCGCGTAGCACTATTTCGGGACTTATTCCCTCATAGTCCCGCACTACGTCCTAATAAAGGCCAAAGTGGGGTTAAAGGTAACTACGGTCCTTAGTGTCATGGACTCTAATTGAAAGTAGTAAAATTTTTCACGACTAAACTCGTTCAACCGAACTATTTTCAAAAAGGGTCTCAACTAAGCGAGATTCTCGAGTCAACTTAGTCGGGACTCACTCCCTATAAGCCTCATCGAATATATCACCATCCTATCATAATTTCTCTCAAGTCCGGGTGTAGGACTTTGTCTCACCACTCAAAGATAATAGCCCAAAAGGAACAAAGAACAAATAAGCAAGTAGGCAAGTAAGCAAATATATAAAGCAATAAAAACAAGATAGGGAAACCCACTGAGGGTCCCCAGTGAAGTCGCCATTTCTGTCGCGGTGAAAATCGGATACCAAACTATTGATTAGTTTGAATCTTTAATTCATTTTGCAACCGAACTTTGATTTGTCCAAAGGAAGGGATAAAGATCGAAATTCCCACAATGCAATGCAAATGCAAGGTTTAGAGAGTTATAGGTTCGGGGGTCGGTTAAACTTAGGGAAGGTACTAGCATCCTAAGTTTCTGTAGTACTTTACAGGAACCTCTTGTTTTATGTTTGTTTATTGCTATGTGTTTATCTGCTTAAGGTTTAAAAGACCTAAGGGTTTATTTCTAAGTATACTCGATAAGATATCGCATCTTATGCCTACATATCCTTACGGGAGTGGAATCAGAGTATTTGTAGTTCCCCTAAAGGGTTTGAGGAGTTCTTTGACTGTGGTCAAAGTTCCTACGGGTTTAGGGTAGTTGATTGATTGATTTTAGGAGAAAAGACGAGTTGTCATTTTAAGGGAGATTTAACCGCCACAAGTTGTAGGAATGTAGTCTTTGCATCATCTTAAGAGAAGGGCTCCAGTACTCGGATAGGGATCGATGAGGTACGCCTCTCTTAAGGCAAAGTTCCTACGGTATTGATTGTATTGATATGGGGTGGAAATTCTATCTCGCTTAAGATGATTAACATCTATGCTCTTAGGTGGTTCCTTCAATGGATATCCCAACTGTCGGCGAGCTAAAACCGGATTATAACTGATCCCTCCACCAAAGCTGAGTAACGGTATATTAGCAAAATCTCTACATCCATCAATGATTAGAATCCCATCATACTCACGGCTATACCAATCAATGTCAGAATGATTCAAAGCCATAATCCTTTCTGACCAACGTTTATCATTAAGATGCCAAAAGGAAACGTACTTGGGCAAGTGGGTAAGGAACCATTTGTATAACAAAGGCACACAACATGTAATCATTCCTCCACCACGGAGGTTCCGGAGATGTATAGAGTGATAGGTGTTACCCAATAGAGTCGGTACTGGATTGTTCTTCATGAAGATCTTAATTGCGTTAAGGTCAACAAACCCCTCGAAACTTGGAAATAGAAACACCCCATAGACAAGTAAGGCGAAGATTGCCTCGAATGGATCCTTGTTCGTAAAATCAATATAAAATGAAGCCTTCTTGAATAGAAAATCTGTAGTCAAACCAAAAGTCCCACTTTTAACAACCATGTTGGCCTTAACGTCAGATACCTTGAGATAAACGGCCTTAGCGACGTCTCTTTCTTCGGGGTCCTTTTCCCAGAAAGGAAAAGGAGATTCTTCTAGAATAGGCAGACCTAACAAAAAGGAGTATTCTTCCAAAGTTGGCAACAACTGATAATCTGGAAAAGTAAAGCAGTGATACATCGGATCATAAAATTGTAATAGAACAGAAAGGAGGTCCTCATTTGCCTTGCGTCTTAACAAAGATAGTAACTTCCCATATTTACTCTTGAATTTCTCTTGGTCTTCAATCAGAGCTCCCAACTCCCTTAGGTCATCCAATTTGGGACTCTTACAAGTATATTTTAAAGTATTTCGTCTATTGGAATCCATAACGTCCTACGATGTTCATAAATAAAGGGTAAATCCCATGAAGTCCAATGTAGTATGATGCTATATGAATGCAACAAACACAAGTAAGCACATAAGGGCACACAAAGATAAACAAACAAAGGTCCTAGGTTTGCAACGAGCATGGAGCCAAGGGTATACCCATTCCCAAAGGACAAGGACTAGAGGTAGATGGTACCTGCAGAACAAGGTTCTAAGGAGGTCCCAAAGTCATTAGTCCATCTATCGGATATTATCAATTTCCCAACTAACTCGGGGATTAATAATATTCTCAAGAGAACTTCTTTTGAGTGTAACATCACGTAGCACTATTTCGGGACTTATTCCCTCATAGTCCCGCACTACGTCCTAATAAAGGCCAAAGTGGGTTTAAAGGTAACTACGGTCCTTAGTGTCATGGACTCTAATTGAAAGTAGTAAAAGTTTTCACGAGTAAACTTGTTCAACCGAACTATTTTCAAAAAGGTTCTCAACTAAGCGGGATTCTCGAGTCAACTTAGTCGGGACTCACTCCCTATAAGCCTCATCGAATATATCACCATCCTATCATAATTTCTCTCAAGTCCGGGTGTAGGACTTTGTCTCACCACTCAAAGATAATAGCCCAAAAGGAACAAAGAACAAATAAGCAAGTAGGCAAGTAAGCAAATATATAAAGCAATAAAAACAAGATAGGGAAACCCACTGAGGGTCCCCAGTGAAGTCGCCATTTCTGTCGCAGTGAAAATCAGATACCAAACTATTGATTAGTTTGAATCTTTAATTCATTTTGCAACCGAACTTTGATTTGTCCAAAGGAAGGGATAAAGATCGAAATTCCCACAATGCAATGCAAATGCAAGGTTTAGAGAGTTATAGGTTCGGGGGTCGGTTAAACTTAGGGAAGGTACTAGCATCCTAAGTTTCTGTAGTACTTTACAGGAACCTCTTGTTTTATGTTTGTTTATTGCTATGTGTTTATCTGCTTAAGGTTTAAAAGACCTAAGGGTTTATTTCTAAGTATACTCGATAAGATATCGCATCTTATGCCTACATATCCTTACGGGAGTGGAATCAGAGTATTTGTAGTTCCCCTAAAGGGTTTGAGGAGTTCTTTGACTGTGGTCAAAGTTCCTACGGGTTTAGGGTAGTTGATTGATTGATTTTAGGAGAAAAGACGAGTTGTCATTTTAAGGGAGATTTAACCGCCACAAGTTGTAGGAATGTAGTCTTTGCATCATCTTAAGAGAAGGGCTCCAGTACTCGGATAGGGATCGATGAGGTACGCCTCTCTTAAGGCAAAGTTCCTACGGTATTGATTGTATTGATATGGGGTGGAAATTCTATCTCGCTTAAGATGATTAACATCTATGCTCTTAGGTGGTTCCTTCAATGGATATCCCAACTGTCGGCGAGCTAAAACCGGATTATAACTGATCCCTCCACCAAAGCTGAGTAACGGTATATTAGCAAAATCTCTACATCCATCAATGATTAGAATCCCATCATACTCACGGCTATACCAATCAATGTCAGAATGATTCAAAGCCATAATCCTTTCTGACCAACGTTTATCATTAAGATGCCAAAAGGAAACGTACTTGGGCAAGTGGGTAAGGAACCATTTGTATAACAAAGGCACACAACATGTAATCATTCCTCCACCACGGAGGTTCCGGAGATGTATAGAGTGATAGGTGTTACCCAATAGAGTCGGTACTGGATTGTTCTTCATGAAGATCTTAATTGCGTTAAGGTCAACAAACCCCTCGAAACTTGGAAATAGAAACACCCCATAGACAAGTAAGGCGAAGATTGCCTTGAATGGATCCTTGTTCGTAAAATCAATATAAAATGAAGCCTTCTTGAATAGAAAATCTGTAGTCAAACCAAAAGTCCCACTTTTAACAACCATGTTGGCCTTAACGTCAGATACCTTGAGATAAACGGCCTTAGCGACGTCTCTTTCTTCGGGGTCCTTTTCCCAGAAAGGAAAAGGAGATTCTTCTAGAATAGGCAGACCTAACAAAAAGGAGTATTCTTCCAAAGTTGGCAACAACTGATAATCTGGAAAAGTAAAGCAGTGATACATCGGATCATAAAATTGTAATAGAACAGAAAGGAGGTCCTCATTTGCCTTGCGTCTTAACAAAGATAGTAACTTCCCATATTTACTCTTGAATTTCTCTTGGTCTTCAATCAGAGCTCCCAACTCCCTTAGGTCATCCAATTTGGGACTCTTACAAGTATATTTTAAAGTATTTCGTCTATTGGAATCCATAACGTCCTACGATGTTCATAAATAAAGGGTAAATCCCATGAAGTCCAATGTAGTATGATGCTATATGAATGCAACAAACACAAGTAAGCACATAAGGGCACACAAAGATAAACAAACAAAGGTCCTAGGTTTGCAACGAGCATGGAGCCAAGGGTATACCCATTCCCAAAGGACAAGGACTAGAGGTAGATGGTACCTGCAGAACAAGGTTCTAAGGAGGTCCCAAAGTCATTAGTCCATCTATCGGATATTATCAATTTCCCAACTAACTCGGGGATTAATAATATTCTCAAGAGAACTTCTTTTGAGTGTAACATCACGTAGCACTATTTCGGGACTTATTCCCTCATAGTCCCGCACTACGTCCTAATAAAGGCCAAAGTGGGTTTAAAGGTAACTACGGTCCTTAGTGTCATGGACTCTAATTGAAAGTAGTAAAAGTTTTCACGAGTAAACTTGTTCAACCGAACTATTTTCAAAAAGGTTCTCAACTAAGCGGGATTCTCGAGTCAACTTAGTCGGGACTCACTCCCTATAAGCCTCATTGAATATATCACCATCCTATCATAATTTCTCTCAAGTCCGGGTGTAGGACTTTGTCTCACCACTCAAAGATAATAGCCCAAAAGGAACAAAGAACAAATAAGCAAGTAGGCAAGTAAGCAAATATATAAAGCAATAAAAACAAGATAGGGAAACCCACTGAGGGTCCCCAGTGAAGTCGCCATTTCTGTCGCAGTGAAAATCGGATACCAAACTATTGATTAGTTTGAATCTTTAATTCATTTTGCAACCGAACTTTGATTTGTCCAAAGGAAGGGATAAAGATCGAAATTCCCACAATGCAATGCAAATGCAAGGTTTAGAGAGTTATAGGTTCGGGGGTCGGTTAAACTTAGGGAAGGTACTAGCATCCTAAGTTTCTGTAGTACTATACAGGAACCTCTTGTTTTATGTTTGTTTATTGCTATGTGTTTATCTGCTTAAGGTTTAAAAGACCTAAGGGTTTATTTCTAAGTATACTCGATAAGATATCGCATCTTATGCCTACATATCCTTACGGGAGTGGAATCAGAGTATTTGTAGTTCCCCTAAAGGGTTTGAGGAGTTCTTTGACTGTGGTCAAAGTTCCTACGGGTTTAGGGTAGTTGATTGATTGATTTTAGGAGAAAAGACGAGTTGTCATTTTAAGGGAGATTTAACCGCCACAAGTTGTAGGAATGTAGTCTTTGCATCATCTTAAGAGAAGGGCTCCAGTACTCGGATAGGGATCGATGAGGTACGCCTCTCTTAAGGCAAAGTTCCTACGGTATTGATTGTATTGATATGGGGTGGAAATTCTATCTCGCTTAAGATGATTAACATCTATGCTCTTAGGTGGTTCCTTCAATGGATATCCCAACTGTCGGCGAGCTAAAACCGGATTATAACTGATCCCTCCACCAAAGCTGAGTAACGGTATATTAGCAAAATCTCTACATCCATCAATGATTAGAATCCCATCATACTCACGGCTATACCAATCAATGTCAGAATGATTCAAAGCCATAATCCTTTCTGACCAACGTTTATCATTAAGATGCCAAAAGGAAACGTACTTGGGCAAGTGGGTAAGGAACCATTTGTATAACAAAGGCACACAACATGTAATCATTCCTCCACCACGGAGGTTCCGGAGATGTATAGAGTGATAGGTGTTACCCAATAGAGTCGGTACTGGATTGTTCTTCATGAAGATCTTAATTGCGTTAAGGTCAACAAACCCCTCGAAACTTGGAAATAGAAACACCCCATAGACAAGTAAGGCGAAGATTGCCTCGAATGGATCCTTGTTCGTAAAATCAATATAAAATGAAGCCTTCTTGAATAGAAAATCTGTAGTCAAACCAAAAGTCCCACTTTTAACAACCATGTTGGCCTTAACGTCAGATACCTTGAGATAAACGGCCTTAGCGACGTCTCTTTCTTCGGGGTCCTTTTCCCAGAAAGGAAAAGGAGATTCTTCTAGAATAGGCAGACCTAACAAAAAGGAGTATTCTTCCAAAGTTGGCAACAACTGATAATCTGGAAAAGTAAAGCAGTGATACATCGGATCATAAAATTGTAATAGAACAGAAAGGAGGTCCTCATTTGCCTTGCGTCTTAACAAAGATAGTAACTTCCCATATTTACTCTTGAATTTCTCTTGGTCTTCAATCAGAGCTCCCAACTCCCTTAGGTCATCCAATTTGGGACTCTTACAAGTATATTTTAAAGTATTTCGTCTATTGGAATCCATAACGTCCTACGATGTTCATAAATAAAGGGTAAATCTCATGAAGTCCAATGTAGTATGATGCTATATGAATGCAACAAACACAAGTAAGCACATAAGGGCACACAAAGATAAACAAACAAAGGTCCTAGGTTTGCAACGAGCATGGAGCCAAGGGTATACCCATTCCCAAAGGACAAGGACTAGAGGTAGATGGTACCTGCAGAACAAGGTTCTAAGGAGGTCCCAAAGTCATTAGTCCATCTATCGGATATTATCAATTTCCCAACTAACTCGGGGATTAATAATATTCTCAAGAGAACTTCTTTTGAGTGTAACATCACGTAGCACTATTTCGGGACTTATTCCCTCATAGTCCCGCACTACGTCCTAATAAAGGCCAAAGTGGGTTTAAAGGTAACTACGGTCCTTAGTGTCATGGACTCTAATTGAAAGTAGTAAAAGTTTTCACGAGTAAACTTGTTCAACCGAACTATTTTCAAAAAGGTTCTCAACTAAGCGGGATTCTCGAGTCAACTTAGTCGGGACTCACTCCCTATAAGCCTCATCGAATATATCACCATCCTATCATAATTTCTCTCAAGTCCGGGTGTAGGACTTTGTCTCACCACTCAAAGATAATAGCCCAAAAGGAACAAAGAACAAATAAGAAAGTAGGCAAGTAAGCAAATATATAAAGCAATAAAAACAAGATAGGGAAACCCACTGAGGGTCCCCAGTGAAGTCGCCATTTCTGTCGCAGTGAAAATCGGATACCAAACTATTGATTAGTTTGAATCTTTAATTCATTTTGCAACCGATCTTTGATTTGTCCAAAGGAAGGGATAAAGATCGAAATTCCCACAATGCAATGCAAATGCAAGGTTTAGAGAGTTATAGGTTCGGGGGTCGGTTAAACTTAGGGAAGGTACTAGCATCCTAAGTTTCTGTAGTACTTTACAGGAACCTCTTGTTTTATGTTTGTTTATTGCTATGTGTTTATCTGCTTAAGGTTTAAAAGACCTAGGGGTTTATTTCTAAGTATACTCGATAAGATATCGCATCTTATGCCTACATATCCTTACGGGAGTGGAATCAGAGTATTTGTAGTTCCCCTAAAGGGTTTGAGGAGTTCTTTGACTGTGGTCAAAGTTCCTACGGGTTTAGGGTAGTTGATTGATTGATTTTAGGAGAAAAGACGAGTTGTCATTTTAAGGGAGATGTAACCACCACAAGTTGTAGGAATGTAGTCTTTGCATCATCTTAAGAGAAGGGCTCAAGTACTCGGATAGGGATCGACGAGGTACGCCTCTCTTAAGGCAAAGTTCCTACGGTATTGATTCTATTGATGTGGGGTGGAGATTCTATCTCGCTTAAGATGATTAACATCTATTCTCTATTGTTTGAATATTTTGTATGTTGAGTTGTATTGTTTTGTTTGTTCTAAGTTGTAAAAGAGTCCTTCCTATGGGATAGGATCTAACTTAGAGATCAACTTGAATGGGATTAAGGATCGTGGGGAGTATGATGCAAATGTGATGCACTACACACAATTGTTGAATCATGTGTAGGTTTTTCCTTTGGACGGATGCGATGCGGAAATGTAAATGACGGTAATGAAATTTGCTTGTAAAGTAAATTGCGGAAATAAAATCATTCACATACGTATGAAAGCGCTAAGGTGTAGGTGAGTGAATTGTAAATGTGTAAGGTGTACGATTAGGTCGCGATGTTGGTTCATTTGAATTGAATCGATTTTAAGGGGATATTGAGTTGATTTTTAAGCGGGATTAATTTTAGTTGGATTGTACTTATAAGAAGATAATAATTTAGTGAGGTTAATTTAGTTACTAGTTTTAATAAGAGGTTTGCCTTATTGAATAAAAAAAGGTTAATATTATGTTCCCCTAATAAAATTCAAATTGTTTAGATTATGAAATATAAAAAGGTTGTCACTATTATAATATAGGAAAAAGTTCACTAAATAGGATAGTTTTTATTACCAAAATAAATTATGAGAATAAAAGGGACTCCTCTATTGGAATAAGAACAAATTATTTATCATTTTAAAAAGTTATTAATTTGATGAATTGAAATTAATAAATAGAGGATAAATTAAGTTGGATAATTAAAAGATTAATTGGAAAAGAAGGTCATTAGTTGTTTTAAATTAAAAAAACTGATTACAAATTAAATTAATAAAGTTGATTAGAATTTGGTTAATTAATTAGTTAATTAATTAAATAAAAAGGGTTAAATGATTATGTTATAGTTAATTAGGATTGACAAGAGATTAAGTGATGGTTAGTGGGGTTAAGATAGTGAGTGATTAGTGGTGTGTGGTGATTATGAAATTAACAGCATAAACAAAATCACGAAAAACCCTAAATCCCCAAAAGAAACCCCAAATCCCCCTTTTGAGAAACCATTCTCCGTCGTTCTCCCTCGCCCTCGCGATTTCCCCCCTTCTCACGTCTTCTCACTATCGCTTTCTCCTTCGCGATTTGCGTTTAGTTTCTCAAGCCTCATAAAGACCTGTCAAAACGTCAAAACAAAACATTAATTATGAAAAAGAAATGTCCATCGAGGAAGTCTTTACCCCTGGTGAACAATGGAGATGGCTCGCCGGCGGTTTTGTGGTGGTTTCGTGCGAGCTTTGACGATTTGAAGGCGAGTTCGATGGAGGAAGATAACAGATAAGTTTCCCTTGACTTTCCTCTTCTCAATCCTTTAGGGTTTTTACGAATTGGGATCCTTTGGGGGGTTTCGGGATTGTTGTTTAGTTTTTGGTAAATGTTGAATTTCTGGGTTCGAATATGATGGCCCCCTCTTTACAATAACTTTTTTCACGACCTCTTCTCTTCTCATTCCTCTCTTTATATAGGTCTCAATTGAGATTTCTATGATTGAATTTGATTTAAAATCGTTTGAATGCTGATTGGATTTTCTATTTCGGTACAGACCAATTCGGAAACCTTTCCTTTCTCGCCCCCAATCTCTTAAATGTCTGTTGAACGAAAATCAAATCTTTGATTTGGGCGTTCTAATTTCATTAAATGCTCAAAGTTTGGATTTGGATATTCCTCGAATCTTTTCACACACAGATATATTCCTCTGGATTTGCTAATTTTGATTTTGCGTTTTGTAGGTGCGAGTAGCAATTGAACTTGGGCCAAGGAAAAATGCGGTCCAGGTGCGGGTAACGGTTCCTCTCCCCTTTGGCTTCAGCATTCTCAACTTCATCTTTCGCAGAAACTAGCCGATTGCAAGGAGGCTTGATTTTACGCTCAACTCTGCTGGGCTCAAAACTGCTGATTGCTTCATCTGCATTCTCAAAGGACAACGAAGGAAGTTGCGTTCTCGGTTGGCTAAGTTACTAAACCTTTGTTCTCTTGTGTATTGTGCAGGTATTTCAGGGACTGAGGCTGTTGTTATGTTCAAATAAAACATGGCCGTAGAGAAACTGGTTGTAAGCGGTTTTGGCGAATGTTGGCGGTGGAGGAAAACATTGTGATAAATTGAATCCTCTCTGTTGAATAGCTCGTGTTTGAGGCATGATACATCTGCACAAGATGGTCTCCATCCGGTAAACTGCCACTAGCTCCGGTAAGGCTTAGTATAGGCATTGTTATTGAGTTAGAGAAAAGACCAACTCAACTTTCACTTTATCATGTCTACTGTCATGCAGGCCAGCATTGGGAGCTGCTAACTCTCTGAAGCTTCTTCAGCATCTCCAGCAGCAGGTTTAGATCAGTTTCAACAAATATTCCTCTTTGTATGCCGAAATGCCCATCTGACTGAATTCATAACAAACTTTAATTGTTGACTTGACAAGTACGGTGGTGCAGGAAACTAGTGAGTAGTTATGGCACGGAGCAGAGAGAAAAACTTAAGTCGGTGCTCTGGGTAATCTTCGAACTTTGTAATCATTATAGTGTTACCTCAAATCTACAACTTGTTATAGCATTAGCCACCAAGTCCATAATATCAACAACACTGACTGTGTTTGAGTTTCTCCTTGTATAATCTTCTCGGAACACTGTTGCTGATCTTGACAGGTTTCACCGTGTTGCCGTGATTGGTTGACGACTGATGGATCTTTCGTTTCTAGAACAGAACTGTGACTTGCTGCTGTGAAGATCTTCACTCATTTCAGGAATTTGAACTTCACAATATAATGTTTCAGACTTCGACTTATACAGTATAATAACCTTGGACAGATTTCCTTTCCAATTTTAAAATTGTTTCTTTTATGTAGACTTGCTTATAACTGCTGTGAGGTTCTTATCTGTTGCTTCATGCTATCCGATGGATGATGTGCAGAAATTCCCAGCTGGATCATAGTAGCAGCTGCCATTGTCTGGTATTGTGAAGCCATTGTGGGTGCCATAGGCTGAGAGCAGTATATTTGAGCATGAGCAGGATCAGCAAACTCATAAGCATAATTGGCAGATGCAGCAGAATTAGGGGCCATGGATTTTACAGTGGCTGACAGCTATCAAAGGGTGTATGCTTCTAGGTTGAAGCTGACGAATAAGTTCGAAAGCTGGCAATGATGAGGGTAAGTTATTCGAAACACCTTCAAATTCTCCGGTTACTTTTCTTCCTCTTCTCATAGTTAACTTGCTTTTGCAGGGTTTTGGAGTAACTTCAGCAGACATCAGCTTTGCTCTCTGATGACTCCGTTAGGTTCGTTTCACACCAATGAGAGGAAAATAGTCAATCAAGAGTTTCTGTAAGGTTGTTGAACGAGAACTGTTCGCGGATGACAGTTGTGAATAATTGGGGTTGGAATTTGCTCCATGTTGTGAATCTCTTGTTGTCGAGAGGAAACGAGACCTACGACCTTTCTTACTATTATAATCGGGATAAGCTTCTTGCTTGAAATCAGCACGCTCAAACATTACCAGAAAGCTTTGCTCGACGAGCTTCTCTATGTTCCAGGCATCAGAAGGAGGAGTAGTTTCTTTGGTGGGTGTTACTTTTATTTTAGGCACAGTTGTATGTTGGATTCTGCATTCTGATTATTTTGGATTAATGAACTCAATTCTTCTACTATTAAACTCAAGTTTTAATTTTGTGCAGCCGACTTTTCTGGAGGATGGAGATAGACGGTGCTCCGATACATTTGCACCTCGTTCCAGGACAGAGTTGCGATAAAGTGAAGACTGTCGGATTGGGTTTGGTATTCTTACTAACACCCTTTCCTTCTGTTGCAGTATCCGAATTCAGATGCGGGGAAGTAGCGTCGGTAAGGCCTTCTTCTTTGTAACTATTTTGAAGTTCTGTTGACCATAGCCTTCGTTTCCTTCTAATCAATATCTAAAAGGAAGAATTGTTTTTCTCTTTTACGTAGGCTTTCGTTGTTGTGAGTTAAATTTGGAGGGTGTCGTTTTAAATCAAACTCGCTTACTCATGGAAACGTGGGAGAAGGTTGGAAACGGGAGAGAGTTCCTGATATCTATGTGTCTTAAGTTTCAGGCATAAAGGATTTCCCTGGCATTGGTAGTGGAAGGTTAAGGGTATGCCACCGCTTCAGCCTTCGAGGACGCATACTCTTCATTGGGGAACCTCTTGGTGTTTAATCTAGAAGACTTGTCTTGGTGTTTAATGTAAACTCATGAGGTCTTAATTAATAGGGAAACAAATTATGGTCTGTAAATATTCTCCTCTCATATGTACTGGATTCGGTGGTAACCTGTAGGCAAAATAAATCTTTGACTCATAAGTCCCTAACAAAGAACAAATTATGTACCAACCCTTCTTTATTAACGTATCTTAATTAAACACCTTCTCCTAAGTGACTGTAGATTTGTTCTTGAGAAAAAACTTTGAATCTTATGAATCCTTTCATGATTTCAAATCTTGATACAAAAAGTGGGAGCCTCGTGTTTGAGCTTGGGATGCATGATAATAAGAATGAAACCGAATTGCATTCTCATGATGACACCTGTATTCGAGACCCACAAATTATCTCTTGCGAATCAAAAGTCCCGAGCTTTGCACCTTTGGGACAACTTAAAGTTTTGTAAGTCAGTGAAATAAATTAATCTTTATCTTGTCGGTAAATTACCCAGAACTCCATCCATGATCTATGTTTGCCGTATTAAATTACCAACAAAACTGCCCTTCCTCATTGTCGCTACTCGAAAAATGCATCGCGCAACGACGGGGAGGCGAAAAGAAAAGGACAGAAGAGTCGCCACCGAACTTTATTTATCCCATGTGGGGAAAGGAAAATATCGAGAAAACCTTAAGAAAATAAAGGATAAGATGGTCTCGCAACCAAGAACGGGTTCGGAAGCCGGTTATGCGAGGGGAAGGTATTAGCACCCCTCGCATCCATCGTACTCGATGGGAACCTTTTGTTTGTCGATGTGTGAATTTATTTGCTTAGACATTGTGCTATAAGAAGTGTGTTTCAGAGGGGTAAAGGGAAAGGTTTAAAAACGGGAAATAAAGGGTGACGAGGGAAAGAAAGGAGAAAGAACAGACTCGGTAGGACTTCGCGGTCCTAGGCCTACGTATTCTCAACAGATATGAGAAAGTCAGAGTCGACGTAGTTCGGGAAACTACGGGTGATAGGGGGGATTGTGCTCGTCAAGGATTGTGGCCCTTGTGCCTACGTATTCTCATCTGGTATGAGAAATCAGAGCAGCCGTAGTTCGGCCTACGGTGTGTTGATGTTTTTATGGATGATATTATCGTGCGCATTCTAGCAGTTAGGTGTTTTGCTGCTCGCTCGTTGGAGACTTAGGCATTACCTGTTTGCGGTAGAACGGACGTAACATATCCTTTTTGAAAGATTGATTAGTTTTCGCCGCGCGGGGCAAGAAGTCACGTTTGATTGATTGGATCGTTTTTAGGGGGCGAGACACGTCCTCGGATAGTAACCCCTACGGGTAGTACCCAATTCTTTATCTCGAAGTTTTTGTTGTAAAAGGGTGTGGCGAACGAGACGTCTTCGTATTGAAAGACGAGCGTCGAAACCACCCTCACTACAGTGGGCATCCCTACGCTCGGAGAAGAAGAGGTCTACACCCAATCCTCTCTCTTTAATTCAATGCAAAGAGAACTTCGTTCTCTTATTAATGATGATTTAGGTTTTGAATGGTGAGTGCTTTGCGACAGAGAACCCTACGGTAAACGTCAGCACTCGGGATAGGAGAAGGCCTACGCCTAACCACTCCACGACCATTCAAGCTTTTGTTACGAAAAGATTTGAAAATGCACTCGGTACAGGACCGAGGTTTTAGGTGAGAAAGGTTACGGAATAAAGTTAAAGAGGGAGAGGTGGATAAAGTCGCGCCTTCGTTTTGAAAGACGAATATCAAGACCACCCTCACTACAGTGGGCATCCCAACATTCGGAGAGGAAGAGGTCTATACCTAATCCTCTCTTTTAATTCAATACAAAGAGAAAATAATTTATTATTGAAAGTATACTCAGTACGAGACCGAGGTTTTATGAGGAAATGTTGGAAGCGCCTTTGTATTGACAGACGAGCATCGAGACCACCCTCACTACAGTGGGCATCCCTACGCTCGAAGAAGAAGGGGTCTACACCCAACCCTCTCGTTTAATTCAATACAAAGAATTGATTTTAGGGAGATGAGATTTGAAAATGGATGGGAAACGTCTTCGTATTGAAAGACGAGTGTCAGAACCACCCTCACTACAGTGGGCATCCCAACACTCGGAGAGGGAGAAAGTCTACACTTAATCCCCTCTTTTTAATTCAATACAAAGATAATTTGATTTTGAAAATTGTTTGACAAAGTTTTTGAATCGAGTCGGGACAAGTAATGAAGAGAGAAAAGAGGTGGTCTCAGATCCAACATTACTCATCAATAATTTGACTGGTAATGAATTACGGAGGTCTCGTCATCGACCTAAAAAGAGGAAAATGGGACAGAATGTCCAATAACAAAAGAGAAATGAATTTTAACTTCTACAAAAAAGTAATTGCCAAACTTCTAAATAATATATAAACTTGAAATTCTGAAACTATAAAAATGAACTATCTAAAAAAATAATATTCAATATGTATTCTAAAGAAAAGAAAATTAAGGATTATATAAAAGCTAATTAAAACAAAATGTATATATAAAATGAAAATAGTTTTAGGAAAATAAAATATTAACTAAATAAATTAATAAATTTACAAAATACAGTATATAATACATATATAAAATAACTAATAATAATAATATACATAATTAATTAAATAAAACATAAAAATGAATATGAATATGGGAGGGGGTATGCGGATACACAGGGAATATGTAAAGAAAAAAAACAGTGGGCTTTCAACCCATCAACATCAGTTAATAAAAATGAAAACAGAGGAAAAGAAACTCCTCTCCTTCGTACGACATATCCCAGCCGTTCAACCTCACTTTCACCTTCTTCTCAAAATGAAAGAAAAACAGTCTCTCTCAAAAACAAATAAAAAATCAAACTTCCCAACTCCTGTTTATACAGTTTCGGTTAGGGATTTGGTGGTTCAGATTGGGAAAATGGTTGAGATTTGGTTCGGTGAAAAGATGAAGTGTAAAAAGTGATTTGAATCAGGTCGAAAGGGGTGAGCTGTGTGGTGTTGCGTGTTGTTGTTTCGCGGCGGAGATTGAATTTGGGCGATGGTGACGTTGAGAGTTGTGGGTTTTGCTGGAGTTTCAACGATGATGAAGAACGTTGGTTCGCGGTGGTGGGTCAGAAAATGGAAATGGGTTATGAGGTTGAGAATGGTTTGTTGATGGGTTAAAGATGAGTTGGAGAAATGGATTGACGGTAACCGGCGGTGGAAGTCGGTTGTTGAAAGAGGGTTCGTTTGGTATTGATATTGTTTGAGTTGATGAGTTTGTGAGGCGATGGTTGGAGTTTGAACGAACAAGGTGAGAAGAGTTTCAACTTTTTTTTATGTTCACGTTTGAGTGCTGGGTTTATGATCTTGGTAAATGAATTTCGATGTTGTTAAAGGTTGTGAAGGGCGCTGGTTTCGAAAACGGAGGGGGGAGATTTGTTTTGATTTCTGTTTGGATGAAACGGTTGATGGCGGTTTGAAGATGATTTATGGGAAGTTTATGAAGCTGATATTGTGTTCTGTTTTTGTTTGAGTGAAGGAGTTTGAATGGAGGTTGTTTCTGAAGTGGTTTTGGAAGTTATGGTTGAAATGATGAAGATGGTGATGATAGTGATGCGTTTAGAAAGCTATTCAGAACTGGAAGTTTGTGTGATTGTGAATGAAGTTTGATTGTTGAACAAAGATGAAGGGTTTGAATGTGTAAAGAGGGTTCTTTATACTCAAAGCCAGGGAACAAGTCAAACCAAACAAAACAGATCAAGATCAAGATTATGAAGACAGTAGGAGTAACGGAATACTTACAGAAGAGTACCACCAGATTGTTGATGCAGAACACAGGTGAGCTTCTTCTTCAATCTCCTTTTTTTTAGTTCTCTTTGAGTGAAAGCAGCTAGGGTATCCTCTGTAGTCTCTTCCTTTTAGCTTTTATAGTGAGGTCAATTAGGTTTAGCAGACCAATTCTTGAGGCCCTGAAACCCTCTGCCCCTTAGGCTTTAGGTTTGGTCTGCTACTAACCTGTCCTATTTCCATTTCTGTGCTAAGACTGTGGTGCTGTAATTGCCTACAGCTGCTCTGTATTTGCCATTTTTGTGAATGTGTTTCTGCTGTCTCATTTTTTCATGTCCCTGAATTTATTTATTTAAATTGAAAATATCTGATATATTTTAACCTGCATTTTCACTGTGGTATCACAACAATTTTACTGATACATTTAATTTCTTTGCAGGTTTATCATCTTTAGCCAAAGAGCCAAATTCCATAGCTTCCTCAAAAGTCCAGTTTCAATTTGCATCTACGCGGATAATAATCTGGCAACCAACTTTCTTTCTCACTTATTGTATTAATGTGGCATCTTGCACTGATCAATTGCTTGGTTTGCCCCACAATCCAGCAGCTCTGGAGGTCGGTCTGTGGGAACAAGCCGCATTTCTTTGGATCATCGCCCTTCAAGATGTTTCTTGTTTACAAAGAACTTGAGGAAGGTGATAGTATCAGGACCAATCTCACCTACCACCAGCAAAGCCATTACCATGACAATGGTTTCTAGCCTTGGTGGCATCACCACACAATGCTGCTGCTCATAACCCATATCATCCAGGTAAGAGCTACATTTTGACACCTAAAATATGTGTCACCTGTAATAACCAGTTAATGTTTTACATTTTACGTGTATATACAGTGCACAATAAATTTATAGGTAGTGTAGTTACAATATGACATAATTGAAGCACAAAATATATCTCAAACCCTACAGATGCCATTTTCAACATAAAATGGCTGGCTTGCAAGGATTCTAGTTCTAGATTTTTAAAGCATCAGGCAAAGTCGAATTTTCCCAAGGCTAGACTATATCAGATTTTCCGTTATTAAACTAGGGCACCAGATTTCATTTAGTTACTGATCCATCTCCTTTTTCTGGCAGGTCGCTCTTGTTTGACATCCGACTCTACTGGATTTTCAGTTTTGGCAGAAGGCAGAGGTTCACTCTCTAGCCTCTTGATAACCTGGGCTTCTTTTTCACTTGGCATTGGGAGCTTGAACCGCTCACTTCGTTTCTTCAGCCTCTCAACTGTGTCCAGATGCTGATCCCCGGATTCCTTGGAATCACCATCCCTGCTTTCCATGTCTACAGAATCCCTTGCTTCAGCCATCAAGAGTTGTTGGTTATCATCATCGACTGTTTTAGCAGATTCATCCACAGGTTTCCCAACTTCAGAAGACCTGCCATTATTATCTTTGTCAATGTCTTTGAACTTCAAGGAAGAAGATGACTTGTTGATACTGAAATCTCTTTCTTTATGGCTTGTCCAGCGCTCCAGTTTCGAACGTCCTCTGTAAGAATCTTGCTGTTCGTCATCAGAGGAAATGCCGTCCTGGTGTTTCCTGGATAGGCGATGCCCTTGAATATCATGCCCAGCACGTTCTTGATCAGCAAATTCTTTGGAGCCCTTCTCATTTGATGGACCATTTGGATTTTCTAGACTTTTCTTGGACATTCCTAAACTATTATGGTCACTAATATCACGCTCTTTGCTTTTCCTTGAGCCCTCTTTATGTTTCCTCTCGTGAAGTCTTTGGCTATCTGAATTATTAGTAACGCGATCACTACGGCTACTTGACCTCTCCTGCCTAGATCGTCTTTCATCAGCAGTAAATTGATTCACACGGGAGAAAGTATCATCCCGCCCCTTAAGATGTGAACTTTCTTCCTGAATTCGATCCCTTCTCTTCAGTTGGTCACTGTGTCGCACTGCTTCTCTAGATTGGTGTTCATCTTTAGCACTAACATGACCAACCCATGTTATTTGATGACAGTGGGGTATTCTCCATATACACATTATTGCTAGACCCATCAGGAAAAGGTTGTGCAGTCTCGCCGACAGTGAATACATCAGCCAAATGCATCGGAAGTGAAGAAGTTATATGCCTCTGGTCTCCAGGTAACCGTAATCCTTCACCGACATTGACGGCAGCTCTGAGTAGGTTTTCCTGTTCTTGAATTTTGGCAATTATCGGAAGTGCAGGAATTTGGTAGCTTTGAGTGACTGCTTTCTGAATGAACTATAGAGCCAAATGAAGAAAGTTTTAATAGTGTTCCCTGTGTTTTAGGGGCCTTACTGTCTTGCGAGCTGATACTTCTCCAGCTAGGAGTTTGCAAGGATACTGATTCCGCGGTTTTCTTAAGTTTAAAATAACAGTCATCACAAACACGATATGTCTTGCTGGAATTTGGAGCAAGGGAAGCCTTCATAGGTTTTTTTTTGCTGGTGCATGAATTGCAAAAAAATCAAGTCCACAGTTATAACAATTATGACGTTTTCTTCTGAAATTAAATGGATTACGACAGCCTGAACATGCAGAATGGTCAACACTCGGTATCCATTTATGAAGGCAAACAACAGCAGTAAAGTTTGAACCACAAAAAACACTCTTCACTTGCTTATCTTTTAAAAATTGGGCAAGTGTGGGCTTATTCCTGTGACTGTTGTCCTTATCTTTATTCTTCTCCTTTTTTCTTTGCGGATTTATTCAACTTGATATTGTCTTTAGTGCAGGTATGGATCAGCCTCATGCCTTAATTATGTTATGATTGCCGCGCGACATTTCTGTACTGTTCATCTCGTGCAAACCTTTCGAATGGCAGCAAGTTGGTGCGCCGAGTGTTGTATGAGTTTGCCCATTTGCGCTGCGGTTTTACTTGTCATTTACGAAACTCCGCAGGTTGACGTGGAACTGATTGCGACTGATACGGATTTTTTTTATTTAGCAGGGTTTGGTCTGTTGAGGAGTGTAGCAGTGTGGTTTGGCAGCTAGTTGCAGTAGGTTGTGTGTGGGCTGATACGATTTTTGCAGTAACAATGCGAGTGGCTTGTGACAGGTAAGGGGCCTTGCGTACAGAACAACATCATGTTGCTTTTGTGAAAAATCTCGTAGATGGTATTTGTTTTACCAATTTTTCTTCTTTTCTTCTTCAGAGTTTCTTTTCTATTGTGTTATACTGCTGCCTATTTATTCAACCTTTTCATCACAGAGTAATAGCTGCGTGTATGATTCCTTCAACGGTGAGATGGGATTTGAGCTACCCCATAATACGGCTGTTGCGTTTTACACAAAAGGGACGAGCTGCTTGGTTTTCTTTCACTGCAGGTCGCGAGGTCGGAAACGAGAGAAGTTGGAGGGTCTTGGTGGTATACGGTTACATTGCAAGCTTTTTGTTGTTGGTTCTGGTGCGCTGCAGGCAGTGGATTCTTGGCCCAGTGATTTGAGTAACCATAGGTTTTGCATAATCAACTCTAGTGCTGTAGAAACAATGAGCTCTTACCCTCTTTTCCCTTTGGCATATGTACTTTACAATTTCTCATGAACTCATACATTTGTAGCAACTTTGGAGAACAATTCCTCATATTTCTTGTAATGAACATGATTTTTTTATTAATTTTGCTTGAAATGCACTCTTATCCCTTTTTGAATTTTCATTTTGCTTGCACTGTTGTTCTTGTAATAATATGAGCTCCCTCATTGTAATGTGGGCCTTGATGAATCCACATTTTCCTTTGAAAACTTGTGTTGAAATACTGCTCAAATGTGTAATGGTTAAAAGCCAGCGTGAATTAGTTGCCATCAGGACTTGTGGAAAGGTTGGCCTATCATATGGGGGTATTATTGTTTCTTTTTTCTTGGTGTATTGATTTAAGACTTAAAACATTGACTTGGGCAATACAATCTGGGCTGGGGCAATGAGGTTGTGGCCTCACGTTTTTGTTTCCCATCATAACTTGTTTTTAATCTTGAAGCACTTGAAACATAACAACAACAAGAAATCCTATTTGAAACCACTTGAATTATAATGTGACTAATTTACCTTTAATTTGAAGCAAATTAAATCCAACTTATCACAAACTGATTTTGAAAACTGAACAACCTTAAACATGAATTGAGGAGAATGAACTATAATCATTGCATTGGACCAACATGACCTGGGACCAATTTGAAACAAATTAAGTAATAGCCGAGAACAAAACTTGAACCAAGTCAAGTTACAATTTGATAAATGAACGACACAAGATCATCCTGGAGTATGACTTTGAGAATAAATCTAAATGAGCCCTGAATTGATTCATCTCAAGCTATATTTTTTTGATTTTCTGAATGAGAGTCAACGGGTGAATATACAAATGAAAAATATAAATAGGTAGGACAAATTTTGGGGTACAACAGCTGCCCCTATTCAAGCGACTTAGACCTGATTGGATGAAAGGGAAGCGACTTTCATACAATCAAGGTAAAAGACGGTTGAATACTCAAGGATCCGAAAATTTGACAACCGCGATACGAACTTCTAACATCGCCGCCGGGCACCCATATTAAGTAAAACGTCTGACCTCGCCGTCAGCTCCTTTAACAACATCTAACCTTGCTGTCAGATCTCAGCGTTAAAATTATTAATCAACTGACTTTATCGTCCAATTTACAATATTTTCTGACTTCGCCGTCAAAAAAAAAAATTCTACAAAATTGTCTTCTGACTTCGCCGTCAATTCCAATATTAAATGGAACATCTGACTTCACCGTCAGTCATAAATCAAGTAAACATCTAACCTCGCCGTCAATTCTCACATAACCTGACTTCGCCGTCATCTCTTAAAACAATCTTCTGACTTCGCCGTCACGACAAAATCCAACATCGCCATTGAACAAACGAATCACTCTGACATCGCTGCCAGAAACAAACATCCAACCTCGCCGCTGAATAACAAATCACCCTGACATCGCCGCCAGAAACAAACATCCAACCTCGCCGCTGAATAACAAATCATCCTGACATCGCCGCCAGAAACAAACATCCAACCTCGCCGCTGAATAACAAATCATCCTGACATCGCCGTCAAAACAAACATCCAACCTCGCCGCTGAATAACAAATCATCCTGACATCGCCGTCAAAACAAACATCTCACCTCGCCGCTGAATAACAAATCATCCTGACATCGCCGTCAAAACAAACATCCAACCTCGCCGCTGAATAACAAATCATCCTGACATCGCCGCCAAAACAAATATTCAGCATTACCGCTGAATAAGCAAATTACTTTTGACATCGCCGTCAAAACAAACTTCTCAACATCGCCGTTGAAGAATCAAATCACTTGACATCGCCGTCAAAACTAAATCCTCTGACATCGCCGTCAGAAACAAACACTCAACATCGCCGTTGAAAAAACACAATCGTCTGACATCGCCGCCAATACCAACATTCAACATCGCCGCTGAAGCATCAAATCATTTGACATCGCCGCCAAAACAAATATTCAGCATTACCGCTGAAGAATCAAATCATCTTGACATCGCCGTCAAAACAAACATCCAACCTCGCCGCTGAATAACAAATCATCCTGACATCGCCGCCAAAACAAACATCCAACCTCGCCGCTGAATAACAAATCATCCTGACATCGCCGCCAAAACAAACATCCAACCTCGCCGCTGAATAAGCAAATTACTTTTGACATCGCCGTCAAAACAAACTTCTCAACATCGCCGTTGAAGAATCAAATCACTTGACATCGCCGTCAAAACTAAATCCTCTGACATCGCCGTCAGAAACAAACACTCAACATCGCCGTTGAAAAAACACAATCGTCTGACATCGCCGCCAATACCAACATTCAACATCGCCGCTGAAGCATCAAATCATTTGACATCGCCGCCAAAACAAATATTCAGCATTACCGCTGAAGAATCAAATCATCTAACATCGCCGTCAGAAACAAACTTCTCAACATCGCCGTTGAAGAATATAAATACTTGACCTCGCCGTCACCACAAACTTCTCAACATCGCCGTTGGAGAAACCAACTACTTGACCTCGCCGCCAAGCCTTCGCTAAATATAAGCGAGCGACAAGATTCGAACGAAATTAAGACCATCCATTGGTGATAATCACAAAATAACTCCGCTGGGGAAACACCATGAGCTGGGGCCAAGCCAACACACGGGCAAAGATACTAATCATCCGCGAGGTTCACTTGAAACAAAAGGGTAACGACCTGGCTTATGTTTCACATGCATATGTTTGGATATGACGAAATGCTCCATACGAAATGGAAATTCTTCGCGTTTGGGTGGATGCTATGCATGTATGTAGATGCAAATGAACCAACTTTAGCAAAATAAATGCTAAAGAGAAAGAGCCAACTCCGTTGAGTCAGAGCTAGATACGCCTTAGCGCAAATAAACTCATGCTGGGGAATGCAAGCCGTGGATGGCCTCCGAGAAAACTTCTGGGTAAAACTGCTTTGCTAAGAATAAATCCATCCTGCTGGGGATCCAAATCAAACTCTGATCCGGAAAACATCCTGGATGGCCTATCAGCCTACAACTCTTTTGAGAAACAAGCAACTCGGCCGGAGGCAACAACTCCACTCCATCGGGGAAATCAGTTATGAACGATTAGCCAGAATAATTCTACTGGGGAAACACAACAGATTGCTGAGGAATAGCTCCATTCTGTCGGAGATTGAATCCGCTATCTGCTAGGGATTTTGAATAAGATTTACCGGGAGATTATCCCACACTCTCTCTGCTGAGGATGGAAATGAACGATCTTTGAGTCAGCCCTATTCTGCGGGGAGGAAAAATTAACTCCGCTGGTTTGGCTGGAGATTAGATAAGGAGGGAATCAACATCAATCTCTGCTTGGGGAAAATGACAACAGCTGGACAAATGTGTTATACAGCTGACACCAAGTTTTTTTATCAATTATGACCTTATTTAAAACAAATGTCTTGATTAATAGTTAGCAAAACCCACAAGTTTATGTATGTAAGGTTTTTTTTTTATCAAAAAAATATCAGGCGTTTCTTGCAAACAAAACGGTAAAAATTTAAAACCAGAACAAAAGCTTTTTCTGAATAGTATATTTTATTGATAAAAGGCCTGAAAATAGGCAACTTTACATTGGATGCAACTCCTGAAAAGAGAAAGTCGCGCAAAAAGACAATCACAAGGAAAATATACAAAAATGTCGGCAACGTGGTACAGACAAGCACCATGTGACGACTCATCCATGACTCGCGTGGCTTTGACGCTTTCCGATGCTTTAACTTCCGAAGAGATTGATTTGAATGGTCGATCTTCGAGTTCTCCCTAGAATCCACTATGCTTGTGATAATCAATGCGCAGGCCGCAGTCATTTGCTTTAAAATCCCTAATTTTTGCCTGAATCGCCCTTGCGGGTTTTCGATTCACCAGGATACCCATTTTTGCCAAAGTTGCCCTTTCAGGTTTTCAACTTTGCGGGTTCACATTTTTCTTATATCCCTAATTTTTGCCCGAACCTATCCTTTTATGGTTCGCCGGGATGCCTCATTCTTGCCTGGATACTCTTTTCTTTCCAGCGAGCTTTCTTAAGCAAAATATTTTTTGACCGCGTCTGCGTTCACCGGGGATGTAAAATCTTCGCCATCCATAGTTGAAAGCAGCAAGGCTCCTCCTGAGAAAACCTTTCTTACAACATAAGGACCCTCGTAGTTGGGAGTCCATTTGCCTCTGTGATCGTTCTGCGGTGGGAGAATTCGCTTCAACACTAAGTCGCCTGCCTGGAAGCTCCGAGGTCGTATCTTCTTGTCATAGGCGCTCTTCATCCTCTTTTGATACAAACGACCGTACGCAAGAGACACCAATCTTTTCTCATCCATTAAACTAAGTTGATTCAACCTGTTCTTTACCCATTCTGCTTCATCTAGTTTGACATCTGCCAGTATTCTTAGAGAAGGGATCTCGACCTCTAATGGCAGAACAGCTTCCATGCCATACACCAACGAGAAGGGAGTTGCCCCAGTTGAAGTACGCACCGAAGTGCGGTATCCATGTAAGGCAAAGGGCAACATCTCGTGCCAATCCTTATAAGTTATCACCATCTTCTGTACTATCTTCTTAATGTTCTTGTTGGCTGCTTCCACCGCGCCATTCATCTTCGGACGATAGGGAGAAGAATTATGATGCTCAATTTTGAAACTCTGGCACAGTTCCTTCATCATCTTGTTATTCAAATTAGAACCATTGTCAGTAATGATCCTTTCGGGTATCCCATATCGACAGATGATATCTCTTTTGATGAATCGGGCCACTACCTGCTTTGTGACATTGGCATAAGAGGCCGCTTCGACCCATTTGGTGAAATAATCAATAGCCACTAGGATAAAACGGTGTCCGTTGGATGCGGTCGGCTCGATTTTTCCAATCATATCAATGCCCCACATGGAAAAAGGCCACGGCGACGACATGACATTCAAAGGACACGGTGGCACATGAATCTTGTCGGCATAAATTTGACATTTGTGGCATTTCTTGGCGTACTTGAAGCAATCTGACTCCATAGTTAACCAATAATATCCTGCCCTCAACAATTTCCGAGACATGGCATGCCCACCTGCATGTGTTCCGAAAGCACCTTCGTGGACCTCTTCCATAAGCAAATTTGCCTCTTTTTCGTCCACGCATCTTAGTAGCACTAAGTCATGGTTTCTCCGATAGAGCGCACCGTCTGGATTCAGATAGAAATTGCCGGACAATCTCCTCAAAGTCTTCTTATCTTGGGTAGATGCCCCAGGCGGATACTCTTGGTTCTTAAGAAAGTTTCGGATGTCATAAAACCATGGTTTACCATCAGGAGCTTCATCTATTGCGAATACAAATGCTGGTCTGTCGAGCCGTGAAATGACAATTATTGGAGCATCGTTCCAGAAGTTAACTTTGTACATTGAGGATAAAGTAGCCAAAGCATCAGCCATCTGATTTTCTACCCTCGGCACATGGTGAAGCTCTACTCGATCGAAAAAGGGTAGCAACCTCCTTGCGTAATTCATGTATGGGACCAGATTTGGCTGGCGTGTTTCCCACTCTCCCTTGATTTGGTTGACCACTAAGGCTGAATCTCCATAGATATCAAGGTTCTTGATTCTTAAGTCGATTGCTTCTTCAATACCCATGATACATGCTTCGTACTCGGCCTCGTTGTTGGTACATGGGAATGTTAACCTCGCGGTGAATGGTATATGGGACCCATGGGGAGTTGTAATGATTGCCCCAATCCCACTACCGTATGAGTTAACAGCGCCGTCAAAGATTAATTTCCACTGGGAACCCAATTCCGGTCCCTCGCCCGGCAGTGGTTCATCGCAATCTTTCATTTTCAAGTACATAATGTCTTCGTCAGGGAAGTCAAACTTCATTGGTTGATAATCATCGACTGGCTGCTCTGCAAGGTATTCTGACAGGACACTACCTTTAATAGCTTTTTGAGATACATATTGAATATCATATTCTGTCAGAATCATCTGCCACCTAGCGATCCTTCCTGATAGCGCCTGCTTTTCGAACACGTACTTAATTGGGTCCATCTTTGAAATCAACATGGTTGTGTGATTTAGCATATACTGCCTTAGGCGCTTAGCGGCCCAAGCAAGTGCGCAACAAGTCTTTTCTAACATTGAATATCTGGATTCACAGTCTGTGAACTTTTTACTCAAGTAGTAAATTGCGTGCTCCTTTCTTCCAGCCTCGTCGTGCTGACCGAGAACACAACCCATTGAATTTTCAAGAACTGTTAAGTACATTATCAATGGTCTTCCAGCCACCGGGGGCATCAGTATTGGGGGTTCTTGTAGGTATTCCTTTATTTTCTCAAATGCCTTCTGACAATTCTCGTTCCAAACGACCGCCTGATCCTTCTTTAGAAGTTTAAACAATGGCTCACAGGTGGCGGTGAGATGAGATATGAACCTTGCAATATAGTTCAATCTACCTAAGAAACCACGAACCTGTTTTTCGGTCTTCGGCGCTGGCATTTCTTGAATCGCCCGGATCTTCGCGGGATCAACCTCAATACCTTTCTCACTAACGATGAACCCCAACAGCTTTCCTGATCGTACGCCGAAAGTACACTTGCTTGGATTCAACCTCAATTTGAACTTCCTCAACCTCTCAAACAACTTTAGAAGATTCACCAAGTGCCCCTCTTCCGTTTGGGACTTTGCAATCATATCGTCGACATAAACTTCGATTTCGTGATGCATCATGTCGTGAAAGAGTGTGACCATTGCTCGTTGATAAGTTGCCCCTGCGTTCTTCAACCCGAAAGGCATTACTTTATAGCAAAAGGTCCCCCAAGGTGTGATAAAAGTCGTTTTCTCCATATCTTCCGGCGCCATCTTAATTTGATTGTATCCGGAAAAACCGTCCATGAAGGAAAACACCGAGAATTGCGCGGTGTTATCAACAAGCACGTCAATATGGGGAAGCGGGAAATCATCCTTTGGGCTTGCTCTATTCAAGTCCCTATAATCAACACACATCCTAACTTTGCCGTCCTTTTTAGGCACGGGCACGATGTTAGCGACCCAAGGAGGGTAGTTGGCCACAGCAAGAAATCCGGCATCTAATTGTTTCTGGACTTCTTCCTTGATCTTTACTGCCATATCTGGCCTTGTTCTTCTCAATTTCTGTTTGACAGGAGGACATTCCTCACGAAGAGGCAGACGATGAACCACGATGTCCGTGTCGAGTCCTGGCATATCCTCATACGACCAGGCGAACACGTCTTTGTACTCCTGGAGTAACTCAATCAATCGTTGCTTGACCTCACCCTGCAACGTAGCCCCTATTCTGACTTCCTTCTTGTCTTCTTCTGTTCCCAGGTTGACAACTTCAACTTCCTCCTGATGAGGCAGGATGACCTTCTCCTCTTGCCTTAACAATCTGGCAAGCTCCTCAGGCAGGTCTTCGTCTTCTTCGATCTCTTCTTCGGCTTGAAAGATCGGATTGTCAAAGTCATACTGAGTCATAGACGAGTCTGAGTCGGTGGCCTCTGAAATGTGTAACCTGCGATGATGATGATTTTATGCTTTTAAATGATATGCAAACAAGAACACAAATCACATTGCCATTTTATTGTTAAAGATAAAAATAAGAACAACAAGGATCACAAAATTCTGAATGAAAAGACGCCTTTTAATTGATGATAAAAAGATTGTTCACATGCACAAAGATAGGGCCCTACAAATAAAGTCCAATATGCCTTGGGCAGAGCATATGGAAATACATTAATCAAGACAAATCAATTACTCTTCATAAGTCACTGTGATAACTTCCTCCATGCTCCAATTCTTCAAGCCCTGGCCGGGGATGCATGGCTGGATCCACGCATCCATATCACAGTCGCTGTCCCCTTCTTCGTCTGATATGGCATTGATTTGATCGAAAATGACTCCACCGCTAGTAAATTGGACAGAACCTTTGTAACGTGGAGTGCTTTGTGAAGATGATCCATGTGGGCTATATCCCAATCCGAACTTATCTTGTTTGTTTGGGACGCTCACCACTTGTCCCCATCCTTGTGTTGACCCGGATTCCACCACGGCCCGTGCTTCCTTGTATGATGACATAGCAACTTCTGGAGCTTTGACCTCGACCGGTGCCTTCTCCTTGATTTGGACAGTCTCAAAAGCCTGACACAGCGTTTCTTGGATTTCGCCGTCAACTTCCACATATTTGAATGAAGACAGATGGCTCACCATGATGTCTTCTTCTCCGCAAACGGTCACAATATTCCCATCCACCATATATTTCAATTTCTGGTGTAAAGTTGATGTTACAGCGCCTGCTAGGTGTATCCAAGGCCGACCCAAAAGACAACTATAGGCAGGCTGGATATCCATGATGTAGAAAACTGTTTCAAACACCTCTGGGCCTACTTGGATAGGCAGAGTTATTTCCCCAAAGACAGATCTTCGGGTTCCATCGAAAGCCCGCACAACCAAATCACTGGGCGTACAATATAGACCCTGATGATCGATCTTCATCAATGCCTTTTTTGGCAACACATTCAAAGACGACCCTGTATCAACAAGTACATGTGACATCATTGTTCCTCGGCATTCAAGTGAAATGTGCAGAGCCAAGTTGTGGTTCCTCCCTTTTGGTGTCAAGTCGCGGTCTGTGAACCCCAACCCGTTACCTGCATTGACATGGGCCACCACGCCTTCCAACTGATTCACGGATATCTCTTGAGGTACATAAGCATTATTCAAAACTCTGAGCAAAGCATTCCGGTGAGCCTCAGAACATAACAGCAGTGACAAGATAGAAATCTTTGAAGGAGTTTGTTGTAAATGATCCACAATTTTATAGTCACTTTTTCTTATTAAGCGCATGAATTCCTCCGCATCCTTCAGCAACGCTTCCTCTCCTCTGGCCTGAGAATTCTCTTCCGCTATGACCTTACCCTTACCTTTATCAGCCCTTTCTGTGCTTACTTCGGGAGGTGCAAATACTCTCCCGCTCCGTGTCATTCCTCCAGTTCCTATCAAATTATCAACAGAATCCAACGGTGAACCTCTCAGTTCCTGCTTTTGGCCATTGCAGTAAACCTCGGCCCCATAGTTCCAAGGAATTGCTTTAGAACTTTCATAGGGTACGGGCCCTGCCTTTGTGAATATAATAGTGGGCCTCGCCGGAGGTGCAGAAATTGTAATTGTTTTGTATGGGATGGATATGGTGGCCACCTCATCCTTATCTTCGATGACCACCTCTTCAGCATTTTTCTCACAGATTCTATCAAATTGTAACAAACCGTCATCCATCATGTGCTGTATATGGTTCCTTAGGTTCCGACATCCTACCCGACAGATCATACAGTCTTCGCAATCTTTTCCGCAGCCCGGGAATACCCCTCCTTCTAACAACTTGCTCTTCACGAAACTTAACGGCGTCTTCAAATCCTCTACCCTGGATACCAAGTTCAGGCCTTCCTCACTGTCAATAGCATTTACCCCGCCACCCTTACCATGGTTAGGCATGGGATTTCGATCCACACTTGGCGCATCCTGATTGAAATTGATAGCTTTACTATCGATAAGGTCTTGTACCTTGTGTTTGAAGGCTTTACAGTTGTCAATACTGTGGCCGGGGGCGCCAGAGTGGAATTCACACCTAGCGTTGGCGTCATATCCAGGAGGTGGTTGGCCAGTTAGAGGTGCCATTGTCCTTTTCTGGACCAACTGCAGTTGAATTAAGTGTTGTAGCAACTGAGCGTATGGCATTGGCGGTGTGTCAAAGTGTCTATCCGCCACCCTTCTCCTGTCCTGGAACTGTCTTGGTGCATAATTCTGTTGTTGAGGTCGCTGCTCCTGTTGTTGACGCGGCTGTTGCTGTGGAGGCTGTGTCGCCGGGATGGCAATACTCGCTACTTGTGACGGTTGCTGGTAATACGGTCGCTGCTGACGCTGATCCAAGTATCTCTTTCGGTTGTTAAAGCCGTACACTGCATTTGTTTCATTATCCTTTTTCTTCGCACCAAAAAACTTTCTCCCACCTCCAGATGAGGTCCCTTCCGCTGCTTGAATTTTCCCCAATTTTATACCGTTTTCAACTCTTTCGCCCGTGATAATTAAGTCCGAGAAGCTTCCTGACATGTTACTCACCAACTTCTCGTAGTAGATTCCGGGCAACGTGGCCACGAATAGATCGATCAGTTCTCTTTCCACCATGGGAGGTTGCACCCTAGCGGCAAGCTCTCGCCACCTTTGGGCGTATTCTTTAAAACACTCATTGCTTCTTTGGGATAGATTCTGCAACTGCACGCGATTTGGTGCTAGGTCACTATTATACTGGTAATGCTGGACAAAGGCCTCTGCCAAATTCTTCCAACTTCGAATATTGGCAGGTTCCAAACCCATGTACCACTCCAAAGAAGGTCCCGACAGACTATCTTGGAAGAAATGCATAAGCAACTTCTCGTCATCAGAGTATGCCGACATCCTTCGAAAATAGGAGCGGATATGCACCTTTGGACATGTCGTTCCTTTGTATTTATCGAAATCTGGCACCTTGAACTTTGGAGGAATCCTAAGTCCTGGAATTAGTCCCAGATTGGACATGTCAAGTCCCATAGTGTTCTGGCTTTCCAGAATGCTCTTCATCTTTTCTTCTATTTCGTCAAACCTTCTATTAGTGTCGGATCGTAACCCTCCCCCAAGGTCTCTCATGGAGAAGATGTCATCTTGTTCATCTTGGTCCCATTGAGGATTCACGCTAGTAGGTATGGCACCTGCCACAACCGGGATGGGGATTCCAGTTTGTTCTCTTCCGCCTGGAAGGTTGACTACAGTTGGGCCACCGTTGACTTGCGAGGTTCCACCATTAGCAGGAGGGGGAACAGCAGCAACCCCGCCGTGCAAGACGCCACTTCCATCCACCTGAGCTATTAAGGGTTGAACTAATGTCCTTAACTGGTCCTGTCCATTGGCCACCCCCTGCATCATCTCCATGAATTGTGCCATCTTCTCACGGAACTCCAAAAGCTCGGCTTGAACCTGATCCATAATTCTCTGCTGATTTCCCCGCGTGTTGTATGAGTGTTGAGAAGTCAGCTTGCTCTTCCTCTTTCCCTTTCTTTCTGTAGAATGGCAAGCGGTGTGAGGTCGAGTTTCAGGGAATGCAAAATGATGCGCCAGTTTATGCGAATGCTCAAGAGACTTTCGAAACCTATGACTATAACCGGTATTATAGAATTGCGAATGAACAAATAATAAAGAAAACACAATTAGACCAAAAACAAATTCTCATTAATTTGGGAAGATTTAATACAAACATTTGCTGACTATGTCGAATAACAATTCTCATTACAAGGAAAACACTAAATGACCGGAAATCAAGAGTACTAAAAACTAGAATTTCTCCTTTTGGAGACGCTCTTCAAGCTTCCTCGTCTCGAACATGAACCTCCTGACCATTTGGTCACAGAGCTGGATAAAGTGGTGAACAGAAGGGGGAATATCATTTCCTTCCAGATCTTGAATGGCGCTCTCTAACCTCCATGGGATATCACGGATCATAAGGTTGCAATACTCCACCAAATTGTTGTACCTAGCACGGCACGTATCTAGAGTCGACTGGTAATAACAAATAGAATCCACATGGGTGTCCAGCAACTCATTAAGCTGAGCCTCTTTCTCGAGCCACTGCGCACCGTCTCTTTGCAAGGCCTCAAAACGATTCCTCCACAGAAGGGCTGTCTCTTGGGCGGTCTCCAATTCTTGACACTTGTTATTCCACACGTCAGATGTGACATATGAACCCCTCAAGGCCTCCTCTTTGAGTCTTCGTTCACTTTCCGCTAGGGTCAAGGCACTTCTTAGTTGTTCCTCAAGATTTCCAATATCAGCTTCAAGGTTCTCTCGTATTTCCTTTTTCTCGGCAGAGGCAATCTCAAAGAAGTGCCATGCCCTATCACAAGAAGCTTTGGTGTCCTTCAGGCGCTGCCGGAGAGTTGTTAATGATGCGTCAGCCCCTTCGTAACCCTGTTGGTACCTTACTCTCAGATCCGTTTCTAATTTTAGCTTCTTGCTACTCTCAGCCGCTTGATCCTGTTCAAACTCCACCTTTCTTTTGTACTGACCGTTCTCCACATTTGCTTGGTGGACTTCATTCTGAAGGTCCTGATTCTCCTTAGTCAATCTCTCCACTATTAGCTTCAGTTTTTCGTATTCTTCTATGGGTACATGAGTGGGAGCAGGAGGCGCTTCTCGCATAGAGGGCTCTAAGGGAAATGGCAACGACTTTTCAGCTACTCTGGCTAATAACCACCGGTTGTATGGCTCCTTTGCCACACAGTTCTTCGCTTTTAACTCCTTCCTTCCCTTTGTATGAATCTTGCCCCAAGCCTTAGCAATCTTTCTGACAAACGCAGGGTCCTCTGATGTCGCTAGCAAAAAGAAACTCTGAACCTTCTCTGCTTCGGGCTCGCCCTCCATAGCATAGCCCAACTGTCGTAATGCCATGACTGGGTTATAGTTAATACAACCGGCCCTACCGATCAAAGGTACATTACTGAATTCTCCACAACCGAAGATGATTTCCACATCATAGTACTCCTGAGAGTACCAAGCAATATCATTAGCTTCCAGAGACATGATGCGCTGAGACCATTTCAACTCCTTCTTGTTTTCCACAAACGGTCCTTTCTTGGGCAAATGAGAAGCATACCATTTGTATAGTAGGTGAGAGCAGCATTGGATCGTTCCCGCCTTCTTTTCACTCCTCCAATGAATAGAGTGATAAACATCGGCGAGGAGTGTGGGGATGGGATTCTTCTGCATAAAGAGAACAATGGCAGTGATGTCTATGAAATTGTCCACATTTGGAAAGAGGACAATCCCGTAAATCATCAGAGCAACACTTATACCGAATTTTTCCCAATCTTCATCAACCTTGTACTGAGCGGCCTTTTCTAGCAAAAACTTCAATGAAAAACCCTGAACACCCCCTTTACTGGTTAAACCCTTCTTGACCTCTTCTTTGGTCATGTGAAGAGCAAGAGCAATGACAGCAGGTTTTGGTTCTTCTTCCAAACCTGTATAGACAGGTTGGTCCTTAATCTTAATGTTCAAAATGTGAGAATATTCTTCCAAGGTGGGAGCCAACTGGTAGTCTTGAAAAGTGAAGCACCGGAGAGGCGCATCATAAAATTGAGCCATAGCGTACAGGGCCCAGGTATCAACTCTGGAGTGGAGAAGATCAAGCAGTTTCCCATATTCCCCTTGAAAGTTGATCTTGATAACTTTCGGCACGTCAATCAGAAGGTCTTGAATTGATTCCAATTTTGGTTCCCTAAACTTTATGGAATTTGTGCTTCTCTTTCTTATATCAGCCATTGAGTTCACCAATACCTGAGATAATCATAGCTTCTTAAGTCTCTTGATATGCAAAATGATATGTAATGCAATGTTTTATGAATGCATATGACAATGGAACAATAATAAGATCAACATCACAAATCCTGCAAGACAAGAACACAAGGTATCTTTCCATCGGGTGAGCAATCTACTGGTTCGAGAGGGCGTTCCAAAAGGCTTTTCAAACAAAGTCCTATGCACTAACCCTCAAAAGTTTCCCATCATAACGACTACTCGTAAGACGGTACTCCTTTCAAAAAGGATGAACACAGCGTCATGTTTTAGTGACCTTTGGAATAAGGTTCTACAAAAGGTCCTCAGAATCGCGGACTCCCAAGTTGAAGATAAGAACGTCATTACGACTACACGTAAGACATAATTATTCCAACGGGGTCTCATCTGAGCGGTGGAATTCGATCCAACTCAACGAGTCCTAAGTCTCGCAAATCAGAAAGAAACCACCTCCTAACTTAGTGCATACTCGAAAGCTCGGGTAGAAAGCTTTATCCTCACAAACCAAACCAATATGAGCCCAAGAAGTTAGAAAGAAACATAACCATAAAATAAATAGCAAAACAAATAAAGCACAAATGCGACAAACAAAATAGGCGTGGCTTGCTAGGTGGTCCCCAGCAGAGTCGCCAGCTGTCGCTACTCGAAAAATGCATCGCGCAACGACGAGGAGGCGAAAAGAAAAGGACAGAAGAGTCGCCACCGAACTTTATTTATCCCATGTGGGGAAAGGAAAATATCGAGAAAACCTTAAGAAAATAAAGGATAAGATGGTCTCGCAACCAAGAACGGGTTCGGAAGCCGGTTATGCGAGGGGAAGGTATTAGCACCCCTCGCATCCATCGTACTCGATGGGAACCTTTTGTTTGTCGATGTGTGAATTTATTTGCTTAGACATTGTGCTATAAGAAGTGTGTTTCAGAGGGGTAAAGGGAAAGGTTTAAAAACGGGAAATAAAGGGTGACGAGGGAAAGAAAGGAGAAAGAACAGACTCGGTAGGACTTCGCGGTCCTAGGCCTACGTATTCTCAACAGATATGAGAAAGTCAGAGTCGACGTAGTTCGGGAAACTACGGGTGATAGGGGGGATTGTGCTCGTCAAGGATTGTGGCCCTTGTGCCTACGTATTCTCATCTGGTATGAGAAATCAGAGCAGCCGTAGTTCGGCCTACGGTGTGTTGATGTTTTTATGGATGATATTATCGTGCGCATTCTAGCAGTTAGGTGTTTTGCTGCTCGCTCGTTGGAGACTTAGGCATTACCTGTTTGCGGTAGAACGGACGTAACATATCCTTTTTGAAAGATTGATTAGTTTTCGCCGCGCGGGGCAAGAAGTCACGTTTGATTGATTGGATCGTTTTTAGGGGGCGAGACACGTCCTCGGATAGTAACCCCTACGGGTAGTACCCAATTCTTTATCTCGAAGTTTTTGTTGTAAAAGGGTGTGGCGAACGAGACGTCTTCGTATTGAAAGACGAGCGTCGAAACCACCCTCACTACAGTGGGCATCCCTACGCTCGGAGAAGAAGAGGTCTACACCCAATCCTCTCTCTTTAATTCAATGCAAAGAGAACTTCGTTCTCTTATTAATGATGATTTAGGTTTTGAATGGTGAGTGCTTTGCGACAGAGAACCCTACGGTAAACGTCAGCACTCGGGATAGGAGAAGGCCTACGCCTAACCACTCCACGACCATTCAAGCTTTTGTTACGAAAAGATTTGAAAATGCACTCGGTACAGGACCGAGGTTTTAGGTGAGAAAGGTTACGGAATAAAGTTAAAGAGGGAGAGGTGGATAAAGTCGCGCCTTCGTTTTGAAAGACGAATATCAAGACCACCCTCACTACAGTGGGCATCCCAACATTCGGAGAGGAAGAGGTCTATACCTAATCCTCTCTTTTAATTCAATACAAAGAGAAAATAATTTATTATTGAAAGTATACTCAGTACGAGACCGAGGTTTTATGAGGAAATGTTGGAAGCGCCTTTGTATTGACAGACGAGCATCGAGACCACCCTCACTACAGTGGGCATCCCTACGCTCGAAGAAGAAGGGGTCTACACCCAACCCTCTCGTTTAATTCAATACAAAGAATTGATTTTAGGGAGATGAGATTTGAAAATGGATGGGAAACGTCTTCGTATTGAAAGACGAGTGTCAGAACCACCCTCACTACAGTGGGCATCCCAACACTCGGAGAGGGAGAAAGTCTACACTTAATCCCCTCTTTTTAATTCAATACAAAGATAATTTGATTTTGAAAATTGTTTGACAAAGTTTTTGAATCGAGTCGGGACAAGTAATGAAGAGAGAAAAGAGGTGGTCTCAGATCCAACATTACTCATCAATAATTTGACTGGTAATGAATTACGGAGGTCTCGTCATCGACCTAAAAAGAGGAAAATGGGACAGAATGTCCAATAACAAAAGAGAAATGAATTTTAACTTCTACAAAAAAGTAATTGCCAAACTTCTAAATAATATATAAACTTGAAATTCTGAAACTATAAAAATGAACTATCTAAAAAAATAATATTCAATATGTATTCTAAAGAAAAGAAAATTAAGGATTATATAAAAGCTAATTAAAACAAAATGTATATATAAAATGAAAATAGTTTTAGGAAAATAAAATATTAACTAAATAAATTAATAAATTTACAAAATACAGTATATAATACATATATAAAATAACTAATAATAATAATATACATAATTAATTAAATAAAACATAAAAATGAATATGAATATGGGAGGGGGTATGCGGATACACAGGGAATATGTAAAGAAAAAAAACAGTGGGCTTTCAACCCATCAACATCAGTTAATAAAAATGAAAACAGAGGAAAAGAAACTCCTCTCCTTCGTACGACATATCCCAGCCGTTCAACCTCACTTTCACCTTCTTCTCAAAATGAAAGAAAAACAGTCTCTCTCAAAAACAAATAAAAAATCAAACTTCCCAACTCCTGTTTATACAGTTTCGGTTAGGGATTTGGTGGTTCAGATTGGGAAAATGGTTGAGATTTGGTTCGGTGAAAAGATGAAGTGTAAAAAGTGATTTGAATCAGGTCGAAAGGGGTGAGCTGTGTGGTGTTGCGTGTTGTTGTTTCGCGGCGGAGATTGAATTTGGGCGATGGTGACGTTGAGAGTTGTGGGTTTTGCTGGAGTTTCAACGATGATGAAGAACGTTGGTTCGCGGTGGTGGGTCAGAAAATGGAAATGGGTTATGAGGTTGAGAATGGTTTGTTGATGGGTTAAAGATGAGTTGGAGAAATGGATTGACGGTAACCGGCGGTGGAAGTCGGTTGTTGAAAGAGGGTTCGTTTGGTATTGATATTGTTTGAGTTGATGAGTTTGTGAGGCGATGGTTGGAGTTTGAACGAACAAGGTGAGAAGAGTTTCAACTTTTTTTTATGTTCACGTTTGAGTGCTGGGTTTATGATCTTGGTAAATGAATTTCGATGTTGTTAAAGGTTGTGAAGGGCGCTGGTTTCGAAAACGGAGGGGGGAGATTTGTTTTGATTTCTGTTTGGATGAAACGGTTGATGGCGGTTTGAAGATGATTTATGGGAAGTTTATGAAGCTGATATTGTGTTCTGTTTTTGTTTGAGTGAAGGAGTTTGAATGGAGGTTGTTTCTGAAGTGGTTTTGGAAGTTATGGTTGAAATGATGAAGATGGTGATGATAGTGATGCGTTTAGAAAGCTATTCAGAACTGGAAGTTTGTGTGATTGTGAATGAAGTTTGATTGTTGAACAAAGATGAAGGGTTTGAATGTGTAAAGAGGGTTCTTTATACTCAAAGCCAGGGAACAAGTCAAACCAAACAAAACAGATCAAGATCAAGATTATGAAGACAGTAGGAGTAACGGAATACTTACAGAAGAGTACCACCAGATTGTTGATGCAGAACACAGGTGAGCTTCTTCTTCAATCTCCTTTTTTTTTAGTTCTCTTTGAGTGAAAGCAGCTAGGGTATCCTCTGTAGTCTCTTCCTTTTAGCTTTTATAGTGAGGTCAATTAGGTTTAGCAGACCAATTCTTGAGGCCCTGAAACCCTCTGCCCCTTAGGCTTTAGGTTTGGTCTGCTACTAACCTGTCCTATTTCCATTTCTGTGCTAAGACTGTGGTGCTGTAATTGCCTACAGCTGCTCTGTATTTGCCATTTTTGTGAATGTGTTTCTGCTGTCTCATTTTTTCATGTCCCTGAATTTATTTATTTAAATTGAAAATATCTGATATATTTTAACCTGCATTTTCACTGTGGTATCACAACAATTTTACTGATACATTTAATTTCTTTGCAGGTTTATCATCTTTAGCCAAAGAGCCAAATTCCATAGCTTCCTCAAAAGTCCAGTTTCAATTTGCATCTACGCGGATAATAATCTGGCAACCAACTTTCTTTCTCACTTATTGTATTAATGTGGCATCTTGCACTGATCAATTGCTTGGTTTGCCCCACAATCCAGCAGCTCTGGAGATCGGTCTGTGGGAACAAGCCGCATTTCTTTGGATCATCGCCCTTCAAGATGTTTCTTGTTTACAAAGAACTTGAGGAAGGTGATAGTATCAGGACCAATCTCACCTACCACCAGCAAAGCCATTACCATGACAATGGTTTCTAGCCTTGGTGGCATCACCACACAATGCTGCTGCTCATAACCCATATCATCCAGGTAAGAGCTACATTTTGACACCTAAAATATGTGTCACCTGTAATAACCAGTTAATGTTTTACATTTTACGTGTATATACAGTGCACAATAAATTTATAGGTAGTGTAGTTACAATATGACATAATTGAAGCACAAAATATATCTCAAACCCTACAGATGCCATTTTCAACATAAAATGGCTGGCTTGCAAGGATTCTAGTTCTAGATTTTTAAAGCATCAGGCAAAGTCGAATTTTCCCAAGGCTAGACTATATCAGATTTTCCGTTATTAAACTAGGGCACCAGATTTCATTTAGTTACTGATCCATCTCCTTTTTCTGGCAGGTCGCTCTTGTTTGACATCCGACTCTACTGGATTTTCAGTTTTGGCAGAAGGCAGAGGTTCACTCTCTAGCCTCTTGATAACCTGGGCTTCTTTTTCACTTGGCATTGGGAGCTTGAACCGCTCACTTCGTTTCTTCAGCCTCTCAACTGTGTCCAGATGCTGATCCCCGGATTCCTTGGAATCACCATCCCTGCTTTCCATGTCTACAGAATCCCTTGCTTCAGCCATCAAGAGTTGTTGGTTATCATCATCGACTGTTTTAGCAGATTCATCCACAGGTTTCCCAACTTCAGAAGACCTGCCATTATTATCTTTGTCAATGTCTTTGAACTTCAAGGAAGAAGATGACTTGTTGATACTGAAATCTCTTTCTTTATGGCTTGTCCAGCGCTCCAGTTTCGAACGTCCTCTGTAAGAATCTTGCTGTTCGTCATCAGAGGAAATGCCGTCCTGGTGTTTCCTGGATAGGCGATGCCCTTGAATATCATGCCCAGCACGTTCTTGATCAGCAAATTCTTTGGAGCCCTTCTCATTTGATGGACCATTTGGATTTTCTAGACTTTTCTTGGACATTCCTAAACTATTATGGTCACTAATATCACGCTCTTTGCTTTTCCTTGAGCCCTCTTTATGTTTCCTCTCGTGAAGTCTTTGGCTATCTGAATTATTAGTAACGCGATCACTACGGCTACTTGACCTCTCCTGCCTAGATCGTCTTTCATCAGCAGTAAATTGATTCACACGGGAGAAAGTATCATCCCGCCCCTTAAGATGTGAACTTTCTTCCTGAATTCGATCCCTTCTCTTCAGTTGGTCACTGTGTCGCACTGCTTCTCTAGATTGGTGTTCATCTTTAGCACTAACATGACCAACCCATGTTATTTGATGACAGTGGGGTATTCTCCATATACACATTATTGCTAGACCCATCAGGAAAAGGTTGTGCAGTCTCGCCGACAGTGAATACATCAGCCAAATGCATCGGAAGTGAAGAAGTTATATGCCTCTGGTCTCCAGGTAACCGTAATCCTTCACCGACATTGACGGCAGCTCTGAGTAGGTTTTCCTGTTCTTGAATTTTGGCAATTATCGGAAGTGCAGGAATTTGGTAGCTTTGAGTGACTGCTTTCTGAATGAACTATAGAGCCAAATGAAGAAAGTTTTAATAGTGTTCCCTGTGTTTTAGGGGCCTTACTGTCTTGCGAGCTGATACTTCTCCAGCTAGGAGTTTGCAAGGATACTGATTCCGCGGTTTTCTTAAGTTTAAAATAACAGTCATCACAAACACGATATGTCTTGCTGGAATTTGGAGCAAGGGAAGCCTTCATAGGTTTTTTTTTGCTGGTGCATGAATTGCAAAAAAATCAAGTCCACAGTTATAACAATTATGACGTTTTCTTCTGAAATTAAATGGATTACGACAGCCTGAACATGCAGAATGGTCAACACTCGGTATCCATTTATGAAGGCAAACAACAGCAGTAAAGTTTGAACCACAAAAAACACTCTTCACTTGCTTATCTTTTAAAAATTGGGCAAGTGTGGGCTTATTCCTGTGACTGTTGTCCTTATCTTTATTCTTCTCCTTTTTTCTTTGCGGATTTATTCAACTTGATATTGTCTTTAGTGCAGGTATGGATCAGCCTCATGCCTTAATTATGTTATGATTGCCGCGCGACATTTCTGTACTGTTCATCTCGTGCAAACCTTTCGAATGGCAGCAAGTTGGTGCGCCGAGTGTTGTATGAGTTTGCCCATTTGCGCTGCGGTTTTACTTGTCATTTACGAAACTCCGCAGGTTGACGTGGAACTGATTGCGACTGATACGGATTTTTTTTATTTAGCAGGGTTTGGTCTGTTGAGGAGTGTAGCAGTGTGGTTTGGCAGCTAGTTGCAGTAGGTTGTGTGTGGGCTGATACGATTTTTGCAGTAACAATGCGAGTGGCTTGTGACAGGTAAGGGGCCTTGCGTACAGAACAACATCATGTTGCTTTTGTGAAAAATCTCGTAGATGGTATTTGTTTTACCAATTTTTCTTCTTTTCTTCTTCAGAGTTTCTTTTCTATTGTGTTATACTGCTGCCTATTTATTCAACCTTTTCATCACAGAGTAATAGCTGCGTGTACGATTCCTTCAACGGTGAGATGGGATTTGAGCTACCCCATAATACGGCTGTTGCGTTTTACACAAAAGGGACGAGCTGCTTGGTTTTCTTTCACTGCAGGTCGCGAGGTCGGAAACGAGAGAAGTTGGAGGGTCTTGGTGGTATACGGTTACATTGCAAGCTTTTTGTTGTTGGTTCTGGTGCGCTGCAGGCAGTGGATTCTTGGCCCAGTGATTTGAGTAACCATAGGTTTTGCATAATCAACTCTAGTGCTGTAGAAACAATGAGCTCTTACCCTCTTTTCCCTTTGGCATATGTACTTTACAATTTCTCATGAACTCATACATTTGTAGCAACTTTGGAGAACAATTCCTCATATTTCTTGTAATGAACATGATTTTTTTATTAATTTTGCTTGAAATGCACTCTTATCCCTTTTTGAATTTTCATTTTGCTTGCACTGTTGTTCTTGTAATAATATGAGCTCCCTCATTGTAATGTGGGCCTTGATGAATCCACATTTTCCTTTGAAAACTTGTGTTGAAATACTGCTCAAATGTGTAATGGTTAAAAGCCAGCGTGAATTAGTTGCCATCAGGACTTGTGGAAAGGTTGGCCTATCATATGGGGGTATTATTGTTTCTTTTTTCTTGGTGTATTGATTTAAGACTTAAAACATTGACTTGGGCAATACAATCTGGGCTGGGGCAATGAGGTTGTGGCCTCACGTTTTTGTTTCCCATCATAACTTGTTTTTAATCTTGAAGCACTTGAAACATAACAACAACAAGAAATCCTATTTGAAACCACTTGAATTATAATGTGACTAATTTACCTTTAATTTGAAGCAAATTAAATCCAACTTATCACAAACTGATTTTGAAAACTGAACAACCTTAAACATGAATTGAGGAGAATGAACTATAATCATTGCATTGGACCAACATGACCTGGGACCAATTTGAAACAAATTAAGTAATAGCCGAGAACAAAACTTGAACCAAGTCAAGTTACAATTTGATAAATGAACGACACAAGATCATCCTGGAGTATGACTTTGAGAATAAATCTAAATGAGCCCTGAATTGATTCATCTCAAGCTATATTTTTTTGATTTTCTGAATGAGAGTCAACGGGTGAATATACAAATGAAAAATATAAATAGGTAGGACAAATTTTGGGGTACAACACTCATTAAAGATGACAATGCCAAAGATGAGGATGTAATCTGGCATGCGAGCTATGCCTTAAAGGAACCCTGAAGGTAAAGCCATATCCTGTGGTGCTACTCCCCATGAACTAAAGCAAAAAACCTCAAACGTCTATACCCAAATACCAATAACAAAAACAACTTGAACCTCTGGGGTGAATAATGAAACTTTTGAGAAAACGACCCATGGAATGAATTCAGAATCTTTATAATCCAACGGTCACACCTAGAAGTACCGGACTGTAAGGATCTATACCTAACAACACCACGCCTGCACAAACTGGTTAGTCGCGAAAAAAAACATAGTCAAATAACGATAAAAAAATATGCGCAAAAAGAGGTGGGATCTTATGGTCAAAAATTAGGGTGCGACAGATGCCCCTATTTAAGTTACTCCTATCCGGAGATATGGAGATTGAAATCTCCGTCTCGACAAGATAGGAGGGACTTAAATATAAACACTGCACAAATTTTTGGCCCTAAGAAAGCCACCGAATGCAAATGATATGCAACGATATGGAAATGCAAGACAGACGGGTCCTATGATGAAATGATGCCACAGGGGAAAAACTAGACACGACACAGGCTCAACAAAACGAGACTCCGCGGGGGAAAATTGCCAATCACAAAGTGTCTGTAAGTATATTGTGAAGACCTTGGAAGAGAAATCTTCTTGAGGAATCTGCTGTATAGGTCAAATGTAATTGATTCGAGATATCAACTGGAGAAATCTATTGTCAAGACTTGTAACTGTAATCGAGAATACTTTCGCCAAAGTATCTACTACTAAGATCTGTAAGGAATCTACTGCCGAGATTTTGTGTTGAAGTCTGTTGGAGAAATACTTCTGATAAAGTCTTCTGGAAGTCTACTGCCGAGATTATCCAGGAAATGAAATAGAACTACCTACTGCCGAGGTCTTCTGGGAATCTACTACCGAGATTAACCAGGAACTGAGATAGGACTACCTACTGCCGAGGTCTTCTGGGAATCTACTGCCGAGATTAACCAGGACTGAAATAGAACTACCTACTGCCGAGGTCTTCTGGGAATCTACTACCGAGATTAACCAGGAAATGAAATAGAACTACCTACTGCCGAGGTCTTCTGGGAATCTACTGCCGAGATTAACCAGGAACTGAAATAGAACTACCTACTGTCGAGGTCTTATGGGAATCTACTGCCGAGATTAACCAGGAAATGAAATAGAACTACCTACGGCCGAGGTCTTCTGGGAATCTACTGCCGAGATTAACCAGGAACTGAAATAGAACTACCTACTGCCAAGGTCTTCTGGGAATCTACTGCCGAGATTAACCAGGAAATGAAATAGAACTACCTACGGCCGAGGTCTTCTGGGAATCTACTGCTGAGATTAACCAGGAACTGAAATAGAACTACCTATTGCCGAGGTCTTCTGGGAATCTACTGCCGAGATTAACCAGGAAATGAAATAGAACTACCTACTGCCGAGGTCTTCTGGGAATCTACTGCCGAGATTAACCAGGAACTGAAATAGAACTACCTACTGTCGAGGTCTTCTGGGAATCTACTGCCGAGATTAACCAGGAAATGAAATAGAACTATCTACTGCCGAGGTCTTCTGGGAATCTACTGCCGAGATTAACCAGGAACTGTAAGATGTTCAAATGATTGTCGTTGTAGACTGTAGATGTCATTGTATACTGTAGTTGTCGTTGTAGACTGTAGTTGTCGTTGAACTTCTTGGCTGTGAGCCATAATATGTTGTAAGTTATAGAACTTTGTGGATTGTGGAACTTCGGCTGTAAGCCATAATGTACTGAGAGTTTGTAAAATTTCGCCGGGGATCTTCGGGAGAGATGTGAGCCGGTTGAATTGTAATGTATGTCTTCTCAGATAAAGAGATACTATTGCGATAAACTTCTTCGACTTCTTCGGGGAGATGTCGCTGACGGAAGTAAACTTGTGTGATGAAACTCACTGGGGAATTCATTCCTGAGGAATGTCTTAGTTGTTGTAAAAATGTGCGAATTCTCAAATAAAGAGAAATGTCTGTAACTGTCTTCTCTGATGAATCAATAATGTTGAGGGACCCAGTGAGGGTAAATGATCTGTCTTGTGAAAACTGTCGTTTGTCATTTTGAATAGGATCCTGATCAAAACGGGTTGCTCAAATAAAGAGATAGATGTTCGAGAAAATCCTGTGATGCTATTGTTGAAGAAATGTCTGTTTATTCTTCCCGGGGAATAGAGTGCAAAATAAATGCACACTTGATCCATGTTCAAAGGTTGGAGACATTCACGATGTGATTGCCAAAAACCGAAGTTCGATTCGGGAAGTAGCCAAAAATAAACTGTCAAGCAAGACTTGTCCAATGAGGTATGAACTCAAATGGGATTGTACTAAAATAACCATCTTCCATGGGGATCGAACTCCATGGGGAAAATGAAACATCGTGCTCTTTCTACCTAGGGTCGACAAATCTATTTGGAGGGATAAGACACACCCAAACACCTAGGGATAACTATAGCCAAAGCGATGGAAATAGAACAAACACAAAGAATGCAAAGAAATGCACATGCTATGCTATCTACTTATATACTATGCGAATGCTTATGCTAACAAAACAAACAGAAAGAGGCGACCGGAGATGAAATAAACATCTCGGGATAAACATCTTGACCAATCTTCGAAGATAGAAGTCCCACTGGGGATAAACGGAGAACCAAATGTGGGATCATACTCATGCTTCAAGGCTTCAATATTCCTTTTGAGGAATAGAGATCAATCCATTTGGTATATAACATCTTGATAAGTTTGAACGGTTGTACGGAGTTGTAGATGGAGGTACCCAAACTAAAGCTTCATAGGGGATAAAACAAATATCCTAGGTCATCACGGTTGTTGATCATGTCGGAGTTGAGCTTTCTGGAGATCCGCTTCTCTTCTAAATCCAAACGCCCCAAGTCACATGGTTTAAGAAAAACATCTCGAGAGGATTTTATAGAAAACATGATGTCCAAATGCCCCACTATTTTCAAACTCTCGGAGAGATTCGCTGAATCTCGACGTAACTGCCCCTGATTGGCGGTATAACTGAGTCTTCCAATTTGTGCTTTAGATGAAGCCAAACTCGTACGGATCGAACCTCTTGGAAAATAACTTGCCCTAGGTTGGGAAAGTCTTCAAGTCTATCCACGTCGGTATGTGATTTTTCTAAGATGTCAAGCGCTTTTAGCAAGTCAGAAATGTTAATTTCGAAACAGGTAATGCAACACACGTTTGTCTTGAAGGTTTTTTTTTTGAAAAGAGATATCACAATAACTGGTGACCAAAATCACTAGTTAGGATATAAATTAAAATTATTTATAAAGCCGATTTAATTTGAGCATAGCTCAAGGAGTCAGGAAACAATATCTCATCGAGTATGCTTTCGAATTAGACCTTACTTCAATTAGGACTTTGAAGGTCGTATATGGGCTTAGTTTATGACTTGTAAAATGGAGGAATAAAGGGTTAGTATATTTGTGCCCACCCAATTTTGGAAGATGTTCATTATTTTTTTATATTACCCTGCCCCAGGCCAAAAACGAGGTTTCGGTTCGGGAGAAAAAACAGATATTTTCTCAAGGCTTAAAAGAGGGGTTAGCTATTTTGGTGTTTAGAAGGTTGAAATAATGCCTTACATCATCAGTAGGGTTTTTATTCGAAGCATACAACAAGAGATCATGTGTTTTACTTCATCATCCTCCTTCCAATTCTCTGTCAGAGCAAGAGACCGGGTAAAGTCGGCATTATAAATGATTTTGAAAACAATTTGAGTGAAAACGAATGGATTTCTTCAATACAATCATTTATTGCATTACTTATTCAAAATAACAAGTTCTTACATGCCAAAAATACTTTTAATCAAAGAAACACAAACACAAGAGCAAGATAAAGTAAAACCAGACAAGCCCTTTTATTGCGCCTTGAAATGGAGAAGCTCGCAGAATCGTATGCTGTGTAGTCTTCTGATAACCTTGGATCATGTTCTCGGAAGATGAACCATGTTGAGGTCAGAATTAGGATCTCCGAAAAATAAAATTCCGCCTTTAACCAATTCTTGAACGTCTGCCTTCAAACTATAACAACTCTCAATGTCGTGTCCAGGAGCACCTTGATGATATGGGCAAAATTTGTCAACTTTGTACCAGTACGGGAATATCTCAGGTACTTTAGGTGGAGCTCTTGTTTGGATGTGACCTTTCTGAATCAAAACTGGAAACAGATCAGCATACTTCACAGGGATGGGATCAAACTGCTGAATTCCCTCTCTTGGAGTATCCAAAGGCATCCTCTGATACCTTCTCCGAAGCCGTCGATTTTATGGTTGATCTGGAGAGGCCAACTTCTGCTTAGGAGGTGGTTGTTGTTCGCGCTGAGCGGGCATTGCATACTGATGTTGAGGACGGGGTACCGGAGCTATGAATTCTCTGGAAGGTCCACTGTCATCTTCATTGTCTGGGGCTATACCCAAATTGTGATGGTATTGCTTCACAAAAGCAATAGCTAAGTCTTCCCAAGATTGAATGTGGTTACTTTGCAGCTTCGTGTACCACATCAAGGATGTCCCATATAAACTTTCTTGAAAGCAGTGAATCATCAGCTTGTCATTGTCAATATAACCAGTCATGTTTCGACAAAACATTGTCAAGTGGTATTTTGGACTTGCTTTTATAGGAACAATGATCCAAGAGTATTTCACGTTGAGAAGTGTGTACCAAAAGGTCTGAGCCTTTTTGTCTTCACATCAAGTGACCTTTCCTAGAAGAAGAAAACACAGAGAAATCCTTTTTGTTTATGTTCTTGTGTCTAGCATAAATAAGGAAAGAGTCGTTTGGACATTCCAACGGACATAATCTTTGAATTCTTCTTCAACAATTTTCAGCAAGAATTATCAGAGTCTAATTTGATCAGAGCCTTCTGATGTTGGTCAGAGTTTTGCTGAATCAGAGTCTTTGCAGCAAGTGTGCTTTTAGCGTGTATAAGTTCAGAGCAGAGTTTTGAGTCAGATCCTCAGTAATGGTAGCTTTAGTACTCTCAGAATCTTCTGTAGTAACTATGCTTGAAAACTCTTCATACATAATTCTTCTTTGGTTCAGATGCTTCTGACTTGCTTCAGATTCTTCTAGAGCTTCTGCTTCAGATCCTTCTGGAGGCTACGCTCAGGATCTTCTGGTGGCAGCGTTCAGAATCTTCTAATGGGTGCATCTGATGCTTTAGAGCTTTGCATATTTCTTATGTTCAGATCTGATTTGCTTCTGGAGTGATATTTACTTTAATATCTGCAGCAAACATTCTTAATAGAGTATATAATTCTTAATTACAAAATTTCATAATAGTTATCTGTTGCACCCCAAAATTTGACCAACCGGGTCTCGTATCTGGCTCGATGTTTCGGCGCATAATCGCATCTGCATATTGCATACAGTGCATTTTTTTCATTTGTTTTGATTTTATTGGGATCACAGCTCTCGTCTCGTGTTTCAGGTGTTTTTTTTAATCAGTTTGAATAGGTAGGATCGTATTTTTGGGATATTTCGGTGCCCGTTTATTTTTACCGACTATTCTGGTGCGCTCTCGCGGTGCTATGTGTCGCTCGGTGCTTATTTTGTTCCTCTGGGAATTATTGAGATTTTTCTGGATTTTATTGGCTATTTTTAGGACTTTTAAATAGATTTAAATCATTTTTAGCATTTTATAGAATATTAGTAGGTTTTTAATATTTTAATAATTGTAATTTCTTTTTAGAATATATTAGATAGATTTTAATCATTTTAGGATTTAATAGATTTTTTAGGATGATATAGAATTTTATAGAAATTAATAGCATTTTTCATTTTTTAGAATATTAATAGAATTTTTTTAATAGTTTTAATTCTTTTTAAATAGATTTTTAATCATTTTAGGATTTAATAGGATATTAATGTTTTTTAATAGTTGTAATAGCTTTTTAATCTTTTTTTAAGATAGATTTTTCCTTATTAAATAAATAGCATTTTCTTTTTAGAATAAATAATAGAGTTTAATAGAAAATATAGTTTTTTTTAATAGTTTTAGATTTTCTTTTAATAAATAATATAGGTTTGTTAGAATTAATTGAGTTTTAATAATTAATTGAGTTTAGTTCAGTAATTAGTTTGATAGTTTAATTAGAATTTAATTGGTCCATTAGTTAGTATTAACCCAATTTTAAGTCTTAATCCTTTATTATGCAGTTTTTTTGGGTTTTATTTGCAGGTTCGTTGGGCCCATTTCAATTTCGCAGCCCAACTCAGTCCAATTCAAGTTCAGTAATTTCCAGCAATGTCCAGCATATTCTGGAAGCTTCTAGAACGTTCCAGATCATCTCAGCACTATAAAGCTTCGCAGGCCACGTGTAGCACAAAGGGCTGGCCACATTTCACACTCAGGATGGCCCCACGTTTTCACTTCAGCTCACGCCACCTCACCCTCACGATCCCTCTCCCACTGCCACGCTGGGACACGCGTCCCACATGCATGCCACTCCTCCACTGATGCAGCCACGCGTCGCCATCTGAAGCTCCACCAGTTGTATGGCCGGCGACCATGCAACCGCCGTATTAGAACGCCGTCGACCGCCCTACCCGTCGCCGGAAACCAATAACATTTTCCAGAAATCCGATCAAGCTTCATATTCCTCGCCTGCAACATTCATGCTTCGCCGGAGATACCACCGGAAAACTCATCCAATTTTCCAGAAACCAACCATGCATTCATCAAGAACTCCGACCTACAAGCTTCATCCAGACCTGGATCTTCAGCAAGATCATCAAACAGCCAAGAACATTCAATAGTCGTCTCCAGAAACCAGCTTCAGCAAGAACCTTCACCAATCATCAACATAATATTCCAGAATTCATCAGCCTCATCGGAAGATTCATCACTTTCACATTAATCTTTTTCCAGAAAATGCATTCTTCGCAAGATCCTCCTCAGAAGTCCTCATGCATCTCCAGAATATTCATCTTCCTAAAATTTTCTTCATAGATCTTCACCAACCTCAATAACGAAGTCTCTTCGTGATCTCCAAATTTCCCAGAATCTTCATCTGCGTCATTCTCCAGACATCACCGCCTTTCATCATTAAGAACTCAGACTCCAACAATAACCTTCAAGAAAATCCCCAGAAATCTTCATCCATCGCGTTCGTCAACATCTTCAATCGCCTTCGTCAGAAGCTTCCAGATCCACCAACATGCAAGCTTTAATCGATCTCCAGATTCGAGTCCCTCTAACATTCTTCCACAGACATCCTTCAAGAACGGCCTCAGGAACACAGCAACGTCACCAAGTCTCTAGATCCCTCAACGAGCTTCATGGATCTGCCACAACAACTCCATGGATCATCGTCTACAATCATTGTTGTCACCGTCTTTTCTTATTTCCGGTTAAGCATTACAATGGATCGAATGGTTTGTGAGCAAGAGAAGCTGAGAGATTGAGGGAGCTGAGGGTGTTAGGGGAGATTGAACGGACGAGAGAGGGAAGATGGAGGAGAACGGCGGCGGTTGGGAGAAGGGTTAGAGCATTAGGGTTTCTGCAGAATGAGAGTGAAAGGGGAGAAGGGAGAAGCTGGGCCAGGTTTGGATTAGAGATCGGGCCTCAGGCCCAATGGGATTTTTTCTTGACAACACAAGAGTTTTTTTCGTGCCACCCCCCGTTTTTGGTATCCACCCTCCATTTCTGAGTTTTTGGAGGGACCATGGGCTGGGCCCATTATCTTGCTGATACACCCCTGCGGTTTCAGTATCCTCCCTCTGTTTTTGCAGCCACATTGGGCTGGGCCCTTAGTCAGTTTTTTTATTTTCTGTTACTGCCCCTTTGTAAATATACCCCCCTCCCTTATTTTCTTTTCTTTTATTTTCTTTCATATTTAGTTTTATGGAAAAAAGGGAAATGAAAAAAAGAAGTTATTGAAAAGAAAAGAAAAGAAAAGAAATATTATGAAAAAGTGTGAGAAAAGAAAGAAGAGAAAAATATGTGAAAAAATAGAGAAAAATAAAGAGAAAAGTATATTGAGAAATATTTTGAGAAAAAGGAAAAAAGTTGAAAAGAAAAGAAGGAAAAAGAATAAAAAATATTAGTATAGACTTAATATTTTTTAGAGCATTTTCTTTTAGGATATATTGTCATAGAGGTTATTTTACGATTTTAGGATAGTTTAGAAGCCCACTTGTTAGGGGGCTATTCTTCATTCGATTTTCCAGGATAGAATAGGATAGCGTTTCCTAGGAGATTTATATTCGGTATTCACTCATTGTAACCATTTTTCAGAGATTAATAAAACGAGATTTGAGCTGTGGTCCCGAAGTAGCCGAACTACAGCTGCTCTGATTCTTCGTACCAGACGAGGATATGTAGGCATAGGATGCGATCTCCTAGCGAGCACACTAACAACTGACTTTCTGTTCTCTCGCTGCTGTGCGATCGAGACTTTCCCGCTGACGACTAATTGTAACCCTTTTTTCTCTCTTGCTCGAGGGCATTTGAGACCAAGCCATAGTTTTGCCCATAGGTTCCCGACCCTGTGAAGCCAGTTGTTTTTCTCACTGCTGTGTGAGAATGTTTTGTTTAGCCGTAGTTAGTCTGAACTACGTAAAGCTCTGATCTTCCATGCAGTGGAAGTACGTAGGCACAAGACGCGAGGTCTTGGCGAGCCAATTTTCCCTGTAGTCCCGAACTACGTTGACTCTGACTTTCTCTCTTGAGAATACGTAGGCATAGAGTGCGACGCTCTATCGAGTCAGTTCCCTTCCGTTTAGATTTAGCAGCCGTAGATAGATTGTTTTTGCATCCTTTAGACAATCCAAGCAAGCGTGGATCCCGTCGAGTACGACGGACGTGAGGGGTGCTAATACCTTCCCCTTGCGTAACCGACTCCCGAACCCAGGTTTTGGTTGCAATGACCATACCTTTCCCCGTTTTTTGCGAGGTTTACTTCGAGCGTTCCCTTTCCCGCTCCGAGGGATAAATAACGCACGGTGGCGACTCTTCTGTCAGCCGGCACCGATTTTCGCAGTAGCGACAGCTGGCGACTCTGCTGGGGATCCAACGTCCCTGGCTGCTAAGGACTGCGATAGTTCTTATGCATGTGGGATCCAACGTCCCCTAAGAGAGAGTCAATCCTAGCGCTTGTTTGCTTGTATATTGGGGTTTATTTATCGATATTATCTGTTGCTGTTGGGGTGTTACGGGTGTTCTATGATTGAGAGAAGCCGGACCTGGGCTTGAGTATGCACCTAGATATAGTTGCGGAGAAGTAGTAGACGAACCTGTCTGCTGAGCAGGCACAGTTCCCTACGAAAATCTGCGCTCAGACGAGGTTCTCGCAGAGGTGCTCCTTTCCGGTCCTGAGGATTTGAGGGGAGTCCAGACGTGAGGATTGTCGACTCTGGGAACCGATCATTTGGAAGTTAGCTAAGTGAGGCCTCTTCAGGACTTGATGATGCCACTCCTTCTGGGAATCGTATCGTCAGTTCTGAAAGTCTGTGACGCTGACGACCGCATAGGATGCCGTACCTTGTCAGGCATAGGTCCATACCTGTGAGTGGGGGGTTTTTTTTGTGCAGGAAACTTGACTTCCAACCTACCCGTTATTCTGGTCTTCTCTTCAGAGCAACCGTACTCCGTCAGCAGTGCAGCAGTATTTAGATTGTGTGGGGGCTGTGATCCCGTATTTGTTGCGTTGCATTGCATTTGCATAGGCATCTTCGCATCATATTGCATACCATTCTCCAGCTAGTCAGAGCTCTTATCCAGCCGTTATTTTGATTCTGAAGATGAATATTGAAGACGACCAAGGGGTTGAAGCAGATTTAAAGCAGATTTGATCAGAGTCAAGCAGTGAAGTCAGCTGACAGTTGTTGGTAGCTATGTCAGAGAGCAGCTTCCAGTTTGTTGATACCTTGTCAGGTTTCACCGTGACGTCCAATCCTCTGTATGGATCTCCGCACGACGAAAACTTTCCGCAAGTGAACAACCTTACTGCAGCTCAGCTTGTGCAGCCATCTGTTGAAGACCAAGGTCTGCGTGAGCAATTTGTTGCCCGAGGTGAACGTTCTCCTTCTGTTGATGTCTCAGACTACCAGGGTTTTGCCTTCCCTGTGCCAAAGCCCCGAAGAGAGGTCCCAACAGCAAAGAATGAAGACCCATTAGCTCTCGTGTATGCTGAAAGGTTTCGTGCATTAGATGAGAGATTCAAAGCCTTGAAAGGTAAAGACGCTGTTACTCCTAGTGCTGCAGATATGTGTCTGGTTCCTGGCCTAGTGTTGCCTCCGAAGTTCAGAATGCCGAGGTTTGAAAGGTACAAAGGAGATAGTTGCCCGAAGCAACATTTGGTGATGTTTTGCCGAAGAATGACTTCATTCATGCACAACGACAAGCTGATGATTCATTGCTTTCAAGATAGTCTGACTATGGCACCTCTGAGTTGGTATATGCAGTTAGAGCGTGATCAGATCCGATCATGGATGGACTTAGCCAATGCCTTTCTGAAGCAGTACGACTATAATCTTGACGAAGCTCCTACTCGCGTGCAACTGCAAGAATTGTCTCAAGGGAACAATGAATCTTTCAGAAAGTATGTTCAGAGATGGAGAGAATTTGCTGGTAGAGTGCAACCACCGCTCCTAGACCAAGAGTTGAAAGGCATGTTCGTAAACTCCTTGCAGAGCCCGTACTTCGAAAGAATGCTGGGAGTCGCACCAAATTTCTTTGAATTGGTAAAGACGGGATAGCGCATCGAGTATGGTGTAAAGACTGGAAGAATCCCGAATGTTTCAAGAGGTCAGGCCAGTGAAACTGAATCTCTCTATGGCTCTCAATCTGAGGAGGAAACTATGATCAATGCGGTCATGATAGATGTTGGGTATCCTCAAGTCGAATCGGTGAAATTTGTTGGTTCTCCGTCTTCTCAGCGGTCAGTATCTTCTGCGTCTCGTTATTCTGAACAGACAGCCGTGCCTGGGGCACCTTATCAGGAATCTTGTGTTGCTTCCATTGCAAAGCAGCAAACTCGTGGCCGAGGTTATCAGAATCAGCGTCAGAATCAGAACAGACCTCGCAACAACTTGGAACGAAGGAATGCGCCTTCTCACCCAGTGCCTGTGCCGTATAGCCAGTTGCTACCGTCTTTGATCCAGGAGTCGTTGGTGGAACCAAAAGCTCTCAAGCCCGTGCCAGAGCCTTACCCTCCTGGGTATAATCCCCACGTTCAGTGTGGTTATCATGGTGGCTCACCGGGGCATTCGACGGAAGATTGTAAAGCATTTTAGGCGAAGGTACAGCAGTTGATTGACCAGGATCGCATTTCCTTTCGAGAAGGGTTTCTGTTTGTTCATCCCAACCGCTCAGCTGTCTAAGCTCGTAGACTCGGGAAGTATTCCCCAGCAAAAGCCAGTGGTTCAGACAGGCAGGCGCCTCAGCGTCGGCAGTTCTCAGCCTTTTATACCATTTGCATTTGTAGTTTCTTTTCTGTTAGTTACTACCTGCTTTTAAACATTGTATGTTTCGAATGGTGATAATAATAAAGTGACTATGCATTTTTCTGAATTAATCATGTCGCTGCCGCTCATTTATTGCATTGCACTAACACTTGCATTTTATTCACTCCACTTTATCATCTGTGACTAGCAAAGATTGGAGGGAGGATGATGAAAATAAACTCATAACCAATGATCGTATTGCTTTCAGACAAAACCTTGCCGATGACGTATAAGGCATTGTTTCAATCCCCCAAACACTGGAGATATAAGGAGTTAGTCCCTTGTTAACCACTTCGAGCCAGGAAGTAGAAGTTTTTCGGACTTTTAAACCCTCACATCTTAACCCGGGGCAGGGTAGTTGTCAGTTAGCTTGACCGAGCATTCAAGTCTTACAGAGGAGTGTTGTCTTTCAAGGACCAATCAGTTTGCACCTTTCAATGGTCAAATCTCGCCAATCAGGAGTGAGACAGTTACAATCCTTTCGGAGCAATCAGGACAACCGGTGTCACACGACTTTGTTCCAAAAGAAAGAAATGAAAAGCTCGCTAAGTAAAAAGAAAAGAAAAGCTGGAAAGCTAATACTTAGGCAAAAATCGGGGCATCCCACTGGACTTCAAAAGAAAAAAATCGAAAAGAACTCAAAATGAGTCAGTCCAGGCAAAAATTAGGGAATCGAAAGAATGAAAAAGAGGGATTAAAAAGAAAGTTTTCCCCAGCAAGTCACAAAGTCGTGTACACAGACACCGAAAGCGAAGAATGAGTAGCTATCACTCCAGAAGAACCTTGTGAATTCCTTAACTGTGGTTCTTACCATTCAGCATACCTCTCGAAGAGGCGAGCGCTTGTGCCAGGTTAACTGAACCTTAGGATCGGAGAACATCATGTTGACGGGGTGGGTACAAATCAAAATTTGAGCCAAATATCCTTTGTTTCACGAACCGTGAACCCGACCACGATACAACCCTTAAAAGACCTAATTGAGGTAGGGTTATTCTGAAAACGCACTATGATAAGGTCGAGTAACCTGACTCCTTCTTGACTTGCTAGTCACATCCTTGTTGTATTTTTCACTGACCACGTACGCACTACGTTTGAACTTTGGTTCATTCGTCACTCACAATCATATGCATGTAAATGAGTGACAGCTCAAATTTTTTCAAAATCTGCATAACCACTGCATTAAGATTACCATTCGTAGACAGACAATTTTAATTGCAGGTTAGTAGTTGGCATAGAAGAAATTCCAACAGAGAATAATCGAGCAGGACTGAGTAATTCAGCAGTCTGAATCAGAATTGTGTATGTTGTGAAGCCTTGTGAATCAGGGGCATTGACTTCCAGTAAGTTCAGAATCGGTTAGTCTGAGAACAAATCCCGAAGCTTCAGTTGATCAGGGGCAGTTTATTTGAGAAGCAGTTGATCAGAAGTGAGTCTTCTCGAGAGCCAATCAGGGGCAATTATGCAGAATGCTGAGATTTGAAGACAGATACTTCAGGTAGATAATCAGATCGGGTTAAGTCGCTAGAACGCTCATTCAGGGGCAAGTCAGTTCAGAAATGATGAAACCAGTCAGGGTGATAGGTGTCTAATGGAGATTGAATGCTGTTGTTGTACAGATACCGGGGCAAATATTCTCGAAGTCGTCTCGTAGCAAGCTATTCAGAGCGGTAATCTCAGGAATTGTATTGGGGCAAGTTGTTTAAGCCAGTCTTTTATCCCCAGCTGAGTGCACTGGGGCAAGTTGTTCAAACCAGTCTGTTTATCCCCAGCCGGAGTTGAGTATCGGGGAATCATGTCAATACCCTTATCAAAAACCTTAGCATTCCGAAAAGGCCTTGCTGTCGTTGGATCATCATCCTGCAGTTTAAACCTGTTGCGTGTCAGTAACCAGTCGTTCCAAAGTCCAGTTCTCGCCTGGAAAACCGGTAACCAGTTCTCGTCTGGCCCACCCTTCTGTAAGCATCAGTTCCCGTATGGTGCAGTTTATTGTAACCAGTTCTCGCCTGGTCACCGTTTCTTCAAGTGTTGTATCAGTTCTCGTCTGGTACAGGTCGTTGCGTAATCAGTCCTCGTATGGTTATCGTGTGTTTTAACCTATGTGTTATACCAGTTCTCGTCTGGTATACGTCAGCGTTCAGCCAGTTCTCGCCTGGTTGTCTTGTCCTTAGTCTGTTATACAGTCAGCCCCGTCTGATGTTCAAAAACACAAAAATCAATTCTCGTCCAAATCAATTTTCCTATTAGTTTCGCCTGGTAGTCTACCTTTGAATGCTAGTTCTCGTCTAGTATTTCTTATATCTCTCACTGTGTACATAATCCGTGTTTACCCTAAACCAGAAAAACCAAAAACAAAAAACCTAAAGGTATCTGACACAGTATTTCCCAATGACCCGCATGTTGTCATGGTCCCCGATACGAAGCTCGACGGATGCCAGCGCTCCGAGTAATATTTGAATTCCTTGTGGATGTTGTTAAATCAGAATTGCCACTCTTCAGCAGATGAAAGTTGCGTATTATCCCCAGGAGAGTCGAGATTGTATTTTACCCCGTATCAGAGTAGGATCAGAAGGATCCTCGGCAGATTAAGATCGACATCCTTGATAGTAAGGGCATTTCCAGTAGTGCGCTGCGCGCAATCGATCCCAATTTGGGTTAATCCCCGCAGAGTACAACCACTTGCCAATGGTTTGAAGGAAGCATCCCCAAGCAGAGTTGTTTTCTTTCCCCAGTGAAGTCGTCAAGCAGGGTTGCCTTTTCATTTCTCCAACAGGGCGGTTATCCCCAGCAGATTTGGTTTTCCGTTTCCAGCATCTATTTTGCTGAGCTGTTTCTGTGACTTCGGGTCATCCCTAGTAGAGTTGACGTTACCTTCGGCATTTATTTTGCGAAGTGGTTTTCAGACCTGGTGTTCTCTAGCAGCTAGAGCTTGCATTAGCATTTGCATATATAGTCATAGCATTTATACAAGCACATAGCATATCCATGCCGTCTGGGCATCGCATTTTCAAACAGAATGTATAGCATTTACATATCATATAGGACATTGCATCATTATCCAGCATACGCATGTCGAAACATGGACCAGGATGGTTACCTATTGGATTTCGAATTTGTTCACCTGCAGAGTTGTGTGGTTAAGCTTCTCGTCTTCCCCAGCGAAGTCTTCAGTTCAAGACGACTCTTGAATCCCTCAGCAGAGCCGTTTGCTTAAGATGATTCTTAAGACCTCAGTACAGCTTCCCGAGTTGTTCGCCTAGTCTGATGCTTGAGTTCCCCAGTAGCGTCCTCAGCAAGGGTTTCCCAGGAGGATTCCTGGAATATGCCTAGCAGAATGAAGTCTCCAGAATGGTCAGCAGTTCAAGATGATTTTTGAAGGTGCCCGACAGAGTTGTTTATTCAAGATGATTCTTGAAGTCCTTAGCAGCGTGATATGTCTGCTCCAACAGTGACGTCTAATCTGAAGATTGACTTCGTAAACGCCTGAGGGCGGCATCAGAAGGTTCCTGTGAACTCAGACTTCCTTGTTGATGAATCAACGTGTGGCTGAAGACAAGATTCCAAGCTCAGGTTTCGTACCTTTGGATATGTTTGATTCCAAGCTCAGGTTTCGTACCTTTGGATATGTTTGATTCCAAGCTCAGGTTTCGTACCTTTGGATATGTTTGATTCCAAGCTCAGGTTTCGTACCTTTGGATATGTTTGATTCCAAGCTCAGGTTTCGTACCTTTTGATATGTTTGCCTCCAATATTAGGATGTGTACCGTTGGAAGTGTTTGTTTCCATCCCAAGCTTAGGTTTTGTACCTTTGAGATGTATACTTCGGATTCCCGGGTCATGTTTTGTCCGACGGCGAGGTTGGATGTTTTGTTCGACGGCGAGGTTGAACGTTTGGATTTGACGGCGAGGTCAGATTATGTTTGTTCGACGGCGAGGTTGAACGTTTGACGGTGAGGTCAGACTCTTTAAATCCCCAGCAGAGATGATGTTTGTACGACGGCGATGTCGAGTGTCTCTCAGAGCGATGTTTGTTTCCGACGGCGATATCAGATTTAGTTCTCCAGCGGCGATGCGGGGTATTTTGATTGTTCGACGGCGATATCAGGTTTAGTCTTCCAGCGGCGATGTTGGGTGTTGTGGTTGTCTGAAGGCAATATCAGAAGAATTTAATGTGGATGACTGACGGCGATGTCAGATCAATATTTCTCCAGATAGTTGCCGTGCAGCTATTACTCCAGTGTTCGACAAGTTGAGCAGTTGGCAAATTTTCGGGTTTACCGATATTCAACCGTCTCGCACCTTGATTGGCTGAGAGTCGTTCGCTTCTCACCCAGTCAGGTCCAAGCCGTTTGAATAGGGGCAGCTGTTGCACCCCAAAATTTGACCAACCGGGTCTCGTATCTGGCTCGATGTTTCGGCGCATAATCGCATCTGCATATTGCATACAGTGCATTTTTTTCATTTGTTTTGATTTTATTGGGATCACAGCTCTCGTCTCGTGTTTCAGGTGTTTTTTTTAATCAGTTTGAATAGGTAGGATCGTATTTTTGGGATATTTCGGTGCCCGTTTATTTTTACCGGCTATTCTGGTGCGCTCTCGCGGTGCTATGTGTCGCTCGGTGCTTATTTTGTTCCTCTGGGAATTATTGAGATTTTTCTGGATTTTATTGGCTATTTTTAGGACTTTTAAATAGATTTAAATCATTTTTAGCATTTTATAGAATATTAGTAGGTTTTTAATATTTTAATAATTGTAATTTCTTTTTAGAATATATTAGATAGATTTTAATCATTTTAGGATTTAATAGATTTTTTAGGATGATATAGAATTTTATAGAAATTAATAGCATTTTTCATTTTTTAGAATATTAATAGAATTTTTTTAATAGTTTTAATTCTTTTTAAATAGATTTTTAATCATTTTAGGATTTAATAGGATATTAATGTTTTTTAATAGTTGTAATAGCTTTTTAATCTTTTTTTAAGATAGATTTTTCCTTATTAAATAAATAGCATTTTCTTTTTAGAATAAATAATAGAGTTTAATAGAAAATATAGTTTTTTTTAATAGTTTTAGATTTTCTTTTAATAAATAATATAGGTTTGTTAGAATTAATTGAGTTTTAATAATTAATTGAGTTTAGTTCAGTAATTAGTTTGATAGTTTAATTAGAATTTAATTGGTCCATTAGTTAGTATTAACCCAATTTTAAGTCTTAATCCTTTATTATGCAGTTTTTTTGGGTTTTATTTGCAGGTTCGTTGGGCCCATTTCAATTTCGCAGCCCAACTCAGTCCAATTCAAGTTCAGTAATTTCCAGCAATGTCCAGCATATTCTGGAAGCTTCTAGAACGTTCCAGATCATCTCAGCACTATAAAGCTTCGCAGGCCACGTGTAGCACAAAGGGCTGGCCACATTTCACACTCAGGATGGCCCCACGTTTTCACTTCAGCTCACGCCACCTCACCCTCACGATCCCTCTCCCACTGCCACGCTGGGACACGCGTCCCACATGCATGCCACTCCTCCACTGACGCAGCCACGCGTCGCCATCTGAAGCTCCACCAGTTGCATGGCCGGCGACCATGCAACCGCCGTATTAGAACGCCGTCGACCGCCCTACCCGTCGCCGGAAACCAATAACATTTTCCAGAAATCCGATCAAGCTTCATATTCCTCGCCTGCAACATTCATGCTTCGCCGGAGATACCACCGGAAAACTCATCCAATTTTCCTGAAACCAACCATGCATTCATCAAGAACTTCGACCTACAAGCTTCATCCAGACCTGGATCTTCAGCAAGATCATCAAACAGCCAAGAACATTCAATAGTCGTCTCCAGAAACCAGCTTCAGCAAGAACCTTCACCAATCATCAACATAATATTCCAGAATTCATCAGCCTCATCGGAAGATTCATCACTTTCACATTAATCTTTTTCCAGAAAATGCATTCTTCGCAAGATCCTCCTCAGAAGTCCTCATGCATCTCCAGAATATTCATCTTCCTAAAATTTTCTTCATAGATCTTCACCAACCTCAATAACGAAGTCTCTTCGTGATCTCCAAATTTCCCAGAATCTTCATCTGCGTCATTCTCCAGACATCACCGCCTTTCATCATTAAGAACTCAGACTCCAACAATAACCTTCAAGAAAATCCCCAGAAATCTTCATCCATCGCGTTCGTCAACATCTTCAATCGCCTTCGTCAGAAGCTTCCAGATCCACCAACATGCAAGCTTCAATCGATCTCCAGATTCGAGTCCCTCTAACATTCTTCCACAGACATCCTTCAAGAACGGCCTCAGGAACACAGCAACGTCACCAAGTCTCTAGATCCCTCAACGAGCTTCATGGATCTGCCACAACAACTCCATGGATCGTCGTCTCCAATCATTGTTATCACCGTCTTTTCTTATTTCCGGTTAAGCATTACAATGGATCGAATGGTTTGTGAGCAAGAGAAGCTGAGAGATTGAGGGAGCTGAGGGTGTTAGGGGAGATTGAACGGACGAGAGAGGGAAGATGGAGGAGAACGGCGGCGGTTGGGAGAAGGGTTAGAGCATTAGGGTTTCTGCAGAATGAGAGTGAAAGGGGAGAAGGGAGAAGTTGGGCCAGGTTTGGATTAGAGATCGGGCCTCAGGCCCAATGGGATTTTTTCTTGACAACACAAGAGTTTTTTTCGTGCCACCCCCCGTTTTTGGTATCCACCCTCCATTTCTGAGTTTTTGGAGGGACCATGGGCTGGGCCCATTATCTTGCTGATACACCCCTGCGGTTTCAGTATCCTCCCTCTGTTTTTGCAGCCACATTGGGCTGGGCCCTTAGTCAGTTTTTTTATTTTCTGTTACTGCCCCTTTGTAAATATACCCCCCTCCCTTATTTTCTTTTCTTTTATTTTCTTTCATATTTAGTTTTATGGAAAAAAGGGAAATGAAAAAAAGAAGTTATTGAAAAGAAAAGAAAAGAAAAGAAATATTATGAAAAAGTGTGAGAAAAGAAAGAAGAGAAAAATATGTGAAAAAATAGAGAAAAATAAAGAGAAAAGTATATTGAGAAATATTTTGAGAAAAAGGAAAAAAGTTGAAAAGAAAAGAAGGAAAAAGAATAAAAAATATTAGTATAGACTTAATATTTTTTTTAGAGCATTTTCTTTTAGGATATATTGTCATAGAGGTTATTTTACGATTTTAGGATAGTTTAGAAGCCCACTTGTTAGGGGGCTATTCTTCATTCGATTTTCCAGGATAGAATAGGATAGCGTTTCCTAGGAGATTTATATTCGGTATTCACTCATTGTAACCATTTTTCAGAGATTAATAAAACGAGATTTGAGCTGTGGTCCCGAAGTAGCCGAACTACAGCTGCTCTGATTCTTCGTACCAGACGAGGATATGTAGGCATAGGATGCGATCTCCTAGCGAGCACACTAACAACTGACTTTCTGTTCTCTCGCTGCTGTGCGATCGAGACTTTCCCGCTGACGACTAATTGTAACCCTTTTTTCTCTCTTGCTCGAGGGCATTTGAGACCAAGCCATAGTTTTGCCCATAGGTTCCCGACCCTGTGAAGCCAGTTGTTTTTCTCACTGCTGTGTGAGAATGTTTTGTTTAGCCGTAGTTAGTCTGAACTACGTAAAGCTCTGATCTTCCATGCAGTGGAAGTACGTAGGCACAAGACGCGAGGTCTTGGCGAGCCAATTTTCCCTGTAGTCCCGAACTACGTTGACTCTGACTTTCTCTCTTGAGAATACGTAGGCATAGAGTGCGACGCTCTATCGAGTTAGTTCCCTTCCGTTTAGATTTAGCAGCCGTAGATAGATTGTTTTTGCATCCTTTAGACAACCCAAGCAAGCGTGGATCCCGTCAAGTACGACGGACGTGAGGGGTGCTAATACCTTCCCCTTGCGTAACCGACTCCCGAACCCAGGTTTTGGTTGCGATGACCATACCTTTCCCCGTTTTTTGCGAGGTTTACTTCGAGCGTTCCCTTTCCCGCTCCGAGGGATAAATAACGCACGGTGGCGACTCTTCTGTCAGCCGGCGCCGATTTTCGCAGTAGCGACATTATCATCAAAACATAGAGATATTATTAAGAACCAATCTGTGTTCTAACAATTTCCCCCTTTTTGATGATGACAAAAACATTAGAAATTTTGTTTAATTGAAAATAGAATAATTATAACTCCCCCTGAGATGATGAATCTCCCCCTGAATTAAATATAAATAAGGAATAGAAACTTCCCTTTTTGTCTTGAATATTTTTCAGAGTTAGAGCTTGATTGTTCTTAACATTTGAGAGTCAGAGTGTCTTGCATATTTCAGAATCAGAGTCTGATAATTGTCAAATGATTTGAGAGTCTCAGAGTTTCTTTTACAGAGTATACTTATCAAATGTTCTGAAATACTCAGATATTATGTTAGATAAAATTGATATGTCTGAAGTTTCATTCTGGTAAAGTTTAATTAAACAGTTCAGATCTATTTTCTCCCCCTTTTTTGTCATAAGCAAAAAGTAAGAACTTTTAAAAGACAAATAAAAGGAAAAAATAAACGAGATAAATCATGTGGAGAAAACTTTGAAACATTCATTCATTCAGAGCAAAAAGTACAAACATCAGAAAATATTCAAGTACATGTGCAAACATTAGATGCAAACATCAGAAGAAAAAATAAACTAAGATTGTTTTGACAAAAGCATCTTCAACAGATCTGTGATCTCAGAAGAAGACTATTCTTGTTTTGACATCCACTTAGCCATGGTTTCATTCTTTTGATCTTGTTTGGACATCCACTGAGCCATGTCTTCAGACTTCTTATCTTGCTTAGCCATCCATGACTTGATTTCTAATTGACCAGCTTCCAGAACTGCAATCTTATCTTCAAGATCTGGATACTCTTTCTTGATCTCAGATGAAGAGGGTGGGACAGTTTCTGAAGCTTGAACAGAGTCAATTTCCATAGGGGCTTTGGAGTTAGGAGCAGTAGAGCCAGAAGGATGTTCTACCAGAGTCATAGTAAGAGGGTTGTCTTCAGATGCAGATGCAGTATTCTCTTCTGATGATGAGGGAGCATCTGTAAGAAGCAATGGTCCAGATCTCTTAACAGTCCAGAACAGACTTCTAGCAGTTTCAGCAAATCTGAGCTTCGCATCATCAAAACATACGTTCTTCAGATTTGATGCTACAGTATTGAATCTGTTTATGAAGCCATTCCAAATGGCATCAGATTCACTTGCATCCATTGTTGATGAACACTTCCTCTGTACAGATCCTAAATACATCTCTATTTCTTTCATAAAACTTGTAAATAAATGATCAACATTCAGTTTAGGTCTTGGGTGTAAAAGAGTTTCTAATGTTATTGGCTTGGGTTGGGGAGTAGGTGGAAAGATGAATTTTTGAATGGTGATCAGAGGAGGAGGGTAGTATGGTATGAATGGAGGTTCAGATGAATTGTCAGATTTTGATCTGGTTAAAGCATTCAACAAACATGGTTTTGTAGTTGATGCATGGGAAACAACATCAAATGGTTTATCAGAGTAAGGTTTGAATGCAGATTTAGCTGAGTATGGTTTTGCATCTGATGAAGTTACTGCTAGCATTGTTTTAATATATGTTTGAAGAACAGATGGTAAAATGATGGTAAGTTTGGGTTTAAGAGGAGTGATAGTGTCAGATGGTTCAATTCTGGTGTAAAATTTTTTTAAGGTGAAACTAGAGGGAAGTTTGTTAGAGGAAAATAGTTTGCACGAAGCAGAAGGTACACTCTCAGATGTTCTTGGCTTGGATGTAGGGGTAGGATTGGGAATGATAATTTCAGAAGATGGTTTAGGTGTTGGAGTAGGATTGGGAATGAGAATTTCAGAAGAAACAGGTGGTTCTGGTTGGTTTACTTCAGAATTTCTGTGAGAGGGAGATATCAAAAAATCTGGGTGTATATCAGATTCTGATGAATTTGAGGATGTGGTTGGAGTGTAAGATGTGGAGGACACTTCAAAAACAGTTTTGAGAGGTATAATGTTTAGAACCTCTGTCTCAGGGATATTGGTTTCAGATGGGTTGGTTGATTCTGATGGATTCTCAGAAGGTTTTGATGAGGGTTCAGATGTAGGTGGTTCTGATGTAGGTGGATCAGATGTAGGTGGTTCAGATGTAATAGGATCAGATGTAACTTTTGTAGGTTCAGAAGTAACTTGTACAGATCCAATAGGTTCAGATGTGTTTGATGGTGGTTTTTCTGGTTGTTGTTGCTTTTCAGGTTGTTGTGGTTGTTGTTCAGATTGTTTTTGTTGTTGTTGTTCATATTTTTTTTCTGGTAGTTGTTGTTGTTGTTTTTCTGGTTGTGGTTGTTGTTGTTCAGATTGTTTTGTTGGTTTTTTTGGTTGTGGAGTTTGATTTGCTGGTTTTGTTGTTGTTGGTGTTGGTGTAGATGATTGATTTGTAGAAGGTTTTACAGGTGTGATGGAAACAGGATCAGTTGATTTTTGTGGGGAAGGAACAGAGATATGAGATGGAGCAGGAACAGATTGTTTCTGAGTACAAGGTGGTTTTGGAATAGACTTAAATGTTGAATCATTTAAAACAATATTATTGAAAGAAGATACAGAAGATTTGGTACCTTTAATCTTGATACGCTTTGTGGGAACAGAAGGAGCGTCTCCAGATGCTTTCCTCTTGATCAGCTTCTGAGGCTTGTCAGCAACTTTGGGCTTCTTCCAAACAGTCACATCTTCTGCTTCTGATTGACCTCTTTTCTTTGTGATCTCATTTCCTCCATCAGGCATTGGTTCCCTTGCTCTTTTCAGAATATCTGCAGGGATTGGGGTTTCATCTGCCTTGCAAGAATCAATGTACCTTACAATTATTTCCCTTGGTTCTTCAGCACAGAACAGTGGGTAATCTTCAACTGGGATTCGCTTCTGACTAAGGTCAGAGATATTTAACTTCTTGGGTGCTGATGTGAGTTCCTCTACAATTTTAAGTCTCTGAAGACTCTTGGCATTCAGAGGTTTCCCAACAATAGATTCAAGTTCCTCCTTGACTCCAGCAGCATGCAGAGCAGTCACCAATCCATTTTCTGTCAGAATATCTGAAATTAACCTTCCAAAGGGAATCCATGTTCTGATCTTCTGACCCTTATCTTTTACAGATTCTCTTGAAGCATTAATATGATTCCATAAGTGCATGAACAAAATATAAGGAAGATCTACCTTGGTGCTCTGACTTAAGCAGTACATGAAGTAGAGTTGTTCATTGTTCACGTAATCTGGAGAGTTTGTAGATTTTCTGTGATGAATACATCCCATGAAAATCTTTGCCCAGATCTTGTAGTCAGGCTTAAGATCTTTAAACTTATTAGAGGCCTGTCCAGCAGTCATGACTTCCTCATAAACTTCTTCCATATCTACACGCCCAGCTGGCAGATGAGATACTCCATCAGTCTCCTCATATCCTATGAGTTTCCTGATCAGATCTTCTGTAATTATAATCTCCTTACCCAGAACAGAAGACAAGATGAATTTGAGGTATACGGAAGCATGTATCCAGAATTCTTTTACCAGATGGGGGTAAACTGGTCCAAATAATCTGTCAAAGTATTTTACCCAGCCTTGAGCATCAACTATTGAACGAAATTCAAATCCATTTTCAGCCAATGAATCAAATTCCACCATTGATTCACAGAGAACTTCCAGTTTGTCAACAGGTGTTAACAAAGTCCTTTTTGGTGTCATATATGGAGCCACACCCATATTTGCAGAAGTAACTGTAGCCATGGTTGATTAAAACTGTGCTGCTGTTGAAGATGAGGTTGCAATTGAAGATGATTTTGTCAAAGGTTTAGGGTTTTTGTGAAGAGAGAAAAGAAGACAGAAATGCATAAACGTTCTTGAGTTGTGAAAAGTGTGAAAGTGGTGAGAGATGTGGTATTTATAGTAAACAATTAGGCATACAAACAGACACACAAGGCACATTTACACATATCAATTAATGAAAAAGAATAAAAATCATTTCAAGCATTAATTGATTCTGACAAATTGGGGGGAAAATCAAGATTTTCATTATTCAAACTTCACCTCAAATGTCTCTTCAGTAGTGTACACGCCATCTTTGCAGATTTAGAGTGACACGTGTTTGCTTGCATGTGCTTCTGAATTCTCTTGAGAAATGAAACGTTAACTAACGTTCAGATTTTCTGAGTATTGTTAGTTCAGATTTTCATAAATAAAGTAATTTAAGGAAATGAATAAATAATCAGATGAAATACTTCAGAGCATTAAACGTTTTGCATCTGTAAAATTTGCTTCTGACAAATATTATTCTGGACACAAATCCATAACAATATTTTTAAGAATAAATTTGAATCTATCTTCAACAAGGGGTTTTGTGAAAATATCTGCCCATTGATGATCTGTATCAACAAAGGCTAAGTTTATAATTCCCTTCTGAACATAGTCTATGATGAAATGATGCTTAGTTTCTATATGTTTTGCCTTAGAGTGTAAAATGGGGTTTTTAGACAAACATATAGCAGAAGTATTATCACAGAATATAGAAATGTTACTTTCAAATATCTAATAGTCTTCTAGCTGACTTTTCATCCAGAGCATCTGCGTGCTACATCCAGCAGCAGCAATATATTCTGCCTCTGTAGTTGATAGTGCAATTGTGGGTTGCTTCTTGCTGTACCAAGAGATTAGATTTCTTCCTAGAAATTGACAACTTCCAGAAGTACTTTTTCTTTCCACTCTGTCTCCAGCGTAGTCAGCATCACAAAATCCAACTAATTTGAAATCATCAGATTTTCTGTAACACAAACCTACATTAGAAGTACCTTTCAGATACCTTAGAATCCTCTTAACAGCTGTTAAGTGTGATTCTCTAGGATCTGATTGGAATCTAGCACACAAGCATACACTGAACAATATGTCAGGTCTAGAAGCAGTTAAGTAGAGAAGAGATCCTATCATACCTCTGTAGAGTTTCCGATCTACTTTCTTACTTACCTCTTCCTTGCCTAGTGAACTAGTTGGATGCATGGGAGTCTTTGCCATCTTACTATCAGTCATGTTAAATTTCTTCAGAAGTTCTTTAACATATTTGGTCTGATGAATGTAAGTGCACTCTGGAGTTTGGTTGTCTTGAATTCCCATAAAGAATCTCAATTCTCCCATCATGCTCATTTCAAATTCTGCCTGCATACATTGAGCAAACTCCTTTCCCAGCATAGTATTGGTAGATCCAAATATGATATCATCCACATATATTTGACAAATTAGAAGATCTTTCTTAAATGTTTTACAAAAGAGTGTTGTGTCCACTTTGCCTCTGATGAAATTTTTCTCCAGAAGAAAATTGCTCAATCTCTCATACCAAGCTCTAGGAGCTTGTTTTAAACCATGCAGAGATTTCTTTAGTTTGAAAACATGTTCTGGAAATTTTTCACTCTCAAAACCAGGAGGCTGGTGAACATAAAATTCTTCTTCTATAATACCATTTAGAAAGACACTTTTAACATCCATCTGATATAGATTGATGTTATATTGTGCAGCAAATGAAATAAGAAGGCGTATAGATTCTAACCTTGCCACTGGAGCATAAGTTTCAGTGTAATTAATACCTTTTTGTTGACTGTACCCTTGAGAAACAAGCCTTGCCTTATTTCTTTCAACTTCTCCTTTCTCATTAAGCTTATTTCTGAAGACCCATTTAGTTCCAATTATGTTGAATCCTTTTGGTCTTGGAACTAAATCCCACACATCATTTCTGGTGAACTGATTTAGCTCTTCTTGCATGGCAATAATCCAATCATTGTCTTGTAGAGCTTCATCTACAGAAGTTGGTTCAATTTCTGACACCAATCCAAATAATGATGCTTCAGATGATCTGAGAAAGGATCTTATTCTGATAGGGTCATCCTTTTTTCCAATTATAACATTCTCTGGATGAGAAGCTTTGATTCTGGAAGATGATCCTCTAACAGTTGATTCTTCAGAAATGTTTAAGTTGTTCATCTGAGAAGTCAAAGGAATTATATCTGGCGTTGCTTCTGGTTCCTTCACTTGAGCTTTGTCTGCCTCTGAGCCTTCAGAGTCTGTGAATACTACTTCTCTATCTGCAGAGTTTTCAAAATGCTTTGGCTTTTTAATCCCAAGCTTATCATCAAATCTAACATGAATAGATTCTTCCACAATCTGTGTCTCAGTATTGTATACTCTGTAGTCTTTAGAGCGTTCAGAATACCCAAGCATGAAACACTTTTGTGCTTTGGAATCAAACTTGTTCAGATTTTCTTTAGTATTCAACATATAGCAAATACATCCAAAAGGATGAAAATATGAAATGTTGGGCTTTCTGTTCTTCCACAGTTCATAGGGAGTCTTCTCCAGAAGAGGTCTTACAGACATTCTGTTCTGAATGTAACAGGCTGTGTTGATTGCTTCTGCCCAAAAGTGCTTTGCCAGATTAGTCTCATTGATCATGGTTCAGGCCATTTCTTGCAGAGTTCTATTTTTCCTCTCTACAACTCCATTTTATTGTGGAGTTCTAGGACAGGAAAAATCATGAGCAATGCCATTTTCATTAAAATATTTTTCAAAATATTTATTTTCAAATTCACCACCATGATCACTTCTGACTTTTATAATTTTGAAATTTTTTTCATTCTGGACTTGTTTGTAGAAGTCAAAGAACACAGAATGTGACTCATCCTTGTGTTTTAAGAACTTTACCCATGTCCATCTACTATAGTCATCAACAATGACTAATCCATACTTCTTGCCTCTGATGGATGCAGTTTTCACTGGTCCAAACAGATCAACATGAAGTAATTCTAGTGGTCTGGAAGTAGAAACAACATTTTTTGATTTAAAAGATGATTTTGAAAACTTCCCTTTTTGACATGCTTCACAAAGAGCATCTGAGGTGAACTTCAGATTAGGAAGTCCTCTGACAAGATTAAGTTTATTAATCTGAGATATACGTCTCATATTAATATGCCCCAATCTTTTGTGCCAGACCCATTGCTCCTCATTAACAGACAAGAGACATTTAACATTCTGAACATTAAGTTCTGAAAGATTTATTTTATAAATGTTGTTTTTCCTCTTTCCACTGAATAGGATTGAGCCATCCTTTTGACTAATAGCTTTACAACATTTTTGATTAAAGGTTATGTCATAACCATTGTCACTTAATTGACTTATGGACAATAGGTTATGCTTTAATCCTTCTACAAGTAAAACATTAGTAATAGAGGGAAGTTTACCATTTTCAATAGTGCCAGATCCAATGATCTTGCCCTTCTGATTCCCTCCAAATTTCACATCACCTCCAGATCTAAGCTCCAGACTTTGGAACATAGACCTTTCTCCTGTCATGTGTCGCGAGCATCCAGAGTCCAAGTACCATGATTGGCGTTCTGACCTTGCTGCTAAGAACATCTGCAACAGGAATTATTTTACTTTTAGGTACCCAGATCTTCTTGGGTCCTTTTGGGTTAGTTGTTCTGAAGGTTTGTCTAAACTTCTGTTTTTCAACATAAGGTTTATTCTGACTAGCCTTAGATTTAAACACATGAATGTTCTTTTCAGAACGTGTGTGTTCAATATCATTCAAGTGACCAAATTTAAAGTGGGAATATAAAGAAGTTTTCTTGATGATAATTTTATCAACAGGTTTTGGATTTAAATCCTTTCCAGAGGAAGATTTATATCCAATTCCTTTTCTGTTATTTCTGCTAACTCCATAGATCATAGAAGCCATTTTGCTTCTGTCTATGCTTTTAGCAAGAAACTTCTGAAAGCTGTAATCATATTTTTCCAAAATATTTTTGCATTCAGACTCAGTTTCAGAATCAGAGTTTTGTTGAGGTAATTCAGAATCATTTTTCAATCTTAAGTTCTTTTCATTTAGCTCAGCTACTTCTGATTTGAGAATATTATTCTCAGATACAAGATTGCTTTGACGCTTCTTGTATTTGAGCTTAATATTGTTATAGCACTTCAGAACTTCTGATAGCACTTTGATAGGTTCTTCTTTAGTGAGTTTAGCCATTACCTCTTCAGCGTCAGAGTCAGATTCAGATCCTGAAGTTCCTTCCTCCTGATCTTCTATGTCTGCCATCAATGCTACATTGGCACATTCCTCTTCTGACTCAGATTCAGATTCAGATGTATCTGAATCATCCCAGGTGGCCATTAGAACTTTCTTCTTCTTATCAGATTTTCTTTTAGGCTTTTCTTTCAACACCTTTGGACATTCATTTTTGTAATGTCCAGGTTCTTTACATTCATAACAGACAACCTCCTTTTTGTCAGATCTTATGTGTCCAGAAGATTCTTTTCTTTGGTCAGGCTTCCTGAAGTTTCTGAACTTCTTTCCTTTATGCTTCCAGAGTTTGTTTATTCTTCTAGACAACATGGATAGTTCATATTCATCTTCAGATGAGGATTCTTCATAGCTTTCCTCTATCACCTGCAATGCTTTAGCAGATTTATTAGATTTTAAAGCAATTGATTTACCTTTCTTTTGAGGTTCATCTTCCTCAAGTTCAATTTCATGACTCCTTAGTGAACTGATTAGTTCCTCCAAGGAGATCTTGTTCAGATCTTTAGCCATTTTCAACGTAGTCACCATAGGTCTCCATCTGGTAGGTAAGCTTTTGATGATCTTTTTCACATGATCAGCAGTAGAGTATCCTTTATCCAGAACCTTTAGTCCAGCTGTAAGTATTTGAAATCTGGAGAACATAGCTTCAACAGATTCAGCTTCTTCCATCTTGAAAGCTTCATACTTCTGAATTAGAGCCAGACCCTTTGTTTCCTTGACTTGAGAGTTTCCCTCATGAGTCATCTTTAAGGACTCAAACATGTTAAATGCAGTTTCTCTATTTGTGATCTTTTCAAACTCAGTGTGAGATATTGCATTTAACAATATTGTTCTAGCCTTGTGGTGATTTCTAAATTCCTTCTTTTGGGCCTCTGTCATAGATTTTCTATCTACTTTCTTGCCATTCCCATCAATGGGATGAACATATCCATCTATGACCAAATCCCATAAATCAACATCATAACCAAGAAAAAAACTTTCAATCTTGTCTTTCCAATAATCAAATTTCTCACCATCAAACATAGGGGGGTTTAGTGCTGATTCTATCCCTTTCTTCATACTTGTTGATAATGTTAGACATTGAATTATCAGCCATAGTAACAATCAAATATATATATCAAAGTTTTTCTCACTGGATCTTTTCTGTCACTGTGAAGTGGTAGCACACACAGAACCGGAGCTCTGATGCCAACTGAAGGTGAGAAAATACTTAGAAGGGGGGTTGAATAAGTATGAAGATAAAAACTTAGAAATAAAAACTCAAGTATTTTTATCCTGGTTCGTTGAACTCAACTACTCCAGTCCACCCTTCCTAGAGTGATTTGCCTTTCTCAAACAAGGACTTAATCCATTATTTAATCAACTGATTACAATAGTAAGCACTAAGAACAACTGTTCAAAGTCTTCTCAAGAACTACTGATCCTAACTGGATCTTCTTAAGGTTTTCTTGCAATCAAATGTAATAACAAATACAAGTGTTAAAATGCTTCTAATAAAGCTTTATCACAACTGTGATTTTTCACTTAAGATTAAGAACAAAGAAATTAATTCTAGAAAGAATATGAGTTGTATGAGAGCTTTGATAATGAATTCTTTTCAAGTGATTCGTCAACTGAAGAAGATGAGTGGAGACTTGCTTTTATAGGCACAATGATCCAAGAGTATTTCACGTTGAGAAGTGTGTACCAAAAGGTCTAAGACTTTTTGTCTTCACATCAAATGACCTTTCCTAGAAGAAGAAAACACAGAAAATCCTTTTTGTCTGTGTTCTTGTGTCTAGCATAAATAAGGAAAGAGTCGTTTGGACATTCCAACGGACATAATCTTTGAATTCTTCTTCAACAATTTTCAGCAAGAATTATCAGAGTTTAATTTGATCAGAGCCTTCTGATGTTGGTCAGAGTTTTGCTGAGTCAGAGTCTTTGCAGCAAGTGTGCTTTTAGCGTGTATAATTTCAGAGCAGAGTTTTGAGTCAGATCCTCAGTACTGGCAGCTTTAGTACTCTCAAAATTCTTCTTTGGTTCAGATGCTTCTGACTTGCTTCAGATTCTTCTGGAGCTTCTGCTTCAGATCCTTCTGGAGGCTACGCTCAGGATCTTCTGGTGGCAGCGTTCAGAATCTTCTAATGGGTGCATCTGATGCTTCAGAGCTTTGCATATTTCTTATGTTCAGATCTGATTTTCTTCTGGAGTGATATTTACTTTAATATTTGCAGCAAACATTCTTAAGCAAATTTTAGAGTATATAATTCTTAATTACAAAATTTCATAATAGTTATCATCAAAACATAGAGATATTATTAAGAACCAATCTGTGTTCTAACAGACCCAATCTTATGTGCCAAATTTTTGTCTTCAACAAAGGTTTCGTGGATGCAACATTAGTCGAACCACTTACAACTTCAACCTCAAGGGTATATAAGCCTTGTTTTTTCACGCCTCTCAAGACTTTCTTCGATCCCTTCATGAATTTTTGGATACTTTTCTCTCCTTGAAAAACATATACCTTCTTATCGAATTCACCAAGAGAAATGAAATTTCTCTTTAAATCAGGTACGTACCTGACTTCAGTCAATAGCCTTATTGACTCATCATGGAGCTTGAATCTCACAAATCTAATACCTACAATTTTGCAAGCTTTGTTGTTTCCCAGCAACAGTGATCCATCATCTTGATCCCACAATTCCTCAAACATGTCTTTTTTTGGAGTCATGTGCCAAGTGTAACCTGAATCCATATTCCACTCATTTCTTAATTCACTGCTTGAAACGACAAGGACATCAGATGATTCATTATCATCTTGCATAATGGCTGCATTACCGTTATCCTTTCCACCATGATTGTTCAGGCGTTCAGGGCACACTTGTCTTGTATGACCATCCTTCTTACAGTGATAAAATCGAATTCCAGATGCATCACCACTATAAGACTTTGATGACTTTTACTCTTCTTCTTGTCGAACTTGCCATCTCTCATTGTGAATTTTTCCTTGACCGACAAGCTTTCACCAGTCAAAGATGGTGCGTGCTCCTTTCGTTTGTTCAAATCCTTCAAATACAATGCTGGCTGAACTTCTTTAAAGGTCAGAGACTCTCTTCCATACAAGAGAGTTTCTTTGAAGTGAGCATGTGATCTGGGCAAAGCACACAGCAACAACAGTGCTTGATCTTCATCATCAATCTTGATATCGATATTTTCAAGATCAAGAATCAGCTTGTTGAACATATTCAAATGCCCAGCCAAAACTTTGTCTTCACTCATCTTGAATAAATACAGAGCTTGCCCAGGTAGATGCGATTGACCAATGACTTGGTCATGTACAAACTTTCGAGTTTTACCCATAACCTCGTCGCCATCGTCTCCTTTGAAACATGTCATAGAATCTTATTACCAAGGCTCAATAAGATGGCATTGTGGGCTTTCTCTACCATACTCGTTCTTTTTCTTTTCGTTAACACAGCGTCCATAGTTGCAGCTCCCTTCAACGCTTTCAAACAACCCTGCTGAACTAGTAGGGCTTTCATCTTCAAGCGCCACAGATCAAAATCATTCACTTCGATGAACTTTTCAATCTCATACTTTGTTGAAGGCATTTTTCTCCACGCTCACCGCACCAATTTGTTGTGAAACCCGATGCCTTGGAAATAAATTATAAACTTATTCTTTATGATCAAGAAACATACAAGGGTAGAAAAGATGATAAAAGAAGAACAACAACGAGAATTGGTTATAACTTTTATTCTTTACTTTCACTTTAAATCAGATTACAAGTACTCAAGAATAACAAATAACCCTGTCACCCTAATTAGGATTTGCCACACTTAAGATGAGAGACTAGTATGTTATTAATAATAAAACCTAACATACAAAACTAATGGGATTTTTAACAATTACCTATTACAAGCTAACTTAGGGTACAAGCTAACTTAAACAATTGGACATAACAAACAAGCCCAATTCGTCATGCTAACAAATCTAACAGTTCTGCCAACTGCATGCTTGACCCTACTTCGACTACAACATACACTACTTCGACAACAACATGTGAATGACTTCGACTGCATGCTAAACATCTGTCGAACTGTCAAAGCAAGAAACTACCTTTGGTCATATTAGAGTTTGATCCAATATCTCACATCTTTTAATCTAACGGTTTTAATTGATAATTTATATTCTCAAGTGAGCAAAATATTTCAAAAATTAATTATACAAATAAAATCAACATCATATAAATTACTTTTTTAATAAAATAATTTCAAAGTCATCATATATTTTCTAATTAAAAAAATATCTTCTAAATCTTTTTAAATTTAAGAAAATCAAGTATTCTTTCTTAATTTCTTTTAATTAAAAAATACCTTCTAAAAAAATCTACATCTTATAAAAATATCTTTAAATTAAAATAAAAAACATATATCTTTAATTTGTTTTAAACTATCTTTAAGAAAATAATACTTTTTAAAATCTTGTAACATATACCTTTTATATCATTTTTAGAATTTATTTTAATTAATTTAGATTTAAAGATTTAAATATGTAATATTTATTAATCTTATATTTTTATTTTATTTTAATATATTTTTAAAAAAATATATTAATTTAAAATAACAAATAAATAAATAAAATAGACTTAAAAATTATCTTTTAAGTCTGTGAAACAAAAAAGATGAACCTAACGATATGAACATAACGAGTTGAACTGATTTGTTTGTGATCTTATAACGAGTCAATTTGAGCTCGAAAATTAGTTTGTGTCAAACTCGAACCGAGATTTTCGCTGAACCAATTCTTAACGAGTCGAGTCGAACCGAGACGAATTCGACTTGACTCAACTCGTTTCAAGCCCTAGTGTCACTGGCACATGAAAACCTTGTACATCATGGAAGGACTTGCCCTTAAATTCCCCAGCTTCGTATAATGGGGTAAGTTGAACACATTAACTTGTCGTTACAAGGGGCCTTCCTCGGTTCAATAGAGCCAAGTGTTATTCCCTCGAAGGGGAGCCAGAAAAGACACAATTATAGGCATGATATTAAGAAATTTGTTCAACTCTTAACTTATAAAAAAATCACAATTATTACATTGATATTCAATAATAACTCAAAGTCAATTGACAAAAATATCTCCATAATAATAATTTTAAATTGCAATACCTAATTATTTTTAGGGATTCATGCAAAAGATATAAAAGAACCTATATCCATACAAATCGTTTTAAAACAAGTATAACACACAAACCATAAAGTTTATAGTAAGTGTAAAAAAATTCAAAAATTATCATTAAAACTTCATGACTCATAAATTAATGTTCAATGGAAAAATCTCCATAAAAAACAAATATTAATGTTCAGAAGACAAATCTGAATTAACTAAACATGAAGACCTGTTCTGATATCAAATGTTAGAACTAATTTAATAATTAATCTATACAACGCGTGCTCAATACAAAGATTAAAATATATAATCACTACGCCAAAACTGGATAAAGACAACGCTTTTTGGCCAAAGCGCTGCTATAAGTACAAAAAAAATTAAAACTATAAACTAAAGTGAAAAAAAAAAAGCACTGCTAAAGGCTCACTTAAGAAAACGCTTTTGAAAAGCGCTGCTATAGGCCACCTTTAGAAAGTGCTTCTGAAAAGCGCTGCGAAAGCCATATTTAAAGCCACCTTTAGAGAGTGCTTTATAAAAGCGCTGCTATAGGCCATAGAATAGAAAACGTTTTTTTATGGAAAACTCTGTTATAGGCCATAGAATAGAAAACGTTGCTATAGGCCATTAATTTCTAAAATCTAATTAAACTGTATAGTACCAGAGATGAGACATTTAGCACTTTTCAAAGAATACGAACCCTAAGCTTTCAAAATCTGAAATGCTACTCCCTCAGCCGCCGTTCACCATTCGCAAGGTTACTCCGACCGACCTTTCCTCTCTTTGCTTCGCAAGGCTACTTGATCCGCTGTCGCGCACGGATAAAAAACAAAGTGTTTTTTTTTTAAAAAACGTAGTAAAGCGACAATGACTCGGATGTCTATTCACAAGGATTCTTGTTTATAAAATAACCAATTGAAAATGATTATGGGGGGGGGGGGGGGGGTTGTTTTAATTTAGAATTCGATTAAGAAAATAAACAGAGTAAATAAGTGATTATTAAAATATATGATTAAAACAGGTTAATCTACCGGTTCGACTACCAACTTATTATCGGTTATTACAATTCCAATTCCCTAAGCGGTTCCAATCTCTATTCAATTGCAATATTGACAAACAAGCGTCGAAAATACTACACAGCTTATATTCCAATTCTCTTTGTATTGGACTAAAGAGAGAGGATTGAGTGTAGACTTCTTCCTCTCCGAGTGTCAAGATATTCATTGTAGAGTTGTGGTCTCGATACTCGTCTTTCAATATGAAGGCATGCTTGTATTCGCCACACCATTTTCATAACAAAACTTTGAGATAAAGAATTGGGTACTACCGGCAAGGGGTTACTATCCGAGGATCTATTTCGCCCCTAAAAACAACTCACAAATCAAACGTGACATCTTGCCTCGCATGGCGAAAACTAATCTTTCAAAAAGGATATGTTACGTCCGTTCTACCGCAAGCAGGTAACGCCTAAGTCTCCAACGAGCGAGCAACAATACAACTAAAATGCTAGAATGTGCTACGTTAACATCATCCGTAAAAACACCAGTTACCCGTTTCACGAACTATGTTGCTCTGATTTCTCATGCATGTTGGGAATACGTAGGCACAAGACGGCGATGTCTTGGCGACCACATTTTTTTCTTTTCCATCCTTTCCCAGAAGGACATGCTACGTCTGTTCTACCGCAAACAGGTAATACCTAAGTCTCCAACAAGCGAGCAACAATACACCTAAACTGCTAGAATGCGCACGATAGCATCGTCTACCAGAACTTCCCCGCAAACCGTAGGCCGAACTACGGCTGCTATAATTCTTTGCTTCTTATAAGTAAAGATGCGTAGGCACAAGGTACACAATCCTTGCCAAGCATATTCCTCCTATATCTGTAGTCCCCCGAACTACGTCGACTCTGACTTTCTCAGACCTGTTGAGAATACGTAGGCATAGGACCGCGAAGTCCTACTGAGTATTTTTTCCCCGTTACCTCTCTTTCCTCTATTTCTAACCTCTCTTTATCCTTTGGAACACTCATAGAAAGCCATATATTTTAGCAAATATTATTACACATACGACAAACAAATGGTTCCCATCGAGTACGATGGATGCGAGGGGTGCTAATACCTTCCCTTCGCATAACCGGCTTCCGAACCCGTTCTTTGGTTGTGAGACTATTTTATCCGTTCTTTTCTTAGAGTTTTCTCGATATTTTCCTTTCCCCTCATGGGATAAATAAAGTTCGGTGGCGACTCTTTTGTCTTTCTTTTCGCCTCCCCGTCGTTGCATTTTTCGAGTAGCGACAGTTGGCGACTCTGCTGGGGAGTTCTAGCAAGCCAAGCCTAATTTGTTTTTCGCATTTGTGTTTTATTTGCTTTTATTGTTTTTATTGTGTTCCTAGTTACCTGTTGGGTTTATTGGGGATGGTTTGTAAGGATAAAAGCTTTCTACCCAAGCTTTCTAATATCACTAAGATTAGAAGGTGGTTTCTTTCTGATTTGCGAGACTTAGGACTCGTTGAGTTGGTTTGAATTCCACCGCTCATATGAGACCCCTTTGGGATGATTATGTCTTACGTGTAGTCGTAATGGCGTCTTTATTTCCAACCTGGGAGTCCGTGACTCTGAGGACCTTTCGTAGAACCTTATTCCGAAGGTTACTAAAACATAACTCTGTGTTCATCCTTTGAAGGGATTACCGTCTTACAAACCGTCGTTCTGATGGAAAAATTTTGAGGGTTAGTGCATGGGACTTTGTTTAAAAGCCTTTGGGATACCCTCTTATAAATTAGTAGATTGCCCACCCGAGGTGAGGGATATCTTGCTATGTTCTCTTGCAGGTGTCGCTATGCGAAAAATGACACAGAGTCGCCACCAAATTTTATTTATCCCAAGGAGGGAAAGGGAAATAACGATAAAACCTTTGGGAAAAGAGCATGGTCATTACAACCAAGTCTTAGGGTTCGGGAGTCGGTTATGCGAGGGGAAGGTGTTAGCACCCCCTCGCATCCATCGTACTCGATGGGAACCTTCTAGGTTGTTTAGCGTGAATGGGTGCTTTTATTATTAAAAGTGTGCTCGCTTAAGGGAAAAGAGGGGGTTGGTTTTTATTTTAATGCTCGCCAAGGATTGTAAAGTCAATAAAGGTGGTAGGTATCCAATTCTCATTGGGTCCTTGGGATTAAGTGAAATTATTGTTGCATTTGGGAAACTATTGAAAAGTTCCATTTGGTACTAGAAAGCTTCTAAACTTGCATTTTCTATGGTATGGCCATTCTTGCAGCAATAGTGACAAATCAATCTATGATGAGCTTTACTTTTTCCATTAGAATCCTTCTTAATCAAATTATAATTTTTATGAGTTCTTTCAATCTTTAAGGAGCTAATAGAAAGAGTATCACATGGTTGTGAAGCCTTGTGTACTTTGGTTTCAAGAGAACTTTTCCAAATTTGACAAGTTTCCCAACCGAACCGACATGGTTCCTCATCCAAATTTGACAAGTCTAAAGCTTTAATGCTTCAAATTGCTTTTCGGTTTCTTCAACCTTTAATTCCAAGTATGTAAAAAAAATTTCATTGGAATCTAATTTCTTATAACCATGAATTACTTCCTTTTGTAGATTTTCAAAAATATTTTTCAAATCAATAAAAGACAACTTGTCAACGTTAGAGTATTTAGAATGACTTACATTGTTTTTCTTGCCTTGTCGTTGATTAGCCATGAAGCAATAATTTGCTTCTTCATCGCTCTCACTTGAGCTTTCCTCGCTTAAGGCATCACTTTCACTATCCCAAGCAACATAGACCTTTCTAGGCTTCCTAGAATTGTTTTGTTGACTTTTTCCTTTCTTACTAACAAGAGATGGACAATCCGGTCTAAAGTGACTCGACTTACGGCATTCATAGCATATACCTTTTCCCTTGTTCTTTTTGTTGTCTTCATCTTTGGAGGATGTAGATTGTCATTTGAATCTCACAAAATTTTTGTCGGAGTGTTTAACACCATTCTTTCGATTGTATCAATTGTATCTCCTAACAAAAAGTCTCATTTGCTCATCATCCGAGTTTTCTTCATCACACGAATCACTATCATTAGCTTGCTCTTTCTTTGAGGATCTAGAATTTGAAGCATTAAGAGCTTTAGACTTCATTCCTTCCTCCTTATTTGTTTCCTTCTCCTTTTTCTTCTTTTTCTCAAGCTTCTTTTCATGTTCATCCAAGAAATTTAGTTCTTTCTTGTGTTCTTCTAACTCTCCGAACAAGGTGGTGAGAACAAGAGTTGTAATACCGTTGGCTTCTTTGATGACTGTAACCTTCAGTTACCAATTCCTAGTAAGACACCTCAAAACCTTGTTAGTAGCAATAACATTGGAAATATGATTACCTAGTAAGTTTAAACGATTAATAAGATGTGAGAACCATTTTTGCATTTAAGCAATGGTTTCACCATGCTTCATGCGAAAGAGTTTGAATTCTTGATTAAGTGTATTAATTCAAGCTTGTTTGACCTTATTATTTCCCTCATGGGCAACTTGTAAAGCATCCCACATAGCCCTAGCGGTTGCACAATGAGAAACACGATAAAACTCATTGACACCGAGAGCGGATATCAAAATGTTTTTCGCTTTCCAATCGTGTGACCACTTCTTATTATCTTCATCATCCCATAGTGCTCCAGGTTTAGGTAAGGTATAACCTTCCACAACATGTGTGATTGGTGTAGGTCTATTTTGAATGACCTCCCAAACAGCTTTATCATAAGAGTTCACATGAATTTACATACAAGCTTTCCAATAATCATAGTTTTATCCCGTAAATATTAGAGGGAAGGTGAATAGACACTCAAACCAAAATCACCAAATAAAATTTGGGTTTTAAAGTTATTTGAAAAAGAGTGCACGCGGAAGGTTTTGATGTGGATCGACAAAAGTCGTCTATACAAACCTAGTTATTAGAACTCGAATATGCAAAGTCAATTATGGAATGACAAACGCAATAATCGAATTTAACCTTTAATCGAGTATCACGTTATTACTCGTTTAAACTAATTACTTAGTAATGCTATTTTCAATGATAATACGTAGAAAATAAAGCTAGTAAAGAGATAATAGAGAGATCGACACGAGGATTTGTTCACGCAGTTCCCCACTTTCGTCCTTGCGTGCGGGTACGTCTGCGCCTAATTTCCAATGTGGGATTAAGATACTTTCTTACTATGCAAAAAGTCGATATACAAGAAAAGTGTTCAGAGTAACCATACAAACACAACCGGTTCTAATGTCGATTCAACCCTTTTTCTTCTTTTGATCTTGAGTAAGACCAAAACAACAATGGATGTGAATTGACTTGTTGATATTGCTACTCCTTTGTGTTATTTATCTCCAAAGCTTTCACGCATGATCAATGGCACCGATTATTCCACAAGAATTCAATTCGATTCGTCGTTCTCTGCTACTTCCTTTGAGTTCTTTATCTCTAAAGGGTCCTTTGCGTATTTTATTTCCAAAGGCTTTCACAACGTCACAATCCTCTCTTGAGCGTCCTACATAAAAACCCCAAAATCTTCACTCGGTCTTGGAGGATAAACCCGCGGTTTTTCTGGATGAAGACCCCTGTAAATCTCAACCCAATATTTTGGCTACACAAGAAACTAATTGGACTTTATCAGGCCTTCACCTAGCTGGAACCCCAACAAAAGATTATTATGTGTGATTTGTCAATGTGTAGACATAGGGTGGAGGTTGAAGATGATGAGCAAATGCAGGCTAATTTTATGGTATCACTAGTTTGAAATGAAGCATGAATGAAGTATTTATAGTTTTGGAAGATTGGTGGCAAAGAGGTAATTTTTGGAGTAAAGGAAATAACCAGAATTGACAAACTTAAACAGCATGTGTCGGCCTAAACTTTGGATGTGCTGTCACATACTGTAAAAAATAACAGCATGAGTCGACCTAAAATGACATATGTGCCGACCAAACTGAAATAGAACATACAGCCTTATTTAGGACAATAGATGTGCTGGCCTGAAACACGTATGTGCCGACACATAATGGTGAAACTATTAGTATGTGCCGACCTGCAAAAGGTATGTGTTGACCAAAATAAAACAGAAGCTACATGCTTTAATATTGAGTTACATGTGCCGACCTGAAATGCGTATGTGCCAACACATGTAATGCATTTTTGTGCAGAAACAAAACATAAGCTATAGCCTTTAATATTGAGTTACATATGTCGGTCTAAAATGTGTATGTGCTGACACATGTAATGCATTTTTGTGCAAAAATCTGTTTTTCATGTTTTTGGGCAAGTTTAAGGTGGTTTTTGATGATTCCTAAGACCTCTAATGCAAAGGAGCCACACATACTCAGAGTTGATGTCCAATATACCAAAATTCAGAGTAGTTTCAATGTTTTGACATCACATAAAACATCTCATGGTGAAGTTGCACTCACAATTTCTTCTACTAGGAACAAAGATGACGTCGTTCTGGAGTCTTACATCCCCAATGAACACATTTGTATAGTTCGTCCTAGAGGAATTAAGGAAGAATATTTTCACTTTTACGTCAGGGTGCTAGAAGACTTTAAAGTCCAATTACTCTTTAATGACTTTTAATCAGATCTATTAAGAGTTTTGATACCCCTCCTTTTTTTAGAAGTGTTATTTTGATTGCTGCAATTTATCCAAAAATTATTTGAAGAGTGAAAAAGTCAAAAACATTTCGTGGGCAGTTGTTTGGAGCACATAGAAAGAGATAAATAACTTAATTTTCAAAGGGATAGTTTGTAACCTCAATGAAATTGTTTAATCTATTAAAATATTAGTTTGAAGATAATTTTTTTATAGGTGAAACTCCTTATTCATACTTTAATTTTCTAAATTTAAACTTAACTCCTCTTTATTATTTTGTATATGAGTAAGAGTATCCCTTCTCATCTATTTTTAAGAAAGAATAGAAAAACTATCAATCGATTTAAATACAATAAAAATAAAACCCATCTCTACCTCCGTTGCTTTCCAAAATCTATGTGTAGTGTGGTACCAAATATTATTTTCTAGAAAATAGTACTAAAAAAAATAAAATAAAAATAGAACCGACTCAACCAAAAGGAAACGTCCCCAACTTGTAATTTTCCAACAGTTGTTTTCGCAATCTCTTGTCATTGAATCTCCAGATAAAATGACAACCGTCCGATCAAATTCAACTCTTGTCTTCTTCTTCTTAATCCTCCTAATCACACCCTCCCAATCACTCTCATTCTCTTCTTATTTCCGTTTCCGAGAATTCTTCTCCCTCGCACACTCCATTTTCACCGGCGTCGCAAACCTCCGTGCCGCCAGAGGCGATGTCGCCGGCGCCGAAAGAGCCAGGACAATCGCAAACAGTTTGGAGAAGGTCACTAGCTTTGGATTCTTGAAGCTCGTGTGGTCCGCTTGGTCTTGGAACTGGTTCTTGAAGGAACTCCCGTTCAAGGAGCTCTATGGTGCCGTTTCTGACATCAACGAGTTTCTTAGGGGTTTGAATGAGTTGACTCGTTTGGAATCGGCCGCCGAAAGGGCTGTTTGGCTCACGAGAAATTACCAAAATCTCCTCACCGTTACGAAATCGCTGTCTCGCAAACTCCTCAAAGCGTTTGGTCAATCGGTACGTATAACGACGTCGTTTCATTTACTTTTGTTGCATGTTTCATTTACTGAATATGACTATTAAGTTGGTTCTACCTACCCTTTATATATGCATTTGCTTTTAAGTTCTAGTTTAAATAGATTTTTGCTATAGAAGAATCAAACTTATACTGAAAAAACTTTGACATTTGCATATATATTAATTTTGGAATATGGTTTGGCAGGAAATGGTGAGGGAAATAGTGAAGATTCTGCGAATTGAGGTTGTGGAAGGTGGGTTAATCAAAGATTGTCTTTTACTTGGTGGCAATGATTTGAAGGATTTGATCAAAGTTGCCAAGGATTTAGTATTACAATTTTTTCCTATGAATAATAAAAACTATGAGCTATAATTAGTTTTGTTGCTTTTAGGTAGGTTTGAAGTTATAATACAATGGTGGTATCATTAATCTCATAACCACCTACTAAATTGTAATGATATGAGAAAAATTGTAATGATTCTGAGTATCTCTATAGCATGGTAGTATGTCCTGCTGTTTATGTTAAGCATGTAGTATGTAGAAGTTGTGCAGTATCCTGCGTTTCTAGTCAAAATTTTGGTAGGAAGAATTCAAATTTCTAAGAAGTATGGTGGTGGATCATTTTTTCTTTCTATTATCCAAAAACTGATACCATTTTTGAGCAGTTCAAAAGCCATAATCACCACCTCCAAGAAACCTGTGAAAGATTAAGTTTTGAACCATACTCGTTTGTTCCGTCTTTTTTTTTTCCACTGGTAAACATAGTTAATTACTTTGTCTAAATTAATTTTATGATTAGAAATTAAATGAAAGAATGAATAAATATAAAATTATAATGGGTTAGTAAGTGAACGGTGGAGTGCATTTTTCATTATGAAATGGGCCAAGCATAATTGACGCCGGTGATAGATGAAACACAGGGGAATTGCTTATTCAATCTTTTAAGTGGTGAAAAAATAATCTATGGAAATTATAAAATAATCCTCTAAATCCTGAATTGTATTTTTGGAAACCCTGAGTTTCACCGAAACACCCACTTGAGTCTAATTCTTACATGTAGGCAATATATATAACTTAATTACTAGAAGATTTTTTTATTGTACCCTATACACCTCTAGCATTTTGTGTGGATTTTCACATATGTCTCTTCGATTTATATACCTTATATTTTAACATATGTTCTTTCAAATTCAGAGATATATTTTTCGTATGCAAAAAATTAAAGATGGGAGATCTATGTCAAATGGATTGCAACTACTAAAAAAAAAGAAAAAAAAAATTGTTTTGGTTCGACCTGTAATTTTATATGAAATATCGGACACTATCCCTTTTGTAAAACTCTTTCCCAAAGATCTATTCCAGAAAAAGGATAATCCGGAGCTAAAAGTTGTCAATTTTATTGAAAAATCCATTCGGGAAATTTCTGACACAAGGATTCCATTCCTTCGGACTTGTTTAGTCTTCCATTGGAATGACGACAAAAAAATTTCTTCGATTGAGGAGGCCCCCGCTTCTTTTATTGAAGTAAATACAAATGATTTGATTGAGTATTTTCTAAGAATTGACTTAGTAAAGTCGAATACTTCATATATCAGAAGAAAAAAAATGACCCAGCTGGTTTAGGATTGATTGGGGATAATAAATCGGATCGAATCAATCCATTTTTTCCTATTTATTCCAAGGGAAAAATTCAACAATCACTTAGCCAAAATCACGAAACTATTTGTATGTTGTTAAATAGAAATCAAGAATGTTGATCTTGGATAATTTTGACATCACCCTATACATATGCAATCAATGTTAAGTATTAACAAGTGCGAGTAGTGTGGATAATAGTCCCACATTGGATAGAAATGTAGTGACTTTAGCATTTATAAGTGAGAGAACTCATACACCTATCACCTTAAGGTTTTGGGTGAGTATGTGGCGTGTCTTTCACAAAGGTTGCTCTAGAAAGGAAAAAGCCCCTCAATGTTCAATGCTCTCTAGTTGAAAAATCAACGACGTACTTGTATCAAAAGTATCCCCACAGGTCGTGGGTTGAGTGTCTCGTTGAAGAGTATCAACGGCGGTACAAGGGTGCAGTTGCACAGTTAAAAAATCTGACACGTGTCATACATTTAGGTTGCGAAAATTTAAATTTTAGGTATTTTCGAAGATGCATCTTTGAAAATATTTGATATAGCTTCCAACTGCATGATCAGTCCCCTATTGTTACTATACTCCATTCTCAACATAAACTCTCACCCTAAAAACCCTTCATTCTCAATTCCTTTTTTCACTCCAAATCTCCAGCCTTTTGTTTCAACATATCACAGGGAGCAAAAGAAGATAGAAATTTAGGTAAAGATTGTTGTTTTTTCTCTACATTGCTCAAATTAATCATCAATGTTTTTTTATAAAAAGCTTACAATGTCTTCGGATATGTATCTTCGAAAAGTGCATGAATTTGTCCGGAGATACATTTTTGAAATGTGTCTTTGTTCATTTTCCATCCCTTATGCAATAGTAGATTAATTAATATTTTATTATTGTTTTAATTATTTTTAATAGAAGTGGTGCTCCCCGACATTTTTCCAAAACCAGTAGTTTCTCCGAATGTTCAAGGGGTTGTTGTGAAGGCGGTAAATGTTGGAAACGACTTTAATAACAAGTAAGAGTTTGAAAATCGTGATAAAATGCTTGAATGGATTCACATGGAGGCATCTAGACTTGGATTTGGTATGGTAATCGGAAGGTCCGATAATGGCTCAGATAGAAGATGCGCCTCCGTGACAATATTGTGCGAAAGAAGTGGGAGATATCAAACTCCTCTCCGAAATCTTAAAAGAGATGACACGGGTAATAGAAAATGTGAGTATTTGTTTAAGGTTCATGGTTACATATTGGCAAACAAAAATTGGAGATTTAATGTGATATGTGGTTTGAAGGTGAGAAAAGTACACAAGAAGGGGGGTTGAATTGTGTTTTACATTTTCTTAGTTTGCATCTGGTCAAGTTTAGAATCTAAATTGGTGTTCAGATTCTGGTTAATTCTTAGTAGCAGAATGTTAACAGAAGCAGATAAGTAATAGTAGAAGACACAAAGATTTATACTGGTTCCTCCTAAACCGAGAGTTGTATAATCCCCTTGCTTCACAAGATATTTTCATTATTATCAAAACATGATTATAATCGCTTACGCATTCTGCATAACACTTTTACAATTTCTCAGGCCCAAGGTCCAAGACTTCTGCTCAAGCTACTCACTCGAGACTTCCTTCTCAGGTTCCACGAACCCAAGACTTCTTTGCTCAGGCTCTCATCCCAAGACTTCAGCTTCAAATCCCATGAAACGATTCTCCCTACTTGAACCCCTATAGTCAAGACTTATTGCTCCAATTCCATGTACTGAGCTCTCCTGCTCAAGCCACACTGGCTCAAGACTTCTGCTCCAGGTGCCATGAAACGAGCCTCCCTGCTTGATCCCTCAAATACAATACTTACTGCTCCAAATTTCATGCACTAAGTAACCTTGCTCAATCAATCTATTTGATTAAGAATTTCACCGCTTAAACACATAGCAAGAGACTTACGTGACTCAAGCATCTTGGCTCGAGACTTCCTTGCTTGTATCCCAATGATACAAAACTTCTGCTCAATCAACCAACTTGACTAAGACTTTCACAACTCAATCACATAATAAGAGACTTATATGGCATAAGCATCTTGGCTCGAAACTTCCTTGCTTGTATCCAATGACACAAGACTTTTATCTAAATTGCTGAACAAGCTTAACAGAATAGAGAACAAGGTGTACATGATACAAGTATCAGAGGTACGAGAAATCACCATAACAAAGTTGTAAATAACTTAATATTTCTAAGATATTCAATGTGTAAGAAATCTTAAGGCTTTTACAATTATAACCTACAATAGAAAATTTGAATTTACAATTGTGTTAATAATTGTTGATCTCGTTACTCCTTCTTCTAGATGATCCTTATTAAAGATTCAGTTTGAACCTTCAGCCATATTTATAGCCTTTTTAGAAACTAGTCGTTAAAGAGATAACTGGATCAAGAGTCTTTGTTGTTACTCCATAATACAAGAGCCATTGAAGATAGATACACTAGAAGATCTTGATCTAATGTATAACATGTTTAACCTTTGAGTATTCAAGAGATTATGTACTATTACAGCCATTAAGAGTAGATATCCATAAAGCATCTCAAGCTTTCTTGAGCCTTGCAATCTGTAGACTCTAGTTGACAAACTGATTTGACAATACAACTTACTTTCTGCAGTACGGACATCTTCAGCTTTATCACCAACTCTAAATGGTAACAGAAGCCAATTTGCTTTCATTAAATGTAGAGACAATTATGTTGCTTCTTCTGATGCTGAGACCTTCAGCTTCAGAGTCTACACCAGACATCACTTAGCAAGTATTCTTCATATTCTGCCACCAAAAGCTAGCAATTCAGCAACCCTCAAAGTGTGTTTAATGTAACACATATTCTTACTATAAGATTTACAAGTATTAGAACCTGCACACATGTAACACACATAAAATAAACAATTATTCTTTGAATACTATGTTATCATCAAAACCCAAGGACGATATGTCATGAACAAATCATGTTCTAACAATCTACCCGTTTTTTATTATGACAAACACAAGTATTTAAAGGACAAAGTCGGACAGTTATAATTTTCTCTGCAACATCAGGGTATGAGGTTTGTAAGATCCCCTTGAGTCTAATAGCTTAAAGATGAGTTTGTAGACTTCATACTAGGTACTACTTTCAAGAAAAAGTAATTTAGTTTTATTAGTAACATCAGAGTTTGAGGTTTGTAAGCTCCCCCTGAGTCAAACAGTTCCAAGATTGAGGTTTCTAAGCTCCCCCTAGTTCCATATTTAAGAAAACCAAAGATAATATTTTAACTTCCTTTGGAAACATTAGAATACTAGGTTTGTAAGATCCTTCTAAGTATGATAGGCTAAGGTTGAGGTTTGTAAGCTCTTCCTTAGTTCTATGTACAAGAAAGTTAAAATGTGTCACCCGAGCAAGATAACCGTAATAACAGAAATATAAATAATAAAATTATAAATGACCAATATGTATAAATGAAGAATAGGTACTTAATGGGTTCAGTTTCTAATTAAATACTTACCATTATTTCTCCCTGTTGCACCCAAAATTTTGGCCCCTTAGATCTTCTTCATCATTTTAGGATCATTTTTATTTTATTATCTAACCTTAACCTATTTCAAGTTTGTCTTTGTTAAGATATAGGTGAATCAGAGTTCCATACAGTCGGGAATCGAGGTTTCGACGGTTTAATCAGTCAATGCCTTGGATTATTTTCTCCATGAAACAAGTCTCCACATCATCAAAGAAACTCCATTGGGTCAAGTATGAATCCAATTTGAGGTTGTCACCCAAAGATTAAAGACAATGCAGTTCAGGATCCCCGGTTAGGGTTTATGATTAGGAAAAGTCAACTGTAGTTTGAATTTTGATTTAAAAGGTGTTCCAATGATGGAATTATGGTCCATGAAGTTCATATGGCTTAATGAAGTCAACTCAATAAATTTTAAGACCTCAGAAGACCCAGAACATCAACAGTCGACTCGGTAATCATTGATCGGTCGTTTCGTTGACCGAAAAGTCAACTCTTTAACCATAAGGAATTTGACCTCAAAGTGTGAATAAAAAATGTTCCTAATAACATATTACACCTATACAAGACGTTTCATGACCATTGGACCAAGGATTGGGGAGTAATCGAAAAAGTCGGGAATTAGGGTTTTGAAAAGGGAAAGACCGTAACTTCCTAACCACACATCCAAATGAGATGGTTCAAAACTTTTTTGGAAAGGTCTTGACAAGACCTACAAAAGTGTAAAACTTACCTATGGTTAAAAATGCATAGATTTGGAGTTATAGCCAAAATCATCACAAGAGGGAGAAAACACTTAGGAAATTTCTAAGTTTCTGGCCTTTCAAATCATGTTTTCAGCCAACTTTGAGGAGTTTTTTGACCTAGTTCCACGTGTAATATGAAGATCATGAAAACATGAAATTTTTATATCTCCATGAGGGCTTTCCAAAAAGTACTAGAACTCCTCCATAGGCTTTGTGAGTTGAGAGTTATGAATCCAGCAAGTTGGGGTCTCAACACTTGAGTGCACCATTTCAACTTTTTCACAAATTCACTTTTCAGCCACTTGAATCATTCTCAACCATTTGATCAAGTCTTGATCTGATATTTAAAGGGTTTGATGGTTAGAAATGTAGAAGAAATATGGATTTGGTAGACAATGCAAGTTGCGAGACATGTGGCAATATTTTAATCAAAAAACAAGAAGAAAGAGAAACTTTTCATGAGAAGGTACAACTGCAACCTCCTTACCCTCTAGCCTCACTTCATTCACCTCCATGTCCTTCATATCACTTAATGTATGCATCACTTTGAACCAAGAACTTGAGCGTGCAGCTGTACCAAATCTTGGGCAGATTTTCCTTTTAAAATCTCTCTCCAAGACCACAAATCCAAATCTACCCCAATAACTCTCATGACCTATAAATAAATGGTTCATCTCACTTTTTACAACACACCAGAGCTATCCAAAACACCACAAACACATAGCTGTCCTTCTTCCCCTCTTTACTTGAAAGTGAAGAAACTTCACAAAATTATCAAAAAGTGTCACTTTGCATTTTACACACCAATCCCTTTTCCAAACATTCCACGACTTCAAAAACCATATAAACACTCTTAAAATGACCATATGAAGTTGTTCCAATCATCACTTTCACCAAAAAAAATGATAGATCAAAAAGTCAACCTCCATACCACCATATTTTGACTTTTATGCATATTATGGACCAAATCACTACATAGATCCATTTCCATCATTGTGACACTTTGAACATCTCATGTTCATAATATTATAGCTTCCTATAATATAAAATATTAGCTGGAAATCCATTTTCACAAACTGTCCCAAGACACCACTTGTTGCTTCAAAAAGAAGAAAACTCAAAGCTTGCTCAAAGGGAGGAAAAATCTCTAGTTTTCTTGATTTTCTAGCTTGCTTTTGGATATCTACAAGAGGTAAGTGACCTCTATATCTTACATTTTCTCATGTGTGGATCATCCAAAAATTGTTGATCATGATTGGCATGTATTGGTTCTTGACATTATAACTTGTGGTTTGATCTTTAGGAATTGATATTGTTATGTCAAGATGTGCTTGTTAATGTTTCATACTTGTTTATATTGTTAGAAGGTTATAACCTATTGTGTGAGATATATTTGAATGTTTGATGGCATTGTAATGTTCAAGTCAACTATGATGTCCAAAGGTTGTTGTAAGGTTTAAGTTGACAACTCATGTACAAATGTTATTTGGCTGTCTGGGAGTTTTTGGTTTAGTTGCTGCTAAGGTAGGTTTCACAACTAGGAGTTGGTTCTTGCTGTTGGTTTTCATCTAAAGGGTTTGTGTGTGAACTGTTAGGCTTTTGTTCATGCCTAGGGTCTGTTGACTCTTTTGGTTAGAATGCTTCACCTTGTTCTTTTGGTTTTGCTTAGTTTTAGGTGGTTGTTGTTAAGCTTTAAATTCAGGCTGTTGAGCCTTAGGTTGTGAATTTGGAGTTGAGGTTTAGTAATGTTGGGACATAATTTGTTTAACTTGTACCAAACTGTTGCGAGCAGTTAGGTTTTATTTTTTTTATCTGAGGTAAGGGTTGTGACCAGGTTTAATGTCATGGAAATCTAGGATATTGTATACCTCAGTTTTGGTTCAGATCTCTAAAGGAAGTTTGTTATGGTTGTTGTTCAACTGAGTTTGGTATTGGTTTTTTTGCTAAGTTCATGTGGTTGTTACCATTGGTCTTGTTGAAGCCTTTAGTTTGGTCAACTAGTTTGTGGAGGTGCATTTTAAACATGTTCATGTTTAGTGCCTCTCATTCTTGAACTTTAAGCTTGCTCTTTTTCTGAACCTGTTTAGCTGGTATGGTGTGCTTTTGGTCTGTCATTAGGCTCTAGTTTAAATTTGCTGCTAGAGCTTAGGGGTGGACCTGCCCAATTCATATTGGTATGTCTCAATTCTGTTTAGGTCCTTGAGGACAATTTTGCTTTGGTTTATGTTGAGCTCATGTTAACCATTAGGGTACTATTGTTGTTTTAGGTAGGATGCCTGCGTGGTTCATGTTAAACTCATATTGTTGTTAACCATTTAATGGATAGGTTAGATTTTAGTAGGATAGTTGAGGCTAGAGTGTTCAGGCCTCAGTTAGTTTCTCTGCTGGTATGTGCTGATGAGGAGAGAGCTGTTAGTTTAGTTCTGCCTGAATTCATGACAGGTTGAAATGTCACTTTTGTTGGACATGGTGTAGTTTTATTTGACACTGTTACCTGCTGTCCAGTTTTGCTGTTAGGATCTTCTATTTGGTGTCTCATCAGGTTTACCTCCTTTCTATGTAGAACCTATTTAGAATGACCTCAGATCTTGGTTAAGGTAGTTGCATGAGAGGCTTCCTACTGTTACTTCGATTGGCTGTAAAGCTGTTTTGATTAAGTTATAACTTCATATGTGCTCAGACTGTTTAGATTTTTGCAAGACCATTTTATTGACTTAGAAGCATGAGTTTGTTAACTCAAGGGTAGTTGTTACCAGGTTGTAGGGATGCTTAGGTTTATGCTGTTTGGTTTTGAAGCAGTTTTGGAGGATCAAGTTAGGATGGTTTTGAACTTAGGATTGTTTGGTTATTCTATGAAGGCATGTTTTAGACAGTGTAGGAGAGGTTAGTAGATATTGTCATGAGAATTTAAGGCTGTTGTGTGCTGGCTAGATCTTTGGAGGACAGTTTGTTGGTTTGACTGTTTAGTCTGAATTTGGAGGTGATTTGTGTTGAGCTCATGATGGATAGACCATTAATGACCTGATGAGGCTGTTTGTAACGCCCGTTCATTTTTAAATTAAATTAGTTATGAATTGTTGGTGTGCCTTTATATGGGAGTGTGTCTGAGAACGTTGATGGGTGTCCTTAAAGTATAAGAAATCATTTAATAAATATGGAGTTTAATAATAATATAATAAAATTAATGATGATGATAATTTAATAATTAGTAGTAATATTATTATTATTATTATTATTATTATCATTATTACTAGTTGTAATATTAGTGGATGGAATAAGGAAAATAGAGGAGTAATTAGAGAGGTTGTGAGAGAGAAAGGGGAGAAACACGATAAACTGCTCAGAAACAAAATTTAGGAAAAAGGTTGAGGATAAGGGAAAGAGGAAAAAGGAACGTAGCTATGGAGAAATTGAGAACAGGGAATTAACCGCCGGAGAGAATTCAAGGTATTTGCAGAAGAGTCACCGGAGAGCAAACCGGAACCGGGAGTTTAGAGTTGCCCTCAATCCAAAGGTAAGGGTGGGGTTCAATTCTATAACTATGGGTATGATCAATTGCTGCTGCTCTGCAAGCTTTAGCTAATGCTATGGAAAATCAGCCGAATCCTACTGGAGATGCTGGGTCTCGCAGTTTGGCAACGTTTCAGCGGGAGAATCCACCTACCTTCAAGGGTAGGCACGATCCTGATGGTGCACTAGACTGGTTGAAGGAAATGGAGCGAATCTTTCGTGTGATGGATTGTACTCCAGCACAGAAGGTTCGTTATGGGACTCATATGCTAGCAGTTGAAGCTGATGACTGGTGGCTAGAGACTCGTCCGGTATTGGAAGCTGCAGGTGAGGAGGTCACTTGGGCTATATTCCGTAGGGAATTTCTGAAGAAGTATTACCCGAAAGATGTCCACGGTAAGAAGGAGATTGAATTTCTTGAACTGAAGCAAGGAGACAAATCTATTACCGAGTATGCGGTGAAATTCAAAGAGTTGGCTAAGTTTTATCCGCACTATAGCGCATAAACCATTGAGTTTTCTAAGTGTATCAAGTTTGAGAATGGATTAAAGTCTAAAATCAAGAAGGCAATTGGGTATCAGAAGATCCGTGTTTTTGATGCGTTGGTTGAAAGCTGTAGAATTTATGAAGAAGATAGCAATGCTCATTACAAGCTGCTGAGTGAGAGGAGAGGAAAGTCGCAGCAGAATCGCGGTAAGCCTTATGATCCTCTAGTTGGCAAAGGGAAACAGAGAGCAACTGATGACAAGAAAACTAGTAAGGGAGATGCTCCTGCTAGTATTCTTTTCTATAAGTGTGGGAAACCTGGCCATAAGAGTAACATGTGTAACTCTGGACCAGTGAGATGTTACCGTTGCGGTGAGCTGGGACATGCTATTGCTAAGTGCAAACGCAAGGGGATGGTTTATTTCAACTGTGGGGAAGAGAGACACCTGCGTGACAAGTGCCAGAAGCCTAAGAAAGAAAAGACTGGTGGAAGGGTGTTCGCTCTAGCTGGGACTCAAACATCCAGCGATGACAGACTCATTGAAGGTACTTGTTTCATTAATAGTACTCATTTACTTGCTATTATTGACACTGATGCTTCTCATTATTTTATTGCTGCCGACTGTGTTGAACGTTTGGGTCTTGTGTTATCTCACATGAATGGGGAGATGTTAGTTGAGACCCCAGCTAAGGGATCAGTGACTACATCTCTGGTATGTTTGAAATGTCCTCTGTCAATGTTTGATAGAGATTTCCTGGTTGACTTAGTCTGTTTGCCACTAAGTGGGATAGACGTAATTTTAGGTATGAACTGGTTAGAGTACAACCGCGTTCATATTAATTGCTTTGATAAGTCGGTGAGGTTTTCTACTCCTGAGGAGGAGGGAGCTCGTTTAGTAACTACAAAACAGATTAGGCAGATACTGCTAGAAGATGCTCAGGTGTTTGCATTGGTGGCATCATTATCCATTGAGAATCAAGCAATAATTGATGAATTAGAAGTTGTTCGTGATTTTCCTGAAGTGTTTCCAGATGAAATTCCTGAAGTTCCTCCGGAACGAGAAGTTGAATTTTCTATTGACCTTGTACCTGGTACCAGACCTGTGTCTATGGCACCATACATGATGTCTGCATCTAAATTGGTTGAGTTGAAGAAACAATTGGAAGACTTACTTGAGAAGAAGTTCGTTAGACCGAGTGTATCATCGTGGGGAGCTCCGATATTATTAGTAAAGAAGAAGGATGGCAGTATGAGGTTGTGTATTGATTACCGACAACTGAATAAGGTGACGATTAAAAATAAATATCCGCTCCTAAGAATTGATGACTTGATGGATCAGTTGGTTGGTGCACAGGTGTTTAGTAAAATTGATTTGAGGTCGGGGTATCACCTGATTAAGGTAAAAGATGAGGATGTTCAGAAGATTGCATTCAGGACCAGATATGAACACTATGAGTATACAGTAATGCCTTTTGGTGTTACTAATGCGCTGAGAGTTTTTATGGAATACATGAACCGTATCTTCCACAATTATTTGGATCGGCTTGTGGTGGTATTCATTGATGATATATTAATTTACTCTAATTCGAAGGAGGAGCATGTGGAGCACTTGAGATTAGTACTGCAAGTTTTGAAAGAAAGGAAGTTGTATGCGAAACTGTCGAAGTGTGACTTCTGGTTGGAAGAGGTTAGTTTTCTGGGTCATGTTATATCGGGTAGTGGAATTGTTGTAGACCCATCTAAGGTCGATGCGGTGTTGCAATGGGAAACTCCGAAGTCGGCAACTGAGATTAGAAGCTTTTTGGGACTTGCTGATTATTACAGAAGGTTTATTGAAGGTTTTTCTAAGTTGGCCCTTTCGTTAACTAAGTTGACTGGTAAAGGGAAAGCTTTTGTGTGGGATGCTCAATGCGAAGCAGGTTTTATAGAGTTGAAGAAGAGGTTGACATCTGCTCCGGTGTTGATCTTGCCTAACACAAAGGAACAGTTTGTTGTATACTGCAATGCTTCTAAGTTCGATTTGGGAGGTATACTCATGCAGGGTAACAAAGTAGTTGCCTATGCGTCAAGACAGTTGAGAATCCATGAGAAGAATTATCCTACACACGATTTAGAACTCGCTGTTGTTGTTTTTGTGCTGAAGATTTAGAGACATTATTTGTATGGTTCAAGATTCGAGGTGTTCAGTGACCATAAGAGTTTGAAGTACCTGTTTGACCAAAAGGAACTGAACATGAGACAGCGAAGGTGGTTGGAACTGTTAAAGGATTATGATTCTGGTTTAAACTACCATCCGGGGAAGGCCAATGTTGTAGCTGATGCCTTAAGTTGCAAGACTTTGCATATGTCAGCAATGATGGCCAAGGAGTTGGAATTGATTGAGCAATTCATAAATCTGAGTTTAGTTTGCGAAGTGACGTCGAGGAGTGTAAAGTTGGGCATGTTAAAGATTAATAATGACTTTCTGGACAACATCAGAGAAGCTCAGAAATTAGATGTGAAGTTGGTAGATTTAATTCTCGGGGTGGATCATTCGGAAAATAGTGATTATCAGTTGGATGCGCAAGGCGTGTTGAGGCTTCGTGGTCGTATTTGCATTCCTGATAGTGCAGATATGAAGAAAGCGATTCTGGAGGAGGGTCACATAAGTTGAGCATTCATCCAGGAGCGACGAAAATGTATAGTGATTTGAAGAATCTGTTTTGGTGGCCTGGTATGAAGCGTGATGTGGCATGATTTGTTTACGCCTGTTTGACTTGTCAGAAGTCGAAAGTTGAGCACCAGAAACTGGCTGGGTTGATGCAACCGTTAGAGATTCCATAATGGAAATGGGACAACATTTTGATGGATTTTGTAACGAGTTTGCCAAACACTTTGAGAGGATGTGATTCTATTTGGGTGATTGTTGATAGGCTTACAAAGTCAGCTCACTTTGTTCCTATTAACATCACTTTTCCGGTATCGAAGTTGGCATAGATTTATGTCAGAATGGTTGTTAAGTTGCATGGTATCCCGTTGTGTATTGTGTCGGATAGAGATCCGAGGTTTACCTCTGAATTTTGGAAGAGTCTACAAGAGGTTTTGGGTTCCAAGTTGAGGTTGAGTTCATCATACCACCCTCAAACAGATGGTCAGACTGAACGAACTATTCAATCTTTAGAAGATTTGATGAGAGCATGTGTTCTCGAGGAAGGCGGTTCGTGGGATACCTATCTTCCGTTGATAGAGTTTACTTATAATAATAGTTACCACTCTAGTATCAGAATGACACCGTTCGAAGCTTTGTATGGTCTGAGATGTAGGACTCCGTTGTGTTGGTATGAATCGGGGGAGAGTGTGATACTTGGACTGGAAATTGTTCGGGAGACAACAGAGAAAGTGAAGTTAATTCGGGAAAAGAGAAAGCTTCATAGAGTAGGCATAAAAGTTATCATGATAAGCGCAAAAAGGATTTAGAATTTGAAGCTGGAGATCATGTATTCTTGAGAGTCACGCCTGTGACTGGAGTTGGTAGGGCTCTGAAATCTAAGAAGCTTACCCCTTGTTTCATTGGTCCGTATCAGATCTCAGACAGAGTTGGAAGAGTTGCATATCGAATGGCGTTGCCGCCTAATTTGTCGAATCTGCACGATGTATTTCATGTGTCACAGCTCCGAAAGTACATCTCAGATTCGTCACATGTCATTCCTATGGACGATGTGCAAGTACGTGACAATCTTACGGTGGAGACGATGCCTGTAAGAATTGATGATCGAGAGGTGAAGACGTTAAGAGGAAAAGAGATTGTTTTGGTGAAAGTGGTCTGGTTGGGAGCTGTCGGTGAAAGCGTGACGTGGGAGCTGGAAAGCAAGATGCGAGAGTCTTACCCCGAGCTGTTTGATCGAGGTAATTTCGAGGACGAAATTCTTTTAAGTTTGGAGGAGTTGTAACGCCCGTTCATTTTTAAATTAAATTAGTTATGAATTGTTGGTGTGCCTTTATGTGGGAGTGTGTTTGAGAGCGTTGGTGGGTGTCCTTAAAGTATAAGAAATCATTTAATAAATATGGAGTTTAATAATAATATAATAAAATTAATGATGATGATAATTTAATAATTAGTAGTAATATTATTATTATTATTATTATTATTAGTTGTAATATTAGTGGATGGAATAAGGGAAATAGAGGAGTTATTAGAGAGGTTGTGGGAGAAAAAGGGGAGAAACACGATAAACTGCTCAGAAACAAAATTTAGGAAAAAGGTTGAGGAGAAGGGAAAGAGGAAAAAGGAACGTAGCTGTGGAGAAATTAAGAAGAAAGGAATTAACCTCCAGAGAGAATTCAAGGTATTTGCAGAAGAGTCACCGGAGAGCAAACCGGAACCGGGAGTTTAGAGTTGTCCTCAATCCAAAGGTAAGGGTGGGGTTCAATTCTATAACTATGGGTATGATCAATTTCATGAAGGGAATTGAATCATGGGGTTAGTTCCCGTAGGTTGAGAAATATTAAGGGTTAATGTTTGTCTGTGCCTGAATTAGTGTCTTACGTCATTAGTTCTATGAAATAATATTGGGAAACGGCGCCGACGCGCGCTAATTTCCCATTTGTTGAGAGAGTTGTTATAGTGTCCTCATTTGGTTATATTATGTTGAAAGTTGTGGTTGCATGATTCATATGAAATTGTGATGCTCCGGTTATGGACAATTTGGCTGTAGGCTTAACGCCTTGTTGAGTGGTTATTGTTGTTGGATTGTAGTCCATAATAGATGCATCTCATAGCATATCATCCTGGTTGGCCTGTATTGGCGTTGGTTGTGCCTGTATTGGCGGCCTATAATGGCAATTAAATTGGTTGTGGAGTTCTGCTCCAAATTGGTACCACATGCATATGCATAGTTGAGTCGCATAGTGTCGCGTCATTATGTGATTACAAATAATGATGAGTTGCTGAATTTTTCCTGCTAATTGTTGCGAATATGAATGATGAATTTCCTGGTAGTTCGTTGTGATAATATTTGGAGAACTGCGAGAATTATAATGCTGTGATATGATCCTGACATGAATTTTATCATGCCTTATGTTATAATTTTGATATCTCACCCTTTACATTGTATATTACCTCCGGTGGTGGTAATTTGCAGGTAACCCGGAGTAGAGTGTCGTTGTTCGTCTAAGGTCGTTGGTCGCTCTGATACATAACACTCTTGGGGGGATGAACGATTAACGTTATTGTTTTTAATTATTTTCTTTGTTGCTGAATTTTTTATTAAGTACTTTCCTTTAAATTGATTGCTCCTGATAGTGCCAAATGTTGGTTGTACGCACTAGACCGATGGAACGGTAATGCTGATTGTTATGGTTGAAACTAGTTGTTTTAGTGAATTTATGCAAGATTATTACTTGCTAAATTTTAATGGAATTTAGTTGTAGACTTTCTGGTCTTGCTTTGGTTTATTATAATTGTTAGAATCTGAGTCGCCGTACTCACTTTTAGCGTCCCACCGTAGACATCCTTTATCCTTTATCCTAACCTTAGGATCTGAGTCGCCGTACTCACTTTTAGCGTCCCGCCGTGGACATCCTTTATCCTTTATCCTAACCTTAGGATCTGAGTCGCCATACTCGCTTTTAGCGTCCCGCCGTGGACATCCTTTATCATTTATCCTAACCTTAGGATCTAAGTCGTCGTACTCACTTTTAGCGTCCCGCCGTAGACATCCTTTACCCTTTATCCTAACCTTAGGATTTGAGTCGCCGTACTCACATTTAGCGTCCCGCCGTGGACATCCTTTACCCGTTATCCTAGCCTTAGGATCTGAGTTGCCATACTCATGTTTAGCGTCCCTCCGTGGACATTCTCCACCATAACAATCTCAACGTAGGTTCAGGAGTCGCCGCACTCCATGTAAGTACTTCCCTATGAAAGCTTACATCCCCCTGGAACCTTGACCATAGTCAAGAGTTGCTCACCCCTAGTTAGGGGAACTACAGTTGCTCTGATTCCATTCCCGTCAGGATACATAGGCATGAGATGCAATATCTTGGCGAGCAAACTTTGTACATACTTTGTATTTACTTTATCTCTTTACCCTAGCACTTTCGCTTTAGCAAGAAACTTTAGCATAATACAAATACTAACAAGAGGTTCCTGTAGAGTACTACAGATGTTTAGGATGTGAAATACCTACCCTATGCATAACCAACCCCCGAACCTTTAGATCTCTTAGCTTCGTTCTTACGTAGCGTAAAAAGGATTTTCTTTCTTTAAACCTTTCTTTTGGATAAATTAAAGTTCGGTTGTGAATTTAAGAATTAAGATTCAAGTTAATTCAATAGCTTGGTATCACGATTCTCACCGCAACACTCCCTCTTTTGTCACATCAAAAAGAAATAAAAAGAGAAGAAGAAAAGAATTACAGTCATAAATGTATCACAAACCATCATTATAGGATCAGTTTCCAAGAAATGAAAAATGATCAAGTAACAAGGGTCATTAAGGATTGTATAATGCATGTTTTAAATTTTAGTGGTCGTTACTGTTCCAAGAATCAAGCATGGATTAAATGATTCATTTGAGTTACTCAAAAATCATTATAAAAGCAATCCAAACCTAATTCATTTTCATCAACATCCACCAGAGTCATGGAGTCATCAGCTGCGAGTCATAAGACTTCTATAGTGTCAAAAATCTCTGAGAGCTCTACAAGATAAGATGTACAGAACGTAATAAACGAGTTATTTATGAGTCATCCAAAATTGGTTATGTGCCTTCTACAAAGCTCACTTCTGAAAAGGCAACATCACCAGCTTCAACACAACCTACAGAGGTAGGTTCATCAGAAGCTGTGATGAAGCCCAGAAGGAAGTTAATGAAGAGGAAGTTCATTATAATCTTTAAGTTCCTTAGCACGTCAAGTTGAGATCCACCGCTCAGTGGAGGCCCTTTTGGAATTACTGATAGTCAAAATGAGTAGTCGTATATTGATATTACTTTTTCTGACCTGGGAGCCTGAGAAGCTAGGGACCTTAGAACCCTTAACCCATCTTGGCCTTTAGGACGTAGTGCGGTGACTATTCATGTGTAGACTTGAATTAGTTATTACACGATACTACACTCAGATGAGTTTCTTTTGAGAATATTATTGGTTGACGAGCAGTCTTTTAAGTCGATAATATCCGAAAGATGTGACAGCGACTTTGGGAACTTTTTTTAGAAACTTGTTCTATGGATGCTGATATACCCTTAGTACATTCCTTTGTGGGTTGGTTCTTATCCCTTGGCTCCATGCTCGTGACTCTGAACCCTTGGACCTGTGTGCTTTGTGTGATCTTGTTTGTGGTTGTTGCATTACATGCACTCATGCATGAGCATTTTCCAAGTTTTCAAGGACCTTAAAGATTCTTTTTGCAAACATCGTAGATATTGTGATTATGGATTTTGGAAGAAGAAATACCAATAAGTACAATTTCAGAAGTTTTGATTTACCAGAATTGAGAAAGCTAGAATCTTTAGGGTCTAGTCCTGTGGATTTCAAAGACTGTTTTGAGAAGCTCTTGATATATTTGAAAGTGTATTTCTAAATTCTAAAAGTAATTTTATTTTTTTATTAGAGTAAAAAAACAATACTTAGAATGCATTAAACGATTTCCAAAGTTTAATAAATAAATGATGATTATGAAAGCTTTATTGATATTTTTAAAGTTTAATTATTAGGCCTATAACATGGACTAGTGGACCGACTACAAATATTCCTAGTCCACTTATTTGAAAGAATTCTTAGTAGATTTGTATGCTAAAAGATACATAAATAGGTATCATGCATATCGTATTATTAGACGATAACTAATATTTTAAAAATCGGATCCATCATTAAATTTGTTAGGGTATTGGTTACTAGTTTATTGGTCGAATCAATAGGTCATTGGTTCAACGGCTAACTAAACCACATTAAACCAAATAACACGATTAAATAAACCGACATCTATAACAAAACTATATATTTATTAAATTAATCGAACCAAATGACTCATTTTTAAAAAATATCATAACATCAACAAAATTTTAAGATATCATAATTCTATATGTTAATTATTTAAATTTAAATTCTAAATATAGTTATTACACAAAACACACAATAAAATATATTCATTCTTTAAATTCAAATTCTAAATATAGTTTTCACAATAAAATAATACAACATACAAATCTAAATAAATTTGGAAAAGCGTCTACTTACAACATAAATTTTGAACAAAGTCTAATTCTATTTTTTAAAAAAATTATCGAAACGACTTCATTTTGTCCGAGAAAAAAAAGTATGTATTTAACCCTCCGATTTACCAAAACCGCCGATTCATCGAATTTTACCGATTTTGACCGATTCTGTCTGATTTTCATTAGTTTAATAGCATACTTGGTTCAGTTTTCAAATCAAATCGATAACCCTTCTAATTCCTAATTCAACATATATATTCAATCTGATTTTTAAAAGACTGCATGTAACACTTGACTACAAATAAGTAAGTGTTACAAAAAAAATCAACAGCTTACATTTATCAAATGTTATTAATAATATTATGAAGTGTGGCTTTGTCTAACATTTGTCAAAATGCTGCTAAATATAAATAGTAATATCTTTCTTGATTTAGTAACATTCTTTTAAAATTTTACTAAATCCTGAATATATTCATGTCCATAGTGGCTTTGAATGCTGGAAGAAAATGACGAGTCTTGAATACTTGTCCGTTTTCAGTGAAAATATCACTCGCATTAAATAGTATTGACTATCATTAAACATTAAGCAAAATATAAGTATTACATAAATATTTTTTGAGAACAATTACACTTGTTGCACAAAAGAAAAAGAGAGAAAAATAAGATGTCTTTTAGACACCTTCAAATGAATAACACATTCTATGATGATAACGGTGGCACAACTTAGTAGCACCACAAAACATTGGTTATATTTGTGCTAAGTGATTGATATCAAAAGGGTAAGCATCAGATGCAGATTGAGCATTGTAAGCTCTTTTACCAATAACTGTGTTTCCAGCTTCTGTTGGATGAAATGCATCCCAAAACAAATACCCATTTCTATCCCTACATGCAGGTTGTAGGGGCAGACATGTAATTTGACCATTGTTCCTTCCTACACCACAACATCCTGCATTTGTTACTCTGAATCCATAGCCTGATGGGTTGCTTATGATGTCTCCAAAGATACCATAAACATTTACATAGATGAATCTTGCATCCGGAAATTGGTTATTGAATTGATCAACAAGAGATTTTAATCCATTGTTGAATAATTGATTTGCAGAATTGATTCTAGCTACACATGTTCTACCATCCGGGCTGTTTTGAGCCAGTTCACTTGGACTGCAGCCTATTTGACCAACCCCAAATAATGCCATTTTCCTTGCTCCATAGTTATATAGAATCTGAATCACAAACACAAAACTTGAGTGTGACGGTATAACAAATTATTACTAAACAATGAAAAAGAAAAGAAGCGAGTAACTAACTCTGAGTTGTTGAGCATATGCTTGAAGAAGAACATTAGCATACTGTTGTGGTGTGAATTGTCTACTGCTAGAATAGATTTGAGGCATGAAATAGTTGTTAAGGTAATCATTACTTCCCAATCCAATTGTGTAAATGCATTTGCTTAGATAATTTGCAGTTGTATTCTCGTCTCCAAAATAATTTACTAATTGGGACACTGTCCTTTGGTAATTTTGCACTTGACCTCTAAAACTAATTCTTTGTCCCTACAAATTCGAAACAATTTTCTTAGAAAACTGAGAGAAAAAAATGTTGATATAATGTGAGATTAGAATGAAATAGGTACCAATTGTTGTCCTGTTTCCTCTCTAATTCCAGCAGCTGCGGAAGCATAATTGACTCCTCTAAGTATGTCTCGACCTCTAGCAGATGCAAATGAAGATATGTAACCGTTGAATCCCAATTGTTCAGCTGTTAAGAGATAAAGAATACAACTAATTACTTACATTGCATGCATATGAATACTAATTAAAGAATTTGTAATTCACCAAAAAAAAGTATAAAATGAAAAAGAAGAATCTGACTCACCAATTACATCAACAGAAGTTTTGCCATTAGAAAATCTTCCGGTTGGTCCGCCGGGAAAGTCAATTCCATAAGGAGCGTAATTAGCTTTCGCTATAGAAGTGAGTTGGTTGTTGTTACCATTATCAACCAGAGAGTCTCCAAATATAAAATAGCAAGGTACTTGTTGTGCATAATTTCCAATTCCGAAACTCAAAACTAACACCACTAATACTATCCCTATATGTGCCATTGAAGCTAGAAAATGAGGTAAGTAATTGTAATGGAAAATGGAGTTTGAGAGTAAGAATGAGAGAGATGGAATTGGATGATGAAAATATGAAATGAGGAAAGCTATATATGTAGTGATCGAAGAGAGAGAGAAATGAATGAAAGCTTGAAGGCTTTTAGGTACAGTTGAGGATATTTTGGTGGGAAATAGCAAGCATTAAATTTACGCGTATTATTTTTCACAATATATTGTTAATTGGATTGTTAATGATAATCTTGCAGCCATACATCCTAAAAAGCCAGCGAAATGATATTTTTTTATAAAAATAATAGAAAAGTTCATGTGCATCAAATTTCAAATCATTTTCATACGTTGACACTTTCTCAGTATAGAGATGTTAATAAATGCTAGTGTGGATTTCGCCATCATATTAATTGGGCATGTACCAATTGTACCAATTTTTAACTAAAAATGGAAAATACTATTCCTTTCTTTTTTAACAGTCTTATTTTTAAAGAAAAAAGTTATTTTATTTCTTTGTTGTTTTTAAAATTTAATATAATATTAATAATTAACTTATTAATAATATTTTAAATATGTTTTTTTACAAACCGATAATTGCGGAGATTAATCCCTCAAATCGTGTAGGACCACCAACAAATTATAAAATTTTTCCTCAAAAGTTTTAACACTGTTGCATGTTTTGAATCTGAATTTAAAATCTCTGGTTAAGCGAAAAGAGACACCATCAATGAGGGAAGCGAGAGAGAAATGGAAAAGAAAGAGTGCATTTTTGTTGATTGGATTAGGAGAGAGATAGAGAAGAGACGAGAAAAAGAATGAGATCCAACACTAATCACAATCTCTTCAAGAAAAAATAAATGAGAAGTCTTATTTTGTTAGAATTTGTATGTCTCTATTTTTTTCTTAATTCAATATTTTTAAGGAAACTTTTTTACTTTTAAAATTAATTAACACTTCTCTCTTCTCTATTTCTTTTATTCTTCTCTTATACTAAACAATATCTCATATCTTCTTTATTTTTGACACATTTCTGTCTTCTCGCACTCTCTCTTACCTATTTTTGTCAACTCATTTTGTCATATGTATCACACCCTATGACATTGAATATATGAGTTATCTTATTTGTTAATGTGTAATTTAACAACTTACACTTAAATGCAACAATAGTTAGAACAACAACTAATAATAAATTGAGTGAATAGAAACATAAATCACAAACAACAAACACAAGGTGTTTTCGTAGTTAGGCCAAGTGTTGCCTACATTTCTGAGTACAAAGTTATTGTAATTTTGTATTATTATTTGAATGAATTAGTGTTTAAGTGTTACAAATCATAGATGTAATACCAAGCTTCATATTACAAGTATAACTCTAACCTGTTATATTACTAATTGATGCAAGTTTTCCCTTCAGTGTTGACACATTTTCAAAATGAAGGAAAATTAAATACAATTAATAAAATGCAAAAGGAATAAGAGCTGGTTACAAGAAAATTTAATAAAAATGTTAACATAAAATTAAATCTAAAATCTGAAGTATAAAAATCTTTTGAATATTTTGTGAGACATAAAATTTTAGTCTTCTTTATTAAAAAAAAGAGTAGAATCTAAACATGAAATAAATCATGTAATAAAATTATATTAGTTTGGGTAGTCTATTTTCATGCATACTTTTTGATAAATGAAAAATGAAGGAAGAAAGTATAGTTAAGAAATACAATAGATTTAGTAGTACATTGCCATGCCTTAACACATATGGTCGGTAGAATCCTTTGAATTTGTCAACTAGCATTAAATGTTGTTAATATGAAAAAAAATATAGTTTCAACTTTGTCTACAAATACCATTCTTCATTTTAATTTTAATTTAAAAATGGAAAATATTAACGTCTTCTTTAGTCGGAGAATATAAGAGATTAAAATGAATGCACTTATAATGTAAAATATAGTTTTATTAATCTGTCATTCTATTAATGTAATTTTAAAAATCAAGCGTGAAATTACGGGATATATATAGTAATTGATTGATAATATAATATTATTTTTTCTAATAATATAATTTTATTATAAATAATATATTAATTTTTAAAATATTTGAAGTTGTTTTTACATACAATTTTTTATATGGATATTTTTGAGTTTTTTTGGTAAACCTTTAGAATACAAGTTAAATGACTCTATAATAAATAAAATAATAATAAATTTTTAAAATATATACAAAGTAGTCCACGGTCTATGGAGCAACTTGTCATTGACATTCATGTCGGCTATATGATTGTATTACAAGTTCAAATGGACTGCAGCACATGATCGATCATCCTAGTCAACATAAAGTGTGGAGATAGGATTCACACAAGAGTTTTCTTTACTATTTTGGTGTTTAGCTAGTTTCATAAACCCACAACATATTATTCAATTAAGAAATAAGGAACAAAAGTAGATATTAAAAATATAGAAACTTCATAAAGTCCATGGATGACTAAAGTTAACAAACAAAACTCATTGTGATTTTTGAATTTAAAAATTGGTTTTCTTATAAATTTGGTTATTTTATTATGCAAATGACAGGGACATAAAAATGATTTGAAATCGATAAATGAAAATTAAGAAAGTAAAGGAAAATCATACACCCAAAATTAACTAAGCCAGAAACGCGGAAAATGATGAAGACATGAATCTATTAATCTACAAGTCTAAAAAATTCATAAGACATGAGAAATAACCTTAAAATTTTTAATATATAAATGGAAAAAAAAATCTCAGCCCATGTCAACATTCTTTCAATGTGAAATGTAATGTCACATGATATCAAATTGTCTTAAGAGTTTTCTTTTAAAAGAAAAGAGCTAAAAAATATTAGATACTAGGGTGCTTATGAATGGTTAATGTCCATAACCAATCCATAATTATAAATAATCAATATGTTATAACCGGTTATTAAAATCAATTCTTATAACCGATTTTTTATCTTTTAAAATAGTTATAAACCGGTTATATCCATAACCAATTTTATAATTATTTTTGAATTAATTTTATTTTAAACTTGATTTTTTCAAAATTATAATTTTTTTTTTAAAAATATTGATGTTAAAAAAAGACAATAGTTATTTTAAAAATAAATAATATTTTAAAATTTTTTGGAAAAAATTTTTATTTACTAAAAAAAATTAAAACAATATTTTTTTTTGAAAAAAATTTTCAAAGTTTTTTTTTAATTAAAAAAATTGACTAATTTTGTTTTTATTTTGAATATGGATGTCCAAATTATGGATTTGGTTAAAACCATATTAAAAATATATCCAAAATATGAATTTAGTTAAAACCATACTAATAATTAACCGGTTTTTAATAACCGAATTTGGATATGGATATGAATTATTTAAATAACCGGTTTATTTGAGCACCCTTATTAAATACCTAAACAAAAAGAAGAAACAAAGAAGATGTTGACCTATTATACGAATCAAAAAAGAAAGAAAGAGGAAACCAACATCTTCCTCGTGAAAAAACACAAAGGCAACGAGGTTAAGGACCTAAATACTCAATTTACTTAATATGAACTATTCTTCAACTATAAAAAAAAAATAACGAGTCAAGTAAATCAAAATAAATTGTTTATCTCTCTAAGTCAATTATAACTTCTCTTGTAAAAGAAAATAAAGATTTTGTGAGATATTGGATCGAACTTTAGTATGGTCAATGGTAGCTTCTAAGTTTGATAATTCGAAAATATCTTAGCATTTCGTCGAAGTTTGTTCATATGTTGTAGTCGAAGTATGCTAGGAGTGTTAGCATGTCGAATTAGGCATTGGTTGTAAGCTCAATTCTTTAAGTTAGTTTGTTCCCTAAGTTAACTTGTGTATAAAAGCTCATTAGGTTAGAATGTTAGTTTTCTTATAAATAGCATGCTAATTCTCATCTTAAGGGTGTGATGCAAATCCTAATTAGAGTGATATAGGTTATTGGCTATTCTGTAACACTTGTAATCTTGTTTGAAAGAGAAAGTAAAGAATAGTTGTTTATAACCAATTTCATTATGTTCATCCTATTTCCCTCTTTTCTACCCTTGTGGATTTCTTGCTGATCAAGAAACCGATTATACTTTGTTATTATGGTATCGTTTTTCACAATAAATCTGTGCAGTGAGTCTGGAGAAGATGTTGTCAACAAAGTATGAGATTGAAATATTCACCAGAGTGAATAATTTTGGTCTGTGGCGCTTGAAGATGAAATCCCTACTAGTTTAGCAGGGCTGTTTAGAAGCGTTGAAGGGAGCCGCAACCATGGATGTCACATTAACGAAAAAAGAAAAAACGACTATGGTAGAGAAAGCCCACAACGCCATCTTATTGAGCTGTGGTGATAAGGTTCTTCGACAGGTTTCGAAAGAGACGACAGTGTTTGGGTTATGGGTGAAACTCGAAAGTTTGTACGTGAACAAATCATTGGTCAATCCTCTTTAGTTGAAGAAAGCTCTGTATTCATTCAAGATAAGTGAAGATAAAGTTCTGGCTAAGCAGTTGGATATGTTCAACAAGCTGATTCTTGATCTTGAAAATATTGATGTCAAGATCGAAGATGAAGATCAAGTGTTGTTGCTGGTGTGTGTTTTTCCTAGATCACATGCTCACTTCAAAGAAACTCTCTTGTATAGAAGTGAGTCTTTGACCTTTGAAAAGGTTCAATCATCCTTGTATTCTAAGGATTTGAACAAACGAAAGGAGAACAAGCCATCTTCGACTGGTGAAGGCCTGTCGGTTAAGGAAAAATTCAAAAAGAGAGATGGCAAGTTCAAAAAAAAGAAGGGTAAAAGTTAGGAGAAGTCTTATAGTGGTGATGCATCTGGTATTCGATGTTATCACTGTAAGAAAGAGGGTCATAGAAGAAAAGTGTGTCCTGAACGCCTGAAAGACCATGAAGGAAAGAATAATGGCAACGCAACCATTGTTCAAGATGATTTCGACTCATCTGATGTTCTTGTGGTTTCAAGCGGCAACTCAAGTAAATAGTGGATTATGGATTTAGGTTGCATTTGGCACATGACTCCAAACAAAGACTTGTTCCAGGAACTATGTGATCAAGATGGTGGATATGTATTGCTTGGAAACAATAAAGCTTACAAGATTGCAGGTGTTGGATCTGTGAGATTCAAGTTCCATGATGAGTCAATAAGGTTGTTGGCTGAAGTCAGGTAATACCTGATTTGAAAAGAAATTTGATTTCGCTTGGTGAATTCGACAAGAAAGGATATGTTTCAAATGAGAGAAAAGTATTCTGAAAGTCATGAAAGGGTCGAAGGAAGTCTTAAGAGGCGTGAAGAAACAAGGCTTGTATACCCTTGTGCCTGAAGTTGTAAATGGTTCTGCAGATGTTATATCCACGAAACTTTTGTCAAAGACAAAAATTTGGCACATGAGATTCAACCATGTCACTGAAAGGGGTTCGGTCGAACTGTGGAAATAAAGTCTGTCTGGTGGAAAGAAATTGGAAAAGCCGAAGTTTTGTTAACCCTGTGTAGTTGGAAAATCATGCAGAGTGAAGTTCAACAAAGGAAAAAAAAGAATACATGGATCCCTTTATTACATCCATGTTGATCTTTGGGGGCCTGCAAGGTGTCCATCACATTTAGGAGAAAGGTATTTTCTATCCATATATGATGATTATTCCAGAAAGTTATGGGTATTCATCCAGAAGACTAAGGATGAAACTTTTGAGAATTTCAAGAGTTGAAAGACTTTGGTCGAAAATCAGATTGGCAGAAAGGTCAAGAGGTTGAGAACCAACAATGGCCTTGAATTTTGCAATGAGGCGTTCGATAGTTATTGTGCAACCTTTGGTATTACAAGGCATATAACTATTGCATGTACTCCCCAATAAAATGGTTTGGATGAAAGGTTTAATCGAACCATTTTGGAAAGAGTTAGATACATGTTGACTAGTGCTGGGTTAAAAAAGGTGTTTTGTGCAGAGGCTGTTTCGACAGCAACATATCTGATAAACAGATGTCCTTCGACTATGTTATATATGAATACACCTGAAGAAGTTTGGTCAGGATATCCACTAGATCTCGACAAACTTAGAGTATTTGATTGCATAGCCTATGCTCACATTAGGCAAGATAATATCGAACCTAGAGCTCTAAAATGTATGTTATACCCTGAAGGAGTCAAAGCTTATGGGCTGTGGTGCCTAGAGCCAGGTCATAGGAGGTGTATCACAAGTCGAGATATAGTTTTTAATAAGGCTGAGATGACTTTCAAGAAAACTGATAACATTGGTTAAAGTTTGAAGATATCTGAAGAATAGATGTAACAGGAAGAGATTCCTATTGAGGTGGAGCATAGTGATGTTGAATTGCATGACCTAGGTGAAGTCGAAGAAGAAGTAGAAGCTGTTGTCGAAACTAAGGAAATTGTTGGCAAGAGATAGGTCGAGAAAAGTCATCAAGCCACCTCAAAGAATTAGGTATGGAGATCTTATAACTTATGCCTTAATCTCTGCAATTGAGGTTCTGGAAAAAGAACCTAGAGACTATAAGAAATTGATGAGAATTTGAAATAAGACTGAATGGATGAAGGTCATGAATGATGAGATGAAGTCTCTTTATGATAACCACACTTAGGAAATGATCAAGAAACCTGATGGAGCCATGTTAGTCAGCTGTAATTGGATTTTCAAAGTTAATGAATGAATCAAATAAGTGATATTGAAGAGATACAAGGCAAGATTGGTCGCAAGGGGTTTCACTCAAAAAGAGGTGTCAACTTCAACAATGTGTTCTCTTCTGTTGTGAATCACAAGTCCATTCAAATGTTGCTTGCCATGGTGGAACAGTTCGACCTAGAACTGGAATAAATGGGTGTGAATACTTCTTTCTTGTATGGAGATATAGATGAAACAATCTTGACGAGGCACCCTGAAGGGTATGCAGAAAAGGGAAAGGAAGATTATTTGTGCAAGCTGAATAGATCGTTATATGAATTGAAACAATCTCCTCGACAGTGGAATAGGAGATTCGAAAAGTTCATGGAACACATAGGTTTCATTAGAAGTCACTTCAACCACTATGCATACTTAAGATTTTAACCTGGAAATTTATTTGTTATTTTGTTTGTGGATGATATTCTCATAGAAAGAAACAATGTCGAGGATGTAATGAAAGTGAAGGTTGAACTTAATAAGGAGTTTGATATGAAGGATCTGTGAGATGAATCAAGGATTCTTGGGATTGACATCCGGAGAGATAAAAAGCAGTTGAGATTATGCTTATATCAAGAGGCATACCTGATGAAGATTCTCAACAAGTTTGGTATATCAAATTCAAAGCCTGTTCTAACTCCGACAAACCCTCAATTCAAACTGAGTACAAATTAGTGTCCCAGTGTTGAGGTCAAAAGAGCTTATATGAATAGAATATCATATGCTAACATAGTATGTTCTTTGATGTATGTTATGGTTTGTACTAGACCCGACATAGGATATGCAGTAAGTCTTGTAAGCAGGTACATGGCGAATCTAGGAAAGGCTCATTGGCAAGCAATGAAGTGGATTGTAAGGTACATAAATGGGTGTCTGAACAGAGTCCTAATTTATGTTGGAGCATGTGGTGAAAATAGTAAAGCAGAAATCAAAGGGTATGTCGACTCTGATTATGCATGTTGTATGGATTCCAGAAAATATATTAATGTATATGTGTTCACTATGTTTGGCACAACTTTCAATTGGAAAGCAACACTTTATAAGGTTGTTTCTTTATTAACCACTGAAGCTGAACATATCTCCCTCATAGAAGCTGTGAAAGAATCATTGTATCTTGAAGGTTTTACTAAGGAGCTGAAACTTCAAGGTTGAGTTATCATTGTTAAATGTGACACTCAAAACGATATACACCCTTCAAAGAATTCGGCCTATCATGAGCAAACCAAGCACATCGATGTGAGGTTGCATTTTATCAGAGGGGTAATCGAGCATGGAGAAGTCCAAGTCTTGAAGGTTTTGATAGATCACAATGTTGCTGATATGATCACCAAGACATTACCAAGTTACAAGTTCTTCCACTGTAGGTAGATGATAAAGCTGCATGAGGAAAACTAGTTTGTTCCCTTGATGTTATAGAGTTTGTTCCAAGGTGGAGATTTGTGAGATATTGATTTGAACTTTAGTATGGTCGAAGGGTAGCTTCTTGGTTCAACAATTTGAAAGATTATTAGCATTTCGTCAAAGTCTTTTCACATGTTGTAGTCAAAGTATTCTAGGAGTGTTAACATTTTGAATTGGGCCTTGGTTGTAAGCCTAATTCTTTAAGTTAGCTTGTTCTCCAAGTTAGCTTGTATAATGCACCTGTGTGTAAAAGCCCATTAGGTTAATATGTTAGTTTTCTTATAAATAGCATGCTAGTCTCTCATCTTTGGGGCTGTGGTGCAAATCCTAATTAGGGTGAGAGAGGTTATTTTCTATTATGTAACACTTGTAATCTTGTTTCAAAGATAAAGTAAAGAATAGAAATTTATAACTAATTTCATTATTTCATCCTATTTCTCTCTTTTCTATCCTTATGGGTTTCTTGCCGATCAAGAAACCGATTATACTTTGTTATTCCAGTATCGTTTTTCACAACAGATTTGTAGAAGAAAATAACGATTTGTTAGAAGAAACAGATTGTCTGAAAGAAAAAAAAGTTCTTTTAATTCACAACTCTCTCTCTCTCTCTCTCTCTCTCTCTCTCTCTCTCTCTCTCTCTCTCTCTCTCTCTCTCTCTCTCTCTCTCTCTCTCTCTCTCTCTCTCTCTCTCTCTCTCTCTCTCTCTCTCTCTCTCTCTCTCTCTCTCTCTCTCTCATAAAAAAACTTTGATAAATCAACCGAGTGTGCAAAATGCAATATTTTTTAATATAAAATAGATTGTTTGCATTACATACTTATTATTTTATAAAAGGAAGAGACAAATTGAATTTTTTTATAGGTAATTAAAGAGAAACCTATGATAAAGTCACTTTAGGATATGCACCTAAAACAATGCTAAGTCTTTTAATATAATTTTCCATGCGAATATGGCCTATAAATGTAATATGCCTAAAAGTAATTATTGTGGTAAAAAAATTGTCATACTGTTTTTCTAAGAAAGAACCATGAGAGTAATCTGAATAACATGAAAAATACTTCTTCTTCTATTTCTTCTTCTTCTTACTTTGATAAGAAAAACTATAATCACGGCTTCTATTGGGCTCTTTAAAATTATCTACATTACACTAACATTAGTGGAAAGGAAATAATTTGGATAACTAAAATAAAAACTTAAGTTTGTAATGCATATATGCTTTACACTAAATGGTATCTTAGTAGTAGTTGTTCAAAGTATATACGAATGGAGATAAAACTGTTTTTTTTCCTTTTACTCCTAAAAATAGAGGATTCGTTAAAATGGAATTGCCTCTTCCTCCTAGGTTATGTTTTGATTGCCTGTCTTTTAATCTTTTATTCTAGTTTATATTCCATTGAGTTTTCTCACTAATTGCGCATCTTAGGAATACATTTTTTTATCTATATTTTTTCATGCGTAAATCAAACTGATTGTTTATAGTGTGAGCAATATACTTAAAGTCATTATATTGTGTTTTTGGATCAAGAACGATATTCGAGTTTGATTCAAGTCATGACATGTTTAGAATCTCTAACCAGTTTTTAAATTTTCAAAATTTTCAGATTTTAGGAATGCGATTTAAATCAAACCTCCCATGACAAAATCAAATGATACAGAAAACTTTGAGAATGTTTTCATGTTAATATGATTTGAATTGTAAGCTTTCCTTGATTCGCATCATGGTACATTGAGTTTTTTTTTTTTGGAAAAAGCTACTGGTTCATTTTATTCAAATCATAAGTTTCATGACTTGATTCATGTGACTTTAATCACTCATGTTGTGACTCGAATCACAAATTGGTTTCTACACCCCCTTTTTGTTCTTGATTCGAATCACTTGGTCTTTTGGCTAGAATTATACATTTTTCTTATGACTAAAATCAAGTATCAGTTTCACCCATATTTGTACTAGATCTCCAACACCTATACAAATATTTCTCTCTCAAAACCTTCATAAAGTATCATAACAAGCAAAAAAATTAATCTACTATTGATCTAGGATTCACAACACACTTTTGCTCTTAAACTTTCAAAAATTATTTTGGATCTTATTTTTTATTGTTCTTGCAAACAAACTCTTTAATCTTCAACCTATTTTTTCATTAATTTTTGCATGGATCAAATCTTTCATCTGTAAGGTGTTATATATGTGAGGAGGTTGTTTGTGATTAATGTTTTCTTGAAAGATTTCTTAAGATTTTAGTGGTGTTGCCAATTGTTTATGGTTGTGGCTGGTTTTGACGAGTCCAACAAGTTAAAGAAGGAATTTTTCTCTCTAGGATTTCTTTGGTAAAATTTTGCAGAAGCCTAGAGTAAAAAATGGAGTTATTTTTAATCTTCAGAAAGTTCAAGGCTCAAGATACCAGTAGGATCAATGAAATATAGCTGTAGAATGAATACTTCGAAGCATGAAGATTTAAGTTGATTTCGAGTAAATATTTTGCAAGAGTCTGGTTTTGATACAATGTGTAAGTCATTGAGGATTCATATATAAGATTGTTTACATTTTTAACATTTGTATTGTGATCATGCTAAAAATACTTGTAAGGAGTGTCATATCATAGTAGAAGAAAACAAATTTAAATGGGAAACCATTGAAGAGTTGATTAAGCTCTTATGGGGACGATATCATTGAACCACTATAAATCCATATGTACTCTCTCTCTCTCTCTCTCTCTCTCTCTCTCTCTCTCTCTCTCTCTCTCTCTCTCTCTCTCTCTCTCTCTCTCTCTCTCTCTCTCTCTCTCTCTCTCTCTCATATTTTTATAGTATTGCATGTTTAGGTTTTTTGTTGCTTTCTTATAGTCGGGTGTGGCTAGGTCTTATTATGCCTTTGGTAGCGATTTATTAATTGCATAAAGGTTTTGTTACATTGGGTCTTTAAGAGAACTTGTTGTTGATTATAATTTTATAAACCTTTTGTATCAAATTTGTATGATTACAAATCTTATGTAAATCGATTATTAATTCAATACAACAACTTTTCTGTTTGGTTAATTTGTTTGTTTCAATCACTCGTTGCTTGTGTATTGATATTGAGTACCTTATACGAACTGTCCAAAAGCCATAATCTCTTTTACATGCAATGATTCTGCCATGCATATTATTTTTTGAAAATCTTTGATCACATTCATATCGAATGTAATTTTTTAAAACCAGACAGATTTTCGAAAGGGGTCTACTCACCCCTTCTAGACCGTTGTAATCTACTATTCTTGCCCAACATTTGTTTCGTATGGTGATAATAACAAAATAATGATTATAGGTTGTGGAAGGGTTGGTAAGTATCGTAATCCAAAAATTGAGGATGTACTTTTTGTTGAAGGTTTAAAACATAACTTGCTAAGTATTAGTCAATTATGTGACGAATGTAACATAATACGTAATATTTGATTTGTCTGTATATAGATTCGTAAAAATTGAAATCAATCAAACTCTTTTTACTAGTTTAAAAAGTGGATATACCGATACTGTTATTTTTAATAAAACTACCTTCTAATCATGTTAGTCTTTTTAGTAAAGAGAATGAATTGTGTCTTTGACATAAGAGAAGAGTCCATATCCACATGAATCATTTTAACAAATTAGCTTGCAAAAAATTAGTAATCGATTTTCCAAACTTGCATTTTTAAAAGAATCACTTATCTACAAATAGGTGTTTACAAATCTTGCCTATAGATCTTTCTTAACATTCGAGAACTATGAGTTCTATGAGGATTATTATTCCTTTATTATAGTGGATGATTATTTTCGTTATACCTGGGAAATTTTCTTATCTCATAAAAATGAAGACTTTGTTTCCTTTTAGAAATTATCCAAAATTATCCAAAGCGAAAAAGTTTCAAGCATTACATCTATCTAAGGTGATCACTAAGGTGAATTTCAAAATGTGGAATTTGATAAATTTTGTGTTAAAAATGGAATCAAATGCACTTTCTCTAGCACATGAACTTCCCAACTAAATGGTGGTAATGGAAAAAAAAAAGTATCTTTTGAGGAAATATCATGAACGATACTGTTCTGTCCTGGGCCCCGGCTTGGCCAGGCAGGCCCAACCCAATAATATCCTACCAAGCCCAGTCCAGCTTGGGTCGCGGCCTCCGAGCACAAGGTCCCCGACGGACAGGTACTGCCCTTCCACGGGAAGAACCTGCCCATCCATGTCGAGCGTAAGACTCTCTCATCACCACACTGCCCTCTCTGCGGGCAAGACCTGCCCCTCCGCGGGCAGAATCCGCTCCCCTGTCGGGCAGGACAACGTGTCCTTCACATGTTCTCCACGTGCTCCCCTCCGTGGGGACATATCACCGACCAGCTGCCTACCTCCGAAAGAGCAGGTCAAACCCACTTTCTGGAGATCACGAGACAGTTGGACTAGGGCGAAGACCACGTCCTGGTCTTCACTACGCCATGTAAGCCCTAGCAGTCACCTGGGTTGGGCCTGACAATCCAGCCCAACACAAGTGACCGTTGGCCCAGCGCTGGGGTCTCTCTATAAATACCCTCTTTCACAAGAGGGTCAGGTAATTCACTCTTTACCCCTTTTTTGTGCTTGTGATCACTCTGCCCATACGCTTACTTTAGCATCGGAGTGTCTTGCAGGTACACCCCCTCTTCTTCTTCAACACCGGTGAGCAGGTAACAAGTAAAAGACGCGTGGCAGCCAGCGATCCCTTTCTGATCAGGTCAGATCAGATACCCAATGAAACCAAGCTTCCTAATTATCTTTGGACTGATGCAGTAAGCACTACTTGCTATGTAATTAGTTGTATCTTGACAAGGTCAATCCTAAATTTAATGCCTTAAGAAATATATGAAGGAATGAAGCCTAACATTATTTTCACCTCAAAGTATTTAGATGCAAGTAGCTTGTCCTTAAAAATAAGAAGGATATCACTACTAGAAATACTCAGTTTACCTGCAGATTTTCCTGCGGAAAATGTTCTGCAGCTATACTTGCGATTTCACCTGCGCCTTTATATTGTGAAACACTGTTTCCTGCGAAAATTTAAACAGCAGCAAATTTCGCAGGAATTCCTGAGACTTTAGCTGCGATTTTAGGTTTAAAAGTTTAATATAAGTTTCCTGCAGATTTAACTGCGAAACTTTTTGCAGGAACTAGTTATACATTGGAACCACAAAATTCTCTGGAAATATCGCAGGAATTGCTGCGAAGTTTGCTGCGGAATTTGTTGTAATGTTTCTGCGAATTGTTTAGTTTATTTTTACTTTTTATTAAATTTTTAATATTAATAAATAAAATTATAAAACAAAAATATGTTGTTGAGACATTTTTTAATTTTATATTAAATCTTAGTTTTTCTTAAAAAAGTTTTATAATATTAATTAAGTTTTTTTAGTTAGGTTTAATGAAAAATTATTTATTTAATACTTTTTTATTGTTGTAAAAATTAGAAAAATAAAAAATATAAGTTTATGATATAATTGTAAAATATAAGTTTATTTATTTAATAATTTTTTATTGTTGTAAAAATTAAAAAAATAAAAAATATAAGTTTATGATATAATTGTAAAAATATAAGTTTATGATATAATTGTAAAAATATAGGTTTATTTATTTAATTATATTTTTACTATTATTAAATAAAATTGTAAAATATAATTGACATATTAATTTTTTAGATATATATATATATATATATATATATAATATAAAAACAAACCTATTTTAAAATAATTTTCACAACAATTTTTTTTGTTTTATTGAATAATAATAGTTTTTGTTTAAATTTTGTCAAAAAATATTTTTTAGATTTATTTTCTTTAAAATAATTTTAGTACATATTATTCTTATTTAAGACATTTTTTAAAAACCATTTGAGTGGATTTTATTTTATAATAAACGTAACTCAAATATACATTAGGCTCCACTAATGAAACATGTTACTAATATTATTCTTAACGAGTTGACACGGTGATGTTCCACACCGATGTTATAAGCTCCACGACTGAGAACCTTTCGTCTCTTATTTCAAACTGTGTTACGGCGAAAAGCTTGAAGCATGCCAAAGACTTGCACTCTCATCTCATCAAAATCGCCCTTTTCTTTGACGCTTTTCTCGCTAATGGACTCATCGATTTGTATTCCAAATGTGGTTGCTTAGAGAGTACCCACAAAGCCTTTGATGATCTTCCCAACAAGACAACACGTTCGTGAAACACACTGCTCTCTCTTTACTGCAAACGAGGAGTTTTCAATGAAGCTCATAAACTGTTTGATAAAATGCCGCAGAAAAACCTCGTCAGCTATAACTCATTTATATCCGGTTTAACACGTCATGGGTCTTACGAAGAAGCGGTTAAACTCTTTAGGGTGATGCAAAAGGGTTGTGGAGGTTTCATGTTAGATGAGTTCACGCTTGGTAGCATAGTTGGTTGTTGTTCTTGTTTGGGTAATGTTAAATGGTTACAGGTTCATGGGGTGGCAGTTATAGTTGGATTTCACTCCAATGTGATTCTCAACAATGCTTTGATTGATGGTTATGGGAAATGTGGGGAACCCGATGCTTCGTTTCATTTGTTTAGTTCGATGTTCGAGAAAGATGTTTTGTCTTGGACATCAATGGTTGTTGCATACACTCGAGCATCCAGAATAGACGATGCGTGTAAGGTGTTTGATGAAATGCCAATTAAGAACATGGTTTCTTGGACTGTGTTGATCACGAGTTTTGCAAAAAATGGACGTTGTTATAAAGCTTTGGAAGCTTTTCGCGGAATGATTGAAGAAGGGGTAATGCTTAGTGCACAAACTTTTGTAAGTGTTTTAGATGCTTGTGCAAGTGAAGCTCTTATAGGAAAAGGTAAACAAGTTCATTGTCAAATTATTAGAGGTAGAAATATTGGCAACTTGTTTAATGTGTATGTATGTAATTCTTTGATTGACATGTATGCAAAGTGTGGAGATATGAAATCAAATGAAAATTTGTTTGAGATTATTCATGTGAGGGATGTAGTGTCTTGGAATACATTAATAACTGGATTTGCGCAAAATGGTTGCGGCGAAGATTCATTGGTTCTTTTTAGTAGGATGGTAGAAGCCAGCATTGAACCCAATCGTGTGACCTTTCTTGGAGTACTTTCTGCTTGGAACCATGCAGGTTTAGTTAACGAAGGGTTAGAGTTGCTTGATTCAATGGAAAGGAGATACGGAGTAAAGGCATAATATGATCATTATGCGTTATTAATTGATTTGCTTGGTCGAGAAAGTGGGTTTTATATATGAAAAACATGGATTAACAGTTATTTCACTGTTTATTATAGTGTTGTGCCATGACATAAGTTCACAAAATTTGCAGCCTGTATGTCATTTTATAAAACATTTGATGTTGTCTATTACCATATGCTTCCTTTGTGGTATCTATTCTTGTTGTTTACCATCTTGCAAATTTGATTGGTTGTGTGGGAAAACTTCTTTTTCTCCCTTCCTGCTTATCCTGTATATCTTAAATATGTATCTTTCAGATTGTTCCAACAGAGGTTGTTTAGGCATTTCTTAAAGCATGCAAAAGTGGTAATTTTGATTTAGCCAACAAGGAAGTCAACAATTTCATTGCAGAGGGGTATCCTGTCTCTCAGATGCTAACTCAGGTCTTGTTTTGCTAGTTTCAGTGGGAAGTTCTTTTGTTGATAATTGTACTTAACCAATTAAGTTTTTCACAAAGTAACTGATTCTGTTTCCTTCAGTTGCTTGAGGCTATTGTTGAAGAAAATGACATATCTGATGAACAGAAGGCCAGAATATCCAAGAAGCTGGGTGAAGCAGATAAGGTTACTGATGACCTTTTAGGAATTAATATCTACACTAGTCTCCACCCTTTTTCCTTCTCTGTTCCTGCATATGGTTTTTAACTTCAAATAGTTAAAAGTTAATTATTATAAATAGTAAGAGATATATGCATAATTAGTTCATGTAAAATATAAAATTATGAATAGAGTAAAATAAGTTAAAATTGTAAAGTTAGAAAGAACTCAATTTTAACATGCCAGAAGGATTTGCTTATGAGGGTTAACTATTAGATAGTCAGCATGTTGGAGACCATTGCTAACTTACTATTTGTCTAGAATTCAATTTCACAGATTTCATCCATGGTAGTTATGCTCAGTAACTGACCTTGTACCGAAGCAAGTGTTTTTAGTACTAGCATAGGAGTTCCAAACACAGTATAGGTAGCTCAGCTGTGTTCTGCTGCTAAACAGTATAGGTAGCTTAGTAGTGTTCTGCTGCTGATTCCAAACACAGTATAATTCCAAACTAATGTAGAGTTAAAAAGTAATGAAAATAGGGATAATGAATGAATAAAAACATTGGAGTTCCAAACACAGTATAGGTAGTTCAGATGTGTTCTACTGCTGAACAGTATAGGTAGCTCAGTTGTGTTCTGCTGCTGAACAGTATAGGTAGCTCAGCTGTGTTCTGCTGCTGATTCCTTTGCTTTTGTTTGTTGTTGGAGAGATGCAGTAGCAGCAGTTGGACTCCATGGATTTAGTCTGCTGTTGCTTAAAAACCTCTTCAACGACCTTAATCTCCCTTCTCCTGCTGTGGGCGATGCTGACGATGATGAACTAGTAGCCTCACACTCAGTGTCATTGGGTATATCAATCCTCAACATTCCCTCAGACGAGGAAGACGTGTTTTGTTATGAACTAGTAGTAGACGAGATGGTTTGGTTGTTATACTCGATGAAGCTGACAGGTCTGTTTTATATTTTGGTGGTGATTTAATTCACTTAATGTTGTTACTTTGCTCATTCTTGTTTTCATTGGATTTTACTTTTGTTCTAACATTTTTTTTACTCGAATCAGTATGACATCTGGAGCACAACAAGCTTTAAGAAGGACAATGGAGATATATTCTAATTCTACTCGTTTAGCGCTTGCTTGTAATACATCGTCTAAGATTATTGAGCCGATTCAGAGTAGGTGTGCAATTGTGAGATTTTCGCAACTATCTGATCAAGAGAGTCGTCTCATGGTTGTGGTTGAGAAGGTACCTCGACTTTCTATCTGTGTTGAATTACAGAGTATTCTTGTTTGTTTTGAGGAATATATGTAGCTTAACATCTTAATTGTTATATCATCTGTCTTTGTTGGGAATGTGCTATGCCTAACATCTTTAGTGTTTTATAATCTGTCTAGTTTGAGAATGTTAGTTAATTGCATGACCCACAAGACTCAAGATGAATATTTAATGACTAATTTATATCATCTCGGTCTTTTACTATTCATACTTTGTTGTCTTAAGGGGTTTCTCTTAATTGTAAAAAAAGCATTTGTAATTTTTATTTCGGTGAGTAAAAAATTAATACTGCCTTTTGGTGATATGTAGATATGCCCATCAAACAATATATATCCAGTGATATAGAGAAAGTAAAGGCAGTTCTGCATAATTTAGCAATCATAGAATTTCTGCATGTTATATGCCGTTTGAAACTTTTAAATAGTTGGTTATAATTACTTTTGTCAAGTATATAGCAATTAGTTAGTTTTCCATTCTGTCTATAGCTTTAGGTACATATTATATTACACTGGTATAGTGCTTCGGTGAAGAATAAAAGCACCCGCATTTCATTTCATCTCATCTATTTTTTTTTTGTTGATCTTAATCGCTAATGTTATATCATCTCTTTATTGTTTGTATATTTAACTTTTACCCATCTTGTTTGATCTTCTGCTTAATCTATTGTTTATATTCTTTCCTCATTGGGGTGTTTATATGCTTAATAATTCTTTCCTTCTCTGGGAGGAAGAAAAAAGAGATTGCACCTTCAATGCATGAAAATGCTACTTTTGTGAGTATATCAATTAGTTATGAAAAAGAGATTGCATCATCATAACCAGAATGACTGTTTTGTCCCTGAAAAATTGCTTAGAATAGCCCCACATGAGTTGTTTTTGAATAATGACCCTACAATAGTCTCTATCAATACTAATGTCCAAAATCAAAATCTTGGCATTACTTGTTCTAATTTTAGAGATAGTAATGATTTACATCAAAATAGAGAGTTAATGCCACCGGTTTCATCTGGCTATGATAATGCTTATATTTTATCTACAATTGCTTCTAAACCAGTTAATGGTTGTTTAACTGCATTGCTGAAAGTACTCAACAACTTTGATTGTGATGGTGGTGATAGTAGTCAGGAATTTTGTAACGAGAATTTGAATCATATTTCTAATCCTGTTGATGGTTCTGATTCTGTTGGTAGTTTGACTAAATAGGTAATCATCCAAGTGTCAAACCATAAAGAACTCAAACATAACAAGCTGAAAGCAACTTCGTGAAAATTAAGTTGTCCTAAGCAACTTACTTGTAATTAGAACCTAACTCACCGTGAAAATCAAAGCCTCACCGGTAAACACCACCGGAGTTTGATGGCGGTGCCATAAACATTGAAAAAACGTCCAGGTTTCACTCTTTTCTATTTCATTTAATTTAATTTTTCTTTAACTCTTTTGTATTCCGTGAGTATGCGATTCTCATACTGTTTGGATGATGCTTTGTTTTAACCATATTGTGTTATAATCCTTCTGAAACAATTTCAGTGAACTAATCTGAAAAGTCAAAATTGTAGTAATTGTTAATTATTGATAATGTGGGTATGCATGGAAGCTGTTTGTGAAAATTCCTGACAGAGAGTTTTTTGTTAAAAGGGGTTATGGCAGGAAAAGCGGCTGGCTCGGCAGCTAAGGCGGTAGCAGAATATCAATATCCGTGGTGTGAGAAGTTAGCAAAATACAAGGATGAATTGGCTAAGGGAGTGTGGGGATACTGGGAACTAGGGGCGTGGAAGCCGCTAAGTATTAGTGCTCGGCATAGGGCAAGACTTCGTAAAGAAGTACTTGCGGGGGAAGATTGGACTTTTGATCCTGAAAGAAAGGAGATGAAGACGAGGCAAAAAGGTCATAAGGTTGATAGGATAGCATCTGAGAAGAGGGCAAATACTTCTAGGTTGTTGGAGAAGATGCCAGATATGTTGCTTGATTACAAGAAGAAAAAGTGGCAGAAGAAAATGAAGGAAGAAGACAAAGGCAAACTTTGAACGGGTATGTCTTTCTTTGTGCTTCATGTATTCCTCTAGTTTGGAAGAGTTTGTCACTAAATTAGTATGAATTGGTCGATGTATGCCACAGACAGGTTGTCAATGAATGGATGGCTGGCAGTATGATTATCTAAATTAGTACTCTGCTTAACACATGCACAACTCCTTTTGTGATTATCATTCGACACAATAAATTAGATGCATATTATTCATATTTAGTGAGTTTTAAAACACCTTTTTTCTTCTATAATATATCTGACAGGCATGGAAGTAATTTTGTCATTCAACTCGTCGTGATGATGTTGGATGAAGTTTTCCAGTATGCCCTGTTCATGTAAAAGTTTCGATAGTAGAGGTTTGTTCATGAGTTATACAAGATTATATCTATCCATGTTAAACTAAAAATTATATGTGTGATCCGTGCACTTATTTTTGAGACAATAAAAAACCCGGTTCTGTCGAGAAAGAAATTGATAATTACGAGGAGGAAGAAGAAGAACATGAGAAAAACAATACCACCTCTGGCTCTGAGCATGACCGAACAGAAGACGACGGAAATTCTAATTCCATGACGTTTTCTGGTACCGGCGAGTCAGACTCCATTTTTGTCGGTGAATTAGCAGTTCCGGTGAGTGTTTGATTATCCTTCAAAATAAATTAAAAACTTTTATGTTTTTTATTTATTTTATGTGTATTAAAATTAAAACTAAAAAATTCATGACTTGTTTTGTTTTTTTTACTCAGGCTGATGATGTTGCGGATTTGGAATGGGTGTCTCACTTTGTGGATGACTCTCTACCGGAGCTTTCTCTATTGTATCCGGCTCAAGCCCGGGTCGAACCGAAACCTAGACCAGAACCAAGCCCAACCAAAGCTACTTCTCATCTCACGTTAATTCGCAGAAAGCCTAGAACCAACAAGACTAGAAGGCCCAACTGTAACACGTGGTCATTCAACCCTATTCTGTGTAAAGCAAAGAAGCAGAGGAAAAAGCCCGAGGCCGCATCGGGAGAAGCTCAGCTTCGGAGACGGTGCAGCCACTGCCAGGTACATAAAACGCCACAGTGTAGAACAGGTTCGCTTGGACCCAAAACATTATGTAACACTTGTGGTGTTCGGTATAAGTCCGATAGGCTTTTGCCGGAGTATAGACCGGCCTCAACCCGACGTTTTTCAGAAATATTCACTCTAACAACCACTGTAAGGTTCTGGAGATGAGGCGGAGGAAGGAGACGGAAGAATTGGTATCCGTTCTGAACCGAAATCAAATGACGTCGAGTTGGTGAATTTGTTGAGAAAAAGAGATAGTGATAAGATAACTTGATAAGGTAAGGTTAGATTAGAAAATGATGAACCAACTGGTCTGAAATGGGTTTTTGTTAAAATAGTCAATGATTTTAGTGGTAGTGAGTGACGAAGATTATGAAGAAGGCATTAGTAAAACATTAGCTGTGAATTTTGATTTGAATTGTTTTTTCTTGTTAGCTAGTTTGAAATTTGTATTGTTTTTTCTTATTAATTTGATTGGACAAGTGATTATTAGTAACTTGATTGTGTCATTTTTAATAATATAACTTTAGAAGTATTATTATTGACTTTATAGTTATGTTTGGTTGCTTTAAAAATTTGAATGTGATTAGTGTTGCATTGTCTTATTCAAATTAGAAATTTGAATGTGATTATATTTAACAATAATTATAATATTTTAAATATAAATTAAACAAAATTAACAACAAAAATTAAAAACATGAGAGAGAAACTACCTGCGCGTTTTCTTGCGGATTTTCAGTTTGCTACGACTTTTTTTGCGAAAATTTCATTTACCTGCGTTGTTATCTGCAAATTTATCTATTTTACCTGCGACATTTTCCTGCAACTTCACCTGCTATATTAATTACCCACGAAGGTTTTAGATGGGAACAAAAAATAGCAGAAAAAATCGCAGGTAACACGTTTCCTGCGGAAATTTTGTCAAAATCGACAGGTAAATCGGCAGGGAAACAGAGTATTTCTAGTAGTGTATCCTTAAAAGCTTTGACCCTGAGTTTTATGAAGGTCTATTCTTAGGATTTTCCACTCCAATATTCACTACAAGAAAAAATGGGGTTCGTGGTGTTTTTTTTAGTTCTCACGCCAGTTTGAACCGTAGTAAAATCTAGGTTGCAATGATTGTCAATTGCTGCAAAATCTTGTATAGCCAGCATGTTCTGCTGACAGTTTGGAAAACCATTGCTCCAACTGTCTTTAATGTTTACGACACTTTTGGAACTCCTTTAATAACATAATTGCAACAGTTATAACCGTCATTAAGTTTACTTGATATTTCGTTTCCACATGAAATCCTCAAGTAAAACCTTACGTATTTCTAAAGATAAACCCACATGAAAGTTTCAATTCGCAGGTAAGTTCGCAACTTATATTTCTAAAATAAAATAAAAAATTTATTTGTTAAACCTCAAATCAATCCATATTTTACCAACCCTACTTATGATATCTAAATTATGCCGATTAAAGTCACCTTAATCATTAAAAACCCCATGAAGTAAAAATTAGAGATAAACAATTATTTTTTCATGTCGTATGTGTTATTCTTGGCAAGCTACAATGAAACCCTTATGGAATTTAGCAAGATAGAAAATTCAAAAAATATTCTATATATAACATATGATTCTAACCTTGAAATTCAGCAAGATAGAAAATTTAACAAAAGTCTACATAACAAAGATACATAATGTAATTAGAGATTTTTCTTAAAGCAAGAAACATCTTTCAAAGTACTTTTTCAATCAACATCGCTCAACATAGAAAACTTTTTGCTTGACATAACAACATAAATACAAGATAACACAAGATAGTCTCAAAATCGAATACACAAAATTCAAACATGTTCTAGAACAGACAAAAGAATGTAAAGTGGTACTAGAAACTTGTCCATTACTCACCATATTATTTTTAATTAAGAACACTAGATCATAACAGAAAAACAGGTTGAAAATTCATGCAATCATGAAATTTTTTTAAAGTCTTTGGTCCATTGGTGTAGTAAGGAAGGGATTATCATCACTGTCAACATAAAATTATATCCTACAAATCTTTTTAACAATGTATGAGCTTCAAAAATCAATCTCGCCTTGCCAATCCATAGTCTTTATAAGAGTCCATATAATCTCTACTTTATAAGAGTGCCATCATGCATGTCATGTGATGTGCACCTCGCTTTCTTTAAAGAGCCTTGATGATCTATTGCTTTGTCATTTAACACCCTCCCACAAGCTTGACCATGATAAATTTCTATCATTCCAAGCTTGGACACAAAAGCTTCACATTTTGGTGAAGCCAATGCCTTTGTTAGAAACTTTGCAAGCTATTCTTGAGTGGATATAGGCAATAGCTTGAGGACATTCTTTTGAACCTTTTCTCGAACAAAATGACAGTCAATCTCTAAGTGATTTTTCTCTCATGAAAAATTGGATTTGAAGCAATGTGGATGGCACTTTGGGAATCACAGTACAACACAATTTATTTACTACTTGCAATGTCCAAGTCTTTTAAGAGATATAAGAGCCATTGCAGTTTAAATGTGGAAGTAGACAAAGCTAGATACTCAGCTTCTAAAGAGGACCTTGAGATGGTTGGCTGCTTCTTTGCTCTCCAAGATATATGGGAATTTCCAAGGAAGAAAGTGAAACCAGTTATGGATCTTCTTGAATCATGACATCCAGCCCAGTCTGCATCTACATATCCTCTAACTTAAGTGTCTGAATTCCTAGGAAACATAAGACCTTTTCCAAGATTTTGTTTCAAGTATCTTATCACTCTACATGCAAGCTTGAAGTGAGTGGTAGTGGGAGAATCCAAAAATTTCTTGAGTTATTGTATGGTTAAAGTTATGTCAGGTCAAGTGATGTTGAGATATAAGAGTTTGCAAATGATTCTTTTGTATGCTAAAATATCTTCAAGAGGTTGACTCTTGTCTTGATGAATTTTTGATGAAGGATAAATGTATGTGCTAGATGGTTTAAATCTAAGGAGCCCAGAGGATTCAAGCAGATCCAAACAATATTTCCTTTGAGATATGCAGATACCATCTTCGGAATAAGAAACTTCTAATCCTAGAAAATATTTAAGGATGCTAAGGTCTTTTATTTTGAAATTTTGATATAGAATAGCTTTGATTCTAAAAAATTATGCAAGAGAATTACCAGCTATGATGATACACTACTAGAAATACTCTGTTTTCCTGCTGATTTGACAAAATTTTCACAGGAAACGTGTTACCTGCGATTCTTCCTGCTATTTTCTGTTCCCAGCTAAAACCTTCGTGGGTAATTAATATAGCAGTTGAAGCCGCAGGAAAAAGCCGCAAGAAAGTGTTGCAGGAAAATATCGCAGGTAAAATAGATAAATTCGCAGATAACAACGCAGGTAAATGAAATTTTCGCAGGAAATGTCGCAGCAAAATAAATATCTGCAGGTAAACTCGCATGTAATTTCTCTCTCATGTTTTTAGTTTTTCTTGTTAATTTTTTTTAATTTATATTTAAAATATTATAATTCTTGTTAAATATAATAATATAAAAACAAATATCTAATTTGAATAAGACAATGCAACACTAATCACATAAGCAACCAAACATAACTATAAAATCAATAACAATACTTCTAAAGTTATATTATTAAAAATGTTTTATTTATATAAAAGTTTAAACCATAACTTATTTTCAAAATTCAATTAAATAACAATTCTTATATTTCACCCTGTTACAAATTTTATGTGGTCAAAAACAGAGTTTACGCTACCATATAATAAAGTTAAAGCTTGCAATTATAGCTACTCTCTTGGAACACACAAAAAAAGAGATTTGACAAGAAATACAAAACTATTGAAGAATGTAAGTTCTACAAATAGGACACGATCCTTGTTGTTGTAGCCACTTGTCAATGCATTCTAAATTATAAACGTGACTACATTTTGGAAGTATTCTCAACAATTCTCCATCCTCTAAATCCTGCAAAATCAAGTTTATGTAAAATATAAAAACTTCTAAAGTCTCTAAATAATATATAAATAATTTAAATAAATAATATAATTATTGTTAAATATAACTTGGTAAGAAAAAAATGCTTAGTAAATTAAACAGTAAACAAAAGAAATGATAAAAAATAGGTCAGAGGGGCACACAACAAAGCTTGGAAGCCGAGAAATATCGCGTGCCTGAGACTCGGAATTATTAATTTGTGCTGACTGTGTTTCCAACATTGGGGGCATGAAACCTAAATTGTAGTTTGGAGAAGTATGCACCACTGGGTATTCATTACCTTCAGATGGCATAGTTGTTCAGTATTTGTTTATCAGTTAATATCAATCAGATCAGCTTCAAAGTTTTCACAATTTAAACACCCTGTACTATTGGAAAATGTAACGAGGTTACTTTAATTGTATTTGTCATACCTGTTCAATGGTTGTATGATAACCGGCAAGGGCAGATTTGCAGGCGTCTCGAACCGCTTTGCATAATAGCTCTTCATTGTCACGGCTGACAGACAACTCAAGATGACACCATATGGTGTCTCTGAATAGTGATTCCAATAAGAAAGCTTCGGTACCTCCTAGCGTAACTAGTCTCATATATGGAAGCAATCTAGGTGGAAGAGTGTGATTATAGAAGATGTCAAAGTACGTTGTCTGAGCAAAACCATTGGCCTCAGCAACGTCTAGTTTGTCATCAAAAAAAGGGTCTGACTCGGATATCTCCAGTGTCAAAGTGTATGCATGTCGACTTTCATTCGGTTCAATGAAACCGTAGTCTAGAGACAACTCTGCATTGCTTTTGTTCAAATCATATTGGATATATACCTGCCTAAAAGTTGCTTCCATTGTTATGTGTAAACAATATTATGATCGAAAGTTATGTTATCATCTGCTCGGTTATCAACGCGACCATAAAAGAAAGTTCACATGTTCTCCGGCCTTGACAGAAAGGGGGCTTTTTAAGGAAAATAGGTAATCCCAAGAGAAAAGACCAGCTGCTCCTTTAACTTCATAAGCATGATCCTCTGTAGTAACTCTGACACTGTGGTTAATCTGATCCAGAAATCCAATTTTCAAAATGTCATTTTTCTTTTCTGTTGAAGGATATTGACAGAAGAAGAGAAAATGAAAAGGTTCTTACTAAGTCTGCCATTGGAACTATAACCAGATTTTCATTGCGAAGGCGAGAAAACACCCTTGATTTGAGCATTCCAAATGCCCCAAAGAAGTCATCCAGCGTCACAGGATCGGGAAAAAGCCGCTTATTAGGGAGAATGATTTCTTGTTCTAGTTTCAAACATTCATTCTTCACATATTCTTTCACAGACACTGTTGTTTTCAAAAGTTGAGTACCTAATCAAATACATTCATTCAAATTTCAGTTTCATAATACTTATCTTATATGAATCTATAAAAGAACCGTACTCTTCGCGAAAATTACAGGACTAACAAACCTTGAAGCTCTTAGAGCTCTTCTTCTGGCCTGCACTAGAATAACCAATTACCAACCGAATCAACCATATAAAGAGAATCCATATTCACATTAAGCTTATACTAGTAACAAACCAAGCCAAACCAAACCAAACCAAAGAAAAGAAAAGAAACCCACCAATATATAGTAGAGTCAGTTTCCTGTGGCAGAATACCAAAGTAGTGCTTCCAAATAGAATCTTCCCTTGACCTCTCTCTTATGAGAAAGAGTATAACAGACAACCATGGCTTCAACTCACTACACACTCTCCCAATCTCTAAAGCTGCAACTGCATCTGGATTTATCCTCGGCCTTTTTGGAACCTACAAAATAACATCACTCCTAGAAATTTCTCTGAGTGCAAGCAATCCTAGACCTTCTGTGACCACACTAGCTTTCACAGGGTTCATGGCAGTGATGACACCTTCTTCCTAGAGCCACTTCCATAACGTTTGAACTGCTGGACACAGTGATGGTTCGGTTCCAACAGAGGCTACTGATTTTGCAGAGAAGGATATCTTGAGATGAAGGATTGGAGATTTGGGTGTAAAAGATGTACCCTTGTTGGTACAACCTTGAGTTCTGCTCCGCTGCAGTTTCTTCAACAGCCTGAGAAACTTTGGAAAGAGTTGAACTCTTTTCGCTCTCTAGGCTGGTAACATAATTTGTAGTAACCCCAAAATTGATTCCCAGGCTCCCAAAATCTTATCCAATGCATAAATCATCTACTACTATGATGTGGAAACCTAATAATTCATATCTTTTATCTCTTCTGGAAATTAAAAACTTTAACAGATGTAGCAAAACTACCAAAGAATAGGATATTGAATGCAAGAAGGACTATCACTGAAAGACCTACAGACGATATTCCGTTCATTTTCTGATCATATCCAAGAGTTGCAGATATATACTCTTTCACAGTGCCTTTGAATCCTGGTCCCACTATCGTTATTTCCACATCACCAAGCTGAGATGTTATAATACTGCGTAATGTCCATTGAACATGGCAAATATAATAGAACCAAATCCACCAACCCGGAATATTCTGAAACATCCATAATCATTGTCACAATATTAGTTTTTAGAAGCCGATAGAAAAGAAACTTTGATATTTTCTTATTTCTACTTCCAAATGGAACATAAATATCATGCAATTTGATATTTGATATCAAGGAAATAGTAAAACTAACTTACCAGCACAGTATGTCCCAGGAACGGCAAGCTCTAAATTTCGACATTCTAGCAACTCTAGAGAAACCGTCTACAAAATTTAAACAAAATATAAGGCCATAACAATGACAAATAAATTGAATTACTACGCATCACTATTACCTCCAAGTCTAAAGTAGCAAGACTTTGAAGTTTGTTATCTATCTTTCTGAATACATGATAATAGATATCGCATGCCTGATAAAGAAATAAATAAAAATTATTTCCAGAGAGGAAAAATGACAAAAACAGATTGTAGCGATCAACAATTGCACATAAGGTACCAACATGGTGTTGGAGATATAAAATAAAAACAGATTGTAGCGATCAACAATTTAAATCATGATTCTATCAACAACATAACTTCGGTTGCACATGTTTTAGATTACTTTGTGCAAGCAGATACTATCCAACCTCTACTTCCTAAATCTCAGTTCAAAAGTTAAAATCAAAAATTAAAAACTAAAAAAAAAATAGAGAATTAAGAACATGAATAAACCCTAAGGAAATAATCAATACAAAAAGAAACAAAGAATTTAACTACAAACTATCCTGATAAAGCTAAAAACCATTCCCAATTACAACATCAAAACACTAGAAGTTGAAATTGAAAAATGAACGAAACAATAGCAAGCTCGAAATTGACATGATAACACAAACATAAAATATACCTCGAATCTTGCAATGGTGTTATTGAATTTGAAAATAGCAGAACGAATTTTGAAAATTGGGGGAAAATTGAAGAACGTGTTAAATTTTGATTTTGCTTGAAGCTTTAAATCCAAGTTCGTACGAAGCCATGGTGGACGAAAGGAGCCTCTGTTGAGAATCAAAAAAATATTTTTACCTTGGAAGGAGGTTGTAGAGGAGTGATGAAATTGTTGAAGTTGTTGATATGAAATGGTTTTGAAAAATATATGATACACTTACAAAATGCATCAGTGTTCCTCCCTACGTCGTGGGGTTTTGCTGTAGTAATACCCCTTGAAGAAGATAAATAAAACATAAGAGAGATAAAAATAAACTAACAAAATTAAACTTTTATTTGATTTTCTTCATGAATTACAAAAGAGGATAATACTTTTTTTTTTTTTAATTTTTCATAATTTTTATTCCTTTTATTCCTTTTATTGAGTTAAAAATATATAAGATTATATTTTTTAATTTCATAAAAACAAAAAATAAATATATTAAGTAAAACTAATATATTTTTTAATAAATTTAGGTTAATTATTAAAATTTAATTTAAAATTTAATTTTTTTACAATTCACATTAAAAATAATTAATAAAATAGAACTAATAGAGATTAAAAATAGCATTATAATTTTATAAATATTTTTCAAAAAATTTGCAACAACTATGAAATATTAAAAAATATCTTAAATAAGAATAATATGTACTAAAATTATTTTAAAGAAAATAAATCTAAAAAATAAAAAATAAAAAATTTTGACATAACTTAAACAAAAACTATTATTATTCAATAAAGCAAAAAAAATTGTTGTAAAAATCATTTTAAAATAAGTTTGTTTTTATATTATATATATAAATATAAAAAATAAATATGTCAATTATATTTTAAAATTTTATTCAATAACAGTAAAAACATAATTAAATAAATAAACTTATATTTTTACAATTATATCATAAACTTATATTTTTTATTTTTCTAATTTTTACAATAATAAAAAATTATTAAATAAATAAACTTATATTTAATAATTATATCATAAATTTATGTTTTTAATTTTTTTTTAATTTTCACAACAATAAAAAAGTATTAAATAAAATTTCTTTAAGAAATAACTAAAAAAACTCAATTAATATTATAAAACTTTTTTAAGAAAAACTAAGATTTAATATAAAATTTAAAAATATCTCAACAACATATTCTTGGAATCAATATGTGTTTTATATTTTATTTATAAATAGTAAAAATAAAATAAAAATTAAAAATAAACTAAACAATTCGCAGCAAAAGTTGCATAATAGTTTACAGCAAATTCCGCAGAAAAATTTGCAGCAATTCCTGCGATATTTCCAAAGAATTTCGTGGTTTCAATGGATAGCTAATTCTTGCGAAATTTATCACAGTTAAATCCGTAGGAAATTTGTATTTTATTTTAAAACCTAAAGTCGCAGGTAAAGTCTCAGGAATTCTTGCGAAATTTGCTGCTACCGTACTTTTCGCAGGAAAGAATGTTTCAAAGTATAAAGGCGCAGGTGAAATCGCAGGTATAGCTGCGGAAACGTTTCCGCAGATAATCTGTGTATTTCTAGTAGTGATATCATCAACATACACTATAAGAGCAGTGAAATTTCATTCATGTTCGAGAGTGAATAACGAATAATCATAAGTGGTATGATTATAGCTTTGCTACAAGAGAAGATGAGTCAACTTTTCATACCATTTTCTTCTTGCTTGTTTTAGGCCATACAAACTTTTTTGAAGCTTGCAAACTTGAGTTCTTTGGCTACAACACCATCAGGGATAGGCATGTAAACATCCTACAAATCTCCATGCAAGAATGCATTGTTGACATCCATTTGATGGATGTGCCACTATTTAAGACAGGCTAGAGCTATTAAGGTTCTGACTGTTCTTATTTTTTCCACAGGTGAAAAAGTGTAAAAGAAATCCAATCCTTTTATTTGATCGTAGCCTTTCGCTACAAACCTAGCCTTATATCCCTCAATTGAACCATATCTTTGTGTTTCACCTTGTAAAGCCACCTACTACCTATAGGTTTCACATGAGGTGGTTTCTCAACTAACTGCCATGTGTTATTTTCATCCAATGCATCTAGCTCAGTATTCATTGCTTTCACTCAACAGTCATATGTTGGCATGCCTCGTTATATGTTCTAGGCTCAATACATTTTATGATAGACATAGAAAAATTATTTTGAGAGGGAGACAAATGATCAAAAGAATGAAGAGAAGTAATAGGATATAGAGTACCTAAGGGTGATGGTTCTTTGTGACTTGTAGAAGAGCTGCATACATACTCATGTAAATAAGAGGGTGTATGTCTCTGTCTGATAGTTCTAGTATGGTTGTCTTGGTGAGTTTGAGTGGTAGGCAGGGTTTCTGGTGTTTGGTCATGTTCATTTGAGATTTCAGTTGGTAAGGAATCATGCTCATGTGTTTGTAGAGATAGGTCTGGCAGTTGTGTTAAGTCAAGGGAATTTGTGTTATTGGGATGATCAGAGTCAGTTGTGATTGGTGTATCATATGATGTATGGTAATTCCAAGTAAATATAGGCTTACACTCATGATATCATAATGAGTGAGGTTTGATGAGTTTGTAGCTCATCTCACAACTCTGCACATTTATATGTGTAGTTCAAAATTATGTCATATTTGTATTAAGATGTCTAAAATAATAATACATAAGGATAAACACAAGAAAGTTTCTTTTACCTGACTACAGGCAAGGGCCATTGAAACAAAGTCTCTTACAAGACCAACCCACTAAATTATCACCTTAAACAAGAAAGAAAATAGAACTAGTGATGATAACTTTACAGGTCCATAAATTCTTAAAAATGAATACTTGTTTTTGACATAAATGTACATACCCTAAGGCATCTATACCATACTAAAGGAAGAGGAATATATTATGGTTCAATATAACCTGAAAAATGTTATAATTTATTTTTTAGTAGTTTCGATCATTAATAGTGGTTTCAGTAGTAGTGTGTAAGAAAAGAGACAATGAAATTAATGTTAAGAAGAACCATAAAAGAGAATGAAGAAATCGTTTTAATCTTTATATTTTATCACCTCCATGAGAGATTGTTGTCATTATCAAAAAGAGGGAGAATGCGATTCTAATTTTGTGCAGGTAATTGTGAATTTGGTTGTGATTTTTATGATGATAAAAGAATAAAGCAAAATAATCAAAAACATCATCAACGAATTAATAAATTTAAGTAAATGCAAAAAGCGAAGCTAGAAGGTTATGATGTTTGGTTTAAAGAAAGTCAAATGATAAGTAAAGTTGAAATCTTTGAAAGCTTACTTGTGATTATGTGCTTTAGATGTTTTAATATTTTTAGATCATTAGTGTGTAGTAAGTTTGAGTAGATAAAGTACTAAATTAATGTGCATATACACACACTTAAAATATTTTACAATTTCCATTTATTTTAAAAAGCTCTTAAAAATCATATCTGACATTATGTGAATCGATTAGGAAGCACACCTAATTAATTAGGAAACAAAGTTTTTCTCTATAATCGATTATGGAGAAAAATTGCTCACTAATATATTTTGAACCCTCTTTAACGATTATGCTCCAAACCTTACTAGTTTATTTCCTAAACACCTAAGATCTAATCGATTAGCGCAACATTCTAATCGATTAGAGTGACTACGATCCATTTTTATTTTGTTTTTAACCATATTTTTTCTATCTAAGGAGGACTTATATTCACTTTTGACTAACACAACAAATATGATATTCTACTCCTCTCTTAGTCATTATCTTCTTAGAAACACTTTTATACACTTTATATTATTTTAGTTATGAGAGAGCTGAATAATTAATCAAGAGTTTTGTAATTATTATTTGAATGAACTACTACTCAAATTATAAATCAAGAGTACCTTTATTTTGTAATATTGATATTGTTATAAAGGTTGCAACTTGAGTATAATAAACTCAAATTGATATTGAAATTCTTAAGAGAAAACTCTTGGGGACTGGAGCATTATTTAGGATCGAACCAATATAAACCCTAGTGCCCTTTTTTCTAACTCATCTCTTTTACTTTCTTGTCATTTATCTTCTGAACTTAAGTCTCTATTTCATCAATCTTCTTAAAATTGAACATGTAAAATTAAATTTTTTTTAAAAAGGTTTCAAAAACCATTTAACATAATTCATCTCCCTTTATCTTGTGTCAAAAGTCACTTGATCAACAAAACCAACATATCATAGGTTGAGATCACTGATTGATGAGTGAGGACATGATTAGACATGAATGTTGGCTCTAAGTAGGGATGAGAATAGGCTGGGCGAAGTTAGGATTTGCCAAGCATGAGTTGTGAGGGAAAAACCTCATATACAAGATATGCTTATTTTGATGATGTCAAAACTTAGCTTCATAGAAGAATTAATGTTGGGCGTTATCACCATGTTGCATGTGCATACCTTGTTTTCTCATGAGTTACTTGCTTGCATAAAATATCTCGAGTGTTGCATATAGAGATGTCAAAATATGTGCCATATGAGTTAAACTTCATTGGTCTATCATAGGTATCATCTAAGAGAGTCAAAAGTGTGAAATTAGGCATTTTTTAGCAATCTCAGGTCTATGAGTCGACCAAAGCTTTGTTCCGGTCGAATCATACTATGTGTCTAAATTTTGTATTTTCCTCAGGTGTGCTCACGTAGACCTACCGGTAAACTCATACTGTTGGTATTTTTATTTGTCTAAAAATTCAGGCTATGCGTCGACGCATGCCTTGTTCCGGTCGACGCATGGTTGTGTATTTTGCACAATCTCTTTTCTCGGGTTAGCTCAGGTCGACCCTGCACTCTGCTTGGGTCGACCGCTCGCTATTTTATGTTATTTTTCTGTTATGTCTATTATTTTTGGAAAGTGGTTTTATCAGTTATAACAGTTTTGTCTGGTATAAATATTAAGTTTCTCTTTTCACTTCATATCAATCATATTGAGAAAAACAACAAAAGTGAAATAGGTGTCAATTCAGTTCTCATCATCTTCATCTTCTTCATAGCATACCACAACAATCACACACAATAATCTTTGTTGTGAATTATGCATTGTTAGAGGTGATAACGTTCGAAGCCGCTGATTGGGTAATCCGGTTCGGGTTAAGGAATTGACAGGTTTTTCTTGAATAAAACCTCTAGGGTTTTTTCCTCCAAGATTCTCTGAATTTGGGGGTTTTTGCACGATTCTTCTCAACACATATTCAGCCGAGTGAAGGTAATCGAGGAACGGTGGGTTCCGTTGACTTAGTAACGGTAAACGAAGGATTGTGAAGGAGAGTTTCGGGTTCGACACGCGAGTGATTGAAATCAGTCGGGCTAGCTAGGTTTTGAAGACCGAAGGTTGTTCAAACATAGAGCTGTAATCGGAGGTTTATTCACAAGCTGTCGAAGGACTTGATTCGACTCAAATCAAGGGGCAAGAGGAGATAGCATCTACAACAACAAGGTTGTTCGTTTGTTTGATTGCTATTCAATTCTTGTATATACAATTCTAAAACAGGTTAAATTTATATTATAAGGTCTCAATTCTATTATTAGAATTGAGGGCAGACGTACCCCGAAGCGAGGACGACGGGGGAACTGCCTCAACAAATCATTGTGTCTTTTGCCTTATGTTTTTATATTGCTTTACATTTGTGGTTTTAGTGCAAACAATTATATCAATCTAGGTCTGTTTTGAGTAGTGCTAAACTGATTTTGAATCCAGTACAATCTTGATTGTATGAGGAAACTTGAGCAACTCACTCAAAGCGGAACTCACTTGTAGTGCTCTGCACGCCAAGTGTTTGATAAATTGTCTGAACCAAAAGCCTTGTGTGCTGCCCATTTATTGTTGAATATTTTAAGGCATTGGAACTAGTCATACCACATTGTGAGCTAAATCAAATTGATAGTGTGACTAGCGTAGTGATTCTCATTACTCGTTATCGGATTCCATAAGCTTGACGCATATCCGGTTTTCTAGTAAACGTTCGTTATAGACGGTATAGTTCCTCGGCCAACTTCCGTAAATTAAAAAATTTTTAAAAACCAATTTTATTTGGTAACGCCGACTCTCTTTTAAGTAAGGGATCTATTCAACCCCCCATTCTAGATCTGCACCATCGTGTAACAAGTGGTATCAAGAGCACCGGTTCACTCTGTGCTTCAAGTATAACTTAGTAGAAAATGGCTAACGATCCTAAAGGGGCTTATAATAGAGCACTTGTTTTTAATGAAGAAAACTATAGTTACTCGAAAGACTATATGCGTGTGCATATTAGTTCCATTGACAGAAAGGTGTGGAATGTTATTCTTAACGGTTCAATTGAAATAACTATGACTGACGAGAATAACATGATTGTGCCTAAGCCTGAAGCACAATGGAATGATGATGACGAGAAGAAATATAATTACGATAGAAAAGCCAAAAATATTTTGATCTCCTCATTAGGAGTTGATGAATATTATAGGGTTTCTCATTGTTTAACTGCAAAGGCTATGTGGAACTCATTGCAAGTTGCCCATGAGGGAACCAATGATGTTAAGCTAGCGAGAATCAATACGTTAACGGAAGAGTTTGATCTCTTTCACATGGAGCAAGGGGAAACCATTGCGGACATGCAAAAGAGATTCACTCATCTCATCAATAGATTATACTCACTAGGTAGGCCAGTTGCCAATATTGTTGCTACTAACAAAATTTTGAGATGTCTTAACAGGGAATGGCAACCAAAGGTGACCGCCATTAAAGAAGCTAACGATCTCACAATTTTGGATCTCACAATATTGTTTGGAATGCTGCAAGAGCACGAACAAGTGCTTCTAAGCCTAGAGCAATATGAAAAGAAGGAAAAGAAGGAGAAAACGAAAAATATTGAAAAGAAGTCTATTGCTCTCAAGACTTCTTCCTCAAAGTCCCAAACAAAAGAGCAAAGTGATTACACCTCGAGTGATAACGAAGATGATGACAAGAGTGAGGATATGGGGCTGTTTGTAAAGCGATACAGTCTCTATGTCAAAAAGAACGGTATCCAAAACTCCGAGAAAAATCTTGTCAACTTCCGGAAACAATCAAGATACTCTAGAAATGATGACAATAAAGGAAACAAGAAAAAAGGGCCGTGTTATAATTGCGGAAAGACCAGACACTATAATGAGGGCTTTCCAAAATGTACTAGAACTCCTCCATAGCCCTTATGAGTTGAGAAATATGAATTCAACAAGATGAGGTTTCAACACTTGAGTTCATCATTTTCACTTTTTCACAAACTCACATTTTGGTCACTTGAGCTACTCTCATCCCTTGGATCATGTTTGTATCTGATATTTAGGGAGTATAATGAAGGAAAATGCAGAAGAAGTGAAGGATGTGAAGGAAGAGCAAGTTGCAAGCAAGTTGCAATAAAATAATCAAAAAGTTCAAAGAGAGGAAAGAGAAACTTTTTGGCTCAAAACTATAGCAGCTGTGACATCTACACTCTATGCTCTATTCAGTAACCTCAAGCCACTCCTTCCACTTGATTTTCTCCTTACATTGAGCCAAAAGAATGATGTATGCAACTGCACCAAGATATTGTGCAAGATTTCTTCAAAAACTCCCACCAAAAGTGCCAAGTTACCAATCTGCCCCAAGCCTTGCCTTGCTTATAAATAGAGGTTTCCTCTATGTTGAGAAGGACACCAGAGCACTCTACAACCCAAGAGAAACTCATTGCTCTCATACTTCCTTGCATTTTCTTACAAGTGAAGAAAACCACCTCAAAAAGCCTAAAAAATCTGTCTTGAGCAAAACAGCCACCAAAACCATTTTCACTTAACCAAAATCACCACAAACCATCCAAACAATCCACAAATGATGTGTGGAAGGTGTTCAAGCCTTTACACCAGAAAAAACCCTCATTTTCCCAAAAGTCAACTTTCAACCAAGGAAAGTTTGACTTCATACTCAAAATCTGCCCAAACACATACCAGGCTTGCTTTGATCTTTGAAAACCTCCAAACACCTTAGGTTTATGGTATACCAACTGTCCATAACCTAAAATCTCATCATCATCACTCATTTCAATTTCTAGTCCAAGATCCACTTGTTTACCTCAAGTGTAAGAAAGGCCATCACTCTCACCAAGGCATTGGATTTGGATTTCATTTGGAGGCTCCAAGGTTTTCCTTCTATATTTGCTTGCTTGGAAATCTACAAGAGGTTGGTAGTTACTATCTCTTTTTCCAACTGTCATGAACATGAGTAGTTTACATTAGTTGTTACAATGTGCTTTATGTGTATGTGAAGTTCATGTTTGAATTTGTCACATTTTGCTTGCCTGCTCATTATTGTATTTTGTTCTTATAATCCTTATGCAATATGTTATCTGGCTGTGTGTTAAGCCTTGAGGTTTCTTAGGTGCTTTTATGTGTCATGTATGAACTTGTAAGGATAGTTGCAATTTGTCATGTCTTAATGTTGTTTGGTTCTGTTTGTGAGAATATGAACTTGCTTCTGTTGCATTACCACTTTACATCATGAACCTGTTTGTTAACATCTTGATGTGGAAACCCTTACATATTAGATTCATGTGATGTTTGCATTATTGAAATCTGGTTAGGTTTTGGTTCTACAACAGTTCTGTTCTTGCATTTTTCAGCCCATGTACACTTTTCCACCAACAAGTCATTTTTGGTTCTACCGTCTTTTCAGATCATTTGTGTGTTTTAACTTGGTCTTTAATGCATTTTGAATTTGCTTGAGAGTGGTTCTGCCTCATTGAACTTGCCAAAGGTTGTTGGAATGACTCATAAGAATAATGAGGACCAATACATATTTTTGATGTCTTGATGCTTGTAACTGTTATGACATATGCTTTGTGCTTGATACTTGCCTTTTGATGTGTTAAGTGTGCCTTCATGTTGCTTTGAACTGTTGCTTTATTTTTTACTTGTGTTTGTTAACTTATGAGTCTTGTAGCCTTGAAATCATGTGTTGGGTGTTTGGCACTGTCATAATTGCATCAGTTGGTGTTTTCATTAGATTTATATGCTAGGACTGTCATTTTGAGGCATTATGGTGAAACTGTTGAGACATGATCATATTTTATCAAAGTTGTTTCCTGCCATTTGTCCTTTGTTGCATATGTTTGTTAACATGAAATCTGATGCTTTTTGAATCATGGCATTGTTTCATTCCTTGCATCATGCCACTGTCATCACTTAGGCACTATGATAGGGTTGTGGTTGTAACTTTGATTTTGTCCACATTTTGTTTACTTTGCCAAAACTGTGATGTGCCTATGTGTCTTATTTTGATGCAGTGCAAACCTTTGATATGAATCTGTTTTGAACTTGCTAGTCAGCCTCTTTGGTTAATTTCATGAGTACTTGCATCTTTGTGCCTTGTGTTTTCTATTTGAACCAACTACCATGATGACTTTGTTAAAACTTGCAACTGGTGTATGCATTAGAGGTATTAAAACTGATTGTTGATTTGTGCCAACCTTGCCATTTTGTAAAGTTCATACTTGCTGCCTTATGCCTAGGTTCACTAGAAACTGCCATAACACCACTTTTATTGTAGGTTCATATTTGACATGTGTTTGCAAACTGACTTGTGCATATAGAATTAGGGCCAGCTATTGATCATTGATATTGCCATATGTTGCTGCTAAATGCCTGAATTCATGAACATGATTTTGCTGCTATGCCTTACTTCCAATATTTGCTAAGTTTTGCATTTGTGATCTGTTTAGCATGCCTTGTTGGTGTTAACTGTCAACATGGTGTTCTTGTTAGGAATATGTCTAGGTTCTTGTTCCTATGGTGGTAACCATCCCTTTTCAAGGTTTGATTTGAATGTAATATGTTTGACATGATTTTTTGATTGAGGACCATTTGTGGCTTTTGTGTATATGAGTGCCTTTTACATGTTGGAACCAATTTGTTAATTGCTAGTCCATAAGTCATAACTGCTAGACTGTCAAGAATAGATCCTTTTGTTTGAACTGATACAATTCTCTTAAGTTGTTGTGTTTTTGTTAAGGCATTACAGATTTGCATATGTGTGGTTTGTTTGAATTTTGCTTTTGCTTGCCATATGTTTTGCTGTCATGTTTATGTTTTCTGTTTCAATTCATGTGTCATCATTTTTGTTCAGTTCTTGCAAGATGTTTGATGTGCATGAATCACTTTGTATTTGATGTTTGAAGTTGAGAATTTAGGCTGCATTATTAAACTTTTACTCTTTTGCCAAAACATCATTTTAAGCAATTCTTGTTCACATCATGACAGTCCACACACCAGTTTCTGTTTGAAGCCATCTTTGCATGATTTTTGCATCCAAATTCCATGAACAATGTATTTATGACTTGTGCATACCATTACATATCATTAAACCTTGTTGTCATGAGTTGTAGCTACCATTTTGCATTGCATAAGCTTAACATTGCATTGGCCATCGAATTTTGAGTTGTGTGCATTATTTGGAAAAACTGAGATTGCCATTAAATTCCTTGTGAAATTTCATGTGAGATAGACTAAAATTTTGTTAAATTTGGTTAAGTTTTGAATGATTTATGGTGTTGTCGTTTTCATGTTTTGGCTTGCCTCCCATGTTCATCTTGCCTTGGCCCAATTCACTTGCTTGTTTAAGTACATAAGTATTTTGGGGTGGCATAATACACGGATGTATCGCCACCCCAATGGTTAAGCCTTCACTTTCACATTGCCTTGCACTGCCTGAACCTGGGTTCGATCCATTGTGGAGATCAACCCTTTTATTTATTTTCATATTTGCCTTGTTTTCATATTTTTGTCTTTCTTTACTTCCACTGACATGCGCGCGCGCCTTGGATCACTTGGTAAGGTTTTAAGTTGGCAGCCATGAGGTGGTGGGTTCAACACCCACCAAGCGCCTCCCCTTTCTTTTTATTACCTAATTCTCTTGTTTTTATTTAAATTCTTATTAAATTTCTAAAAAATCATAACTCCTTCATTTTTTGTCATTTTGGATTGGTTCTTTTTGCATTAGCTTCGTATTTGTGCATATTTTCATATGGTACATTAATATTCTAAAAATATCTTTTTTGAAAACAACTTTGCATTGAAAACGTTCATGTTTCTTTTAGGGTTTTTACCCTCCTAATCATTTCAAACTTTTGATTTATTTTTCTTAAGTTGGTTGTTGTGATGTGAGTTCTATGTTTTTCAACCCTTGTGTATGTAATTACAATTACTTGTTGATAGTGAGCATTATGTTTGATTCATTTGTAATATCCCCATGAAGTTGACTTATTTGCATTGGTCGTTACCTTCATCTTTGTCAAGATATGCTTAAGTCTTTATCTTTCATTGAGTCTTGTAAGAACTCATCTTTGCTTGCCTATTGTAATACGCTTGCATGTTTTGGTTGTAACCATTCCTCCTATTTGACGTACTTGCTTATTGTAATATGCTTGTATATGCTTGGTTGTAACCATGTATCTTGTATTCATCATGTGTGATATGTTTGTGCTTCATTAAGTTTAGTTTCCCCAAGTGATGGAACTCTTTAGTTCTCATCCAAGTTGCCTCCTCTTTTTCCTTCCAAAGGAAAGTCTCTCTATTGACCTTTGGGTCATAGATGGCTCGTTACCCTCCCTTGACTTTGTTAAGTCATCTACCCACCTAGTTAAGTTAGAACCTATCCATTGGACTTTGCTTAAGTCTAAAAAGCCTACCCCTTGTTAGGAGTGCTCTTTCAATTAGAACTTAGGATAGAGTTTGTTAACTCTATGTAAGAATCATGGAGATGATTACTTACTCCCCTTTCTTGAGTGTTCAACTTAGATCTAGAGAGTTTCCTTAAACTCTACACAAGCATTATAATGTTTGTTCCCCTTTGAACCTTGATCATAATCAAGTGTTCTTCATCCCTAGTGAGGTGAACTACGATTGCTCTGATTCTATCCTAGTTAGGATACGTAGGCAGAGGACGCGATGTCTTTGCAAGCAAACTTAGAAACTATCTTTAGGTTTTAACTTACACCTTTTACCTAATCCCAATCCCTAGCAAACATTTAGCAAACTTAGCATACAAACAAACAAAAGGTTCCTGTAGAGTACTACAGTTGTTTAGAATGTGAAATACCTACCCTATGCATAACCAACCCCCGATCCCCGAATCTCTTAGCGTTGTTGTTACATCGCGCAAAAGGTTTTTTTCTCTCTTTAGACCTTTCCTTTGGATAAATTAAAGTCCGGTTGTGAATTTAAGAAATAAAGATTCAAGTTAATCAATAGCTTGGTATCACGATTCTCACCGCAACACGTGCCTTGTATGGACTCAAGCAAGCTCCCGGGGCTTGGTATGAACGTCTAAGCAAGTTTCTACTTGATCAAGGGTATTCAAGAGGCAAGGTCGATACAACCCTCTTCATTAAGCGTCAAGGAAAACACTTAACTTTGGTGCAAATTTATGTTGACGATATTATATTTGGATCAACTAACATGAATCTCGTAAGGGAGTTTTCTAATCTAATGCAGGGAGAATTCGAGATGAGTATGATGGGGGAGCTCACATATTTTCTCGGATTACAAATCAAGCAGCTTGAGGAAGGAACCTTTGTGAGCCAGACGAAATATTGTCTTGAGCTTCTCAAGCGGTTTGACATGGTAAACTCCAAGGCCATTGACACACCAATGCCAACATGTGCAAATCTCAGTCGAGATGAAAGTGGTAAGGATGTAGAGGTAAAAAGATATCGAGGTATGATCGACTCTCTTCTTTGTCTTACTGTCTCTAGACCTGATATTATGTTTAGTGTTTGCATGTGCGCTAGGTATCAATCCTCTCCTAAAGAATCCCATCTAAAAGCAGTTAAGCGCATACTTAGATACCTTTCAGGTACTCCAAAGTATGGGCTATGGTATTCTAAGGGAAACGAATGTTCCTTGGTTGGATTCAACGATTCTGATTTTGCCGGGTGCAAATCAGATAGGAAAAGTACTAGTGGGACGTGTCACTTATTTTCAAACTCTTTGGTAAGTTGGCATAGCAAAAAGCAGGTTTTTGTTGCTTTTTCAACCGCCGAAGCAGAATACGTCGCAGCCGACAGTTGTTGCGCTCAAGTCCTATGGCTTAAACAACAATTGCTCGATTTTAATCTCAAACTTGAGCATATTCTGATCTTTTATGATAATACGAGTGCCACCAATCTTACCAAGAACCCTGTGCTGCATTCATGCACCAAACATATCGAAATTCGACACCACTTCCTTAGGGATCATGTGGAGAAAGGCAATGTGGTTTTTGAACATGTTGATACTAGAAATCAACTAGCTGATATTTTTACAAAACCTCTTGCTATTGAGCCTTTCTTTCATATCCGACGGGAACTAGGTATTCTCGATATTTTGGATCGTGTTTAGTCAAATTTCTTGCACATTATATATGTCTATGTCTATATCTACTTTGTTTATCAGATATCTAACAATTGAAGATGTTGAAAGTATATGTGTGTTCATCTAGCTATATTTGGAGTTGAGGTAATATCCTTCCTTAACTCTCTCTCTCTCTCTCTCTCTCTCTCTCTCTCTCTCTCTCTCTCTCTCTCTCTCTCTCTCTCTCTCTCTCTCTCTCTCTCTCTCTCTCTCTCTCTCTCTCTCTCTCTCTCTCTCTCTCTCTCTCTCTCTCTCTCTCTCTCTCTCTCTCTCTCTCTCTCTCTCTCTCTCTCTCTCTCAATATTAATGTTCATAAAATGTATCAAATTATGTGTTACATTTGTCGTATATGTCGTGATTGTATGTATTTTACTTCATTGAATGCTTAAAATATGTTTTGCCTTTGTATTTATGTCCTTATGTATGTCCATATGATCAAAAATGTCAAAATTTGCTAGTTTTACTTGCATGAGTCGACCTAAACAAGGTTCGGTCGGCTCACAAAAATGACTTCTAATTTGCATTTGAGCCGGGTATGCTCAGGTCGACCTACCGGTCGACGCATACCTCTTGTATTTTGAATGTGTGTTTTTCAATAGAGTATGCGTCGATGCATAAGACTCTCCAGTCGACGCATCACGCGATTTCCTTGAAAGTTTTTTCTAAAAATTGTTCAATTTCCCACTCAAATTCCTTTAATGATTCAAATTCATGTGCATTATTACATTTTGCATAGAAACTTGATACCTACATCAAAGACTATTCTACTACTCTTCTCTTCCTAAAACCTAGACTCTATTACAAAAAGGGTAAAAGTCTTCAACATCTCTCCATCTTCAAGAATTCTTTCCAACATTTGAAATCATCTTCACCACATTTCCTCTTCTCCTCTTTGAAAGATAACCATGGCTACCCGCAAAGTTACCGGTAAACGCTCCTCCAGAGCTTCTTCCTCTGCAGGACCTTCATCTGCAGCTCTTCCGGCAACCCTCGTATCACTGGTTCCACCTGAATTTGCCAAGAGCTTCGCCAAAAACTTCAGCAAGCGGTCTGTGGTAAAGCAACATGCCTACTGTCGACTTTCTGCTGAGAGAATGCACATCCCTCAGGTAATAAACCTTCTTGATTTTCAAGGGTTTAGCAATTTCTTAGAGTGCAATACAAAATACAATGGAAACCGTGTGAGGATCTTCTACACTTGTCTTCATGGAAAGTTTCAAAGTTCTGGGTTTCAAACGAAGGTCGGAACTACAAAGGTTTGTGTCAATAATGTTGTTTGGCAGATAATGTTTGATACTTCTCTGGTGTCTGATGTGCCTATCATTAAGGTCACTAACACCAATACTGTTGATGACTACGAGTTCAAAGAGGCTTTGAACTCAATGCTTAAGAAGCCTTATGCAGCTGACATTGTGGCAAGTGATTTATTTCTGAAAACTATCACTACGGGTAAACTGAAACCTATAGATAGAATTTTGCAGTGGATTGTGGCGTGCATTCTGCGGCCTAAGAAAGGTGAATTCTCTCGAGTTGATCAGGCCGAGGTCCATTTAATCTACATCTTGAAGAAACAGATCAAAATTAGTTGGCCTCATTATATTGCTAGTAGGATTTATGCCCTCAGAGACTCGGGTCGAGGTACCGCTCTTTCATACGGTTCTTTCATTCAAGAGGTTTTGAATAACGCCAATGTCACGATTTCGGGTATTCCATATACATCTCTCACTCCGGATCAAGAGTTATATCAAAAGACTCTTACAATGATGGGTTATATATGGGTTCAGGAAGAAGTCGTTACCGATTCGTTGTTAAAGCAACTTCCTCTTGGTTGGAAGCATCCGATGAGAGTGATGATCAACATGACGAGGATGAGGAAGAAGAAGAAGAGCAAGATGACCAAGGTGATAGACAACCAATGGAGGTTGAAGACCACATAAATGTAAGTTGGGTTGACCAATTTCCTACCATAGATCATGGAAATGACTAAGGTTGGGGCAAATGGCAACATACCAGTTGGACTTTGTTACGCGAGAACTATCGACCTCAACAATATTCGGAGTATAAAAAAACTCCACATTGGGGATATGAGGAGCCTCCACATTTCACGAATCCGCCGCCACAAAACTCTGACGAACTCCTTGAGATGATGAGGTCTATGCAACTAGAATAGTGTGCCTTCATGAATGCTCAGGATGAGCGTCTCTCGCAACTTCAGAGTCAATATGAGACGTATATTGAAAATTTCAACACATTCTCCTCTAATGTTAATCAATGGTTCGATGGTCTAGTTGAAATAACCGGAAGTCAGCACCGAGCTCTTACCACAAGCTTCAATACCTTGAACAGAGCGGATTTGGAGTTTACCGAAAGAGTCGATGCTCAACTATCTCCGTCGTATCCGTATCATGGGAGAGGCCATCATTTCAGGGGGGAAGAGACCTTGAAGGCTATGCATTCTGCATATTGCATTTCATCATTTTGTTGTGTTGTTGTGAATTTTGCTTTGTATTAAGGATATCTAATGTGTCTATGTCATGAATCATAAACTTATATGTCATTTCTTGTGTGTATTTTCTAGCAAAACTTACTATTTTTGTCTATGCATGATGATATTATCTCTTTGTTCCGTGTTCATTAACTACGTTATGTGTGGATGCATGTTAATGTTTATCCTGTTGTACATGTTTTGATATGAGCATCTGTTATTTTTTATCATTCCTTGACATGGATTTCTTTCTTTTTGATGTTGTCAAAGGGGGAGAAAGTGTCAAGCAGTTTAGCAGAACCATAAAGATCAAAGTGAAGACGTATCATTTAACGCAAATGAGTAAGTAAGAATGAAGGCATCAAGTAAGGGGGAGGGTAATGTCGCATATCATACAAACAGATTCTACGTGTTTTGCCATCATAAAAAATGGGGAGTATGTGAGGGCAAAGCCTCATATACAAGATATGCTTGTTTTGATGACGTCAAAACTTAGCTTCATAGAAGAATCGATGTTGGGCGTTATCACCATGTTGCATGTGCATACCTTGTTTTCTCATGACTTACTTGCTTGCATAAAATATCTCGAGTGTTGCATATAGAGATATCAAAATATGTGTCATATGAGTTAAACTTCATTGTTCTATCATAGGTATCATCTAAGAGAGTCAAAAGTATGAAATTATACATTTTTTAGCAATCTCAGGTCTATGAGTTGACCAAACCTTTATTCCGGTCGACTCATACTATGTATCTAGATTTTGTATTTTCCTCAGGTGTGCTCGCGTCGACCTACCGGTCGACTCATACTGTTGGTATTTGTATTTGTCTAAAAATTCAGGCTATGCATCGACGCATGGTTGTGCGTTTTGCCCAATCTCTTTTTTCGGGTTAGCTCAGGTCGACCGCTCGCTGTTTTATGTTATTTTTCTGTTATGTCTATTATTTTTGGAAAGTGGTTTTATCAGTTATAACAGTTTTTTCTAGTATAAATATTAAGTTGCTATTTTCACTTCATATCAATCATATTGAGAAAAACAAGAAAAGTGAAATAGGTGTCAATTCAGTTCTAATCATCTTCATCTTCTTCATAGCATACCACAACAATCACACACAATAATCTTTGTTGTGCATTATGCATTGTTAGAGGTGATAACGTTCGAAGCCGCTGACTGGGTAATTCGGTTCGGGTTGAAGAATTGACAGGTTTTTCTTGAATAAAACCTCTAGGGTTTTATCCTCCAAGATTCTCTGAATTTGGGGTTTTTTGCACGATTCTTCTTAACACATATTCAACTGAGTGAAGGTAATCGAGGAGCGGTGGGTTCCATCGATTTAGTAATGGTAAACAGAGGATTGTGAAGGAGAGTTTCGGTTCGACACGCGAGTGATTGAAATCATTCGGGCTAGGTTTTGAAGACGGAAGGTTGTTCAAACATATAGCTGCAATCAAAGGTTTATTCACAAGCTGTCAAAGGACTTGATTCGACTCGAATCAAGGGGCAAGAGGAGATAGCATCTACAACAACAAGGTTGTTCGTTTGTTTGATTGTTATTCAATTCTTGTATATACAATTCTACAACAGGTTAAATTTATATTATAAGGTCTCAATTCTATTATTAGAACTGAGGGCAGACGTACCCCGAAACAAGGACGACAGGGGAACTGCCTCAACAAATCGTTGTGTCTTTTGCCTTACGTTTTTACATTGCTTAATATTTTTGGTTTTAGTGTAAACAATTATATCAATCTAGGTCTGTTTTGAGTAGTGCTAAACTGATTTTGAATCTAGTACAATCATTGATTGTACGAGGAAACTTGAGCAACTCACTCAAAGCGGAACTCACTTGTAGTGCTCTGTACACCAAGTGTTTGATAAATTGTCTGAACCAAAAGCCTTGTGTGCTGCCCATTTATTGTTGAATATTTTAAGGCATTGAAACTAGTCATACCACATTGTTTGCTAAATCAAATTGATAGTGTGACTAGCGTAGTGATTCTCATTACTCGTTATCGGATTCCATAGGCTTGACGCATATCCGGTTTTCTAGTAACCGTTCGTTATAGACGGTATAGTTCTTCGGTCAGCTTCCGCAAATTAAACAATTTTTAAAAACCAATTTTATTTGGTAGCGCCGACTCTCTTTTATGTAAGGGATCTATTCACCCCCCCCCCCCTTCTAGATCCGCGCCATCGTCTTACATGAGTCTGCCCTGCTAAACATTTAAAAGCCTAAGTCTACCTTATGACCTATCGTAGACTTATTTTTAGGCCTGAGTCTGACCTTTTTGATGGCTCGATTGACCTATTAGATTACATAAAAGTCTATTTTATTTGAACATTTGTAAATAAGTCATTCAATTAATGTTTAAATAGACTAACAAATTAAAAGATCAATAAGACTAACAATATATCTGCATTGCCTTGTTCAAGTTTACATATTACGTAAGTTTTGTGATACTATTTGTTTGAGAGTAATTATAAAAACAACTTATAACATTGTTCATAAGATTTTTTAAACTTATTTTCATAAGTTTTTCAAGATAATTAAGTTTTATTTTTATATTTTAATTCAAAATACAAATACAATATAATAATAATAATAATAATAATAATAATAATAATAATAATAATAATAATAATAATAATAATAATAAAATTATTTATATTTATTTAAATAGGTTAGCCCGATAGATTTAAAAGACTATTTTATAATCTGCGATCTAACTTTTTTAATTAAATAAATTTGTAAAAAAATCTAAGTCTTTTTTATTTATAAAAATATCTGACCTCACTTAAACTTGTGTAGACTAGATCGTAGGCCTCTTTTAATTAACCTACCTATTTCGACCTGCCAAATATACACATAAAATTTTAATAAATGATGAAGTGTTAAAATCCAACACTCATTATGTAATGCAACTTTATTATTAGAGATTCTATTTGATGGTCCATAAAAGGAACAACCACTAAAACATGACAACGTAGTAATGCAATTTATAAAATAGTGCAGAGTAATATTAATAAAAAAAATTATATTAAAATATGTTGTGAACATACTAAACACCCTTCCTGAGAAAGATACTCTAAAATGGCACCGTCATTTTACATTGACTTGGATGATCGATCATGTACTGCAGTCATCACCGACATGAATGTCAAGGACAAGTTGCTCCATGGACTGTCGACTTTTTAGTAGGTGTATTACTCATGATATTAAATACTTCTATCCAATATATCCTTAAAAGTCAAGACACTGTATCTCACTCACTTAGCCAAATAATATTTCAAATGTAATAATTAATCTCTAAATTGTATGAAATTTATTATTTTGTTATTGAAACGTAGAAAAATGTTTCCTACGTAGCCATAGGAATGAATGTACAAATAAATATTAATCAAGTGACAAGTTTTATAAGAATATTACAATACTCGATTTTGTTCAGCGAATGAAAACTTTATAAAAAATTCTTTGTTAGTATTATTTTTTAATTTAAATGAAAATTTGAAAAAACACATCAAAATGCAATGAAATGATAGTGTTGTTTTCCTAGATTTTTCGTTGATTAGCACTAGTACTGATACTGTATGCCTAATAAATATGATGGCGATTCAGTCCATATATGCACATGGGCATCTATTAATTTCTTTATGCTCCAAAACTGTTTAAATATTTTATAAAAAAAATACGTTTTTTTATTTTATATTATAAATTATTTGTTAAAAAAATTATAAATTTATTTAAATTTTAATACAACATTAATGTCATTTTTATCAATATATCATTTATATTTATCAGTATGTTTTTTTTATTTTTTTTATTTTTCTTTCATATATAATAAATGAAGAATATTATTGTTATAAAGTAATGTATAATTTCTCTTTTCCATACAATATAGATAATATTTCTTTCGTATAAAATATCTAAAAAATCTTATAAACTAGAACTAAAGACGTATCTCATTTGTATTTTTTTATCTATTTCAAAATTAATAAAAAATTCATGTGGAGTAAAAACATTAATATTTTAAATTTTGTATTTGAAATGAAATTAAAGTTAATGAAAATTTTAAGCATTCAAGGATAAGAAAATATACACAAATTGTCCATAAGTCAGTACACGTCTTTTCAGTGACATACATTTGGATATAGATAGAGACCTTTAAATAAAGAACAAACATGAATGTATATACCTATCAAATAAAAATAAATTATCTTGACAATAAGAATAAATTGTTTCTTCAATCATATTACATAAAAAAAGATTAGAATACATAATATCATATTAAGATTTATGACCTTTCTTCATTAAGAAATATATTTATGTTTTTTTTAACTTCGATTTAATTGGTTGTGTCCCGTGTTATTTTATGAATGTTTTCTTAATCATTAGCAAAAATTTAAAATCTGTGTGATCACTTATGTCATTAAAATGGATCAACAATTCAACATACATAAAAACTACTAAAAAGTGATATATTAACTTAAATTCTATTTCTTTTGAAAAGAAGATATTTTTTAATTAATAGTTATACATAATTCATAAATTTTTTAATTAATAGTTATACATAATTCATATACAAACTATATCATCAAAGATATTTTATTTTCAAATCAATTTATACTTCCATTGGTACTCCCTTACTTCAGCAACGAAAGTAGTATCTCTTTTGTATTACAAACCGTAAATTTGAAGTTTAAGAAAAGGTTTGAAATGATAAAATATAAAAGAAACCAAGGTCACCAAGGAGTAGAAAACACACTTTCCATGTGCAGTTTCTCCTGAAAGTGTGATAATATTGACACATTATTGTTGTTAGATCATGTGTTGAGGATCTGCTGCAAAACTTTAATAAGAAGAAGATGAAGATGTTATGATGAAAGTTTCTCAAAATAAATTCTAAAGTGTGTGTTTACACTAAGTTTTATGTTCGATTCATCCCCACCAAATTGGATGCAAATGGACAATCCGGCGAGACAAATTGGATGCAAATGGACAATCCGGCGAATCGCCTTCAAGATACTTTAAAAATCTTAACATGAATTACACATTCATATTAAACATATCGATCAACGATTTTTAGAGAATAAAATTCTTTAACTTGTTCTCGTGCACAAAAAAATAAAGAAATGACTTGGATATAAATTTTGGCTCTAAAATATATTATTTTCGTATATATTTTATGCCTAACAAGTATCTCTATTTATAAAAAAAACGTGTACAATTTAGTGAGAAGAAACAATGTTTCAAAGGTTTCAACATGATCATTCGCAAACCATTATATATCAATAACAACAAACTTTTTTACAAAAAATTGTGTTGGTTTTCTTGTTCCACCTTATGGCCATGCATCCAATTATTATAGTGTCTTTGGTTTCATTCTAGATCGCAGCAACTTTTGGCTATTTACTTTATAGCAAAAGACATAACTACTACAACATATAGCCATTATTTATGATTAAAAATATTCATATAATGAATTTAATTATTATTATTTATCAATTTAATATTTTGAAAATTTTAAATAATTAAAAATATACTTGATTTATGGTGTGTACTTAGAATGTTAAATACTTCTATCCAATATATCCTTAAAAGTCAAGACATTATTTTGAGAAACTATTGTTTGAATATTTTATAATATTAATATTATTTAATTATTATATTTTAATAATTATTATGTGGACATATATATTTTAATTATATTAGTTATTTATAAAAAATTAAGAGCCTTAATTGATTAAGTGGTCAAATAAATTTAAAAGGTTAATTAGATTTCTATTTAGTAATTAATTAATTAATTAGATATGAGCTCAATAGATGTTAGGATGGTCCATTTGGGAATAATGAGAACCCTAGTTGGCCATCACACTATATATAGGCTATGGTCTCCAATCTACTTATATAAACAATTTATCTTTTCTTTTCATCCGAAGAAAATTCAAGGCATTAAGAGTACTCTTTATTTTGTGTTTTAGAAAAGTAAAAAGTTGTCATGTCAATGATTTGATTATTTATGTATTCCTAATCTCAATCCTTGATAAATTAACATGTTCTACATCCTAGTGTGTATATATGCTCATATGGTTTACGCACTAAAGTAAGATTATAGTTTTAATCTTTGTTATTGAACATGTTTGTATAATTATTATTAAATTAATTTCAATAAGTGGTATCAGAGCAGGTCTTCATGTTTGATTTATTGAGATTTGTCCTCTAAACATCTTTGTTTTTTATTTATTTATTTTGGATCATGAAACATATATTTGAAGTTCATAGTTTTTTTTCTTTTTAATATTGATATATATGTTTTAAGAGACATGAAGTTTTAATAATAATTTTTTAGTATTTTTTTGTTACACTTACTACGAAGTCTATGGTTTATGTCTTATAATTATTTTCTAAAAATTTATATGGATTTAGGTTCTTTCATATTTTGTGTGAATTTTTTAAAATAATTTTGATTATAGTATATATTTAAATGATATTTGTTTTAGTTATCACATTTGAAATTATACTCGTGATTCGAAAACTGTAATATCATGTTAAGGATCTATTTTAAGTTATAATTTCTAGAATTATATTTGTGATAATTGAAAGTTTTAAATTTGACATAGAAACTATAGGATAAATATTTGTTTGAAAATTAAAATTTGAATATTTTTTAAAAGAAAAATATTTGTGAAAATTTTGTTTTTTTTAGATATGTTATTTAATATATATTATCCTAAATATATTGAGAATCCAAAATTCTATTTTCTTTTAAAAAATTTTGATTCTCAACCGTTTATTTATGGCTATAGACAATATATTAAGATATATATATATATATATATATATATATATATATATATATATATATATATATATATATATATATATATATATATATATATATATATATATATATATATATATATATATATATATATATATATATATATATATATATATATATATATATATATATATATATATATATATATATATATATATATATATATATATATATATATATATATATTCAGGTAAATTATTTGGAAAAGATAAATATTGAATTTAAATCTTATTTTGATAATTTTATTCTTGGTTCTGAATTTTATTTGATAATTCAATTCTGCACATGAATTTAGAATTTTGAGAGATAAGACAAATACTTTAATACATATTTAGTTATTATATATTATTTGTGGAAATTTTTTGAATGTCTCTAAAAATTATAAGTTAAATCTGAAGATTTGATTCTTTAATTTTTAGATACTTTGCCTTATACTTTGCCTTTTAGAATTGATTTTATTGATTCTAAAATAATTTATTTAAAGAATTATTTGGTGCATATGTGAATTTGTTATATATATTTAATTTAATTGGAAGATCAATTACCTTTATATAAGACTTAACAGTGAATCTCAAAATATTGCGATTTGATTCTGCTAAGTACTAAATTAAGGTTTTTACTCTTTAAATTTTAGGAAATTTAAATTCTAGATTTATGGTTTATTTATAAATATGAGAAGATTTGTTTAATTTATTATTTATTATTTTTTATTGAAAATTTTGATTCTAGAATAATTGATCATTTATTTAAAGAGTCATTAAGTACTTCTGTTAACAATTTTAGCATATAATAATTTTTTGTTATATATAAAGATTCAAATTTTATTTGAATTGAAATTGAATATTTAGTTTATAGCATGCTTATGATGTTTAAATTTTACAGCTATTAAGTTTTTATAATATTTTTATTTTATTTTATTTCATGTTAATTCTTGTTTTCTTGTGAGTTTGTTCTCACATTAAGGGTCGCTAAGTAATTTTATGATTATGAGGAATGCGACAAAGCTTATGGATCCTGCCTACATTTTATGGGTAATGTCTTGTAAATTTAAGAGTTTTTTTCCATTTAATTTATTAAATTGTCTAGTAATTTTTTGATTGAGTTGGTTGAAACGACAAGTTACAAAAGCATCCTCTATTCCATATATTTGATTCAGTTAAAATTACGAAAGATATAGTATGGAGTTATTTATGCAAGATATTATAGTCGGCCAAAAGGAAGACACAGTTTGGCCGGATAATTACATAGAATATGTGGTAATTATTAAGTTTTTTTCCCATGTAGATAATGGTTGGTGTCAAAGACGCACATTATCTTACATGATTTATTACCAATATTTGATCATTACATTGAGAGTACTGCTTGCAGTTAATTCTTGACAATCCAAGATTGTGGATTAATGGTGTGTTTGGTATTTTGTTCTTGTCTTATAATTTACAATTAAATGTCTGCATGTCTCTATAATGATTGATTGATGTGCCTAATAAAGTCGTGTGAATGTAAACTCATAAAAGTATTTAGTGATTACATTCACACCTATGATGGTAAACATGTGACGATTATAAAGATTTATTGTTTATCAATATTAATTGTTAATGTTTGATCATTGTAACTGTTGTAAATGTGTCTTAAAACATTTGTTGATTAAGAGAAAGAAAACATATTTTGGAGATTGCATTTACCGTAAAAATCAGAAGTTTTAGAAAGTCGGACAAAAAGTCGAAAGAAAAAAAAATATCGGTCGGTGAATAGTACCTTTCGTACGGTGAATACTGCTATCCGTACGGATGAATAGTAACGGTCGTAAGATGAATAATGATTGTCCGTACGGTGAATAGTATTTTCGAATTTTCGGGCTTTTTCGATTTGGTTCATGGATCCATGTGATTTTGGGCTTTGTTTGTTGGGTATTTGCTATTATAAATATGTATCTCTTATATGTTTGGTGTGTGACAATCTTAGAGTTTTCACCAACAAGGGAGACCAAAGGTTTAAAGGTAGAGCATAGGGTTTCATCTATGCACAAAGAAAATCTTGAATTACACCTTGGGTTTGCATGATTCATATATTGAGAGTTGGAGAGGTAGGAAAATACTTGGGTAGAAAATAGGGTTGTTCTTGGGAACTTGAAGGCGGAGGCTATTTTCTCGTAACTCATCTGTAATCTATTGTAACAACTTTTTGAGTATAGTGAATTGGAGAGCTGCTCTCTCCCTCAAAGTAGATCGTTTGATCGAACTGGGTAAACAAACCTTCAATTTTTTCTTGCCTTATTCTATATTATCTGTGTACGGATTATTATTGTTGAAGACTATTTATTTTGGTTCTTATTGTTCTTTACCTTACAAATTGATATTGAATTTTGTCGTTATTCACAACAAGATTCACAACAAGTGGTGCGGTGAGCATGGAGGAAAGACATATTGTTGACAAGTGAGCACCATGGTTAGTACATGGCAGATCGAGAAATTTTCCATTAACAACGACTTCGAGTTGTAGAAAATTAAGATGCAAGCAATTTTAATTCAAGAGAAGTGTATTGATGCTTTGAAGAGTGAAACATTGATGCCTGCAGGGCTTACACAGGTACAGAAGACCGAGATGGTGGATAAGGGCATGAGTGCTATTATCTTGTGCCTCGGGGATAAAGTTCTAAGAGAAGTCGCCAAGGAGCAAACTATGGTTGCTATGTGGACAAAAATTGAATCATTGTATATGACAAAGTCTTTGCCTCACAGGTTGTATATAAAACAACAACTCTATTCATTTCGAATGGTGGAGAACAAATTCATAGTTGAGCAGCTCATAGAATTTCACAAGATTATCGATGATCTTGAGAATATTGAAGTGAAGATTGATGATGAGGACAAGGCTTTTCTCCTGTTGAGTTCATTACCCAGATCCTTTAAGCACTTTAAGGATGCCCTTCTTTATGGTAAGGAAGATACTATTACTTTAGATGAAGTCCAAACGGCAGTGAAATTCAAAGAATTTTCAAAGTCGAAAGATTTGAAGATTGAAGATAGTGGTGAAGGCTTAAATGTGTCAAGAGGAAGAGCTGAGCGTAAAGGGATGTTCAAATAAAAGAGGTCTGACAAGTCAAAAGTAAAATGTTTTAATTGTTAGAAAATTGGTCACTTTAAAAGGGATTGTCCTGAAAGAAAGGTCAGTGAAGATTTTGTTCAAGCTGTAATTGTATTGGGTGTGGGAAATTATGAGGATGCTGAAGCACTAGTAGTATCAAGTTTGGAAACTGAAGATAGTTGGGTCATTAACTCAGGTTGCTCTTATCACATGTGTCCAGGATTAGAATACTTTTAAACTTTGAAGATGGTGCAAGGTGTATTAGTTCACCTTGGTAATAATAAGACATGTAAGGTTCATGGTATTGGTACGATCAGATTTAAAATGTTTAATGATCGTGAACTTCTTATTCATAATGTGAGGTATGTTTTAGAACTCAAGCAAAATTTATTATCTATAAGTATGTTTGATGATCTAGGCTATTGCACTAGAGTTGAACATGGAGTGTTAAAGATTTCACGTGATGAATTGATTATTGCTAAAGGGTCTAAAATACGTGGTCTATATATTTTAGAAGGTTCAAATGTTATTATTCATTCATCATTAACTAGTAGGGGCTTTCATGACAAGGAAGAGCTATGGGATTTGAATTTATGGCATTATGAATGCCTTGAGAAAGTTTCAGAGGAGTATAATGAATTTTGCAGAAATCAATGGATAAAAATGCATGTTACCACTGAGTTGTTATTGAGTTTTTAGGGAGGAGTTGAGGTTAAAACAACTTACTTGGTTGGTAGAGAAAATTTTTAGAAGAAGAACAGTGAAAACCAATGGAGAAACCTGAGAGAAACTGTAACGGAGAAAACTCAGTTTGAGGTGGAGTTTCCTACTATGGATGCTAGTAGTAGTGAGGAAACGGTTATAAAAATCTATGATTATCATTTGACTCTTGATAAGGTAAGGAGGGTAATTGTAGCATCACAAAGGGAGGTTATGCTATCCTTGGATATTATGTTTTAATGTGGCTGAAAACTGCAAAATAAAAGAAGAAAAACCTTCAGGGAGGCATTTGAATACAGTTGGAGTCAAGGATGGTTTAAAAGTCATACTTGTAGGCTTATTAAATTACCTAGGCAGAAAAGGATAATTGGGAACAAGTGGGTTCAAGTTGCGAGATCAAGATTCAAGGGTTGTTTGAATTTGATCAAAGTTATTGATTAAAGTTTCAACTTGGTAGAGAGCAACAATATTGTTGATTGTTAAATTAATATCAACACGGTTTAAATTCAAGGTGAAGATTTTTTTAAATGTGCCTTAAAACCTTTATTGATTAAGAGAAAGAAAACATTTTTGGAGATTGCATTTACCGCGAAAATCAGAAGTTTTAAAAAGTCGGACAAAAAGTAGAAAGAAAAAAAATCTGTTGGTAAATAGAAGCCTTCCGTATGGTGAATAGTGATATCTGTACAAATGAATAGTAACGGCCATATGATGAATAGTGATGTCCGTATGGTGAATAGTATTTTTGAATTTTCGGGCTTTTTCAATTCGGTCCATGGATCCATGTGATTTTGGGCTTTGTTTGTTGGATATTTCTTATTATAAATATGTATCTCTTGTATGTTTGGTGTGTGACAATCTTAGATTTTTCACCAACAAGGGAGACCAAATGTTTAAAGGTATAGCATAGGGTTTCAGCTATGCACAAAGAAAACCTTGGATTACACCTTAGGTTTGAGTGATTCATATATTGAGAGTTGGAGAGGTAGGGAAACATTTGGGTAGAAAATAAGGTTGTTCTTGAGTGCCTTCAAGGTTGTTCTTAGGAACTTGAAGGCGAAGACTATTTTCTTGTAACTCATCTGCAATCTCTTGTAAGAACTTCCTGAGTATAGTGAATTGGAGAACTGCTTTCTCCTCTAAAGTAGATCGTTTGATCGAACTTGGTAAATAAACCTTTGGTTTTTTCTCGCCTTATTCTGTTATATTATCTGTGTACGAATTATTATTTTTGAATGTCATTTATTTAGTTTGCTATTGTTCTTTGCCTCACAAATTAATATTGAATTTTATCGTAATTCACAACAAGATTCACAACAGTAACAAAATACCACTAGAAAATTGATCTTGTTGTCTAAAGATTTGACATGAATGATGCACTTTATATTTTGGTGAGTACATTTTTTTTGTTATCTATAAAGTAATAGAGGTTATGTGTCTGCAAAATAAGTTAGATTTTTGATTCTCAAAAGTTTTAACTTTTAGGAATAAAATATGAACATTATGTTCTTGGATCTAGACCTTACATAATGATGGAGAAATTTAAATTCTCTCCCAACGTAATATATTTAAAGTGAGGCTCAAGTTTAAAAAGTGAGTACACTTCAAATTACACAGGTATACAATCTTAAAGTATTGCAATCCAGAGACATTAGAGGTGTTGCTTAAGATGACATAAAATTTTCCATATTATCTTTGCTTAAATTCTATTACTTCTAAAGCAATAAAGCGAAAGTAAACTCTAATTGGAGTGATGATTTTTTATTAATATTATTAAGCAAAGAAAATATTTGAAGCACATTATGAAATTATTTAATCTTGGTAAAACACTATAGTTTCATCAATTATGTGACTTTTTCGAAAATTTAGCATATGGTATTCTGTTTGCACAATTAAGTTTATAACTATTAAAGTTAGAAATTATTCTTTATTAAAATAATTTCATAAAGTATGCAATAAAGAAAAGATCGAAGCAAGAGAAAATAAAATAGTGTTCATTTGGTGAATACCTCAAAGGATAAGGGCAAATAAAGATTAATAAGAAAATATAATTTGAACTGACAAATGTTCAATGGGGTTGAAATATATATCATCAATTTAAAGGGCACAAATTTGGTAAAGATTGATATTTATTTTAATTTATTTTAGAATGTCATTATATGCTTAAATTTGCATTTAAAAGATAATTTGGTGAATGAATAAAGTTTTATTTTAATATGATAACTTTTTTTTTTAATGATGAATCCAATTTGCCTTTTAATTCAAATATTATTCTAGTTAATTCATTCATGACTTGAGATAATCTAGAACTGTTGAAAAATTTGAGAAATATAAACTTTAATTGCAAGTTAAAGAATATTTTGGGACAAATTTTATAATGTGTCTTGAGAATATTGAGTTTGGGAGAGAGATATGGTCAAAGAACAAAATTGAGTGGAAAGAATTGGTTATGACTCAATTCGTACCGTTGTTATTTATACATAGCAAATTTGGATCCTCATACGAATTTTATTATTCTTTCTCTCAATTAAATTAAGAAATTAATTCTTGAAGATCAAAGTCAACACCCTCAAGAACTAGAGCATGAAGTGTCATAAAGAATTGACTAAAAAGAGAAATTGTATTCAGTATGATTGAAATACTCTATTATGATAGTAGTGACACTTTGTTACCTGTTATACTTTTTGGAGCTTCATAAGATGGATATCAAGTTAGTGTTTCTTAATGGCGACGTTAAGAAATACAATATGGTGAAACGGAAGAAAATTATATGTCAATAAATACAAAGTTAATGGTTTGTGAACAGGTAAAATCTATTTATGAGTTAATAAAATTATCTCATTAGTGATACCACAATATTTCATAAGGTAATTGTCTCGTTTGGTTTTGAGATGTCTATTATGAAAAATTATTGTATTTTACAAGTTCAGTTGAAGTAAGTTTATGTTCTTAGTTTAATGTGTCGATTTTATTTTATTTAGTCACAAATGATATATGATTATTGTGTAAATTTAAGAAATCTCTAACAAAAGTTTAGCGATGAAAGATCTTGGACACATCTCTTTTGTATTAGGTATTTAGATACTTAAAGATTATTCTTAAGGTATCATCGGGTTAGCACAAAAGATTTATGTATATATTAATAAAATTGAAAATAAAATTGACATGAAAGACAATAAACTAGGGTATGTCTCAATTATCAAGGGGACTATTAAGTCTCAATCATTGTACAGAATAAAAGAATATGGAAAATTTAGAAAATTAAGTTTTTTTTATACTTTTTGGTTTTTGGGAATCTTATGTATATTCACAAGGAATAAGCATATATATATATATATATATATATATATATATATATATATATATATATATATATATATATATATATATATATATATATATATATATATATATATATATATATATATATATATATATATATATATATATATATATATATATATATATATATATATATATATATATATATATATATATATATATATATATATATATATATATATATATATATATATATATATATAAGAAGATCATTTGTTAGATAAGAAAATTCAAAATTTGAATTGTTGAAATAAGGAAACCATAAGGATTGTTATAGACACCAAAACCAAAAAAGGCTTGTGCTCACATATTATAGATTGAATGATTTGGAGATTATCAGGATGGTCGACTCTGATCCTTTTGGATGTCTATATATAATGGGCATCCTAACTCAAGAAATAACTATAAGTATTTATGTCACTTAGTTGCATATAGTAAATGGTTTTAAAAGACAACTCGAGTTATATTGTGACATAAGTCTGTCAGATAATGTTTCAACAACTATTTTATAAAGTTCATTAACTTATAAGTTGTTGATGTTCAATGATAGAACATATAGATAGGAATTTTATGCTAGTTGACTTACTAATCAAAGACTTGAAATATAAGGTATTTCATATGATTGTCATCACTAAGGATGTCCAAAATTAGTGGGAGTCACTCATTCTTTATGTTTTATAATAATGTTTGGATACCGATACAGACTTTATGTTAAGATTATCTGTCGGAACAAAGTTTATGAGGTTATTATTGTTATAATCATTTATGTATATTTTGTGAAAATATTTAATTTGTAAACTTCAATTTGATCTCAATAAAGAATTCAGATGGACCAGTTGGATATAAGCATGATTCAGAGATCATATTACATGAAACTTTCATACCACTCATCCATATCGATCTATGTCATCAAGTACATTGATGTGGTGGTCATCGGGGTTCAGTTACGTTATACGTCAACGACAATAGCCACGGTGGTCCCATTATTGATGTGTGAGGTGGATCAGATTGTAAAGTTGAAATCTAAAGATAAATAGCATTCAGATGCGCACCTAAAGAATTATGATATAATTATTAAAAGTATATTGACCAAGTGGGAGATTGTTGAAATATTTTATAATATTAATATTATTTAATTATTATATTCTAATAGTTATTATGTGGATATATATATATTTTAATTATATTATCTATTTACAAAAAATTAAGAGCCTTAATGGATTAAAAGGTCAAATAAATTTAAAAGGCTAATTAGATTCTTATTTAGTAATTAATTAATTAATTAGATATTCGCTCAAATACGAGTGAATGTCATGATGATCCATTTGAGAATAACGGCAACTCTAATTGGCTATCATAGTCTATATATAACGTATATTGAGAACCATAGTGTATATATATATATATATATATATATATATATATATATATATATATATATATATATATATATATATATATATATATATATATATATATAGATAGATAGATAGATAGATAGATAGATAGATAGATAGATAGATAGATAGATAGATAGAGAGAGAGAGAGAGAGAGAGAGAGAGAGAGAGAGAGAGAGAGAGAGAGAGAGAGAGAGAGAGAGAGAGAGAGTGATGACCAATTAGGATATCCATTATTCTCAGATGGATCATCCTGACATCTACCCTTATTTGAGCTCATATATAATTATTTAATTAATTAATTATTAAATAGAAATCTAATTAGCCTTTTAAATTTATTTGACCACTTAATCAATTAAAGCTCTTAATTTTTATAAATAACTAATATAATTAAAATATATATGTCCACATAATAATTATTGAAATAAATAATTAAATAATATTAATATTATAAAATATTCTAAATAGTCATAGGAATGTATAAATAAATATTAATCAAGTGACAAGTTAGATAAACAGGAATGTACAAATAAATATTAATCAAGTAATAAGTCTTATAAGAATATTATAATACACAATTTTTTTCAGCGAATAAAAACTTTATAAAAAATTGTTTGTTAGTATTATTTTTTTAAATTAAATGAAAATTAAAAAAAAAACATCAAAATGTAGTCAAAATATATTTTAAATCAAATATTATTATATATGAAAAAATACTATTGTTATAAATGAACACATATTTTATTTTTAATTCAAATATTTTTATATATAGAAACAACTTTACTATTAATTCAACTTTTTTTATAAATGATGTTTAAAAAAAACAAAATTAACATTTATATACGTGAAAAAAACACATTGATAAATAAAATATTTTTATATAGTGCAGAAAATATTTTTGGTGTAAACGGTGACCACTTTATTATTGATTCAAATATATTTATAAATAATGACAAAATAAAAATAATGTTTTGATTTTAATATTTTTAAAAAGGGAACAACTTTACTATTGATTCAAATATATTTAAAATAATATTTTAAAATATATATATTGATACATGGGAAAAAATATATTGTTAATTAAAATATTTTTATATTCAGAAATAAATACTATTGTTATAAACGTGATCAACTTTACTTTTATAACATTATTGTCTTATTTGTTAAAAAAAATTAAACAATTGTTTTATCTAATACAAGTTTTAATAGTTTTTTTAAATCATATTATTATTGATATTATTCTTTACCTTTTATTTTTTACATGTATTATTATTTCAACTTAAATTTAATACTATTCTTAAGATTTTTTTTTTTTTTTTTTATCTTTCAAAATTTATGATAACCGTTATCCCACCCAAAAACGTCCCTTGTGCGTAGGCACGAGTCAGTTACTATATATTGAATAACAAACAATTTACATATTATATGATAAATTATGGGTACTTTCAACAACGATTATTTATAATAACCGTTATAAAATATTATTTGTCTAAAGGTATATATATACCACAACAGTTACTTAAAGAAACTGTGATTATATATAGCGTGCCTTCAGATTTTCCACAACGGTCGTAAGACTATGATTGTAAGTTGCACATAAATAACCACGTTCTACGTAACAACGGCAGGTCACGCGTGATGTTATCTATTTTTCAACTGTTCTCGTATATGTTTTGCATAGAAGTGAAGATGAAATTGGTTTGGATTTTGAGAATATATGTTCTAGTCTTTCCATTTCTTCTTATACTCTTTCTAAAAATAGCAATAGGACACCAACCGACACCATGTGAATCCACATTAATCTTCTCGAGCTTACTATAATGGATAAGTCCAAGTGGGTGGGTTTTGTAAGAGTCGTCTCTATTTGTCACACTATGCCAAAAATGGCCTTTAGCAGCGCTTTTTTTGACCTTTAGCAGCGCTTTAAAGCGCTGCCTAAAGTGGCGCTGCTAAAGGTAAAGGCAACGCTTTTTTTTATGGAAAAAGCGCTGCTAAAGGTATCACTTTTAGCAGCGCTTTTTTACCCCTTTAGCAGCGCTTTCAAAGCGCTGCCTATTCTCCCCCCCCCTCCCCCCTGTAGCAGCGCTTTATTAAAGCGCTTTTGTAGGCCACCCTTTAGCAGCGCTTTTTTAAAGCGCTTTCTTAGACCCCTCCTTTCCTAACCTATAGCAGCGCTTTTTTATGCCTATTTTTCTCCCTTTAGCAGCGCTTTCTTGTAAAAGCGCTGTCTATACCTCACGTTTTTAAATTTTTTTTTTTTGAAAAATCACATTTTTTTATATTTTTAGACAAACCTGCTTATAACAATTAAATTCCCTGCTTATAATTCAGGCTTTAAACATAACTTGGCCTTTAAACATTGTAATTCAACACTTGGCCTTTAATTCAACACAATATAACTAAACATTGTACATTATACAATAACACTTTGCAATTTACACATAATTAACTCAAGTATAATTTACACATAATTTAAACATTGTACATTATACAATATACAATATACAATTTACACATAATTACAAATCCAATATACATTATAGAATTCTTAACTCAATCATAAATTGACACCATTCTTCCTTAATTTCTTCCAGTTTTACTTTCGAGTACGTAGCGCATCTGAATTCATCAAAATACTACATAATATAACAGAACAAGCACGATTTAATACTAATTACTCAGATGAAATATTAGTTAATTATCAAAATGAATCATATAACTCATGAATTGATCCATACCATGATTGGAATCTCTAATTGACCAGAAAGAATGATTTCCTTCATAAAGCGCAGTATAAAATATCCGCAGTCAATCCCACCACGCTGACGAGGACACTGTATTAGGAAAAAAGCGAACGAACATTTATCAGGATATATAGTTTAAATAGTTTTATAAGTAGAACCACTATAACAGTCAAACATGGGAAAATATACCTCCACTCTGATCCAGTTGATGTTGCTAGCCCTGCTTTTTGGCACTGTTGCATCTCTCTGTGCTCTGTATATTTGTATAACTCTAACATAATATAAACACATATTTAGAACAATGTCACATAATAAATAAACATATATAATTATTCAGAACACTATACATCATCACTTACGTATCAACCATGTTCTTCAGATTTTCATATTTGTTTGTATCGCCATCCAATGAATCTATATAATACACTATTTCTTTAATCGGATTAATTGCGACCAACAACCAGTGACCACTATAAAATAAGACAACAGTTTAGAAGGAAATGTTATATAATATGGCAAAAATAGAACAATTATAATAAATGAATTTAGAATAAAAACTAACCCATGGCCAGTATTATATGGCAACATAAACAACTTCTCCGTATTCGCACCCATAAATCTCTGGACTGTGTACTCTTTGACTGCTTTTGGTGTCTGGTCTATTGTCCGTGAGTTGACACTGCTAGTAAATAAGAATGCGAATACTGAAGTCAAATCAGCGGGGACCAACATCTTGTCATACAAGCGCCTAAAAAAAATATAATCAACATTAGATTATTCAGTTAAACGAGCGAATTTTAAAATGTTCAATTATCTAATTAAAATGGATCGAAGTACCTGATGTAGGTATGCATAACCCCGACGCCCAATTCTAAATGTTTGAAAACCTGGTCGAAATCCTCCTTAGCAAGTGTTTCGGAATATTCAAAACCGAAAATACCTTGTTCCATATGTATTAGACGGATGCCGCCCTCATGCACGTCTGTTGTCCCTACATATGTTTGAAGGCACAATCTAAATTGAGGAACAAATGCTCTTTTTGTCTCGACCTTTTTTTTGGGCACCTTGGAAGTTTCAGGCATGTTTCCCTTGCTGACATGTTGCGACTGCTGATCAAGAACCTAAAAGTCATATATAAGTTCAGTAAATAATTTATAATAAAATAATCACTTAAACTGTATTACTAGTACCTGTAACTTTGATGCAGCTGAATCGGTATCCCGCACAATAATTTTATCATCTTTTGTTTTGGATTTTGTGGGAGTCTAAGATCATCATGTCAATAAGAAAGTGTAAATGTCAGAATAACTTTCATGTATGGGTAATAAAACATTGGAATATTACAAGGTTCAACCTACCTCATCATCCATGAAAATGAGATTCGCCGGCCATGCTACATAAGCTCCTATCGCGTCTCCCACCACTTTTGCGTCTGATACATCGTCTCGCATAGGCAACAACGCCCCCCCCCTCTAATGCAATATCAACAGATACTTTCAAAAATCCAGCAGGGAGGGGTTTATGGTGAAGTAAGTCTCCCAGGGTGTTATGCACCTTTCCCTTGCCAACCATGCGATAAGTCGGCGACGATAAATATAGTCGACAAGGTGAAATGCCCTAAACAAATAATGATCAGTTAATGTGTCAATTAAGAAAAATGTGCTAAATTAATTTCAATGTAATATATACAATTACCTCTGGAAGCTTCTGCGGACAACCGATACTATCTTTGTCACTAGTAGCTTTACCGGCCTCTGGAGCGCGCCTTTCGGACATGTATCTCTCCTTATCCTTCTGTAATTCACGAATTTGAGCTTTCATTTCCTCCAAAGTAGCCATCACTTCTTTATTGGTTGGATTTTTTTCCTTGGCTGCTTATACAGTTTGGATGGAGTGACACCAAATCCCTTGCCCCTCACACGCCCAGAGTACTCAGGAATATTCAACACCCGACTCAATAAACTCCTGCAATCATCGTCTTTGGCAGGAGTTATAGTCTGGGATAGGGACTCTTGAAATATAGATAAAAGCATATTTAAATATTTTATACACTTTGTTCAAACACTTTGTTCAAAAACTAATGTTGTACTTACACATTGTTCAAACACTTGTTGAACTTCTTCTTGGATGGCTCCATCTCTTCCCACCCGGGCAGCCTTCCATACGACATGGTCCGGAAGAGATGTCGCATCACTTTTCTCCTCTTCCAACTACGCATTAAGACGAACAATAAAGCATTATATCCTATTATGTATATTTACTATTTTTTGTAAATAGATCATATTAAAGCATATATATGCACTTACTAATTTTTGTTCTAAGCGTGCATATCCCAAACGCCCCTTTCTATATGGATACGCAGGGTTTGATGCCCGTTCCCGATTTACGCCACTCTTAACCTGAAAAAACAAGTTTAAGTCATATCAGTTTGTTTGTGGAATAGGTATATATACTATACATTGTACATGATAAGTTGTACTTACTTCAAATTCTTTGGTTCTTCGCTTCGCAACAAATGTCTCCCATTCTGCATCCGAAATCAAATCAGCGTACTTCGCTGGACGCTCCGACTCTACAAAGTTGCCATCAGAATCTTTAAGATATTTGTTGGATAAAAACGCTCTAAATCCCCTCAAGCGTTTTCCGGCCAACTGAATACAATATTTTCTCCTAGAATCCTCAATATTAAAAGATCTCTGCAAACAAATACACATACATATAACATGTTAATATAATTAATTTAAAGATGTAACTGTCAACATAATTAAAAATGATCAAATCTCATACTTGAATCTCGGTCCAAATTTTATCCTTAGCCGCTTTTAATGCAGGAATTCTCCAGTTATCGCAAGTAATCGGAACTTGCGAACGTACAACTGCTCCAATATAACTTGTCAGCAGCGCACCATTAGGCTCAACCAACTGATCTCTTTCATTCCAATGGACATCGTACTTTACACCTCTATCTCTCGCACGGATGATACTTTTCATTATCGTTATGCCTCTTTTAATTTCGCCTTCAACGTCTTTAGGTGTTTCTTTTCCATCATGTGATGTTTCCTCGTTGCTGGCCATAATATACCTGAAATTCAGAATAACAACAACAACAACAAATATCAACAACAATAACAACATCTATATCAAATATAAACCATCTATACAAACCATCTATATAAACTATCTATATCAAATATAAACCAACAATAACAACATAAACCATCTATATAAACCATCAAATAACAATAACAAATATAAACCATCTATACAAACCATCTATATAAACTATCTATATCAAATATAAACCAACAATAACAACATAAACCATCTATATAAACCAATATCAAATAACAATAACAAATATAAACCATCTATACAAACCATCTATATAAACTATCTATATCAAATATAAACCAACAATAACAACATAAACCATCTATATAAACCAACAATATCAAATAACAAATATAAACCATCTATATAAACCATCAAATATAAACCAACAATAACAACATCTATATCAAATACAAACCATCTATATAAACTATAACAAATACAAACCATCTATATAACACAAATATAAACCATCTATATCAACTATAACAAATACAAACCAACAATAACAACATAAACCATCTATATAAACCAATATCAAATAACAATAACAAATATAAACCATCTATACAAACCATCTATATAAACTATCTATATCAAATATAAACCAACAATAACAACATAAACCATCATATATATCTCATATATCATATTAACACAACAACAATATATCATCAGAACAACAACAACAATATATCTCATATATCAACAACAACAACAATATCATATATAAACTATTTTACATTGTAAACTATATAAACTATTTTACATCAACAACAACAACAATATCATATATATCTCATATATCATATTAACACAACAACAACTAACACAACAACAACAAAAACCATCATTGAAAAGATAAAAACCATCTATATATCATCAGAACAACAATGGTGAAAAGATAAAAAAAACAAGAAAAGCAGAGTAAAGCTTCACGTACCGTAACAATGGTGGACCGACAATGCAGACGGATGGATGAACTCAAAAACGGACGGTGAACGTTCGGTGATGGTCGGAAGGATGATCGGACGGAAGAAGGCGATGGTCAGACGATGAACAGTGGTGGTTGGTTCGTGTTTTCGTTCGCCAGAGAAAGAAGAAATAGTTAGCGTGACTGTTCTGATTCTATTAAAATTCTGGAGGGTATTTTAAAATTATAATATGAATACCTATAGCAGCGCTTTTAAAGGCCTTTAGCAGCGCTTTTAAAAGCGCTTTCATAGGGTGCCTTATCAATTCCATATAGCAGCGCTTTATATAAAAAGCGCTTTCTAAGGGTCCCCCTTTAGCAGCGCTTTTGAAAAGCGCTTTCATAGGGTGCCTTAAAATTATAATATGAATACCTATAGCAGCGCTTTTAAAGGCCTTTAGCAGCGCTTTTAAAAGCGCTTTCATAGGGTGCCTTATCAATTCCATATAGTAGCGCTTTATATAAAAAGCGCTTTCTAAGGGTCCCCCTTTAGCAGCGCTTTTGAAAAGCGCTTTCGTAGGCCCCCCCTTTAGCAGCGCTTTCTTAGGCCCACCATTTAGCAGCGCTTTTTTAAAAGCGCTGTCTTTGGTAGGCGCTTTTTTTCTTTTTGTTTTTTACTGGCCCTTTAGCAGCGCTTTTGTATAAAGCGTTGTCTTTCTATGCGCTGCTAAAAGTGATTTCTGGCGTAGTGTCAAGGGGATTCCACCTTTAAAATGCTTCTGAGGAACCCGCTAGGGATTTAAGGGAAAATAGAAAGGGAATGAGGAAAACTGATGAGAAAGAAAGGAGGATGTTAAAGGCAATGTTTAATTAATTATTGTTCAGAAAAAAATTTTGAGTTGATGGAATGAAAAAGTGAAACAATAGAGAAAGTGATGGTAAAAGGAAACTTTATCTGGGTAAAAGGAATGACCAAAACTTTATCTGTTAGTCCAAATTTTTTGAAAAATATTAAACAACCTCTCAACATTTTGCCACTTGGTAGACTGGATGCTTTTCATTTGGGAAAAAACTTAGTTAGTGAATTGCGATAAATGGCTTTGTTAAGTGTAAGTTAAATTTTTAATAAAGGATATATTAGGTAGTCCTTAGGTATCTTTTGTTCTTAGATAGATAGTTGATAATTGTACTTTTATAATATCAATAGAGTATTTATTATTACTTTTTTAGAACAATATTCATATTTATTAACTTTAACTTTATTCAATTACTTTATAAACTATAATTAATAAGGGTATTTGAATAAATATTGTGAATTTATTATTAAAGTTGGCACATAATTATTTTCTTAATAATTCCAAATAATATATTTTCTTTGTAAATTAGAGGGAGTATTAACATGATGGTTAATTTGACCCACGCAAGTTTTCTAGTGTTGACTTATTAAAGAAATTAAGTGCAATTTTATAAACGTAATTTTCATTAATAATATTGAAAAATATAAATTAAAAGAATTGCAAAATTATAGAGTAAACGAATATAAATTTTTCTAAAGTGATACATAATTTAGAACGGATGAAGGATGATTTATGAGATAGAGACTATATAAGTTGTCTGAGATATTGGATCGAACTCTATAATGGTCGAAGTCTGTTCACGAGTAATGTGTGTTGTAGTTAAAGTTTGTTCTAACATGCATTAGTCAATATTGTTAGGTTTGTTAGCATGTTGATTGGGCCTTGCTTGTAAGCTCAATTGTTTAAGTTAGCTTGTAATGTCTAATTGTTAAAAAACCCATTAGGTTAGTCTATTAGTTTTCTTATAAATAGCATGTTAGTCTCTCATCTTGTATAAGAAAAAATAGGAAGATAAAATCCTAATTCAAGAGAGAGAGGTTATTTGTTATTCTTGTATACTTGTAATCTTGTTTGATAGAGAAACAAAAGAATAGCAGTTTATAACCAATCCTTGTTGTTTCTTCTTGTTCTTCTTGTTTGTTTTCTTTGTTAACCCTAACCCTTGTGTGTTTTTTGAATATAAAAAAAAATCGTTTATATTTTGTTTCAAGGCATTCTATTAACAACAAATTGGTGTGCTGAGCGTGGAGAAGATTCCTTCAACGAAGTATGAGATTGAAAAGTTCAACGGAGTGAACGACTTCGGTCTGTGGTGCTTGAAGATGAAAGCCCTACTGGTTCAGCAGAGTTGTTTGGAAGCGTTAAAGGGAGAGGTAGCCATGGACGTTGCTTTAATGGCAAAAGAAAAGACGACCATGATTGAGAAAGCCCACAACGCAGTATTGCTGAGCCTTGGTGATAAGGTTCTTGGACAAGTATCAAAGGAGACTACAACATCGAGATTACGGGTGAAACTTGAAAGTGTGTACATGACCAAATCTCTAGTGAATCAACTCTACCTGAAGCAAACTTTATATTCGTTCAAGATGAGTGAAGACAAAGTGTTGGATGAGCAGTTGGATATGTTCAACAAGCTGATTCTTGATCTTGAAAATACTGATGTGAAGATCTATGATGAAGATCAAGCACTGTTGTTGTTTGGTGCATTGCCTAGAACACATACCCACTTCAAAGAAACTCTCTTGTATGGAAGAGTGTCACTAATCTTTGAAGAAGTTCAATCAGCCTTGTATTCTAAGGACTTGAACGAACGAAAGGAGCATAAACCTTCGACGAGGGGCGAAGGTTTGGCCGTTAAGGGAAAATTCTCGCGAAAGGATGGTAAGTTCGAGAAGAAGAAAGGTAAAAGTTAGCAGAAGTCTTATAGTGGCGAAACATCTGGTATTCGATGTTATCACTATAAGAAGGAGGGTCACACAAGAAAGGTGTGTTCTGAATGCCTGAAAGATCATGGAGGTAATGATAATGGCAACACATCCATTGCTCAAGATGATTTCGACTCATCTGATGTTCTTGTGATTTTAAGTGGCGACTCAAGAAAAGAGTCGATTATGGATTCAGGTTGCACTTGGCACATGACTCCAAATAGAGAATTGTTCGAGGAGCTATATGATCAAGATGGTGGATTGGTGATGTTGGGAAACAACAAAACTTGCAAAATTACAGGCATTGGATCTGTGAGATTCAAGCTTCATGATGAGTCAATAGGATTATTTACTGAAGTCAGGTATGTACCTGATTTAAAGAGAAATTTGATTTCTCTTGGTAGATTCGACAAAAAGGGATATGCTTTTCTAGGAGAGAAAAGCATCCTAAGAGTCATGAAGGGGTCGAAGGAAGTCTTGAGAGGCGTGAAGAAACAAGACTTGTATAGCCTTGAAGTTGAGGTTGTAAGTGGTTCGACAAATGTTGCATCCACGAAACCTGTGTCGAAGATAAAATTATGGAACATGAGATTGGGCCATGTCAGTGAAAGAGGTCTGGTCGAATTGGGGAAGCAGAACCTGCTAAGAGGTGACAAATTCGAAAAGTTGAAGTTTTGTGAATCTTGTGTATTTGGTAGATCTTGTAAGGCGAAGTTTAACAAAGACAAGTAAAAAACACATGGTTCCCTAGATTACATTCATGGTGATCTTTGGGGCCTGCAAGGAATCCTTCACACTCAGGTGCAAGGTATTTTCTATCCATCGTTGATGACTATTCCAGAAAGCTATGGGTATTCATCCAAAAGACGAAGGATGAAACTTTTGATAATTTCAAACGTTGGAAGGTTCTGGTCGAAACTCAAACTGGAAGAAAGGTTAAGAGGTTGAGAACCGACAATGGCCTTGAGTTTTGCAACGAAGTGTTCAACAGTTTTTATGTTGAGTCTGGGATTTCAAGGCATAATACTATAGGAGGTACTCCTCAACAAAATGGTTTATCTGAGAGATTCAATCGAACAATCCTTGAAAGGGTTAGATGCATGTTGGTTAGTGCTGGATTGAAGAAGGTGTTTTGGGCGGAGGCTGTTTCGACAACAGCCTATCTGCTAAATAGATGTCCCTCGACTGCCTTGGGAATGAAGAGACCTGAAAAAGTTTGGTCGGGACATCCACCTAGTCTCAACAGACTGAGAGTATTTGGTTGTATGACCTATGCTCATATTAGGCATGACAAGGTCGAACCTAGAGCTTTGAAATGCATGTTCATGGGATACCCTGAAGGAGTCAAAGCTTATAGGCTATGATGCCTAGAGCAAGGTCCTAAGAGGTGTATCACTAGCCGAGATATAATTTTCAATGAAGCAGAGATGACTTTCAAGAAGATTAATAATGCTGACGAAGAGGTAGAATAGGGAGAGGTGAAGGTGAGAAAATTACTTAGAAGGGGGGGTTGAATAAGTAAGACTAAAAATCAAAGATTAGAACACAGATATTTTTATCCTGGTTCGTTGAAAACAACTACTCCAGTCCACCCTCTCAAGAGTGATTTGCCTTTCTCTATCAAGGACTTAATCCACTATTTTAATCAAACAGATTACAAATAGCAACACCTAAGAACAACCGTTCTTAGTCTTCTCAAGAGCAACTGATCCCAACTGGATCCTCTTAAGGAAAACCTTTTACAAACAAAGTAAAACTTTTACAAGAGTAAGAATACTTCTAATAAGCTGTTATCACAACAGTGATATTTCTCTTAAGTTAAGAATAAAGATAAAGCAAAGTAATATGATTAAGAGCTTTGACAGGTTTGCTTTTTGAGTAGAGATTTTGCTAGAGATTCGATGCTGAAGACGATGGAGAGGACTTCTTTATATAGGCACTAAGATCCAAGAAGTCTTGTTACGTTGAAGGCTGTGCAGAAAAGCCTAGAGCCTTTTGTCTTCACATTGGAGGCTGTGCTGAAACAGGCCTGATGCTTTTTGTCTTCACTTGCAGAATACTTTCCTCAGAATGGAATGCACAGATAAAACCTTTTTGTCTGTGTCCTTGTGTCTAGCACAAAATAGGAAAGAGCTGTTGAGAAAAAAACCAACGTACATATTTAAATCTTCTTCAAAGTAAGTTCAGCTTTCAACATTAGAATCTGAATCTTCAGAGTCTTCAGACCAAGGATCATCTGGATCTTCAGAGTCTTGAATGTTCTTCAGATTGAGCTGAATCAGAGTATGTGCAGCTTGTGTGCTTGAGCGTGTAAATCTCTCAGAGCAGAGTCTTCTATGCTTTAGAGGTTCCTTCTTCAGAATCTTCAAGAAACAGTAGTCAGATTCTTCTGGGAGCAGTGTTCAGATCTTCACTAAAGACGCTCTTGAACTTATGAAGCCTTTCATACGAACAATGTTCAGATGCAATTTTGCTTTCTTAAGATAATTTTCTTTTAGTGCCTGTAGCAAACAATCTAGAACACGTTTAGAGTATATAATTCTTGAATACAAAATTTATAATTGTTATCATCAAAACATAGAGATATAACCAAGACACAATCTGTGCTCTTACAAGAGGTTCCTGTTGAGGTGAAGCATGTTGATGTTGAATTGCGTATCCCAGATGAAGTCGAAGAAGACGTAGAAGATGTTGTCGAAGATGAGGAGACTGATAATAACTACCTGCTAGCAAGAGACAGGTCGAGGAGAGTCATCAAGTCACCTCAGAGACTTGGGTATACAGATCTTATAGCTTATGCCTTAATCTCTGCAAGTGAGGTTCTAGACGAAGAACCTAGAGACTATAAGGAAGTTATGAGGAGTCGAAAGAAGTCTGAATGGTTGAAGGCCATGGATGGTGAAATGAAATCTCTTCATGATAATAACACCTCGGAACTGATCAAGAAACCTGCTGGAGCCAGGTTAATCAGCTGTAAATGGATTTTCAAAGTTAAGGAAGGGATCGAAGGAGTGGCGTCGAAGAGATACAAGGCAAGTCTCGTCGCTAGGGGGTTCACTCAGAAAGAAGGTGACGACTTCAATGATGTGTTCTCTTCTATTGTGAAGCACAGATCCATTCAGATGTTGCTTACCGCAGTGGCCCAGATCGACTTTGAACTGGAACAGATGGATGTGAAGACTGCGTTCTTGTATGGTAATCTAGATGAAACAATCCTTATGAGGCAACCTGAAGGGTATGTCAAAAAGGGAAGGAAGATTATGTGTGCAAGTTGAATAGATCATTATATGGACTAAAACAATCTCCTCGGCAGTGGAATAGGAGATTCGACAAGTTCATGACACGCATACGTTTCATTAGAAGTCAGTTCAACCACTGTGTTTACTTCAGATTTTGACCTGGTAATTCATTTAATATTTTGTTGCTTTATATGGATGATATTCTAATAATAAGCAACAATGTCGAAGATGTAATGAAGGTAAAGGCTAAACACAATAAGGAGTTCGACATGAAGGAACTGGGAGCTACGTCCAGAATTCTTAGGATTGACATCCGAAGAGATAGAAAGCAGTCAAAATCATGCTTATCTCAAGAGGCATACCTACGGAAGATTCTTGAAAAGTTTGGTATGTCGAATTCAAAGCCTGTTGTGACTTCAATAAACCCTCAATTCAAGCTAAGTATAGATCAGTGTCTCAGTACTGATGTCGAAAGAGCTTATATGAATAACATTCCATATGCTAATATAGTGGGTTCTTTGATGTATGCTATGGTCTTTACTAGACCCGACATAACATATGAAGTAAGTCTTGTAAGCAGGTACATGGTGAATCCTGGAAAGGTTCACTGGCAAGCATTGAAGTGGATTCTAATGTACATAAATGAGTCTCTAAATAGAGTCCTAATTTATGGTGGAGCCTTGGGTGAAGCAGCAATCAAATGATATATCGACTCTAATTATGTAGGTTGTATGGATTCTAGAAAATCTATTTCTAGATATGTGTTCATTATATTTGGGACAACAATCAGTTGGAAAGAAATACTTCAGAAGGTCGTTGTCTTATCAACCACTGAAGCAGAATATATTTCCCTAACTGAAGTTGTGAAGGTAGCATTGTGGCTTGAAGGTTTTGTAAAGGCACTGAAACTTCAAGGTCGAGTTATCATTGTTAAAGTGCAATACACCTGTCGAAGAATTCAGCCTATCATGAGTGAACCAAGCACATTGATGTGAGGCTACATTTTGTCAGAGGGGTAATCGAGCGTGAAGAAGTCCAAGTGCTGAAGGTTTCGACAGATCATAATGCTACTGATATGATCAACAAGAAGTTTCCTAGTTGCAATTGTTTCCACTATATGTAGTTAGATTCAAGGTGGAGATTTATGAGATATTGGATCAAACTCTAGAATGGTCGAAGTCTGTTTGCAAGTAATGCGTATTGTAGTCGAAGTGTGTTATAACATGCATTAGTCAATATTGCTAGGTTTGTTAGCATGTTAAATTAGGCTTTGCTTGTAAGCTCAATTGTTTAAGTTAGCGTGCACCCTAAGTTACACTAGTGGAAAAAAGGATTTTTAAGTCGGTTAAAAATGACGTTTTAAGTCGGGTCCGAGCCCGACCTAAGAATTACCGACATAAGAAGTTTTGACTTCTTAAGTCGGTTGTGGACCTGACTTAACAAACAACTTCTTAGGTCGGTTAGGCAGAACTCGACTTAATAAGTCTAGCCTGCAGAAACCATTTATACCCGACCTAAGAACTTGCTTTCTTAAATCGGGTATAATTAACCGACCTAAGAAGTTTTTTTTTTTGGATATTCACACTGTCGCGGTGAAATTTGGATCTCAAACTATTGATTAAATTGAATCATATTTCATTTACAACCGGACTTTAATTTATCCAAAAAGGAAAGGTTTAAAGAAAGAAAGACCTATAAAAATGCAAAGCAGAAGGACAAGGCCTAAAGCTGAGCAAAGAGAGATCTAAAGGTTCGGGGGTTGGTTATACCTAGGGAAGGTGTTAGCATCCTAAGTATCTGTAGTACTCTACAGGATCCTCTTGTTAATATTTGTGTTTGCTAAAGTTTGCTTGCTAAGGGAAAAGTGCTAAGGGAAAAGGTATGTACAAAATTTGCTCGCGAAGACATCGCATCTTGTGCCTACGTATCCGGACGGGAATGGAATCAGAGCAATCGTAGTTCCCCTATCTAGGGATGAGGAACTCTTGACTATGGTCAAGGTTTCCAAAGGGAAGTAAGTATTCATAGGGAAGTACTTACATGGAGTGCGGCGACTCCTCTTCTAAGTTAAGATTGTTATGATGGAATGTCCACGGCGGGACGGTAATCATGAGTATGGCGACTCAAATCCTAAGGCTAGGATAAAGGAAAGTAAAGGTTGTCCACGGCGGGACGGTAAAGATGAGCGCGACGACTCAAATCCTAAGGCTAGGATAAAAGGGGAGAATGTCCACGGCGGGACAGTTAAAAGTGAGTACGGCGACTCGTGTAAATGTAAAGGAAGTTTGTTGTTATGTACAGACAAATATGTACAGGTAAATATGTACAGGCGAATTAGTTTAACCTCGTAATTCAGGAAGTATCTACCATGGGTTTATGGTGACAACCATTAAATAAGCATATGAAATTGATAAGGATGAAAAATGCATTGATGACAATCAAAGCAAATGAAAATAACGGGAACTGTGACGACAAATCGCATTTCAATATAGTCAACAGGGGGAAGAGATGAACATGGTTACAACTCAAAATAAAAAATCCTAACATGTTAAATAACATGTGTGGATATGAATACAAATAAATTTCACAAATAAATTTAAGTGGAATCACATAAAATTCATCTGCAACAGTCAGAATGAACACTGTAAACGTGCATTTCGCACATGGTCAAAAGTGATGAAAATTTGGTCAAACATGAAAAATAAAAACATGACATTAAAGTACACATTAAAATGAACATAATGAAAAAAGAATGGGTGAAAAATGATTAAAATTGAGAGAGATATAATTTTTTGAAGTTTGTATGAAAAATGGCAAAAATAAACAAAATGGTTTAACCTCCACATGGATCGAACCAAGGCCAGGCTAGTGAAAGGTGTAATGTGCACGCAAGTCTCTACCACTGGGGTGGCCATACATCCATTAACTAAACTGGAATAATAAATACATAAGGCTTGTTGTTTGATTTTTCTGGGCAAAAAAACAAGAACACTTCCATGGTTTTGCAAAACATATCATAACTTCCTCAATTTTTATCCGAATTAAACAAACTTTATATGTAACTGGCCTAGAAAAACACGAGGAACATGATGGTGGAATTAGTTTTATGAAATTCCTTTTCTTTTGAAAAATTAGATAGCTGCTGTACTTTGATGTTTATGTGATGCATGAACACTTCCATGGTTTTGCAAAACATATCATAACTTCCTCAATTTTTATCTAAATTGGACAAACTTTATATGTAACTGGCCTAGAAAAATGCAAGGAACATGATGGTGGAATTAGTTTTATGAAATTCCTTTTCTTTTGAAAAATTCGATAGCTGTTGTACTTTGATGTTTATGTGATGCATGAACACTTCCATGGTTTTGCAAAACATATCATAACTTACTCAATTTTTATCCAAATTGGACAAACTTTATATGTAACTGGCCTAGAAAAATGCAAGGAACATGATGGTGGAATTAGTTTTATGAAATTCCTTTTATTTTAAAAAATTCGCAGCTGCTGTACTTTGATGTTATGTGATGCATTTTGACATGAACACCTTAATTCAAACACTTTTAAACCAAACCAATTGTGCACACAGCTCACATAAATGATAAAGAATGATTCCCACACTTCAAATATGCTCAATGCAAACAGGTTATAAAAGTGACATGTCAAGTGCAAGGTTTTTTGTAAAAATGCATTTTGAAATGTGAAACTTGTGACAGTTTGTTTTGCTACCAAATAAATATGCTAACAGCTTACAAATGGTTGGTATGAAGTGTCTAAAATGTGGTTTTGGTGAAAAACATTTTTATGCCAAAAAGTGACATGTGAAGTGTATGATGCATTCTTTTGAAAAGTGCATTTTATGGTGTGGATTTTGTGACAATGTGTTTCAATGTTAAATGATCATGCAAACATGCTATAAATGATGAACATAAGGTGTTCCAACATCAAATTTGATGCAAAAACAATTAGTATGACAACTAGCATGACAGTTGTAATTTGGTGGCAAAATGAGCATTTTCAAAGTGAGATTTTTGATAGTTTTGCTTTAAACACTTTTACATCAAAATGAATGGTCCTACACCTCTCATAGGTCACATGAAATGGTTCTAGAGCCTTAAACACAATTAAATTCAACAGCTTGTGAAAATGGTATATGGTTTGCAAAGAAAAGCTTAAAAATTGCATTTTGAAGTTCAAAATCCAAACTACTTGTTGTAACACTTAAGTAAAGGTTTGAACATGTTTAAAATGGTATACTAGAGGTGTTTCAACAACTGGTTGGGATTGAAATATGCCAGAACCAAGAGCTGGTATGTTTGTGCTTGAAAACTAGTTTAAAAAGCATTTTGCAAATGAGTATCATGAGACACATATGTTTTGTTTAAAACACAAACTCCTACACCTTATATGAATCAAATATAATGATTTCCAAACATCACACATGCTAAAAAACACCAGGTTGTAGAATCATCATGGTAAATGCAATGATTTTGGCAAAAAGTGACACCTTGGATGAAATGACTTATGCTAAGTAAAAACAACATAGTAGGCATTCATACACTTCACACATAGGGTAACAAAGCTGTTAGAAACCATAGAATTAACACAAACTCACAAAACACAATTTTGGCATGTGGACAACAAGCACATAAATGGAAATGCAGCAGCAGCAACAAGACATAACCTCAAGCAAGGATGTTTTGTGAAAACAAGAGCATACACACTCCTTTTAGGCAGCAAATAACATGTAGAAACTATTGTACCAGCTTATGGACAATGGAATCATCCACAAGCAAAATATCATGAAGAACTCCCATATGCTCATGTTTTATGCTTTCTCTTACAAAACCAAAGTATGCCAAAACATGTGAAATAATGCAAGAGTAAGGATTATAGGCTACATACCTGTGGTAATAACTTGAGCAAGCCAAAATACTCCTAGAAAACCAGAGGTGCTCCTTCCTTTTTTTGCAAGTTTATGGAATTTGCTACTTTGTTGCAAGAATGCCAAACTTCAAGCCAGTTTGAGTTGTGTTGTTTCCAGTTGGTTTGTGAGGTCTCCAACAGTTATAATATGATATATGCGAGGTGCTAGGAGTGTTAGACCAACAAGAAACAGCTTGAACCAAGATTTGGCAATTTTTGAAGGTTATGGTCAAAGTAACTTAGTATGAAGATTGAATTTTTGATTTATGAGGTTTTGGGGTGATTCAAAGGGTTAGACACCTTCCATATGATATTTAGAGAGTGTATGGATGGTTATTGAGATATAGGAATGTAGAGAAATGAAATTGGCAGCATAAATGCAAAAACAGAATTTTGGCTATTTTATGAACTTTGGTGTTTTTGCAATTTTGATGCAAGGATGGAATGCAGCAAGAGAGGTTTATTTCTCTGATGTTTAGTAAAATGTCAATGTCCAAAATGAGGTGAGTGAACCCTCCTTTTATAGGAAAATGAGGTGAGGTGCTTGCTAGAGAGAAAACTTCACCATGAAGCAAAGTTGTGATATTTTTGAGAAAAAATCCACTTGATGGATTGCTTGGCTGTTCTTTAACCCAAAGGGCAAGCAACTTGAGAGGTTTACTGATGCAATATCAGGCTAGCAACATGGGAGGGTGGCTGGTTCAGAATGTGGCTTTACACCTCATGCTTTGAATTTTCAAACTTGGCAACTTTCCACCTTTATGGCAATGAACTCAAGCTTTTGATTTTTGGGATACTTCTACATAACCTTCTATTGTTTCATGCTACAAACATTCCATACATCAGTTAGAACAAGTCTTACAAGCTGAAGTTGGCCCACTTGGAGGAAAGAGGTGATTTTGCAAAATTGGGCAATGTGAGACTAAAGTGTGAAACCTCCAACTTTGTACACATGTAACTTTCTGCTCATAAATCATCTTGAGGAGTTCTTGTACTTTTTAGAAAGCCCTCATGTAGTACTAAAACATTCATGTTGTCCAGAAGTTCTGATTCCAATTGAAACTATGTGAAAAATCCTCCCTAAGATGGCTGAAATTAGGACCCTTAATGTAAAATAACTTAGAAATTTTCTTAGTTATTTTGTCCTCTTGTAATGTTTTTCCTTCTAACTCCAAAACCAAGCATTTTTTGGCTATGGACCACTAGGAGACTTTTGTAGAACTTGCCAAGAGCTTTCAAATGAGCTTAGAACCACCTCAATCGGATGTGCGGTTAGGAAGTTATGGTTTAGCCCTTTTCAAAACCCTAATTTCCCGATTTTCCGATTACTCCTTCATCCTTGATCCAATAGTCATGAAAATTGATATGCAGGTCCAATATGTCATAAGGAACAACTTTTTTTCACAACTTGAAGTCCAATTCACAAAATTTGGAGAGTTGACTTTTCCGTCAACCGTACGACCGATCGGTGATTACCGAGTCGCCTGTTGACATTCTGGGCCTCCTGATACCTTGAAACTTCTTGGATGAACCTTATTTAGCCATATGAACTTCATGTACCACAATTTCCTCATTGAAACACCTCCCATCACAAAAGTCAAACCACAGTTGACTTTTTATCAGTCAAAAACCCTAATCGGGGCTCCACACTGCACTGTTCTTGATTCTGGGGTACAACCTCAAATTGTTTTCACATTTGACATCAAATAGCATCCTTGAACTTGTTTCATGATTTAATCCCTTTAAACATTGATTGATCAAACCTCACAGTTTCGATTTTAACCGCGCGAAACCCTAATTCATGTGCATCTTAAACAAAGAAAAAAACTTGAACTGGGTTAGGGTTAGATAATCACATGAGTATGGTCCTAAAATGATAATGAAAATCTAAGGGTTAAAATTTGGGGTATGACAGTTGCCCATATTTAAATATCTTTCACTGGATGAGAGATGATAATCCTTGCAGAATCGTAGTGAAAGGTATTTAAATATAGAAAACCAGAAATTTTGCCCCTTAGATCTAATGGTATGCAAAAGGACAAATGAGAATATGCCCTAAATTCTAAATGATGCTTATGATGCTTTATGTTGCAAGACACCATGCAGACACACAAAAAAATAACAAAATGGTAAAACAAAGAGTAACAGTTCACTGGGGAAAACAGCAACACCGGGGGAAAGAAGCAAATGGGGATAAAGCACCCATGATGCCAAGGAAATTGTAATTCATCCACAAGGTGAGACGGGAGTAAAACACGACCTCAGAAGAAAGATCAGACGGGAGTAAAACACCGTGATGTTAAGAAAATGGGGAGTAAAGCACCCATGAGGTAAATCTTCCATAAGGTAAGACGCGAGTAAAACACGACCTCGGGAGAAAGGCAGATGGGAGTAAAACACTGTGATGTTAGGTAAATGGGGAATAAAACACCCAGGTAAAATAAATTCGTCCACAAGGTAAGACGCGAGTAAAACACGACCTCAGGAGAAGGAAGCAAATGGGAGTAAAACACCATGATGCCAGGTAAATGGGGAATAAAACACCCAGGTAAAATAAATTCGTCCACAAGGTAAGAACGCGAGTAAAACACGACCTCGGGAGAAAGAGAAAATGGGGAATAAAGCACCCCGGGTATGCACATGCATATGAATTATGCATGTATAGATTATGCATATGACATATGATCAAATGCAAATGCAAATGTCGACGACATGGCTCGACTCTTTTGGTGAGAAGACAAGACTGAATAACTGATTCCTCAACACGAAGATCACTTTCAATCTGCTTGGGGACTGAAGATGCTATTGTTGAACACATTTCTGCCACACTGATAAATTGTATCAAATTGATGATCCTTGTAGGAAGGATAAATAGCTGCTTAGGGATCCCTCAAGTAGACTGCCCCAATTTAACTGTCTGTTATAGATGAACTGATGATAACTTCAGTTTGTCTGATATTGACTGATGCATCGGGTGCTTGGAGAGCTTGCCCCAGTCTGAGTCTCGAAATATATTCTGGACAAACCAAATCTGAGAATACCATGCCTTGAACAAATCTTCAATTGATTCTTAGATAGGATGTAAAAGGAACTTTCCTCTGATAGGATCACTTGACCAAGTTTCTCAATGTTTAAAATTTCCTTGAGAGAAAAGCCAATTTGCAAACAAAAGTGTTCTTACAAACATGGTAATGTAAAGTTCATGCAACTTTTTGAAATCAAAAATCATTTTTGAAAGATGCAAAGTAAAAGAGTCATTGGTCAGAACACGGCGGTTCAAGACACTCAAAGTTTAAAGCAAAGGTGTACTTCCAAAATAATTGATTTGCAAAAATCTTTTAGGAGTCAGTTTACGCAACCTTGCTGTAGTATGCTTTCAAAATACCCTTGTTTCAATTAGGTCTTTTGAGGGTTGTAATGTGGTCTGGTTCACGGTTTAAGAAACAAAGGATAAAGGCTCAAAGTTTATTTGTACCCACCCAGTCTACGTGATGATCTCCAGTCTTATGCTCAGTTAAATCAGACTATGCGCTCATTTTCCCATAGGTTATAATAGCCAAAATGATGGCTCAGAAGTTTACAGACCTTCTGAAAAGGCAGTCACTGCTTCTTTACAACATTTAGTTGTTTTTGACTTTGAGGTTTTTCATGAGGGGGGTTTAAAGATCTCCTCCTCTTTTATTATCCCTAACTTTTGCCTGAACTGTTTTCTTGTGAAAATTACAGTCATTGGAATGCCCCAGTTTTGCCTAAGTCTCATTCATAGGTTTTGACTTAGCGGGCTTTTTCTTTTGATACATATTTTTTCTTTGTTTCTTTTTTTCTTTTTGAAAGAGAGAGAGTAACTGCCTGGATTTAATGATTACAGGGAACCATCATTAGATTTCTGGCTTGATAGACACCTTCGACACTTATTTGTTGTGTGCGAAGGAAAAGTGTAGTTGCAACCTTTGTGTGAAAGGTGTCTTGTATGAACACACAACCGAGTTAACCAAGAACTACCCACCCCAAGGTTAAAATTGCGGGTTTTTGTAACGAAAGAAACTCCAACTTCTAGACTCGAATGGGTTAACGAGGGATTATCTTCCTTATTTCTCCAGTGTTTGGGAGTTGAAACAATGCCTTACATCGTCAACAAAGTTTGATTGAAAGCATACTACAGCAATTATGGGTATAATGTTTTCATCGTCCTCCCTCCAATATTTGCATAATCAAAAAATTGGACAAGGAGTAAATATTTGAAAGTTAAAGCATAGAAGTGCAAGCAATAGATGAATTGAAATCAAAAGTTGTAATGTTCATTCATTAAGATGAAAGTACAAACACTAATTAAAAGCAAACAGCTTAAACAAAATAAGGAGAATGCAAACAATGAGAAACAAGAAGGCCTAGTGACTAAATCAGTACAAAGATGGGTTATCCTGTCTGAAACACTGGCGCTCAAAAAAGATGGTCTGCTGGAGTCAGACTGAAGTTTCACTTTTGATGCTCTGGTATAGGATTTTTCTGAACATTCGGCTGACTGTCTGTAAAATCAAGGATCCCGGTTCTAATCAATTCATGTACCCTAGCTTTTAATGCAAAACAACGCTCCAAGTCGTGGCCTGGGGCACCCTCATGAAAGGCACAATGAAGATCAGTTCTAAATCCAGCTGGAGGAGGATCAGGAGTTTGCAGAGTCTTGGTAGTGATCAATCCTTGTTGAACCAGGCTTGGATATAATTCTGTATAAGTCATAGGAATAGGATCAAACTGATTCTTATTCTGATACTGGTTCTGTCTAACAGCAGGACGCTGAGGATTTTGAACGGGTCGTGGAGCAGCAACAACTGCAGCAATAGTGTTGTGATTATACTGAGGTCGGGGATGAGGCTTCCTCGCTTCAGCCATGACAACATTAGTATGTTATTCTCTCTTCTTATGGAAATTCCCAAAGGACTTCTTTGCACCATTAGAAGATTCAGCAACTTTGGACACCTTACCACTTTTCAGCCCTTCTTCCAACCTTTGACCAATAGTTACCAGATCTGTGAAGTTTGAAGACACACTCCCAATCATTTTCTCCCAATAGAAAGGAGACAGAGTATCCATGAACATTCCAGTTAATTCTTTCTCTGCCAGAGGGGGTTCAACCTGGGAGGCTAACTTTCTCCAACATTGAGCGTACTCTTTAAATGATTCTCTTTCACCTTGAGACATATTCTGAAGTTGACGACGGTCAGGAGCCATATCCAGATTGTATTTGTATTGTCTCATGAAGGCATTGGCGAGATATTGGAAGCAATGGACGTTGTTATGCTCTAAACTCATATACCATTTGAGAGATGCCCCACTTAAACTGTCTTGAAAGCAATGGATAAGCAGCTTCTGATTATTGGTGTAAGCTGCCATCCTTCGGTAGTACATAACCAAATGGGCTCTTGGACATGAGTGCCCCTTGTATTTCACAAACTCTGGAGTCTTGAACTTTGCAGGCATGACCAGACCAGAAACTAAACACATGTTATCAGCATCCACATTGAAGAAATCAGTACCCTCAACGGCCTTGAGTCTCTTGTCTATATTCTGAAAATGTTCGCGGACAATCCCAGGCTCAAAATCCTCACGGTCTTCACCTTGAGCACTAGCAGCATTATAGTCAAAGAACGGAGTCTCAAAGGGAGCTTGACCATTCTGGGCAGCAGTATGGACCACAGGTATGGCTTCTGTAAAGACAGAAGCTTGAAAAATGGGTCGGACAGTCGGACCAATCATGGCAGTAGATGTAAGGGGTGGAGAATAGTTGGGAGGTAAACCAAACTCCGGCCAAGTTGATTGTGGCATTTGAACAGGAGAAGCATCTACATTTGAAACTTCTTGAATAACAGTCTTTTGGGAAGACTCTCCTCTAGCAATCAAGACTTGAAGCATCTCAGTGAGCTTAGTCATGCCTGACTTCAACTCATCAATCTCCATTCGGACTTCTGTATTGTGTGCTTCCTGTTCCGACATCTTGCGTCTATAGTTTGCTCTAGTCTGATATTGGTGCCGAGGAATCAACTTGACAACTCAAAGGCACACTGGACAGTGAAGACAGCTGGACATGAGCGACTGGATAAACAGAGGTAAACCATGAAAAGATGCAGATGCAATGCAATGCGATGCAAGAGAAGATGCAAATCACACATAATAGGGTCAAAGGTTCTAGATCACAGCATGAAGTCTGGGTAAATAACCAACCATAAGGTATGTACTAGGTTCATTTGATCTGTAGAACAGGGTTCTAAGAGGTTCCCAGAGTCAACAACCCATCTTTTGGATATTATCGACACACCAAATACTTGGAAATCAATAATATTCTCAAGAGAGTCTCGTCTGAGTGTAGTATCGCGTATCAACTATTTTGGAAATACTTCCTCATAGTCATCGCACTACATCCTAATAAGGCCAAAGTGGGGTAGTAGGTAATCTAAAGGTCCTCAGTGTCATGGGCTCTTAAAGAAAGTAGCATTGTTTTCACGAATACTCGATCAACAACACCAACTCTCCAAAAAGGCCTCCACTGAGCGGTGGTTTTCTCAAGTTAGCTTAGTCGGGAATCAACTCCCTATAAGCCTTCTTGAATATACCACCATCCTATCATAAGTGCACTCGAGTCCGGGTATAGGACTATCTCACCACTTGAAGTAACAACCCTGCATACAGAAGAACCCAAGTACAAGCAGATATATGTACAAATATATAAGCAAGCAAACATATAGAAAGCACAAATACAAACAAGGTGGGCTTAACCCTCTTAGGGAAGAGTCCCCAGTGAAGTCGCCATTTTTCTGTCGCGGTGAAATTTGGATCTCAAGCTATTGATTAACTTGAATCATATTTCATTTACAACCGGACTTTAATTTATCCAAAAAGGAAAGGTTTAAAGAAAGAAAGACCTATAAAAATGCAAAGCAGAAGGACAAGGCCTAAAGCTGAGCAAAGAGAGATCTAAAGGTTCGGGGGTTGGTTATACCTAGGGAAAGTGTTAGCATCCTAAGTATCTGTAGTACTCTATAGGAACCTCTTGTTAGTATTTGTGTTTGCTAAAGTTTGCTTGCTAAGGGAAAAGTTCTAAGGGAAAAGGTATGTACAAAATTTGCTCGCGAAGACATCGCATCTCGTGCCTACGTATCCGGACGGGAATGGAATCAGAGCAATCGTAGTTCCCCTATCTAGGGATGAGGAACTCTTGATTGTGGTCAAGGTTTCCAAAGGGAAGTAAGTATTCATAGGGAAGTACTTACATGGAGTGCGGCGACTCCTCTTCTAAGTTAAGATTGTTATGATGGAATGTCCACGGCGGGACGGTAATCATGAGTATGGCGACTCAAATCCTAAGGCTAGGATAAAGGGAAGTAAAGGTTGTCCACGGCGGGACGGTAAACATGAGCGCGGAGGCTCGAATCCTAAGGCTAGGATAAAAGGGGAGAATGTCCACGGTGGGACAGTTAAAAGTGAGTACGGCGACTCGTGTAAATGTAAAGGAAGTTTGTTGTCATGTACAGACAAATATGTACAGGTAAATATGTACAGGAGAATTAGTTTAACCTCGTAATTCAGGAGGTATCTACCATGGGTTTATGGTGACAACCATTAAATAAGCATATGAAATTGATAAGGATGAAAAATGCATTGATGACAATCAAAGCAGATGAAAATAACGGGAACTGTGACGACAGATCGCATTTCAATATAGTCAACAGGGGGAAGAGATGAACATGGTTACAACTCAAAATAAAAAATCCTAACATGTTAACTAACATGTGTGGATATGAATACAAATAAATTTCACAAATAAATTTAAGTGGAATCACATAAAATTCATCTGCAACAGTCAGAATGAACACTGTAAATGCGCATTTCACACATGGTCAAAAGTGATGAAAATTTGGTCAAACATGAAAAATAAAAACATGACATTAAAGTACACATTAAAATGAACATAATGAAAAAAGAATGGGTAAAAAATGATTAAAATTGAGAGAGATGTGATTTTTTGAAGTTTGTATGAAAAATGGCACAGTTAAAAGTGAGTACGGCGACTCGTGTAAATGTAAAGGAAGTTTGTTGTTATGTACAGACAAATATGTACAGGTAAATATGTACAGGAGAATTAGTTTAACCTCGTAATTCAGGAGGTATCTACCATGGGTTTATGGTGACAACCATTAAATAAGCATATGAAATTGATAAGGATGAAAAATGCATTGATGACAATCAAAGCAGATGAAAATAACGGGAACTGTGACGACAGATCGCATTTCAATATAGTCAACAGGGGGAAGAGATGAACATGGTTACAACTCAAAATAAAAAATCCTAACATGTTAACTAACATCTGTGGATATGAATACAAATAAATTTCACAAATAAATTTAAGTGGAATCACATAAAATTCATCTGCAACAGTCAGAATGAACACTGTAAATGCGCATTTCACACATGGTCAAAAGTGATGAAAATTTGGTCAAACATGAAAAATAAAAACATGACATTAAAGTACACATTAAAATGAACATAATGAAAAAAGAATGGGTAAAAAATGATTAAAATTGAGAGAGATGTGATTTTTTGAAGTTTGTATGAAAAATGGCACAGTTAAAAGTGAGTACGGCGACTCGTGTAAATGTAAAGGAAGTTTGTTGTTATGTACAGACAAATATGTACAGGTAAATATGTACAGGAGAATTAGTTTAACCTCGTAATTCAGGAGGTATCTACCATGGGTTTATGGTGACAACCATTAAATAAGCATATGAAATTGATAAGGATGAAAAATGCATTGATGACAATCAAAGCAGATGAAAATAACGGGAACTGTGACGACAGATCGCATTTCAATATAGTCAACAGGGGGAAGAGATGAACATGGTTACAACTCAAAATAAAAAATCCTAACATGTTAACTAACATCTGTGGATATGAATACAAATAAATTTCACAAATAAATTTAAGTGGAATCACATAAAATTCATCTGCAACAGTCAGAATGAACACTGTAAACGCGCATTTCACACATGGTCAAAAGTGATGAAAATTTGGTCAAACATGAAAAATAAAAATGTGACATTAAAGTACACATTAAAATGAACATAATGAAAAAAGAATGGGTGAAAAATGATTAAAATTGAGAGAGATATGATTTTTTGAAGTTTGTATGAAAAATGGCAAAAATAAACAAAAGGGTTCAACCTCAATCCTAACATGTTAACTAACATCTGTGGATATGAATACAAATAAATTTCACAAATAAATTTAAGTGGAATCACATAAAATTCATCTGCAACAGTCAGAATGAACACTGTAAACGCGCATTTCACACATGGTCAAAAGTGATGAAAATTTGGTCAAACATGAAAAATAAAAATATGACATTAAAGTACACATTAAAATGAACATAATGAAAAAAGAATGGGTGAAAAATGAATAAAATTGAGAGAGATATGATTTTTTGAAGTTTGTATGAAAAATGGCAAAAATAAACAAAAGGGTTCAACCTCCACACGGATCAAACCCAGGTCAGGCTAGTGAAAGGTATAATGTGCACGCAAGTCTCTACCACTGGGGTGACCATACATCCATTAACTAAACTGGAATAATAAATACATAAGGCTTGTTGTTTGATTTTTCTGGGCAAAAAAACAAGAACACTTCCATGGTTTTGCAAAACATATCATAACTTCCTCAATTTTTATCCAAATTAAACAAACTTTATATGTAAATGGCCTAGAAAAACATGAGGAACATGATGGTGGAATTAGTTTTATGAAATTCCTTTTCTTTTGAAAAATTCGATAGCTGCTGTACTTTGATGTTTATGTGATGCATGAACACTTCCATGGTTTTGCAAAACATATCATAACTTCCTAAATTTTTATCCAAATTGGACAAACTTTATATGTAACTGGCCTAGAAAATGCAAGGAACATGATGGTGGAATTAGTTTTATGAAATTCCTTTTCTTTTGAAAAATTTGCAGCTGCTGTACTTTATGTTATGTGATGCATTTTGACATGAACACCTTAATTCAAACACTTTTAAACCAAATCAATTGTGCACACAGCTCACATAAATGATAAAGAATGATTCCCACACTTCAAATATGCTCAATGCAAACAGGTTATAAAAGTGACATGTCAAGTGCAAGGTTTTTTGTAAAAATGCATTTTGAAATGTGAAACTTGTGACAGTTTGTTTTGCTACCAAATAAATATGCTAACAGCTTACAAATGGTTGGTATGAAGTGTCTAAAATGTGGTTTTGGTGAAAAACATCTTTATGCCAAAAAGTGACATGTGAAGTGTATGATGCATTCTTTTGAAAAGTGCATTTTATGGTGTGGATTTTGTGACAATGTGTTTCAATGTTAAATGATCATGCAAACATGCTATAAATGATGAACATGAGGTGTTCCAACATTAACTTTGATGCAAAAACAATTAGTATGACAACTAGCATGACAGTTGTAATTTGGTGGCAAAATGAGCATTTTCAAAGTGAGATTTTTGACAGTTTTGCTTTAAACACTTTTACACCAAAATGAATGGTCCTACACCTCTCATAGGTAACATGAAATGGTTCTAGAGCCTTAAACACAATTAAATTCAACAGCTTGTGAAAATGGTATGTGGTTTGCAAAGAAAAGCTTAAAAATTGCATTTTGAAGTTCAAAATCCAAACTACTTGTTGTAACACTCAAGTAAAGGTTTGAACATGTTTAAAATGGTATACTTGAGGTGTTTCAACAACTAGTTGGGATTGAAATATGCCAGAACCAAGAACTGGTATGTTTGTGCTTGAAAACTAGTTTAAAAAGCATTTTGCAAATGAGTATCATGAGACACATAAGTTTTGTTTAAAACATAAACTCCTACACCTTATATGAATCAAATATAATGATTTCCAAACATCACACATGCTAAAAAACACCAGGTTGTAGAATCATCATGGTAAATGCAACGATTTTGGCAAAAAGTGACACCTTGGATGAAATGACTTATGCTAAGTAAAAACAACATAGTAGGCATTCATACACTTCACACATAGGGTAACAAAGCTGTTAGAAACCATAGAATTAACACAAACTCACAAAACACAATTTTGGCATGTGGACAACAGCACATAAATGGAAATGCAGCAGCAGCAGCAAGACATAACCTCAAGCAAGGATGTTTTGTGAAAACAAGAGCATACACACTCCTTTTAGGCAGCAAATAACATGTAGAAACTATTGTACCAGCTTATGGACAATGGAATCATCCACAAGCAAAATATCATGAAGAACTCCCATACGCTCATGTTTTATGCTTTCTCTTACAAAACCAAAGTATGCCAAAACATGTGAAATAATGCAAGAGTAAGAATTATAGGCTACATACATGTGGTAATAACTTGAGCAAGCAAAAATACTCCTAGAAAACCAGAGGTGCTCCTTCCTTTTTTTGCAAGTTTATGGAATTTGCTACTTTGTTGCAAGAATGCCAAACTTCAAGCCAGTTTGAGTTGTGTTATTTCCAGTTGGTTTGTGAGGTCTCCAACTGTTATAATATGATATATGAGAGGTGCTAGGAGTGTTAGACCAACAAGAAACAGCTTGAACCAAGATTTGGCAATTTTTGAAGGTTATGGTCAAAGTAACTTTGTGAAGATTGACTTTTTGATTTATGAGGTTTTGGGGTGATTCAAAGGGTTAGACACCTTCCATATGATATTTAGAGAGTGTATGGATGGTTATTGAGGTATAGGAATGTAGAGAAATGAAATTGGCAGCATAAATGCAAAAACAGAATTTTGGCTATTTTATGCACTTTGGTTTTTTTTGCAATTTTGATGCAAGGATGGAATGCAGCAAGAGAGGTTTATTTCTATGGTGTTTATTGAAATGTCAATGTCCAAAATGAGGCGAGTGAACCCTCCTTTTATAGGAAAATGAGGTGAGGTGCTTGCTAGAGAGAAAACTTCACCATGAAGCAAAGTTGTGATATTTTTGAGAAAAAATCCACTTGATGGATTGCTTGGCTGTTCTTTAACCCAAAGGGCAAGCAACTCGAGAGGTTTACTGATGCAATAGCAGGCTAGCAACATGGGAGGATGGCTGGTTCAGAATGTGGCTTTACACCTCATGCTTTGAATTTTCAAACTTGGCAACTTTCCACCTTTATGGCAATGAACTCAAGCTTTTGATTTTTGTGATACTTCTGCATAACCTTCTATTGTTTCATGCTACAAACATTCCATACATCAGTTAGAAAAAGTCTTACAAGCTGAAGTTGGCCCACTTGGAGGAAAGAGGTGATTTTGCAAAATTGGGCAATGTGAGACTAAAGTGTGAAACCTCCAACTTTGTACACATGTAACTTTCTGCTCATAAATCATCTTGAGGAGTTCTTGTACTTTTTAGAAAGCCCTCATGTAGTACTAAAACATTCATGTTGTCCAGAAGTTCTGATTCCAATTGAAACTATGTGAAAAATCCTCCCAAAGTTGGCTGAAATTAGGATCCTTAATGTAAAATAACTTAGAAATTTTCTAAGTTATTTTGTCCTCTTGTAATGTTTTTCCTTCTAACTCCAAAACCAAGCATTTTTTGACTATGGACCACTATGAGACTTTTGTAGAACTTGCCAAGAGATTTCAAATGAGCTTAGAACCACCTCAATCGGATGTGCGGTTAGGAAGTTATGGTTTAGCCCTTTTCAAAACCCTAATTTCCCGATTTTCCGATTACTCCTTCATCCTTGATCCAATAGTCATGAAAATTGATATGCAGGTCCAATATGACATAAGGAACAACTTTGTTTCACAACTTGAATCCCAATTCACAAAATTTGGAGAGTTGACTTTTCAGTCAACCGTACGACCGATCGGTGATTACCGAGTCGCCTGTTGACATTCTGGGCCTCCTGAGACCTTGAATCTTCTTGGATGAACCTTATTTAGCCATATGAACTTCATGTACCACAATTTCCTCATTGAAACACCTCCCATCACAAAAGTCAAACCACAGTTGACTTTTTATCAGTCAAAAACCCTAATCGGGGCTCCGCACTGCACTGTTCTTGATTCTGGGGTACAACCTCAAATTGTTTTCACATTTGACATCAAATAGCATCCTTGAACTTGTTTCATGATTTAATCCCTTCAAACATTGATTGATCAAATCTCACAGTTTCGATTTTAACCGCGCGAAACCCTAATTCATCTGCATCTTAAACAAAGAAAAAAACTTGAACTGGGTTAGGGTTAGATAATCACATGAGTATGATCCTAAAATGATAATGAAAATCTAAGGGTCAAAATTTGGGGTATGACACACACAAATCAGATGCATTTTTCCCATTTAACAATTTACCCCCAAATCAGACTATATAGTCAAAATCATAAATTCCCTTTGCTACTTCTTAATTGTACAAGATCTAAACCATTAAATGTGCGTATGTATTTTGTAATTGTTACTATAATAAATAAAAGACTAAGTAGAATTATACAAATTTCAGACCAACTCTAGTTGCACTTCGGTTATTATATGCCGAAAATAGATTTAAACTGAATAATAAAAGTGATTGTTACAAGAAAGTTTGTGGTAGCTGTTTGTCCCCAGTACTTCAATGCTGCCAAATCATAAGCCCTTGTTGCATTTTCTTCACTGTCATAGCCACCTATGGAAAATCATAACCATTAGTTTAGCATGTACTAATTAACCATATCACGCTTTAGGGAATTTAGTAGAAACATTTCTCACCCAAATACACTGTGACAGGAGCCAAGAATTGCACCGAGTCATTCCATGTCAAAGAAAAAACAAGAAATTCAGCTTAGTGTCCCTAGTATTTCTTGTTCAAATCAAAATAATCAGTAAAGAAGTTCAAAGTAAAATAAGAGAGATAGAGAAAAGAACCTTGACGCCCTTTCCTGACACGACCCTCTAGCTTACTACTATGATCCCATAGATTCGCTTCAAATCTACCCGTCCATCTGTGCCTATACAACAACAAAAAAACTTGCAATTACGACGAACATACATGGCAATTTTATGAATGTAGATTTAATAATAAGAATGAATACCTTGAAACTCCTCTATATATGAAAATGGTTGTTGCTGTTATTACTAACTGCCTTAACTTTCTTTGACTCCCATTCAAACCCTAACCTCCTCAAACTCACTATATATCAACCCAAACACACTGCCTCTTGCATGGATTCGTCACAAAACAAAATGCAGGAAATGGAAACTTTTGATACTAGTCTCGCTTCGATGTTCTTCAAAGACGAACTAGAACCTAAATCAATCGATGAACTTCTAGAGGTTTCTACTACTGTTAAGAACCTTGGTTCCGAGTCGAATGGATTAGAACTGAATAATGATATCTGTTCTATAGATACTACTGAGTTAGGTGACTCATCCAAAGAGGCTGCTGTCACGCTTAGTTCTGAGAAAACCACTGTTGTCGTTGATTGTGATAGTTCTGAGAAAACCACTGTTGTCGTTGATTGTGATAGTTCTGAGAAAACCACGTTCCATATGCAGAAAAACATAAACCTATTTGTTATAAGGAAGCATACAAAGTCATTGGCGTGTTAATGTCATTATTGTACAAGGAAGGTTGCGTATGAAATAACTTACGTATCTCCTATTATTTCTGCTTTTTGAGCATCACTTCCCTTGCCTCTAAGAGCTCTAGTCTCTATGTACTTCTTTGCATTATCCCAGGCACCACCAGATGTGTTCAGGAAAAGTGCCATAAGGATACCAGACACTGTTGCAAACATCAGAAAAGCAGCAACAACTTTAGCTCCGAGTAAGGGTTGCCCTGTATAGTAGCCCAAAAATTGGAATAGAAAACCTGCAAATGATTAAGTAAATATACAATTAACATATCACCGATTAGGTCATAGAAAAATGAAAAATAACATAGAATGTAGAAACAGTCGGTTGATATCTAGGCATTTTCCATAAAGTTGGTTCAGGAACTTTAGCAATGACAAAATTAGAGTACACACAAAACGATGCAACAAATTCATGGAAATATTTTTCAAATATACTAACAGTTTGCCCAAATGCAACAGAGCAATGCTACTATAAAATTTTCATAATCAGGTACAACTAACAACAGTACTTACTTTATAGATCTTTTCAATGCCAAAACGAGTATGCAACTGCTTATTATCAATGTACTAGTGGAACAATTACAAGGAAATCATTTAGAATTCATAATCAGGAAATCAAACTACTTAAATAGAAAGACTTGGTGATGAGAAATATGGGAACTCTCCAAACTAGTTTTTTTGACTCGAGGATTGTGAAGTAGTATAGTATCTGCCATCTAGGCAGGGTATGCACAAAAAATGAGTAGAACACACGTACGAGTATTATGAAATAATGAGACGCATCAAAGTGACACTAACATAACACTAGCCAAAATGCAATACATGAAAAATCAATGTGAGTCATTCCATCTATCTCTAATCGTGGAAAAGAAATGCCAAAAAAAATTAGCTGTGAGAATTAGTTCAAGAGAATCAACTATCAAAACATTTCTCTCAAGAACAAGGACCAAGAAACCAAGAACAACCTCAACAAATACGTTAAAAATGACGGTAGCAAGGGACCATGAGCACCTTCTCCAAGCACTTGCTGGAACTTCGATAATCCCCACTAATAGAAAATGCATTGGCAAAATTTGCCCAAATATGGGCTGATTTAGCATCTGCTTTAATTGCAGCTAACAAACATTCCTTAGCAACATTAGCAGCCGTGGATTGTTCTTCCGAAGCACCTTCAGAAGCATTTGCACCAGCACCTGGAATTGAAAAAACCACATGACTTAAAATGAAAACCATATTGCAAAAAATGAGTTTAGTTTGGTTGAACAAAACCACCTGAAATTAAAAAATGAGTTTAATTGAACAAAACCACACAGTCTTCATTGATTTGGTTTAGTTTGGATTTCGTGAAAAAAATATTACAAAAACCAAACTAAATCAAAAAGACTATTTTTTATTGGTTTGGATTCTCTTACACCCCTAGCCAGCCATTTCCACCATAAAACGCCATAGAGCCTCCATCCTTCACAATGAAGACATCAATGGAAGTTAAACATGAACAATAGTAATTAGACATACTGTTTCCGTTAATTATAACCTTATTATGACTTTAAAATTTTCTAAACTATCCTATAGCCCTGTGAAAAACAAGTAGTAGTCTACTGAAACCCCATATGACATAAAGAACAATTAAACAATTACCAGATCAGCAATAACAGCAGGATTTCTAGGGTCATCTTCAGGTATTCCCTGTTCTACCAGATCAACAATAACAAGTAGTAAGCACCGGAGGACTGAAAGTCTTTATTTCCCAATTTATTATTGGAATAACCTTCTGAAAATCAAAGTTATGAAACCCATTAGATATAAGTTGACTCAGAATTTTAATAAATATATTAACTATATTTATTGACTGCAAAAAATTTCTTTCAATTTCAGTAAGCAAAAACATCAGCGCATGTTCCTATGTTATAGGCAACATGAAAGACTAAAAAAGAACATAAGCAATATGTGTATAAACATGTTGAAAATCCTAAAAAGCAATTTATACACAAAACCGCATAATTTCATTCTCAAAAACAAAACATTTCAACGGAAAAACAAGCCCTAAATTATAAAAATACACAATAAAAGCACAAACCTTGTCTATGAAATAGGGCCCAACCCACTTGAGCACAGCAACAGCCAAAAACCCTAAGAATAAAAACAACAACACCATTTTGATCTAGTACCATACAATGGATCTCCTCGCCGACAGAGAACACTCCTCAACCGCACCTAACGGTGAGCCCTCATTGGAACAAGGAGCCAATTTGATATAATCCCCTTTGTTATCATCAGCTTCGATTGTGATAGTGAGGTTTGACACTACCTCCTTTTTCAACTCACCACCATAGTCATCGTCGTAACCCGTCATCACAAAATGCACAGAAATAAGAAAACCCTAAATAAATTCACTCTGGTGAGAGTTGAAAAGGCAAAGGCAGAAAGACGAACCTAAGAAATTCACTCGTGAGAGTTGTCAAAAAATAAATTTCATTAACTAAAATTTATTTTAATTATATATAATATATTTTCGATAAATAAATTATAATTGGTAGCTAGCTTGGTGGTAAATTTATATTTTTGGGAAGCTGAGGCCATGACTTAATAAATAAACTTCTTAAGTCATTTCGGTAAAAGAACCGACTTAAGAAATTTAATGTAAATTACATTTTTTTTATTTAATCTTTGATAGGTCAGTTAAACATAGACCCGACATAACAAAGTTTCAAATATTTACGGATTTGCCACCGTGTGACTTCTTAAGTCGGGTTATTGATGAACTGACTTAAAAACCTCTGCTAAGAAAGTATTTTTTTTACTAGTGTTAGATTGTAATGGGTAATTGTTAAAAGGTCCATTAGGTTAGTGCGTTAGTTTTCTTATAAATAGCATGTTAGTCTCTCATCTTGTATAAGGAAAAATAGGAAGATAAAATCTTAATTCAAGAGAGAGAAGTTATTTGTTATTCTTGTATACTTGTAATTTTGTTTGATACAGAAAGGAAAGAATAGTTGTTTATAATTAATCCTTGTTGTTTATTCTTATTCTTCTTACTTGTTTTCTTTGTTAACTCTAACCCTTATATGTTTCTTGAATATAAAAAAACCGTTTATATTTTATTTCAAGACATTATATTCACAACAAGTTGATTTTTAAAATAGTTGTTAAATATAGTAAGATATTAAGTATTATTAATTTTTTAAACATGACAAGTAGTTGTTTATCTTACCGAAACTTATATTAAGTTGGTCTTAGTGATATATAAAATTATTTTAATAAAATCTTCCCTTTCTTAATATCTCGGTTTTTTAGATGAGGTATGGAAGAGAGTAATTAAAATTGTATCATTTTTTCTTTTAGTTGAAATGTTATGAGAGAAAAAGTGTAATGGCCATGAGTTTAATATCTAATGACATTATTTTTTTGTATTTTTAAAACTTAATCTTATTACTTTGATTTAGTAAAATAATCTAGAGAGACAGGCTAATTATTTTTTTTCTTTCAATTTTTACGTTTTAATATGTATTATTTTAAATAGAACCTAAATTGTTCATTTTTAAAATTTTCTTTTTTATTTTAAATATATTTATTGTTTACACCAACTGCAAAGCAAAAATGACACATATTTTTTTTATGACAAAACTAAAACTTAAAACAAATAATTAACCAACAAAAAAAAACAAAATACAAATTTTTGAACGGCCGTCCAAAAATTTTCTTCTGTGAATTTGTTAATTAGACGTTAAGCACCTATAATTTGAACCAAATTTAAAACCAATTAAAATAATCATTAACAACATTCAAATTTTAATCTCAACAACAATACCAAATTGGTGTGAAGGAGATAACTTGTGTGACTATATGCTAGGTTGGTTTCTAAAGGTTATCAATTGTAGCTCCAAGTCCACTGCTTGTATCATTTGGATTTCCACTTGTTGGACTATTTGGTGGTGGCGGAACCAAATCATTTTGTGTGATGCGTTTGGCAAATTTTTAGATATAGTTGGTTCCTCTGTTCACATTTCTTAGAGTTGGTTTGAGTTTTGGTCTTCCTCCAAATCGAGGTGTAGGTATTATGATTGGTACAAATTACCTACTGTTTTTTATAGTGGGTGTTTTTAGTGGAATTCTTTACTTTGTGGGGTGGTTTTGGTTGATGAAATTTTTGTATGTGGGTTGGATTATCCATAGTACCCTTTTTGAATATAATGTTGCTTACCAAAAAATAATAATAGCATTCAAACGTCAATCTCAACAACAATACCAACAACAACAACATTCAAACTTTAATATGAACAACATGCATCAATAACTACAACTAACATAAATACTTTATTAGCATATATGAATGTCACAAATAATAACTCTTACTTAATGGTAATAACTTTTGGTTCTTTACTTCTAAAACCATCCAAAAATATGATATCCTTCACAGATCTACATGTTGTAAAAATATAAATATTAGTACAAAAATATACAAATGTAAAATGAACAAATATATATTATTAAGTCACATAAAATATTTACTTGTTAATTTTTTTATATCCCTTCTTCAAGGTCATGACGAATAGCATGCACATTATCTAATTCATTTTCTTCAGATGAGAGATGCACACATGTTGCAAAAGAAGAGGACTCAAAATTTAAATATTAATTTTTATCACTATCAGAAACATGTTTTCCTTGTAGAAGGAATAGTAAATTTATTGTTAGAAGGAATAGTGACATGAAAAACTTATTTTGCTTAGGATGCCATGATGCGTGGTTTGTTCATATAAGTTGCATTTCAAAGATAAATCCGTGTGAATCCTAATTCATCAGATTCTACCTCAGTGTTATTGTCATTCCACTTGCACTTAAATATATGCACTTTAAAAAATAACATAATCAATATTTAAAATCTTCTCGGTGACCCCAAAATACGCTCTAGATGCAAGTATAAGATTCTTATATTTGGAACTAGAGAAGTAAATCGATTCAACTTCAAGCATAATTCCACTATTTTGCATGGTAATACGAGCATCATTTGATTTTGTATAATATAAAAATTTAATAATCTTATATGCATTACAAGTTATTACTTAAGTTTAGGTATATATGACATCTATTTAATTATTTCAAATGCACTATTATCTTTAGAAGCAATTTCGCTAAATCAATTTTTGGAAATTTTGTTATGTTATATCAATGTCCATTTTTCACTTATCATGGGGATTTTTTTTTTCTGATAAGAATTTTGCGAGCAAACAAATAAGGTTGAACTTCATCAACATTATTCAATATATACAATTGTTCTTGAAGAACTACACCTTAGTCCATTGTTTTAACATTTCTATAGAGCTTGTTTCTGACAAATTATTTGAATAAAACTCAAAAAATTCTTATGTGATGCACTGTTCAATAAATGATACTTCCGAAAGATGATGGTTTTTTCTATACCCTTTAAAAATCTTTGGATGTTGTTTTATAGATACATCTATTTTAAATAAACTGGACGACGATAAATATTTTTTTTAATTATAAATTAGTAAGGAGTAATATTAATAAAAAGAAAATTATATTAAAATATATTGTGAACATACTAAACACCCTTCCTTAGGAAGGATACTCTAAATGGCACCGTCATTATACATTGACTTGGCACCGACATGAATGTCAAGGACAAGTTGCTCCATGGAGTGTGGACTTTTTACTTTTTCGTGCTTCACACTTTTTAGTAGGTGTATTACTCGTGATATTAAATACTTCTATCCAATATATCCTTAAAAGTCAAGATATTGTTTAAAGAAACTGTATCTCACTCACGTAGCAAAATAATATTTCAAAAGTAATAACTTTTTTTTAGATTGTATGAATATTTCCTTTTTTGAAACATAAAAAAATGTATTCCTACGTAGTCATAGGAATGTACAAATAATTATAATCAAGTCACAAGTTTTATAAGAATATTATAATACTCAATTTTGTTCAGCAAATAAAAACTATAAAAGAATTATTTGTTAGCATTATAATTTTAAATGAAAATTTGAAAAAACGGATCAAAATGTAGTAATGAAATGATAATGTTGTGTTCCTAAATTTTCCGTTGATAAGTACTGCCACTGTATGCCTAATAAATATGATGGCGATTCAGTCAATATGCACATGGGCATTTATAACTTCTTTATGCTTCAAAAGTGTCTAAATAATATGCACATGGGCATTTATTAACTTCTTTATGCTTCAAAAGTGTCTAAATATTAAAATGATTGTAAATTTCCCCCGATATCAACTTTTCTAGTGTTATATATATATATATATATATATATATATATATATATATATATATATATATATATATATATATATATATATATATATATATATATATATATATATATATATATATATATATATATATATATATATATATATATATATATATATATATATATATATATATATATATATATATATATATATATATATATAAAACTTCTTTATGCTTCAAAAGTGTCTAAATATTAAAATGATTGTTAATTTTTATTTCACAACTTGCGACGTGAATATCACGTGACTAAATTTTTTTTTACTTTTAAATTGATTAATTTTTTAGTACGTTTAAAAATAATTTATATTTTTATTTAAATTTAAAATTATCACGTGGCTAAGTGTTTTCTATTTTATTTTTTAAATTGATTAATTTTTTGGTACGTTTAAAAATAATTTATATTTTTATTTAAATTTAAAATTATAATTATAGTTTGCCCACTCAATTTAATAAATACAAATTATTTTTAATAATAATTTAAATTATAAAATTAATAAATATAAATAACAAAAATTAATAAATATAAATAAATATCAAAATTAAGAATAATTTTTTTAAATAAAAAGTGTATAATATACTAAAATGTAATTAATATTTTACAAAAATAAAAATTTAAAATTACAATAAATGATTTGGATCAATCCAGATCGGGAAAATTGTCAATGTCAAAATCATTGTTATCCTCGTCATCCAACTGTTGTTGACCACCCACTTCTTCATTTCCAACAACTAGATTACCGCCACCTTGCGATTGCATAAATTGGCGCATCATCGCCTCCATTTCAGCTTGCCTCTATCTGACGTTGTTGCTCCTCCATTTGGGCTGCCGTTTCGCATCTCGCTTCAGTTATCCACTACGCCAGAAATGACTTTTGGCAGCGCATAAAAAGACAGCGCTTTATTAAAAAGCGCTGCTAAAGAGTCATGAAAAAAATAGCAAACCTTAGACAGTGCTTTAAGAAAAAGCGCTGCTAAATGCATGCCCTAAGAAAGCGCTTTCTAAAATCGTTGCTAAAGGGGGGGGGGGGTCTAAGAAAGCGTTTTTTAAAAGTGCTGCTAAAGGGGGGGGGGGGGGGGGGGGGGGTTTCTAAGAAAGCGCTTTATAAAAGCGCTGCTAAAGTGGGAGGGGGGTGTCTAAGAAAGCGCTTTCTACACAAGCGCTGTTGTAATACTCCAAATTTTGCCCTAAGATTTAGTCGAATCATCTCGCATTCCATTGCATTTTTTCATTGCATTTAACCAGTCACTAACAAGTTCGTGTAGTTGGGGGATTTTGCAGGAAAATATCATGTGGCGCGCTCTTTAGTGCATGAAAGGTAAAACGGTCTTTTGCCTGCAGCCGATCGTCAAATTACAAATTTTGGGCTGTAATCAGAGAATTTGGACCGTTTGTTTTGGTTGATGTGAATCAGGGCCGAGGTGGCTGGAATGGTTTGATTGTGGGAGATTTTGAGCTGTTGAACTAAACCGATTCGAGTGTGGATTGTTGTTAGCCGGAGATTACGAGCATTTGAGTTTAATTGGGCAGTGAGATTTATCCGGATAAAGCTGTTCATTTGAGAATCACCAGAGGTTTGGTCGAAAGTGTGTTGGAGACCAGGTTAGACGGATAGTTCGGATGAATCAGAAGGTAATAGAAATATAGCATTTAGTAGTCTTTGCATTGCATTTTTTCTAAATCAAAATAATAAAAATATTTTCATTTTCTTTAATAATTGTTTTTCTTCCAATTTCATCTCATTTTTAAACAACATGATTTCAATTTCATTCGAATTTCATTTTTAGTCAAACATATCTTATCTTTTTAAAATTCATTTTTATTTGATTTTCATTGCATTTAAACAAAAACTCATTTTAGTTTTATTGTTAAAAATGATGTTAATCGTTATTTATATTGGATTTCTATTTAATAGTAATCTTATTCCATTTTTATTATTATTTCACTATAATATATAAAAAGAATAATTTTATTATTATAATAAATAAAAAATACTTTACATTCATTATTTACAAAAATATAAACAAAGATTAAAAAGAATAAATAAATTAAAGAGTTTTATTATTGATATTAATTCAAATAAAGAATTTTATTAATAATTTTGGTTCTCTACAAAAAAAATAGTAAATAAATAATATTACAAAAATAAAGATTACATTTTTCCTAAACATGTTCTAAATTCCTAATCCTAAGATTCTTCCGATTCTCCGATTTTTTTTCGACGTTTTCCTTCGAACCTACAAAACAACCAAACAATACATTTTTATCAGTTAGTTTGACACCCTCAGAGCATTGTCATCATCGGGTGTCGGGAGGGTAACGGATTTCTCCGTCTCTGGCTCCCGATCCAATTCTCAGCCAATGTCCAAGATCGGTAAATTTCTGTTCTTTCTGAAATAAGTTGTTTGGCCAAAAAGAGATTATAGCGAAAAGTGCTTATTTGAAAAGTCGGTTTGAGAAATGTGGTTTTTTCAAGAAGACGATTTGCCCAAACGAGGCCTTAACGCCAATCTTCCTGAAAAACCAATTTCAACAAAAATCCAACAAGTTCAAACAAATAAATTTAGTTCAAGAAAACCAGTTCAAAACCGGTTTAAGAAAACCAGTTCAGTCCCACAAACCGGTTCAACGAACAAGGGGTCACAAGCTAGTAAATTCATTCAAACAGTCAGCCGCGAAAACACAGTGATTCTGCCACAAACTATCAATAGGTCAAAACCAAGAAGTCTTAAGAAGTTCCTGGAAAATCTCGAAATCGTAACAACAAAGTCATGGTTACATCACACAATACCAGCAAGCAAAGCAACAAGATGTTCGCAACAGTCAAGCCAACAAAACCGCCGAAAAATGCAAATCCCACAAGAAAAAAATCAAAGAAGAGAATGACATAAAGAGTTTTCAGATCCAGAAAGAACCCTAAGCTTACATGCAAAACAGCGACGACGGATCCAAAACGAAGGGATTCAGAAAACCCGAAGGCCTTCATCATTACCCCCATTCGCGAGAGAGAGGTCTAAAGAATTCCAAACACTGATCAGAAACATTCCAATTTGATTTGGCAGCCAATAATCTCACACACATTGATAACTTTGAGTCCGACGACCCCTCAAACAACGACATATTCATCTCATTCAACAATTGATAGAATTTTTGCGCTTCCTCATTCGGCAACTCTTCCCCATCAAAATCTTCAGGTTCGTCATAGGTCACATTCACACCAAAAATATCGCCCACCATCTCACTGATCAGATTAAAGTTTTTCCTATGTTCCATCGGTGAATGACTACTTGAAGCATGCGTATTACTGGTCTCTGGTACGCTACTCGGTAGTTCTTCTCCATTATATGTCCAAACCCAATACTTTTAAATGAAACCCCTTCTCTTCAAATGTCGTTCTACTTCCTCTGGGTCACTAACTATAGATCTGCATCCACATATAAGACAAGGGCATCTAACTCCTCCTTCGCTTCGACAACATTCATGAGAAAATGCCCATGTGATAAACCCTTTAACTCCCTCCTCAAAATTTGGTTTAAGTCTGCGTCTTCCTAGATACAACCTATCATACATCCAACTACGATAGTACCTATAATACTCCATACTGCATATTTATATAATCATTGTCTTTTTAATTACATATGTGATTTTAATATCAATTTCAAGAATTTTTATAAAATATTAAATACACGTATTAACTAACTTATTATTATTCTTAACATAAACTTATATTAACCAAAAGTTACTATTAAATAATAACTATTAAAAATTTAAACTATTTAATATATATTCTTCTTAAATATATATTTTTTATTTTAACTATTACACATGCTATATATTATTAAACATATACTATTAAAGATTTATTCTATATATACTATTAAACATATATATTTTTAATATATAAATTTATACTATATATAAAAATCTGTTTTTAATAATAAAAATATTATATAATAAAAAAAATAAAACAAAAATCTTTTTTTTAATAACAAATAATAATAATATAAATATAATATTATTTCTAATGTAAATATAACCAAATAAAAATAAAATATTAAAAATAATATATTTGATTTTTAATATTCAGTTTTGAATATATAAATTTATACTATATATAAAAATCTTTTGTTAATTACAAATAACAATAATAATATAAATATAATATTGTTTCTGGTTTAAATATAACCAAATAAAAATAAAAAATTAAAAATAATATATTTGGTTTTTAATATTCAGTTTTTAAAGGTTATAAATTTATACTATATATAAAATTTGTTTTTAATAAAACATAATAACAAAAATCTTTTTTTAATAACAAATAATAATAATATGAATATAATATTGTTTCTAATGTAAATATAACCAAATAAAAATAAAACATTAAAAATAATATATTTTATTTTTAATATTCAGTTTTTAATATATAAATTTATACTATATATAAAAATTTGTTTTTAATAACATATAATAACAAAAATATTTTTTTAATAACAAATAAAATTAATAATAATATAAATATAATATTGTTTCTAATGTAAATATAACCAAATAAAAATAAAATATTAAAAATAATATGTTTGGTTTTTAATATTCAATTTTTAAAGGTTATAAATTTATACTATATATAAAAATTTGTTTTAACACATAATAACAAAAATCTTTTTTTAATAACAAATAATAATAATATAAATATAATATTGTTTCTAATGTAAATATAATCAAATAAAAATAAAACATTAAAAATAACATATTTGATTTTTAATATTCAGTTTTTAAAATATAAATTTATACTATGTATAAAAATTTGTTTTTAATAACAAATAATAATAGTAATATAAATATAATATTGTTTCTAATGTAAATATAACCAAATAAAAATAAAACATTAGAAATAAGATATTTGGTTTTTAATATTCAGTTTTTAAAGGTTATAAATTTATCAGTCAACCTACAGCACAGTCAATCATCACCTCTTCGTCAGATATTTTTTCCTCCTAAATGGTTGCGACGTGATATTCACGTCATAATACAAAATTTGAAAATTTTCTCCTTCCCGATTCAGTAGATCTGTCGTTTTAATTATTATTTTTTATAATTTACATGTTACGACGTGATTTTCACGTCACAAAGGTTTTTTTTTAGTTTTAAATTTGACAGACCATGTGCTACATTTATTTCTTATTATTTTTATATTAAACATGTTAGTGACGTGAAAATCACTTCACAACTGTCTATATTTTGCCACGTGATTTTCACTTCACTAATCACGTGGCTGGACACAACTTTTCTTGTAGTGACATCTTATCCCATCTCATCATATTTTGTAATTCACAATTTGCAGTTGCAAGTGAAATAACAGAATTTTCACAGTTTGTGGGCAGAGAGTTCTCTGCAGAAAATTGTTCATCTTCTTCTTCTCCAACGTTTACTTTCTTTCTTTCCTTATAAACTTTTCTTTCATTGTAATTACATGGGTTGAAACAATCTTGAGATCAAGATTGATTGAGTGGAATTCTTCATAGGTTGTGGTTGAATTTCTAAAATCTGGTATCTAGAGTTCCGATTGCAATTCAAGGAAGGAAAATCGTGATGGCGATGAATCATTCAAACGGTCACCTTTCGGCAAACCTTCTAATTCTCAAAAAAGATGATTATGAGAATTAGTGCAAGAAGATTAAGGTGGTTTTTTGTTATCAAGATCTTTGTGATCTTGTGAAGAGAGGAGTAGCATCGCTTGCAGAAAACGCGACAGATCAAGAAAAGACTGCATTCAAAGAATTGAAGAAGAAAGATTATAAAGCTCTTTTTATAATTCATCAATGTGTAGATCCAGATAATTTTGAAAAGCTTATTGATATAGAATCAGTGAAGGAAGCGTGGGAGATTCTTGAAAAGTCGTTTGGAGGCGCAGAAAAGGTGAAAGAGGTGAGGTTACAAACTCGCAAGAGAACTTATGAATTGTTTTAGATGGAAGAATGTGAAAGTATAACGGATTTTTTCACTAGAGTTACAAAGCTGGTGAATCAAATCAAGGTATGTGGAGAAGTGTTGACATCAAGATTAGTTGTTGCAAAGATCTTGAGGTCGTTGGCTCCAAAGTTCGACCATGTGGTAGTAGTCATAGAAGAGTCGAAAGACTTTTCAGTATTGACGAAGGAAGAGCTTCAAGGGACGCTTGAGTCTCATGAACAAAGGATGACTGAGAGAGCTGCAGGAAAGTCGCAGTCAGAAAAGGAAAGGAAAAGGCAAAGGAAGCTAGAATGGAAACAAAGGTAGAAGAAGCTACAACAATTCGACTGGTCGAAATCAACAGAAAGGAAATTGGTAGAATCAAAGAAAACCCTGGAACCAAGGCAACCAAAGAGGTGGTGCTGCAGGTAGAGGAAAAGGTGGTGGACAAAAGCTTGACAAAGTCACATTCAGTGTTTCAATTGTCAGAAGTATGATCACTATTTTAGTGAATGTCGAGAAAAGAAGAATCAAGGAACTGATGCAAAGATTGAAAAGCATGAAGAAGAAGAGACGTTGCTAATGCTCACAACAAGAGACGAAGAGAGATTCCAGGATCAATGGTACTTGGACTCAGGATGCTCATCACATATGACTGGAAGGAAATATTGGTTTATCAACATGAAGCCTTCGTAGAAGAACATGGTGAAATTTGCAAATGACAATATTCTAGCAGCTAAAGGTATTGACGATGTTTTGATTATGAGGAAAGATGGCAAGCGGTCAACAATGTTCAATGTGTTATACATACCAGACATGAAGAGTAATTTCCTCAGTATAGGAAAACTAGTCGTAAAGAACTACAAGGTCTCGATTGAAGACAAGATGATGAGAGTTATTGACGCAGGTGGTAAGTTGATCTTGAAGGCTACAATGTCTCAGAATAAGACCTTCAAAATTGAACTCAATGTGGAGCACAAGTGCCTAGTAACTGCAGCCAGCAGAGATGAATGGTTATGGAATTTTCTACTAGGCCATCTCAACTTCAATGACATCAGAGTGCTAAAGAGGAGAAATATAACTTCAAGATTACCTAAAATTGAAATTCAAAGTGAAGTTTATGAAGAGTGTGTTCAGTCGAAACAACACAAGAATATCTTCAACAAGGATGTAGGAAGGAAGTCATATACTCTGATGTATGTGGTCCAATCCAGGTGGATTCGATTACAGACAATAGATACTTTGCCACGTTCATAGATGATACAGTCTAAAGCTATGGACTTACCTCATCAAGAAGAAAAGTGATGTGATGGAGGTATTTTCTAGATTCAAATCTATGGTCGAAAGATAAAGTGGTCGAAAGCTGAAAATTCTGAGAACTAAGGGTGGAGGAGAGTATGTGTCGAAAAAGTTCAATGTATTATATGAAAAAGAAGGAATTATGCATGAGGTGGTGCCACCCTATACTCCACATCAAAATGGAATTGCAGAAAGAAAGAACAAAACCATCATGAACATGGTGAGAAGTATGTTGAATGGAAAGCATCTACCCAAAGAGTTACGGGGAGAAGCGATTTCGACAGTAACATACATATTAAACAAATGTCTGACGAAGAAGCTTAAAGAAATTACACCAAAAGAATGTTGGTCTAATGTCAAGCCTAGCCTTAGTCACTTGAAGGTGTTTGAATCTATAGAACGTAGACATGTGCCAGATCAGTTGAGAAGAAAGCTTGATGATAAGTCAAATCAAATGATCTTGATAGGATATCATTCGACTGGAGGTTACAAGTTGTTCGACCCAATAAATGGACAAGTAGTGATTAGCAGAGACGTAATCATAGGTGAGCTTAAAGAATGATATTGGACTGAGAATGTCAATAAGGATTTAGTTAGAATCTCTTGTGAAGTACCAGGCACTGAATTTGAAAGTGAAGTTCGACAGGAACAAGTCAGAGATGAAGCTGGCCCAAGCAGACCTCGACAAACAAGACACATGGATGCAAGGTTGCAAGAATATGCGATTACATCAGATGATGTGGTCAATTAAGAAGGTGAACTGGTACACTATGCTTTTTACGCAGATGTCGAACCAGTCAATGTAGATGAGGCATTGAAAGATTCGAAGTAGGTGAAAGCATGGGGAGTTAGACTCCATCGAAGTCAACAATACCTGGTCACTTCTCGATTTGCTTCAAGGCAAGAAAGAAATTGATGTGAAGTGGGTTTACAAAGTGAAGGTGAATCCTAAAGGAGAAGTAACTCGACACAGGGTGAGACTTCTGGCAAAAGGATTTCTTCAGAAGGAAGGAATCGACTTCGACGAAGTTTTTGCACCAGTTGCTTGGAGTTTGAGAAAGGATCCAGTAGTGACACTGTCATCATGTGAAGTAGAATATATAGCCGCTTATCTTTGTGCATGTCAAGCAACTTGGATGGTGAACCTGGTCAAAGATATCACAACAAAGAGTCATGTAGTAATTACCATGAAGATCGACAGCATGTCAGCTATCAACTTGGCGATAAATCCAATATCACACGGTCAAAGCAAACACATCGAAATGAGGTTTCATTATCTTTGAGAGTAGGTAATAGAAGGGAAGATGAACTTGAAATACTGTAGAACTAAGAATCAGATTGCAGACATCATGACGAAGGGGGTTCCAGTCGAAGTATCCAAGAAGCTAAGGTCTATGATGAATGTAAATAGTTTAGACACAATAAATTAGGTGATGTGTTATATATGTCATTCATTGTTTTAGAAAGATTAGATTTGATTTAGAAAGATCAGATTTGATTTAGCAAGATTAGATTAGATATTTTTGGGTTTTTATGGTTTGGACATTGGCTTGGGGTGCAAGTTAACCTAAATTTATAAATAGGGAGAAACCCTTATTTTGTAAACATCTTATCTCATATCATCTCATCATATTTTGTAATTCACAGTTTGCAGTTGTAAGTGAAATAACAGAATTTCCACAGTTTGTGGTCAGAGAGTTCTCTCAAGAAAATTGTTCATCATATTTTTCTCCAATATTTACTTTCTTTCTTTCCTTATAAACTTTTCTTTTATTGTCATTACGTGGGTTGAAACAATCTTGAGATCAAGATTGATTGAGTGAAATTCTTCATAGATTGTGGTTGAATTTCCAACAATAATTACGTTATTGATCTTATAAAAAATATTTTATTTAATATGTGTATGATTTTTAATAAAGTAAGTAGTTAATTATTTTAATTATAATGATATATTTATTAATTGTAATTATAAATTAGTTAAGTTGAAAGAAAATTAATAAGTAAAAATATGATAGTGAAAAAATAATAAATATTATATTAATATTATAACAAGTAATTAGTTTAAGACAAGAAATAACAAATAATATAAGAAGTTCAAATAATATTGTACATTGTTAATTTTACACAAAGAAAATATAATTAATTTTAAATAGGAAAAAGAAGTTATGCGTAAATACACTTTACTTTTTATTATGTGACTGAATTTCGGTTTATTCGGTAAATTATTATTATTTTTTGGATTCCTCCTTTTAAATGTTTTGATTCTGTTTCTTAACCTCCTTTTATTCCTGTTTTGATGGCGTAGAAATTATGGATTTTTCATATTTGTTGACTGGACTGATTATTTATTTATTTTTTTTTTTTAAATTCACATAAATTTTTTATTTAGTGATTTGACGGTCGTCATGGATCAAATCAAAGTATAAATAATTTTATAATGAATTCATTCCATAAGATGTATTCATCGCCACGACACCAAAATACCTAAAATAATCATAGTAAAAATTATTCATTTTATCAAAAGACCATCAAAGAACCAATGTCATTTCAATCCTTAACAGAATCGTCCATCTACATGAGCCAATTTTCTTGATTTTCCTGATCATATAACCAAGTATTGTGCACAACTTTTTCAATCAATTCATAATGCTAATTAGGCTACATAAATTGCCAAATTTTATAAAAAAAATGTATGTTGAAGAAAAAATATTAAAATTAATTAACTCATTCAAAATTATTTCTTATTATACTGTATTATAATAAGATTATTTTATTATTCTTTTTAAAATAAATTAATTAACTCTTTCAAAATTAATTATATCCTTTAAAATTACTATAGTAAGAGTATTATAAAGAAAACTACTGTATAATAACTTAGTTTTATTTTTTATTTAAACATAATAATATTATAAAAAATAAAATTTTAACCACTAATATTTATTTAAATGAATAACATAATTAAAACTAATGATATAATTATTTTTTTGCAAACCGTTATATCAACAACACACATGCTGGTGTTTGGAGTGCCTTCCAGGGCTCAAACTTTATTGGAATCAATTTTTGAAAATTGTCGATTTTATATTTTATAGGGTAAATCAAAATTCTCTCTAGGAAAGTGTATTTAACCCTTAATAATATTTAAAATATAAATTAAAAAGAATTGTGAAATTATGGGGTAAATGATATTAAAGAACATGGAAGAAAAAAATATTAATAATAATTTATTTATTGTGTAAATTAATATGTAGATTAAGACAAATATAAATTTTGTTAAAATGGTATATAATTTAGAATGGATGAAGCATGATTTATGAGATAGGGTTTATAAGTTGATTTTAAAATCAAGATGTTCTCAAATATAGTCTCATATGTAAGATATTAAATATATTTATTAATCTAAACATATTAAGTATTTGTTTATCTCTGCATATACATATGAAAATTATATTAAGTTGGTCTCATTGATATACACAATTATTAAGGGTGGCGAAATGGATGGATGAAATAGATATAGATTGGATTGCTAATGGATGGATTAAAACAATTTATTAGTCCATTAACAATCCACTAATCTTTTTAAAAAATTATCCGATCCAATCCATCCATTAACATATTTTTAATGGATCCATCCAACTTTTTTTATTTCGAAAAAGTAAATGTATTTTTTTATTTTATTTTTGAAAATTTTATTTTTTGTATTTAAAAAAATTGTTTTTTTATTTATTTATGAAAAAAATTGAATTTTTAAGAAAAAATTGATATTTTAATTTTTGAAAAATATCGATTTTTTTTCGGGAAAAAAATTGTTTTTTTTTTTATTAAAAAAATTGGTTTTTTGTTTCGGAAAAAAAATATTTTTCTAAAAAAAAACGTTTTTTATGAAAAAAAATCGTTTTTTTTTCTGAAAAAAATTGATTTTTTTGGAAACATTCCAGTTTTTTTATTTGAAAAAAATCAATTATGTTCTTTTAAAAAATCTATTTTTAATTATTAAAAAAAATAAATCTAACGAAAATAAAAATAATTCATTAGATCCTTAAATATATGTTGGATGAATCGAATCCATTCATGCATATAAATAGATGTATTTAATCAAATCCATTAACTTATTTTTTATGTGGTGGATGAATTGAATGAATTTTTTGATGGATGGATTGGATGGATTTTTCCTTAATGGATTCAATTGACACCTCTAACCATTACTTCATTAAAATCTTTTTTTTTTTTTTTTTATAATATCACTGTGAAAAATACTTTTTACCCTGATTAGAAATAGTGTTTAATCTCAATTTGTTAGGTGAGATAACGAAGAGCGTCATTAAAATTACATTACTTTACCTTTCAGATAAAATACTACGAGAAAAAAAGATGTAATGGTCATGAGACGTTTGATCTCTAACGATAATATTTTTTGTATTTTCAAAGGTGGATAGCACGCCCCATTTCCTCCTTTGTAATAATGAACACTGAGATAATAAACATAGTATTATTTGTTAGATTAATTATTTAATTAATCAAATATAGATTGAAATAATTAATTATATTATGGTCGATTGTTATTAAACACTAATTAGATGAATTATTTGATTGAATTTTGTACTTGAATGGACCATTATGGGTTGGACCATTCAGTTAAGTCCAACGAGAGGTCACTGTCCTAAGCTGTTTATCTATTTAAGTGTCTTTCCATTAGACAATTAACATACTCTGAAAATCCTAAACGACAATGAGGGTAGTAATCCTTTCATACTGACTATTTATTACTTTATAAATACTTATGTTGAGAATATTATATTCTTATGTTAGTAATAAAGTTTATGACTATTTGTGTTATATCCTCAATAATAGTTAAATTTAGAGTCTCATATTTTTCCGTTGCGTATAACATAATAAGTTTCTCATATGTGTGTAGTTATATTTATAGCATTTGAGTATTGACTGAGTTATTAAGATGTTATGTATAATTATATATTATGGATTTGATCTCACTCAGTTGATGGTAAATCTTTTATATAACCATCATATTCTTTCATGTGAAATTAACTAAATAATGATATATTTCATTTATGTGCAAAATCTGTGGCTGAAATGATGTTATATTATACATCCATTTCTCTGTATAGTTTTGCACTAAAATAAAGTTAGTATCCCATTATATAATAAGAGTATTTAATATTAGTGATAAAGCTTTATTCTATTGGATCAGTGGGAGTGCATGGGTACACAATCATATAATCTAAAAAAAAATAGATTATTATTCTCATAGTATCATATATTCATGCGCGCACTGTAAATATGACATATTTTAAAAAGACTTCAAAATATGAAATAATTATAAGAAGTCTTATTATGTTATACTGAGATATATATTATTCTCTTAATATCAGAAAACATCATAATTTGATGTTTAGGTCGATATTGAAAAGACACAATAATTCTTTAACATGCAATAATATTGTGTTATTTTATCTTCAATAGTTCACATTTGTCAGATCATAATATGAAAGTACAAGTAAATATTAATACTCCTATCGAGTATGATATTGTGTTATAAAGGTACTTATGATTAAATGTAATTACTCTCGTAATAGGGTATCTCTATATGTAATTACTATTCTTAGACCTATATGGATATTCTATGACCTATAATTTAAAACTCATTGGTATAATCACATACCATAGACTTATACACATGAGTAAGTCTTATGATACTTTGAGTTAGTGGGAGTTTATCAATAGCATTTCATATGCTTGGGCCATTTTTTATAGCATATTACTCTGAAGTTAAATATGTTACTCTAAAGTCATTATTTTTTATATAAAGTTGTGAGTTTTAATATGTATGATTTGTCTTCCCTATCAGATACAATTTCTGCAGCTTTGAAATTTACTTCTTTTTGATTTATTAGTGTTTTGACCATTATTGATATTATAATATTAAAATTAATAATTTTAATAATTAATTATTGTCATTTAAGTGAGAGATTGTTAGATTAATTATTTAATTAATCAAATATGAATTGACATAATTAATTATTAATTAATTATGTTATGGTCTATTATTATTAAAGACTAATTAGATGAATTGTTTGATTGGATTTTGTGTCTGAATGGACCGTTATAGATTGAACCATTCAGTTAAGCCCAATGAGAGGTCATTGCCCTCATCCGTTTAGCTATTTAAGTGTCTCCCCATTAGACAATTAACATACTCTGAAAATCCTAAACGACAATGAGGGTAGTAATCCTTCATACCAACTATCCCTGACGGTAATCTCTCCAATCCAAAAAAGGTACACCGTTCTTGATTATTCTTAAATATATAATATTTTATAATTTATATCTATTAAATTAATTTAAATACTTCATTATTATCTTGATTTAGTAAAATAACTTAGGGGAAAAGCTTCTTAATTGCCTTTTTTGAAAGAGAAACATTCTTATGTTTCAAATATATTTATCGTTAATGACACACACACAACAAATGATTAACTAACAAAAGAAAAAAAAACCAAAATGAGAACTCTTGAACGGTCGTCCAAAAGTTTTCATCTGTGAAATTTGGTAATCGATTGTTAAACACCTATAATTTGAATCAAATTTGAAATCAATTAGGATAATCAACAACAACAACAACATTAAATTTTCAAACCATTTATCTAAACAACAATAACAATAATGTTAAACCTTAAATCTCAATAATTAGAATAACATTAACCTTTCTACTAACAAGAATAAGGTTAACTTTGCTTACAACAATGACAACAATATTTAAACTTCAATCTCAACAACAACAACAACAACAACAACAACAATAACAACAACATTCAAACTTCAATCTCAACAGCAACAACAACAACATTCAAACTTCAATATCAACAACATACATCAATAACTACAACTAACATGCATAAATATTATATAAGCATATATGAATGTCACAAATGATAACACTTACTTAAGTGGTAATAATTTTCAGTCTTTTACTTCTAAAACCATCAAACAATATGGTATCTGATAAGTGCTAAATTGCATTAATTATGAGTGTAAATAATTGACACTTTTTGGTTTAATTCAACCAATAAACCTCAACTTTTATGCATATGTTGTATAGTTTACGTTATAATGTATATATTGTGTATTATATAAATATCATTGAGTTTAATTGTTATTCTCTCATTTTTTTAGATATACAAGCAATGATATTTTGTCATTGTCTTATAGAGCATAGAATAAGCTTTCCAACGCTTCCGACCGCGCGTAAAACAAAGTTACGGTTCAAAAGTTATGGTCAAAACAAGTGTTGTTTTGCTGTATGTTCGCTAGGCAAGTAAAAGTTTGCAGTGCGAACAAGAAGTTCTAAGATGCGTGAAAAACACTATTTTGGTAGCAGAAAAAGAGGCATAAGTTCGCTGTGTAAACCGGACTTCGTTAGGCGAACACTGGAACCCATTTTTGCCTATTTAAGTGATTTTTCAGCATTTTTTAGGTTATGTTGTTTGGGAACTTTTTATCCCAACTTCATCAAACACATTCTTGAGTAGATTTAGCTTAGAAACAACATTGGAGGGTGCATCTTGAAGATTCGAAGTCGAATCCACTTCAATCGAAGTTGACAGACCGTGAGATTTGTGTTCTTCTTCCTTCCTCTCTATGTATTTTTAATTTGTTGGGGTTTTGTATGTAAGTTTATCTTGATTGTATGTATATTTATGAATCTTTGTATAAAATCTCTTTTAAAAGTCTTTATCGATGATTATCTTGATCTTTTATTTAATGGGTTTGGATTGCTATAGACATATACGGTTCGAACTCGATCTAAGATGAACATCTGTTAGATTCTAAACTCTAGACATAGATTTAGGACTAATATTCACGTGGGTATCGATTCTTAATACTTCGTGTTGTCGAGTTGCGTGAGACATCACCGATGAGACGATACAGTTGATCTCTCGACTTTTCATTAGATATAACCTCTGTCGTGAGCGATACGTGATGATGTTGATGAGCGATTTAGGTTGCGTGCATTTGATCCATATATTTTTTAGTACATGATGGGTGGAACAAAATACAACTCCTGACGAGTTTTCTCATTTCTTAAGAATGTATTTATTTTCTTGTTTTATGTTTTTTTTTCTTTTTCATTTTTATCCCAAACCATTCAAACCCAAGCTTAGAGACGTAGAGATTGTCGAACGACATTATTTCCCTCACACTGATCCATGTGGAGACAACATAAATCTTGGAGGAAATTCTTCCAAAAATAATATTTTTACTTGCCACTTTATCGCTCCAACAGTATCATTCGACAACTCTTCATGTTGAGAAAATAAAAATATTAGTACAAATTATACAAATGTAAAATAAAAAAATATATATTACTAAGTCATACAAAATATTTACTTTCTAATTTTCTCATATCCCTTCTTCATGGTCATGGCGAATAGTTGATAACGCGAAATCATATCGTTTATTTGGCTTGATTTACATGCATTTATTTGTGACTATTGTTAATTTATCTTGATTTATATTCTATTATACGGTTAATTTACTTTGTTTTGCAGATTGTGGAGAATTTGGATTAAAGAAAGAATAGAAGAAGAAATGGAAGGAAAAGAAAGAAATTGAGAAGAAAAACAGAAAGTGCAGATTTTGTGCGTGTGACGCTCGTCACAGCTTCCTCACGCTCGTCATGAGCATCACGGTCGTCACAAGACTATCACGGTCGTCACGTTCAACACGACCGTCATGAGCCAAGTATCAGAATAAAACAGAAGTCTGCACGACCCTCAACTAAATTTCTTCCTGCACTTTCTCCACTCACTGCCCACTACTGGAAGTTACTCTCACTCCCTCCATAACTCACCCATGATCTCTGGAAGTTGAGCAATGAAAGATCTCTTATAAATAGGCCTTAGATTCACAGGTTTAAGGGGTGGCTTCGACGTATTGAAGTGCTGCCAAGATTTATACTGAAGCTATTTTACTTCTTTTATTTCCTTTCCGTTTTCCTTTTAGTTCAGAGCATTGTATTTCTGCAATTTTATTTCGCCAAAGTAGAATCCTGCCAACATTGTGGAGGACTGCTCTTCAATTTCAGTACTACTTTCCAGGTTCTTATTAATTGAATTATTACTTTATTTTCTGTCATAATATATGTTTTATCATTTTGTTGTTTATGTTTATTTCCGTTTGCATTAATTACCATGTCTAGCTATACCGAATAAGTCGGTATGTAATAAATTAGTAGGACGATTCGATAGTAACCGGTGCCATCCTTTTTACAAACACTTTTCTGGATGTTAGTTTTTAATCTAATCTTTCTGCATAAACCTTCGTCGCGACAGCGAGAAGTTATTTACAGTAATTTTGCCACGAAAGTGGGAAATTCATTAAGGTACGAATCAGCACGCGAAAGCTGGGGTTCAAACCGGATAGTAAGAACTAGGCATTTATTTTAAATACAGCGAAAGCGCTTTAAAAGAAATCAGAACTTAGTTATTTTCAAAGAGTAATTTTAACCTCAAATGGAACTGCGAGAGCGTACATTCCGCCTTAGAATTATGACCCGAGTCAACAACCATTGTAAGGCAAAGGTCTTTAAATGGGTATTTTCTCCTGAAAATCATTTGCAAAAACTGTAAAGCACCGACGACCTGTCGAACCCCCGATAACTAAGGCATTGCATACCGATATCCCTTATCAATATATTTCTAAAACTAAAAATCTTTATTTCTTTTGTTTTTAATTTCATTCGCATTTAACTTTCCAAATTCCATTAGCCTTAGCTTTACGTCGTAACAATAGATAACGGTAGGTTGACATTGGTCTCTGTGGGTTCGACAATCTTTTATATTACTTCGATATTTCCGTGCACTTGCGGACGCATCAAGTTTTTGGCGCCGTTGCCGGGGACCAACAGTTAATATTGTGATTTCGTTGTTGTATAGTATAGACTAAGTCACTCTTATCTCCATTACTATGTATAACCCAAATATTTATTATAACTACCACCCCCAATATTTTGAGGAACCACAAGCTCCGCTTAAATCCGACCTCGAAATATTATTAGAAGATTTCAATACGACACATTCTCACCCAGAGTCCCTCTACCATGACCACTCCCACTATTTTGAGGAACCGCAAGATTTTGATACATCCAACCTCAAAGTATTACTAGAAGAATTCGATGCAACGCTTACTCGCTCCAGGATAGAATCTATGATGGAACGCTTTGTGGAGACACAAACTCTCCAAAATGAAGATTTTAGAAAATAACATCTCCAGATTAATGAAAATCTTAAGCAGATGAGCATTATGGTCGATTCCCTCGCGACTCACAGCGAGGCTTTGGAAACTCAAACCTCCCTTCTTAGACAAACACCTCTAGGACCCTTCCCAGAAGGACATGTGAATGTTGTAACAACCATTAATGAAGAACAATTAGAAAATTCTAGGGAGAGTGATCATGAGTCTGAAGAGAGTTTTGGTGAGAAAAGCATACATATTGAGGAAAATCAGTCGATACCACCCGAAAGGGAGGTTGTCGAAGAGGTAGAGAAGGAAGCACCTATTGTTGATCCTCCTCCCTATACCCCACCCATTTCTTTCCCACAAAGAGCTGTGGAAGCTAAGGTAGACTCCCAATCCAAAACATATGTAGAGGTATTGGAAAATATCCACACCAATGCACCTTTGTCTAAGATACTTCATAACAAAAGAAAATTCGAGGACCATGAAACTAGGGTCATCATTACTGTTAAAAGGGTAAGATTAACTTTTGAGGTGGTGGATGAAATAGCTAAGCCCAAATTTGAAAAACTGATACTCAGAATAGATCCAGAACCACCACCACAAGTTCAAAACAATGAACCCCCCTACAGAAGAAAGAAAAGAAAAGGTGAGGGATATGAGAGATGGCTTGATAAGTGGCCACGGAAACCGAAGACTATTCAAAGTTTGATCGAGGAACCATTCTTGAAAGAACCACCATGAGTGCTTGCAGCCCTTGGCCGTCGAGCTATCGACGTTAAACAAAGCGCTGTGTAGGAGGCAACCCACAAGGTCTTTATTTTAATTTGTTTGTTTAAATTTGCAAAAATTAAAGAAATGTATCGCCTGTTATGCTTTATCTATATCAAGAGCAGGATCAAAGAGATTTAGCACGCAGTAGCAGTCATACAGGTTTTGTCTTTCCTTTTTCCACCTCTTACTAAAATATTGAGGACAATGTTTGGTTTAAGTGTGGGGGAGGTACCGCTTTCATCGCTTTTTAATTTGATTTATTGTTTTTTTTATCTATTTTAACGTTATGTCAAAGTCTTTACATGTGTTGTCGAGTCTTTATGCGTGGTTTTCGCTTGTTATTCAATTTCCCCAAAATTTCAAAATTTCAAAATTCTACCTTCCAACAATTTTTGCTCCGATTCATGACATGGTACTCTGAGGGTATATAGGCTGTTCATGCTATGTCAGAAAAACTTGGGAAAGTTTTGATAAAATCGATATCATCCTGACACCCTTAACCCCCTAAATATGCAAAATCAATTTGAGTACCCATTATGCTGAAACCTTAAAGCTCCAGTTTCTTTTAGTAATCCCTAAGTAGTTTATTTAAGCAGACAGCACCATCCTAAACACACTAAGTAAGAAACCGATGCAAATAAGTGTATGATCTCTAGTTTAAAATAAGAAGAAAAAAATTATGAATAAAAAGACATGTTCCTTCTAAGATAGGTGCTCCTCACCCGATCACTTAGCCCAACGGTACAAACTCTTTAAGTTCAATTGATGCTTAAGCATACTTGCAGAAAAAATGAAATAACAATGAGATCATAGTCACTAACAGGTTTATTTGCCATGAATATGTATGGGATAAAGGGTTTAATGTGATTGCACTATAATGAAATGGGGTGAAAAGAGAGCATGACATATAGGTTGAGCTATAATGGCATGATTCAGATTAGTTTGCATAAGTAGGGAGTTTTTGAAATTGTGTCGTTACGGTATCCTTGGTATAGATATTTAGTACCTATCGATCTAACATTAGCCTAGCAGTCACGTATGATTAGAGTCTCATCGTGTCTTTGTTTCGAACTATGCTTATTTCTTTTTACCGTGTTGGTTGGTTGCTTGAGGACAAACAATGGTTTAAGTGTGGGGGTGTTTGATAACGCGAAATCATATCGTTTATTTGGCTTGATTTACATGCATTTATTTGTGGCTATTGTTAATTTATCTTGATTTATATTCTATCATACGGTTAATTTACTTTGTTTTGCAGATTGTGGAGAATTTGGATTAAAGAAAGAATAGAAGAAGAAATGGAAGGAGAAGAAAGAAGAAAGAAATAAATTGAGAAGAAAAATAGAAAGTACAGATTTTGTGCGTGTGACGCTCGTCACAGCTTCCTCACGCTCGTCACGAGCATCACGGTCGTCACAAGACCATCACGGTCGTCACGTTCAACACGACTGTCACAAGACCATGACGACCATCACGAGCCAAGTATCAGAATAAAACATAAGTCTGCACGACCCTCAACTAAATTTCTTCCTGCACTTTCTCCACTCACTGCCCACTACTGGAAGTTACTCCCACTCCCTCCATAACTCACCCATGTGAAGGTGAGAAAAATACTTAGAAGGGGGGGGGGGGTTGAATAAGTATGACAAATAATCAAAGATTCAAACACAGTTACTTTTATCCTGGTTCGTTGAACTCAACTACTCCAATCCACCCTCTCAAGAGTGATTTGCCTTTCTCAGTCAAGGACTTAATCCACTATTTAATCAAACAGATTACAATAGTAACACCTAAGAACAACTGTTCTTAGTCTTCTCAAGAGCTACTGATCCCAACTGGATCCTCTTAAGGAAACCTTTTACAATTAATGTAAAACTATTACAAGAGTAAGAATGCTTCTAAAAAGCTATTATCACAACTGTGATATTTCTCTTAAGTTTTTGAACAATGTTACAACAAATAGAATATAAGAACTTTTGAGAGATTTGCTTTGAGTGAATTTTTGCAAGTGTTCGTTACTGAAGAAGATGGAGTGGACTTCTTTATATAGGCACTTAGATCCATGAAGTCTTCTCAACATTGAAGGTTGTGCTGAAAAGCCTGGTGCCTTTTGTCTTCACATTGGAGGCTGTGCTGAAAAAGCCTGATGCCTTTTGTCTTTTACTTTGCAGAAACTTTCCTTAGAATGGAATGCACAGATAAAACCTTTTTGTCTGTGTTCTTGTGTCTAGAATAAAAGAGGAAAGAGTTGTTGAGATATGCCAACGTACATATTCAAATCTTCTTCACTAAGTAAGTTCAGCTATCAACATTAAAGTCTGGATCTTCAGAATCTCCAGAGTAGAGATCTTCTGGATCTTCAGAGTCTTGGGATGTTCTTCAGATTATGCTGAATCAGAGTATATGCAGCTTGTGTGCTTGAGCATGTAGTTCTGTCAGAGCAGAGTCTTCTATATCAGATTCTCAATACTTATGCAGCGCAGTATCTTTAGAGTCTTCTGATGACTAAGCTTCTGAACTCTCAGAGTCTTCTATTCTTTAGAGGCTTCTGCTTCAGAGTATTCAGTAGACAACACTCAGATTCTTCTGGGAGCAGCGTTCAGATCTTCATTTAAGATGCTCTTGAACTTTTGAAGCCTTTCATAATATCATTGTTCAGATCCAAATTTACTCTTTTAAGAATATTTTCTTTAGTACCTGTAGCAAACAATCTAGAAAAAATTTAGAGTATATAATTCTTGAATACAAAATTCATAAGTGTTATCATCAAAACATAGAGATATTACTAAGAAACAATCTGTGTTCTTACAATCTCCCCCTTTTTGATGATGACAAAACATGAGAAATTTTGTTCAATAAAAAGTATGAATTATAACTCCCCCTGAGATTAACAATCTCCCCCTGAAATAAATACTCTAATAAAATAAAACACTTCCCTTTTTGATTAAGTATATTTCAGATTTAGAGCCTGATGCAAGAGGTTTGACTTTCAGAATCAAATCTTGATGCCAGATAATTATGACTTCCTTCAGTCAGAGCGCCTGGTTATCATCTTGCTTGAATTATCTTTCAGAGTAAAGGTATCAGAGTTGATTGAATACTCAGATTTGCTTTGGAAGATCAGGTTCTGGTTGGAAAAGTCTCAGGGTAACTTCAATGAATTATGTCAGATATATCAATGTAATCTAAAAGACTTAAATTCAAGATAAGTTTAATAAAATGTCTGAATTTCAGTTTTAGTAATTGCTTATAGGTTGAACAATCAGATTCTCTTTTTCTCTTTTTCTCCCCCTTTTTGTCATAATCAAAAAGATTTTTTAAAGACATAAAGATACAGAAGAAAAGAAGCATATAGAAGCAAAAACATCAACTTTCAATTAAACATATTAAAGTTTACAATCAAACAGATAGATGCCAAAAAGCATAACACAACAATAGGAAAACAACAGAAGCAATAACATGTGCAAAAAACATCAAATAAAACTAAGTTGGCGTGAGGCAATAAGGGTCATAAGCTCTGTCATTTTGGCTGTTGACTCTTCTTGCTTAGACATCCAGGTCTTAATCTCATCAGTTGTCTTCTCTTGCTTTACCATCCAATCTTTTATTTCCTTGACATCATTCACAAGCTCTGCGACCACAGATGAAGAAGGAGCAGATGCAGTAGCAGCAGTGTTCTCTTCAGACTGGTTCTCTTCAGAAGCTTGTTCAACCATTTCAGATTCAGGAGCTTCTGGAGGAGCAGCTTCCAGAAGCAACACCGGAGGAGGAGGAGGCATGTTCATCAGAGTTATCTTAATTAACTCTGCAAACTAAGTCTTTGCAAGCTTAGAACATTTAGCTCTAACTTTTAAAGCAGCTTTGTTGAACATCCAGATAAAACGCTTCCAAGCAGCATTTGAAACAACTGGATCCAAACTTGACATGCACACATCCTTAACCCGAGCATATTCAGAATCTATCTCCTTCTTGAATATTTCAAACATAGCATTAACACATGATCCTAGATCTGACTGTTCAGACTATTCAGAGGGTTTAGGATTAGGAGTGTTAACAGGAGTAGGTTCAGATAGTGTAGGTTCAGATGATTGTGGTTGAGGTGATGTTGGTTGAGATGTTTGGATGTCAGATTGAGGGAGTTCAGATGATTGAGGAATGGTTTGTGTTTCAGATAGATTGGTTTCAGATGGTTGAGGGATGGTTTGGGTTTCAGATGTTTGAGTTTCAGATGGTTGAGAGATGGTTTTCTGAGGTGGGGAGTTGGGTGGAGTATGAAACATAGAAATGTTAACATGTTCCTTCATAGAAATGTCAGAACGAGCTTGTTTGAGAGACTCTGGTTCAATATCAGATGAATCAGATGATTCACAATCAGAAGATTCTTCTGAGTGAACAGATGTTGAAGAAATGTTAATGGATTGATTAAGGGGTTCTATATCCAGAATATCTTCAGAAAGATTTGGATCTTCTGATGGAACTGTTTGTTCAGAGTGTTCAGTTTGAACAATCTCTGGTTGGTTTGGTTCTGAGATGATTATATCTGGTTGGGAATATCTAGTTGGGGAATTTCTGGTTGTGAAATTTCTGGTTGTGGAATTTCTGTTTGTGGAATTTCTGGTTGAGTAGGTTGAGGGGGTTCAGATGTAGTATGAGATTTGGGTTCAGAGGGAATTGGTACAGAAGATGGTTGTGAATGTACTGGTTCAGATGAGGGTGGTTCAGATGAAAGGTTTGCAGATTGTTTGGGTTTAGAAGTTCTATGTCTAAGGTTTGGAGAGAGTTGAGGTGATGAAAGGGGTGAATGAACAGCAGGTGTAGGATCAGATGTTAATACCTGATGAATAGTGTCTCTTATCTCTTCCAGAGTAGCATCTCTAGAATTGATTCTGGCTTTCTTTACTCCTTTCTTCTTTTTCTTCCTTGAAACTTCAGATTCTTTCCTTTTCTTCTGAACAGAGCCTTCTTCAGCTTTTCTCTTACTACGCCTTTCCTTTATCATATTTGGCAATTCTTCTCCTTGTTTTTGAACAAGGTTAGCAGGTAGAGGAATTCCTTCCTTCAGACACTCTGCAATGTAAGTCCAGACAATACTTTTTGGTTCATCTGCACTGAACAATGGAAAATCTTCTATGGGTATCCTTCTGCCATTGACCTCCTCAGAGTTTATCTTCCTTAGTTTACCATTCAGCTCTGAAATGATCTTCATCCTTTTTAGAGTGAGTCTGTTTATCTCAGATCCAATGATGTATGACAGATCCTTTATTATCTTTGCATCTGTCAGATGCTTCACCAACTTGTTTTCTATAAGGATATCTAAAATAAGTCTTCTCAGAGGTATCCAAGTTCTAACTTTCCCAGCTTTAGCTCTGACCTCTTCTCTAGTCTCTTTGACATGAGTCAGAAGATGACTGAAAATCAGATAGGGCAGATCCACCTTAATATTCTGGCTGATGCAGTACATGAAGTACAGATGCTCTGAACTCACATAGTCTGGTGAGTTGGTTGGCTTTCTGTGAAAGATTGTACTCATAAATATCTTTGCCCAGATCCTATAGATAGGTTTCAGATCTTTAACCTTACTTGTTGTTGTTCCAGCTATAGTAATCTCTTCATATACCTTAGCCATATCAATACATGAAGAGGCTAGGTTTGTAACACCATCAGATTCTTTATAACTGAACAGTTGCCTAATCAGTTTCTCAGTAATCACTATCTCCTTCCCAAGGACAGATGAGTGAATGAACTTAGGACCAGTACTAGCGTGAATCCAGAGCTCCTTCACAAGAGTTGGATATACAGGACCCATTAGTCTCTCAAAATACTTCTCCCAGCCTTGAGCTTTAATGGCAGTTGTTAGGTCAAAACCATTTTCTTCTATTGATTCAAGATCAACGAAACTCTCACACAGAACCTCAAGATCCACAACTGGAGTAAATAGAGTGCGTTCTGGTTTCTTGTACATTATATTTTTGTTGGAGATTTCAGCAGCATTTGATGTAGAAGCCATTGATGAGGATGAAGCTTTTGATTTGGGTTTAGGGTTTTGGTAGTGGTTGAAGAGTAAGCAAAAACGCATAAGTGTAGTGAGTGTGAAAAGTGTGAAAATAGTGTGATAGGTGGTATTTATAGAAAACTAAAAAATCAAGCATTGGGCACATCAATAGACACCTACACACGTTTACACATAGCATTTAATGAAAGTAATCATTTCAATTTAAAATTATGACAATTGGGGGGAAATCCAAGAAAAATGAGATTTTCAAAGCAATACCTCAAACGTCAATTCAGTAGAGCACTCCATTTTTTTCAGATATTGAGTGACACGTGTTTGCTTTGTATATGCATCTGATATCTCTCAAGAAATGAAACGTTTCCAACGTTCAGATCTTCTGAGTTTGTTAGTTCAGAGTTTCACACAAATAAATCAATTAAAGATAAATGAACAAATAATCAGATGAAATACTTCAGATCTTTAAACATTTTGCATCTGAGAAGTTGCCTCTGATAAATATTACTCTGGACAAAAATCCATACAAATATTTTTCAGAATGAACTTAAACCTATCTTCAGCAAGGGGTTTTGTGAAAATATCAGCCCATTGATGATCTGTATCAACAAAAGCTAGATTTATTACACCCTTCTGAACATAGTCTCTGATGAAGTGATGTTTAATTTTATATGTTTAGCCTTAGAATGTAAGATTGGATTTTTTGACAAACATATAGCAGAAGTATTATCACAGAAGATAGAAAGATTACTCTCATAGATCTGATAATCTTCTAACTGACTCTTCATCCAGAGCATCTGCGTACAACATCCAGCAGCAGCAATGTATTCTGCCTCTGTAGTTGATAGTGCAATAGTGGGTTACTTCTTGCTGTACCATGAGATCAGATGACTTCCAAGAAACTGACAGCTTCCAGAAGTGCTTTTACGTTCAACTCTGTCTCCAGCATAATCAGCATCACAGAATCCAACTAATGAAAATTCATCAGATCTTCTGTAACACAGACCCATGTTAGTAGTACCTTTCAGATACCTTAGAATCCTCTTAACAGCTGTTAAGTGTGATTCTCTAGGATCTGATTGAAATCTTGCACATAAGCAGACACTAAACAGAATATCAGGTCTAGAAGCAGTCAAGTATAGAAGAGATCCTATCATACCTCTGTAGAGTTTCTGATCTACATTCTTACTTACCCCTTCCTTACCTAGAGTGCTTGTAGGGTGCATTGGAGTTTTTGCCATCTTACTATCAACCATGTTGAACTTCTTCAGAAGCTCTTTAACATATTTGGTCTGATGTATGTAGGTGCACTCTGGAGTCTGGTTGACTTGGATTCCCAAAAAGAATCTCAATTCTCCCATCATGCTCATTTCAAACTCTGCCTGCATACATTTAGCAAACTCCTTTCCAAGCGTAATATTTGTTGATCCAAAAATAATATCATCTACATATATTTGACAAATCAACAGATCTTTCTTAAGAGTTTTACAGAATAAAGTTGTGTCCACTTTTCCTCTGATAAAATTTTTCTTCAGAAGGAAATTGCTCAACCTCTCATACCAAGCTCTGGGAGCTTGTTTTAAGCCATAAAGAGATTTCTTTAGTTTAAAAACATGATCTGGAAAGTTTTCACTTTCAAAACCAGGAGGTTGGTGGACATATACTTCCTCTTCTATAATACCATTAAGAAAGACACTTTTAACATCCATCTGATATAGAGTGATGTTATTCTGTGCAACAAATGAAATAAAAAGGCGTATAGATTCTAACCTTGCCACTGGAGCATATGTTTCAGTGTAATCAATACCTTATTGTTGACTGTAACCTTGAGCAACTAGCCTTGCCTTATTCCTTTCAACTTCTCCCTTTTCATTCAACTTATTCCTGAAGACCCATTTTGTTCCAATAACATTGAATCCTTTAGGTCTAGGAACCAGATCCCAAACTTCATTTCTGGTGAATTGATTTAGCTCTTCTTGCATGGCAATAATCCATTCATTATCTTTCAGAGCCTCATCCACAGATATTAGTTCAATTAATGACACTAAGCCAAACAATGAAGATTCAGATGTTCTGAGATAGGATCTTGTCCTGATTGGATCATCTTTCTTTCCAATAATCACATCTTCTGGGTGAGATGCCTTGATTCTGGAAGAAGATCCTCTGACATTTGATCTTCAGAAATGTGTAAGTTGTCCAATTGAGAAGATAAGGGAATAGCATCTGGAGTTGCTTTAGATTCCTTCTCTTTAGCCTTTTCTACCTCTGAGCCTTCAGAGTCTGTGAGAATCACTTCTCTATCTGCAGAATTTTTAAACTGCTTTGGCTTTTCAGAGCCAAGCTTATCATCAAATCTTACATGAATAGATTCTTCCACAATCTGTGTTTCAGTATTGAATACTCTGTAGCCTTTAGAGCGTTCAGAATAACCAAGCATGAAACACTTCTGTGCTTTGGAATCAAACTTGTTAAGATTCTCTTTAGTGTTAAGTATATAGCAAGTACATCCAAAAGGATGAAAATATGAAATGTTGGGCTTTCTGTTCTTCCACAGCTCATATGGAGTCTTTTTCAGGAGAGGTCTTACAGATACTTTGTTCTGAATGTAACAAGCTGTGTTAATTGCTTCTGCCCAAAAGTGTTTTGCCAGATTTGTCTCATTGATCATGGTTCTGGCCATTTCTTGCAGAGTTCTGTTTTTCCTTTCTACAACCCCATTTTGTTGTGGAGTTCTAGGACAGGAAAAATCATGAGCAATGCCATTTTCAGAAAAATATTTTTCAAAATATTTATTTTCAAATTCACCACCATGATCACTTTGACTTTTATAATTTTGAAATCTTTTTCATTCTGGACTTGCTTGCAGAAGTCAAAGAACACAGAATGTGACTCATCCTTGTGTTTTAAGAACTTTACCTATGTCCATCTACTATAGTCATCAACAATGACTAATCCATACTTCTTGCCTCTGATGGATGCAGTTTTCACTGGTCCAAAAAGATCAATATGAAGTAATTCTAGTGGTTTGGAAGTAGAAACAACATTTTTTGATTTAAAAGATGATTTTGAAAACTTCCCTTTTTGGCATGCTTCACAAAGAGCATCTGAGGTGAACTTCAGATTAGGAAGTCCTCTGACAAGATTAAGTTTATTAATCTGAGATATACGTCTCATATTAATATGGCCCAATCTTTTGTGCCAGACCCATTGCTCTTCATTAACAGACAAGAGGCATTTAACATTCTGAACTTTAAGTTCTGAAAGATTTATTTTATAAATGTTGTTTTTCCTTTTACCACTAAATAGGATAGAGCCATTCTTTTGACTAATAGCTTTACAACATTTTTGATTAAAGGTAATATCATAACCATTGTCACTTAATTGACTTATGGATAATAAGTTATGCTTTAACCCTTCAACAAGTAAAACTTTAGTAATAGAGGGAAGTTTACCATTTCCAATGGTGCCAAATCCAATGATCTTGCCCTTCTGGTTCCCTCCAAACTTCACATCACCTCCAGATCTAAGTTCCAGGCTTTGGAACATAGACTTTTCTCCTGTCATGTGTCGTGAGCATCCAGAGTCCAGGTACCATGACTGGCGTCCTGACCTTGCTGCTAAGAACATCTGCAACAGAGATTATTTTGCTCTTAGGTACCCAGATCTTCTTGGGTCCTTTAGGGTTAGTTGGTTTGTAGGTTTGTCTAAACTTCTGTTTTTCAACATAATGTTTATTCTGACTTCCCTTGGGTTTAAGCACATAAGTATTCTTCTCAGAGCTTGTGTGTTTAATGTCATTTAAGTGACCAAACTTAAATTGAGAGTACAGAGGTGTCTTCTTGATGAAGAGTTTGTCAGCAGATTTTGGATTACTTCCAAAGGAAGATTCATATCCAATACCTCTTCTGTTGTTCCCACTAACACCATAGATCATAGAAGCCATCTTGCTTCTGTCTATGCTCTTAGTAAGGAATCTCTGAAAGCTAGAGTCATATTTTTCTAAAATGTTTTTACATGACTTAGCCTCAGATTCATATTCTTGTTGAGTTATTTCAAAGTCATTTTTGATTTTCAGATTAATTTCTTTTTGCTCAACAAGTTCTGTCTTCAGAAGATCAATCTCAGATTCAAGACTGCTTTTCAGCTTCTTGTATTTGAGTTTAATATTGTTATAGCTTTTCAGAACTTCTGATAAAACTTTGACAAGTTCTTCTTTAGTAAGTTTAGCCATTACCTCTTCAGCGTCATCATCAGATTCAGATCCTGAAGTTCCTTCTTCCTGATCTTCTGTGTTGGCCATCAGTGCAACATTATCACATTCTTCTTCTGATTCAGAAGATGATTCAGATTCATCTGAGTCATCCCATGTTGCCATCAGAACCTTCTTCTTTTTGTTAAACTTCTTCTTGGGTTTTTCTTTTTGAAGTTTGGGGAAATCATTCTTGTAATGCCCAGGTTCTTTGCACTCATAGCATACAGCTTCTTTCTTGCCAGATCTTCTGTGCCCAGAAGATTCCTTTCTCTGATCAGATTTTCTGAAGTTGTTGAACTTCTTTCCCTTGTGCTTCCAGAGTCTGTTGATCCTTCTGGACATCATGGATAATTCATCTTCTTCTTCAGAAGAAGATCCTTCAGAGCTTTCTTCAATAACCTGCAAAGCTTTAGCAAATTTATTAGATTTTAAAGCAATAGATTTACCTTTCTCTTTCTTCTGAGGTTCATCTTCCGCAAGCTCAATTTCATGGCTCCTCAGTGAGCTGATGAGTTCTTCTAAAGATATCTTATTCAGATCTTTAGCCATCTTCAAGGCAGTCACCATTGGTCTCCATCTGGTAGGTAGACTTCTGATGATTTTCTTTACATGATCTGATGTGGAGTATCCCTTGTCCAGAACCTTTAGACCAGTTGTAAGGATCTGAAATCTAGAAAACATAGTTTCTATATTTTCAGATTCTTCCATTTTGAACACCTCATACTTCTGTATAAGCGCCAGAGCCTTGGTCTCCTTCACTTGAGAATTTCCTTCATGAGTCATTTTAAGTGACTCAAACATTCCATGAGTTGTTTCTCTGTTAGTAATCTTTTCATACTCAGTATGAGAGATTGCATTAAGCAATATTGTCCTAGCCTTATGGTGATTTTTGAAATCCTTCTTCTGGGCTTTTGTCATTGATTTTCTATCAATTTTCTTGCCATCCTCATTTGTAGGATGTTCATAACCATCAATGACCAAGTCCCACAAATCAACATCATACCCAAGGAAGAAACTTTCTATCCTATCCTTCAGTAATCAAATTTCTCTCCATCAAACATGGGAGGCTTTGTGCTGATTCTATCCCCTTCATATTTGTTACAACTGGCTGTATTGGATGTAGAAACATCACCCATAATGACAAACAAATATATACCAAAGTAACTTTTCTCACTGGATCTTTACTGACACGGTTAAGTGGTTGCACACGCAGAACCGGAGCTCTGATACCAACTGAAGGTGAGAAAAATACTTAGAAGGGGGGGGGGGGGTTAAATAAGTATGACAAATAATCAAAGATTCAAATACAGTTATTTTTATCCTGGTTCGTTGAACTCAACTACTCCAGTCCACCCTCTCAAGAGTGATTTGCCTTTCTCAGTCAAGGACTTAATCCACTATTTAATCAAACAGATTACAATAGTAACACCTAAGAGCAACTGTTCTTAGTCTTCTCAAGAGCTACTGATCCCAACTGGATCCTCTTAAGGAAACCTTTTAGAATCAATGTAAAACTATTATAAGAGTAAGAATGCTTCTAAAAAGCTATTATCACAACTGTGATATTTCTCTTAAGTTTTTGAACAATGTTACAGCAAATAGAATATAAGAACGTTTGAGAGATTTGCTTTGAGTGAATTTTTGCAAGTGTTCGTTACTGAAGAAGATGGAGTGGACTTCTTTATATAGGCACTTAGATCTATGAAGTCTTCTCAACGTTGAAGGCTGTGCTGAAAAGCCTGGTGCCTTTTGTCTTCACATTGGAGACTGTGCTGAAAAAGCCTGATGCCTTTTGTCTTTTACTTTGCAGAAACTTTCCTTAGAATGGAATGCACAGATAAAACCTTTTTGTCTGTGTTCATGTGTCTAGCATAAAAGAGGAAAGAGCTGTTGAGATATGCCAACGTACATATTCAAATCTTCTTCACTAAGTAAGTTCAGCTATCAACATTAGAGTCTGGATCTTCAGAATCTCCAGAGTAGAGATCTTCTGGATCTTCAGAGTCTTGAGATGTTCTTCAGATTATGCTGAATCAGAGTATATGCAGCTTGTGTGCTTGAGCGTGTAGTTCTGTCAGAGCAGAGTCTTCTATATCAGATTCTCAATACTTATGCAGCGCAGTATCTTCAGAGTCTTCTGATGACTAAGCTTCTAAACTCTCAGAGTCTTCTATTCTTTAGAGGCTTCTGCTTCAGAGTCTTCAGTAGACAGCACTCAGATTCTTCTGGGAGCAGTGTTCAGATCTTCATTTAAGATGCTCTTGAACTTTTGAAGCCTTTCATAGTATCATTGTTCAGATTCAAATTTGCTCTTTTAAGAATATTTTCTTTAGTACCTGTAGCAAATAGTCTAGAACAAATTTAGAGTATATAATTCTTGAATACAAAATTCATAAGTGTTATCATCAAAACATAGAGATATTACTAAGAAACAATCTGTGTTCTTACACCATGATCTCTGGAAGTTGAGAAATGAAAGATCTCTTATAAATAGGCCTTAGATTCACAGGTTTAGAGGGTGGCTTCGACGTATTGAAGTGCTGCCAAGATTTATACTGAAGCTATTTTACTTTTATTTCCTTTCCGTTTTCCTTTTAGTTTGGAGCATTGTATTTCTACAATTTTATTTCGCCGAAGTAGAATCCTGCCGACATTATGAAGGACTACTCTTCAATTTCAGTACTACTTTCCAGGATCTTATTAATTAAATTATTACTTTATTTTCTATCATAATGTATGTTTTATCATTTTTCTATTTATGTTTATTTCCGTTTGCATTAATTACCATGTCTAGCTAAACCGCATGTCGGTATGTAATAAATTAGTAGGACGATTTGATAGTAACCGGTGTCATCCTTTTTACAAACACTTTTCTGGCTGTTAGTTTTTAATCTAATCTTTCTGCATAAACCTTCGTCGCGACAGCGAGAAGTTATTTACAGTAATTTTGCCACGAAAGTGGGAAATTCATTAAGGTACGAATCGGCACGCGAAAGCTGGGGTTCAAACCGGATAGTAAGAACTAGGCATTTATTTTAAATACAACGAAAACGCTTTAAAAGAAATCAGAACTTACTTATTTTTAAAGAGTAATTTTAACCCCGAATGGGACTACAAGAGCGTACATTCCGCCTTAGAATTATGACCCGAGTCAACAACCATCCTGAGGCAAAGGTCTTTAAATTGGTATTTTCTCCTGAAAATCATTTGCAAAAACTGTAAAGCACCGACGACCTGTCGAACCCCCGATAACTAAGGCATTGCATACCGATATCCCTTATCAATATATTTCTAAAACTAAAAATCTTTAATTCTTTTGTTTTTAATTTCGATCACATTTAACTTTCCAAATTCCATTAGCCTTAGCTTTACATCGTAACAATAGATAACGGTAGGTTGACATTGGTCTCTGTGGGTTCGACAATCTTTTATATTACTTCGATATTTCCGTGCACTTGCGGACGCATCAATAGTATGCACATCATGGGAATCATTTTCTTCACATGAGAGATACACATATGTTATAAAAAAAGAGGTCTCAAAATTTAAATATTTATTTTTATCACTATCAGAAATATATTTTACGTGTAGAACAATTGAACATCTATTGCTAGAAGGATTAGTGACATAAAAAAACTTGTTTTTCTTGGGATACCATAATGAATCCTAATTCATCACTTTTACACTAGTGATATTGTCAATTCACTTGCACTTAAATATAGGCACTTTAAAAATAACATAATCAATCTTTAAAATCCTCTGAATGACTCAAAAGTTAGCTCTAGATGCAAGTACAAGATTCTTATCTTTGAAACTAGAGAAGTACATAGATTCAACTTCAATCACAATCTCACTATTTTGTATGGTAACACAATAATCATTTTGTTGTGAATCAGATGTCTTGGAACAAAGTATAAACAATTTCTTGATGATCAAAAAACACACAAGAGTTAGGGTTAACAAAGACAATAAGGTAAAACAACAAGGAACAACATGGGTCGGTTATAAACTGATATTCTTTCCTTTCTCTTAGGACAAGATTACAAGTAAACAAGAATAAAAACAAAAAACCTTTCTCATTTGAATTAGAATTTTATCTTCCTATTTTTCCTTATACAAGACGAGAGACTAGCATGCTATTTATAAGAAAAATAGAACACTAACCTAATGGGCTTTTAACCCATTACAAGCTAACTTAGGGTACAAGCTAGCTTAAACAATTAGGCTTACAAGTAAGGCCAATTTCAACATGCTAACAAACCTAGCAATATTGACTAATGCATGTTAGAACAAACTTCGACTACAACACGCATTACTCGAGAACCGACTTCAACCATACTAGAGTTTGATCCAATATCTCACTAATCTCCACCTTGGGATCTAACTCTATAACATCAAGAAACTAGTTTTCTTCATGCAGCTTTATCAATTGCATACAATGGAAAAACTTGCAACTTGGCAATGTCTTGGTGATCATATCAGCAACATTATGATTTATCAAAACCTTCAACACTTGGAATTTTCCATGCTCGCTTACCCCTTTGACGAAATGCAGTCTCACATTAATGTGCTTGGTTCGCTCATGATTAGGGGTGCTCAAATAAACCAGTTATTTAAATAATCCATATCCATATCCAAATCCGGTTATTAAAAATCGGTTAATTATTAGTATGGTTTTAACCAAATCCATATTTTGGATATATTTTTAAAAGATAAAAACCGGTTATGAGAATTGGTTTTAATAACCGATTATAACATATGGATTATTTATGGTTATGGATTAGTTATGGACATTAACCATCCATGAGCACCCCTACTCATGATAGGCTGAATTCTTCGACAGGTGTATTGCACTTTGACTATCACATTTAACAGTGATAACTCGACCTTGAAGTTTCATCTTCTTTACAAAACCTTCAAGCCACAATGCTTCCTTCACAACTTCAGTTAGGGTGATATATTCCGCTTCAGTGGTTGATAAGGCAACGACCTTCTGAAGTGTTGCTTTCCAACTGATTGATATCCCAAACATAGTGAACACATATCCAGAAATTGATTTTCTGGAATCCATACAAGCTGCATAATCAGAGTCGACATATCGTTCGATTGCTGCTTTACTATCTTCACCCAAGGCTCCACCATAAATTATGACTCTATTCAGAGACTCATTTATGTACCTTAGAATCCACTTCAATGCTTTCCAATAAGCCTTTCCAAGATTCATTATGTACCTGCTTACAAAACTTACTGCATATGCTATTTCGGGTCTGGTACAGACCACAACATACATTAAAGAGCCCACTATATTAACATATAGAATGCTATTCATATAAGTTCTTTCGACATTAGTACTGGGACACTGATCTATACTCAGCTTGAATTGAGGGTTTGTCGGAGTCACAACAGGCTTTGAATTCGACATACCAAACTTTTCGAGAATCTTTCTCAGAGATGCCTATTGAGATAAGCATAATTTCGACTGCTTTCTATCTCTTCGAATGTCAATCCCAAGAATCCTGGACGCAGCTCCCAGATCCTTCATGTTGAACTCCTTATTGATTTCAGCCTTCACCCTCATTACATCTTCGACATTGTTGCTGGCTATTAGAATATCATCCACATAAAGCAACAAAATAACAAATGAATTACCAGGTCAAAATATGAAGTAAACACAATGGTCAAACTGACTTCTAATGAAACTTATGCGTGCCATGAACTTGTCGAATCTCCTATTCCACTGTCGAGGAGATTTTTTCAGACCATATAAAGATCTATTCAGTTTGCACATATAATCTTCCTTCCCTTTTTCGACATATCCTTCAGGTTGCCTCATAAGGATTATTTCATCTAGATCACCATACAAGAACGCAGTCTTCACATCCATTTGTTCCAGTTCAAGGTCGAACAGGCCACCATGGAAAGCAACATTCGAATAGATCTATGCTTCACAATAGGGGAGAACACATCATTAAATTCGACACCTTCTTCCTGAGTGAACCACGTAGCGACTAATCTTGCCTTGTATCTCTTCGACGCTACTCCTTCGATTTCTTCCTTAACTTTGAAAATCCATTTATAGCTGACTTCCCAGGTCTTGTTATCATGAAGAGATTTCATCTCATCATCCATGCCCTTCAGCCATTAAGTCTTCTTTCGACTCCTCATAACTTCCTTATAGTCTCTAGGTTCTTCGTCTAGAACCTCACTTGACACAGTAACTGTCAAATGCATCATTGCAGAACTCGAGAACTCGAGGCCATTGTTAGTTCTCAACCTCTTGATCTTTCTGCTAGTTTGAGTTTCAATTAGAACCTTCTAACTTTTGAAATTCTCAAAAGTTTCATCCTTCATCTTCTGGATTAATACTCATAGCTTTCTGGGATAGTCATCAACGATGGATATAAAATACCTTGCACCTGAGTGTGAAGGATTCCTTGTAGGCCCCCAAAGATCAGCATAAATGTAATCTAGAGATCCATGTGTTCTTTGATTGCCTTTGTTAAACTTCATCCTACAGGATTTACCAAATACACAAGATTCACAAAACTCCAACTTTTCGACTTTGTCACCTCCTAGCAAGTTCTACTTCCCCAATTCGACCAGGCCTCTTTCGCTGACATGGCCCAACCTCATGTGCCATAATTCTGTCTTCGACACAGGTTTCGTAGATGCAACATTTGTCAAACCACTTACAACCTCATCCTCAAGGGTATACAAGCCTTGTTTCTTCACGACTCTCAAGACTTCCTTCGACCCTTTCATGACTCTTAGGATACTTTTCTCTCCTTGAAAAACATATCCCTTCCTATCGAATTCACCAAGAGAAATCAAATTTCTCTTCAAATCAGGTACATACCTGACTTCAGTTAATAACCTTATTGACTCATCATGGAGCTTGAATCACACAAATCCAATACCAGCAATTTTGCAAGATTTGTTGTTTCCCAGCAGCACCGATCCACTTGTTGATCACATAGCTCCTCGAATAATTCTCTGTTTGGAGTCATGTGCCAAGTGCAACCTGAATCCATAATCCATTCTTTTCTTGTGTCGCCATTTAAAACCATAAGAACATTAAATGAGTCGAAGTCATCTTGAACAATGGTTGCCTTACCATTACCTCAATGATCTTTCAAGTGTTCAGGGCACACCTTTTTATGTTGACTTTTACCTTTCTTCTTGTCGAACTTACCATCCTTTCGCAAGAATTTCCCTTAACAGTCAAACCTTCGCCCATCGTCAAAGGTTTATGCTCTTTTCGTTCGTTCAAGTACTTAGAATACCAGGAGGATTGAACTTCTTTAAAGCTCAGGGACTCTGTTCCATACAAGAGAGTTTGTTTTAAGTGAGCATGTGTTCTAGGCAAAGCACACAACAACAACAATGCTTGATCTGCACATCAATATTTTCAAGATCAAGAATTAGCTTGTTGAACATATCTAACTGCTCAGCCAACACTTTGTATTTACTTATCTTGAATGAATACAAAGCTTGCTTCAGGTAGAGTCGATTCATCAAAGATTTGGTCATGTATAAACTTTTAAGTTTCACCCATAATCCCGATGTTGTAGTCTCCTTTGATACCTGTCGAAGAACCTTATCATCAAGGCTCAACAATATTGCACTGTCGGCTTTCTCAATTATGGCCGTCTTTTCTTTTTCTGTCAACACATTGTCTGTGGCTACCTCTCCCTTCAACGCTTCCAAACAACTTTGCTGAACAAGTAGGGCTTTCATCTTCAAGCGCCACAGACCAAAGTCGTTCACTCCAGTGAAGTTTTCAATCTCATACTTTGTTGAAGGCATCTTCTCCACGCTTACCGCACTAAATTATTGTGAATCGGATGTCTTGAAACAAATTATGAACAATTTCTTGATGATCAAGAAACACACAAGGGTTAGGGTTAACAAAGACAACAAGGAAAAATAACAAAGAATAACAATGATTGATTATAAACTGCTATTCTTTCCTTTCTCTTAAAACAAAATTACAAGTATACAAGAATAAAAAATAACCTCTCTCATTTGAATTAGGATTTTATCTTCCTATTTTTCCTTATACAAGATAAGAGACTAGCATGCTATTTATAAGAAAAATAACACACTAACCTAATGGGTTTTTTAAAAATTATCCATTACAAGCTAACTTAGGGTACAAGCTAACTTAAATAATTGAGCTTATAAGCAAGGTACAATTCAACATGCTAACAAACCTAGCAATATTGACTAATGCATGTTAGAACAAACTTCAACTATAACATGCATTACTCGCGAACCGACTTTGACCATACTAGAGTTCGATCTAATATCTCGCACATTTGATTTTATATAGTATGTAAATTTAGTAATGTCGTATGCATTGTGAGTTATTTCATTAAACTTAGACATATATGACATCCATTTAATTGTCTCAGATGCACTACTATATTTAGAAACTCTTTCGTTAAACCAATTTATGAAAGTTTTGTTATGCTCTGTCAACATCTATTTTTCACTCATCCTGAGGAATTTTCCTCAATAAAACTTTTGTGATCGAACAAGTAAGATTTAACTTTATTAACGTTAGTCAATATATAAAAATGTGCTTGAAGAACTACATCTTGGTTCATTGTGTTAACATTTAAATCTTGAGTACCTCTACCTACTTATCTTCCATGATGAGACTCAAGAATTCCTATATTGTTAGCTTTTGAAAAATAGTTTAAGCAAAACTCAACAACTTATTTTGTGATGTACCATTCAACGATCGATGCTTCCTGATGGTGATGATTCTTTATTTCCCTTGAAATATATTCATATATTGCTCTACTAGATACATCCATCTTTATATTCCCCAGCTATATAGAAATTTAAGTGAACCATAATATCCAAAAATGATGGAGGGAAATACATCTCTAGTTAACATAAGATAATTACAGTCACATGATACAACTCATCTAATTTTTCAAGATCAGTGAGTTTACTACATATAAAATTAAATAATAAGCACAATATGATTATAGTTACCCTTACACTTTTTGGTAAAATTTCATAGATATCCACTAGTAGAAGTTGTTGCATCAAGACATGACAATCAGGAGATTTTAAGCCAACTAATTTGAGTTCTTTCATTGACACAATTTTCTTCATCATCGTTGAGTACCCTTGGGGAACTTTGATACTATGCAAACAATCATAACTTTTTTTTTCTTTTTTAGATAGAGCGTGACATGATGAGGGCAAATATGTTCTATTTACTATTTCTTTTGGGGCTAACTCTTGTCGTATACCCATCACCATTATATCTAGACGGGAAATTTATTATCTTTTGTTTTTCATTTAATGTTAAAAACTATTCCAATCAAACTATCACACACATTTTTCTCACCTGAATACTCATCATCAACATCAACGCCTTCCTCACACAAAACTCTTAAATCTTCTATCAATGGTATTATATAAACATCTATGTCATTTCTTGGTTGTTTTGGATCCGAAAACATCATTGATAACATCATATATTTGTGCTTCATGCACAACCACAAAGATAAGATGTAAATTATGAGAATAATAGACTATGGAGTATGGTTAGGTCTCATATTACCAAACAGGTTAATTTCATCGGTTGCAAGTCCAAGCCTAAGGTTCCTTGGCTCAAGAGTAATATTCAGAAACAATGAATAATTTTCCTTCCATTTCAATGGATCATCTACATGGAAATTTTTTGCATAACATATTCTTTCAACCACAAGCCATATAATATTCTTTGCATCATTTACATAAGAAACAATCTCTTGAACCTTTAAATTATTAGTGTGTATGAAATCCCCTTGGAATGAACACCTTTTCTGGTTACACCATCATCATCTTTAGCACTATTGTTCTTCAGTTTGTACCGTGACTCCCCACTCCTTGAGCACTCCTTCAAGTTTTCATACTCTTTCTTATATATTATTCAATCATTATGACATGCATATATTTTGACATAGTCCAAACCCATTGGACATGATATTACCTTGGCCTCATAAGTTCGGTTCGACAATGTTTTACCTTCTTGAAGCATGTTTTGAAAAAGTTCAAGCAATTTAGTGAAACTTATTTTATTAAGTAAAATCCATTTCATAATGCTTTTAAAAGGTATACCACAATTCTTGACCAATTTTGGTGAGGTAGAGGGTTGTTGTAAGTATGATGCTTTTCATTATGGTCGTGTGATCGTAATTATAAACTGTTAGTTCCATGATTCTATGATATAGAATTGTCCATGGTTCTATGATTGGCTAAATTTTGGTAAAACATGATTCTGCACTAATGACAAGTAGGATGACATAACATCTCCATTTACTGTGGTGACAGAAATGCTGTCATATGTTTTTAAACAGGATGTCATTACCAATGTTAGGACATCGCTGTCTGGTGCAGTAGGAACTAGCAGGAGCTGATGACAGTACTACTGTCATGTGTTAACATCGCTGTCTAGTGCAGCAGGAGCTGATGACAGAACTGCTGTCATGGATGTCATTACCAATGTCATGCCATCGCTTTCTGGTGCAGCAGGAGCTAGCAGGAGCTGATGACAGAACTTCTGTCATGGATGTCATTACCAATGTCATGATATCACTATCTGGTACAGCAGGAGCTGCTGTTTTATATCACTTGATAGAAGTGCTTTGGATATACCTCATCAGTATGTGCAGGCCAAAGAGATTTAGTAGGAACAAAGTGCAGATTTAATTGGTGTTCGTAAAAAGGATCTTTAAGACTTTTTAGGAAACTATAATATGCTTGTTTCTACTGTTATGAAGAAGATTCTGCATAAGTGCTCTACAGGGTAAGTTTAATAAACTAGCACAAAGAGAATTGGATGTCATGACTGAATGTTATGACATTGGTCGTATGACATCAGGCGTGCAGGGTTTGTTTTTCTGTTATGATACCTGATATATCTTAGGCTAGATTTCAGGAAACCTGTTAGGGTTCCTTAGTTATCTCAGACGAGATTCTAGGCAGTGCTGAGCTTATCATGACCTAATTTGACAGCACCTTGAACTGTGGAAATTAGTTTTACTTTTTTAAAACTAATGTTTGTTACTTTGGAGCAGCCCAAGCCCATTGTGCATTACTATTTAAGGAGGAGCAGAAGCAGAGGAAATCAAGCACTCACATCAAGAACAACTTGAGTGTAAAATAAAGGTCTAGGGTTTGAGAGTCCCTTGTGTGTGTAAGTCACCCTTTGTATCTTTTGACTCATTGTGGTAGACATATTTGTGAGTGAATAGTGTTGCTCTTCACGTGTGTTTAGGTGTCTTAGGATAGTTGTGTACCAAGCAATTATCTGTTGGATAATTGCATTGGCTTAGTATGTATGAACTGTTGTGTTCATTGTCCTTGATTGAAGCTGTTAAGCAAAATCAAGTATTGTGACTTAGAAGAGTGTCTTCTAAAGTTTGTCTTTTGTATTGAATTTTATATCACTGCTGTGATTGAGGGGGAGTGAGTGGGTATACTCTTGTCTAGTGGTCTCTAGGCAGAAATTGCATTGGGTAGAGATTAAGTGAGGAGTTATGAACGGGGGAGTTTAGCTCTGAATTGATTATGCTAATAGTGGATTTCCTTCCTGACTTGGTAGCCCTCAGATGTAGGTGAGGTTGCACCAAACTGGGTAAACAATTCATTGTGTTATTTATCTTTCAGCATTTACAATTCTGCACAATTTAAATGTTTAGATAAATAGTCTGTCTGTCTGCTGATGTTACAACAGACGTCATGACATTGGTCATGACATTGGTACAATTTAAAGAAATTTAAATTGGTCATGGTCTGTCCTTATCCTTGTTGAGAAGAGATTAATGTTCTTGGGACATATGAGTTATGCATACCAGAATTTCAATTGGTATCAGAGCAGGCATCCTGTCTGTTCTGGATGAGATCTTGGGATATACTTTCTGGTGTTTTGAACAAGGAGAAGCTGTAGCTGATTTGATGATCTTGCTGAATGTTTGAGCTACTACGTATGGAGCTAAGGACAAGCTTGTATCTACTGTTGTGCCCTCTGATATAGGGACTTTTGAAGATGTTCTTTTGGTGAGTGTGTTCTAACATCTTGTTTAGGGCTTGTTGAAGATGTTCTTTTGGTGGTTCCACTGCATATTCTTCTGATGAAAGAACTTTGGTAGCCCTGGGAGAAGATTGCCCTATATACATGTTGATGTATGGCTGTGGTTGGTGCTGATAGATGGCATAATGGGAGGTGATTTATTTTCACCATTCATGATTTGCAAGAGCTCTATTAGCTAAAGGAAGTCATAGAGAGGTTGAGTCAAGGGTGGCAGCCTTGATGTTTCAACACTAGATATACTTATACTGAAGAATACTTTTTGTATTACTGAAGTATAAATATCTATCAAATGGTCTTCTTAACAAGTTGTGTGGATTTAAGATCAGTTGCTATGTGTGGATCACACACGTATTTAATTGGTTATCTATGAAGTTCAGAGAAGGATTGATTATAAGGATTTAAGATTCATTGCTATTTTAGATCTTCACAAATATTTAATGAATTATCCTTAGTCAATGATCAAGATGTCTCATCAGTTGCAGCACAAGTATAAGGCCCCCTGATTTGTTTGACCTACTTCAAGAATCTGATGTTCAACCAAATGTTGAGACATTCCATCAGCAGAGATTGTGCAGAATTCAGTTGATTCAAGGAGTGCATCACTATATCAAAGGAGATAGTTCTGATGATCTTGGTACCATACATATGTGTGGTAGGATCTGTCTTTATTCTAGCAAGGTTCTTAGCAAGAAACTAAGGCTAGAATGTAGTGCTGATGGAAGTGAAGATGAAGACATTCTTCTTGGATCAGTTTATTGGAGTGCAGCAGCACATGATTTGTATCTAGAAAGGTTCCTGGCAAGAAACTGGTCTAGAAGATGGTGCTGGTAGCTCTGCTTGGGTCAGTTTATTTCTGATCTAAGTGCACAGGAGCATGAGATCTTGCTCAGCTTGGAGGTCAAGGATAAGTGGCAGTTATCTCTGATTTTCTAAAAAAGTCTCTACTTAAGGAAAGCGAGATTCCTTGTGTAAATATTTTTTTCTCCTCTCTGAAGAATCAAGCTTTGGCATGATTGGGTTCTCTAAAGAAGAGTTCCTGAAGCAAATGCTGTTCAAGGTATCTGTTAAAGCAGAATAGAGGGTGTCTAGTCTCTATGAACATGGAACTCTTGTTCTGATAGAGTAATAAGGCTATTCTAAGTGGCATAATAAAAGCCTGAACTCTCCAGCAGGATGTCGTATCCGATGTAGTGACATCAAGCAGTAACTTCAAGGCCTTCATTGATGTTATGGCACATCATTGAAAGATAAGTTGATCTTCTCAGGTATGAATGGAATTAATGCTTCATCTCATGCAGTTTGCGAGAGCTATGTGAAGGAGTAGATGCCTTGCTTTGGAGCAAGTAGAATTTGTGACTTGAAAATCAAAGTGGCCTGGTGGATTAGCAGATTTTCTAGAGCTCTAAAAGAAGCTGAGGTAACCAAATAGTGGCAGTTGGTTATTTCAGAAGGGTTCTTGAAGAACATTACTCTTGTGTAGAAGGGTAGCTGTTTAAAGACCAAAGGAGGTTCTGGTTCTGTTCATATATTGGAGCTTGTGGTAGGAGCCCTAAGTTGTTTATGAAAGACTACCTTCTTTTGGAGGTGTATTTGATCAAGCTGGTGGAGCTGTGTTCTCTGAAGATCTTAGTTGGATTACTAGGTAGTAGTAAGTCCAGTTGAGGGCATACCAAGAACCATTGGATGGTGTAAACATCATCTGGAGAAGGACTTGAAGATCTATTGTGGAACTTGTGATTCACATCTTGGCTAAGACGTACTCTATCTTGTCATACGAGAGAATGATGAGGTAAAAGGACTGTCTTGGAGTATGATGTGAAGGTATTGTACAAGACTGGAGTGGATCATTGGTTGATTGCATTCTGATGTGATAAAGTCCCTAGTTGAATCAGAAGTGTTCTAACTTATTGTTGCACCCCAAAATTTGCCCTCACAATACAAGACTTTGTGTTCCAAGAAGGTTCACAAGGTTCACAAAATTCATAATTGGTCAGAAGAGTTGACAATTCCCTCAGACAATGCACCTCCTAAGCAGTGCATCCAAAACTAGGGTTTTGACTTTAATCAGGCTAAATGGACTTCCAAGACTTCAAGTGAGCTTCATAACATCTTATATGTGTATAAGAACCCCCATGTCAAGTTTCAAGACTTTTCTCAAAAGTTTGCTCAGTCAGATGATCAGATAAGTCAAAAGCAGTCAATGCAGTTAAAAGGTCAAACTGAGGTCAACTGTGGTCAAACCAAAGTCAAACTTCATGATTTTTTTTTGCCAACATCAAAGAGAGGTTGGGTGAGAAATATTATCATAATAACTGTAATACCCCAAATTTTGCCCTAAGATTTGTCGTCGCATTTCATTGCATTTAATCAATTACTAACAAATTTGTGTAGTCGTTTGACTTTTTGCAGGTAAATATCATATGGCATGCATTTTTTTTCTAAAAAGTAAAAATGGCACAATTGGCAGGAGGACATGTGTAAGGAGTTATGAGTGTGAGAGGTTGAGAGTTTGAATCTCACCTTTGTCATTTTTTTTGTTTTTTATTATTTTTACTCTAAATTTTTCTATCTTTCATTAAAAAAATAACAAAAATAGTTTTTTATTATTATTTAATTATTATTTTCGTATTTTAATTAAATCATTTTTTAAAATATTATTTTTTTCACTTTTTTCTAAATTATTCATAAAAATATCCAAAAAATCATAAAATAAAAAATATTGAAAAATTTTTTGTTCTTTTTATAATATTTTTTATTTTAGGAATCAATAGGATTATTAGTTTTTATTTTAAGTTTATTTTAATTATTTTAAATTATTTAAATTTTATTTTTTCTTAACTAATTATTTAGTTTGAGCTTTAAAATGGGCTTTAGGGACATTATTGATAATTTGGTGTTAACCCTAATTTGTTCCCTATATATACATGTGTTGCCTTGTTGGAAAAAAAGGAGAGAATGAAAAAACCTAAGAGGAGTGAGTGCCGTTTGCCGTTATTTAGTTTTCTTCTTCATCCATTACTATTGTTTCTTTTTCTTCATCGTTTACCGTTATTTCTTTTCCTTCATCTATTACTGTTGTTTCTTTTTCTTCATCTTTTACTATTGTTTCTTTTTCTTCATCGTTTACCGTTATTTCTTTTCCTTCATCTATTACTGTTGTTTCTTTTTCTTCATCTTTTACCGTTATTTCTTTTTCTTCATCTATTACCGTTATTTCTTTTTCTTTATCTATTACTGTTACGTTTATATATATATAATTTTTAAATTGTTAGAGTTTATATATATAAGATTTTTGATCGAATTATGTCGATACGATGTTTGCACATTTGTGTGCATGACGCGTGACATTTGTGTTAGTTCGATCTGGTTGCGATGATCGCATTTTTGTGTGAGCAATAATACTATTTTTTGCTTAATTTATTTTTCTTTGCGATAAATTTTGTTTCGTCCGATTTAGATCTGGTTGCGATGAGCGCATTTCTGCGTTAGCAACATTGTTGGGTTATTTGGCACATTTAAAATTCATTATTGCTTTATTATTATTATTATTATTATTATTATTATTATTATTATTATTATTATTATTATTATTATTATTATTATTATTATTATTATTATCATTATTTATTATTATTATCATTATTATCATTACTATTACCATTATTATTATTATTGTTATCATTAATTTATTAAAATTTGTTATAATATAAAAATCTGTTTTTTAAAATAAATAACATTAACATCTTTTCCAAATTAATATGAAAACCTATTATTTTTAAGAAAAACTTTTTTTTAGATAAATTTAAAATAATAACTAAAATCTTTTTTTTTAAAATAATAACTAGAACCGTTATTTATTTTATTTTATTATTGTTCAATTCAAATTTCATTATCATATTGTATCTGCTCCTCTCATGTAACCTCGCGAACTCAACAATCGCTCTTTAAATTCTGCCTTTAAATTTCTGCTTGCATGGTTTAAATTATGACATTATCTCTCTGTTTGCATGATTCAATTATCTCACGCGTTTACTATTATTTCTGTCACATTGCACACATCCGAAGGTTAGGTCTAACTGTTTGGCCGCCGCGCCAATAGTCCGTAAAACTTCACACATTCAATTTCAAATCCTCAAAACTACAAACTACAAACCCTAATTTTCACAAATGCCTCGCCGCAGGCAAAATTACAATTTTACCCTTAGCATTAGGTCAAAGAGCCGCCGCGCTCATTTTAGGGTTTCCCGCCGTGGAATCCCTAATTTAACCCTAATTACAACTTAACATTTCAACGTAGAGATTTGGAGTTTCTACACTCCACGTAAGCGTGTCCTTAAGATGCGTTTATTCCCCTTGAGACCTTGACCACAGTCAAGAAGTTTCTAACCTCCCTATTGAGGGGAACTACGATTACTCTGATTCCACTCCCGTAAGGATACGTAGGCACAAGATGCGATGTCTTGCCGAGTAAACTTAGAATTACCCCCCCCTTTATTATTTATTATTGCTTATTTATATTTTATTTATCTTTGCTATTTAATTATTTTGCTTATTATTTTGTAATTGTTTCTTGGATGTAAAGTTGTTTAATTATTTAATTATTATTATGGTTAGTAATTAGGGAGTGTAACAACATGTATGTAATATTAAAATAAATTTAGATCACTTTTAAATAAAGATAATTAAAATAAACACGTCACACACGTAAGTCGATTTTAATCGCCGTCTCACTTCCTAAGGATATCCCTCAAGTTGCCTACGAATAATGGTTAAGTGGGGTGTATAAAGCAAGTCCCTCAAATAAAAAAATCATCAAAGTCCTTTATGGTTGCCTTTACGAATCAAGTCCCTTTCGAAAAATGATGATGGTCCCTTATATGTGCTTATTACATCCCACAATGGCCTTCAAAGTCAAATTGTCCCTCACATACCCCTTAACATCCAAAGTAAGGACTACCTACTCCATTATAGTAGGGATAGTCTTACTAAAGGAAAGAATGAAGAATAAGAAAGACCTTAAAACATTAGGGTAGGCTACTCCTAGGTACTTGCTCGCTTCAAAACTTTTTCACACTTAAACAAATTTCCAATAAAATTTTCAAACAAGTTTTTTTTCACATCCATACACGGATTATTATTAAACTATTCTGAAATTTTTTGCTATTCACACACTACACTTTCAAAACAATTCAAAAGTGAGCTTAAGTACCTAAGAGCCCATGGATAACCATGGATGAAAAGGGTGCTAACACCTTCCCTTTTCATAACCTACCCCCCGGACCCAAAATATTCTCTAAGGTCTTTCCTGTTCTTTTATAACCTTTCCTTATGGATAAAATAAAAGTCGGTGGCGACTCTTGCTATCCGCAACATTGTTTAAAGTCAGTTCTCCCACCGTGTTACAGAACTGGCGACTCTGCTGGGGATCTATTTAAGAGGGGTACCCTTAGGAATTAAGATCACTTTAAATTGTTTGCCTTGTTTGCTTTATTATTATATTGTTGGGGTGCTCTTATGTGTGAAAGGTCCTAACCCGGATCTAGTGTACCTTAGGTAAATGGCAATAGACCAAGGAAACTGTACGACGTATATCGATACGGTTGATCTGGTGGCCATAGTTAGTGCGACTTCTTGGTTGGTGCTTATATTCCTTAAGTCAAGTTGAGGATAATATTGAGGCTGCCATATGTTGTCAATGCACTAACTGACTTTTAGAACCCTAGTTAACTCATCTTGGCCTTTAGAAAGTAGTGAGGTAACCGGCTTTGGTGCAGACTGAAGTTGGTTGACACTCGATACTACGCTCATTGAGATCTTAAACTTGGAGGGTTTTGGTTGGCAAGTAAGTTGCCTTCTGAACAACCACCCTTGTGAAGGATCAATGATATTGAGATCCCTTAGAACCTGGTTACTTTTGTAGGACAGGATGAACCATCTAACTTCAGGGGAGGGTACTTGCCTTTGAACCTCATGCAAGCCTTTAAACCTAGGGCTATGGTGTGACTTGTTTGTGTGTGCCACATGTTTGTGATTGAGCATGACATCATGACATCATCATGCATCATAAGCATATCATTTTCCCTAACCATTTCAAGGACCAAAGGATTTATCTTTGTTCTTTGTTGCAGGTCATGGCTTCTGCTCGTAGAAACACCATCAGGATCAACTTTGTAGGGATACCTGCTAAGCTCAAGGAGTTGGTTTCCCTAGTGCCTGATCATTCCCAGTTCAACAAGAGACATGGTCACTTATTGGATCTAGTTACTTCAGGGTTCAGTGAAGACATGATGAGTGTGCTGTTTCAGTTCTTTGACCCTAAGCACCATTGCTTTACATTTCCTGATTATCAGCTGGTTCCAACCATGGAGGAGTTCTCTAAACTTCTGGGTATGCCTGTTCTTGATCAGAAGCCATTCACAGGCTTAGAGAAGGAGCTTAAACCAGAAGTTATTGCTGCAGCTCTACATCTGAAGAAGTCTGACATTGTTCTAGAGACGAGAAGTGGAGTTAAAGGTATTCTTGCCAAGGTATTAGTGGATAAAGCTCAAATGTTCTTGAAGGCTATGAGCTACGATGCTATTGAGGAGATCTTAGCCTTATTGATTTATGGCTTAGTGTTGTTCCCCAATCCTGATCAGTTCATAGACGTTCATGCCATCAACATATTCCTGAGTCACAATCCAGTGCCTACCTTACTTGGAGACATCCTACATTCTCTTCACACCCGTACTACAAGGGCAAGAGGAACTTTGATGTGCTGCATACCTTTACTTTCTAGGTGGTTTATTTCTCACCTTCCTCGCTCAGTAATGAAGAATGAGCAAGGGTTCAGATGGTCCAAGAGGATCATGTCACTTTCTCACTCAGACATCCATTGATGCTCCAGATCTATGGAGAATGTCACCATCATTGACCGTTGTGGGGAGTTTCCTAATGTGCCACTTCTAGGCATAAGAGGAGGCATCACCTACAACCCATCTCTAGCTTTACGACAGTTTGGTTACGCCCGGAGCGATGGTCCACATGACATGTTGATTCAGGGCATTGTGTTTGATTACGACAACGATCTTCAGGGTTACCGTCAGAGATTCATCCGAGCTTGGGGAAAGGTAAACAGGATTGACAGCAAGACACTGGAGCCTAAGTACACTATTCCTATGGAGGCTTATCTCAGATGGGTACGATCTCGTGCTCAGACACTCATGATGCCATATCCTGCCGTCCTACCAGTTACCATGGAACCTGTTGCTGAAGGAGACACAGCTTATACCATCCTTCACCCAGACATGCCTACTGATATGGAAGACTTGCAGAGATCATGGATCCAACTGAAAGAGCAAAGGGATACTTTCGAGGCTCATTACAAAGCAAGCCAAGCAAGGATCCTAGAGCTAACAAAGCTACTTCATGAGGAACGAAACCTCAACTCATACCTCAACACAAAGAGGAAACGTCCATGGGAGACTTAAAACCCCATCTTTTGTACTTATTTCGTTTTCATTTTTTGTAAGCCTAAAAGGCAAAACAAGTTATTACTAATAAAAAGTTACTTTCTTGTTTGTTTAAGCAAATTTAAATCCTGCGGTCCTTGAAAACATTGCATATGCATTCCCATATCATTGCATCACAGGTTTATAATTGTGCACAGGTTTCTCGTCTTCTCGCTGTTTATTTCAGCAATGGCTCTTGAACAATCAGTTAAGGATCTCCAGGCACAGAATGCACAGTTCCAAGAGCTGATCCTGAACCTATCCAAGGGGCAGGATGAATTGAAGACACTGCTGGCCAAGAAGACTAAGAAGGCTAGAAGGTCTGCTGGGTTGCTCAGCATGGGAAGAAGGTTCAAAAGTCCTGTCAAGACCAAAGAACAGGTTGAAGACTATGAATCTGAAGAATCTGAGCAGGAGAGAGGCAGTCTCCACAACACTATGGGGGACTCTGATTCTGAGGCTAACTACTACCATGAGCCTAACGAAGACAAATTCAAGATGCTGGTGGATAGAATGGATGCTATGGAATTACAGAAATCATCTGGGCTGGATTTTGAGGATTTGAGCTTGATATCTGGGGTGGTCATACCCATTGGGTTCAAAGTTCCTACATTTGTTGTCTATGATGGGGTCTCTTGTCCCAAATTGCATCTGAGGTCTTACGTCAGAAGAATTCAACCCCACACTGCTGATAAAAAGTTGTGGATCCATTTCTTTCAAGAGAGTTTATCTGGAGCTCAGCTAGAGTGGTATTATCAGTTGGAGAGTGTCAACATCAGAGATTGGAATGACCTTGCTGAAGCTTTCTACAAGCAGTATCAATACAATGCTGACTTAGCCCCCACTCGCATGCAGCTTCAAAGCATGTCTATGGGTGCCAAAGAAAGCTTTAAGGAGTATGCTCAGAAGTGGAGAGACTTAGCTGGAAGAGTTCAACCCCCTTTGACTGATAGGGAGTTGGTTGATATGTTCATGTGTACGCTGAACGGTCCGTTTTACAGTCATCTCATTGGAAGCTCATCATCTGGCTTCACTGAGTTGATCATGACAGGAGAGCGAGTAGAGAATGGTATCAAGAGTGGTAAAATCCAAGTGGGCACTTCTTCATCAGGTGCTGCAAAGAAGCCTCCCACTGGGAAGAAAGAATCTAATGCTGTGTATGGTCAGCCTGATCGTAACAGAAGGCATCAGTCTGTTAGTGCAGTTCATATTTCAAATCCAACTCCTGCAACAACAGAGCAGCCTCAAGGCAACCAACAGAGGGCTAGAAGACAGTTCACGAAGATCAACATGTCAATGGCTCAGGCATTGCAACACTTGTTGAAAGCTGAACTTATTACCCTGAGGGAGGCCCCTCAGAATCCCAATGTTACCTCTCCCAAGTACAATCCCAATGCACGATGTGCATATCATTCAAACTGTCCAGGACATGATACTAATAACTGCTGGGTCTTGAAGAACAAAATTCAGGATATGATTGATGCTGGAGAAATTGAGTTTGATCCACCAGGTACTCCAAATGTGATTACAGCTCCAATGCCAAATCACGAGAAGACTGTCAACGCCATTGATGAAGATGTTGATGAAGATCTGCATGTCTATTCAGTTATGGAGTTGAGCACACCATTGTCTGTTATCAAAAAGAGGTTAGTACAAGCTGGGATCTTTCCAGGTTGTCATGAAGATTGTCTATATTGTACCTATAAGCCGGATAGTTGCTTCGTTTTGAGAGATGGGATTCAACGTCTCATGGATAAATATACTATAGTGTTTGAAAGAAGACCAGCATCTGTAGAAAGTATGGTGGATCATCTGACTCGGGGTAAGAAGATTGAAGAAGTTGACATGGTTGACAAAGTACCACTAAGAATCACTTCAAAGGGTCCCATTAAAATCACTCATCAGGGCCCAATCAAGATTACTGCTGAAGGTCCTGTGAAAGTTGTTGCTGAAGCCAGAGTAGCTCCTCTGATCATTACCACTCCTGGTCCTATTCCTTATACATCTGACAAAGCTGTGCCTTGGCACTATGGGTCTGATGTTTACATCCATGGTGTCAAGCAGGAGCCTTTACCTGATATGCCTGTTGACATTGATAATATTGCTGGATCTAGCAAGATCACTCGTAGTGGAAGAGTCTTCTCTCCTCCAGTTGCTTCTAAGAGTGCAGTTACTCCTGCTGTTACTTCCACCACTGATGCTCGGGGCAAGGGTCCTGTTATTGAGCCTGTATCTACTGATGTGCCAGCTGCTGATGACCTCTCTAAGCAGATGGAAGAAGTATTGAAAATCATTCGCAAGAGTGATTATGATATTGTTGATCAGCTGGGGCATACTCCCTCAAAGATTTCTATGCTCTCCCTGTTATTATGTTCTGAGGCTCATGCCAAGTCATTGATCAAGTTTCTAAAGATGGCTCATGTACCCAGTGCAATTTCTGTGGACCAGTTTGAGAATTGTGTTGCTCACCTGACCTATGACAACGGGTTAGGATTTTCTGATGCTGACTTGACCCCTGCCAAGAGGGATCATAACAGGGCCTTGCATATTTCAATTGAATGCAGGGGCACTACCCTGTCTCATGTGCTGATAGACAATGGTTCCTCTCTGAATGTGTTGCCTAAGGAAGTCCTGAACAAGCTGAGTCCTGAAGATACGGTATTGAAGCCCAGTAATATTGTGGTAAAGGCTTTTGATGGTTCTAGAAGAGTAGTGCATGGGGAAATTGATCTTCCAATCAAGGTTGGCTCTCAGGTGTTTACCGCTACATTCTATGTGATGGATATTCGTCCTTCGTACTCATGTCTGCTTGGTCGTCCCTGGATCCATGGGGCAGGTGCTGTGACCTCCACATTACATCAAAAGTTGAGATATCCGGTGAATGGAAAAGTTGTTACTGTCTTTGGAGAGGAAGAATACTTTGTCAACCATGTAAACACTTTCAAGTATCTGGAAGTAGAAGGTGAATACATTGAAACTCCATGTCAGTCATTTGAAGTGGTTCCCTGGGCTGTTAAGTATTGTGTGACTCCTCCTGCTGTGAAGAAGGTTCCTGTGGTCATCAGAAACCCTCCAACAATGGCAATGGCCTCCCTCAATGATGCAAAAGCTGTGGTGGAAGAAGGTGGTTGTACTATTTGGGGTCAGCTTCCTGATATTCCATACAAGTCTGACAAGTTTGGTTTGGGTTTCACTACAGAGTCCCAGAAGGCTGTTCGTCGTGCTCGTGCTGTTCGTATCACCAATCAAGGGGTTATCAATGCTGTGGGAGATCAAGATGAAAACTACAACTTGGAGGCATGGATTTTTCCTACTGTGGGTGCTGGACTCAATAATTGGACAGCTGAAGATGTTATCCCTATCTCCTTTAGTCAGGAGTAAATACTATTACTGTGTTATGTTTTTAAATTTATAATTTCTGGAACAATTAAAACTTTCAAGCCATGTGCCTTACCCGGGGCACAATGGTGTGCTTGTTACGGGTTGTCATTTCATTTGCATACTTCATTCAATAAAATCAGTGGACGTTTCGTTTTCGTAAATATTGTGTTCCTTGTCTTTCTTTTTCTTTTATTTTTGCTTTATCAGCTATGTGTTCTTACACACACCCACGTCACTAAAATGCAGATCCTCATCCACTCTGGATCCAGTTGATAACAGTTCTACTATTGCCAATTACAATTTCGAGAATCCGATCTATCAAACTGAAGACGGAAACGAGGACGATTGTGAAATACCTGTAGGGCTTGCTAGGTTGTTACAACAAGAAGAGAAAGCTATACAGCCACATGAAGAGCCAGTCGAAGTTGTGAATCTGGGAACTGAAGAAAACAGAAAAGAGGTCCAGATAGGGGCTGATTTAGAGGACAGTGTCAAGAGCAGGTTGATTCAGATGCTACGTGACTATGTGGAGATCTTTGCTTGGTCTTATGAAGATATGCCAGGGTTGGATACAGACATTGTGGTTCACCGTTTGCCAGTGAAAGAAGATTGTCGTCCAAAGAAGCAGAAGGTTCGTCGTATGCGTCCTGAAATGTCAGAAAAGATCAAAGCATAGGTAATGAAACAGTTCAATGCAGGGTTCTTGGCCGTAACTTCTTATCCTCAGTGGGTTGCAAATGTGGTACCAGTTCCTAAGAAAGATGGCAAGGTACGTATGTGTGTAGACTACAGAGATCTGAACAAGGCTAGCCCTAAAGATGACTTTCCACTTCCTCATATCGATATTCTGGTAGACAACACTGCTCAGCATAAGGTATTCTCTTTTATGGATGGTTTCTCTGGTTACAATCAAATCAAGATGGCACCTGAAGATATGGAGAAGACAACATTTGTGACACAGTGGGGCACCTTTTGCTATAAGGTAATGCCATTTGGTTTGAAGAATGCAGGGGCAACATATCAGCGTGCTATGGTGGCTTTGTTTCATGATATGATTCATCATGAGATAGAGGTATATGTGGATGATATGATAGCCAGGTCTCAGAATGAAGAACAACATCTTGATCATCTGCACAAGTTGTTTGAGAGGTTGAAGAAATACAGGTTGAGATTAAATCCAAACAAGTGTACTTTTGGAGTTAGATCTGGAAAGCTCTTGGGTTTCATTGTCAGTGGAAAAGGTATTGAAGTGGATCCTGCAAAAGTGAAAGTTATACGAGAGATGCCAGCTCCCCGTACTGAGAAGGAGGTTAGAGGTTTCTTGGGACGATTGAACTACATTGCAAGATTTATTTCCCAATTAACTACCATCTGTGAGCCAATCTTCAAGTTGTTGAGGAAAGATCAGGTGATGGAATGGAATGATGAGTGCCAGACTACCTTTGATGAAATCAAGAGATATTTGCTAGAACCTCCAATTTTAATGCCACCAGTTGATGGAAGACCCTTGATTATGTATTTAACAGTATTAGACAACTCAACAGGGTGATCCTAGGGGCAAGTGGACTCCAACATATGAGGGCCCATTTGTGGTCAAGACAGTGTTCTCAGGAGGTGTCATGATACTGACTACAATGGATGGTGAAGACTTCCCACAACCTGTAAACGCATACATAGTTAAAAAATACTACGCATAAAAAGAGACCCGCTAGGTTGACAGGCCTAGGCAAAAATAAGGGCATCCCGGCAAACCAAAAGGGTTTGGGCAAAAATTAGGGATATATATATAAAAAGATGTACACCCGGCAAGTCGAAAACCTGAAAAGGCGGCTTGGGCAAAAAAGGGTATCCCGGTGGATTGAAAACCTGAAAGGGCAATCCAGGCAAAAGTTAGGGATTAAAGCGTATGACTATGTCTCGTTTGGATCACTCATGAAACTGCAACCAGTTGTACTACTTACTCAAGCTCAAACAGATAAAGCTCAATCCAATCGTTTCCGTCTCAACAGCAAGAAGATGAGATACTTGAGTGGCAATAGTAGAATTGAAACTCAATAGGATTATTTCCCACATAGCTGATTCTTTTTGTAAAGCTTCATGACAAAATTCTCTTACTAGGGTTTATGTCTCCTTGTACAAACTTACCCGTGTATGGGTCACTTTTGATATAAATAAATTCCATCTTTTGAATCCAGATTCACTTTTACCCTATTTACATAAGCGAAACGTCCATTGGTTGTGTTTGAATGTATGTATGCCTTTGAATATGATTGATGTTTACCAGAAACGCATGTATGCTTTTAATATGATTGATGTTTACCAGAAATGCATGAAAATGCAGTAATAGTATTTACTAAGGACGAACGAGGGAAGGATTTCAACGAAGCTTCGCCGGTTCATCTTTACAAGACAGTTACAAACCATCAGTAGGACTAATCCATTTTCACAAAGTCTAATCTCCCCTGGAATTTATATCCATCTCTTTTATCCTCATACGGATATACGGGAAATTACTTTCCAATAAGGGCACGATGAACGAAGACGGGATGTTATACTTATCCTACTATCAAACGAAAACGAAGGTTATCTATACCCTACTATCCCCAACAACGGGAGGTTATCTATACCTTGTTATCCCTAACAACGGGAGGTTATCTATACCTTGTTATCCCCAGCAGACGGAGGGTTATATATTCTTCAACAACGAATCGGGATTTATTTTCCTTGGCCAGCAGTTGTTATACAAGGATATCCAGACACTTCCAGCAGTGTCATAGCATACATACATCGTTTACATCATACCATAACATATATGTCTATAGTACATTACCTAAGTGCATCATGTCATACATGCATACATAAAGCATAAACTAATGTTGTTATACAGAATGCTACCTTGTTTTCAGGTTAATTATCCAACAAACAATCTTATGATCTTTGGGACTACTTTATTGTAACCTCAGGGTTACTTTATCCTCCTGATGAGCTTCTTATTACTTTGGGACTGCTTTATTGTAACCTCAGGGTTATTTTATCCTCCTGATAGCCTCTCATGACTTCAAGACTGCTTTAGAGCTACTGATTGCTCTATCCTCCTGAAATCATCCTATTACTTCAAGACTGCTTTAGAGCTATTCATTGCTCTATCCTCATGAGGTCATATTACTACTTCAAGACTGCTTTAGAGCTATTCATTGCTCTATCCTCCTGAAGCCATCTAATTATTTCAAGACTGCTTTAGAGTTATCCATTGCTCTATCCTCCTGAAATTACATTATTATTTCAAGACTGCTTTAGAGCTATCCATTGCTCTATCCTCCTGAAATCATTACTTCAAGACTGCTTTAGAGCTATTGATTGCTCTATCCTCCTGAAGACATATCACATTATTATTTCAAGACTGCTTTAGAGCTGTTGATTGCTCTATCCTACTGAAGCCATTCTATTACTTCAAGACTGCTTTAGAGCTATTGATTGCTCTATCCTCCTGAAGCCATTATTACTTCAAGACTGCTTTAGAGCTATTGATTGCTCTATCCTCCTGAGGTCAGATTTATCACTTCAAGACTGCTTTAGGGTTATCATTATTGATTGCTCTATCCTCATGAAGACATGCTGTTACATCAGTATTACTCCAGACTCCTGACAGTTCTCATTATACTACTGAAGAACTTTCCCCTGGTGGCATCTTTAAGCCCACTCAATCATGTTCAACCAACCATCAATATCACTCCATGCACTGGTGAGTGCAAATTTTTGGGCTTTTGTGTTCAATCCCCTTCAACCTTCCAGGTTACGACTGGCAAATATACCAATCTAACCCCTCAGGTTTCAGAAAATTGAACAGGGGCAGCTGTTGCACCCCAAAATTTGCCCTCACAATACAAGACTTTGTGTTCCAAGAAGGTTCACAAGGTTCACAAAATTCATAATTGGTCAGAAGAGTTGACAATTCCCTCAGACAATTGCATTGGGTAGAGATTAAGTGAGGAGTTATGAACGGGGGAGTTTAGCTCTGAATTGATTATGCTAATAGTGGATTTCCTTCCTGACTTGGTAGCCCTCAGATGTAGGTGAGGTTGCACCAAACTGGGTAAACAATTCATTGTGTTATTTATCTTTCAGCATTTACAATTCTGCACAATTTAAATGTTTAGATAAATAGTCTGTCTGTCTGCTGATGTTACAACAGACGTCATGACATTGGTCATGACATTGGTACAATTTAAAGAAATTTAAATTGGTCATGGTCTGTCCTTATCCTTGTTGAGAAGAGATTAATGTTCTTGGGACATATGAGTTATGCATACCAGAATTTCAATTGGTATCAGAGCAGGCATCCTGTCTGTTCTGGATGAGATCTTGGGATATACTTTCTGGTGTTTTGAACAAGGAGAAGCTGTAGCTGATTTGATGATCTTGCTGAATGTTTGAGCTACTACGTATGGAGCTAAGGACAAGCTTGTATCTACTGTTGTGCCCTCTGATATAGGGACTTTTGAAGATGTTCTTTTGGTGAGTGTGTTCTAACATCTTGTTTAGGGCTTGTTGAAGATGTTCTTTTGGTGGTTCCACTGCATATTCTTCTGATGAAAGAACTTTGGTAGCCCTGGGAGAAGATTGCCCTATATACATGTTGATGTATGGCTGTGGTTGGTGCTGATAGATGGCATAATGGGAGGTGATTTATTTTCACCATTCATGATTTGCAAGAGCTCTATTAGCTAAAGGAAGTCATAGAGAGGTTGAGTCAAGGGTGGCAGCCTTGATGTTTCAACACTAGATATACTTATACTGAAGAATACTTTTTGTATTACTGAAGTATAAATATCTATCAAATGGTCTTCTTAACAAGTTGTGTGGATTTAAGATCAGTTGCTATGTGTGGATCACACACGTATTTAATTGGTTATCTATGAAGTTCAGAGAAGGATTGATTATAAGGATTTAAGATTCATTGCTATTTTAGATCTTCACAAATATTTAATGAATTATCCTTAGTCAATGATCAAGATGTCTCATCAGTTGCAGCACAAGTATAAGGCCCCCTGATTTGTTTGACCTACTTCAAGAATCTGATGTTCAACCAAATGTTGAGACATTCCATCAGCAGAGATTGTGCAGAATTCAGTTGATTCAAGGAGTGCATCACTATATCAAAGGAGATAGTTCTGATGATCTTGGTACCATACATATGTGTGGTAGGATCTGTCTTTATTCTAGCAAGGTTCTTGGCAAGAAACTAAGGCTAGAATGTAGTGCTGATGGAAGTGAAGATGAAGACATTCTTCTTGGATCAGTTTATTGGAGTGCAGCAGCACATGATTTGTATCTAGAAAGGTTCCTGGCAAGAAACTGGTCTAGAAGATGGTGCTGGTAGCTCTGCTTGGGTCAGTTTATTTCTGATCTAAGTGCACAGGAGCATGAGATCTTGCTCAGCTTGGAGGTCAAGGATAAGTGGCAGTTATCTCTGATTTTCTAAAAAAGTCTCTACTTAAGGAAAGCGAGATTCCTTGTGTAAATATTTTTTTCTCCTCTCTGAAGAATCAAGCTTTGGCATGATTGGGTTCTCTAAAGAAGAGTTCCTGAAGCAAATGCTGTTCAAGGTATCTGTTAAAGCAGAATAGAGGGTGTCTAGTCTCTATGAACATGGAACTCTTGTTCTGATAGAGTAATAAGGCTATTCTAAGTGGCATAATAAAAGCCTGAACTCTCCAGCAGGATGTCGTATCCGATGTAGTGACATCAAGCAGTAACTTCAAGGCCTTCATTGATGTTATGGCACATCATTGAAAGATAAGTTGATCTTCTCAGGTATGAATGGAATTAATGCTTCATCTCATGCAGTTTGCGAGAGCTATGTGAAGGAGTAGATGCCTTGCTTTGGAGCAAGTAGAATTTGTGACTTGAAAATCAAAGTGGCCTGGTGGATTAGCAGATTTTCTAGAGCTCTAAAAGAAGCTGAGGTAACCAAATAGTGGCAGTTGGTTATTTCAGAAGGGTTCTTGAAGAACATTACTCTTGTGTAGAAGGGTAGTTGTTTAAAGACCAAAGGAGGTTCTGGTTCTGTTCATATATTGGAGCTTGTGGTAGGAGCCCTAAGTTGTTTATGAAAGACTACCTTCTTTTGGAGGTGTATTTGATCAAGCTGGTGGAGCTGTGTTCTCTGAAGATCTTAGTTGGATTACTAGGTAGTAGTAAGTCCAGTTGAGGGCATACCAAGAACCATTGGATGGTGTAAACATCATCTGGAGAAGGACTTGAAGATCTATTGTGGAACTTGTGATTCACATCTTGGCTAAGACGTACTCTATCTTGTCATACGAGAGAATGATGAGGTAAAAGGACTGTCTTGGAGTATGATGTGAAGGTATTGTACAAGACTGGAGTGGATCATTGGTTGATTGCATTCTGATGTGATAAAGTCCCTAGTTGAATCAGAAGTGTTCTAACTTATTGTTGCACCCCAAAATTTGCCCTCACAATACAAGACTTTGTGTTCCAAGAAGGTTCACAAGGTTCACAAAATTCATAATTGGTCAGAAGAGTTGACAATTCCCTCAGACAATGCACCTCCTAAGCAGTGCATCCAAAACTAGGGTTTTGACTTTAATCAGGCTAAATGGACTTCCAAGACTTCAAGTGAGCTTCATAACATCTTATATGTGTATAAGAACCCCCATGTCAAGTTTCAAGACTTTTCTCAAAAGTTTGCTCAGTCAGATGATCAGATAAGTCAAAAGCAGTCAATGCAGTTAAAAGGTCAAACTGAGGTCAACTGTGGTCAAACCAAAGTCAAACTTCATGATTTTTTTTTTTGCCAACATCAAAGAGAGGTTGGGTGAGAAATATTATCATAATAACTGTAATACCCCAAATTTTGCCCTAAGATTTGTCGTCGCATTTCATTGCATTTAATCAATTACTAACAAATTTGTGTAGTCGTTTGACTTTTTGCAGGTAAATATCATATGGCATGCATTTTTTTTCTAAAAAGTAAAAATGGCACAATTGGCAGGAGGACATGTGTAAGGAGTTATGAGTGTGAGAGGTTGAGAGTTTGAATCTCACCTTTGTCATTTTTTTTGTTTTTTATTATTTTTACTCTAAATTTTTCTATCTTTCATTAAAAAAATAACAAAAATAGTTTTTTATTATTATTTAATTATTATTTTCGTATTTTAATTAAATCATTTTTTAAAATATTATTTTTTTCACTTTTTTCTAAATTATTCATAAAAATATCCAAAAAATCATAAAATAAAAAATATTGAAAAATTTTTTGTTCTTTTTATAATATTTTTTATTTTAGGAATCAATAGGATTATTAGTTTTTATTTTAAGTTTATTTTAATTATTTTAAATTATTTAAATTTTATTTTTTCTTAACTAATTATTTAGTTTGGGCTTTAAAATGGGCTTTAGGGACATTATTGACAATTTGGTGTTAACCCTAATTTGTTCCCTATATATACATGTGTTGCCTTGTTGGAAAAAAGGAGAGAATGAAAAAACCTAAGAGGAGTGAGTGCCGTTTGCCGTTATTTAGTTTTCTTCTTCATCCATTACTATTGTTTCTTTTTCTTCATCGTTTACCGTTATTTCTTTTCCTTCATCTATTACTGTTGTTTCTTTTTCTTCATCTTTTACTATTGTTTCTTTTTCTTCATCGTTTACCGTTATTTCTTTTCCTTCATCTATTACTGTTGTTTCTTTTTCTTCATCTTTTACCGTTATTTCTTTTTCTTCATCTATTACCGTTATTTCTTTTTCTTTATCTATTACTGTTACGTTTATATATATATATATAATTTTTAAATTGTTAGAGTTTATATATATAAGATTTTTGATCGAATTATGTCGATACGATGTTTGCACATTTGTGTGCATGACGCGTGACATTTGTGTTAGTTCGATCTGGTTGCGATGATCGCATTTTTGTGTGAGCAATAATACTATTTTTTGCTTAATTTCTTTTTCTTTGCGATAAATTTTGTTTCGTCCGATTTAGATCTGGTTGCGATGAGCGCATTTCTGCGTTAGCAACATTGTTGGGTTATTTGGCACATTTAAAATTCATTATTGCTTTATTATTATTATTATTATTATTATTATTATTATTATTATTATTATTATCATTATTTATTATTATTATCATTATTATCATTATTATTACCATTATTATTATTATTGTTATCATTAATTTATTAAAATTTGTTATAATATAAAAATCTGTTTTTTAAAATAAATAACATTAACATCTTTTCCAAATTAATATGAAAACCTATTATTTTTAAGAAAAACTTTTTTTTAGATAAATTTAAAATAATAACTAAAATCTTTTTTTTTAAAATAATAACTAGAACCGTTATTTATTTTATTTTATTATTGTTCAATTCAAATTTCATTATCATATTGTATCTGCTCCTCTCATGTAACCTCGCGAACTCAACAATCGCTCTTTAAATTCTGCCTTTAAATTTCTGCTTGCATGGTTTAAATTATGACATTATCTCTCTGTTTGCATGATTCAATTATCTCACGCGTTTACTATTATTTCTGTCACATTGCACACATCCGAAGGTTAGGTCTAACTGTTTGGCCGCCGCGCCAATAGTCCGTAAAACTTCACACATTCAATTTCAAATCCTCAAAACTACAAACTACAAACCCTAATTTTCACAAATGCCTCGCCGCAGGCAAAATTACAATTTTACCCTTAGCATTAGGTCAAAGAGCCGCCGCGCTCATTTTAGGGTTTCCCGCCGTGGAATCCCTAATTTAACCCTAATTACAACTTAACATTTCAACGTAGAGATTTGGATTTTCTACACTCCACGTAAGCGTGTCCTTAAGATGCGTTTATTCCCCTTGAGACCTTGACCACAGTCAAGAAGTTTCTAACCTCCCTATTGAGGGGAACTACGATTACTCTGATTCCACTCCCGTAAGGATACGTAGGCACAAGATGCGATGTCTTGCCGAGTAAACTTAGAATTACCCCCCCTTTATTATTTATTATTGCTTATTTATATTTTATTTATCTTTGCTATTTAATTATTTTGCTTATTATTTTGTAATTGTTTCTTGGATGTAAAGTTGTTTAATTATTTAATTATTATTATGGTTAGTAATTAGGGAGTGTAACAACATGTATGTAATATTAAAATAAATTTAGATCACTTTTAAATAAAGATAATTAAAATAAACACGTCACACACGTAAGTCGATTTTAATCGCCGTCTCACTTCCTAAGGATATCCCTCAAGTTGCCTACGAATAATGGTTAAGTGGGGTGTATAAAGCAAGTCCCTCAAATAAAAAAATCATCAAAGTCCTTTATGGTTGCCTTTACGAATCAAGTCCCTTTCGAAAAATGATGATGGTCCCTTATATGTGCTTATTACATCCCACAATGGCCTTCAAAGTCAAATTGTCCCTCACATACCCCTTAACATCCAAAGTAAGGACTACCTACTCCATTATAGTAGGGATAGTCTTACTAAAGGAAAGAATGAAGAATAAGAAAGACCTTAAAACATTAGGGTAGGCTACTCCTAGGTACTTGCTCGCTTCAAAACTTTTTCACACTTAAACAAATTTCCAACAAAATTTTCAAACAAGTTTTTTTTCACATCCATACACGGATTATTATTAAACTATTCTGAAATTTTTTGCTATTCACACACTACACTTTCAAAACAATTCAAAAGTGAGCTTAAGTACCTAAGAGCCCATGGATAACCATGGATGAAAAGGGTGCTAACACCTTCCCTTTTCATAACCTACCCCCCCGGACCCAAAATATTCTCTAAGGTCTTTCCTGTTCTTTTATAACCTTTCCTTATGGATAAAATAAAAGTCGGTGGCGACTCTTGCTATCCGCAACATTGTTTAAAGTCAGTTCTCCCACCGTGTTACACTTATCATATGGGAGAATGATGAGGAAATAATGTCTTGGATTATGAGGTGTTTATCTTGTTCAGGCCATAAGTCCTATGGAGAAGTGGGTTCTTCTACTGCAGAAAGACGTGGAGCTGTTTGGTACCTTCTCACTGTATGAGCATGAGGTTGAGAGACTGTGGTGATCTTGGAGCAGCTTGTATAGAAGATAGGGGAGAGCTTCTATCTGATGGGTGTACTAGTGGCTTGTGATTCAAGTAGTAAGTGAATGCGTTCAACAGGTATGTTGAACAAAGAATGAGCTCTTGAAGACATGAAGATGAGTCTTATGTTTTCCATTCACGTGCTTCTGGAAATAGAGCACTAGTTATCCTTGGTATGGGGAGGTATACTTCTATCTAGGATATGTTGCTGCAATAGTTCAGTTGTGTCTCAAGATTGCTTGTGGCTTCAAGCAGTTTGTGACTGTATGCCTCTAGGAGGGTGGAATGTCATACCAGGTGTTGTGACATTGTGTTACTGATCATGAAGAACTCAACAATGGTTCTGCTCTTGGTTCTCTCATTGGGTAGCAATGGATCAAACCAGGGTTTTGAGCCTCTATCCCTGTGTTGTGTCTTGTCTGACAGGTGAAGATGAAGATCAAGACACCATCAACCTTGATCCTATGCATAAGGAAGGACTTTCACTCTGACATCTTGAATTCTTTTTGTCAAAGCTGAAAACTGAGAAATCTTCCAGATAGTAATCTTGCAACTACTTCTGATATTGGTTATAGCATGGCTTGTGAAACAAGGGGTGCAAAGTTGCATGTGTTTCCAGAATGTGAACATGAATATGTTGAAGTGATTCTTCATATGTTTGGATTCTCTCTTTTAGGGGGAGTGTTGATTATGCATGACAGGGGGAGCAGTGTACCTGTCTGATGTGTAGCTACACTACTTGTGTGGACATTGTGCAGATATGGAGCTGTACAAAGCTTGTTGTGCCTCAGGCAAGCTTGTGTTCTTGGACCACTGATGAGGTCATAATGTCAGACAAGATGTCTTGACAGTGTGCTGGCTGGTGTATTTTCTCTTGGACTATGCTTACCTCTTGTGAAGACCTAGGAAACATTGGTCATTTTCTGAATATTTGTGTGGCACAAATTAGGGATTTGAAATCAATTGTTACTTGTGACAAGTGTTTTATTGATTGTCCTTTAATTGGAGATGTCAAAAATGTCACTCCTGAAGGTGCAGCTTCAGACAAGGCAAGAACGCAATGACAATGATCATGAGGTAAAGTCATGTGAAGTTGATGCTGTGGAGGTTGTTGCTCATCACGATGAAGCATGGTTGTGTGTCCCAACTATTGATGGATCTGGACTATAGGAGATGTACTCCATGCCTTGGTGCTTACTGTCTGACTGTTAAATAAAGGAATTAATTCTTAAGGTGCTTAAGAATAATTTTTATAATGTAAGACAGGGTGTCTGAACATTGTGTCTCTGAGGAAGCTTCATGAGAGTTTATTTCTCTCTAGGATGGTCTGGTGTGTGATGATCTGGTAAGCTGCTGCTGATGTGCTCTTCTGAGACCTTCGTGTGCATGACTTTTTACCTATCCAAGGAGTTATGATAACTTGTGAGGATGTGTGGGTTCAGCAAGAAGGTTTAAGACCTAGTCCATGGATTATTGCTACAGTGGTGTAGTCTTCATATTGATGGGGATCAAGCAGGTTGTGTATCTCTTGAGAGATTGTGAGATGACTGGATGTTTGTGCAGTATGTACACTTACTTCAAGTTTTGTCAATTTTTGACTAAACCAAGGGGGAGTAAAGTGTTGTTATCTGGTGCAACTATCAAGGGGGAGCATGATAGTGTGTGAGGCTGGAAAAACTACTGCTGCTGCCCTGATAAGGTGTTTGGTTGTTTTAGCCAAAATTTGCCAAAGGGGTAGATTGTTAGTTCCATGATTCTATGATATAGAATTTTCCATGGTTATATGATTGGCTAAATTTTGGTAAAACATGATTCTGCACTAATGACAAGTAGGATGACATAACATCTCCATCTGCTGTGGTGACAGAACTGTTGTCATGTGTTTTTAAACAAGATGTCATTACCAATGTCAGGACATCGCTGTCTGGTGCAGTAGGAGCTAGCAGGAGCTGATGACAGTACTACTGTCATGTGTTGACATCGCTGTCTAGTGCAGCAGGAGCTGATGACAGAACTGCTGTCATGGATGTCATTACCAATGTCATGACATCGCTTTTTGGTGCAGCAGGAGCTGATGACAGAACTGCTGTCATGGAATACATTACCAATGTCATGATATCACTGTCTGGTACAGCAGGAGCTGCTGTTTTGTATCACATGACAAAAGTGCTTTGGATATACCTTATCAGTATGTGCAGGCCAAAGAGATTTAGTAGGAACAAAATGCAGATTTAATTAGTGTTCGTAAAAAGGATCTTTGAGACTTTTTAGGAAACTATAATATGCTTGTTTCTACTATTATGAAGAAGATTCTGCAGAAGTGCTCTACAGGGTAAGTTTAATAAGCTAGCACAAAGAGAATTGGATGTCATGACTGAATGTGTATGACATTGATCGTATGACATCAGGCGTGCAGGGTTTGTTTTTCTGTTATGATACCTCATATATCTCAGGCTAGATTTCAGGAAACCTGTTAGGGTTCCTTAGTTATCTCAGACGAGATTCTAGGCAATACTGAGCTTATCATGACCTAATTTGACAGTACCTTGAACTATGGAAATTAATTTTACTTTGTTAAAACTAATGTTTGTAACTTTGGAGCAACCCAAGCCCAATCTGCACTACTATTTAAGGAGGAGCATAAGCAGAGGAAATCAAGCACTCACATCAAGAACAACTTTAGTGTAAAATAAAGGTCTAGGGTTTGAGAGTCCCTTGTGTGTGTAAGTCACCCTTTGCATCTTTTGATACATTGTGGTAGACATATTTGTGAGTGAAGAGTGTTGCTCTTCACGTGTGTTTAGGTGTCTTAGGATACTTGTGTGCCAAGCAATTGTCTGTTGGATAATTTCATTGGTTTAGTATGTATGAACTGTTGTGTTCATTGTCCTTTATTGAAGCTGTTAAGCAAAATCAAGTATTGTGACTTAGAAGAGTGTCTTCTAAAGTTTGTATTTTTTATTGAATTGTATATCACTGCTGCGATTGAGGGGGAGTGAGTGGGTATACTCTTGTCTAGTGGTCTCTAGGAAGAAATTGCATTGGGTAGAGATTAAGTGAGGAGTTGTAAACAGGGGAGTTTAGCTCTGAATTGATTCTGCTAATAGTGGATTTCTTTCCTAGCTTGGTAGCCCCCAGATGTAGGTGAGGTTGCACCGAAATGGGTAAACAATTCATTGTGTTATTTATCTTTCAGCATTTAGAATTCTGCACAATTTAAATGTTTAGATAAATAGTCTGTCTAGCTGCTGATGTTACAACAGACGTCATGATGTTGGTCATGACATTGGTACAATTTCAAGAAATTTAAATTGGTCATGGTCTGTTCTCATCCTTGTTGAGCAGAGATCAATGTTCTTGGGACATATGAGATCTGCATACCAACATTTCATTAATTAGGTAGCACACTACCTATCACTATAATTACATTAAACAACTGTAATGAAACTCTTGACTCTTAAAATTTAACAATTGTTTTGTTAAACAACAATTGTGATATATACACTTGAGTTTATTATTAATTGCGTGGAATGCTTATTTTACCAATGCTCACTAAATATATAGCCTTTCAATCTGATCTAGAAATTAATAATATGACAAATTAAGTTATATTAGAAGAACAAGTTACATTAATAAATGTTATAGAAGATTTCTCAGACCATTATCCATATTTCACTCTTTAACGATTATATTTTGTCTCAATGCTCCTAGCTCTTAAACCTCCCCTTCCTTCATCTCTAGTTTATTTTACAAAATATTATTTACTTTGAAAACAAAATTAGAGGTGGAGAAAGAGGAGGTTGAACAACTAGAAGCATTAAACTAAGTTTTAATAGTTAAAGAATAAAATGCAGACAATAGACTGAAGAAATCTTGTATAACATTGATAAGTGTAATTTGTTTTCTAATATAACTTAATATTTCATATTGTAATATTCTAATTCAATCTGAAAATTTATATATTCAGTAAGGGGATGGAAAAAAACTCAAACCACATAAGATATAATAAACTCATTTCTTAAATAAACCTTAACAACAACATTCATCAACAACAAACCTTAAACAACATACACGATACAACACACAAATTTTATTAACAACAACAAAATCATCAACAACATACAACTTATAACTTTTATTACTAACAACAAACAACTTTTATTAACAACAACAACATATCAACTCATAAAATGTTTCATAAGCGTACTTGTCTAATCATGAAATCCACAATGAAAGGAGGATGAAGTTGAAGTTAGAGCTACAAACATGTGTTGATTTTGAATGGATGTTATTTTGGATCCTTTACACAAGTTAGCAGCGCTAACTTTATCTTCATCCTCATTATATTTTTTTCTTCATAGCAACACAAACCATTTATGAACAACACCCATAGTATGGGGTTTCTTGAGTTAATTTTTTTCATTCACCTTCCTTACCTAAAAGTCTAAATGTATTAGCATGATATTATATTTATAATAGATATTGAAATTTCACTTCTATAATTCATACACTTCTATAATCCATAAACCAAGAAAAATTTCACTCATCTTATGTTATACTTGTCATATTATCTTACAAACAGGATGAAATAAGCTATTGAAATGTAAACAATGATACATAAACAACATATTTCACATCTCAGGTTATACATGACATAATTTTTCTTGATGGACCTATTCTTTAGTAAAATTAGTTTTAATTAATAGTTTCTATTTTCTCTCTGTTTAGTTAATAAAGAGGCCTATTCTTCAGGTCCTTATAATTCTATTAGTTAGACTTCTAATGGGTAACGTCCCTTTTTATTTTTTGTAAAGGCTATTTAAGACAAGCTTTTCCTTGAATAATATATGAAGTGATTTCATCTCTCAGCAAATATTGAGTCTGTATTTTAGTGTGTGAACACAAGTTTGTACAAGTGGTATCAGAGCCTCACCACGAGGCCTGATCTAGAGAGTGAGAAAAATGTCGAATAAAGGATAAAACTTGTTGAGTATTCCTAAGTTTGATGGGGATTACGATCACTGGAGTATGTTGATGGAGAATTTACTTTGTCTCAAGGAGTGGTGGCATCTCATTGATCCAGGATACGTCGAGTTGATCGCAAATGTAATGGAGAATGATACGGAGAAGAAGGTAAGAGCAGATCTGAAACTAAAAGATCTGAAAGTCAGAAATTATCTATTCGTAGCCATAGGTAAGATCATTCTAAAGACAGTTATGCAGAAAGACACATCTGCACAACTTTGGGAATCAATGAGAAGGAAATATAAAGGAAGTAAGAGAGTACAAAGAGCACAATTGCAAGCTCTCAGAAGAGAATTTGAAATCCTGGAAATGAAAGAAGGAGAAAACATTGTCGAATATTTCTCCAGAGTCATGAAGGTAGCAAACAACATGCACAACAATGGAGAGGCAACGCAAGACATTCAAATTGTGGAGAAAATTCTGCAGACTCTCACCGAGAGGTTTAATTACATAGTTGTCTCAATAGAGGAATCACAAGACATAAACCTCCTCTCAGTCGATGAACTTCAAAGTTCACTCATTGTCCATAAACAAAAGTTTCGAAGAAGGATCAATGAAGAAGAACAGGTGCTTAAAGTAACTCAAGAGGAGAGTAGCGGAAGAGGAAGAGGCAGAAGCACGTTTGGAGGATATCGAGGACGGGATCGAGGGAGACCATCACCAGCTTACAAAGCAGCAATAGAGTGCTTCAAGTGTCTCAAAAAAGGACACTTCCAGTACGAATGTCCAAATTGGGAAAGAAGGGCCAACTTTGCTGAATTAGAGCATGAAGATGAGCTGTTACTCATGGCATATGTTGAAGAAAAGAAAGAAACTAGAGAACAAATATGGTTCTTGGACTCTGGATGTAGCAATCATATGAGCGGAAATAAAGAGTTGTTTACAGACTTGAATGAGGGCTTCAAGCAAACAGTGAAATTGGGAAATGATAGTCGTATTGCAGTGATTGGAATAGGAAGTGTGCGGTTATATGTAAATGACATCGTTCAGGTAATTACCAATGTTTATTATATTCCTGAACTAAAGAATAATTTGTTAAGTATTGGGTAGTTACAAGAAAAAAGGCTCACTGTATTGATTCAGAATGGCACCTGCAAGGTGTTTCATCCTAGTAGAGGACTAATCATGCATTCAGATATGAGTGGAAATAGAATGTTCTATTTATTGGCAAAGATGGTTTCAACTCTACCTAAATGTATGCAAGTTGAAGCTGATGATGAATCACGACTATGAACTCTTACATATCGAGGAATGGTTGAAGGGATTCCTACTATGAAAACTCCACAAAAGTTGTGCACACATTGTCTCGTAGGGAGGCAACATCAAGATCTTATTCCTAAAAGAAATCTCTAGAGAGCAACACATAAATTACAGCTTGTTCACTCAGACATTTGTGGTCCTATTAGCCCAATTTCCAACAGCAATAAGAGGTATATCCTAAGTTTTATTGATGACTTTACACGTAAAACTTGGATATATTTTTTGAATCAGAAATCAGAAGCATTGTAGGCTTTTAAAGGATTCAAAACATGGGCTGAAAAAGAGGCTGGAACAAGCATCAAGTGTTTGAGAACGGATAGCGGAGGCGAGTATAACTCAAAGGAGTTTACAAATTTTTTAACACTCATGGGATCACTCGATAACTAACGGCGGCATACTCTCCCCAACAAAATGGTGTTGCTGAGCGGAAGAACCGAACGATCATGAATATGGTGCGCTCCATTTTGTCTAAGAAATAAATGCCGAAGGAATTCTGGGCTGAAGCGACAAATACAACCCACTAACATAAGTAAGAAACAATAATTAAATAGAGACAACAATACTATTTGAGAGGCTAAAGCATAGACTTTGTCTTAGGCAATTGGAATTGAGTAGAAGTCCTAGGAAAATGAAGTCATGAAGAAGGTTCTGCTGTCATGAAGAAGACACTGTGGTTCTGGCATTTGTGCATTTTGGTCTATATGACATTATGTTATGTTTATGTAATGATAAGACAAATTATACTTTTGAGGCAAGTTATATCCTGTTTGTGTAATTCTTAGACAAGTTATGCTTTTGAAACAAGTTATATTATCTTTATGTAATTCTAAGACAAATTATACTTTTGAGACAATTTGTCGTGCATTTTGCAACCTTATGTCTTTTGGATTTATGAAATTATGACATAACTAGGTATTCCTTTTAGAAAAACTACAAATACAATCCACTAACATGAGTAAGAAACAAGAATTAAATAGAAACATTTCATTAAGATTAAGAGATGACATAAAAATAACACAATATGAAATAGGGACGAAATACAAAATGACAACATTTCAGGGACGAAATTCTTAACTAATTAACCAATACAAGGATGAAATTCAACAAATAGCCATCTTATAGGGACTAAACCATAAAAAAACTACAGACGCCATGAACATGGAACTCACTACCATTTTTGGTAAGTAAAGAGCAATATCCATGACAAAATTACCAACATCCTAAACAAATTGGCCTTCCTTTCGTTTTCCAACTTCAATTTCATCTTCTCTTTTTTCCTAACTTCAACGTCTTTGATGATGCAACCTAATTCCTGCAGAACTTCTAAGCAATTGCAACCAATTGCAATTTTCGATTCAGTTGATATGTTGCACTCAAGTTCATCATCCCACAAGAATAGCTTGCAACTTGACATTACACCCGAATTTGCACATTTCTAGATTCTTCGTTTAGAGTTTTCACTTAAATCTGAGATGAACATCCGCATTGCTCTTTTGCGACCGCAAACTGAGATTTGAGACTGAGAGCGATTACCTACATATGACGTTGCCATCTTACAGAGAAGAAAAACGCAACACCTGTTACAAAGAAGAGAATAAAAAGTTCAGAAAAATATTTGAAGAGGAAGAAAATGATGCAAATGGTATTTTTTTTTGGATTTAGTTCTCCTTTAAATGACCTCTAAAGCATTGAATCTACGTTTGCAAAATATTAAAGAAAATAAAAATAAAATGTCATTCCACGTCAGCGCCGTTAACCAACTCAACATTTTTTTAACAGGCTACTAATGTCAGAGATGAAAATCAACACAAAAATGAGATATAAGGACTCAAACTTAAAAAAAATATTTAAGAACTAAATGCGAAAACTCGCTAACTTACAGAAAACAAAACACTATTTAAACCTTTTGAAAATTAAATAACATAAGGGTTTTATTTGGTTCGAAATAAGACACAAAAATTGTAGGAACTGAAAATCGAACTTCGAACTGAACGATATTTCATGTTGGTTCCACCAAATATATTATTTTTAGCAGTATATTTATGATAAAAGGTAAATGTAAATGTTATATTTAAAATTATTGATGTCATTGTTAGAGTGTGTGTAAATTCATTCTCATTATCGAAAAAAGCTTAGAGAATATTGTATTGAAATAAAATGTATTCTGCGATCATGCAGCACAACATCTAATGGCAGCCTTTCATTCATTTTCACACTATTTACGCGTAAATTTAATGCTAGCTATTTCCCACCAAAGTATCCTCAACTGCACCTAAAAGCCTTAAAGCTTTCATTCATTTCTCTTCCACTTCTATCACTACATATATAGCCTTGCTCATTTCACATTTTCATCATCCAATCCATCTTTCTCATTCATACTCTCACACTCCATTTTCCATAACAATTACTTGCTCCACTTTCTTGTTTCAGTGGCACATATGAACCTCTCTATAATGAATATAGGGATAGTATTAGTGGTGTTAGTTTTGAGTTTTGGAATTGGAAATTATGCACAACAAGTACCTTGCTATTTTATATTTGGAGACTCTCTGGTTGATAATGGTAACAACAACCAACTCACTTCTATAGCGAAAGCTAATTACGCTCCTTATGGAATTGACTTTCCTGCCGGACCAACTGGAAGATTTTCTAATGGCAAAACTTCTGTTGATGTAATTGGTGAGTCAGATTCTTCTTTTTATTTTTATACATTTTTTTGGTGAATTACAAATTCTTTAATTAGTATTCATATGCATGCAATGTAAGTAATTAGTTGTATTCTTTATCTCTTAACAGCTGAACAATTGGGATTCAACGGTTACATATCTTCATTTGCATCTGCTAGAGGTCGAGACATACTTAGAGGAGTCAATTATGCTTCCGCAGCTGCTGGAATTAGAGAAGAAACAGGACAACAATTGGTACCTTTTTCATTCTAATCTCGCATTATATCATCATTTATTTAATCACTTTTCTAAGAAAATTGTTTCGAATTTGTAGGGACAAAGAATTAGTTTTAGAGGCCAAGTGCAAAATTACCAAAGGACAGTGTCCCAATTAGTAAATAATTTTGGAGACGAGAATACAACTGCAAATTATCTAAGCAAATGCATTTACACAATTGGATTGGGAAGTAATGATTACCTTAACAACTATTTCATGCCTCAAATCTATTCTAGCAGTAGACAATTCACACCACAACAGTATGCTAATGTTCTTCTTCAAGCTTATTCTCAACAACTCAGAGTTAGTTACTCGCTTCTTTTCTTTTTCGTTGTTTAGTAATAATTTGTTATAATGTCACACTCACGTTTTGTGTTTGTGATTCAGATTCTATATAACTATGGAGCAAGGAAAATGGCATTATTTGGAGTTGGTCAAATAGGCTGCAGTCCAAGTGAACTGGCTCAAAACAGCCCTGATGGTAGAACATGTGTAGCTAGAATCAATTCTGCAAATCAATTATTCAACAATGGATTAAAATCTCTTGTTGATCAATTCAATAACCAATTTCCGGATGCAAGATTCATCTATGTAAATGTTTATGGTATCTTTGGAGACATCATAAGCAACCCATCAGGCTATGGGTTCAGAGTAACAAATGCAGGATGTTGTGGTGTAGGAAGGAACAATGGTCAAATTACATGTCTGCCCCTACAACCTGCATGTAGGGATAGAAATGGGTATTTGTTTTGGGATGCATTTCATCCAACAGAAGCTGGAAACACAGTTATTGGTAAAAGAGCTTACAATGCTCAATCTGCATCTGATGCTTACCCTTTTGATATCAATCACTTAGCACAAATCTAATCAATGTTTTGTCGTGCTACTAAGTTGTGCCACCGTTATTTGCTCATTTGAAGCTGTCTAAAAGACATCTTATTTTTCTCTCTTTTTCTTTCTTTCTATTATGCAACAAATCTAAGTGTAATTTCAAGCAACTTTTGTAATTTGATGACAGTGAATACTCTTAATATTCGACGGTGGTGATATTTCATTGAAAATGGATAAGCTTATGAGATATTATTTTCTTTCATGTGTTTTTAGGGCGAAATATAAAGTTTCAATTCAAGGTTATTATGGAAACCAACAATAATTGCCCAATTAAATAATATAATGTCAGAATTAATTTTAAAACAATTAATACATATATATTCTCTACATATTTATAATATATACTATAGTCAAGAATAATATAAATAAATGAACATGTATAATTACATAATCTACTACATGATATTTTATGAATATAAAATTGTGAAAATATTTATAATTTTGTTGATAAATGTTTCGATACCGATGAAACACAAAAGTCTAGTGACAAGTAATTAATATTTCTTTGTGAATCTTTCTTAACTGATATTTTAATATTCTAAACACTCTTTAGATGGAAAGAAAATATAATATATTAAAGATTAGAGTTAGACAATAAACCATAAACTGACCCAACACGCAATAGTTGAATATGAAAAAAACAAATTGAGTTGGTTTGAAACGGATCGGCAGATCATCGGACCCAGACTTCAGTTTCAAGTGGATTTAAATGGACGAATTTAGTTAATTTAAATAGATTTGAGTGCTTCCATAACTCTTTCATGTTGGATAGGTTAGAGTTAAGAGGATCCAAATTCTTTCAATTGTTTAACATTTAATAATTAGATTTTGCTAATTCAAAATTAGGGCTACACTAATCTCTATCATGTGTAAAGAAGGGGGTTAAAAGTCCCCGTTAAATGACATATATGGTAACACAAACCTATAAGTATAGTCACTTAACAAACTCATTTTGTAAAGGGTGAATTAAATCCAGTAGACCAGCCTTTCGGTCAAACTTAGATGCATAATCATGCCAAGATGTTGTTAGGCCATAAGTCCTTCATATATAGGTGGTCTGGACCCCAATCAATAGTGACATATGCTTTCTAGAGTAAGCTACCTTTCTTTGCACCTGTCGCATTAATATCATATTTTTGCACAAAGATAAGATTTCTACCTTAATATTTTTTCTTCTTTTATAAGTCTAGTATTGAAACCTCTTAATCATCTTTATCAATCTCAGCCACCACAATCTTATGATATAGATTTGAGTTCTTTCATAAAATTTGAAGATCTAATCAAATGATATGATTCTAACAAATTAGCAAATAAAAGGAGAAACACAAACAAGAAGGAATATTAAAGAAATAAAAGAAATCGTCAAATTCCACAAAAGAATAATAAGATCAATGTAAAATTACCATAAGAGTAAAAGGCTTTTGATAAGATTCAAATTTGGTTCAAAGAAGAATCGTAAAGAGTATTTTTCTAAGCTCACATAAACTGTCTTTTTTTCTATTTGCAAAAGTAAAGCAATGATCCTTAAGCTCTAAGATATCCAACTTAAACATCTCCTTTTCTCCTTGACAATTTGATCCCACCAAAGTGCAGCATGATCCTTAAACTTCATAGTAGTCAACTTTTTTTTTATAAGCAAAAATAATATTAAAGAGATTAAGAAAATCTTTGAACAACAAGAATACAATCATAACCTAATACAAGACTATTACATAAAATTGAATGAGAATTTAAACCATTCATACAAGCTACACTGATTATTTTTCTGTCTACCTAATATCAACCAATTCCACGAGATAACTTTAATATCGGTAACAATGTCCTCAACGTCAATGGTTTCATTACTGAAAATAATGTTATTTCTAGCCCTCCATATACTCCAGCAAGAAATGAACCAAATTGAGTTGATCTTGTCCTCTTTACAACGGTCCAGAAGTCTCGATTTTTAGACCTTCGCATGAAGACTACAACAATCCTCCGAGATGTTCTCTATATCCACCCAGTCGCAAATCCTATTCCACACCAACGATGATTTAGAGCACGAGAAGAAGAGATGTGAAACGTCTTCGTAGCTTGACGAACATAACGCACAATCCGAATTTTGGAAATAATCAATCACTCTTCTTTTCATCAAATTAGATCTGGTAGGCAGCTTATCAAGCACCAACCTCCAAATAAAAGTTTGGACTTTTGCCGGTAACACCGTTTTCTAAAGGATCTCCAGAAGTGTAGCGCTATCATTACCAATATTGTGAACAGAAGCAAAAGAGGATAAAGCAGTATAGAAAGAGCTTACCTCATACGAAAGTGAATCATGAAGAAGTCATTTCCAATTATCGGCGACATTGTTGTTGGCTGCCTCCTGATCCAACAAATTGCTACAATCGGTCCAATCTGGTTCAATATCGGACCCCTCATCTATCAACGTTTCTCTAACTTTCCAAACCCACTGACCATCCTCCCAATTTCCCATCTCGTTGACAGTCAAAAATTTCCTGGAACAACCCTGAAACAACCGCTGAAACCTACTTTTAAGCGGTAAATCTCCAATCCAATTAGATTGCCTAAACGTTGTACTATGACCTTCTCCAATAGTGCAAGCCGTAAACTTGCAGAAGTCCACATTGAAGTCACAGGTTGAACTTGACAGAATATCCTTCATCCAAAGAGAGTTGAATTTCGAGCTACCAACGTCGTCGAAAGTTTTCACCTTCATGCTCAAGTTACCGTATCTGAGATTGAACGTCTTTCTTCAAATTTCATTTCCACCGCTTTGAAATCTCCACAGCCATTTTGCTATAAGAGCACAATTAAAACGACCTACGTGTTTAATGCCAAGACCTCCGTATTCTTTCGGCTTGCGGATGGAGTTCCAAGATATCCAAGAGATGAAGAAAGCCAAGTAATGAATTGCGATAATATCATTCACGATTTTCTTGGGAGCCTTGAAGAAAGCCAAGTAATGAATATGCAAGTTAGCTAAAACCGAGTTAATGAGGGATACTCTACCTCCCATTGAAAAATATCTCCCAGCCCAATTTGATAGTTTACTCCTCATACGAGACAGAACCGGATTCTAGAATGAGTGCCGACAATGATTTCCTCCTACCTGAAGACCGAGAAAATTGAACGGCAGCCTGCCAGATTTATAGTGCAGAAATTCTTCAGCTGCAACAAGGAAAGTAGGGTCTACTCCTATCCCATAAAGACAGCTTTTAGAGAAATTAATTTTCAAACCAGAAATCAATTCGAACGCGCGCAGACAGCCTTGAAAGCCCATATATTCATAACCAAACCATCTTCTACAAGTAGAGTGTCATCGGCAAGCTGAAGCATGCTCACAGAATTTTGATCATTGATCTTGAATTTTGTTAACAAGTTACCGGCAGCTGCAAGTTGGTAAGTTGGTTTTTCTTTCAAGTGATTTATCAATGTGCGTCAACGTTGGAAAGATGCTGAAGCTTGTTTAAATACTACTTCAAGTCCATCTCTGAAAGACTGTGCATTGATGTACGTTCTGCTGCCTCTGTTCCCTTTTTGTCTTCTATTGACTTTTCCTTTCCAGGAAGAGGAATGTTCAGACAAGTGCTTTTTGTCTGAATTCTTGTGACATGCATAAATAAGGAATAGTGCCGTTGGAGCAGAGGTTGGGATTAGCAACGGATATTTTCCTTTAGCTGACATCTTTTCAACTGAATAAACTAACATCAGTTCCTCTGATGTAGTTCCTTGTTCTTCAGATCAGAGTCTTGCAGCAATAGTGCTTTACGTGTGAATGTTACAATCAGCGCAGAGTTGAATATCAGAGCCTCTGTACTTGCAGCGTGAAGTACTTCCAGAGTCTTCTAAAACAATGTTGTATGCTCTTTACTCAAATTCTTCTTAGTATCACTCAGAGTCATCTGTAGCAGATCAGAGTCTCTTCAAGTAGCGCTCAGAGTCTTCTGAAATGTTGCTTCTGACGCTCAGAGTCTTAACGTTCTTTTCACTTGCAGATGTAATTTTTGCTTCCAGATGAATATATAATTTAAGATCTGAAACAAAATTACTTAAACAAAATTAGAGTATATATTTCCTTTATGCAAAATTTCATTTATGTTATCATCAAAACAATGAGATATATTAAACACCAATTTGTGTTCTAACAATCTCCCCCTTTTTGATGATGACAAGAACATAGGAAATTTTGTTCAATATTAAGAGAAATAAATATAACTCCCCATGAGATAGTGAATCTCCCCCTGAATTGAATACCATAAGAAAAATAAATACTTCCCTTTTTAATTAAGTATTCTTTTCAGAAACAGAGCCTGGTTTGGCTTTTCAAAATCAGAGCCTGGATCTTGAAGTCTGGTTTATTCTTTTCAGAATCAGAGCCTGGTTTATTTTTCTTCAGCATTAGAACCTGGTTTGTACTTTTCAGAATCAGATCCTGGTTTGGATCCTGATTTGGATCAGAGCCTGATTTATCTGATTTAGGAGCTTTCAGGGTAACTTTTATGAATTAAGTCAGATGCAACGTTATAGTTCTGAAAGACTAAAATTCAATGTTAGTTATAATTTATTATGTCTGAATTCCATTCTGGTAACTATTTATTTGAACAATTTTAATTTCCATTTTCTCCCCATTTTTGTCATATCAAAAAGAAAAAAAAACTTTTTAAGAAGGTTTGTGATCTCAGAAGTAGATTCTTCTTGCCTAGCCATCCATGTCTTTATTTCATCTGTTGTCTGTTCTTGCTTAATCATCCATGATCTGATCTCTGTGTTTCTGGCTTCAAGCTTAGCAAACTTTTCTTAAAGATCTTGATTCTCTTTCTTGATTTCAGAAGATGTAGGAGCAGATGCAGATGCAGTCTCAACAACCATAGCAGATGCAATCTCTTGAATCACTGAGTCAGAAGCTTGATTCAGAACCATCAGAGCAGACTGGTTTGACACAAGAGTTTCTTTAGCAACAGATGTTTCTGGAGGAGCATCTTCAGACTTAGGTTCTTCAGTAGGTGCATTGTCCAGAGGAAGAACTAGAGATCTACTCATATTCAGAAGAGTTTGTCTGATAACTTCAGCAAATCTCACCTTTGCATCATCAGAGCAAATGGTGCGAAGGTTTGAAGCTACAGAATTAAATCTTGAAATGAATCTATTCCAAGTGGCTTCAGAAGCATCTGGATTCACACTAGACAAGCACTCATTCTTTACAAAAGACATCCACATGTTTAATTCCTTTTTGAAACCATCAAATAAAGTACTAACATCCATTCTAGGTTTTGGTTTTAGAAAGTTTTCTAGAGAGGGTGTATTGGTGGTTTTAGATGAGAAGGGTATGGAAAAAGAAGGAATGATGAAAAAAGGACGAGGATATGGTGTAGAAGGTTTACTAACAGTCTTTGGTATATCAGAAGGAATGATATTAGAAGGCATGGGACAGAATGGAACAAAATCTGATGTAGGTTTTGGAGTTGGTTGAGAAAGGATAGGTTTAGATGCCATGGATACATCTGGTTGTTTTGGTTCATAACCACGGAGTGAAGGGAGTGAGTTCACTTCTGGAGGTAAATCAGATTCAGTAGAATCAGATGATGCAGAAGAGTGACAAGATGTAGAAGAAACGTCAAACATAATTTTTAAGGGTTGTACATCAAGAACATCAAAATCATGTATAAATGATTCAGAAGTTTTAGGTTGTTCTGGTTGAGGATCAAAGGGAATGGGTTTTTCTGGTTGTGGTTCAGAAGTTTGTATTACTGGTGGGGGAATTTCAGAGGGTTGTTTTTCAGATGGATATGGTTGAGGTACGGGAAGGTTGTTTTGGTTTAGGAGTAGAAGGAATAGGTTCAGATGTTTCTGGTTCAGAAGGGATGGTTTCAAGTTCATGAGGAGGAGAAGGTGAAGGTATGGGTTCATAGATAGGGGAATCAGATGCTAGTACTTCTTTAACAGTTTCTAAAATGAAATCTAAACTAGCAGCAGGAGGATTACCTTTTTTCTTCTTGACCCTCTTTGGTTTAACAGAAGCTGCTTCGCCAGAAGCTTTCCTCTTTGGTTTTGAAGATCCTTCTTCTGAAACTTTCCTCTTCTTCCTATGTCTGTCTCCATAAAAATCTGGTTCAGGTTCGCCTGCTCTCTGAATCAGATGTTCTGGTAGAGGAGTTCCATCTGCCAGACATGTTGGTATATATTTCAGAATAATTTCCCTTAGTTCATTAGCGTAGAACAGAGGAAAATCATCTACTGGTATCCTTCTTTTGCTGACCTCTTCAGAGTTTATCTGTTTTGGTGCAGAAGTGAGTTCTTCTACAACCTTCATCCTCTGAAGACTTTTACCATTCAGAGGTTTACCTATCGCTGAAGCTAATTCTTCCTGCATTCCAGCTTCTATCAGATGTCCAACCAAACCATTCTCAGACAGAATGTCTGAGATGAGTCTTCCCATTGGTATCCAATTTCTCATCTTCTGATGCTTAGTTCTGACTTCTTCTCTTGATTGTTTCACGTGAGTTCACAGATGATTGAAAAGCAGATAAGGCAGATCCACTTTTGTGCTCTGACTCAGACAGTGCATGAAGTACATCTGATCAGTGTTGACATAATCAGGAGAGTTTGAAGACTTTCTGTGATGTATGCATCCCATAAAGATCTTAGCCCAGATCCTATAGTTTGGCTTCAGATCTTTCACTTTGTTAGAAGCTTCTCCAGATGAGCAAACTTCACTGTAAACCTCTGTCATATCAATACACCCAGCTGGCAGATTTGTAACACCATCAGTTTCTTCATAACCAATGAGCTTCCTGATCAGATCCTCAGTTATGATGATTTCCTTACCCAAAACTGATGAAACAATGAACTTAGGGTATGTAGTTGCATGGATCCAAAATTCTTTCACCAGACATGGATAAACTGGTCCCATCAGTCTATCAAAGAATTTTGTCTAACTTTTAGCATCAACAATGGGACGAAGATCAAACCCATTTTCAGCAATAGATTCAAAATTCACGATTGATTCACACAGAACTTCAAGTTTGTCAATTGGTGCGAGGAGGGTTCTAACTGGTTCTTTGAAAGCAACAGTACCCAGATTTGCATAAGAGATAACAGCCATTGTTGATTGAAGTTGTCGAGAGGTTGATGAAGATGTTGCCATTGATGAAGTAGAGAAGGTTTTAGGGTTACAGAGAGATTTGGGTTTTGAGGAGAAGATGAAAGAATGCAATAAGCAAAAATGCATAAGAGAGTGAACGAGGGTGAAAAGTGTGAGAAGTTAAGTGTTGTGGCATTTATAGAAAAAGTTAGGGCACACAAGAGTCACACAATCAACATTTAGCATTTAATTAAACATTAAATCACATCAAACATAATCATGACAAGAAAAAGCAATTAATGATACTGACAACGCGTGGGGGGAAAACGAGAATTAAAATTAATTCAAACAGTACTTCTGAACGGCGTTTCAGTGCTGGACGCTCAATCGTTTCAGATTCAGATGACACGTGTTTGCTTGCATGTGCTTCTAAAACTCTTTAAGAAATGAAACGTTAACCAACGTTCAGATCCTCTGAGGCTTGTCAGTTCAGATTTGCACACAATAAATAAATAGATGAAATACTTCAGAGGTAAAACATTTTCCATCTGAGGAAGTTTGCTTCTGATAAACATTTTATTCTGGACAGAAATCCATACTTATATTTTTTAGAATAAATTTAAATCTATCTTCAGCAAGGGGTTTTGTAAAGATATCAACCCATTGATGGTCTGTATCTACAAAGTTTAAACTTATAATTCCCTTCTGAACATAGTCTCTGATGAAATGATGTTTAATTTCTATATGCTTTGCCTTAGAGTGTAAAATAAGATTTTTAGACAAGCATATAGCAGAAGTATTATCACAGAAGATTGAAATGTCACTCTCATGAATCTGATAGTCTTCTAGTTGACTCTTCATCCAGAGCATATGAGTGCTACAACCAGCAGAACCAATGTATTCTGCTTCTGTTGTTGAAAGCGCAATTGTGGGTTGCTTCTTGCTGAACCAAGAGATCAGATGACTTCCCAGAAACTGGCAGCTTCCAGAAGTACTTTTACGCTATACTCTGTCTCCAGCATAGTCAGCGTCACAGAATCTTACTAGTTTGTATTCATCAGATCTTCTGTAACACAAACCCACATTAGTAGTACCTTTCTGATACCTCAGAATCCTCTTAACAGCTGTTAAGTGAGATTCTCTAGGATTTGATTGGAATCTAGCACACAGACAAACACTAAATAGAATATCAGGTCTAAAAGCAGTCAAATACAGAAGAGATCCAATCATACCTCTGTAGAGCTTTTGATCTACCTTCTTACTTACCTCTTCTTTTCCAAGAGTGCTTGTAGGATGCATTGGAGTTTTAGCCAACTTACTTTCGGTCATATTAAACTTCTTCAGAAGCTCCTTTACATACTTAGTCTGAGGTATGTAGGTGCCTTCTGGAGTTTGATTGACTTGGATTCCCGAAAAGAATCTGAGTTCTCCCATCATGCTCATCTCAAATTCTTCCTGCATAGACTGAGACAACTCCTTTCCAAGCGTAATATTGGTAGTTCCAAATATAATATCATCAACATAAATCTGACAGACTAAAATGTCTTTGTTAATTTATTTATGGAAGAGAGTAGTGTCCACTTTTCCTATGATAAAGTTATTTTCCAGAAGGAAATTACTCAACCTCTCATACCAAGCTCTAGGAGCTTGTTTTAAGCCATAGAGTGATTTCTTAAGTTTAAAAATGTGTTCTGGAAATTTTTCATTTTCAAAGCCAGGAGGTTGATGAACATACACTTCCTCTTCTATAAAACCATTTAAGAAGGCACTTTTAACATCCATCTGATACAGAGTGATGTTATTATGTGCAGCAAAAGAAATAAGCAAGCGAATAGATTTTAACCTTGTCACATGAGCATATGTTTCTATGTAATCAATACCTTCTTGCTGACTGTATCCTTGAGCCACCAGCCTAGCTTTGTTTCTGATTACTTCTCCTTGCTCATTCAGCTTGTTTCTAAAGACCCATTTTATTCCAATGATGTTGAAACCTTGTGGTCTTGGAACCAGATCCCAGACGTCATTTCTGGTGAATTAATTAAGCTCTTCTTGCATAGCAAGTATCCAATCATTATCATTCAGAGCCTCATCCACAGAAGTTGGTTCAATGATGGAAACCAAACCAAACAGTGACGTTCCAAATGATCTGAGAAATGACCTTGTTCTGATAGGGTCATCCTTCTTTCCAATTATCATTTCCTCTGGGTGAGAGACTTTGATTCTGGATGATCCTTTAACATTTGGTTCTTCAGAAATTGTCAAGCTATCCATCTGAGTAGTCAAGGGAGTAGCATCTGGCGTTGCTTCTGCTTGAGCTTTATCTGCCTATGATTCTTCAGAGTCTGTGAGAAGGACTTCTCTATCTACAGAAATTTCAAGTTGCTTTGGCTTTTGATTTCCAAGCTTATCATCAAATCTAACATGATTTGATTCCTCTACCATCTGTGTCTTAGTATTGTATACTCTGTAGCCTTTAGAGCATTCAGAATATCCAAGCATGAAACACTTCATTGCTTTATAATGAAACTTGTTCAGATTTTCTTTAGTATTCAACATAAAACATACACATCCAAAAGGATGGAAATAAGAAATGTTGGACTTTCTATTCCTCCACAGTTCATAAGGAGTCTTCTCCAAAAGAGGTCTAACTTAAACTCTGTTCTGAATATAACAAGTTGTATTCACTGCTTCTGCCCAAAAATGTTTTGCCATGTTAGTCTCGTTGATCATGGTTCTGGACATTTCTTGCAATATTCTAGTTTTCCTCTCTACAACTCCATTCTGTTGAGGAGTTATAGGACAAGAAAAATCATGTGCAATGCCATTTTCTTTAAAATATTTTTTCAAAATATTTGTTTTCAAATTCACCACCATGATCACTTCTGACTTTAATAATTTTAAATTCTTTTTCGTTCTGGACTTGTTTGCAGAAGTCAATGAATTCAGAATGAGACTCATCCTTGTGTTTCAAGAATTTTACCCATGCCCATCTGTTGTAGTCATCAACAATGACTAATCCATATTTCTTGCCTCTGATGGATGCAGTTTTCACTGGTCCAAACAGATCAATATGAAGCAGCTCTAATGGTCTTGAGGTTGAAACAACATTTTTTGTTTTGAAAGAAGATTTTGAAAATTTTCCTTTCTGACATGCTTCACAAAAAGCATTTGAGTTGAACTTCAACTGAGGAAGTCCTCTGACCAGATTGAGTTTATTAATCTGAGATATACGCCTCATACTAATATGCCCCAATCTTCTGTGCCAGACCCATTGCTCTTCGTTAACAGACAGAAGGCATTTTACATTCTGAACCTTAAGTTCTGAAAGATTGATTTTATAAATGTTGTTCTTCCTTTTTCCATTAAAGAGGATTGAGCCATCTTTTTGACTGACAGCTTTACAATATTTTTGATTGAATATTATATCATAACCATTGTCACTTAATTGACTTATGGACAATAGATTATGTGTTAATCCTTCAATAAGTAAAACATTAGAAATGGAGGGGAGGTTACCATTACCTATAGTTCCAGAGCCAATTATCTTGCCATTCTGGTTCCCTCCAAACTTCACATCACCTCCAGATCTGAGCTCCAGGCTTTGGAACATAGACCTTCTTCCCGTCATATGTCACGAGCAGCCAGAGTCCAGGTACCAAGATTGGTGTTTCAACTTTGCTGCTAAGGATGTCTGCAACAAAAATCATTTTGTCCTTAGGTACCCATATTTTCTTGGGTCCTTTGGGGTTAGTAGGTTTGAAATTCTTTCTGAATTTCTTTCCCTTGAAGGTATCTTTGTTCTTCTGAGGTTTTGATTTATTAAACACAGGTTTGTTCAGATCAGAACGTGTGTGTTTAATATCATTTAAATGACCAAATTTGAAATGAGTATATAGAGGAGAATACTTTATGATCATTTTATCAACAGGTTTTGGATTTAAATCCTTCCTAGAAGGTGATTCATATCCAATACCCTTTTTGTTGTTTCTCCTTACGCCATAGATCATTGAAGCCATCTTGTTTCTATCTAGGCCTCTAGCCAGAAACTTCTGAAAGCTATAGTCATACTCTTCTAAAATGTTTTTAGAGCATGATATAGGTTCTGAGTCAGATTTCTGACTTAAGCTCAGCAACCTCAGACCTCAGCTGATCATTCTCAGATGCAAGACAGCTTTGAAGCTTCTTGTATTTGAGTTTGATTTTGTTGTAGCTTTCCAGAATTTCTGATAAACTTTCACAAAGTTCTGCTCTAGTGAGTTCAGAAAATACCTCCTCAGAATCTGATTCTGATTCTGATCCAACAGTTTCTTTGTGGTCCTTCACCTCAGCCATTAGTGCTACATTAGCACACTCATCTTCAGATTCTGATGAAGATTCAGAAGCATCTGAATCATCCCACGTGGCCATTAAGACTTTCTTCTTCTTTTCAAACTTACTTCTGGGTTTCTCCTTCAGAAGTTTAGGACATTCATTCTTATAGTGGCCAGGCTCCTTCCACTCATAGCACACTATATCTTTCTTTCCAGATTTTTTATGTCCAGAAGAATCACCATGCTGATCAGATCTTTTGAAGTTTCTGAACTTCCTTTGTTTGTGCTTCCAGAGTTGATTAATCCTTTTGGACAGCAGAGACAATTCATCTTCTTCTTCTGAAGATTCTTCAGAACTTTCTTCAATAACCTGCAACGCTTTAGCAGATTTGTTAGATTTTAAAGCAACTGACTTACCTTTCTTCTGAGGCTCGTTTCCTCCAGCTCAATCTCGTGACTCCTTAAGGAGCTGATAAATTCCTCCAGAGTGATCTTATTCAGATCCTTCGCGAGCTTCAGATCTGTCACCATGGGTCTCCATCTTGTTGGCAGACTTCTGATGATATTCTTGACATGGTCAGAAGTAGAGTAGCCTTTATCTAGAACCTTCAACCCAGCAGTTAGGATCTGAAATCTTGAGAACATAGTTTCTATAGATTCAGACTCCTCCATTTTGAAGGCTTCATACTTCTGGATGAGGGCCAGAGCCTTGGTCTCCTTTACTTGGGAGTTTCTTTCATAAGTCATCTTCAAATATTCAAACATATCAAATGCAGTATCTCTGTTTTTTATTTTCTCATACTCAGTATGAGATATTGCATTTAACAGGATGGTTCTTGCTTTGTGGTGGTTTCTAAACTCCTTCTTCTGTTGATCAGACATAGATTTTTTGTCAACCTTTTTCCCTTCATCATTGGTAGGATGAATGTAACCATCAGTTACCAAATCCCACAAATCAGCATCATAACCTAGAAAGAAGCTTTCTATTCTATCTTTCCAGTAGTCAAACTTCTCACCATCAAACATTGGAGGTTTGGTGTTGATTCTATCTTTATCATCGTATCTGTTGTTGTATGAAGTTGAAGTTGAAGTTGAAGCTTCTGTAGCCATGTTGAATAAAGAACAAGATATTAGGAGTTTTTCTCAACTGGATCTTTTCTGTCATGGTTAAGTGAGAGCACTAACAGAACCAGAGCTCTGATGCCAACTGAAGGTGAGAAAAACACTGAGAAGGGGGGTTGAATAAGGGTTTTAAAACACTTTGGAAGATAAAAAATAACACAGATATTTTTATCCTGGTTCGTTTGAACTCAAACTGATCCAGTCCACCCTACCTAGGTGATTTGCCTTTCTCAACAAGGATTTAATCCAATATATCAAACTTGATTACAGTGTAAACCACTAAGACAATTGTCTTAGTCTTCTCAAGAAAATCTGACCACAACTTGGTCTTCTTAAGGAAATCTTTTACAATGATAAACTAACAATTTGTGTTTAATGTTTTGCTTCTAATAAGCTATATCACAATAGTGATGTTTACACAAGATTAAGACCAAATATGAAAACTGTAAGCTTTGAAGAATATTTGAATGAGAGCTTGTAAGTTGGTTTTTCTTTCAAGTGATTTATCAATGTGCGTCAACGTTGGAAAGATGCTGAAGCTTATTTAAATACTACTTCAAGTCCTTCTCTCAAAGACTGTGCATTGCTGTATGTTCTGCTGCCTCTGTTCCCTTTTTGTCTTCTATTGACTTTTCCTTTCCAGTAAGAGGAATGTTCAGACAAGTGCTTTTTGTCTGAATTCTTGTGACATGCATAAATAAGGAATAGTGTCGTTGGAGCAGACGTTGGGATTAGCAACGGATCTTTTCCTTGAGCTGACATCTTTTCAACTAAATAAACTAACATCAGATCCTCTGATGTAGTTCCTTGTTCTTCAGATCAGAGTCTTGCAGCAATAGTGCTTTAAGCGTGAATGTAACAATCAGCGCAGAGTTGAATATCAGAGCCTCTGTACTTGCAGCGTGAAGTACTTCCAGAGTCTTCTAAAACAATGTTGTATGCTCTTTACTCAAATTCTTCTTAGTATCACTAAGAGTCATCTGTAGCAGATCAGAGTCTCTTCAAGTAGCGCTCAGAGTCTTCTGAAATGTTGCTTCTGACGTTCAGAGTCTTAACGTTCTTTTCACTTGCAGATGTAATTTTTGCTTCCAGATGACCCCGGGGCACTTGTTACCGTCACAATTGAAGACAACATTTCTCACATTAGAAGGGCTAAAATCTTCTTCCAAAAATAGATTGTCCTCCTCATTAAGACAGGCAGCCAAAGCTAAATCACTTCTGAACTTTGCCGAATTTGATTGCGTGTATTTACCCTTAAAGAACTTCACCACTTCAAACTTAATATTCTCAGGGTCTTCCACAATCCTGCCTCCCACTCTAAAAACTGAGAGACGACTCGGCCGATTCCTGGATTTAAGGGAGTCATGAAAAAATTTGGTATTAAGATCCCTGTTTTGAAGCCAACTAACCCAGGATTTCAGGGCTATCATGCTTTCTTTGACTCGCATATTCTTCCATATTTCCTCCTGGTATCGCGGTTTCTCTCTGTCCAGATCAGTAGCTTGAGAATTTGAGTCCTCGACTGATTCCAATTCCAGCTTGTTGAATTTAGCAATATTATCCTCAATGTTTAAATTCAGCCAACCAAACACTTTGAGATTCCAAATCCTGAGGTCAGATTTAAGAGCTTGAAATTTCTTAGTAAGGATGCTGCAATATGAACCTGTGAATTAGTAAGAGCTCCACGATTTCGTAAGGAAAGGGATGAAATCCTTGTGATAGAACCAACATTTGAAAGTCCTAAATGGTTTTGGTACCCAATTGATGAAATTTGACTTCAACTACACCGGTCGATGATCCGATATGTCTCTATCCTCCACCACTTGATTCTTCAAAGAAAACATTGATATAACCCTGTCATCAACCAAAATTCTATCCAGTCTACTAATGCTCTTACCGTTAGAGTTGAACCAAGTGAAACGGCTTCCAAACACCAGTAGATTCGTCAAATTCATTTCCTCAATTCACAGAAATCCTTCATATCCCTACAGTTATAACCACTTAGGCCTCTCCTTTCCTCCCTATTTTTCACCGCATTAAAATCCCTTCTCACAATCCAACCAACATCAGAGTAACTGTTTTTAATTTTAATCAGATCTCTCCACAGCTTCCTCTTAGCAGCTGATCCACATGGAGCGTAAACGTTGATCACCATCAACCTATGATTATTCCATACAAAGTGCAGACCTAAGAATCCTTTCCCACAAAAACTAAAACAAGAAGAGATTCTAGCAGTATTCCACATGGTTAGAATTCCACCAGAGTTTCCAACAGAGTTCTGAGCTGACCAATCCAAGTCAAAATTCCTCCACATGCTGTATACGATACCAGCCTCAATCTTGATAATCTTGGTTTCTTGAATGAGGCAAATGTAGGCGCTTCCTCTATGAATAATTTGAGTTATTCTCCTTCTCTTGACGGAACTACAACATCCTCTAACATTGAAAAAGATTAAATTCATGGATCAATTATAGCTACATCCTTCTTGCCTAGACCAGCATCCTTATCTGTGTTATTCAAATTCCTTAGAGTTCGCCCAATAACCTCTTCATCTTCGCCCTGAACTCCCAGAACCTTAAGAAAATCACCCAATTTAGATGTAACTTCGACAATGGCCCTTCTGCATCTCGAGTTACCTCTCTCCATATTAGTGTCGTTATCGATTCGCGGCACAATATAACTGAACTAGACTCTGAAAATTCTTTAGACAACTTATTCTTCTTACTTTCCTCCCTAGCTTTTCCTTTCGACTCAGGTCTAAGGTTTTCCTTGGGGGACGTGAGAAGCAGAGTGGAAAAATAAGAGGGGGTGTAGGGTATTTTAATGCAGTTATAAACCTCATGAAGATGTTTTTTCTTTTTAGCTTTACCTCTAACAGCAGGCCCAATAACTCCTCCAGAAGACCCACTAATTGGAAGAGGTAGGCCCAGATCTACCACCAATTCCCTATTAAGACTGGGTACCTCAAAATCTACTTTGGACTGATTAAGTTCTAGGTCAGCCAGAGAGTTATCTAGTTTAGTTCCTTTTGAACTAATCAGAGCGGCTGAACCCTTATGATTATTCCCTCTTGACCCATCACCTTCCACACTTAACCCTAAGTTATCCCCAACAACTGATACATTGTCTGACACAGAAAAATCACCATCTTCCTTTTGGACAACAGTATTAGGTGCCCTGGCTTCTGTCTCAGAGTACAAGGATTTGAGATCGTCACTTTCTTCTTCTTCTTCAGGTATCTCCCACGCGCCATCTAATTCTAAAGGGTTTGAGGAGTCAAATTTATCTGAATCTATCACCTCATCTTCTTCACCAAACAAAGGATCTCCACGCCCACATGAAAGGTCTTCTATGAATGATAGTGAAAAGCTGTGATTATTCACTTCAATGTCAATCAAGTTATTTAGAATATTCCTGAGTCTTGTTTTAATAAGAAATCTCGCTATGTCCAATTTCTCTTTGTTCCTCGTCTTCTCATCACACTTAACAAACGATCCCAGACTAGAAGAAATCTGCCTGAAATTTTTCTCACTCCAGGCGACACAAGGTAGACCATAGCAATTTACCCACACTATTCGGACTCTGTCAATTTCCTCCATATGCCACTTGCGGATGTCTCTGGACCAAATATCTATCCATTCTCTAGCTTCCTTGACAAACACTTCTAAGTCTCCTCTTGATGTATCTTCCAACAAGCACAGAGATGCTCCCAAGGGAGTAGCCTTAATGTTAAAATAACCTTCTTCAAAAATTAACTTCTGAATGTTGAAAGCATTACCATCCTCCATGACTTCACCCACTCTCATACGATTCAACCTCCTTGACCATTCATCATCCAACTCAAGTTTTATGCATTGAACTCCTCCCTTGGCCCTATCAACAGACTTAGGGTAATCTCCTCTTACCACTTTGGAAAAAGACCTATCCAGATTATCAGGTTTCATGAAGTTCCTAGAGCGACCAGTTTGAATTTTACTCCTCAAATTTTCACTATCTGGATGGTGCCTTTTGTTCTCCTTCTAAACCTAGGTATATTAACGTAAATATTTTTGCCTTCCAAGACGATACTATCTAGGTTACAGGCCAGGATTCTTGGATCATGAACTTTCCGAAATTTGGCGAAACCGAATCTATTACCTCGCTTATATCTCTTAGAAGAAATAAAAACTTCTGATATGACTCCGTAGACCTTGAAGACCTCAAGCAGGTCTTTAGCATTCAAGTTTTCAGGAAACTCAGTGACAAAAAATGAAGTCGTAGTTTCACCAGAAGAAGCTCATTTTCCTTTGTTCTCCTTCCAAACTGAAAAACCTCCACTTCTAACCTTTCTACCGGAAACCCTTTCCCAATTCATGGTAACACCGCTGTCTCGATCCAAATAAAAACCAGAAGATTACCAAGGCCCCTAAACTCGAAACCTAGGAATTTAAGCCGAAGATAACCTCCGAATCTTCATGGAATCTAAACATGCAACTTTGAATTGATGAAAATCTAGAAAAGAATGGAAGAAATTAGGGTTAGGGTTATGGAATTAGGAATTTCTTTTTGTGTTAGAGATTCTGGAAATTTTGGGTTTTCCCATAGTAGTTAACTTAACTCTTCTTTCTTATCTAATGTGGTGAGCTTCAAATAATTGGTTTATCATAAACTCCCAATCAAAGTATGCTTATGGATTTACCATAAAATAAAGGAAATTTAATCTTGCCACTTTCATATGTAACATTATTTTCATGATAATCTATGTGGTTCTTTTCATAATTCTTATGGTGTCTTCTCTCAGAATAAATTTCCTGGATTCTCATTTGTTCTCTTTGTTGTCCACTTCTCTCAGTTGTATGATTATTCTTATCTTCTTTAAAATACCCCGCATAACCTCTATGTTTCCTTTTCTCACCATTATATATATATATATATATATATATATATATATATATATATATATATATATATATATATATATATATATATATATATATATATATATATATATATATATATATATATATATATATATATATATATATATATATATATATATATATATATATATATATATATATATATATATCCTTTCACCTTCATTTTCAAGAGTCAAAATATACATCTAAGTCATTCCTTTATTTTTCTAGTGTACGAGAATAAGTGAAGGAACTTTATTTCGTAAAATATAGTTGATCGACATGTTTAATAAAAATGTGTAATTCATATTAAGCTTTTCAAAGTATCCTGAAGGGGATTTTCCAGATTAGCGATTTGCATCCAATTTGCCTAAATTGGTGGATGTGAATCGAACTTAAAGCTTAGTGTAAACACACGATTTAAAATTTATTTTGTGCAATTTTCATCATAACATGTTCATCTTTTTTTTACTCAATTTTTGCATCAGACTCCCAACAAAAGATCTAATCATTTTTAGGTTTGATTTTCGATTTCGATCATACTTTATTTATAATTAATATAAAAGTATGCACCTTCAAAGAAATGATAATAATTTTCAACGATACTGAAAGGTAGATAATTATATTAAATAAATGTTATTTATTTGATATTTTAAATCCATGTAAAATATGTTGAAAATAATATTTATGTATGTTAAGTTTAACATTGAAATAAATTTATATATGCATGATTTATAAATTATTTAAGTATGTGAATTTGAATAATTAAAAATATATTTGGTTTATGGTGTATACTTGAATACAAAATACATGTTAAATATTATTCTTGTTACAAGTAATTTTTTTTAATTAATAGTTTATTAGTTTTTGGATAAAATGATTTGGTTAAAATAATAATAATAATGATAATAATAATGATGATGATGATGATGATGATGATGATCATCATCATCATAATAAAAGTAATAATAATAATAATAATAATAATAATAATAATAATAATAATAATAATAATAATAATAATAATAATAATAGTAATAATAATAATAATAATAATAATAATAATAATATTAATAATAATAATAATAATAATAATAATATTTATAAAATAGTAATAATAATAATAATAATAATAATAATAATAATAATAATAATAATAACAACAACAACAACAACAACAACAACAACAACAACAACAACAACAACAACAACAACAACAACAACAACAACAACAACAACAACAACAACAACAACAAAAACAATAATAATAATAATAATAATAATAATAATAATAATAATAATAATAATAATAATAATAATAATAATAATATTATTATTATTATTATTATTATTTTAATATTTTAACGCTAAGTAAAAATTTTACGGTAGCAAATAGTAAAAATAATTAATAAAAATTTCACGTGATATTTTTAAAAGAAAATTTTTTTATTAAGATGGGGTAAATTAAAAGTCACTCACATCACAGGATAAAATTTAATTTTGTTATTTTTGATACTAAAACATTGAAGATGTCTTAATTTTTGCTATCAACAAAATTCAAACTCAATACCTAACTTTAGGTGGGCGAGATTCTTAACCATTGGACTAGTGTTCCTTTTATTTATAAGGTTTACATGTTAAATATATATTACAATGCTTATGCTATCATCATGTGTTGATTTTAGGAGATGCTTATCTCGAGATAGAAGTCGATATTGTGGCTATTTGCACGTAAAGTTCAGAGCTTTGTAGCTTCAGTTCTAGTTGGAATTTCTATCATACCATGTTTGGTTCCTTTCGTTCCAAATAAATGAATTCAGAGGTGGTATTTTTTTTTTATTATTTTGTGTCGAAGTAATGAAGCTTTTCGAACTGTATGTGGTAGCTTCTTTTTGTTTGCGGAAGTCTGTACCGGTATTTTACGCATTTATTCCTGGGTGAGTTAGGTGACACTATTATTTTTTCTAAACTAGATGTCAAGTTAGGTTATCATCACATTAGAATGAATGAAGAGAGCAATGAGAGAAGAACAACCAAAAATGGATTATCAAGCTGCTGAGATATGACTTTGAGATTAAGTATAAGTCACAGAAAAAAAAATGCAAGATATATACCATCTAGAGAAATGCAATATGCTCCCATTTTCAAAGTGCAATGTGATGCATGAGAGGGACTAAACGAAGAAATCCAAGTTGATTAGAAATTGAAGAAAATAGTACGAGATGTATTAGTAGATCCTAATAGCCACTAGGGTTATCAGATGAAGACTGGAATAATTTATTAACAGAATTATACTTTTAAATAATTCACTTAGAATTCTTTAGATTTTACTTGAGAGCATGACACAACAGTTGGGGGAATTCTTGGTATTTCAAGACTTAAAAGAGAAATGTTTGACTAGTTTATTAGAAAGAGATACATGACATAATAGTTATATGTGATGCATGACACAACAATTGTACAAGCTTGTGGGAAGTATGTTAAAGGAACAAATATCAAACTCTCAGTCTAGGGGTCCTTTGAAACCAATGTCTATTTCTACATAAATATACAGTGACATTTCGATGGATTTCATTGGGGGTTACCTAAGGTTACTAGTGTATAATATCGTGATGGTGGGGGAGTTGTAGGAGAAGTATGCACATTTTATTTCAACGAGTCACCCTTTCAGATCATTGAAAGCAAATCAAAGTAGTGCACAAAATGGCTGGAATATTGATATAATACCAATTATTATGCTTCTTTGAAAAATACCTCATACGAGCATTATAGAAAAACCACATTAATTATGATTATAAGGGATGTATCAATTTCGGCGGTAGAAGAAGTCAATAGGCTCACCGCTGACAGGAATGGTATGTTAAGGGAAATGCAAGAATAATTTCTTAAATCTCAAAATCATTCAACAAACATAAAAGGAAAGGAGAATATCAAGTTGGTTATTTTAGAAGTATAATATATATTTATTATGTCTTTATTATAAATAAAAGGAACATTAGTCGAGTAATTAAGAATTTCATCAAAAAACTTTTATATATATATATATATATATATATATATATATATATATATATATATATATATATATATATATATATATATATATATATATATATATATATATATATATATATATATATATATATATATATATATATATATATATATATATATGGCGTGTGTTCCTCACTAATTCTTCATCAGCCGGCAGACCCATTCTTTTCAAGGCCCATGTCATCTTCATTTGTCAAAACACCATATAAAAAAAGATATAAAAAAATATGAGATGCTTATTGAATAGTTATTTTGATTTACTGACCAAGCAGTAACTATTTACTGCGTTCACGGTTAGTTAAGACCAAAAAATGAAAAGAATGTAACTATTGCAATGAAATATTAAAAGGTAAATTATAACTTCTACATTTATACATTAATATTAATAACTTAAAATTAAGATTATTAGAAAAAAGTAATTTGTTAAGTAAAATTGGACGACTTTGCTTAAAAAGATAAAAATTAATTACATAAAAATCAATCAATACAAAGCAACTTGCTATAAATTTATAACATGCTATATTTAAAATGATAAATACTACGGCCAAAATATTAGAAAAATATATGTATTATCTTTTAATGAATACATTTATGGAAAGAGATGTTATACAAAATTAATTTATAGTTACAAAAAAAGAGAAACCGCAATACGTTTTATAATAAAAGGTATTACAGAAATAATTAATAATTTACAATAACATTAAAGAAAGAGTCACTAAGGTATGGGAGATTATTATCATGGGTCCTCAAAAATAAATAAAAAATAAGGAACTTTTATAAAACGAAGTGTAAGTAAAAATGCACTTTAAAATACAACTATATATATTTATATATTTTGTTTTACAAAAGTAGTATATATTAGATATAGATATTCTATTTCTCAAAAGAGTAATTTATAAATTGCTATCCTATATTATTATTGTAGATCACATATTATGCTTTATTAATAATTATTGTTTAAATTTGATCCAAAAACCCTATATATACACCTTCATTCCATCTTATGTTTGATAAATACTCTTCTCTTTTTCCTATATTATTTTATTTTAGTTATTAGTATAGATTACATATAGCTTTTCTACTCAAAGATATAATTAGATGGCTTGTGAGACTAAAACATTGTTAATTTTTCCTCTTCTTTTCTTGGCTGCATGCTATATGCAACAATGTGTCCATGGAAAATCTCAAGTGCCTTGTCTTTTTATTTTTGGTGACTCTTTATCTGATAGTGGAAACAACAATAATCTTGTTACACTTTCAAAAGTTAATTACAAACCATATGGCATCGATTTTCCAACAGGTCCAACAGGAAGGTTTTCTAATGGACCAACATCAATTGACATACTTGGTAACCTTCTCAAATCTCTTTTCTTAGTTAATAGTTAAACTCGAGCACTTATTTTTGTCAAATAGTCTAAAAATGTGGTGGGTTCAAACTCACACCCTTACATCTGATGTTTCAGTATAATTATCAATTAAGCTAGTTTAAAGGAATTTAACTCGCACATTTTAAATATAAAGAAATAAAAAATTGCATATTGAAACTCAAATTCCGTGAGTTGTAATTACCATATAACCGAAACCTTCAAAATTTTTGCAAATTTAATTTTTAAATCCAAAAACTTTATTCAATTCTAACTTATGTTTGAGCATTGCAGCTCAACTTTTGGGATTTAAGGATTTCATTCCCCCCTTTGCAAATACTACGGGCTCAAATATATTGAGAGGTGTTAACTATGCATCTGGATCGGCTGGAATTCGGAACGAGACGGGCAAACATTTGGTATAAATTTAAATTAAATACACTTTTTTTTCAAGACATGTTTAATCCTTAAACATGACTGATTAATTTTTGTTATTCTCTAAAAAATATATAAAATAATTGATTTTTGCTACATTAATATGCAGAGATTTTTGCTGCATTAATATATATTTCAATGAATATTACTGAATTCTTCTCAAATATTTTTTCTACACAATGCAGGGTGCTAATGTTGACTTGGAATCACAGTTACAAAATCACAAAACCATAATTGCTCAAATTGCAGTTATGCTTGATGGTGTTCAACATGCTTCGCAATATTTGAATGAGTGCTTGTATTATGTGAATATAGGCAGCAACGATTATACAAACAATTATTTTCTTCCTCAGTTCTATTATACCAGTCGCACCTATAACCCTAATCAGTATGCTCAAGATCTTATCGACCGATTAACTCAATCTATAAAGGTAATTAATTATGTTACATTTAAAAAAAATTCATTACAGAAAATAGTTAATGATTATACTTTATAACCCTTGGTTGAATTGCAGAATTTACATAATGCTGGTGCAAGAAAAATGGTGCTAGTTGGTATAGGAGCAATAGGTTGCACTCCAAATGCCATTGCTACTCATGGATCATGTGCTGAAGAGAAGAATGCTGCTGCATTAATTTTTAGTAGCAAAGTTAAATCTCTAGTGGATAGACTCAATAAGAAATTCACTTGTTCTAAATTCATCTTTAGAAACAGTACATCAGACTTTTATGCTAGTTTAAAGCGTAAACATTTCACTTAATTTCTTATATTTCATTTCATATTCTATATTGATGCCAAACCCTAAACCCTATATATGATTTTTGATCCTCGTATATATTTCAGGTTTTAGAGTTTCGAATGCTGCTTGCTGTCGATTGATATTCAATTCGGTTTGTGCTCCTGGTGAAACTCCATGTGAGAATAGATATGAGTATATGTTTTGGGATGGATTTCATCCGACTTCTGCTGCGAATAAACTTACGGCATTGCGTTCATACAATTCTTCAAATCCAGATTTCATATACCCAATGAATGTTCAACATCTTATTCAGTCATGAAAATGTGTTCTTCAACAAGCTCAGATGAATAATCACTTACAACAATTGAGGATAATAATTTTGTTACTGTATTTTCCTTTTTTAGAGGATTTTTATTTGATATTTTTAGATATTAGTAATTTATTAAAATAATAGCAAAAGTGTGTTAGTTTAAGTTTTAGAGACTAGTAGTAGTTTGGGGACTTGTATTGAAATATTTATTATTAATAAAACAAAATCTTCCTACGAACTCAATTCTTAAACCAAAAACAACATCAAACCCACCAAATCTCTGGATCGGAGCCCTAAACTTCCTGAAACCCTAATTTCTACAAACCTAAAATCACACCAAATTTGAAGCCAAGCCCACTTCTAATCAGCGATTCAATATCAAAACGCCAAGAACAAACATCAAAGGCACAGAAAAAAAATCTAAATAGAGGGAACAAAGTTCAAATACAAGCAATGGTTACAAACAAGGCATGTTAGAAGTGATGAGAGTTTAAAGAGCTACCGGTCCAAAAGTTACCGGAGGAAGATCCATACACACAAGTAAGTTTTTTCTCTCTGCTCTCTGCTACATTTCCTTACTGAACTCTGCTTCTTCTTTCCCTCTTTGATTCTGTGCTTGTGCTTCTGTTGTAGATTGTTAGGTTGTGTTAGGTGGTGGCTTAGCTCACCTTAATCAGAGCTTCAATGTGAAGCTATAAGAAGGTTTAGGGATAGAGAGCTTAGAGTGAAAAGGTTTATAAAAAAATTGCTCTCTGAATGTGCTTGATTCTTATAATAGGGTTTTCTATGTTGTGTATGGTTGTATTTTTCTGTGTGTGTTAATGTGTATTAATTGAACCGAATTTATCACAGTGAGGTGAGGGGTTAAAATTGGTATGGGAGCGAGGAAAATGTGGAAGCTATTTTCTCATTTTACATATGTGAATTCAGGAGGGGATAAGGATGACATTTGTTGTACTGTTAGTGAGCTATTATGAGATGAACAATCCCATAATTTGTTGGACTTTAGTTAGTGTGATACAGCTGCGGACCCGTGAGGTGGAGTTAGCAACTTGCAGCCCACTATTCCTAATATTGATAGGCCCATTCGTACTAAGAAGCTTCCTTCAAAATATCAAGATCACATACTTTATTAAATGAGTCTTTGTTTTATTCCTAGTTATTTCTATTACTTGTTTCTACTTGTTTCTAGAAGGCTATGACTCAACCAAAGTTTGTTAGTAGTGCCTTACTGTGGTGTAAGTTTGTTAGTAGTGCTATTCAAAACTATATAAGATGTATTTGCTCATTGAGCTAAGGAAGGAAAATCATTGCAGAAAATTATCTCTCTTCCTCTCTATTCACTGCTTTAGGAGGTTTGGCTCAGCCCTTAAAACTGAGCACTATCATTTGGTGCTTTCATTGGGTTGAATTCCTCCTCCATCCATGACTTCCCGTCCTCCCCCACCTGATCCTGTAGCTGATCTTGCTCGTCAAGTTGCCATTCTCACTGTTCAACTTGAAGCTATGCACAAACGTTTTGAGGATACATCATCTTCCGGTACATCTCGTTCCAGTCCAGATTCACACCACCGCCCTCGTCTCAAATTAGACGTTCCTCGTTTCGACGGAACAGATACACATGGTTGGATCTTCAAGATCTCACAATTCTTTACTTATCACCAGACACCTGATGAGGAACGCATCACCATTGCTTCCTTTTATCTCGACGGTCCGGCCTTAGCATGGTACCAGTGGATGTATCGGAATCGTCAGATCGCGTCGTGGGCCCAATTTTTGGAGAAATTAGAAATTCGTTTCGCTCCAACTGCGTTTGACGATCCTCGCGGTAACCTTTTTAATCTTACCCAATCTTCTTCTGTGACAACATATCTCACTGAATTTGAAGCTCTCGCAAATCGCCTCGAAGGTTTATCTGAAGCTAATCTTCTCAGTTGTTTCATTTATGGGTTAAAGATCGATGTTCGTCGTGAGGTCTTGGCTTAACAACCAACAACCATCTTGCAGGCTGCTGGTCTTGCTCGTTTACAAGAGGATAAGTTGAAAGACATTGCGCTTTCTTCGCGTCCTCGACCGTCGCCACCATGCCAATCTGCTTTGGGGTCTCGTCCTTCACCCAAGCCCTATTCCGATTCCTCTTTCATGGTGAAACCCTCCCAAGGCCTTCTTCCTACGCCACCAGCAAAGCCCTGTTTTCGGCATCTCTCCGGGGCAGAAATCGATGAACGACGTCAGAAGGATTTGTGCTTCACTTGTAATCAACCATGGTCCAAACAACACAAATGTGGTGGTCGTGTGTTTTTAATGGTTGCTAATGATGAGGATTTTTCTTCTATGCCCGATGAATTAGAGTCAGCGGCGACAAAATTGATTGACGGAGTTGTTGCATCGGAGGAACTCTCTGCTCATGCAACACAGTTAAGTTTACATGCTCTTTCTGGGGACTAAGCTGCAGACACATTTTGCATCTTGGGTCGAATCTCCTCTAACCCAGTTAGTGTTTTGGTGGATGGGGGCAGTACCCATAATTTTGTCAAGGATACTATTGCTTCTGCTTTGGGCCTCCCCTTTGACCCAATTGATCCATTCAGAGTTTTAGTTGGCAGTGGACAAGAATTAGTGCTCTCTCATATTTGTCATGAGGTGTCAATAGTTTTACAAGGCCATTCATTCACTATGGATCTCTTTGTCTTAGGCTTACATGGTGCGGATGTTGTGTTAGGGGCCAAATGGTTGCGGGGGTTAGGCCCAGTTTTAATGAATTACAATCTCCTTACTATGACTTTTTTCCATAATCAAGTGTTGAGTTGAAGGGAGATTCACCAACTTGTCCTATAGGCTTTACCAATTCCAACGGATCACTAGAATAGACCCTGAGGCCCAATTATTTTCCCTCCATGTCATCGGTACACATGACACCCAATCTAATTTTTCCTCCCAACCAGATACACTAAACCTTAACCCTGAGTTCACCTCCCTCCTCACCAAATACTCCCACCTTTTCTTTGAACCCTCCACACTCCCCCACCTAGACCAACTGACCACAAAATTCCCCTCCTACCCCAATCCATACCGGTCAATTTTCGACCTTACCGATACCCCTACTCAAAGAAGCTTGAAATAGAATCTCAAGTAGCCAAATTATTGCAAACTGGGTGGATACGACCTAGCACAAGTCCTTTTTCTTCCCTTGTTCTTCTCCTAAAAAAGGATGGATCCTGGCATATGTGCGTAGACTACCGCGCTTTGAATGTTATTACTGTCCCTGATCGATTCCTCTTGCCTACCATCGATGAATTATTGGACGAATTAGGAAAGGCTAGGGTGTTTTCAAAATTAGATCTAACTTCTGGCTTTCATCGGATACGATTATCCCCTGCAAACATTTTGAAAACAGCTTTTCGCACACATGATGGGCACTACGAATATCGTGTTATGCCGTTTGGCTTATGCAACGCTCCAGCAACTTTTCAAGCTACTATGAATGATATTTTTCGTGATCTACTTCACAAGTCCGTTATTATTTTCTTCGATGATATCCTGGTTTTCAGCACCACTTTGGACACACACCTTGGTCATTTGTCACAGGTATTTGATATCTTAGATAAGCATCAGTTTCATTTAAAACCAACGAAATGTTCTTTTTGCCAAAGTTATATTGCTTATTGGGTCATATTGTGGCTGAGGGGACCGTGGCACCCAACCCTTTGAAGTTACAAGGAATAGTTGATTGGCCAACTCCTAAATCCGTGAAGAGCTTGCATGGTTTTCTGGGTCTGTCCGGGTTTTATCAGAGATTTGTTCACGGTTATGCTACTTTGGCTCATCTTTTAACTTGCTTATTGAAAAAGAATGCTTTTGAGTGGTCCACCTTGGCTCAACAAGCTTTTGACAATTTGAAGGTTGCTTTAGCTACGGCACCAGTTCTTGCCTTGCCAGATTTCTCTCTGCCGTTCATTATGCAGACTGATGCCTCGGGGCATGCTATGGGCGCTGTTTTATTGCAGAATGATCATCCTATTGCGTATTTCAGCAAGCTATTTTGTTCTCGTCTTTCCCAGGCTTCCACTTACATATATGAGCTTCATGCCATCACTTGCGTTGTGAAGCGTTGGCGTCAATACTTATTGGGAAATTATTTTGTGATTCAAACTGACCATCGTAGCTTGAAGGAATTGCTGACTCAAGTGATTCAAACTCCGTAGCAACAATTTTATTTGTCTAAATTATTGGGTTACCATTATGATATTCAATATAAGCCTGGAAAGACCAATACAGTGGCTGATGCATTGTCTCGCAGTTGTGAGCCTCCTGTTGCTGAGTTGCATGTGCTCTCCACACCTCAATTTCTGTTTATTGATGATTTACGCAAAGAATTGAACTCGGATGCCGATTATCAAGCATGTTGCCAACAAGTTGAATCTGATCTTTCACTTGCTCCAGGTTATTCTGTGTCGAATGGTTTATTGCTTGATAAAGGGCGCATTTGGCTTCCTTCTACATCTCGTTTCAAGATGTTATTACTCAAGGAATATCATGAAACTCCTATAGGAGGCCACACTGGTATGGTTAAAACCCTCAAACGCCTCTTCGCAAATTTCTGTTGGCCTTCTATGCGCCAAGACATCAAGCAATTTATACGAGAATGTGCTACCTGTCAGCAGACTAAGTACCTCACCAGCAAGCCTAGGGGATTGCTCCAGCCACTCCCCATTCCAGTGCACATTTGGGAGGACATTTCGTTAGATTTTGTCACAGGGTTGCCCACTTCTAATGGGTTCACTGTTCTACTTGTCGTGGTGGATCGCTTATCTAAATATGTGCATTTGGGAGCCTTGGCCACTCATTTCACAACTTATAAAGTGGTTGATCTATTCGTTAACATTGTCTGCAAATTGCATGGTCTACCTCAGAGCATTGTCTCCGATAGACATCCGATTTTTGTTAGCAAATTTTGGTCCGAGTTGTTCAAGTTCAGTGGTACTTCGCTTCGCATGAGCTCATTGTTAGATCCCAAATGTTGTATATATTTGACCCTTTTTAAGATTGGTTTTACTTGTTTTTATCTAGTAGTGTTTGATTTAGTAGTAGAATTTGTTTAGTTTCATTTTGTTGTGATTCAAGTGAATGGTGTTCGTAATATTGTTGTTAAGTGTGCAGGTTTGACACTAATAGGAGCACCTTGGAAGGAATGAATTTGAAGCTGCCTGAAGAAAGTTGAAAGATCAGAGCATTCGCCTGGCGAAGCCCAGTGAGTTCCAGCGAAGGTTCGCCCGGCGAGTGCTGGCGAGCCAAGGCGAATAATTTAGAATAAAATCCCAGACCTAAAGGGCAGAAAGTTCGCCAGGCGAAGGTCCCAGCGAAGCTTCGCTACCGTTTTCCTGGAGAGGGTTACGGCGAAGAAGTCTCAGCTTTCCTCTTGCAATTCCAGTAGCAAATCAACACAAAATTCGCCTGGCGAGTGAAGCCAGCGAATGTTCGCCTAGCGAAGGGGCGACGCCAGAAGGGCGGTTTGCTTGTTGGAGGCACCTTGAAGTGCCAAGATGTTTTATGTTCGCCTGGCGAAGGGCTCTGGTCGCCTGGTGAATGGGCGAAAACAGAGCTACTTTTTGACACTTTCTAGTGCCTTATAAGTAACATGCTTTAGCTACTTTTGGAAGGGACTTAGAACATTTACAACATAACATTTTCTGACCTAGAATTAAAGAGAGTTTAGTCTTTCTTGCTTTTTGGGCTCATCTTGTAATCTTGAGAATTGGAAACACATCCATCATCAATCCTTTGAAGTGGATGTTCTTCATCTTCTCCATTTTCTTCTTGTTCAAGCTACCATGAGAATGAGTAGCAAAGTTCATCTTTTTGTCAAGGTTAGATGTAGGTAATCATTAAACTTTGTATGTGTATGGATAATCCTCATTTGTAAACTCTTGGAAGATTAATATATGGTAAAAACCTTGTTTCATTTAAAATCTTTTGTGTTGGTTAATGATTGAGAGATATTTACCAACTCTTGACCTAGGTTCTCATCCTTCTATTTTCTTGAGCTAGAAATAGTCTTGGATGGTTTTGTTCACTTAAAATGTTAAACTTTAAAGTTGTCATTTTGATAGATTGTGTAAGAAATCAACAATGGATCAAAATGGTAAACATCATAATGTGAGTTAGAGATAATCATATTGAGAGGATATTGTGAATGTGTTGATCATTAAAAGGAGTTTATGCAATGTTGATTGAACATATGCATGCAAAGTGATTACCGAACCCTAACTTTGGCAATCTTTATTTAAACCGTCAAACCATTATTTTATCGCATTTCTTACTTATATGCAAAGCTACCGTTACTTTAAAACCAAACCTTTTGTTACTATAAAGTTACGAATTTAACAACTGTCGAACGACGGCAATATCTCATATTATATTCCCTGTGGAGACGATAACAAAAACCCGACACTTGACCATTGTCCTATCAAAATGGCATTTTGTTAGGACAGTGGTCAAGTGTCCTAACAAAATGGCGCCGTTGCCGGGGAATATAAATTGATATTGCGAGCATCACAGTAGTTGCTGAATTTTTAACTGGATTTTTAACTTGTGCTTGTAATCTGTTTGGTTTAGTGTGCATCCTTTGTTTTATGCGAGGACAGATCCCTGAGGACCAAATTCTTTTTGATCCAGAGATCGAAAGAACCGCAAGAAGACTGAATAGTAGAACAAGACGGAGGAAGCAACAAGCTAGACAAAGACAAGAGCAAGGAGAAAGTTCCTCTACACTACCACCATCACCACATTTAACACCAACTATGGCAACACCTCCACCACCACCTCCAGTTTCCACTCCATGCACGAACAGTCCAAGACATATAGCTCAGTTCGCACAGAATCTTCAAAACAGAAGGCAAGCTGAGATGAAAACGGGAATCCTAACTCTAGTCTATCAAAATCCTTTCACGGGACTAGACCATGAGGATCCGTTCACCCATCTTACAAAATTCTATGAGATTGCTGGCGCAACGGGAGCAACAGAAGCTGACGAAGAGTCATTGTTTAGGAGACTATTCCCTCATTCCTTGATTGGGAAAGCGAAGGAGTGGTACCTTGATCAATCGACAACAATCATTACAGATTGGAATCTTCTAGAAGAGAAGTTTCTTGAACGTTTCTTTCCACATAACCGATTCATGGAGGCTAAAACTGCAATCGCGGTATTTTCTCAAGGAGCTAGTGAATCACTAAACGAAACTTGGGAGCGATACAAATCTATGTTAAGAAAGTGCAAGGGACACGGTTTTGACGAGCTCACTCAAGTTCATATTTTCCGCAATGGACTCCTTTCGGTTCACAAGACCTTATTGGATGCTACGGCGGGAGGATCTTTGATGTCAAAAAGTGCAGATGATGTAATTACAATTATTGATAAGATGGCACTTAATGATCATCAAGGGAATCATAACCGTGGGGTGACTCAAAGAAAACCGGGTGTGCTCGAGTTAGGAACAAATGACGTTATTCTTGCACAAAACAAGCTTATCTCACAACAAGTGGAACTGTTAACTCAACAAATAAAAGAGTTAAAAGAACCGTCAAAAGCTAAACAAATAGCTTGTTGTGAACTTTGCAAAGGTGAACACGACATCAGATTTTGTCCACCTCCAGGTTTCGAAGAAGTTAATTACATAGCAAATCAAAGAGATTACCAACCGAGGTAACATCAACAACAACAACCACCGTATCAACAACAACAACACCACCAAAATCCACAACAATAAAACTATCAAGGCAACCAAGGGTACCAACCTAGGGGAAACTATCAACATAACCAAGGTTATGGGGGTGGTCCTTCCAACCGTCAAAACCCTTATCAAACTCAACAACCACCGGTTGTAGCTTCAAAATTGGAAGAGACGTTGACGCAATTCATGCAAATGTCAATGGCGAATCAAAAAAGTAACGATGCGACAATTAAAAATCTTGAGACTCAAGTTGGTCAACTTGCTAAGCAATTAGCAGAACAACAATCCGGACCATCTTTCTCGGCAAATACGCAAACAAATCCTAAGGAGCATTGTAAGGCTATTAAAACGAGAAGTGGAAAAGAGTTGGTTGACGAGAGTGAAAAAAGAGAGGTAGAGAAAAAAATTGATGAACTTGATGGTAGAGTTGGGGAGTGGAGCGAGGATGAAGTTGAAAATAATGAGAAAAATGGTGAATTTGAAAAGAAAGAAAAATTGGTTGAAGTTGAAAATCAAAAAATGTTGTAGTTGAAAATAAAACAAGTGAAAAAGTCGTGGTGGAGAAGTGAAGAAGAAAAAAGAGCGAAATTCTAGAAGGAAGGAGGTAGTGAGCACTAGTCCGGTCCAAAATTTACCTTATCCTCATGCTCCATCTAGGAGATAAAATGAACGGCATTACGCCCGGTTCATGGATATCTTTAAATAACTTCAAGTCAATATCCCGTTTGCCGAAGCTTTGGAGCAAATGCCAAAGTATGCCAAGTTCATGAAGGACATACTCACCAAAAAGCGAAGGTATACGGAACCGGAAACAGTTTTTCTGGATGCGAGTTGTAGTGTCATCATCCAAAGGACTCTATCGAGAAAATAAGTTGATCCGGGGCGAGTCACCTTGCCGGTTACAATTGGCGACATTTATGTTGGAAAGGGGTTAATCGATTTGGGGTCAAGTATCAATCTTATACCTTTATCTATTATGAAAAAGCTTGGTAACATTGAGATTAAAGCCATCCGCATGATGTTGCAATTGGCCGATAAATCTACTACTCACCCTCATGGAGTAGCTCAAGATGTATTGGTAAAGGTTGACAAGTTTTTATTTTTGGTTGATTTTATTCTCATTGATATGGAGGAAGACGATGATGCGCCTCTAATTCTCGGAAGACCATTCATGAAAACCGCTCGTATGATGATTGATGTAGACGACGGTTTAATGAAGGTGAGGGTATAAAACGAAGAAGTCACTTTTGACCTTTTTGAAGCAATGAAGCACTCAAATGACAAACGTGATAGTTTCCGGATTGATGTAATTGAAGAATCCACCTTTGAAGTTGCAAAACATGTTCATGACATAACTCCCATGGAGCTAGCCCTTGATGAATCTTTTGAAGTTTTTACCGTTGAAGAAGAACAAGCCCTCGAAGAATGCCTCAAGGAACTTGATAATTTTAAAGAGTTGCAACCATGGGAAGTGGAGGTGGAAGTGTTAAAAAAGGAGGTTGAAGATGAAAAGCCAATGATTGAATTGAAGGAGTTACCAAATAACTTGAAGTATGCATTCCTAGATGAAACCGAAGAAAAGTTGGTTATCATAAGCAACCTTTTATCCAAAAGTGAATAATCCCGTTTAATTGATGTGTTGAAGAAGAATCGAGAAGCGATGGGGGTGGACTCTTTCCGATCTCAAAGGAATTAGTCCCTCCTATTGCATGCACAAAATTTTAATGGAGGAGGATTTTAAGTCGGTGGCTCAACCACAACACCGCTTAAATCCTACAATGAAAGAGGTTGTTAGGAAGGTAGTTGTCAAATTATTGGATGCGGGAATGATCTACCCTATCTCGGATAGCCCTTGGGAGAGTCCGGTGCATGTTGTTCCTAAAAAGTGTGGCATTACCGTTATTCATAATGAGAAAGACGAGTTGATCCCAACAAAGGTAGCAACGGGGTGGAGAATGTGTATTGACTATAGGCGGTTGAATACCGCAACTCGAAAAGACCATTTCCCACTTCCGTTCATGGACCAAATGTTAGAGAGACTCTCGGGACAACAATTCTATTGTTTTCTAGATGGCTATTCCGGGTACAACCAAATTGCGGTTGATCCGGCTGATCATGAGAAGACGGCTTTCACGTGTCCGTTTGGAATCTTCGCTTACCGCAAAATGCCCTTCGGGTTGTGTAATGCGCCGACAACTTTCCAAAGATGCATGCAAGCCATTTTTGCCGATCTTATAGAGAAAACAATGGAAGTTTTCATGGATGACTTTTCGGTGTTTGGTAGTTCTTTTGGCTTATGTCTGGAAAATTTAGAAACTGTGCTAGAGAGGTGTGTGAAGACCAATTTGGTGATAAATTGGGAGAAATGCCACATTATGGTGATGGAGGGGATTGTTCTCGGTCACAAAGTCTCGTCAAAAGGGCTCGAAGTGGATCATGCTAAGGTTGATGTGATCAAGAAGTTGCCTCCTCCAGCTAACGTAAAGGGTGTCCAAAGCTTTCTTGGGCATGCCGGTTTCTACCGGCGATTCATCAAAGACTTCTCAAAGGTGGCTAGTGTCGCACCTCGAAAATTCATTTCAAACATACGACCCTCGCGCAAAAGGCGCGGAAATGCGGTTCGACAGAGTCGCCACCCTACTTTATTTTTCCCGAATGAACGGGAGAGGAAAATATCGAGAAAACCTCATAAACGCAGAAGGAACACGGCCGTCGCAACCATATTCCTGGGTTCGGGAGTCGGTTACGCGAGGGGAAGGTATTAGCACCCCTCACGTCCGTTGTACTCAATGGGAACCTCTGAATTCGAGTTGTGATAGAGTTAGCTAAACTTAATTCTTGTCTTCTCATTATTAAATGCTAAAGGATACTATAAAGGCTAAAGACGATACGGGAAAGGGGATGGTTAGAGGATAGGGTGCTCGCCAAGGATTGGGGCCCTTGTGCCTACGTATGCTCATTCGGACGAGAATGAGAAATCAGAGCGTCGTAGTTCGACTACAGGAAAGGATGGGGGAAATGGAAGATGGAGGGGATTGTGCTCGCCAAGATCATCGCAATCTTGTGCCTACGTATCTTACATTTAAGAGTGAAGGAAGAATCAGAGTGTTCGTAGTTCGACTACGGGAAAGGATGGGGGAAATGGAAGATGGAGGGGATTGTGCTCGCCAAGATCATCGCAATCTGGTGCCTACGTATCTTACATTCAAGAGTGAATGAAGAATCAGAGTGTTCGTAGTTCGTGGTAACGACCACGAAAGAAACTGGATTTGAATTGAGTTTGAAGGGGTACGAATGACGATTACTCGAAGTTTAAGAAAGACTTCTCGGACCCAAGTAATCGGGAGAGCGAACCAAAGACTTGGAACACTCTCTTTTTCATCATGAAGGAATGATGTGTTTGAAAGGATAAGGTTGAAATGATAACGATCACTTGAAGCCTAAGAAAGACTTCACAGACCCCAAGTAATTGGGAAAGCGAACCAAAGACTTGGAACTTTCTTTTTCATTGAAAAGGAAGGTTGTTTGAATGGTGAGGTTGATTGGATGACGACTACTTGAAGCTTAAGAAAGGCTTCTCGGACCCAAGTAGTCGGGAGAGCGAACCAAAGACATGGAACCCTCTCTTTTTCATCGTGAAAAGAAAGTTGTTTGAGTTTGAAATGTAGTTTAGAAGAATGAGTAGTTGGATAATGGTTGAACGTTGTCGAGTTGTTAATGTTATTTAAAGGCGTCAATTGCTCACACACGAATAAGATAACTCGCATATAAACAACTGAAAGCAAGATCAAAGAATTGAACCTACTCTTTACACCTTGAAAAGAATTGAATAATTGTTAATTGATTGATAGTTTGTTACGAAAATCCACTTGAGGTTGGATCAAGGGTTTGACTTATTATCGCGTGCAAAGCGCGTAATGGACATGATTTGAAAAACGAGACCGACTTGACTTACGCATCAAGGGTCGAGTTGTGTGCAATAGGTTGATGGCGAATGCGTATGAGCACTCGACTTACAAGGGTTTGAAAATGGCTCGATGATGAATCGAGAATTAGTTTGAAAATAGTTTGATCCGCTCTAGTCCCTATGGGTGCTCCTAGGAGATAAACTAATAATCAAAGAAATGCGAAACATACATCGGAATGGGGGAGGGATACATGTAAGTTACACGGGATTGCACGAAATAAAGGGGTCTCATTGTAAGGTAGCCCAAGAGAAAGCCGTGTGTGTGCATTTGTGTCCTAAACTACGCCTTGAGAAAAGTCGGGCACGACTCAAAGTTAGGATACCTGCAAATTACCAAAGATCCAACAATCCACCAATTTGGCTTTTAGGAGTTTCGATAATTTATTAGGTGTTTTCGAATATGGGTAAATAAGAATGAATAAATGAGTATGACAATAATGAATGTATAGTAAGATAAATATGACAATAATACCCACAATAATATTTAACGGAAATTAAATTTAATGGTCAATGAATCGAATCGGGACACGAAAGAATTGGATCTCGTCTTAATCGTAAACATAATGCCGATTAATCGAAGGTAGCCTATCACGATCCCAAAGTACGGGAAATGACCCCAATGGTCATTCACCATAGATTTGAAATCGAGAAGGTTATCAACTTCGATACGCGACGCTTACGAATAAAAGACTTCATTGATCCAAAAATCGAAATAAAATTGGAGAAAGAAAGTGGTCTCGGATCCTTTGTTTCACGCCAATAATTTGACGGTTAAACGTTGGTAATCTCGTCATCGACCCAAAAGAATAAATTTGAAAGTCAAAGATTAAAATAGAAAACATTAAAACTTAAACAAGAGGGATTTAATAAAAATTAAAATCTAACAAAATATGGTAACTGCTCGACAAAACCAAACAAGAAAACACAACAAAATTAACATAAAAACCAAGATAAGATAAGGGTGATGAAGAAATGGAAGGGGTGTGGAATCATATGGGCCCAGCCCATCACCCACACCTAAAAAAAAAACTGACTCAAGCTTATTAAAAAACAATGATGCGTTTGGAATAAAGAAGGGATTTAGAAACAATGAACATTATATGGGCTTCATGAACAACGCCCAACCAAACTCGGCCCCCTTCTCTTCTTAAGACACCATCAGCTTATCAGTTAAAAAAATAAATTAAAAACGTAAACCACACACGTAACCAAAGCAATCTTCCTTTTCATTCCACAGAGACCCTCTTTCTCTCAAAACGAAGCAAACTTTTTCAAAGCGCAGAGGCAGCGTCGAAGGTTCGTAGCACGACAAACAGGGTTCAAGAAGAAACGCTTACAGAAATAGTCTTCTTACGAAGCGAAGCTCATCCCTCTTTAGATTAGATTTCAAGTCCATCAAGTGTCACTCATGGTTCGTCTCTCTCCTTTCCTCTACATTCATAAAGGTTCTTCCTCTTATGTTCTGACTAGGTTTTGCAATTTTCTGGGTTGTTTCTTGAGGGGTGTTTGGAGGAAGATTTGGGGAGAGTTTTAGGGATTTGAGGGAAGAAGGTGAACATGGTTGGCTGAGAGTGTACGAAGGATTTTAAGGGCTTGAAATTTTTTTTGAAGATGGGTGAGTGGATGAAGAAAGATTGGTTTCGCTCATGATTTTGCTCTGAAGGAAAAGCTGGGTTTTGTGTTCAGTGATTGAGGAGGATGATTTCGAAAATCATTTTGCGGGTGGCATTGAAAAGGATATGAAGGTGAGGGTTTAAAAGAGTTGAAGGTTGAAGATGAGGTTCTGTTAATGATGGTTTGTATTGTTTTGTTGATAGTGAAGCCAAAGAGAAATTTCGAACGGTTTATTAGGTTTGGGTTGTGCTGAGTTGTTGTTTGGATATTTGAGGAAGGTTGTTGACGGAGGAAGGTGGGAGGATCTTGAGTTATTTTGGGGTTGTTTATGGATGGGATGATGAAGATTATTGCTGGGTTTCAGAAAGAACTCCTGGGCTCCGTTTTGTGTTGTTCAATGATGTTTTAGGTTTTGAAAGTTGCTATTTGCGGTTCTGGTTTTGAATTCTATTTGATGGAAGTGTTATGGAAAGAGAAGTGGTGGTATTGTTTGAGGTGAAGTTCTGTTAATGATGGTTTCTTTTATGGAAGTCGAAGAAGAAGAGGGTTTAATTTTAGATTGAAGTTTGGGTTTGAAGGTTCAAGACAAAGTTGTGTTATGGCTGGGTCTCGTTGGAAATGGGCCTGTTTGGGAGTGTTGAAGATGTTTTGGAGAAAGAAGAAAGTTTTTTGTTAATGGAGGAATGAAGGAGAGCTTCAAGGTTCGGTTCCAATTTGGGAGGAGGTTCCCTTTGGTTTTGAAGTTGTCTCCCAGCCTATGAAGAAAAGTTGAGGCTTGGAGTTTATCGGTATTACCCTCCCCCCTTTTCTGATTTCCTTTTCTCTTTGTCCTGTTGTTGATGTCAAGTCGTTTTCTGGTGCAGGATTTATGGTGTTAGCTGTATGATAGCTATTAAGGGTTGCAGAATGGATATGGTTCTGGTACGGTTTGTCCTCTTGTGATTGTGTGGTCCCTTTCTTTGCTGTTGTCTAGTGTATGGAGGTGGGGTGCTGAAATGTTGCTACGTTGTACAGTCCGCGTGGGAATTAAAGAGAAGAAGGTACATGGTAATGGATGTGCCTCTAATGTACGAGTCATGGCAGGTTTTGGGGACACTGAGTTGATGCATTTTTAATCCTTTTGCCTTTTCTTCTTATTTTTTTTTATGGTTGCATTGTATATGGCGTGTGGTTTAGTGAGTTTGTTTTGCATTTTAGAGCTTTTCTGGCGTTTTTGACGTACTTGCTTTGGTGTGTACGGGAAATGCATAACATTTTTTGAATTCGCAGGTGGGCTCCATCTTGCAGGTTGGCATCTTATGGCTTAGGGAATGCTTCTTTTGTTGAGATTTGGTTCCAGCTTTGCAGGTAGTATAAATGGGCTCCCCTTGCATCATGTGGGCCGTAGGGCATCCTTTTTCTTTTTCTTTGCAAAACAAAAAAACTGTAGGTTGTACATAATATTATCTTGCAACTTATGTACCCCATTCCCTTGTAATGAACTCTATTCTAACAAAAATTGGATTGGGCTTGAACTGTGTTTATACCTTCTTTGATTTTTTCCATAAAAATTAAAATGGGCTCTAAATTATAATGTTCAAAATTTAATTCTTGCAGTAATGAAATATCCTCACAATATCTTGAGTTCTTCACTTCCTTATTAAAACAATAATGATTAAAACTCAAACTTATCATATTGACTCCAGATTCATATTTGGAACCAATTCTCATTATCTTGAATTTTTACTCGAAATTAATAACGTCTTGAATTGGTCCTTGAAAAAAAATAAACTCTTCCATGAACCGATTTTGGACTTTTGGACTTCAAAACTTGAATAATCTCTTGAGACATGAGTCAAATATGAATCAAACACAAAACAATCTCGAAGTTTGCCACTTGAAAACATGATGAGCTGAAACTTTCATTATGAACTTCTTGAGCATGCCTTAAAACAACTTATGTGGTATTAGCTTGAATCATGACTTAACCATCTGACCATATCTTGAACGATTAACCATAGTAACATGTCTTAACCTTCTCACACCTTCTGTAAAGGCTTATGACCATATTAAACACAACCAGTGAAACTCAGTCCATACCACACACTCGAGCAGCAACCACATATTTTGGATACTAATTGGTGGGCAGATGTATAAAATGAAATGTAAAAATAGGTAGGACAAATTTAGAGTATGACAGTTAGGCCTTTGAGTAACTTGCTGGCCAAGGACCAAGTATTTTCTTATCTGATGAATGTTTAAAAGCTTTTGAGATTTTGAAACAAAAATTGGTCACCGCTCCAATCATAGTTGCTCCGGATTGGAATTCAAATTTTGAGCTAATGTGTGATGCTAGTGACTATGCTATTGGAGCGGTGTTGGGCCAACGAAAAGACAAAATTTTTTATGCTATACACTATGCAAGCAAGGTTCTTAATGAGGCGCAAATTAATTATGCCACAACAGAAAAAGAATTGCTTGCAATAGTGTATGCACTTGAAAAATTTAGGTCATATCTCATTGGGTCAAAGTGATTGTTAATACTGACCATGCGGCGATAAAATATCTGCTAACCAAACCAGATTCAAAGCAAAGGCTTATCCGTTGGATCCTTTTGTTGCAAGAGTTTGATGTAGAAATTAAAGACAAAAAAGGGTCCGAAAATTTGGTAGCAGATCATTTATCTCGCCTTGTCAACGTGGAGGTGACTACTTTAGAAAAGGAAATCCGAGAAGAGTTTCCTGATGAAAAACTCTTTAAAGTTCAAGTGAGGCCGTGGTTTGCGGATTTTGCAAACCACAAGGCGAGTGGTTTTGTGCCGCCCGACCTAACTCCTAATCAAAAGAGGAAATTCCTCTCGGATGCCAAGTACTATGTGTGGGATGACCTTTATCTGTTTAAGCTGGGAGGTGATAATTTGTTAAGAAGGTGTGTTACGGGTGATGAGGCCCAAAGTATTCTATGGCACTGTCACAACTCGCCTTATGGCGGTCATTTCAATAGGGCTAGAACGGCAAATAAAGTCCTTCAATCGGGATTTTATTGGCCTTCTATTTTTAAAGACGCAAATGCCCATGCGCAAAGTTGTGACAGTTGTCAACGGAGTGGTGGGATAGGAAAGAGAGACAAAATGCCTCTTCAAAATATCCAAGAGGTAGAATTGTTTGATTGTTGGGGTATCGACTTTGTCGGACCATTCCCACTCTCTTTTGGAAACGAATACTTGTTGGTGGCAGTTGACTATGTGTCCAAGTGGGTTGAGGCGATTGCCTCACCAAGGGCAGATTCTAAAATGGTCATAAGCTTTTTAAAAAGAAATATTTTTTCCCGTTTTGGAACCCCCCGGGTGTTGATTAGTGACGGAGGGTCACACTTTTGCAATTCACCGTTGGAAAAAGTTTTACAACATTATGGTGTGACGCATATAGTGGCAACTCCGTACCACCCACAGGCTAATGGTCAAGCTGAGGTCTCGAATAGAGAGATTAAAAGAATTTTGGAAAAAACCGTGTCGAACTCAAGGAAGGATTGGTCGTAAAAGTTGGATGAAGCTCTATGGGCGTATCGCACGGCCTATAAAGCTCCAATTGGGCTAACTCCATTCCAATTGGTTTTTGGTAAAACTTGCCATTTACCGGTTGAAATGGAGCACAAGGCCTTATGGGCCTTAAAATTTTTAAATTTTGATAATGAGTTGGTCGGTGAAAAGAGGAAGGTGCAACTTCTTGAGTTGGAAGAGATGCACAATGCTGCATACCACTCAAGTTAGTTGTACAAGGAGAAAGTAAAAGAATACCATGACAAAAAGCTCCGAAAGAAGGAATTTGCGGTCGGGCAGCTTGTGCTATTATTCAATTCTAGGTTGAGATTATTCCCTGGAAAATTAAAATCAAAGTGGTTCGGACCATTCCGCGTCAAGGAGGTGAAAACTTTCGGGGCAGTGGTCATTGAGGATATGGAAAGAAAAGACAGCTGGACGGTCAATGGCTAGCGTTTAAAGATATATCTCGGTGGTCATGTGGACCGAGAAAGTTGTGCTCTTCTTCTAGATGTTCCGGAGTGAGCATCTTGGACCGTCGAGCTTATCCGACGTTAAACAAGTGCTTGTTGAGAGGCACCTCAACATTGTAAGTATTTACATGTTTTTCTATTCATTTTTGCTTGTTGTGAAAGCTGGTTGTGAGTTTGTGTGAGAGGAGCATGCAGTAGATCCTAATTCTACTATCATGTTCGCTAACCTTCGCCTGGCGAATGGTAGCGATTATTCGCCTGGCGAACCTCAGCGAACCTTCGCTAGCTTTCGCTTGGCGAAGGTAGCGGAACAGGGCTTGCCACATCAGTTAAGTTGGGGAATTTGGATGGGTCATATGGGCCCATTAACCGTTACTCTTTCAATCCTGAAAACACTAACCTCCCTTTTCCTCTTTTCATTGCCTCACTCTCACATTCCCTCCCAACTTTCTCTCTTGTTTTGCTTGCTGCGAATTCCTAAATTTAAATCCTAAGGTATGTTCTCTTGTTTATTCTTCTTTCAGTTTGTGCATTGTTATTGTTGTTTTCTTCTACTTCTGTGCTTTGATGTTGTGGGATCCTTGAATGTGCTTCTGAAATTGTGTTAGGTTAAGAAACCCCTTTCTCTTTTTCTGTGAAAATTAGTGCATGTATGTTTGAATTGCTTTTGGTAATGAGAATGGGGGATAGAACACCTTTGGTTTGCATCTAACACAATTGCAGAAGTGCTGTTTGTCTGCATTTTCGCACCTTCGCTGGCATTCGCCTGGCGAATGGTAGCGAGCATTCGCCAAGATTCGCCCAACGAACCAAGGCGAATGCAGCAGAATGTTTCTCTCTTTGTTGTTTATTGCTGCCTGTCCCTTTCTAACTTCTTGTTTTTATTATGTTTGTTTTTCTTAACATTGTTTTCAGATGGGACCCAAGATGATGAACGCCAACAAGAGGAAGGCCACAACTTCTCGTACCGTACCGATCCGCTTCGATTTAGACAGGTTCTGCGGTGCTACTCAGGCTGCTCGCTACGAAACTCCCGAAAGGAGGAACATCGTGGCAGAGAAGAGGTTCCAGTTGAGTGACACTGGATCATACCATGCTATTGACGCGCTTTTTGTAGCGAAAAAGTGGGAGCATCTGATGACTCCTCTGGATGGTTACAATGCTGAAATAGTTCGGGAATTCTATGCAAATGCCATCCCGGATGATGGTGAAGTGTTTAGTTGGGCCTCGACAGTCCGTGGTGTCACGGTAAGGTTTGATTGGCGAGCTATAAGTAATGCTTTGGGTAACCCTCTATCTCTTTCAGGAAGCCAGATAGATGAGTACCACCGGGACCTGAACAAGCATCGTGATTTGGATGCAATGACCAGGGATTTATGCTTAGATGGGCGCAGTGTAATGCGTAACTCTTCGAGGGTAGCCATTCGGTACCTTCGGACTGATATGAAGCCACTGGTGCAGCTAATTCTGTTGTTTGTTCTAACGAATGTAGTGCCAAGGTCGCACCACAGTTCGGTGCCCATACCTATTGCACATCTGATTCACTCGATCCTGCAGAATGTTCAGATTTATATTGCCCGCATCATTGCGGATGAGATGCGTGTTGTTATCCTCAGTGGACGTGGAGGTATAGCGGCTCGCAAGAATTCCCCACTAGCCTTCTCGTGCCTCATTATGTCACTTAGTGCTTATGCTGGAGTGGATATACCTCAGAGGAGACAGGTGACTATTCCTGCAGCGATTGATGATAAATATGTAGACAAGTTTTGTAGAGCTAGGTCGGCTGTTGGTGAGACTTCTGGTGTCGGTACTGATGCCAGTAGGCGTGCCGATGGCACTTCTGGTTCTGGTCAGGCTACTCCTGCTTTCTACCCATCCCAGCAGGAAATTTTTACTTATAATTGGGATTGGATGGCCGCTCAGCAGCGTGCCACTTGTGATCTGCATGACTCCATGCAGCTTTTGCAGCTGTAGATTCGTGACCCTACCGGCAACCACTCGATGATGACAAGGGAGCAATTCCTTGAGCATGCTGCCTGGTTTGTGGATAGGCCCAATTTTGGTAGGGGGAGGATGCTGAGGATGATGATCCTGCTGGTGATGAGGTAGATGATGATGATGATGACGGTGACGAGGGTGATGAGGATGATGATGATGGTTATGACATGTCTGAGGAGGAAGAGTGATCTCTGTGTGTTGTTACTTCCTTTGTGCTACAAAGTGAAGTTTTTTATTTTGTATTTCCATTCAGTTGTTTTGTGATGTACTTTGGATTGAATTTCTATTTTGTACTTGTACCTTTTAAGGTACTTTTGACTTTGTTGGTGTTATACACCGTGTTATCTTTTATTATTATTATTATTATTAGCATATTTTGTTTTCTTTTACTATTATTATTATTTCTTTATTGTTTAAGTTTTATGTTAAGTTTTATCTAAGGGTGGTTGTGTTGTGAATATTTTAACACCCTATTGTCGATATTTAGTGTCTTTTGTAGATATGCAAAAATTTTGTTCAAAGTGGGACGGCGATGATATTATCGTCTCACAAATTTGTTGGCAAGGTACTTATTACCTTATTCTAGAATTTAGAATGTTTAAGAACTTGTTATTCTTTGAGCAATTGTGTAACTTTGCTTCTTTTTGCAACTTTGAGGCTTGATATGTCATTTAGGTTCTAAACCACAAATGAAAGAATCCTCCCTTTTAATTATATATATGCTATGGATGGATGATGAATTTTGTGTATACTTATAATTCATGCTCTATCTTTTATTCTTTATAATTTTGTGGAAGTTTTAGAGAGGATCAAGGCACTTGTTTGTATAGAGCACAACCATTTCCATACACGTCCTGTGATGAGTGTGACTTTCGTTATCCCTTTTGAGCCTTTCGAGTTTCTAATTTTCGATTTCTTCTTGAACCTTGTTATGCTTAAATTGTTTTTCTTGCTGTAAAAGCTTGGAACATTCACTTTGGGTAGAGTTGGAATTTAGTTGGGGAGAACAGAGAAAGTCGAGAAAATTGTGAAAATCTTTCAAGCAAGCGGTGCGAATAAAGATTGTTTAAATAATCAAAAGAAAAGAGAAATAGAACACAATGAAAAAATAAAATAGAGAAAAAAAAGTATGTTTGCTTGAAGGAAAGAAAAAGAAAATAATTGTGCAAAAGACTTGTGAGGATTGGCATTTGTAGGAATTTGATGAATGAAGTGGTGATGTTGTAAATACCTGTATAGTGAGTGTTCTCGAGCATCGACAATTTCGTTTCAATGGCCTTATAAATGACCCTTTGTTGTAACCCGACCAAGCTACAACCCTTGAAGTCCTATGTGATCTTTAACTTCCATAATTTTGTTGTGAGCATTTAGATATTGTGTAGTATTGCATTATTTGTCATTGGAGTGAATTTTTGTCCCGCGCTTTCATGCGTTTTTACTTCAATCCTTCTTCGAAGTGGAGTGTTAGAATGACATGTCATGAGAATTAGTTGTTTCTTGAAGCATTGTTTGATTTGTTTTAGAATCAAGTTCTTGTACATTATCTATTGTGGAATTGTGTAATGTTTAACTTGTTGCATTTGTTGTGTGTTTGAGCCGAATATTTTAACTTTGAATGAATTGATTCTTGAAAAAATCCTCCTTTTTGTTTTGAGAGGCATACTTTTCTTGAGACATGCAAATAAATTAGTTGGGGAGAGTTGTTAGATCCCAAATGTTGTATATATTTGACCCTTTTTAATAGTGTTTTTACTTGTTTTTATCTAGTAGTGTTTGATTTAGTAGTAGAATTTGTTTAGTTTCATTTTGTTGTGATTCAAGTGAATGGTGTTCGTAATATTGCTGTTAACTGTGCAGGTTTGACACTAATAAGAGCACCTTGGAAGGAATGAATTTGAAGCTGCCTGAAGAAAGTTGAAAGATCAGAGCATTCGCCTGGCAAAGCCCAGCGAGTTCCAGCGAAGGTTCGTCCGGCGAGTGCTGGCGAGCCAAGGCGAATAATTCAGAATAAACTCCCAGACCTAAAGGGCAGAAAGTTCGCCAGGCGAAGCTCCCAGTGAAGCTTCGCTACCGTTCGCCTGGCGAGGGTTACGGCGAAGAAGTCTCAGCTTTCCTCTTGCAATTCCCGTAGCAAATCAACACAAAATTCGCCTGGCGAGTGATGCCAGCGAATGTTCGCCTGACGAATGTTTTGCTTCGCCTGGCGATGGTGCGACACACCAGAAGGGCGGTTTGCTTGTTGGAGGCACCTTGAAGTGCCAAGATGTTTTATGTTCGCCTGGCGAAGGGCTCTGTTCACCTGGCGAATGGGCGAAAACAGAGCTACTTTTTGACACCTTCTAGTGCCTTATAAGTACCATGCTTTAGCTACTTTTGGAAGGGACTTAGAACATTTGCAACATAAGATTTTCTGACCTAGAATTGAAGATAGTTTAGTTTTTCTTGCTTTTTGGCTCATGTTGTAATCTTGAGAAGTGGAAACACATCCATCATCAATCCTTTGAAGTGGATGTTCTTCATCTTCTCCATTTTCTTCTTGTTCAAGCTACCATGAGAATGAGTAGCTAAGTTCATCTTTTTGTCAAGGTTAGATGTAGGTAATCATTAAACTTTGTATGTGTATGGATGATCCTCATTTGTAAACTCTTGGAAGATTAATATATGGTGAAAACCTTGTTTCATTTACAATCTTTTGTGTTGGTTAATGATTGAGAGATATTTACCAACTCTTGACCTAGGTTCTCATCCTTCTCTTTTCTTGAGCTAGAAATAGTCTTGGATGGTTTTGTTCACTTAAAATGTTAAACTTTAAAGTTGCCATTTTGATAGATTGTGTGAGAAATCAACAATGGATCAAAATGGTAAACATCACAATGTGAGTTAGAGATAATCATATTGAGAGGATATTGTGAACGTGTTGATCATTAAAAGGAGTTTATGCAATGTTGATTGAACATATGCATGCAAAGTGATTACCGAACCCTAACTTTGGCAATCTTTATTTAAACCATCAAACCATTATTTTATCGCATTTCTTACTTATATGCAAAGCTACCGTTAATTTAAAACCAAACCTTTTGTTACTATAAAGTTACTTATTTAACAACTGTCGAACGGCGAAAATATCTCATATTATATTCCCTGTGGAGACGATAACAAAAACCTGACACTTGAACACTGTTCTAACACTCATCTTACCATCCTCAAACAGATGGAAAAACGGAGGTCATTAATCGCACTATTGAACAGTATTTGAGGGCCTTTGTTCATCATAAACCTTCTCTTTGGCATCGTTATCTCCCTTGGGCAGAGTATCATTACAATACATCATTTCATTCGTCGGCTAGAATGACACCTTACCAGGTAGTTTATGGTAAGCCTCCTCCTTCTATCCCATCGTATGTGACTGGAACATCTGAATTAGCTGCATCTGATGAATTGTTGAGTACACGAGAGGCGGTATTGGAATTACTCAAGAAGAATTTGGCTAAGGCTCAAACCCGAATGAAATCCATTGCTGACACCAAACGTCGAGAGGTAAATTTTAAGGTCAATTCATGGGTTTATGTCAAGCTACAGCCATATCGCCAAATCTCTCTCTGGTATTAAGTATAATAAGTTGCACAAGAGGTATTATGGTCCATTTTGTAACACCCCACTTTACCCCGTACGCGGAATATAATAAATATACAGGAATAATTCATGAAATTCATCAGAGTCCTCCAACACAGTGGGATATCACACTAAGTCGCTTCATTTCATTAAAATAATCAATATTATTTAGTTTTCAAGTAAGCAGCGGAATACAAATCAATTATCCAATATAATTCTCCTCGACACGAGGTCATACAACATAAGTCCAACAAATGAAGATACGTAACAATAAACAAATAAAGTAGTCAAATAACAACGTAATCCCGTCATCCCATGTTACGTATCAGAGCGACTCCTAAGACTCGATCAAATAGCGACACACTCCAAGCACTACTCAGGTACCTGGTCACCTGTACTCCCAAGAGAGCACAGACACAACAACAAAAAGGGGTGAGAACTACATTCAATAAATAAACGGTGAAATACACATGCTAAGGAGTAGTTACACACCACACATAAAATAAGCACAAATAACGCACATACACGTGCCACCTCAATCACTTGACACTCATAGCCCACACTCAATTACAATAATGCAATGTGACTCACTGACTCGACACAATGCATGTGGTACCAACACAATCTCATACGGTTCACACTAGAACCCGATTCCCGTCGGAATCCGGATAAGTCATATATACGTTCCTCTAAACTACAACTTATCTCCACAACGACCCCCACATTGAAGTCCGGATGAAACTAGGCACCCATCATGGATTCCCACCTAGCCATCTCCACAAGACACATGATATGAAATGCATGTCAACACAACTATGCAATGTAATACATCATGCATAATTCACGATCAATCTTGATCCACACGAGCCATCCGCTAACCGTAATCCTCTCGGGAATTACCACATTCGCACAAGATTGTCCACATTCGACCATCTTGCCCCACATCTATCAAAACACCAAGACATCATTGAACCAGAACATGATTCGTTACTAAAACATATACACAATTGATTTCTCAAACATAATTAGATATAAAATATTGGGAAAACAATTCCATTATCTATTCTATGTTATATCTCTATTCATTAGCTTTCCAACGCTTCGAACGGGGATCAAAACGGACTTACAGATCCAAAGTTACGTCCAAAACAATTTCGATCGAAAACATGAACAGTCGTGACGGACAGAAAGACGCTGTTACGCTCCGGAACTGGTTTTCACTTGATTATTCTTGCGAATCACTTACTCAAAGCACTCAAAACATCACTAAAACATTCCTAAGGTTATACGGCAATAACTGCACAACTTCTATGGTTTATTAGGCTCATCTGACAACATTTGCAACACATAAAACACTATTTCCTGCAATTGCTCTGAGTACTTCAGAGTTACTCACATTTGAATATTCCTATTCCTATAGGAACAACATATTACAATTTTTCCTTCAATTACACCCTACGACATTAAAATTACACACTATCTAATATTCAATCCCTTCAGAGTCAGACATATAACAATGTCAAGGTTCTGGCCACGAAGGTTCAATTTCCCATAAGTTTTTCCTATATTAATATTCAACGATACATATCATTTGGCCATTTGGCTATAACCTCAGATTCTTACGATTACTTCCCTATTTCCCATAATTAACCCAAATCTCTAAACCTTAGGAAAACCTTAGAGCATCGTACTAATAACAATATAACACATTCATTTCTACATATTTACCCAAATCCCTAAACCTTACATCACCACAACATACCGAAAGGTATACATAGAAAACTATGAAAATCAATACCCCCCATACAATAATCATTCAAGAACAGCAACAATTTTATGGAATTTATCATGCTACGAAAATTAGATCAAGAATCCTCAAGAACACATAATTCCTATGAGAGAAAGGACCTCTCACTACCCTCCCATGTTAATTCACCCATATTGAAATCCATTCTCCCCCCTTACCTCGATTAATTGCTCAATTGTTGAAGAATCTTGAAGGATTGACATCCCTAGCCTCCTTCTCTTCCTCCTTGTTCTTCTTCTCACTTTTTCTCCCAAAACCTTTCTCTGACAGTTTATCGTGTTCTAATTCTCTTTCCCCAAAAAAACTTCTCTATTTCCTTTAATCTCTTATTTCTTATTTTATTATTTAAATCCTATAATAATTATAATAATAATACCAATATTATTCTCCCACTAATAATAATATTCATACTAATAGTAATAATATGAATAATAATAATATTCCACCAAATAATATTATTAATACGAATAATAATAATAATAATAATAATAATAATAATAATAATAATAATGATAATCTCATTAACATTATTATTAATAATAGTTGGAATAATATTAATCACTATAATGCTCTCGATATCATAATTAACTTATTTCTTTATCTAGGTCCACAGTACCCCAACTAAGGTCACCTCTCTCCCTTACTCATAACCTCATACCCTTAATTAAGGACACCACACAACTACACCTCATAGAAAATACCAAAGCGAGTGAATAATTTAAATGGGGTGTTACAACTCCCCCCCACTTAAAATATTTTCGTCCTCGAAAATGTATCTGATGAGAACACACATGACTATAAACATCCGATAGTCAGACTCTACTACAACACTGGCCGGACGGACCAACCTGCTCTGATACTAATTGTAACACCCCACTTTACCCCGTATGCGAAATATAATAAATATACAGGAATAATTCATGAAATTCATCAGAGTCCTCCAACACAGTGGGATATCACACTAAGTCACTTCATTTCATTAAAATAATCAATATTATTTAGTTTTCAAGTAAGCAGCGGAATACAAATCAATTCTCCAATATAATTCTCCTCGACACGAGGTCATTCAACATAAGTCCAACAAATGAAGATACGTAACAATAAACAAATAAAGTAGTCAAATAACAACGTAATCCCGTCATCCCAAGTTACGTATCAGAGCGACTCCTAAGACTCGATCAAATAGCGACACACTCCAAGCACTACTCAGGTACCTGGTCACCTGTACTCCCAAGAGAGCACAAACACAACAACAAAAAGGGGTGAGAACTACATTCAATAAATAAACAGTGAAATACACATGCTAAGGAGTAGTTATACACCACACATAAAATAAGCACAAATAACGCACATACACGTGCCACCTCAATCACTTGGCATTCATAGCCCACACTCAATTACAATAATGCAATGTGAGTCACTGACTCGATATAATGCATGTGGTACCAACACAATCTCATACGGTTCACACTAGAACCCGATTCCCGTCAGAATCCGGATAAGTCATATATACGTTCCTCTGAACTACAACTTATCTCCACAACGACCCCCACATTGATGTCTGGATGAAACTAGGCACCCATCATGGATTCCCACCTAGCCATCTCCTCAAGACACATGATATGAAATGCATGTCAACACAACTATGCAATGTAATACATCATGCATAATTCACGATCAATCTTGATCCACACGAGCCATCCGCTCACCGTAATCCTCTCGGGAATTACCATATTCGCACAAGATTGTCCACATTCGACCATCTTGGCCCACATCTATCAAAACACCAAGACATCATTGAACCAGAACATGATTCGTTACTAAAACATATACACAATTGACTTCTCAAACATAATTAGATATAAAATATTGAGAAAACAATTCCATTATCTATCCTATGTTATAGCTCTGTTCATTAGCTTTCCAACGCTTCGAACGGAGATCAAAACGGACTTACAGATCCAAAGTTACGTCCAAAACAATTTCGATCGAAAACATGAACAATCGTGACAGACAGAAAGACGCTGTTACGCTCCGGAACTGGTTTTCACTCGATTATTCTTGCGAATCACTTACTCAAAGCACTCAAAACATCACTAAAACATTCCTAAGGTTATACGACAATAATTGCACAACTTCTATGGTTTATTAGGCTCATCTGACAACATTTGCAACACATAAAACACTATTTCCTGCAATTGCTCTGAGTACTTCAGAGTTACTCACATTTGAATATTCCTATTCCTATAGGGACAACATATTACAATTTTTTCTTCAATTACACCCTACGACATTAAAATTACACACTATCTAATATTCAATCCCTTCAGAGTCAGACATATAACAATGTCAAGGTTCTGGCCACGAAGGTTCAATTTCCCATAAGTTTTTCCTATATTAATATTCAACGATACATATCATTTGGCCATTTGGCTATAACCTCAGATTCTTACGATTACTTCCCTATTTCCCATAATTAACCCAAATCTCTAAACCTTAGGAAAACCTTAGAGCATCGTACTAATAACAATATAACACATTCATTTCTACATATTTACCCAAATCCCTAAACCTTACATCACCACAATATACCGAAAGGTATACATAGAAAACTATGAAAATCAATACCCCCCATACAATAATCATTCAAGAACAGCAACAATTTTATGGAATTTATCATGCTACGAAAATTAGATCAAGAATCCTCAAGAACACATAATTCCTATGAGAGAAAGGACCTCTCACTACCCTCCCATGTTAATTCACCCATATTGAAATCCATTCTCCCCCCTTACCTCGATTAATTGCTCAATTGTTGAAGAATCTTGAAGGATTGACATCCCTAGCCTCCTTCTCTTCCTCCTTGTTCTTCTTCTCACTTTTTCTCCCAAAACCTTTCTCTGACAGTTTATCGTGTTCTAATTCTCTTTCCCCAAAAAAACTTCTCTATTTCCTTTAATCTCTTATTTCTTATTTTATTATTTAAATCCTATAATAATTATAATAATAATACCAATATTATTCTCCCACTAATAATAACATTCATACTAATAGTAATAATATGAATAATAATAATATTCCACCAAATAATATTATTAATACGAATAATAATAATAATAATAATAATAATAATAATAATAATAATAATAATAATAATAATAATAATAATAATAATAATAATAATGATAATCTCATTAACATTATTATTAATAATAGTTGGAATAATATTAATCACTATAATGCTCTCGATATCATAATTAACTTATTTCTTTATCTAGGTCCACAGTACCCCAACTAAGGTCACCTCTCTCCCTTACTCCTAACCTCATACCCTTAATTAAGGACACCACACAACTACACCTCACAGAAAATACCAAAGCGAGTGAATAATTTAAATGGGGTGTTACAACTCTCCCCCACTTAAAATATTTTCGTCCTCGAAAACGTATCTGATGAGAACACACATGACTATAAACATCTGTTGCGGTGAAATTTGGATGTCAAGCTATTGATTAACTTGAATCTTAATTCATTTACAACCGCTCTTTGATTTATTCGAAGGAAAAGGTCAAAAGAGGGAAAGCCTATTTTGCATCGTAAACACAATGCGGGGAAAGATCTAGGGTTCGGGGGTTGATTAAGCTTAGGGAAGGTACTAGCACCCTAAACTTCCGTAGTACTCTACGGGAACCTTTTGTTCAATGCTTACTATTTTGCTTTATTCATTTGCTTAAGGTATATGTACAAAGGATTAAAAGCGAGAAAATAAACCTAAGGGGTTAATTCTAAGTTTACTCGGCAAGACATCGCATCTTGTGCCTACGTATCCTTACGGGAATGGAATCAGAGTAATCGTAGTTCCCCTCAAAAGGGAGGTTAGAGACTTCTTGACTGTGGTCAAGGTCTCAAGGGGAATAAACGCGTCTTAAGGACACGCTTACGCGGAGTGTAGAAACCCGAAATCTCTACGTTGAAATGTTCAGTTGTAATTAGGGTTAAATTAGGTTAGGGATTCCACGGCGGGAAACCCTAAAATGAGCGCGGCGGCTCTTTGACCTAATACTAGGGGTAAAATGGTAATTTTGCCTGCGGCGAGGCATTTGTGAAAATTAGGGTTTATGAGGTTGTAAGGGTTTGAAGTTGAGGACTATTGACACGGCGGTCAAACGGCTAGACCTGATTCCTTCGGAGGTGTGCAGTGTAACAAAATAATGGTAACGACGTGAGATGATTGAATCATGCAAACAGTGAAATAATGTCGATAATTTAAACCATGCAAGCAGGAATGTTAAAGGCAGAAGTTAAAGCGTGATTGTTAGGATTCGCGAGGTTACATGAGAGAAGCAATTACAAAATGGTAATGACATTTGAATTGAACAATAATAAAATAAATAACAGTAAACGCAATAAACTGCAAAACGAACAAACAACGTTAGTGGGCGAAAACGAACATTAGTCAGAAAGATTGTGAAACGAAAGCGCGAAGTTTTGAGATTTTTATCGTTTATATAAGAAAAGGTTTTCAATTTTGAAATTTAAGGAAAAAGTTTTAATATATAAAGGTAAAATTTAATTTTTTCAAAAAAACAACTTAGTTTAATTATAAAAAAAAATTTCTTACAAGGTTTTAAATCTTATTTATTTTTTTTAAAAAAAGATTTTAAGTTATTTATATAAAAAAAAGTTTTTTGTTTATTATTATAAAAAAAAAGTTTTTTAATTTTATTTATTTTAAAAATAATTTAAATATTTACATAATATTAATTATATAAACAAAACAACAAAAAAAAATAAAAAATGAAAAATAAAAGGGGTTGGGCCGGTCATCACTCCCGGACCCAACCCGGTTGGTGCGAGTGTAAAAGCACAACATTTAGGGTTTTAGAAACCCTATTCCTCTTCGCGGCGCCGTTGTGCCTCCGTTTCCCTTCGTCTTCCTCGCCATCTCGTACTCTTGTCTCTTCCTCGATCACCTTTCTCCTGCATGCCAAACGGAAAAAAAAAAGAAAACAATAATCAGTCATGTGGCTTACGATTCGATGAGATTTTGACGATGACGAGAACATGCGTAGTTCTCCGAGTCTCGCGATTCACCGCCGTCTGACGATGATGGCTCGTCTTCCTCGGCCGTCTTGAGGTTATCGTTCGATTGTGTAGCCGATGATGAAGATGTTCTGAGGCTCGAAGAAAGATTGATTGCCCGTTCTAATCAACGTCGCCGGTCTTTCTTTAGTGTAGCTCGTTCGTGGCCGTTTTTTGCACTCTCTCCCTCTTTCGTCTAGGGTTTTCTTACGAGGTGATGTCCTTCCTTTTAGATCTTCTGATTCTCTTTTAGGCCTTTGATAATAGTGGATTTGCGTTACTTTTCTGAGATTGGATCGCGATTTTATGATACAATTTGATTTTGTGGAACTTTTGTGAACCAACACTATTTCGATCTAATTGGACATTTGATAAGATTTTCTGCCATTTCTGGATTTGATTGAGATACGAAATTTGTTGTGTCTGTTTTAGATATCCATTGTGAACTGATTTGGACTGCTTACTCTTTTGCAGATGTGGACTTTCTTTTGATGCCCCTTTGATCTTTGGACTGGTCTTTTTTTGATATCCATCTTACTTGTCGATTTGGTTGATTGGTTTTCCTGACATTGGCCCTCTTGGTTCGTGTGACCTGTTCTAACATCCAATTCTTTTGTGCAGTTGTGACATGATTTAGTCGCTTATTCTGGTATAGTTTTACATGTATCCTGTTTAGCCATTGGTTGATATTTGTGTTAAAACTGAAAGACCATTCGGTGCTCTGTTGGATACGGATTCATTTGATAACTGGATTCGTTTTAATCTTCTTTTCAGATGTGGATATCCAGTTTTTCTTAGGTTCTGATACAGTTTTGGACATGAACTTGTTTCTTCTTCTTATTTCAGAATGGATGCTAACGCTTTGGTCGAATCAAAGGTCGCTGAGGAGGGTATGCGGTGATGATGATCATTGGTCTGAACCTTTGAGGGATGCTATTCGATTCGGAGTATGATGCGGAATCCTGCTGTTATACTGACTCCTGACGTTGTTTGATCTTTGATGCCTGTGTTAAACTTCCGACGGGGGATTCATAACCTGACTGATACACTTACTTGCCTGGGCAGTGATGTTCGAACTGAGCCCATGTCCTGCACTTTCGGTTTTTCCACTGTGAACTGATACGGTTTGTTGAACTGAACTGAACTTTGTTCTTTCTTGATCGTGATCCTAACTCTTCTATTTTCTGGTTTTTTCTGCTGAACTGGTTCTTTGAATTGATGTCGTATGCTTTTCGATTTTGTTGAGTATTCCTTCTGTGGTAGGAACTGGACTTGTTGCCGGGACTGTTCTGTGTTCTGTGACTGTGAATAATGATTTGCATTCAATTTTCAGACAGCCTATGAACTGATATTGTTCTTGAATTTGATTCCTTTGGTGTACTTGCCATCCTATTTTTCGAGCTTGCGAATTGTTGGACTTGTTCCTTCCTTTTTTATGAACATGGGCTGGTTTTGGCGCCTTGCGAATTGAAATTTTTATTCAATTTGAGCATCCTGTGAATTGTTTGGTTTATGCAATTTAGGTGCAGCTTATGAACTGTTTTGGTGTTGAGTTCTGTTATAAACTTTGTACTGATGTTGTTGTGGTGAATTTCAGGTGTTGACAAACTTTGAACACAAAGTGGCTCATACCCGTCGGCATCCGGGTTTATGACCAAAATGATTGTGCTGCTTTACCCTTGTATCAGTCTTGGAAACCAAATGGGATTTACTCGATGATGGCATAGACCCTTTTCGGTTAATCATTTATCGGCCCGAACTTCTTTTACTTCTTCATCTTTCTCGGTCGTCCCGCATTGATAAGAACAGGGATCACCTGATCTGACGCCAATGGCGTGGATTGGTAACGGGGGTAGGACGCAGCTTCGGTTGTGCCACTCCCGGCACTCGATGATGACGATGTTCTGAGAGTGTCAAAGATAACTTCTAACCCTTTCTTGCTTCTGTTTTGTTTTCCTATTTTTTCAGGTGATCGGGAATTTCGTGGAGCACTCAAGGGAAGGATACCATGAAGAAGCCTTAGGAGTTTTTTAGGATTTAGGATTTTCTTGGAATAGATACTCCATGTAAAAAATGTAATCCTTTTGTAGATGAATGAAATGAATTCAAAAGTTGTCTTGGTCCATTCCATTTGTAAATCAAATATTTATGAAATGAAATTCAACCATATTTATTTACTTCTCAATTGAAATCTCACATACTTATGAATACCAAGTTTTGAAATTATTTATATTTACTTCTTAGTTGTAAATTATAAATATTTATGAATACAAAATCCACAAATATTTGAATTCACTTCCTAATTGTAAAGTATAAACATTCGCGAATGATATTCACAAATATTAAACTTTCACTTCCCTTTCCGTTTTAGACAGCATTATGAACGATACTCACCATCTTTGTATCATTTGACCACTTTAACCGCAACCTGATTAACTCCAAATAAATTCAAAATAATCCCACTTATTGTATGTCCGAAATGTTTTATTGATGAACACAAAAACTACTCAAACGGTCTTAGAACGAAACATGTGCAACGGATGACCCACATTCAAATATGTTTCTGACCAATTTTCCAGTAGTAATGACGCCTTGATATAATCAAACCATGTGATAGAAATAGTGTCTCAAGTGTCTCAAAGCTTAGTAACAGCCCGTCTTCAAAGAATTAGCGGAATCCACGTAAAATGACCAAAATACCCCTGGAACCAACCCTGCAAACACAAACACCTCCATGACTTGATAGTGGTTAGCAGATGCACAAATGAGATGCTATGCGAAATGACTGACTAAATATAAGGGTAACATTTGGGGTATTATAGTTGCCCCTATTTAAATAGCTACACCGGATGATTTGAGTGACGGAGACTCGAGGAATCATGGTGGAGGGATTTAAATATAGATAACCGAAAATTTTGCCCTTATATGTGGCGATATGCAATGCTATGGACCAAACGAGAACAGACTAATGCAGACGATGTCATGAATATGATATGATGCGTATGCTGGAATGATGAATGCGAAAATGTTGACGAATACAACGACATAGGACAGATGCTACGAGAGGAACACACTGGGGAAAACGACGCGCTGGGACACAGTACAACACTGGGGAATTCTAAAATGATGGTCAACTGGTGCGAACACGACCAATTGTCATTTTTAGAACGGGGACGAGATTCTCAAATGGAGATGGCACCTATGAGACGACTTCCACTAGGGAATCTAAAAGTAAAACTGGATCACGTACTATTGCAAGATCGATCACGGAATGCATGGAGCATTGAGCAAAGAATAACATCCACGCTTCTGTAACCTATCTCTCGTGACAGGATCAAACGGATTTTTCGGGAATCCGTAGCAAATATACAGGGTAAAAACCGGCTGTATGCCAAAATAAATGGACTTTAAGAATAGATCCTTAAATGGAGATGGCACCTATGAGATGACCTCCACTTGGGAATGTCTAACAATAAAACTGGATCTACACGATTGCAAGATCGATTACAGAATGCTGGAGCATTGAGCAAAGAATAACATCCAAGCTTCTATAAACTATCCTTCGTGATGGGATCGGACGGACTTTTCGGGAATCTGTATCAAATATACAGGATAAAGACCGGCTGTATGCCAAAATAAATGGACTTTGATGGGAAATGCCCTGATAAGCTTCTCGAGGGAGAACTGTCACTTATCGTTGGAAGGGACTTACATGCCAAAACGGATAAGCACTCGAATAAAGAGGCTGTTGCTTATCTGATGTACAAATCTCCTCGTATTTAAGGTCAGTGCCTGGAATACGTTTCAGATTCTTCTTTTACTAAAGGATAAAATAAACTTCTTCATACTTCCGAGGACAGCGCGTCGGGTATGATTCCGCTTCTTCTTTTGTTAAAGGGTAAATGAACTTCTTCATACTTCAAGATCTGTGCTCTCCTGAATATGATTCGGCTCCTTCTTTTACTAAAGGGTAAATGAACTTCTTCATACTTCAAGATCTGTGCTCTCCTGAATATGATTCGGCTCAAACTTCCTCATACTTCAAGACGATAAGGAAAATGGAAGCCCAACTGCTCAATGGAGATGGCCATTTGCTGCGAGTCATAACGAAAATAGGATCAGCTTCTCAGGCGAGAAATGTCGCTTATTTTGCAAGAGTGGCAATAATAAGCTTCTCATGTAAGAACTGCTTGTAGAGGTGATAACAGATGATGATAAGCTTCTCGGCGGAGAACTGGTGCTGATCGATGATAAGCTTCTCAGGTGAGAACAGGCGCGTATCTTGCTGTGTAAGGTTGTTATATCGATAGGCTTCTCAGGCGAGAAATGTCGCATACCGATGTTGTAAGATGTAGGATTGTTATATCGATAGGCTTCTCAGGCGAGAACAGTCGCATACCGATGCTGTAAGATGTAGGTTTGTAAATATCGATAGGCTTCTCAGGCGAGAACAGTCGCATACCGTTGCTGTGAGATGTACTGATAGATTTTCCAGGCGTGAACTGGCGTGTATCTGTAAAGGATTGTTGTTGATTTTCTTGAAAGATAGTGCAAAATAAATGCACATCCGGGTACAGTGATAAGCTTCTTAGGCGAGAAATGTCGCATATCTGCCAAGGTATGGTGAAAAAATTCAAACGGTGCAAAATAAATGCACGTCCGGTTGGGCTCGACGACCGACAAGACTGAAATTCAATCTAGGATCGAGCTAGAAAGAAAATTGGTAATCACGACTCCATCGAGGGAATGATCTCGAAGGACAGATACCTTATCCCGGCGAGGAAAGATAGCGGAAGTAACCGTCATCCACGAGGATCGAGCTCTGTGGGGAAGCTGGAAACAAGTAGGTATTTTATGCTTAAGGCTGACAATCTATTTGAAGGGAATGGACAAACCCAATTACTCGGTGGTAACAACCAATGATGGTGAAACACAATGAACATGTGAATGCTAATGCATATGTTAATGTGAATGTATGTTAATGTGAACGTAGTTAAATATGCAAGATGTTATGAAATGAGTATGTAACGAGCATGTGAAATGAATATATGAAATAGGCATGTGAGGCTTATGCCCCTGCGTATGCTGACGAAACTGACTATAGACAGGACGAGAGATGAAATAAACATCTCGACGGAGATACCCTGCATTCTCGGCAATCAATACGTCAATCATGGGTAAGGAAAAAAACAATGATAGAACCAAATCTGGTTTCAAAGTTCTGGATTTTCTGGGGGAGAAAGTAATTTGCTTGGGTGCACAATATCACGTCTTCACATGGGGAGAAGAAAACCTGAGGGACACTTTTGAGTTACCCAAGAAAAAGTTGTCAGCTTATAGTCTCTCTGGGGACTGTGTCAGAGCAATGGTTTAAAAGTGTTTCTGCAACAATGAGATTTTTCCGAGGAGTGAAGAGATCCTTCCGAAATTTCCACTAGTCAAAGTAATTTCTTATATTTCGAGTGCGTTTTCGAAGAACAGTTTTAAAATTTTCAAAGCACCTTTCATTTTCAAAATTTTAAGAATAAATGGCATTTTGCATAACAATAGAAACAAGAGTAATGCACCAAGGAATGTAAGTAACAAGATGGTATCTTTTATAATGGATGGCAGCTTGCTGAGGGCATAGCTCCACAAATGATTATGCTTTGAAATTGGCAACATGAGACAAGGTTACATTGAATCCAACGACACCTACTGACACTAATAACTAAGACTAATCCAGAATCTTGCTTTGGACGAGGATGAACGAACTGGAAAATGGATCTCATGTGGAAGGTGTGTCCGCGATGATCGGTGTTTTCTGATGCAATGAAATGCCTTCGTCCCTAACTTTTGCCTGGACCGCCCTTTCGGGTTTTTAATCCACCGGGACGCTCTTTTTTGCCTAAGTCGCCCTTTCGGGTTTTCAACTTAGCGAGCTTTTTATTATTATTACTTTTTCTAACCCTTACTTTTGCCTAAGTCGCCTTTTTCAGGTTTTCAACTTAGCGGGTTTTTAGGCATAGTATTTTCGGACTGCATCAGAATTCACGGGATGTGCAAGCTCTTCTCCATCCATTGTTGTAAGTATCAGAGACCCTCCGGAGAAAACGGTCTTTACAACAAATGGGCCTTCATAATTGGGCATCCACTTTCCACGCATATCTTTATGCACTGGCAAGATCTTTTTGAGTACGAGCTCTCCTTGACGGAACTCACGGATACGAATCTTCTTATCAAATGCTCTTTTCATCCGTTTCTGATATAATTGCCCATGGCACATAGCTGTCATGCGTTTCTCGTCGATGAGATTCAACTGATCCAGTCTGTCTTGAACCCATTCAGCTTCCTCAAGTTCAGCTTCCATCAACACCCTTAAAGAAGGTATCTCTACTTCGATGGGGAGTACGACGTTCATTCCATACACCAATGAGAAAGGTGTTGCCCCTGTCAAAGTTCGCACTGAGGTCCTGTATCCATGCAATGCAAACGGTAACATCTCATGCCAATCTTTGTAAGTCACGACCATCTTTTGCAGGATTTTCTTGATATTCTTATTCGCAGCTTCAACGGCCCCATTCATCTTAGGACGGTACGAAGAAGAATTGTGATGCGTGATCTTGAAACTGTCACACAACTCCTTCATAGTCTTGTTATTCAGATTGGTGCCATTGTCAGTTATTATCCGACTTGGAATTCCATAACGACAGATAATTTCTTTCCTGATGAAGCGGGCAACCACTTGCTTAGTCACGTTGGTGTAGGAGACAGCCTCTACCCACTTGGTGAAATAATCAATAGCAACAAGGATAAAACGATGACCATTAGAAGCCTTCGGCTCGATTGCCCCAATCATGTCAATGCCCCACATTGAGAACGGCCATGGTGAAGACAAGACATTCAACGGTGATGGAGGCACATGCATTTTATCAACGTAAATTTGGCACTTATGGCATTTTCTAGCGTATTGGATGCAATCAGCTTCCATAGTTAACCAATAATATCCCGCCCTTAACATCTTCTTAGACATAGCATAGCCGTTGGCATGAGTTCCGAAGGTCCCCTCGTGAATCTCTTGCAGTAACATGCCCGCTTCTCGTTTATCAACACATCTGAGCAAAACCATGTCGTAATTTCTTTTGTATAACACACCATTACTGATAAAGAATTTGGCAGCCAGTCTTCTCAATGTTTTCTTGTCCAGACCAGTAGCGCCATCGGGATACTCTTGCTTTACTAGATAGTTCTTGATGTCATGAAACCAAGGCTTTTCATCCACCTCAACATCTTCAACTACCTGACAATAAGCGGGCTCAACTTTGCGTTCAATATGGATAAGAGGTGCTTCATTAACGAATTTAACTTTCCACATGGATGCTAACATGGCTAAAGCATCAGCAACGTGATTCTCAGATCTAGGAACATGCTCGAACTCTATCTCGTCGAAATACTTAATCAGCTCGACAATGTAGTCCTTATAAGGGATTAACTTCTCATTCTTCGTTTCCCATTTGCCTTGTACCTGGTAAATAACTAAGGCTGAGTCACCGCTTACTTTAAGAAGTTTGATTCGGAGGTGAATTGCTGCTTCGAGGCCAAGAATACATGCTTCATACTCTGCGACGTTATTAGTACACTCAAAGTCTAACCTTGCTGTAAACGGAGTGAATCCACCTTTTGGGTTCATCAAAACGGCGCCTATACCATGCCCATTGAAATTCGAGGAACCATCAAACATCATCCTCCACCAAAGACCTGGTTCTGGACCTTCGCTCGGATCTGGCTCTTCACAATCTCTCTTAATCAACAAAATATCCTCATCAGGAAAATCAAACTTAAGAGGTTCATAATCTTCAACTGGTTGATCTGCGAGATAATCCGATAAGATACTACCTTTAATTGCCTTCTGGGGTACATACTGGATGTCATATTCGGATAACAACATGTGCCAACGGGCTAGCCTCCCGGTTTGAGCAGGTTTTTCAAGAATATACTTGATCGGATCCATTTTAGAAATCAACAATGTGGTATGACAGATCATGTATTGCCGGAGGCGCCTAGCGGCCCATGCCAACGCACAACAAGTTTTCTCCAGTGGTGAGTATCTGTTTTCACAATCGGTAAACTTCTTGCTCAGATAATAAATCGCATGTTCCTTTCTTCCAGTCTCATCATGTTGCCCAAGCACACAACCCATAGACTTCTCAAGAACAGTAAGGTACATAAACAATGGTCTTCCGGGCACAGGAGGAATCAGAATATGGGGGTCTTGCAAATAATTCCTAATTTTCTCAAACGCTTTCTGGCAATCAGGATTCCATTCAACCGTCTGCCCCTTACAAAGCAACTTGAATATCGGCTCACAAGTAGCGGTCATGTTAGAGATAAACCTAGAAATATAATTCAAACGCCCCAGAAAACCTCTAACTTGTGTCTCGGTTTGCGGAGCTGGCATATCTTGAATGGCTCGGACTTTGTCAGGATCTACCTCAATCCCTCGTTGACTAACAATAAAACAAAGCAATTTTCCAGATCTGACACCGAAGGTACATTTAGCAGGATTCAACTTCAACTGGTACTTCCTGAGTCGTTCAAACAACTTCACCAAATGGTCTAGATGTTCCTCTTTACTCTGAGATTTGGCTATCATATCGTCCACATACACCTCGATCTCTTTGTGCATCATGTCATGGAAAAGAGTTGTCATAGCGCGTTGGTAAGTTGCCCCTGCGTTCTTCAAACCGAAGGGCATGACTTTGTAGCAAAAGGTCCCCCAAGGAGTAATGAAAGTAGTCTTCTCTCGATCATCGGGGTCCATTTTGATCTGATTATAGCCAGAGAAACCATCCATAAATGAGAACAACGCAAAACTGGTTGTATTGTCTACAAGTGTGTCAATATGTGGCAGAGGGAAGTCGTCTTTCGGACTTGCTTTGTTCAGATCCCTGTAATCCACACACATCCTAACTTTACCGTCTTTCTTGGGCACTGGCACAATGTTGGCAACCCAATCTGGATATTTTGCAACTGCCAGGAAACCTGCATCCAACTGTTTTTTTACCTCATCTTGAATCTTCAAAGCCATGTCTGGTCTCGTTCTTCGAAGCTTTTGTTTGATAGGTGGACAATCTGGCTTAAGTGGCAACTTGTGAACAACAATATCTGTGTCCAGACCAGGCATATCTTGATACGACCACGCAAACACATCAATATATTCTTTTAACAACTCAATCAGCCTCTGCTTAACCTCTGTCCCAAGCATTGCACCAATCTTGACCTCTTTCTTGTTTTCATCTGTACTAAGATTAATTAAGTCCACCTGCTCTTTATGCGGTTGAAGCTCTGTGTACTCGTACTCAATCAATTTTGTCAGTTCAGCGGGTACTTCAAAATCTTCTTCACCCTCGTCTTCAGCTTGATTGATGGGTGCATCCCAGTTAGGAGTGTCAATAAAGTCATTGGATCCAACAAGGTTTGCGATGTCTCTGCATGATGGAAGGCTTACTTAATTAAAATGCTCGAAGATATGTAAGATAAGAAATGAAATGCTATTTTTGGTTGTTTTATTTTTTTTTGAAAAAAAAGATTGCCAACTTCATTTTTTAAGGTGAAAACGAAAAACGCAAATGAACCAAAGTGGTATTGAACAAAATGCCTTTATTAATATCCTTTTAAAAGTGAAAGGTGGCCCAACAAAAGTGACCCTATAGCCTTGGGCAGAGCTACGGATTTTTTATTTGAAAACATAAGTGAAAATGCTAAAAATTACTTTGATAATGGAAAAATAACAGGGATCTCTACGGCCTCCCAGTTGTTCAAAGCTGCATCACCCTTAAACACCAGGTTGCTCAGATCTTCATCTTCCTCACAGTCACTGACGGCATTGACTTGGAAACCTCCGCTGACAAATACCTCTTGGATAACCTTCGGACGCCCTTCGACGGTTGTGGCAGCTCCATTCTGAGTTGGTTTGTAACCCAACCCAAAGCGATCAGTCTTGGTCTTGACATCAATTACCTCTCCCCAACCTTCCGGAATGCCCCTGTCAATTGTTGATTTGGTACTTTTCAGAGATGCAAAAGATGGATTACCCTGGCCCACTGTCTCTTCGACTTCTAATAGAACAGCATTGGCGATCTCGAGTGCTTGAAAGGAGATTTCCAAAGCATTCTCGTCGGCCTCGATATAACGGAAAGAAGACAAGTTACTGACCATCAGATCCTCCTCACCGTGTATAATAACTAACTTTTCATCGATCACGAACTTCATCTTTTGATGTAACGTTGAGGTTACTGCCCCAGCGGCATGAATCCACGGCCTTCCAAGTAAGCAACTGTAATTGGGATTAATGTCCATGACTTGAAACGTGATATTAAAAACTTGCGGACCAATTAGGATAGGAAGCCCAACCTCCCCCATTACCGACCAGCGAGAACCATCGAAAGCCTTGACGATCAGGGGAGTAGGTTTCAACACAGTCTCTTTGAAAACCAACTTATCAAGAACCCTCTTGGGTAGAACATTAAAAGAAGAACCGGTGTCCACTAGCACTCTCGCTAAATTGTCCTCCTGACATTTCACTGATATATGTAAAGCACGATTATGATTCGGACCCTCCTTTGGTAACTCTTCGTTGCTGAAACTAAGGGTGTTGCATGCGGTCAAATTGGCAATCACACTATCAAACCGACTGGTGCTGATATCTTGATCCACGTGTGCTTGAGTCAAAACTTTCTGCAAGGCCGTCCTTTGAGCGGGTGAACTCATCAACAGAGATAAGATCGAAATCTTAGAAGGAGTTTGATGAAGTTGATCGATAACTTTATAGTCACTTTTCTTGATGATCCTCAAAAACTCAGCATCTTCATCATTCGTAACGGCTCCCTTACCTTTGTCTTTGGCAGGCACTGGGATAATAGTTGTTTCCTTAGGTGGAACCTCATTGAAACGGGGAGTATACACACGGCCACTGCGAGTCATCCTGCTTGCCCCTGCGATATTGGTCACAGTGTCCTTAACCTCTTCATTTGGAATAACTTTCCCAGATTCCTTGTCAATCATCGTTACGTCATATTTCCAAGGTACAACTTTAGGATCACTGAAAGGAAACAGACTTGGTTTTCGAATAATTATAGACTTAGGCTGCTTCGTCTCGGGGATAAACGACTTTGGTATATCGAACACGGGGTTGGCAGAACTTGCCCCTGACAGATTAAACACTGGTACCTTACCCTTTGATTCAGGCTGATGGAAGACAGGCTCAACCACAGCGACTTCATCCTTCTTGGCTTGGCTTGTCACTTGTAAAATACCCTCATTAATCAACCTCTGAACATCGTTCTGAACCAACACACAACCCTTAATACTGGCATCACAACTTGCGCATGCAACGTGGGAAGTATCTACTAGACCGGCTTCAAACAGCTTCGAATGGAATATCTTAAGAGGAGTCTTAATCTGAACAACGTCAAGGACATAACCTTCCTCAGAATCAGTACTAATGGCATTGACACCCTCATGGTTAGGAAAAGGGTTCTTCTTAACATTCGGTTGAGGATCTTCAAATGACAAAATCTTCTTTTCTAACAGATCCCTGACAAGACTTTTGAGAGCATAACAGTTCTCTAGATCATGACCAGGCGCACCCTCATGAAATAAACAATGAGCGGCGGCGTTGTAATTGGCGGGCAGCGGATTAGGAGGCGGGCCCAAAGCTCGAGTAGTGATTAGACCTTTCTTGACTAATGAGGGATACAACTCGGTGAAAGTCATTGGAATCGGCGGACAAGGTTTATATTGTCTCTTGTTCGGAACATTCTGGCGAGGAGCTGGATTCTTTGGTTGTTGATGGGCAGGAGCGTTGGGCGCTTGTTGATAGTTGGGAGGCGGATAAACGGGAGATTGTTGCATAGGTTGATACATAGGAACCTGTTGATTGAAAGAAGGTGCAACAGCTGCCACATAGGGTTGTTGAGCATATTGAATCGGATACCCTTGAGGTTGGCCATAACCTTGCGGATATTGATAAAATTGGTCTCTTCGTCTACTGGAGGATATAGCGTTAGTTTCACCTTCTTTCTTCTTCTGAGAGCTGAACGAAGGTTTCTTCGGCTGATCCTTTGAAACACCATGAGTATTTGTCATTTTACCGCTTTTCATACCCAACTCAATCTTGACACCCACATCAACGATGTCAGAGAAATTTGAAGTCACACTACCCACCATTCTTTCGTAAAATTCTGGACGAACCGTGTCGACAAACCAATCAGCTAACTCTTTCTCGGTCAAAGGAGGTTCTACTTGCGAAGCAATCTCTCTCCACCTTTGAGCGTACTCTTTGAATGACTCAGAATTCTTTTGTGACATACTCAACAACTGTCTTCTGTCAGGAGCCAGATCCATATTGTACTTGTAGTGTTTGATGAAAGCGTCAGATAAATCCTGGAAGTTCTTAATGCGAGATTGGTCCAAAGTTAAGTACCACTTGGAAGAAGCACCCTTCAAACTGTCTTGAAAGCAATGAATCATCAATTTATCATTCTCAACATGGGCAGCCATTTTGCGATAGTACATGATCAGATGACTCTTAGGACAAGTGGCACCTTCATAGCGATCGAAGTTCGGAGTTTTGAACTTCGGGGGAATAACCAAACCTGAAACCAAACAGACGTCTCTTGCAGCAGCCCCAAAAATTTAATCACCTTCTACCTTTCTCAATCTTTGGGCGATAGTGTCTACTTCCTCACGAAGCTTGTCATGTTTCTAATAACCTTCAACATTCTCCTCAAGATTATCAAAGACGGTCTCATTGAAATACGGTTGCACACGGGTGTGCACAACGGGTGGTGCAAAAATAGGAGCCCCTCTATAAACTTCGGAAAATAAAGGAACGGCTTGCTGAACATGCTGATTAATCGGAACAGTGGCTTGAGGAGGCACAAAACCTGGAGCAAGACCATAAGGTGGGTCCCTTGCTACAGTCACATTTGGTGGAGGGTCCACAGTAGCGCCGGTAATCTCGGAAACAACAGTAGGCTGGGTATCCATCTTAGCATTCATGACATGTAACAATTCCATCATACGCCCCATACCCCCTCGCAGGTCTTCAAGTTCGTTGCTAAGGCGATCAATCTCTTTTGTCTGATCCTCCATTCTTTTCCGAGTTTGAGCTCTAGTATTGTACTGGTGCCGAGGACTCAGGGTGACGAAACTGGAAGGCGAGAGAACCGAACATGAGAAAACGGAAGACACATGTAATGCAAGAAAACATATGATTCTATGATGCGAATGCAAATGAAGGTTTCATGGAATTCAAACATTTACGAATGTCGTGGGGTACCAAGAAAATTTTTTGTTTATTATTTTTATTTATTTATGGTATCCTGTGATATAAATGATGTTTGAATTCCACGAAATACAATGCAATGGGATGCCTTATGGATGCAATGCACATGAATACAAAGTCCTAGGTTAAAGGACATGAATGGAGTTAAGGTTTACCCATCCCCAAAAGGAGTGTACTATAGGTTAGTTGTACCTGCCGAACAAGGTTCTAAAAAGTGCCCAAAGTCATCAGCCCATCTTTCGGATGTTATCAACCTTCCGATTGACTCGGGGGTTAATAACATTCTCAAGAGAACCTCTTTTGAGTGTAGTATCACGTAGCAACCATTGTAGGACTACTCCCACATAGTTCCCGCACTACGTCCTAAATAAGGCCTAGGTGGTGTAAAGGTACTACGGTTCCCAATATCACAGACTCCGATCGACCATGGAAAAAGTTTTCACGATTACTCGTTCAACCGAACCATTTTCGAAAAGGTCTCAACTGAGCGGTGATTCTCGAATCAGCTTGGTCGGGATTCAACTCCCTATAAGCCTCATCGAATATATCCCCATCTTATAATAATGTCACTAGTCCGGGTGTAGGACTTATCTCACAACACAAGGAACCATCCCAAAATCAGAGTACAATATATACATGTAAATGAATAGTAAAGCAAATAGTAATAAACATGAACAAATTAGGGGTAACCCTCAAAAGTTTAAGATCCCCAGTGAAGTCGCCATTTTCTGTTGCGGTGAAATTTGGATGTCAAGCTATTGATTAACTTGAATCTTAATTCATTTACAACCGCTCTTTGATTTATCCGAAGGAAAAGGTCAAAAGAGGAAAAGCCTATTTTGCATCGTAAACACAATGCGGGGAAAGATCTAGGGTTCGGGGGTTGATTAAGCTTAGGGAAGGTACTAGCACCCTAAACTTCCGTAGTACTCTACGGGAACCTTTTGTTCAATGCTTACTATTTTGCTTTATTCATTTGCTTAAGGTATATGTACAAAGGATTAAAAGCGAGAAAATAAACCTAAGGGGTTAATTCTAAGTTTACTCGGCAAGACATCGCATCTTGTGCCTACGTATCCTTACGGGAATGGAATCAGAGTAATCGTAGTTCCCCTCAAAAGGGAGGTTAGAGACTTCTTGACTGTGGTCAAGGTCTCAAGGGGAATAATGCGTCTTAAGGACACGCTTACGCGGAGTGTAGAAACCCAAGATCTCTACGTTGAAATGTTAAGTTGTAATTAGGGTTAAATTAGGTTAGGGATTCCACGGCGGGAAACCCTAAAATGAGCGCGGCGGCTCTTTGACCTAATGCTAGGGGTAAAATGGTAATTTTGCCTGCGGCGAGGCATTTGTGAAAATTAGGGTTTATGAGGTTGTAAGGGTTTGAAGTTGAGGACTATTGACACGGCGGTCAAACGGCTAGACCTGATTCCTTCGGAGGTGTGCAGTGTAACAGAATAATGGTAACGGCGTGAGATGATTGAATCATGCAAACAGTGAAATAATGTCGATAATTTAAACCATGCAAGCAGGAATGTTAAAGGCAGAAGTTAAAGCGCGATTGTTAGGATTCGCGAGGTTACATGAGAGGAGCAATTACAAAATGGTAATGACATTTGAATTGAACAATAATAAAATAAATAACAGTAAACGCAATAAACTGCAAAACGAACAAACAACGTTAGTGGGTGAAAACGAACATTAGTCAGAAAGATTGTGAAACGAAAGCGCGAAGTTTTGAGATTTTTATCGTTTATATAAGAAAAGGTTTTCAATTTTGAAATTTAAGGAAAAAGTTTTAATATATAAAGGTAAAATTTAATTTTTTCAAAAAAACAGCTTAGTTTAATTATAAAAAAAAATTTCTTACAAGGTTTTAAATCTTATTTATTTTTTTTAAAAAAAGATTTTAAGTTATTTATATAAAAAAAAAGTTTTTTGTTTATTATTATAAAAAAAAAGTTTTTTAATTTTATTTATTTTAAAAATAATTTAAATATTTACATAATATTAATTATATAAACAAAACAACAAAAAAAAAATAAAAAATGAAAAATAAAAGGGGTTGGGCCGGTCATCACTCCCGGACCCAACCCGGTTGGTGCGAGTGTAAAAGCACAACATTTAGGGTTTTAGAAACCCTATTCCTCTTCGCGGCGCCGTTGTGCCTCCGTTTCCCTTCGTCTTCCTCGCCATCTCGTACTCTTGTCTCTTCCTCGATCACCTTTCTCCTGCATGCCAAACGGGAAAAAAAAGAAAACAATAATCAGTCATGTGGCTTACGATTCGATGAGATTTTGACGATGACGAGAACATGCGTAGTTCTCCGAGTCTCGCGATTCGCCGCCTTCTGACGATGATGGCTCGTCTTCCTCGGCCGTCTTGAGGTTATCGTTCGATTGTGTAGCCGATGATGAAGATGTTCTGAGGCTCGAAGAAAGATTGATTTCCCGTTCTAATCAACGCCGGCGGTCTTTCTTTAGTGTAGCTCGTTCGTGGCCGTTTTTTGCACTCTCTCCCTCTTTCGTCTAGGGTTTTCTTACGAGGTGATGTCCTTCCTTTTATATCTTCTGATTCTCTTTTGGGCCTTTGATAATAGTGGATTTGCGTTACTTTTCTGAGATTGGATCGTGATTTTATGATACAATTCGATTTTGTGGAACTTTTGTGAACCAACACTATTTCGATCTAATTGGACATTTGATAAGATTTTCTGTCATTTCTGGATTTGATTGAGATACGAAATTTGTTGTGTCTGTTTTAGATATCCATTGTGAACTGATTTGGACTGCTTACTCTTTTGCAGATGTGGACTTTCTTTTGATGCCCCTTTGATCTTTGGACTGGTCTTTTTTTGATATCCATCTTACTTGTCGATTTGGTTGATTGGTTTTCCTAACATTGGCCTTCTTGGTTCGTGTGACCTGTTCTAACATCCAATTCTTTTGTGCAGTTGTGACATGATTTAGTCACTTATTCTGGTATAGTTTTACATGTATCCTGTTTATCCATTGGTTGATATTTGTGTTAAAACTGAAAGACCATTCGGTGCTCTGTTGGATACGGATTCATTTGATAACTGGATTCGTTTTAATCTTCTTTTCAGATGTGGATATCCAGTTTTTCTTAGGTTCTGATACAGTTTTGGACATGACCTTGTTTCTTCTTCTTATTTCAGAATGGATGCTAACGCTTTGGTCGAATCAAAGGTCGCCGAGGAGGGTATGCGGTGATGATGACCATTGGTCTGAACCTTTGAGGGATGCTATTCGATTCGGAGTATGATGCGGAATCCTGCTGTTATACTGACTCCTGACGTTGTTTGATCTTTGATGCTTGTGTTAAACTTCCGACGGGGGATTCATAACCTGACTGATACACTTACTTGCCTGGGCAGTGATGTTCGAACTGAGCCCATGTCCTGCACTTTCGATTTTTCCACTGTGAACTGATACGGTTTGTTGAACTGAACTGAACTTTGTTCTTTCTTGATTGTGATCCTAACTCTTCTATTTTCTGGTTTTTTCTGCTGAACTGGTTCTTTGAATTGATGCCGTATGCTTTTCGATTTTGTTGAGTATTCCTTCTGTGGTAGAAACTGGACTTGTTGTCGGGACTGTTCTGTGTTCTGTGACTGTGAATAATGATTTGCATTCAATTTTCAGACAGCCTATGAACTGATATTGTTCTTGAATTTGATTCCTTTGGTGTACTTGCCATCCTATTTTTCGAGCTTGCGAATTGTTGAACTTGGTCCTTCCTTTTTTATGAACATGGGCTGGTTTTGGCGCCTTGCGAATTGAAATTTTTATTCAATTTGAGCATCCTGTGAATTGTTTGGTTTATGCAATTTAGGTGCAGCTTATGAACTGTTTTGGTGTTGAGTTCTGTTATAAACTTTGTACTGATGCTGTTGTGGTGAATTTCAGGTGTTGACAAACTTTGAACACAAAGTGGCTCATACCCGTCGGCATCCGGGTTTATGACCAAAATGATTGTGTTGCTTTACCCTTGTATCAGTCTTGGAAACCAAATGGGATTTACTCGATGATGGCATAGACCCTTTTCGGTTAATCATTTATCGGCCCGAACTTCTTTTACTTCTTCATCTTTCTCGGTCGTCCCGCATTGATAAGAACAGGGATCACCTGATCTGACGCCAATGGCGTGGATTGGTAACGGGGGTAGGACGTAGCTTCGGTTGTGCCACTCCCGGCACTCGATGATGACGATTTTCTGAGAGTGTCAAAGATAACTTCTAACCCTTTCTTGCTTTTGTTTTGTTTTCCTATTTTTTCAGGTGATCGGGAATTTCGTGGAGCACTCAAGGGAAGGATACCATGAAGAAGCCTTAGGAGTTTTTTAGGATTTAGGATTTTCTTGGAATAGATACTCCATGTAAAAAATGTAATCCTTTTGTAGATGAATGAAATGAATTCAAAAGTTGTCTTGGTCCATTCCATTTGTAAATCAAATATTTATGAAATGAAATTCAACAATATTTATTTACTTCTCAATTGAAATCTCACATACTTATGAATACCAAGTTTTGAAATTATTTATATTTACTTCTTAGTTGTAAATTATAAATATTTATGAATAAAAAATCCACAAATATTTGAATTCACTTCCTAATTGTAATGTATAAACATTCGCGAATGATATTCACAAATATTAAACTTTCACTTCCCTTTCCGTTTTAGACAGCATTATGAACGATACTCACCATCTTTGTATCATTTGACCACTTTAACCGCAACCTGATTAACTCCAAATAAATTCAAAATAATCCCACTTATTGTATGTCCGAAATATTTTATTGATGAACACAAAAACTACTCAAACGGTCTTAGAACGAAACATGTGCAACGGATGGCCCACATTCAAATATGTTTCTGACCAATTTTCCAGTAGTAATGACGCCTTGATATAATCAAACCATGTGATAGAAATAGTGTCTCAAGTGTCTCAAAGCTTAGTAACAGCCCGTCTTCAAAGAATTAGCGGAATCCACGTAAAATGACCAAAATACCCCTGGAACCAACCCTGCAAAACAAACACCTCCATGACATGATAGTGGTTAGCAGATGCACAGATGAGATGCTATGCGAAATGACTGACTAAATATAAGGGTAAAATTTGGGGTATTACAACATCCGATAGTCAGACTCTACTACAACACTGGCCGGACGGACCAACCTGCTCTGATACTAATTGTAACACCCCACTTTACCCCGTACGCGGAATATAATAAATATACAGGAATAATTCATGAAATTCATCAGAGTCCTCCAACACAGTGGGATATCACACTAAGTCACTTCATTTCATTAAAATAATCAATATTATTTAGTTTTCAAGTAAGCAGCGGAATACAAATCAATTCTCCAATATAATTCTCCTCGACACGAGGTCATTCAACATAAGTCCAACAAATGAAGATATGTAACAATAAACAAATAAAGTAGTCAAATAACAACGTAATCCCGTCATCCCATGTTACGTATCAGAGCGACTCCTAAGACTCGATCAAATAGCGACGCACTCCAAGCACTACTCAGGTACCTAGTCACCTGTACTCCCAAGAGAGCACAGACACAACAACAAAAAGGGGTGAGAACTACATTCAATAAATAAACGATGAAATACACATGCTAAGGAGTAGTTACACACCACACATAAAATAAGCACAAATAACGCACATACACGTGCCACCTCAATCACTTGGCATTCATAGCCCACACTCAATTACAATAATGCGATGTGACTCACTGACTCGACACAATGCATGTGGTACCAACACAATCTCATACAGTTCACACTAGAACCCGATTCCCGTCGGAATCCGGATAAGTCGTATATACGTTCCTCTGAACTACAACTTATCTCCACAACGACTCCCACATTGAAGTCCGGATGAAACTAGGCACCCATCATGGATTCCCACCTAGCCATCTCCGCAAGACACATGATATGAAATGCATGTCAACACAACTATGCAATGTAATACATCATGCATAATTCACAATCAATCTTGATCCACACGAGCCATCCGCTCACCGTAATCCTCTCGGGAATTACCACATTCGCACAAGATTGTCCATATTCGACCATCTTGGCCCACATCTATCAAAACACCAAGACATCATTGAACCAGAACATGATTCGTTACTAAAACATATACACAATTGATTTCTCAAACATAATTATATATAAAATATTGGGAAAACAATTCCATTATCTATCTTATGTTATAGCTCTGTTCATTAGCTTTCCAACGCTTCGAACAGGGATCAAAACGGACTTATGGATCCAAAGTTACGTCCAAAACAATTTCGATCGAAAACATGAACAGTCGTGACGGACAGAAAGACGCTGTTACGCTCCAGAACTGGTTTTCACTCGATTATTTTTGCGAATCACTTACTCAAAGCACTCAAAACATCACTAAAACATTCCTAAGGTTATACGACAATAACTGCACAACTTCTATGGTTTATTAGGCTCATCTGGCAACATTTGCAACACATAAAACACTATTTCCTGCAATTGCTCTGAGTACTTCAGAGTTACTCACATTTGAATATTCCTATTCCTATAGGGACAACATATTACAATTTTTCCTTCAATTACACCCTACGACATTAAAATTACTCACTATCTAATATTCAATCCCTTCAGGGTCAGACATATAACAATGTCAAGGTTCTGGCCACGAAGGTTCAATTTCCCATAAGTTTTTCCTATATTAATATTCAACGATACATATCATTTGGCCACATAACCTCATATTCTTACGATTACTTCCCCATTTCCCACAATTAACCCAAATCTCTAAACCTTAGGGAAATCTTAGAGCATCGTACTAATAACGATATAACACATTCATTTCTACATATTTACCCAAATCCCTAAACCTTACACACTATGCCAAAACAGACCTTTAGCAGCGCTTTAAAGCGCTGCCTAAAGTGGCACTGCTAAAGGTAAAGGCAGCGCTTTTTTTGTGGAAAAAGCGCTGCTAAAGACATCACCTTTAGCAGCGCTTTTTTACCCCTTTAGCAGCGCTTTTTAAAGCGCTGCCTAATCTCCCCCCCTCCCCCCCTTTAGCAGCACTTTATTAAAGCGCTGTCTTAGACCCCCCTATAGCAGCGCTTTATGAAAGCACCGTCTTAGACCCCTCTTTCCCCACCTATAACAGCGCTTTTTTTAGCAGTTTCTCTGTCCCCTTTAGCAGCGCTTATACATAAAAGCGCTGTCTAATGTGCACGTTTTGAAAATTTTTTTTCCTGATTAATGACATTTTTTATATATTTTTCAATAAACCTGCTTATATTACAATACCTGCTTATATAATTTAGCCCTTTATTTCAGCACTTTGGCTTTATATACACAATTCAACACTTTGGCATTATGTGCACAATTCAACACTTTGGCATTATATGCACAATTCAACATCACAAATTATATACAATTCCACTTTAATATATATAATTCAAAAGCTTCACAATTCAACATCACAAATTATATACAATTCTCAACTCGAAATTCAACATCACAAATTATACAATTCTACTTTAATTTCTTCCAATCTTCATTGCTGGCCATAATATACCTGTAATTCAGGAAAACTAAAGTATCAAATGAATGACATTCAAATATGTAAATAAGAAATATATATATATATACACATAAGAAACGTATAAATAAGAAATAATATGTTATTTTATTGAATGAGACAATATGTAATTTTACAAGTACCTTTAACATCTTTTTCTTTTTTTAGTTCGAAGGTGCTTTACTTGTCTCTTAACAACACGGACGGATGGATTGATCCAAATTCCCTCGCTATGATCATTTCTAATATATGATTCGTCTGCTATAATATTCTCATCTGGATCATCCCTAACATAAGATTCATTCTCAACATCAACCTCCCCCTTTTCTCCTATGTTATCGTTGATTACTTTGTTGGAAAAAAGAACTATAAACCATTTCGTACTTTTCAGATCAGTGACATAGAACACTTGTTTAGCTTGCGTGGCTAGAATAAAAGGCTCATCTTTGTACCCCACCTTATTAAGATCCACTTGCAAAAAACCTGACTTATCCATACGTATGCCACTATTACTTTCAACCCACTTGCATCCAAAGATAGGAATCTGAAACTTCTCATAATCAAACACCCAAATACGCTCGATTACCCCAAAATACGAGGAAATGTGCATTGATTCGGCAAGCACAGTGACACCACTATTTTGCATTGTACTTTTATCATCTTGCTCCTTGGTATAAAATGTGTATCCATTAATTGCGTATGCGCTATAAGAAAACACATGCAAAGTTGGACCATATGCTAAACATCTCAACCTTTCTGTTATTGAAGCGGGATCAGAATAAAACTTTGAATAAATATGCTCTTTGAACCATGTTATAAAACTTCGATTGTGCTCACGTACTATCCAATTTTCATTTCTATTCAGATTTAAACCTCGGAGAACGTCCTTGTGCAATTTAACGTACTGCTCAACCTCAATGTCATTCTGCAGAACATATAAATGCACTTGCTCCCGTTCATCCCTTGAAACTGTCACAACTTTATTTCCAATTAACTGTTTACCTACTACTTTTTCAACAACATCAGATTTTGGGAGGCCAATGGATTGAACGTTGGACAAATATTCAGTACAAAACTCAATAGCTTCTTCAACAATGTATCGTTCAACAATACATCCCTCTGGTCGACTTCGGTTTTTCACATACCCTTTCAATATTTTCATATAACGTTCAACTGGATACATCCATCTCATATATGCAGGTCCACACAGTTGTGTCTCTTTCACAAGATGCACAACTAGATGTACCATTATGTCAAAGAATGACGGAGGAAAATACATTTCAAGCTCACACAAAGTAATAATTATATCTTTTTGCAATGTTGGTAAGATCGCAGGATCGATCACCTTACTACAAATAGATATGAAAAAGAAACACAATTTTGTTATTGCGCCTCTCACTTTTTCTGGCAAAATAGAACGTATACCTATTGGTAGAAATTGTTCCATAAGAACATGGAAATCATGTGTCTTTAAACTCTTTAACTTTAGGTCTTTCATAGAAACAAGTCTTCTAATATCTGAAGAGTATCCTTCTGGAACTTTAACTTCACTCAGAAACTTACACATTATCTTTTTCTCCTTTCTAGACAAAGTATATGCAGCAGGTGGTAGATAAGTGCGATTTCTTTTCTTCTGGGGTCCTAATTCATTTCTTATTCCCATTGCTACCAAGTCTTTTCTTGCTTTAAGGTCATCCTTAGACTTTCCTTGTATATTGAGTAACGTACCAATAACACTTTCAAATACATTTTTTTCCAATATGCATAACATCAAGAAAATGTCGTACATACAACGACTTCCAATACGGCAACTCAAACAAAATTGACCTCTTCTTCCACCCACGCGTGGTAAGCGTATGAGCAAAAGGCTTGCCAAACTGAGTACTCACATCTTTCACCTTTGCAAAAATTTGATCGCCGGTCAATGTAGGTGGTGCTCTACGTTGTTCTGAATTTCCATTGAATTCTTGTCTCCACCCACGGTACTGATGATTAGAACTTAAGAATCTACGATGACCAAGAAAGACGTTCTTCTGACCAAATTCCAACCGCGTCCAATCTGTGTTTTCTTCACAGATAGGACACGCACATTGACCTTTAATGCTATATCCCGATAGATTTCCGTATGCTGGGAAATCATTAATTGTGCCAAACAACATGGCCCTCAAATTAAAACTTTCTTTCCTATATCCATCATAAACCTCCACACCGTTCTCCCACAAACTTTTTAAGTCTTCGATTAAAGGTGTCAGGTATATGTCTATGTCGTTTCCTGGTTGTTTAGGGCCAGAAATTAACATAGATAACATCATGTACTTACGCTTCATACATAGCCATGGAGGTAGGTTATAAATCATAAGAATTACAGGCCAGGTGGAATGGGAGATACTTTGCAGACCATGCGGATTCATTCCATCAGTCGATAATGCCAAGCGAAGGTTTCTAGCTTCTTCTCCAAAATCAGGATAATCATTATCAATTTTCATCCACTGTGGTGAATCTGCCGGATGTCGATACTTCCCATCTATAATTCTATCATCTGCATGCCAAGTAAGGTGTTTCGCATCTGTTTCACTACGAAACATGCGTCTGAATCTCAGAATTATAGGAAAATACCATAAGACTTTTGTTGGTGACAACTTTTTCTTATACCGAGATACACCGCATTTAGGACACTCGTTTAATGATGCATACTCATTTCGAAACAAAATGCAATCATTTGGACAAACATGTATCTTATCATAGCTCATACCAATAGAGCATAACATTTTTTTAGCTTCATAGGTTCGATTGGGAAGAACATTATCCTCCGGAAGTATCTCTTGAAGTAGGGCTAACAACTCTGTGAAACTTTTATCCGACCATCCATTACCCGCCTTTAAGTTGTACAACTTTAATACCGCAGACAATCTTGTGAAAGTAGTGCAACCTTTATACAACGGCTTCTCTGCATCGCTTACCAACCTCTCAAACATCTTTGGACAATCTTGAAGATCTTCTTCAAGTGCTTCTGCAATATCTTCGACTCGATCACAATCGTATGTATCCCTACTATTGTCCTTTGAAGTAGAGGTCGTATTGTTCTGGGGTTCAACATTCTCGTTACTTATCTCACCGTGTAATGTCCAACATGTGTAACTTCGATCAATTCCATGTCTCATTAAATGAGATTCCAACTGAACCGCGTCAATTCGACGCCCATAACAGCAACCTAAGCAAGGACATGTGATCCTACTGGGGTCTTTGGCGTGTTCAACAGCAAACTTAACGAAGTTCGATACCCCATTCTCGTACTCTTTTGCCAATCGATTAACAGACATCCAATTTTTATCCATAATAATTGAGTAGTCTAAGCAAAAACAGATAATACCTGTAAAGAAATCACTAACTTCTAAGAAAGCTATACAGTAGGATGCTTGGAAACGATCACAACCTTGCTCTTCACAGGTAACCCCTATAACAGACAAAATATAAATTTTATTGAAATCATATTAATAATTTACAAAACAAAAATACTAGATAATCCACCAAAATATATCATATTAAAAATACTAGATAATCCATCAACATATAAAACCATCAACATATAAAACCATAACAACATATATATATATATATATATATATATATATATATATATATATATATATATATATATATATATATATATATATATATATATATATATATATATATATATATATATATATATATATATATATATATATATATATATATATATATATATATATATATATATATATATATATATATATATATATATATATATATATATATATATATATATATATATATATATATATATATATATATATATATATATATATATAAAACATGAAGCACATTCCTTCTCTCTACAAACAGATTGTTTCAATTTTAATACCAAAATGTTCATCAACAAAAATATTTTCCAATAAATCTATCATATATTTTCCAATATTTTCCAATAAAGCGACAACAAATATTTTCCAATAAATCTATCATATATCATATATCAAGGTTCAAAGAAATATATAACAATGGTGAAAAGATCAATAAAAAAGAAAACCATAGTAAAACTACACATACCGTAACAATGTTGGAAATGCAATGGACGGAGGCACTCGAAAACGGACGGTGAACGGAAGACGGCGACGACAACGGTCGGAGGGAGGGCGACGGCAACGGTCGGAGGGAGGGCGACGGCAACGGAATGGTTCTGGAGGGTATATAGGGCAAAGTTCGTTCGCCAGAGCAGAGGAGAAAGAAAGAAAAAAAGAAACTCGCAACTTCTGTTTCTCTTAAAATTCTGGAGGGTATATAAAAATTATTATACTAATACCTTTAGCAGCGCTTTTTAAAGGCCTTTAGCAGCGCTTTAAAAAGCGCTTTCATAGGGTGCCTTAGCAATGACATATAACAGCGCTTTATAGAAAAAGCGCTCTCGTAGGGTCCCCCTTTAGCAGCGCTTTTAAAAAGCGCTTTCAAAGGGTCCTCCTTTAGCAGCGCTTTTTAAAAGCGCTTTCTTAAGGTCCCCTTTTAGCAGCGCTTTTTAAAAAGCGCTGTCTTAGGCTCCCCCTTTAGCAGCGCTTTTTTAAAAGCGCTGTCTTTGGTATGTAATTTTTTTTCTTTTTTTTTTACTGACTATTTAGCAACGCTTTGTTATAAAGCGCTGTTTTTTTATGCGCTGCTAAAAGTCAATTCTGGCGTAGTGACATCACCACAACATACCGAAAGGTATACATAGAAAACTATGAAAATCAATACTCCCCATACAATAATCATTCAAGAATAGCAGCAATTTTATGGAATTTATCATGCTACGAAAATTAGATCAAGAATCCTCAAGAACACATAATTCCTATGAGAGAAAAGACCTCTCACTACCCTCTCATGTTAATTCACTCATATTGAAATCCATTCTCCCCCCTTACCTCGATTAATTGCTCAATCATTGAAGAATCTTGAAGGATTGACAACCCTAGCCTCCTTCTCTTCCTCCTTGTTCTTCTTCTCACTTTTTCTCCAAAAACCTTTCTCCGGCAGTTTATCGTGTTCTAATTCTCTTTCTCAATAAAAACTTCTCTATTTCCTTTAATCCCTTATTTCTTATTTTATTATTTAAATCCTATAATAATAATAATAATAATAATAATAATAATAATAATAATAATATTCTCCCACTAATAATAATATTCATACTAATAGTAATAATATGAATAATAATAATATTCCACCAAATAATATTATTAATACGAATAATAATAATAATAATAATAATAATAATAATAATAATAATAATAATAATAATGATAATCTCATTAACATTATTATTAATAATAGTTGGAATAATATTAATCACTATAATGCTCTCGATATCATAATTAACTTATTTCTTTATCTAGGTCCACAGTACCCCAACTAAGGTCACCTCTCTCCCTTACTCCTAACCTCATACCCTTAATTAAGGACACCACACAACTACACCTCACAGAAAATACCAAAGCGACTGAATAATTTAAATGGGGTGTTACACATTTCGCATGTTGGCTCGCATTGGACCCGTCGCTTATAAACTAGAACTCCCTTCACATTCAAAGATTCATGATGTTTTCCATTGTTCACTTTTGAAGCCACACGTGGGTCCTCCTCCTACAGAGTGTGAACATCTTCCTGCTGATTCAATGGGCAATTATCCCTTGCTCTCTCCTTTAACAGTTCTGGATTCCAGAACTGTTACAGTTGATGACTGTCCCCAACAACAAGTCTTGGTGCAGTGGACTGGTCTTGCACCAGAGGAGGCATCATGGGAGGCATGGCAGACTATGCGAAAAGTTTACAACCTTGAGGACAAGGTTGAATTTGAAGGAGTGGGTATTGATACAGCTGCGGACCCGGGAGGTGGAATTAGCAACTTGTAGCCCACTATTCCTAATATTGATAGGCCCATTCGTACTAAGAAGCTAATTCCTTCAAAATATCAAGATCACATACTTTATTAAATGAGTATTTGTTTTATTCCTAGTTATTTCTATTACTTGTTTCTGCTTGTTTCTAGAAGGCTATGACTCAGACAAAGTTTGTTAGTAGTGCCTTGATGTGGTGTAAGTTTGTTAGTAGTGCTATTCAAAACTATATAAGATGTATTTGCTCATTGAGCTAAGGAAGGAAAATCATTGCAGAAAATTATCTCTCTTCCTCTCTATTAACTGCTTTAGGAGGTTTGGCTCAGTCCTTAAAACTGAGCACTATCATAGTGGAAGGGAGGAAAATTCGTACCATGTGCTTGGTAAGTTTGTTAATTTTTTTTGAATTTGTTTCAAGTTGTTTTGGCTTGTTTTACTACAGTAAATTCATGACCCTCAAAGTTCTATTTTTCTTTTCTACTCACTTTTTACTGACTTGATCTTCTTATTTTATTGCCTTATGAATATTTGGAAATATGAAATGGTCCTTTGCCCTTGTAATGTTTTCCTCCTTGTGTTATATTAAACATTTGATGCATAATTGTTTTGCCTTGATGGCTTTGGTGCTTCTGCAATGTGTCGCCATGTTCATGTCATTTGAGATTAACGAATGACATTGGTTTTGATCATAATCTCTTTTTTGTTTTAGGTTATTTTGATGATGATGGGCACTGTTTGAATGAGCAAGACATTCTATGGAGGTGATTACTTGAAGGTGAAGAAAGGATGGACATGGAGCCAGAATCTTGATGATGAAGAAATTGGTGATCAAGTGTAAACCAAATGAAAGTTTGAAGAACATTAGGTCTTCGGATTTTTAGGTTTCAGTGATGTTTTAGTCATGCGTAACAAGAACTCCATATGTACCAAAAAAAATTATAATAATATAAAAGGTTATACTCTATATGACTTTTTGTGAGTTCTCTAATGTAATGATTTTTAGGTTTTTAGGTTTTTGTGACTTTTTGTAAGTTTCAGCTGTTGAAGGTGGGGCCAATTTATTGCCCATCTATGCTTATTGCTTCCCTCTATTTTTGGGACATCACCCACAATAACTTCTAACTTCATTGCGGGATGGTTACCCCAACTTTGTTCGATGTCGCTGCCATTACAAACCTAAAACCTATTGGAGTGGATTATGATCCCATCCTTTTAGCAGATGACTCCATATGTTTCGACACCAACAAAGCAGCTTTCGCCACCTACATAGCAAACTACCATGACAAAGAAACCAAAGAAGTCTCTGACTAAGAACAAGTTGTCTTCCTGGCCCTTTGGCTTTCACGCTGCGTTTTCTGCTCAAGGTCTCTTCAAGTGGCAGAGAGGTACCCAGAAGCGCTTTTAAGCGCGGCTAAAGCCCAAAAAAAGCGTTGTCTTAGGTATTATATGGCGCGGTGATGCGTAAGTTTGATGTAATAACTTGGAGTGCATACGACGTTACTAAATATTTATTATATACAAAATCAAATGATGATCATAGTACTCTGCAAAATAGTGGAGTTATGGTTGAAGCTGAATCTATGTACTTATATAGTTTGAAAGATAAGAATCATGTATTGACATCTAGTCCGATACTTTGAAGTCATTGAGAAAATTCTGAAAATTAATTATGTTACTTATAAAATTCTTTTATTTAAGTGCAATTAGATTGATAAAAATACTAATATAAAAACCGATAAATTAAAATTCACAAGTTACTGCATCAAATGAGTCTCCAACTCACACCCATAGCCCACAATATTAAAAACTCATTTTCCAAAGAAAAAAAAGTCTTAAACTATATGGATCCCTCCGAAAGAAAAATTGTATGGACCATTCTAAAACTAATAATCTAGAAAATTACATCCTATACTCCTATCATTAATCCCAATACCTAACATTTATCAAAACATTCTAACTATACTCTTTTTATTTATTATTAAATTTTTTAAAATTAAATATTTTTGTACCCCTACATTAGTTTACCGAAGCATTTGGCAAAAAAGTTTTGGTAGATAAATATTTTATTTTTAATGTATCGGAACATTTGTCAAAATAATTTTGATAGACAAATTTTTAATTTTTTAAAGTACCGAAACATTTGAAAAAGTTTCGAAAATTAAACTTTTAATTTTTAATGTAGCAGATAACTTAATTAAGTATTCCAGTAGTTTTTGAATTGTTCATCTGATAACTTGATTAAATTGTTCCGGTAGATTTCAAATTGCCAACCGGACAACTTAATCAAAATGTTTCGATGGTTTAATTTTTTAAAATTTTTTTTGACTTCAGACAAGGTTTTAAAATCGTGACTAAAGTGGTGTAGTTTGTAAATTAGTTCACAGTTTTCTTGTATTTTCTAAACTTGTATTGCTTTATGCATGACTTAATTATTGTTTTCCGATTCAAATTTGTTACTTTAGACAACGGTTTAACTGTTTTGCTAAAAGAAGTGTAGTTGGCTTTAGACAACAGTTTTAATATGGTTCATAAACTTATTTTGTTACATCTCGAATAACTTATAAAAAATTATCCGAAATGAATTTATTTTTTATCTTTTTCTTCAAACATAAACTATTTATTTAAAAATATTTTAGTCAAATTAAGTGAATCTTAGAGATACATGAATAATTATTGAGGTATCAGGTAAAATTTTCATGATCTACGGTGGTAATCTATTATAATGTTCCATATCATAATTTTCCCTTTAGTAGAGGATACCTCCAACAGCCAAGCGGTTGCGTATGAACATATTATCTTTCACCAGTGAAAAAATGACTTTTTAAGTCGATTAAAAATAAATTTTTAAGTCGGGTCCGAGCCCGACCTAAAAATTACCGACATAAGAAATTTTGTCACCATAAAATAAGAAACATTTAAGCAATGATGTTTTTTTTATCACCTTATTTTTATATTACACTTGTTAAGCTGAAACACTTTCACGAGGAGATTTCTCTGGTGAACTGATTTTTCTAACTACTTCTCTTATCTTTTATTCACTAAGAATGATATGCATCCTGAAGTCGTAACTCCCTCAAAATATATACAAATGATTTGACATCTTGTGTTAAAAAAAACTATCAACTACAACATCCTAACGAGAATACTAAATGAAGATTGAGTGCAATTGAAACCTAAATGGAATTCGAGTGCAATTAAAAACATACACTATTTTATTTTATATTTGTTTAAATATTTCAAATTTTGTTTTTAATTTCTTCAAAATATTTCTTTCAAATAATATTTCTCTTAAAAATTTTCATCTATACTTTTGTTCTCTGATATTAAAACTGTCGCTAAAACTGTTGTTAAAACTGTTGTTAAAACTGTCACTAATTCAATTGTAAAATATATTACTAAATAGCACGAGGGACAAAAACCGTGGATGAACAATTTAAAAAATGAAAAAAAAAATTTTGAGAGAATAAAACATTTGAAATATTTAGGAAAACCATAGACATATTTAATCCTAAAAATCATTTCAATTTATCTTAAACTTATGGAAAATCATTCTCATTAACGTGTCTATAAGTTGACAAAAGTTAACCAAATCTAATTCCAAAGAAGTGACTAAACTCAATTCCCTCTCAATCAATCCACTACGGCTTTCTTTCACTACAAAAAAATACATGCAAACTTGTAACTTGATTTAAAAGTTAAGGGAGTTACTTATTTTTCTTTGGTTGGTACCGTAAATAATTTAAACAAAAACTATTATTAATCAATAAAGAAAAAAAAATTGTTGTGAAAATTATTTTAAAATAGGTTTGTTTTTATATTATATATATGAATCTAAAAAACCAATATGTCAATTATATTTTATAATTTTATTTAATAATAGTAAAAATATAATTAAATAAATAAACTTATATTTTTACAATTATATCATAAACTTATATTTTTACAACTATATCATAAACTTATATTTTTTTATTTTTTTAAAATTTTTATAACAATAAAAAATTATTAAATAAATAAACTTATATTTTACAATTATATCATAAACTTATATTTTTGATTTTTTTAATTTTTACAACAATAAAAAAGTATTAAATAAATAAATTTTTTGTAAAAAAATACTAAAAAAAACTAAATTAATATTATTAAACTTTCTTAAGAAAAACTAAGATTTAATATAAAATTAAGAAATGTCTCAACAACATATTCTTAGAATCAATATGTGTTTTATAATTTTATTTATTAATAGTAAAAATATAATAAAAAATAAAAAATAAAAATAAACCAAAAAATACGCAACAAAGTTGCAGAAACTTTTACAGCAAATCCTGCAGCAAACTTCGCAGCAATTCCTGCGATATTTCCAGAGAATTTTGTGGTTTCAATGGATAACTAATTCCTGCGAAAATTATTGCAGTTAAATCCGCAGGAAATTTATATTTTACATTTAAATTTAAAATCGCAGCTAAAGTCTCAGAAATTTCTGCGAAATTTGCTGCTAAGTTAATTTCCACATAAAATTATGTTTCACAATATAAGGCGCAGGTGAAGTCGCAGGTTTTGCTGCGGAACTCTTTCCGCAGAAAAGTCCGCAGGTAGTCTGCGTATTTCTAATAGTGAATTATTTCTTTCAAATAATGTTTTTCTTAAAATTTTTCATTGGTACTTATGTTCTCTGATATTAAAACTGTTGCTAAAACTTTTGTTAAAAATGTCTTTAATTCAATTGTTAAATAATAAATCGTCGATAATTCAGTCATTAAATTGTAAAATATATTGCAAAATAGCATGAGGGACAAAAACCTTGGATGAACAATTTAAGAAAAAATATTCTTTGGAAAAATTTTTTTGAAAGAATAAAACATTTGAAATATTTAGGAGAACCATAGACATGTAATCCTAAAAATCATTTCAATTTTATCTTAAACTTATGGAAAAATCATTCTCATTAACGTGTCTATAAGTTGACAAAAGTTAACCAAATCTAATTCCAAAGAAGTGACTAAACTCAATTCCCTCTCAATCAATCCACTACGGCTTTCTTTCACTAAAAAAATACATGCAAACTTGTAACGTGATTTAAAAGTTAAGGGAGTTACTTATTTTTCTTTGGTTGGTACCGTAAATAAGTTTTTTAATATTTCAAGATCCCAGGTTCAAAATTTAAATCAATTCTGGACTTTCAGATTTCATTACTTGCCAAACCCGTCATCGATCCTTCATTAATAATTTGATTTGACAATTTTGGCGACGCACACCTATATATACACCTTCCATCTTCTTATTCATATACACATTAATAATATACAATATAAATTATCATTTCCATTTTCTAATAATATGGCTTGTGAGATTGAAAAATGGTTGATTTTTCATCTTTTTCTCTTAGCTGAATGCTATATGCAATGTTCTTGTGCCCACGAAAAAACGCGTCAAGTGCCTTGTGTTTACATATTTAGCGACTCCTTCAATGACAATGGAAACAACAACAATCTTGAAACTGAAGCAAAAGCTAATTACAATCCATATGGCATCGACTTTCCAACTGGTTCAACGGGACGATTTACCAATGGAAAAACAGTAATTGATTTTACAGGTAATATTAACCACACCATTAACACCAACAACTGTGTTGTTTTTCTTTGTACTTGCTAGTCACAATTATAAAAATTAATGTTTCATTGTAGTCGAATTTCTTGGATTCAAGGAGTTCATCCCACCTTTTGCAAACACAAGTGGCTCAGACATACTTTTGGGTGTAAACTATGCATCTGGTTCTGGTGGAATTCGCCATGAGTCTAGCCAACAATTGGTATAGAATCTATTATTCATTAAATCTCGTTTTTTTATATTTAATTATTCTAAATTTTTGGTTAATTAGTGTTACACAATATATGCAGGGTGATAGAATCCCCTTGGGACAACAGATAAAAAATCACAAGACCATAGTTTCCAAAATAGCCAAGAAGCTTGGAGGCGCGTTTGAAGCTAAAAACTATCTGAAGAAGTGCTTATATTATGTGAATATTGGCAGCAACGATTACCTAAACAATTATTTCTTGCCCGAAATATACCCAACAAGTCGCATTTATAATCCTGAACAGTATGCTGAAGTTCTTATCAACCAATATTCCCTTGATTTAAAGGTATATCGGCTAACAGAAAAAGAAAATAAAGAATAGTGTGAAACATGATTAAAATTGGTAACGACGATTTAATACTTTATAGTTATATAAAAAATGTTTCTTAAATATACAAATTGGTATTTTTGGTTAACAGGATTTGTATATTACTGGTGCAAGAAAATTCGTACTAGTTGGGTTAGGCCTATTAGGTTGCCTTCCATATATCAATACTGTGAATGGGAATAATGGATCATGTATTGAAAGTTATAATGCTGATGCATTAATATTTAGTCAGAAGCTTAAATCTCTAGTGGATAAATTCAATGCCGAACTTCACGATTCCAAATCTATCTTTGTTAATAGTACTGCCGGCCCAGTACAAAGCACATCAGGTAAACATTTCAATTATTATATATTCATTTTCTAGGATAATAATATGGCTTTTGAATTTGTCTTGATTTCGATTCTTAGTTATAATAAATCTTTTCTTTTTCAGATTTTACAGTTACAAAGGCTCCTTGTTGTCCAACAATGCCAGATGGGATGTGTATTCGTGATTCAATACCATGTTCGAATAGAGATAACTATGTTTTTTATGATGGAATTCATCCTACGTCCGCTTATAGTTACAACACTGCAGCAATTTCATATGATAGCACTTCTAGTCCAGACACAACCTATCCAACTGATATCAAACGACTTGTTGAATCTAAGATATAAACTAGTGCAAGTCACAATGGAATCCTTAAATAAGCTCATTTAATTTGCATTGAAAAATAATAAATTCAGCTTATTATGTATAAGCATAATAAAAAATGTATAAGCAATAAGAAATTATTATAGAGCAGAATAAATAAATCTGGACTGTTGTTATAATCCGTACATGAAATAATTTTATAAAGTTAATATATTTGTTATCTTCTTGGATTTTTTTTTATTTAATTATGTAAAGAGTGGCAAATCGCAACACATCAGATAGTTTATAAAGTTCGTGCAATGCAACAACTGCCAATATTGATGATGTGAAATTCTCTGAAAATTTATCTGGTTGCAATTGCGCATCAGACCACTTCCACTATGTTCGTTCATTACTTCTCACTAAATATTAGAATTTTAGAAACACAAATCACAATCATAATAAAAAATCTTAGTTTTTAGAGTGTTCAATTGTGTGTTCAAACACTTCTCAATTAATATTAACTATGCCATAGTCGGAACTTTTCTGTTATCACAGTTGAATTCACATATATTTGTAGGAAACATGTTTTGGAAGATATCGCTTAATTTTTTTTTTTTTAAAGACTTATTTTTGCTCATTTAAATTAATATTTGTATCAAAATACTTATTTTATTTTTAATTCATTCGTAATTCTCCTGAATTGTTAGATTTTTTATCCAAATAATCCATCTTTTCAAAAAAAATCTCAAAATAACTCACATTTTAAAATTATTTCCAAAGTACTCTAGTTAGAGTTTGGGATTACAAAAGAGTGTCAGATGGATTGACGACAACTTGTTAAGCCTATAAGGGAGTCACCAAGTGGATTGGAGACTCCTCATGCAGTCTCCAATCCAATTGGCGACTTGGTGATGATCGGGACGTATGCAGTCCAAACAGCAGCATCTTCCCGTCTGACTTCATGTAGGTGTTTCATATATTGGTGAGTCTTTGTTATAACGGTCTTAACAACAAACAAGACTAACAACACACAACACATACTAATTTCATAAAACATTAACTAGGTGATTATGGCATTCCTAACTGATTACAACAATCAAACTAATTTCATTCAGTCCAAACATGACTTCCCTCGCATCTTTGTTTGTCTTAACAGGAACCCATCCACGCAGCTGATCAAGTCTCTCGATACTACAACTCTTTTTCCCTTCACCAATGTCTCCTTCCAACCACCGATTCAGCTCCTTAAATTGATTGAAACTTTGTATGTTCCAAAACAACATGTCCATCGGAAGCTTCTCTCTCAAATAGACGACTTTTTCCCACCGACGACGATACATGTTATTAGCAGAACAAAGATATCAAATGAAATGTGGAAGTAAATGATCAGAACACCTCTATTTATAAAAAAAAATCAAAATACAAGGGGTATCTAGATGAATTGACGACACCCTTGTAAGTTCAACATCATGTCACCAATTAGATTGGAGACTGCATGAGGAGTCTTCAACCCAATTGGCGACTCCCTTATAGCCTTAACAAGGTGTCGCCAACCCATCTGCCACCCTTGTGTAATCCTAAACCCTAACTGGGGTACTTTGGGAATAATTTTGAAAGATGGGTTATTTTGAGATTTTTTTTGAAAAGTTGGGTTATTTGGATAAAACAATTCGGGTTGTTATGCAAAGATTTTGTTCAGATAAGTATGATTTAACAAAATTGCTTTGAATTATTTAATTGGATTTCAATTGATTAAAATATTAAGTTTTTTCTAGGAGATTGGGTTTAGTCTTATTTTATGTTTATTATATTGGGCTTTGTGGTTGGATCATTGTATTTATATATAGAGATCATTTTCCTTGTAACGCATAAAATTTAAGAGAGATTTCTTACGTTGAAGAGTTTTGTGGTATAAAGTTTTGTATTGTTCTAATTGCGTAAAACTCTATTATTGTAAATCTTTTCTACTTATGAAAGGTATAATTTTCTATTTATATTTGTGAATTTTATCACATTCTAAAAAAGTCGTTCATACATGCCGCACCCTAATTTTTGACCTTAAAATCCCACCTCATTGTATTCTCTTTCTTTCCTTGCTGGTTTTATTTTTATTCCCTTGTACGCATGTTTATTATGACTAACTAGTATGTGCAGCTGCAGTAATTACAAGTGGAAATAACTTTTATACTCACAAATAAATATGTCAAAGGCGTAGGTCATTATTTTATAAGGAAGTTTTGAAGCGACAAAGTTTAAACCCGAGGCTTATGTCCAAGATGCATTTTCCAAAGGAATGGTTTGGGCCTAACAAGATCCTCAAACAAGTAGACCTTTTTGGGATTTTTTACTGCTTATAAGTTCAAGACTCAAAGGCTATTTTGAGTTCATTAAGTTGGTGCAGCAAACCGGACTTCATTTTCATTCTGGTATTGGTTCCTGCGTACATGCTGAATGGAGCCTAGGAGGATTTTCAACTTCGTTTAAACACATTCCAATATTTGAACTCAAAGTTTGTGGAGGATCTAATTCTAGAAATACACAAAATAAAATCCATCATAAGGCCAATTTGAAGTTTATATACTTTGCTATTCAATTTGGGAAGTTGTTACAAAGTATCGCCTACTCAAATGCAAGAAATATAAGTTATACAACATTGCAAAGGGCCGCTCCATTACTTAAAAATTCATATCAGTTATATTATTGACAAAATCACTTATGCTACATTGATATTGTTGGACTGTGGATAACGTGACAGCCTTCATGCATTCGACAGCACCGTCGCAAGCAAGTTGCTCCAACATAACCTCATAAAATAGAACCATCTCTCCAAGTGCTGCAATATGTGTGGCTTGTTGCAACTCAATACAAAACGATAGAGCTGGCAAAATCTGACTGGGGTGTAATTAAGAAGTCTCCTCCATGAGCCGTTGATTCTTGGGGCATGGGCTATCTTATCCCCGAGCTAGTCTCTGGCTTGAAGTTGAGCAAAACAGAAGAGTTATGTAACATTACCTCCATTCCCAAGTCTCTGCTTCTAGATTACCAGTGGCTACTGAGTTCCACACCTCCTCGTAGTTTGAACACTTCAAAGCTTATAGATAACAGTGAGTTGGTAGACACTATACATTTCATGGAAATTATCAGTTTGAAAGATAGTGTTGACTAGGACACCTTCTTCCGCAAACTTCAAAGATCATGACTGGCCACCTAGATAAATCTGCAAAGAAATTAAGTGTATCAGTGGAATATTCAAAGAACAACAACCAGTCCACTACCTTCTTCATATGATAGTTACAACTTGTGACATTGGGCCTAAACTACAGAAAATCAAAAGGAAAACTAAGTTAAACAACACAACATGGTTGATTACGCCATGGACATCCACTAAACACTCTACCAAACTGAAGATGTGCCTCTGTCAATGATGATAACATTCTTGGGCCTCTCTTTAATGAAGTAGAAAATGATACCAGATACAGTTTGCTTGAATCAAGCTCATGCATCAGTGATCATTTGTTGTCTTTTATGTTCCTCCGTTACCTAGACAAGAATGTTGTAACTCGTGGATTTCTGCATTATGAGCAAAAGCATGAAATCTCTTTTAAAGATCTAGGGAAACTTGAGAGGGAACCAATACCTCTTCTCATGGGAAAAGATTTTAACTGTAAAAAGATGAGATAAAATTACCTATCAGTTGGAAGTATGCAAAACCATATATGCCCATGGTGAAATCAGATATCGAATAACGCATTAGGTGACTTCCATTTTAGCCCCCATCCTTATTACTCAATAGACCACCAGACTTCAATTCTGTATCAGATTCATGTTTATTACTTTGGGCTGCTAGTTTCCCTTGGCCCAAATCAACTGTTATTCACCCCTGCCAAATAACAATTCAGAGTTAGTAATCAATTAAGGAATATACCTGTTTGAGAAAGAGATCCAATTCAAGACAGCTAGTAGTTTTTTCGTTTGTCTCAAAACAATGAATCTAGACAATCAAAGCATTTAACGTGATTAGTACAAAATCACATAGAATGGGATTTTTTTTCATTAACAGGTATCAACGTAATCAGACAAGAAAGGAAAGTTTTCAAATATTGTCTAATCCAAAACAGAAGGTCTAAATACAACAATCATGGCATTCAATCAGAGTTTAAACATGGAGGATATCTTTTGAAGCTTATAAAAGGATGTGAATTCGCAGCCTTGAGAGGGAGGAACCTAAGAGAAAAAAGAGACAACATCCGTAAAAGCACATCACAGTTCACACACTCGAAGAGACGAGAAAGAAACTTATCTGACGAAAGGTTGTCCTCCGTAACCTCTGTTTGATCGTGGTTGCCTCCGCCTCCATCGTACGTCCGCCATAGGTGGGTTCCACTCCCGATTCAGAATGTCGTTCGCGACAACTCCCTTATTGATGTTTGCTATCTGTTTTTTTTTTCATTTTGATTCTGGGGATTCTGTTGCTGCTCTGCTTGTGGTGTGCTTTACTTTTATTTGCTTTGCAGAAGAAAGGTGGAGAGGTAGATGAATCAGAATCGGAGAAGGGATGAAGAACGGTGAAGCGAAATCGATGGAGAACAGGAGAACGAGGAAGAAGATGAGAAGAATAGAGAAAATGGAGAAAGAGTTTGTGAGTAGACAAAGATGACGGGAGGGATCGAGAGATTGAGGGCAATTTGGGAGCATTAGGGTTTTGTTTTTTTTTTTCTATTTTTCTGTTTATGTTGTAATAACCATGTATATGCTCACCCACGCCACTATCGTACACCCTCACACATATCACCCTTCGCTGCACTTCAGTCGCGATCTCACGCCCCATATCTGCTCGCCCATGCCCTCTACTATACACCTGCACACACTCAATCCATGTGCCCTAATTAACTCCCATAATCAGTTTTAACGTTAATTAATCTCAATCAACTTTTTTATAAAATTAACTATTTTTTTTAAGTTAAATTAACCTTTTAATCAACCTTTTATTTAATCCACCTTTTTCATTATAATATTTATTCAGCAATTCAAAAAAAAATCTATTTTAGTAATAATTAAAATTCATTTGCCCTTTTAATTAGTAAAAATCATTTTATATTTAAGATAACCTAAGAATAAATAAATAATAACCCATTTTTTAATCTCAATTAACTTTATCTTTTATGATAATAAACTATAATCCTTTTGTTTAATAAATATTTTACAAAGACTTATTTATTTAAAACCCTTCCACTTAACTGAACTATAATTCAAAAAACTTTTACTAACTAAAATCAACCAATTCGTAATTTAATTTCATAATTAAAATTAAGTCACCTTTTAATATAATCAACTAAAATCAATACAACTTTTCCCCCTAAAACCAATCTCAAGTTAATTCAACATTACTCGTAAAATAATCTCACCTCTAATAAACCAACATCATAATAAATCCAATCGTGCACGCTTACACTCCACGCACATATTCACGTTCACACACTTAGTGCTCTCATGCGTGTGTATGTTTTATCTTTATCCGCTCTTATTTATCCATAATTCACACTCGCACTTTAGCGCTTTCATGCGTTCGTGTATGCCTTAGTTATCTGCTTTTACTTTATTCGCAATTTACATTTACCGCATTGCATAAGCGTCCAAAGGAAGAACCTGCGCATGATTCAAACAATTGTGCGTATGCATTACATTTGCATCATATTCCCACTTGATCCTTGATCCCACTCAAGTTGATCTCTAAGTTAGATCCTACCCCATAGGAATGGCCTTTTTTATTTTATTTTACAACATAGACAAAAACAATTCAACTCAAACAACTGCTCAAACACATTAGAGAATAAGATGTTAATCATCTTAAGTGGGATAAAAATTCTACCCCATAACAACATAATCAATTTTCCTACAACGTTGTGGTGGTTTAAGTCAAGTAATCTCCCTTAAAATGACAACTAATCTTTTCTCCTAAAATCAATCAATCAACTACCCTAAACCCGTAGGAACTTTGACCACAGTCAAAGAACTCCTCAAACCCTTTAGGGGAACTACAGATACTCTGATTTCACTCCCGTAAGGATATGTAGGCATAAGATGCGATATCTTATCGATTATACTTAGAAATAAACCCCCTAGGTCTTTCACCCTTAAGCAGATAAACCTTAGCAATAAAACAAACATAAAACAAGAGGTTCCTATAGAGTACTACAGAAACTTAGGATGCTAGTACCTTCCCTAAGTTTAACCAACCCCCGAACCTAAAACTCTCTAGCTTGCATTTGCATTTCATTGTGGGAATTTCGATCTTTATCCCTTCCTTTGGACAAATCAAAGACTGGTGGTAAAATGAATTAAAATTCAAGTTAATTAATAGCTTGACATCCGAATTTCACCGCAACAGAAATGGCGACTTCACTGGGGACCCTCAGTGGGTTTCCCTAACTTGTTTTGTTTTATATATTTTCTTATATTTGCTTAATTGTTTACTTGTATACTTGTTTATCTTTTGCTTTTGGGATGATACTTTTGAGTGGTGAGACAAAGTCCTACACCCGGACTTGAGTGAACTTAAGATAGGATAGTGATATGTTCGACGAGACTTATAGGGAGTTGAATCCCGACGAAGTTGACTTGAAAATCACGCTCAGTTGAGACCCTTTCAAAAATGGTTCGGTTGAACGAGTAATCGTGAAAACTTTTACTATTTTCGATTAGAGTCTATGATACTGAGGACCGTAGTTACCTTAACCCCACTTTGGCCTTTATTAAGATGTAGCGCGGGACTATGAGGGAGTACTCCCGAAATAGTGCTACGCGATGCTACACTCAAAAGAAGTTCTCTTGAGAATATTATTAATCACTGAGTAATTGGGAAGTTGATAATATCCGAAAGATGGACTTATGACTTTGGGCACCTCTCTAGAACCTTGTTCTGCAGGTACAATCAACCTTTAGTCCACATCCTTTGGGAATGGGTGCACCCTTTGGCCCATGTCGTTGCAAACCTAGGGCCTCCCTTGTTTTTTTATCCTTATGTCTCTATGTGCTTACTTGTGTTTGTTGCATTCATATAGCATCATTCTGCATTAGATTTCATGGGATTCACTTTTGTTTATGAACATTGTAGGTCGCCATGGCTTCCAACGAAAAACACACTGTGAAATATACTTTTAAAAGTCCAAAATTGGGTGACCTAAGGAAGTTGGTAACCTTGATTGAAGACCAAGACAAGTTCAAGAGAAAATATGGGAAGCTAATATCTTTATTGAGTCGCCAAGTGGACGAAGGACTTCTTTCCACTTTATTGCAGTTTTATGATCCGCTATATCACTGTTTTACGTTCTCAGACTTCCAACTATTACCTACATTGGAAGAGTACTCCTTTTTGGTTGGCCTACCTATCCTAGAAGAATCTCCCTTCCCTTTCTTGGAGAGGGACCCTGAGGAAAGAGATATTGCTAAGGTTCTTTATCTAAAGGTATCCGACGTCAAGGGAAACTTAATTAGTAAAGGTGGTATTTTTGGTTTGACTACGGATTTCTTAATCAGTAAAGCTATGTTTTATGCCGATTATACGAACAAGACTCCATTCGAGGCAATCTTCGCCCTACTTATTTATGGGGTGTTTCTATTCCCAAGTTTTGACGGGTTCGTCGACCTTAATGCGATTAAGATCTTTTTGAAGAACAACCCAGTGCCAACTCTTTTGGGTAATACCTATCATTCTATGCATCTCCGAAACTTCTATGGTGGATGGATGATCACCTGCTGTATGCCCTTACTTTACAAATGGTTTATTTTGCACTTGCCTAAGTCTAGTTCTTTTTCAAATCTCGATAAAGGGCTTTGGTCTCCAAAAGTTATGGCGTTGACCAACTCGGATATTGATTGGTACAACCGAGCATACGATGGGGCGCTAATTATTGATGGTTGTGGGGATTTTTCTAATGTGTCATTACTTAGTGTTAATGGAGGGATTAGCTACAATCCGGTTTTAGCTCACCGACAGTTGGGATATCCGTTGAAGGAACCACCTAAGAGTGTTCAAGTGGAGAGCATTTTTTTAGGGATAACAAGGAACTTCAAGACAAGATTCTGGCTGCATGGGGTCATTTGCATAAGAAAGGGAAGAAAAGTCTTTGGAAACTTAATTGTGTGTCCTTGGAACCGTACCTTCAGTGGGTCAGAGAGAGAGCAATCAAATTGAAGATGCCCTATTCTCGTCAAGATCCTATACCTCCGAGAAGAGAACCCACTTATGTCTTTATGTCCGAAGCTGAGAAGTTAGTGGTCGCTTTGAGGAAGCCGCAACGTGAGTTAGAGTCATGGAAGAACAAGTATCAAGTGGTTGTTGCAGAGAATGATGAACTTCAGAAACAGAAGGACAAACTTCATAAACAGCTACAATCGAAGGACTAAGAACTACTTCCTTGCAAGAAGAGGAAGGCTCTGGAGGATTTATTTTTCTCCGACCCACAATGTATTATTTGGAGGTTGATTGTGGACAACCTTATCTGTGAGAAGACCTAGTTAGAAGAGGAGCTCAAGCGGCGGAATTCAGAACTTCCTTAGGGCTTTCATTAGCTTTTATTTATCTATTTATTTGGGACTTTTAAAAGCAATTATTTGTAATCCGTTTCAAAATTAATAAAATGTTTTTTCCTTTACCGCAACGTTTATAAATAGTTGGGATCCCATGAAGTCCTACTCATCTTGCATTGCATTCTTTTTTCCTTTGATCACTTCAAGAAACTCAATTTCATTTTGTAGGTATTATAACTATGGATTTCAGAAGAGAAACTTTGAAGTACACTTTTCAGAGTCCTAACATTGAAAGCTTAAGAGAACTGGAAGGCAGAACTCATCGAGAACCGCCACGCCTTTTCGACAGAATATGGAGGAGTTTTCTACTTCCTAAAACTCAAGATGAAGGATGGACTGTTGGAGACTTTGGTTCAGTTTTATGACCCGCTGTACCATTGTTTCACTTTTCGGGATTATTAGTTGATGCCAACTCTGGAAGAATACTCTGAATTTTTTAGGATACCTGTGACTGCCCGACCTATATTCACTGGACGGGAAGACATACCCAGCCACCAAGAAATTGGAAATGCTACCCGTCTCAGCCTAATAGACGTGCAAGCTCACCTAACCACCAAGGAAGGAGTCCTTGGATTCCCAGCTGATTTCTTGATCGAAAAAGTCTGTTACCATGCTGAAAGAAAGGAGGTCCTTATCTCGGAAGTTACCTTTGCTTTGTTGGTTTATGGGATTTTCTGGTTCCCAAAGATTGATGATTTTGTCGATATGGATGCGATTAAACTATTCATACTCAAGAATCCAGTTCCCACCTTGCTAGCTGACACGTACCATTCAATCCATTCGAAGAATGCCGAAGGGGGAGGGCACATTGTCTGTTGTACCGCCTTGCTATACTCATGGTTCATCGCTCGCCTAACTTGGCATCCGTCTATTTGGGAAGAGATAGAAACACCCCGTTGGTTCGAGATAGTTATGGCGCTTACTCACTCAGATATTGTGTGGTACGACCCTTCTTATGGAGGTGTATGTATGATTCCCAGCATCGGAGGATTCACCAACATACCTCTCATTGGGAGAGAAGGATGCATAAGTTACAATCCCGCTTTGGCCCGCAGACAATTTGGGCATCCCATGATCGAAATACCTGACCAAGCTCTGTTGGAAGGGATCTTTCTCAAGGAAGGAGAAGATCCAGACCTGAAAACCGTCATAATTTACGCATGGAGATACATCAATAAGGAAGGGATGACTGCTTTAGGATACCCCAACTGCGCTGTCTCTGAAGACTATCTACATTGGGTGCGAGAAAGGGCTCTCGACCTCAAGATGCCTTTCCCTTTTCATGAACCTATGGTGTTGACATTTCACGATCCCGATTGGTTTGATGCGAGTGAGGTAGATCAGCTAAAGACCGCCTTGGATGAGGCTCGAAAACTGAAGGCTGCTTGGAGGAACAAGTTTTTCACCCTCAAGGTAGAAAAAGAGAAGTCTCAGAAGCTGCCAGAAATAGAATCTGCAAGAAAAAGGAAGGCGCGAGAGGATTTATTTTCCCCTCACACCTCTTCAAGAACTGTCACCAGAGATGATCTTCCCCCAGCTACTGTGGCTTGGAAGGAATATGTAGATCGACTCATCAGTGAAAAGGCCGAATTGCAGGAACGCGTCAATCAGTTGGTAGAGGAGCTTCGTGTGCAGAAAGATCATAAGGAATAGATCTCTGAGTTCTCTTTTGCTTTTGTTTCAATGTAATAAACTCTTAAAAGAGTACTTTGCTTTGTAATGCTTCTCGAATATCAAAATAAAATGAGTTTTTCCAACGTTATAATACCAAAAAAATAATTTGAGTTTCTTGAAGTTTCATACTCATTTTCATTTTTGCATCAGCATAGCATTGTTTGCATTCCAGGGTCTCACTGTCGCTTCATCTTCACAGACAAGCTGAATCACTAGTATAATACTCGCCCCAATCAACGTCAAAAGATGGATCAGCTTGAACAAGAGAACAAGACACTCCATGATGAAGTTGCAATTCTGAAGGAAAGTTTGGAGAGGTTGAATGGTCTAGTGGAAGCTCTGCCCAATCAAGCCACACTCAACAACCAAGAGGTTCAAAGGACTGTTATCTTCGAAGTTGTGTCGGCACCGATCCCAGTGGTGCCTACTGTTGCCGAAGTGACCTACAGCATGCCGCACGGTTTTTCATGGGGAATGCCTCCTCATTTCGCTCCTGCTGGCTACCGCCCACCTGTTCCTGAGGTCCCTGTCGTGACCGATGTGCAAGCCATACCTACCACTGCTGTTGTAATGACTACTGCACTGCCGCATGTAAATGTTACTCCATGTATTCTGGATGAACCAATCTACCATGGATCTCCGACCAAAACTTTGGGTTTTGAAGAGAGGATGGATGGTATCCAAGACCAATTTTTCGAGATGCAGAAAGAATTAAGAGCCCTTCGTGGGAAGAATTTGTTTGGAAAATGTGCTTCTGACTTGTGCTTGGTTCCGAATGTCAAGGTTCCGCCGAAATTCAAGGTTCCTGATTTTGAGAAGTACAAGGGGAATACTTGCCCTCAAAGTCATCTCATCATGTACGCTAGGAAGATATCTGCACAAACTGACAATGATCAATTGCTCATCCACTACTTCCAGGATAGTTTGACAGGTGTTGCGCTCAAATGGTATATGGGGTTGGATAGTGCGAAGATTCGGTCTTTCAACGATATAGGCGGGGCCTTCATCAAGCAGTACAAGTATAATCTAGACATGGCTCCTGGCAGAGGTCAGTTGAGGGCCATGATGTAGAAAGACAAAGAGAACTTTAAGGAATATGCTCAACGTTGGCGCGAGTTGGCCACGCAAATTACACCACCATTGGAGGAAAGGGAAATGACCAAGATTTTTCTGAAGACCCTTGGTCCTTTCTTCTACGAGAAAATGGTAGCAAGTTCTCCCAGCGACTTCACTGAAATGGTGAATATGGGGATGCGTTTAGAGGAGGGGATCCAAGAAGGAAGATTGGTCAAAGAAGAGAATGCTACTAACAGTACTAAGAAATACGGAAGTGGTTTTGTGAAGAAGAAGGAGAAGGAAGTGAATGTTGTACAAGGAAGGAATTCAGAAAGAGATATTCATCACCATGTCAGGTTGCCGCAATATCACCTGTATTCACCGCTCCATCTTATCAACTGCAACCACAATATCAACAAAGTCCACAGTTTCTTCAACAGAATCAGCCATTCAACAATCAGGGTCGCGTATACAGGAAAATGAACTTTGATCCCATCCCTATGAAGTATGCTGACCTTTTCCCAGCATTGATTCAGAAAGGTCATATCCAGAGAAGAGCCCCACCTGAGATTCCCAAGAATCCCCATCCTTCATACATAGCTGACAGGTTCTGCCCATACCATCAAGGTGCTCTAGATCATGACATTGAGAGTTGTTTTGGAATGAAAGCAGACTTACATAGGCTCATTAAGTGTGGAATCTTATCCCTTAAGGATTCCAATCCTAATGTGCAGGATAATCCATTGCCACCCCATGGTTCACCCTCCGTAAACATGATTCAGAGTTACTCAGAAGGAAGTGATAAGGAAGTTTCAGATAAGGAGACTAAAGAAGTATGTGTAACGCCCAGATTCTGATTTCCTTTATTTTGAGTCCTTTTTGATTTAATTAATTGAATTATTGTTTTAAACGTGGAATTGTGTGTTTATTATGTTATGAGTGCATATTGTGCTATTTTTGCCGACTTTGAGAGTTTCGGGAAAAATAGGTCGGAGGGTATTTTGGGCATTAGTGATTATGTTAAGAGAATTGATTAATTAGTGTGTGGAAATAATTTGAGAGGAAAGAAATAGAAATATGAGATAAGAGGGGAAAGAAAGAAAAGATAGTAACATTTTGGAAAGAAAAACAAAGGAAAGAAAGGAAGAGAAGAGAAAGAGGGAAGAAAGAAGAGGAAACCTAGAATCCATCAAGAACCAATCCAAGCTTGCAAATAATCAGGTAAGGGTGAGGAATTCTATCATCTTGATAATGTATGTAGCATGTATGTGATAGATTGGTTATTGTTGGATAGTTTCCTACATTTCCACTTTAGGTCGAAAGTTGGTTTAATCGGTAGATGATGAGTTTTATCGGTTAGAATTCGGAATAGACGATGTAGTTTAGTCGGGTGATGTATGGGTTGTGCTACTGAGACCATTTTGGATTAAATCGGTCGATTCTTGTTGGATAATGATTTTGGGAGCAGCTGCATTTTTCTGATGATTCGCAAGTTCGCTGGCTCTCGCCAGGCGAGGCTTCGCCGGTCGAAGCCCAGCGAATAACTGGCGAATAATTCAAGAAAAACTCCCAGTGGCCTTCGCTGGCAAGTTCTCCAGGAGAAGGTAGTGGCGAAGGGGTTCGCCAGGCGAATCCTAGCGAACGGGGCAGCGAACCTATGGCAGTAGCTTCTGTTGGGCTTCGCTGGGGAGTTGCCAGGCGAAGGGCAGCGAGCATTCGCTGTGTGGCTTCGCCAGGCGAAGGCTGGCGAGTGTGACAGCATATTTTATTTTTCTGTGCTTTCCAATTGTGGATTGTTTGTGCGGTTTGGTTGCGATCATTCCTTGTCTGAGATCACTGATTATGTGCTGTTGTGTGTGTTGTGGGTAGCCGTATGGCGTGAATCCTAGTTTATGATTTGTGAGGTGTAAAGTGTGGCCGGTTGATAATTTTGCGCATTTGCTTAGTTTGAATAGAAATGCATGAGGAATTGATCGTGAATGTGAACTATGTTTGAATGATGAATATATATGTTTTGTGATACATATATTTTGAATGCATAAATGAATATATGCGATAAATGTGAAGATGCATGAGTATGTTTGTAAACATGTGTGCCTTTCAAGAGTTTCATGTTGCATGTGAAGCATCATGGTATGCATTCTTGTGTCGATTGATCCCTCACTGGATTTGCAGAACCTCGTGTGCCCTTGTGGGGTGTGAGCGATGGTTAGTTATTGATTCCTCGATGAATCTGCAGAACCTCATGTGCCCTTGTGGAGTGTGAGCGATGGTTAGTTATTGATTCCTCGGTGAATCTGCAGAACCTCGTGTGCCCTTGTAGGGTGTGAGCGATGGTTAGTTATTGATCCCTCGGTAGATTTGCAGAACCTCGTATGTTGCGATGGTTATTTTATTCCGCGTAGAATCTGCAGAACCTCGTGTGCCCATGTGGGGTGTGAGCGATGGTTATTTGGTTCTTCAATTGATCCTATTGAAATGAGTCGGTACCGCATTTGCATCTGCATAGAGTCGTGAGTCGGTCTCTATGAGTTTCATGTTGACATCTTGCATGATGTATGGTGAATGAACATACGTGTAAATGTTTATGTGAATTATGGATGATTGGCATGATTAGTATGCTTGAAGATACATATATGTGTGAATGTATGTATATGTATGTTTTGCGTGTTTATGAATTGATATAGACATTGTTGATGCTTATTGTATATGCTTGGTATTTTATTTGTAAATAGATAAATGTGATTACATTGCAATGTACGGTGTGGTGAGGTGAGTTGAGGTGAGAACGAGAATGATGTTTATTGAGTATTATGTATATATATATATATATATATATATATATATATATATATATATATATATATATATATATATATATATATATATATATATATATATATATATATATATATATATATATATATATATATATATATATATATATATATATATATATATATATATATATATATATATATATATATATATATATATATATATATATATATATATATATATATATATATATATATATATATATATATATATATATACCCGGAGAGTGTGAAGGGAAAGAAGGAAATGTTGTTTCTAGAATTGAAACAATGGAATATGTTTGTGGTTGACTACACGGCTAAGTTTACGGAGTTGGTAAAATTCCATCCTCACTATGATGCGGTGACAGCAGAATTTTCCAAGTGTACTAAGTATGAGAACGGCTTGCGTCCTGAGATCAAGCAAGCGGTGGGCTATCAGAGGATTCGAAGATTTTCGGACTTGACCGAATGCTGTAGAATTTTCGAAGAGGATAGTAGAGCTCATTCTACTCACTATAAGAGTTTGAATGAGAAGCGGGGGAAGCAACCGGTAAGGAGTGGACCTTATGTGATGCCTGCTGATAAGGGCAAGCATAGGGAACACTTTGTTAAGAGGTCCGGAGGTGGAAGTTCTGGTCCCATTAAGTGCTACAGGTGCGGCGAAGTGGGGCACAAATCTTTTGAGTGTAAGAAGGCTGGGGAAAAGTGTGCTAACTGTGGTGGTCTCGGTCATGCCACAACTGAATGTAGAAGGAATGTGATTAAGTGTTACAACTGCAGAGAAGTTGGTCATATTAGTACAAAGTGTACTAAGCCAAAGCAAGCTCCATCAAGTGGGAAGGTATTTTCATTAGCGGGTGCAGACACTACTAATGTGGATCGGTTGATTAAAGGTACATGCTTTATTAATAATATGCATTTAGTTGCTATTATTGATACCGGAGCGACTCATTCGTTCATTTCTTTTGAGTGTGCTAAGCGTTTGGATTTGTGTTTGTCTTCTTGTGGTGGTGATATGGTTATTGAGACTCCCGCTTCAGGGTCGGTAACTACGTCTTCGGTATGTTTGAGTTGTCCCTTGACCATGTATGGTAAGGACTTTCTTATGGACTTGGTGTGTTTGCCGTTAGAAGGATTAGATGTGATTTTGGGTATGAATTGGTTTCAGTATAATAGAGTTCGGATTGATTGTTATCAAAAGTTGGTGAGATTTCCGTCTTTGGAAGATGATGAGGATGAGAGTTTTCTATCCACCAAAGAGTTGAAGAAACTTTTGGCGGATGAAGCTCAAGTGTTCGGTTTGTTTTCATCGTTGTCGGTAGAGAATAAAGTTGAAGTGGATTTGGTTCCGGTGGTGTGCGACTTTCCAGAAGTATTTCCGGAGGATATTACGGATGTACCGCCGGAGAGGGAAATTGAGTTTTCAATTGATCTAGTTCCCGGTACTAGACCGATTTCGATGGCGTCGTATCGTATGTCGGCATCGGAATTGGTGGAGTTGAAGAAGCAATTGAATGATTTGTTGGAAAAGAGGTTTGTTAGGCCAAGTGTTTCTCCTTGGGGTGCGCCGGTATTGTTGGTAAAGAAGAAAGATGGGAGCATGCGGCTGTGTATTGATTATCAACAGTTGAATAAGGTGACTATTAAGAATAAGTATCTGCTTCCTAGAATTGATGATTTGATGGACCAATTGGTTGGTGCCCGTGTTTTTAGTAAGATTGATCTGAGGTCAGGTTATCACCAGATTCGTGTTAAAGAGGAGGACAGTCAAAAGACGGTTTTTAGGACACGGTATGGTCATTATGAATTTTCTGTGATGCCATTCGGAGTTTCTAATGCGCCGGGTGTGTTTATAGAATATATGAATCGTATCTTTCATGATCAGTTAGATCGTTTCGTGGTTGTGTTTATCGATGATATTTTGATTTACTCTAAGTCTCAAGAAGAGCATGAAGAGCACTTGCGGGTTGTGTTGCAAGTTTTGAAGGAGAAGCAATTGTATGCTAAGTTATCCAAGTGTGAGTTTTGGTTATCGGAAGTGAGTTTTCTTGGGCATGTTATTTCTGGTAATGGTATTTGTGTTGACCCGTCCAAGATTGATGGGGTGATGCAATGGGAAGCTCCTAAATCGGTTACGGAGATTCGAAGCTTTTTGGGCTTGGCCGGTTATTATCGAAGGTTTATTGAGGGATTTTCGAAGTTGGCGCTTCCGTTGACTCAGTTGACTTGTAAGGGAAAGGCTTTTGTTTGGGACATTGATTGTGAGAAGATTTTTGTTGAACTTAAGAGACGGTTGACAACGGTGCCGGTTTTGATCTTGCCAAATCCGACGGAATCGTTTGTGGTTTATTGTGATGCTTCTTTGTCCGGTTTGGGTGGTGTTTTGATGAAAGATGGTAAAGTTATGGCTTATGCTTCACGGAAATTGAGAGTGCATGAGAAGAATTATCCTACGCATGATTTGGAATTGGCGTCGTGGTCTTCGTTTTGAAAATTTGGAGACATTATCTCTATGGTGCGAGATTTGAAGTTTTTAGCGACCACAAGAGTTTGAAGTATCTATTTGATCAAAAGGAATTGAATATGAGGCAAAGGAGGTAGTTAGAGTTTTTGAAGGATTATGACTTTGGTTTGAATTACCATCCGGGTAAGGCAAATGTGGTGGCCGATGCTTTGAGTCGGAAGTTGATGCATATGTCTACATTGATGGTAAGAGAATGGGAAATTTTGGAGAATTTTAGAGATTTGAGTTTGGTTTGTGAAATGACGCCGAGAAGTGTGAAACTTGGTATGTTGCACGTTGCGAATGATTTTCTTGCTACCGTTTGTGAAAAGCAAAAGTTGGACTTGAAATTTGTTAATTTGATGATGAATGAGAATGGGGAATTCAAGGTTGATAATTTTGGGGTTTTGAGATTCCGTGGTCGTATTTGTATTCCCGACGATGTGGATTTGAAAAAGATGATATTGGAAGAAGGACACCGGAGTAACTTAAGTATTCATCCGGGAGCGAATAAGATGTATCAAGATTTGAAGAAAATCTTTTGGTGGTCCGTATTGAAGAGGGATGTGGCTTAGTTTGTGTATGCGTGTTTGACTTGTCAGAAGTCTAAGATGGAACATCAGAAGCCTAGTGGTTTGATGCAACCGTTGGACATTCCGGAATGGAAATGGGATAGTATATCGATGGATTTTGTTACGGGTTTACCAAATACGCAAAGAGGTCACAATGCTATTTGGGTGATTGTTGATAGGCTTACTAAATCTGCTCATTACTAAATCTGCTCACTTTATTCCGATTGATATTAGTTATCCTTTGGAAAAGTTAGCCGAGATTTATGTTCGGGTGATTGTGAAGTTGCATGGAGTTCCCAAGAGTATCGTGTCGGATAGAGATCCTAGATTTACTTCGAGATTTTGGGAAGGTTTGCAAAAGGCTTTGGGTTCTAAGTTGAGATTGAGTTCGGCTTATCATCCGCAGACGGATGGTCAAACCGAGAGGACGATTCAATCGTTGGAGGATTTGTTGCGTGCTTGTGTGCTTGAGTAAGGTGGTGTTTGGGATAGTTATTTGGCCTTGATTGAGTTCATTTACAACAATAGTTTTCATGCAAGTATTGGTATGGCACCGTTTGAGGCTTTGTATGGTCGGAGATGTCGAACACCTTTGTGTTGGCATGAAACCGGATAGAGATCAGTAGTTGGACCGGAGATGGTACAACAAACGACGGAGAAAGTGAAGTTTATTCGGGAGAAAATGAAAGCTTCTCAAAGTAGACAAAAGAGTTATCATGACAAGAGAAGGAAGGATCTTGAATTTCAAGAAGGTGACCATGCGTTTTTGAGAGTTACACCGGTTACGAGTGTGGGTCGTGCATTGAAGTCGAAAAAGTTGACTTCTCGTTTTATTGGTCCGTATCAAATTATTGCACGAGTTGGTGCGGTGGCTAATCGTGTGGCGTTGCCTCCGAATATTTCGAATTTGCATGATGTGTTCCATGTTTCACAACTTCGGAAGTATGTTCCGGATCCGTCGCATGTGATTCCTATGGAAGATGTCGAAGTAAGAGATAATCTTACGGTTGAGGTTTTACCGGTTAAGATTTTGGACCGCGAAGTTAAGAACCTGAGAGGCAACGATATTGCGCTTGTGAAAGTAGCATGGGGAGGTGTTGCGGAAGGTAATATGACTTGGGAATTGGAGAGTAAGATGCGTGAGTCGCATCCAGAGCTTTTTGGATCAGGTAATATTTTCGAGGACGAAAATTCCTAAGAGGGGGAGAGTTCTAACGCCCCGATTCTGATTTCCTTTATTTTGAGTCCTTTTTTATTTAATTAATTGAATTATTGTTTTAAATGTGGAATTGTGTGTTTATTATGTTATGAGTGCATATTGTGCTATTTTTGCCGACTTTGAGAGTTTCGGGTAAAAATAGGTCGGAGGGTATTTTGGGCATTAGTGATTATGTTAAGAGAATTGATTAATTAGTGTGTGGAAAGAATTTGAAAATATGAGATAAGAGGGGAAAGAAAGAAAAGATAGTAACATTTTGGGAAGAAAAACAAAGGAAAGAAAGGAAGAGAAGAGAAAGAGGGAAGAAAGAAGAGGAAACCTAGAATCCATCAAGAACCAATCCAAGCTTGCAAATAATCAGGTAAGGGTGAGGAATTCTATCATCTTGATAATGTATGTAGCATGTATGTGATAGATTGGTTGTTGTTGGATAGTTTCTTACATTTCCACTTTAGGTCGAAAGTTGGTTTAATCGGTAGATGATGAGTTTTATCGGTTAGAATTCGGAATAGACGACATAGTTTAGTCGGGTGATGTATGGGTTGTGCTACTGAGACCATTTTGGATTAAATCGGTCGATTCTTGTTGAATGATGATTTTGGGAGCAGCTGCATTTTTCTGATGATTAGCAGGTTCGCTGGCTCTCGCCAGGCGAGTGCAGGCGAGGCTTCGTCGGGCGAAGCCCAGCGAATAACTGGCGAATAATTCAAGAAAAACTCCCAGTGGCCTTCGCTGGCAAGTTCTCCAGGCGAAGGTAGTGGCGAAGGGGTTCGCCAGGCGAATCCTAGCGAACGGGGCAGCGAACCTATGGCAGTAGCTTCTGTTGGGCTTCGCTGGGGAGTTCGCCAGGCGAAGGGCAGCGAGCATTCGCTGCGTGGCTTCGCCAGGCGAAGGCTGGCGAGTGTGACAGCATATTTTCTTTTTCTGTGCTTTCCAATTGTGGATTGTTTGTGCGGTTTGGTTGCGATCATTCCTTGTCTGAGATGACTGATTATGTGTTGTTGTGTATGTTGTGGGTAGCCGTATGGCGTGAATCCTAGTTTATGATTTGTGAGGTGTAAAGTGTGGCTGGTTGACAATTTTGTGCATTTGCTTTGTTTGAATAGAACTGCATGAGGAATTGATCGTGAATGTGAACTATGTTTGAATGATGAATATATATGTTTTGTGATACATATATTTTGAATGCATAAATGAATATATGCGATAAATGTGAAGATGCATGAGTATGTTTGTAAACATGTGTGCCTTTGAAGAGTGTCATGTTGCATGTGAAGCATCATGGTATGCATTCTTGTGTCGATTGATCCTTCGATGAATCTGCAGAACCTCATGTGCCCTTGTGGGGTGTGAGCGATGGTTAGTTATTGATTCCTCGGTGAATCTGCAGAACCTCGTGTGCCCTTGTGGGGTGTGAGCAATGGTTAGTTATTGATCCCTCGGTGGATTTGCAGAACCTCGTATGTTGCGATGGTTATTTGATTCCACGTAGAATCTGCAGAAACTCGTGGGCCCATGTGGGGTGTGAGCGATGGTTATTTGGTTCTTCAATTGATCCTGTTGAAATGAGTCGGTACCGCATTTGCATCTGCATAGAGTCGTGAGTCGGTCTCTATGAGTTGCATGTTGACATCTTGCATGATGTATGGTGAATGAACATACGTGTAAATGTTTATGTGAATTGTGGATGATTAGCATGATTAGTATGCTTGAAGATACATATATGTGTGAATGTATGTATATGTATGTTTTGCGTGTTTATGAATTGATATAGACATTGTTGACGCTTATTGTATATGCTTGGTGTTCTATTTGTAAATAGATAAATGTGATTACATTGCAATGTACAGTGTGATGAGGTGAGTTGCGGTGAGAACGGGAATGATGTTTATTGAGTATTATGTATATATATATATATATATATATATATATATATATATATATATATATATATATATATATATATATATATATATATATATATATATATATATATATATATATATATATATATATATATATATATATATATATATATATATATATATATATATATATATATATATATATATATATATATATATATATATATATATATATATATATATATATATATATATATATATATATATATATATATGTTTATATGCATTATTTATTATGATATCGTTTCTCACCCTTTTGCTGTTTTATAATGCTCTATGAGGTATTGCAGATTAGATTGTTGGAGATATTTTGTGAAGCGTGGCTTCATCCCCTTTTTGGTCGGTCGGCTCTGATATGTAGCACCGGGTAGATAGGATTATTTTGATTCTTTTGTGATACATCTGAGAATGTATCTGCTGTTGATATGTTTTGTAAAACATGATGAATGATGATTGTATCTGTGAATACATGTGTATGAGAATTATGAAATATTTGGATATTTCCGCCTTTGTTCTAAATATTTCTTGTGGGTTCATCCCGTTGTTGCATATCTGTTGAGCAGGTGTTGTATGTGTGGAATTTTTGTAATAATGTGATATTCCTCTTTTATGCCATGTTATAAATGTACTCTGATAAAATTTTGAATTTATGCCTAAATGATTTATTGTGATATTTGGGGGCATAGAAAGGGGGTGTTACAGTATGTGTTATAGTGTCCCACTTCAAAGGCGTGGAACATATTGAGATCACGTATGATAGTAGGAAGTCGACTGTTAATCCCCTGGTAATCAATGTGCCATGACCTATCCCTTACACTTCCAGTAAGGCTATTCCATACCAGTATAACGCTACTATGTGGGAGAATGGGAAGGAGGTACCGTTGCCTACTTTGCCTTTGGTTGTCAACATTGCAGACGTTAGTAGAGTAACAAGAAGCGGCCGAGTCTACCCTTCAGTGCCCCCGAAAGACAAGGGAATCTCAGTAGGGTAACCGAGTTCAAAGGACTCAATTGTGGATCAATTCGGTGGATCCAATCTGTCCAAGACGAACGAAGTGCTGAAAGTAATCAAGATAAGTGAATACAGAGTTGCAGATCAGCTTCTGCAAACCCCGTCTAAGATCTCTGTTTTGCAGTTGCCAATGAGTTCAGAGGCACATAGGGAAGAGCTCCAAAAGATATTAGAGCAAGCATATGTAGAGCAGGATGTCACAATGGAGCAATTTTATAATATCATCGGTAATATTACCGCGTGCGACAATCTGGGTTTCAATGAGGAAGACCTCTCAGAAGAAGGGAAAAAGCATAATATGGCCTTGCATAATTCTGTGAATTGTGGGAACGATTCTTTGTCCAGTGTGTTGGTTGATACCGGATCCTCTCTGAATGTGATGCCTAGAACCACTTTATCCAAGTTGTCTTATCAGGGACCGCCGATGAGGCCCATTCATGTCATCGTCAAATCTTTTGATGGATCTAGAAAAGCGGTAATTGGCGAAGTAGATCTGCCGATGACCATCGGTTTGCAGACTTTCATGATCACGTTCCAAGTCATGGACATTCGCGCCGCCTATAGCTGTTTGTTAGGGAGACTGTGGATACATGAAGCTGGGGCAGTTACCTCCACCCTACATCAGAAGTTGAAGTATGCTTTTGAGGGCAAAACAATTACAGTTTGTGGGGAAAGAGCTTTGGTGGTGAGTCACTTGTCATCGTTTTCTTATGTTGAAGCTGAAGAAGAGGTTGGTACGCAATTCCAGGCTTTATCTATCGTAGGAGACAGTGTTCAAAAATCCAGAGTACCTATGTCATCATTCAAGGATGCGCAATAGGTTGTGAGTAATGGTCCTCAAACAGGTTGGGGCAAAATGTTGTGTTTGCCAGAGAATAAGAACAAGAAAGGTCTTGGTTTTTCCAGTGGGTCTGCTCAACAGGTCATTAAAAATCAAGAGTTCCCACCGATCAACGAGGTGTTCCGCAGTGGAGGGGTCATCCATCCCCGTCATATCAACGCCATGTCTGAAGACGAGTTTGAAGGTTACATATCGGATGGGTCAGCAAGTTTCTTCATTCCATATGAAGATTATGAGCCCTATATGGAGGATCCGGGTTATGTCTCAGATGACTTTGATTACAGTTTTGGAGTCTATGCTGTTATTGAAGAGGGTTCTGATGAAGATGTTTCAGATTTCATGACTCCAGGAGTTCTGGTCAAGAATTGGAGTGTGGTTGAAGCCCCTGCTGTGATTCATATATCAAAGTAAACATTTGTTTTTAAAGTTTTTCGCTCTACCCAAGGCGAAATATTTTGTTGTGTGGGCTTGCTTTTAATAATCCCCTTTGCTCTGCCCAAGGCAAAGGTGACCATGTTGGGCATTTCTTTGTTCGGATTTTGCTATCATCAATAAATTTTTGTTTCCATTTGTGTGTTATTCTTTTGTTTCATTTTATGTTGGAAAATAATAATGAGTAGCATCTCGCGTACACACACTTTCCGCTTTATAAAACTAAATAAAATAATACCACATGCGCAGATTGCTACACCCATTACATCTCGGGAATAATGACCCTCTTCCTTCGCCGAACTTCGAATTCCCTGTGTTTGAGGCCGAAGACGAAGAAGATGATATTACGGAGGAGATCTCCAGACTGCTTGAGAAAGAAGGAAAGGCTATCCAACCTCATCAAGAGCACGTGGAAGTGATCAATTTGGGAACAGAAGAAATCCGTAGGGAAGTGAAAATAGGAGCTCTGCTCAAGCCCGATGTGAAGGAACAGTTGATTAAGTTGCTCAAAGAGTTCGTTGATGTGTTCACTGTAAGAGCACAGATTGTGTCTTAGTAATATCTCTATGTTTTGATGATAACATTAATGATAATTTGTATACAAGAATTATACTCTCTAAATTTGTTCTAAACTGTTTTCTACAGGCACAAAAGATTTTAATCTTAAAGAGCAAATTTGATGTGAACAATAAATTCTGAATGGCTCAAGAGCATCTGAAGATTAGAAGAATCTGAAGTATAAGAGCTTAGTCATCAAGATTCGAAGATACAACACGCTGCATATATTATCAAGAATCTGAATGAAAGAAGACTCTGAGTGAAGAGACTCTGAATGAGAGAAGACTCTGATCTGAGTGAAGACTCTGATCTAAGAGCATGTTACGCTTCAAGCACACAGCTGCACCAGACTCTGATTCAGCAACATCTGAAGAACATCTTAGGCTCTGAAGTTTCCAGAAGATTCTGAAGACTGAAGACTCTGATATTGATTGTTGATCTGAACTATCTGAAGAATTATTTGAAGAAGATTATTTTAATATATCCGTTGGAATATGCCAGCAAATCTTTCCTTATTTGGGATAGACAAAATTCTCTGCAAGAATATTATTCCTCTGATACATTCCATATATGGTATAATCACAGCTCAGCAGACAATTGCTACACCCACTATTTGTGCGCCGTCTCTCTGCTGCAATAGTACAAAGGACTGTACCTTTTTGATATTGGAAATATCTTCTCCAACGGTAAAATATTCTCTCCAATATTCAAGTGGCTATATAAAGGAAATCATAGCTCATTCTTCAAGTGACGAAATCATTGCAAGAACACTCTCACGCGAAAAACTCTCAAGCTCTCATATTCTTTGCTGTTCATACATTGTTCTAAACTTAGAGAAATAACACAGTTGTGTTTATAGCTTTATTAGAAGCAATTTATTACTCTTACATTGTATTACATTAATTTGTAAAGGAAGTTTTCCTTAAGAGGATCTAGGTTAGATCAGTAGCTCTTGAGAAGACTAAGAACAGTTGTTCTTAGGTGTTGTTTTCCTTAAGAGGATCTAGGTTAGATCAGTAGCTCTTGAGAAGACTAAGAACAGTTGTTCTTAGGTGTTGCTATTTGTAATCAGTTGATTTGAATAGTGGATTAAGTCCTTGTTGAGAAAGGCAAATCACTCTTGAAAAGGGTGGACTGGAGTAGTTGAGTTCAACGAACCAGGATAAAAATACTTGAGTTATTATCTTTGATTATTTTCTGTCATACTTATTCAACCCCCCTTCTAAGTATTTTCTCACCTTCAGTTGGCATCAGAGCTCCGGTTCTGCGTGTGCATTCACTTAACCGTGACAGATAAAGATCCAGTGAGAAGAATACTCTGTTATTTATTTGGTTGCTAATATGGGTGATATTCCTACATCAAGCAACAAATATGAAGGAGACAGAATCAGCACCAAACCTCCAATGTTTGATGGAGAAAAATTTGATTATTGGAAAGATAGACTTGAAAGTTTTTTCTTGGGGTATGATGCTGATCTCTGGGATTTAGTCATTGATGGATATGAACATCCTACTAAGGATGGCAAAAAGATTGATAGAAAATCAATGACTGAGGAGCAGAAGAAAGAATTCAAGAATCATCACAAAGCCAGAACCATACTTCTTAATGCAATCTCTCATACAGAGTATGAGAAGATTACCAACAGAGACACTGCTCATGATATGTTTGAGTCTCTCAAAATGACTCATGAGGGAAACTCTCAGGTGAAAGAAACAAAGGCTCTGGCGCTGATACAGAAGTATGAAGCGTTCAAGATGGAAGAATCTGAGAACATTGAGACTATGTTTTCCAGATTTCAGATTCTAACAGCTGGGTTGAAAGTTCTGGACAAGGGCTACTCAACATTTGATCATGTCAAGAAGATCATCAGAAGTCTTCCTACCAGATGGAGACCTATGGTGACTGCATTGAAGCTGGCCAAGGATCTGAACAAAATCTCATTAGAAGAACTCATCAGTTCTTTGAGAAGTCATGAGATTGAGCTGGAGGAAGATGAACCCCAGAAGAAAGATAAAGGTAAATCCTTAGCTTTTAAATCTAACAAATCTGTTAAAGCTTTGCAGGTAAATGAAGAAAGCTCTGAGGAATCTTCTTCTGAAGAAGAAGATGAACTATCCATGCTGTCCAGAAGGATCAACAAACTCTGGAAGCACAAAGGGAAGAAGTTCAACAACTTCAGAAGATCTGATCAAAAGAGAGAATCTTCTGGACACAGAAGATCTGGCAAGAAAGAGGCCACTTGCTATGAATGTAAAGAACCTGGACACTACAAGAGTGAATGTCCCAAACTTCAAAAGGAAAAACCCAAAAGGAAGTTTGATAAAAAGAAAAAGGTTCTGATGGCTACATGGGATGACTCAGATGAATCTGAATCATCTTCTGAATCTGAGGAAGAATGTGCAAATGTTGCGCTGATGGCCAACACAAATGATCAAGATGAAGGAACGTCATCATCTGAATCTGAGTCAGAATCAGACTCTGACTCTGAAGAGGTATTTTCTGAACTCTCCAGAGCTGAACTTGTTGAAAGTTTATCTGACATGTTGGAAAGCTACAGCAAGATTAAACTCAAATACAAGAAGCTGAAAAGCAATCTTGAATCTGAGATTGATCTTCTGAGAACAGAACTTGTTGAGCAGAAAGAAATAAATTTAAAACTCAAAAATGATTTAGAAACAACTCAACAAGAATCTGATACTGAAACAGAGTCAAGTGAAAATATTTTAGAAAAATATGACTCCAGTTTTAAAAGATTTCTCACTAAAAGCATAGACAGAAGCAAAATGGCTTCTATGATCTATGGTGTTAGTGGGAACAACAGAAGAGGCATTGGATGTGAATCTTCCTCTGGAAGCAATCCAAAATCTGTTGATAAACTCTTCATCAAGAAGACTCCTCTGTATTCTCATTTTAAGTTTGGTCATCTGAATGATATTAAACATACAAGCTCTGAAAAGAGTACTTATGTGTTTAAGCCAAGGACTAGCCAGAATAAACACTATGTTGAAAAACAGAAGTTTAGGCAAAACCACAGAACATCTAACCCCAAAGGACCCAAGAAGATCTGGGTACCTAAAAGTAAAATAATACCTGTTGCAGATGTTCTTAGCAGCAAAATCCAGACACCAATCATGGTACCTGGACTCTGGATGCTCACGACATATGACGGGCGAAAGGTCTATGTTCCAAAGCCTGGAACTTAGATCTGGAGGGGACGTGAAATTTGGAGGGAACCAGAAGGGCAAGATCATTGGCTCTGGTACAATAGGTAATGGTAACCTACCCTCTATTTCTAATGTTCTGTTAGTTGAAGGATTGAAACATAATCTATTGTCCATAAGTCAATTAAGTGACAATGGTTATGATATCATCTTTAATCAAAAATGTTGCAAAGCTGTATGTCAAAAGAATGGTTCAATCCTATTCAGTGGGAAGAGGAAAAACAACATTTACAAAATTAACCTTTCAGAACTTAAAGTTCAAAATGTAAAATGCCTTTTATCTGTGAATGATGAGCAATGGGTCTGGCATAGAAGATTGGGACATATTAATATGAGACGTATATCTCAGATTAATAAACTCAATCTGGTCAGAGGACTCCCTAATCTGAAGTTCAATTCAGATGCTCTGTGTGGCGCATGTCAAAAGGGTAAATTTTCAAAATCTCATTTTAAACCAAAAAATGTTGTTTCCACTTCTAGACCATTGGAATTACTTCATATTGATCTGTTTGGACCAGTGAAAACTGCATCCATCAGAGGCAAGAAGTATGGGTTAGTCATTGTAGATGACTACAGCAGATGGACATGGGTAAAGTTTCTAAAACACAAGGATGAGTCTCATTCTGTGTTCATTGACTTCTGCAATCAAGTCCAGACTGAAAAAGAATGCAAAATTATTAAAGTCAGAAGTGATCATGGTGGTGAATTTGAAAACAAATATTTTGAAAACTATTTTTCTGAAAAAGGAATTGCACATGATTTCTCCTGTCCTAGAACTCCACAACAAAATGGAGTTGTAGAGAGGAAAAATAGAACATTGCAAGAAATGGCCAGAACCATGATCAACGAGACAAATCTGGCAAAATACTTTTGGGCAGAAGCAATAAATACAGCATGTTATATTCAGAACAGAGTGTCTGTAAGACCTCTTCTGGAAAAGACTCCCTATGAATTGTGGAGAAACAGAAAGCCCAACATTGCTTATTTTCATCCATTTGGATGTATTTGTTATATGCTTAACACTAAAGATCATCTGAACAAGTTTGATTCCAAAGCACAGAAGTGTTTCATGCTTGGTTATTCTGAACGCTCTAAAGGCTACAGAGTATTCAATACTGAAACACAGATTGTGGAAGAATCTATTCATGTTAGATTTGATGATAAGCTTGGCTCTGAAAAGCCAAAGCAAGTTGAAAGTTCTGCAGATAGAGAAGTTATTCTCACAGACTCTGAAGGCTCAGAGGCAGACAAGACTGAAGACAAAGACTCTGAAGCAAACCCAGATGCTACGCCTTTAACTTCCCAACTTGAAAATCTGCATATTTCTGAAAGACCAACAGTCAGAGGATCTTCTTCCAGAATGAAAGCTTCTCATCCAGAGGATGTGATAATTGGAAAGAAAGATGATCCAATAAGGACAAGAGCATTTCTCAGAACTTCTGAATCTTCCTTCTGTGGCTTAGTGTCAATTATAGAACCAACATCTGTTGATGAGGCTCTGGAAGATAGTGAATGGATTTTAGCTATGCAAGAGGAGCTGAATCAATTCACAAGGAATGAAGTCTGGGATCTGGTTCCAAGACCTAAAGGTTTCAATGTCATTGGAACAAAATGGGTTTTCAAAAATAAACTTAATGAGAAAGGAGAAGTTGAAAGGAACAAAGCAAGACTGGTTGCTCAAGGCTACAGTCAACAAGAAGGCATAGACTACACAGAAACATATGCTCCTGTTGCAAGGTTAGAGTCTATACGCTTGCTTATTTCATTTGCTGCACAACATAACATCACTCTTTATCAGATGGATGTTAAAAGTGCTTTTCTTAATGGAATTATAGAAGAGGAAGTGTATGTCCACCAACCTCCTGGTTTTGAAAATGAAAATTTTCCAGATCATGTTTACAAACTGAAAAAATCTCTTTATGGACTAAAACAAGCTCCCAGAGCTTGGTATGAGAGGTTGAGTAATTTTCTTCTGAAGAAAAATTTCATCAGAGGAAAAGTGGATACCACACTATTTTGTAAAACCATTAAGAAAGATTTGTTGATTTGTCAAATTTATGTAGATGATATTATTTTTGGATCAACAAATATTATGCTTGGAAAGGAGTTTGCTAAATGTATGCAGGCAGAATTTGAGATGAGCATGATGGGAGAACTGAGATTCTTTCTGGGAATCCAAGTAAATCAGACTCCAGAGTGCACCTACATACATCAGACCAAGTATGTTAAAGAGCTTCTGAAGAAGTTTAACATGCTGGATAGCAAAATGGCAAAGACTCCAATGCATCCTACAAGCACTCTAGGTAAGGAAGAGGTAAGTAAGAAGGTAGATCAGAAACTCTACAGAGGTATGATAGGATCTCTTCTTTATTTGACTGCTTCTAGACCAGACATTCTGTTTAGTGTTTGTTTATGTGCTAGATTCCAATCAGATCCTAGAGAATCACACTTAACTGCTGTTAAGAGGATTCTAAGGTATCTGAAAGGTACTGCTAATGTTGGTTTGTGTTACAGAAGATCTGACGAATATTCACTAGTTGGATTCTGTGATGCTGACTATGCTGGAGATAGAGTTGAGCGCAAAAGTACTTCTGGAAGCTGTCAGTTTCTTGGAAGTCATCTGATCTCGTGGTACAGCAAGAAGCAACCAACAATTGCACTATCAACCACAGAGGCAGAATACATTGCTGCTGCTGGATGTTCCACTCAGATGCTCTGGATGAAGAGTCAACTAGAAGATTATCAAATCTATGAGAGTAATCTTTCTATCTTCTGTGATAATACTTCTGCTATATGTTTATCCAAAAATCCAATTTTACACTCTAAGGCCAAACATATAGAGATTAAACATCATTTCATCAGAGACTATGTTCAGAAGGGTGTAATAAATTTAGCCTTTGTTGATACAGATCATCAATGGGCAGATATTTTCACAAAACCCCTTGCTGAAGATAGGTTTAAGTTTATTCTGAAAAATATTTGTATGGATTTTTGTCCAGAGTAATATTTCTCAGAGTCAACTTCTCAGATGCTAAGTGTTTAACACTCTGAAGTATTTCATCTGTCTTGCTTGTTTAATTTATCTGTGAATTTTTTTTGTGTGAAACTCTGAACTGACCATCTCAGAGGATCTGAAAGTTGAAAACGTTTCATTTCTTAAGAGTTATAGAATCACATGCAAGCAAACACGTGTCACTCAGAATCTGAAAAGATGGAGTACACCTACTGATTATGACGTTTAAGGTATTGCTTTGAAAATCTCAATCTGTCTTGATTTTCCCCCAAATGTCATATCATAATTAAAAATGATTTCTTTTCATTTAATGCAAACGTGCGTATGTGTCCTATGTGTGTCTGTTGTGTTTCCCATGCTTGCTTTATTTGTCTATATAAACCACTCTCATAACACATTCACACTTTTCACATTCTCAAACACATATGCGCTTTTGTTTGTTGTTCTCTCTCTTTGCAAACCCTAAAAGAACTCAGAAACCTTCATCTTCTTCATCATCGTCAACAATGGCATCTACTTCAAACGCTGTTACTACCAAGAATGCTACCACTGTCATAGAACCAGTACGCACTCTCCTAACTGCTGTTGATTCACTAGAAGTACTGTGTGAAAGTTTCGTGGACTTAGAAGATCTTGCTGAAAATGGGTTTGATCTGATTTCTTCAATCAAAGCACAAGGCTGGGACGGTTACTTTGACAGGCTTATGGGTCCTGTGTATCCAACGTTAGTGAAGGAGTTCTGGATCCATGCATATGCTACTCCAAAGTTCATTCACTCCTCTGTGCTGGGAAAAAAGATAGTTATCACTGAAAACCTGATAAGGAAACTCATAGGTTTTAAGGCAACTGATGGAGTAACCTCTCTGTCTTCTGCGCGTGAAGACCTGAAAGATGTATGTCAAGAAATCTGTACTACTGGTGAACCTTGTAAGAAGGTTAAGTTCTTGAAACCCACTTACAAGATATGGGCTAAGATTTTCATGAACACCATCTTTCATAGACCCTCTTCAAATTCTTCTGATTATGTTAATGCTGAACAACTTTACTTCATGTATTGTTTACACCAAAACATTCAGATTGATCTTCCATATTTGTTGTTTAATCATCTGGTGTCTCACGTCAAGGAAACAAGGGAAACAGCCAGAGATAAATCTGGAAAAGTCAGAACATGGATCCCTATGGGAAGGCTGATTTCAGATATTCTGATAGAAAACCAACTTGTGGCGCATCTGCAAGAGGCTGGGTTGACAGAAGATCTGACTTATATCATTGGCTCTGAAATAAACGGTTTAACTTTGAGAAGGATGAAACTGGTTGATGATTTATCTGAGAAACCAAGGAAAACTAACTCTGAAGAAGTTAGGGGAAGAAGGATTCCTGTTAAGGATTTTCCTTTATTCACCTCAGATGAACCTAGAGAAATTATTGCTGAGTATGTTGCTCGCTGCCTAAGAGATGGTGTTGAGATTCCTGCCAATCTTTTGCAGAAGGAAGGCCAAGTTCTTCCTGATTTGACAAGGGAAAGAAGACGTAAGAGAAAAGTTGATAGTGAAGGTCATCAGAAGAAAAGGAAGCATTCAGATGCTGAAAAGAAGAAGAAAAGGAAGAAGCTGAAGAAGGTTCAACCAAATCCTCCTGCAGCAACCTTTGAAGAAATTAGAGATACTCTGAAACAGGTATTTAACACTGATTCTAATCCTGTTCATCATTCTGATACCCCCACACCTTCTAAAACTATTATCTCTAAACCATCTTCTGTCCCCCCTCATACACCACAATCCAAGCAACCAACAAACATACAAACAGAAATTCCACAACAAACTCAACAAACAACACCACAACCACAAAACACTATCCCAGAATATACCATTCCAGAGGATGTTCACCCTGAACACTCTGACCAACCTGAATATCTCATTGATCCTGATGAGATATTAGATGTCACACCTTTAAACCAGTCTGTCAATTTATCTTCAACTTCTGAAAAATCTAACCACTCTGATGCATCATCTGATGATGAATCATCTGGTTACATTAATGAATGCTTGAATGATCTCAAACAACCTCGTTCTGAGAGTGTTTGGAAACAGCTGTTTAAATCTCCAACTTCTGAACATCCACCTTCTCCACAAAATTCCCCAACTCAAACTCTCACTCCACAACCTCTTGAAATCCAAAACACTCCACAACCAACAGAAACCCAACCAATTCCCTCAATACCTCAACCACAACATTCTGACCAACAAACATCTGAACCACAAACCAACCAACCAACATCTGAACCACAAATCAATCCTCAACCTTCTGAACCACAAACATCTGAACATCCATCTTCACAACCTCAACCTTCTGAACAAACACCACAAACACAACTAACCCAACCAAGAAAACCCAGAATCCCTGATGAAGCAGAATTGGGATCACGTGTTTATACTCTGTTAAGAGATTTTGATAAGGATAATGTCTCAGACTTTGCTGACATTATGGATGTTTGCATGACTACTATGGACAAAGAGGCTGCTGACGCTGTTTGGAAGAAATATCTTTACAGACTGAATAGGGAGGCTTTGAAAATCAGGACTCAATGTCTTAGATTGTCAAAAGTAAGGTTTGCTGCTTATCAAAAACGGATTAAGAGAAACACTCCTCCTATTCTTCTTCTAGAAGCTCCTCCACCTCCAGAAATTCCTGCACCTGATGTTACTCAGACTGTTTCAGAATCTACTGTTTCAGAATCTACAGATCTTCAGAAGGATGTCAAAGAACTTAAGGATTTTATGGTTGATCAAAAGAAAACAAATGAAGAAATGAAAACTTGGATGGCTAAGCAAGATGAAAATTCAGAAAGGATTACAGCACTGCTGCAACTCATTGCTTCTCAACAAGCCTCATCTGCTAAACCTACTTGATGTTTTGCACAAGTTTTTCATGTTTTGCTTTGTTTTGATTTTCTTCTGATATGTTTTGTTTGCTTTTATCTGAATCTGGATGTTCTCTTGACTTAATGACAATGATCTTTTTGCTTATCTGGATATGTGTTTCTTCTGCATCTTTACTGTCTTTTAAAATTCTTTTTGATTATGACAAAAAGGGGGAGAAACAAAATAGAATCTGATTGTTCAAATCTATAAGCAATTATCTGAACTAAGTCAGACATGTTACTAACATTCTTTGAATTTAAGTGTCTCAGATATTATTAAAAAATCTGACAAATTTCATTGAAGTTTTTCCTGAGATCTATCTTTTCAGAACCTGATCAAAAATAGCTAAATCTGAGTAGACCAGACTCTGATATCTAACCTTGAGTACTATGATCTAAAAGATAACTCAAGACAGGAAATGGCAAGATAAACAACCAGGTGTTCTGAAGTTGTTCATCTGGCATCAAGCTTTAATATGGCATCAAGCTTTGACTCTAGAAGTCAAACATATGTCAACCAGGCTTCAATCAGGCTCTGAATCTGAAATGTACTCAACCAGAAAGGGAAGTATCTAATTCCATTAGAGTATTCATTTCAGGGGGAGATTGTAAATCTCAGGGGGAGTAATTTTAATTCATATTTTTATTGAACAAATTTCTCATGTTTTGTCATCATCAAAAAGGGGGAGATTGTAAGAGCACAGATTGTGTCTTAGTAATATCTCTATGTTTTGATGATAACATTAATGATAATTTGTATACAAGAATTATACTCTCTAAATTTGTTCTAAACTGTTTTCTACAGGCACAAAAGATTTTAATCTTAAAGAGCAAATTTGATGTGAACAATAAATTCTGAATGGCTCAAGAGCATCTGAAGATTAGAAGAATCTGAAGTATAAGAGCTTAGTCATCAAGATTCGAAGATACAACACGCTGCATATATTATCAAGAATCTGAATGAAAGAAGACTCTGAGTGAAGAGACTCTGAATGAGAGAAGACTCTGATCTGAGTGAAGACTCTGATCTAAGAGCATGTTACGCTTCAAGCACACAGCTGCACCAGACTCTGATTCAGCAACATCTGAAGAACATCTTAGGCTCTGAAGTTTCCAGAAGATTCTGAAGACTGAAGACTCTGATATTGATTGTTGATCTGAACTATCTGAAGAATTATTTGAAGAAGATTATTTTAATATATCCGTTGGAATATGCCAGCAAATCTTTCCTTATTTGGGATAGACAAAATTCTCTGCAAGAATATTATTCCTCTGATACATTCCATATATGGTATAATCACAGCTCAGCAGACAATTGCTACACCCACTATTTGTGCGCCGTCTCTCTGCTGCAATAGTACAAAGGACTGTACCTTTTTGATATTGGAAATATCTTCTCCAACGGTAAAATATTCTCTCCAATATTCAAGTGGCTATATAAAGGAAATCATAGCTCATTCTTCAAGTGACGAAATCATTGCAAGAACACTCTCACGCGAAAAACTCTCAAGCTCTCATATTCTTTGCTGTTCATACATTGTTCTAAACTTAGAGAAATAACACAGTTGTGTTTATAGCTTTATTAGAAGCAATTTATTACTCTTACATTGTATTACATTAATTTGTAAAGGAAGTTTTCCTTAAGAGGATCTAGGTTAGATCAGTAGCTCTTGAGAAGACTAAGAACAGTTGTTCTTAGGTGTTGTTTTCCTTAAGAGGATCTAGGTTAGATCAGTAGCTCTTGAGAAGACTAAGAACAGTTGTTCTTAGGTGTTGCTATTTGTAATCAGTTGATTTGAATAGTGGATTAAGTCCTTGTTGAGAAAGGCAAATCACTCTTGAAAAGGGTGGACTGGAGTAGTTGAGTTCAACGAACCAGGATAAAAATACTTGAGTTATTATCTTTGATTATTTTCTGTCATACTTATTCAACCCCCCTTCTAAGTATTTTCTCACCTTCATTCACGTGGTCTTATTAAGACATGCCAGGATTGGATACTGCCATAGTTGAACATCACCTACCGTTGAAACCAGATTGCCTACCAGTTAAACAGAAACTCAGAAGAACATGGCCCGATATGGCTCAGAAGATCAAGGAAGAGGTACAAAAGCAGATTGATGCAGGTTTTCTCGTTACAGCTGAATATCCGCTTTGGTTAGCTAACATTATGCTCGTTCCAAAGAAAGATGGGAAAGTCCGTATGTGTGTGGATTATAGGGATTTGAATAAAGCCAGTCCGAAAGATGATTTCCCATTTCCTCACATCGACATTTTGGTAGATAGCACTGCAAGATATGAAATCTTCTCTTTTATGGATGGATTCTCAGGATATAATCAGATCAGAATGGCTCCCGAAGACAGAGAGAAGACGTCGTTCATTACTCCCTAGGGCACCTTTTGCTATAGAGTTATGCCATTTGGATTGAAGAACGTCGGGGCAACATATCAAAGGGCTATGACTACTCTGTTCCATGATATGATGCACAAAGAGATTGAAGTTTATGTGGACGACATGATAGCTAAGTCGAAGACTGAAGATGCTCATGTCAAGCATTTGTTGAAACAGTTTGGTCGATTGAGAGAATACAAGCTCCGTTTGAATCCCAACAAGTGCACGTTCGGGGTACGATCAGGAAAATTATTGGGTTTCATTGTCAGCCAGAGAGGTATTGAAGTAGATCCTGATAAAGTGAAGGCTATTTAGGAAATGCCAACTCCGTCTATAGAGAAACAAGTTAGAGGATTTTTGGGGCATTTGAACTACATCTCCCGGTTTATATCTAATATGACTGCTAAGTGTAAACCTATTTTCAAGTTGTTGAGGAAAGAACAAGGGTATGTCTGGACCAAGGATTGTCAAGAGGATTTTGATAGTATATAAGAATATTTGCTTGAACCACCTATTCTGATACCGCCGGTGGAAGGGGGACCTTTGATCATGTATTTGACCGTGTTGGAAGATTCGATGGGTTGTGTGCTCGGTCAGAGAGACGAAACAGGAAAACAGGATCACGTCTGTAATACCCCAAATTTTGCCCTAAGATTTGTCGTCGCATTTCATTGCATTTTTATTGCATTTAATCAATTACTAACAAATTTGTGTAGTCGTTTGACTTTTTGCAGGTAAATATCATATGGCATGCATTTTTTTTCTAAAAAGTAAAAATGGCACAATTGGCAGGAGGACATGTGTAAGGAGTTATGAGTGTGAGAGGTTGAGAGTTCGAATCTCACCTTTGTCACTTTTTTTTGTTTTTTATTATTTTTACTCTAAATTTTTCTATCTTTCATTAAAAAAATAACAAAAATAGTTTTTTTTTATTATTATTTAATTATTATTTTCGTATTTTAATTAAATCATTTTTTAAAATATTATTTTTTTCACTTTTTTCTAAATTATTCATAAAAATATCCAAAAAATCATAAAATAAAAAATATTGAAAAAAATTTTGTTCTTTTTATAATATTTTTGATTTTAGGAATCAATAGGATTATTAGTTTTTATTTTAAGTTTATTTTAATTATTTTAAATTATTTAAATTTTATTTTTTTCTTAACTAATTATTTAGTTTGGGCTTTAAAATGGGCTTTAGGGACATTATTGACAATTTGGTGTTAACCCTAATTTGTTCCCTATATATACATGTGTTGCCTTGTTGGAAAGGAGGGGAGAATGAAAAAAACCTAAGAGGAGTGAGTGTCGTTTGCCGTTATTTAGTTTTCTTCTTCATCCATTACTATTGTTTCTTTTTCTTCATCGTTTACCGTTATTTCTTTTCCTTCATCTATTACTGTTGTTTCTTTTTCTTCATCTTTTACCGTTGTTTCTTTTTCTTCATCTTTTACCGTTATTTCTTTTTCTTCATCTATTACCGTTATTTCTTTTTCTTTATCTATTACTGTTACGTTTATATATATATATATATATATATATATATATATATATATATATATATATATATATATATATATATATATATATATAATTTTAAATTGTTAGAGTTTATATATATATATATATATATATAAGATTTTTGATCGAATTATGTCGATACGATGTTTGCACATTTGTGTGCATGACGCGTGACATTTGTGTTAGTTCGATCTGGTTGCGATGATCGCATTTTTGTGTGAGCAATAATACTATTCTTTGCTTAATTTCTTTTTCTTTGCGATAAGTTTTGTTTCGTCCGATTTAGATCTGGTTGCGATGAGCGCATTTCTGCGTTAGCAACATTGTTGGGTTATTTGGCACATTTAAAATTCATTATTGCTTTATTATTATTATTATTATTATTATTATTATTATTATTATTATTATTATTATTATTATTATTATTATTATTAGTATTATTATTATCATTATTTATTATTATTATCATTATTATCATTATTATTACCATTATTATTATTATTGTTATCATTAATTTATTAAAACTTGTTATAATATAAAAATCTGTTTTTTAAAATAAATAACATTAACATCTTTTCCAAATTAATATGAAAACCTATTATTTTTAAGAAAAACTTTTTTTTAGATAAATTTAAAATAATAACTAAAATCTTTTTTTTTTAAAATAATAACTAGAACCGTTATTTATTTTATTTTATTATTGTTCAATTCAAATTTCATTATCATATTGTATCTGCTCCTCTCATGTAACCTCGCGAACTTAACAATCGCTCTTTAAATTCTGCCTTTAAATTTCTGCTTGCATGGTTTAAATTATGACATTATCTCTCTGTTTGCATGATTCAATTATCTCACGCGTTTACCATTATTTCTGTCACATTGCACACATCCGAAGGTTAGGTCTAACTGTTTGGCCGCCGCGCCAATAGTCCGTAAAACTTCACACATTCAATTTCAAATCCTCAAAACTACAAACTACAAACCCTAATTTTCACAAATGCCTCGCCGCAGGCAAAATTACAATTTTACCCCTAGCATTAGGTCAAAGAGCCGCCGCGCTCATTTTAGGGTTTCCCGCCGTGGAATCCCTAATTTAACCCTAATTACAACTTAACAATTCAACGTAGAGATTTGGAGTTTCTACACTCCGCGTAAGCGTGTCCCTAAGATACGTTTATTCCCCAGTGAGACCTTGACCACAGTCAAGAAGTCTCTAACCTCCCTTTTGAGGGGAACTACGATTACTCTGATTCCACTCCCGTAAGGATACGTAGGCACAAGATGCGATGTCTTGCCGAGTAAACTTAGAATTAACCCCTTAGGTCTTCTTTCTCACTTTTAATCCTTTGTACATATATCTTAAGCAAATAAATAAAGCAAATAGTAAACATTTGAACAAAAGGTTCCTGTAGAGTACTACAGAAGTTTAGGGTGCTAATACCTTCCCTAAATTTAACCAACCCCCGAACCCTAGATCTTTCCCCGCATTGTGTTTACGATGCAAAATAGGTTTTCCCTCTTTTGACCTTTTCCTTCGGATAAATCAAAGAGCGGTTGTGAATTGAATTGCGATTCAAACTAATTAATAGTTTGTGATCCTATTTCCACCGCAACAGAAAATGGCGACTTCACTGGGGAGTCTTCTAAACTTTTGAGGGTTATCCCTAACTTGTTCATATTTATTACTATCTGTGTTATTATTCATTTGCATGTATATATTTGTGCTTTGATTGTGGGACTGTTCCTTGTGCTGTGAGATAAGTCCTACGCCCGGACTAGTGACATTATTATAGGATGGGGATATATTCGATGAGGCTTATAGGGAGTTGAATCCCGACCAAGCTGATTCGAGAATCACCGCTCAGTTGAGACCTTTTCGAAAATGGTTCGGTTGAACGAGTAATCGTGAAAACTTTTTCCATGGTCGATTGGAGTCTGTGATATTGGGAACCGTAGTACCTTAACACCACCTTGGCCTTATTTAGGACGTAGTGCGGGAACTATGTGGGAGTAATCCTACAATGGTTGCTACGCGATACTACACTCAAAAGAGGTTCTCTTGAGAATATTATTAACCCCCGAGTCAATCAGAAAGTTGATAATATCCGAAAGATGGGCTGATGACTTTGGGCACCTTTTAGAACCTTGTTTTGCAGGTACAACTAACCTATAGTACACTCCTTTTGGGGATGGGTAGACCTTAACTCCGCTCACGTTCCTTTAACCTAGGACTTTATGTGTTTTCATGCATTGCATCCATAAAACATCATATCGCATTAAGATTTCATGGAATTCAAACTCTATTTATGAACATTGCAGGATACCATGGATCACCCTAGGAAGCATACTTTGAAATTTACTTTTAAGGGTTTTAATTTGGAAGTCCTAGAGAAGCTAAGAGGTTTGGTTCAAGATCAAGAAAAGTTCCCAGACAGATATGGAAGGCTATTGTCTTTGTTGAAGATTCAAGTAAACGAAGGACTTCTTGCGACTTTGCTACAGTTTTATGATCCAGATTATCACTGCTTCACCTTTCCAGATTATCAGCTTTTACCTACCTTAGAAGAGTACTCTCAGTTGGTGGGATTGCCTATCTTGGATAAGTCTCCATTCCCTTTCTTGGAGGAAGACCCTAAAGAACGAGATATTGCTAAAGCCATTTGTCTAAGGATATCCGATGTCAAAAACAATATGATCACCAAAGGGGGGACCTCCGGTTTTCTCAGGGACTTCCTAATTAAGAAGGCCCAATTTTATGCCGATCATAAAGACATGTTTGCCTTCGAGACAATATTTGCTTTGCTTATTTATGGGTTGCTGCTTTTTCCTAGTTTTGAAGGGTTTGTGGACCTTAATGCAATCAAGACCTTCATGAGAAGAAATCCAGTTCCAACACTACTGGGTAATACTTATCATTCAGTACATCTTTCCAGTATTTCATGACTGAAGTTGAGGCTTTGAAGATCACTTTGAAGAGATCACAACGCGAAACAAAATCATGGAAGAACAAATACCATGTGATGGTCAGCGAGTACGAAGAACTTCAAAAGCAGATTCAGTCGAAGAATGATGAGATACAATCCTACAAGAAGAGAAGGCTCTACGAATATTTATTTTCCTCCGACTCTCCGTCTGCTCACTGAAGTTGTGGAAGATGCTTCTCTAGGACTTTCTAGGCTTTTATTTAGCTATTTTGGTTGCAAGAATATTATTTGTAATTTGTCTTCAATGAATTAAAAGTTTCCTTGGTATTCCGCAATATTCGTAAATATTTGAATTCCATGAAATCTTCATTTGCATTCACATTTTAGCATCATACTTTTGCATTGCATGTGTCTCCCGGTTTCTCATACTCGGTTCTCTCACCTTCCAGTTTTGTCATCCTAAGATCTCTGCATCAATACGACCCTTCGAAAGGATGGAAGATCAAAACCAAGAGATCAACCGTGTCAGCCATGAACTCGAAGATATCCGAGGAAGTGTAGGGCAGATTGTGGAGATGTTACGAGCTCTTAGTGTGAAGGTGGATGCTCAGTCTACTATTGTTTCTGAGACTACTAATACCGTTATGGAACCTCAACCAGCTGTTACTGTCAAGAATGTACCTCCTCACGGTCTTCAATCCGGTTTGGTGCCTCCTAGTGCTCAGCCAGTTCGACGAGCTGCCCCTCCAAAGTGCAAAACTCCTAACTCCGACCATGGTAAAGGACCTGCACGTTCGAGGAACCGCAAAATGGCTACTCCTCAACCTGGGCAACATCAGCAGAGTTATGTTCAAGGTTATCCGTTTCCATATGTCCAACAACCCTATGTAGCTACTGTTGCACCTCCTTTCGACCAGCAGTTTCCTACATACCAGCCTGTGCAGTCAGCTCCGGTATGCCAAGCACCGGTTTATCAACAGCATTCCGGTTATCCGCCCATGCAAGTTCCTGTCAACAGTCAACGAGTGACCAACGCTCCTGTTCACCAACAATCACAGAATCAGGTTCCTTATCCCCGTAAGAGGCAGTATAAGCCTTGTCCTCCAATTCCCATAACTTTCACTGAGTTATACCCCCATTTGGTACAACAAGGTCTGATTACCACCCGTGCTTTGGGTCCTCCGCCTAATCCGTTACCTGCAGGTTACAACGCTGCCGCTCATTGTTTATTTCATGAGGGTGCGCCCGGCCATGATCTAGAGAATTGCTACGCTCTTAAGAATCTTGTCAGAAATTTGCTAGAAACGAAGAAATTGTCTTTTAGCGATGCTCAGCCGAAGATCGAGACTCCTCTCGGGGTTCCCCGCTTGTCAAGCTTAGATTCTGCAAAGTATGTTGACCCCTCAGCAAATCAGCCGAATCCAGTAATTATTCAAAGGCCTAGCTCGCTTCATTTCAGTAACCCTCAAGATGATATGACCGGGATCAACAAAGAATTTGGGAAAGTTATTTTGAAGCAACGACTGAAAACTGTTGAAGATGTGACCAGCATAACTGAGGCAAGCCATGACGACTCACAGTGATCATAAACCAGACGTCCTTTTCCATTGAGGCTCCGCCAAAGGAAACTGTTGCTCTTGAATTTCATAAACATTTAGAAGGATTTTTCCGACAGTTCATTTGTTTATTTATATGTATTTCTCTTTGATTAAGCATATTTAGCATGCACGAACTTGTTTATCTTTGATTAATTAATGCAACGCATATGTTTGTCTTGAATAAATCCATTCGTTTCACTCATTCAAAAAAAAAACGTTTTCATAAATTATAATGCCAACTTTACCCGATCTCTTGTTCTGATGGAGAATTGGGAGGAGGATGACGAACCTAAAACGTCAGATTTCTTGTCGTATGCTTTCAATTAAAACCCGCTGATGATGTAAGGCATTGTTTCAAATCCCAAACACTGGAGATATAAGGATGTTAATCCCTCGTTAAACCCCTTTGAGCCTTGAAGTAGGAGTTTTCTTTCTTTTAAGAACCTTCATCCTAACCTGGGGCAGGGTAGGTTTCAGTTAAGCCGATCGAGCACTTAGACTCTTAAAAAGGAAGAGCCAACCTTCGAGAATTTATCCTTAGCATCTTAAGAAGTCCAATACAATGGCTATCCCTCGGTTACCTAAGGAGTGGGGCAGTCACGAGCCTTTCGAAAGATTTACACGACTTGTGCATAAAAGAATATTCAAAAAAATAATAAAAGCCCGCTAAGTCAAAACCTATGAAGGAGACTTAGGCAAAACTGGGGCATCCCGCTGGACTCCAAAGGCAAATCCAAAGACGTCGTCCAGGCAAAATTTAGGGAATAAGAACACCAAACCAGTAGTTTTTTATAATCCCTATTAAAGAACAAGGTCGTGTGATAGAAACGCCAAAAGAAATAGGTGAGTGACTGCCATGTCCAAAGCCTTGATAAGTTCTCGACCATAGCAAATCCGCTTGAGATATGAGCGTTCGTATCCGATTAACTGAATTAGGATTGGAGAACATCAAGAAGAATGGGTGGGTACAAATATAACTTTGAGCCTTTATCTTTTGTTTCTTAAACCGTGAACCGAGCCACGATACAACCTTTAAAAGACCTAATTGAAGTAGGACTTCGGTTGAAAGCATACTTGACAAGATCACGTTTCCTGACTCCTACGAGCTATGCTCAGAAAAAATTCATGTTGGCATTATAATTAAAACTTATATCCTGACTAGTGATTTCGGTCACAAGTTATCGCGATATCTTTTTTCAAAACAAGAATTCAGGACAAATATATGTGTACATTGACAAACTCAGGATAGACATTTCAGGCATGACAACTTTGCTTGATATCTTAGAGATTTACATATGAACATAACCCGTGGAACTTGAAGATCCTGCTGAACAGGGGCAGGCAGTTTCCCAATTCGCTTACCAACGCGAGTCTGACATTCTTAAGAGCTATTTCCCAAAGATTTCGTCGTAACACGATCAATTTGTGCCAGTTACGTCGAGACCTGACAAATCTCTCAAAGAGTTTGAAAACAGTGGGGCAACCAGACTCCGTGTTCTCTATAAAATCCTCTTGAGATGACCATACTTTACAACACAAATATCCTGGGGCACCGTGTTTTTTGAAGAAACAAATGGCGACTACTATAAGGTCCTTCATGTGGTTTCACAACTTTTCTTCATGCACCCGATGGATTTTACTCACGGCGGCCTTCATTCCCCAGTAAGTCTCAGTGTGCAACAGGCTCCTAAACTATTGCCTCTTCACAGTCCCCAGAGAGACTATAAGCTGACAACCTTTTCTTGGGTAACTCGAAAGTGTCCTTCAGGTTTTCTTCTCCCCATGTGAAGACGTGATACTGTGCACCCAAGCAGATTACCTTCTCCCCAGAGAATTCAGAACTTTAAAACCAGATTTGGTTCTACCATTGATTTTTCTTACCCATGATTGACGTATTGGTTGCAGAGAATGCAGGGTATTTCCGTCGAGATGTTTATTTCATCTCTCGTCCCGTCTCTAGTCTGTTTCGTCAGCATACGCAAGGGCATAAGCATCACATGCCTATTTCATTACATATTCATTACATATTCATTACATATTCATTACATACTCATTACATACTCATTTCATAACATCCTGCATATTTACATACATAGACATCAACATACATTCATATTAACATATTCATTAACATACGCGTTAGCATGCACAGGTTCATTGTGTCTCTATCATTGGTCGTTACCGCCGAGTAACTGGGTTCGTCCATTCTCTTCAAATAGATTGTCATCCCTAAGCATAAAATACATATGTGTTTCCAAGTTTCCCTACGGAGCTCGATCCTCGTGGATGACGGTTACTTCAGCTATCTTTCCTCGCCAGGATAAGATATCTACCCTTCGAGTTCATTCCCTCGATGGAGTCTTGATTACCAGTTTTCTTTCTAGCTCGATCCTAGATTGAATCTCAGTCTTGTCGGTCGTCGAGCCCAACCGGACGTGCATTTATTTTGCACCATCTAAAGATTTTCACCATACCATGGCAGATACGCGACTGTTTTCGCCCGAGAAGTTTATCACTGTACCCGAACGTGCATTTATTTTGCACTATCTTTCAACTAATCCTTTACAGATGCACGCCAGTTCACGCCTGGAAAATCTATCAGTACAACACTTTACAATCCTACATTGTTACAACATCGGTATGATACATTTCTCGCCTGAGAAACCTATCGATATGACAACCTTACACAACACAATACACGCCTGTTCTCACCAGAGAAGCTTATCATCATCTGTTATCACCTCTACAAGAAGTTCTTACATGAGAGGCTTATTATTGCTACTCTTGCAAAATAAGCGACATCTCTCGCCTGAGAAGCCAATCCTATCTTCGTTATGACTCGCAGCAAATGGCCATCTCCATTGAGCAGTTGGGCTTCCATTTTACCTGTCGTCTTGAAGTATGGGAAGGTTTGAACCAAATCGTATTCAGGAGAGCACGATCTTGAAGTACGGGGAGGTTTGAGCGGAATCATATTCAGGAGAGCACGATCTTGAAGTATGAAGAAGTTCATTTACCCTTTAGTAAAAGAAGAAACCAAATCGTATTCAGGAGAACACGATCTTGAAGTACGGGGAGGTTTGAGCGGAATCATATTCAGGAGAGCACGATCTTGAAGTATGAGGAAGTTCATTTACCCTTTAGTAAAAGAAGGAGCGGAATCATATTCAGGAGAGCACGATCTTGAAGTATGAGGAAGTTCAGTTTACCCTTTTCATATTCAGGAGAGCACGATCTTGAAGTATGAAGAATTTCATTTACCCTTTAAAAAAAAAAAAGGAGCCGAATCATATTCAAGAGAGCACGATCTTGAAGTATGAGGAAGTTCAGTTTACCCTTTTCATATTCAGGAGAGCACGATCTTGAAATATGAAGAAGTTCATTTATCCTTCAGTAAGAGAAGAATCAGAAACGTATTCCAGGCGCCGACCTTAAATATGAGAAGATTTATATATCAGATAAGCAGCAACCTCTTTATTTGAGTGCTTATCCATTTTGGCATGTAAGTCCCTTCCAACGATAAGTGACAGTTCTCCCTCGAGAAGCTTATCGGGGCATTTCCCATTAAAGTCCATTTACTTTGGCATACAGCCGGTCTTTACCCTATATATTTGATACGGATTTCCGAAAATCCATTTGATCCCACCATGAGGGATAGGTTATAGAAGCTTGGATGTTATTCTTTGCTCAATGCTCCAGCATTCTGTGATCGATCTTGCAATCGTATAGGTCCAATTATTATTAGACATTCCCAAGTGGAGGTCATCTCATAGGTGCCATCTCCATTTAAGGATCTTATTCTAAAAGTCCATTAATTTTGGCATACAGCCGGTTCTTTTTTACCCTGTATATTTGCTACGGATTCCCGAAAAGTCCGTTTGATCCTGTCACGAGAGATAGTTTACAGAAGCTTGGATGTTATTCTTTGCTCAATGCTCCAGCATTCTGTAATCGATCTTGCAGTCGTACATGATCCAGTTTTACTTTTAGATTCCCTAGTGGAGGCCGTCTCATAGGTGCCATCTCCATTTGAGAATCTCGTTCCCGGTCTAAAAATGATAATTGGTCGTGTTCGCACCAGCTGACCATCATTTTAGAATTCCCCAGTGTTGTACTGTGTCCCAGCGCGTCGTTTCCCCCAGTGTGTTCTTCTCGTAGCGTCTGTCCCTGTGTCGTCGTATTCGTCAGCATTTTCGCACTCATCATTCCAGCATACACATCATATCATATTCATGGCATTGTCTGCATTAGTCTTGTTTGGTCCATAACATTGCATATCGCCACATATAAGGGCAAAATTTTCGGTTATCTATATTTAAATCCCTCCACCATGATTCCTCGAGTCTCCGCCACTCGAATCACTCGGTGAAGTTATTTAAATAGGGGCAACTGTAATACCCCAAATTTTGCCCTAAGATTTGTCGTCGCATTTCATTGCATTTTTATTGCATTTAATCAATTACTAACAAATTTGTGTAGTCGTTTGACTTTTTGCAGGTAAATATCATATGACATGCATTTTTTTTCTAAAAAGTAAAAATGACACAATTGGCAGGAGTACATGTGTAAGGAGTTATGAGTGTGAGAGGTTGAGAGTTTGAATCTCACCTTTGTCACTTTTTTTTGTTTTTTATTATTTTTACTCTAAATTTTTCTATCTTTCATTAAAAAAATAACAAAAATAGTTTTTTATTATTATTTAATTATTATTTTCGTATTTTAATTAAATCATTTTTTAAAATATTATTTTTTTCACTTTTTTCTAAATTATTCATAAAAATATCCAAAAAATCATAAAATAAAAAATATTGAAAAAAATTTTGTTCTTTTTATAATATTTTTGATTTTAGGAATCAATAGGATTATTAGTTTTTATTTTAAGTTTATTTTAATTATTTTAAATTATTTAAATTTTATTTTTTCTTAACTAATTATTTAGTTTGGGCTTTAAAATGGGCTTTAGGGACATTATTGACAATTTGGTGTTAACCCTAATTTGTTCCCTATATATACATGTGTTGCCTTGTTGGAAAGGAGGGGAGAATGAAAAAAACCTAAGAGGAGTGAGTGTCGTTTGCCGTTATTTAGTTTTCTTCTTCATCCATTACTATTGTTTCTTTTTCTTCATCGTTTACCGTTATTTCTTTTCGTTCATCTATTACTGTTGTTTCTTTTTCTTCATCTTTTACCGTTGTTTCTTTTTCTTCATCTTTTACCGTTATTTCTTTTTCTTCATCTATTACCGTTATTTCTTTTTCTTTATCTATTACTGTTACGTTTATATATATATATATATATATATATATATATATATATATATATATATATATATATATATATATATATATATATATATATATATATATATATATATATATATATATATATATATATATATATATATATATATATATATATATATATATATATATATATATATATATATATATATATATATATATATATATATATATATATATATATATATATATATATATATATATATATATATATATATATATATATATATATATAATTTTTAAATTGTTAGAGTTTATATATATATAAGATTTTTGATCGAATTATGTCGATACGATGTTTGCACATTTGTGTGCATGACGCGTGACATTTGTGTTAGTTCGATCTGGTTGCGATGATCGCATTTTTGTGTGAGCAATAATACTATTCTTTGCTTAATTTCTTTTTCTTTGCGATAAATTTTGTTTCGTCTGATTTAGATCTGGTTGCGATGAGCGCATTTCTGCGTTAGCAACATTGTTGGGTTATTTGGCACATTTAAAATTCATTATTGCTTTATTATTATTATTATTATTATTATTATTATTATTATTATTATTATTATTATTATTATTATTAGTAGTAGTAGTAGTAGTAGTATTATTATCATTATTTATTATTATTATCATTATTATCATTATTATTACCATTATTATTATTATTGTTATCATTAATTTATTAAAACTTGTTATAATATAAAAATCTGTTTTTTAAAATAAATAACATTAACATCTTTTCCAAATTAATATGAAAACCTATTATTTTTAAGAAAAACTTTTTTTTAGATAAATTTAAAATAATAACTAAAATCATTTTTTTTTTAAATAATAACTAGAACCGTTATTTATTTTATTTTATTATTGTTCAATTCAAATTTCATTATCATATTGTATCTGCTCCTCTCATGTAACCTCGCGAACTTAACAATCGCTTTTTAAATTCTGCCTTTAAATTTCTGCTTGCATGGTTTAAATTATGACATTATCTCTCTGTTTGCATGATTCAATTATCTCACGCGTTTACCATTATTTCTGTCACATTGCACACATCCGAAGGTTAGGTCTAACTGTTTGGCCGCCGCGCCAATAGTCCGTAAAACTTCACACATTCAATTTCAAATCCTCAAAACTACAAACTACAAACCCTAATTTTCACAAATGCCTCGCCGCAGGCAAATTACAATTTTACCCCTAGCATTAGGTCAAAGAGCCGCCGCGCTCATTTTAGGGTTTCCCGCCGTGGAATCCCTAATTTAACCCTAATTACAACTTAACAATTCAACGTAGAGATTTGGAGTTTCTACACTCCGCGTAAGCGTGTCCCTAAGATACGTTTATTCCCCAGTGAGACCTTGACCACAGTCAAGAAGTCTCTAACCTCCCTTTTGTGGGGAACTACGATTACTCTGATTCCACTCCCGTAAGGATACGTAGGCACAAGATGCGATGTCTTGCCGAGTAAACTTAGAATTAACCCCTTAGGTCTTCTTTCTCACTTTTAATCCTTTGTACATATATCTTAAGCAAATAAATAAAGCAAATAGTAAACATTTGAACAAAAGGTTCCTGTAGAGTACTACAGAAGTTTAGGGTGCTAATACCTTCCCTAAATTTAACCAACCCCCGAACCCTAGATCTTTCCCCGCATTGTGTTTACGATGCAAAATAGGTTTTCCCTCTTTTGACCTTTTCCTTCGGATAAATCAAAGAGCGGTTGTGAATTGAATTGCGATTCAAACTAATTAATAGTTTGTGATCCTATTTCCACCGCAACAGAAAATAGCGACTTCACTGGGGAGTCTTCTAAACTTTTGAGGGTTATCCCTAACTTGTTCATATTTATTACTATCTGTGTTATTATTCATTTGCATGTATATATTTGTGCTTTGATTGTGGGACTGTTCCTTGTGCTGTGAGATAAGTCCTACGCCCGGACTAGTGACATTATTATAGGATGGGGATATATTCGATGAGGCTTATAGGGAGTTGAATCCCGACCAAGCTGATTCGAGAATCACCGCTCAGTTGAGACCTTTTCGAAAATGGTTCGGTTGAACGAGTAATCGTGAAAACTTTTTCCATGGTCGATTGGAGTCTGTGATATTGGGAACCGTAGTACCTTAACACCACCTTGGCCTTATTTAGGACGTAGTGCGGGAACTATGTGGGAGTAATCCTACAATGGTTGCTACGCGATACTACACTCAAAAGAGGTTCTCTTGAGAATATTATTAACCCCCGAGTCAATCGGAAAGTTGATAATATCCGAAAGATGGGCTGATGACTTTGGGCACCTTTTAGAACCTTGTTTTGCAGGTACAACTAACCTATAGTACACTCCTTTTGGGGATGGGTAGACCTTAACTCCGTTCACGTTCCTTTAACCTAGGACTTTATGTGTTTTCATGCATTGCATCCATAAAACATCATATCGCATTAAGATTTCATGGAATTCAAACTCTATTTATGAACATTGCAGGATACCATGGATCACCCTAGGAAGCATACTTTGAAATTTACTTTTAAGGGTTTTAATTTGGAAGTCCTAGAGAAGCTAAGAGGTTTGGTTCAAGATCAAGAAAAGTTCCCAGACAGATATGGAAGGCTATTGTCTTTGTTGAAGATTCAAGTAAACGAAGGACTTCTTGCGACTTTGCTACAGTTTTATGATCCAGATTATCACTGCTTCACCTTTCTAGATTATCAGCTTTTACCTACCTTAGAAGAGTACTCTCAGTTGGTGGGATTGCCTATCTTGGATAAGTCTTCATTCCCTTTCTTGGAGGAAGACCCTAAAGAACGAGATATTGCTAAAGCCATTTGTCTAAGGATATCCGATGTCAAAAACAATATGATCACCAAAGGGGGGACCTCCGGTTTTCTCAGGGACTTCCTAATTAAGAAGGCCCAATTTTATGCCGATCATAAAGACATGTTTGCCTTCGAGACAATATTTGCTTTGCTTATTTATGGGTTGCTGCTTTTTCCTAGTTTTGAAGGGTTTGTGGACCTTAATGCAATCAAGACCTTCATGAGAAGAAATCCAGTTCCAACACTACTGGGTAATACTTATCATTCAGTACATCTTTCCAGTATTTCATGACTGAAGCTGAGGCTTTGAAGATCACTTTGAAGAGATCACAACGCGAAACAGAATCATGGAAGAACAAATACCATGTGATGGTCAGCGAGTACGAAGAACTTCAAAAGCAGATTCAGTCGAAGAATGATGAGATACAATCCTACAAGAAGAGAAGGCTCTACGAATATTTATTTTCCTCCGACTCTCCGTCTGCTCACTGAAGTTGTGGAAGATGCTTCTCTAGGACTTTCTAGGCTTTTATTTAGCTATTTTGGTTGCAAGAATATTATTTGTAATTTGTCTTCAATGAATTAAAAGTTTCCTTGGTATTCCGCAATATTCGTAAATATTTGAATTCCATGAAATCTTCATTTGCATTCACATTTTAGCATCATACTTTTGCATTGCATGTGTCTCCCGGTTTCTCATACTCGGTTCTCTCACCTTCCAGTTTTGTCATCCTAAGATCTCTGCATCAATACGACCCTTCGAAAGGATGGAAGATCAAAACCAAGAGATCAACCGTGTCATCCATGAACTCGAAGATATCCGAGGAAGTGTAGGGCAGATTGTGGAGATGTTACGAGCTCTTAGTGTGAAGGTGGATGCTCAGTCTACTATTGTTTCTGAGACTACTAATACCGTTATGGAACCTCAACCAGCTGTTACTGTCAAGAATGTACCTCCTCACGGTCTTCAATCCGGTTTGGTGCCTCCTAGTGCTCAGCCAGTTCGACGAGCTGCCCCTCCAAAGTGCAAAACTCCTAACTCCGACCATGGTAAAGGACCTGCACGTTCGAGGAACCGCAAAATGGCTACTCCTCAACCTGGGCAACATCAGCAGAGTTATGTTCAAGGTTATCCGTTTCCATATGTCCAACAACCCTATGTAGCTACTGTTGCACCTCCTTTCGACCAGCAGTTTCCTACATACCAGCCTGTGCAGTCAGCTCCGGTATGCCAAGCACCGGTTTATCAACAGCATTCCGGTTATCCGCCCATGCAAGTTCCTGTCAACAGTCAACGAGTGACCAACGCTCCTGTTCACCAACAATCACAGAATCAGGTTCCTTATCCCCGTAAGAGGCAGTATAAGCCTTGTCCTCCAATTCCCATAACTTTCACTGAGTTATACTCCCATTTGGTACAACAAGGTCTGATTACCACCCGTGCTTTGGGTCCTCCGCCTAATCCGTTACCTGCAGGTTACAACGCTGCCGCTCATTGTTTATTTCATGAGGGTGCGCCCGACCATGATCTAGAGAATTGCTACGCTCTTAAGAATCTTGTCAGAAATTTGCTAGAAACGAAGAAATTGTCTTTTAGCGATGCTCAGCCGAAGATCGAGACTCCTCTCGGGGTTCCCCGCTTGTCAAGCTTAGATTCTGCAAAGTATGTTGACCCCTCAGCAAATCAGCCGAATCCAGTAATTATTCAAAGGCCTAGCTCGCTTCATTTCAGTAACCCTCAAGATGATATGACCGGGATCAACAAAGAATCTGGGAAAGTTATTTTGAAGCAACGACTGAAAACTGTTGAAGATGTGACCAGCATAACTGAGGCAAACCATGACGACTCACAGTGATCATAAACCAGACTTCCTTTTCCATTGAGGCTCCGCCAAAGGAAACTGTTGCTCTTGAATTTCATAAACATTTAGAAGGATTTTTCCGACAGTTCATTTGTTTATTTATATGTATTTCTCTTTGATTAAGCATATTTAGCATGCACGAACTTGTTTATCTTTGATTAATTAATGCAACGCATATGTTTGTCTTGAATAAATCCATTCGTTTCACTCATTCAAAAAAAAAAAACGTTTTCATAAATTATAATGCCAACTTTACCCGATCTCTTGTTCTGATGGAGAATTGGGAGGAGGATGACGAACCTAAAACGTCAGATTTCTTGTCGTATGCTTTCAATTAAAACCCGCTGATGATGTAAGGCATTGTTTCAAATCCCAAACACTGGAGATATAAGGATGTTAATCCCTCGTTAAACCCCTTTGAGCCTTGAAGTAGGAGTTTTCTTTCTTTTAAGAACCTTCATCCTAACCTGGGGCAGGGTAGGTTTCAGTTAAGCCGATCGAGCACTTAGACTCTTAAAAAGGAAGAGCCAACCTTCGAGAATTTATCCTTAGCATCTTAAGAAGTCCAATACAATGGCTATCCCTCGGTTACCTAAGGAGTGGGTCAGTCACGAGCCTTTCGAAAGATTTACACGACTTGTGCATAAAAGAATATTCAAAAAAATAATAAAAGCCCGCTAAGTCAAAACCTATGAAGGAGACTTAGGCAAAACTGGGGCATCCCGCTGGACTCCAAAGGCAAATCCAAAGACGTCGTCCAGGCAAAAGTTAGGGAATAAAAACACCAAACCAGTAGTTTTTTATAATCCCTATTAAAGAACAAGGTCGTGTGATAGAAACGCCAAAAGAAATAGGTGAGTGACTGCCATGTCCAAAGCCTTGATAAGTTCTCGACCATAGCAAATCCGCTTGAGATATGAGCGTTCGTATCCGATTAACTGAATTAGGATTGGAGAACATCAAGAAGAATGGGTGGGTACAAATATAACTTTGAGCCTTTATCTTTTGTTTCTTAAACCGTGAACCGAGCCACGATACAACCTTTAAAAGACCTAATTGAAGTAGGACTTCGGTTGAAAGCATACTTGACAAGATCACGTTTCCTGACTCCTACGAGCTATGCTCAGAAAAAATTCATGTTGGCATTATAATTAAAACTTATATCCTGACTAGTGATTTCGGTCACAAGTTATCGCGATATCTTTTTTCAAAACAAGAATTCAGGACAAATATATGTGTACATTGACAAACTCAGGATAGACATTTCAGGCATGACAACTTTGCTTGATATCTTAGAGATTTACATATGAACATAACCCGTGGAACTTGAAGATCCTGCTGAACAGGGGCAGGCAGTTTCCCAATTCGCTTACCAACGCGAGTCTGACATTCTTAAGAGTTATTTCCCAAAGATTTCGTCGTAACACGATCAATTTGTGCCAGTTACGTCGAGACCTGACAAATCTCTCAAAGAGTTTGAAAACAGTGGGGCAACCAGACTCCGTGTTCTCTATAAAATCCTCTTGAGATGACCATACTTTACAACACAAATATCCTGGGGCACCGTGTTTTTTGAAGAAACAAATGGCGACTACTATAAGGTCCTTCATGTGGTTTCACAACTTTTCTTCATGCACCCGATGGATTTTACTCACGGCGGCCTTCATTCCCCAGTAAGTCTCAGTGTGCAACAGGCTCCTAAACTATTGCCTCTTCACAGTCCCCAGAGAGACTATAAGCTGACAACCTTTTCTTGGGTAACTCGAAAGTGTCCTTCAGGTTTTCTTCTCCCCATGTGAAGACGTGATACTGTGCACCCAAGCAGATACCTTCTCCCCAGAGAATTCAGAACTTTAAAACCAGATTTGGTTCTACCATTGATTTTTCTTACCCATGATTGACGTATTGGTTGCAGAGAACGCAGGGTATTTCCGTCGAGATGTTTATTTAATCTCTCGTCCCGTCTCTAGTCTGTTTCGTCAGCATACGCAAGGGCATAAGCATCACATGCCTATTTCATTACATATTCATTACATATTCATTACATATTCATTACATACTCATTACATACTCATTTCATAACATCCTGCATATTTACATACATAGACATCAACATACATTCATATTAACATATTCATTAACATACGCGTTAGCATGCACAGGTTCATTGTGTCTCTATCATTGGTCGTTACTGCCGAGTAACTGGGTTCGTCCATTCTCTTCAAATAGATTGTCAGCCCTAAGCATAAAATACATATGTGTTTCCAAGTTTCCCTACGGAGCTCGATCCTCGTGGATGACGGTTACTTCAGCTATCTTTCCTCGCCAGGATAAGATATCTACCCTTCGAGTTCATTCCCTCGATGGAGTCTTGATTACCAGTTTTCTTTCTAGCTCGATCCTAGATTGAATCTCAGTCTTGTCGGTCGTCGAGCCCAACCGGACGTGCATTTATTTTGCACCATCTAAAGATTTTCACCATACCATGGCAGATACGCGACTGTTTTCGCCCGAGAAGTTTATCACTGTACCCGGACGTGCATTTATTTTGCACTATCTTTCAACTAATCCTTTACAGATGCACGCCAGTTCACGCCTGGAAAATCTATCAGTACAACACTTAACAATCCTACATTGTTACAACATCGGTATGATACATTTCTCGCCTGGAAAATCTATCGGTACAACACTTAACAATCCTACATTGTTACAACATCGGTATGATACATTTCTCGCCTGAGAAACCTATCGATATGACAACCTTACACAACACAATACACGCCTGTTCTCACCAGAGCAGCTTATCATCATCTGTTATCACCTCTACAAGCAGTTCTTACATGAGAGGCTTATTATTGCTACTCTTGCAAAATAAGCGACATCTCTCGCCTGAGAAGCCAATCCTATCTTCGTTATGACTCGCAGCAAATGGCCATCTCCATTGAGCAGTCGGGCTTCCATTTTACCTGTCGTCTTGAGGTATGGGAAGGTTTGAACCAAATCGTATTCAGGAGAGCACGATCTTGAAGTACGGGGAGGTTTGAGCGGAATCATATTCAGGAGAGCACGATCTTGAAGTATGAAGAAGTTCATTTACCCTTTAGTAAAAGAAGAAACCAAATCGTATTCAGGAGAGCATGATCTTGAAGTACGGGGAGGTTTGAGCGGAATCATATTCAGGAGAGCACGATCTTGAAGTATGAGGAAGTTCATTTACCCTTTAGTAAAAGAAGGAGCGGAATCATATTCAGGAGAGCACGATCTTGAAGTATGAGGAAGTTCAGTTTACCCTTTTCATATTCAGGAGAGCACGATCTTGAAGTATGAAGAATTTCATTTACCCTTTAAAAAAAAAAGGAGCCGAATCATATTCAAGAGAGCACGATCTTGAAGTATGAGGAAGTTCAGTTTACCCTTTTCATATTCAGGAGAGCATGATCTTGAAATATGAAGAAGTTCATTTATCCTTCAGTAAGAGAAGAATCAGAAACGTATTCCAGGCGCCGACCTTAAATATGAGAAGATTTATATATCAGATAAGCAGCAGCCTCTTTATTTGAGTGCTTATCCATTTTGGCATGTAAGTCCCTTCCAACGATAAGTGACAGTTCTCCCTCGAGAAGCTTATCGGGGCATTTCCCATTAAAGTCCATTTACTTTGGCATACAGCCGGTCTTTACCCTGTATATTTGATACGGATTTCCGAAAATCCATTCGATCCCACCACGAGGGATAGGTTATAGAAGCTTGGATGTTATTCTTTGCTCAATGCTCCAGCATTCTGTGATCGATCTTGCAATCGTGTAGGTCCAATTATTATCAGACATTCCCAAGTGGAGGTCATCTCATAGGTGCCATCTCCATTTAAGGATCTTATTCTAAAAGTCCATTTATTTTGGCATACAGCCGGTTCTTTTTTACCCTGTATATTTGCTACGGATTCCCGAAAAGTCCGTTTGATCCTGTCACGAGAGATAGTTTACAGAAGCTTGGATGTTATTCTTTGCTCAATGCTCCAGCATTCTGTAATCGATCTTGCAGTCGTACATGATCCAGTTTTACTTTTAGATTCCCCAGTGGAGGCCGTCTCATAGGTGCCATCTCCATTTGAGAATCTCGTTCCCGGTCTAAAAATGATAATTGGTCGTGTTCGCACCAGCTGACCATCATTTTAGAATTCCCCAGTGTTGTACTGTGTCCCAGCGCGTCGTTTTCCCCAGTGTGTTCTTCTCGTAGCGTCTGTCCCTGTGTCGTCGTATTCGTCAGCATTTTCGCACTCATCATTCCAGCATACACATCATATCATATTCATGGCATTGTCTGCATTAGTCTTGTTTGGTCCATAACATTGCATATCGCCACATATAAGGGCAAAATTTTCGGTTATCTATATTTAAATCCCTCCACCATGATTCCTCGAGTCTCCGCCACTCGAATCACCCGGTGAAGTTATTTAAATAGGGGTAACTGTAATACCCCAAATTTTGCCCTAAGATTTGTCGTCGCATTTCATTGCATTTTTATTGCATTTAATCAATTACTAACAAATTTGTGTAGTCGTTTGACTTTTTGCAGGTAAATATCATATGGCATGCATTTTTTTTCTAAAAAGTAAAAATGGCACAATTGGCAGGAGGACATGTGTAAGGAGTTATGAGTGTGAGAGGTTGAGAGTTCGAATCTCACCTTTGTCACTTTTTTTTGTTTTTTATTATTTTTACTCTAAATTTTTCTATCTTTCATTAAAAAAATAACAAAAATAGTTTTTTATTATTATTTAATTATTATTTTCGTATTTTAATTAAATCATTTTTTAAAATATTATTTTTTTCACTTTTTTCTAAATTATTCATAAAAATATCCAAAAAATCATAAAATAAAAAATATTGAAAAAAATTTTGTTCTTTTTATAATATTTTTGATTTTAGGAATCAATAGGATTATTAGTTTTTATTTTAAGTTTATTTTAATTATTTTAAATTATTTAAATTTTATTTTTTCTTAACTAATTATTTAGTTTGGGCTTTAAAATGGGCTTTAGGGACATTATTGACAATTTGGTGTTAACCCTAATTTGTTCCCTATATATACATGTGTTGCCTTGTTGGAAAGGAGGGGAGAATGAAAAAAACCTAAGAGGAGTGAGTGCCGTTTGCCGTTATTTAGTTTTCTTCTTCATCCATTACTATTGTTTCTTTTTCTTCATCGTTTACCGTTATTTCTTTTCCTTCATCTATTACTGTTGTTTCTTTTTCTTCATCTTTTACCGTTGTTTCTTTTTCTTCATCTTTTACCGTTATTTCTTTTTCTTCATCTATTACCGTTATTTCTTTTTCTTTATCTATTACTGTTACGTTTATATATATATATAATTTTTAAATTGTTAGAGTTTATATATATATATAAGATTTTTGATCGAATTATGTCGATACGATGTTTGCACATTTGTGTGCATGACGCGTGACATTTGTGTTAGTTCGATCTGGTTGCGATGATCGCATTTTTGTGTGAGCAATAATACTATTCTTTGCTTAATTTCTTTTTCTTTGCGATAAATTTTGTTTCGTCCGATTTAGATCTGGTTGCGATGAGCGCATTTCTGCGTTAGCAACATTGTTGGGTTATTTGGCACATTTAAAATTCATTATTGCTTTATTATTATTATTATTATTATTATTATTATTATTATTATTATTATTATTATTATTATTATTATTATTATTATTATTATTATCATTATTTATTATTATTATCATTATTATCATTATTATTACCATTATTATTATTATTGTTATCATTAATTTATTAAAACTTGTTATAATATAAAAATCTGTTTTTTAAAATAAATAACATTAACATCTTTTCCAAATTAATATGAAAACCTATTATTTTTAAGAAAAACTTTTTTTTAGATAAATTTAAAATAATAACTAAAATCTTTTTTTTTTAAAATAATAACTAGAACCGTTATTTATTTTATTTTATTATTGTTCAATTCAAATTTCATTATCATATTGTATCTGCTCCTCTCATGTAACCTCGCGAACTTAACAATCGCTCTTTAAATTCTGCCTTTAAATTTCTGCTTGCATGGTTTAAATTATGACATTATCTCTCTGTTTGCATGATTCAATTATCTCACGCGTTTACCATTATTTCTGTCACATTGCACACATCCGAAGGTTAGGTCTAACTGTTTGGCCGCCGCGCCAATAGTCCGTAAAACTTCACACATTCAATTTCAAATCTTCAAAACTACAAACTACAAACCCTAATTTTCACAAATGCCTCGCCGCAGGCAAAATTACAATTTTACCCCTAGCATTAGGTCAAAGAGCCGCCGCGCTCATTTTAGGGTTTCCCGCCGTGGAATCCCTAATTTAACCCTAATTACAACTTAACAATTCAACGTAGAGATTTGGAGTTTCTACACTCCGCGTAAGCGTGTCCCTAAGATACGTTTATTCCCCAGTGAGACCTTGACCACAGTCAAGAAGTCTCTAACCTCCCTTTTGAGGGGAACTACGATTACTCTGATTCCACTCCCGTAAGGATACGTAGGCACAAGATGCGATGTCTTGCCGAGTAAACTTAGAATTAACCCCTTAGGTCTTCTTTCTCACTTTTAATCCTTTGTACATATATCTTAAGCAAATAAATAAAGCAAATAGTAAACATTTGAACAAAAGGTTCCTGTAGAGTACTACAGAAGTTTAGGGTGCTAATACCTTCCCTAAATTTAACCAACCCCCGAACCCTAGATCTTTCCCCGCATTGTGTTTACGATGCAAAATAGGTTTTCCCTCTTTTAACCTTTTCCTTCGGATAAATCAAAGAGCGGTTGTGAATTGAATTGCGATTCAAACTAATTAATAGTTTGTGATCCTATTTCCACCGCAACAACGTCACTTATTACTTGAGTAAGAAATTCACCGACTGTGAGTCCACATACACTATGCTTGAGAAAACTTGTTGTGCTTTGGCGTGGGGCGCTAAACGTTTGTGACAGTACATGTTGAGTCATACCACCTGGCTAGTTTCGAAGATGGATCCTATCAAATATATCTTTGAAAAGCCCGCACTAACTGGAAGGATTGCAAGATGGCAAATGTTGTTATCAGAATATGACATCGAATACCGTACTCAGAAGGCTATTAGAGGAAGTATTTTGGCTGACCATTTGGCACATCAGCCTATTTTGGATCATCAACCCTTGAACGATGATTTCATGGACGAAGAAGTTATGTATTTGTAAATGAAGGATTGCGAAGAACCTCTACCAGGTGAAGGACCTGAACCCGGTTCTCAGTGGAGTCTGATTTTTTATGGAGCCGTCAACGCTCATGGGAGTGGAATAGGCGCGATTATTGTGACTCCTCACGGGTCTCATATTCCGTTTACCTCCAGGCTAACATTCAAGTGTACCAATAATGAAGCTGAATATGAAGCATGTATTATGGGCCTCGAGGAGGCAGTGGACTTAAGAATTAAAAATTTGGATGTGTTTGGTGATTCTACTGTAGTCATTTATCAAATCACAGGAGAGTGGGTAACTCAACAGGATAATTTGGTCCCGTATAGAGATTATGCAAGAAGACTGTTACCTTTCTTTGACAGGGTCGATTTTCATCATATCCCTCGTGATGAGAATAGGATGGCAGATGCATTGGTAACTTTTGCCTCCATGATCGTGGTGAACTTATGGAATGCGTGTCCTCGGATTGAAGTAAGATGTCTTGACAGACCGACTTTCGTCTTCGTCATTAAAGACATTGAAGATGGCAAACCCTGGTACCATGATATTGAAATGTTTCTCAGAATGCGAGAGTATCCTTTGGGAGCCTCCAGCAAGGATAAGAAGACATTGAGAAGGTTGGCCGGTAATTTTCTCCTGAGTAATAATGTGTTATACAAGCGAAACTTCGACATGGTCTTGCTAAGATGTGTCGACAAGCGGGAAGCATACATGTTAATGACGAAAATTCACGAAGGGTCCTTTGGTACTCATACAAATGGACATGCTATGGCTAAGAAACTCTTAAGAACTGGTTACTATTGGATTACGATGGAATCTGACTGTTACAAGTTTGCTAGGAAATGTCACAAGTGTCAGATCTATGCTGATAAGATTCATGTGCCTCCGACTTTGTTGAATGTCATCTCGTCTCCTTGGTCGTTCTCCATGTGGGGAATTGATGTGATTGGAATCATAGAACCAAAGGCATCTAATGGACACCGATTCATCTTAGTGGCAATTGACTATTTCACTAAGTGGGTCAAAGCTGCGTCTTATACTAACGTAACTCGACATGTGGTTGTCAAATTTATCAAGAATCAGCTCATCTGCAGATATGGTGTGACGAGCAGGATTATTACAGATAATGGGTCCAACTTGAATAATAGTATGATGAAAGAACTATGCAAAGAATTCAAGATTGAGCATTATAATTCTTCTCCCTACAGACCAAAAATGAATGGGGCCGTCGAATGCCGCCAACAAAAATATCAAGAAGATAATTTAGAAGATGGTAGTCACATACAAAGATTGGCATGAAATGCTCCCGTTTGCTCTACATGGGTATCGTACTTCAGTACGCACATCAACTGGGGCAACTCCGTTTTCACTTGTCTACGGTATGGAAGTTGTACTCCCTATAGAAGTCGAGATTCCCTCCATGAGGATATTAATGGAGACAAAGTTATCAGAAGTCGAATGGTGCCAGAGTAGATATGATCAGTTGAATCTAATTGAAGAAAAGAGGATGACGGCCTTGTGCCATGGGCAGTTGTACCAGCAGAGGATGAAGAAGGCATTTGAGAAGAAGGTTCACCCCCGCGAATTCAAAGAAGGCGACCTTGTGCTCAAAAAGATCCAGTCTTTCCTCACCGATGCCAGAGGAAAATGGGCTCCAAACTATGATGGGCCGTATGTGGTAAAGAAGGTTTTCTCAAGAGGTGCCCTGATGTTAGCCACAATGGACGGAGAAGAAATCACTCGCCCCGTGAACATAGATGCGGTCAAGAAGTATTTTGCCTAGAACTTAAGAAGTTCCGGTTGACCTAGGAACAAAATCATTATTCCATTGATGTAATCACTATTATTAGTTCCCAACATTTTAATATTGGAGTCGCGTTGTTCTGTCGACTACCATTTTAATAAACAAAGTTTTTCAATTATGGCACGTTAAATATTTTCGTCATGATGGGAAAATCCTGAATAATCTTTTAAAAGAAAACCATGTGTTTATTTGATATATGAATAACAAAAGGATGTCCATGGATGTTTATTTCATCCATGAAGACAAAGTTTTGTTGTACCCCGTACAAGACAGGTGATGATTTCCCTCAAGGGGTGGCTGACCTGTGGAGACGTAGCTTGAGTTGGGACCTTTGGTCTCCGACCTGTTAGTTTTGTTAACATACGCACATCATATAGATAGATAGCATAGCATTTTGCATTTATGCATCTTTGTATTTGTTTGTTCTTTCACCTTGGTCGTGTTTATCCCCAAGTGACTGGATGTATTCTCTCTTTCCAAATAGAGTTGTTAGCCCTAAGTAGAAAGAGCACCATATTTCTAGTTCCCCATGAAGTTTGGTCCTCGTGGAAGACGGTTGTTTCAGTATGTTCCCATCTGAGTTCACACCTCAATGCTCGAGTCTTACTTGACAGTTTCACTTCGGTTACTTCCCGAAGTGAACTTCGGTCCCTGACAATTGCATTGTGGACATCTCCAACTTCTGAATATGACTAGAGTGTGCATTTATTTTGCCCTTTGCCCCCAGGAAGAATTTATGAAGATAATTATTGAAGACAGATATTTCTCCAACAATATCACAAGATTTTCTCAACCATCTACATTTGGACTATAAACATCTCTTTATTTGAGCAACTCGTTTTGACCGAGATCTTAGTCAAAGCGACAAATGACAGTCTCCACAATGGCAATCTGTCCACCCCTAGTGGATTTATCCAGATTATCATTTCATCAAACGACATTTCTTCATAAACCCATCAGAGAAGTTTGCCGAAGACATTACAAGACACTTCTCTTTATTTGAGAGTTCACAGAATATTTTACAACTACAATAAAGACACTCCTCAGGAATATTTTCCCTAGTGAGTTCACTATACAAGTCTGATTCTATCCAATGGCATCTCTTCCGAAGATTCCCGATAAAGCTTTACAAACTCCAGTACATTATGGCTTACAACCAAGAAATTTCTACAATCTACAATGACATCTACAATCTACAAAATTTTAAATCCCCTGTGAAGATGCTCTCACGAGTTTTCATCATTTCGGGTAGAGACTGAGACAAGCTCATGGCACCCAGACCATGATGCTCGGGGAAGTTTTTTTACATCAAGAGACTGAGACCAACTCATGGCACCCTGACCATGACGCTCGGGGAAGTTATTACATCAAGAGACTGAGACTAGCTCATGGCACCCAGACCATGACGCTCGGGGAAGTTATTACATCAAGAGACTGAGACTAGCTCATGACACCCAGACCATGACGCTCGGGGAGGAATACATCAAGAGACTGAGACCAGCTCATGGCACCCAGACCATGACGCTCGGGGAGGTTCTACATCAAGAGACTGAGACCAGCTCATGGTACCCATACCATGACGCTCGGGGAGGTTATACATTTTACTATTTCCATTTGGATTTCAAAAAAATAAAATAAAACAAGAACAAAATATATATATATATATATATATATATATATATATATATATATATATATATATATATATATATATATATATATATATATATATATATATATATATATATATATATATATATATATATATATATATATATATATATATATATATAAGAAAAAAGAAGAAAAGGGAAAAAGAAAAAGAATATGAAACGAAACAGAATTATTGATTCAATCAGAGATTCACTTTGGTTATTACCGTCGTCTAGACTACCACATGTTGATAGCCAGTTATCTTTCGATTACAAGTTTCTCACCTTGTTGTTTAAATCTCCATATTCTTGGTGTATGCGTTACACTTTTATACGTGTGGAGATTCCCCATTGGTGGTTGTTTCTTGTCCCCGTAAGGTCCCGCTTTGTTGGGTCTGTTGCTCCTTTGTTTCGCGTGTTGTGTCTAGTCCATCCCCCGTGACATCTTATCCTCATAGGACCGTCTGTCTTGCATTTTCATATCATTGCATTTGGTGGCATTCTTAGGGCCAAAAATTCGTGTAATGTTTGTATTTAAGTCCCTCATATCTCGCCGAGACGAAGATTTCAATCTCCATATCTCTGGATAGAAGTAACTTAAATAGGGGAATTTGTCGCACCCTAATTTTTGACCTTAAAATCCCACCTCATTGTGTTCTCTTTCTTTCCTTGCTGGTTTTATTTTTATTCCCTTGTACGCATGTTTATTATGACTAACTAGTATGTGCAGCTGCAGTAATTACAAGTGGAAATAACTTTTATACTCATAAATAAATATGTCAAAGGCGTAGGTCATTGTTTTATAAGGAAGTTTTGAAGCGACAAAGTTTAAACCCGAGGCTTATGTCCAAGATGCATTTTCCAAAGGAATGGTTTGGGCCTAGCAAGATCCTCAAACAAGTATACCTTTTTGGGATTTTTTAGTGCTTATAAGTTCAAGATTCAAAGGCTATTTTGAGTTCATTAAGTTGGTGCAGCAAACTGGACTTCATTTTCATTCTGGTATTGGTTCCTGCGTACATGCTGAATAGAGCCTAGGAGGATTTTCAACTTCGTTTAAACACATTCCAAGATTTGAACTCAAAGTTTGTGGAGGATCTAATTCTAGAAATACACAAAATAAAATCCATCGTAAGGCCAATTTGAAGTTTATATACTTTGCTATTCAATTCAGGAAGTTGTTACAAAGTATCGCCTACTCAAATGCAAGAAATATAAGTTATACAACATTGCAAAGGGCTGCTCCATTACTTAAAAATTCATATCAGTTATATTATTGACAAAATCACTTATGCTACATTGATATTGTTGGACTGTGGATAACGTGACAGCCTTCATGCGTTCGACAGCACAGTCGCAAGCAAGTTGCTCCAGCATAACCTCATAAAATAGAACCATCTCTCCAAATGCTGCAATATGTGTGGCTTGTTACAACTCAATACAAAACGATGGAGCTGGCAAAATATGACTGGGGTGTAATTAAGAAGTCTCCTCCATGGGACGTTGATTCTTGGGGCATGGGGTATCTTATCCCCGAGCTAGTCTCTGGCTTGAAGTTGAGCAAAACAGAAGAGTTACGTAACATTTCCTCCATTCCCAAGTCTCTGCTTCTAGATTACCAGTGGCTACTGAGTTCCACACCTCCTCGTAGTTTGAACACTTCAAAGCTTATAGATAACAGTGAGTTGGTAGACACTATACATTTCATGGAAATTCTTAGTTTGAAAGATAGTGTTGAGAAGGACACCTTCTTCCTCAAACTTCCAAGATCATGACTGGCCACCTAGATAAATCTGCAAATAAATTAAGTGTATCAGTGGAATATTCAAAGAACAACAACCAGTCCACTACCTTCTTCATATGATAGTTACAACTTGTGACATTGGGCCTAAACTACAGAAAACCAAAAGGAAAACTAAGTTAAACAACACGACATGGTTGATTACGCCATGGACATCCACTAAACACTCTACCAAACTGAAGATGTGCCTCTGTCAGTGATGACAACATTCTTGGGCCTCTCTTTAATGAAGTAGAAAATGCTACCAGATACAGTTTTCTTGAATCAAGCTCGTGCATCAGTGATCATTTATTGTCTCCTATGTTCCTCCGTTACCTAGACAAGAATGATGTAACTCGTGGATTTCTGCATTATGAGCAAAAGCATGAAATCTCTTTTAAAGAGCTAGGGAAACTTGAGAGGGAACCAATACCTCTTCTCATGGGAAAAGATTTTAACAGTAAAAAGATGAGATAAAATTACCTATCAGTTGGAAGTATGCAAAACCATATATGCCCATGGTGAAATCAGATATCGAATAACGCATTAGGTGACTTCCACTTTAGCCCCCATCCTTATTACTCAATAGACCACCGAACTTCAATTCTGTATCAGATTCATGTTTATTACTCTGGGCTGCTAGTTTCCCTTGGCCCAAATCAACTGTTATTCACCCCTGCCAAATAACAATTCAGAGTTAGTAATCAATTCAGGAATATATCTGTTTGAGAAAGAGATCCAATTCAAGACAGCTAGCAGTTTTTTCGTTTGTCTCAAAACAATGAATCTAGACAATCAAAGCATTTAACGTGATTAGTACAAAATCACATAGAATAGGATTTTTTTTTCATTAACATGCATCAACGTAATCAGACAGGAAAGGAAAGTTTTCAAATATTGTCTAAACCAATACAGAAGGTCCAAATACAGCAATCATGGCATTCAATCAGAGTTTAAACACGGAGGACCTCCTTTGAAGCTTATAAAAGGATGTGAATTCGCAGCCTTGAGAGGGAGGACCCTAAGAGAAAAAAGAGACAATATCTGTAAAAGTACATCACACTTCACACACTCGAAGAGACGAGAAAGAAACTTATCTGACGAAAGGTTGTCCTCCATAACCTCTGTTTGATCGTGGTTGCCTCCGCCTCCATCGTACGTCCGCCATAGGTGGGTTCCACTCCCGATTCAGAATGTCGTTCGCGACAACTCCCTTATTGATGTTTGCTATCTGTTTTTTTTTTCATTTTGATTCTGGGGATTCTGTTGCTGCTCTGCTTGTGGTGTGCTTTACTTTTATTTGCTTTGCAGAAGAAAGGTGGAGAGGTAGATGAATCAGAATCGGAGAAGGGATGAAGAACGGTGAAGCGAAATCGATGGAGAACAGGAGAACGAGGAAGAAGATGAGAAGAATAGAGAAAATGGAGAAAGAGTTTGTGAGTAGACAAAGATGACGGGAGGGATCGAGAGATTGGGGGCAATTTGGGAGCATTAGGGTTTTGTTTTTTTTTCTATTTTTCTGTTTATGTTGTAATAACCATGTATATGCTCACCCACGCCACTATCGTACACCCTCACACATATCACCCTTCACCGCACTTCAGTCGCGATCTCATGCCCCATATCTGCTCGCCCATGCCTTCTACCATACACCTGCACACACTCAATCCATGCGCCCTAATTAACTCCCATAATCAGTTTTAACGTTAATTAATCTCAATCAACTTTTTTATAAAATTAACTATTGTTTTTAAGTTAAATTAACCTTTTAATCAACCTTTTATTTAATCCACCTTTTTCATTATAATATTTATTCAACAATTCAAAAAAAAAAATCTATTTTAGTAATAATTAAAATTCATTTGCCCTTTTAATTAGTAAAAATCATTTTATATTTAAGATAACCTAAGCATAAATAAATAATAACCCCTTTTTTAATCTCAATTAACTTTATCTTTTATGATAATAAACTATAATCCTTTTGTTTAATAAATATTTTACAAAGACTTATTCATTTAAAACCCTTCCACTTAACTGAACTATAATTCAAAAAACTTTTTACTAACTAAAATCAACCAATTTGTAATTTAATTTCATAATTAAAATTAAGTCACCTTTTAATATAATCAACTAAAATCAAGACAACTTTTCCCCCTAAAACCAATCTCAAGTTAATTCAACATTACTCGTAAAATAATCTCACCTCTAATAAATCAACATCATAATAAATCCAATCGTGCACGCTTACACTCCACGCACATATTCACGTTCACACACTTAGTGCTCTCATGCGTGTGTATGTTTTATCTTTATCCGCTCTTATTTATCCACAATTCACACTCGCACTTTAGCGCTTTCATGCGTTCGTGTATGCCTTATTTATCTGCTTTTACTTTATTCGCAATTTACATTTACCGCATTTATCTTACTGCATTGCATAAGCGTCCAAAGGAAGAACCCGCGCATGATCCAAACAATTGTGCGTATGCATTACATTTGCATCATATTACTACTTGATCCTTGATCCCATTCAAGTTGATCTCTAAGTTAGATCCTACCCCATAGGAAGGACCTTTTTTCTTTTATTTTACAACATAGATAAAAACAATTCAACTCAAACAACTGCTCAAACACATTAGAGAATAAGATGTTAATCATCTTAAGTGGGATAAAACTTCTACCCCATAACAACATAATCAATTTTCCTACAACGTTGTGGTGGTTTAAGTCAAGTAATCTCCCTTAAAATGACAACTAATCTTTTCTCCTAAAATCAATCAATCAACTACCCTAAACCCGTAGGAACTTTGACCACAGTCAAAGAACTCCTCAAACCCTTTAGGGGAACTACAGATACTCTGATTCCACTCCCGTAAGGATATGTAGGCATAAGATGCGATATCTTATCGAGTATACTTAGAAATAAACCCCCTAGGTCTTTCACCCTTAAGCAGATAAACCTTAGCAATAAAACAAATATAAAACAAGAGGTTCCTGTAGAGTACTACATAAACATAGGATGCTAGTACCTTCCCTAAGTTTAACTAACCCCCGAACCTAAAACTCTCTAGCTTACATTTGCATTGCATTGTGGGAATTTCGATCTGTATCCCTTCCTTTGGACAAATCAAAGACCGGTGATAAAATGAATTAAGATTCAAGTTAATTAATAGTTTGACATCCGAATTTCACTGCGACAATACAAACACTTGAAAGAGTGATTGACAGAAAATCATAGAATCTCATATTCAAGGGGAGCCTGAATCAAAATTCAATAGTAATATTAAGAAAAGGAAAGGGAACTGGGAGAATTTTAATTCATATGAAAATGTAAAGCACCTTCTTTTAAATATCTATCACCTATAATAACGCTTAAAAAATTGCTCTACGAAATTAAAGCTTTATGGAATTATTCTTGTTATGAGATATTGGATCGAACTTTAGAATGGTCGAAGTCTGTTCATGAGCAATGCGTGTTGTAGTCGAAGTTTATTCCAACATGCATTAGTCGTTATTTCTAGGTTTGTTAGCATGTTGAATTGGGCCTTGCTTGTAAGCCTAATTGTTTAAGTTAGCTTGTACCCTAAGTTAATTTGTAATGGGTAATTTTTAAAAAGCCCATTAGGTTAGTATGTTATTTTTCTTATAAATAGAATGCTAGTCTCTCATCTTGAATAAGGAAACATAGGAAGATAAAATCCTAATTCAAGAGAGAGAGGTTATTTTTTATTCTTGTATACTTGTAGTCTTGTTTGATAGATAAAAGAAAGAATACCAGTTTATAACCAATCCTTATTGTTTCTTCTTGTTCTTCTTGCTTGTTTTCTTTGTTAACTCTAACCCTTGTGTGTTTTTTAAATATAAAGAGACCATTTATATTTTGTTTCAAGGAATTCTATTCACAACAAATTGGTGTGGTGAGCGTGGAGAAGACGCCTTCAACAAAATATGAGATTAAAAAGTTCACTGGAGTGGACGACTTCGGTCTGTGGCGCTTGAAGATAAAAGCCCTATTGGTTCAGCAGGGTTGTTTGGAAGTGTTGAAGGGAGAGGCAGCCATGGACGTTGCGTTAACAGAAAAAGAAAAGATGACCATAAATGAAAAAGCCCACAACACAATATTGTTGAGCCTTGATGATAAGGTTCTTCGACAGGTATCAAAGGAGACTACAACATCAGGATTATGGGTGAAACTAGAAAGTTTGTACATGACCAAATATCTGGTGAATCGGCTCTACATAAAGCAAGCTTTATATTCATTCAAGATGAGTGAAGACAAAGTGTTGGATGAGCAGTTGAATATGTTCAACAAGCTGATTCTTGATCTTGAAAATATTGATGTGAAGATCAAGCACTATTGTTGTTGTTGTTGTTGTGTGTTTTGCCTAGAACACGTGCTCACTTCAAAGAAACTTTCTTGTATGGAAGGGAGTCCCTGAGTTTTGAAGAAGTTCAATCAGCCTTGTAGTCTAAGGACTTGAGCGAACGAAAGGAGCATAAACCTTTGAAGGTGGGAGAAAGTTTGGCCGTTAAGGGGAAATTCTTGCGAAAGGATGATAAGTTCAACAAGAAGAAAGGTAAAAGTCAGCAGAAGTCTTATAGTGGCGAAACATCTGGTATTCAATGTTATCACTGCAAGAAGGAGGATCACACAAGAAAGGTGTGTCGTGAACGCCTAAAAGATCTTGGAGGTAAGGATAATGGCAATGTAGCCATTGTTCAAGATGATTTCGAATCATCTGATGTTCTTGTGGTTTCATGTGGCGACTCAAGAAAATAGTGGATTATTGATTCAGGTTGCACTTGGCACATGACTCCAAATAGAGAATTTCTCAAGGAGCTATTTGATCAATGTAACGCCCGTTCATTTTAATTAAATTATTTATGAATTGTTGGTGTGCCTTTATGTGGGAGTGTGTCTGAGAGCGTTGGTGGGTGTCCTTAAAGTATAGGAAACCATTTAATAAATCATTGAGTTTGATAATAATATAATATAATTAATAATGATGATAATTTAATAACTAGTAGTAACATTATTATTATTATTATTATTATTATTATTATTATTATTATTATTATTAGTGGATGGAATAAGGGGAATTAGGGAGTTATTAGAGAAGTTGTGGGAGAAAGAGCAAAAGAACGATAAACTGCTCAGAAAACCAAATTAGAGGAAAAAGGTTGAGAAAAGAGGAAAAAAGACGTGGCTGTGGAGAAAGGAAAAACAGAAGAATTAACTGCCGGAGAGAATTGAAGGTTGTTGTAGAAGAGTCGCCGGGAGAGCAAACCGGAACCGGAAGTTTAGAGTTGTCCTCAATCCAAAGGTAAGGGTGGGGTTCAATTTTATAACTGTGGGTATGATCGATTTCATGTAGGGAATTGAATCATAGGATTAATGTTCCCGTAGATCGATAAATATTAAGGAGTAATGTTCCCGTAAGTTGAAGAAATATTAAGGATTAATGTTCCTGTAGGTCGATAAATATTAAGGATTAATGTTCCTGTAGATCGATAAATATTAAGGATTAATGTTCCTATAGTAATGTTCCCGTAAGTTGAAGAAATATTAAGGATTAATGTTCCCGTAGTAATGTTCCCGTAGTAATATTCCCGTGGAAATGTTCCCGTAGTAATGTCCCCGTAGTGATATTCCCGTGGAAATGTCCCGTGGTAAAGTTCCCGTAGTAATGTTCCCGTAGGTTGAGCAATATTAAGGGTAAATGTTCCCGTAGGTTGAGAAATATTAAGGGTTAACGTTTGTCTACGCCTGCATTAGTGTTTATGTCATTAGTTTATGTAGTAATGTTGGGAATCGGCGCCGACGCGCGCTAATTTCCCATTTGTTGAGTAAAGGTTGTTATTATGCTCTTACTTGATCGACTTCAGGTAGGGAATCGAATCATAGATATAGTTCCCGTTACCCGATAAATGTTAGGGACGAGGTTTTTCTGTGTAGGAATGAATGTGTTATATCGTCAGTGTTGTACGATGTTGTATGGTTGCCCTTAATGAGGCAATATTAGTTGCCCCGTAGTTAACGAACCTTTTCAGGAACTATAATTAATTTAGTGAGTAAAAGTTGTAATGTTGTTCTTACGATAATGTGTTGAATTCTTAATTGTCGAAAGTATGTTGTTATTGTTCCCCTACATGAATAGATTGAAATGATGAATACTTGATGCATATGAAGTTGGTATGTCACTGTTGAGAAAATGTTATTATAATATTCTCCTTGGATTATGTGGATAAGTTGTAGTTATATTACCCGTATGAAGGTATATGAAAATGTGTTGAGTTCTTATTTGTAGTAATGATGTTGTCAGTTGTTCTCTGACATGAAAATGCTGTTGAGTTCTCAATTGTAGAGACGAGGTTGTTTTTAATTGTTCTCTGCGAAAATGTGTTAGAGTCTTATTCGTAGGAACGATACTGTTGGTAGTTATCTGATATGAACATGTTGAAGTGGTGAGTACATGATGTATGCGAAATGTGATGTTTCTGTTATGGATAATTGGTTGTAGGCGTGATGCCTTATTGCACGGTTGTTGCACAGTTGTTGTGGTTGTGTTATAGTCCATAATAGTTGCATCTCATAGCATATCATTTGGCCTAGATTGGCGACGGTTGTGTCTTTAATGACAAAATAAAATGATTGTGGAGAGTTGTCTCCCGAATTATGGTGGAGTGTTGTCTCCCGAATTATTGTAGAGTGTTGTCTCCCGAATTATTGTGAAGTGTTGTCTCCCGAATGGTTGTGGAGTGTTGTCTCCCAAATCTGGTACCACATGCATATGCACAGTTGAGTCGCATTGTTGAGTTGCGTTGTTGAGTTGTTTTGATGAGTTACTGAGTTATGATGATAACTGTTATGGTTATGAATACCGAATTGTTGCGGTTTAATTATTGATAATATTTTGCAAACTGTTGGAGTTATAATGCTGTGATAATATTCTGACATGACTTTTATCATGCCTTATGTTATATTGTTGATATCTCACCCTTTGCGTTGTATGTTACCTCCATTGGTGGTAACTTGCAGGTAACTCGGAATAAAGTGTCGCTTTATGTTTAAGGTCGTTGGTCACTCTGATACGTAGCACTCTTGGGGGAATGAAAGATTGATGTTATTGCTTTTATTTAATTTCCTTGTTGCTGAATTTTATTAAGTATTTTTCATTAAATTGGTGGCTGCTGTTAAGTGCCAAATGTTGGTTGGATGCACTATACCGAGGAATTAGTAGTGCTGATTTTTATGGTTGAAACTCGTTGTTTATGTTGAATTGATGCAAGATAATTACTTGTTGAATTTTAATGAAGTTTTGTTGCAAGTTTCATGGTCTTGCTTTAATCATTCTAAATGTTAGAAATGTTTTATATTTCGCTGCAAATTAATAAGATGCCTTGTAATCAAAATGTTAATCAAGTTATTGTTGCATGTTCATCCAAGCTTCTGTGCTATGTATCATTACTAAATGCATGTTGTTTAATGGAATTGTGAAATGTATGTTTCTGTGAATTGAAATTGTAACGCCCAGAATTTGCTGATGTGACAGTCGTCACAACTTCCTTACGATCGTCATGACCGTCACGGTCGTGACAGCCCCTTACGACCGTCATGTTTACAAAATTTGTTGCACTCTGATTCTGTTTTCCTTAATTATCCGTCGGGTTAGATTGGGGTGTTACAATCAAGATGGTGGATCGGTGCTGCTGGGATACAACAAATCTTGCAAAATTGTAGGTATTGAATCTGTGAGATTCAAGCTCCATGATGAGTCAATAAGGTTATTAACTGAAGTCAGGTATGTACCTGATTTGAAGAAAAGTTTGATTTCTCTTAGTGAATTTGACATGAATGGATATGTTTTTCAAGGATAGAAAAATATCCTAAGAGTCATGAAGGGGTCAAAGGAAGTCTTGAGAGGCATGAAGAAATAAGGCTTGTATACCCTTGAGGATGAGGTTGCATGTGGTTCGAAAAATGTTGCATCCGCGAAATTTGTGTCAAAGATAGAATTATGACACATGAGATTGGGTCATGTCAGTGAAAGAGGCCTGGTCGAATTGGGGAAGTAGAACCTGTTAGGAGGTGACAAAGTTAAAAATTTGGAGTTTTGTGAATCGTATGTGTCGCTTTCGCGAAAATAAGGTGCCGGCACAACAGAAGAGTCGCCACCTTTCGTTATTTATCGCTCAGAGCGGGAAAGGAAACGATCGGAAAAACCTAACGAAAAAAGGGTATAAGACAAGGTCGTCGCAACCATTTTCTGGGTTCGGGAGTCGGTTACGCAAGGGGAAAGTATTAGCACCCCTCACGTCCGTCGTACTCGACGGGATCCATGCTTGTTGTGTTTACTTGGACGGGTTGGTTTTATCTATCTACCTATCAAGGCTGGTTTAAAACAGAAAAGAAACTGACTCGGCAAAGCGTCGCGCTTTATGCCTACGTATTCTCATCAGAGAACGAGAAATCAGAGTCAACGTAGTTCGACCTACGACGGGTTATGGGGGACGGTGGCTCGCCAATACATCAGTACTGTGCCTACGTACTCTCAACAGGTATGAGAGATCATAGCTTACGTAGTTCGGGAAACTACGCTTTATTTCCTGTCTTTTACGAAAGAAGTGTTTTTTATTGTGTTTGCAATTTCAATCGCACTAGAGACTATGACCTGAGAGTGAATGCGTCGCATGTCACCCAAAGGGTACCATACTAAACATCCAGACTGTGGAAAAGAAACTCTCCCACAATCTTTTCCCATATAGCTTAAGGCTCGTAACGTACGAAAGAAATCATTCATGATTACTGTATCTTAAGCTGTTTTGAGATGAGAAGAGAACAGGCCCAACTAGGAGGGAGACTATCAAGTCCTACTGTTGTCATACCAAGGATTCATCCTATGGTTGAGGTTTGAATAGGGGACTCCTAGAAGTTGTCATGCATAGGTTTCAACCTAAAGTTCTATCATCAATTCCTTATCAAAGGAAATGAGAGTCCTAAAGGATCATGTCAATGATACACCAAAACAGACAAAGCATCAGCTTAACAGTAAAATGCATGCAATGCAAGTGAGGGAGGAAATGTGTGTGGGGCATCAGCCTCCACATGCTCATCTCAACCTCAAGCCAGAATGAATAATAGTAATCATACTGAAAGATAAAACAACATGCAATCAAGCAAAAAACAGTAAACTGCAATTATACCGAAGAAAAATAAAACCTGCTATCAAGCAAAATAAACCACATGGGCAAGGGAGCTGGGCTCTACCGAATACCCGCAAGCAAAGCCACACAGTAACAGTACAAGCAGAGGGAGCAACTCAACCTCTAGTGCAATCATGCTCCTAGATTCTACCTAGTCTAGATATGAACTTTTTCTAATGCATCAAGCAAGTAAAACAAAACATATCAATACAGAAAAGAAAAAGATAAGAAAGCAGATCAACTCCTCTCTCAACTTCAAGCTTCAGCTCTTCCAACGGCAACTCAGTCTTCAGACTTCAATCACTCTTGACAAATATCAATTTGCTTTTCCAGGTTTCAACCCTTCAACATAAGTTTCAACTTATCTTCTTCTCTGAGCTTCAGCTCCTTGATCAGTTCCACCTTCAGGCTTCACCATTAACCACAAGTATCAACTTGATCTCCTTTAGGATCTCCAAGCTTCAAAGTAAGTATCAACTTATCCTTTGTTCTTCAAGCTTCAGCTCTTTAGTCAATCTCAATTGAATCCTCTTCCTAAGTATCAACTTAGTCCTCAAGCTTTCAAGCTCCCTCTGCTTTACCAGTCTCAACTTGGTCTTCTCTTCCTGCAAGCTTCAGCTTCTCAGAGTAATCTTCAATCACTTAGAAGTATCAACTTCATCCTTCAGTCTTTAAGCATCAGCTCTTCCTTCAGTCTTTACTGGATCTTCAAGGGGTCTTCAAGTATCAACTTGCTCTTGTTGCTGTTCAAAGCTTCAGCTGGAATGGCAATACTCAAGGAATCATCCTTTTCTACACTCTTCAATGAAGTCTTCACCTTCACACTCAAGCTCAACACCTCTCAAGATACTCAAACCAGAGGCAATCACTTAACTGGATAAGTTAGGGTGTTAAACTGCTTATTGACCACCAAAGGTGACCTATAAGGGTTCAACATCAAAGGAATGGTTCCCTCAAAAGTTCCACTTCCTAGGTACAATCACTTATCCCTCCAAAGGAGGGAGGTGAATACCATGGAAGGAATTTGAATCATAGGGAGGAATGGAGGTGAAAGATACCATCCATGTTTGAGAAAGAAGTTAACTAGGTCTAAACTCTTCCTAATCCCTAACCCTAAAACAACAACAAAACTAACAAGATCAAGCTCTCAAGCTCCTCAATCAATACGTGCGACATAATCGTGCCCCTACACTCTATCGAGATGTGCAGGGCGCTATTGTGATTCCTCCCTTTTGGCGTCAGCTCTAGGTCGGTGAAACCTAACCCATTTCCGGCATTTACGTGGGCTACGACCTCTTCTAGCTGATTTACCGATATTTCCTGCGGTACATAGGTGGCGTTCAACACCTTCAGCAGCGTATTACGGTGTGCTTCAGAACACAGCAACAAGTTGAGAATGGAAATCTTCGAGGGCGTCTGATGGAGATGATCTACAATCTTGTAGTCACTCTTTTTAATCAACCGCATAAACTCCTCGGCGTCTTTAACAAGAAAGCCTTTTTCTACCCCACACGGGATCTCTTCAACGACTTTACTTTTCCCTTTATCGGCCGCATCAGCTCTGACCGCTTTATCCGCCACGGCCTCTGGTGGTGCAAATACTCTCCCGCTGCGAGTGATACCACTGACTCCCGCAAGGTTCTCCACAGTCGACCCATACGGTTCTAGCTCCAACCTCTGTCCGTTGCAGTAGACTTCACCCCCATAATGCCACGGAACGGCGTTAGTGCTCTCGAAGGGTATCGGCCCAGCTTTGGTGATAGTAATTGTGGGCGGTCTGGGCGCAGAAATAGTTATTGGCCGGCGAGGGATGGTGATGGTGGCGACTTCATCGGCCTGCTTCAGCACTACCTCTCCTGATCCACTTTCAGCCCTCCGGCTAAACTGCAAAATCCCTTCAGTCATCAGACTTTGAATTCCTTCTACCAACTGCTCACATCCATCAGAACGTGTGGCACAGTCCATACATAGCTCTCCGCAACCTGGAAAGAACCCTTTTTTCCAGCAACTTAGCTTTAACGAAGCTAAGCGGCGTCTTCAGATCTTTGACGTCAATCAAAAGATCTGCACTCTCTTCTTCGATAATGGCGTTCACACCACCTCCCCTATGATTCGGCATAGGATTCTTCGTGACATTGGGCACATTATCGGAGAAGTTGATGATCTTGGCATCCACCATGTCCTGCACCTTATACTTGAAGGCTTTGCAGTTCTCGATTGTGTGGCCTGATGCTCCTGAGTGGAACTCACAAGTGGCATTTGTATCGTACCCTGGCGGAGGTGCCCCTGTCAAGGGAGCCATCGTCCTCTTCTGGATCAACTACAGCTGAAGCAAAGTCTGTAATAATTGCGCATACGACATGGGCGGTGCCTCGAAGTGACGGTTTGCCAAAGATGCCCGATTCTGATACTTCCTGTATCCCTGTTGATTCGGTTGCTGCTGCTGCGGAGCTGCCGGGATATTTATACTGGCTACCTGCTGGTGAGGGCCTTTACCCTTCCTTCGAGCGTTGGTCACGGCGCTCGCTTCTCCTTCCCGTCTTTTGCCAGCATAAGGTTTCTTTCCTCCTCCTCCGACTGAGGATGACTCACCTTGAATTTTCCTGATCTTGATCCCATTCTCGACGTGTTCATCCATGATAATGAGATCTGAGAACTTCCCAGACATACCGCTGACTAACTTTTCATAGTAAACCCCTGGGAGGGTGGCTACAAACATCTGCACGAGCTCTCGTTCAACCATCGGCGGCTGAACCCTGGCTGCCAACTCACGCCACCGCTGGGCGTACTCCTTAAACCCTTCATTATTCCTCTGCGACAGGTTCTGCAGTTGGACTCGGTTCGGGGCCAAGTCGCTATTGTATTGGTAGTGGTGCACAAATGCTTCAGCAAGATCCTTCCATGTGCGCACACTGGTGGGCTCCAGACCCATGTACTACTCAAGGGATGGCCCGGAAAGACTGTCTTGGAAGAAGTGCATCAGCAACTTCTCGTTTTCGGAATGAGCAGACATCTTTCTGTAGTACGATCTCAAGTGGACACGAGGGCAAGTGGTGCCCTTATATTTTTCAAAGTCGGGTACCTTGAACTTAGGAGGCACCTTGAAATCAGCAATTAATCCCAGCTTGGACATGTCAACGCCCAAAGTATTCTGATTCTCGATATCTCTCATCTTATCTTCAAGTGCCTTGAATCTAAGCCGCGCTTCATCATTCAGCTCCCCTTCAGCACCTCTCTGAGAGAACACATCATCCTGACGATCCTCTAGCCATGGCTGAGGCACAAACAGATTCCCGATGCCTGCATTGCCGTTGCCCGGCCCGATATTGACATTAGCTCCCAGACTCCCATTACCGACGTCCGTCGTATTGAGTCCGATGTTGGCCATCACATTGCCATTAGCACTGCCGTTACCTCCGGTCACGGGAACACCATTCTGCGGAGTTTCAACTGGTGGAGGAGTAGGCACGGTCCCACCGTGGAGTACGCCGTTGCTATCAACCCTGGAAATCAAAGGCTGAACCAAAGTTCTGAGCTGATCCTGGCCGTTGGCGACCGCTTGCATGAGCTCCATGAAGCGATCCATCCTTTCGCGGAGTTCCTGAACCTCAGTTTGCACTTGCTCCATGATCCTGGTCTGATTAGGTCTAGTAGGATAGCGGTGAATTAGTCTCTGATCAATCCTGAAACCACCGGAAGCAACCTGAAACAACCTGAAAAACCCTGCGACAACCTGTAAAACACAAAAGGGTTAGGGAAAACGACAAAATTCTCGTCATGCAAATGCATGCGTGTGTCTGTGTGTTAGGGAGATCTCCCCCGATCCTAGTGCCTGAGTGCCAGTGCTGATAATAATAAGAAGAAGTCCGAGTCCAATCATGGAAACAACAATTTCATATATAAAGAAAGCCTATCAAGGCAGTACATAGCATCAGCGAGTACAAGATGAATTAACAGCGTGACCTCAGCCAACAATCCTGGTGATGGTCAGCATACAACAATGATCAAAACAAAAGGAATACAAATAGTCAAGTACGGCCACGGGCGCGATACTCTTCTAACAACTCCTTCGTTTCCAGATGATCGGGCAAAGTGAGCAACCCCTCGACGAGTAATTCCCTCTGCACAATGGTGTACTGAAGACCTTCGACCGAACCTTCCCATGCTCCTTCGCCGAAGCAATCTTCTAACTTCTGTTTCTTGGACTCAAACGTTAGCTTGCGCTCCTTCAGGTTAGCGAGAGCTTTGTTGAGCTGGCCTTCGGCGGTGTATCTGCGAGCGGTTTCTTCATCAAGCCTCTTCTCACCGTCCCTCACCTGGGCTTCCAGCTTGGAGATCCGCAGCATCAGCTTATCCTCCCGCTCTTTCCTGGTGGCCAGGGAAGCCTTCCAGTGCTGGTTGAACTTGGATATCCTCCTATATGCCTCGTCCAAGTGCTGCTTCTTCGTAGCCAGTACGTCGTTGACAACTTTGAAGTCTTGACCCATGCGCTCACGCTCGGCTATCTGCTTAGTCAGGTCTGTCCCCAGCCGGTTCACCAGCTCTGTCTGCCTTTTGAAAGAATGAACGACTTCGTTCCTCTCGCTTCGAAGCTGAGCCAATTCCTTCTCCAAAGCCTCATTTGCCCGCTTCAATTCATCTCGCTCAGCCAACACCTGATTGTGCTGCTGAATGGGCACAATAGTAGGCTCTTCAATCATTGGAGGGATTTCTGGCTTGGCATGAGAAAATGGCATCCCTATAGCATCTACTCTTGCTCTAATCCAAGTCAAATACGGAGGGTATGCTTGATTGTTGCTTTTTCCCAGCAAAGGTTTTCCTCGCTTACTGATACCATTCCACACGCGCTGAAGCTTGGACAACAGATCCCCCTCTAGAAGACCAGTGAGGTACAGAGATTCCTGTACCTCTTCATCCTTCGGCGGAGTTCTCAAAGCATATGCAAACTGTCGGACCAACAACGACGGATTGTAGTTTATACAACCCTTCCTGCCTATCAAAGGCACATTTGGAAACCCGCTGCAACTGAAGATCACCTCAGTACCCAACCTATCTCTGTCGAACCAGTCAATATCCTTTGCAGATAAACTCGTCAGACGCTCGGACCATTCAGCCGTGGCTGTAGACGAGACAAAAGGACCCCTCTTGGGCAGATGACTATCAAGCCATTTATAAAGCAAGGGTACGCAGCACGAGACGTTCTTGCCCCTCCTGTTCTCGTTTTTGTAGTGGATAGAATGGTAGACATCTCTGATCAAGGTAGGGACTGGATTCCCTGAAGCAAAGATGTGAAACGCATCCAAGTCTACAAAATTGGGCATATTGGGGAACAGAATGATGCCATATATGCACAGAGCGAGGATGGCAATGAACGCGACCCAACATCCGTCTTTGGTGCACTGCTGAGCCTTTCCCACTAGAAACTGTAAGGAGAACCCGAGAACCTTGTTCCAACTAGTCAATACCAACTCGGAGGCATCCAGATGAAGTGAAGGGGCTAAACCAACCAGATCAGGCTCAGCATCCATATGAACAAAAGGCATCTACCTTTTGATAGGCACACCTAGTAAATCAGCATACTCTTCCAGCGTGGGTGCGAGAACAAAATCCTGGAAAGTGAAACATCTCAACGGAGGGTCGTAGAACTGCAGCAGAGTGTGCAACCCATTCACCTCGAACGCATAAGGTTTATGAACCAAGCTGAGCAACCTGCCGTAAGATTTTCTGAACTCATCCCTCACGGAATCATCTGCTAAAGCTATCAAACCAGTCAACTTAACCACATCAGGGGCAGGGAACTTGTAAGCCACAGTCTTGCTCAGAGAGCCCATAACAATACAATAGGAGGCAAGAAATCCTGGATCGGGGAAAACGGTACCTGCAACACAGACCGACGTTAATGAAATGCAAATGAATATGCAAACTAATGCAAAATGCAATCATGCAGCAGGAGATCAAGGCAACTGTGCTGTGGAGATTCTGTATCAACAAAACCATAATCTTGCTCTATCAAGAACAACCACTGCATCTGATAAGAAGAAAACCCTGGTATCGGACCACAAATCTGCTTTGTCAAGAACAACCATCTGATAGGGCCATATACACGATATCATAGTTCTGCTCTGTCAAGAACAAACGTCTAATAATAAAGACCTCTGATATAGGACCAAGAAATCTGCTCTATCAGGAACACACATACATCTGCTGATGAGATCTTCAGACCCCAAATCAAAAATCTGCTCTATCAGGAACAAACATACATCTGATGATAAGATCCTCTGATCCAACAAAACTGATCCGCTGTCTAGAAAACCAGGTGGTCTGAAGGTCAAAGTTTCCTGCAATGAACCCAACCCTGCTCATAGGTATGGACCTAAACTGACTCGAGTTCGGCATCCTATGCGTTCATCAGCGTCACAGACATTCAAGAGGGGTGATACGATACCCAGAAGGTGTGGCATCACCAGCTCATGAAGCGGCCTCACTCGACTGAATCACAAATGATCGGTCCCCAGAGTCGACAATCCACCAAACCAGCAACCGTCTCAACCCAAAGGGTTGAAAGAGAAGCCAACCGGGAGAACCTCGTCTGAGCGTGGATTTCATGAGACACTAGTGCCTGCAAAGCAAGCACGCGCCCACTAATTTCCACAACTAGTTCTATGGTACACTCAAGCCTGGGTCTGGCTTCTCACTCATCAGAATGCCCCTCCCACAACAGCACAGATAATCATATCATACTGAAAATAAAATGCGGGAAATAAAAGGCGAGAAGTAAAATGCGATAAATAAACGCAACCCAACAAGTAAACATACAAGCGCTAGGATTGACTCTCGCAGGGGAACCGGAGAACCAGAGATTCTGGGTTCGATCCCCAGCAGAGTCGCCAGCTGTCGCTTTCGCGAAAATAAGGTGCCGGCACAACAGAAGAGTCGCCACCTTTCGTTATTTATCCCTCAGAGCGGGAAAGGAAACGATCGGAAAAACCTAACGAAAAAAGGGTATAAGACAAGGTCGTCGCAACCATTGTCTGGGTTCGGGAGTCGGTTACGCAAGGGGAAGGTATTAGCACCCCTCACGTTCGTCGTACTCGACGGGATCCACGCTTGTTGTGTTTACTTGGACGGGTTGGTTTTATCTATCTACCTATCAAGACTGGTTTAAAACAGAAAAGAAACTGACTCGGCAAAGCGTCGCGCTTTATGCCTACGTATTCTCATCAGAGAACGAGAAATCAGAGTCAACGTAGTTCGACCTACGACGGGTTATGGGGGACGGTGGCTCGCCAATACATCAGTACTGTGCCTACGTACTCTCAACAGGTATGAGAGATCAGAGCTTACGTAGTTCGGGAAACTATGCTTTATTTCCTGTCTTTTACGAAAGAAATGTTTTTTATTGTGTTTGCAATTTCAATCGCACTAGAGACTATGACCTGAGAGTGAATGCGTCGCATGTCACCCAAAGGGTACCATATTAAACATCCAGACTGTGGAAAATAAACTCTCCCACAATCTTTTCCCAGATAGCTTAAGGCTCGTAACGTACGAAAGAAATCATTCATGATTACTGTATCTTAAGCTGTTTTGAGATGAGAAGAGAACAGGCCCAACTAGGAGGGAGACTATCAAGTCCTACTGTTGTCATGCCAAGGATTCATCCTATGGTTAAGGTTTGAATAGGGGACTCCTAGAAGTTGTCATGCATAGGTTTCAACCTAAAGTTCTATCATCAATTCCTTATCAAAGGAAATGAGAGTCCTAAGGGATCATGTCAATGATACACCAAAACAGACAAAGCATCAGCTTAACAGTAAAATGCATGCAATGCAAGTGAGGGAGGAAATGTGTATGGGGCATCAGCCTCCACAAGCTCATCTCAACCTCAAGCCAGAATGAATAACAGTAATCATACTGAAAGATAAAACAACATGCTATCAAGCAAAAAACAGTAAACTGCAATCATACCGAAGAAAAATAAAACATGCTATCAAGCAAAATAAACCACATGGGCAAGGGAGCTGGGCTCTACCGAATACCCGCAAGCAAAGCCACACAGTAACAGTACAAGCAGAGGGAGCAACTCAACCTCTAGTGCAATCATGCTCCTAGATTCTACCTAGTCTAGATATGAACTTTTTCTAATGCATCAAGCAAGTTAAACAAAACATATCAATACAGAAAATAAAAAGATAAGAAAGCAGATCAACTCCTCTCTCAACTTCAAGCTTCAGCTCTTCCAACGGCAACTCAGTCTTCAGACTTCAATCACTCTTGACAAATATCAATTTGCTTTTCCAGGTTTCAACCCTTCAACATAAGTTTCAACTTATCTTCTTCTCTGAGCTTCAGCTCCTTGATCAGTTCCACCTTCAGGCTTCACCATTAACCACAAGTATCAACTTGATCTCCTTCAGGATCTCCAAGCTTCAAAGTAAGTATCAACTTATCCTTTGTTCTTCAAGCTTCAGCTCTTTAGTCAATCTCAATTGAATCCTCTTCCTAAGTATCAACTTAGTCCTCAAGCTTTCAAGCTCCCTCTGCTTTACCAGTCTCAACTTGGTCTTCTCTTCCTGCAAGCTTCAGCTTCTCAGAGTAATCTTCAATCACTTAGAAGTATCAACTTCATCCTTCAGTCTTTAAGCATCAGCTCTTCCTTCAGTCTTTACTGGATTTTCAAGGGGTCTTCAAGTATCAATTGGCTCTTGTTGCTCTTCAAAGCTTCAGCTGGAATGACAATACTCAAGGAATCATCCTTTTCTACACTCTTCAATGAAGTCTTCACCTTCACACTCAAGCTCAACATCTCTCAAGATACTCAAACCAGAGGCAATCACTTAACTGGATAAGTTAGGGTGTTAAACTGCTTATTGACCACCAAAGGTGACTTATAAGGGTTCAACATCAAAGGAATGGTTCCCTCAAAAGTTCCACTTCCTAGGTACAATCACTTATCCCTCCAAAGGAGGGAGGTGAATACCATGGAAGGACTTTAAATCATAGGGAGGAATGGAGGTGAAAGATACCATCCATGTTTGAGAAAGAAGTTAACTAGGTCTAAACTCTTCCTAATCCCTAACCCTAAAACAACAACAAAACAAACAAGATCAAGCTCTCAAGCTCCTCAATCAATCTTCAAGTCTTCTACTATGCTCCTCAATGCTCCTCAAAGCAATACCAAGCTCTCCAAGCCCACAAAGCAAAGCAAACAGAAATACAAGCCCACAAGGGCAACACAAACAATCATCAACTACAAAAATCATCTAAAAATAGTATACCATTATATTATAACCTAATATAATTCCTAGGGGATCTTATATACCTACCCTTAATACCCTTATATGTCCCAATGTCTAACTTGACCTAGAAACCCAAGATTCTAGTGTTATTGTGGACCTATGTTAAGGATTGACCTAATTCTATACCACCTAAAATCATCTAAGCAAAACTAATCAAAAATTCATCACAAAATTATGGAATAAATCCAGAAGGTAGCTAAAGTCCTAATCTAACTATCCTAAAAAGAATGGCCTAAAAATTCAAAGGGAACTAGCTAAACAAAATTCTACAAAACCATGTATCAACATAAAAGAATTAAAATGCTATTAAAAGAGAAAATACACAAAAAATATTAAAAATGCATGAAATGCAAATATTTTGATTTTATAATTTTCTAGGCATGAACATGAAATGGGAGAAAAAATCCCCATGCAAAAGTCATTAATTTTCTATTTATTATGATTTTTCAAAGATTAATGAAAAATGGAGAAAAAGAAATTAAAATATGAAACCTTTGGTGTGAATAGCAACTATATTCAGTTCATATTTCATATGGGCTCAAAATGGGGGTGCAATTAACATAAACGTTGGGCCAAATTATCATCAGAAAAATCAATTAATAAAATGTAAAGAAAAAGAAAAAACACACGGTGTAAAAAGCAATGAAATATAGTACAAAATCCAAGTGGGCCATGATCTGGGGTGTGAATATCAACTGAGCCCAATCCCCCATTTTAATGAAACGATGCGTTTCATGGTGTCTTCAGACTCCCTCTTCAAATGAAATTGAATCTCAGCCCTTGGATTCCCCACTCAGTCAAGGAGTCTAACATGATCTAATGGCCACACCTCATCTTCTTCCTCCAGCTAGGGTTCATAGTGAGGAAGCCATGGAAATGCAGAGCTTCAAGCTCCATCTTCACCAAACTCGTACCACCTCAAATATCCATGGAAAATTGAAATTCAAAACCCTAACCTGTCCAGAATTTCATGCTGAATCTAACCATGGTCCTAAAATCAATTGAAACATCCTAAATCTCCAAACCCGATCCAAGCTCAAAGAGATGCTCAAACATCAACTTCAACAATTCTTGCAATTAATTACTTCAGATTAATCACCAACTCACACTGATTGATTCTTGATATCTAATTCATGCTATAGCTCAATATATCTTGAGTTCTTGGTCCAAACAAAAATGGTGCCATCCACTGAAACCTCACCAATTGCTCTCAAACTTCTCAGAATCCATCTCCTATTGGTCTCTAACCGTTCTAGCCTAACAATTCTTGCTAATTATGCCTAAATCATGGTGTAGAAGAAAAGTTACTAACCTGTTGAATCTTGATTAACAGATGGTGTAAACCTTCACTGCAAGCCTTCAAACTCTTCAGAATCGATCCTTGAATGATGATCTTGCTACTGTTTGCAAAAGTTTTGATGGAGAACGCTTGAATCTCAGAATTCGATGGTGACTTGCAATCTTGAAAATCCAAATGCCAACTCTTCAAATATCCATGGTTTTGCTCTCAAATTGGTCTGCACAGCTTCACTATGATCAGAGGAATGTGTTTAGATTGAAAGAATGAATGGAATTGAATCAGAATGTGGATTTTGCTTTCAACTTGCAATGGAAGCAAGTGAAATGGCTAACTCTCTCTTCTCTCAAATCTTACACCAACCTTGCATCTGAGCATGTTCTATACATTATATAGAGTGGTTTAGAATCATCTAGAACCATCTGGAACCATCCCATGAGAAATTGGGATTCTCATGTCATGAGTTTATGAATTCACTTCTTCTCACATATCATCTCATGACATAGCTCTTGCAGCAACTTGCCTTGGCTTGAAATTCTCCCTAAATGAGATATAGGATGTGTTAAGATACTTAGCAAGCTCATACATTGCCTTTCCTTATGTTTTGCATTTGAACCTTAAGATGCAAGCAACCAATTTCCAAAGCAGCCCCATGATCTAGGCTTCAAATCAAAATTGTGGCTGAACCATTGTTTTTAGAATGTCTTTTAGAGTCAAAATGACCTATTATATGCCATGGTTTGGATGTGTAACTTGGGATTTCCAATTTCCAATTTCAACTTATTTAACTTATGTCTCCATTTTAGGTCATTTTTATCACTTTTTGCTACAAGCCTTTTTAACATCTCATGACCTCCCTAATAGCCTTAAAACATCATTCTAAGAAAGTTTGATGTTGAAGATTTTTCCATTTGAAGCTTGGAAATAGGAGATATGGCATTATGCTTGAAATGACCTGTAATCTCCAAATGACTAAAATGCCCTTGACTTGTCAAAGCCATAAGTTGAGTTCTACAAATCCTATCAAGGACTTATAGTACTCTCTAGAAAGCTAAGAAGATGAGGAACAAAATTGATGTTGACCAAGAGTTCATAGGAATCATCCTACTTGGGAAAAAGTTAGATGCAAGTTGGGTGACTTTCAAGGACCCAGATTCACATACCTCAGATGACCTGTAACTTGTCAAAGTCATAACTTGAGCTCTACAAATTCTATCAAGGACTTCTAGTACTCAAATTAAAGCTAAGAACAAGCTCTAAAACATTCATGTTAGGGCCAAGATGATATGACACTCACATCTTGAGCTAAACTGCCTTGAAGATAGGGATCAAACTAGGGGATTTTACACTGTCAAGCCTTAGAAACCCTAGCTTAAAACTTCTCAAACTCTTCAATCATGATGAGTTGGTCTAGGAATCATCCTTATAACATCTCAATGCATCAATCCATGACCACATGGCTCTTGGATTAGGTCTCAACCCTCTCCAAATCATCAGTTGACTTAGGGTTGACCCAATCAAACCCTAATTCCACCACTCATGGCTGAGTCTTCTGAATTCTTGTGCAATGACCTCTCTAGGCTTCATGATGGCTTTCGAGACATGTCATAAGCTCTCTCAAAGCTTTAAGTCCATCCTCATAGCCTCAGAATCATCTGAGGGGCTCCCACAACTCTCAAGTTATGAGGCATACACCCTTGGTTTCAACTAATCTTTCTGAGGATCTCTTAACTTCTCTGACAAAGATATCAACCTTTGAACATTTGAATAACCTTCTTGGCTAGCTTCAAAGTCTTGTATAGATCTTGATTGGTAATCATATCTCTTGATCTACTGCACCCATATCAATGAGATGCAGATGATAATGCTAGTGAACACAAGCTAGGTACATAAATGTTGGTCAAATTTTAGGGTGCAACAATATGTATTTCGTAAATCCTGTAAGGCAAAGTTTAACAAAGGCAAGCAAAGAACACATAGATCCCTGGATTACATTCATGCTGATCTTTGGTAGCCTGCAAGGAATCCTTCAGACTCAAGTACAAGATATTTTCTATCCATCGTTGGTGACTATTCCAGAAAGCTATGTGTATTCGTCCAGAAGTCGAAGGATGAAACTTTTGAGAATTTCAAAAGTTGGAAGGTTCTGGTCGAAATTCAAACTAGCATAAAGGTAAAGAGGTTTAGAACCGATAATGGCCTTGAGTTCTGCAATGAAGTGTTCGACAGTTATTGTGTTGAGCCTGGGATTACAAGGCATAAAACTGTAGAAGGTACTCTTCAACAAAATGGCTTAGCTGAGAGATTCAATCGAATAATCCTTGAAAGGGTTAGATGCATGTTGGTTAGTCCTGGATTGAAGAAGGTGTTTTGGGCGGAGGCTGTTTTGACAGCAGCCTATCTGATAAATAGATGTCCCTCGACTGCCTTGGGAATGAAGACACCTGAAGAAGTTTGGTCGGGACATCCACCTAGTCTCGGCAGACTGAGAGTATTTGGCTGTATGGCATATGCTCATATTAGGCAAAGGCAAGGTCGAACCTAGAGCTCTGAAATCATGTTCATGGGATACCTTGAAGGAGTCAAAGCTTATAGGCTCTGGTGCCTAGAGCCAGGTCACAGGAGGTGTATCACCAGTCGAGATGTAGTTTTCAATGAAGTAGAGATGGATTTCAAGAAAACTGATAATGCTGACGAAGAGCTGGAACATCGAGAGATTCCTGTTGTGGTGGAGCATGTTGATGCTGAATTGCATACCCCAGATAAAGTCGAAGAAGACGCATAAGATATTGTCAAAGATGAGGAGACTGATAATGACTACCTGTTAGAAAGAGACACGTCGAGGAGAGTCATCAATCTACCTCAGAGACTTGAGTATGCAGATCTTATAGCTTATGCCTTAATCTCTGCAAGTGAGGATCTAGAAGAAGAACTTAGAGACTATAAGGAAGTTATGAGGAGTCGAAAGAAGACTGAATGACTGAAGGCCATGGATGATGAGATGAAATCTCTTCATGATAACAACACTTGGGAACTGATTAAGAAACCTATCGGAGTCAGGTTAGTCAGCTATAAATGGATTTTTAAAGTTAAGGAAGGAATCGAAGAAGTGGCATCAAAGAGATACAATGCAAGATTGATCGTTAGGGGGTTAACTCAGAAAGAAGGCGTCGACCTTAATGATGTGCTCTCTCCTATTCTAAAGCACAGATTCATTCGAATGTTGCTTGCCACGGTGGCATAGTTCAACCTTTGAACTAGAACAAATGGATGTGAAGACTGCGTTCTTGTATGGTGATCTAGATGAAACAATCCTTATGAGACAACCTGAAGGGTATGTCGAAGAAGGGAAAGAAGATTATGTTTGCAAACTGAATAGATCTTTATATGGCCTGAAAAAATCTCCTCGACAGTGGAATAGGAGATTCGACAAGTTCATGGCACGCATAAGTTTCATTAGAAGTCAGTTCGACCACTATGTTTACTTCAGATTTTAACCTGGTAATTTATTTGTTATTTTGTTACTTTATGTGGATGATATTCTAATAGCAAGCAACAATGTCGAAGATGTAATGAGGGTGAAGGCTGAATTTAATAAGGATTTCAACATGAAGGATCTATGAGTTGCGTTCAGGATTCTTAGGATTGACAACTAAAGAGATAGAAAGCAGTCGAAATTATGCTTATCTCTATAGGCATACCTACAAAAGATTCTCGAAAAGTATGGTATGTCAAATTCAAAGCTTATCGTGACTCTGACAAACCCTCAATTCAAGTTGAGTATAGATCAGTGTCCCAGCACTGATGTCGAAAGAGCTTATATGAATAGCATTCCATATGCTAATATAGTGGTTTCCTTGATGTATGATATGACATGTACTAGACCCGACATGGCATATGAAGTAAGTCTTGTAAGCAGGTACATAGAAAATCCTGGAAAAGCTCACTGGAAAGCATTGAAGTGGATTCTAAGGTACATAAATGGGTCTCTGAATAGAGCCCTAATTTATGGTGGAGCCTAGGGTGAAGATAGTAAAGCAACAATCGAAGGATATGTCGAATTTGATTATGCAGGTTGTATGGATTCCATAAAATCTATTTCTGGATATGCGTTCACTATGTTTGGGATAATAATAAGTTGGAAAGCAACACTTCAGAAGGTCGTTGTCTTATCAACCACTGAAGCGGAATATATCACCCTAACTGAAACAGTGAAGGAAGCATTGTGGTTTGAAGGTTTTGCAAAGGAGCTGAAACTTCAAGTTCGATTTATCACTGTTAAATGTGGTAGATAAAGTGCAATACACCTGTCAAAGAATTCAGCCTATCATGAGCGGACCAAACACATTGATGTGAGGCTGCATTTTGTCAGAGGGGTAATCGAGTGTGGAGAAGTTCAAGTGCTGAAGATTTTGACAGATCATAATGTTGTTGATATGATCACCAAGACGTTACCCAGTTATAAATTTTTCCACTAAATGCAGTTGATAAAGCTGCATGATGAAATCTAGTTTCTTGATGTTATAGAGTTAGATCCAAGGTGGAGAGTTGTGAGATATTGGATCGAACTCTAGAATGGTCGAAGTCTGTTCGCGAGTATGTGTGTTGTAGTCGAATTTTATTCTAACATTCATTAGTCATTATTGCTAGGTTTGTTAGCATGTTGAATTGGGCGTTACTTGTAAGCCTAATTGTTTAAGTTAGCTTGTACCCTAAGCTTGTCTCACCAATACTTCTAGTTTTTGTTCAACTTTCTTTCATATTTATTCATTATACAAAGCATCAAACTTTATGCATTCAAGAATGAATTAGTAGAAAATAAAGTGTTAAATAAAGAGGTTAAAACATTCGAGAGATATTAAGCATAAAACAGTGTGAGAAGAATAATGAGTTGCAGGATGCTTCAAAATCATAATCAATTTAAGTTATTCTTGAAATATAACACAATTTTTCGTATAATTATTTTCCTAACCAATTTTTAGAATTTATATGTTCAGTATATGATTTACTGAAATGAGAAATCCACATTAGATTTAATAAACTCAAACATGTTTTACCCCTCGATTTTATGAGATAACCGAGGTAAAAATGTGGTATACCCGTCGGAGAAATAACAAAACCGATGGGACATGTATTTTCGCCATTTAGAAATACAAAAATGATTTCGCTAGGGATTGAACCATCACCTTTTTACTTACCGGTCGTTTTTTTTTTTTAAATCGAGAGTATAGTGTGCAGTTTTCATGACGCTTTTGTCACCTCGCCTCTATAACCGGGGTTTAATGCATTTTGTATATGAGGTTGAATGTGCTTTTTGTAGTAGTATATAGTAAAATATGAAAATCTAATTCCTCGATTATTAAATATAACCAAATGAATACATTATTATATTATATTTTAAAAAGTAAAAATACAATTTTTTTTTAAAAATAAAAATAAATATTATTGTTGCTGGAATTCAAAACATGTCCTGAATGATTTTTTCTATCGATTATAGTTAAAAACTGAGAAATTGTAATATTTATTAAAAAATAAATAAAACATGACGCGTCTTAACATTTTACTCCAATTTAAAATCGGATGATACAAAAACATTATCATGAAATATATTATTATATATTTATCAATATTTTACAAGAGTTTATGACAATCTTATTCTATTATATCATGGTATGTTATAATAATGAATTTGATTTAAAAAAAAAAAAAAAAAAACTCTTCTCTATCGACAAGCTCAATTCACCTATTGGCAAATGAAGTCCAATTGAATTTTATAAGTCATTCATTATATAATAATTCTAAATGCTAACAAAATGATTTACTCAAATACATTATAAAGATCAGTCACCTAATTCTTTACACTTCAAAGTTTTTTTATTACTGATTGGATCTTTCACTAGCTATTGTGTTATTTGTAGATTTACATGATAAGGTGGAGATAAATAATTTAGACGGATTACCTGCGGATTTTTCTATAGAAAATAATCTGCAGATATTACTGCAGTTATAGCTGCGAGTTTATATTGTGAAACATTGTTTCTTTCGAAATATGAGGTAGTAGCAAATTCCTCAAGAATTCTTGAGGCTTTACATGCGTTTCTTGATTTAAAACTAATATATCAATTTCCTTCGGATTTTACTACGGTTTATTTGTAGCTATGCTTCGGAAATTCCACACGTGTTCCTGCGAATTTTGCTTTGGAATTGTTATGAACTTTACTGCATTTTTTGCTATTAAATTGTTATGACTTTTAAGTACTAGATTTTTAAAAAAATTTTTTTTATATTTTTACTATTAATAAATAAAATTATAAAATATAATTGTCTTATTAATTCCAAGGACATTTTTTAATTTTATATTAAATCTTATATTTTTTAAAGGAAATTTTACTGTATTAATTAAATTTTTTAAATATTTCTTCCATTGAACTACTACTATCATCTTTCATATAACTCCCTACTAATAACTTCCCACATAACTTTCATGTAAAATTAATATTAAATAAAAGTATATCATTTATATTTACATGTGCGCAATAAAAAAGCGGACAGACGGGCACGCGAGTGCCCGTCTGGACGCTAGTATAATATAAAAGCAAACTAATTTCGAAAATTTATTTATTAATTTTAGGAAACAAATAGTATATATAATATAAAAATAAACATGTTTCGATAAAAATTTATCTATTAATTTTAGAAAACAAATAATATATATAATATAAATATATGATAAGCTTAGATATGAACATAATTTAGTTTGTAACTTTTTAATTTGTATTTTTATGAAAATTGTGAAAATTTTTAAAAAGAAAATTAATAGAAGGTATTAAAAAATTAAAAAATAAAATTGTATGTTGTGGGCACTACCTATATGTCACTGCTTGACTCCTAGGGATGGCAATAGGCAAGGTATGCACAGGGTACTATAGTGGCCATCCTCATACCAGCGATTTGAAAAATTTCTCGTACCCGAGTCCATACCCGCTTGGGCGTCAAAGTTATCACCCGTACTCGTGCCCTATCGGTATGTAAGTATTCATACCCGTACCTTTACCCGCATTTCTATTAAAAATAAATAGATCAATTATAAAGTATCATATCATTTTAAGTTTTTAAAAATGTAAAAAAGTTTTAAAAAATAATTATTGTTGAAATAAAAAGTTATTTATATTAAATGCGTAATGGTTTAACATTAATATACTTTTTAAAATTTATAGACATACATTTTTATATAATAATATAAATTAAAAAATATAAATATGAATTAAAATTCATAAATATATTTTGTGGATATGGGGCGGGGTGGGTACTAAGGTGCCCATACCTGCACCCATACCCGCTTTTTTTAATAATTACCTGAGCCCGTACCTGTACCCATTTTTGCGGGTTTTTATCCTACCCATTGTGAGTAATTTTGTGGGTGCCGATTGGGCATGACTCAAATTACCACAAACGTATGGAAGACGGTCTTTGCTTCACTTTGAGAGAAGGAGTCCAACTCGGATCTATAATCGACGAGTATGCCACAGATCACTCTCAAGCGGAAAAGATTATACATATTTCTCAATTATGTTATGGGGTAGGAGAATTATAACTCAACTACATAGATGAATCATGTCTAATTCTCTTGTGGGAGAGAATATCTAACTATAAGTTATCTAAGTTGAAAAATCTATGGGAATCTAGCCTGAAGGTAAAAGGATGTATCTTAACTAATTGACGTGAAGGGAGTCAGGAATCAAGCAGGGGTAGACGATACAAATGAAAATGCAATGCGCATGACTTAAAAAGTCAAACACAGGTTCTTCCCTTGGGCTTGTAACTTGTGCAATAATAAAGATTTAAGGACCAATAGATAATTATTGAATAAAATAGACAGTCAATACATGTGGTCAAACAAAATGGATCATGAAATTGAGGTAAAAATGGGGTTCCCTAGCCTAATGTTATCATGCGATAGAATCAAAATCAAAATCTAATTGATTTGATTTGTCGGGGTAAAGTCGAATCAAAACCTAATGGGATATGAAAATCAAAGCGGGCAAACATTCATATGCAGTAAGTGCATGAGTTATCAATGGGAATTAAAATCGAGATAAGGATTAGCAGGGGCAAATCACGAGATTTTGTCGAGAAATCCTCAATAATAAATATAATAAATTAAATTGGTGCCCTAAAAAAAGGCTTAAAGAAAAGTTGATCAATGTTAATTAAAGAATTTAATCACACATTCGAACCAAGAATTAATCCTATACCCAAACCAAAAAAGGAGTATGAATTTAATTAAGGAATAATCTCGAATTTTAAAAAGGAATTAACCACACATTTCAATTAATCATAAAAGAAAATAAAACTTTAATTTTTTTAAAAAAAAGAACAAGAGAAACGAGTAGGGGTGTCAGAAGTAGTTTGGGCTTTGATAGAGCTCAAGGCTAGTTTTTTTGTTGGGGAATCAAAATGATTGGGCCGGACAAAAAAAGGAAAATGGGGAGGAACTCTCTATGGATTACCCGACCCACCCTAATGGGATTTAAGCTTCAACCTAACCCCATGCCCTAAATCCAGCTGCAACAATGTCTCTCCCACAATGCGTTCTTCTTAGCCAAACCAACAACACCGAAGCGCTCTTCCTTCGTCCATCTTTTACTCTTGCAGTAATGCTTCTCGCTTCCTTGCTCGTCTCACTCTAAAATGCTAAACCCTCAGACAAACAAAAATGAAGGATAATGGCTAAGCAATAAAGTTTGCAATCGAAATGAGTTACCTTCGACGAAATCGACACAGTGGCAGCAACTTCTAGGTATTGAATCTTTTGTGTTCCTCCAAATGTATGTTGTTTGTGGTTCGTGACAAGTATGTGTATTTCGCTTCAACGGTTACGTATAATCCTTGTCTTTTTATAGATGAAGGTGTACTAACTGTCATGATTGTGAAAAAAATCTTGTCTTGAAATCAATGCTACCTTGATTGTTTTTTGCATTTGTTTTGGAAACAAATTATTGTTGTTCTGGAATTGTTATGGAAAGAAAATAATTCCTAGGACATGACTTATTTCCGTTTTAATCCCAACATGTATGAACGTGTTCTGATTAGTCACAATAAACACGCACACAAAAACTCTATGTCCTGAAGATGATATATGAGAGGATGCGCAAAAGGGTGGGGTCATTGAGTTAAAAATTAGGGTGTGACAGATGCCCCTATTTAAGTTTCTTCTATCTATAGATATGGAGATTGAAATCTTCTTCTCGACGTGATAGGAGAGACTTATATACAAACATGCACAATTTGTTTGGTCATAAGATGCCACCAGATGCAAATGGTATGAAATGATATGATACGAAATGCAAGACACAGGCCTGTGGGGAACGATGCCACCGGGGATAACTGTCCAGAAAACACCGATACAACAGAAAAGAAGAATTGACGAGGAACAGACTCGGCAAAGCAAGACTCAATGTGGAAATATTTAACTCCAATGGGGGAAGGGATGAATAACCATCATTGGGTTTCTGTACAAGGTCAAGGTTCTTTTGCTCGGACAAGTAACCAACAGTCCACCAATTGAGTTTTTTTTTTATTGTTTTGATCATTTTATTGTGTTTTCGAATAGTATGAATAAGAAAAGGTTAGATGAACAAAATATGAATAAGATGAATATGATATGAACAATATGAATAATAATATGAACAAGATATATCGACGGAAAAGTAAATCAAGAATATATTGACAAAAATTAAAGTTAGTGGTTAGTGATTGAAACAGATGAATTGCTTTGAATCGGTTCGACTATAGCGCTAAACCATTGTAGAATGATCTATGACAAAGATCATACTATACGAGGTCGCACAATAATGATTTCATGCTAAAACACGATAGAGAAATGATATTGAGGATCATTCTCTAAGAAATCGTGCCACACGAAAAGAAAAGCGGATGATCTCGTCTTAATCACAAACTTTCCTCGATTAATCGTAGGTAACCTATCACGATCCCAAAGTATAGAAAATAATCTCGATAATAAATCTCTAAAGATTTGAAATAATGAAGGTTAAACAACCTCAACAATAAACATTCGTGATTCTAAAAATTTCATCGACCGAAGATAAAATTGAAAAGAAAATCAAAGATGAAAATCAAAGATGAAAATGAAAAGTAAATCAAGAAATAAATCTAAACCAAGTGATAACCAAACATATCAAGAAAAGTTTGAGAAAATAATCTAAACAAAAGTAGTAACAAAATAATTACCAAGACTATTGAAAATTATTAACAAATAATTAACGAGATATTCAATAAAAATATTAACAAAATTATGAACAGAGTTATTAAAAAAAGAATTAACAAAATTATTAACAAAGAACTAACAAGATTGTTAGAAAGATAATTAACCAAAATAATTAGCAAAATTTGCTAACAAAGTAATAAATATGAATGAATAAAATGTTAACACAATAATAAAGAAAAAAAGGTGGGAAAGAATACAATGGAGGGAATCATGTGGGCTTAGAGGAGCCCATCATCCCTCCTTAAAAAACTCACGGGTGGTCACAAAACAAATTGGGGGTGAGGATACACAATTAAGACGGGCTTAAGCCCAATATTGCAACACCATCCCTCTTTTATTAAAACAAAACAGGCAACAAAAAAATATATAAAGAGACATGGTGAATACACGGTCAAGCAGAAAGAAATAAAAAACAATGGATCCATCAGTTCCATTTTTCCCAAACAAAAACAAATTTAAATTAAAAGGTAGAATTTCAAATATGGTTCAAAAGGGATCGTTCAGAAAAACCATCACCATCATCATCATTGCCTGTTCATTAGAGGAAGAAATAAGAAGAAAAAAGTTCCAACCTTTCTCTCTTGCTTCGATTTGTTTCAGGTTTGATTTGGGAGTTTCATTCTTCGTTTCACTTATGATTAAAACTCTCTTCTACTCTTCTTCTTCATCTCTTTCAATTGGATTTTGAATGGGTTTGAAGTTGTTTGTGTGGTTGTTTGAAAGAGATGAAAGATTTAGGGAAGGGTAAAGTGGAGTCCGTAGTAGGTGAAGGGAGAAGGTGGAATGTTGCACCCTAAAATTTTCCCACCGGTTTTCCGACTTTAACTGACTTTTGCTTCGTTTTCATGTGCATATCATTTAGGTCGCATTTTGCCCGTGTTATCAACCAGATTGAATTTATCAGGATTTTAGTCGCTTTGCTCGCGTTTTAGGCGATTCAAATAATTCAAACGATAAATTCAGTATCAAAATCGAGCGAAAGTCGCTCTCTTTTTATGATTCAATCTGTGTCGATAATATCGGCGCATTTCGGTGCTTGCCTGTTTTCCATAGCATTTTTTCATTTTTATTGTTATTTTTGTTTTATTTTTATTTATTTAGAAATATTTTAAATAGGAATAGATGTTTATTTTATAATATGGATTTTATTTGTAGGTTTTTATTAATATTAGGATTTATTTGTAAATGGTTTTTATTTAATAGTTTTTTAGAATAATGTCTTTTTATTTATTTATTATTAGATTAAGATTATATTATTTTTAATTTAGTGTAGATTTTATTTACTAATTAGATTATTATTATTTTCTTTTATTATTTATTTAGTTAGATTATTATTATGATTATTATTTATTATATTAGAAATAGTATTAGTATAGAATATTTATTAGTTTTTATTATTGTTTATTTATTAATTAGTTTAAATAGTTTTTTTTAATTAAATTTGATTTTCTGTGAGACGTAAGTAATATATATTTATTTGAGTAATTTTATTATCGGTTGTATACCCGCCCCAGCGAATGGACTTGTTTGAGTGTTACTCTTCAAGACTTGAAGGACTGGGGTTTGAATCCCACCTCAACCTTTTTTATTTTACATTTTTTTCACTTTGTTTTATTATTTAGATTTTTGTTTAGTTTAACTTAATTAAGTGTTTAGATTTAGGGTTAATTAGTGGTGTAGATTAAATAGGATTGTTTTATTAGTATTTAATTAGTTCAACATTTTTATTAATTATCATCAGCATGTTTTTAGCACCATTTAACCACCGTTAATTAGTTATCAGTCAGCTTGCCACGTGTCCGGATTTCCCTTATATATGCACTATTCATTGTCCCCCTTCTTGGGACTGAAAACCCTAGCCCCTCCAAAAAAACCCTAAACCTAGAGGACAACCCTAACGCAGCCACCCTACCTTCTTTGTCTCACCGTCTTCCTCCATGTTTGAACCTTAAAACCTTCTTCTGCAACCTAACGCCAAAACTGCCTACCATAAACAAACAATAACACACTTCAAGTCACCCCTCATCAAACACATCTTCAAATTTACCCAGAACCACCATTGATGAACAAAACCAACTCCGTTGAGCCTTCATCATCGTAACACACAAAACAGTACACGCCAGATTTCTTCATCATCATTCAACCACCGTGTTCCCGTTTCCGAAAACCCAACAGAAAATCCCAAATCCAACATTTTCAACCATACATAAACTCAAAACAACTTCAACTTATCCAGAAAACGAAACAAGACCACTCACAAACAACCACCGTGAAACTTCGAAAACCCAGATTTTCGTAGCATCAACTTCATGATTCAAAGCCAAGCAAATCCCCAGCCACTAGCCTCCGATCTTCATCATCCTCACGCACTACCCTAACCCAGAAATGAACCTTTCCCAGACGAAACCCTTTTCCGGAAAAACCTCCTTCCATCTCAACAGGATACCAAGCCCCAACCCAGGCGTGAATCTCATCTTCGCTCATCTTCCTCGACGCCATAAACAACCTCCATTAAACCACCGTTGTGAGCATCGAACAACAACTCTCACCTTCTTCACTCACCTCTGAAACCCTCATCACTCAAATTTCTCTCCAAACCTTCACATACCCAGAAAACAGAACATTCACTCATTGTCTTCTTCATCCAACCTTCAAATTCAACAAACCCAAAACAGAAGAAGTATGAGATGAGGATTGAAACAAATCAAGACAAGGAAAAAATCCAAACTTGAGGGTCAAAGGGATTTACGAGAAAGATGGAGATTGAGAGAGACGATGTTGCTACGTGGGCATTGGACGAAGGAAATGGTCACTTTTTGGCTTTTGATTTCGATTAAAGAATAGTGGATTGATACAGCTTGTGTTTTGATTTTATTTTGTCTTGTTTCCTATTTTTGTATTTATTTTGTTGCTGTTAGTTTGGGCTAGGCCCAGTTTGGATCCATACCCCCTGTTTCTGCTAGCACACCCTCTCCTTGTTTGTTTTGTTTTGTTGTGAATTTGGACTTAAAGCCCAGCCGAGTGGTTCCTGGATTACACCCCCGTTTCCTTTACTAACCCCCCCCCCCCCCCCCTCTATTTTATATTATAGACTAGTTTTTTTTTATATAGTGAACTTGATATTTTCTAACAGCTTTTTCTTTTATATATATATATATATATATATATATATATATATATATATATATATATATATATATATATATATATATATATATATATATATATATATATATATATATATATATATATATATATATATATATATATATATATATATATATATATATATATATTTCTTTATTTTTTTTAAAATAATGTATATATTTATTTAGTTTCTTTTGATATTTTTTTTAAAAATTTATATTATTTTTCTATTTAGAAGTTTATAATACTAGAGTTTTAGAATATCTTATTTTTTTAGAGCTGGATTTCATTTTGTATTTGTTATTGGACTTTTTATTCCATTTCTGCTTTTAGGTCGATGAAGAAGTTTCCTCGATTCTTCGTCAAATTATTGATGAGAAATGGAGGATCCGAGACCGTCTTTCTCTCCTCTTTCTCATTTTCGACTTTATTTCATTTGTCACATTTTTTGGTCGATGGCGACATTTCCGTAATCCATTACCAGTCAAATTATTGATGAATAATGTTGGATCCGAGACCACTTCTTTCTCTCCTCATTTCTCTTCATCTCTCGATTTTTATTTTGACTTTTTGGATCGATGAAGTCTTGTAAGACGAGATCCCACTGATTGGTCCATGCGACATGATTCAATGGGAGAACGATCCTCAATATCGTTTCTCTATCTTGTCCTCAGCACGGATATCGATACGCGACCTCTTAACGTTTGACTTCCCTTATAAGTCAAGCTATGACGGTTTAGCGTCACATTGGTCCCGATTCAAAGCATAATCAAGGATCAAAAGAGAAGAAGATTGGAATGGAGCTTGCGCACAATGTCAAGGGTCAACAGAACCACTGCGTTCGGTAACATCTTTCTAATTCAAGTCTTTTGATCAACCGCCGAGCATTGTGAGTTCTGAGCAATAGATACGTGAGAAATGATGAGTGGGGGCTTCCCCTCATTCGTCTAGAGTGTTTAGCGTATGTCCTTTGGACAATATGCGACGCATTCGCTCCTACGTCTAGGTTCTAGCGTGTGTGTCCCGAGTTCCTTCTCGTTTAGGTGTGTTAGGCCTGCTTCATCTTTTCCCTCGCCCCCGTGCAATCGAAACTCCTTTCTCTCGCATCCTGGCGATTGAGATTCCCTCTCTTGCCTCCGTTCAATCAAGACTCCCTTTTCTCTCGCTTCCGTGTGATTGAGACCGTTTTACGTAGTTAGCCGAACTACGGCTGCTCTGATCTCTCATATCTGTTGAGAGTACGTAGGTATAGGATTGTGATAATCCTAGCGAGCACAGTTTTCCTTCTTCCCCTTTAGGTAACCCGTACCCTTAAACCAATGACATACTACGTCCGTTCTACCGCAAACAGGTAACGCCTAAGTCTCCAATGGTCGAGCAGCAATACACCTAACTGCTAGAATGCGTACGCTAGTATCGTCCACCTCTTCTCTCGTCCGCGTACGATCAAGAAAACCGTGTTTACCTGTAGTTAGCCTGAACTACGTTTTGCTCTGATTTCTCATACCAGATGAGAATACGTAGGCACAAGACACGATGTCTTGGTGAGCAATCCCCCCTGTAGTTTCCCGAACTACGTTGACTTTTACTTTCCTATTACACGAGGAAATACATAGGCATAAAGCGACGATGCTCTATCGAGTCAGTTCCTTCAGTTCTTTCCGTTTTAGCTTTAGCAGTCGTAGATAGTTTGTTTTTCACCCATAGACTAGACAATCAAGCATGGATCCTGTCGAGTACGACGGACGTGAGGGGTGCTAATACCTTCCCCTTGCATAACTGATTCCCGAACCCTAAGATTTGGTTGTGATGACCTGTCTTATTCCCTTTTCGTAGGTTTTCTCTGATCGTTTCCTTTCCCTTTCTTTGGGATAAATAATGAATGGTGGCGACTCTTCTGTCATTGCCGGCCCCATCTACGCAGCGATGCGATAGTTGGCGACTTTGCTGGGGACTCTTCCCATCCCCTATGCGAGTTAGTCCTAGCGTTTATTTGCTTGTCTTTGGGTGTGTATATTTGTGTGTTGTATTTTGTATATTGATGTATTTATATTTTCCGCACTATATTAGTATTTGTTACTGTTATGCTGTTGGGTGGTTGATTTATTGAGTGATAAGCCAGACCCAGGCTCGAGTATAGACTTATCATTAGAAGTGGAAAGTAGTGGTGAGCCTGTATGCCTTGCATGCACCAGCTAGCCATGAAATTCGCGATTAGACGAGATTCTCTTTGATGATTTTTTTTCTGGCCCTTTGGGCTCGAAGGGATTTTTGATCTGAGGATTGTCGACTCTGGGGACCAATCATTTGGGATTCAGCTAAGTGAGGCCTCTTCAGGAAGTGATGATGTTAAACCAGAAATGGTGAAGATATCATCATTTCTAGAAAGTATGTGACGCTGATGAACGCATAGGATGCCATACCTTATCAGATTAGGTTCATACCTGTGAGAGGGATTGGGTTATGCAGGAAGCTTGACCTCCAACCTACCCGGTATTTTGGTTTTCTCTTCAGAGCGGACTTTTGAACTTGTCCAGTCAGCAGCGCAACAGTTGTTCAGTGCTTTGTGGGATCTTTGATCCTTTGTTTGTTGCATCAGCATTTGCATTGCATTTCATATGCATCTCATGTTTGCATGACCGTACTTGGCAGGAACAGAGAGCTTACCCATCTTTTGTCCATCCCGCAGTTGATTTCCTGACATTCGCACCGGACTTGAATTAGCTTCTAGAAGGATCATAGACTCAGGAGAGCGGAATTTGGTTGTTACGAGGGCAGAGTTTGAGATGATGAAGAGTCAGTTGGATCAGCTCATGGAAGCCATGACATCTATTACCAGAGGAGAGGCCAATATTCAGAGGACTCTGGTGAACAATGTTGTAGAGCATACTGTTGTTAGAGATATGGATTCATCTTCTCTTCATGACTCGGATTATCAGAATTTCACTTTCCCTGTACCAGATCTTCAAAGGGTTGCTCCAAAGATTAATCCAAAGAGTCCATAGACTGTTGAGTTTATGAGAAGATATCGTCTGTTGGATGAAAAATTTGACGCCCTGATGAGTCGGGATACTCTTAATCTGAATGCGTTGAGCATGTGTTTGGTGCCAGGTCTTGTAATGCCTCCGAAGTTCAAGACGCCAAATTTTGAGAAGTACAAAGGAGATAGTTGTCTGAAGCAGCATTTGGTGATGTTTTGCAGGAGAATGACATCACATGTCCATAATGACAAGCTTATGATTCACTGTTTCTAAGACAGTCTAAGTGGAGCATCGTTAAGTTGGTATATGCAGTTGGAAAGTGGTAGCATCAGATCATGGTCAGATCTAGCCAATGCCTTCGTGAAGCAGTACAACTACAATCTCAACATGGCTCCCAGTCGCGTGCAGTTACAAGAATTATCTCAGGTGGAGAATGAATCCTTTAGAGGGTATGTGCAGAGATGGAGAGAATTCGCTGCTCGTGTTCAACCACCGCTTCAGGATAGAGAACTGGTTGACATCTTCTTGGGTACTTTAAAGGGCCATTACTATGATATATTGATTAGTGGCAGAACGTTAAACTTTGCTGACTTAATGATGGCAGGGGAACGTGTTGAGAGCGGACTCAAGAATGGAAAGATTAGAAACATTCCCTTTATCTCAGTTGAGGAAAATGGATCAGATGTCAGTTTGCAAGAATAATGGGAGAAAGGAAGAGATGTTATCCCAGAATCTCCAATATCTCAGGGTCATTTTTCAAACGTTTCAAGTGTTCAAAGCCAACAGTCATACCGTCATCAGCCGCATCAGCACGCCCGACGAAGTCCAAGGAAGCCAGAGAGGCATTTCCCTCAGCTTTCGTTGTCGTACAGTCAGATATTGCCAGACTTGATCAGAGGTGGATTGATAGTGCCGAAGAAGATTGATTCAGAGATTCCTCCATATCCGTCAGATTCTGATGTCAACGCCCGCTGTGAGTACCATGTTGGGGCACAGGGGCATCCAACCAAATACTGTAAGGTGCTTAGAAGCAAAATTCAGACTCTGCTTGACTCCAACATGTTCTCAATCACGCCTGAGGGTGTCCAGATCAACGATCCTCCATCATCCAGTCATGTGGGTTCGGAAGAGTACCAGACTGACTTCGACGAGCAATTCTGAAGATGGCTAGTTCAGCAGCAAGTCAAGAATGAAAGCCCAGTTTCCCGAAGCTGGCAATCTTTTTATCATGTTATTTCTTTGCATTTGTAGTTTCTTTTCTTCTTAAGTGCGGACTTATTTGCAAATTTCATTTGTAAGACGTGTTTGTTTTTTATTGATAATGATAATGAAATGAATATGCATGTTTTGATTAAATCCATCCGTGTTCACTCAATGCTTTTTATTGTTGTCAAACGCTTGTTTAAGCGGAATTCTTTGAGGGAGGATGACGAAATTGAAAGACGCAGAACTTTCTATTGTATGCTTTTGAATAAACACCTAATGATGATATACAGGCATTGTTTTAAATTCCTAAACACCAGAGATATAAGGATGTTAATCCCTTGTCAACCCCTTCGAGCCTAGTTGTAGGAGTTTCTTTCTGAAAACGAAAAACCCTCAATCTTAACCTGGGTTAGGGTAGGTGTCAGTTAATTCGACTAAACATCCAAATTGCAGAAGGAGTGTACCCGTTCGAGGATCAATCACACCTGTAGAAGTCGTGCCTAAAAAACCAAAGAGTGAAACAGTCACAACCCTTTCAACAAGTCATACCAGCCGGTGTCACACGATTTGTTCTGAAATAAGAAAAGAAAAGAAAAAAATAAAAAGCCCGCTAAGTCGATAACTTGAAAACAAGGGGCTTAAGCAAAAAATTAGGGCATCCCGCTGGACTTCGAAATCAAAAGATATACTCAAAAGAGTCAGTCCAGGCAAAAAATAGGGAAATATCGGAAAAATGACGAAGAGCAAGTCGTGTGATTCCAGACACCAAAGACGAAAAGCGAGTGACTGTCACTCCGAAAGCTTGTGGTTTCCTGAACTATCACTCCTGTCATTCAACCTTTGAGAGGTGAGTGCTTGTGTCGAATTAGCTGAATATAGGATTGGAGAACATCAAGGAGAGTGGTTGGGTTAAACAGAACTTTGAGCCTTATATCCTTTCTTTCAAACCGTAAACCTGACCACGTTACAACCTTCAAAAGACCTAATTGAAGCAGATTTGTTTCGAAAGCATACTTCGGTAAAGATCGCGTCGAAACTGACTCCTAAAAAGATTCTTCTTACCCTATGGGTATTGATGTTGACATTATGATAAGTGATGCGTTCATTAAATGTCACAACTTTTTTTCAGTGAACAAACTTGGATTTCAAAACTGTCACATGCATTGCATTAATATTATCTTTTGCAAAATAGTTTGTTTTACTTGTGAGTAAGCACTTGACATCAGGAGAGTTTCTACAGTGGAAAGTTTGATCGAGATAAGGTGCAGAAAGCCTGAGTACTCCGTTGAGCAGGGGCAAGTCATATCAAATGATCATCAAGGGAGTCAGCCATCTGAAGATCAGTTAATTTGGGGCAATCAGGTCGAGATTTGATAAATCTCTCGAAGTCAGCCAGGGGCAATTCTCCACAGGTCAGCCAATTAGAGGCAAAATCATTTCAAGGCTGGGGCAGGTCACCCCAAGAGCACAAAAGTTATCCTTATCCAGAAGGTAGTGAATTTGAAGCACCTCTCCGAGGTTCATGATGCTGAGGCAGTTCATATCAAACCAGCAGGATACAGAGCTTTCAGGTCTCCTTTCGAGGAAGATTTATACAGAGAACCCACAGGCTGGGGCAAGTTTGGAAATAAAGGAACTTTTCCTCTCTATATCTTAAGAGCTACTCAGAGCTATTCAAGCAGGTGCAGTCAATCTTCAGGTTCAAGATGAATGTCGGGAAGTCGTAACCCTTCACCTCTCTTCCCCAGCAAAAGTCCAATCATGCTTGGCACATCCGTTTATTCCCAGCGGAGTTGGCTTAACTTCTTCAGCATTTATTTTGCTGGAGTGGTTCTTTCACATCCAGCTTTCCCCGGCAGCCCGAGCCTGCATCTGCATTTTTTGCATATAGTTATCATGTTTGCATCATCTTTTGCATCTCATCCTCAAATGTGTAGCATTTCCATTTCGTATGGAGCATTACACCATAAAAATTCAAACATATGCATGCGAAGCATAAGCCAGTTTTTGTTGGCCTTCCGTGGCAACCTGAATCACTCTTCAATCAAGACAGTGGTATATCAACAGCTTTGTTCAGACAGCTCAATGGTTTACTCGGGTTTCAGATTATATGTCGGTTATGCTTTGTCCATCAGTCATCTGATAACGACATACTTTTCTTTCTGCCAGTTCCTATCGACGATGTGTTTCCCCAGCAGGTTTTCTCTCTGTCTATCTTTAGACGATGTGAGATTTCAAGGCGATCTTTCAGATATGGTTTTCTTTCTGTTTATTGGATGAGATGACATTTCAAGAGGGGTTTTTCCTGGATGTCGATTCTTATTGACGTCGGGGCTCTTTGAAGAATGTTAGGATTCCCTAGTTGTCGATTCTTATTGACGACATGGCTCTTTGAAGGTGGTTTTCTTCCTGTCAGTTCTTATTGATGATGTGGCCCCTTTGAAGATATTTTTCCATCAACTCCTATGGAAGAAAGGATTCTAAAATTTGATGGGTGGTTTTGAGGTTCATTGACGTGGTCTATATTTTTCTTCCTGTCTATCATTACACGGTGTGAACCTTCGGGATTGTTTTTCTTCCTGTCTATCATTAGACGATGTGAACCTTCGGGATTGTTTTTCTTCCTGTCTAACATTAGACAATGTGAACCTTCGGGATTATTTTTCTCCCCGTCTATCATTAGGCGATGTGGTTCTTTGGATATGGTTTTCCTCTCGTCTATCATTAGACGATGAAGTTTTGAATACGATATTACCTCCCGTCCATCATTGGACGATGTGAGTTTTGGATATGATGCTTCTCTCCGTCCATGATTGGGCGATGTCAGTGTTTTGGATTTGTTTTCTCTCCATCTATCATTAGACGATGCGAGTTTTGGATATAATTTTTCTATCCGTCCATCATTGGACGATGTGAGTGTTTTGGATATGTTCCTCTCGTCTATCATTAGACGATGCGAGATTTGGATATGATGTTCCTCTCGTCCATCATTAGACGATGCGAGATCTGGATATGATGTTTCTCTCCGTCTATCATTGGATGATGTGAGTGTTTTGGATATGGCGTTTTCCTCCCGTCTATCATTAGACGATGTGATCTTTGGATACAATATTCTTTCCAACGACGTACGACTGGGTTCCAATTATTTACCATCCCAACAGACTACAAATTTCCGGGTTCTTTTTTTATTCAATCACCTTCTACCTTGAATGTCTGAAAGCCGTTGCTTTTCATCCCTTCAGGTCTAAGTCGATTGAATAGGGGCAGTTGTTGCACCCTAAAATTTGCCCACCGGTTTTCCGACTTTGACTGAATTTTGCTTCGTTTTCATGTGCATATCATTTAGGTCGCATTTTGCCCGTGTTATCAAACGGATTGAATTTATCAGGATTTTAGCCGCTTTGCCCTTGTTTAAGGCGATTCAAATAATTCAAATGATAAATTCAGTATCAAAATCGAGCGAAAGTCGCTCTCTTTTTATGATTCAATATGTGTCGATAATATCGGCGCATTTCGGTGCTTGCTTGTTTTCCATAGCATTTTTGCATTTTTATTGTTATTTTTGTTTTATTTTTATTTATTTAGAAATATTTTAAATAGGAATAAATGTTTATTTTATAATATGGATTTTATTTGTAGGTTTTTATTAATATTAGGATTTATTTGTAAATGGTTTTTATTTAATAGTTTTTTAGAATTATGCTTTTATTTATTTATTATTAGATTAAGATTATATTATTTTTAATTTAGTGTAGATTTTATTTACTAATAAGATTATTATTATTTTCTTTTATTATTTATTTAGTAAGATTATTATTATGATTATTATTTATTATATTAGAAAATGTATTAGCATATAATATTTATTAGTTTTTATTATTGTTTGTTTATTAAATAGTTTAAATAGTTTTTTTAATTAAATTTGATTTTCTGTGATACGTAAGTAATATATATTTATTTGAGTAATTTTGTTATCGGATGTATACTCGCCCCAGCAGATGGACTTGTATGAGTCTTACTATTCCTTCCTTGAAGGACTGGGGCTCAAATCCTACCCCTTCCTTTTTTATTTTACATTTTTTTCACTTTGTTTTATTATTCAGATTTTTGTTTAGTTCAAATTTATTAAGTGTTTAGATTTAGGATTAATTAGTGGTGTAGATTAATTAGGATTGTTTTATTAGTATTTAATTAGTTCAACATTTTCATTAATTATCATCGGCATGTTTTTAGCACCATTTAACCGCCGTTAATTAGTCATCAGTCAGCTTGCCACGTGTCCGGATTTCCCTTATATATGCATTATTCATTGTCCCCCTTCTTGGGACTGAAAACCCTAGCCACTCCAAAAAAACCCTAAACCTAGAGGACAACCCTAACGCAACCACCCTACCTTCTTTGTCTCACCGTCTTCCTCCATGTTTGAACCTTAAAACCTTCTTCTGCAACCTAACGCCAAAACTGCCTACCATAAACAAACAATAACACACTTCAAGTCACCCCTCATCAAACACATCTTCAAATTTACCCAGAACCACCATTGATGAACAAAACCAACTCCGTTGAGCCTTCATCACCGTAACACCCAAAACAGTACACGCCAGATTTCTTCATCATCATTCAACCACCGTGTTCCCGTTTCCGATAACCAAACAAAAAATCCTAAATCCTACATTTTCAACCATACGTAAACTTAAAACAAATTCAACTCATCTAGAAAACCAAACAAGACCACTCACAAACAACCACCGTGAAACTTCGAAAACCCAGATTTTCGTAGCATCAACTTCATGATTCAAAGCCCAGCAAATCCCCAGCCACTACCCTCCGATCTTCATCATCCTCACGCACTACCCCTAACCCAGAAACGAACCTTTCCTAGACGAAACCCTTTTCCGAAAAAACCTCCTTCCATCTCAACATGACACCAAGCCCCAACCCAGGCGCGAATCTCATCTTCGCTCATCTTCCTCGATGCCATAAACAACCTCCATTAAACCACCGTTGTGAGCATCGAACAATAACTCTCACCTTCTTCACTCACCTCCGAAACCCTCATCACTCAACTTTCTCTCCAAACCTTCAAATACCCTGAAAACAGAATATTCACTCATTGTCTTCTTCATCCAACCTTCATATTCAACAAACTCGAAACAGAAGAAGTATGAGATGAGGATTGAAACAAATCAAGACGAGGGAAAAATACAAACTTGAGGGTCAAAGGGATTAACGAGAAAGATGGAGATCGAGAGAGACGATGTTGATACGTGGGCATTGGACGAAGGAAAGGGTCACTTTTTGGCTTTTGATTTCGATTAAAGAAGAGTGGATTGATACAACTTGTGTTTTGATTTTATTTTGTCTTGTTTCCTATTTTTGTATTTATTTTGTTGCTGTTGGTTTGGGCTAGGCCCGGTTTGGATCCATACCCCCTGTTTCTGCTAGCACACCCTCCCCTTGGTTGTTTTGTTTTGTTGTGAATTTGGACTTAAAGCCCAGTCGAGTGGTTCCTGGATTACACCCCTGTTTCCTTTACTAAACCCCCCCTCTGTTTTTTCTAAATTAATTGTTTTTATTTATATTATAGACTAGTTTTTTTATATAGTGAACTTAATATTTTCTAACAGCTTTTTCTTATATATATATATATATATATATATATATATATATATATATATATATATATATATATATATATATATATATATATATATATATATATATATATATATATATATATATATATATATATATATATATATATATATATATATATATATATATATATATATATATATATATATATATATATATATATATATATATATATATATATATATATATATATATATATATATATATATATATATATATATATCTTTATTTTTTTAGAATATTGTATATATTTATTTAGTTTCTTTTGATATTTCTTTTAAAACTTTATATTATTTTTCTATTTAGAAGTTTATAATATTAGAGTTTTAGAATATTTTATTTTTTTAGAGCTGGATTTCATTTTGTATTTGTTATTGGACTTTTTATTCCATTTCTGCTTTTAGGTCGATGAAGAAGTTTCCTCGATTCTACGTCAAATTATTGATGAGAAATGAAGGATCCGAGACCGCCTTTCTCTCCTCTTTCTCATTTTCGACTTTATTTCATTTGTCACATTTTTTGGTCGATGACGACATTTCCGTAATCCATTACAAGTCAAATTATGGATGAATAATGTTGGATCCGAGACCACTTCTTTCTCTCCTTATTTCTCTTTATCTCTCAATTTTTATTTTGACTTTTTGGATCGATGAAGTCTTGTAAGATGAGATCCCACTGTTTTGGTCCGTGCGACATAATTCAATGGGAGAACGATCCTGAATATCGTTTCTCTATCTTGTCCTTAGCAAGAATATCGATACGCGACCTCTTAATGTTTGACTTCCCTTATAAGTCGAGCTATGACGATATAGCGCCACATTGGTCCCGATTCAAAGCATCATCAAGGATCAAAAGAGGAGAAGATTGGAATGGAGCTTGCGCATAATGTCAAGAGTCAACGGAACCACTCTGTTCGGTAACATCTTTCTAATTCAAGTCTTTTGATCAACCGCCGAGCATTGTGAGTTCTGAGCAATAGATACGTGGGAAATGATCAGTGGGGGGATTTCCCTTATTCGTCTAGAGTGTTTAGCGTATGTCCTTTGGACAATATGCGACGCATTCGCTCCTACGTTTAGGTTCTAGCGTGTGTGTCCCGAGTTCCTTCTTGTTTAGGCGTGTTAGGCCTGCTTCCTCTTTTCCCTTGCCCCCGTGCGATCGAAACTCCTTTCTCTCGCATCTTGGCGATTGAGATCCCCCCTCTTGCCTCCGTGCAATCAAGACTCCCTTTTCTCTCGCTTTCGTGCGATTGAGGTCGTTTTCCGTAGTTAGCCGAACTACGGCTGCTCTGATCTCTCATATCTGTTGAGAGTACGTAGCGAGCACACTTTTCCTTCTTCCCCTTTAGGTAACTCATACCCTTAAACCAATGACATACTACGTACGTTCTACCGCAAACAGGTAACGCCTAAGTCTCCAATGATCGAGCAGCAATACACCTAACTGCTAGAATGCGTACGCTAGTATCGTCCACCTCTTCTCTCGTCTGCGTACAATCGAGAACACCCCGTTTATGTAACACCCCATTTAAATTATTCAGTCGCTTTGGTATTTTCTGTGATGTGTAGTTGTGTGTTGTCCTTAATTAAGGGTATGAGGTTAGGAGTAAGGGAGAGAGGTGACCTTAGTTGGGGTACTGTGGACCTAGATAAAGGAGTAAGTTAATTATGATATCGAGAGCAATATAGTGATTAATATTATTCCAACTATTATTAATAATAATGTTAATGAGATTATCATTATCATTATTATTATCATTATTATAATTATTATTATTATTATTATTATTATTATTATTATTATTATTATTATTATTATTATTATTCGTATTAATAATATTATTTGGTGGAATATTATTATTATTCATATTATTACTATTAGTATGAATATTATTATTAGTGGGAGAATAATATTAGTATTATTATTATTATAGGATTTAAATAATAAAATAAGAAATAAGGGATTAAAGGAAATAGAGAAGTTTTTTGGGGAAAGAGAATTAGAACACGATAAACTGGCAGAGAAAGGTTTTGGGAGAAAAAGTGAGAAGAAGAACAAGGAGGAAGAGAAGGAGGCTAGGGCTATCAATCCTTCAAGATTCTTCAACGATTGAGCAATTAATCGAGGTAAGGGGGGAGAATGGATTTCAATATGGGTGAATTAACATGAGAGGGTAGTGAGAGGTCCTTTCTCTCATAGGAATTATGTGTTCTTGAGGATTCTTGATCTAATTTTCATAGCATGATAAATTCCATAAAATTGTTGCTGTTCTTGAATGATTATTGTATGGGGAGTATTGCTTTTCATAGTTTTCTATGTATACCTTTCAGTATGTTGTGGTGATGTAAGGGCGATGTTCAATTCTATAACCGTGGGTATGATCAATTTCATGTAGGGAATTGATTCATAGGTATAATTTCCGTTAATCGATAAATGTTAGGGACGAGGTTTTTCTATGTAAGAATGAATGTGTTATATACGATGCTCTAAGGTTTCCCTAAGGTTTCGGGATTTGGGTTAATTGTGGGAAATAGGGAGGTAACCGTAAGAATCTGAGGTTATGACCAAATGGCCAAATGATATGTATCGTTGAATATTAATATAGGTAAAACTTATGAGAAATTGAACCTTCGTGGCCAGAACCTTGACATTGTTATATGTCTGACCCTGAAGGATTAAATATTAGATAGTGAGTAATTTAATGTCGTAAAGTGGGGTGTTACAGTTTACCTGTAGTTAGCCTGAACTACGTTTTGCTCTGATTTCTCATACCAGATGAAAATACGTAGGCACAAGACGCGATGTCTTGGTGAGAAATCCCCCCGTAGTTTCCCGAACTACGTTGACTCTGACTTTCCCATTGCACGAGGGAATACGTAGGCATAGAGCGACGGTGCTCTATCGAGTCAGTTCCTTCAGTTCTTTCCATTTTAGCTTTAGCAGCCGTAGATAGTTTGTTTTTCACCCATAGACTAGACAACCAAGCGTGGATCCCGTCGAGTACGACGGACGTGAGGGGTGCTAATACCTTCCCCTTGCGTAACCAACTCCCGAACCCTAATATTTGGTTGCGATGACCTGTCTTATTCCCTTTTCGTAGGTTTTCTATGATCGTTCCCTTTCCCTTTCTTTGGGATAAATAACGAACGGTGGCGACTCTTCTATCATTGTCGGCCCCATCTTCGCAGCGATGCAACATGGAAGATGGAAGAAGTTTTTGTTGTTGGTTTTGGAGAAACAAAATGTTGAGAGAAGAAAGGAAAGCCAGCAGAATTGAGGAGTGCCACGAAAATATTGTTTCCTTTATCGTATAGAGAAAAATATTCCTTGTAACAGCTTTCTTTTGTGGATTGTGTGTTGTGTTTCTGAGTTTATATGAGAATTCTGAGGTTATTTGTTATTAATGTAGTGTATGCTTTTGTGGGGTCTTTCTTTCAATTTTTTGGATGACGTATTTTGAAGGCACGTAGGTATGGAAATTGGTATTTGCGTTATTGGTTGAAGTTTACAAGGTTGGTGGACGTGTATTTTGCGTAAGTTTGTAGAGTATGGTGAGTCACAGTTTATGTGAAGATTATATAGAGGATGGAAGCTAGATTTGGATGTAATTGATGATTGGTTGTACGGGTCATGTTATGGCTAATGGAAGGTTGACGCACTGTGTATTATTATTGGCTTTGTGTTTGTGTATTAGACTCATGTTAAGGGCTGGTGTGATGTGAGGCTTGAGCAGGCTTTGTTCGGTTTGGAATTGATGACTTGTTGGCTTGGCAATGTTAAACATGAATTGGGTTGTGCTAGTTTTTTTGGCTTGTTGCGTGATTCGTTGCAGATTGGCATGAAATGTTGGTTGTGCTAGTTTTACTTTTTATTTTATTTTTCTTAACTTGTAATTTTATGGCAAGTGTCATACCCCAAATGTTGACCCTTAGATCTTCATAATAATTCTAGGATCATCTCATTTGTTTATCTAACCTTAATCTCTTTCAAGTTTGTCTTTACCAAGATACAGGTGAATTAGGGTTCCATACAGTCAGGAATTGGGGTTTTAATGGCTTGATCATTCAATGTCTTGGATTGTTTCTCCATGAAGCAAGTCCTCACACCATCAAAGATACTATATTAGATCAAGTATGAATCCAATTTGAGGTTGTCACCCAAAGAAGAAGTAGTGCAGTCCAAAACTCCTGATTAGGGTTTCTAATCAGGAAAAGTCAATTGTGGTTTGAATTTTGATTTAAATGGTGCTCCAATGATGTAATAATGGTCCATGAGGCTTATATGACTTAGTGAAGTCCACTCCAGAAGTTTCAAGACCTCAGAGGACCTAGAACACCAACAAGCGATTCAGAGTTTCTCGATCGATCAGTTCGTCTGACTGAAAAGTCAACTCATTGACCAATAGGGTTTTGACCCAAAATTGAAGGCAATTATGTTCCTAATGTTATATTACATCTAGTAATGAATTTGTATGACCATTGGATCAAGGGTTGAAGAGTAATCGAAAAATCGGGAAATTAGGATTTTGAAAGGGGCAAGACAATAACTTCTTAACCACACGTCCAATTGGAGTGGTTCAAAGCTTGTTATAAAGTTCTTGAGGAGTTCTACAAAAGTGAAAATGTGACCTATGTACAAAAAATGAATGGACTTGGAGTTATGATCAAAATCAATGCAAGAGGGAAAACACTTAGTAAAATTTCATGGTTTTAACACTTTTCAAGTCATGTTTTCAACCAACTTCAAGGGTGTTTTTGACCTAGTTCCACTTAGAATTTGAAAAATTCCAAAACATGAAAGTTGTAGAGCGTGATGTGGGATTTCCAAAAAGTACAAGAACTCCTCCATAGCATTTGTGACCTAGGAGTTCCAATGGAGGGATGTTGGGGGTCTAAACACTTGAAATGCATCATTTCAAATTTGTCATAAACCAACTTGCTAACCATCTAAGTAATTTCCAACCATTGATTAACCTTTAATCTGATGTATAGAGTGTGTGATGAGTAGAAATTCAGAAGGATTAAAGGTTTGAAGAGTTTGGCAAGTTGTCAAGGCAAGTGGCAATATTTAATTCAAAGAAATTAAGAGGAAAGAGAAACTTTTCTTGAAGGAAATCTGCAGCAGCAGTCCCCCTAGTTTCTAGCCACACTTCAATCACTTCCATTGGCCTACAAACAGCTTGTCTTGTGCATCACAATACATCAAGAACTTGGAAAACCAGTTGCATCAAGATCTTGGGCAGATTTGCTCCATTCTCCCTCCAAAAGCTAAAGCCACCTCATGTTTTCAAAATATGCCAAGCACCATCTCTTCTATAAATAGAGGCCTTCTCTATGCATCACACACACAAGAGCAATCTACAAGAACCAGAGAAAAGCCACAAAGAAACCTTGCCTTCCACTTTCTTGAAAACCAAGCAAGTTCACCTAAATCCCTAAAAAATCTGCCTTGAGCAATTGGCCTTTCAAAACCATTTCTATGCACTAATAATCATCACAAACCATCTGCACAATCCACAAATGATGTTTGGAAGGTGTTCAAACTCTTAAACCAGTCAAAATCTCTATTTTCTCAAAAATCAACTCTCAACCAAGGAAACTTTGACTTTTCATACAAAACTGAGTAACACCTTACTCAGGCCTGATTCAATCACTTCAACCCTCCAAACACATTTGGTTTGAGGTGTACCAATTGTCTAGAACATCAAATACTCTCTGCATCACTTGTTTCTGGATCTGTCCCAAGGTTCCTCTCATTTTTCTTCAAGAGCAAGAAATATGCTAAAGATCATCAAAGTTCTGCTTGGTATTGGCTGGAGATCTTCAAGGTGTTCCATACTGCATAAGCTTGCTTGGATGTCTACAAGAGGTTAGTAATCATTATCCCTATCATGAACTGTTATAAACATGTTTTGTATGCTTTTTGTTGAAATATGCTTGAAGAAAATGTAGTTCTTGTGTAAATCTGCCAGATTTGAATTTGCTTTGATCATCATCATGTTAAAACATCTTGCTAATCATCATACCATGTAATTTTGTGGTGTGCTTATTATTTTGAAAAATATTGGCTCCATATCATGTTTGAACATAGGAAAAGTTTGCTTGCAACTGTTATTGAGGATTGATGGTTGGACCTAAGTTTTGAGCTTGTTCTATTTGAGGATAATGTTGTTGTTTATGTTTAGATAGATGTGATGTTTATGTTTAGGCTTAGTAACAGGTCAAGTGGCACTTGAAGACCTTGTTAGGTTATGTTTGCCCCTACTCTTGGATTGCTTGACATTTTCCATTTGAGTTCAGTCTAGACCAGCCCTCAGTTTCTTGATTTGAATCATATGCATATGTCCATTACTTTGTATGTGCTAACTGTTATGCATTTGTCTATTGGATTTGTATATGCCTATTGCTTTGATCATATCTGGTATGTACCAAATGTTCCTAGATGTGTTTTGGTATATGTTATGTCTTGTGTAGTCTAATGTGAACCATAAATGAATGCCTATCATGAACCATTGTTGGAAACACACCACAAAGATCATGTTTATGTTTCTGTTGACACCAAACTAACTCTGCAGCCTAGTGTTTTCTCAATTTCTTTAACTATTTGTTTGATCAAGCTCTTATGTGTTCAATCCATGACATGTTATTTGAATGTGTATTGATGTTTTGTTGGCTTTGATTCTGCCACTCTATTTTGATCATTTGCATTTTCAATCAAAAATGTATAATTTGCAACTGATATGCCATTCCGAAATCTAATGCCTTGTTGATGAATTCCTCTGTCCAGACCTTGTCTATAGCATGTTTTTTATGTGTGCATAACTTTAAATCAGGATGAGCATGTTCATATTCCACTCAAATGGAGAAAACTAATAATGCCATTTTGTTCCTTGTTAAAAATCACTCAAGATAGACTCTTGTTTTTTTAAAATTGATGGAGTTTTGACTCAGTTTGGGTATTCACGTTTTTGGCCATTTTGCTTGTTTTGCTATGTTGATTTTTGCCCATATTTCACCTCTTTAGGTATATTTATTTCTGGGGTGGCTTGATACAATGGATGTATCACCAACCCAGTGGTCGTGACCTATGCGCTCACGTATCTTGCCTTGCCTCTTGACCTGAGTTTGATCCATGTGGAGATCAACTCTTTTGATTTTTCCAGCATTTTTCATGTTTTGACATATATCTCTCTCTCACCATGATTTTTCACATGCGTGCATTTGGCTGAGATGGTAAAGTTTTACACTTGTGATCCAAAGGTGGTGGGTTCAACACCTACCAAGTGCATTTCTTCTTTTTTATCACTTGATTTTTCATGTTTTCTTCACAAAATTGAAATTTCATAACTTCCTTGTTTTTCAACATTTTTGATTCATTCTTTTTTCAAAATGATCCTTATCATGTCTACTTTCACATAGTGAGAAAAGAATTCAAGGATGTTCATCCTAGAAATAATTTATACCACTTGAAAGTCATGTTGCTTTTAGGGTCTTTACCATGCATCTTTTTGAGTGTTTCTTAACCTCTTCTTGATTTAATCTTGTGAGATTGTTTTGTAATTTTGTTACACATGTTTTTTAACTTATTTGAGTGTTTGATTTTTGTTCAAATTCAAAAACTTCTCATGTTCAAACCTCTTTGCTTTTGATGCATCTAATTGATCAACACTGTGAACTATGTTTGTGAACCATGTTATATCTCTTGATGTTGTAACTTCTTGAGTGTATTTGTCATGTTTCATTCTACTTGTTTGGATGTGTTTTTAGAAACATAACATGCTAGGGTTTTCTTTGTTTTGGTTGTTACCATGAACTTGTATGTATTCCCCCGATGAAATTGTGAACTTTGAACTTGATTTGTTACAACACTTCTTGTATGCTTACTTGTATTTGATTGTCATCAATGCATGATTATTGGTCTGATATTGTTACATTTGACATTCTTTGAACACTATACATTCTTGCCTCAAGTTGTAACCTGCTTACACTTAAACTTGTTTGATTTACATGTGGGTTGTTACCTTATTTCCCTTCATCTTTGTTAAGATGCTTCAAGTTGATGTTATCTTATTTGTGGTCTTGTAAGAACCTCTACCATGTTCCTTCTAGATATTGTAATATCTTTGTGCTTTCTTGGTTGTAACTATTTGACTTGATGGCAATCTTTGCTTGATGTTGTTACATTCTTGCATATCTCTTCTTGGTTGTCACCATGCTCTTTTATATGTCCACAATGTTTGAATTAACGCTTATGTATGCATTTAGCTTTGTTAAGTTATTCCCCAAGTGATGGAACTTGTTAGTTCTCATCCAGTTGCCTCATCTTTTCTCATTCCAAAGGAAAGTCTCTCTATTGATCCTTGAGTCATAGATAGCTCATTACTCTCCCCCTGCCTTTGTTAAGTCACCTTGAACCATAACTTATTTAAGTTAGAACCTATACCCATTTACACTTTTCTTTAAGTCTAGAAGACCTACCCCTTGTTAGGAGTATCTTTTAACTAGAACTTTAAGATAGAGTTTGTTAACTCTATGTAAGAATCATTGACATGATTACTTACTCCCCTCTTGGCTTTTGTAAAAGTCAATTCCTTTGAGTGTACAACATAGACTAGAGAGTTTTATTAAACACTATACAAGCATTGTTATGTTTGTTCCCCTTTGAACCTTGATCATAATCAAGTGTTCATCTATCCCTAGTGAGGTAAACTACGGTTGCTCTGATTCTATCCTAGTTAGGATACGTAGGTAGAGGATGTGATATCTTTGCAAGCAAATTTAGAAACTATCCCTAGGTCTTTACCTACACCCTTAACCTTTTACCCAATCCCAAACCATAGCAAATATTTAGCAAGTATAGCATACAAATAAACAAAAGGTTCCTGTAGAGTACTACATATGTTTAGGATGTGAAATACCTACCCTAGGCATAACCAACCCCCAATCCCCGATCTCTTAGCGTTGTTGTTACATCGCACAAAATGTCTTTCTTTCTTTAACCTTTCCTTTGGATAAATCAAAGTCCGGTTGTAAATTTAAAGAATTAAGATTTAAGTTAATCAATAGCTTGGTATCACGATTCTCACCACAACAGCAAGGAATTTCATGTGAAAGTTGAAGATGTAGCAATTGTGACCATGTATTTTGTACTAGCTTATCAACATAATGTATGGGCTTTGGACTTTTCGTATAAATTTTGTAAAACAAAAATGTAATTGGTAATGGGCTTCTAAAAATAATAATAATGATTCTTTTTTGTATACGTATTAAAAAATGGTAATGAAAAAAAAAGATGGGCTTTGTATTATTTTTATAACTTGGGCTTTTTATTTTATGAAGAGTTTTTTTTATATGGTGCATGATAATGGACTTGGACAATATTTGATTTGTAAAATCAATAAAAGTAGGGATTTGATATGGATTATAGTGGTTTGGAAATGGACTCAAATTGGGAATGAAATCAACAATTGAAATGGTAAATTGAAAAATGGAAAATGAATTAACGTTGAGAAACCATGAACCAATCTTAGACTTTTGAACTCAAAACCATGAACCCGTTCTCAAAAAATGAGTCACACATGGATCAGTTCCCAAATCAATTTTGAATTTTTCCACCTGCATATTGAGGAACTAAAATCCTTATTGTGGACTTTCTTGAATCATGTCTTTGAAAATTAGGACTTGAAATATGGACTACACAGCACCAAATCCTGATTGGAGCCCTTCAGGATCTTTAATTGTGAAAGAATTGATAACCTGACATAGCTTGACAATTTGATCCACACAGATGAGTTATCATGAAACCAAATACTTGTCTGCCCACACACTCCTGACTGGATACCCTCAAATGAAGCACAAACTTAGGCAATAGGAAAACAACATATTTTTTTGGATTTTTTTAAATAATTGTCAGTGGACGAATGTACAAATAAAAGTTATACACAGGTAGGACAAATTTGGGGTATGACAGATGCCGCTATCTAATTGGCTTAGACCTAGTAAGATGAACTTCTACGACTTTCGTTCTTCAAGGTAGAAGTCAATAAGATATGAAGAAGACTCCGAATTTTTCCAAAAGGAAAGAAAAAGCTTAGGAAGTGGAATAACATATCAATGTCGACCCTCGAGTGGACACTGAATAACTTACAAATGTCGTTATCACCAAAAGGATGATAACAAAAAATCTGACACCAAAAGGATGACAGGCCTATCACCAACAGGATGATAGTAAACACACGCATAAAAATATCTAACACCAAAAGGATGGCAGACCTATCACCAAAAGGATGATAGTAAACTCACACGACTCGACTTGCCATCACCAAAAGGATAACAATAAGTACACACACGCACACACAGACCTTTCACCAAAATGATGAAAATGAGATCAAAGCTTGCTATTACCAAAAGGATAATAGTAAGCGCATGCACACACACATAGACCTTTCACCAAAACAATGAAAACAAGGTCAAATCTCACTATTACCAAAAGGATAATAGTAAGAAAACACTGGTATATGATGTTGTCATTCACCAAAAGGATGACTCACAACCCAAAGATCCATGAATTACCGACACCAAAAGGATGACGAATCTACCACCAAAAGGATGATAGAGAACACACTCATAAGATTCTGACACCAAAAGGATGACAAACCTATCACCAAAAGCATGATAGTAAACACACGCAACGACCCTTCACCAAAAGGATGAAAGTAAGGTCGAAACTCGCTATTACCAAAAGGATAATAGTAAGCACACTGATCCATGACACTAAAAGGATGGCGAGTCTATCACCAAAAGGATGATAGAACATAAACACAAGCAAGAAAATCTGACACCAAAAGGATGACAAACTTATCATCAAAAGGATGATAGTACATGCACACAACTCGATGACCCTTCACCAAAAGGATGAAAGTGAGGTCAAAACTCACTATTACCAAAAGGATAATAGTAAGCACACAATAATTTCTAACACCAAAAGGATGACAGACTTATCACCAAAAGGATGATAGAAAATTTCTGATTTGATAATTGCCAACACCAAAAGGGTGAAAGATCAAATTGAATTGACAAGATTTGGCTACCATCAAAAGGATGGTAGTAAGGAAATTGACAAAAGGTCAAGTTTGATGGATATATGATAAGTGAGGCTTATTTGGAGACATCAACAAAAGGTTGAAGCAAAGAAGTCACAGAGAAACATCATCCTTGTCAACAAAAAGGTTGAAAGGAGCCCAACTCAATGAGGAACACCCACTAACTCGGAGAAATGCTACTAGCTAAGCTGGGGATGACGACTTCATCAACAAAAGGTTGGGGATAACAACTCAATGGGGAACACCCACTAACATGCTTGAAGATCACAACTCCATCAACAAAAGGTTAAAGTAAATTCCATGAGAAACGCCCACAGACTTGAAGAAGACGCCCCTGGATGGGCTGAAGATCATCTTGGAATCTCGACTTCATCAACAAAAGGTTGAAACAACTTTGTGAGGAACGCCTACAGATTGTTGAGGATGCCCCTGGCTGGGCTGGAGACCACCTTGGAATCTCAGATTGATTAATAAAAGGTTGAAACGACTTCGCGAGGAACACCCACGGGTTTGAAGAAGATGTCCCTAGATGGGATGAAGATCTTGGAATCTCGAGATTGATCCTGAATCTTAATCTAAACATGTATGAATGCTTGATTTTATAATGATATTCCATATCAGATGGAGATGCAATGAAAATGATGACATGCGGAGATGCAAATGCTGGGGAAGTATAATTTGTCTTTTTGTATGCATATGATGCACATGATGCTTATGATATTGAATGTGATGCATATGATGCGTATGATGGCAGACAGATGATTAGATATGTTTTGAGAAGGTGTCATCATGGTGTACTTTTGGTAGTTGCCAATGGGGATTGGTATTTGAGTGGTGGGGGTTTGATTTCCTCGATACTTAGTCTATTGAAGACACCATGATTGAAGATGTTCTTGATGCTCCAAGTTTGATCACTTGATGATAAGTTGTGGTGTTTGCCTATGAGGGAACCATAACTCTGTGCTTGATGATTAAGATGGCCTGAATATAATGAGAAGATATGCCCTCTGCAACTTGTCTTGAAAGAGGTCTCCTTGAATGGAAGATCTTAGGTGTTACAATGACATGATTTTCCCCAGCGTCTGAACATTTTAATGGTATGCCCCTGATTAACTAGTTTTGAAGTGACTTGACCTTTGAAAGCTAAACTTTGATGTGCTTTGAGACAACTTTCCATGGTTGAGCTTTTGAAGGATTTACCCCTGATTGAGGATTTTGAGGGAGTCTTGATTCGAGTCGACACCACTGAAAGTTCAAGTTCCTCTTTAATTGCCCCTTTTTGGAGTGCCTTTGATGTCTAGCACTAGTTTGCAGTTAAAATTTCCTATTTACAAATGGTAATCTTAATGCAATGTTCATGCAAGTTTTGAAAAAAAAGAGTCGTTTATTGGAGTGTCGTGATAATGTGAGACAAATGGATCGTTAGTACAAACTTTGTGCTGATTTTGCTAGTGCGTGAAAGATATAGCAAGGAATGACACCAATACTGAAGATTAGCAAGCATGTGGGGAGTCAGTTTACACAACCTTGCAATAGTATGCTTTCAGAATAAACCTCGCCTCAATTAGGTCTTTTGAGGGTTGTAACGTGGTTTGGTTCACGGTTTATGAAACAAAGGATATTAGCCTCAAACTTGGTTTGTACCCACCCCTTCTTCGTGATGATCTCTAGTCCTATGTTCAGTGAATTCTGCACATGTTTGTCTTCTAAAAGGGTTGACGGTGTAAGAGTGATGACAAGGTTTACACGAAATGGAAGTCACCTTATTTTGTTTTAAAGGATGTCAGTGACCTTTTTTATTTTGGTATGGTGGTCACTGGATCTTATTTTGTTTTTGGTAAGGATTTGAAGACCTCTTTTAATTTTTCTTTTTATCCCTAAATTTTGCATGGATTGATTTCGCTTTTCGAGTCCATCAGGATTACCTTGATTTTTGCCTAAGTCTCCTTTGAGGTGCTCAACTTAGCAGGTTTTTTTACTTTTTTTTTACTTTTGACTTTGCTGGAGGATTGTGACTGCTAAGTCATGGTTATTGATGAAAAACCGACATGTCTTTTGGATTCTCCCTTGTGATTGAGTGTGTAATCAAGTTCACTGAACACTATCATGCCCTAGGTTGAGTGTAAGAGTTTGTAGATCTGAAGGAAATTGCTACTTCATGGCTCAAAATGGTTAACTAGGGATTAGCTCCTTGTCTCTCTAGTGTTTGGGGAATTGAAATAATGCATGTACATAATCGGTAGGATTTTGTCTGAAAGCATACAGTTTGCAATTATGAGTACTTCATTTTCATCATCATCCCTCTAACCATTTCCAAAACAACAGTTGATCAAGAGAGTGAAGTGGATAAATGTGTCGGTGCTTTGCAGTAAATGAAAAAAAAAAGAGTAAATATGACATAGCTAATTCAAAACATGCATAATCACCACATTAATAAAACCAAATACGAATGACAATGTTTAAACTAAATAGTAATTAAACAAACAAAGACAAAATACAAGAATGCAAATGATGGGATGGCATGACGATTTCCTTCTTCGGGGAGATAAACTTGACTTGATGCTTGAACTAGCTTTGACCTGATGATGGCACTAGCTCGGCGGTGGCATCGAGTTATTGATGACATTCGGAGACTTCCCATTGAATGTGAGAGCCTTTTAGTCAACCAGGTCTTGCACTTTGGGTTTGAAGGCTCGGTAGTCCTCAATTGTGTGCTCTAGAGCGTCCTCATGAAACTTGCATTGAGCATTAGCATCATAGTTTGGAGGAATGACTGTTGGCGGAGCTAGGTCTCTCGGGGTAATCACCCTTTTCTCCATCAATCTAGTAAATATTTGAGCATACGTCATAGGTAGACGATCAAAGTTCCTATTTGGCCTCCTTGTCCTCTGTTGATTTAGCTGACGCTGTTGTTGAGCGGCTCGCTATTGTTGATTTTGAGGTAGATATTGATACCCTTGCTGATGATATAACGGTTTGCTGAGGACCTGTTACTGAGGCGTTGGAGCTTGAACAGGTGGCTGATAAGGCATTGGAGCGTATTGCGCAACAACAACATACGAATATTGAAAGTAAGGGATTTGATAAGGCATTGAGGCAGGAGCTTGTTGATGAGCTTGCCCTTTATGAGCAGAGATGGTGTTTTTTTGCCCTCCTTCTTCTTGTATTTATTGAAAGGCTTATTGGCTCTAGTCTGACTGCTAGAACCTCCTTGGATTTTTCCGTTTTTCATACCTTCTTCAATATTCTCACCAACAATTACTAAGTCATAGAATCCGGAAGACACAATACCAATCAACATTTCATAGTATTGGCCTTGCAAGGTACCCATGAAGATGTCAATTTGTTCACGATCAACCCACGGTGGATGCACTCCTTTAGCTAAATCTCTCCAGTGTTATGCGTGCTCCTTAAAGGATTCGTTGTCTTTTTGTATTGCTTAACAAGAGCTTCAGCTAGATCAGCCCAAGTGTGTGCACTGCTACGCTCCAGTTGCATATACCACTCGAGTGGTGCTCCAAATAAGATATCTTGGAAGTAATGGATCATCAACTTTTTGTCTCTGGCACAGGCAGCCATCTTTCAGCAGTACATCTTTAGATGAATGTTGGGGCAACTGAGACATTTGTACTTTGAGAATTCTGGCACCTTGAACTTGGGAGGTGTCATACTCTAAATTTTAACCACAAGAATTCACACCATTGTGAAAATCATCACCATAATATGGATGTATTTTCATACCTCACCAATCTTCTCAAAGATTGTTGAGTATTCACCTTAACCAAGGATTAGGGTTTTGAGCCCTCTCAAAACATTCAGGGAAATGATCAATCAAGAATTAACACGATCTTCAACTTGTAAAGCCTCTCAAACATCCATTAAGGATCAAGGGATCCTCCCCATCAAGAATTTAGCACAATATTGCATCATTTCAAGTTGATCAAGCCTCAAGATCACTTGTGTCACCAAATTAGAGTTTTGGTCGACCAAGGCCTCTAGAGGGAAATTTTCATCTGGGCATGAGCCAATAATTCAATACATGATTCAAAAAGCTCAAAAGAAACTCATGAGTCCATTCATAAGTTCAAAATAGCCTTCGAGGTTTGCATCTACCAAAAATCAGGAATTAGGGTTTTTGACCTATATCAACCCCTAGGTTGACTTTTGAAGTAAGTCATGATCCAAGACCTCAAGATATGTTTCAAAGACCTTAAATACATCATATTAATCCACTTACAAGATTAGATTGATTCAAAGAACTTGATTCATAAGCAATACAAGGATTCAAATTCATCTGTCCCACAAACTAGGGTTCTTGAGAAAAAGCCAACCATACCTTTGATTTTTGACCAAGACATGATCTCAAACCTTGGAAAATGACTCAAGACACTAAAAAAGACCTTAGACTCCATCCTTGATGTGCAAATAGGCCAAGGGTTTGATTTCATAAGAAAATCATAAAGTTCAAAATTCATCTGATACAAAAAGTCAACTGTGCCCAAAATCAAGTTTGACTTTTGAAGTTTTTGGTCAATCATGGTTTCTTTAAGTCAAGAATGATGTTAATATATGATTTGGATCATGACCAATCAAGTAAAATCAAGAAAAGTGAGGTTACTTGCAAAAGGGGAAACCTTGAGAAAATTGAAATTTCACTAATTATGGAAGGAACTTGATTTTTACCCAACTTTGTAAGGCCATAACTTGTGATTCAAGCAACCATTTTCTCCCATCCAAATCTCAAATGCTAGATCTTACATACAACAAGTTTGCAAAGTTGAGGTACCCCCAAAATATGCCTAGATTTTGAGATATGAAGCATTAAAGTTAGGGTTTCATGAGATTTGGAACTTTGACACTTATAAATTTTTAGGCAGAACCTCCCTCATGTTTTGCCTAACTTTGAAGGCATTTTTTTATCATGATCCAAGATGAGTCAAGACCAAATGTAAACATCAAATTTGAAGTATGATATACAAGCTTTCCAAAGAGTATAAGAACATTCACTAATTCAACTTGAGCAAGTAGTTATGAACCTTGCAAAATAGTATTTTCATTCTGATTTTCCAAGACAGATTGTGCATACCACTTAATTTTGACATTTTAATGACTATGCAAGCCTTGTCACCATACAAGACAAGTATTAAAGATGCAATGCACCTGTCATCTGTAGAGGAATCATACCATAGTGCCTTATAAATCAAGAATCTCATCCTTTAGGCATGTGGAAATCAATGTTGCAAATCCAAAATCCAATTTTGTTATATGGCATTGAAAGGATACATTTAGGTGGCATGAATCAGCTCATATCAGTCCAAATGAGTCAAGACTTATCTAAGAATCAGAAGACTCAAGGTCTGCAAGTTCAGTTCAAGTCAATGGCTAGAAGAGACTTTGAACACCTAGCCATATCCTTGGACAATAGGGTGATCCAGCCCCTATTCACTATTCCTTGCAAAACAAACCTCATCTACTATAAATAGATGTCATTTCTGGTTGATCAAAACACACCAAAACAATACCACAACCTTGTTTTCTCATTCTCCCTCTCCTGCTCAAAATTTCAATGTTTCAAGGATTAAACTTGGAATTCTTAAAACCAGAGCCTAAACCACTCAAATAACCATCCAAACACATCACAAATAATCCATTGGAGGTGTTCAACCACTGACCTTCATGTCAATTCACCAAAATCAGAAAGTCAGCCATCAAAACCTCAAATTTTGACTTTTCTGCATTTTTCAAGCCATGTCTTGATTCAATCTATTTCAAAACCAAGCAACACCTCAAACACACTCTAATATTTTTCATATTTTTTAATAATTATTTTTGTTAATCAATTTTAATTATTTTAAAATGATTTTTTACAAAAATATCACTCATATATTAAAATATTTTATTCACCCAAAAAATCACAAAAAAGTAATTTTTATTTGATATATTTTAAATAGTTTTAAATGTTTTAAAATAATTTCTTTTTCTTGATATTTTTAAATCAAAATGATTTTAAATATTCATTTGGACAAAATTCTTTTTCATAAACCTTAATCATTTTTTATAACGTGATTAATGATTTTATTTGATAAAATTATATATATTTTATTTGATTTTTCTTTGAAAAATATCTTTAAAAAACATGAAATTATGGTTTTGTTTTGATTCAATCTTTCAAACATTATTTCAAAAATCATGGGCCTCTATTAGAGAGTAAGACCTAACCCCCATATGTACATAAATAAATTTTGGGTCTCTACTATAGTATAAGTCCCACATAATCTTTTGGTATCGCAGTGCGATCATTGTTTTCAAAAAAACCTCCATGGGCCTCTTCTTAAGTATAAGCCCCAATCTTTTGTACATAGATCTTGTTTTAAACAATAAACAACCTACATAGGCCTCTCCTTGAGTTTTAAGCCCCATGCCTATGTTTTCAAAATCATCTAGGCCTTTCCTTGAGTTGTAAGCCTCATACCTCTGTTTTCAAAATCATTTGGGCCTCTTCTAGGAGTGTAAGTCCCATCTCTCTGTACATAAACTTTGTTCTAAATCACATGGTCCTCTGATAGAGTGTAAGATACAACACCTTTTGTAAATAGAAAACCTTTTAGCTTCATTCATCATGGCCTTTGTACAGGATACAAACAATCATTTGGGCCTCTATCTGAAGTGTAAGACCCAACACCTTTGTTTACTTAAAGATCAAGTCATTTTCAAAGTCAAAACTTTCTTCAATTTCTCAAAAGCCTAACTCAGTCTTGAAGAATACATCTAATCAATCACAGTACACTTAGGTCTCTATCTAAAGTATAACACCCACCACCTTTTGCAATTCATTTCATACTTGCTTATATACTTGTTCATATCTTTGTATATATGCTTGTACATATCTTGTTAAGTTTCTCTTAGAATTTGAATCATTCTTAGTTTAGACTAGTTCAAACAATAGGATCCTCGTCAATGAATATAACTCAGTTCAAACTAGTTCCCCCCTGTACAAAGGAATTCTTATTCCCTCTACATTGAGTTAAAGCTTCTTCCTTCATGACATTTCAACTCTCTTAAAAAAGAAGATATGGCTTTGCTGGATTCCACGCATCCCAATTAAAGCAACTTCCCTTATAATCAATCCCCCAAATGTTTGTGATGAATAGGTGTGATATCTTCCTTTAGAGATGACAAATTCTCTCTCAGTCAAACTCTTTTAGCTTCAATCATGAGCTTTGAACAAAACACAAACTCTTTTAGCTTAAATCTTGGGCTTTGAACAGGACATAAACTCTTTTAGCTTCAATCTTGGGCTTTGAACAAGACACAAATACTTTTAGCTTCCATATTGGGCTTTGAACAAGACAAAACACTTTTAGCTCCAATCTTGGGCTTTGAACAAGACCCCAAACATTTTTCCTCCAATAGAATAGGATGAACTACGAACACTCTAATTTCTCTGTTTCCTTTTTGAGAATATGTAGGGATAAGATTGCGAAATTTTAGCGAGCGTACTAATAAAAAACTTTAGGTCCAGATACCTTTTCCAAAAACAATAGAAAATCCTAAAACAACAAAAACATTTCCTCAACCTCCCAAAGGAGAAACTTTCCTCACCTGACAGCAAATAGACTCAAGAAAGTAATTCAAAAAATAAAAACTGATGTAAATGAAGGTTTCTATAGATTACTATAGATACTCTGGGTGTTAATAGCTTCCCTTTGTATAACCAACCCCTGATTCCAGATCTCTTTGCATATATAGGGAAAACACTTGCACGCAGGGTTAGTTTAAGACATCTTTCCCTTCCTTTTAAGCTTTATAGGATAAATATAGAAATCATAAAATAGCACTAGGAACGGTAGTGGTCACGCTCCCATCCCCAAAGAAATCATAAACTGCGACAGAAAAATGTCGACTTCACTAGGGAATTTCCCATCCCCTAAGAGGGTTAAGCCTTACAATACATTTTTTTACTGTTTATTTGCTTTCTCATTTTATATCATTTGTTGTCATACTATCTGCTTATCTGCTATACTTGTTTAATTTACTATTATCTGGGAATGCGATTAATGCACATGTGGTGAGTTAGAGAGCATTTTTAGATAGAAGGTGGCAGACTCAGGAGGGCTTATAGGAAGTGATTCTCGACCAAGTTGACTTGAAAGTCCACCGAATCAAGGGAGGTACCCTTTTGGAATTATTGATGTTGAACGAGCAAGTCGTGAAAACATTACTTTTTCTAATTGGCACCCTTGAGACTGAGGATTATTAATCATTTAACCACTTAACCATTAGGTAGTGCGGTGACTATCGAGAATAGTTGATACGCAATACTACACTCAATTGAGATTCATCCAAGGGATATCACAGCTCTCATGAGTAAGTTGGTTATCTATTAATATTCTTAAGAAGCATCAGTGATTTTGGGAACCTTGTTAGAACCTGTTCTACAGGTATAAAATTGAACCCTAGTATACACCTTGGGGATGGGTAGATCCATGGATCCATGCTCATGACGCTAAACCATTAAACCCACATTTTCAAATGTTTTTGTTTGATGCATTCATGCATTTCATTCATTCCTAAAAATAACCTAAAAAAATCTTTTTCTAAAAGAACTACAATAATCATTGCAAATATCAGAAGTTGTGCTATGGATTTTGGTAGAAGAAAAACTCACAAGTACACCTTCAAAATCCCAAAACTGGAAGTCTTGAGGAAATTGGGAAGGTTGATTACTAATCCAGAGGCTTTCAAAGCTAAGCACGAAGGGTTGTTGTCTCTTTTAAAAATCAATATGGTGGAAGGAATCCTGTCTACATTGATTCAGTTCTATGATCCAATATACCATTGCTTTATATTTCCAAATTATCAGCTCACACCAACATTGGAAGATTACCAGCTAAATTTCTGATGGAAAATGCCATATACTTCGCCAGCGTAGGAAACTTAACTGCTTTCGAGGATGTCTTTGTTATGCTCATGTATGGGTTATTCCTGTTTCCCAACATTCACAACTTCGTCGATGTCAACACTTTCAAGGTATTATCAATCAAGAATCCAGTCCCAACTTTGCTTGCAGATGTTTATCACTCAGTACATCTAAGGAATTTGTACAGCAGAGGGATGGTTACATGTTGTGTACCATTACTCTACAAATGGTTTATTTCCCACTTACCCAAATCTGCTGCTTTTTGGGATCCTAAGAGTAGTATGTGATGGTCGCAAAAGATTATGTCTCTTACCCATTCTGACATAGATTGGTACAATCGGGTCTATGACAGATTAAAAATCATTGACAAATGCGGAAGTTTCCCTAATGTACCTCTGATTGGTACTAAAGGAGGGATCAATTATCATCCGATGTTAGCTCGTCATCAGCTCGGATACCCGATGAAGGACATAACATATAAAATTTATATGGAAGGTATTTTCTTCAAGGAAGGAGAAAATGATAGAGCACTCAAGAAGGAAATTATGCATGCTTGGAAACATATTCATAGAAAAGGAAAAAAGTCTTTAGAAATGACAAACTGCGTCTCTACAGAACCTTATCTCCGATGGATGCAAACCAGAGCCATCAAATTGAAGATGCCTTACCCTCATCAGGAAGTTTTTCCCATGAAAGAGTTTATTCCCTACTTTATGAATGACACAGAAAAACTTTAGGTCGCTTTTAGCAAGGTCCAACGCGAGAAGAACTCTTGGAAGAATAAGTACGAAATTGTCAGCTTGGAATACACAAAGATCCAAGAACTATTGAGAAAGAAGGATGCTCTGATTGAGATATTAGAGAAACATGCTATAAAAAGTCAAGAGGAACGGAGAAGCTTACTCTCTCCTTTCACATGGCAAAGGATGATTAACCCGACAACGGATGAGGGGGCCCGATCAAAAAAGAGAAAAGGGAGTTAGCAACCAGCATCTGGACCTTCGTCAGGAAATCCCTAGAATTCATAGGCCTAGTTTTCCACCCTGCACTTTGTAAAATAATGTACTTTTCCCTGTAAGATATTGTATTTCTTTGAATTCAATTAAAAGTTTCATCGCAATATGATATTTGCAACATAATTGTTAAAAGTTCTTTTGAAAAAAAAACAAACAAAAAGATCATTCTCATTTCTCTGCATATCATTCATCATTCTTGCATTACACATCTTTGTCATAGAGTCTCACACATGTGTCACACCTTAGAGTCAAAATTTCTCGTTCGTACAATACTCGGTCCAACCGCCATAAAAAAATGGACGATCTTGAGGAAGAGAATAGAGAGTTGAGAGAAGAGGTCACTATTCTAAAAGAAGGTATGGAAAGATGCAACGAAATGATTGAATCCCTAGTAGCAACTTAGAATCAACAAGCTCAAAGGACGGTAATATCATAAATTGTGTCTGCACCAATATTTGAGGTACCCACCAGTCTTCCTCAGTACAATATGCCTAAAGGTTTTCGCTGGGGTATGCCTTTCAATTTTATACTTGAGAGATACATACCATAGGTCACAGAAGACCCAGAAGCTACATCCAGAACCTTTAGACCTGAAGGTTACAAACTTTAGGGGAACAAGGATTGAAGGGATACAATAAAGACTCCCATACTTGAACGTTACAAACTTCAGGTCATTGAAGCACCAAGACTTACTGCAGTGATGTCTATACCATAACCTGTGATACATACTATCCTAGAGGAATAAATTCTTCACACCACTTTCGGCAAGAATGAAGAAGTATACGAAAGAGTGAATGAATTCCAAGAATAGTTCTTAGAAATGCATAAAGAACTGCATGTCATTTGTAGACAGGACTTGTTTGACAAAGATGCCGCTGACCTCTGTTTGGTCCCTAATGTGAAAATATCGCACAAATTCAAGGTGCCCTACCTTGAAAAATACAAAGGAAATTCTTTCCCTCAGAGTCATCTGATAATGTACACTCGAAAGATATCTACCCAGACAGAAAACCAGCAACTACTAATCCACTACTTCCAAGACAGTTTAACCGGTGCCGCGCTCAAATGGTATATGGGATTAAACTGTGCAAAGATCAGTACTTTTAGAGATCTCAGGGCACCCAATAGGGACCAGCTCAGAGCAATATCCCATAAAGATAAGGAAACCTTCAAGGAGTACGCTCAAAGGTGGCGTGAAATTGCCGCCCAGATTTGTCCTCCCCTTATGGAGAAAGAAATGAAAAAAATATTCTTGAAAACCTTGAGCTCATTTTATTATGACCAAATGGTCGCAAGTGCACCTAGTGACTTTACCGAAATGGTAAACATGTGGGTACGCCTGGAGGAAGCTGTCTGAGAAGGTCGACTGATCAAAGACGCAGAGCCATCCAACAGAACTACTTTCCAAAATAAGAAAGAGCAAGATATCAACAATAGCTCTCAAGGTAAACAAAGGCGAAGATATCAACCTCGACAGGTGGAAGCAGTAACCCTTGTTATCAACCCAACGCCGACTCTGACCTATCAATCAAAAATTGCTCAGAGTCAGCCGAATCAACAATTATATCAACAAAGGCAACAACAATCGTCTTCCACGATTACCAGGGTTTAACCCCATACTAATGTTATATGCAGATAATCCTATTTATTTGTTCAAAGCTGATCATTATTTCCCTTATCATCAAGGAAGATCGAGGCATAACATTGAAAACTGCCCCGGCTTTAAATATGACGTACAGAGGCTCATCAAAAATGAAGTTTTATCTTTCAAAGATATGAATCTAAATGTCCAAACAAACGCGTTTCCGCAACATGAAAAAAAATCAGTGAACTTGATAGATGAAAGATTAGGAAACAATTATCAAATTCATGATGTACGCCTACTAGGGAAAAATTTGGTAAAAATAAATTACAGGCAAAGCGGATATGGCCATGTGCTATCTTACAACTATTATCAATGTGACATTTATTCCAAGAACAATCAGGGGTGCATCATCGTACAATCAGCTCTTCAAGAGCATATAGATCTAGGTTGGATCCAAGATCACCAGATTCGTGAAGTGAATATGTCCCATGAACATCCAGGCATTGTTCAAAATCATGATATATATGCGATGAATGTCAACCTAGTTACAATGCATTCAAGATAAAATCGGTACCACAATCTTCTGTTGCACGACTACAACGCTTGTTCAATTTTCTTAAAAGACAATCAAGGATGTGCTTTTGTATAAGAAGCCCTCCAACGTCAAATAGATCTAGGATGGATCCAAGACTACCATGGAAGGAATCATCATCAGATCAACATGATTCATATTTTTGACTTTCATTTAATGCATACTACCTTAGTAGATTTACATGCCAAGCAAGTCAGACTCGACTTTTTGTCCTCGCATAATTATCAAGACTGCAAGGATTGCTCCGAAAATGATCAAGGTTGTGCACTTATACAAAGAACTCTTCAACATCTGTTGGACCATTGGTGGCTTCCAATCTACTAGGATGAAAGCACACATCAAGTTAGCATAACCAATGGAAATCCAGACAAATATCAAAGTTGTGACATCCACTTGCTGGAAACGGATCTGGTCAAGATGCAATGCATATAGAGTGGGTACGGTTGTATACCACCTCACAATTATGAATGTTGCCGAGTATGCTCAGAAAATAATCAAGGATGCTACCTCGTTCGAGCAGCTCTCCAGGATCAAGTGGACCAAGGGGAAACCCAATTATGCCTAAATTCTCACTCAATCAACATGGTGCAAGATTTCCCCAAACAATATGTAGTTTATGACATTGAAAACATCGAAACATCATTGGTCAAATTTCACAAATGCTTGTGCGAACTTAACTACTTTGGTTCGAATCACCATGATCACTCATCTTGTAGAGAATGTTGCAGAAGCCGACAGGGTTGCCTCCTTATCTGGAATGAGATTCAAGAACTGTTGGACAAAATAAACATTAGAGTTATCAATGAAAGAAATCCTGTTAATTACGGAATTAACGAGGATGTTTTCACCATAATTCCTCTGCTCAATGAGCCAAAATGCTTGGAGATCCCGTTCGACAGTGGGAAAATTTCCAATATTCACAAGCTGGAACCAGTTGAGGTTACTTATGATAGTCGAAAGACCCTGATAACCCTTTGGTCATCTACTTTCTAGGCCCAATGACATACGAGTCAGAGAAATCTATTCTGTACAAATATGGTGCAACCATAATAGAAGATGGAAAAGAAATTCCACTGCCATCCGTTGTCAAGATTGCTGATATCAGTCGAGTCACCCGAAGTGGCCGAATTTTCAATAGAGGAGTTGGAGAACTTGCAAAAGAAAAGGAACCTCAAGCTAAAGTTCCTAATAAACCCATTAGTCAATCCAACAACATAGAGCTTATGAAAAATAACGATGAAATGTTGAAACTCATCTAGAGAAGTGAATGCAACATTGTGGATCAACTATTACAAACTCCTTCTCGGATATCAGTGTTATCTATCTTGCTTAGTTCAGAAGCTTATAGAGAAGCTCTACATAAAGTCTTGGAACAAGCCTATGTAGAAGAAGATGTGGCAATATTTCAGTTTGACAACATTATTTCCAACATCACTTTCTGCAACAATTTGGGTTTCAGTGATAAAGAACTTCTAGAGGAAGGCAAGAATCATAACATGGCACTCAATATCACAATCAACTACAGAGACGATGCTTTAGCCAGCGTACTCATAGACACGGGTTCATCCTTAAACGTCAGGCCAAAATCAACTCTAGCATGGTTATCTTTTCAAGGCGCCCCCATGAGAGGTAGTGAGATCATAGTCAAAGCTTTTGACGGATCCAGGAAGACAGTTATTGGAGAAATCGACCTTCCTATAACCATTAGTCCCCATACTTTCCAATTCACCTTCCAAGTCATGGACATCTAAGCGGCGTACAACTATTTATTGGGACGACCTTAGATACATGAAGTAGGGGCAGTCACTTCGACACTTCGCCAAAAGTTGAAGTTTGTCAAGAACGACAAATTGATCACTGTATACGGAAAAGAAGCTCTAATTGTGAGCAACCTATCATCATTCTCATATTTATAACTAGAGGAGGTCATTGGAACTCAATTTCGAGCACTCTCTGTGAGCAATGAGAACCATCAAGAAGAAGGAATATCGATTTCCTTGTACAAAGATGTCCCCAGACAGATTTCTATATATTCGATGTGCGAAGGCTTCTCTGCAAACTTCGCACATCGAATTCTTGTCCAAATACCTACTACCTCAAGTCTAGAAGTGTTCGCTAGACCTTCGCTACCTCTTTGCTCCAGCGAGTTGTTCGCTGCCTCTTTCGCACAGCGAACTTAGGGCCTCTTTCTTTCTGGATGAACAGTACATTGGGTTTCCTGGCCTTCGCTGCAAACTTTGCTGTGCGAACTTTGTGAAGTTTTCTGGCAAGCTTCGCTAGCAAGTTCGCTGTGCGAACATGCTGTTGTTTGCATGCTGACTTGGTTTATTTGTTATCTTTCTTGTGTCTTACTCTTCAATTTTCCATGCCTAATTCCTGCACAATAACACACAAATCAAAGGAACCAAGATATTTTCACATAATGGTGCAAATCAACCAAAGCAAGAGTGATTCTCACACAAAATCTACAAAAAGGAGTGAAAGATGCCCACATTTGGTAGTTCAAATAAGCAAAGTTGGGCATCTAACAACTCTCCCTATTTAGATCTTTGCTTGCCCTCAAGAAAAGTATGTCTCTTGATGAAACAAGAGGATTTGCTCGAGAATAATATTTCTCTAAGAATGGCTTAAGCCCGTGTGTATCCAGACCCCGGCTTTCACCGGTTTTATTGGCTCAAGCCCGTGCGGTATCCAGACCCCGGCTTCCACCGGTTTATCTCCTGAGCATGTGCGGTATCCAGACCTCGGGTTGTGATTTGTTTTGCTCGTGAGGTATCCAGACCCCGAAAGACTATGGTGTTTCCTTTAACCTATGTGGTATCCAGACCCCGGTTAGCATCATTTCATCCCTTTAAGTTCGAGTCGTATCCAGACCCTAGCTTATAGTGTTTGACTCTTACGCCTGTGTGGTATCCAGACCCCGACTGATGGTTTATCTTGCCTATATGGTATCCAGACCCTGGCAGATTATAAAATTTTCTCTCGCATGTGCGGTATCCAGACCCCGGTGGATTGTGATCTTTGATGGATGCGTCCATCATACCTTTACCTCTCTCCAACAGAGTTTTTATCTCAACTACTGTTTATTTTTGCGGTTGAAAAATTTCCGGGTTCTTGGTATTCAACTGTCTTTTACCTTGAATGTTTAAAATTCGTTCGCTTTTCATCCCTTCAGGTCCAAGTCGCTTGAATAGGAGCAGTTGTTGCACCCCAAAATTTGACCAACCTTGATTTTGTTTTTGGGCTTATGTTTCATTGGATTTTAGCATCTTGCATTTCTTCATAGCATTGTTCTTACAGGGGATCAAGTGTTTGTATGTGTCCTATCCAATAGAAGAGCCTTATTAACCACAAGCTCAAGCATAGGCATTAGTAGAGGTTGTTGTGTGTGTGTCATCATCATGAAGATATCTGAGCTCCTAGAGAGGAGAGGTGTGATACAACATTGTTAAAGAACCATCAGGGGGTTCAAGGGATTCATGAGGTATTTTCATTGGTGTAAACATGAGGTAGAATATTTTTGAGTACCTCAGAGGTCATTATGGAGTTGGAATGGTCACTCAGTTCATCTAAGCAATGCCTAGGCAAAAAAAATGGTGAAATTAGGGTTTCACTTTTAATAAGGCTAAACTTGTTTTTTTTGGAGCAAAACTTGTTTCCATGGTCTTCCATATGTCCTAAGGTGTTTGGAGGTGAGAGATTGATCATCAATTTTAATCAGAAGAGCTTCAATTGATCATTCAATTAAAAATCAGGAGATTTGGGGGAAAAGTCAATTGTGCAGTGAAAAAAGTCAACTCTTGACTTTTTGAGGTCAAGATCATGTTCCTCAAGTTCAATATGACCAATGGATGGAATTTGATCAAGAAAAGTCAAGGGAATCATGAAAAATCAAGAAATGTTGAAAGTTGTCATCCTGAGATATTAGGGTTTTAGAAACTTTCTATTTTTGGAAAGTTTTATGGTTGAACAAACCATCTTCAAGGCGATTTTTCTCCATGATCAAGGTTTCAAATGAACCTTTGGCCAACATCAAAATTGTTCCTTGTATTCCAAGCTTTCTTTTGAGTACCAATACATAATCATATTATACTTGGAACTCTATTTATGATCAATCAAAGTTGGGGATTTCAATGATTTTAACATTGCCAAGATTGGACAGATTTTTGCACCCCTATTGCAAGTCAATTTTCAGCACTTTCTTGATGTCAAATGGAACTTAGTCCCAAATGAAAGTTGTATACCTTGTTTCAAGCTTTCCAAAAAGTCCTAGAAGTCCTCCATATGATTTGTGAAGCTCAAGTTATGGAAGTGCAAAGTTGGGAAAAAGTAGGCCAAAATCCATAACTTAGAATTTTTTTCGTAAGTTATTTATAGGCAGCTTACATGGCATGATTCTCAACATCATTTTTCATGGTCTTCCAATTTTCAAATCAAGATGAGTCCAACATGAGAATTGTTCTATGTCATGCACTCTTTCATATGAGCACAAGATCTAAGCAAAATGAGTTTTGTGCACAAAGTTCCATTGCCCCAAAGTTGATGGTTTGAACTTGTTTTTAAGGCACAAATTATGCAACATGTTGGCATGACCTTGAACTTCTTTCATGTAGCACTTCCACTCCCTAATTCATGCGCATGGTTTGGTTTTGGAGCCTACCAAACATTTCCATATCAAGACCAACACATAGTGTACTTGCTTGCACCATTTTTGAATTTTCTTACCAAACAAGGCAAAGACAAGTTTCCTCTTGTTCTGACCATTATGCAGCCACACCATATTGCTTTCTCACTAAAACAAAACCATCAAGATACAAGCATGCTCGTGTGAGGTATCTTCCACACCATTGATTCAAGAAATCACAATTATGCAACATCTCACCCCTTCATTTTTTACCATGGTAAAAGTCTCCAAATCATTGTTTTTACTTCATATTTAAGCTAACGAAGAACCCTAGACAACCCTAGCCACCATTTGAAGAAAAAATCAGAATTTCATAAGTTTGCAACCTCTGAAAAACTTCTTCGAAACTCACTCATCTTGGAGCCATTTCACAAGTTCTTTCACATTCCATCATCACCATAACAACACCTTCAATCTGCAAGCAAAAGGACCCTCATTTGAACCAAAACACCAAAGTTGAGTTTTCCACACTTTCTGAAAATCTCTTCAAAGCTCTCTCGTTTTTTAACCATTCATCAAGTCCTTCATCAAACCATCATCACCTCAACATATTCGTCCAACTGTTTGCATAAAAGAGGGACTGTTGACATTTTTCACTTAAGCTACTCAAAGTTGTTTGGAGATGTTGAAGAAGATTCAAGGTTATTCAAGCACACCATTGTCCTCCTTAAACATCAAGGATTCATTCTGCGCGTTTTGGTGAAGTTCCATCAAGCTCTGAAGAAGCAAAGGACTTTCCTCCACTAGGTACTTTTTCCAACTTTTTTTTCTCACATATTAGCCATGAAATAGATGCATATTGGGCACATTTGAAATCCTACATATGTAGGCAAGGTTTTTGCATTGTTTTGGTGATGTTTCATGATGTTTTACATTTTGACCCCCCAACTATTTTGCTTCAAAACTCATTGAAGATGATGTTATTTTTAAAAATAGAGGGCAGACTTGGATTCTACGTGGAATTTTGAGGGGGGTAGGGTCTTGATTGCACGTTTCTAGGTGGTTAGAACCCTAGCTCCGGTGACCTCTCACCGGAGAAGACGACCGGAACTAGGGTTCCGGCATCTGAGAGGATGAAGATGGCATACGTGGACTGCGCACGTTATTTTTGTATTTGAATGATTTTGGTGTCACGTTCTGAACCAATCTTATTGCCATGTATGCACCAACTCATTTAATGAATGACACGTTGGATCTGGTTTGTGGTCTGGGCTTTATTTCATTTGCTTTTTACACCCCCCCCCCCCAGTTGGGCCCATTTTCTTGATTTACACTGAAATCAGTTATAGCCAGTTTTACTCATTACACCCCCATGTGCGCCTATTTAATTTCATTTTCTTTTTATTTATTTGTTTGCTTTTAATTGTTTAAAAATAGTTTTTTTTTTAACTCAGAAAAATCCACAAAAAATATATTCTGACATTTTATTGTGTTGAGATATTTTTCACAATTTTTATTTTATTTTCCATTTTATTTTATTATTTTTAATTGAATTTACAAATTAGTGTGTTTTATGGTGTACACTCAATTTTCAACTTGCTCATTTGAACCTCAAATAAAACCCCCTATGACCAAACTTTTTATCCCACTTAGGTGATGGATTGAAGAAGTTTTGAGGGCTGGTTTGAGTCATTGTTGAGCATTTTTATTTTGACTTTGAGTTTACTTTATTTGCCCCTTGACTTATGCACGATAAGGTGGAGCACCATCAATCCTTGAATTATTTGGTGATGCCTTGAGTGGAATTACTTCATGAGGTTTTGGCTTCTGTTTGTCACTTGATTTAGCTACTTTTTATAATTTAATTGGCATTTATTGAAGCTTTCTCCTATTTTTAGTGAATCTTGCAAGTCAAGTCACTTTTAGGGTTGTTTTACATGCTAGTTTTGACCTAATCTTTGGGATATAATCATGAGTGATCCCTTGAGCACCTCTTAAGCCTTGTTAACTCATGTTGACATGCTTGAGGTGATGCCTTGCTTGTTAGAGGTCAAAAGTATGTGTAACTTGCATCATAAGTCACTCTTGAGTCATGCTTCTCCACTTGTTTAAGTGTTGAGATTGTGTTAGGACTTTGTTTCCTTCACTTCATATGATTGTGATTATGCTTTGCTTCTTATTTGTTGTTTGAATTTGGATCATTTACTTTGAGTTTCACTTCTACCTCAAGAGGTTTATTACTTGTCCATGTTGGTTTGGGTTTATCTTTTCTGCTTTGAGTATTGTTGTTTGCACTGCTTTTGTTTGCATCATTTTGTTTGAGTCTTAAGGATGGTGGTTGAGATGTGCTTGTGGTGGTGTCTGCCCCACACTTTTTCCTCCCTCTATTTTTTATTTGTTGCATCTTCTCATTGTATCTCATATCTTTTGTTTTGCTTTGCATGTTGACTTGTTTAAGTCAACCTTTTTTCTTTCCTTTCACTTCATCTGTGATTGAGTTATTTAGTGTTTACTTGGCCTTGTGCCATGATCCCCCTAGGATTCCTAGTCCCTCCATTTAGGATGGGAGTAGGAGAGACATTAGGTGTTCAATCCTATGCATGATAACATTAGGATAGTTCTTCCCTTTCATCCCAACTTTAGGAGCATTGTGTATGACAACATTAGGGTTCAGTTTCCCCTTAGTCTGTGTCTTTCTCATCTCATCTCCTAAACAAATTCAAAATACTTAATAAAGGATAACATATGTTGTATGTTACGAGCCTTAAGTACTTGAGGAATGATGGTTGGGCGGCCTCCTCTCAACTGTCTAGAGTGTTTAGTGTATTCCCTTTGGGCGATATGCGACACATTTGCTCTCAAGTCATAGTCTTTAGTGCAACATGGGTTACAAATCGTAACTCAATTCACTTCTTATCGTAAAAAACACAAAAACAAAAACATCAAACCTTTTTATCCTTCGGGATCATTTGAAAACCATTTTCAAAGAGAGTGTTGTTAACTCTTAGTTCTATCGTAAACGGGTAACACCTAAGTCTCTAATGGTTGAGCAGCAATACACCTAACTGCTAGAACGAAGGTTTAACCCAACTCAGTTAAAACACTTGAACCAATCTATGGTCGTGTCATCCCGAACTACGTTTTCTCTGATTTCTCGTACCAGAGGAGGATACGTAGGCACAAGACGACGATGTCTTGGTGAGAAACCCTCCCCCACTTTCACCCGTAGTTTCCTGAACTATGTTGACTCTGACTTTCCCATTGCACGAGTGAATACGTAGGCATAGGGCAACGATGTCCTATCAAGTCAGTTCTTTCTGTTTCCTCCCGTTTAGCAATAGCAGTCGTAGATAGTTTGTTTTTCACCCATAGACTAGACAACAAGCGTGGATCCCATTGAGTACAACAGACGTGAGGGGTGCTCATACCTTCCCATTGCGTAACCGACTCTCGAACCCAAGATTTGGTTGTGATGACCTATCTTTTCCCTTTTTCGTAGGTTTTCTCTGATCATTTCCTTTCCCTCTTTTGGGATAAATAACAAGCGGTGGCGACTCTTCTGTCCTTGTTGTCCCCTCTTTGCAGTGATGCGACAGCTGGCGACTCTACTGGGGACAATCTGTTCCGCTATGCGAGTCAATCCTAGCGCTTGTTTGCTTATGTCTTTGGGTGTGTTTGTGTGTATAAGTATTGCATTTGCATTTTTATTGCTATTTTGCATTTTTACTTTCAGCATTGGTATATATCATTACTGTTATGTTGTGCCGGGGTGTTCCAATGTGAGATAAGCCAAAACCCAGGCTTGAGTATAACCCTAGAATTAGAAGTGGAAAGTAGTGAGGATCTGCATGCTATGCATGCAATAATCCTCATGAAATTCGCGTTCAGACGAGGTTTTCTGTTGAAGACATCATGTCCTGTACTAGGTCGGGAAAGGGTGTTGGATCTGAGAGTTGTCGACTCTAAAGACCGATCATTTGGGAGTCAGCTAAGTGAGGCCACTTCGTTAAAATATGATGCCAAACCAGGAATGGTGAACGTATCATCGTTTCTCGAAATTCTGTGACGCTGACGACTGCATAGGATGCCAGACCTTATTGGAGATAGGTTCATGCCTGTGAGTGAGAGGGCTTTGCAGGAAACTTTGACCTCCAACCTACCCGATTATCTTGTCAATATAAGCAACTACAGTGGGATCCTTTTACTAGTACTATATGGCTTTCTCGCCAAAGCGAAGCGTTGGTTCATCTTCATCGGCAGCACAACAGTGTTGATCCTTTGTTGCATTTGCATTTCATGTGCATTTTTTCATTAACATGCGCATGTGTTTCAGGTATATATTCTCCTTTTGGTTCTAGTAGTCGGATCCACTGTTGTCATGGAGCTTGGTTTCAAGAAGGGAATCATTTACAAGTTCCCGGTACCAGATGTGAAGTCTTTGGTTGGTCTCGTTTCTAGAGTGGAGCATAGAGTTATGGAGGAATTCAAGTAGGAGTATGGGAAGATCTTAAGTTTTGTCTGCAAAGTCTCTCAATATGAGGTGGAGGGTCTTAACACGCTGCTACAATTTTATGACCCTTAGTTGCGTTGTTTCACTTTCCTTGGGTATGTCCTCTTACCCACCTTGGAAGATTTTGTTCAGTTGTTGGGATTCCTGGTCTTGGAAGAGATACCCTTCGTGCATTCTGAAGATGAGCCTAACTTATCCAAGCTAGCCCATTCTCTGCACTTAGATGTTTCTGAGCTAGAAGGAAAGATGACACAGAGAAGTGGGGTGCTTGGTTTCCCTTTACCATTCCTAATAAGAAGAGCCCAACACTTTGCAAAGGAAGGATGTTGGGTTGTCTTTAACGCAGTCTTGGCGCTCTGCATCTATGGGATAATATTGTTTCCCAATGTACCTGATTTTGTCGATGTGGACGCTTTCCACATTTTTGCTTCCAAGAACCCTGTGCCAACCCTTCTAGGTGATGTCTATCATTCCACCCATTACAAGAATGAGAACCGGCGAGGGAGGAGTGTCTCCTGTTGTACCTCGTTGTTGTACAAGTGGTTTATCTCACATCTACCAAAGTTCGGACCCTTTGTTGACCTTGCAAGCATTTTTGGTTGACCAGAAAGGCTTATCGGGTTAAGATCATAGAACATTGTTTGGTTTGACATAAACCTCTTGGGTGTAGAAATTGTTTACAGCTGTGGGGATTTCCCCAACATTCCTCTGATCGCGAGAAAAGGTGGTATTAATTACAACCCAGCTCTCGTTGTTAGACAGTTTGGTTATGCTTTAAGAGAACCCCCTAAGGATGAAGAAGTACGGGATTCTCTATACTTCACGGGTTTAGCTGATACTGCTACTCTGACTAGGTTGCAACAGGCTTGGAATAGCATTCATCGGAAAGAAAGGCTTTCTTTGGGCAAGGGTGATTCTAGAGCTTATGGGCCTTACATGGAACGGATTCAGGAGAGATTCGAGAGATTGTTGCTTCCCTTTCCAGTAAGAGATCCTTTGTATCCTTCAGTAGTTGTGGAACCTACGACAGGTAATGTGCAGAAATACAATCAATTATGGGCCGAGAAGGAAGATATGTGTAAGGCTAACGAAGAGTTGGAGAAGAAAATCATCCAGCTTAGGAGCGAGAAAAGTGAAGCCTTCTTCCTATCTAAGAAGCAAACAGAGTAAGTAAACAAGATGGGTAAGGAATTGACAAAGGAGATTAGCATCCGAGAACGAGTGGGTAAAGACATGAAGAGCGTCAGTGATGTCCTTAAGAGAAAGATGAAGGAGCTAGAGAAAGCCCATTTAGAGATATCCAAGTTCAACACCCAGTGGAACGCTATATTAACTAACAACAAAGAGAGGGAAGATAAGCTTCGTCAACAGGTTGATAGTTTGAGAGCTCAGCTTCGAGTCAGAATTGGGAAAGCTCCAGGTGAATACATGCGCCTACTAGAAAGCGACCGCAAACTCCATGAAGCTCTTGCAATGTTGGAGGAATACAAGCTGAGAATAGACTTGAAGAAACCCAGACTTGAAGACGCTTTTGGAGAGGATCCTTGGGAGGACTATGTTAAGGGTCTGCAAGTCACAATCAGTAAGAGGGATTTGCTCATTCAGGGGTTGATTGACAGACCAAATCATCCAGACACGAAGGAATTACTAGAAGAGTTCCAGACTCGATGTCGTACCTGATGCATTTTCCCTTTTATTTATTGTTTTTATATTGCAACCCTCCCCCACTTTCACCCGTAGTTTCCTGAACTACGTTGATTCTGACTTTCCCATTGCACGAGGGAATACGTAGGCATAGGGCGGCGATATCTATCGAGCCAGTTCTTTCTGTTTCCTCCCGTTTAGTAATAGCAGCCGTAGATAGTTTGTTTTTCACCCATAGACTAGACAACAAGCATGGATCACGTTGAGTACAACGGACGTGAGGGGTGCCCATACCTTCCCCTTGCGTAACCGACTCCCGAACCTAAGATTTGGTTGCGATGACCTGTCTTCTCCCCTTTTCCATAGGTTTTCTCTGATTTTTTCCTTTCCCTCTTTTGGGATAAATAACGAGCAGTGGCGACTCTTCTGTACTTGTCAGCCCCTCTTCGCAGCGATGCGACAACATGAAATATTGGTTGTGCTAGTTTTACTTTTTATTTGCTTTTTCTTAGCTTGTAATTTTGTGGCAAGGGATTTCATGTGAAAGATGGAGATGTAGCAATCGTGGCCATGTATCTTATAATTCATTTTGTAGTACTAGGTTATCAACATAATGTATGGGTTTTGGAGTTTTTGTATAAATTTTGTAAAACAAAAATGTAATTGGTAATGGGCTTCTAAAAATAATAATAATGGTTCCTTTTTGTATATGTGTTAAAAAAATGATGGGCTTTGTATTATTTTTGTGACTTGGGCTTTTTATTTTATGAAGAGTTTTTTTTTTATATAGTGTATGATAATGAACTTGCACTATATTTGATTTGTAAAAACAATAAAAACTAGGGACTTGATATGGATTTTAGTGGTTTGAAAATGGACTTAAATTGGGAATGAAATAAAAAATTGAAACGGTATATTGAAAAATGAAAAATGGATTAACCTTGAGAAACCATGAATCGATCTTGGACTTTTGAACTCAAAACCATGAACCCATTCTCAAAAAACGAGTCACACATGGATCAGTTCCCAAATAAACTTTGAATTTTGCCACCTGCATATTGAGGAATTAAAATCCTTACTGTAAACGTTCTTGAATCTTGTCTTTGAAAATCAGGACTTAGAAGCTGGACTGCACAACACCAAACCCTGATTGGAGATGAACTAGCCCTTGATGATCTTTAACTGTGAAAGAATTGATAACCTGGCATAGCCTGACAATCTGATCCACACAGATGACATGTCACGAAACCAAATTCTTGCCTGCCCACACGCTCCTAACTGGATACCCTCAAATGAAGCATTGACTTAGGCATGAATTTGGGGTATGGCAATGGTGCAGGTGTTTATTAATCTGAACATGTTTTTGTTAACTACATTGAATAGGGCATTCAAAGCTTTAGAGTTTCTAAGAGTAATTTCATATTCTTCCTTAGACCATAACTCTTCCGGCTTCAAAGACTCCTTCCCATGTTTATCCTTAACAACAGGATGTTCCTAACCTTTGATGATAGCTTTCCAGGTTTTTCTATCCATAGATTTTAGTAAAGCCACCATACATGCCTTCAGATAGTCATAGTTAGTGCCATCTAAGACAGGGGTCTGTTAACATTTCCTCCTCCTTCCTTATCCATATTACTAGAAAATATCTCTCTAGAGCTCACCTAAAACAGAAAAGGGTGTCTGCTCTGATGCCAATTGAATATCTAGCACTAAGTGGACATATGTCGTATACGATGTCAAGAAACTAGAATGTCAAATGCAATGTCAAGACATCATAATATCATAATTAAAGATGAACAATTTAAACAAAGTTGTTGAAAGTAAATAACACAAGAAAGTTTGTTAACCCAGTTCAGTGCAACCTCGTCTACATCTTGGGGCATCCAAGCCAGTAAGGAAATCCACTATAACAGTATTAGTTTGAAGCCTCATAAAACAACCTCTAGTTTACAACTTCTCACCTAATCACTATTTGTGATATTTCTACCTAGGAACTCCTAGATATGAGACCCCTCTCACTTCCCACCAGTCGCAAAAAATGACAAACTCAACAATAAAGAACACTCGAAGTCACACTTCCAAAGACACAAAAATTCACTCTTTGCTTAAAAGCTTATGAGTGAATACAACTCAAAATTCAGTCCAATTCAAGCATCTAAGAAATACATGAATGGATCACACTTAACATAGTCCAACTCTAATATCAACGTTATATACTAGTGGATCGCAAATAACAAAGAACACATTAAACCCTAAAAGTCTCCTTGCACACACACATACACACACACACACACACACACACACACACACACATACACACACACATGTGTTTGTTACTTATTTTATGTTTAGAAACACCCTTAAATAGCCTTCTAAAAATCTGGACTTGATGAGCAAATCGGGCTAAATTAAATAACACATCCATAATATTTTGGATAATAATATATTACTAAATTCCATAATATTCTGAATAATATATTATTAAATGCATTCCATTTCTATATTATTTCCTAAAGATCAGGTGCATATCAAATCTTCTGCAAGAACAAATCAAATTAAATCAAATCTCATGTTTACTTAAATGTCTCAAAGTCCATTTTTATGAAATACATACACTTTTGGCATAGACAGATATTCCTAAATTATCCTCCTTTGATTGCGACAACGTGTGAACTAAAGAAAGAGAGAATTCACACTTTAAATATGCCAAACCCTAATCTGTTGGTATAACATGTCCTAACCACATGTCACGATATTGTGTTGATCATGATGTCTGACCAACCTTTCAATACATCTGACTCAACATCTTGATATGGACTTGTTTTAACAAAATTCCTGTCAATCCAAAATCACAAAACTTACATGGTCAATGGCTCCAAAATGAAATAGATTAAGATCCAAAGAGGATTGACACAAGGGAACCCTCTTTCTCCCTTCTTCTTCCTCGTTGTCCGATAAGGCCATACTAGGCTGGTTAAAAGGGCTATTGAGCTTAGTCTCTTACTGGTTTTAGAGTTGGTTCCTCAAGCTTGTAAGTTTTTGATCTTTAATAAATATAGATGATACCTTATTCTTTATTGAAGAATTTCTGGGTCATTAAACCTGATCTTAGGGGATTCGAGTTGGTTTTAGGTTTTAGGGTTAATTTTCAAAAAATTAGTCTAATTGTGATTAATTTTAACACTTTCTTACTAGAGTCTGTAAAGGATTGTCTTCACTACATGACCGAGTCTCTCCCGTGTAGGTACCTAGCCCAGCCGAAGGGAGCCAATCCTCAGTATAAACTAACCTAGAAACATGTAATTTAATTATTGCATAAAAGATTTAACTCTTGGAGTTGAACGTATGTAAGTGTACAACATTTTTTCTCTTTGACAATAACTGTGAAAAGTGTCATATCTGACAATAATTACCAATTGTTCCCTAAAAGTGAAATAGTGAGAACACTTAGTAAATGTTTCTATAAATTACAAAGAATATTGTTTACCATATTTTTCGTTAAATAAAGAATTCAAAAAAGAATTGTACCAAACATAAATTACATGTAACTCTTAACGTAGCATAACGGTTATTAATTGTAATAGTGGTTATATTTAATTTAAAATTTTAAAAAAACAATCATATTTAACATATGTTACCTCAGCTAAATATGTGAAAATGGTAAGAGATTATTATGGAAGGTGTGTTTTGTAGTAGTGACTTTAATAAAAGTGAGTCCCAAAATAAAAATGAGCTAGTTCAGCCAAAAACAATATTGAAATGTAATAATCAGGAAAATATGAAAATTGTCGTAAGAATTGCATAAATTATACAAAACATAGTTTTCATAAATTAAAATAAAAATACAAGATGAAATTAAACAAAAAAACATAGAAAGAAGAGCTTGTTAGAAAAATTTAAGAATTTATTGAAACAAGAGAGATATCGAGAAAATGAAGAGTTATCAGAAATGAGAGAAGTATAGAGAGAAGAGAGTGATCTTGTGATGCAGATCAAAAATTAGTGATGAAATAAATTTTGATTTGAACCCATAAGGTAACTTGAATGGTGTTTTTTTGTGGAAAGCCTAGAAGTTGAAAGATTATCATTCAATAAAGGCTGAAGAACTAAATGTTTGAACAAACATTAAATTTGTACTATAAATGACATTCAGTTAGGTTTTGAAAGTTTTGGAAAATATTTTCCTCTAAAATAACATGTGACAAAAGGGCAAGCATGGATAGATTTGTTTCAATATTTAAATGTACTAATATGATGAGGAAGGCAACTTCATTGGGTGAATTTAACGGTTTTCAGTTCAATCATGATTCGCATTTTGAAATTCTCCAATTTTCGGATGATACCATGGTGATTAGCGATGGATCTTGGAGGAATTTATAGAGTATTAAAGAAATTCTTAGAGGTTTTGAATTGGTCTCAGATTTATGAATCAATTTGTTCAAAAGTAGGCTTGTTAGATTTAATTTGGAACCATATTTTGTTCAAGCGGGTGCATCTTTTCTTAAGTGTAATATTGGTTCACTTTCTTTCTATTTTCTCGACATTTCGATGGGCATTAATCCTAGACGAAAGGTGTTTTGGAAACCTTTGATGTCAAAGTTGAAGAAGAGGCTTTCTTCGTGGAATAGTAGAAATCTGTATTTTAGCGGTAGAGTGGTTCTTATTAACGCAACACTTTCCAACATCTCGATTTATTTTTTATCTTTTTACAAAGCTCCATCTGGGATCATTAAAGAGATTATCAAGATTCAATGATCATTCATTTGGGGTGGTCGGGATGATAAGAAGAAAATTGATTGGGTTAGTTGGGATTCGGTTTGTTTGTTGAAAAAGGATGGTGGTCTTGGCATAAAGCATTGCAGTCTTTTTAATTATTCTCATCTTTCTAAGTGGAAGTGGCACATTTTAAATGATGTTGTTGTCGTTTGATCTAGGCTATTGTCTTTTAGATATGGCGGAAACAACTTTGTTATTGGATTCATATTTCATGGTCTTTCTAATCTTTGCCTTTTCTCTATCGCTTGATGGTTATTGAGGAGGCGGTGGTGGTTTCCTTTAAAGTTGATTTTGGTTGATTTCAGTTTAGCTTTATGTTGGACTATATGGTTATGTCGTGATTTCATTTTTTTAGGATGGTTTTTTGAGTAAATTCGATGGTTTAGGAATTATTAAATGTTTGGTGTGGGATTGGGTAGTCATAAGGAAAAAATTGGAAAGTAGGTATTCGTGGTCCGAATGGTGTGTCACTCTGGCTATTGTTCTGGTTTAGTTTGTTTGGGTCTGTCTGTTTTGTTGTATTTGGATTTTTGTTTCAAGTTGTACACCCCTTGTACCAATTTAATATATATTTCTTATCCAAAAAAAATACTAATCTGAACTACTCATTACAAAAGGTCATGGTTGTAAGTTTATTCCAATGATGCAACCTAATTCACCATTTAGTATTGGGTGAAACAATGACGATTCAATGGTTACAATTCAACTATATAACTAATAAAATACAATACTACCAATTTCTCTAATTTACCCTCAATTATTGAAACCATTTACACTACAAAATTGACTAATTGGTATTTCACAAATGGACCCATTAAATCACACCAAAATTCTTTTAAAGCTTGGAACATGGCAACCATTTCCACACTACTTCCTTACTTTCTCTCCTTTCCTTTTTCATATCACTCTGCACAAACCTAAACCTTATTTTTTCTCTCTAATTCTCTCTCCATTTTCTATTCCTTATTCAACCTCCTGCTTCAAGATCATTTTTATTTTCTTCAACAAATGTTAAATCCATCAACCGTTTCTTCTTCTTCCATCACTATATACTGTTATTTGTTATTATTCAGTACTTGTAATCTGATTTATACAGAAAGTAAAGAATAACAGTTATAACCAATCTTTATTATTTTCCCCTTATTTTTTCTTGTTAACCCTAACCCTTGTGTGTTTCTTTCCTAGAAAGAAACCGAGTATATTTTGTTTTAAGGCATCTTAATTCAAAACAAATTGGTGCGGTGAGCGTGAAGAAGATGCCTTCAACAAAGTATGAGATTGAAAGTTCACCGGAGTGAGCGACTTCGGTGTGTGGCGCTTGAAGATGAAAGTCCTATTGGTTCAGCAGGGTTGTTTGGAAGCGTTGAAGGGAGAGGTAGCCATGGACACTGCATTAACGAAAAAAGAAAATACTTCTATGATAGAGAATGCCCACAATGCAATATTTTTTAGCCTTGGTGATAAGATTCTCCGACAGGTATCAAAGGAGACGATGACATCGAGGTTATGGTTAACCTTGAAAGCTTGTACATGACCAAATCTCTGGTGAATCGACTGTACTTAAAGCAAGCTTTATATTCATTCAAGATGAGTGAAGTCAAAGTGTTGGCTAAGGAGTTGGATATGTTCAGATCCTTGATCTTAAAAATATTGATGTGAAGATTAATGATGAAGATCAAGCACTATTATTATTGTGCGCTATTCCCAGAACACATACTCACTTCAAAGAAACTCTCATGTATGGAAGGGAATCCTTGAGCTTTAATGAAGTTCAATAAGCCTTGCATTCTAAGGACTTAAACAAACGAAAGGAGCATAAGCCTTCGACGGTTGGTGAAGGTTTGGCCGTTAAGGGAAAATTCTTGTTAAAGGATGGTAAGTTCAACAAGAAGAAAGGTAAAAATTAGAAGAAGTCTTATAGTAGTGATGCATCTGGTATTCGATGATATCACTGTAAGAAGGAAGGTCACACAAGAAAAGTGTGCCATGAATTCCTGAAAGATCGTGGATGTAAAGATAATGGCAATGCATCCATTGTTCAAGATGACTTCGAATCACCTAATGTTCTTGTGGTTTCAAGTGACGACTCAAGAAAGGAGTGGATTATGGATTCGGGTTGCACTTGGCATATGACTCCAAACAGAGAATTGTTCAAGGAGCTATATGATCAAGATGGTGGATCAGTGTTGCTGCAGGTATTGGATATGTGAGATTCAAGCTCCATGATAAGTCAATAAGGTTATTGATTGAAGTCTGATACGTACCTGATTTGAAGAGAAATTTGATTTCTCTTGGTGAATTCGAAAGGAAGGAATATGTTTTTCAAGGATAGAAAAGTATCCTAAGAGTCATGAAGGGGTCGAAAGAAGTCTTGAGAGGCATGAAGAAACAAGGCTTGTATACCCTTGAGGCTGAAGTTGTAAGTGGTTTGACAAATGTTGCATCCACGAAACCGTTGTCGAAAACCAAAATTTTGCACATGAGATTGAGCCATGTTAGTAAAAGGGGTCTGATCGAATTAGGAAAACAAAATCTTCTTGGAGGAGACAAAGTCGAAAAGCTGAAATTTTGTGAACCCTGCGTACTTGGAAAATCTTGTAGAGTGAAGTTTAACAAAGGAAAACAAAGAACTCATGGATCCCTTGATTACATTCATATTGATCTTTGGGGGCCTGCAAGATGTCCCTCACATTCAGGAGCGAGTTATTTTCTATCCATGGTTTATGATTATTCTAGGAAGTTATAGGTATTCATCCTGAAGACTAAAACTGAAACTGTTGAGAATTTCAAAGGTTCGAAGACTCTGGTCGAAAATCAGACTGGCAGAAAGGTCAAATGGTTGAGAACCGACAATAGCCTTGAATTTTGCAATGAGGCATTCGATATTTTTTGTGTTTCCTCTGGTATTGCAAGATACAAAACTATTGCAGGGACTCCACAACAAAATGGTTTGGCAGAAAGGTTTAATCGAACTATTTTGGAAAAAGTTAGATGCATGTTGATTAGTGTTGGGTTAAAGAACGTGTTTTGGGTTGAGGCTGTTTCGACAAAAATATATTTGATAAATAGATGTCCTTCGATTGCGTTAGATATGAAGACACCTGAAGAAGTTTCGTCGGGACATCCACCTATCATACCCCAAATTTATCCTACTTGTATATTTACTTCACTTGTACATCCATCCACTATTCATACTCAGAGAATTCAAAAAAATAGGTTATTCCTGATCAAGATGTTGCTAGGTTGAATCACGTTTCATGCAGGTATGTCAAGATAGGTGTATATGCAGTATTGATTAAGGTTCAATGGTTTTGAATAAATTTTTCATGGTGGTCTTTTTGTTCAAGTTAGCCAGGCCATTTATAGTAATTGAAAGTGTGACTCAAGGATATCAAATTCAATTGCATTGCAAATTTGGACGAAGATGTTATTCAAGCGTTATGGAGGGTGTGAAGAGTATTATAAATTCAAGAGTCTATTACATGATTATTTGCAAGCCCATCACAAAAAGATCCTTTACATGATTCCAAAAACATTGCCATATGAAAGTCCAAGCCCATTATTACAAGGTCAATTGTAACAAAAAAACAAAAAAATCCTAAACTTGTTTTCTAAGTGCCAAACATTACATACATTTATTCTATAAGTATGTATTAATGCTCATCACAATCCCAAACAGAACAAAACAAGAGAGGAAAAACCATTTCAATTTTACAATTATAAGGATGAAAGTTTTCAAGTACATACATTTCAACATTCTTCTGTATATTTGAAAATCCTTGGGTCAAACATGTACACCTAATGGAACTTTCACTACACAACAACTAGCAGTGCATCATGCACTTTCTATAATACCACTGCAAGTCCCACAACTTGACAACTCACACCATATACCAACTACAAATGAGAACTATATTATGCATTGTACATTCACTACAGTTCATAAAATTGACAAGTTTTAGCTTACATGAATCTTAATACAAAAATGGATCATGATCATTAATCCTATAGTGAATCAAACCGTCCAAACAACCAAGCATTAATGACCACCATTCAAGCAAAAAGTCAATATTCTTGTGCATTGTTGTAACCTTCATTGCGTAGTATTTGCAAAAAGAAATCATCAGTATAGCGCCAAGAAGCATTGTAAAATCGGGACCACTTGCAACAAATTTTCACAAAAAGAAAGATCAACACACAATTTGTATTGAAGTCACAGGAAATTCCAACAATACGTACCACAACGCCCCCGTAACTTCCGCAACCGACGCATGCAAAAAAACGCCGCTCAAAAGGCACAAGCGGAAAACCGGTATCTGCACATTTCCAGCTCACAATCATCTTTTTTTCCCATTCTACCCTCCATAATCCCTATAAATGGACCCTCTTCTTCTTCAACAGGATGAAGAAAAAAACAACGAAACTTTCTTCTGAACCTTCATTCTTCCTCAAACCTTCATCCATCCCTCATAAACCTTTAACCTTCAATCAAATCCTTCAATTGGAAACTCTTCAATCAACCACCGACAAACCAAAAATTAGAAAGGGAAGAAGGAGGAGAAAGATTGAAGCAAACCAAGATCGATTCAAGCCAAACGAACCTGAAACAGAATTGAATCAAAGCGAAAAACGATGAATGAGAAATGAAGTTAGATCAAACTGGAGAAGGTTGAGTACGCCGTTGTCGATTTTTTTTTGGTCTACTCTCGGTTCATCATCACGCAATGATGAAGTTATTTTGACCAAGTTGTGTTTCAGAACACTATTGTTGTTGCTTTTTTACTCTGCCTCTGTCGATTAGCTTTGAGGATGAGTGTGTTTTACTTTTTTCTTTGTTGATGTTTTTTGTTTTCTTTTTTTTCAGGCTTGGGCCGTGTGGCCCGTGTATTATTCCCACCCTATTTAAAAAAAAAAGAAAAACAAGTTGTGCTGGGTGGATGATGGGCCTAAAAGCCCAAAGGAGTCCACCCATTTCATCCACACCCCCCATTTCAAATACGCCCCCCCCCCCCCCCTCTCTTTTTTAGATTTTTAGATTTTTTTTGGTTTTTAATGTGAAGTTTTGTTTAGTTATTTTGTGAGTGCTTTTGGTAAATATTTTACTAAATAATCCAATACATGTTGGTATTAAATTATTCTTGATTTTATTAAGTTTATCACTTGTTTTTCTTCATTTTGATTTCGTCTTAGTTTTCTTTTTCTTTTCATTTTGGGTTGACGATGAAACCAAAAAGTCGCCACTAGTTAAATTATTGATAAATGGTGATGAATCTGATATCACTTCTTTTTTATCTTTTCATTTTCTTTTACATCTTTTCATTTCTATTTTATTTTCATTTTTCGATCGATGAAGTCTTTGGATTTGTAAACGTCAATTTATCGAAGTCGATAACCTTCATTATGTCAAAACTGTGGAAAATGACCATTAGGGTCATTTTCTATACTTTGGGATCGTGATAGGCTATGTTCGATTAATCGACATGAGTTTATGATTAAGACAAGATCCCCCCTTTCTTTTAGTCCGTGCGACACGATTACATTGGAGAATGATCCTCAATATCATCTATCTATCTTTTTTTAGCACATATATCAATTTGCACGACCTCCTATAGTTCGCATTTCGTCATAAATCGAGCTATGACGGTTTAGCGCTACATTTCGTCCCGATTCAATTCACAGATCAACTAACGACTAACTTTACTTTTCGTCAATATACAATTGCTTTATTTTCAGTCAAATATACCCTTGATTTAATTTTAGTCAATTATATCTTGATTTATGTTATCTTGTTCATATACTAGTTAATATTATCTTGTTCATATTACTGTGGATATTATCTTGATTATATTGTCATATATCTTGCTATATTGTTCACATTGTTCATATTATTCATACTTGTTCATATTCATATTGTTCATTCTTATTCACATTCTTTTCAAAACACATAAACAATTATCGAAACCTAAAAGCCTAAATTGGTGGATTGTTGGTTACTTATCCGAGCAACAGATTATTGGACTTTTGTTAGAAACCCTAGGTTGGAGTTTTGTCCGACTTTTGTTAAAGACATTATTTTAGACACTTCGCACAAACAAGGCTTTCTCTTGGGATACCTTACAATGAGACCATTTATTTCATGCAATCCCGTGTAATTCACATGTATCCCTCTCCTATTTCAGTGTACGCATTCATATTTCTTTGATTATGGTTTGTCTTCTAAGAGCACCCATAGGGACTAGCATAGATCAAACTATTTTCAAACTAATTCTTGATTCGTCATCGAGCCATTTTCAAACACCCTCCATAAGTCGAGTGCTCGTCCGCATTTTCCGTCTACCTATCACACACACTCTCTCACATTTCACCATGGTTTCGATATTGGGGGCACCCTTAGGGACTAGTATTGTTTCTCACAATTTAACCCTTGATTCGTCGTCAAGTCGGTTCCATTTTCAAACAAATTCTCGACTCGTTTTCGAGCCATTTTCAAACCAACTTCCATTCCACCATGTCTTTGCATACAAATATAAGTCGAACCCTTGATCCAACGTCAAGCGGTATTTTAAACCAAGTTGTAAGCCGAGTGCCTTTTGCCTTGCCATCCTCCTCTTTTCACAACATATTCGATTCAAACGCTTTTCTTAGCAAATAACGAAAGAAGAAGATTCTTTGAGTCTAGCATTCATTGAATCTTCAAGTGAATGTCTCTTGAGGCATACGCTTTGGGTTACCGTTCATTCACCCTTTCATCTTAAAACATCTAATCTTTATTCAAACATTTTTGCAATCAAACGTATGAAAGAAGGATATTCTTGGAGTCTAACATTCCTTGAATCTTCGAATGAATGGCTCTCGAGGCATGCCTCTTGAGTTGTTATTCATTCAATCTTTCGAATTTAAAACATTCAACCCTTCTCTTCAACCCTATTCAATCAACTCCCAAAAGAACTGAGTTCTTGGAATCTCGTATTCCTTGAATTCTTGAGTGACAGCTCTCGAGGCACGCCCCTTGGATTTCTTGTCAGTCGATCTTTCGTTCCTCAACCCAAATCAAACTTCAAACTCAATTCAACTCTTCTCTTTTTCGTGGTCGTCTCAACGAACTACGGACGCTCTGATTCTTCATTCTCGTCTGAATGTAAGATACGTAGGCACAAGATTACGATAATCTTGGCAAGCACACTTCCATTTTTCTCCGTCATTCCACAATCTCCTCCATCTTCCGTTTCCACCATCTTTTCCCGTAGTTGAACTACAACGCTCTGATTTCTCATTCTCGTCTGAATGAGCATACGTAGGCATAAGGGCCCCAATCCTTGGCGATCACCCTATCTTCTAACTACCCATTTTCCCTAGCATCGTTATCCTTTTATCCTACCAATTTGCATTTATCGTTGAGAAGAAAACAATCAATCTTAGATAATGCCCATCACGAAATACCCTAAGAGGTTCTTGCTGAGTACAATGGACGTGAGGGGTGCTAATACCTTCCTCTCGCATAACCGACTCCCGAACCCGGAACATCGGTTGTGACGTACCTGTTCCTGTCCATTCATTTTAAAAGGTTTTCTGGATTTTTTCCTTTCCCATCTATTCGGGATAAATAAAGTTCAGTGGCGACTGCCGAACCGCATTTCCGCGCCTTTTGTGCGAGGGTCGTACGTTCTCAATTTGAATTTTCGAGGTGTGATACCACCTAGTCTCGACAAACTGAGAGTATTTGGCTGTATGGCCTATGCTCACATTAGGCAAGACAAGGTCGAACCTAGAGCTTTGATGCATATTCTTGGGATACCCTGAAGGAGTCAAAGCTTATAGGTTATGGTTTCTAGAGACATGTCACAAAAGGTGTATCACAAGTCTAGATGTGGTTTTCAATTAGGCAGAGATAGTTTTCAAGAAAACTAATGATGTTGAAGATGAGTTGGAACAGAGAGAGATTCCTATTGAGGTAGAGCATGTTGATGTTGAATTGGGTACCCCAGATGAAGTTGAAAAAGAAGCAGAAGTTATTGCCGAAGATGAGGAGACAGATAATGACTACCTGCTAGCAAGAGACAGGTCAAGGAGAGTCATCAAGCCACCTCAGAGACTTGGGTATGCAAATCTTATAGCTTATGCCTTAATCTCTGCAAGTGAGGTTCTTGATGAAGAACCTAGAAACTATAAGGAAGTTATGAGGAGTTAAAAGAAGACTGAATGACCGAAGGCCATGGATAATGAGATAAAATCTCTTCATGATAACAACACATGGGAGCTGATCAAGAAACCTGTTGGAGCCAGGTTAGTCAGCTGTAAATGGATTTTCAAAGTTAAGGAAGGAATCGAAGGAGTGGCGTTGAAAAGATACAAGGCAAGATTGGTCGCTAGGGGTTTCACTCAAAAAGAAGGTATCGACTTCAATGATGTTTTCTCTTCTGTTGTGAAGCACAGATCCATTCGAATGTCGTTTGCCACGGTGGCACAGTTCGACCTTGAACTAGAACAGATAGATGTGAAGACTGTGTTCTTGTATGGTGATCTAGATGAAACAATCCCGATGAGGCAACCTGAAGGGTACGTCGAAAAAGGGAAGGAAGATTATGTGTGCAAGCTGAAGAGATCCTTATATGGACTGAAGCAATCTCCTCGATAATAGAATAGGAGATTTGACAAGTTCATGGCACACATAAGTTTCATTAGAAGTCAGTTCAACCACTATGTTTACTTCAAATTTCGACCTGGTAATTCATTTGTTATTTTGTTGCTTTATGTGGATGATATTCAAATAGCAAGCAATAATATCGAAGATGTAATGAGGGTGAAGGCTGAAATTAATAAGGATTTTGACATGAAAGATCTGGGAACTACGTCCACGATTCTTGGGATTGACATCCGAAGAGATAGAAAGCAGTCAAAATTATGTTATCTCAAGAGGCATACCTACGGAAAATTCTCGAAAAGTTTGGTATGTCGAATTCAAAGCCTGTTTTGACTCCGACAAACTGTCAATTCAAGCTGAGTATAAATCAGTGTCCCAATAGTGATGTTGAAATAACTTATACGAATAGCATTCTGTATGCTAATATAGTGGGTTCTTTGATGTATGTTATGGTATTTACTAGACGCGACACAACATATGTAGTAAGTCTTGTAAGCAGGTACATGGTGAATCCTGGAAAGGCTTACTGGCAAGCATTGAAGTGGATTCTAAGGTATATAAATGGGTCTCTGAACAGTTTCCTAATTTATGGTGGAGCCTTTGGTGAAGATAGTAAAGCAAAAATCGAAGGATATGTCGACTCAGATTATGCAGGTTGTATGGATTCCAGAAAATCTATTATGGATATGTGTTCACTATGTTTGGTATAACAATCGGTTGGAAAGAAACACTTTATAAGATTGATGCCTTATCAACCAATGAAGCTCAATACATCGCCCTAACTGAAGTTGTGAAGGAAGCATTATGACTTGAAGGTTTTGCAAAGGAGCTGAAACTTCAAGGTCGAGTTGTCACTGTTAAATGTATAGTTAAAGTGGAATAAACCTGTCGAAGAATTCAGTTTATCATAAGCAAACCAAGCACATTGATGTGAGGCTGCATTTCAGGGTAATCGAGCATGGAGAAGTCCAAGTCTTGAAGGTTTCAACAGATTATAGTGCTGCTGATATGATCACCAAGACATTGTCCGATTACAAGTTTTTCCACTGTATAGAGTTGATAAATCTGCATGAATAAAGATAGTTTGTTTCTTGATGGTAGAGTTAGATCCAAGGTGGATATTTATGAGATATTGGATCGAACTTTAGTTAGCATGCCGTCGAAGTTTTCTCACATACTATTGTCGAAAACCTGCATGCTATAGTCGAATTGTTTTCTAATATGTAGTTGTCGAATTGGGCCTTGTGTTAAGGATCTAATTATTTAAGTTAGCTTGTACCTTAAGTTAGCTTATAATAGATAATTGTTAAAAACCCATTAGTTTAGTATGTTAGGTTTTATTATAAATAGCATACTAGTCTCTCATCTTAAGTGTAGTGTGGCAAATCCTAATTAGAGTGAGAGGGTTATTTGTTATTCTTGAGTACTTGTAATCTGATTTGTAGAGAAAGTAAAGAATAGCAGTTATAACCAATCCTTGTTGTTTATCCCTTATTTTTTCTTATTAACCCTAACCCCTGTGTATTTCTTGCCTATAAAGAAACCGAGTATATTTTATTTTAAGGCATCTTAATTCACAACAATTATCTAAACATGGAGACCTTGATGTTATTAATTTATTATATAGATTGTTCTTAATAAATAATGATTATGATATATCTATATAATATATTAAATCTAAAGCGAGAGATTATATGACGACACATGCTAAAAAATTTATTCCATTTGTGCCACATCATCCCATAGTTCTTTGTGGCACATCTAAAATCTCATTTTTAACAAAACTGATCTAACAAGACAACTACTATTTCAACTATCTATATTTCCCTAAACATTAAAATTAAAATCTCATTTCAAAATCAACCATTTCAAAATTTTATTTCAACTAGATTAAGAGTCGCGCGATGCACTGCTGTAACTTAATTTTTATTTAATTTATACTAAATTTTAATTTTATATATATATATATATATATATATATATATATATATATATATATATATATATATATATATTTTTAAATATATACTTAAAATTAAATATATAATAAATTATTATGAATTATAATATAGACAACAGTATATATATATATATATATATATATATATATATATATATATATATATATATATATATATATATATATATATATATATATATATATATATATATATATATATATATATATATATATATATATATATATATATATATATATATATATATATATATATATATATATATATATATATATATATATATATATATATATATATATATATATATATATATATATATATATATATATATATATATATATATATGTTGGTGCAAAGGTAGAATAAATGATGAAAGGTAGAAATATTCTATTAAGAATGACGGCAGAAGAAAACAGGATTAAAAGTTACAATGATTGTCACCCTATTTATAAGCTAAAACTAGGGTTACTAGAATAAGATAAATACTAAAATACTCTCTAACAAACTTAGGGGCTAAGAAAATAGTACAACTAAATAAATATGAATTACTATTAATATTCTAATACCATCCCTTAATTCATATTCCATCAAAACTTGTAACACCAATTCCATCCCTTAGTCTGAGAAATTGATCAGTCTTGATAGCTTTCGTCAGAACATCTGCCAACTGCTTCTGAGTGCTGCAGTGTACAACTTCTAACACTCCACTCTGAACTTGATGTCTCAGAAAATGATACTTGGTCTCAATATGCTTGCTTCTCCCATGCAGCACTGGGTTTCTGGCAAGGTTGATTGCAGACTTGTTGTCAATCATCAACTTCAGAGGTTTGCTTACTTTAATCTTCAGATCCTGCAACAGATTCAGAATCCACACAGCTTGGCATGCAGTAACAGCACCTGCAATGTATTCAGCTTCACAGGTTGATAACGCCACAACAGGTTGCTTCTTGGAACACCAAGAAATAGGACCTCCCAGAAATTTGAACAAGTACCCAGAGGTACTTTTTCTGTCAACTCTGTCTCCACACCAATCAGAGTCTGAATAACTCAGAAGTTCTGATTCATCTTTTCTTCCAGAGGGAAATAACACTCCATACTTCAGAGTTCCCTTGATATACCTCAGAATCCTGACAGCAGCTTGATAATGGGACCACTTAGGTTTACTCATGAACCTACTAACCATCCCAACAGAATAGCAGATATCAGGTCTGGTATTGCACAGATACCTCAGAGAACCAACCAGCTGTTAGAAGGTTGTAGCGTCCACATCCTTTCCTTCAGAGTCTGAATCCAGTTTCTGATTTGTATCAGAAGGTGTGACAGCCATCTTACAATTCTTCAGATCAAATCTCTTCAGAAGTTCTAATTCATACTTGAGCTGATGCAAAATTATACCTTTCTCAGAATATCTGAACTCCATCCCTAGAAAGTATGTCATTTTGCCTAGATCAGTCATTTCAAATTCATTAATTAGAACCTTCTTGAACTTGGCTATCTCCTGTTCAGAACTTCCAGTCAGCAGTATATCATCAACATATAAACATACCAGAGTCATATTGCCTTCAGAAGTATGCTGAACATAGACACCGTACTCCATCTCACATTTCTGAAAGCCTTGCTTCTTGAAAAATGAATCAATCTTCTGATTCCAAGCTCTGGGCGCTTGTTTCAATCCATATAGAGCTTTGTATAATCTGTACACCATCCCTTCCTGATTCTTTTTCACAAATCCAGGAGGTTGTGACACATAAACTTCTTCTTCTAATGGACCATTCAGAAATGCAGATTTTACATCTAAATGCATAAGAGGCCAATTCCTGTTAGCAGCTATTGCAATCACCATTCTGATTGTTTCATGTCTTGCTACAGGTGCAAACACTTCAGAATAATCCAGCCCAGGTTTTTGTAGAAATCCTCTGGCTACCAACCTTGCTTTATGTTTGCCAATTGAGCCATCTGGCTTTAACTTCTGCTTGAAAACCCATCTGACGCTGATGGCTTTCTTGTCTTTTGGAAGTTCTGTTAGCTTCCAAGTCTTGTTTCTCTCTATAGCATCAAGTTCTTCTTTCATGGCCTCCATCCAGAGCTTCTGCTTAAGAGCCTCCTCTGTACTTATAGGTTCAGAGTCTACTAACATGGCACACTGAATAACTTCTCCTTCAGAGTCTACTTCAGTGTCTTGCAGCATGTCAAATTCTGCAAATCTTCTGGGAACGCTTCTGATTCTTTGTGGTCTCTGAACTTGTTCAGAGTCTTGAGCTTCAGAGTTTCTAGCTTCAGATGATTGACCTCCAGAGCTTTGACCATCTTCAGAGTCTGGCATATTTCCAAAGTCTGAATTGCCACCAAGATTTAGATTGCCATCAGAGTCTGAATCATCAGAGTCTGGGTCATCAGAGTCACCTTCATCTTCTGAGTCTTCTTCAGAGTTTGAATCAGTATCAGAGTCAGAGTCAATGTCAGGGTTTACTTCAACTTCAGAAATTCTTAACTCTGGCCTTTCTTCAGAAGTTCTAACATCAGAATCAGATTGAGACTTATCCCAATTCCAAACTTCTGATTCCTTCACAATCACATCTCTGCTGAATTCAATTTTTTTGTTTTCTGGACAATAGAGCTTGTATGCACCTGTACTGTGGTACCCTATCAGAATCATCACTTTGCTTCTATCATCCAGCTTCTGTCTTCTGGCTTCTGGAACATGTTTATAGCAAACAGAACCAAACATCTTCAGATGACTAACACTTTGCTTGTCTCCAGTCCACTTCTGCATAGGAACTATTTCCTTCAACTTCTTCGTAGGACATCTGTTGAGTACATACGTTGCAGTGGCAACAGCTTCTCCCCAGAGCTTCTGAGGAAGCTTCTTCTCCTTTAGCATGCTTCTCACCATATCAAGCAAAGTACGGTTTCTTCTTTCAGCAAGACCATTGTGTTGAGGGGTATAAGGAGCAGTAACCTCATGCTCAATTCCGTTCTCCTCACAGAACTTCTGGAACTCTTTGGAGTTATACTCACCTCCACCATCAGTTCTAAGAATCTTCAACTTCTGACCACTCTGATTCTCAGCCTTTATTCTGAACTTCTTGAATTCATCAAACACCTCATGTTTAAATTTAATAAGGGATACCCATGTCATTCTTGTGAATTCATCAACAAACAACACAAAGTATTTATTCCCTCCAATTGATGCTACTAGAAATGGACCACACACATCAGAGTGTACAACTCCCAAGGCATGTTTTGCTCTTGTAGCAACTTCTGATGCAAATGGCAATCTTGGTTGTTTTCCTTCCATGCAAACTTTGCATGACTTTTCAGGCTTCTTAATTGCAGGAATTCCATGTACCAATTTCTTTGAATTCAGATGTTGTAAGCTTCTGAAATTCAAATGACCAAATCTTCTGTGCCACAACTCACTCTCCTTCTCAGCACATGTTGCACTAAGACATTCTGAGTCTGCAGTTCTGACATTCACCTTGAATGTTCTATTCTTTCCCTGTTCTGACTCCATAATCAACTTCTGATTGCAGTCATACAGCTTCAGAAGATTATCCTTCATGGTAACTGAAAAACCTTTCTCAATTAATTGTCCCACACTCATCAGATTGCTTCTGATGCCAGGTACATACCACACATTCTGAATCAATGCTATTTTTCCATTGTTCAGAGTCACTCTGACATTTCCCATACCTTCTGCATTAAGATATTTGTCATCAGCACATCTGATCTTTGTTCTCTTTTCAGAGTCAAAGTCAACCAGCCATTTCTTGTTTCCAGTAAGATGATTTGAACAGCCAGTGTCCATATACCACCAGTCTGTCAGATCATCAGATTCAGAGGCCATCAATAGCACAGATTCGTCATCAGAACTTCTGGCTATATTTGCTTCTTCTGATTTCTTCTCCTTGTTTGACCAACAATCTCTAGCAAAGTGACCAAACTTCTTACAACAGTAACATTGGATCTTCTTCTTGTCATACTTCTCTTTTCCCTTCTGAGCATTCTTTTGTCTATCAGAGGTTGAACTTTCTGACCTCTGACCACCATCAGATCTTCTCCTGGCTTCTGACTGCTTCTGATACCTCCTATCAGAAGTTGCTTTCAGAGCCTGCTGCTCTACTTCCTTTTCAGAAGTTCTCTCAGTCAAATGCAACTCTTGCGCTTCTAGACTGCTCTGCAGCTCTTCAATTCTCATGGTACTCAGATCTTTGGAATGTTCTATTGCTACCACAATGTAATCAAATTGAGAGGTAAGAGATCTCAATACCTTCTCCATGATTGTTTCTTCAGAAAGAGTTTCTCCACACGCCTTCATCTCATTAGTGATCAGAATCATTCTGGAGATGTATTCAGAGACTTTCTCATTATTCTTCATGTTGAGATTCTCATATTGCTTTCTCAAGGACTGAAGCTTCACCTTCTTCACTGATGCATCACCACCATAACATCTCACCAGTGTGTCCCACGCAGCCTTTGCTGTTGTTGAATCTGCAATCTTCTCAAACACATTTACATCCACACATTGATGAATAAAGAATAATGCTTTCTGATCCTTCTTCCTTACTTCCTTCTGCGCGTTTTTCTGTTCATCCGTTGCATCTGCTGCTACTGGAACATAACCATCAGTGACAAGATCTAGAACATCTTGAGCACCAAATAGTACACGCATTTGGATCATCCAACGATTCCAGTTTTTACCATCAAATACTGGAAGTTTGGTGTTCATGTTGCCGTTTCCGTTCATCTTCTACCTTGCACAATACACTCAGATTTCTCACACAGTGTTTCCCAACCCACAGAATAAAATTCTGATCAGATTTTGTTCAAGATTCAACACGAATCTAAGAATCAAAATCAAACACACAAGACCTCACGTTCACTCGTGTTTCCCGTGTTTCCCAATGAATCTGAACCGGAGCTCTAGATACCAATTGTTGGTGCAAAGGTAGAATAAATGATGAAAGGTAGAAATATTCTATTAAGAATGACAGCAGAAGAAAACAAGATTAAAAGTTACAATGATTGTCACCCTATTTATAAGTTAAAACTAGGGTTACTAGAATAAGATAAATACTAAAATACCCTCTAACAAACTTAGGGGCTAAGAAAATAGTACAACTAAATAAATATGAATTACTATTAATATTCTATATATATAACATGTTTCTTTTTTATCATATTATTGTCTATATTATATTTTTAATAGATTATTATAATATATGTTTTTAAGCATACATTTAAAAAAATATAATAAAATTTAGCATAAATCAAATAAAAATTAATTCATAGTCGTGCATCGCACGGATCTTAATCTAAGTGAAATAAAATTTTGAAACTGTTGATTTTGAAATGGTTCAAATTGCTTAAGTTTAACATTCTTCTTACATGCTTGTATAGTTCAGGTTGTTTTTATTTCATTTCAATGCCGAATAAGAAAATGATACACTTTTTTCACCATTAACATCACATAAAAAGGATAACGTTTTAAACAATTGAAACAAAATGTCTGATTAAGTGATTTCTCATGCTTGAATGGTTGTTTTTCATCTAGTGAATAAGTACTTCTCCATTTACTTTCAAAGTCGTTATATTTGAAATGAATCAACTTACATTGATTTTAAATAATTCATGTATTTTCTGTGACGCTACTAAAATAGACATTTTGTAATATCCATTTTACAACGGTCTTCCGGTTAACTGTGGTAATAATTTTTTTGGGCGTTTTTTTTCTTTTTTTATTCACTAAAAGATATTTCACAGCGTTAATAGGTACCAACCGTGGTGAAAAGCGGCGCTTGGTCATGCATTCGAAACCTAACACCTAGAATTTTATTTTTATTTATTTCGTCGTTGTTTGATCAATTCGATTCGAAATTATTTTTATCTATATTTTAAAGGTGTTGTTGTTGATATAATCACAATCACTTTGATTGTGATAGATTTTAACGTCAACAAAACAAACTGCAATTCTAATTGTTATCGGTTGCACATCAATTATTCACAAATTGTTTCAGCATATTTTGTTTGCGTTTTAGTTCATTGGATATACGAGTTACAATTAACATTGCATTTGGTAGATTCATAGCTTGATCACTGTTGAACATTTCCGTGTGTTATCACTGCATTTGGTTTACGATACGTATATTATTTTTCGATAGTAGGTTCAATTAGACGATTTGATCCGAGTCGTTTTTCAACTGCACCTTATTTTAAAAATAGTTTTTTGTCAAACATATTTGTCTTTAATGTTTAAAATGTGGTGAGAATATTTTATTAAGTGGCACGGAACACAACTAGTTGATACTGGTCAATGTCATAATCAATCAGGCTAACTAATTAGATGTTCTAAATAAACGATTGTTAAGGTCACAAATTGAAGGTTTAGATATATAATTGTTACCGGTGATTAAGAAAATGTCCCAATCGATTTTAGACTTGTATATAATCGATTAGGTTCACACACTCTTCGATTATTAAATTAGAGTAAGTCTTTCAATAATTTGGATACTCACTAAAAAACACTCATTAGCCACATGAAAACCACATCACTAACCAAAGTATCACATCGTAACACACAATTTAATGACGTGATGAAACACATCACAAGAATGCAAGTCATGACTTATTTGCAATGTGAAAGATACTATGCAACTTTCTATTTATAGATCAATGCGTAGTATAAATTGGGAAGCAATCCATTGGCCAAGTCAATGTCATAATCAATCAGGCTAACTGCTTAGATGTTCTAAATAAACGATTGTTAAGGCCGCAAATGGAAGGTTTAGATTTATAGTTGTTTTCGATTATTAAGAGATTGTCCCAATCGATATTAGACTCACATATAATCGATTAGGTTCATGTACTATTCGATTATTCAATTAGAATATGTCTTTCAATAACTAGGATACTCACTAAAAAACACTCATTAGCCACGTGGAAACGACATCACTAACCAAAGTATCACATCGCAACACACAATTCAGTGACGTGATGAAACATATCACAGAACGCGAGTCACAACTTATTTGCAATGTGAAAAACACTATGCAACTTTGCCATGTAAAAATCACATCGTAACTTTGCCTCATGAAAAACACATCACAACTTATTATAATTACCACCACCACACGATAGTTTTAGGATGAAATTCACGGTTCAATTTTCAACCTCATAGATTTGGCACAGATTAATTTGTGCGGAAACACCTCATACCTTATCTCTAAGAATAATTTCATGTTATAGTTTATGAAACATGAGAGGTGCTAAAACTAACCAAGATAATTTTTATTTTAAACGTTAGTCAACGTTAGAAGGTTATGCTTATGATTTACTCCCAATCTTAGAAGAAATTGAAGTTGATTATTGTATCTTTGTTGGTCATTCATTTTCTGCTATGAATGGAACTGTTGTATTAGTTTCTCATCATGATCTGTGTGCAAAAATCATCATGATTTAACATTAGTTTGACTATTGTTATTTGAATGTTTATGATTCCCAAAAAAATAAGAAAAATAAGAAAATGTTATGTGAAAGTGAAAAGGATGAAAGGGAAGAAAGAGGAGAGAAGGGAAGTAATAATAAGAAGAAGAAGTTAACCATGTGATTTTCACATCACAAATGAAATTTTGAAAATGCTAAAATTCCCTCCAAATATAAAAACTTTGTAACTTGTGTAAACCTAATTAGCCATATGATATTTATTTCGTAGTGATCCTTTTTTATGACGTGATTTTTACATGGAAAAACACATCACTGGAAACCATTTTCTTGTAGTGTGCTTTAGGACATGAATGTCACATTGCAACATCGTATTTTAGTGATTTTTTTCACGTGGAAATATCACATTACAGAAGATTAGTTTTCTTGTAGTGACCCTCCTAATTAACTTGATAGACCTCAAAAATAATTTTTGGTTGTTTAAATAAAATATGAGAGGTTTCTCAAAAAAATTTACTTTGTGTGTGTGTGTGTGAGGGGGTGTAATTTATCCATAGTAATTAAAAAATACCATTGTGCCTTCACAAGACATTGGTCACTTAGACAAAAATGAACAGAAGAGCTTTCACACTTCCTCTCTTTCGCAATTGTGAAGCTTCAAGTCCTGACATTTTTGAATTTAGCATCATATAAGAGCCTTGAAGCTTCTTAACATGGATTGAGATATCTTCAAGTCGTTTATCATCATCTGAGAGTTGAGAGGTCAAACCATTGTTGATCCTTGAAACAAAAATCTTCACTTGAAAGTTGTTTGACCAGACTGATGTCTTCATCTTAAAGAAAAGTCAAACCATTTGGTACATCTTTAACCTCTTTAGCTATTTATAGCATATACTTTACTTAACTAGAAATTGTTTGATGTAAGTTTTTTCATGGATCTGCACTTGTTAACTTATTTAACAAGTGATCTTATAAAAAAATTTTGATTCATTATAAATAACGGCTAACTGGAGTTTTAGCACCTTTATAATCAATATAATGCACACCCTTCTCAAATACATGTTAAAAAATCCAAAATTTCAAAAGTATCACTAAAAAGAAGATTTTGAGTAACAAAGTGATCATTGATCGAGTATGGGATCCATTAGCACAATTAAGGAAGTGAGTAAAGATATACCATAGAGCATTTTCTCTTGGAGAGCTCATTTTTGTTGAGTGAAAATGCATTTACAACTTTCATATTACATGTATGGTTTCATTAACCATTTTACTTAACACAGTAACAATAATAACAACAAAATCAATAGAGTTGTCAAACCTTCAATTTGAACAACAACATTAAACCTTTTCATTAACACAACATCAATAATAACTATTAACATTGCGATGTTTAAGAAGACAATGAAATGATATTTGTTTGAGTTTTGATCGAGTTTTCTTCCTTCGAGTTTTATTCGAGACTCATATGATTGATTCAATACTTTCCTTGATATATTCGTGTTGGAGAAGAGATGATGTTGTTTCGAAACTCGTTAATGGATGAAGTAATATTTTCGAGTTTCGTTCATGGAAGAAATGATAATTCTAAGTTTTATTTAAAGGAGAAATAAAGTTTTGATAATGGAAGATAAAGTTTAAAGGTAGAAGATGAAGTCGGTTTAAGACTTAAAATATTACGTTAATGAAAAAGTGAAAGAACCTAAAGCATTATGAATTGGAAAACAAAACTAGTTAACAGAGTTATCCTATCGGTTCGCTTGCCCAACCGAGAGAATAGAACAGGATTTTCCCATCTGTTGGTTAGCCCAAACGAAAAAATAGAAAAAAAAGATTCTCCTATCAGTTGGCACTTGCATTCGAGTGAATATGGTAGGGTTTTACTATTAGTTAGTGATCTTACCTGATCAGAAAGGAATCAGTAGTCTACCATGCGTCGTGAGTTGCTGCCTTCATCGGCGTTACAGAGGAGAAAATGGGGTGTACCTGCAAGATGTTCCAATGGTTAAGTAAATATCGTAACTAGAGAGAGCAAATACAGAAAAAAGGTGTAATGAATAGATTATCTGACCCTCTACTGAAAGAGGGTATTTATAATGTGCCCCCAACGCATGGCCAACAGTTACTTTGCATTAGACCAGATTTCCAAGCCCAACACAAGTAACTGCCAGGGCTTACGTGGCGTAGTGAGGACCAGCACGTGGTCTTCTTCTTGGATCAACTGTCCTGTGATCTTCGGAAGGTGGGTTGACCATCTCTTTCGAATGTGGGTAGTTGCCTAATGACGTGTCCCCGCGTGGGGGACACGTGGAGAACGTGGGGGAAGCGCGCGGGCTTCCCCGTCAAGAGAGTCTTCTTATCGACTAGTAAGCCTTGATGAGGCTTGTGCTCATTAACAGAGGAAATTGGCCTTGTTGGGCCTCATCAGCATAACACTGAGTTGGGCATGCCCGACTTAAGGGCGGGTCCTGACCCTGTCCAGAACAGTTAGCATCCCAACCAATGTAATGGATATTTTTAAGGCTTAAAGAACTAAATCGTCATTGTAAGTTAACAATTTTGTGGATTTCGTCCCTCTATTTTTTTCTTAAAATAATCTTTGAATGTTTAAATTTTTTTGATATTCGTCTAAAAAGTTAAAATCCACGACAAAAACTTTTTTACTTGCGAATTTTTTTAAGGGGTTTTAACTTTAGGAACGTATACCAAATGATTTTAACATTTAAGAATTATTTTAAAATAAAAAATACATGGACAAGAATTAAAAAAACTCGTTAACTTATAAGAAAGATTTATCTATTTAAACATTTTTATTTTTTATTTAAAAAAAAAAGACCTTAACCAAAATCTATAACAATATATGAAAGCAAAATTTATTTTTGGTGTAACCTTTATTTCTTTCATTATTACCCTTTAAAAAATAACCGACATTAAAAAACCGATAATCCGTAACAATATATAAAAGCAAAATTTATTTTTGATGTACCCTTTATTTGTTCCATTATTACCCTTTAAAAAATAACCGACACTAAAAAACTGATAACTGAAAAATGACACATACTTTAATTTCAATTTTAAATGTACACCTCATTTTCTTTAATTTACTTTAGTAGTTTAAAATCAACGATAACTGCATATCTATATAAAAATATTCAAAGCATATTTCTTCTTTCTGCACTTCTCTTACTTCTTTTTCGTTTCTCTCTTTTTTTTTTTCTGTATATTTTTTCACTCTCTACTTCTCTTCCTTACCTTTTACTATGTCTCTCAATTTTTTATTCTTTTCTCTCATTTTGCTTTCAAAATATCTTTTTGTTTCTTTACTCTCTACTCTCTTTTTATTTCTTCATTATCTACTCTCTACCACATGATGTATAAATATGTTTTAATCAATCTCATTAACTGTTGCCATGAAAATTTAAGTTTTTCAATTGAATAACGTTGATGTAATTTTTACTGGTTTATTTACTTTATTTTTAAGAGTAACACTAACTTGTGCCTTAATTTGTGCTCTAAGGTCATAAGTTAAGAGATAAATATAGAAAATAATTCTTAAAAATTGTATAATAAACTTAATACAACCTTATAATTAATGATTTTATTGTTTTTTTCATACATATTTTCTATTTGTGAATTTTTTAACATGTGTCATAAGGGCACAAATTAGCGTTACCTTATTTTTAATTATTAGTGGTTCTGACGTGTGTGCAACTTTTAATTTTAGTGTTGATGTAAAATACATTGCCCTAATTTTGCATGTTTTTAATTCTTTTTCTTATGAAGAAACCTATTGCAGTTCCCCAGAGAAAGCATATGTGTGTTTAGAAACAATCATTAAAGAATATTTTTTTATTTGGAAATCTTTTATATTGTTAGCGTAAAAAAAAAAAGTGGACAAACATAATTCATGATGAGTAGCGGTTACTTTATCATATGGAACCAATACAAATGGTAACCGACAAAAAAGTAAGCCATAAGAAACCATAATTGCATGTTTTTCTCTTCATTCTCTTTTGTCTCTCTCTATTTCTCTAGTTTGAATTTCTTTCTATTTTTATATCGTCCATCCTTTCTTATTTTTCAATAAATTACTAATTAATTTTTTGTTTTTATTTTCATTTTAAATACAAATATTATATAACTCCACCATTCATCTTTTCCTAAACAGGAGGATCATATATTGAAAATGACTATGTGCATATTATCAACATGGAGTTTTTTCGCTATAGAAAAGAGCTTATTTATTTCATATTTATTTTAAGAGAATATTTTGTGTAGACAAAATTTACAACAACAAAATTTTGGTTGTTATAATGGGGTACTTGGAATGGTGAGTGATGAAGTCATCTCTGATTGTTAAATAATGTCATTTTCTCAATCATGCATGAAACTTTCCAATCCTTACATTTGGTTTAAAGCATATTAGTTTTATCCCTGTAGTAGTCATTTCAATTGTAATGGTAAATAGGATTGTTTCTATAAATTAAAGTTATATCATAGGTTGTTTTTGGAATTTTTTTACCGTACACAAATCCAATCCATGCTTTTCTGAGACATAATATTCAACTTTATTTTTTTTAATTTCTTTTTAATATATGAATTATAAATTTTACTTCAAATTTATTGTTTATCTATGTATACTAATATATGCTTATAAATTGGTTAAATATGAAATATTATAAAATAAATTGAAAAAAAAAGTTGTAGTATCTCATTATTTATAATTTTTTTTTCACATTTTGTATTTAAAGGCATAAAAAAAGAGGAAACAGTTATAAAATTATGGAAAAATCAATTTCTAATTTGTAAAAGAGAAATAAAGTGGAATCGATCGTAGAAAACAAGATGCATAAAAAAAGATAGAAAAAATGAGAGGAGACATATAACAACCGATAAAAATTATGGAAGACGAATGAAAGATGATATAAGGATTAAGGTGGTGACAAATATCATCATTAATCCAATAGTGAATGAAGGTTATAAATATAATATAGTTAAGTTTTATAAAACAAACTTTAGTCTATGTTATATTTTATAAATTATGGAAGATGAATGAAAGGAGAGGAGACATATAACAACCGATAAAAATTAAGGAAGGCAAATGAAACATGATAAAAGGATTAAGGAGGTAACGAATATCATCATTAATCCAATAATGTATAACGATTATAAATATAATATAGTTAAGTTTTATAAATAATATTTTTTATACTAATTTTTTTTATTTGTTTCATTGCAAGAAAGTAGTTTAAAGAGAATCGCAATGTACTCCCTTTTAGCAAAGTTTATAAATTTTCTTAACTTCACCTTCCCTTTATTTACATGAAAATAATTGATTCTTTGAGTAAATTTGTCGAATAAAAAATAAACAATAAGTATGTTATGTGTTATGTCAAAAAGACAAAGATGAAATGGTTAAATATGTCCTTTTATATATATTAATTAACAACATTAATTCAGATTTTTAATAGTTAAATTTTTTATAGTTAATAATGATTATAAAAAATTTGCATTAGAATACCTATGACATTACATTTAATTCACTAATTTTTAGTTTCCGTCAATTATATAGCTAATGTAGGCTATTTATTTTGAAACATATAATATTATTATTTATATTATTAAAGTCTTATAATTTTTTGAAAACAACAGTCATATAAAAGTAATTAAATTAATTACAATTAAAAAATATAAAATATAGGATCAAGTTTTAATTTTTTATAAGCAACTATAATTAAAGTAAAAACAACTCAAATCAACTATAAATTTTTTAAATCCTAAAAATCACTTTGGACCCAAAAAAAAATATATTTGTTTACTCACTTAAAGATACTCCCACTAAAAAGATGCTCTTAGAAGATGGTGTGTTTGAAATATTTATGGTTTAAAATATTGTTTATTATATTGGACATTTGGTAATAATTGGCCAATCTTAATGTTTATGGATTGCAATTTATAAAAAATAAATAAAATTTAATTCATTGTATTTTTTAGTAATAATTGAGAAACATATTAAAATTTAAAAAATTTATTATTTATATTTTTAAATGTGCGCATTAAAAAAAACAGACTGTAGACACGAAAAGGGGGAGATATTAAAATATTAAAGCATGTTGAAAATGAATATTTATAATCTTATTTTAATTTTAATTATTATTCTTAAATAATATTATTTTTTATGGCGCATACATACAAAAAAATCATTAAAAATATACACATGTTAGTTCAATGAAAAAGCGGACAAACTATACCCGTTTGATCGAATAAATTTAAAAGCTTCAACTGCTGGGCCGACCGAAAAAGAAAACCCATCTGTTGTTTGTCCAAGGAAGGAATATGGGGTATTTTCTTTAATAAAATATGGATGGTTTAATTTTATATTAAATAAAATAAAATAAGGAAATCTATCAGAATAGATTACAACTTGAGTCACTATTAAACCTAGGTGAAAACTCCTAAGAAAGTCTATACTTTGCAAGTACCTCCCTCACCTGCCACTCAAAGAAGATTATGAGCCATGCACTAAATTGCCATAATTAATAAAATTGAATGATAACCCTAAATATCATAGTTATATTCTCATATTTCATAAATGTTTCACAGAAAAATACATGCAAACTTGTAACGTGATTTGAAAGTTAAGGGAATTATTTATTTTCTTAGTTCGTACGAAAATTTAACCTGTCGAAATTTCAAGGTCCTAGGTTCCAAATTTAAATCCATTTTGGACCTATATATTTTATGAAGATACTGTATTACTTGCCAAACACGTCATGATTCTTCATTAATACTTAGTTTTTACAAATTTGGCAACACATACCCTATATATACACCCTCCATCTTTTTATTTACATACTCATTAACAATATCACAATATATATTATCATTTCCAGCTTCTAATAATATTATGGCTTGTGAGACTGAAAAATGGTTACTTTTGCATCTTTTTCTCTTGGTTGCATGCTATATGCAACGCTCTTGTGTCCACGGAGAATCACCTCAAGCGCCATGCCTTTTCATATTTGGTGACTCCCTTTCTGACAATGGAAACAACAACAATCTTGTAACTCTAGCAAAAGCTAATTACAAGCCATATGGCATCGACTTTCCACCAACCGGTCAACTAGGACGATTTACTAATGGACTAACAACAATTGACTTCATTAGTAATCTTGTTTGCACCATTGAAACCAATATTTTGTATTTTGATTATTTGTTGAACTGAGACAGTCAATGGTTTATCGTTGTAGCAAAACTACTTGGATTCGAGAAGTTCATCCCGCCTAATGCAAACACTAGTGGCTCAGACATTCTTATGGGTGTTAACTATGCATCGGGAGGAGCTGGAATTCGCGATGAATCTGGCCAACAATTGGTAATATAATTGTTTATTCATTGAATACTATGTCTTTTTTTTTTAATTTAATTATTTTTAAATAGTTTTAAATAATAACTTAGTTAATGTTATGCAATATATGCAGGGTGAAAGAATCCCGTTTAGATCACAAATAAAAAATCATAAGATTATCGTTTCCGAAATAGTCAAGAAGCTTGGAAGTGCATTAGAAGCTAACAAATATTTGAACAAGTGTTTGTATTACGTGAATATTGGCAGCGACGATTACCTAAACAATTACTTCATGCCCGAAATATACCCAACAAGTCGCATTTATAACCCTGAACAGTATGCTGAAGTTCTTATTAACCAATATTCCATTCAAATACTGGTATATATCAGAAAAGTTTATCATACATTAAATTGTTAATATGATGATTTAATAATTTTTATACAAATTGGTATTATTGGTTTACAGGATTTGCATAACATTTGGGCAAGAAAATTCGTTCTAGTTGGGTTGGGACTATTAGGTTGCGCTCCATATGCCATTGCTAAGAATGGGAATAATGGAACATGTGTGGCTAGTCAGAATGCTGATCCGTTTATATTTAGTCAGAAGCTTAAATCTCTAGTGGATAAATTCAATGCAAAACTTCACGATTCCAAATTTATCTTTGTGAATTATACTGCTAGCCCAGTAGAAAGCGCACCAGGTAAACATTTCAACTATTTTAATTTCATTGTCTAGATTATTAATAAAACAATTAATACCTTTATAATATTATTCTTTTTCAGTTTTTACAGTTTTCAATGCTCCTTGTTGTCCAACAAGGGAGGATGGGATGTGTATTCCTGATTTGGTACCATGTCCGAATAGAGACGACTATGTTTTTTATGATGGATTTCATCCCACGACAGCTTATAACAACTTCAGTGCATTATATTCATATGATAGTTCTGTTAGTCCAGAATCAACCTATCCAATGGATATCAACGAACTTGCTGAATCTTAGATATAAACTAGTGCAAGCCATAATGGATTGGGACTCCATATAAGAATAATAAATTCCCCTTATTATGTTTAAGATATAAGAAATTGCTATTGAGCAGAATAAATTAGGACTGCTTTTGTAATCCATACATTCAATAATATTATAAACTTTGATATATATATGTATTCAATTTGGTTGTTTTTTATGAGTATCATTACAATAATAACTACTGTATGTTTTTAGTCTTGTTAATTAAAGTCCATCTAATATTTAAGGCTTCTCTTGAAACTAGTCTAAGATAGAATTTACATCTCTAAAGATTGTAAGGACGTGGTTTTCTTTATTAACTAAATTCAAATGTTTAAGAATATTTCATCTAATATCCTCCCTTAAACTTGGTTTTATCATTCTTAGCATATTCCTCATCTTCAGAAACAAGTTGGTTTTGAACGGCTTTGTAAAAATATCGTCAATTTGATCTTCTGAAGTGCAATACTCCACCACAATTTCTTTATTTTTGATTAAGTCTTGAATGTAGTGATGTTTGCTGTCAATGTGTTTTCTACGCCCATGAAGGATTAAATTCTTTGTCAAAGCAATTATTGATTTGTTGTCGCAAAATACATTCGTCAGACCATCTTGTTGATACTGCAGTTCACTAAAAAATTTTGCAACTAAACTGTTTGAGTAGCACAATTTGTTGTTGCTATGTACTCTGCTATTAACAAAGTACTACTTGTTGTTTCTTAGAGGACCAAAAAAACATGCCTATACCGAGATGGAAAACATAATCCGAAGTGCTTTTTCGAGTTTCAGTTTCACCTGCTCAGTCATTGCCTGTGTATCTAATCAACTCTGGCATGGTAGAACTTGAATAACAAATTCCATCATCAATTGTTCCTTTGACATACCTCAAAATTTTCTTTGCAGCTTGCCAATGTGATTGTCTTGGTTGTTGGTGCAAAGGTGAATAAATGATGAACAAAGGAAATTAATATTCTATTAAGAATGACGGCTACAAAAACATGATAAAAGTTACAATGATTGTCACCCTATTTATAAGCTAAAACTAGGGTTACTAGAATAAGATAAAATACTAAAATACCCTCTAACAAACTTAGGGGCTAAGAAAATAGTACAACTAAATAAATATGAATTACTATTAATATTCTAATATCATCCCTTAATTCATATTCCATCAAAACTTGTAACACCAATTCCATCCCTTAGTCTGAGAAATTGATCAGTCTTGATAGCTTTCTTCAGAACATCTGCCAACTGCTTCTGAGTGCTGCAGTTTACAACTTCTAACACTCCACTCTGAACTTGATGTCTCAGAAAATGATACTTGGTCTCAATATGCTTGCTTCTCCCATGCAACACTGGGTTTTTGGCAAGATTGATTGCAGACTTGTTGTCAATCATCAACTTCAGAGGTTTGTCTACTTTAATCTTCAGATCCTGCAACAGATTCAGAATCCACGCAGCTTGGCATGCAGTAACAACACCTGCAATGTATTCAGCTTCACAGGTTGACAACGCCACAACAGGTTGCTTCTTGGAACACCAAGAAATGGAACCTCCCAGAAATTTGAACAAGTACCCAGATGTACTTCTTCTGTCAACTCTGTCTCCACACCAATCAGAGTCTGAATAACTCAGAAGTTCTGACTCATTCTTTCTTCCAAAAGGAAATAACACTCCATACTTCAGAGTTCCCTTGATATACCTCAGAATCCTGACAGCAGCTTGGTAATGGGATCACTTAGTTTTACTCATGAACCTACTAACCATCCCAACAGAATAGCAAATATCAGGTCTGGTATTGCACTGATACCTCAGAGAACCAACCAACTGTTTGAAGGTTGTAGTGTCCACATCCTTTCCATCAGAGTCAGAATCCAGTTTCTGATTTGTATCAGAAGGTGTGACAGCAATCTTACAATTCTTCAGATCAAATCTCTTCATAAGTTCTAATTCATACTTGAGCTGATGCAAAATGATACCTTTCTCAGAATATCTGAACTCCATCCCAAGAAACTATGTCATTTTGCCTAGATCAGTCATTTCAAATTCATTCATCAGAACTTTCTTGAACTTGGCTATCTCCTGTTCAGAACTTCCAGTCAGCAGTATGTCATCAACATATAAACACACCAGAGTCATATTGCCTTCAGAAGTATGTTGAACATAAACACCGTACTCCATCTCACATTTCTGAAAGCCTTGCTTCTTGAAGAATGAATCAATCTTTTGATTCCAAGCTCTGGGCGCTTGTTTCAATCCATATAGAGCTTTGTATAATCTGTACACCATCCCTTCCTGATTCTTTTTCACAAATCCAGGAGGTTGTGACACGTAAACTTCTTCTTCTAATGGACCGCTCAGAAATGCAGATTTTACATCTAAATGCATCAGAGGCCAATTCCTGTTAGCAGCTATTGCAACCACCATTCTGATTGTTTCATGTCTTGCTACAAGTGCAAACACTTCAGAATAATCTAGCCCAGGCTTCTGTAGAAATCCTCTGGCTACCAACCTTGCTTTATGTTTTCCAATTGAACCATCTGGCTTTAACTTCTGCTTGAAAACTCATCTGACGCTGATGGCTTTCTTGTCTTTTGGAAGTTCTGTCAGCTTCCAAGTCATGTTTCTCTCCATAGCATCAAGTTCTTCTTTCATGGCCTTCAGCCAGAGCTTCTGCTTAAGAGCCTCTTCTGTACTTATGGGTTCAGAGTCTACTATCATGGCACACTGAATAACTTCTCCTTCAGAGTCTACTTCAGTGTCTTCTAGCATGTCAAATTCTGCATATCTTCTGGGGAAGTTTCTTATTCTTTGTGGTCTCTAAACTTTTTCAGAGTCTTGAGCCTCAGAGTTTCTAGCTTCAGATGATTGACTTCCTCTAGAGCTTTGACCATCTTCAGAGTCTGGCATATTTCCAGAGTCTGAATTGCCACCAGAATCTGGATTTCCATCAGAGTCTGGATCATCAGAGTCACCTTCATCTTCTGAGTCTTCTCCAGAGTCTGAATCACTATCAGAGTCAGAGTCAACGTCAGAGTTTATTCCAACTTCAGAAATTCTTAACTCTGACCTTTCTTCGGAAGTTCTAACATCAGAATCAGACTGAGACTTATCCCAATTCCAAACTTCTGATTCATTCACAATCACATCTCTGCTGAATTCAATTTTATTGGTTTCTGGACAATAGAGCTTGTATGCACCTGTACTGTGGTACCCTATCGGAATCATCACTTTGCTTCTATCATCCAGTTTCTATCTTCTGGCTTCTGGAACATGTTTATAGCAAACAGAACCAAACACCTTCAGATGACTAACACTTTGCTTATCTCCAGTCCACTTCTGTATTGGAACTATTTCCTTCAACTTCTTCGTAGGACATTGGTTGAGTACATACGTTGCAGTGGCAACAGCTTCTCCCCAGAGCTTCTGAGGAAGCTTCTTCTTCTTTAGCATGCTTCTCACCATATCAAGCAAAGTGCGGTTTCTTCTTTCAGCAAGACCATTGTGTTGAGGAGTATAAGGAGCAGTAACCTCATGCTCAATTCCATTCTTCTCACAGAACTTCTGGAACTCTTTGGAGTTATACTTGTAACAACCCTATTTTTCGTTAGTTAATTATTACGTTAAATAAGTGGGTTAATGAGAATTATTTAATTGATGGGTAATTAATTAAATGAATTAATAGATGTTGGAGAGAATTAGAAGAGAAAGACATAATAAGAAGGAGAGTGGAAAGAAAAGGAAAAGATAGAAACATAAAGGAAAGAATAGAGAAACAAGGAGAAAGAGGAGAAAAGAGAAGAAGAAGAGGAAAGAACTTGGAATCATCAAGAACAACTCTCAAGCTTTGGATTAATCAAGGTAAGGGTGATAAACATTATTATTTTATCAATGTGTGTGGTTAGATATGATTGGGTTGGGTTGTTGGGGTTTTCCCCCCATTTTTCATGTTAGGGCAAAATTGGATTTAATCGGTTAAAAACTAAAATAAATGATGTAGAATAGTCAAGGCATGTTAGACTAAGGTTAATAGAATTGGTTTGGTGAAAGTTGGATGGATTGGTGAGTTTTGGATTTGATAACAGTAAGTGGAAAAATTCAGTTCGCAGACATTCGCTAGCTGTTTCCCTTGAAAATCGGAAAACAACCGCTGATCTTCCAAATTTGACTTTGGTGACTCACAGGATCGATCAGATTGATCCTAGAACATGTGCTAAAGTATTCTTCATTTAGAATTAGATTTAAAGTACTTGTAATAACGAATTGGTAAATGTGCTTGTAATGAAAAAGACTTCGATTGGGTATTTTAAAGTGCATAAACTTAAAGAAACACTGTAAAAGATTTGTAAAAGGCTGATCGAAGAAGATAAAAAGTTTAAAGGAAAAGAGAAATTAGAGTAAAGGATGCAGGAAAGGTAAAGGCAAAAAAGGTAACACTTGCACAAGTGGTTCGACAGAGGAAATGTAAATGTTGCTGAAATTGTAAAAGACTTTAATGAAAAGTTGGTGATTTTACATAACGTACATTCTCCGTGAAAATACTCTTTTCTCACACTCGGGTACTTTGAGTAAATTTGATTGGAGTTACTTTGTACAAATGGTAAAACACCCAGAAATCTGTCTAACAAATCCCTATTTATAATGCTAATAATTAACTGCTAATAACTTCCTAGTATCTCCTCGATCTAACAAGTGTCAATTGCATGTAACTTCCTGCTCTATAACTCGCCATGTGTCTTATGAACAGAACCGCTCCCTCCAAATTTTGAATTTCAAAACAACGTAGCAATCCTCCTGCAGAATTTCGGTCGAACTACCTCTGACACGGTCGAAATGCTCATAACTTTAGGTTTCTTAATTTTTCTAAGTTATTTCAACCGTTTAGCTTAGAAGATTCCTTAGAGGCTGTCGAAACCTCTTTGCTTCATTTTACTTAGACATTAATTATGTCTTAATGTTTAGCAACCCAAGGCAGTGTCGAATTTGGGAGCTAACCAATTGCCCCCAAAGAATGTTCTTTTCGACCTTATTGTAGGAAAATGACATTTTTTGATAGTATCTCATTCGACACCATCTTTTCGATACTATCATACCCTTTGGTTTGCCTCTCATCCTTTGGAAGATAAAACAAAAGAAAGAGAAATGTTTATATTAAAAACCACGCCACTTTGCACGCTTCTGACGTCATCATCATGGAAGGTTTTTTGGAACTCAAAAAAATTAAGAAAACATCATCACCCTTTTAGCGCCTAGGGGTATAGGTTACAACCGCCCCTTACTTCTTCCACTAGGTCGCACACGTGGCCCAGTAATTTCAACCACGTAAGAATTCTTAATTTTCTGAATCCTTATAAAATCACCAAAAGTTTTTTCATAAAGACTTTCTACTCTTTACCAACCTTTACTCTTCTCCTCTTTGCTGAAGAAACCCGTTTTTTCCAACACAAGAAAAATCTCCTTTTTCTCTGAAAACCTTCAATCATGGCTGAACAACAGAAGAAAACTCAAACTAGGAGACCATCTTCTTCGTCTGCATTGCCACCTTTCGCTACCTTGAGCGGACCAAAAATTACGAAGAACCAACAGCTCATCAGGGAGCCGTTAGTAGAAGAAAAACGACACATCTACGAATCTCAGGTAATCATCCCCGTTGATGTGGCTGGAAAACCCTTTGCCATGTCTGGCCCATTGTCACCCCCAGACCTTGATTATTCCACCTTGAGTGACTTTTTCCCTTCTTATCGGAAAACCAAACCCTTAGGGCAAAAAAATGCTAGCAAAATCCCTTCTGATAACCCAGATGACCTTTCTCTCTTCAATGTGGACCTCAAATATTTGCATGATGGAGCAAGACTCTTTAGAGCTACGTCGTACTTCAAAGATTCTGAACTTTACCTTAACTGGTTGGCAAAAATAGAGAAAGCAAAGGCACAACATTGGAAAGAAATAGGTATTTATGACCTAATCATGCTGTCGAAGGTTGGGCCACCTTACTGTCTGTTAATGTTGGCCTCCTCTTTGTATTTCTGGGACAACACTCACCATACCTTCCATCTTCCCAGCGGAATGGTGGCTCCCACGCTCTTTGACATGGCTGCTATTGTCGGATTAAGACCATGTGGATTGGCTTACAATCCTGAAATTGATGCACGGGACACCATAGGTTTTGGTAGTACAAAACATACTTACACACCCTTCATAAATCGTTATCATAAGAAAGACACCAACATAGTCGAAGACGAGGAGCACATAGCCTTTCTGGCCATGTGGTTGTCCCGTTGTATTTTTTGCACAAAGTCCTTGCAGGTGGCGAGGAAGTACCTTACCCTGGCGAATCAGTTACACCTTAAAAGGGACGTATGTCTCAGTGAAATGATACTAGCCAGCCTGTATGAGGCTTTGGGAGAAGGCGCTGATAAACTAAGGGATCCAAAAACCCATGGCACTCTTATAATGGAAGGGCCATTTTGGTTGCTTCAATTATGGTTGAACGCTACCTTCAAGCACAACCTTCCCTTCAAAGGAGAGGTCGACGAAGCCCAGGTATCTGAACGCTGGGTCGAATGGCCACGCTTGGTTCAGTTGACACCAAGTGAAGAAGGTCGAAGCCTTCGTGCCAACCTTACCAGCTTCATCCACTTGTTTACAAAAAGGCATGAATTCACTCCCAGGATGGCCCCTTTTGCTCATAGGTTGTATGGCCCTGAATGGTTCACCAGGTCATTTCCTCCAGTTTCGCAAAAACAAGAAGCAAAATCAAACCTGATATGGGAGATATTCTTGATGCCACGCTTGATTGTTCATATGCTTAATCTTGTCAGAGGACAAGCAACATTAGTCGCTTATCAACCTAACTTGGTGTCGAGGCAATTTGGGTTAATTCAATCATTGCCTAGGTGCTTGTATAATAAGAAGTATCATGTTATCCTTCTCTCCACTATCTTCAACCCACTTGAGTGTTCGACTCAAACGGCCCGTTATGCCCATAAGTCTCATTTTACTCCAATCTATTTTGAACCCTCTCACCTTTGTACCCCAGATTTTTATAACTGGTGGACCAACCATTACTCCAACAATTTTCTTGATGTTTTAAGTTTTTCACGATTGATTGACCAGGCTTTTATTGATGTGCAGGAAAAGGTCAAGAAATGTACGTTTACTCATATCAAAGAGATACAAGCTTTCCAGAAGTACTTCAAAACTTCCTATCGACCAAATGATGTTAGTCGAACCATCCGCGAGGCTGCTGTCACTTTAAAAGAAAAGTTTTCTAAACGAATGGAGAATCTGAAAATCCCCTCATCTATCCCTTACGATAGACGATATGAGGTTGCTTTTAAACTCTTTCCCCCAAAGACCCCTCGATTACCAACCGCTGATTTTGGCGTGGCTCTTGCCCCTCCATTTCCAGACTAGTTTATCTATGAGGATAGTATAAAAATACTTCGACAGCAGTCAAAGCCTAAGGCGCAGCGGGTGGTTCTGACTAAACATACACTTGATACCTTTAGAGGGCACCTTCATGTCAGTATCGAAGATGTTCACATCGAGACCGAAATCCTTGAAGGTCATCTCCCTTCGATTTGGCTTCCTCTCACGGAGCTTCAACGTTACTAACCTATATCTTCTATATTTATTTATTCGCAGCTGCTCCCAAAAGAAACGCTCCGACCAATAAAACAGAAGGAAAGATCGAAAGTTCAAAGGTAAATTCTTACATGCTCTTATTCACCTGAAGCTTTTCTATCCTTTGCTGATCACTTCGATCTTCCCAGGTTAGCCGCAAACCTCCAACCCCTCGAAAAAGAAGAAAAGTTGTAGCCCAAGTCATCATAGACTCCAACGATGATGAATCCCCTCGTGAAGATACTTCCCTAAAAAGAAAACGAAGGATAACTCATGGGCTAGAGAGCGTCGAATCTCCTTCATCTCCCGCCAAAATACAAAAACAAAACACGCCCCCTGAATCTCCTGTCAAAACTCGCACAACAAATGATCCAAATCCTTCTGCCGTTCCCATAGAGAGTGATAAATCTAGTCCGGCTGAGGAAGCCACGAAGGTATTGTGAAAGAATCTCTGACCTTTCTATATCAAGCTCTTGTCTCTTTCATCTCGCGTCTCATTAGGTTTATTTTCCCAACTGCAGACTACTACCAAAGCCTCCAAGCCTTTGATGCAACCGTCTCCCTTGCCTATTTATCCATTGAACAGCCAAGGTGAACCCACTTATATCCCTACATCTGATTTGGGTTCTGGTGTGAGTTCTCTTGGTGAAATTAACAAGCCTGAATTTTATGCAGCCCCTTCGCCCCTAAAAACTACTACCCAACAATCACAAACTGATGGGTCTGACCACGAGGAAGAGAAAGCTCCTGAGACAATAGTCATGGCAGATGAAGACGAAAACCCCAAACCTGAGGACACCAACCCTGCCACCACGACAAGTTCCCCTCTTGATCAAACAAAACCCGCTAATGACGATGTTGATGCGAACGAAGCCAACACATGTGAGGAAGAAGCCATGCACCAGTCTGAGCTAGGTGAGTCAGATGGTGAGGAAAAAGAAGTTACCTTGGCTCAAGACTCCACAAAAACTGCCCCTGTAGAAGGGGAAATAATTACAAAAGGAAAATCCGATGATCCTGCTTGTATTGATGCTACCAAAGTTACTCCCGTCGAGGTGCCACAGGCAATGGCTCTTCAAAGTGAAACAGTCCTCTCTAAGGAAGAAATGGATGCGCTAAAAGAAAGCGATCCTCGTCAATACGTTCAATTACTACTGCGCAGTCGAGGCAGTTCTTCTGGCAAAACTCGGAGTGCTTCAACTTCTGAGGGCCAGGTCTCTAGCAAACCTTCAAATGACATTTTAGCGAAGATCAAAGCCAAAATCTTTAAAGGAGACCTTTTCATGTTGGTGCAGATGGATTCCTTCACCCATCTATCTTTGAAAGCGCTTCTTCAACAAGTGAGACTTGATTCCATATCCCCTGAAGCTGCTAACGTCATTCGAGAGGTGGGAATTTTGATATATCAAGTCTACAAAGACCTTACGTTGCTGCCCCGCCTCAAAGGTGACATTTCGATGAAATCTAGTTGTGAAGCAGCTGCCTGGACAAGTGCAGCAAAATCAGAACAAAGGATCGAAGAGCTAGAGGAAGAGAAAAAGAGAGACCAACTAGAGATTGCTTCCAGTAAGGAAAACATCGTCTGTTGGAAACGCAAGATCAAGAAACTTCAAAGCAAGATCAAGAAAGAAGAAAAGAAGATTTCTCAACTGTCTTCCAAAGACGATTCGACCCTTGCTTCTGAACTCGAACATGCTATCACTTTTGCAGAAGAGGCTCGAAGCTTAGAAGAAGAAGTTTCCAGATTAATTGACGAAAGGGCCTCGTGCCAACAACGTGTTGAATCTCAGAAGGCGAACTACCTTAAAATGAAGGCCAATCTTCCTTTCTAATTTACTGACATATTGTAACAGACTATATTTTGCTGGCCTTTGAAGCCATCTTTGTTATTGTAACTTATCGTGCCATTTTGGCAAATATTAATACCATTTGTGGCTTTGCTTTATACTTTCTGTTACTCTGTTGTTATCTTAACTTCTTGCAGCATAGGCCTGTACTTTCTCAAGTACTTACCATTTACTTTTAATATCCTCTTATCTTCGCCCAATTCTTCCACTTCATAGGCTCCATTAAAGAAAACCATCGACACTTGGAAGGGTCCCTCCCACTTTGGGGACCATTTACCCAGCGTCTTGGCTTTTCGATCCATAGGAAGAATGACTCTCCAAACTAAGTCTCCAAATAAAAAGGTTCTTGCTTTAACCTTCTTATTGTATGACTTTTCCACTCTCTTTTTCTGCCTTCTCAGCAACTCTAGAGCTTTCAATCTTTCTTCGTCTAAGTCTATGACCTCATCGAGCATCATATCCCAATAGACTTCTCTAGGAATTTCGTGTTGCCTTTGAACCCTAATCGACTGTATGTGGATTTTGACTGGCAACACGGCATCGTGACCAAAGGTCAAACGATATGGGGTGGTGTTAGTTGCCTCTTTGGGTGACGTTCGACATGCCCATAGAACCTGATCCAACACTTTGTGCCAATTCTTTGGCTTGGTTCCTACTTACTTCTTTATCATGCCAATGACCACTTTATTTGCTGCCTCGACTTGCCCGTTAGCTTACGCGTAATAAGGGGTCGAAGTTAAGAGTTTGAACCCCATCTCTTTGGCGAAATCCTGCATCTTTCTACCCGTGAAGATCGACCCTTGATCCGTTGTTATTGTATCTGGCAGTCCAAACCTAAAGATGATATTTTTCTGAATGAACTCAATCACATCTTCCTGATCCACTTTAGGTAAAGGCACTGCTTCGATCCACTTGGTAAAGTAATCTATCCCCACTAAGATATACTTTTGGTTTTTTGAGGATGCTGGTCGAATTTCTCCAATCAGGTCCAAAGCCCAACCTCTAAACGGCCATGGTTTAATTATGGAATGTAATTCGCTTGCTGGGACATGTTGTATGCCCGCATGAACTTGACACTCCTGGCACCTCTTGGCGAACTCGATGCAATCGTTTAGCATCGTAGGCCAGTACAAACCTTGTCGAAATAACAACCATTTCATTTTATGGCCAACATGGTGTGCACCACATGCCCCACTGTGGACTGTTGACAAAGCCAAGTATGCCTCTGATTCACTCAGGCATTTCAGCAAAACTTCTTCAGGGGTCTTTTTGAACAATTCGTTGCCCATCAAGACGTAGCTCAGTGCTTGATATTTTATCTTTCGATCAGGGGCTATTGACGGATTCTAGAGATATTCGACTAAAGGCTTTCTCCAGTCATTGTCTAACAATTCTCCGATGATAAAGACTTCGAAAGTCTCTTCATCCATATATCCAAACTTTGTAGCCTCTAAGTCTGATGGCTTCAACCCAACCGACACTACCTTGCCTCTAGCTTCGATTACTTCCTGCAAGTCTTCCTTCGAGACCCTATATCCCGAGGCAATCTATGCTAGATCGTTGGCCACTTGGTTCTGTATTCTTGGTATATGTCGAATAGTTGACGCTTTGAATTTTTTAAGCATCCTATTGGCCACTACGAAGTACATGATGAGATTTTCTTTAACACATTTGTACTCTTTTGTCAACTGTTTTATCACTAATTCCGAATCGCCCATTATTTCGACCTGGGTTTCCCCCAATTCTAACAAAATTTCAAGTCCAGCTATTAAAGCTTCATATTCAGCCTCGTTGTTGGAACACAACCCTTCGACTTTATACTTGAATTTTATTGGAATTTTATCTGGCGAAATAATCAACAGACCAATACCCGTGTCATGTTTGTGGTTAGAGCCATCGAAGTATAATTTCCATGGTTCCACTTCAACTATGTTCAGGGCATTCTCGTTTATAGAGTGGTCGACGATAAAGTCTTCCACTATTTGCCCTTTGACTGCTTTTAGCGGTCTATAAGTCAAAGAATATTTTGTCAATGCCAGTGCCCATTTTCCAATTCGACTGTGCAAAATAGGTTTTGATAACATGTGTTTAATAACATCAAAGTGCGAAGAAACACAAACATCTACTGGTTTAATATATTGCTTTAACTTTGTACATGAGAAATATAAACATAGACATAGCTTTTCGATTTCATTATATCTAGTTTCTGCGTCATTTAAAACTCTACTGAGGTAGTAAATAGCCCTTTCGGCGCCATTCTCATCCTCCTGAGCCAACATGCTCCCTAAAGTTCTATCTGACGTTGCTATGTACAATCGCATACTCCTGCTTCGACACGGAGGCGAAAGGACTGGGGGGTGAGCCAAGTAGTCTTTGATTTTGTCGAAGGCTTCCAGCTGCTCTTTGCCCCACTCGAATTTGTCCCTAGTAATTCGAAGCAAAGGTGAGAAGGCTTGCGTCTTGCCGCTTAAGTTGGAGATGAACCTCCTTAGAAAGTTAATTTTCCCCAGCAGCGATTGCAACTCTTTTTTGTTTGACGGGGCTTTTGTTTCTAAGATAGCCTTCGTCTTATTCTGGTTGATTTTGATTTCGTTCTTATGGACAACGAAACCCAAGAAGCCTCCCGCCTGTACACAAAACGCGCACTTCAACGGATTTATTTTGAGGCCGAACCTCCTCATTCTGGCGAACGATTATCGCAGATGATCCAGATGGCTTTTTCCTGAAACAGATTTCACCATAATATCGTCAATGTATATTTGCATAAAAGATTCAATGAAATCATGGAATATAGAATTCATCGCTCGCTGATACGTTGCTCCAACGTTCTTTAGGCCAAATGGAATTACTACCCATTCATAAGTGCCTAAGGCCCCTGGACAACGAAACGCTGTTTTGGGAACGTCATCTTCCGCGATAAAAATCTGGTTATATCCAGAATAATCATCCAACATACTAAGGTACTCATGGCCAGCGGCTGAATCAACTAACATTTCCGCCACTGGCATCAAATATTCGTCCTTGGGAGTGGCTGAATTCAAATCTCTGAAATCAATGCACACTCTTAGGGACCCGTTCTTCTTGATGACTGGGACAATGTTGGCCAGCCATTCGACATACCTCGCTGTGCAAATGAATCTGCAAAGAAGGAGCCTTTCGATTTCCTCCTTGATCTTCGACATGATCTCTGGAGCAAAACGCCTTGGGCCCTGTTTGACTGGCTTCTTTCCAGGTTTTATTTGTAGTTTATGTTCCACCAAATCCCTTTGCAACCCAGGCATTTCGTCATAGTCCCAGGCGAAACAATCCTTATACTCCCGGAGCAACTGGATGACTTCAATCTTCAGTTGAGGGTCGAGGTTAGCACTAATGTACGTTGGCCTCCTGGTTGGACCCTCTCCTAAATCAATTTCCTCCAATGGATCCTGTGCGAGCATTTTGATGTCGTTCTCCAAAGGATCTCTTTCGAACCCCAGAGGTTCGTCATCATAGATGGCGTCGAGCCTCTGGCTCTCCCGCTGCATTTTGGTGGCTTCTTCAGCCATTTTTTCATGGGCGGCCATTACGGCCGTTTGTAATTTGGTTTCAGCCACATAGGCCGAAATTCTTTGCAGCACCGCTGCTTCAGTCATCAAACTCACTGCCCCACCCAGTGGGGTCAACTAGGGTTGCCCCCAGGTATGGGAGTCTCTCCCCAGGTATTTCCCTATCCCAACGAAATCCGTCAACAGGGTGGAGGTATAGTGAGAAGTACACCTCGTCATTTGGTGCGAACTCAAAGTCCGCTGGAGCACAAGGGCCTATGTTGGCCAAGTGCTTGTCGAATTAGAACTGATCTACTTGCCTTCTTGGCACCCTGAAGTATCCTTGATCAGCTTCAATATTTTCAACTATGCCATCTGGCCTCCAAATGGCAATCCTTTGATGCATCGATGATGGCACTGCTCCAATCCCATGTATCCATTCTCGGCCAAGCAATAAATTGTAGTTGGCCGTGGTTTCGACCACCATGAATACCGTTGGTCTTGTAATTGTTCCGACGGTTACGTCCACCTGAATCACACCCCTGGTGGTTCCTACTTTTCCTTCATAATTCGACAAAACCATATTGTGTGGCTTTGTATCAGCGTCATGCTTTCCTATTTTGGTCAGCAAAGAATGTGGCATCAGGTTTACCGTAGCGCCACAATCCACCAGTATTTTGTTGATGGGGATGTTCTCCACTTTTGCTGTAATATACAACGGTTTCAGGTGGGTCCTCATTTCTTCAGTGGGCCGTTCGAAGAAAGCGTTTTGCTCTTCGACACAGCCATTGTTCATCACGTAATAGCATACAGGTTTATGTGCTGCCATTTCCCATTCAGCGTCAGCGCCTGGTTCTTCGACCTTTGAAATCCTATCAAACTCCCGGGGCATAACCGACACCATGTTGACCACCAGGTTCAAAGAGTCATTGGAGTCGGAGTCAAAGTTATCTGTCATGTCTTCGTCCCCTTCCGTTGGTCTGTCTTGTTTAGGCAAAAACAGCCTTCGCCCAACTGGTAACTTTTCAGCTATCTTCGACTGCTGTCCTTCTTTTCCGGGGGGGTTTGAACTATTCTTTGCTGATTTTTCTCCATCTCTTCTCTGAGAGCCTTTCTTCTTCTTTGCTCTCTCCTCCATTGAGACCTAGTCATAGGATTCTTACCTTTATAGTTTTCAGATACGTGCGCTGTTTTTGAGGATTGATACTCCTTGCTGTAGGAGACCGAAGATCCTCGATTCACTTTGAAGTTCTTCCACCTTTGCTGCCCTTGCGCCCTCTCTTCATTAGGCTTCCTCCACTTTCCATCAGCAGAATCGACAATAGGTTTGAAACTGGCGGGCCTAGCACTTGGTGGCCTGATTCGAGGTTCAGACCGTTTGTCTTCTGTCCTCCTGTGGTAGCTCTTTCGTTGATCAAAACCATGGCCACCTCTGTTCAGTCGACGTCGACGTTCTCCCTCTAACTTCTCTGCTGCTTTTCTATCGAAAATGGTGCTGCACCTGGGGCACAACATCACGCTCGATCCATTGTCTTTGCACCGATGTAAAAAACCAACGATTGACTCTTCTGTCTCTGGGTATGCTAACCTGCTACATCCCTCATGGTGTTTTGATTCTTTCTCTTCCATGGTCTCCGATGGGTTAATGTCGACCATATTAACTTCGACCGTCCCAGCCAGCTCCATTCTTTCCAAGCCCTCAGTGGCCTGGTCCATTCAGACGAAATGGTCAGCTGTTTCCTTGGTTACCATGGCGTAACTTGGATGACTTTGAACCCCTAGACTTGAATCGTTATTGTTTCGACCAGTATTCTCCTTGAATGTGACTGTCGCATCGTCCAAACCGAAACCCATGACGAATTTCGCCATCACTGGTGCTGAAATGTGGTCCTCAGTGACCTCCATCATGTTAACAGAAAACTCGATGCCCTCAGTAGCATCTATCATGTTTGCTTCCATAGGTTCAGCATAAAGAGCATCAGCCAATTACAGCGGATCAGCATCCACCTTCATCTGGCCCTTCGCCTTATCTCCAAACTTCAAGCGTCCCTCCTGTATCGCATTCTGGACGAGATCCCTGAAAAGAAAACATTGAGATGTTTTATGACCCAGAAAATTATGGTACTTACAAAAACCTCTCTTTTTTCGCTGCTCTAAGGGCGGTGTTTTAGCACCAGGCGGCACTATCATCTGCTCATCTTTTACTAGCAAATCGAAGATTTCATCACATTTCGTGATGTCAAAGGTGTAAGTTTTCTTAGGGAACCTGTCGTTCTTTTTTGATTCGACAAAGCCCTTTCCTTGAGGAGGGGCCAGTACTCGACAAGAATATGGGGGACCCTGTTTTAATTCAGCAATATCGACTTCGTTCTCCTCGAAGTAGGGGGACTCTTCGCAAGCACCTTCGCTACTTTCGTTGAGTTCGACAAAAGCTACTTTCTTGCCTTTGTTAAATCTCGCCTTTTCGTCTTTCAGCCTTTCTAGCTGTCGGACTCTGTCGGCCAATTGGGCCATATCTCTCAGATACTGCGTATCTGATTTCTTCCTAATAGAGGAATCTAAACCTCCTGCTGCCATTTTGACCAATTCATGTTCAGGCACCTGTGTAAAACACCTTGTCTTAAGTAGTCGAAACCTATTGAGGTATTCTTCGATTGGCTCTGAAAACTTACGCTTTACACTGGCCAACTCTTTCAAACTAATCTTCGTCTGGCCCATGTAAAACTGTTCATGGAAGAGTCGTTCTAACTGCGTCCAGTTACATATTGTACTTGGTGGTAAAGTGGTAAACCACGTGAAGGCGTTCTTTGTAAGAGAACTTGGGAAGTATTTTATCCTAAGGCTTTCGTCATTGGCTATCTCCCCAGCCTCAATTATGTAGTGTGCTACGTGTTCGACGGTGGACTCCGTCGTGTCCCCTGAAAACTTAGTGAACTTAGGCACCTTGGTCCTAGGGGGTAATTTCGCTCGAAGGATGTAGTCGACTATTGGTGAAGTATAATTTGGCCTAGTAAACCCAGTGTTTAGGCCATTTCGAGTCATGATTCTTTCTACCATCGTAGCCAAGTTGTTTTCGACTGCGAGATTGTTGTGTCGTACTTGCTGGACCACATTGTCTGCATCCTGGTTTTGATTCACCATAACTATTTCTGGGTTTCCCTTGACCTGGACTCTGGGATTTTCGACAACATAAGGGTCTATTCCTCCTTGGTTCTCTAAATTGGCTTTTGGCGCTACTCTTGGAATTTATTGTGGAGTATTCTCCACAGGGGCTTGGTTCCTTTCTAACGGAGGTACCCCTATAAATTCAGTCAAGCGTGTTAACTGTGTCGCCAGTTGTTGGTTAGCGTGAGTTGTGTCTCGAATTAATGGCTGAAAGATCTCACCCATAGTCTGGGAGAGGGTTTGAACCATCTGTAAGTTAATCTCATCCATCTGCTGCCTCAAATAGGCAACGGACGTATTGGTTAGATTGGGACCTTGAGTCAAATATCCTAGACTTAAACTCAGAGGGTTTCGACCAATGTTTGAACCAGGTCCTGATCCTTGCAAAGGTGACGCCATTGTGTTTTCAGAAAATATTGGGGGCGCATTTTGCAGCCCCTGCATTACAGTCGTTGGCATACCATACGGGGGATTCCTTGGCAACTACAAAAGACCAAAAGGGGCAATCTGCCTTGACACTGATGGTCCTGCTATTAGAGTTTGGGGATTCGACACTGGTGGCCCAATATACTCCAATACGGGTTGTGTGTAAGGCCTAACTATCGTTGTCCCAGATCCTACTGGGGCGAAGGTTTGTTCTGACCTTATGGGAGGCGCTACTTGCTCTCCTGTTGATGGTATAAGCGGTGGGACCATGTTGTTACTGGTTCCTTCGCCAGAACCTTCGACTTGTGGGTTAGGATTGTTTGGCTGGTTCGTTTCTGTCGCCATATTCCTAAGGATTGTTTGTCTTTCTTCGTTAGTAGCGGTAATTCTACCACTTCTTAGTAACATATAATGTACTTTCTACGAAGATTATTAAGACTTGTAAATGAGAATCTTTTAATTCTAAATCGCATTTAGCACTGTCCCACCGGGCGTGCCATTTTGTTTCCCTTGAAAATCGGAAAACAACCGCTGATCTTCCAAATTTCACTTTGGTGACTCAGAGGATCGATCAGATTGATCCTAGGACATGTGCTAAAGTATTCTTCGTTTAGAATTAGATTTAAAGTACTTGTAATAACAAATTGGTAAATGTGCTTGTAATGAAAAAGACTTCGACTGGGTATTTTAAAGTGCATAAACTTAAAGAAACGCTGTAAAAGATTTGTAAAAGGTTGATCGAAGAAGATAAAAAGTTTAAAGGAAAAGAGGAATTGGAGTAAAGGATGCAGGAAAGGTAAAGGCAAAAAAGGTAACACTTGCACAAGTGGTTCGACAGAGGAAATGTAAATGTTGCTGAAATTGTAAAAGACTTTATTGAAAAGTTGGTGATTTTACATAATGTACATTCTCCGTGAAATTACTCTTTTCTCACATTCGGGTACTTTGAGTAAATTTGATTGGAGTTACTTTGTACAAATGGTAAAACACCCAGAAATCTGTCTAACAAATCCCTATTTATAATGCTAATAATTAACTGCTAATAACTTCCTAGTATCTCCTCGATCTAACAAGTGTCAATTACATGTAACTTCCTGCTCTAGAACTCGCCACGTGTCTTATGAACAGAACCGCTCCCTCCAAATTTTGAATTTCAAAACGACGTAGCAATCCTCCTGCAGAATTTTGATCGAACTACCTGTGACACGGTCGAAATGCTCATAACTTTAGGTTTCTTAATTTTTCTAAGTTATTTCAACCGTTTAGCTTAGAAGATTCCTTAGAGGCTGTCGAAACCTCTTTGCTTCATTTTACTTAGACATTAATTATGTCTTAATGTTTAGCAATCCAACGCAGTGTCGAATTTGGGAGCTAATACTAGCGTGTTCGCTGAGCGAGCTGGTAGCGAACGTTCGCTAAGCGAGCTAGTAGAGAGCTAGTAGCGAACGGTCCCAGACTTGGACAGAATGCATATTTTGGTGTTCGCTAGTAGTGAAGGTTCGTTAGGCCTTCGCTGAGCAAGCGAGGTAGCGAACAAATTCAGAAGCTTATGTTTGCCTTCGCGAGCTTGTTCGCTAGGTGAACAAGTAGCGAATACTCGCTAGGAGCTCGCTGAGCGAGCAGAGTAGCGAACGTGGCAGGATGTGTTTTTCTTTAATGTTTCCATCCGAGGTTGGATTTTTGACTTAACTTTAATTATTTCCATGCTCGAGTCGTTGATTACGCCGAGATATATTATACTGTGGGTAGCCTATGGCGTGAATCCTAGATTGTTGAATTAATCTAATTATGGTCTTTTGACAAATGTTATACATTGTTTAACGGGAGTAAAAATGTATTGAGAATGCATGAGAACATATTATGTATATGTGTGCATTATTTGTTAATATATTGATGATATGTATGAATATGTTGTGTGTGCAATCGTTGTGATAATTCTTGAAGAGATGAATTATTTGGATGCATGAGATTAAGATGTCGGTCTTAAGTGCATTAAATTGTTGATTGCATATGCATCATTTAGTCAAGAGGCAATGCTTGCTAGTTTCGTGGAGACTAGTGACTTGTCCCAAGCTTAGAAGAGTGGGTTTGAAAGCTTAGAGGACGGGCTTTTGGTGGTTATCGGTCTAGAAGAGTGGACCCGGTTTAATGTAAACCGAAAAAAGATAACAAGTGTTGGTACCACATGGCATAAGTTTGCATTGAGTCGCATTGAGTCACATAGCATGAATGTCATTATTATGTGAAATATGATTGCATGTGGACTATGTATATGAGTTTAAATGGATTGCGGTGAGAAATGTAATGTATGTATATATAATTATATGCATTGATTATTATGATGATATTTCTCACCCTTCTGCTGTTTTATAATACTCTATGAGGCATTGTAGATTAGGATTGCTGGAGGTTTTCTTTTGGTGAAGTATAGCTTCATTCTTTTGAGTCGGTTGCTCTGATATGTAACATCGGGTAGCTAGGCTTGTAGAATATTCTTTTGTGATGCATTGTATATGTATCAGCTGATGATGTTTGTAAAAATATGAATGATACTATGACCAACTTGAGGATGCGTACTTCTATTATATCATGTCTTAAGTAATTCAATGTTCTAGTCTTCCGCTTTAATCAAAACATTGATATGTAGACTCTAAGAGTTATGCTTTACTTTTAGTTGAGATTTACCCCTTTTGTTTTATCTCTTTATGAACATTATTATTTATGTTTTCGTTTCATGAATAATGTGATGCGCCTATTTATACCATGTTATAAATAAACTCTGATGAATTTTGTATAAGTGATTAAGTGTTTAATTGCATTATTTTGGGGGTAAAGAAGGGGTTGTTACATTAAGTGGTATCAGAGCAGGTCGGCCAGTTGGCCAAGTTGTTAACTTGTTTATTCCCTTGTATATCTGATTGTGTATGACACTATCGATATTGTTTGACCTTGTGAGTTCTATTTTGAGATACAGAACGATGGTGGCTGGTAGGAACGACGAGGCGATTGCGGAGGCTTTGACTAGATTGGCTGGAGCGATCGAGCAAAACCCTCAAGCCAATTTGAATGTTAGGAATCAAGCAGATGATGAATTTCGTGCTTTAGGAAGGTTCCAAAGGAATAATCCACCAGCGTTCAAAGGAACCCATGAGCCTGACCAAGCACATGTTTGGTTGAAGGCTATAGAAAAGATCTTCCGAGTTATGAATTTTTCGGATGCTCAGAAGGTGCAGTTTGGCACCCATATGCTGGAGGAGGAAGCAGAGGATTGGTGGGGAAATACTCGCCAAACGTTTGAAGAGAATGAGATAGTGATTACTTGGGATCTTTTTAAAGAGACATTTCTAGAGAAATATTTTCCAGAAGATGTCCGTGGGAAGAAAGAAATCGAGTTCCTAGAGTTGAAGCAAGGTAACTCTACTGTGGCCGAGTATACGGCAAGATTTGAGGAGTTGATTAAGTTCTGTCCCCACTACAACACTGTTAATGCTGAGAGATCTAAGTGTCTCAAATTTGTAAATGGTTTGAGGCCGGAGATCAAATAAGCTGTCGGATATCAGGAGATCGGGCGATTTTCTGAGTTGGTAAACAAGAGTAGGATTTATGACGAGGATAGTAGGGCTCAGTCTAGCCACTACGAGAATTTGGGAGATAAGAAAGGAAATGGTCAATTTCGAGGGAAACCTTATGTGACTCCTACAGATAAAGGGAAACAAAGAGCTGATTATGGTAAGAAGCCAAGTGGGGGAGGAGCCCCTACTCCGGTGAGATGTTATAGTTATGGTGAAGCGGGACATCGTGCTCCTGAATGCAAAGGTGTTGGGTTGAAGTGTTTTAAGTGTGGCAAGCCAGGCCACAAAGCTATAGAGTGCAGAAGCGGTGCAAATGTGACTTTCTACAATTGTGGTGAGCAAGGGCACATTAGTACAAAGTGTGATAAGCCAAAGAAGACGCAAGGGAGCGGAAAGGTGTTTGCTTTATCTGGATCAGAAACTGCTAGTGATGATCGATTGATCCGAGATACGTGTTTCATTAATGGTATACCTTTGATCGTTATAATTGATACCGGAGCTACGCATTCTTTTATTTCTTTGGATTGTGTTAAGAGATTAAGTCTTAAGTTGTCTGGTATGGGTGGCGGTATGGTTATTGACACTCCTGCTATGGGTTCGGTAACTACCCAATACGTGTGCTTGAATTGTCCATTGAGTATTTTTGATAAAGATTTTGGAGTTGACTTAGTGTGTCTTCATTTAGACCAAATTGATGTCATTCTTGGAATGAATTGGTTGAGGTTCAACCGTGTTTATATTAATTGTTTTGACAAAACAGTTATTTTCCCTGAATCTGACAAAGAAGGGGATTTGTTTATGACGGCTAAGCAAGTGAAGGAGTCGGTACAAGATGGTGCAAAGGTATTTATGTTGTTGGCAACTTTTAGTAATGGTAAGAGTGAAGAAATTGTTGTTTTACCAATTTTTCGTGATTTTCCAGAAGTTTTCCCTGATGAGATAAGAGATTTACCGCCGGAACGGGAAGTTGAGTTTACGATCGATTTGGTTCCTGGAACTAGTCCTATATCGATGACTCCATATCGTATGTCCGCATCGGAATTGAAAGAATTGAAGAGTCAAATTGAAGACCTGCTTGATAAGAGGTTTATTCGTCCAAGTGTGTCGCCATGGGGTGCGCCAATGCTGTTGGTTAAGAAGAATGAAGGTTTCTATGACACTCTGTGTGGACTACAAATAGTTAAATAAGATGGCTATCAAGAATAAGTATCCACTCCCGAGAATTGATGACTTGATGAATCAGTTGGTTGGTGCAAGTGTGTTTAGTAAGATAGATTTGAGATCCGGATATCATCAGATTCGCGTGAAGGCTGAGGATATTCCGAAAACTGCTTTTAGGACGAGGTATGGACACTATGAGTATTCTGTGATGCCATTTGGTGTGACTAATGCACCAGGTGTGTTTATGGAGTACATGAATATAATTTTTCATCCCTATTTGGACAAGTTTGTGGTTGTGTTCATTGACGACATTCTAGTCTATTCGAAGAATGAAGAAGAGCATGCTGAGCATCTGAAGGTCGTGTTATTTTTATTGGAAGAAAAGCAGCTGTATGCGAAACTTTCTAAGTGTGAGTTTTGGTTGAAGGAAGTGAGTTTCCTTGGGCATGTAATTTCAAGTAGAGGTATTGCAGTTGATCCGTCGAAAGTTGAAGCGGTATCACAATGGGAGACTCCGAAGTCAGTTTTTGAGATTAGAAGTTTCCTTGGGTTGGCCGGTTATTATCGGAAGTTCATTAAAGGATTTGCTAGGCTATCATCGCCGTTGACGCAGTTGACTCGAAAACGTCAAGCTTTCGTTTAGAATGCCAAGTGTGAAGGAATTTTCCAAGAGCTTAAGAGGAGATTGACGACGACTCCTGTTTTGATTTTGCCAACTCCGGAAGAACCGTTTGTTGTGTATTGTGATGCTTCTTTGATGGGTCTGGGAGGTGTGTTGATGCTGAATAACCAAGTTGTAGCTTATGCTTCGAGGCAACTCAAAGTGCATGAGAAGAATTATCCGACACATGACTTAGAGTTGGCCGTCGTGGTATTTGTGTTGAAAATTTGGAGGCATTATTTATTTGGTTCGAGATTTGAGGTGTTTAGTGATCATAAAAGTTTGAAGTACCTCTTTGATCAGAAGGAATTGAATGCAAGACAGAGAAGATGGTTAGAATTTCTAAAGAACTATGACTTTTGTTTGAATTACCATCCCGGTAAAGCGAATGTGGTAGCAGATGCATTGAGTAGGAAATCATTGCATATGTCGATGATGATAGTGAAGGAGTTCGAATTAATTGAGCAGTTTCGTGATTTGAGTTTGGTGTGTGAAAGGACTTCTTATGGAGTGAAGCTTGGTATGTTGAAACTTACTAGTGGTATTCTGGACGAGATCCGAGAAGGACAGAAATCAGATTTGAGCTTAGTTGATCGGTTGACTTTGATCAATCAAGGCCAAGGTGGTGATTTTCGGATTGATGAGAATGATATTATGCGGTATCGTGATAGAGTTTGTATTCCTAACATTGTTGAGCTGAAGAAGAGTATTCTTGAGGAAGGGCATTGTAGTGGATTGAGTATTCATCCGAGTGCTACTAAGATGTATCAAGATTTGAGGAAAATATTTTGGTGGCCTCGTATGAAGAAGGATATTGCAGGGTTTGTGTATTCTTGTTTAACTTGTCAGAAGTCGAAGATTGAACATCAGAAACCGTCAGGTTTGATGCAACCGTTGTTTATTCCTGAATGGAAATAGGATAGCATTTCTATGGATTTTGTGTCTGGTTTACCGAGGATGCGGAGTAATTTTGAAGCCATATGGGTTATTGTGGATAGATTGACCAAATCTACTCATTTTATCCCTATGCGCATGGACTATCTATTGGAGAAATTGGCAAAGTTGTACATTGAGAGGATTGTCAGTTTACATGGTATTCCGTCTAGCATTGTGTCAGATCGAGATCCAAGGTTCACTTCGAGATTTTGGGAGAGTCTGCAGAGTGCTTTGGGTACGAAGTTGCGTTTAAGTTCAACTTATCATCCTCAAACAGATGGTCAGACGGAAAGGACGATTCAATCACTTGAAGATCTGTTAAGAGCTTGTGTATCGGAGAAGGGAGGAGCTTGGGATATATACTTGCCTTTGATTGAGTTTACTTACAACAATAGTTTTCATTCGAGCATCGGTATGGCACCTTTTGAGGCCTTGTATGGTAGACGTTGCAGGACGCCATTATGTTGGTATGAGTCGGGAGAGAGTTCTGTAGTTGGACCCGAGCTAGTTCAGGATACTACCGACAAGATTAAGATGATCCAAGAGAAAAAGAGGATTTCCTAGAGTCGTCAGAAGAGTTATCGTGACAATAGGAGGAAAGCGATCGAATTTCAAGAGGGAGATAATGTGTTTCTTCGAGTCACTCCTATGACTGGTGTTGGGAGGGCATTGAAGTCGCGTAAGTTGACGCCACGTTTCATTGGTCCTTTTCAGATTCTGCAGAGAGTAGGGGAGGTAGCATATCGTGTTGCTTTGCCGCCATCTCTTTCTAATCTTCATAATGTGTTCCATGTATCTCAATTGAGGAAATACATTCTGGATCCGTCTCATGTAGTCCAAGTAGATTATTTACAGGTGAGAGATAACCTGACTGTGGAGACATCACCTATGCGGATAGAGGATCGGAAGTCGAAGCAACTTCGAGGCAAAGAGATTGCTTTCGTGAAGGTCACTTGGGGAAGACCGGCTAGTGGGAGTGTAACGTGGGAGCTGGAGAACCAGATGAGGAAATCTTATCTAGAGTTGTTCGAATCAGGTAACATTTTCAAGGACAAAAATCCCTAAAGTAGGGGAGAGTTGTAACAACCCTATTTTTCATTAGTTAATTATTGCGTTAAATAAGTAGGTTAATGAGAATTATTTAATTGATGGGTAATTAATTAAATGAATTAATAGATGTTGGAGAGAATTAGAAGAGAAAGACATAATAAGAAGGAGAGTGGAAAGAAAAGGAAAAGATAGAAACATAAAGGAAAGAATAGAGAAAGAAGGAGAAAGAGGAGAAAAGAGAAGAAGAAGAAGAGGAAAGAACTTGGAATCATCAAGAACAAATCTCAAGCTTTGGATTAATCAAGGTAAGGGTGAGAAACATTATTATTTGATCAATGTGTGTGGTTAGGTATGATTGGGTTGGGTTGTTGGGGTTTTTCCACCATTTTTCATGTTAGGGTAAAATTGGATTTAATCGGTAGAAATCAAGTTTAATCGGTTAAAAACTAAAATAAATGATGTAGAATAGTCAAGGGATGTTAGACTAAGGTTAATGGAATTGTTTTGGTGAAAGTTGGATGGATTGGTGAGTTTTGGGTTTGATAACAGTAAGTGGAAAAATTCAGTTCGCATACATTCGCTAGCGTGTTCGCTGAGCGAGCTGGTAGCGAACGTTGGCTAAGCGAGCTAGTAGCGAGCCAGTAGCGAACGGTCCCAAACTTGGACAAAATGCATATTGTGGTGTTCGTGGGTAGCGAAGGTTCGCTAGGCCTTCGCTGAGCGAGCGAGGTAGCGAACGAAGTCAGAAGCTTTTGTTTGCCTTCGCGAGCTTGTTCGCTAGGCGAACAAGTAGCGAATACTCGCTAGGAGCTCGCTGAGCGAGCAGAGTAGCGAACGTGGCAGGATGTGTTTTTCTTTAATGTTTCCATCCGAGGTCGGATTTCCGACTTAACTTTAATTATTTCCATGCTCGAGTCGTCGATTACGCCGGAATATATTATACTGTGGGTAGCCTATGGCATGAATCCTAGATTGTTGAATTAATCGAATTATGGACTTTTGACAAATGTTATACAATGTTTAACGGGAGTAAAAATGTATTGAGAATGCATGAGAACATATTGTGTATATATGTGCATTGTTTGTTAATATATTGATGATATGTATGAATATGTTATGTGTGCAATCGTTGTGATAATTCTTGAAGAGATGAATTATTTGGATGCATGAGATTAAGATGTCGGTCTTAAGTGCATTGAATTGTAAATTGCATATGCATCATTTAGTCAAGAGGCAATGTTTGCTAGTTTCGTGGAGACTAGTGACTTGTCCCAAGCCTAGAATAGTGGGTTTCAAAGCTTAGAGGACGGGCTTTTGGTGGTTATCGGTCTAGAAGAGTGGACCCAGTTTAATGTAAACCGAAAAAAGATAACAAGTGTTGGTACCACATGGAATATGTTTGCATCGAGTCGTATTGAGTCACATAGCATGAATGTCATTATTTTGTGAAATATGATTGCATGTGGACTATGTATATGAGTTAAAATGGATTGCGGTGAGAAATGTAATGTATGTATGTTTTAAGTTATGTATGTATATATAATTAAATGCATTGATTATTATGATAATATTTCTCACCCTTCTGTTGTTTTATAATGCTCTATGAGGCATTGCAGATTAGGATTGCTGGAGGTTTTCTTTTGGTGAAGTATAGCTTCATTCTTTTGAGTCGGTTGCTCTGATATGTAACATCGGGTAGCTAGGCTTGTAGAATATTCTTTTGTGATGCATTGTATATGTATCAGCTGATGATGTTTGTAAAAATATGAATGATACTATGACCAACTTGAAGATGTGTACTTCTATTATATCATGTCTTAAGTAATTCAATGTTCTAGTCTTCCGTTTTAATCAAAACATTGATATGTAGACTCTAAGAGTTATGCTTTACTTTTAGTTGAGATTTACCCCTTTTGTTTTATTCTTTATGAACATTATTATTTATGTTGTCGTTTCGTGAATAATGTGATGTGCCTCTTTATACCATGTTATAAATATACTCTAATGAATTTTGTATATGTGATTAAGTGTTTAATTGCATTATTTTGGGGGTATAGAAGGGGGTGTTACAATACTCACCTCCACCGTCAGTTCTAAGAATCTTCAACTTCTGACCACTCTGACTCTCAGCCTTCATTCTGAACTTCTTAAATTAATCAAACACCTCGTGTTTAAACTTAATAAGGGATACCCATGTCATTCTTGTGAATTCATCAACAAACAACACAAAGTATTTATTCCCTCCAATCGATGCTACTGGAAATGGACCACACATATCAGAATGTACAACTCTCAAGGCATGTTTTGCTCTTGGAGCAGCATCTGACGCAAATGGCAATCATGGTTGTTTTCCTTCCATGCAAACTTTGCATGACTTTTCAGGCTTCTTAATTGCAGAAATTCCATGTACCAACTTCTTTGAATTCAGATGTTTTAAGCTTCTGAAATTCAAATGACCGAATCTTCTGTGCCACAGCTCACTCTCTTTCTCAGCACTTGTTGCACTAAGACATTCTGAGTCTGCAGTTCTGACATTCACCTTGAATGTTCTATTCTTTCCCTGTTCTGACTACATAATCAACTTCTGATTGCAGTCATACAGCTTTAGAAGATTGTCCTTCATGGTAACTGAAAATCCTTTCTCAATTAATTGTCTCACACTCATCAGATTGCTTCTGATTCCAGGTACATACCACACGTTCTGAATCAATGTTGTTTTCCCATTGTTCAGAATCACTCTGACATTTCCCATACCTTCTGCGTTAAGATATTTGTCATCAGCACATCTGATCTTTGTTCTCTATTCAAAGTCAAAGTCAACCAGCCATTTCTTGTTTCCAGTAAGATGATTTGAATAGCCAGTGTCCATATACCACCAGTCTATCAGATCTATATCATCATATTCAGATGCCATAAATAACACAGATTCGTCATCAGAACTTTTGGCTATATTTGCTTCTTCTGATTTTCTCTCCTTGTTTGACCAACAATCTCTAGCAAAGTGACCAAACTTCTTACAACAGTAACATTGGATTTTCTTCTTGTCATACTTCTCTTTTTCCTTCTGAGCATTCTTTTGTCTATCAAAGGTTGAGCTTTCTGACTTCTGACTACCATCAGATCTTCTCCTGACTTCTAACTGCTTCTGATACCTCCTATCAGAAGTTACTTTCAGAGCCTGCTGCTCTACTTCCTTTTCAGAAGTTCTGTCAGTCAAACGCAACTCTTGCGCTTCTAGACTGCTCTGCAGCTCTTCAATTCTCATGGTGCTCAGATCTTTGGAATGTTCTATTGCTACCACAATGTAATCAAATTAAGAGGTAAGGGATCTCAATACTTTCTCCATGATTGCTTCTTCATAAAGAGTTTCTCCACACGCCTTCATCTCATTAGTGATCAGAATCATTCTGGAGATGTATTCAGAGACTTTCTCATTATTCTTCATGTTGAGATTCGGATATTTCTTTCTCAAGGACTGAAGCTTCACCTTCTTCACTGATGTGTCACCACCATAACATCTCACCAGTGTGTCCCACGCAGCCTTTGTTGTCGTTGAATATGCAATCTTCTCAAACACATTTACATCCATACATTGATGAATGAAGAACAGTGATTTCTGATCCTTCTTCCTTACTTCCTTTTGCGCGTTTTTCTGTTCATCCACCGCATTTGCTGCTACCGGAACATAACCATCAGTGACAAGATCTAGAACATCTTGAGCATCGAACATTATACGCATTTGGATCATCGAACGATTCCAGTTTTTACCGTCAAATACTGGAAGTTTAATGTTCATGTTGCCGTTTCTGTTCATCTTCTACCTTGCACAGTGCACTCAGATTTCTCACACAATGTTTCCCAACCCACAGAATTAAAATTCTGATCAGATTTTGTTCAAGATTCAACACGAATCTAAGAAACAAAATCAAACACACAAGGCCTCACGTTCACTCGTGTTTCCTGTGTTTCCAAAATGAATCTGAACCAGGCTCTGATACCAATTGTTGGGACACAACTCACTCTGACATTACAATGATTGCAACCCTTTGCAGCTTCAACGAAGGCAAATAAAACAAAATAGTTCACATCGACTGATGATGCAACCAAGAGGACATGTATTGACGTAAAACATGTCTCATCAGTACAACCATCAGAAACGACACAACCATTAAGAAAACCAATAACAACGACATAACCTGCAACAACAAGACACAATATCAACAAACAAAGATGCGAGTAATCCGCGAGAGGAGACGTGGCTCATGCACAATAACACCGTCAATGTACATGTGCCAAGCCCTACGCAACCAATATATTTCACACCCAACACACGTGACAAGTGCATCCTCCAAGCTGCTCGTAATCCTAGCTCTAGACTTACAGACCACCACATCAGCATGAAGTCAAAACACAGAAATTACAGTTTGACAGTAGTAAGAACTAAGCCACGGGTTCACGGAAATCAGAAAGCCTCACATACTTCAGAAATTCAATACAAACAAAAGTCATTAGATTAATAATCTCCAAAACACCCTTAGTTGATCCCTGGTCCCCACCAAAGCCAAACAAATTATTCTCTTTAGTAGACGTAAATTGGATCCCTAAAGATCATGGCTCATCCATACCTCAAATTCGCTAACAAACTCACGTGATTCTTACCAATTTTTGGCATGTGCATATACCTGCATAAGCTTTAGAAATGGAGCATTTTGTTGCTCGCTGAAGGGGAGAGAGGATGGCGCCATCACTCTGCGAAAAATCAAAAGGAAACCATCCAATAAAAGTTTCGAGAATTGAAACGTTCAGAGTTTCTCATTGAAACTCTGAATCGTTTTGAGTTAAATCTCAGACCCAAGCAACGATTATACATGGAGGAAGAGAAGAAAATTTCACGAAGTTCTCAATACCAAAAAAAACCCACAGATCTGAGCAAAACTCACACAGAGGAAAAGAAAATAGGGAAACGGAGTGGAAGATTCGAAGCGGAGGAAATACGGTAAATTGCTCACCATAGCCATCGAAATATCTGAAGTGGTAGATCTTCGACAACTTCGACTTGCTATTCAAATGTTGTCTTTCGCTATCTATTTCGTCTTTTTCCCTCACCTATTTTCCTTTAATTTGTATAATTTTTCTTCAAGATGTTTTATTATGGTGCTAGGGTTTTGAAAGGGGGAGAGGGTTAGTTTTATGTTGATTGACTGTGTGAGTGTATTTATGTTTAAAGCGAGAGATGAGAGTGTTTAAGGAGATGAGAAGAGGTTGGTTTTGTTTTGCTTCAAACTTAGGAGTATCTAAATGTATTTAGGGAGATGATACTTATGTGTTGATTCCTTTTACTAGCACACTATGTTGGTGACTCTTGTTTTTCATACGCCTGCAGTAAAAGACTAGATTTGGGTAATCAATGCATGTCTCCACATTACACTGCCCGATGCTTATTAATGTTTATGAGAACCCCACTTTTGGGTAGGAATGTTCATGGATTATAAACCAAACCAAATTACATATATAATTTGGTTTGGATCTTAAAATCATTTATATAAAATCGATTTATTTTTTTAAAACCGGTTTACAAGTGGATTGGTTCGCTTTCAAACCGGTTTTTAAAAAAAATAGTTTTTTTAAAAACCAGTTTTAAACTGGTTTCTCTCAAAACCAGTTTTTTATTTTCTTTAAAAAAATCAATTTTAAAACCAATTTTTTAAAAAAATCAATTTTATTACAAACTATCAAATAATTGATAAATCACCTGAAACTTATTCTACTTTAAACTTATTGCAAACTATCAAATAATTGATATAAATCAATTAATCAGTTTTATTCCAGTTTTACATTGAATTAAATTTACACTCCATATATCTTAAACTTTAAACTACTCAATGTAAAACTAGAATTAGACTAATTCCTTTTCATCGTGAATTAAATCAATTAATCGAGAAGTACCTTGAATTGATATAAATCAATTAATCGTGAAACTTATTCTATTTTAAACTTATTGCAAACTATCTACCTTAAACTTATTCTACTTTAAACCAAATCAATTTTATTGCAAACTATGAGTGTTGATCTTGATTTTCCCAAACTATTCTACTTTTGTTTTTGAAACTTATTGAAAAATGGTTACCGAATCTCAATCCGGTTTGAAACAATTGGTTACCGGTTTTTTTTTTAATTTGATAAATGAGCCACCAAATTTAAAATATAAATTTGGACTGGATTTTAATATTTGAATTAATTTGAATAGGAATTTGATTTATGGTTATTGGTTATTTTGCACACCCCTATATATATATATATATATATATATATATATATATATATATATATATATATATATATATATATATATATATATATATATATATATATATATATATATATATATATATATATATATATATATATATATATATATATATATATATATATATATATATATATATATATATCATTTATGGAAGAAAAAAAATGGATTAACCATGGTTTTAAAAAATGGACACCGGTTTTTAATGGTTTTAGTAAAATGAATTTGAACTAGTTTTTAAACCAAATAATATGGACTTTTGAAATCGGTGCACCATATTTTTAAATTTGGTTCTTGTGAAACGATTTTTTTGCACACCCCTACTTTTGGGCGTGTTAACCTTGGCTATTGGAGACATAACTAGGGTGGTGCACCGTTTTGTTTTCTGGCTATGGTGTTTTAAGATGATGATGCATCTATGTCTTTCGTGCTAGGCCAAATGAATGGTAGTTTGTTTCGTCAATTTCTTCATATGCCTTAACGAATGAACCAGTAACTCAAGCCCAAGCACTTGGGATTCATACCCCTTATCAGAACTAGACCTTGGCCCATTAAGTTAGTTTTTATTTGTTTTGGGTTAATTTATTTAAAAAAACAAGACTCCTTTTTTTTCCTATTAATTAGAAGGATCTATAGTTTTCTTACACAAAAATATATTCGAACTTTTTTTTCTTTTTCTATTATTATTGTTTATTTCATACAAAGAGAAAGATGTATCTTATTTTGTGTATTAGGATTTTGTTTCTATGTGATTAATCAAAATATTTCCTTAACTAAATTGCGAAGGAATTGAATTCTTGAAGTCTAGCACTTCTCGGGTTTTTGAATGACCACTATTGAGACGTACGCCTTAGATAGTGCATCGTTCGACATTTCGTTTCTAAAATGCGCTTCTTTAATGATTTAGACAAAGAAATGCCATTGGAGTCTAGAATTTCATATAGTACTTTCGTTGTCCATTCAAATAATATTTCGTAAGTTATTCGAGTGAAAAAGGTGTCGTTGGGATCTAGTGTCTTGATGATTCCCCGATCAATTGGTTGTGGGGCCGACGTCTCGTTTATCGAGTAATTGTCATTTCCCTAAAAAATACTTAACAAATCTAATCTCATGTTCTCTCCATATACAAATGAACTTTTCGCGTGACTTAATTCAATTCAAATTCGTGACTAAATATTGTTCTCAATTAAACTTCGAAGGAAGAAGGTTCTTGGAATCTAGCATTCCTTGGATCTTCGAATGAATAACTCTTGAGGCATGCCCTTAGGATTGTTATTCATTCAATCTTTCGACTTTCACAAGTTAAGCTAGTTTCAACCTAACCCTTGATTCGTCGTCAAGTCGGTTCCATTTTCAATCAAATTCTCGACTCGTCGTCGAGTCATTTTCAAATCAACCTCGTTTCCAACACGTCTTTGCACACAAATAGAATTCAAACCCTTGATCCAAATGTCAAGTGGTATTTTTAACTAAGTTGTAAGTCGAGTGTCTTTTGCCTCGTGGTTCACCTCTTTTCACAACGTATTCAATTCTATCTTTTATTCAAACGCCTTTTCTTAAACAATGAATGAAAGAAGAAGATTCATGGAATCTAGCATTCCTTGAAACTTCGAATAAATGGCTCTTAAGACGCACGCTTTGGGTTGTCACTCATTCACCCTTTCGTCTTAAAACATCTCGTTATTCAAACAATTTCGTAATCAATCTAACGAAAGAAGTATATTAGCATTCCTTGAATCTTCGAATAAGTGACTCTCGAGGCACGCCCCTTGAGTTGTTATTAATTCAATCTTTCGAATTCAAAACGTTCAAAAGTTATCTTCAACATATTCAACCAACTTCTGAAAGAACTGAATTCTTGAAATCTTGCATCCCTTGGATTCTAGAGTGACAGCTCTCGAGGCACATCCCTTGGGTTGTTAGTCACTTAGTATTTCATTCCCAAATCGAAACTTCAAATCAATTCAACCCCTATTTCTTTTCGTGGTCGTCTCTATGAACTATGGACGCTCTGATTTTTCATTCTCGTCTAAATGTAAGATACGTAGGCACAAGATTGCGATGATCTTGGCGAGCTACCTTCCCTCCATCTTCCGTTTCCCCCTGTCCTTTCCCGTAGTCGAATTATGACGCTCTGATTTCTCATTCTCGTCTGAATGGGCATACGTAGGCACAAGGCCCCCAATCCTTTGCGAGCTCCCTATCCTATAACCACCAATTTCCCCTTAGCATCTTTACCATTCTATCCTACTGATTCGCATTTATCATTGAGAAGAAAACAAGAAAGCTTAGATAATTCCCGTCGTAAATTACACTAAAAGGTTCCCGTTGAGTACAATGGACGTGAGGGATGCTAATACCTTTCCCTTGCATAACCGACTCCTGAACCCGGAACATCGGTTGCGACGACCCTGTTCCTATCCTTTTGTACTATAAGGTTTTCTTGATATTTTCATTTCCATTTATGGGATAAGTAAAGTTCGGTGGTGACTCTGTCGAACCGTATTTCCGCGCCTTTCGCGCGAGGGTCGTGTTTTCGAATTATCTCCATGAGATTTTTTCGAGGTGCGACATTACTGCTACCGGTATCTAGCAACCATTGGTCATCAATTCTATCGGCTACAACATGACATGTTGCAAGCACCATTTTCATATCATCTTCAATTTCTGCAACTCGAGCATGGTATCTCTTGTATCAAATGGTTCATCACGACATTCTCGACCATAATGACCATGCTTTTTACAATTAAGACACTGAATATGAGATTTGCATTCTGAATGAAAATTTCCATACTTTTGACATTTGAGACATTGAATATTAGATTTATTTTTAATTGAGTCATTGCCTCATGTACTTTGGCTTGAGTCAGTTTGAATATTTCTCCAGATTCCTTTAGAACTTTGTCCTCTTTGAAAATGGTTTGACCTTCTTTGCATAGGTCTCTCATTTCTCACATTTGTTTGAGCTTTTAAAGCTTGCTCAAATGTTCCATTTGATCTCTCAGTCATCCGTATCTCACGTGACTCCAAAGATGCTTGCAAATCATTTAAAGTCATCGTAGTGACATCATTTCCCTCTTCAATTGCTTCTACTACGTGATTAAAATGAGTTGAAAGAATGCGCATAATTTTCTCCACAACATCTTTCTCCTTTATGTCATCGCCGTTGGATTTCATTTCATTGACTAATTTGTCCATTCATGAAAAATAGTCATGAATACTTTCATCTCTTCCCTGCTCCATTAGCTCAAACTAACATTTTAATTCTTGCAACCTTGTTCGTTTAATTGTGTTAGCACCTTCTTATGTTTTAAGTAATGTTTCCCAGGCTTCTTTAGCTTTTTTTGCATGGAAATTTTTTTCAAAAACAGATAGCTCCACAGATTAACATATCAAAAAGAATGTTTTTTCAATGAGTTTATTATCTTTCTCAACTTGTTTCTCATCAACTTTTTCTTTATCCTTTTCGGTTGGTTTAACAAAACCTTTCTTTATAATTTCTCCATACGCGTTGGTTGCTAAACACAGCTCCATCAATGAAAGTTTGATCTACCATTGAATTTAAAAACTGTTGTTTGTACCAATAAAACTTAATTAGTGCTTGAACTTGTTGCTATTTTAACGTAACAATCTATGATGCCAAATGTTGGCAAAATATATTCAATTGCCTTAATGAGGTTAAATTAACAATTATTTCTTTTCTATAACTCACAAGCTCGCTAGAGCTTTCCCCTTTATAATTTTTTTTATGAATCTCATTACATGTAATAACGACTATTTATACTAATGAGTAATTGTATATTTTTAACCTTGGTAATTGAAGTCCATCCAATATTCAAGACTTCCACTAAAGCTAGTCTAAGATATAATTCACATCTTTAAAAATTGTAAGGACATGGTTTTCCTTATTGAATAAATTCAAATGCCAAGTTTATTTCATCTTACATATTTTAAAAAAAAAAAGTTTTCCCATGATTGGAATTAACAATTGTGATAAAATGTGAAGGAGTGACGCACTTCGAATGTCATCACCAACAATTTTATGCGTTTTGTTACAAAAAGGATATGTTTCATAATTTTTATTTTTTTAATATATTTAATTACTTTTCACCGTGGTACATATCAACAACTATGGTTAAGTGTCAGAGACATTTCACCATGCTTTCTTTTATCAATCAGAGTGAAATGTTTTACCCATATTAACTAACTTAATTCACTTCAGAATAGACCACTTCGTAAGTGAAACTCTTAATTCTCAAGTCTTATCATAATCTCACAAAACTCCAGCATATCCTCACAAAACTCCAGCTTATCCTCAAAAAATTATAACATAACTTCTCCAACTAGTATGCATCAAGCAAAGGTGTCACGAATCTTTCAAAGACAGAAACATGAAACTCATTTATTTGTCTTCCTTTTCACATTTCTGGTACGTACTTGAAATATTTTGCACCATTAATTTTATTAGTATGTTGTTGTTGTTAAAACTTTTTCTTTTAAGGTTTATTCTATTTCTTATTGATGAGACAGTAAATCATACATGTTGAATATTTTTCTTGAATTATTTTCTTGTTTATGCACTACTGCAAATAAAACATACAACGAGGTCAATTTTAGCACGGTTCTATTAAAGACCGTGGTGACATCTCTAAAATCAGGCGCCACCATTTTTATTTATTTACCTATTAAAATTAGTTTAGATATTACCAAGATTGGATAGAGAAACCGTGGTGAAAGTTCATAAAGTTCTTAGGTTTGAATCTCAGCGCCAAAAATTTGTGATGCCATAAATATTATAGTGGCGCCCTTATTTTTTATTTATTTTTTAATTAAATATAAATGTGATTACACTACGGCTGGTTCTTCTAACCGTGATGATATTTTGACCTTTTATTTTTTATTTTTATAGAGGCATCATTCTTTTCGATTTATTTTTAATTTTAAAATATTCCATATATCACTATGATTGTTCAAACTAACAATTGTAATATATTTTTCCTTTTATTTTTATATTTTTAATTGATTAAAAAATTGTGTTTTTTATAAAATTCAATAAAAAAATAATATATCACCAGTGTTCATTTTATTATCTGTGGTGAAATATTTTATTCAGAAACAAAAAACTCAACTTAACTTGTCTTATAAGTTTCCATTTTTTCATTGCATAACCATTTGAATTCTAGCACACTACGAAACCATTAGAACCCTAACAAACAATCTCCATTAACGAAACCAAGTACATAACCATTAGAATCTTTCTCGAGCTAATGTATAAAGCCATTTGCATCGTTCTTGGCTTAACTCCATTAATGAAACGAAAAACGTAGGAGACACACGAAACAAAGACAAAGAATCTTACATGAAACGAATTGTTGTTGGCTTTTATGTATTCATCATGTTAAGGATATGTAAACTTTTCATCATGCAGGTACAGTACAAAAATCATATTATTTAGCTTGTTGTTATTGTTGCTCTTGTTGTTGATGTTGTTTCTGTGTTGATTTTGAATTTTTACGTTCTTGTTATTTATGTTTATGGTTCTGTTGTAGATGTTGACTGTTTATGGTTGTTGTTGTTCTTGAATGTTTATGGTTGTTGTTGTTCTTGAATGTTTATGTTGTTGTTTATTTTGTCTTTGATGAGTGTGTATTAGACACATTGCTTTTGTTGTTGTTTATGAATGTGTATTAGACACATTTTTGTTGTTGTTGTTGTTTTTGATGAATATGTATGAGACATCACTATTATGTTATTATTGTTGAATGTGTATAAGAAAAAACTTTTATGTTGTTGTAGAAGAATGTGTATTTGGTGCATTGTTGTTGTTGTTGTTGATGAATTGTATTAGACATATTGTTGTTGTTGTTGTTATTGTTGTTGTTGTTGTTAAATGTGTATGAGACATCCTTGGTATGTTATTGGTGTTTACATGTTGTTGTTGATGAATGTGTATTAGACACATTGTTGTTATTTTGTAGTTATTATTGTTTTTCATTAAGGTGTATACGACACCATTGTTATGTTGTTGTTTATTTGTTTTTATTGTTGAATGTGTATAAGACACATTTTCTATGTTGTTGTTGATGAATGTGTATTAGACACATTGTTGTTGTTGCTGTTGATGAATGTGTATTACACACATTGTTGTTGTTGTTGTTATTGTTATTGTTATTTATGTTGTTGTTTATATTGTTGTTACTGAATGTTTGTGAGACACCCTTGGTATGTTGTTGTTTTTTATGTGTTGTTGTTGATAAATGTGTATTAGACACATTGTTTTTTTATTTGTATATTTTTGATGTTGATGAGTGTGTATTAGACAAATTGTTGTTGTTGTTGTTGTAGTTTATATTTTTGTTGATTAATGTTTATGAGACACCATTGTTATGCTGTTGTTTATATGTTTTTATTGTTGAATGTATATAAGATGCATTTTTCATGTTGTTGATGAATATGTATTAGACAAATTGTTTTTATTGTTGTTGTTGTTGTTTGTATATTTTAGTAAGATTGGCTTAATCTTTTATTGTTGGTTTTTAACATAGATGGAATTTTCATCTAGCGAGGAAACTCATACAAATAAAACTCATACAGATGAAACTCGTATAATTAATCTCAAATTGTAGAGGAAAAAGTAAAAAAAAACAAAGAGGTGCTACAAAGATGGCCATATTAACAAAAATCTACAACTTGCACTACTACTAAAAGTCTATACAACAACTTCAACGTCACTACGGTCCTTTGAATGACTGTGGTGATATCTCTAAATTCAAACGTCAATAAATTGTTTTACTTTTTAACTAAATATTTTAAACTTATTACCACGGGTGTTTAAAACAACCATCGTGATATCTTATACCTTTCTTGGTTTCGATTCTCAACCCTAACAAATTCGTGATATCTTCATTATTTTAGTTGCGTCTATCATTTTTATATATCCTCAGATAAAAAATGAAAGTGATATCACTGCGGTTGTTTACATAAACCCCTGAGATATATTTTTCATTTTTTTTTAAATTTTTAAATACTTAAAATGTGGCGCTTTTTTAGATAATTATATTGACATAAAACATATATCACCAGGATTTTTTAAACTAACCATTGTAATATATTTTTAATTTTTTTTAATTTTGTTTTTAAATACTTACAACCTGATACTTTTTTTATAAAATTACATTAAATTAGCCATATATCACAACAATTGTATTAAACAACCATGGTGGCATGACTTATTCATTTAAAGGAAACACAGATAGCTAGCTAACATGTCTCTTGAGTTTCTTTTTTTAATTTCCAACCCTAACAAAACAACGCCGTTTTCAACCCGGAAGAAACCACACCATTTTCAACCCTAACGAAACAACATTATTTTTAACTCTAATGAAATAACACCATTTTCAACCAACAACGTCATCCAACTTTGTCGTTCTACGCCTAGGTACTGTCAAGGAGGAAGAAGACACCAACATCGTCATTCTAGGCTTAAGTACCATCGAGGAGGAAGGCAGATTATGAAAAGTTTTTTTTACTAATTCATCATGTTTCAGGTACTTAAATGTTTGCCCCATGCATGGTTGTATCTACAGTAAACTTTATTTTACATTGTGTTTGTGTTTATATTGATGATGCCATTGTTGTTGATGATGCCATTATTTTTGGTGATGTCATTACTATTGATCATGTTATTTTTGTTGATGATGCATTTTTGGTTGATATGTCATTGTTGTTTATGACATTATTTTGATTATATCAGTGTTGTTGATGATGCATTTGTTGTTGTTGCTACTATTGTGTTGGTGATTCCATTGTTGTTTATGTATTTGTTGTTATTAAAGTCATTGTGTTGATGATGTCATTATTGTTGATGATTCCATTGTTGCTAATTAGTCATTGTGTTGATGATGCCTTGTATTGATGATGCCATTGTTATTGTTGATTCCATTGGGTTTTTTATTCCATTGTGTTGATTATGCCATTATTCTTAGTGATGCATTTATTGTTGATGATGTCATTATGACGATGATGTTATTTTATTGATGTTGCCACGATTGTTTATGTATTTACTGTTGTTAATGTCATTTTGTTGATGATGCCATTGTTGTTGATTTTATTATATCTTGATAGATGGCCTCTTCTTCATCTATTAGTGACAAAACTATTTATACAAGTGAAACTTATACAAACGATTCCCAATCTATTAGTAGAAAAGAGGTGCTACAATGATGGAAAAATTAGCAAAATTCCACAAGTCGGGTGTCAAATATCTGATCGAGTTAAGTGTCGTTTAAGAGTTATATTATGTTTCTTGGATGTAGCAAAGTCAGCATATTGATAAATGATTGGAAAGAAGTATCAATAAAGGTGAAAGATAGCATATGGACAAACATTAAGGTAATTATTTTAATTTTCATCGATTTGATATTACTTTATATAATCACAAATACATACATATTAATGTAACTGTGTAGTTGACATTTATTTTGTCTGATGACCCTAAGTTTAAAAAAATGGATCACTTGTGTTGGTACGTGTTGGAGGGGATTTAAGTCATTGTGTTTGTCAAGTCTCGTAGTTTTGAGGAGCTCCTAGTTAGTACTAATTGAATTTCTAGATAATTTGATGCTTATGCTTTATAGATACAACTATGTAAGTTAATATTTGTAATGTGTTTAAAACAGGTAAAAAGTAAAGTAGGACAGCTTAACAAATCAAAAAACAAATACCCCCATAGATTGTATCGTGGGGGATACAGGAAACTTATGAAAACAATGATTCTTGAAAAAATAAAACAACTAGGAGATGATGACTCCATGAGTCAAGATCGCAACCCGTCTCCATCACCACGACATGATAAAGTGGAAGAGGGGTCAACAAAGACCGAATGGAGACTACACTTCAGATGCCTCAAGATTAGTCACGGCAAAAATTGTAAGTTATATTTGTTGTGCGTGTGTTATGTGTTATTTAAATTTCTTTTTATGTTCAGTAGGATTCATTGGTTATGTCGCTCGTGAAGGCTCCTTTGTTCCAGAACCACTACATGATATATTAGTAGAAACAATAAAAACAAAAGAGCGTGTGACATACCCCAAATTTGTCCTACTTGTGTATAACCTTCATTTGTACTTCCATCCACTGACAATTATTCAAAAATCTAGAAAAATAAGTTGTTTCTATTTGCCTAAGTCCAAGATTTATTTGAGGACATTAAGCCAGGAATGTGTGTTGACCTTCATTTGACTGTTAGTCAAGCAAAAGGGTTTGTTTCATAATAGAGACCAAGGTGTACATGATTCAAGTGATCAGTGCTTGAGGTTCCAATTAGGGTTTTTGTTTGAATTCAGGTTATCTGTACGGAGAGGCTATATTAGATTATCAGTTGAAGATCATCAAGGATTAGTTCATCTTCAGTCAGGGTTTCATGCAGTGCAGCCCATATTTCATATGTTGATTCTCTGATTTTCAAAGACATGATTCAAGAAGGTTCACAATGAAGTTATTCAGGATTAATTTAAATTTTAAAGGCTGAGGATTATTCATAGTCTCTCAAAGGAAGTTCCATACCTTTTCATCAGTTACCATTTCCAGATACTCAATTATCAATTATCTTTCTTTCTTTACCCCTTTAATCACTCTTTATCCATTTTTTATAATATCCACTTCATATTCAATTAATCCATTAAACACATTTTTTATTCCTAACCATAATCCATTCTCATCTCAAGCTTATTGTTTTTTAACCTATTTTAGATCCATAATCCAATTAGGTAAAAAAAGTGCCTATTTATTTTGTTATCATTCTTGAAGCTTTTTTTTTCTTAAAAAAGGACTATCATTTGCGAAACATGAAAACAATTGACTTTTTTTACAAAGCCCATTACCATGTTACAAAACATTATACAATAAAAAAAAACATTTACAAAAAAAACCAAAAAATAAAAATCCCATTTACATTTCGCACAAAAAATACGAAAAATAAAAAAATAATAACATGAAAAATCCATAATGCCACGACCCACACCACAACCACCATTTTTTTCTCAAACAGATTACAAAGTCTTCTTCAAGCCACAAGACCAATCACTTTCAAGCATTTCACGCATCCAGAAAAATCCAAAGCAGTTCTCGTTGACTTTTCAATCCTTTTCCAGCCTGCATAAGGAAAAGGAATATGGCCCACACACATCCCACGCAGTACCACCTGCAAAATATTTGCAAAATGTTTCAACACATAGCCTTTCCAAATCGTCCAACATTAAACCTTACGCATCACATAACAAAACCAGTATGAAACGGATTGCAAAAACAAATATTCCAAAACGCTGAAACAACAATTTAAAACGCAAAGTCGTTTCGCACAACAATACGTCACACAAAATATGCAGAATATTCCAAAAATGTATCACACCTTGATACCAATTATTTCCTCATTCTAACTTCGATAATCTCACCTATAAACAGGACCTTTCACCCTTCATTCTAAGAAAATTCGGCTCCTCAAAAACCACTCTCAAGCGTTCCTTTAACCCCTCCCAAAAACAACCCTTCTCATCCACAATTCGTCTTCAACCTCCAAAAACCCAAATTAATCCTCATCCTCTTTCAAACCCAGACCAACCATAAACCTCCTTTCGAACAGCATTCTTTTCTAATCAATACAACAACCCGCAACACCCTTCAAAACCATAAATAACACAAAACAGAAAGGGAAGAAGAAGATTGAAACAAAATCCAAATCAAAATAATCAAATCGAAACATAACCGAATCAGAACGAGAAAGAGAGATTCAAACCAGGATCAGGGAATCGAGCGAAAGCATTTGGAGATGAAGCACTCTTCTCGAGAAGGTTGGAATGAGATGATGATTATTGTTGTTGTTTTGGGTTCCGCGTTTTTTTTCTTTTTTCTTCTTTTTCTGACAGCTTTTGAAAGTGATATGTTGTGACTTTGTTGAATTCTAGTGGTGTTGCGTATTGATGCTAGTAGCATTCCTCATTTTTTTTTCTTTTATCATGATCGGTGCTCCTTGGTGTGGTTCTTGGATCTGGGCTCATTAGCATGTATGTTGTTTACTGCGCACCCCTTCCCTTTTTTGATAATTATTTATTTTTCTTTCACTATTTTATTTTCCAACTCCAACTATCCATCTTCTTTTAAGGAATGATGGGTTATCCCATGGGATTTCCATTCTAGCACACATCTAGTTGATTTTCTACACCTCACCTATTTAATTTTTTGTTTTATTTTTTATTTTTTATTTGTTTAAAGGTTTTGATGTATTAATCTTTGTCTCTTTTGCTTATATCTACTTTAGATTCTATTAACATTTTGATTTTCTTTTATTTTCGATTCCATTTTCTTTTCATTATGGTCGATGAAGTCTTTTTGTTTATAAACGTTGGTTGATTGAGGTTGTTTAACCTTCATGGTTTTAAATCTGTAGAAAATGATCATTGAGATCATTTTATATACTTTGGGATCGTGAAAGGTTACCTTCGATTAATCGATGCAAGTTTGTGATTAAGACGAGACCGTTCGCTTTTCTTTTTGTGTGGCACAATTCCTTAGAGAATGATTCACAATATCATTTCTCTATCGTATTTCAGTACAAACGTTGTTACTGCGCGACCTCCTATAGTATGATTTTTTTTCATAGATCGTGCTAGTCCGATATCGATGACTCCATATCGTATGTCCGCATCGGAATTGAAAGAGTTGAAGAGTCAAATTGAAGACCTGCTTGATAAGAGGTTTATTCGTCCAAGTGTGTCGCCATGGGGTGCGCCAGTGTTGTTGGTTAAGAAGAAAGAAGGTTCTATGAGACTCTGTGTGGACTACAGACTGTTCAATAAGGTGACTATCAAGAATAAGTATCCACTTCCAAGGATTGATGACTTGATGGATCAGTTGGTTGGTGCAAGTGTGTTCAGTAAGATAGATTTGAGATCCGGATATCATCCGATTCGCGTGAAGGCTGAGGATATTCTGAAAACTGCTTTTAGAACTAGGTATAGACACTATGAGTATTCTGTGATACTATTTGGTGTGACTAATGCACCAGGTGTGTTTATGGAATACATGAATAAAATTTTTCATCCCTATTTGGACAAGTTTGTGGTTGTGTTCATTGACGACATTTTAGTCTATTCGAAGAATGAAGAAGAGCATGCCGAGCATCTGAAGGTCGTGTTATCTGTGTTAAAAGAAAAGCAGTTGTATGCGAAACTTTCTAAGTGTGAGTTTTGGTTGAAGGAAGTGAGTTTCCTTGGGCATGTAATTTCAAGTATAGGTATTGTGGTTGATCCGTCGAAAGTTGAAGCAGTATCGTAATGGGAGACTCCGAAATCAGTTTTTGAGATTAGAAGTTTTCTTGGGTTGGCTGGTTATTGTCGGAAGTTCATTGAAGGATTTGCTAAGCTATCATCGCCGTTGACGCGGTTGACTCGGAAAGGTCAAGCTTTCGTTTGGGATGCCAAGTGTGAAGGAAGTTTCTAAGAGCTTAAGAGGAGATTGACGACGGCCCCTATTTTGATTTTGCCAAATCCGAAAGAACCATTCGTTGTGTATTGTGATGCTTCTTTGATGGGTTTGGGAGGTGTGTTGGTGCAGAATAACCAAGTTGTAGCTTATGCTTCGAGGAAACTCAAATTACATGAGAAGAATTATCCGACACGTGACTTAGAGTTGGTCGCCGTTGTATTTGTGTTGAAACTTTGGAGGCATTATTTATTTGGTTCGAGATTTGAGGTGTTTAGTGATCATAAGAGTTTGAAGTACCTCTTTGATCAGAAGGAATTGAATGCAAGGCAGAGAAGATGGTTAGAATTTGTAAAGGATTATGACTTTGGTTTGAATTACCATCCCGGTAAAGCGAATGTGGTAGCAGATGCATTGAGTAGGAAATCATTGCATATGTCGATGATGATGGTGAAGGAGTTGGAATTAATTGAGCAGTTTCGTGATTTGAGTTTGGTGTGTGAAAGGACTTCTTATGGAGTGAAGTTTGGTATGTTGAAACTTACTAGTGGTATTCTGGACGAGATCCGAGAAGGATAGAAATCGGATTTGAGCTTAGTTGCTCGGTTGACTTTGATCAATCAAGGCCAAGATGGTGATTTTCGGATTGATGAGACTCATATTATGCGATATCGTGATAGAGTTTGTATTCCTAACATTGTTGAGCTGAAGAAGAGTATTCTTGAGGAAGGGCATCGTAGTGGATTGAGTATTCATCCGGGTGCTACTAAGATGTATCAAGATTTGAGGAAAATATTTTGGTGGCCTCGTATGAAGAAGGATATTGCAGGGTTTGTGTATTCTTGTTTGACTTTTCAGAAGTCGAAGATTGAACATCAGAAACCGTCAGGTTTGATGCAACCGTTGTTTATTCCTGAATGGAAATGGGATAACATTTCTATGGATTTTGTGTCCGATTTACCGAGGACGCAGAGTAATTTTGAAGCCATATGGGTTATTGTGGATAGATTGACCAAATCTGCTCATTTTATCCCTATGCGCATGGACTATCCATTGGAGAAATTGGCGAAGTTGTACATTGAGAGGATTGTCAGTTTGCATGGTATTTGCCTAGCATTGTGTCAGATCGAGATCCAAGGTTCACTTCGAGATTTTGGGAGAGTCTGCAGAGTGCTTTGGTTACGAAGTTGCGTTTGAGTTCAGCTTATCATCCTCAGACAGATGGTCAGACGGAAAGAACGTTTCAATCACTTGAAGACCTGTTGAGAGCTTGTGTATTGGAGAAGGGAGGAGCTTGGGATAGCTACTTGCCTTTGTTTGAGTTTACTTACAACAATAGTTTTCATTCGAGCATCGGTATGGCACCTTTTGAGGCCTTGTATGGTAGACGTTGCAGGACGCCATTATGTTGGTATAAGTCGGGAGAGAGTTCTGTAGTTGGACCCGAGTTAGTTCAAGATACTACCGACAAGATTAAGATGATCCAAGAGAAGATGAGGATTTCCCAGAGTCGTCAGAAGAGTTATCATGACAAGAGCAGGAAAGATATCGAATTTCAAGAGGGAGATCATGTGTTTCTTCGAGTCACTCCTATGACTGGTGTTGGTAGTGTAACACCCCGTTCCCACAATAAAATAAAACAATCAAATAAAACACATATCAGAGTTCCTCTCCCAAACGGGATGTCACAATTCACATCAAATTCCCACAAATATTTTTTTTTCAAATAATTTAACTGAATTTTCCAATAAAATTGCAGCGGAAAAAGATATGGTCTATCATAACACAAAATATCATATATATATATATATATATATATATATATATATATATATATATATATATATATATATATATATATATATATATATATATATATATATATATATATATATATATATATATATATATATATATATATATATATATATATATATATATATATATATATATATATATATATATATATATATATATATATATATATATATACATCATCGATATCCATCATCGTCATCATATATACAGTATCGACCATCTGCCCCAAAATACATAACATCGTCACCGATCAATATCAAACATCTCACAAAATATCAGATACGCCACGGGGGCAGACATATTAAAAATACACAATAATACACCCAAAAACGCCCCAGTGTTACGTATCAGAGCAGTCTTACGGAGACACCACAATCCAACTAGCTAAACACCTGGATTGTCTGTACTTCCGAAGAAGCACAAACCACAACAGTAACAAAGGGGGCGAGAATCACGATTAAGTAAAATGATATAATAGTACAGGAAAAAAAAGGCAGAAATCAATAATAATACTATTTCATATACATATCATCCGGACACACGGTCCCCACCGTCAACAACAACACACAATCATGCAACAAATGCACTCACACGACTCTTAACATGCGGTACCGACTCACAATCACGATGGGCAACTGGCCATCAACCCTCCACACAGGAGCACATATCAACGATGGGCAACTGGCCATCAACCCTCCACACAGGAACACATATCAACGATGGGCAAATGTCCATCAACCCTCAACACCGGAGCACATATCAGCGATGGGCAACTGGCCATCAACCCTCCACACCGGAGCACGTATCAACGATGGGCAACTGGCCATCAACCCTCCATAATGGGAGCACCACAACAATACTGATGGTCACTGGGCCATCACCCTCCACACAGGAGCACCTCATCAACATCGGTGGACACATGGCCATCACCCTCCTTACCGGGAGCACAACACATTAACGATGGACAACTGGCCATCACCCTCCTCACAGGGAGCACACCAACAATACCGATGGTCACTGGGCCATCACCCTCCTCTACGGGAGCACACAACCATATTCACACACATCATACATCTAGCACACCAAGTGCAAACCGATCCTATTGATCCACCCCTCACACAATATATATATACACGACGCACAAGGCGTACCGATCCCACAGATCCATTCCCATCACAAAATACATACATAACAAGCACACAGTGCGTAGATCCCACAAATCCGCTCACCACACAACTTATCACATACAATGCACACAAGGCATGTCGGTCCTACTGACCCAAATACATCACATAACAGCACACAAATGCAACACATAGTAAGCGTACCGATCCTCACATCTCACACACAGCACACACACGGTGCACACATCTCACGTACATATCCACACCGGTTCATACATAATGCATAATCACCTAAATATTCCACCTGCGATAAACACCGGCCAAACAGCCCTACAACCACCAACATACGCTCGCATCAGCATCTCCTGCAAGCCTCTCATCGCACATGACCAACGAGGGTCCAAGTCCATAGAGGAACAACACAAGACAGCAGCAAAAATACAAACTGCTGTCGGGCTCGCTGGCACATTCGCCCGGTGAAGCCCTGCAGCGAACACTCGCTGCCATTCGCCTGGCGAAACCTCTGGCGAAGCCAGAGAGAAGCTTCAGCCAGCACTCGCTGGCTAGTTCGCCTGGCGAAGGCTCGCCCCTCATTCGCCCAGCGAATACCTGCGTACTCAGAAAAATTATGCGCTGCAGAGTCACCTCCCACACCGATTTCGCCCGATTAAATCGAAACCCATAACCATCCACATACTGCAACTTAGTTACGGGGTCTATTCCCGATTCCATCCGACAATTCATCAACTCTGCTCTCAAAACCAACTTCCGGCTCAACTTCGAACTTAATCGAAAATTCAAAAACTCATCCAATTTAACATCCTTAGCACATGCAACGATTTAAACATCAAACAACACAACAATAGCAGTATCAATAACATGCAATCAATCAATTCATCATCAATCATGTGATAAACTCATACATGGGGTTAGGGATTCCCCTTTCTACCAACATTCATGCACATACCAAAATAATCGTTAAATCCCCCCTTACCTCAAATCAACCTTTAATGATGAACAAGCTCCTCAATCCACACGAAATCCGCTTGCTTAAGTTGCTGTTCTTGATCGTGCAGCGCTCCTCTTGCTCAAGCCGTGTTCTTCACCGTGCGTGTGTTCTCCTCTTCTTTCCAATTCTAATTCTCACCAAAATGACAATGTTTCCCTTAGTCCCAACAATCCTCTTATTAATCCCAATAATTCATTTTAATAATAATTCCTCATAATACTTTTATTCCAAAAATCCATTTAAATTATAATTTTACTCATAAAATTAATATTAGTAATAAAAATGATAATAATTAATAATAATATCACATTACTATTAAATATCATATTTTTATCACTGTATACCAATATCATGAGTTCTTGATCCTTCAAAATAATTCCTCAAGCACATTCTCAAATAAAATAATCCCGAAAACCAAAATAATTAAAATGGGCGTTACAACTCTCCCCCGCTTTAATTATTTGCGTCCTCAAAAATACATGATGGAAACAGCTCCGGATATGCTTCTCGCATCCTGCTTTCCAATTCCCAGGTCACACTGCCACTTGTAGCACCTCCTCAAGCCACTCTCACCAACGGTATCTCTTTTCCTCTGAGTCGCTTCATCTTGCGATCCTCAATCCTCAACGGCAACGTCTCCACAGTCAGATTCTCTTTAACTTGGACTTCATCTCTCTGAATCACATGAGACGGATCATGTACATACTTCCGAAGTTGCGACACGTGAAACACATCATGCAAGTTCGAAAGCTCCAGCGGCAACGCCACCCTATAAGCCACATCACCAATCCTCTGCAAAATCTGATACGTCCGATAAACTTCGGGTCCAACTTCTTGGACTTCAAAACACGTCCAACACCCGTCACTGGGTTAACCCTCAAGAATACATGGTCACCCACACTGAATTCCAACTCTTTCCTGCGATTATCATAATAACTCTTCTGCTGATCCTGAGATGCTTTCATCTTTTCACGGATCATCTGCACTATCTCAGTAGTCTGTTGTACCAACTCTGGTCCCAAAACCACACTCTCACCCGACTCATACCAACACAAAGGAGTCCTGCACCTCCTACCATAAAGAGCCTCAAATGGTGCCATCCCGATACTGGAATGGTAACTGTTGTTGTACGTGAACTCTACCAAAGGCAAATGAGTATCCCACGTACCACCTTTCTCCAACACACAAGCCCGCAACAAATCCTCCAAAGTCTGAATAGTCCACTCCGACTGCCCATCCGTCTGCGGATGATAAGCTGAACTCAGCTTCAACTCAGTACCCAAAGCCTCTTGTAAACTCTTCCAAAACACAGAAGTGAACCTCGGATCTCTATCCGACACAATACTCAACGGTATACCGTGCAGCTTCACAATTACCCGAGTATAAATCTCTTCCAGCTTCTCCAACAGAAAGCTAATACTGATCGGTACAAAGTATGCAGACTTCGTAAGCCGATCCACAATCACCCAAATGGCGTCAAATCCTCTCGCCGTATTCGACAGACCTGTAACAAAGTCCATAGCAATACAATCCCACTTCCAAACCGGAATCTCTAACGGTTGCATCATCCCAGAAGGTCTCTGATGCTCCACCTTCGACTTCTGACAAACCAAACAAGCATAAACATAACGGGCAATGTCTTTCTTCATGCCCGATCACCGAAACAACTTTTTCAAGTCCTGATACATCTTCGTAGCTCCTGGATGAACACTCAGGCTACTACGATGTCCTTCGTCCAAAATCGACTTCTTCAACTCATCATTATCCGGCACGCAAATTCTGCCCCGAAACCTCAACACCCCCGCACTATCCAACCTGAAATCACTACCGGAGTCACTTCCGGCCTCCCGCGTCAAATCCACAAGTTTCACATCCAACTTCTGATGTTCCTTAATCATGTCCAAGAAATCATTCTTCACTTGCAATTTACCCAACGTCACACCATCCGATGTAAACTCACAAACCATGCTCAAATCCTGAAACTGCTCAACAAGCTCCATCTCTTTTACCATCAATGCAGACATATGAATTGTCTTTCTGCTCAACGCGTCTGCAACCACATTCGCTTTCCCGGGGTGATAACTCAAACTAAAATCATAATCCTTCAAGAATTCCAACCATCTCCTCTGCCGCATATTCAGCTCCTTTTGATCAAACAAATATTTCAAACTCTTGTTATCACTGAATACCTCAAACCTCGAACCATATAAATAATGTGGCCAAATCTTCAACACAAAAACTACCGCAGCCAATTCAAGGTCATGAGTAGGATAGTTACGCTCATGCACCCTCAATTGCCGCGAAGCATAGGCTACCACTTTTCCATTCTGCATAAGTACTCCGCCCAATCCCATTTTGGAAGCATCACAATATACCACAAAAGGCTCACACAGATTCGGTAACACCAACACCGACGTTGAAGTCAATCTCTTTTTCAGTTCCTCAAAACTCTCTTCACAAGTCGTATCCCACACAAACACTTGATTTTTCCTTGTCAATGAGTCAACGGCAAAGCTAATCTAGAAAAGCCTTCAATGAATCTTCGGTAATACCCTGCTAAGCCCAAAAAGCCTCTAACCTATGTTACCGTCTTCGGCGGTTCCTACTGTAACACCGCATTCACCTTAGATGGATCCACAGAAATGCCATCACCCGAAATAACATGCCCCAGAAAACTCACTGTCTTCAACCAGAATTCACACTTCGATAACTTAGCAAACAACTTGTTATCCTTCAACACTTGTAAAGCGATCCTCAAATGTTCCGCATGCTCTTCCTCAGACTTAAAATAAATCAGAATGTCATCAATGAACACGACAATAAACTGATCCAAATAAGAATGGAAGATACGGTTCATATATTCCATAAACATACCCGGCGCATTAGACACTCCGAAAGGCATTACTGCATACTCGTAATGTCCATATCGAGTCCTAAACACCATCTTCTGAATATCACCTTCTCTCACTCTTATCTGATGATAACCCGACCTCAAGTCGATCTTACTGAACACACGAGCTCCCACTAACTGATCCATCAAATCATCGATCCTTGGAAGAGGATATTTGTTCTCGATGGTCACTTTGTTCAACTGTCGGTAATCAATGCATAAACGCATGCTACCGTCCTTCTTCATCACTAACAATACTGGAGCTCCCCATGGCGACACACTTGGCCTGATGAACTTTCTATCTAGAAACTCTTCAATCTGAGTCTTTAACTCGGCCAACTCCACTGCCGACATCCTGTACGGAGCCATAGAAATAGGCCTCGTACCAGGAACATGATCAATGCTAAATTCAACCTCTCTCTTCGGAGGAAACTCTGTAATATCATCTGAGAACACCTCCGGAAACTCATTCACCACAGCTAACTCATCCAACAATTCCTTGTTGTCAACAGACAGTGATGCAAATAAAGCAAACACATGCGCTTCATCTTCCAACAAGGTTCTCAATTCCTTACCAGACAAGGAATCTGCCAACGCTTCCTCTTCAGGAGTCAAAAACAATAACACTTTCCAAAAACAATCGATGTATACTCGGTTGAACTCCAACCAGTTCATACCAAGTACAACATCCAAACCACCAAGTGGCAAACAGATCAAATCCATATCGAAGTCTCGGCCAAAGATAGTCAGTGGGCACTTCAAACACACAAGTGAAGTAGTCACTGAACCAATCGAGGGAGTTTCAATAGTCATCCGCCGCTCAAGAGTAGTTGGCACCAAACCTAACCTCTTCACATAATCAACCGAGATAAACGAGTGGGTCGCACCCGTATCAATCATAGCAGTCAAAGGAATGTTATTGATAAAAAAAGTACCTTTGATCGAACGTTCTCCGTCTTCCGCTCGAGTTCCCACAACTGCAAATACTTTACCCGCCACCTGAGGCGCCTGAGGCCTCCTTGGCTTCTCACAATGAGTACTAATGTGGCCCTTCTCACCACAGTTATAACAAGTAGGCATATTAGTCCTACAATCCGCCATCACATGGCCCGACTTCCCACACTTGAAGCACTTTTTCGCATCAGGAGGACAATCATTGGCACGATGACCCATGCTACTGCACCGGAAACACTTCGTACCAGTCAACGCCCTACCCTCTCTGGGCTTCCTATCAACAGCACCCTTGAACTTCCCCTTACCAGTCGGAACACTGTAAGGAGTACCACCGAACCTTTTCTTACCCTTACAATCACTTGCCGCCTTGTAGTGTGAGATCCTCGCACGATTATCGTTATCATAGATACGGCTCCTACTCACCAACTCAGGATAGCTCCTGATTTTCTGACATGCAATTCCCATCTTGATCTCTGGCCTCAACCCATTCTCAAATTTCAGACACTTCGAAGTCATAGCTTCCTCAGTATTGTAATGACGACAATACTGAGCCAGCTCCTCAAACTTAGTCGCATACTCGGCTACCGACATACTGCCCTGTTTCAATTCCAAAAATTCCACCTCTTTAGCACTTTTGACATCTTCTGGAAAATAATTCTCCAGAAATCCAGACCGAACCAACTCCCAAATAATCGGATTTCCCGAAGCTTCCATCCTCTGACGGCAATTATCCCACCAAGCCTCGGCCTCCCCCTCGAGCATGTGAGTACCGAACCTCACCTTCTGCTTGTTACTGCACCCCAAGGTTCTGAAGATCTTCTCTATTGCCTTCAGCCATTTCTGTGCAGCTACCGGATCCAGAATTCCACCTTCAAACTTTGGTGGCTTGTTGCTCTGGAACTGCGTCAGGTCTCTAAACTGAGCTCCCGCAGCCAGATTCTAGTTGGCCACCACTTGTGCCATAGCCTGCATCGCCGCAGCCAACGCCGCGTCATTTATCCCAACCATTCTGCTCAACAACAATCCAGGTTAACATAAAACAAGCAACTCTATCCTATAGACAGACTCAACACTCTAAACTGGCCGGACGGACCGACCTGCTCTGATACCAACATGTAACACCCCGTTCCCACAATAAAATAAAACAATCAAATAAAACACATATCAGAGTTCCTCTCCTAAACGGGATGTCACAATTCACATCAAATTCCCACAAATATTTTTTTTCCAAATATTAACTGAATTTTCCAATAAAATTGCAGCGGAAAAAGATATGGTCTGTCATAACACAAAATATCATATATATATATATATATATATATATATATATATATATATATATATATATATATATATATATATATATATATATATATATATATATATATATATATATATATATATATATATATATATATATATATATATATATATATATATATATATATATATATATATATATATATATATATATATATATATATATATATATATATATATATATATATATATATATATATATATATATATATATATATATATATATATATATATATATATATATATATATATATATATATATATATATATATATATATATATATATATATATATATATATATATATATATATATATATATATATATACATCATCCATATCCATCATCATGATTATATATACAATATCTGCCATCTGCCCCAAAATACATAACATCGTCACCGATCAACATCAAACATCTCACAAAATATCAGATACGCCACGGGGGCACACATATCAAAAATACACAATAATACACCTAAAAACGCCCCGTGTTACGTAGCAGAGCAGTCCTACGGAGACACCACAATCCAACTAGCTAAACACCTGGATTGTCTGTACTTCCGAAGAAGCACAGACCACAACAGTAACAAAGGAGGTGAGAATCACAATTAAATAATAATGGTATAATAGTACATGAAATAAAAGGCAGAAATCAATAATAATACTATTTCATATACATATCTTCCGGACTCACGGTCCCCACCGTCAACCACAACACACAATCACGCAACAAATGGACTCACACGACTCTTAACATGCGATACCGACTCACAATCACAATGGGCAACTGGCCATCAACCCTCCATACAGGAGCACATATCAACGATGGGCAACTGGCCATCAACCCTCCACACCGGAGCACATATCAACGATGGGCAACTGGCCATCAACCCTTCACAATGGGAGCACCACAACAATACGGATGGTCACTGGGCCATCACCCTCCACACAGGAGCACCTCATTAACATCGATGGACACATGGCCATCACCCTCCTCACTGGGAGCACAACACATTAACGGTGGACAACTGGCCATCACCCTCCTCACAGGGAGCACATCAACAATACTGATGGTCACTGAGCCATCACCCTCCTCTACGTGAGCACACAACCATATTCACACACATCATACATCTAGCACACCAAGTACAAACCGATCCTATTGATCCACCCCTCACACAATATATATATATATATATATATATATATATATATATATATATATATATATATATATATATATATATATATATATATATATATATATATATATATATATATATATATATATATATATATATACACGACGCATAAGGCATACTGATCCCACGGATCCATTCCCATCATAAAATACATACATAACAAGCACATAAAGTGAGTCGATCCCACGAATCCATTCACCACACAACTTATCACATACAATGCACACAAGGCATGTCGGTCCTACTGACCCAAATACATCACATAACAGCACACAAATGCAACGCATAGTAAGCGTACCGATCCTCACATCTCACACACAGCACACACACACGGTGCACACATCTCACGTATATATCCACACCAGTTCATATATAATGCATAATCCACCAATTATGCCACCTGCGATAAACGCCGGCCAAACAGCCCTACAACTACCAACATACGCTCGTATCAGCATCTCCGGAAAGCCTCTCCTTGCACATGACCAACGAGGGTCCAAGTCCACAGAGGAACAACACAAGACAGCAGCAAAAACACAAATTGCTGTCAGGTTTGCTGGCACATTCACCCGGCGAAGCCCCGCAGCAAACACTCGCTGCCATTCGCCTAGAAAAACCTCTGGCGAAGCCAGACAAAAGCTTCTGCCAACACTCGCTGGCTAGTTCTCCCGACAAAGCCTGGCGAAGGCTCGCCCTTCATTCGTCCAGCGAATACCTGCGTACTCAGAAAAATTATGCGCTGCAGAGTCACCTCTCACATCGATTTCGCCCGATTAAATCGAAACCCACAACCATCCACATATTGCAACTTAGTTACGGGGTCTATTCCCGATTCCATCCGACAATTCATCAACTCTGCTCTCAAAACCAACTTCCAGCTCAACTTCGAACTTAACCGAAAATCCCAAAACTCATCCAATCTAACATCCTCAGCACATGCAACGATTTAAACATCAAACAACACAACAATAGCAGTATCAATAACATGCAATCAATTAATTCATCATCAATCATGTGATAAACTCATACATGGGGTTAGGGATTCCCCTTTCTACCAACATTCATGCACATACCAAAATAATCGTTAAATCCCCCCCCTTACCTCAAATCAACCTTTAATGATGAACAAGCTCCTCAATCCACACGAAATCCGCTTGCTTAAGTTGATGTTCTTGATCGTGCAGCGCTCCTCTTGCTCAAGCTGTGTTCTTCACCGTGCGTGTGTTCTCTTCTTCTTTCCAATTCTAATTCTCACCAAAATGACAATGTTTCCCTTAGTCCCAACAATCCTCTTATTAATCCCAATAATTCATTTTAATAATAATTCCTCATAATACTTTTATTCCAAAAATCCATTTAAATTATAATTTTACTCATAAAATTAATATTAGTAATAAAAATGATAATAATTAATAATAATATCACATTATTATTAAATATCATATTTTTATCACTGTATACCAATATCATGAGTTCTTGATCCTTCAAAATAATTCCTCAAGCACATTCTCAAATAAAATAATCCCGAAAACCAAAAATAATTAAAATGGGCGTTACAGGTAGGGCATTGAAGTCGCGTAAGTTGACGCCGTGTTTCATTGGTCCTTTTCAAATTTTGTAGAGGGTAGGAGAGGCAACCTATCGTGTTGCTTTGCCGCCATCTCTTGCTAATCTTCATGATGTGTTCCATGTATCTCAATTGAGGAAATACATTCCGGATCCGTCTCACGTAGTCCAAGTAGATGATGTACATATGAGAGATAACCTGATTATGGAGACATCACCTATGCGGATATAAGATCAGAAGTCGAAGCAACTTCGAGGCAAAGAGATTGCTTTGGTGAAGGTCGCTTGGGGAGGACCGGCTGGTGGGAATGTAATGTGGGAGCTAGAGAGCCAGATGAGGAAATCTTATCCAGAGTTGTTCGAATCAGGTAACATTTTCGAGGACGAACATTCCTAAAGTGGGGGAGAGTTGTAACAACCCGATTTTTCATTAATTAATTATTTGCATTAATTAATGAGTTAATGAGAATTATTTAATTGATGGGTAATTAATTAAATGAATTAATAGATGTTGGAGAGAATTAGAAGAGAAATACATATTAAAAAGGAGAGTGGAAAGAAAAAGGAAAGATAGAAACATAAAGGAAAGAATAGAGAAAGAAGGAGAAAGAGGAGAAAAGAGAAGAAGAAGAAGAAGAAGAGGGAAGAACTTGGAATCATCAAGAACAACTCTCAAGCTTTGGATTAATCAAGATAAGGGTGTGAAATATCATTATCTTAACAATGTATATGAATATGTATGCTTGGGTTAGAGTATTGGATGTTTTTCTACAACTTCCATTTTAGGGCATAAAGGGATTAATCGGTAGAATATGAGTTTTCACAGTGGAAAATGAGAATAAATGGTAGTATTTAGTTGGGGGATGTTAGACTAAGGTTACGGAACTTGTTCGGTGAGAATCGGTTGGTTTGGAGAGTTTGGTGGAAGTTGGACAGTGAGAAATTCTGAGTTCGCAGACATTCACTAGCGTTTTCGCTGAGCGAGCTGGTAGCGAACGTTCGCTAAGCGAGCTAGTAGCAAGCCAGTAGCGAACGGTCCCAAATTTGGACAGAATGTATTGTGTGGTGTTCGCTGGTAGCGAAGGGGGTAGCGAAAGGTTCGCTAGGTCTTCGCTGAGCGAGCGAGGTAGCGAACGAAGTCAGTAGCTTCTGTTTGCCTTCGCGAGCTTGTTCGCTGGACGAACAAGTAGCAAATACTCGCTAGGAGCTCGCTAAGCGAGCAGGGTAGCGAATGTAAGAGATTGTGTTTTCTTTAATGTTTCTATCCTAGGTCGGATTTCCGACTCAATTATGATTATTTTCCTTGCTCGAGGCATCGATTATGCCGAGATGTATTATACTGTGGGTAGCCTTATGGCGTGAATCCTAGATTGTTGAATTAATTGAATTATGGTCTTTTGACAAATGTTATACATTGTTTAATGTGATTAAAAATGTATTGAGAATGCATGAGAACATATTGTGTATATGTGTACATTGCTCGAAGATATATTGATGAGATATGTGAATATGTTGTGTGTGCAATCATTGTTATAATTCTTGAAGAGATGAATTATTTGAATGCATGAGATTAAGATGTCGGTCTTAAGTGCATTTGATTGTTGATTACATATGCATCATTTGGTCAAGAGGCAATGCTTGCTAGTTTCGTGGAGACTAGTGACTTGTCCCAAGCCTAGAAGAGTTGGTTTGAAAGCTTAGAGGACGGGCTTTTGGTGGTTATCGGTCTAGAAGAGTGGACCCGGTTTAATGTAAACCGAAAAAATATAACAAGTGTTGGTACCACATGGCATGAGTTTGCATTGAGTTGTATTGAGTCACATCGCATGAATGTCATTGTTGTATGAAATATGCTTGTGTGTGGAAATCGTGGACTATGTATAATTGCGTGTGTGCATGTTGTGATTGTATAATGAACTACAATGAATTATGGTGAGAAAATATGGAGTATGTACATTACGTATTATGTACGCGTATATAATTATATGCATTGATTATTATGATAATATTTCTCACCCTTCTGCTGTTTTATAATGCTCTATGAGGCATTGCAGATTAGGTTGCTGGAGGTTTCTTTTGGCGAAGTATAGTTTCATTCTTTTGAGTCGGTTGCTCTGATAATGTAACATCGAGTAGCTAGGCTTGTAGAGTATTCTTTTGTGATACATTGTATATGTATCAACTGATGATGTTTTGTAAAACATGAATGATATTGTGAACCAAACTTGAAGATGTGTATTTCTATGATATCATGTCTTAAGTAATTCAATTTTCTAGTCTTCCGCTTTAATTAAAACATTGATATGTGGGTTTTAAGAGCTATGCTTGGTTTTTAGTTGAGATTTACCCCTTTTGTTACATATCTCTATGAACATGTGTTGTTTATGTTTTCGTTTCGTGGATAATGTGATGCGCCTCTTTTATACCATGTCATAAATATACTCTGATGAATTTTTATATATGTGAATAAGTGTTTATTTGTATTATTTTGGGGGTATAGAAGGGGGTGTTACATATGTTCTCTATCATCCTTTTGGTGATAGATCTTTCATCCTTTTGGTGTTAGAAATCTACAGGTTTGCTCATTATTATCTTTTTGATAATGATAAGTCTTGACCTCACTTTCATCCTTTTAGTGAAAGTTCCTGCATGTGTGTTCTTTATCATCCTTTTGGTGATAGATCCGTCATCCTTTTGGTGTCGAAGCTGTGTGAGTTTACTATCATCCTTTTGGTGATGGATCTGTCATCCTTTTGGTTTCGGAAACCTATGTGTTTGCTTACTATTATCCTTTTGGTAATAGCGAGACTCTACCTCAGTTTAATCCATTTGGTGAAGGGTCTATGTGTGTGCTTACTATTATCCTTTTGGTAATAGCAAGTCAAGTCGTATGAGTTTACTATCATCCTTTAGGTGACAGGTCTACCATCATTTTGGTGTCAGATATTTTCCTATGTGTGTGCTCTATCATCCTTTTGGTGATAGATCTGTCATCCTTTTGGTGTTGGAATTGCGTGAGTTTACTATCATCCTTTTGGTGATAGGTCTGCCATCCTTTTGGTGTCAGGTATTTTTATGCATGTGTTTACTATCATCCTTTTGGTGGTAAGTTTGTCATCCTATTGGTGCAAGAACTTTCTGTCATCATCCTTTTGGTGACAACATCCTTTTAGTAGAAATAATAAAAACAAAGGAGCATGTGTCATACCCCAAATTTGTCCTACTTGTGTATAACCTTCATTTGTACTTCCATCCACTAACAATTATTCAAAAATCCAGAAAAATAAGTTGTTTTTGCTTGCCTAAGTCCAAGATTCATTTGAGGAAATAAAGCCAGGAATGTGTGTTGAACTTCATTTGACAGTTGGTCAGGCAAGAGGGTTTGTTTCATGATATAGACCAAGGTGTACATGATTCAAGTGATCAGTGCTTGAGGTTCCAATTAGGGTTTCTTTTTGAATTCAGGTTATCTGTACGGAGAGGCTATATTAGATTATCAGTTCAAGATCATCAAGGATTAGTTCATCTTCAGTCAGGGTTTCGTGCAGTGCAGCCCATATTTCACATGTTGATTCTCTGATTTTCAAAGACATGATTCAAGAAGGTTCAAAATGAAGTTATTCAGAATTAATTTAAATTTCAAAGGTTGAGGATGATTCATAGTCTCTCAAAGGCAGTTTCATACCTTTTCATCAGTTACAATTTCCAGATACTTAGTTATCAATTATCTTTCTCTCTTTACCCATTTAATCACTCTTTATCCATTTTTTTTAATATCCACTCCATATTCAATTAATCCATTAAATTCATTTTTTATTTCTAACCATAATCCAATCCCATATCAAGCTTATTGTTTTTTAACCTCTTTTAGATCCATAATCCAATTAGGTAAAAAAAGAGCCTATTTATTTTGTTATCATTCTTGAAGCTTTTTTTTTCTTAAAAAAGGACCATCATTTGCAAAGCATGAAAACAATTGAATTTTTTTTACAAAGGCCATTACCATGTTACAAAATCCTTATACAATCCACAAAAACTATTTACAAAAAGGTAAAATACCCTTTTTAGTCCCTTAACTTTACCTCGGGGTCCAGTTTGATCCCTTAAGTTTTAAAAGTGCCAAAATGGTCCCTTATACACAATGTGTCACGTTAGTCCTTTCCATTTACTCAGTTAGCCAAAGTCAATGATATGGTCTACATGGCACTGATGTGGAGTTTGAAATGGTTAGGTGTAATTTTATTTTGTCAAGATGGATGCCATGTGTTTGTCACATAATAAATAAAATTAATTAAAAAAAATATAAACCAATTTTTTTAAGTCAGCCACAATGAAGAAGATGAAGATCATAATTCATACCTAAATTAAGTTGAAACCCAGAAAAATTCATTTCCAGAAAAAATTTAGTTCTGAGTGGTTTCTGAATCAAAAGAAAAAGTTATGCAATCATAGTGAGAGAACTTGATTTCAGTTGTATATACAATTTCAATTTTCATTCGTGGAAGATTTGTGGAATAGTTTTTGGGTTTTGATTTCGGTTTCGATTAAGATTTCAATTTTGGTTTTTACGTAAAATTTTGATTTGTGAAATAATTCCTGGGTTTGTATCATTTCAGATTAGTATGTTTTTCTATTTATAAAATGGTTTGTACAATTTCTAGGTTTGTAAAATGGTTTGCATGATGGTGCTTCACTCCATGTGAGAGTGATTAGTATGCTTTGATGTTTATTTATTTTCATACTCAACCATTTTGAGGTCACGATCTACGATCCTTGTTATTAAAGGTGCTCGAACATTCTTTGAGATGGTATTGTTTCTGGGTTAATTTTTAATATTGGTTCTGGGTTAATTTTTAATTGGAAATGTATTTATGGTTTTTCAATCCTTAAATTTTGCATTTTTTTCTCAACAATTTTTTTGATCGGCTTTAAATTATAAGATAATTCTTTTTAACGATTTATTTCTCAAATACATAACTTGGTTGGATGAATCTGATATAATGCATATGGTATGCATCTGTTATGAATATGAACAAAATGCATCTTGTTGAATTGTTGGAAAACATATGGTTTGTTAATATATATTTTATTCGTAAAACAAATAAATAAATATGTTATAGCCTATTGGTACACTATCTCTCTAAGTAACCATAATTTTGATGACCTTGTTGATGAACATGATTGTTCATTGCCAACTCAGCTGCCACACATGCATAAATAAACACCGTTTGAGAAAAATAGACGGAAAAGACTTATGTGGTGTTGTTTGAACAATTAAAGGATCCAATTGACACTTTTAAAACTTAAGGGACCAAAATGGACCCCAAGATAAAGATAAGGGACCAAAAAGAGTATTTTGCCTTACAAATAAAATCCAAAAAATAAAAAGCCCATTTACATTTCACACAAAAAATATGAAAAAATAAAAAATAATAATAACATGAAAAATCCATAATGCCACGACCCACACTGCAACCACCATTTTTTTCTTATACAGATTACAAATTCTTTTTCAAGCCACAAGACCAATCACTGTCAAGCATTTCACGTATCAAGAAAAAACCAAAGCAATTCCCATTGACTTTTCAATCATTTTTCAGTCTGCATAAGGAAAACGAATATGGCCTACACACATCCCACGCAGTACCACCTACAAAATATTTACAAAATGTTTCAACACATAGCCTTTCCAAATCGTCCAACATTAAACCTTATGCACCATATAACAAAACCAGTATGAAATGGATTGCAAAAACAAATATTCCAAAACGCTAAAACAAAAATTCCAAACGCAAAGTCGTTTCGCACAAGAGTATGTCGCACAAAATATGCAGAATATTCCAAAAATGTATCATACCTTGATTCAAATTCTCTCCCCATTCTACCCTCCATAAACTCACCTATAAACAGGATCATTCACCCTTCATTCTAAAAAAAATCTGCTGCTCAAAAACCTCTCTCAAACGTTCTTTCAACCCTTTCTAAAAACAACCCTTCTCACCCACAATTCGTCTTCGACCTCCAAAAACCTAAATCAATCCTAATCGCCTTTCAACCCCAGACCAACAATAAACCTCCTTTATAATAACATTCTTTTCCAATCAATACGGCAACCTGCAACACCCTTCAAAACCATAAATAACACAAAGCAGAAAGGGAAGAAGAAGATTGAAACAAAATACAAATCAAAATCATCAAATCGAAACAGAAGAAAATCAGAACGAGAAAGAGAGATTCAAACTTGGATCTGGGAATCGAACGAAATAATTCGGAGACAAAGCACTCTTCGCGAGAAGGATGGAATGAGATGATGATCATTGTTGTTGTTCTGGGTTCCACGTTTTTTTTTCTTTTTTCTTCTTTTTATGATAGCTTTTGAAAGTGATATGTTATGACTTTGTTGAATGTTAATAATGTTGCATATTGATGCTAGTATCATTCTCTGTTTTTTTCTTTTATCATGATTGGTCCCCCTTGGTGTGGTTCTTGGATCTGGGCTCATTAGCCCGTATGTTGTTTAATCTACACCCCTTCCTTTTTTGATAATTATTTCTTTTTATTTCACTATTTTATTTTCCAACTCCAACTATGCATCTTCTTTTAAGGAATGATGGGTTGGCCCATGGGATTTCCATCCTAGCACACATCTAGTTGATTTTCTGCACCCCACCCATTTAATTTTTTGTTAAATTTATTTATTTTTTTGTCATTTTTTTCATTAGTTTTAAATTTTTTATTTGTTTAAAGGTTTTGATATATTAATCCTTGCCTTTTTTGTTTATATTACCTTTCGATTCTATTAACATTTCAATTTTATTTTTTTTTCGATTCCATTTTCTTTTCATTGTGATCGATGAAATCTTTTCGTTCATAAATGTTGGTTGATTGAGGTTGTTTAACCTTCATGGTTTCAAATCTATAGAAAATGATCATTGAGATAATTTTCTATACTTTGGGATCGTGACAGGTTACCTTCGATTAATCGACGCAAGTTTGTGATTAATACGAGACCGTTCGCTTTTCTTTTTGTGTGGCACGATTCCTTAGAAAATGATTCACAATATCATTTCTATATCATATTTTAGCACAAACATTGTCATTGCGCGACCTCCTATAGTATGATTTTTGTCGTAGATCATGCTACGATGGTTTAACGCTAAAGTCGACCCAATTCATTAATTAATAATAATTAATGATTAATCATTAACCATTAACTTTAATTTTTATCAATATACTCTTGATTTACTTTTCCGTCAATATATCTTGATTTTATTATCTTATTGTTCATATTATTGTTGATCTTATCTTGTTCATATCATCTTATTCATACCATATTCATCTGTTCATATCATACTTATTCATACTTTGTTCATATTACTCGAAAACACATTAAAACTGTTGAAACCTTAAAACAATTAATTGGTGGATTGTGGTTACTTTTTTAAGCAACGGAACTTGGACTATGTACAGAAATCCTAAGCATGGAGATTTTTTTGTCCGACTCTTGTTTGTGGCTTAGTTTAGGATATCTAGCACACACACGACTTGCTCTTGGTCTACTCGACAATGACCCCATTTATGTCGTGCAATCCCATGTAACTTACATGTACCCCGCTTCCATTCTGATGTACGCATTCATTTTTCCTTGATTATTGTTTGTTTACTAGGAGAACCCTTAGGGACTAGCATATACTAAAACATTTTCAAACTAATTCTCAATTCGTCGTCAAGCCATTTTAAGCACCCTCGTAAGTCGATTGCTCATTAGCATTCGCCATCAACTTAACGCAAACATTCGTACATTTCATCGTGGTTTCGCTACTAGGAGCACCCCTAGGGAGTAGTACTGATTCTTACCTCTTTCACAAACCTTGATCAAATGTCAAATGGCATTTTATTCAAACTTGTAAGTCGAGCGCATTTTGCCTCACCATGGTGTTGGAGATGGCATCAGCCTTAGAGTGCAGTTTGGTACATCTAGAAAAATATTTGGACAGGTGCAAAAAGAACCTTATCACCAAGGCTTAACAATATTGCATTGTGGGCTTTCTCGATCATGCCCGTCTTTTCTTTTGCCATTAACGCATTGTCCATGGTTGCCTCTCCCTTCAATGCTTCTAAACAATCCTGTTGAACAAATAGGGCTTTCATCTTCAAGCGCCACAGACCGAAGTCGTTCACTCCAGTGAACTTTTTAATCTCATACTTTGTTGAAGGCATCTTCTCCACGCTCACTACACCAATTTGTTGTGAATTAGATGTCTTGAAACAAAATATAAACGGTTTCTTTATGATCAAGAAACATACAAGGGTTAGAGTTAACAAAGATAACAAGGTAAAACAACAAGGAACAACAAGGATTGGTTATAAACTACTACTCTTTCCTTACTCTTAAAACAAGATTACATGTATACACGAATAACAAAATAAACTCCCTCTCTTGAAATTAGGATTTTATCTTCCTATTTTTCCTTATACCAAGATTGAGAAACTAGCATCTTATTTATAAGAAAAATAGCACACTAACCTAATGGGCTTTTAACAATTTTTCATTTTAAGCTAATTTAGGATAGAATCTAACTTAAACAATTGGGCTTACAAGCAAGGCTCAATTCAACATACTAACAACCCTAGCAATATTGACTAATGTATGTTAGAACAAACTTCGACTACAACACGCATTACTCCGACAGCAGCATGCGAACATACTTCGACCTCATGCTTAATTCCTGTCGAACCAAAAGCTACCCTTCGATCATACAAGAGTTCGATCCAACATCTCACACATATAATAACATAACATAGTTCTTTACTTCATTTCAACATTTATTTAAGAATAACTTGACAAAATTAAAGAATTACAATAAAATTATAAATTAAACTAATTCAAACCAAAATTAAAATAATAGAATATAATAACTAAAATAAAGTTTAAATAATTAAGAATAACTAAATTAAATAAAATAGAATACTAAAAATAAATAATACAATATACTTCATTAAACCAATAAAATAAAGAATTTGAATTGAAATACGACAAACAAGTCTTAATTGACAGCAACAAACAATGTTGACTACAACGACAATTAATATTGAGTTGGGCATCGTGACTATGTTTGAAAGAGATGACGTGATGATGATGGAATGTGGTTGAAAGAAAACTATAACAAAGTAACAAAACTTAGAAGATTGTATAGTTGTAAAAAAACATGAAATTTTTTTTTTGTGATTGAAGAATGTATGTTAAATTTTAATATTGACATATTAATTTTTTTTTTAAATTGTTAATTTGATGCATTTTATTGAACCGGACCGCTTTACAAAACCGGCTCCAGTTCTTTGGTTCGAATGGTTTTAGACGGTTCAACCCGGTTTTTTCAGTTTTACTTCGGTTTTGACCCACTAGCAGTTTTGAAATGTTGACCCAACCAAATTCATCTCCGATTCTCAGTCCAACTGATTGAACCGATCGTTCGGTCCAGTTTTTGAAACAATGATATATACATCCACATCTTCTTATTTACATACTCATTAACTATATCACAATATAAATTATCATTTACATACTCTAACAATATGGCTAGTGAGACTGAAAAATGGTTGATTTTGCATCTTTTCTTCTTGGTTGGATGCTATATGCAACGTTCTTGTGTCCACGGAGAATCACGTCAAGTGCCATGCGTTTTCATATTTGGTGACTCAAGTTTTGACAATGGAAACAACATCAATCTTGTAACTCAAGCAAAAGCTAATTACAAGCCATATGACGCGACTTTCCACCAACCGGTAAACTAGGACGATTTACCAATTGACTAACACAATTGACTCTATGAGTAATCTTATTTGCACCATTGAAACGAATATTTTGTTGCCTATTTTAATTTCATATTTTGATTATTTGTTGAAGTCCCACAATCAATGGTTTATCGATGTAGCCAAACTACTTGGTTTAGATAAGTTCATCCCACCTGAGACAAACACTAGTGGCTCAGACATTCTATTGGGTGTTAACTATGCATCTGGTGGTAGTGGAATTCGCGATGAATCAGGCCAACAATTGGTATATAGTTGTTAATTAATTGAATAGTTTTAAATAATCACTTAATTAATGTTATGGAATATATGCAGGGTGAAAGAATCCCATTGAGAACACAAATACAATATCACACGGTCATAGATCGTGCTACGATGGGTTAATGCTAAAGTCGACCCAATTCATCGATCAATAATAATTAATGATTAATCACTAACCATTAACTTTAATTTCTATCAATATACTCTTGATTTACTTTTCCGTCAATATATCTTGATTTTATTATCTTATTGTTCATATTATTGTTGATCTTATCTTGTTCATATCATCTTGTTCATACCATATTCATCTGTTCATTTCATACTTATTCATACTTTGTTCATATTACTCGAAAACACATTAAAACTATTGAAACCTTAAAACAATCAATTGGTGGATTGTGGTTACTTTTTCAAGCAACGGAACTTGGACTATGTACAAAAATCCTAAGCATTGAGATTTTTTTGTCCAACTCTTGTTCATGGCTTAGTTTAGGACATCTAGCACACACACAACTTGCTCTTGGTCTACTCGATAATGACCCCATTTATGTCGTGCAATCCCATGTAACTTACATGTACCCCGCTTCCATTCTGATGTACGCATTCATTTTTCCTTGATTGCGATTTGTTTACTAGGAGAACCCTTAGGGACTAGCATATACTAAAATATTTTCAAACTAATTCTCAATTCGTCGTCGAGCCATTTTAAGCACCCTTATAAGTCGATTGCTCATTAGCATTCGCCATCAACCTAACACACACATTCGTACATTTCATCGTGGTTTCGCTACTAGGAGCATCCCTAGGGACTAGGACCGATTCTAACCTCTTTCACAAACCTTAATCAAATGTCAAATGGCATTTTATTCAAATTTGTAAGTCGAGTGCATTTTTCCTCACCATCAATCTCTTTTCAACCAATCCGATTCAATCTTTTTCAAACCTTTTCTTAATCAACTTACGAAAGAAGAATGTTCTTGGAGTCTAAGCATTATGTAGATCTTCGAATGAATAGTTCTTGAGGCGCACTCCTTGGGTTGTTGTTCATTCAATCTTTTGTCTTAAAATACTTAATCCTTATCAAACATTTTTTAATCAAATTACGAAAGAAGAAGATTCTTGGAATCTCGCAAACCCTGGATTCTTGAGTGACTGCTCTTGAGGCACGCCTTGGGTTATTGTTCATTCATACTTTCGACTTTAAAATGTTCAACCTTTCTCAAAATATTTTCAATCAACTTCCGAAAGAACTAAATTCTTAGAATCTCGCATTTGTTGGATTCTTGAGTGACTGCACTCGAGGCACGCCCCTGGGTTGCATGTCATTCAATCTTTTGTCTCCTAAAATTCAACCCCTTCTTTTCGTGGTCATATCCACGAGCTATGGATGCTCTGATTCTTCATTCATTTGAATGTAAGATACGTAGACACAAGATTGCAGTGATCTTGGCGAGCTACATTCTATCCATCTTCCGTTTTTCCCTTCTATCCTTTCCGTAGTCAAACTACGAAAGCTCTAATTGCTCATTCTAGTTCGTATGAGCATAGGTAGGCACAAAGGCCCCAATTATTGGCGAGCACCCTATCCTAAAACTACCCATTTCCCCTAGCATCGATCTCCTTTTCTCGTACCATTTCGCATTACTCATTTAGAAGAAAATAAACAAGCTTAGATAACGCTCATCACAAATCAAACTAAGAGGTTCCCGTTGAGTACAACAGACATAAGAGGTGTTAATACCTTCCCTTTACGTGACCGACTCCCAAACCCATAATGTGGTTGCAACGACCATGTCCTTTCCTTTTTTGGGGATAAATAAAGTTCGGTGGAGACTCTGTCAAACCGCATTCAGAGCCTTTTACGCGAGGGTCGTATTTCTCGATATTGTATTTTTTTCGAGGTGCGGCAGTTTGTGGTCGTGTCCATAGTGTTGGAGATGACATCAGCCTTAGAGTGTAGTTTGGTACATCTAGAAAAATCTCTAGACATGTGCAAAAAGAACCTTATCACCAAGGCTCAACAATATTGCGTTGTGGGCTTTTTGGATCATGCTCGTCTTTTATTTTGCCATTAACGCATCATCCATGGCTGTCTCTCCTTTCAATGCTTCTAAACAATCTTGCTGAACCAGTAGGGCTTTCATCTTCAAGCGCCACAGACCGAAGTCGTTCACTCTGGTGAACTTTTCAATCTCATACTTTATTGAAGGCATCTTCTCCACGCTCACTACACCAATTTGTTGTGAATCAGATGTCTTGAAACAAAATATAAACGATTTCTTTATGATCAAGAAACACACAATGGTTAGGATTAACAAAGATAACAAGGTAAAACAACAAGGAACAACAAGGATTGGTTATAAACGGTTATTATTTCCTTACTCTTAAAACAAGATTACAAGTATACAAGAATAACAAAATAACCTCCCTCTCTTGAAATTAGGATTTTATCTTCCTATTTTTCCTTATACCAAGATTGAGAAACTAACATCTTATTTATACGAAAATAGCACACTAACCTAATGGGCTTTTAACAATTATCCATTTCAAGCTAATTTAGGGTAGAATGTAACTTAAACAATTGGGCTTACAAGCAAGGCTCAATTCAACATGCTAACAACCCTAGCAATAATGACTAATGCATGTTAGAACAAACTTCGACTACAACACGCATTACTCCGACAGCAGCATGCGAACATACTTCGACCTCATGCTTAATTCCTGTCGAACCAGAAACTACCATTCGACCATACTAGAGTTCGATCCAACATCTCACACATATAATAACATAACATAGTTCTTTACTTCATTTCAACATTTATTTAAGAATAACTTGAAAAAACTAAAGAATTACAATAAAATAAATTAAACTAATTCAAACCAAAATTAAAATAATAGAATATAATAACTAAATTAAAGTTTAAATAATTATGATTAACTAAATTAAATAAAATAGAATACTAAAAATACATAATACAATATACTTCATTAAACCAATAAAATAAAGAATTTGAATTGAAATACGACAAACAAGTCTTAATTGACCGCAACAAACAATATTGACTACAACGACAATCAATATTGAGTTGGACATCGTGACTATGTTTGAAAGAAACGACGTGATGATGGAGCGTGGTTGAAAGAAAACTATAACAAAGTGACAAAACTTTGAAGATTGTATAGTTGTAAAAAAACATTAAAAAACAATTTGTGATTGAAGAATGTATTTTAAATTTTAATATTGACATATTAATTTTTTTAAAAACATCAATTTGATGCATTTTATTGAACCGGACAGTTTTACAAAATCGGCTCCAGTTCTTTGGTTCGAATGGTTTTAGTTTAAACTTTTAGACGGTTCAACCCGGTTTTTTCAGTTTTACTTCGGTTTTGATCCACTAGCAGTTTTGAAATGTTGACCCAACCAAATTCATCTCCGATTCTCAGTCCAACTGATTGAATCGGTCATTCGGTCCAATTTTTAATACATTGATATATACATCCACATCTTCTTATTTACATACCCATTAACTATATCACAATATAAATTATCATTTACATACTCTAATAATATGGCTTGTGAGACTGAAAAATGGTTGATTTTGCATCTTTTCTTCTTGGTTGCAGCTATATGCAATGTTCTTGTGTCCACGGAGAATCACGTCAAGTGCCATGCGTTTTCATATTTGGTGACTCAAGTTCTGACAATGGAAACAACAACAATTCTTGTAACTCAAGCAAAAGCTAATTGCAAGCCATATGACGCGACTTTCCACCAACTGGTAAACTAGGACGATTTACCAATTGACTAACACAATTGACTCTATGATTAATCTTATTTGCACCATTGAAACGAATATTTTGTTGCCTATTTTAATTTCATATTTTGATTATTTGTTGAAGTCCCAGAATCAATGGTTTATCGTTGTAGCCAAACTACTTGGATTCGAGAAGTTCATCCCACCTTAGGCAAACACTAGTGGCTCAGACATTCTATTGGGTGTTAACTATGCATCTGGTGGTGGTGGAGTTCGCTGAATCTGGCCAACAATTGGTATATAGTCGTTAATTAATTGAATAGTTTTAAATAATCACTTAATTAATGTTATGGAATATATGCAGGGTGAAAGAATCCCATTGAGAACACAAATACAATATCACACGGTCATTGTTTTCAAAATAGTCAACAAGCTTGGAGATGAATCAAAAGCTGGAATTTGCACAAGTGCTGGTATATGTGAATATTGGAAGCAACGATTACATAAACAATTACTTCATGCCCGAAATATGGGATGTGTATTCCTGATTCAACACCATGTCCGAATAGAGATGATAATGTTTTTTATGATGTATTTCATACCTCAACAGCTTATAACAACTTCAGTGCATTAGCTTCATATGATAGTTCTGTTAGTCCAGAATCAACCCATCCAACGAATATCAAACAACTTGCTCAATATTATATAAACTAGTGCAAATCACACTAGATTGGGACTCCATATAAGAATAATAAATTCCGCTTACTATGTATAAGCAATAAAAATGTATTTAATCCTTGCATTCAATAATGTTATAAACTTTAATATATATGTATTTAATTGGTTTGTTTTTTTTAATTGAGTAAAGGGTGGCAAAACAGAACAAAACTGTCCAATTAATATTCTATCCAAGCAAGGCAGAGGCAGGTTTACTTTGGTAGGGACTTGGGACCGGGAGGGAGCGCTTGGATTTGGGGCTTTAGCTGGCGACAATTTTCAAGTTTGAAAGGAAGCGTTTTTTGAGGTTTTGATTGTTTTGATTTTATGAATGGTCATGTGTAGTATTAACGGGTGAATCTCATTCAAGATACTTAGGAAATCATAACATGAATCATATATTCGCATTAAACATGTGGATCAATGATATTTTATCAAATAAAGTTTCTTTATTTATTCTCATGCACTAGAAAAATTAAATAATAGCTTAGATATAATTTTTCCCACTTGAAACAAGTAACTTTCGTATGTATTTATGTCTAATAAGTATCTCTATTTATAGAAAAACTTGTACCAATTTTTGAAGAGAAACGTGTCAATAGTTTCAACATTATCATAAACGAACCATTATATATCAATAACGTGATTATCATGAAACAATGCATTGGTCTGGCAATGTTTGGTCAGTGCGCCCGTTAACAAAAGCGGGACAAACTTGCTCTATTAATATTCTATTCAAGCAAGGCAGGTTTACTTTGGTAGGAGCTTGGGACGGGGACAGGTACGTTTAGGTTTGTAGTTTTAGGTTGCGACGAAATTTTCTAGTTTGGGAGGAAGAATTCTTTGAGGCTTTGATTGTTCTGATTGCATGAATTATTGAGGAAATCAGATGTTAATTGACGGGTAGGTAGCAATTTGATCCATGTATAATATGTTTTTTTATTGATTCCTATGTAATTTGGGGTGTTGGGGGTCGAAATCAGAGCTTCGAAGAGCTCCCATGGCCAAAACGAATAAACTGCATTCTCCAGCAGCGTGACAGGTGTCACGAGTGTAACGAGTTGTCAATCATGCTTTTGGGATAGCTGAAGGTCGTTAGCAGGGTGACGAGGAGACCATCATAGTCTCCAGACGAGATTTCTCCTGTCGATCGTCAAAGAGGTGACAGGTTGTGAAGGGCGTTGGTGACGTGATGAGTGAAAGTCGTCACCCAGGTGACGACCTGGTCGCTGTGGCTGCCAAAGAGCTTTTTCTAGCTAGCAGTTAAGTTTTTGATGTTGTTTTTTTGTGTTGTCAACATTTGACTGCTATTTTCGGGTATTCGGTATAATTAATTAATTAATTAATTAAGGTGAATTATTATTATGATGAAGTAATAATTGGATTAGTTTGCATAATTATATATGGTGAATTGTGATTAAGTTTGTGAGTCGTTACGTTGTGAATACAATTATGCTTTATGGATGTCATTGTATATGTTATGTTGAGGTGTGTAGTTCAGAAGTGTGGACTAGTGTTAAATGCTATATTGCATATTATTTATGGTTAGAACTTGAACCATAATTATCGTGGTTGAATTTCTTATATGCCATGTATCATATTGTGTCGGTGTGTTGAAAGAGGTGAGTCGTGGATTCAGAAGTGGGAATCTGTGATCGTTTAGGGTTAAAAAGTGATGACACAGGGTTCAAAAGTGGAGATCCAGTTTGAATGAGAAATTATTGTTGAGTGGACGAGATTACTAATCAATTTTTAATGTTCAAATTGATATCACATACATATATAGTCGAATTGTAAGTCACATTGCGTACATAAGGTTTTATAAATTGAATTGATATAATATTGTGTAATTAAATGTGTGATGTTAATTGTGTGAGATAAACTACCCTAACATTATTTTACAGAGTTAATATATTTAAGTGTATTAACCATGATTTGAATGAAAAATCAAAATAATCAAATCCCAAAGGACTTAAATTCCATTTAGTGTTTGGACTCTTCTGTAATTTCGATACTTCAATGATAATTTAGCTTGACTAGTGATCTCCCACGTCAATAAAACAATATTCTTTTTGTTAAATCGATTAGATGAAGTTTTGTAAATAAAACCCATAATGTGACAAAATTAGCATTCTAAATGTATATTATCTTATTTGTCTTTTTTCACCCTAAAAATAAGTCACTTGCAGAATTAATTTTCAATATAAAATAGATTGAAATTTTGTTTATTAAGAGGTAATTGTAAAAACAAAAAAATTAAATATAATTTAGTGTGTTATTTATTTTCTTTCTTGTATATATTAATTTTTTAAAATAATTTTTAAATATTAAAAAAAAAATATTTTAGTTTCTAAAATTAATCTGCAGAAACTTACGAATTTTTAAAACAAAAAAGGTTTTAACATTCAAATATTATTATTTTTTTAAATATAAAGGATGAAAATTAAAATAAAATAGAAAAAAACACCAACTTGAAAGATTATTTAAACAAAAAAAACTTATGAGTCAATAGTAAAAATAGGAAAACTAATAAAATGATTGATTGACAACAAGAGAAGGTGACGTAAAGATGAAAAAGATATACTCTTTTCAGAGTTCAAACTCAATCCATCGTCCTATAGTCTTCCATTGGGAATATAAATTGAGTATTATCTGATTCTAGAGTTGATCCATGAATTTTTTACACAATTGCCACAAACTGAAATAAAATACACCAAATTGCCACTAGCTGAAAAAAATTTACACAATTGCCACAAACCCAGAAAGGATTCGTCCAACCATTGGACGACCCAATGGAGGGCATTTTGGCGCAGCAAGGGTTCGGCCAATGGATGGCCGACCCTGCTCTATGTCTTTTTTTTTTTTTTTTTAATTTCAGAATTAAAATAAATTTTTTTTTATTATTTTTTGTTTTTAATAGATTTTTTTATATTTAAATGATTTAAATAATATTATATAATAATAAAAAAATAATTTAATTATTTTAAAAATAATTTAATATAAATAATATAATTTTTACATTATATAATTAATTATTAAATATTAATAATTGTTTTTTACATTATATAATTAAGTATTAAATATTAATAATTGTTTTTTACATTATCTAATTAATTGTTTTTTATATATTAAAATTAGTTAAATGATATTTTATATTACCTAATAAGTAATTTAATTATTTCAAATTATTTTTTAATATTTTTATATATACAAAATGATAAATAATTATATAAAATAATAAATTATATAATTAATTGTTTAACTAAATAATTAGATAAAATAAAAAAAAGATATTTTATTAATATTGATGAGTGGAGAAAATACATCATATTTATCTACGCAAATGACCGCCAGTTCCACACAATGTACTCTTTTTCACACGTTTCCCCCTGCCTAACTCTTGAGTTTGCCGTATTGGAGGTAATGTTGGAGGTGATGGGGTAGAGTCGGAAGTCAACTCTTCATTTTCAGGTTGACGTGATGTATCAAGCATGTCCACATCAGTAACCGAAAAACCTGGCCATTCCATGAGTTGATCATCCGTTAGGGTAAAGTTAGGGGCTGACTGGAATGGTTGGGTGAAAGTGGTTGGAGGGTTTTGTTGGATGGGAGGGTAATAAACATTGTCGGTGCGACCGGATGAACTTGGATGAGACATTGAAGGGTTAAATGTTTGGTGTTGTGGTTTGGTGGTCCTGAAAATGGGTGGCAGTTTCCTCCATCTTCACATGTTTACTGTATCAGACATATTGCGCAAAACTTCATGCGTGAGTTCAGAAACAAAGCACTACGAAAAACAGTTGTCAACATGGGTATGTCTACATCTTCACAAGTTTTATTGATAATTTTTTGATCATTTTGTTTTACTAATCATTTTGTTTAATTATTTTCAGGATATGCACTAACAGAGGCAACATTTAACTACTACAGGGGCGAATTACGAAGAACAGATAGAGCAGCTTTGGAGTGGATTGACAATATTCCCAGAGCGAAGTGGTCGAGGGCGTTTGACGGAGGACAGCGGTGGGGACACATGACCACAAATTTAGCCGAATCTATGAACTCGGTACTTAAGGCTACCCGAAACCTTCCTATTACAGCATTGGTCAAGTCAACGTACTATCGTCTGGGATCGCTGTTTGGAAAACGAGGACACGATTGGACAAGACTGTTGGCATCCGGTCAAACTTTCACGAAAAACTGTATCAAGGGAATGGCCGACGAGGCTATTAAATCTAGCAGTCATAACGTCATTCAATTTGATCGCGAGAGATTCTGTTTTATGGTTGCCGAATGCATTAACCAACGCGATGGCCGACCATTAGGTACTTTTAGCGTTGATCTCAGGAGAGGGTGGTGCGATTGTGGGAGGTTTCAGGCATTTCATTTACCTTGCTCTCATGTAATCGCAGCATGTGCCAGTATACGACAGGACCATAACATGCACATACCAGATGTTTTCAAAGTTCTAAGTGTATTCAAAGTATACAGCCAAAGCTTCCTTGGACTACCACACCAGCAAAATTGGCCAACATATGAAGGATTCACTCTTTGCCATGACGAGACAATGCGACGAAATAAGAAAGGGCGTCCAAATAGTACAAGAATTACAACTGAAATGGACAATTTTGAGAAAGAAAAGAGAAGATGTGGGATTTGTCGAGAAATCGGTCATATGCGGAGAAAATGTCCAAACGTGGCAGGCCCATCAAATCGGCCCGTCTAAAAATGTATTTTATCCACTCTTAAATATTAATAATATTTTCTTTTTTTATGATTCAATTTATTATTTTATATACTCATTAGGTAATATAAAATATCATTTAACTAATTTTAATACATAATAAATAATTAATTAGATAATGTAAAGTACAATTATTTATATTTAATAATTAATTATATAATATGAAATTAATATTATTTATATTAAATTATTTTTAAAATAACTAAATTATTTTTTTATTATTATATAATATTATTTAAATAATTTTAATATATCAAAAACAATTAAAAACACAAAATTATTAAAAAAATAATATAATAATTTCTGAAATAAAAAAAAAACAAAAAACAAAACAAAAAAAAAAAGCAGCTAGCTAAGGGTCGGCCATCCATTGGCCGAACCCATGCTGCGTCCAGAAGACCTTCAATGGGTCGTCCAACCATAGGACGGACCCTTAAAGAAGTAGTGGCAATTGTGTAAATTTTTTTCAGCTAGTGGCAATTTGGTGTATTTTATTTCAGCTTGTGGCAATTGTGTAAAAAATTCGTTGATCCATCCTCGTTAAATTAACCTAATAATTATTTAATTCAAACCACTTTTTATTATTATTATTATTATTATTATTATTATTATTATTATTATTATTATTATTATTATTATTATTATTATTATTATTATTAATATTATTATTATTATTATAGGCACCACTAGATCATTATTAACATTAATACATTAACCGCAAAGTTTATTTATTATTACTAAATAGATGGATATGTTTAGTGAATGTAATTTATCAAAACTAGATTTTCTTATTTATTTGTCCCCGTCATTAATATTTATGTGTTTATAATGTTCTTTGATGGTTCTTTAATTATTTCTCATATTCACTAGTTTCATTAGATTTTCTTCTTAGAGATGAAATCTATGATCAAGATATGGCTGGAAATGCCTATTCTTTTCTTCTCATGACTACAAGCTATTTACTATTGTGTCAATGGGAAATCCCAAGTGCCTTGTGTATTTATCTTTGAAAACTCTTTATCTCAAGTGTCATGCTTTCTAAGAATTCTAACCCTAACCAATCTAACCCAATACTCATCACTAATAACTATCTCCCAACAAAACTTCAAATTAGAAGCATTATTCAAAACTATAAAGGAGCTAATGTCAAGCCCACCATGATCCTTAGAAAGACAGATCCTCTTCCAAGATATTCTCACAAAATTTTGGTTGTTGATGTTGCCACTCTAACTAAGAAACGGGCTAAGAGTAGGCTAATATGGAGTTAAAGATCATGCTTTGAATGATTGAGGTGACAAGAGTGATTCTACCAATATAAGATAATGTTGACCCTTTTCAAGCAGACAGCTTCATAATCATTCTATCTTCATGTTTGAGTTGGGTTCCTCTGACTTTCCCTTTAAAGTTGGAAACCCTCAAGTATGTGAAAGGGAGAATTTTTTTGAATTTTTTACCACTATACCACTACCTGAAATCAAATATACCAAATTGCCATAATTTGAAAAAAAAATTGCAGAATTGCCACAAACCCAGAAAGGGTTCGTCCAACCAATGGACGACCCATTGAAGGACATTTGCACGCAGCAAGGGTTCGGCCAATGGATGGCCGACCCTGCTCTAGATCTTTTTTTTTTTTTTTTAATTTCAGAATTAAAATGTATTATTTTTTATTATTTTTTGTTTTTAATAGTTTTTTTTATATTTAAATGATTTAAATAATATTATATAATAATAAAAAAATAATTTAATTATTTTAAAAATAATTTAATATAAATAATATAAATTTTACATTATATAATTAATTATTAAATATTAATAATTGTTTTTTACATTATCTAATTAATTGTTTTTTATATATTAAAATTAGTTAAATGATATTTTATATTGCCTAATAAGTAATTTAATTATTTCAACTTATTTTTTAATATTTTTTAATATACAAAATGATAAATAATTATATAAAATAATAAATTATATAATTAATTGTTTAACTAAATAATTAGATAAAATAAAAAAGATATTTTATTAATATTGATGAGTGGAGAAAATACATCATTTTTATCTACGCAAATGACCGCCAGTTCCACACAATGTACTCTTTTTCACACGTTTCCCCCTGCCTAACTCTTGAGTTTGCCGTATTGGAGGTGATGTTGGAGGTGATGGGGTAGAGTCGGAAGTCAACTCTTCATTTTCAGGTTGACGTGATGTATCAAGCATGTCCACATCAGTAACCGAAAAACCTGGCCATTCCATGAGTTGATCATCCGTTAGGGTAAAGTTAGGGGCTGACTGGAATGGTTGGGTGAAAGTGGTTGGAGGGTTTTGTTGGATGGGAGGGTAATAAACATTGTCGGTGCGACCGGATGAACTTGGATGAGACATTGAAGGGTTAAATGTTTGGTGTTGTGGTTGGGGGTAAGAGAAATCAAAATTAGGTTGAGGGATCGGAGTGAATTGAAAAGAAGGTTGAAATGTGGCTTGTTCCTGATATTGTTGTCGATAGTAGTAGTTTGTTTGTGGGGTTGGGGTGTACGGTGTTGGTTGTTGAGAGGAGGTGGCAAAGAATGTAGTATGAGTGCGTTGATATGTTGGTTGGGGTTGGGGTTGTGTTGGTTGTTGAGAGGAGGTGGCAAAGAATGTTGGCTGGTTGAATGAAGATGTCTGTGTTTCAAATTGTGAAGGGTTCACCTGAGGCATTTCTTGAGGCATGGGCGAAGAGGATCTTTGTTGTGATGAAGACGTTGCATACTGACGGGGGTCCTCTAGGAACTGACCTTGAGAAGCGTGCATAAATGGAATGGATAAAAACCATTGCATATATTCAGCACTATGAAAACAGTTATCGTTAACCATGTTACCTCGTAGGGTCAAATTTGTTCTGTTTCTCCACTCGTTATTTTCTTCTTTATTTATATTGCGCCAATGATCTCCCCATGTATTAGGCATATCAGTCTCATGTTGTTGACGTAGACATCTAGGCTGAGGAGGGATATCTTGTTGAAATCCAAACTGCAATTTGACCCTATCAGCCTGATGCATTTCAACGATATGGAAACTGATAATTGATGTTGTAGCGCTCCAAATCTGGCTATCTTGAAGGACGCATTCGGGGTAGCTTGGGTATGGCCTCCAAATAAACTGTAACAGAGGCAACATTTAACTACTACAGGGGCGAATTACGAAGAACAGATAGAGCAGCTTTGGAGTGGATTGACAATATTCCCAGAGCGAAGTGGTCGAGGGCGTTTGACGGAGGACAGCGGTGGGGACACATGACCACAAATTTAGCTGAATCCATGAACTCGGTACTTAAGGCTACCCGAAACCTTCCTATTACAGCATTGGTCAAGTCAACGTACTATCGTCTGGGATCGCTGTTTGGAAAACGAGGACACGATTGGACAAGACTGTTGGCATCCGGTCAAACTTTCACGAAAAACTGTATCAAGGGAATGGCCGACGAGGCTATTAAATCTAGCAGTCATAACGTCATTCAATTTGATCGCGAGAGATTCTGTTTTATGGTTGCCGAATGCATTAACCAACGCGATGGCCGACCATTAGGTACTTTTAGCGTTGATCTCAGGAGAGGGTGGTGCGATTGTGGGAGGTTTCAGGCATTTCATTTACCTTGCTCTCATGTAATCGCAGCATGTGCCAGTATACGACAGGACCATAACATGCACATACCAGATGTTTTCAAAGTTCTAAGTGTATTCAAAGTATACAGCCAAAGCTTCCTTGGACTACCACACCAGCAAAATTGGCCAACATATGAAGGATTCACTCTTTGCCATGACGAGACAATGCGAAGAAATAAGAAAGGGCGTCCAAATAGTACAAGAATTGCAACTGAAATGGACGATTTTGAGAAAGAAAAGAGAAGATGTGGGATTTGTCGAGAAATCGGTCATATGCGGAGAAAATGTCCAAACGTGGCAGGCCCATCAAATCGGCCCGTCTAAAAATGATGTATTTTTCCCCTTATTAAATATTAATAATATTCTTTTTTTATGATTCAATTTATTCTTTTATATAATTATTTATATTTATGAATTAATTATATAATGTGAAATATATATTATTAATATTAATATATATTATAATTTAAATAATTTTAATATTTCAAAAATATATTATTAATATTAATATATAATAACATTTATTAATTTTTTTTAAACAATTAAATAATTATATATTACTGAAATATATTTTATAATTAATAAATTATATAATATCATTTATTAAAATATTAAAATAATTAAATTATTTTTTTATTATTATATAATATTATTTAAATCATTTAAATATAAAAAAAACTATTAAAAACAAAAAATAATAAAAAATAATACATTTTAATTCTGAAATTAAAAAAAAAAAAAAAAAAAAGTAGCTAGAGCAGGGTCGGCCATCCATTGGCCGAACCCTTGCTGCGTGCAAATGGCCCTCATTGGGTCGTCCAATGGTTGGACGAACCCTTTCTGGGTTTGTGGCATTTCTGCAAATTTTTTTCAAGTTGTGGCATTCTGGTGTTTTTCATTTCAGGTGGTGGCATTCTGGTAAAAAATTCAAATTTTTTTTCCAACATGCCACTTTATTAGAAGCAAATTTCCAAAATGCCACACTTTTCCACCTATATACCAAAATGTCATCCTTTCAAACATAAAAAAAATTTGGAATAGGCATTGCCGCCCATCCAATAGGCGGTTGAGACTAAAATTTTTTTTTTTTCGTTTTATTTTTAATATATAATTAATATTTATTAATATATATATATATATATATATATATATATATATATATATATATATATATATATATATATATATATATATATATATATATATATATATATATATTAATATCATTAATGTATATATAATTATTTTCTAATTTATATTAATATGATTTATTAATATTAATATATATATTATGAATAGTACTAACAAAATATATATTTATTTTTTAATACATAAGTTATATTAATTTATATCAATTAATGTATAATATTAATTTATATTAATTAATATATAATATTAATATATAAATTATATATTTTTTAATAATTATTTATATCAATTAATATATAATATTAACTAATATTTTAATACATAATAAAATAAATTAATATATAATATTAATTTATATTTTTTAATACATAATTTATATTAATTGATATCATTAACTAATATTATTTAATACATGATGATTAATAAAAACACTAACGATTATTTGTTCCCATCCATACACCCCCTACATGACTAACACAATGTCACCGTTAAACCCACCAAGTTGGAGTAACGAGGGTACAAGATTAAGTTATGGAAGTGCGGCGGCGATACCAACTGACGACGATTTCACTGATGATTTGGTCGCTGAATTCATGAACTCTAACAATGATGCAGGACAATCTACACAGCCCCAAAACGTTGAGGTTGATCGTAGAAGGCCCACCAGAAATGTACAACCTCCTGGCTGTGGAACCCACCAACGCTTACGTCGACCGGGTCGAAATTAGTTAAGGGTCAATAGGAATTTTAATGTACATATTAAATTTCAAAAATTAATAAATATTTATTTTAGTTCTTTTATTGTTATTTATTTTATAAATATTATTATATATTTCAGTGTACTAAATATTATTATATATTTCTAATTCAATTATAATTATTACTAATTAATTTAAATTAATTAAAACTAAATACATTATTTCTACATCAATTATTATTATTACTAATTAAATTAAAAATAATTAAAACTAAGTATTTTAAAATACATTATTTCTAATTCAATTATTATTATTATTAAAACTAAATACATTATTTCTAATTAATTATATTTTTTTTATACTAAATAAATTAAATAAATTAAAACAAAAAAAAATAACATTTTGAACTCTACCGCCCATTGAAAGGGCGGGTGTCCATAAATTTCAACATAGTCGCCAATTGAAAGGGCGGCAGTCCTTTAACTTTGTTTGAAAAGATGGCATTTTGGTATATAGGTGGAAAAGTGTGGCATTTTGGAATTTTGTTTCTAAAAAAGTGGCATGTTGGAAAAAAATTCTGAAAGGGAAGCTACCTGTGAAAAATCCATTTGGGTTAGTGAAATGAGTTTGTTGAAAGATTAAACTTGATTTGAGCCTAAACATATTATTTGGATTTTTGGCCTTAGTTATTTTGGACTTAGGTAATTTTAATTAATGTTTTTAGAAAACTCTTGTAATGTTTGGAGTGACTAGATATTTCTTAGGGTTGTAATATTTTCTAGAATGCTCTTGGAATTTCTAGAGTTGAGAACTCTCTAGAATTAGTGTGTCTAGAGTTTTCCTTAGAATACTATAAATAGAGATGTAATTTTACACTTTTGTATCAAGCAAAATATAAAGTTCTTTCTTCCATAAATAATTCTCCTATTTATCAAGTTTCTATTCAAGCCTTTAATATTTCCACACACTTTCACTAAACACAAAAGACTTTATTTCCAACAAAGTAGCATCAGAGCTTGAAGGTCCTCAAAAGATGGCGAATGGAGGTTTTCCTTTTCAAATGTCGATGCTCACAAAGAACAACTATGACAATTGGAGTATCAAGATGAATGCGCTACTATGAGCTCAAGATGTGTGGGATATCGTTGAGAAAGGCTTCAAGGAGTAAGATGAAGCCTCCTTAAGTCAAGGTGTAAAGGAGACATTAAAGGAGTCAAGAAAGAGAGACAAGAAAGCTCTCTTCCTCATTTATCAATTGGTGGATGAAGATACATTTGAGAAGATCTCTAATGCAACGACGACCAAAGAAGTATGGGACAAGCTTCAAACTTGCAACAAAGGAGTGGAGCAGGTGAAAAAGATTCGTCTTCAAACTCTTAGAGGTGAGTTTGAACGTTTATTTATGGAAGAGTATGAGTCAATTTTTGATTATTTTTTTCGAGTATTGTCCGTAGTCAATCAACTTAAAAGAAATGGTGAAGATGTTTATGAGGTGAAAGTTATGGAGAAAATACTTCGCACTTTAAATCCAAGTTTTGACTTCATTGTTACCAATATTGAAGAAAACAAGGATTTAAACACCATGACTATTGAGCAACTTATGGGTTCCTTACAAGCATACGAAGAAAAACAAAAGAGAAAAACTAAACAAAAGGAGTCTATGAAGCAACTACTACAACTCAATGCAAAGGAAGCAAACTATGTGAATTACAAGAGTCAAAGAGGACGAGATCGTGGCCAAGACCGTGGACGTGGATGTGAACTAGGACATGAAGGAGAAAGAAGAGGCAGTTACAACAACTACTCCAACAACTTCAAAAATGGAGAAAGAAGTTGGAGTCCACAAGCAACAAGAGGTCGTGGAAATGGAAATTCATGGTCAAGGTGCAACAAGTTACAAATCAAGTGCTTCAATTGTAACAAAATCGGTCACTATGCATCTTAGTGTAGATTCTCAAAGAAGGTTGTGGAGAAAGCTAACTTTGTAGAAGAAAAAGGTGGAGAAGAAGAAACTTTGTTGCTCGCGTGCCAAAACCAATTTGAAGAGAAAAGAAACAAGTGGTACCTCGACACCGGCGCAAGCAACCACATGTGCGGCGATCTAAGCATGTTCATAGAGATCAATGAAGTGACAACTGGAAATGTCTCATTTGGAGATGACTCAAAGATACCGGTCAAAAGCAAAGGTAAAATTCTCATACGCTTAAAGAATGGGAGTCATCAATTCATATTCAATGTCTACTATGTTCCTAACATGAAAAATAATATTTTGAGTTTGGGACAATTATTGGAGAAAGGATATGACATCCACTTGAAAAAACATATTTTCTTAAGAGATTGTGGGCATAACTTGATCACTAAGGTGCCTATGTCAAAGAATAGAATGTTCCTCTTCAACATTCAAAATGATGTGGCAAAGTGTCTCAAGGCTTGTTATACCGACTCTTCTGGCTATGGCATCTATGATTTGGACACCTTAACTTCGGTAGTCTAGAATGTTTGTCAAAGAAGGAGATGGTGAAAGGCTTTCCTAGTATAAACCACCCAGACCAACTATGTGAAGGATGTCTAATTGGGAAGCAATTTCGAAAAAAGCTTTCCAAAGGAATCAACATCAAGAGCGACAAAACCACTAGAGCTCATACACACTGATGTCTGTGGACCAATCAATCCAAACTCTTTTGATACGAATAAATACTTTCTCCTCTTTATTGATGATTATTCTAGAAAACCATGGGTTTATTTCTTGAAGGAGAAGTTAGAAGTGTTTGAAAACTTTAAGAAGTTCAAAGCCCGCGTGGAGAAATAAAGTGGTCTTTCTATTAAGGCCATGAGATCTGACCGAGGAGGAGAATTTACTTCAAATGAGTTCAACAATTATTGCGAAGACCATGGAATCCGCCGCTCACTAACAGTGCTAAGATCACCACACAAAAATGGAGTAGCGGAGAGAAAGAATCGGACCATACTTAATATGGTGCGAAGCATGCTTAAGAGTAAGAAGATGCCGAAAGAATTTTGGACCGAAGCAGTGGCATGTGCGGTTTACCTGACAAATCGTTCCCCAACAAGAAGTGTGCATGAGAAGACACCACAAGAAGCATGGAGTGGAAGGAATCCAGGGATCTCTCACCTCAAAGTGTTTGGAAGCATTGCTTATACCCATGTTCCAGATGAAAGGAGAACAAAACTCGATGATAAAAGTGAGAAGTATGTATTCGTGGGTTACGACTCAAGCTCCAAAGGGTACAAGCTCTATAATCCAAATAGTGGAAATACTGTAATAAGTCGTGACGTGGAGTTCAAAGAAGAAGATTGTTGGGGTTGGAGTGTTCAAGAAGACAGGTATAATTTTCTTCCTTATTTTGAAGAAGAAGAAGATGAAATGGAACAACCAATGATAGATGAACATATTACACCACCTGCCTCACCGACACCAAGGTTGGATGAAACAAGCTCAAGTGAGAGGATACCATGATTAAAGAGCATTGAAGAGCTTTATAAGGTAACCGAAAACCAAAATGACATTAACCTCTTTTGTCTTTTTGGTGATTGCGAGCCTGTAAGCTATCAAGAAGCTGTTGAAAACGTAAAATGGAGAGACACCATGAATAAAGAAATAAAGTCAATCACGAAGAATGATACGTGAGAACTTACTACACTTCTACGAGGACACAAAGCAATCGAAGTAAGATGGGTGTACAAGGCGAAAAAGAATGCAAAAAGAGACGTGGAGAGATACAAAGCAAGACTGGTGGCAAAAGGCTATAGTCAAAGACAAGGAGTTGACTATGATGAGGTATTTGCCCTCGTTGATCGTCTTGAAACTATTAGACTGGTCATTTCTTTGGAAACCCAAAATGAATGGAAGATCTATCAAATGGATGTGAAGTCGTCCTTCTTAAATGGTTTTCTCAAAGAAGAAGTTTATACCGAGCAACCACAGGGATATGAAGTAAATGGGCAAGAAGAAAAAGTCTTCAAGATGAAAAAGGCGTTGTACAGACTCAAGCAAGCACCGAGAGCTTTGAATGTTCGAATCGACAAGTACTTTCGAGACAAGAACTTCATCAAGTGTCCATATAAACATGAACTCTATATTAAAGCGCAAAGTGGAGATATTTTGATTGTGTGCTTATATGTTGATGACTTGATCTTCACTGGGAACAACCTAAACATGTTCGAAGAGTTCAAGAAAGACATGTCAAATGAATTTGAGATGACAAATATGGGGCTCATGGCATATTATCTTGGCATTGAAGTAAAGAAAGAAGACAAAGGAATTTTTATCACCCAAGAAGGCTATGCAAAAGAAGTCCTTAAGAAGTTCAAGATGGATGATGCCAATCCGGTTGGCACCCCGATGGAATGTGGCAGCAAGTTGAGTAAGCATGAAAATGGAGAGATTATGGATCCAACTCTTTACAAAAGTTTGGTTGAAAGTCTACGTTACTTGACAAGTACAAGGTCGGATATTCTCTATGTTGTAGGAGTCGTAAGTCGTTACATGGAAGCTCCAACAACAACTCACTTCAAGGAGGAAAAGAGAGTCCTTTGATATATCAAAGGTACAACAAACTTTGGCTTACACTATTACTCTTCTAACAATTATGAAATTATTGGCTATAGTGATAGCGACTGGAGTGGAGACTTGGACGATAGAAAGAGCACTACTGGTTTTGTGTTCTTTATGGGAGATATTGCTTTCACTTGGATGTCAAAGAAGCAACCTATCGCCACACTGTCAACTTGTGAAGCCAAATATGTTGCCGCTACATCATGCGTTTGCCATGCAATTTGGCAAAGGAACTTGTTGAAAGAGTTAAAAATGCCACAAGAAGACCATATGGAAATATGTGTTGCTAATAAATCAGCACTTTCTTTGGTAAAGAATCTTGTATTTCATGAAAGAAGTAAGCACATCGACACCCGTTACCACTTTATAAGAGAATGCATCAGGAATAAGGATGTGAAGTTGAAGTATGCGATGTCTCGAGATAAAGTTGCCGACATTTTCACCAAGCCACTCAAGTTGGAAACTTTCGTAAAGCTAAAGAGTATGCTTGGAGTCACAAGTCAAGTTTAAGGGGGGATGTTGAAAGATAAAACTTGATTTGGGCCTAAACATATTATTTGGGTTTTTGGGCTTAGTTATTTTGGACATAGGTAATTTTAATTAATGTTTCTAGAAAACTCTTGTAATGTTTGGAGTGTCTAGATATTTCTTAGGGTTGTAATATTTTCTAGAATGCTCTTAGAATTCCTAGATTTGAGAACTCTCTAGAATTAGTGTGTCTAGAGTTTTTCTTAGAGTACTATAAATAGAGATGTAATTCTACACTTTTGTATCAAACAAAATACAAAGTTCTTTCTTCCATAAGTAATTCTCCTATTTATCAAGTTTTCATTTAAGCCTATAATATTCCCACACACTTTCACTAAACACAAAAGGCTTTATTTCCAACAGAGTTTCTCTCTTCGAAGACATGTATTCCAAAAACATGGTAGATTTAGAACTAATAATTGTTTTACCTTAGAAAATAGTGTAATCATGGAACAATTATTTGAGAGACGTGATGTTGGAAGAGTTACTCTTGTATAAGACTATGATATCATTTGCATAGAGAGGGAGGGTGATTTGGAATGTTGAATCCCTTAGAAACATTCATAAGAGTGAGCTTGCCTATGGTGATCAGGTTGGTGACGTGCCTTCTAAGAACATCCTCAGCAAGACAAAATAGAAAAGGGGAGATGGGTCACCCTGCCTGACCCCTCTCTTGCATGAAAAAAACAATGGGTGGATCCATTCAGGGCAATAAATACTTTAGCATACTTCAGGATTGATGATATCCAAGTGTAGAAACTATTGTTGAAACCATACTGCCTAAGGATCTTGATAAGAAAGTTACTGTTAGTATCAAAGAACTTGGTGATGTCTATCTTGAGGGCAATGTTGCCACTATGAAATTTCTTTATGCTTCTTTGAAACCAGAAATGGCATGTTTTTTGCATGCCTCGTAGCAATGATCATGGATATGAGTTTGAACTTTTAATTTTCAACAGCATTAATGAAGTTGTCCATGGAGCCAATGTCACTATATTTAGGAATGAGGACAATCATATATGTAATGAAGTTGGAAATCATCCAAATTGTCTTGAAGAATTGCCATACTGCATTACATAGATCCTCTTGTATGATGCTCAAATATGTTTGGAAAATACTCTTATAAAGCCATCTAGACCAAGAGCACTATCCCTCTTGAGGAAAAAGACAATTGTAGTAATTTCTTATGTAGAGGGATACTAGTGAGGGTAATGTTCATTGAGTTACTAACTAGGTAGGAATAACATTAGTCTGAGTTGAATCCTGAACATCACTTGCAAAAACTAAAATGTTAGTGTAATAAAAGATTGCATGGGTGGCCATATTAGTGGGATTAGTTATCGTAAATGATTTTGATTCTTGAACTTTTTAAATTAGAAACTCAGTGGAAGTAGGGATCTCTATCACCATGCTTGTGATGGTTGGTTCTTACCATGTCCATCCAGAACAACTCCTCTTTAGCTAAGGCTTGCTCTAAGTCATGTTGAACCTGGACCTTTTGGTCCTTTAGTTGCTCAGTCATACCTACCAACTAGAATTACTTTTGAATTATTATAAGGTTGATAGTTGAGGTGTAGACCAAATTGTGGACATCCCCAAAAATGTCTTTACTCCATTTTTTGAGATGACTTTTGATATTTTTGAATAAAGATTCTATTTCAACTAAGGAAATTTCACATATTCTATTTCAATAAAGATTCACCACCATGAGAGGGTTTGATCATTTGGGCCAAATAATTCTTCCATGGAAATTGTATATGCAAGCATCAATACTACAAAATATACATTTTATAATGCACTTTCACCTCAAACATAATGTCCACCATGGTAAAATATATTCTTCAGGAACTTTTCTTTCAAATTCATTTTAAGTGGCGTCTAGTCTTTGGTTCGAATCTTAACACACACATTTTTACCCAGGTTTACAATTCCAACAATGGTTAAAAGCGGCGTCTTCCTATTTTTTTTAATTAAAAATAGATTACATTTTTAAGATATATAACTCTACATGTTCATTCATTTTTTCCCTAGACGAACTTAGACAAACTTAATCTTCTACCTCCAAACTTCATCTTCTATTTACGAAACTCTATTTCTACACTAAACTAAACTTAAAAACATCATTTCTTTCATTTATAAGTATAGTAAATCCATCATCTCTTCTCCAACTTGAACAAGGCAAGTAAAACATGGATTCAAGTTAGCAATGTTAGTTGTTGTTATAGTTGTTGTGTTAGATAAAATGTTTAATGTTGTTGTTATTGTTGTGTCAGATAAAATATTTAATGTTGTTGTTGAGATTTAATGTTTAACGATATTGTTGATTTTGTTTTTATTCTTGTTGTTGTTGAGATATAGTATTTAAAGATTCTATTAATTTTGTCTGTTTTTGTTGTAGTTGTTGTTCTTGAGATGTAATGTTTAACTATTCTATTGATTTTGTTTTGTTATTAGTGTTGTTGGTGGTGGCGGTGGGGTGGGAGAGAGATGTTGTAGTTGTTGTTGGTGTTGTTGTTGGTGTTATTGTTCTTCTTGTTGTTGTTGTTATTTTTTGTTGTTGTTGTTGTATTATAAATATTTCATATATTTTATATTTAGATGGAAGGTATCAATGTGGTCAGCCAAAAGTTGTTATAAAAATGAAAAATTGAGTTGAATGACTTTTTACAATGGTTGTAACTTCCATCTGTAGTGAAAACGGATTGACTACTATTTTACCACGGCTAGAAGCTCCAACCATTGTGAAAAGTTGGATGACTAGATTTCACCACAATTGAAATTTTCAACCATGGCAAAATGTAGTGCATTATTCAGTTTTTCACCGTATACCTTAGCATGTGGTAGAAAGTAGTACACTTACTATCGTGTCCTTCATTACCTAGTGCCACCATCCATTACATAATCCTTGTCCCAACCGTGGTAACAAATACTTTTTGTAGTAGTGCGTCAAATCCTACTTACTATTCAGCTTCGAGAATTTTCAGTACTATGAAAAATACATTTAACCTCAATTGGATATGAGGGGTTACATTGCTTTCAAAAGCAATGTAATGAAGGATTTCATAAATATATGCCCACTTTATCTCTCTTTTGAAAATCCATCAAGAAAAAAAGCTTGAATTTGTAGTGGATTTGATCCCCAAACAATTGCTTATTCATTTTTTAAAGGCGCTACTTTACGTTTCGGATATTAGTATAATTATAAATGGTTTGTTGGATATAAATAGTTTGTTGTTGATTGATGTGTTAGCAATATCTTCAGTGTTATTACTTTATAAATGGACGAAAGAGATATATTCTAACAAAATTGAATTATTTTTTCTCTTGATTTTGGCCTAAAACTGAGGAAAAATATTATTTCATTTTAAACAAAATATAAACTAAAATTGAAATTTTCTTCTTGGTTTATAAATCAACCGACATAGTAGGTTATATCTATTGCAAAAAATTGATTAATGGAATTTTTTTTGAAGGAAACGGGTATTGTTTACCACTCACCAATTTCATTGTTTCTTGTAATAATCAAACAACGTATTATATTTAAAAAAAATTGTAGTATGATTAGGAATAAATTTCTCAATATTGTCAATTGACGAAAATAATATATTACAAAATATTTTCTTTGATGGACAACATTGGGGAGTTACTATAAAATATAATAATGTTTTCTTTTACCATTCAACATTGACAAGAGGTGGAAACACCACCACCACCACCACCATCAATAACAACAACAACAAAATCATTATGTGAATTAGAATGCAAATATAGAAAAATAATTTGTTAAAGGTTGGTATTAGAAGAACACATAACCAAAGATTTTTTTTGTCTTATAATTCATCTCAAAGAATGATGTTTACGAATATGGACTGGTTGAATATATGAGTTAGGTTTAGGGTAAAACTTACTGAATGAATCCTTTTTATAGTTAAATTTTGGTAGCAACCCCTTGATTATGTGAGAAACTGATGGAATAGATTATTTAATAATTAAATAAAAACTAAAATATAAAGAAAAATACTACTTTTAAAGAAATAAAATAAAATAGCAATGGTTGAGATTCGAAGCATGTATCCTAAATTATTGTACCCCTCGGTTTTACATTAAAACCTACATAAGTGATTGTTTTTTTTATATAAAAAAAAACATGGTGCGTACAAGTATTATACCTCAGTTTTTTTTTGTTACGTGAGGTAAAATCATTTTCATAAAATGTATCATTTGTAGTAGTGAGTAATAGACAATTTATCTATTTTGACACAAAGGATTGGAAGCCGACTCAAAGCGATATGCAAACATTTTTAACTACTTCGACAAAAGACTTGTGAGAGTTTGGCTAAGGTTTGGGACATCCTGTGTTTGAGATTGGAAGGTTTGAGTCCGACTTTGTGTTTAGGTTAGGGCTCGATTGATACACCTTTATGGAGAAAAGAGTTCGTCCATGGTTATCTATGGTTTTGGGAAGAAGGTTTAGATTAACAAAAGGCGAGCACATGTTTCCATAATTATAATATACAAATTGACTTATTTTTATAAATATAATGTTAAAAAACATGTTTTGAAATCTGTTAGTCTTACAAGTTATTCAATGATGCACTTTCTGAAAATATTTAGTTTACTTATGTTTGATTGAAAATTTGTTTTAGAAAATATGATTTCATATTTATTTAGAAAGATAATGCTCATTTGTTTTGAAAATGTTTGAATTATTGGAATCATATTAAAAGATTTAAGTTGCTTTGTTTTGATTAAAAGATTTATTTGTAGATTCAAAGGTTGTTCAGTGTTGGAGATTTTGATTTTAAGAGTATACTCCTCTTAAAATTCTAGATTGAATTCTCTTGAATCTAATTAATCTTTGTGTGAGGTAGTTTATACAGAGCTTTGCTCTCTATTTAAACTGAATCCTTTTAATAAAAGTGAAATTAATCTCTTTAAATTAGTTGACTTAAATAAAAAAATTCTTTTTTGTCTCTACTCAATCAAATTTGTTACAACTTAAATAAATAAATAGAACTTATATTATAGTATTTTTAATTTGTTAGTACAAAATAAATAGAATTTAATACTATCTTTTTTTAAGTAGTTTTGAGGAAAAAATTAGGATCATTATATAAGTTACAATAAAATTGTTAATGTAACTTTTTAAAGTACCTTTAAATATTTATTATCATCACTTTTTTAAATTATTTAAATTTATTTTTTTAATTAATTAATAAAGGAAATATTGTAAAATCTTTTATAATTTATTTTTCCTAACAGTGATTATTTTTCTTTAATATATATATATATATATATATATATATATATATATATATATATATATATATATATATATATATATATATATATATATATATATATATATATATATATATATATATATATATATATATATATATATATATATATTAATTGTTATATACTAAAAGTGTAAAAATATTTTATATTAAAAATATATCGTTCTACTATATTATATAATAAATTTAAAATTTTTAATATGATTTGACTGGATGCAAAGTCATCGTTAAAATTTTTAATATATATATATATATATATATATATATATATATATATATATATATATATATATATATATATATATATATATATATATATATATATATATATATATATATATATATATATATATATATATATATATATATATATATATATATATATATATATATATATATATATATATATATATATATATATATATATATATATATATATATATATATATATATATATATATATATATATATACGAAAAAAAAAGGGAAGGAGTAGAAAAGGAAAACAAAACTGGTGTGAATGACGAGAGAAGGTGGCGTAAAGAAGAAAAATATATACCTTTTTCAAAGTTGAAACTCGATCCATCGTCTTATAGTGTACCATTGGGAATATAAATTGATTCTGGATTTGACCAATTAAATTGACCACAACAACTTCATTATTATTTTTTTTTGTTTTTATCGTCAATTATCTAGTTTCCTGTACCGCTTAATCTGATTTGAAGATCAGTTTTTGTATCAAATGATTTCAACCTCTCTTGATCATAGTTAGATAGAATCGAGTGCTGATCCTACTTATTAAATTCAGCGTCAATCACCACTTAATCATAAACCACTTCATTATTATTAACATTGAATATATTGAATATAATGTAATTTACAAAAAAAAATCAAGTTTTATTAACTATCTGGCCCCATCAATATTTATATGTTTATGTTGGTTTTTTAATTATTTTTTAGATTCACTAGTCTCATTAGATTTTCTTCTTTGAGATGGAATCTATGATCAAGACATGGTTGGTGATGCATATTATTTTCTTGTCTTCAACCTATTTGCATTATTGTGTCAATGGCAAATCCCAGGTGCCTTGTGTTTTTATCTTTGGAGACTCTTTATCTGATAGTGGTAACAACAATAATCTTCCTACCTCTCAGAAATCTAATTATAAACCTTATGGAATCGACTTTCCGATCGGTCCTACTGGAAGATTCACCAATGGTCGAACTTCAATCGACATAATAAGTAACATTCTTCCAACCTTATGAATCCTTATCTCTCTTTTTTTTTTCTTATGAATGAATTGTATTTATTGAAACATAAGTTTTTTTTTATGATTCCAGCTCAACTTTTGGGATTTGAGAAATTCATTCCGCCGTTTGCAAACACAAATGGTTCAGACATACTCAAAGGTGTGAACTATGCATCCGGGGGAGCTGGAATTCGTAACGAAACAAGCAAGGCTAGGGTATAATAATCTATCTAAGAACCTTATAATTGCATTGATTATTCAACTTTATCTTGGATGATTTATGTTACATTGTGTCTATCTGTGTATAGGGCTTTGTTGTCAGCTTGGGATTACAGTTAACAAATCACAGAGTTATAGTTTCTCAAATCTCTAGCAGACTTGGAAGTCTTGACAAAGCTCAACAATACCTCAACAAGTGCTTGTATTATGTGAATATTGGAAGTAATGATTACATAAACAATTACTTCCTTCCACAACTCTATCCAACAAGCCACATTTATAGTCCTCAACAGTATGCAGAAGCTCTAATTCAAGAGTTATCTTTGAATTTACTGGTATATGTCTATTCAAAATATTATTAATTGAAGTTACAGAATTTATAACAACAGTTTATAATAACTCCATTTGATTACAGGCTCTACATGGCATTGGAGCTAGAAAATTTGTGTTAGTAGGGATGGGTCTTTTAGGCTGCACTCCACATGCCATCTTCAATCATGGAACTAATGGGTCTTGTGTGGAGGAGGAGAATGTCCATGCATTTATTTTCAATGCAAAGCTTAAATCTCTAGTTAACCATTTCTTGAAGTTCTTGGCTGATTCCAAATTTATCTTCATAAACAGTACATTAGAATCAGATGGCCGGAATGGTAATAACTTTAGTTTACAACAAAATAGTTTAGATTCTATAGTCATGCATCATGTTTCATGGATTTCAGGTTTTGCTGTCTCAAATGCTCCTTGTTGTCCATCAAAGATTAGCGGAGAGTGTATTCCTGAAGAAAGACCATGCTATAACAGGAGTGAGTATGTGTTTTGGGATGAATTCCATCCAACTGAGGCTAGGAACCTACTCACTGCAATAAGGTCTTATGATTCACATGATTCAGGCTTTACATATCCTATGGATATCAAACACCTTGTTGAACATGAAACTAAGATGGAATTGGAATCCACAAATGAAATTCCATCAAATCTTAGTACTTCTAGTTAAACAAGTTCAAGTTATTTGTATGAATTCATCTTTTTATTACCTACATTTGAAACAATCTTTTCATATCAAATAACATTATTGTAAAATGTAATAAAATCAACTAGTTAAGTGTTGAATACAATGGTATTCTCTACCTATATTCAATGACATTATTTCTTTATATACAAGATAGTTATGGTCATTACTTGTAGAGCAAGTAATGTGGAGACTACTTCAAAAACTACTGTCAAACCTTACAAATTTATACAACAAACTAAAACTTCCATGTCAAGTTTGGCAGCTAGCCAGCCGATACATCAAACTTCCCACGAATTGTTTGAAGATGTTTTCATCAAAAGTCGTGTCATATGCATCTTTCACTAATTTGCACCTTGGAACAAAAAAGTTGCATGCTTTGTTAGATCCTTTCATGCCAAACTTTTTCAAAATCTTAGTTGCATATTTTTGTTGATGAATAAGGATTCCGAAGATGAAATACATAAGAAGGGGGAGTTGAATTGTGTTATTCATTTTTTTTACTTTGTTTTTGAACAGAATTCATATTCTAATAATTAATTGCAGTAGAATAATAACATAAGCAAATAAATAATAACATAACACACAGAGATTTATATTGATTTCTCCCTAACTGAGAGTAGTCCAGTTCCTTTGCAGCACAAGAGATTTTTTACTATAATCAAATCATGATTACAATTACTTATGCCCTAAGCACAAAACTTTACTTCTCAGACCCTCATCCCGAGACTTCCTGCTTAGACCCTCATTCCAAGACTTCTTCCTTAAATCCCTCAGATTTAAGACTTTCTTGCTCAAACCCCTCAAGCTCAAGACTTCTACTCAGACCCTCGGTCTAAGACTTCTCTACTTTGATTCGACGAATCCAAGACTTTTGCTTAAATTCCACGAATTCAAGACTTCTGCTCATACCCTTCAGGTACAAGACTTCCCTGCTTAAATTCCATGAATCCAAGACTTCTGCTCAGACTTGCAGCCCAAGAATTTCTTACTCAATCAACAATTGGTTAAGACTTCAATGCTCTAGCACATAGCAGGAGACTTACTTGGCTCAAGCTTCACAGCAAGAGACTTTGATGCTCAAGCACATAACAAACGACTTTATTTACCTACTAAACAACTTGTTTAGCAAAAAAGAAAATAAGGTGTACTTGATACATAATCAGAGATACATGACAATAACTATAACAAAGATCATAACACTTAAGCTTTCTAAGGTATTTAATGTTTAAGAAATCTTAAGGCTTTGTATAATTTACAACATATAACATAAATTTTACATACTCGATTGTGTTGCTATTGTTGATCTTGTTATTCTTCCATTCTGATAGAAGCGAGGAACGCTTCTATCCTTCTTGGCTCTTCTTATTTTTTCTCCTTGTTCCTTGTTACTTTTTGAAAATACATGTTGAATCTTCAGCTACTTATATAGAATTTTTAGAGGAATAGCCATTGGAAGAGATAACTTGTACACGTGTCTTTGTTACTTCATAATATAAGAGACATTGAAGATAGATACCCAAAAAGATCTTAATCCATTGTGTAACTTACCATTGCATTTTTTTTATATCTTTTACTATAAATCCCTTGAGAGTAGATATCCATAAAGCATGTCAACTCTTCTTGAGCCTTAGAATCACAAACTCTAGCTCACAGCAGATTTGACAATGAAGCTTGCTTTCTGCAGTACGGATAACTTTAGCTTTATCGTTGGTTCTGAATGATCACAAGAAGCTGATACATTCAATAAACTTAGAGGCAATATATTTCTCTTCTGATGTCGAGGCTTTCAGTTTCAGAGTCTACACAAACCTATATTATCAGTCTTCACTTAAAAAACGTTCTTCAAATTTTGAGCCACCAGAAGCCAATAACTTAACTTCTCCAAAGTGCGTCCTTATATCAGATTCTGAATATATTCTTCTTTAACCTTTAGAACCTGCACACTTAGAACACACATTAGATAACACCATTATTCTTTAATACTTTGTTATCATCAAAATCCAAAGGATATATGTCATGAACAAATCTTGTTCTACCAGATTCCGTCTCTGCCTTGTTTCACCTTAATCTCCAAGAAATACTCCATCTTTCTGAAGTCTGTCATATAAAACTCTCGTTTCATTGAATGCTTGAATTCATTCATCATTTGATGATCATTGCTAATTTAAACGAGGTCATCCACATATAAACTAACAATGAGAATCTTCCATTCATTTTCATCTATAACAAAAAAGAGTATATTTATATGAACATATTTGAAACTTGGCAACACAAAAATATGAATCTATTTTACTATACCAAGCTTTTGGAGCGTGTCTTAGGACACATAAAGCTTTTCTCAAATTTTAAACCTTCTCAAGTCTTCCTTTGTGATAGCTAACAGGTTGGCTTATGTAGACATATTCAACTCCTCATGTAAAAATGAACTCTTTATATAAGTTGAAAAACACATCATCTTTGGTCTGTAGCAACTACTTGAATGATCCTAATGTTATCCCATTTAGCTACAGGTGCGAGTACTTCATTATGAATAAATCTATGGTTTTGGAATTATCCTTTAGCCATTAATCTAGCTTTATGCTTCTCCATTTCTCCTTTTACATTGCACTTTTTTTTTTTGTAAATTCACTTTACTCCAATGGGTTTTAGGAATTTAGAGAGTGTGATCAGCTCCCAAGTGTCATTATTCCCTATGGATTCTATTTCAAGATTCATACCTTTTTCTTAAAACTCATATTTGTAAGATTCTTCATAGGTGGTAGGATCTTCATTTGAAGTGAACATTACAATAATATTTAGTTTATCTTTTTCTTCATTTTTCAAGCCAATCACATAAGCATTAAGGTACCTTAGAGGTCTTCTACTTCTCTGAGTTGGCTCACTCGACTCATTATTGTGTCCTTGACTTGTGTTTTCTGCTTCTTCATGATTTCCTTCACTTGCATAGCCATCAACCAGGTCTTGGTTTTTAGCCACATTTTTTGCCACACCTAAAATTTCTCGTGGTTTAGGTTCTATTTCATCATCTACATGCACATGAGATTCTAGACTTGTATGATTCTCATTGTTCCAGTCCCATTAGTTTTATTCATAAAAAACAATAACCTTGTTGGCAATGAATCTTCCTTCAATAGGTTCATACAGTGTATAGGATTTGGATTCTTTACTAACTTTAAGATGTACACACCTATTGCGCGTCGAGAACTTGAGCATGAATTATAACACCCTAAATTTGATTAAATTATTTGGATTTATTTTATTTAATTATTTAGAGTTGGTCTGCATTTAAATAAAATTATATGATTATATATTGTTAGGGTGTGGTATAATAGTAGGGTGTAGTGGGAAGGTAGAGTAAATTAGAAAATAATTAGAATAAGTGAAATTTAAATTATTATTATTATTATTATTATTATTATTATTATTATTATTATTATTATTATTATTATTATTATTATTAATAAAATAAGAAATTAGAGCAAATAGAAGGTTTGAGACCAAAGTGTGAGAGATGAGTTAGTATTTTCAATTAGATTAACCCTAATAGTATGAATTAGCAACATAACCTAAGTTAGGAGTTTGACAATGCATAGAAACTTGGACAGAATAGAGACAAAGAGGTTAGGAGCACAAATGGGAGAAGAAGACTTGAGAGAAGAGCATTAACGAAACTAGAATTTTGTTGTTGCTAGGATATCCAAGTAAGGAGGGAGAATAATTTTCAATAAGGATAATATGAGTGGGGTTTGGAGATATGATTATTTGGTGAATCATTGGGTAATTGGTGTGTTGATTAATAGAATTAGGGCTTAATATGAGTGGGGTTTGATTCTGAGAAAGTGATGTTTGAAATAAGTTATTTTTGTGTTAAGAAGTGTTGGATGGTTTTATAACACTAAAACACTTTCCATGTGCGTTAAAAACTAGTTTTTAGGTAAAAACATCAGTAGGAGTTGTTTACTTGGAAATTTGGTAAACAAAACAAGTTTCTACATAATACTTAAGAGATCAAACTCGAAAATCTCCCGAAACATATTTGTGTACATTTAAAACTTTGAATAACATCTTACTATTGAAAACGAAAGATGATATTTGAAAAGAGTAACAATGTACTTGTGAGCGAGAATCAAAACACATGGTTTTGAAAATGAAAATGACTTGAAAACACCCTCTTAACATCAACAATACCTCCCAACACAAATCATCAGACTTCAAAACATTTCACCAAATTCACTGAAATCACGAATATTTATAATAAATAAATTAAATAAATATACTAATTATTTTGGGATGTTACAACTCTTTCCCACTTAAAGAATTTTCATCCTAAAAAATTACCTGAAGGAAACAGAGTCGGATACGACTCCCTCATCTGATCTTCAAGTTCCCAAGTCCAACTTTCACCAGCTGGTCCACCCCATAACACCTTCATCAAAGTTATGTCTTTACCCCGCAACTGTTTTATTTCTCGTCCATCAATCCGCACAGGTAGTGCTTCAACAGTCAGGTTATCCCTCACCTATACGTCATCCATCTGGATCACATGCGACAGATCTGAAACGTATTTCCTCAACTGAGACACATGAAACACATCATGCAAATTCGCAAGCGACGACTGTAAAGAAATCCGATAGGCTACCTCCAATATCCTCTGCGTAATCTGATACGGGCCAACAAAACATGGAATGAGCTTCCTATACTTCAAAGCTCAACCCACACCAGTCACCAGAGTAATTCTCAAAAACACATGGTATCCCTCTTGAAATTCAAGTGTATTCCTTCTCCTATCATGATAACTCTTTTGATGACTCTGCTAAGCTCTCATCCTTTCTTGGATCATCTTAATCTTCTCAATCGTCTCCTGCACAGTCTCAGGTCCGAGTACAACACTCTCGCCTGACACACACCAACACAATTGAGCTCTACACATTCTTCCATACAAAGCTTCACACGACGCCATCCCAATACTAGCATGGAAACTATTATTGTATGTAACTTCAATCAACGGAAAATGGCTATCCCAAGATCCTCCTTGGTCTAACACACAAGCCCTCAGTAAACCCTCTAAAGATTAGATAGTTCTTTCTGCCTGACCATCCGTCTGCGGATGATACGCCGAACTCATCCTCAACTTAGTACCCAAAGCATCTTGCAAACTGTTCCATAACCTTGACGTAAATCTTGAGTCTCTATCCGAAATAATACTCGAAGGTATCCCATGTTGTCGCTTCCGCGAAAATAAGGTGCCGGCAAAACAGAAGAGTCGCCACCTTTCGTTATTTATCCCTCAGAGCGGGAAAGGAAACGATCGAAAAAACCTGACGAAAAGGTATAAGACAAGGTCATCGCAACCATTGTCTGGGTTCGGGAGTCGGTAACGCAAAGGGAAGGTATTAGCACCCCTCACGTCCATCGTACTCGATGGGATCCACGCTTGTTGTGTTTATATGACGGGTTGGTTTTATCTATCTACCTATCAAGGCTGGTCTGAAAAGAAAAGAAAATGACTCGGCAAAGCGTCGCGCTTTATGCCTACGTATTCTCATCAGAGAATGAGAAATCAGAGTCAACGTAGTTCGACTAACTACGGGTAACGGGGAAGGTGGCTCGCCAATACGTCAGTATCGTGCCTACGTACCCTCAACAGGTATGAGAGATCAGAGCTTACGTAGTTCGGGTTAATACGGATTACGGGGATTCAGATTCATCTGTTTTATCGAGTAGGGTTAACAAATAGTTCTAGCAGTTGGATGTGCGCAGCTCGACCCTTGGAGACTTAGGCGTTACCGTTTGCGGTAGAACTGAGAGTTAGCGGCACTCTTTTCTTCAGAAAAGCTCTCCTTTGAATTATGGGCCCACGGGGCAAAAAGATTTAAAGTTTGTTTTCTGTCTTTTATGGAAGAACTGTTTTTTATGGATGTTCTCAACCAATATCGCACTAGAGACTATGACCTGAGAGTGAATGCGTCGCATGTCACCCAAAGGGTGCCATACTAAACATCCAGATTGTTGAAAAGAAACTCTCCAACAATCCTTTCTCAGATAGCTTAAGGCTCGTAACGTACGACGTCAGTTAACCTTTATTACTGTATTTTAATTTGTTTTGAGATGAGAAGAGAGAACGGGCTCAACTACGGGGAGACTATCAAGTCCTAACAGTTGTCATGCCAAGGATTCATCCTATGGTTGAGGTTTGAAATAGGGAACTCCTAGAAGTTATCATGCATAGGTTTCAACCTAAAGTTCTAATCATCACTTCCCTATCAAAGGAGGTGAGGGTCCTAAGGGATCATGTCAATGATAAACAGAAACAGATAAAGCATCAGCTTAAACAGTAAACAGTAAACAGTAAACGACTGTAAAATGCATGCAATGCAAGTGAGGGAGGAAATGTGTGTGGGGCATCAGCCTCCACAAGCTCATCTCAACCTCAAGCCAGATATGAATAACTGCAATCATACAGAAGAAATAACATGCTATCAAGCAAAATATAATAACTGCAATCATACAGAAGAAGTAAAATGCTATCAAGCAAAATATAATGACTTCAATCATACAGAAGAAGTAACATGCTATCAAGCAAACACAAACCACATAGGCAAGGGAGCTGGGCTCTACCGAATACCCGCAAGCAAAGCCATACAGTAACAATAAAAGCAGAGGGAGCAACTCAACCTCTAGTGCAATCATGCTTCTAGTTTAAATCAATCTAGATATGAACTTATTCTAATGCATCAAGAAAATCAAACAAGTCACATCAATACAGTTGCACAGAAAGCAAACAGGCAGGAAAGAAAGCAGATCAACAGCTTCCACAGCAAAGCTCTCCTCTGACAGCAGTTCAGTCTTCAGTCCTCAACCAACCTTCAGGGCCATCATCTTCAATAGCAAGTATCAACTTGCTTCTCTGAACTCCTAACACATCCACATAAGTATCAACTTATTCTCTCTTCTCAACTTCAAGCTTCATCTTTCTAGTCAATTCCACCTTCAGGCTTCACTCCTCATATCAAGTATCAACTTGACTCCTTCAGGCTCTCAATGTCTCAACATAAGTATCAACTTATCCTTTCCTCTTCAAGCCTCAACTCTTCACTCAATCTTAATTTGATCTTCTTCACAAGTGTCAACTTGATCTTCAAGCTTCAGCTTTCTCTTCTTTACCAGTATCAACTTGATTTTCTTCCTCTACAAGCTTCAGCTTCTCAGAATAATCTCCAATCACAAAGAAGTATCAACCCCATCCTTCAATCTTCTTCAAACAAGGAACTCCATCCTCTAACAAGGGAGAAATATTCATCTATCAAGAGCAAAGTTGGGATGAGTGGTAGCATACTGAAGACCAAAGGTCACCACTAAGCATCCTATCATCAGAGAAAGGATCCTCAAAGGTTCTACCAACTTGCAAAGAGCCACACATCCTACCAAAGGAGGGATGAGGCCTTTACAAGGGGACCTTTCATCATAGGGAAGAATGGAAGTGATCAACATCATCCATGTTTATGAAGGAAGAGAACTATCTAGAAGCTCTGCCTAAAAACCCTAATCTTAACCTAATCAAAACTACACCACAAGAAGGGAAGATCTTCAAATCCAAGCCTCTTCAAGCAATCCAATGCATCTTCAACTTGCCTTCATCATTGTCGCTTGCGCGAAAATAAGGTGCCGGCACAACAGAAGAGTCGCCACCTTTCGTTATTTATCCCTCGGAGCGGGAAAGGAAACGATCGGAAAAACCTAACGAAAAAGGGTAAGACAAGGTCGCCGCAACCATTGTCTGGATTCGGGAGTCGGTTACGCAAGGGGAAGGTATTAGCACCCCTCACGTCCGTCGTACTCGACGGGATCCTCGCTTGTTGTGTTTACTTGGACAGGTTGGTTTTATCTATCTACCTATCAAGGCTGGCTTAAAAAGAAGAGAAAAATGACTCGGCAAAGCGTCGCGCTTTATGCCTACGTATTCTCATCAGAGAATGAGAAATCAGAGTCAACGTAGTTCGGCCTACGACGGGTTATGGGGGAAGGTAGCTCGCCAAGACATCGCCATCTTGTGCCTACGTACTCTCAACAGGTATGAGAGATCAGAGCTCACGTAGTTTGGGAAACTACGGTTTATTTCCTGTCTTTTATGAAAGAAGTGTTTTTTATTGTGTTTGCGATTTCAATCGCACTAGAGACTATGACCTGAGAGTGAATGCGTCGCATGTCACCCAAAGGGTACCATACTAAACCTCCAGACTGTGGAAAATAAACTCTCCCACAATCCTTTCTCAGATAGCTTAAGGCTTGTAACGTACAAAAGAAATCATTCATGATTACTGTATCTTAAACTGTTTTGAGATGAGAAGAGAACAGGCCCAACTAGGAGGGAGACTATCAAGTCCTACTGTTGTCATGCCATGGATTCATCCTATGGTTGAGGTTTGAACAGGGAACTCCAAGAAGTTGTCATGCATAGGTTTCAACCTAAAGTTCTATCATCAATTCCTTATCAAAGGAAATGAGAGTCCTAAGGGATCATGTCAACGATACACCAAAACAGACAAAGCATCAGCTTAACAGTAAAATGCATGCAATGCAAGTGAGGGAGGAAATGTGTGTGGGGCTTCAGCCTCCACAAGCTCATCTCAACCTCAAGCCAGAATGGATAACAGTAATCATACTGAAATATAAAACATGCTATCAAGCAATAACAGTAAACTGCAATCATACAGATTAAATGAAATGAAATGCCATCAGGCAAACAAACCACATGGGCAAGGGAGCTGGGCTCTACCGAATACCCGCAAGCAAAGCCACACAGTAACAATACAAGCAGAGGGAACAACTCAACCTCTAGTGCAATCATGCTCCTAGAGTCTACTTATTCTAGATATGAACTTATTCTAATGCATCAAACAAGTCAAACAAAACACATCAATACAATAAAGAAAAAGAAAGCAGATCAACTCCTCTCTCAACTTCAAGCTTCATCTCTTCCAACAGCAATGCAGTCTTCAGACCTCCATCACTCTTGACAAATACCAATTGCTTTTCCAGGTTTCAACCCTTCAACATAAGTTTCAACTTATCTTCTCCTTTAAGCTTCAGCTTCTTGATCAGCTCCACCTTCAGGCTTCACTATCAATCATAAGTACCAACTTGGCTCCTTCTGGATCTCCAGGTATTAAAGTAAGTATCAACTTCCTTTGTTCTTCAAGCTTCAGCTCTTCAGAATCAATCTCAATCACTTAGAAGTGTCAACTTCATCCTTCAGTCTTTACTTCATCTTCAGGGGTCTTCAAGTATCAACTTGCTCTTGTTGCTCTTCAAGCTTCAGCTGGAATGACAATGCTCAAGGATTCATCCTCTTCTATACTCTTCATTGAAGTCTTCATATTCAAACTCAAGCTCAACATCTCTCAAGACAATCAAACCAGAGGAAATCACCTACTGGATAAGCTGGGGATATTGAACTGCTTACTGACCACCAAAGGTGACCTATAAGGGTTCAACATCAAAGGAATGGTTCCCTCAAAAGTTCTACTTCCTAGGTACATCACTTATCCCTCCAAAGGAGAGAGGTGTATACCATGGAAGGACTTTGAATCATAGGGAGGAATGGAGGTGAATGATACCATCCATGTTTTAAGAAAGAAGTTGTCTAAGTCTAAACTCTCCCTAATCCCTAACCCTAAAACAATAAAAAAACAACAGGATCAAGCTCTCAAGCTGATCAATCCATCTTCAAGTCTTCTACTATGCTCCTCAATGCTCCTTAGAACAATACCAAGCTCTCCAAGCCCACAAAGCAAAGCAAACAAAAATACAAGCCCACAAGGGCAACACAAACAATCAACCAATACAAAAATCATCTAAAAATAGCATACTACTATATTAAATCCTAATATAATTTCTAGGGGATCCTACATATCTACCCTTAATGCCCTATATGTCCCATAGTCTAATTTGTCCTAAAAACCCAAAAATCTAAAGTTATTATGGACCTATGTTGAAGTTTGACCTAATTCTACACAACCTAATGTCATCTAATCAAAACTATCCTAAACTTCATCACAAAATCATGGAATAAATCCAGGAGGAAGCTAAAACATATATCTAACTATCGTAAAAAGAATGACCTAAAAATATTAAGGGAGCTACCTAAACAAAATTCTACAAATTCAGGTATCAACATAAAAGAAATAAAATGCAATAAAAGAAGAAAATATACAAAAAATATCAAAAATGCATGAAAGGAAAATATTTCTATTTTATATTTTTCTTGACAAAAATATGAAATAGGAGCAAAAATTCCCATGAAAAAATCATTAATTTTCAAATTGATATGAATTTTCTAATATTAAAATAAAATGGTAAAAAATAAATAAAATGAAATATGAATGGCTGGGGTGCAGGAAGCAAACATATGCAGTTCAATTCACATATGGACCCAGACTGGGGGGTTCAGATAGCATGCGTGCTGGGCCCAAAATTAACTAAGAAATCAATTAACAAAAATAAAAGAAAAAGAAAAGGGAACGGTGAGAATAGCAATCCATTTCAGTTCAAAATATATTGGGCCTCATGAAGGGGGTGTGATTAGTCATTATCCACTTAAGCCCAAAAACCACCGTTTAATGAAACGGTGCGTTTCAGCGTGTATCAGAATTCCCTCCCAAAGTGCAATTGAACCTCGTCAGTTGGATCACGCGGGGGTCAACTGGTCTTGCTTGCATCTGATGGCAGGGAGGTTATCTTCAACCTCCAGCTAGGGTTTGGCCATGGAAGCTCCAAGAACAGAGTTCAAACAATCATCTTCCATCCGTTCGTACCTCCTCATAACAGCATCAAATCCAACAATTCAAAGCACAGAATTGCTCAGTTTTTCATGCTGAACACGATCCTAGTCTTGGTTTTCATTGAAAGGGTCTCTATCATCAAACCCGATGGTGCACCTCAATATATGGTCAATCCTCAACTTCAACAGACCTTAGATTTTCTTGCATCAAAATGATCACCATATTGCCCTAATCAAAACCAGCTATCAAACTTGTATTATCACTCACTATATCACAAGTTCTTGCTCCATAAAGAAATGATGTCACACTCTCAAACTCCACCAAATGATCCTAAACTTTTCAGAATTCATCACCTAGGTGTCTCTAGCCATTCTACACTAATAAATTAACCTAATCATGCCTAAATAATGATGTGGCAGAGAATTTACAAACCTGGTTTCTTGGATGGACAGAGGTAGTAGATCTTCACTTCACCACTTGAAACTCTTCAGAAATGATCCTTGGATGATGATACTTCTTCTGTTTGCAAAAAATTGGAGGGAGAAAGCTTGCACTTCAAGATCCGAGTATGAGTGGCTTCTTGCAAATCCAATGAGCAAACCTTCAATCTTCCATCAATGGCACTTCAATTCAGTATGCACACACTCAGAGGGATCTATAGAAAGTGTTTGTGAAGAAAAAATGGATGGAAATGAAGAAGAATGAGGAAATGAACTTTGGCTTGCAATGGAAGATTCTTGATCTCACTCTCTCTTCTCTGCACCAATTCTCTCCAACCTTGCATCTGAGCAAGTTACATATGTTATATAGAGTGGTTTAGAATCATCTAGAACCATCTAGGATCATCCAATGAGAAATTGAACCTTTCATGTCATGACATTTTGATTTCAATTCTCCTTACATGCTATCTCATGCCAAGCTCCTTGTGATAACCAATTCTGACTTGAATTTATCCCCACATGAGATTTATGATGAGTTACAATGCATAACCAACTTGTACATTGAGTTTTGAGTTTTGCCTTGGTACCTTAATATGCAAGTAAGTCATTTCCAAAGCAGCCCTATGATCCAAGCCCCAAATCAAAATTGTGGCTGAACCATTGTTCTTAGAATGTCATTTGGAGTCAAAATGACCTATTATATGACATGGTTTGGATTTATAGCTTGTGATTTCCAATTTTCAATTTCACCTTAATTAACTTATGCCTCCATTTTAGGCCATTTTTATCACTTTTTGATACAAGCCTTTTCAACATCTCATGACCTCCCTACTAGCCTTAAAACATCCTTCTAAGCAAGTTTGATGTTGAAGATTTTTCCATTTGAAGCTTGGAAATAGGAGATATGGCCTTATGCTTGAAATGACCTATAACCTCCAAATTACCAAAATGCCCTTGACTTGTCAAAGCCATAAGTTGAGTTCGACAAATCCTATCAAGGACTTCAAGTACTCTCTAGAAATCTAAGAAGATTCTCTACAACATTCATGTTGACCAAGAGTTCATATGAATCATCCTACTAGGGCAAAAGTTGGATGCAAGTTGGGTGACTTTCAAGGACCCAGATTCACATACCTCAGATGACCTGTAATTTGTCAAATTCATAATTTGAGCTCTACAAATTCTATCAAGGACTTCTAGTACTCAAATTAAAGCTAAGAGAAAGCTCTACAACATTCATGTTTTGGGGAAGATGAGATGACAATCACATCTTGAGCTAAACTGCCTTGAAGATAGGGATCAAACTAGGGGATTTTACACTATCAATCCTTAGAAACCCTAGCTTAAAACTTCTCAAACTCCTCAATCATGATGAGTTGGTATAGGAATCATCCTTATAGCATCTCAATGCATCATTCCATGATCACATGGCTCTTGGATTAGGTATCAACCCTCTCCAAATCATCAGTTGACCTAGGGTTGACCTAGTCAAACCCTAATTCCACCACTCATGGTTGAATCTTCTGAATTCTTGTACAATGACCTCTCTAGGCTTCATAATGGCTTTCAAGACATCTCATAAGCTCTATTAAAGCTTCAAGTCCATCCTCATAGTCTCAGAATCATCTGAGGAGCTCCCACAACTCTCAAGTTATAAGACACACAACCTTGGTTTCAACCAATCTTTCTGAGGGTCTCTTGAGTTCTCTGACAAAGGTATCAACCTTTGAACACTTGAACAAAATTCTTGGCTAGCTTCAAAGCCTCATATAACTCTTGATGGGTAAATAAATGTTGGTCAAATTTTGGGGTGCAACAGCTGCCCCTATTCAAACGGCTTAAACCTGACTGGGTGAGGAGCGAACGGCTCTCAGCCAATCAAGGTACGAGACGGTTGAATACCGATAAACCTAGAAATTTTCCAACTGCATAAGTACACGGTACTCTGGGGGGAACAAATCTCCGAACACTGAAATAATAGCTGCACGGCAACTAGCGGGAGGCATACTGATCTGAACCTTGTCGTCAGTTATCCACATTAAATTCTTCTGACATTGTCATCAGACACTGGACCTCGCCGTCAGGCAACCAGAACACCCAACATCGCCGCTGGAGGACTAGAGAGTCTGACATCGCCGTCGGACAACCAACATTCAACATCGCCGCTGGAGAATTAAATCACCTGACATCGCCGCCAGAAACAAACATCCACCATCACCGCTGGAGAATCAAATCACCTGACATCGCCGCCAGAAACCAACATCCAACATCACCGCTGGAGAATCAAATCACCTGATATCGCCTCCAGAAACCAACATCCAACATCGCCGCTGGAGGACTAAATCATCTGACATCGCTGCCAGAAACCAACATCCAACATCGCCGCTGGAGGACTAAATCATCTGACATCGCCGCCAGAAACCAACATCCAACATCGCCGCTGAAGGACTAAATCATCTGACATCGCCGCCAGAAACCAACATCCAACATCGCCGCTGGAGGACTAAATCATCTGACATCTCCGCCAGAAACCAACATCCAACATCGTCGCTGGAGCTACAAAGGATCTGACATCGCCGCCAGAAACAAACATCCAACATCGCCGCTGGAGCTACAAAGGATCTGACATCGCCTTCAACCAAACATAACTCTGGGAAACACCCTCGACATCGCCGTCAAGTACTCAACGTAATCTGACTTCGCCGTCAAAAACAAACATCCAACATCGCCGCTGGAGAACTAACAATAATCTGACCTCGCCGTCAGGGTGAAGAAAATCCATTGGGCATTGGTCACACGGTAACTGGTAATACATAGTCAATCATGCCATCAGGCATTCAAAGAACACTGTCGGGCATCAGCCGGACTTCAACCATCAGGTTGATCATGCCATCAGGCATTCAAAGACATCTGTCGGGCATCAGCCGGACTTCAACCATCAGGTTGATCATGCCATCAGGCATCCAAGGGAATTGTCGGGCATCAGCCAGACTTCAACCATCAGGTCGATCATGCCATCAGGCATTCCACATTACTGTCGGGCATCAGCCGGACTTCATCAGCAAGTCGGGAATAGAATTCTTGGTCAATCATGAGCCAACTGGGAATATCTAAACCACTGCCATCAGGCACTCCGCATCAGCTGAGAGGACTGCTTCATTAACACGGTCACACTTCAATCATGGAGTCTTCAAGGGAGGTTTCAACTTCGCCGTCAGAAACCTGCTGGGGGTGACGCTTCGCCGCTGGGGATTCTGGAGAACTATCAAGTAACTCCGCCCCGAGGGTCCAGAAATCATTCTGGATAAATCAACTCTGCTGAGGACTTCAAGAATCATCTTGAACAAATAGCTCCGTCGGGGACCTTCAAGAATCATCTTGAACCGATAACCATTCTGGAGACTTCAGGAATCATCCTGAGCGAGCACTCTGTTGGAGATTTCAGGAATCATCCTGGGTAACCTTCACTGGGGACTCTACTGGGGATCTTAAGAATCATCTTAAGCAATGCCCCTGCTGGGGAATTCAAGAATCATCTTGAACCCTCGATTTTGCTGGGGATCCCAAGAATCATCTTGAGCAAGCGACTTCGTTGGGGAGAATATCAGGAATCATCCTGAGCAATCAATTCTGCGGCGGAACACCTGCAAAACAAGAACGATAGCAACCTAGATCATGTTTATTATGCATATGCTTCGGCAATGGTGCAATGCTCCACACGATGGAAATGTTATGCGTTCATGACAAATGCTATGCAATCATGCACAATGATGCGATCCCGTCAGCAAAATAAATGCCGAAGGGGAATCCTCCTGTCAAGGAGAAAGAACTACTCAGATAGAGGAATCATCCTGCTGAGGAGAACATGGCCACGCCAATCTCAATTGGACTCCGCAGGGGACACAACTTCAGTTGACGGCTGCGGGGGAAACAACTTCAGTTGATTGCTGCGGGGGAACGGAGCTCTACGAGAACTTGGACCTGCTGAGGGAAAGCGATGTCAATCGCGGGAATAAACTACATGGCCGTCTCGGCTACTTCTCTGGAGATAACGACTCTGTGGGGAAACAACTTCAGTTGATCAACACTCCACTGGGGAAAACCAATCATGGCTTGAGCAGCTTCCAAGGATTCAGCTCTCTTGGGGATCTGCAAACTCGGCTGAGGAAGGAGAAATCATTCTGCTTCGCTGGGGAGAGTACGACTCCGGGGGAAATACAACATCAACTGTTCAACACTCTACTGGGGAAAACCAATCATGGTCCCCACTGCTTCCCAAGGACTCGGCTCTCTTGGGGATTTGCAAACTTGGCTGAGGAAAAAGAAATCATTCTGCTTCACTGGAAAGAGTATGCCTCTGCGGGGGAATCTCAATTCCGCTGGGGAAGAAGGAATCATCCGACTTCAGGGGAGAGTACGACTCTGGTGGGGAATTTCAATTCCGCTGGAGACTTCAGTCCGGCACCATCAGTTGCTGCACACTTCGGCGTACGAATAGTTTCCTACGAAACCTGCACTTGTGACCCAGTGCTGGGGGAATGAACATACGCTTCAGCGCTTGACTCAGCTGAGGAGGTGACGTTCCTTCAGGATACATCTAATTGGGGAGAGAATCATCTCTGCCTGGGGAGACATATCAATGCTCACGATCTCGCGTTCAGACTCTGCGGGGAGAGGCTACTGAACTCTGCTGGAGAAGGAGGAATCATCCTGCTTCAGGGATGCGCACGGCGCACTGTCTGGAATATGCTACACCTGTAACAACATAAACAAACAGACAAGATACCCTTCTCAAAGGGACCTATCGAGGTTATTATCTCGTGACAATATTCAAGTATTTAATTGTTTCAACAATCAGTGGCCTAGGCCAGTAAGTTTATGTATGCGCATTTTATCAAAAACATCGGCGTTCTTTTTCGCAAACAAAACAGATAAATGCTAAACAGGTGTTGCACCCCAAAATTTGACCAACCGGGTCTCGCATTTGGCTCGATGTTTCGACGCATAATCGCATTCGCATCTGCATACCGCATACAGCGCATTTTTCATTTGTATTGATTTTATCAGGGATCACAGCTCCCGTCTCGTGTTTCAGGTGTTTTTATCAGTTTTAATCGGTAGAATCGATTTTTGGGATATTTCGGTGCCCGTTTATTTTTACCGATTATTTTTGTGGCGTTCGGTGCTCATTTTGTCCCTCTGGGAATTATTGTGATTTTTTCTGGATTTTATTAGCGTTTTTTAGGGTTTAAATAGTTTTTAAATCATTTTTTAGGATTTAATAGAATTTTTGATATTTTTAATTCTTTTTAAATCATTTTTTAGCATTTTATAGAATATAATAGATTTTAAATTCATTTTAGGATTTAATAGGTTTTAATAGATTTTTATATTTTTAGATAATATAGTAATATAGTTTTTAGAAATTTTTATAGAAATAAATAGCTTTTCTTTCATTTGTAGAATATTATAGAATTTCTTTTAATATGTTTAAATAGAATGTTAGTTTTCTAATAAATAGTTTTCTTTTTAAAGTAGAATATAATAGGTTCTTTGAATTTTAGATATAGAATTAATAGATTTTATTTTATAGAAATTAAATAGAATTTAATAGTATAGAATTTAATATGGTTTTTTCATAGATAAATAGATTTTATCTTTTTTTGTTAATAGAATAATATAGTGTTATCAGAATTTTATTAGGGGGTTTATTAGAGTTTTAATTAGAGTAATTAGATTAGTGTTCAAATTTTATTAGTTAGGAATTATTTGAGTTCAATAGTTAATTAGGTTGGTAATTGGGCTGATTGTTTAATGCAGTTTTTTGTGTTTTGATGGCATTTTCGTTGGGCTTTAATTTCATTTTCGCAGGCCCATTCAATTTTTGGTCCAGCAATTGTCCAAAATGATCCAGTTTGTTCCAGCCAATTCCAGTTCATTCCAGATCCTTCCAGAGGCTTCCAGCGAAATTCAGCTTATAAAACCAGCAGACGCCACGTGTTGAAAGAAGGGAGGTCCCACCTCGCGTCATCACGCACCGCCACGTATCACTCAACCCTCTCTCTCTCTCAGCCACGCGTGTCCCACATGCAGAGCCCAATCCCACTATCTCCCCCCACGCGTCTCTCCACTCCACCGTCCCTCCACCACGCGTCATCACCAGTGACTCCCACCGGAGAACGTCACCGGCCGGCCTGCATGGCCGGCGGCAACCGTCCCTCGCCGGAAACCCACCAGAATCCCCAGAAACCTCCCTAATCTTCATCTTCGTCCCTTCTTCATCTCCCTCGACCGCCCCAACCCTTCACCGGAGAACTCAAACTCTCCAGAATCCGGCCACATCCAATCATCTTCTTCCCCTCGTCTCCACCAACAAAATCCAGAAATCAGAGAATCCATCATCAACATCACTGGAAACTGCATTCAATTCCACCGATCATCATCACCTTCAACCTACTTGCAAGAGTCAGAGTCATCTCCATCAATGTTTACAGAGCAACATGAACATTCATCCAAATCCCAGAAGCTCCTGGGATTCGATACCTTCAATCCGCCTTCGTAAGAACATTGAAGAGCTTCAAGAACACGCGCGGATCCTTCATTTTCCAGACTTCACGATCTTCAAACATGTTCACCGGACCTCCTTCGATATTCATCAAGATCGTCAAGAAACTCTCCAGAAGAACAACATCATCAGATTATCAACGTCATTCAAGCAACTCCCAGATCTCCACGCAAGAACATCAATCCTCAGAAATCTTCATCAACTTCATCGTTCGGATTTTCCAGTAAACGCCATCAGAACTTCATAACGTCAACAATCACCAACGGAGATCAACACCAAATGTCCAGAACTGCCCCAAAATCTCCATCAGAGATCGTCTCGAAGACATCAGGGGAAAGGAGTTCTTGTTTCTAGGTTGTGATCGGATTACAGTTTGAGTTTGGTCCTTGTTGAGAAGATGGTAAAACGGGAATTGGGAGGAAGATTGGAAAAGATTGAGAATGGAAGGAGTATGGACGGAGGAGAGGGAGAGGCTAAGAGTGAATGATGCTGAAGCGGCGGCGGCGGAGAGAGTAGCATCTAGGGTTTTGCAGAAATGGAGAAGGGAGAAGAGGAAGGAGAAAGGGGATTGGGCCAGGCCCAATCAAACGTTTTTTGGACAAACCCCTTTCCCTGCGTTTTTGGCTGTTCTGGGCCTTGGGCCCAACGAAGCCTTTCTGGCTTACACACCCAGACTTCACCAGCACCCCCTTCTGCGTTTTTGGACAGGCATATTGGGCTGGGCTCAATTCAAATCCAGTTTTTTTTTTTATTTTATTTTTCTGATCCCCTTGTATGGACTATAACACCCCCCCTTTTGCTTTCCCTTGTTTTTTAGTTTGTTTAAAAATAGAAAGAAAAAAAAGAGAGACATATTATAGAAAAAGAAGAAAAAAACATATTTGAAAAAAAAGGAAAAAGAAATAAAGAAAAAGTGGAAAAATAGAAAAAAAGAAATAGAAAATGAAAAGAAAATATATAGTCGAAAAAATAGAAAAAAGAGTGAAAAGAAATATTTGTGAAAAAATAGAAAAAGAAAAGGAGAGAAATATTGTGAAAAAAATAGAGAAAAATATGTGAAGAAATAATTGGAGAAAAGAGAGAAAAAATATTAAAGTAGGATTAATATTTTTTTAAGCATTTTCTTTTAGGGATATTTTCGTAGACTTTATGTTACGACTTTCAGGATAATTAGAAGCCCATTTGTTAGGGGGCCATTTTCACTCGATTTTTCAGGATAGAATAGGATAGCGTTTCTTAGGAGATTTATTTCAGTATTCAACCCATTGTAATCATTTTTCAGAAGATTAATAAAACGAGATTTGAGCTGTGGTCCGATAGTAGCCGAACTACAGCTGCTCTGATTCTTCGTACCAGACGAAGATATGTAGGCATAGGATGCGATATCCTAGCGAGCACACTAACGACTGACTTTTGTTCTCTCGCGGCTGTGCGATCGAGACTTTCCCGCTGACGATTAATTGAGTAACCTTTTTTCTCTCTTGCCCGAGTGCATTTGAGACTCAGCCATAGTTTTGACCATAGGTTCCCGACCCTGTGAAGCCAGTTGTTTTTCTCACTGCTGTGTGAGAATGTTGTTTAGCCGTAGTTAGTCTGAACTACGTAAAGCTCTGATCTTCCGTCCAGTGGAAGTACGTAGGCACAAGACGCGAGGTCTTGGCGAGCCAATTTTCCCTGTAGTCCCGAACTACGTTGACTCTGACTTTCTCTCTTGAGAATACGTAGGCATAGAGTGCGACGCTCTATCGAGTCAATTCCCTTCCGTTTAGATTTAGCAGCCGTAGATAAGATTGTTTTGCATCCAGTAGACAACCCAAGCAAGCGTGGATCCCGTCGAGTACGACGGACGTGAGGGGTGCTAATACCTTCCCCTTGCGTAACCGACTCCCGAACCCAGGCTATGGTTGCGATGACCATACCTTTTCCCCGTTTTTGCGAGGTTTACTTCGAGCGTTTCCTTTCCCGCTCTGAGGGATAAATAACGCACGGTGGCGACTCTTCTGTCAGCCGGCGCCGATTTTCGCAGTAGCGACAGCTGGCGACTCTGCTGGGGACCCAACGTCCCCTGGCTGCTAAGGACTGCGATGGTTCTTATGCATTTGGGATCCAACGTCCCCTAGAGAGAGTCAATCCTAGCGCTTGTTTGGGGCTTATTTATTATCTGTTGCTGTTGGGGTGTTACGGGTGTTCTATGATATTGAGAGATAAGCCGGACCTGGGCTTGGAGTGCACCTTAGACTTAGAGTAGAGATTAGTGGGCGCGTACCGGCTTTGCTTGTACGAGTGTCCCGCGAAATCTACACTCGGACGAGGTTCTTCTGGTTGGCTTCTTTTTCTACCCTTTGGGTCGAAGGGGTTGTTGGTCAGCTGAATTGTCGACTCCGGGAACCGATCATTTGGAAGTTGGCTGAGTGAGGCCTCTTCAGGACTTGATGATGCCACTCCTTCTGGGAATCGTATCGTCAGTCTTGAAAGTCTGTGACGCTGACGACCGCATAGGATGCCGTACCTTGTCAGATATAGGTCCATACCTGTGAGTGGGGGTTTTTTTTTTTTTTTTTTTTGCAGGAAACTTGACTTCCAACCTACCCGTTATACTGGTCTTCTTTTCAGAGAACGTCTCCGTCAGCAGCGCAGCAGTATTCAGATTTTGTGTGGGGGCTGTGGTCCCATTGTTTGCTGCATTTTGCATATCATATGCATATCAGTGTTGCATTGCATATCATCCTCCAGCTAGCCAGAGTTCTGATCCAGCCTTTGTTTCCTGAAGGTGATTACCCGGAGTTTGGATTGAGCAGCTGTTGATTGTCAGAAGACCTACCTAGGGGTTGAGTAGATTTGAGCAGAATCAAGTGTCGAAGTCAGCTGAAAACTATTGGTAGCCATGTCTGAAGGCAATTTCCAGTCTCCTAACACCTTGACAGGGTTCACTATGGCGTCCAACCCTCTGTATGATTCCATGGAAGATTCCCCGCAAGTGAACAACGTTGCTGCAGACCAAGTTGCACAGCCTTCTGTTGAGAACCAAGGTCGACATGAGCAGTTTGTTGCCCAGAATGAGCGTCCTCCTCCTGTCAACAATCAAGATGTTGCTTTCCCTGTGATGAATTATCGAAGAGATATTCCAGCAGCTGGGATGGTAGATCCAAGAGCCCTTGACGATGGTAGAAGAGTCCGAGTGTTGGAAGAGCAAATGAAAGCTTTGAAAGCCAAAGATGCTGTCAACCTGGATGCTGTAGGCATGTGTTTGGTTCCTGACCTGGTGTTGCCTTACAAGTTCAAAGTGCCGAAATTTGAGAAGTACACAGGAGATAGCTGTCCAAAGCTGCATTTGATGATGTTCTGTCGAAGAATGACTGCGTTTGCACGAGATGACAACTTGATGATCCATTACTTTCAAGATAGTCTGACTGGGGCATCTTTGAGGTGGTATATGCAGTTAGAGAGGAATCAGATTCAGTCATGGATGGATTTAGCCAGAGCTTTTCTGAAGCAGTACGATTACAACCTAGACATCGCTCCTTATCGCATGCATTTGCAAGAATTGTCTCAAGAGATCAATGAACCTATCAGGAGGTATGCTCAGAGATGGAGAGAATTTGCTGCTAGAGTGCGTCCCCCGCTGTTAGACCAAGAGCTGGCAAGCATGTTTGTGGATTCCCTACAATATCCGTACTTCAAAAGATTGCTCGGAATTCCGGCAAGTTTCTCTGACGTGGTAGCATTAGGAGAACGCCTGGAGTACTCCATAAGAATGGGGAAAATTCAGATTACTCCATATGATCAAGCTGGTGAAACTGAATACCCTTGTGACTATCAGAGTGAAGAAGAAGTTGTGATCAACTCAGTCATGCCAAAGATTGAATATCCTCGAAGCGAATCAGTGAATTTTGTTGGTTCATCATCTTATCAGAGATCAGTACCTCCCGTGGCTTGTTATACTGAACAGACAGCCGTGCCTGGGGCACTCTATCGGGAATCTTATGTCGCTTCCATTGCAAATCAGCGAACTCGTGGCCGAGGTTATCAGAATCAGCGTCAGAATCAGAACCGACCTCGTAACAATTTGGAACGAAGGAATGCTCCTTTTCACCCAGTGCCGATGCCGTATAGTCAGTTGCTACCATCTTTGATCCAGAAGTCTTTGGTGGAGCCGAAAGCTCTTAAGCCAGTTCCAGAACCGTACCCTCCAGGGTACAATCCCCACGTTCAGTGTGGTTATCATGGTGGCTCTCCGGGGCATTCGACGGAAGATTGTAAAGCATTTCAGGCGAAGGTACAGCAGTTGATTGATCAGGATCGCATTTCCTTTCGAGAAGGATTTCTGTTTGTTCATCCCTAACCGCTCAGCTGTTTAAGCTCGTAGACTCAGAAGGGTATTCCCCAGCAAAAGCCAGTGGTTCAGACAGGCAGGCGCCTCAGCATTGGCAGTCCTCGGACTTTTCATCATTTGCATTTGTAGTTTCTTTTTCTGTTAGTTACTACCTGCTTTAAACATTGTATGTTTTGAATGGTGATAATAATAAAGTGACTATGCATTTTTCTGAATTAATCATGTCGCTGTCGCTCATTTATTGCATTGCACTGACACTTGCATTTATTTCACTCCATTTTTTCGCTGTGACTAGCAAAGTTAGGAGGGAGGATGATGAAACTGAAACTCATAACCGATGATCGTATGCTTTCAGATAGGACCTTACCGATGACGTACAAGGCATTGTTTCAAATTCCCCAAACACTGGAGATATAAGGAGTTAGTCCCTTGTTAACCACTTCGAGCCAGGAAGTAGAAGTTTTTTCGGACTTTTAAAACCCTCACATCTTAATCCGGGGCAGGGTAGTTGTCAGTTAGCTTGACCAAGCATTCAAGTCTTGCAGAGGAGTGTTGTCTTTCAAGGACCAATCAGTTTATACCTTCAAAAGGTCAAAGCTCACCAATCAGGAGTGAGACAGTTACGATCCTTTCGGAGCAATCAAGACAACCAGTGTCGCACGACTTTGTTCCAAAAGAAAGAAATGAGAAAGCCCGCTAAGTAAAAAGAAAGAAAAAGTTGGAAAGCTAATACTTGGGCAAAAATCAGGGCATCCCGCTGGACTTCAAAAGAAATCGAAAAAAATCGAAAGAACTCAAAAAGAGTTAGTCCAGGCAAAAATTAGGGAATCAAAAGAATGAAAAAGAAGGGATTAAAAAGAAATTTTCCCCAGCAAATCACAAAGTCGTGTACACAGACACCGAAAGCGAAGAAGGAGTAACTATCACTCTAGAAGAAAAGCATTGTGAATTCCTTAACTGTAGGTTCTTACCATTCAACATACTTCTCGAAGAGGCGAGCGCTTGTGCCAGGTTAACTGAACCTTAGGATCGGAGATCATCACATAGAAGGGGTGGGTACAAATCAAATTTGAGCCAAATATCCTTTGTTTCACGAACCGTGAACCCGACCACGATACAACCCTCAAAAGACCTAATTGAGGTAGGGTTAGTCTGAAGCGCATTACGATAAGGTTGAGTAACCTGACTCCTTCTTGACTTGCTAGTCACATCCTTGTTGTATTTTCACTGACCACGTAAGCACTATGTCACTTTCAATAATGCAGGTAAATGAGTGACAGCTCAAATTTTTTCAAAATCTGCATGAGCACTGCATTAAGATTACCATTCGTGAACAGACGATTCTAATTGCAGGTTAGTAGTTGGCATGAAAGAAATTCCACCAGGGAGTAATCAAGTAGGACTGAGTAATCCAGCAGTCTGAACCAGAATGGTGTATGTTGCGAAGCCTTGTGAATCAGGGGCATTATCTTCCAGTAAGTTCAGTATCAGTCAGTCTGAGGACAAGTCCCGAAGTTCCAGTTGAGCAGGGGGCAGTTTGTTTGAGAAGCAGTTGATCAGAAGGAGTCTTCTCAAGACCCAATCAGGGGCAATTATGCAGAGCGCTGAGATTTGAAAGCAGATGCTTCCAATGGATAATCAGATCGGGTTGAGTCGCTAGAACGCTCATTCAGGGGCAAGTCATCGCAGAGAATGTTGAAATCAACTGGGTTGTTAGGTGTTTAATTGGAGATTGAATTCTGTTTGTCGTGCAGATGTCGGGGCAAATATTCTCGAAGTATTCTCGTAGCAAGTTGTTCGGAGCAGGTATTCCCAAGAGTTAGATTGGGGCAAGGTGCATTGTACTGGGGCAAGTTGTGCACGCCAGTCTTTTATCCCCCAGCTGGGTGTACCAGGGGCAAGTCTTTCAAACCAGTTTGTTTATCCCCAGCCAGAGTTGAGTATCGGGGAATCATGTCAATACCCTTATCAAAAACCTTTCAAATAAGAAGATCTTGTTGTCGTTGGATCATTATCCTGCAGTTTAAACCTGTTGCGTGTCAGTAACCAGTCGCTTCCAAAGTCCAGTTCTCGCCTGGCAAACCGGTAACCAGTTCTCGTCTGGCCCACCTTCCGTAAGCAGCAGTTCCCGTCCTGGTGCAGTTTATTGTAAGCAGCAGTTCCCGTCCTGGTGCAGTTTATTGGTAACCAATTCTCGTTTGGTCACCGTTTCTTCAAGTGTTGTATCAGTTCTCGCCTGGTACATGTCATCGCGTAATCAGTTCTCGTGTGTTTTACCCTATGTGTTATACCAGTTCTCGCCTGGTGTACGTTAGCTTTCAGCCAGTTCTCGCCTGGTTGTCTATACCTCAGCTTGTTGTCCAGTCAGCCTCGTCTGATGATCAAAAACACAAAAATCAATTTTCCTAACCTATTTTCCTATCAGTTCTCGCCTGATAGTATACCTTTGAATGCTAGTTCTCGTCTAGTATTTCCACATCTTTCACTGTGTACATAGTCCATGTTTATTCTAAACCAGAAAAGCAAAAAAAAACCTAAAGGTATCTGACACAATATTTCCCAATGACTCGCATGTCGTCATGTTTCCCGATACGAAGCTCGACAGATGCAGTGCCCCGAGTAATGTTTGAATTCCTCGCAGATGTTGTCAGATCAGAATTGCTACTCTTCAGCAGATGAAAGTTGCTTATTACCCCCGGAAGAATCGAGATTGTATTTTACCCTGTATCAGAGTAGGATCAGGAGTATTTTCAGCAGATTAAGATTGAGCATTTCCAGCAGTGTGCTGCGCGTAATCAACCTCAGTTTGGGTCAATCCCCGCAGAGCGCAATCAGTTGCTAATGGTTTGAAGAAAGCATCCCCGAGCAGAGTTGTCTTTCTTTTCCCAGTGAAGTCGTCAAGCAGGGTTGCCTTTTCATTTCTCCAGCAGGACATTTGTCCCCAGCGGATTTGATCTCTCGTTTCCAGCATTTATTTTGCTGAGATGGTTCTGTGACTTCAGGTCATCCCCAGTAGAGTTGACGTTTCCTTCGGCATTTATTTTGCCAAGTGGTTTTCAGACCTGGTGTTCTCTGGTAGCTCGAGCTTGCATTAGCATTTGCATATATAGTCATAGCATTTATACAAGCATATAGCATATCCATGCCGTCTGGGCCTTGCATTTTCAAACAAAACGCATAGCATTTACATCTCATATAGGGCATTGCATCATTATCAAGCATACGCATGTCGAAACATAGACCAAGATGGTTACCTATTGTATTTCGAATTGGTTTGCCTGCAGAGTTGTGTGGTTCAGCTTCTCGTCTTCCCCAGTGGAGTGATTCTTCATTTGGTTGTTACGTCAGCATCGGAAAAAAACAACAACAACAACAAAGATTGACATATATCAGACTTCTGAAGCTGCCCCCTTTGTCAAAACAGGTGCCAGGCAGTTCCATTCAGATTTCCTCAGGAGAATTGTCCTCAAGTTCGCATTGAACTGTGAGTCAACCAGATTTGATCCCACGAGAGAGATGGGAATCAAGGTGTTTGCTTTACAAAGCATTATTTCAATACTTGTGGCGTCACACAGGTGTTGAAAAGGAGAAGAAAATTTTATCAGAAAATTGACCAGATGTTGCCGTGATAACCAAACTTCAGTTTATTGGAAACTACTCCTCAAGCAGTTTTGCAGTATATTCTTGCGGTTGGCAAATTTCAGGGTTCCATTTGTATTCAACCGTCATCTACCTTGAATGTTTGAAGGCTGAGCGCTCTTCACCCATTCAGGTCGAAGCCGCTTGAATAGGGGCAGCTGTTGCACCCCAAAATTTGACCAACCGGGTCTCGCATTTGGCTCGATGTTTCGACGCATAATCGCATTCGCATCTGCATACCGCATACAGCGCATTTTTCATTTGTATTGATTTTATCAGGGATCACAACTCCCGTCTCGTGTTTCAGGTGTTTTTATCAGTTTTAATCGGTAGAATCGATTTTTGGGATATTTCGGTGCCCGTTTATTTTTACCGATTATTTTTGTGGCGTTCGGTGCTCATTTTGTCCCTCTGGGAATTATTGTGATTTTTTCTGGATTTTATTAGCGTTTTTTAGGGTTTAAATAGTTTTTAAATCATTTTTTAGGATTTAATAGAATTTTTGATATTTTTAATTCTTTTTAAATCATTTTTTAGCATTTTATAGAATATAATAGATTTTAAATTCATTTTAGGATTTAATAGGTTTTAATAGATTTTTATATTTTTAGATAATATAGTAATATAGTTTTTAGAAATTTTTATAGAAATAAATAGCTTTTCTTTCATTTGTAGAATATTATAGAATTTCTTTTAATATGTTTAAATAGAATGTTAGTTTTCTAATAAATAGTTTTCTTTTTAAAGTAGAATATAATAGGTTCTTTGAATTTTAGATATAGAATTAATAGATTTTATTTTATAGAAATTAAATAGAATTTAATAGTATAGAATTTAATATGGTTTTTTCATAGATAAATAGATTTTATCTTTTTTTGTTAATAGAATAATATAGTGTTATCAGAATTTTATTAGGGGGTTTATTAGAGTTTTAATTAGAGTAATTAGATTAGTGTTCAAATTTTATTAGTTAGGAATTATTTGAGTTCAATAGTTAATTAGGTTGGTAATTGGGCTGATTGTTTAATGCAGTTTTTTGTGTTTTGATGGCATTTTCGTTGGGCTTTAATTTCATTTTCGCAGGCCCATTCAATTTTTGGTCCAGCAATTGTCCAAAATGATCCAGTTTGTTCCAGCCAATTCCAGTTCATTCCAGATCCTTCCAGAGGCTTCCAGCGAAATTCAGCTTATAAAACCAGCAGACGCCACGTGTTGAAAGAAGGGAGGTCCCACCTCGCGTCATCACGCACCGCCACGTATCACTCAACCCTCTCTCTCTCTCAGCCACGCGTGTCCCACATGCAGAGCCCAATCCCACTATCTCCCCCCACGCGTCTCTCCACTCCACCGTCCCTCCACCACGCGTCATCACCAGTGACTCCCACCGGAGAACGTCACCGGCCGGCCTGCATGGCCGGCGGCAACCGTCCCTCGCCGGAAACCCACCAGAATCCCCAGAAACCTCCCTAATCTTCATCTTCGTCCCTTCTTCATCTCCCTCGACCGCCCCAACCCTTCACCGGAGAACTCAAACTCTCCAGAATCCGGCCACATCCAATCATCTTCTTCCCCTCGTCTCCACCAACAAAATCCAGAAATCAGAGAATCCATCATCAACATCACCGGAAACTGCATTCAATTCCACCGATCATCATCACCTTCAACCTACTTGCAAGAGTCAGAGTCATCTCCATCAATGTTTACAGAGCAACATGAACATTCATCCAAATCCCAGAAGCTCCTGGGATTCGATACCTTCAATCCGCCTTCGTAAGAACATTGAAGAGCTTCAAGAACACGCGCGGATCCTTCATTTTCCAGACTTCACGATCTTCAAACATGTTCACCGGACCTCCTTCGATATTCATCAAGATCGTCAAGAAACTCTCCAGAAGAACAACATCATCAGATTATCAACGTCATTCAAGCAACTCCCAGATCTCCACGCAAGAACATCAATCCTCAGAAATCTTCATCAACTTCATCGTTCGGATTTTCCAGTAAACGCCATCAGAACTTCATAACGTCAACAATCACCAACGGAGATCAACACCAAATGTCCAGAACTGCCCCAAAATCTCCATCAGAGATCGTCTCGAAGACATCAGGGGAAAGGAGTTCTTGTTTCTAGGTTGTGATCGGATTACAGTTTGAGTTTGGTCCTTGTTGAGAAGATGGTAAAACGGGAATTGGGAGGAAGATTGGAAAAGATTGAGAATGGAAGGAGTATGGACGGAGGAGAGGGAGAGGCTAAGAGTGAATGATGCTGAAGCGGCGGCGGCGGAGAGAGTAGCATCTAGGGTTTTGCAGAAATGGAGAAGGGAGAAGAGGAAGGAGAAAGGGGATTGGGCCAGGCCCAATCAAACGTTTTTTGGACAAACCCCTTTCCCTGCGTTTTTGGCTGTTCTGGGCCTTGGGCCCAACGAAGCCTTTCTGGCTTACACACCCAGACTTCACCAGCACCCCCTTCTGCGTTTTTGGACAGGCATATTGGGCTGGGCTCAATTCAAATCCAGTTTTTTTTTTTATTTTATTTTTCTGATCCCCTTGTATGGACTATAACACCCCCCTTTTGCTTTCCCTTGTTTTTTAGTTTGTTTAAAAATAGAAAGAAAAAAAAGAGAGACATATTATAGAAAAAGAAGAAAAAAACATATTTGAAAAAAAAGGAAAAAGAAATAAAGAAAAAGTGGAAAAATAGAAAAAAAGAAATAGAAAATGAAAAGAAAATATATAGTCGAAAAAATAGAAAAAAGAGTGAAAAGAAATATTTGTGAAAAAATAGAAAAAGAAAAGGAGAGAAATATTGTGAAAAAAATAGAGAAAAATATGTGAAGACATAATTGGAGAAAAGAGAGAAAAAATATTAAAGTAGGATTAATATTTTTTTAAGCATTTTCTTTTAGGGATATTTTCGTAGACTTTATGTTACGACTTTCAGGATAATTAGAAGCCCATTTGTTAGGGGGCCATTTTCACTCGATTTTTCAGGATAGAATAGGATAGCGTTTCTTAGGAGATTTATTTCAGTATTCAACCCATTGTAATCATTTTTCAGAAGATTAATAAAACGAGATTTGAGCTGTGGTCCGATAGTAGCCGAACTACAGCTGCTCTGATTCTTCGTACCAGACGAAGATATGTAGGCATAGGATGCGATATCCTAGCGAGCACACTAACGACTGACTTTTGTTCTCTCGCGGCTGTGCGATCGAGACTTTCCCGCTGACGATTAATTGAGTAACCTTTTTTCTCTCTTGCCCGAGTGCATTTGAGACTCAGCCATAGTTTTGACCATAGGTTCCCGACCCTGTGAAGCCAGTTGTTTTTCTCACTGCTGTGTGAGAATGTTGTTTAGCCGTAGTTAGTCTGAACTACGTAAAGCTCTGATCTTCCGTCCAGTGGAAGTACGTAGGCACAAGACGCGAGGTCTTGGCGAGCCAATTTTCCCTGTAGTCCCGAACTACGTTGACTCTGACTTTCTCTCTTGAGAATACGTAGGCATAGAGTGCGACGCTCTATCGAGTCAATTCCCTTCCGTTTAGATTTAGCAGCCGTAGATAAGATTGTTTTGCATCCAGTAGACAACCCAAGCAAGCGTGGATCCCGTCGAGTACGACGGACGTGAGGGGTGCTAATACCTTCCCCTTGCGTAACCGACTCCCGAACCCAGGCTATGGTTGCGATGACCATACCTTTTCCCCGTTTTTGCGAGGTTTACTTCGAGCGTTTCCTTTCCCGCTCTGAGGGATAAATAACGCACGGTGGCGACTCTTCTGTCAGCCGGCGCCGATTTTCGCAGTAGCGACAACAGGCAAACAGAATTGCTGAATAATATGCATTTTATTGATAACGAACCCCTGAATGGGTAAAAAATTTTTACAACAGATGCAAGCTCCTGGAATGAGGAAGCCGCGCAAAAATAAAACATCAATATACATCAGTATATACAAATGTTGGCAACGAGGCGTAGACGAACACCATGAGTTGATCCCCTATGACCCACTCGACTTCGATACTTCTCCGACGCTTCAGCTTTGGAAGAGATTGATTCAGATGAACGGCCCTCGGGTCCTCCAAACCACTAAAAAAAGAAAGTCCACACGCGGAACGCAGTCATTTGCTTTTTCAAATCCCTAACTTTTGCGTGAACCGCCCTTTGCGGGTTTTCAGTTCACCGGGATACCCTTTTTTGCCGAAGACGCCCAGTGTAGGTTTTCGACTTCGCGGGTGTACATTTTTTCAATTTATATCCCTAATTTTTGCCCGAACCTTTTATTTTGTTTTTGGTTCGCCGGGATGCCCTTTTTTGCCTGGACTCTCTTTTTTTTGTCCAGCGGGTCGCTTTCAAGCAAAGTATTTATTAACTGCGTCCGTGTTCACCGGGGATGCAAAATCTTCACCATCCATCGTGGATAACAACAAAGCTCCTCCCGAGAAGACCTTGCTGACGACGTACGGACCTTCGTAATTCGGAGTCCACTTGCCCTGGTGATCGGAGTGTGGAGGAAGAATCTTCTTCAGGACGAGATCACCCGTCTGAAAGCTTCTAGGACGCACCTTCTTATCATAAGCTTTCTTCATTCGGCTTTGGTACAGACGACCAAATGCAATCGATGCTAACCTCTTCTCGTCCATCAGGCTGAATTGGTTCAGTCGATTCGTAATCCATTCTGCCTCGTCGAGTTTCACATCAACCAAAACTCGCAAAGAAGGGATTTCCACTTCTAACGGTAGGACAGCTTCCATACCATACACTAAGGAGAAAGGAGTTGCCCCGGTTGACGTAAGGACCGTCGTACGATAACCGTGCAGTGCAAATGGCAGCATCTCGTGCCAATCTTTGTATGTCACAACCATCTTCTGAACAATCTTCTTTATGTTCTTGTTGGCCGCTTCAACGGCGTCATTCATCTTCGGCCGGTAAGGAGATGAGTTGTGGTGTTCAATCTTGAAACTCTGGCACAGCTCCTTGTCGCTTGCGCGAAAATAAGGTGCCGGCATGACAGAAGAGTCGCCACCTTTCGTTATTTATCCCTCAGAGCGGGAAAGGAAACGATCGGAGAAACCTGACGAAAAAGAGGGTAAGACAAGGTCCTCGCAACCATTGTCTGGGTTCGGGAGTCAGTTACGCAAGGGGAAGGTATTAACACCCCTCACGTCCGTCGTACTCGACGGGATCCTCGCTTGTTTGTTTACTTGGACGGGTTGGTTATAATCTATCTACCTATCAAGACTGGCTGAAAAAGAAAAGAAAAATGACTCGGCAAAGCGTCGCACTTTATGCCTACGTATTCTCATCAGAGAATGAGAAATCAGAGTCAACGTAGTTCGGCCTACGAAGGGTTGTGGGGGAAGGTAGCTCGCCAAGACATCTCCATCTTGTGCCTACGTACTCTCAACAGGCATGAGAGATCAGAGCTCACGTAGTTCGGGAAACTACGGTTTATTTCCTGTTTTGAAAGAAGTGTTTTTTATTGTGTTTGCGATTTCAACCGCACTAGAGACTATGACCTGAGAGTGAATGCGTCGCATGTCACCCAAAAGGTACCATACTAAACATCCAGACTATGGAAAAGAAACTCTCCCACAATTCTCTCTCAGATAGCTTAAGGCTCGTAACGTACGAAAGAAATCATTCATGATTACTGTATTTTAAACTGTTTTGAGGTGAGAAGAGAACAGGCCCAACTAGGAGGGAGACTATCAAGTCCTACTGTTATCATGCCATGGATTCATCCTATGGTCGAGGTTTGAACAGGGAACTCCTAGAAGTTGTCATGCATAGGTTTCAACCTAAAAGTCTATCATCAAATCCTTATCCAAGGAAATGAGAGTCCTAAGGGATCATGTCAATGATACACCGAAACAGACAAAGCATCAGCTTAACAGTAAAATGCATGCAATGCAAGTGAGGGAGGAAATGTGTGTGGGGCTTCAGCCTCCACAAGCTCGTCTCAACCTCAAGCCAGTCATGAAATAACAGTAATCATACTGAAAAATAAATAACATGCTATCAAGCAATAAACAGTAAACTGCAATCATACAGATAAAAGAAATGAAAATGCCATCAGGCAAACAAAACACATGGGCAAGGGAGCTGGGCTCTACCGAATACCCGCAAGCAAAGCAACGCAATAACAATACAAGCAGAGGGAGCAACTTAACCTCTAATGCAATCATGCTCCTAGATTCTACTTATTCTAGATGGGCTTATTCTAATGCAACAGACAAGTCAAGCAAAACAATCAATACAGAAAAGGAAACAGAAGAAAGCTTCAGCTCCTCCAGCAGCAACTCAGTCTTCAGACTTCAATCATCAACTGCTTTCCAAGTATCAACCCTACAATATGAGTATCAACTCATCTTCTCCCTTAAGCTTCAGCTTCTTTGATCAGCTCCACCTTCAGGCTTCACTATCTTCAGGGATATTCAAGTGTCAACTTGATCTTCATGCTCTTCAAGCTTCAGCTGGAATGGCAGTCTTCAAGGATTCATCCTCTTCAATAATCTTCACTGAAGTCTTCATCTTCATGCTCAGGCTCTGATAGCTCTCAAGACAAATCAACTCAGAGAGAATCACTACTGGATAAGCTGGGGGATATTGAACTGCTTATTTGATCACCAAAGGTGGCCTATAAGGGTTCAATATCAAATGAAGGGTTCCCTCAAAAGTTCTACCTCCTGGGTATAACACTAATCCCTCCAAAGGAGAGAGGTGTATACCCTGGGGGGACTTTGAATCATAGGGAGGAATGGATGTGAAGAATAATATCCATGTTTAAGAAAGAAATTATCTACATCTAAGCTCTTCCTAATCCTAACCCTAAAACAAACAAAAAGAAAAGAAGAACAAGCTCCTCAAGCTCTTCCATGCCTCCTCCAATCTTCTAGTATGCTCCATTAAGCTCCACAATGAGATACCAAGCTCCTCAAACCAAAGGGATACTCCAAAGCAAAGCAAACTAAACAAAACTTGCCCTAAAGGCCACACAAACAATCATTCAATTCAAAAATCAACCAAAAATAGTATATTATTCTATTAAATCCTAATATAAATGCTAGGGGACCCTACATAACTATCCTTAAGTCCCATATATTCCCCATAGACTAAATTTCCCTACAAAACCTAAATCTAAAATTGTTATTGACCTATATTAAAGTTTTAATCAAATTCTATACTACTTAGAACTACCTAATTAAAACTACCCTAAAAATTATCACAAAATTATGAAATTAATCCAGGGGGACCCTAAACCATTCATCTAATCATCCTAAAAAAATTGAACTCAAAATCCTAAGGTAACTATCCTAATTAAATTCTACAAATTAGCATACCAACTAAAAGAATTAAAAAAGCAATTAAAAGTATAAATGTGCAAAAAATATAAAAATGAAATAAAATGGCTATTTTATGATTTTATATTTTTCTAGACAGAAAATGAAAATTGGGAAAAAAAGTTTCATTAAAAAATATGCATTTTTCATTTTATTATGAATTTTTGAAGTTTAATGAAATTTGGAGAAAAAATTAAATGAGAATTGGATGAGGGGTGCAAGAAGTAGATGCATTCAATTGATATCATGATGGGCCCAGGAGGGGGGGTGCGCCTAGCATGGCGCGCCTGGGCCCAGCTTATAATCAGAAAACTAAAAAAAAAAGAAAAGAAAACGGAACAGACGGTGCGAATAGCATGTTTACGCAGTACAAAATGATTGGGCTTGGAAAACGGGGGTGGGAAAAGCAACGCGTAAAGCCTAGCCAGCATTAGTAAGTTAAAACGCTGCGTTTTGCAGCTTATTTCCCTCCCATTTTCGCGAAAGAATCCTGGCCCTTGGATGACCTTCCCAGTCAAATAGTCTTGGCGTGATCGTACGGTTCAGGCATTGTCTTCTTCCTTGGTCCATCTAGGGTTTGTAGTAACACCATGAAAACATACTTCATGCACCAATCTTCCCCTCATGCGTGTGGCTTCATTTTTCAACCAAATGCCATGATCCAAGAACCAAACTTGGCTAGAATTTTACGTAGAACACAACCATACCATTGGATTTCACTAAAACCCCACGAATCTTCCAAACCGAGCGGTATACATCCATGCACTCAAACTTTCTTCAGTTTTTGAACATCACGAAACTCAACAATCTTTGTATATAATTAATCCTCATGCTATGCTGGTCACAACCAACCAATTCTCATGCATTATAACCCATTAAATAGTGTGTTCTAACTCCCTCAAGAATCAACCACCATGGAAAAAACCTCACCAATTGGCCTTAAACTCGTCCAAATGAATCACCTAATGGTCTCTAATGGTTTTCCAACAAGAACTAACCCTAGCCATGCCTAAAGTGAGAGGTAAGAACAGTTTTGCATACCTTGACTCTTGCAATGGTGGATGTTGAAAGGCTTCGAATCAATCCTTGTAGATCTTCACAAATGGTCCCTAGGTGATGAACAATACTCTTCTTGCACAAGATTTGATGGAAATGGCTTGTATCTTCAGATTCAATCCCTTTTGCTCTCTTGCAACTTCACTTGGAAAGCTCCAATTCTTCAACAATGGAACCTTACTCTAGCATGAACATGTTCAGGGAGGTTTGTAGTGATGATTTGTGGAAGAAAATGGAAGGGTAATGAAGAGAAAAATGAAGTTTCAATACAATTTGCAAAATGGAAAGTTTTGGTTCAAACTCTTTTTTCTACCACCATTAACATCAACAATCACCAACCCTTCACCAATGGAGAATGTAATCAATATATAGATTGATTTAGAAGGGTCTAGAATCATCTAGATCAATCTAGAAAGGACTTGAATTTTCTATGATATGGTAACTTGCATTTCACTTACCACCACATGAGATATCATGACAAAAACCCTATAACTTGAGTAATTAACTTGATTTTCTCCTTAAGTGGTATTTTGGACAAGATACAAAGCTTAAACACCTTGTTTATGAAGCTTTTCCTTGTTTTGGTTTGGTATGCCATTATGCCATCAAGACTTTTACAAAGCAACTCCAAAATTCAAGCCTCAAATCAAAATTATGGTTGAACCATTGTTCTTAAAATATCCTTTGGAGTCAAAATGACCTATCATATGCCATGGTTAGGGTTTATAGCTTGGATTTTGGGATTTTCCATTTCACTTGAATTAACTTATGCCTCATTTTTAGGCCATTTTTATCACTTTTTGCTATGAGCCTTTCCAACATCTCATAACCACCCTACTAGCCTTAAAACATCATTCTAAGCAACTTTTATGTTGAAAGTTTTTCCATTTGAAGCTTGGAAGTAGGAGATATGGCCATATGCTTAAAATGACCTACAACTTCAAAATGACCAAAATGCCCTTGGCTTGTCAAAGCCATAACTTGAGTTCTACAAATCCTATCAAGGACTTCTAGTACTCTCTGGAAAGCTGAGAAGATGCTCTTCAACATTCATGTTGACCAAGAGATCATAGGAATCATCCTACTAGGGAAAAAGTTGTCTGCAAGTTGGGTGACTTTCAAGGACTCAGATTCACATATCTCAGATGACCTGTAATTTGTCAAAACCATAACTTGAGCTCTGCACATCCTATCAAGGAAATCTACCACTCAAATCAAATCTAAGAACAAGCTCTACAACATTCATGTTGTGGGGAAGATGAGATGACAATCACATCTTAAGCTAAAACTGCCTGGAAGATAGGGATCAAACTAGGGGATTTTACACTGTCAATCCTTAGAAACCCTAGCTTAAAACTTCTCAAACTCCTCAATCATGATGAGTTGGTCTAGGAATCATCCTTATGATACTTCAATACATCATTCCATGATCACATGGCTCTTGGATTAGGTCTCAACCTTCTCCAAATCAACAGTTGACCTAGGGTTGACCCAGTCAAAACCCTAATTCTACCATTCATGGCTAAATCTTCTGAATTCTTGCATAATGACCTCTCTGGGCTTCATGATGACTTTCAAGACATCTCATAGGCTTTCTCAAAGCTTCAAGTTCAACCTCACAGTCTCAGAATCATCTGAGGAGCACCCACAACTCTCAAGCTATGAGACACACAACCTTGGTTTCAACCAATTTCTCTAAGGATCTCTTGAACTTTCTGATGAAGGTATCAACCTTCAAACACTTGATGGATAAATAATTGTTGGTCAAATTTTGGGGTGCAACAGCTTCCCCTATTCAAACGGCTTGAACCTGACTGGGTGAGAAGCGAACGGCTCTCAGCCAATCAAGGTGCGAGACGGTTGAATACCGGTGAACCCGAAAATTTGCCAACTGCACGAGCACACGATACTCTGTGGGGAACAAACCTTCGAATACTGCAATACTAGCTGCACGACAACTAGTTGGAGAAATACTGATCTGACATCGCCGTCAGTTATCCACGTTAACTTCTTCTAACATTGTCTTCAGGCAACCAAAACACCCAACATCACCGCTGGAAGACTAAACCACCTGACATCACCGTCAGAAGCAGACAAAATTCCGAGGAACACCCAACATCGCCGCTGGAACACCAAACCATCTGACATCACCTTCAGAAGCAGACAAAATTCTGAGGAACACCCAACATCGCCGCTGGAACACCAAACCATCTGACATCACCGTCAGAACAACCATAACTCGGGGAACCAAACATCCAATATCGCCGCCGGAGAACTAAATCTGACATCCCCGTCGGACCATCAAAATACCCAACGTCACCGCTGAAGAACTAAATCTGACATAGCCGTCGGACAATCAAAATACCCCGCATCGCCGCTGGAGAACTAAATCTGACATCGCCGTCGAACAATCAAAATACCCCGCATCGCCGCTGGAGAACTAAATCTGACATCGCCGTCGGACAATCAAAATACCCCGCATCGCCGATGGAGAACTAAATCTGACATCGCCGTCGGACAATCGAAATACCCCGCATCGCCGCTGGTGAACTAAATCTGACATCGCCGTCGGACAATAAAAATACCCCGCATCGCCGATGGAGAACTAAATCTGACATCGTCGTCGGACAATCGAAATACCCCGCATCGCCGCTGGGGAAAATACAACACTGAACAACTCTGACCTGGGGCTCACCCCTGGTAAATGAAACAAATGGTGCACTTGCGTATTTGAAACTACTCCGCTGGGAATGAGAGACTTAACCAAGCACTCTCTGATCTGGGGTTCTCCCTCAGAACCATAACGAACATCCAAATACTACTGCATACTGAGTTCACCGTAGAACTTCAACATCAACGATATATGAAACCCTGGCCCCTGGCCACCTCCAGCTTCAGCTAGAAAAGATCTTCACGTACTTCTGAAGATGGAATCCTTGGCCTTCAAGGATAGATGAAACCCTGGCCCCTGGCCACTCCAGATCCGCTGGAGAATCTTCAAGTTCTTCTGAAGATAGATGAAACCCTGGCCCCTGGCCACTCCAGATCCGCTGGAGAATCTTCAAGTTCTTCTGAAGATAAGCATCCTTGGCCTTCAAGGATAGATGAAACCCTGGCCCCTGGCCACTCCAGATCCGCTGGAGAATCTTCAAGTTCTTCTGAAGATAGATGAAACCCTGGCCCCTGGCCACTCCAGATCCGCTGGAGAATCTTCAAGTTCTTCTGAAGATAAGCATCCTTGGCCTTCAAGGATAGATGAAACCCTAGCCCCTGGCCACTCCAGATCCGTTGGAGAATCTTCAAGTTCTTCTGAAGATAGATGAAACCCTGGCCCCTGGCCACTCCAGATCCGCTGGAGAATCTTCAAGTTCTTCTGAAGATAGATGAAACCCTGGCCCCTGGCCACTCCAGATCCGCTGGAGAATCTTCAAGTTCTTCTGAAGATAAGCATCCTTGGCCTTCAAGGATATAAACCTTGCCCGTCGGCGATTCCAGCTTCAGCTAGAAAAGATCTTCAAGTACTTCTGAAGATAAGTATCCTTGGCCTTCAAGGATGTAAACTTTACCCGTCGGCAACTCTATGGGGGTATCTTCGACTTCAGTCTGAAGAAATGGATCCTTGGCCTTCAAGGATACATGGATCTGCCTTCAGGCAACTCCGCCTCTGCTATAGAGAATCCGCGACTTCAGTTAGGGAGATAATTCGAACCTCAGTCCGAAAAATGAATCCTAAGTCATTCATGACTTTGGGGATAACCTTACCTTCAATCACCTTCGCTTCAGCTTGGGAAACCTGTGACTTCAGTCAGAGAAGTGGTATCCTGAGCCATTCATGACTCTGTGGGGAGCGAGGAGAGAAGGGTTCACCCAAACAATCCTGGAGACTCACTGGGGAAAAGGGAGAAGGGTTCACCCAACCAACCTTGTAGAATTTGCTGAGGAAAAACGAGAGAGTTCACTCAGACGACTTCAACAACTGCTGGGGAATAACGAAAGAGCTCACTCAGACGATTCCTATAAAATTTACTGGGGAGCAAGTACTTCTGCTCGAGAACAAGGTAACCGCCTGGTTCATGCTTCATATGCAAATGCTGGAAAAATGAGCGTAATGCTCCGTGCGAAACGGAATGCTACGCTTTTGAGTAAATGTTATGCGATCATGCAAGGAAATACCCCAGCAAAATAAATGCTGGGAAGAGGAATCATCCTCTCGGGGAGAGTAACCACTCTGCTGAGGAAGAGCTACCCTTCAAGGGAACTGCATTTTCTGCCAATCTCAACTGGACTTACACTTGAGGATGACAGACTCCTCCGGAGAACACAGCACATCAGGCTGATCAACACACTATCCTCTGCTATACTCTGCATGGGGAAAGCGATAAATGCCCTGAACGGCTCTCTGGGAAACGACCCTTCTGGGGAACATAGCCTTCAGGCTACACGACACTCATGTCATTAAGTCCTCAAACTCACAGGGATAAACAAACTTCTGCTTGCTGGACAATCCTTCAGGATCTGCTTGGGGGAAACACTTCATCCGCCATCCATGGCTATGCTCGGCTGGGGATATCAATCTACCTACCTGCTGCTGGGGAAGTGCCAACCACCTGCTGGGGAAAAGACCCCCACTCTGTTGGGGATTCCAGGAATCATCCTGGGCAACTCTTGTTAGGGACAAACCAATCGCGGCTTAAGCAGCTTCCAAGGACTCGGCTCTCTTGGGGCTTCAGGAACCATCCTGGGCGATCTTAGCTGGAGACTCCAAGTATCAATTTGAGCAACCAACTCTGGAGACTGCACTGGGGTCTCAAGAGTCATCTTAAGCAAACGGCCGTGCTGAGGGGTTCGAGAATCATCTTGAACTGAAGACTTCGCTGGGGATCTCAAAAATCATCTTTGAGCAAGCGACTTCGTTGGGGAGAATGCCAGGAATCATCCCGGGCAACTCTTTCCGGGGACAAACCAATCACGGCCTGAGCAGCTTCCAAGGACTCGGCTCTCTTGGGGTTTGCGAACTCAGCCGGGGAGAGAGAAATCATTCTACTTCACTGGAGAATACGACTCTGATGAGGAATTTCAATTCCGCTGGGGAAGAAGGAGTCATCCGACTTCGGGGGAGAGTACAACTCTGCAGGGGGATTACAACATCAGCTGTCCCAACACTCTACTGGGGAAGGGGAATCATCCGACTTCGGGAGAGAATACGACTCTGGGTGGAGAATCTCAATTCCGCTGGAGACTTCAGTCTGGCACCATCAGTTACTGCATACTTCGGCGTACGAATAATTTCCTGCGAAACCTGCACTTGTGACCCGGTGCTGGGGGATGACACCTGCTTCGGCGACTTTACTGGGGAAAACATGAGCTTCGGCACCCGAACATTTCTATGAAATCTGCACTTGTGACCCGGTGCGGGGGAAGAAATCATGCTTCGGCGCGTGACTCAGCTGAGAAGATGACGATCCTTCGGGACGCGTCTGCTTGGGGAGAGAATCCTCTCTGCCTGGGGAGACATATCACTGCTCACGGTCCTGCGTTCAGACTCTGCGGGGGAGAGTCTACTGAACTCTGCTGGAGAAGGAGGAATCATCCTGCTTCGGGGATATCAATCCTGGGCTGCAGAGAATAATCTCGCATACGCCTTACGGGGACCGACCCTTCTGGGTAACACTTGCTGGACTGTTAAGTCTGATGAGGAGTACCTGTGTATCAACACTGCTGGGGATATCACTCCTTAGCTACTCATGTTACAACTCTGTTGGAGATGTACTGATCCTATCAAGGAAACACCTCTGACATCTGCGGAAGATAACAATCGATCACTGAACTGGAATCTCACTTCACCGAGGAAGACAACCCTGAACGGTCTTTTTGAACACCTTAAGTCCTTATAGGGTACGAAGCAATCTGCTGAGAAACAACTCTTCTTGGGCTGACATCAAAATCTACCCGTCTAGAGATTACTCAATGAGGGAATCACCGTCGACTTCTGCTTAAGGAATGAGTCAATGACCTAGAATCGGAGGGAAAGGAGTCAAACTCGGACTCTGTGGGGATACAACATTGCATCAGTCCCACTGCTAGGGAAATAAACCCAAATTTGCCGGTCAGGGAAAGCTTCAGTCTCAACCTACTTGGGAAAATAGCACCTCAGGCTAATCAACGCTCAATGCTTGGGATGGCTATACTCTGCCGGGAATATCAATCCCGCCCTACCGAGGCTAATCTTGACCCTACTCTGATAAGGGATAAATGCCATCTCAATTTGCCGCAGTCTCAAACTGCACAGGGGAAACAATCTCAAGTTGTACATCTCTGCTGAGAAACAATCCTGGTTCAACAACGTCAATACAGGGAATACAGACTACCAATCATGGAGCCGAGTAACAGGTTAGGCTGTAAGATAACAATCCAGCGATAGCAAGGCTTCTTCAGAAGGCTCAGGTTTTGGCAGGGAAATGGCGCGATTCCCCGACACTCAATTCTTGCTAGGGTGAACAAACTCATTTGGACAACTTGCCCCAGTACGATTCAACTTGCCCGAATCCGACTTTTGGGAATAATTCATTCTGAACAGAAAGCAGCTGGCAACAAGACAATCTTCAGATGGCTTGCCCCAACATCTGTACAACGGAAGGATTCATCCTCCACTAATCAATTCTCAGCATGGTTGGCTTCAATATCTCTGAAGTAGTTTGCCCCTGAACGAGCGGTGAGCGACTCAACATGCTCTGATTGAACACTGGAGGGATCTGCCCCCAAATCGCAAGAATTCTGGATAACTGCCCCTGATTGGGTCTCGAGAAGATTCACTTCCGATAAACCGCTTCTTGCATAAACTGCCCCATAATCAACTGATACTCCGGGACTTGTCCTCAGACAAACTGATTCCAAACTCACAGGAAGTCATTGCCCCAAATTCACAGGGCTTCGCAGCATACCGTTCTGATCCAGACCTCTGACGATTCAGTCCTGATTGACTATTCCCTGTTGAAGTTCCTCCGTATCAGCTACTGACCTGCAATTAAAATTGTTTATTCACGAATGGTAATTTTAATGCAGTGTTCATGCAAATTTCGAAAAAATGTTGTACTGTCACTCATTTACGTGTCATGCTAGTGAGTGACGAATGAACCAAAGGGTTCAAACATAGTGCTGATGTGATCAGTGAAAAATACAATAAGGATATGATTAGCAAATCATGTAGGAGTCAGGTTACTCAACCTTATCGCAATGCGCTTTCAGAATAACCCTGCCTCGATTAGGTCTTTTAAGGGTTGTATCGTGGTCGGGTTCACGGTTCGTGAAATAAAGGATATTCGGCTCAAATTATGATTTGTACCCACCCCTTCTACATGATGTTCTCCGATCCTAAAGTTCAGTTAACTTAGCTCGAGCGCTCGCCTCTTCGAGAGGTATGTTGAATATTGGGAACAACTGGTTAAAGAACTCACAAGGTGTTTCGGAGTGACAGTTACTCCTTCTTCGTTTTCGGTGTCAGTATCTGCACGACTTTGTCCTTGTTTGAGGATTTTTCTTTTTTATATCCTTTCTTTTTCATTTTTTTTTATTCCCTAATTTTTGCCTGGACTGACTCTTCAGAGTTCTTTTCGATTTTTCTTTTAAAGTCCAGCGGGACGCCCTGATTTTTGCCTAAGTATTTGCTTTCTAGCTTTTTCTTTTTACTTAGCGGGCTTTCTTATTCCTTTTTTTTTCTTGGAACAAGTCGTGCGACACTGGCTGTCTGGATTGCTCCGAAAGGATTATAATTGTTTCACTCCTGGTTGGTGAGGTTTAACCATTGTGGTTGATGAGGTACGACCTCTGGAGAGGAATATGATGTGATTAGTCCTCGAAAGACAACACTCCTCTATAAGACTTGAATGCTCGATCAAGCTAACTGACAACTACCCTGCCCCGGGTTAAGATGTGAGGGTTAAAAAGTCCGAAAGAAACTCCTACTTCTTGGCTCGAAGTGGTTAACAAGGGATTCTCTTCCTTATCTCTCCGGTGTTTAGGGGATTTGAAACAATGCCTTGTATGTCATCGACAAGGTTTTATCTGAAAGCATACGATCATCGGTTATGAGTATTCAGTTTCATCATCCTCCCTCCAATCTTTGCTAATCATAGTGATAAAGTGGAGTAAATAAAATGCAAGTGTCAGTGCAATGCAGTAAATGAGTGACAACGACATAATTAGTTCAGAAAAAATGCATATTCACTTTATTAATATTACCATTCGAAACATACAATGTTTAACAGCAAGTAGTAACTAACAAAAAAGAAACTACAAATGCAAATGGTAAAAAATCTGAGGACTGCCAATGCTGAGGACGTCTGCCTGTCTGGACCACTGGCTTCTGGAAATAACCCTCTGAATCTGCGAGCTCAGCCAGCTGAGAGGTTGTCACGCACAACCAAAACTCCATCTGGAAAGGAAATACACACTTTGTCGATTAATTGTTGCACTTTCGCCTGAAAAGCTTTGCAATATTCAGTTGAATGCCCCGGAGATCCACCATGGTAACCACACTGAGCATGGGGATTGTACCCTGGAGGGTAAGGCTCTGGCACGGGCTTGAGAGCTTTCGGTTCCACCAAAGAATTCTGAATCAACTGTGGAAGAATATGGCTATACGACACAGACACTGGATGGAAAGGAGCATTCCTTCGTTCCAAGTGGTCGCGAGGCCTCTTTTGATTCTGATGCTGGTATTCTTTCCGCCAAGGAGTAAGAGGTCGTCGTTTCTGAATGGCAACGGTCCCTTGTTTAGGCGCTTGCGTCCTTGAACTCGATTCAGGTAGAAACTGTGAGCGAGGCGATTCAGTCACCAAAGGTCGCGGGACATATTCAAGATCTTTCTCAGCTTCAGGCAAAGGAGTGGAATCATTCACCTCTCCTGCAGGGTACGGGATGAACTTTCCCGATGCTTTCATGCCGCCCGACACAAGCCTAATTGTCCTTGAGTCAATAAGGTCTGGAATCTTATTCTTGAGAGCCTTACATGTTTCAACATGGTGCTCCTGAGTGGAAATCACAATGTGTGCTGAGATCGACGTCTGGTGACACGTCATCTGGTGGATCCAAAGTCCGAAGCTTAAGAACACGGTTCTGAACCAATAGTGGCAACAGCTGGGCATAACTCACAGGTATTGGGTCCACAGCTCTATCAAGTAGCTTCTTCTTTTGATTATGACCTTCAGGGTTATTCTGAGACGCCTGGCGCGGCTGCTGACGAGACAGGCCTCGAGCTTCATGCTGTGTAGAGGATCCACGAAGTCCACTTGGCTTCAGCACAGGTGGCACTGACGGCAATGGAGGAAGCACTTTGGTCTTGACCACTCTCCTTTTTTAGCATACTTCTCACCACTCCCATGAGAAAGCTCAACTGATTCTGCAGCTGCTGATTCTCTTCTCTGAGTACTTGCTGGTCCAGGCGTACTGCCTGTATGTCATTCATGACCTGCCCCAACTGGCTTTGGATTTTCCCCAACTCAGCTTGTACTTGCTCCATTATTCTGAGTTGCTTGATTCTGGCTCAAACCTGCAAACACAAGGGTTAGAAGACAAGCCCCGACTTCTGTCATGCAAGATGAATTATGCTAATGCCATGGGTGTCTGTACGTTTAGGAGATCACCCCTAGTTCTGGTGTCTACGTGCCAACATAGCGTCAATGCAGTGATAAGACTGGATCCATTCATGGAAGAAAATATCTCATATTGCTCGGGACACCAGAATCAGGGTACGAAATGCGCCTGCAGCACAGACACATGCTAATGGAATGCAAACATGAATATGCGAACTAATGCAAAATGCAGTCATGCAATAATATATCCAGGTAACTGCTGTTGTGGAAATTCGGTATCAACAATCCCTGATGAGAAGAAAACCCCGGGTGTAGGACCACATATAACCATCTGATAGGACCATATACATAAGATCAAAATTCTCCTCTGTCGAGAACAAATGTCTGATAATAAGGACCTCTGGCGTATGATCAAGAAATATCTGCTGATGAAGTCTTCAGACCCCAAATCAAAAATCTACCCTATCAAGAACAAATATACAGCTGCTGATGAGATCTTCAGACCCCACTCAAAATCTGCTCCATCCAGAATAAACAACTGATGACAATACTCTGATCAAAACCTGCTCTATCAAGAACAGACATACACCTGCTGATAAGATCCCCTGATCAAAACCTGCTCTATCAAGAACAGACAAATCTGATGATAAGATCCCCCGATTAAAACCTGCTCTATCAAGAACAGACAAATCTGCAATTGAGAACCTTGGTACCAATAAACCTGATTCACTGTTGAGAAAACCAGGTAGTCTGAAGGTCTAAGTTTCCTGCAATAAACCCAATCCCACTCACAAGTATGGACCTAAACTGACTCAAGGTATGGCATCCTATGCGTTCATCAGCGTCACAGACTTTCAAGAGGGGTGATACGATACCCAGAAGGTGTGGCATCACCAGCTCATGAAGAGGCCTCACTTAGCTGAATCACAAATGATCGGTCCCCAGAGTCGACAATCCACCAAACCAGCAACCGTCTCAACCCAAAGGGTTGAAAGTGAAGCCAATCGGATGAACCTGGTCTGAGCGTGGATTTCATGAGACACTAGTGCCTGCAAAGCAAGCACGCGCCCACTAATTTCCACTCTAAGTCTATGGTGCACTTAAGCCTGGGTCTGGCTTCTCACTCATCAGAACTCCCATCCCACAACAGCACAAGTAATCATATTATACTGAATATAAAATGCGCGAAATAAAGTGCGAGAAGTAAAAATGCGATAAATAAACACAACCAACAAGTAAACACACAAACGGTAGGATTGACTCTCTTAAGGGACGTTGGATCCCAAATGCATAGGGGAGATCCTAAGATCCCCAGCAGAGTCGCCAGCTGTCGCTTGCGCAAAAATAAGGTGCCGGCATGACAGAAGAGTCGCCACCTTTCGTTATTTATCCCTCAGAGCAGGAAAGGAAACGATCGGAGCAACCTGACGAAAAAGAGGGTAAGACAAGGTCCTCGCAACCATTGTCTGGGTTCGGGAGTCGGTTACGCAAGGGGAAGGTATTAGCACCCCTCACGTCCGTCGTACTCGACGGGATCCTCGCTTGTTTGTTTACTTGGATGGGTTGGTTATAATCTATCTACCTATCAAGGCTGGCTGAAAAAGAAAAGAAAAATGACTCGGCAAAGCGTCGCACTTTATGCCTACGTATTCTCATCAGAGAATGAGAAATCAGAGTCAACGTAGTTCGGCCTACGAAGGGTTGTGGGGGAAGGTAGCTCGCCAAGACATCGCCATCTTGTGCCTACGTACTCTCAACAGGCATGAGAGATCAGAGCTCACGTAGTTCGGGAAACTACAGTTTATTTCCTGTTTTGAAAGAAGTGTTTTTTATTGTGTTTGCGATTTCAACCGCACTAGAGACTATGACCTGAGAGTGAATGCGTCGCATGTCACCCAAAGGGTACCATACTAAATATCCAGACTATGGAAAAGAAACTCTCCCACAATCCTCTCTCAGATAGCTTAAGGCTCGTAACGTACGAAAGAAATCATTCATGATTACTGTATTTTAAACTGTTTTGAGGTGAGAAGAGAAAAGGCCCAACTAGGAGGGAGACTATCAAGTCCTACTGTTATCATGCCATGGATTCATCCTATGGTCGAGGTTTGAACAGGGAACTCCTAGAAGTTGTCATGCATAGGTTTCAACCTAAAAGTCTATCATCAAATCCTTATCCAAGGAAATGAGAGTCCTAAGGGATCATGTCAATGATACACCGAAACAGACAAAGCATCAGCTTAACAGTAAAATGCATGCAATGCAAGTGAGGGAGGAAATGTGTGTAGGGCTTCAGCCTCCAAGCTCGTCTCAACCTCAAGCCAGTCATGAAATAACAGTAATCATACTGAAAAATAAACAACATGCTATCAAGCAATAAACAGTAAACTGCAATCATACAGATAAAAGAAATGAAAATGCCATCAGGCAAACAAAACACATGGGCAAGGGAGCTGGGCTCTACCGAATACCCGCAAGCAAAGCCATGCAATAACAATACAAGCAGAGGGAGCAACTCAACCTCTAATGCAATCATGCTCTTAGATTCTACTTATTCTAGATGGGCTTATTCTAATGCAACAGACAAGTCAAGCAAAACAATCAATACAGAAAAGGAAACAGAAGAAAGCTTCAGCTCCTCCAGCAGCAACTCAGTCTTCAGACTTCAATCATCAACTGCTTTCCAGGTATCAACCCTACAATATGAGTATCAACTCATCTTCTCCCTTAAGCTTCAGCTTCTTTGATCAGCTCCACCTTCAGGCTTCACTATCTTCAGGGATATTCAAGTGTCAACTTGATCTTCATGCTCTTCAAGCTTCAGCTGGAATGGCAGTCTTCAGGATTCATCCTCTTCAATAATCTTCACTGAAGTCTTCATCTTCATGCTCAGGCTCTGACAACTCTCAAGACAAATCAACTCAGAGAGAATCACTACTGGATAAGCTGGGGGATATTGAACTGCTTATTTGATCACCAAAGGTGACCTATAAGGGTTCAATATCAAATGAAGGGTTCCCTCAAAAGTTCTACCTCCTGGGTATAACACTAATCCCTCCAAAGGAGAGAGGTGTATACCCTGGGGGGACTTTGAATCATAGGGAGGAATGGATGTGAAGAATACTATCCATGTTTAAGAAAGAAATTATCTACATCTAAGCTCTTCCTAATCCTAACCCTAAAACAAACAAAAAGAAAAGAAGAAAAAGCTCCTCAAGCTCCTCCATGCCTCCTCCAATCTTCTAGTATGCTCCATTAAGCTCCACAATGAGATACCAAGCTCCTCAAACCAAAGGGATACTCCAAAGCAAAGCAAACTAAACAAAACTTGCCCTAAAGGCCACACAAACAATCATTCAATTCAAAAATCAACCAAAAATAGTATATTATTCTATTAAATCCTAATATAAATTCTAGGGGACCCTACATAACTACCCTTAAGTCCCATATATTCCCCATAGACTAAATTGCCCTACAAAACCTAAATCTAAAATTGTTATTGACCTATATTAAAGTTTTAATCAAATTCTATACTACTTAGAACTACCTAATTAAAACTACCCTAAAAATTATCACTAAATTATGAAATTAATTCAGGGGGACCCTAAACCTTTCATCTAATCATCCTAAAAAAATTGAACTCAAAATCCTAAGGGAACTATCCTAATTAAATTCTACAAATTAGCATACCAACTAAAAGAATTAAAAAAGAAATTAAAAGTATAAATGTGCAAAAAATATAAAAATGAAATAAAATGGCTATTTTATGATTTTATATTTTTCTAGACAGAAAATGAAAATTGGGAAAAAAAAGTTTCATTAAAAAATATGCATTTTTCATTTTATTATGAATTTTTGAAGTTTAATGAAATTTGGAGAAAAAATTAAATGAGAATTGGATGAGGGGTGCAAGAAGTAGATGCATTCAATTGATATCATGATGGGCCCAGGAGGGGGGGTGCGCCTAGCATGGCGCGCCTGGGCCCAGCTTATAATCAGAAAACTAAAAAAAAAAAGAAAAGAAAAAGGAACAGACGGTGCGAATAGCATGTTTACACAGTACAAAATGATTGGGCTTGGAAAACGGGGGTGGGAAAAGCAACGCGTAAAGCCCAGCCAGCATTAGTAAGTTAAAACGCTACGTTTTGCAGCTTATTTCCCTCCCATTTTCGCGAACGAATCCTGGCCCTTGGATGACCTTCCCAGTCAAATAGTCTTGGCGTGATCGTACGGTTCAGGCATTGTCTTCTTCCTTGGTCCATCTAGGGTTTGTAGTAACACCATGAAAACATACTTCATGCACCAATCTTCCCCTCATGCGTGTGGCTTCATTTTTCAACCAAATGCCATGATCCAAGAACCAAACTTGGCTAGAATTTTACGTAGAACACAACCATACCATTGGATTTTACTAAAACCCCACGAATCTTCCAAACCGAGCGGTATACATCCATGCACTTAAACTTTCTTCAGTTTTTGAACATCACGAAACTCAACAATCTTTGTATATAATTAATCCTCATGCTATGCTGGTCACAACCAACCAATTCTCATGCATTATAACCCATTAAATAGTGTGTTCTAACTCCCTCAAGAATCAACCACCATGGAAGAAACCTCACCAATTGGCCTTAAACTCGTCCAAATGAATCACCTAATGGTCTCTAATGGTTTTGCAACAAGAACTAACCCTAGCCATGCCTAAAGTGAGAGGTAAGAACAGTTTTGCATACCTTGACTCTTGCAATGGTGGATGTTGAAAGGCTTCGAATCAATCCTTGTAGATCTTCACAAATGGTCCCTAGGTGATGAACAATACTCTTCTTGCACAAGATTTGATGGAGATGGCTTGTATCTTCAGATTCAATCCCTTTTGCTCTCTTGCAACTTCACTTGGAAAGCTCCAATTCTTCAACAATGGAACCTTACTCTAGCATGAACATGTTCAGGGAGGTTTGTAGTGATGATTTGTGGAAGAAAATGGAAGGGTAATGAAGAGAAAAATGAAGTTTCAATACAATTTGCAAAATGGAAAGTTTTGGTTCAAACTCTTTTTTCTACCACCATTAACATCAACAATCACCAACCCTTCACCAATGGAGAATGTAATCAATATATAGACTGATTTAGAAGGGTCTAGAATCATCTAGATCAATCTAGAAAGGACTTGAATTTTCTATGATATGGTAACTTGCATTTCACTTCCCACCACATGAGATATCATGACAAAAACCCTATAACTTGAGTAATTAACTTGATTTTCTCCTTAAGTGGTATTTTGGACAAGATACAAAGCTTAAACACCTTGTTTATGAAGCTTTTCCTTGTTTTGGTTTGGTATGCCATTATGCCATCAAGACTTTTACAAAGCAACTCCAAAATTCAAGCCTCAAATCAAAATTGTGGCTGAACCATTGTTCTTAAAATATCCTTTGGAGTCAAAATGACCTATCATATGCCATGGTTAGGGTTTATAGCTTGGATTTTGGGATTTTCCATTTCACTTGAATTAACTTATGCCTCATTTTTAGGCCATTTTTATCACTTTTTGCTATGAGCCTTTCCAACATCTCATGACCACCCTAATAGCCTTAAAACATCATTCTAAGCAACTTTGATGTTGAAAGTTTTTCCATTTGAAGCTTGGAAGTAGGAGATATGGCCATATGCTTAAAATGACCTACAACTTCAAAATGACCAAAATGCCCTTGGCTTGTCAAAGCCATAACTTGAGTTCTACAAATCCTATCAAGGACTTATAGTACTCTCTGGAAAGCTGAGAAGATGCTCTTCAACATTCATGTTGACCAATAGATCATAGGAATCATCCTACTAGGGAAAAAGTTGTCTGCAAGTTGGGTGACTTTCAAGGACTCAGATTCACATATCTCAGATGACCTGTAATTTGTCAAAACCATAACTTGAGCTCTGCACATCCTATCAAGGACTTCTACCACTCAAATCAAAGCTAAGAACAAGCTCTACAACATTCATGTTGTGGGGAATATGAGATGACAATCACATCTTGAGCTAAAACTGCCTGGAAGATAGGGATCAAACTAGGGGATTTTACACTGTCAATCCTTAGAAACCCTAGCTTAAAACTTCTCAAACTCCTCAATCATGATGAGTTGGTCTAGGAATCATCCTTATTATACTTCAATAAATCATTCCATGATCACATGGCTCTTGGATTAGGTCTCAACCTTCTCCAAATCAACAGTTGACCTAGGGTTGACCCAGTCAAAACCCTAATTCTACCATTCATGGATGAATCTTCTGAATTCTTGCATAATGACCTCTCTGGGCTTCATGATGACTTTCAAGACATCTCATAGGCTTTCTCAAAGCTTTAAGTTTAACCTCACAGTCTCAGAATCATCTGAGGAGCACCCACAACTCTCAAGCTATGAGACACACAACCTTGGTTTCAACCAATTTCTCTGAGGATCTCTTGAACTTTCTGATGAAGGTATCAACCTTCAAACACTTGATGGATAAATAATTGTTGGTCAAATTTTGGGGTGCAACACTCCTTCATCATCTTGTTATTCAGATTCGAACCATTGTCAGTAATGATCCGCTCGGGAATTCCGTAACGACAGATGATATCCCTCTTTATGAATTTAGCCACTACCTACTTGGTCACATTAGCGTACGAAGCTGCCTCCACCCACTTGGTGAAGTAGTCGATAGCTACCAGAATGAAGCGATGACCGTTAGACGCAGTGGGCTCGATCTTGCCTATCATGTCGATGCCCCACATGGAGAACGGCCACGGGGAGGACATGACATTCAACGGGCACGGCGGCACATTAACCTTATCAGCATAAATCTGGCACTTATGACATCTCTTCGCGAATCTGAAGCAATCCGACTCCATCGTCAGCCAGTAGTATCCTGCTCTCAGGATCTTTCTCGTCATAGCATGCCCGCCGGCGTGCGTACCAAATGTGCCTTCATGGACTTCTTCCATGAGCATACTCGCCTCTTTCTCATCTACACATCTGAGAAGCATGAGATCGTGGTTTCTTTTATACAACACTCCATCAGGATTGAGATAAAAATTTCCAGACAGCCTCCTCAGAGTCTTCTTATCTTGGGTTGACGCACCCGCAGGATATTCCTTAGTCATAAGGAAGGTCTGGATGTCATGGAACCATGGCTTGTCGTCGGCGGCTTCCTCGATTGCAAAGACAAATGCCGGTCTATCAAGACGGGAAAGGACAATTCTTGGAGCCTCATTCCAAAAATTGACTTTATACATTGAAGCCAACGTGGCTAAGGCATCAACCATCTGATTTTCAGCCCTGGGCACATGATGGAGTTCCACTCGATCGAAGAACGGAAGTAGCCTTCTGGCATAATTCATGTATGGCACCAAATTCGATTGACGAGTCTCCCACTCCCCTTTAATTTGGTTGATCACAAGCGCTGAGTCACCATATACGTCTAGGTTCTTGATTCTCAAATCAATTGCCTCTTCTAGACCCATGATGCATGCTTCGTACTCCGCCTCATTATTGGTGACTGGAAACGTCAGTCTCGCAGTAAACGGGATATGGGATCCGTGGGGAGTCGTGATGATAGCCCCGATGCCACTTCCATAGGAATTAACCGCCCCATCGAATATCAATTTCCACTGGGATTTCCTATTTGGCCCTTCGTCGGGCAACGGCTCATCGCAATCCTTCGCTTTGAGAAACATAATATCCTCGTCAGGGAATTCAAATTTCATCGGCTGGTAATCCTCGATCGGCTGTTCGGCAAGGTAATCAGACAATACGCTTCCCTTGATGGCCTTCTGGGAAACGTACTGAATATCATATTCCGTTAACACCATTTGCCATCTGCCAATCCTGCCCGAAAGAGCTTGCTTTTCGAAGACGTACTTGATCGGATCCATCTTCGAAATTAGCACAGTGGTGTGATTGAGCATGTACTATCGTAGACGTTTGGCGGCCCAGGTTAGTGCACAACACGTCTTCTCCAGCATCGAGTAGCGAGATTCACAGTCCGTGAACTTCTTACTCAAGTAGTAAATGGCACGCTCCTTTCTGCCCGTCTCGTCGTGCTGACCGAGAACACACCCCATACTATTCTCAAGAACTGTCAAGTACATGATTAGAGGCCGTCCAGCCACTAGGGGTATCAAGATTGGAGGTTCTTGAAGATACTGCTTTATCTTGTCGAATGCCTTCTGGCAATCCTCATTCCAAGTAATCGCCTGACCTTTCTTTAAAAGCTTGAACATCGGTTCACAAGTGGCCGTGAGCTGAGAGATAAACCTTGCAATGTAGTTTATTCTGCCCAAGAAACCACGAACTTCTTTTTTTGTTTTCGGCGCTGGCATTTCTTGAATGGCTTTAATCTTCGCAGGATCAACCTTGATGCCTCGTTCACTAACGATAAACCCCAGCAACTTTCTGGACCGTACTCCGAAAGTACATTTGTTAGGATTCAGCCTCAACCTGAATTTCCTAAGCCTCTCAAAAAGCTTCAATAAGTTGACCAGATGCTCTTCCTCCGTTTGGGACTTCGCAATCATGTCATCAACATAGACCTCGATCTCATGATGGATCATATCATGAAACAAAGTTACCATTGCTCGTTGGTAAGTGGCCCCTACATTCTTCAGACCGAAGGGCATTACCTTATAGCAAAATGTTCCCCAGGGGGTGATAAACGTCGTTTTCTCCATGTCCTCCGGCGCCATCTTGATCTGATTGTAACCGGAGAAGCCATCCATGAACGAAAACACGGAAAACTGGGCTGTGTTGTCGACCAACACATCGATATGAGGCAACGGGAAATCATCTTTAGGGCTCGCCCTATTCAAATCCCGATAATCGACGCACATGCGTACCTTACCGTCCTTCTTCGGTACAGGCACTATGTTGGCGACCCACGGAGGGTAGGTGGTGACCGCTAAGAAGCCAGCATCAAGCTGTTTCCGCACTTCTTCTTTGATTTTAACGGCCATATCTGGTCTCGTCCTCCTAAGCTTCTGCTTGACGGGAGGGCAATCTTCTCGCAGCGGCAAGTGGTGGACCACGATGTCCGTGTCAAGTCCGGGAATATCTTCGTATGACCAAGCAAAGACATCACTATACTCTCGAAGCATCTCGACCAATCTCTGCTTGACATCACTCTGCAATGCGGCCCCTATCCTGACATTTCTGACGAGCTCTTCAGAACCCAGGTTCACGATTTCGATCTCCTCCTCATGAGGCAGAATAACCTTTTCCTCTTGTTTCAACAAGCGGGCCAACTCTTCAGGAAGGTCTTCGTCTTCATCAATCTCTTCTTCGGCTTGATAGATCGGGTAATAGAAGTCGAAGTGGGCCGTAGAAGGTCCAGAGTCGATGTCATCTGTTATATGGATCCTGCAATAACAAGGGTTAAGTTTAAAACAAGAATATGCAGGTTAGCACAAACCCCATCGCCATTTTGCTGTTTTTCAAAACAAGTATAAAACAGGAATAACAGAGATCACAATATTTGAATACGAAGACAACGCCTTTGATTTATTAACAAAATGCATGTACATAATCCAACAAGACCCTGACAACAAAACCACTATGCCACGGGTAGGACATAGGGTTGTACAATGATTGGAAAAAGTAAATCATTACTCTTCACTTGTCATCGGGATGATATCCTTGATGGTCCAATTGTTGAGGCCCTTGCCCGACTTGCTTGGCTGAATCCAAGAGTCGAGATCACAATCGCTATCCCCGCTGTCTTCAGACGCCGTGTTGATGCTTTCGAAGATCACTCCGCCACTGGTAAATAGGATCGGCCCCTTACCCCGTGACGCGCTGCTAGACGAAGAAGAAGAAGCTTCAGCTCCAGGAGAATACCCCAACCCAAACTTATCCTGCTTGTTCGGTATCTCCAAAATATGCCCCCAGCCTGGGGTAGATCCAGCTTGGACGACGGCCCGAGCTTCTTTGAACAAGGACAGATTCATCTCTGGCTTCTCTGTGACCACAGGAGCTACCTCTTTTACTTTGACGGCCTCAAATGCCTGGCAGAGAGTTTCATGGATTTCGCCATCCATTTCCACATACTTGAAGGATGACAAATGGCTCACCATTATGTCCTCCTCGCCGCATACGGTTACTATGCTTCCCCCGACAGCATATTTGAGCTTTTGGTGCAACGTGGAGGTCACGGCACCAGCAGCATGGATCCATGGTCGGCCCAAGAGACAACTGTAGGCAGGCATGATGTCCATGATATAAAAGACCGGGTCGAACATTTCCGGACCGACTTGGATCGACAGGGTCACCTCTCCGAAAACGTGGCGTTTAGTTCCGTCAAATTCTTTCACCACCAGATCACTGGGCGTGCAAAGCAATCCGCGAGTGTCCAACTTCATTAATGCCTTCTTCGGAAGCACATTAAGCGACGAACCCGTGTCCACCAGCACGTGCGACATGATTGTGCCCCTACACTCTATCGAGATGTGCATGGCGCTATTGTGATTCCTCCCTTTTGGTGTCAGCTCCAAGTCTGTGAAACCTAGCCCATTGCCAGCATTAACGTGGGCCACCACCTCTTCTAGCTGATTCACTGATATCTCTTGCGGTACGTAGGCAGCGTTCAATACCTTCAGTAGCGCTGCGGTGTGCTTCAGAACACAGCAACAAGTTGAGAATAGAAATCTTCGAAGGCGTCTGATGGAGATGGTCTACAATCTTGTAGTCGCTCTTTTTGATCAACCGCATAAACTCCTCGGCATCTTTGACCAGCAAATCTTTCTCTACCCCACACGGGGCCTCTTCGACGACTTTACTTTTACCCTTATCGGCTGCATCAGCTCTGACTGCTTTCTCTGCCACGACCTCTGTCGGTGCAAACACTCTTCCGCTACGGGTAATACCACTGATTCCTGCGAGATTCTCCACAGTCGACCCATACGGCTCTAGCTCCAACCTATGTCCGTTGCAATAGACTTCATCCCCGTAATGCCACGGAACAGCGTTAGTGCTCTCGAATGGTATCGGCCCAGCTTTGGTAATAGTGATTGTGGGCGGTCTGGACGCAGAAATAGTTATCGGCTGGCAAGGGATGGTGATGGTGGCGACTTCGTCGGCCTGCTTCAACACTACCTCTCCTGATACACTTTCAGCCCTCCGGCTGAACTGTAGAATCCCCTCAGTCATCAGACTTTGGATTCCTTCTACCAGCTGCTCACATCCATCAGAATGCATTGCACAGTCCATGCATAGTTCTCCACACCCTGGAAAGAACCCTTTTTTCAACAACTTAGCTTTGATGAAGCTAAGCGGCGTATTTAGGTCTCTGACATCAGTCAACAGATCTGCAGTCTCTTCTTCGATAATGGCGTTCACTCCGCCTCCCCTATGATTCGGCATAGGATTCTTCGTGACATTGGGCATATTATCGTAGAAGTTAATAATCTTGGCATCTACCAGGTCCTGCACCTTATGCTTAAAGGCTTTGCAGTTCTCGATCGTGTGGCCAGGTGCCCCTGAGTGAAAATCGCAAGTGGCATTTGCGTCGTACCCTGGTGGAGGTGCCCCTGCCAAGGGAGCCATCATCCTCTTCTAGACCAACTGAAGCTGAAGCAACGTCTGCAAGAGCTGTGCGTACGACATGGGTGGTGCCTCGAAGTGATGGTTTGTCAGAGATGCCCGGTTCTGGTACTTTCTATATCCCTGCTGATTCGGTTGTTGCTGCTGCTGAGCTGCTGGGATGTTTATGTTGGCTATCTGCTGCTGAGGGCCCTTGCCCTTTCTTCGAGCGTTGGTCACAGCGCTCGCATCTCCTTCTCGCCTTTTGCCAGCATAAGGTTTCTTTCCACCTCCTCCAGCTGAGGATGATTCACCTTGAATTTTCCCGATCTTGATACCATTCTCGACGTGCTCGCCCATGATAATGAGAGCTGAGAACGTCCCAGACATACCGCTGACTAACTTTTCATAGTAAACCCCCGGGAGGATAGCTACAAACATCTGCACTAGCTCGCGTTCCACCATCGGCGGCTGAACCCGGGCTGCCAACTCACGCCATCGCTGGGCGTACTCCTTAAATCCTTCATTATTCCTCTACGACAGGTTCTGGAGCTGGACTCGGTTCGGGGCCAAGTCGCTATTGTACTGGTAATGGTGGACAAACGATTCAGCGAGATCTTTCCATATGCGCACACTAGTGGGCTCCAGACCCATGTACCACTTGAGGGATGGTCCGGAAAGACTATCTTGGAAGAAGTGCATCAGCAACTTCTCGTCTTCGGAATAAGCAGACATCTTCCTTTAGTACGATCGCAGGTGGACACGAGGGCAGGTGGTGCCCTTATATTTCTCAAAGTCAGGCACCCTGAACTTAGGAGGTACCTTGAAATCAGCAATTAACCCCAGCTTGGACATATCAACGCCCAAAGTATTCTGATTTTCAATATCTCTCATTTTATCTTCAAGTGCTTTGAATCTGAGCCGTGCTTCAGCATTCAGCTCCCCCTCAGCACCCCTTTGAGAGAACACATCATCCTGATGATCCTCAAGCCATGGTTGAGGCACCAACTGATTCCTGACGCCTGCATTGCCGTTGCCCGGCCCGATGTTGACATTAGCTCCCAGACTCCCATTACCGACGCCCGTCGTATTTAGTCCGATATTGGCCATCACATTGCCATTAGCAATGCCATTGCCCCCGGTCACGGGGACACCATTATGCGGAGTATCAACTGGTGGAGGAGTAAGCACAGCCCCACCGTGGAGTATGCCGTTGCTATCAACCCTGGAGATCAAAGGTTGAACCAAAGTCCTAAGCTGGTCCTGACCATTGGCGACCACTTGCATAAGTTCCATAAAGCGATCCATCCTCTCGCGGAGCTCCTGAACATCTGTTTGCACTTGATCCATGATCCTGGTCTGATTAGCCCTAGTTGGATAACGGTGAATTAGTCTCTGATCAATCCTGGAGTCACCGGGAACAGCCTGGGACCTGTAAACCTGAAAAACCTGTAAACACTAAAGGTTAGGAAAAACAACGAAATGTGCGTCATGCAAATGCTTCATGCAAATGCATGCGTGTGTCTGTGTATTTGGGAGATCTCCCCCGATCCTAGTGCCTGAGTTCCAGTGCTGATAATAATAATAAGAAGAAGAAGTCTGAGTCCAATCATGGAAACAACAATCTCATATATAAAGAAAGCCTATCAAGGCAGTACATAACATCAGCGAGTACAAGACGAATCAACAGCGTGACCTCAGCCAACAAGTCTGGTGATGGTCAGCATACAACAATGATCAAAACAAAAGGAATACAAATAGTCAAGTACGGCCACGGGCGCGATACTCTGCTAATAACTCCTTCGTCTCTGGATGATCTGGCAGAGTGAGCAACCCCTCGACGAGTAATTCCCTCTGCACAATGGTATACTGAAGTCCCTCGATCGAACCTTCCCATGCTCCTTCGCCGAAGCAATCTTCTAACTTCCGCTTTTTGGACTCAAACGTCAGCTTGCGCTCCTTCAGGTTAGCGAGAGCTTTGTTGAGCTGGCCTTCGGCGGCGTATCTGCGGGCGGTTTCCTCATCAAACCTCTTTTCCCTGTCCTTCACCTCGGCTTCCAGCTTGGAGATCTGTAGCATTAGCTTATCCTCCCGCTCTTTCCTGGTGGCCAGGGAAGCCTTCCAGTGCTGGTTGAACTTGGATATCCTTCGATATGCCTCGTCCAAGTGCTGCTTCTTCGTAGCCAGTACGTCGTTGACAGCTTTGAAGTCACGACCCATGCGTTCACGCTCGGCTATCTGCTTAGTCAGGTCTGTACCTAGCTGGTTCACCAACTCTGTTTGCCTTTTGAGAGAATGGACAGCTTCGTTCCTCTCTCTTAGAAGTTGAGCCAATTCCTTCTCCAGTTCTTCGTTCGCCCGCTTCAATTCATCCCGCTCAGCTAATACCTGGTTATGCTGCTGGATGGGCACAGTAGTAGGCTCTTCGATCATTGGAGGGCTTTCTGGCTTGGCATGAGGAAACGACATCCCTATAGCATCGACCCTGGCTCTGATCCAAGTCAAATACGGAGGGTAGGCTTGACTGTTGCTTTTTCCCAGCAATGGCTTTCCTCGCTTACTGATACCATTCCACGCACGCTGAAGCTTGGACAACAGATCCCCCTCTAGCATACCAGTGAGGTACAGAGATTCCTGTACCTCTTCCTCCTTCGGCAGAGTTCTCAAAGCATACGCGAACTGTCGAACCAGCAACGACGGATTATAGTTTATACAGCCCTTCCTACCTATCAAAGGTACATTTGGAAACCCGCTGCAACTGAAGATCACCTCAGTACCCAACCTATCTCTGTCGAACCAGTCAATATCCTCTGCAGATAAGCTCATCAGACGCTCAGGCCACTCAGCTGTGGCTGCAGACAAGGCAAAAGGACCCCTCTTAGGCAGATGACTATCAAGCCATTTGTAAAGCAAGGGTACGCAGCATGAGACGTTCTTGCCCCTCCTGTTCTCATTTTTATAGTGGACTGAGTGATAGACATCTCCTATCAAAGTAGGGATTGGATTCCCTGAAGCAAAGATGTGAAACGCATCAAAGTCTACAAAATCGGGCATGTTGGGGAACAGAATGATGCCATATATGCATAGAGCGAGGATGGCATTGAACGCGTCCCAACATTCGCCCTTGGCACACTGCTGAGCCTTACCCACCAAAAACTGCAAGGAGAACCCAGGAACCTTGTTCCAACTAGTCAATACTAACTCGGAGGCGTCCAAATGAAGTGAAGGAGCTAAACCAGCCAGATCAGGCTCAGCATCTATATGAACAAAAGGCATCTGCCTCTTGATAGACACACCTAGCAAATCAGCATACTCTTCCAGCGTAGGCGCGAGAACAAAGTCCTGAAAAGTGAAACATCTCAGCGGAGGGTCGTAGAACTGCAGCAGAGCGTGAAACCCATTTAACTCGAACACAGAAGGCTTACAAACCAAACTGAGCAACCTGCCATAAGATTTTCTGAACTCATCCCTTATAGAATCATCTGCTAGAGCTATCAAACCAGTCAACTTAGCCACATCAGGGGCACAGAACTTGTAAGCCACGATCTTTCTCAGAGAGCCCATAACAATACAATAAGAGGCAAGAAATCCTGGATCGGGGAAAACGGTACCTGTAACACAGACACACGTTAATGAAATGCAAATGAATATGCAAACTAATGCAAAATGCAATCATGCAATAGGAGGTCAGGGCAACTGGTGCTGTGGAGATTCTGTATCAACAGAACCATAATCTATCAAGAACAAGCACTGCATATGATGATAAGAGAACCCCGGTGTAGGACCACAAATCTTATCTGTCAAGACCAACCATTTGATAGAACCATATACATAGAATCATAATTCTGCTATGTCAAGAACAAATGTCTGATAATAAGGACTTCTGATGTAGGATCAAGAAATATCTGCTGATGAGGTCTTCAGACCCCAATCAAAAGCTCTGCCCTATCAAGAACAGACATACAGCTGCTGATGAGATCTTCAGACCCCACTCAAAAATCTGCTCTATCAAGAACAAACAACATCTGCTGATGAGATCTTCAGACCCCAATCAAAAATCTGCTCTATCAAGAACAAAAAACATCTGCTGATGAGATCTTCAGACCCCAATCAAAAATCTGCTCTATCAAGAACAAACAACATCTGCTGATGAGATCTTCAGACCCCAATCAAAAATCTGCTCTATTAAGAACAAACAACATCTGCTGATGAGATCTTCAGACCCCAATCAAAAATCTGCTCTATCAAGAACAAACAACTGATGACAAAACTCTGCTCTATCAAGAACAGACACACATCTGATGATAAGATCCTCTGATCAGAACCTGCTCTATCAAGAACAAACAAATCTGCAACTGAGAAACCCCGGTATCAACAAAACTGATTCACTGTCAAGAAAACCAGGTAGTCTGAAAGTCAAGGTTTCCTGCAATAACCCCAACCCCGCTCACATGTATGGACCTAAACTGAATCAAGGTACGACATCCTATGCGTTCATCAGCGTCACAGACTTTCAAGAGGGGTGATACGATACCCAGAAGGTGTGGTATCACCAGCTCATGAAGCGGCCTCACTTAGCTGAATCACAAATGATCGGTCCCCAGAGTCGACAATCCACCAAACCAACAACCGTCTCAACCCAAAGGGTTGAAAGTGAAGCCAACCGGATGAACCTCGTCTAAGCGTGGATTTCATGAGACACTAGTGCCTGCAAAGCAAGCACGCGCCCACTAATTTCCACTCTAAGTCTATGGTGCACTCAAGCCTGGGTCTGGCTTCTCACTCATCAGAACTCCCATCCCACAACAGCACAGATAATTATATTATACTGAATATAAAATGCGGGAAATAAAGTGCGAGAAGTAAAATGCGATAAATAAACGCAACCCAACAAGTAAACATACAAGCGTTAGGATTGACTCTCGCAGGGAACCGTTGAGAGTCCCCAGCAGAGTCGCCAGCTGTCGCTTGCGCGAAAATAAGGTGCCGACACAACAGAAAAGTCGCCACCTTTCGTTATTTATCCCTCGGAGCGGGAAAGGAAACGATCAGAAAAACCTAACGAAAAAGGGTAAGACAAGGTCGCCGCAACCATTGTCTGGATTCGGGAGTCGGTTACGCAAGGGGAAGGTATTAGCACCCCTCACGTCCGTCGTACTCGACGGGATCCTCGCTTGTTGTGTTTACTTGGACGGGTTGGTTTTATCTATCTACCTATCAAGGCTGGCTTAAAAAGAAGAGAAAAATGACTCAGCAAAGCGTCGCGCTTTATGCCTACGTATTCTCATCAGAGAATGAGAAATCAGAGTCAACGTAGTTCGGCCTACGACGGGTTATGGGGGAAGGTAGCTCGCCAAGACATCACCATCTTGTGCCTACGTACTCTCAACAGGTATGAGAGATCAGAGCTCACGTAGTTCGGGAAACTACGGTTTATTTCCTGTCTTTTACGAAAGAAGTGTTTTTTATTGTGTTTGCAATTTCAATCGCACTAGAGACTATGACCTGAGAGTGAATGCGTCGCATGTCACCCAAAGGGTACCATACTAAACCTCCAGACTGTGGAAAAGAAACTCTCCCACAATCCTTTCTCAGATAGCTTAAGGCTCGTAACGTACAAAAGAAATCATTCATGATTACTGTATCTTAAACTGTTTTGAGATGAGAAGAGAACAGGCCCAACTAGGAGGGAGACTATCAAGTCCTACTGTTGTCATGCCATGGATTCATCCTATGGTTGAGGTTTGAACAGGGAACTCCTAGAAGTTGTCATGCATAGGTTTCAACCTAAAGTTCTATCATCAATTCCTTATCAAAGGAAATGAGAGTCCTAAGGGATCATGTCAACGATACACCAAAACAGACAAAGCATCAGCTTAACAGTAAAATGCATGCAATGCAAGTGAGGGAGGAAATGTGTGTGGGGCTTCAGCCTCCACAAGCTCATCTCAACCTCAAGCCAGAATGGATAACAGTAATCATACTGAAATATAAAACATGCTATCAAGCAATAACAGTAAACTGCAATCATACAGATAAAATGAAATGAAATGCCATCAGGCAAACAAACCACGTGGGCAAGGGAGCTGGGCTCTACCGAATACCCGCAAGCAAAGCCACACAGTAACAATACAAGCAGAGAGAGCAACTCAACCTCTAGTGCAATCATGCTCCTAGAGTCTACTTATTCTATATATGAACTTATTCTAATGCATCAAACAAGTCAAACAAAACACATCAATACAATAAAGAAAAAGAAAGCAGATCAACTCCTCTCTCAACTCCAAGCTTCAGCTCTTCCAACAGCAATGCAGTCTTCAGACCTCCATCACTCTTGACAAATACCAATTGCTTTTCCAGGTTTCAACCCTTCAACATAAGTTTCAACTTATCTTCTCCTTTAAGCTTCAGCTTCTTGATCAGCTCCACCTTCAGGCTTCACTATCAATCATAAGTACCAACTTGGCTCCTTCTGGATCTCCAGGTATCAAAGTAAGTATCAACTTCCTTTGTTCTTCAAGCTTCAGCTCTTCAGAATCAATCTCAATCACTTAGAAGTGTCAACTTCATCCTTCAGTCTTTACTTCATCTTCAGGGGTCTTCAAGTATCAACTTGCTCTTGTTGCTCTTCAAGCTTCAGCTGGAATGACAATGCTCAAGGATTCATCCTCTTCTATACTCTTCATTGAAGTCTTCATCTTCAAACTCAAGCTCAACATCTCTCAAGACAATCAAACCAGAGGAAATCACCTACTGGATAAGCTGGGGATATTGAACTGCTTACTGACCATCAAAGGTGACCTATAAGGGTTCAACATCAAAGGAATGGTTCCCTCAAAAGTTCTACTTCCTAGGTACATCACTTATCCCTCCAAAGGAGAGAGGTGTATACCATGGAAGGACTTTGAATCATAGGGAGGAATGGAGGTGAATGATACCATCCATGTTTTAAGAAAGAAGTTGTCTAAGTCTAAATTCTCCCTAATCCCTAACCCTAAAACAATAAAAAAACAACAGGATCAAGCTCTCAAGCTCATCAATCCATCTTCAAGTCTTCTACTATGCTCCTCAATTCTCCTTAGAACAATACCAAGCTCTCTAAGCCCACAAAGCAAAGCAAACAAAAATACAAGCCCACAAGGGCAACACAAACAATCAACCAATACAAAAATCATCTAAAAATAGCATACTACTATATTAAATCCTAATATAATTTCTAGGGGATCCTACATATCTACCCTTAATTCCCTATATGTCCCATAGTCTAATTTGTCCTAAAAACCTAAAAATCTAAAGTTATTATGGACCTATGTTGAAGTTTGACCTAATTCTACACAACCTAATGTCATCTAATCAAAACTATCCTAAACTTCATCACAAAATCATGGAATAAATCCAGGGGGAAGCTAAAACATATATCTAACTATCCTAAAAAGAATGACCTAAAAATATTAAGGGAGCTACCTAAACAAAATTCTACAAATTCAGGTATCAACATAAAATAAATAAAATGCAATAAAAGAAGAAAATATACAAAAATATATCAAAAATGCATGAAAGGAAAATATTTTTATTTTATATTTTTCTTGACAAAAATATGAAATAGGAGCAAAAATTCCCATGAAAAAATCATTAATTTTCAAATTGATATGAATTTTCTAATATTAAAATAAAATGGTAAAATAAAATAAAATGAAATATGAATGGCTGGGGTGCAGGAAGCAAACATATGCAGTTCAATTCACATATAGGCCCAGACTGGGGGGTTCAGATAGCATGCGCGATGGGCCCAAAATTAAATCAGAAATCAATTAACAAAAAGAAAAGAAAAAGAAAAGGGAACGGTGAGAATAGCAATCCATTTCAGTTCAAAATATATTGGGCCTCATGAAAGGGGTGTGATTAGTCATTATCCACTTAAGCCCAAAAACCACCGTTTAATGAAACGGTGCGTTTCAGCGTGTATCAGAATTCCCTCCCAAAATGCAATTGAACCTCGTCCGTTGGATCACGCGGGGGTCAACTGGCCTTGCTTGCATCTGATGGCTGGGAGGTTATCTTCAACCTCCAACTAGGGTTTGGCCATGGAAGCTCCAAGAACAGAGTTCAAACAATCATCTTCCATCCGTTCGTACCTCCTCATAACAGCATCAAATCCAACAATTCAAAGTACAAAACTGCTCAGTTTTTCATGTTGAACACGATCCTAGTCTTGGTTTTCATTGAAAGGGTCTCTATCATCAAACCCGATGGTGCACCTCAATATATGGTCAATCCTCAACTTCAACAGACCTTAGATTTTCTTGCATCAAAATGATCACCACATTGCCCTAATCAAAACCAGCTATCAAACTTGTATTATCACTCACTATATCACAAGTTCTTGCTCCATAAAGAAATGATGTCACACTCTCAAACTCCACCAAATGATCCTAAACTCTTCATAATTCATCACTTAGGTGTCTCTGGCCATTCTACACTAATAAATTAACCTAATCATGCCTAAATAATGATGTGGCAGAGAATTTGCAAACCTGGTTTCTTGGATGGACAGAGGTAGTAGATCTTCACTTCACCACTTGAAACTCTTCAGAAATGATCCTTGGATGATGATACTTCTTCTGTTTGCAAAAAATTGGAGGGAGAAAGCTTGCACTTCAAGATCCGAGTATGAGTGGCTTCTTGCAAATCCAATTCCCAAACCTTCAATCTTCCATCAACGGCACTTCAATTCAGTATGCACACACTCAGAGGGATCTATGGAAAGTGTTTGTGAAGAAAAAATGGATGGAAATGAAGAAGAATGAGGAAATGAACTTTGGCTTGCAATGGAAGATTCTTGATCTCACTCTCTCTTCTCTGCACCAATTCTCTCCAACCTTGCATCTGAGCAAGTTACATATGTTATATAGAGTGGTTTAGAATCATCTAGAACCATCTAGGATCATCCAATGAGAAATTGAACCTTTCATGTCATGACATTTTGATTTCAATTCTCCTTACATGCTATCTCATGCCAAGCTCCTTGTGATAACCAATTCTGACTTGAATTTATCCCCACATGAGATTTATGATGAGTTACAATGCATAACCAACTTGTACATTGAGTTTTGAGTTTTGCCTTGGTACCTTAATATGCAAGTAAGCCATTTCCAAAGCAGCCCTATGATCCAAGCCCCAAATCAAAATTGTGGCTGAACCATTGTTCTTAGAATGTCATTTGGAGTCAAAATGACCTATTATATGACATGGTTTGGATTTATAGCTTGTGATTTCCAATTTTCAATTTCACCTTAATTAACTTATGCCTCCATTTTAGGCCATTTTTATCACTTTTTGATACAAGCCTTTTCAACATCTCATGACCTCCCTACTAGCCTTAAAACATCCTTCTAAGAAAGTTTGATGTTGAAGATTTTTCCATTTGAAGCTTGGAAATAGGAGATATGGCCTTATGCTTGAAATGACCTATAACCTCCAAATGACCAAAATGCCCTTGACTTGTCAAAGCCATAAGTTGAGTTCTACAAATCCTATCAAGGACTTCTAGTACTCTCTAGAAAGCTAAGAAGATGCTATACAACATTCATGTTGACCAAGAGTTCATATGAATCATCCTACTAGGGCAAAAGTTGGATGCAAGTTGGGTGACTTTCAAGGACCCATATTCACATACCTCAGATGACCTGTAATTTGTCAAATTTATAACTTGAGCTCTACAAACCCTATCAAGGACTTCTAGTACTCAAATTAAAGCTAAGAGCAAGCTCTACAACATTCATGTTTTGGGTAAGTAGAGATGACAATCACATCTTGAGCTAAACTGCCTTGAAGATAGGGATCAAACTAGGGGATTTTACACTGTCAATCCTTAGAAACCCTAGCTTAAAACTTCTCAAACTCCTCAATCATGATGAGTTGGTCTAGGAATAATCCTTATAGCATCTCAATGCATCATTCCATGATCACATGGCTCTTGGATTAGGTCTCAACCCTCTCCAAATCATCAGTTGACCTAGGGTTGACCCAATCAAACCCTAATTCCACCACTCATGGTTGAATCTTCTGAATTCTTGTACAATGACCTCTCTAGGCTTCATAATGGCTTTCAAGACATCTCATAAGCTCTATTAAAGCTTCAAGTCCATCCTCATAATCTCAGAATCATCTGAGGAGCTCCCACAACTCTCAAGTTATAAGACACACAACCTTGGTTTCAACCAATCTTTCTGAGGGTCTCTTGAGTTCTCTGACAAAGGTATCAACCTTTGAACACTTGAACAAACTTCTTGGCTAGCTTCAAAGCCTCATATAACTCTTGATGGGTAAATAAATGTTGGTCAAATTTTGGGGTGCAACAATCATCATCCAAGAACAAGCAAAGTAAAACCCTAATCTAAGGGAACTAAAGAAGTTAATCTAGTTGAATTAGTTCATTAGAATCATCTAAAACTAGCACCTAAACTAAAATCAAGCAAAAATAGTAAACTACCTTATAAATTTCTACAAAAATTCCTAAGGGACCCTAATTCAATTAAGAATGCCTCATACAAAGACCAGGGACTAAATCATCTATTAAGTCCTAAAATTAAGTCCTAAATCTAAAGGTATCAACCATAAACCCTAAAAATGAAGCTTCTAAAGGTTTCAACCTAAACTACCACTTATGCTTATCACAAAAATGTGAGAAAAATCTATGGGGAGCATGCATATCTATGCTAACTACTCACAAAAAAATCAGGATCAAAATCATCATCACATGATCACACAAAATTCCACAATATCAAGCATCAAACATGACTATTTTAATATCAATTAAAATGTAAAAATTCCCATAAAATCAGAAAATGCATGAAATAAAAATATTATCTAAAAAATACTAGATTCAATCATGAATCCAATGCAAAAGGAATGGGGTCAATTGAATTATTTTTCCATTTTTTATGATTTTATCAAGAACCATGAATAAAAATGAAAAATTAAAGAAAATCAAAATAAAATGAACAAGTGCACGGTGTGGATAGAAATAAAAATCAGTTCATTTCATGGATTGGGCCACAAAGGGGGTGAGGATAACAATTAGTGCATTAAGCCCAAAACAACCTAGTAAGTGAAACGCATCGTTTCACTTACTCAGACTCTCATGAATCCAAATTAATCCTGGTCGTGGAATACATTGCTCAGTCAAAGTCTTCATGCTAATCCAACGGTGTCCCATTCATCTTCTTCATTTGAACCAAAAATCGAGGGAGAAACGCCATGGATGCAGGGTGAAGAACACTCGTCTTCTCCAACTCGAGTTCCATCAAATCTTCACTAAAAATCAAACTCTAAAACCCTAATCCACTCAGAATCTCTCCCTGAATCTAACCCTGTCAGTCATTCTTATTGAATCATCATTATTCTCAAAACACGATCAAAAACTCAAAAACTAACCAAGATCCAAACATCACCATTCTCCAAATTAAAGTGCCTAACATCATTACCATGTTATCCTGAGTTGATTCCACCATCTAGCTAGGGTTAACTCTCAAGAACCACCAAGATATGATCAAGAACAGAAATTTGGTCACTCCACTAATTGTCACTAAACCTCATCAAATGCTACCAGAAAGCTTCGCATACTATCCTACAATCATTCTAACCTAACAAACCGTGCTAATTCTACTTAATTTATGCTGGAGGAAGAAGTTTACATACCTGTCAATTCTTGATGAACAGATGCACAAAGTCTTCAAATCAAGCTCTCAAACCTTCCAGACACGATCAATGGATCATTTCCTTGCTTCTGTATGCACAAGAACTGGTTGAAACCTCCTGGAACTTGAAACCCGATAGTGAGTTGCAGGTTGAAAAATCCAACTGCTAACACTCAAATCCTCAATGCTTTTGCTGTGATTTCACTCTGGGATCATTCAACAATGCAAATGGAAGCTATTGGGATCAAGAGAATGGATTGAAATGAACTCAATTGGAGTAACCGAATTCAGTTGCAAAATGGAAGTTTCAAAACTCACTCTCTCTTTTCCCTCTCAATTCTCACCAAAAAATGATCTGAACCACTTCTATTCAATATATAGAGTGTGTAGGGATGATCTAGAAAACTCTAGATCCTTCCAAGGAGAAATTCAATTTCTCATGTCACTTGAATTCTCATGATATGCCATGGTATGCACAACTCTGCTAACAGCTTGAAATCATTCTCAATTCCTTCCAATTTCTCCCCTCATGACATTTTGGAAGTGTTTGGCTTGCAAGGGGCCTTAGTTATGCCTTGATTCTAGGTTTTGCAAATGTTACTTAAGATGTAAGTAACTACTTTTCAAAGCAAGTCCACAAATTGAACTTCAATTCAAAAATGTGGCTAAACCAATGTTCTTAAAATGTGTTTTAGAATCAAAATGATATATTACATGCCTTGGTTTGGACATGTAGATCAAAAATATCAATTTCCAACCTTGGTTCATTTAACTTATACCTTTATTTTAGGTTATTTTTGCAACTTTGAGATAAAAGCATTTCCAACATTCCATGACCTCTTGGCTAGCCTTAAAACATCATTTTGAACAAGTTTTATGTTGAACATTTTCCCATTTAAAGCTTGGAAATAGGAGTTATGGCCTTATGCTTGAAATGACCTATAATCTCCAAATGACCAAAATGCCCTTGACTTGTCAAAGCCATAACTTGAGTTCTACAAATCATATCAAGGACTTCTAGTACTATCTAGAAAGATAAGAAGATGCTCTACAACATTCATGTTGACCAAGAGTTCATAGGAATCATCCTACTAGGGCAGAAGTTGGATGCAAGTTGGGTGACTTTCAAGGACCCAGATTCACATACCTCAGATGACCTGTAATTTGTCAAATTCATAACTTGAGATCTACAAATCCTATCAAGGACTTCTAGTACTCAAATTAAAGATAAGAGAAAGCTTTACAACATTCATGTTGTGGGGAAGATGAGATGACAATCACATCTTGAGCTAAACTGCCTTGAAGATAGGGATCAAACTAGGGGATTTTACACTGTCAATCCTTAGAAACCCTAGCTTAAAACTTCTCAAACTCCTCAATCATGATGAGTTGGTCTAGGAATCATCCTTATAGCATCTCAATGCATCATTCCATGATCACATGGATCTTGGATTAGGTCTCAACCCTCTCCAAATCATCAGTTGACCTAGGGTTGACCCAGTCAAACCCTAATTCCACCACTCATGGTTGAATCTTCTGAATTCTTGTACAATGACCTCTCTAGGCTTCATAATGGCTTTCAAGACATCTCATAAGCTCTCTTAAAGCTTCAAGTCCATCCTCATAGTCTCAGAATCATCTGAGGAGCTCCCACAACTCTCAAGTTATAAGACACACAACCTTGGTTTCAACCAATCTTTCTGAGGGTCTCTTGAGTTCTCTGACAAAGGTATCAACCTTTGAACACTTGAACAAACATCTTAGCTAGCTTCAAAGCCTCATATAACTCTTGATGGGTAAATAAATGTTGGTCAAATTTTGGGGTGCAACAATCATCATCCAAGAACAAGCAAAGTAAAACCCTAATCTAAGGGAACTAAAGAAGTTAATCTAGTTGAATTAGTGCATTAGAATCATCTAAAACTAGCACCTAAACTAAAATCAAGCAAAAATAGTAAACTACCTTATAAATTTCTACAAAAATTCCTAAGGGACCCTAATTCAATTAAGAAAGCCTCATACAAAGACCAGGGACTAAATAATCTATTAAGTCCTAAAATTAAGTCCTAAATCTAAAGGTATCAACCATAAACCCTAAAAATGAAGCTTCTAAAGGTTTCAACCTAAACTACCACTTATGCTTATCACAAAAATGTGAGAAAAATCTATGGGGAGCATGCATATCTATGCTAACTACTCACAAAAAATCAGGATCAAAATCATCATCACATGATCACACAAGATTCCAAAATATCAAGCATCAAACATGACTATTTTAATATCAATTAAAATGTAAAAATTCCCATAAAATCAAAAAATGAATGAAATAAAAATATTTTTTATCTAAAAAATACTAGAATCAATCATGAATCCAATGCAAAAGGAATGGGGTCAATTGAATTATTTTTCCATTTTTTATGATTTTATCAAGAACCATGAATAAAAATGAAAAATTAAAGAAAATCAAAATTAAATGAACAAGTGCACGGTGTGGATAGCAATAAAAATCAGTTCATTTCATGGATTGGGCCACAAAGGGGGTGGGGATAACAATTAGTGCATTAAGCCCAAAACAACCTAGTAAGTGAAACGCATCGTTTCACTTACTCAGACTCTCTCATGAATCCAAATTAATCCTGGCCGTGGAATACATTGCTCAGTCAAAGTCTTCATGCTAATCCAACGGTGTCTCATTCATCTTCTTCATTTGAACCAAAAATGGAGGGAGAAACGCCATGGATGCAGGGTGAAGAACACTCGTATTCTCCAACTCGAGTTCCATCAAATCTTCACTAAAAATCAAACTCTAAAACCCTAATCCACTCAGAATCTCTCCCTGAATCTAACCCTGCTAGTCATTCTTATTGAATCATCATCATTCTCAAAACACGATCAAAAACTCAGAAACTGACCAAGATCCAAACATCACCATTCTCCAAATTAAAGTGCCTAACATCATTACCATGTTATCCTGAGTTGATTCCACCATCTAGCTAGGGTTAACTCTCAAGAACCACCAAGATATGATCAAGAACAGAAATTTGGTCACTCCACTAATTGTCACTAAACCTCATCAAATGCTACCAGAAAGCTTCGCATACTATCCTACAATCATTCTAACCTAACAAACCGTGCTAATTCTACTTAATTTATGCTGGAGGAAGAAGTTTACATACCTGTCAATTCTTGATGAACAGATGCACAAAGTCTTCAAATCAAGCTCTCAAACCTTCCAGACACGATCAATGGATCATTTCCTTGCTTCTGTATGCACAAGAACTGGTTGAAACCTCCTGGAACTTGAAACCCGATAGTGAGTTGCAGGTTGAAAAATCCAACTGCTAACACTCAAATCCTCAATGCTTTTGCTGTGATTTCACTCTGGGATCATTCAACAATGCAAATGGAAGCTATTGGGATCAAGAGAATGGATTGAAATGAACTCAATTGGAGTAACCGAATTCAGTTGCAAAATGGAAGTTTCAAAACTCACTCTCTATTTTCCCTCTCAATTCTCACCAAAAAATGATCTGAACCACTTCTATTCAATATATAGAGTGTGTAGGGATGATCTAGAAAACTCTAGATCCTTCCAAGGAGAAATTCAATTTCTCATGTCACTTGAATTCTCATGATATGCCATGGTATGCACAACTCTGCTAACAGCTTGAAATCATTCTCAATTCCTTCCAGTTTTTCCCCTCATGACATTTTGGAAGTGTTTGGCTTGCAAGGGGCCTTAGTTATGCCTTGATTCTAGGTTTTGCAAATGTTACTTAAGATGTAAGTAACTACTTTTCAAAGCAAGTCCACAAATTGAACTTCAATTCAAAAATGTGGCTAAACCAATGTTCTTAAAATGTGTTTTAGAATCAAAATGATATATTACATGCCTTGGTTTGGACATGTAGATCAAAAATATCAATTTCCAACCTTGGTTCAGTTAACTTATACCCTTATTTTAGGTTATTTTTGCAACTTTGAGATACAAGTATTTCCAACATCTCATGACCTCTTGGCTAGCCTTAAAACATCATTTTGAACAAGTTTGATGTTGAACATTTTCCCATTTGAAGCTTGGAAATAGGAGTTATGGCCTTATGCTTGAAATGACCTATAATCTCCAAATGGCCAAAATGCCCTTGACTTGTCAAAGCCATAACTTGAGTTCTACAAGTCCTATCAAGGACTTATAGTACTATATAGAAAGCTAAGAGAATAAGGAACAACATTCATGTTGACCAAAAGTTCGTAGGAATCATCCTTTTAGGGCAAAAGTTTCATGCAAGTTGGACAACTTCAAGCCCCCAAATTCACATACCTCAGATGACCTGTAACTTGTCAAAGTCATAACTTGAGTTCTACAAATCCTATCAAGGACTTATAGCACTCAAATTAAAGCTAAGATCATGCTCTTCATGTTGGGGGTAAGATGAGATGACAATCACACCTTGAGCTAAACTGCCTTGAAGATAGGGGTCAAACTAGGGAATTTTACACTGTCAAGCCTTAGAAACCCTAGCTTGAAACTTCTCAAACTCTTCAATCATGATGAGTTGACCTTGCAATCATCCTTATGACATCTCAATGCATCAATCCATGACCATATGGCTCTTGAATTAGGTCTCAACCTCCTTCAAATCATCAGTTGACCTAGGGTTGACCCAGTCAAACCCTAATTGCACCACTCATGGCTGGGTCTTCTTAACCTTGCACAATGACCTGTCTAGGCCTCAAAGTGACCTTCAACACTTCTCATGAGCTCTTTCAAGGCTTCAAGTCCACATTCTTGGCTTCAGAATCATCTGAGGAGCTCCCACAACTCTCAAGTTAGGAGGCACACACTCTTGGTTTCAACCAGTCTCTCTGGGGATCCTTTAACTTCTCGTACAAGGATACCAACCCTTGAACATCTGAATAACCTTCTTAGCTAGCTTCAAACTCTTGTATAACCCTTAATTGGTAATCATACCTCTTAATCTACTGCATACATGTCAATGAAATGCAAATGATAATGCTTAATGTGAATGGAATGAAACACAAGCTAGGTAAAGAAAAGTTGAGCAAATTTTGGGGTGCAACACATGCAAATTCACAAATTGGTAAGAAATAAGCTGATTTAGTTAATTTATCCATAATCACCCAAATTGAATCATTCACCTTCGCGGTCTTCAGCAATCCCGACACAAAATCCATGGAAATATTATCCCATTTCCATTCTGGAATATTCAACGGTTGCATCATACCAAAGGCTTCTGATGCTCGATCTTCGACTTCTGGCAAGTCAAACATGAACATACAAACTCAGCAATATCCTTCTTCATACCTGGCCACCAAAATAGTTTCTGGAAATCCTAGTACATCTTTGTAGCATCGAGATGAATACTCAATCTACTTCGATGCCCTTCCTCTAGAATACTCTTCTTAATTTTTGGAACATCAGAAAAACTAGAACACACAGTCTATCTCTGAACCTCATCACACCATTCTCGTTAATTCGGAATTCACGTCTGTTACCTTGGTTAATTAAGATCGAATGATCAACCAACTTTAAATCAGATTACTGACCCAATCTGATTTCTTCCAGAATACCACTAGTTAGTTTCAATATACTTAACTTCACACTGTCTGGAGTGTCTTCCCACACCAAACTCAGATCTCGAAACTGTTCGATTAATTCTCATTCTCTCACCACAAGCATCGATATATGCAATAACTTTCTGCTCAGTGTATCAGCCACTACATTCGCTTTACCCAGATGGTAACTCAAATCAAAATCATAGTCCTTCAATAAATCCAACCACCTCCTTTGCCTCATATTCAACTCTTTCTGGTCAAATAAGTACTTCAAACTCTTATGATCACCAAACACTTCAAATTTAGAGCCAAAAAGATAATGTCTCCAAATTTTCAACACGAATACCACGACTGCTAATTCTAAGTCATGCATAGGATAATTACTTTCATAAACTATCAATTGTCTCGAAGCATAAGCAACAACCTATCTATTTTGCATCAACACTCCACCAAGACCATCTTCGACGCATCACAATACACCATAAAAGATTCATTCAGACTAGGCAAAATCAACACCTGAGCGATTGGCAATCTCTTCTTTAATTCCACAAAGTTCTCTTCACAAGCAACGTCCCACACACAAGCTTGACCTTTTCGAGTCAACTGAGTCAATGGTAATGCCAATCTAGAAAAACCTTCTATAAACTTGTGATAATATCCTGTCAACCCCAGAAAACTTCGTATTTCTGTAGAGGAGTTTGGAGTCTCCCACTGCAACACAACATCAATCTTAGAAGGATCCACAATAATTCCACCACTTGAAATCACATGGCCAAGGAAACTCACTTCCTTCTACCAGAATTTACACTTCGACAACTTCGCATACAACTTCTTCTCTTTTAACACTTGCAACACAATTCTCAAATGCCCAACAGGCTCTTCTTCGGATTTAGAGTATATTAAAATATCATCAATGAAGACCACCACAAACTTATCCAAATACTCATGGAAAATCTTATTCATATACTCTATGAACACACCTAGTGAATTGGATACACCAAACGGCACCACAGTATATTCATAGTGACCATACCTCATCCTGAAGGCTATCTTCAGAATAATATCAAGTTTAACACGAATCTGATGATAACCACACCTTAGATCAATCTTGCTAAACACACAAGCGCCTACTAACTGATCCATCAAATCGTGGTTTCTCGATAGTGGATACTTATTCTTGATTGTCACTTTATTCAACTACTGATAATCAACGCACAACCTCATACTACCGTCTTTCTTCTTAACTAACAACACAGGAGCACCCCACAGAGAAACACTCGATCGAACAAACTTTTTCTCAAGCAATTCCTCCAATTGTTTCTTCAATTTAGTTAACTCAGAAGCTGACATCCAATAAGGAGCCATTGATGCCATATTTGTTCCAGGTACCAAGTCCACTGCAAAGTCTACTTCATGCTCGGGAGGTAAATCACTGATGTCATCCGGAAACACCTCTGAAAATTCACAAACAACAGATAATTCAACACTCGCAGTTTTGCGATCAATTTGCAACGATGCAAACAGTGCCAACATCAACTACTTGCTTAGCAGACAAAAACGTTAACTCTCCATTATCACCAAACTCAGGAAACTCCACGGTCATAGTATAACAGTTTATATGAACATAGTTGAACTCCAACCAGTTCATTCCCAAAATTACATCGATTTGGTGCAAGGGTAAACACACCAAATCCATCACGAAACTCTTCCCAAATATCGTCAAAGGACATATCGAACACACAAAAGTAGTAATAATATAACCATTAGCAGAAGTTTCTATCACCATACTACCATTCATATCAGACAATTTCGAACCCAATCTAGTAGCACATTCAAGCGAAATAAATGAATGAGTCACACCAGTATCAATAATAGTGACAAACTCAACATTGTTAATAAAACAAGTACCTCGAATCAAGTTATCCTTCTTGGGAACTTTGGAACCACTCAAAGCAAACATTCTGCCATTAGTCTGAGCATCAATAGTAGTCTTCTTCGATTTCTGACACTAGGTATTGATGTGACCTTGTTCACCACAGTTGAAACAAGTCGGACCTTCATCCTCGCAATCAGTAACTCTATGGCCTCTCTTACCACATCTGTAACACCTTAACACACTATTGTTGCAAACTTCAGCATGGTGTCCATGCTCGCCACACCTGTAACACTTGACATAAGCGAGAGATGCTCCTCCACTTGTCTTCTTCCCATCTGAAACCTTTTGTTTCCCTTTGTCAACAGGAGTCACATAAGGCTTTCCTTTAAACTATCCTTTCTATTTCTTCTTACTAAGATGCTTGTAGTGAGCAGATCAAGCTCGGTTGTCCTTATCGTAGATCCTACTCTTTTCCACCAGCTCACCATACATGCGAATCTGTTGGTATTCAATACCCTGCTTGATTTTTGGTCTCAGCCCATTCTCAAACTTGAGACATTTAGACATCTCAACATCAGCACGGTTGTAATGCGAACAAAACTTCACCAGCGCCTCGAATTTTGCAGCATACTATGCCACAATCGTGTTTACCTGCTTCAATTCAAGGAATTCCACCTTCTTCTTGTCGCAAACATCTTAAGAAAAATACTTTCCCAAAAACTCTTTCTTGAATACAGCCTAAGTTATCTTAGTACCAACATCCTCTAAACTCTGACACATGTTATCCCACCAATCTTCAGCCTCTTCCGACAACATATGAGTACCAAATTGTACCTATTGAGCGTCAGTACACGCCATCACTCAGAAGATCTTTTCAATCACTTTAATCCATTTAAGTGCACTCTCTAGATCATGGTGTTGCACCCCAAAATTTGCCTAACCTTTTATCACTTGGTTTAAGTTTCACTGCATAGCATAACATTGTTCTAAGATAGTTCTATCATTTGCATAGCATAGCATCCTTCATTTAACAGGGGATCAGGTGTGATACATAACAAGGGAAGCCTAAACAGAGGTATTATTCAAGCTTAAGAAGTTATCAGGGTCATCAGGCAGAGGGTTGAGTTCTTGAGAAGTTTGAATGCTTGTATGAGGCTCATCTCCTCACTTGGAGCCAGTTGAAGATCAGCAATGGATTGTAAGGCCTTGATCAAGGAGATAATGTGTGGGTAGAGCTCATTGAAGTGCCTTTAAGGTCATGTTGGAGCTCAATCAAGTCATTTTATCAAGTGCAAGAGCCACAGTTGAAGTGGATGTCACTAGGGTTTCATCTGGTTAATCCTAGCCCAAAATGAGCAATTGAAGAAGATCCAAGCCTAATTCTATGTCATTGAAATCATGAAATGATATGTTGAGGCATATGAGAGATTGTTTCAAGATCAAGTTGAGAAGAATCAAGAGTGGTTGGAGTTCCTAAGTCAGGGTTCCTAGGGTAAAATCCCTTATTTAGTGTCAAAATTCCAAGCCATGTAAGTCAAGATAAAAGTCTCATATAACTTTTGCCTCCACATGAATATTGTAGAGGATTATCTTAGATTTAATTTTAGTACTAGAAGTCCTCCATTGGATTTATAGAACTCGAGTTATGGTCCAGACAAGTTACAGGTCCTCAGATGCATCTGAAATTTGTCTGTGAAAATCATCTGACTTCAAAGCTATTTTTGACCTAGAAGGATGTTTCAACTGAACTTTTGGCCAACATGAAAGTTGTTCCTCATGATCTTAGCTTTCCAAATTGTATTAGAAATCTTCCATCTGATTTGTAGAACTCAAGTTATGAGGTTTACAAGTCAGGGGTATTTTGGGAAAGTGAGATTATAGGCCATTTTCAAACATAGGTCAAAATCTCCAACTTGCACTTGTCAAATGGATTTTTGTTAAACATGGAACGTGTTAAAAATATGGTTTTTAGGATAACCAAGAGGTCATGGTGAATTGATTTGGCTCATATCAAAGATTGGTGTGAAGTGGTTTGAATAAAGAAGAAATTAAAAGGCATTTTTGGTGGGAAATTGAAATAAATGGTTATGGGTCCAAAACAAGTCAAATAACCACTCATTTTAATCAGAAATTATGTTTTAGAGGTATTGGCAATTGAGGAATTTTAATTTGATGTGTTCTTCATGGCCTTTCATAAGATTTCTTCACATAAAAGTTACATAACACAATTCCTTCACAAAGGCAATTTGGAGACTCCTTTTGGGCTGAATTCATTCTAAATGAGATATGCAAGTCATCCAAAGCTTCCAATGCAAGCTATGAATCCAATGTCATGTATTTCCATAATCAAATTTTTGAAGGAAAGTTGGATTTGAACTTTTGATTTTGGGCTTGGGCCTGAGCTCTAGAAGGTTCTAAACAATCTTATAAAGGTCTAGGAGCTCATCAGAAACAAGGTTGGTGATTGATTGGGGTTAAGAGCAAAGATTTCCATTGAAGCTTGAAGAAGAAAAGTGAAAGAGTGAATTTCTGTTAGAGGCCATTTCAAGCACAATTGAAGCATTAATCTTCTTCTAACATCATCACCGATTGAATATGGAAGGTTTTGGAGAAAGAATCAAGCCAGAAACGACTCCAATTGAAGCTTGAACTCAGGTTTTGATTTCTTGAAATTACACTCCATTTATGTGTTTTCAATGCATTAGAATCATGGGGTTAGGTTCACCTTAAGTTATAGATGATTTCTGGGAAACGAATTTGATGTTTAGTGACATTTTAGGATTAGATCCGTTTTAGGTTGAGATGAAGAATTTTTGATTCGTGGATTTTTAGACTGTTTAAGTGGTATATTTGGATTCCTCTCGAAATTTCATGCGAATTTCATTCAAGAATCATCGCGTTTTGTGTATTATTGAGGGAGATACGGTTATTGGAAGATTGCCGGAAAAACACGGTTACCGTCGGCCATGGCTAGCAGCGCGCGAAGCTTGCAAACTTGCAGAAAATTTAAAAGGTTGAAGAAAAAATCGTAGCCGTCCACGCGTGATGAGAGTTGGACTAAGTTATAAGATCTAAGCGCTCAGGATGCGCCACGTATACGCCCCCAAAACGCCGCGTTTTAGTTAGTGAGGATCCAAGTTCAAATTCAGCGCGCTGTGTACATAGAAGACATGGGTTCGATTCCCATTGTGTTTGTTTCCAATTAATTTTGAGAATCATATTGAGAGAGAGAACTGAATGTGTATTTAGCTTGGGCCTTGGCCTTCTCATGCTTTTCACACCCCTCCCTTCAGACCCAGGCATGGTTTGCTCATGAATTGCTTGCTATTTGCCCCACTCCTGCGCATTATAATGAGAAGTTTTTTTTGCTGAATTTTTCCATCAGACGGGCCTTGCGCCCTATGCTTCTCCCACCCCCATTTCAGGCCCAGGCGCCTTAGTACTTGAGTTCTCTTACCAGATGCACCCCTTCCATGTTATTTCTTTTAATTTCTTTTTTTTCATTTTTCTGTTTTATGATTGTTAGAAATTAAATCATATAAAATAGTAATTCTTGCAAATTAATTCTGAAAAAATTGTGAAGTTAGATTTAGATGCCTAGGATTTTATCATGTTTTGCATTCTATTATTTCATGCATTTTCCATTTTATTGCATATTTTCTTTGTAATGCATTTTTGATATTGAAATAATGGTAGGTTGAATTTGTGCATTTTCTTTCTCTCTCTTTCTTTTTAGTTTGATCTTGGATTTTTGTGTGCTGTTTGTATACATGATGATGTTGCTATTTGATTTTTGTTGGATTTTTTAGATGACTTTAAATAGGGTTTTAGGGTAATTGCTTAGGAGTATCCTTTAGTGATTTCCTTTAGTGCACCCTTTGAACTTTGGATTTAATTTGAGCACTTTGGTTTAGATTTAACCTCTGATTTTTCTACCATATCTTATTGACATATATAAGAGGATATAATATTTTCTTTAGATTTTTTAGGATTGATTCTCCCTTAGTATCCTATTTTACAATTTGACCTTAGAATAGATGATCATTAGGAGATAACACTTGTGGTTTCTTTAGCAATTCGAGTAGGTGATGATATTTCCTTAGGATTAGGAGATAACACTTGTGGTTTCTTAAGCAAGCTTTCTGAAGGAAATGGATTTGGTTGAGTGTCTGTGGCAGGTTCCTGTGGAACTTACCTTGCTTCTCATTTCCATTCTCCTAAAGTTGTCTCATTCTTTCCTCTTTAGGAACCTTGTTGAGGTAGCACAGTCCCTCCTGTGGGGGGAATATGGCACACCTCTTGAAGGAGCTAAACCCCTAGGTTTTCCCAAAGATCTTTTTGTTGGTTGAGTGCCTGGGATAAGCTCCTGTGAAGTTTACCCTAGCCTCTCAACACCCAATTTCCTTCCTTAGGGTAGAAGCTTGCTGGATTGCTTGTCATGATTTCCTTCTTTTGAAGATGGTGGACTTGAAGAACAGTTACATACTTTGGATTGGATTGCTTCCAGAAGATTGCTCTGCTGTGGAGATTGCTGGCTTGTTTTCCCTGTCTGTTTAACTGTATTGATATGTATTGATGTGACTTGCTTGGAGTGTTGCATTTAGATTAGGTCATGTAGATGAATAGGCCTAAGAGCATCCTAAGGGTTGAGTTTCTCCCCTTGCTTGTATTGCATTAAGAGGTTGAGTTTCTCCCTCTGCTTGTATTTTTACTGGATGGCTTTGCTTGCTGGTATTCGGTAGAGCTCCGCTCCCTTGCCTGTGTGGTTTGTGGTTTGCTTGATTGCATTTTATTTCTTTCTATTATTTTTTCAGTTATTCATATCTGGCTTGAGGTTGAGATGAGCTTGTGGAGGCTTATGCCCCACACACATTTCCTCCCTCACTTGCATTGCGTGCATCTTTACAGTAATTTCTTGCACAGTTTTTCTGTTTACTGTTTGATTTCTGTTACCATGTTCCCCTAGGAACTCTGACTTCTCTTCTTCAAGAGAAGTTATGACAGACATTAGGATTCTAACCATGCATGATAACATTAGTTAGTTTCCCCATTAACCTCAGCCGTAGGACGAATATTGCATGATAACTGTAGGATCGAGTCAGTTTCCCTGTAGAGAGTCTGTTTCTCTTCTTATCTCAAACAACAGTAAAAAAACATAATAAAGGCAAGTTAGTACAAGTGAGTTACGAGCCTTAGCTACTTGGGAAATGATGTTTGAGCGGTCTCCTCTCAATCGTCTAGAGTGTTTAGTATATGTCCTTTGGACGATATGCGACGCATTCGCTCCTAAGTCATAGTCTCTAGTGTTGTACGAACTACAGACAACTAAAAAACACTTCTTTCGTAAAAAATAGAAAACAAAGATCAAATGTCTTTTGTCCTCTTGGACCCTTAATCAGGAAAACTCTTTGCGTAAAGAGAGTTCTGTTAACTTTCATTTCTACCGCAAACGGTAACGCATAAGTCTCCAAGGATCGAGCTGCAAACACCAACTGTTGGAACTGTCTGTTAACTTTACTTGGATAAAAAAACAGCTGAACAAACCTGTGTTCTCCGTAGCCCGAACTATGTTTGCTCTGATCTTTCATGCCGTATGAAAGTACGTAGGCACAAGATGCGATATCTTGGCGAGCAACCTTCCCCCTTTTTACCCGTAATTAGGCGAACTACGTTGACTCTGATTTCTCGTTCTAGACGAGAATACGTAGGCATAAAGTGTGATACTTTGCCGAGTCATTTTCTTTTCTTTTTAGACCAGACCTCTTAGCGTAGATAGATTTAACAGACCCGTCAGATAAACACAACAAGCGTGGATCCCATCGAGTACGATGGACGTGAGGGGTGCTAATACCTTCCCCTTGCGTAACCGACTTTTGAATCCAGACATTGGTTGCAATGACCTTGTCTTATACCTTTGCGTCAGGTTTTTTTCCGATCGTTTCCTTTCCCGTTCTGAGGGATAAATAACGAAAGGTGGCGACTCTTCTGTTTTGCCGGCACCTGATTTTCGCAGTAGCGACACATGGGTACCTACAAAAGTTGGTGGATTGTTCCTCTGGAACATCCCCAAAGCACGAAATTCATCAGGAGCCCCTCCATTCTGATTATTCTAAGCCATCACTTGAGCAAGTGATTCCAACGCATCAGCGATAACACGGGCGTTTCTTCCAGCCATTCTGCACACCACCAGAAATGTTAGAAGGAACAATTCATCGACAATGTATACACACTCGTCGAATAACAGGGACTGACATCATACAAAACCTGGTCGGACGGAACGACCTGCTCTGATACCACCAATGTAACACTCTTCTACCCCAAAGAACATTCACGATAAATATAAACAATTATATCAGAGTATATCACCACAAGAGTGTCATATTTCGTCATAAAATCACATTAACGTCTTACTCCGTAACACGAGTTCTGTCACCATAAGTTAAATCAAATACTACGCAGCGGAAAATCACTTTTCAACATAAATTATAACTTAAAAGTCTTAAAATAAGAAATTCATAGCATCACGAGGTCAACAACCAAGAAGAACACAGTGGTTCGGCTCAAACTTTTCGACCCGATGTTACATATCAGAGCAAGACCCTCTAATCAACAGAAATGACCAAAATACTTCAAGGATAATTCTTCACGCACCAAAAGAGCTAATCATGATCACCTGCACATTACCCACATGGAGGCAACATTCAAACAGGCAGGGTGAGTGATCACAAATTATTATATAATATATATTAAGATAGAATTCATTATACAAAAGAAATATCATCATGAAATACATACATCATCATTCATCAAGTATTATACTCACATTTTCATATCATAGTATCATATATACATTTATATTCATAAAGTCATCAAATAAAAAAACTCATCACCCAAGCATCATTCAACTCACAAAATCATCACACGTCATTTTAAGATCACCTCATCATTAATAACATTCATTCATATAGAGGTAATGCCACAAAACATGAAATGTAACAACATAAACTTATGTATGTGGTACCAAATCAACATGTTTGATGGACACTGGGCCATCACCCTCCAAAGATTCCCACCAATAGGATCGATTCTACACAAGAACCGGAGCATAACATAAACACCTCAATCCACACGATGTGATTGAAGCCAACACTGGACCGAAGTACTATCATCAACATTTGACCGAAGTTCTGTTATGCTATGAATGCGTAATGCAAAACGTCATAATCTTCATCATCACAAGATCATCAAGGTTGTGTCATCATTCATAAAAACCCACCAAAACATCATGGTATTTGTTGCACCCCAAAATTTGACCAACAATTATTTATCCATCTAGTGTTTGAAAGTTGATCTTCAGAGGAATTGGTTGGAACCAAGGTTGTGTGCTTCATAGCTTGAGAGTTGTGGGTGCCCCTCAGATGATTCTGAGACTTTGAGAATGAACTGGATGTTTGGAGAAAGCCTATGAGATGTCTTGATAGCCATCATGAATCCCAGAGAGGTCATTATGCAAGGGTTCAGAAGATTCAACCATGAATGATAGAATTAGGGTTTTGACTGGGCCAACCCTAGATCAGCTGAAGATTTGGAGAAGGTTGAGACCTAATCCAAGGGCCATGAGATCATGGAATGATGTATAGAGATGTTATAAGGATGATTCCTAGACCAACTCATCATGATTGAAGAGTTTGAGAAGTTTTGAGTTAGGGTTTCTGAGGATTGTCAGTGCAAAAACCCTAATTTGATCCCTATTTTCCAGGCAGTTTTAGCTCTAGATGTGATTGATATCTCATCTTCCCCACAACATGAATGTTGTAGAGCTTGTTCTTAGCTTTAATTTGAGTGGTGGAAGTCCTTGATAGGAGTTGCAGAGCTCAAGTTATGGTTTTGACAAATTACAGGTCAGCAGAGGTGTGTGAATCTGGGTCCTTGAAAGTCACCCAACTTGCAGACAACTTTTGCCCTAGTAGGGTGATTCCTATGATTTCTTGGTCAATATTAATGTTGAAGGGCATATTCTTAGCTTTAATTTGAGTGGTAGAAGTCCTTGATAGGATTTTTGGAACTCAACTTATGATTTGAACAAGACAGGGGTATTTTGGTCATTTGTCAGTTATAGGTCATTTTAGCCAATGCCTAAAACTCCTATTTCCAAGCGTCAAATGGAAAAACTCAAAACATGAAAGTTGTTCAAAATGTGATTTTAAGTCTAGAAAGAAGGTCATAAATTGTTGGAAAAGCTCATAGCATGGATTTGCATGATTGGTCAAAAATGAACTAAACATGGCATATAAGTTTGAAAAGTTGAATTTGAAAATTGGTTTGAGAGATCCACAAAGCCAAAATAGGTCATCCAATATATCATTTTGATTGGAAACACCATTTTGAGAACATTGGTTTAGGTAGAATTTTGATTTAAAGCTTAAAAAATGAGGTTCCTTTGGAAAAATGTTACTTGAAAAAGAAGGCAACTTTGAAAAGGCTTGCACAAGGGAAAGTAAAGGGCTGATTTCATTCATATTACTACAATATCTCATGCAAGGAGATTTTAACACAAAGTTAGAGGTCATAATGCATAGTATGAGATGTTCCATAATATCATCACATGAGAAGTTCCACACTTTCCTAGCACCTTCTAGATGATTCTAGATTGTTCCATGGACTGCTATATATTGTGAGGATCATGATGAGTTCAGGGTTGGCCAAGGTTGGAGGGAGAGTGAGAGAAAAGTGAGGTTTTCATAGTTTCTTCAATCATAAGCAAAAGAGAGATTGTTCATTCTACACCAAGTTTGTTCAATCTTCTCATTCATCCATAATCCATAGTTCACAGTGAGTGTACCCAAGTAGATTCAGAGGATCATCAATGGAAGATTGACAGGTTTGAATTGAGAATTGCAAGATCCACACCAGATTCGGTTTCATCTCTACAAGCCATCTCCACCAAGAAAGTTGCAAACAGAAGGGAGTACACCATTAAAGAAGCATTTGGGAGCAAGATCAAGCACTGAATCGAGCTCTACACATCTCCACCATAACCTCTTAACAGGTTCTTTCTCATCACCATTCTCTCAAGTTATGTAGTTTTAACTAGTTTTATAGGTCTAGAATTGATGCATTAGGTTAAATGATGAAGTTCTGAGAGTTATGGCACGATCCATGGTAATCGATAGCAGGTCCATGAAACTTTAATCTTCAAGAATTGACTGGTGTGTTGGCTTTAGTTATCAAGAACTAGCTTAGAATGGTTAGGGTATTGTGTAGAATAACTGTACGCCATTAGATTCAAGGATTATGGAAGGATGACATCAGGTGCATATGGTTGAATCATGATCTTGCAAGATTCTGTTGGGATCATCTAGAGAGAATCAGAGGAAAATATGCGTATAGTCTTGTTCCTCTTGATCAGTAGAGCAGTTTTCGTTTTGGAATCGTGGCATTTCATCCACTGAGCAGAGAGAACGAAGAGAGGAAAGGTCTGTGCATGGAGGGGGTCTCATGAAACCCTAGGTGGCTGAAGGTAGGAGATGTAATCTCCACCGTTGAAGTGTTTTGAAATGTTGGACTTTGTCATTTGATCGCACGGTCCTCATTCGCCCAGAAAACGGAGGGAAATTTTGAATGTGAAAACGCAGTCGTTTCACTTAAGCAACGCGTGTGGGCTTTAGTCCCTTTCCTATCCGCACCCCCCTTTTAGTTGGCCCAAATGAAGTGAACTGCGCGCCTGTTCTATTCACACCCCTCCCTCATTTTCTTTATTTTATATTTTTTTATTTTGTTTTACATTTTTTATGAACTTTAAAAATCCATAAGTAATTGGTAAATAATGTTTTTTTACTCATTCTTTTTTCTATGTTTAGATCATAATGTGTAGAAAAATATAAAAATAAAAATGAAATTTTATTTTTAATGTAGAATTATTAATGGTATTTTCTTTTAAATAGTGTATTTTCTTTCTTTTAGTTGATACCTTATCTTGCAAGAATTGTTTTAGAACCTTCCCTTTGGTTTTTTGATTCATTCTTTTTTGTGTAATTAGATATTGAACCCTAGTTTCATGTAGGATTTATCCCTTGATTTTAGAAATTAAATTTGATGTAGTTTGATTGTTAGACATTTAGGTGCTCTAATTAGGGTTTTAGGTTGTGTAGGTAGACTTCAACATTTTATTTTTGGGATTTATAGGCCAAATTAGTGTATGGGGAATATATGGGTTAAGGGTAAGTATGTATAGAACCCCCTAGAATTTTATTAGAATATTGCATGGTGTTTTAGTATTTTTCATTGATTTTTGAATGTATGGATAGTATGTGTGTTGCTTAAAGGCATAAGTTGTATTATTGTGTTTTTTTTCCTTCTCTTTTGAGTGTGTGAGCTTTGAAGATTGAGTTGAAGACCTTGTGGATCATCATGGAAGCTTTGAAGACCTTGCAGAGGAGTTTATCATAGCTTTTGTTTGTTTTGTTTATAGGTTGATAGGTGCATAGGCAGAGCCCTAGATAGAATACTTTGTTCAATAAACAAGGAGTGTCTTGTTCACCTCCTTTCTTCTCTGTGACATAGAGTCCCTTAAGGGTATTCACCTCTCTCCTTTGGAGGGATTAGTGACCTTGCCCCATAAGGTAGAACTTTGAGAGAGCCTTTCCTTTGATGTTAAGTCCTCAATGGCATCCTTTGGAAGTCAGTGAGTACTGTAACATCCCCCACCTCATCTTGTTGACTGAATCTTGTTTGCTGGAGCATTTGAGCCCTTGAAGATAGAAGCTGAAGCTTTGAAGAGGATGATTCCTTGAAGATTGTTGAAGTCTGAAGACTCTGTGAAAATCAAATTGATGCCTGAAGATCCCTGAAGATAGTGAAGCCTGAAGGTAGAGCTGATCAAAGGAGCTGAAGCTCAAGGGAGAAGATGAGTTGATACTCATGTTGTAGGGTTGATACCTGGAAAGCAAGTGATCTCTGAAGTCTGAAGACTGGGTTGTTGGTAGAGGAGCTGAGGCCTTCTTCTGTTTTCTTTGATGTATTGTGTGTTTTGTCTGATTTGTCTGTTGCATTAGACTAAGCCCATTTAGAATAAGTTCAGTCTAAGAGCATGAGTGCATCTGATTGTATTGTTACTGCCTGGCTTTGCTTGCGGGTATTCGGTAGAGCCCAGCTCCCTTGCCCATGTGTTTATTTTGCTTGATAGCATGATTTCCTTTTCTGTCTGTATGAGTACAATTTACTGTTTTTGCTTGATAGCATGTTGTTTATTTCAGTATGATTACTGTTATTTCATGACTGGCTTGAGGTCGAGACGAGCTTGTGGAGGCTGAAGCCCCGCACACATTTCCTCCCTCACTTTCATTGCATGCATTTTACTGTTAAAGCTGATGCTTTTGTCTGTTTTGGTGTATCATTGACATGATCCCTTAGGACTCTCATTTCCTCTGATGAGGATCTGATGATAGACTTTTAGGTTGAAACCTATGCATGACAACATCTAGGAGTTCCCTGTTCAAATCTCAACCATAGGATGAATCCATGGCATGACAACAATAGGACTTGATAGTCTCCCTCCTAGTTGGGCCTGTTCTCTTCTCATCTCGAAGCAGTTTAAGATACAGTAATCATGAATGATTTCTTTCGTACGTTACGAGCCTTAAGCTATCTGAGAAAGGATTGTGGGAGAGTTTCTTTTCCACAGTCTGAATGTTTAGTATGGTACCCTTCGGGTGACATGCGACGCATTCACTCTCAGGTCATAGTCTCTAGTGCGGTTGAAATCGCAAACACAATAAAAAACACTTCTTTTAGGAGATAACCCGTAGTTTCCCGAACTACGTTTGCTCTGATCTTTCATACCAGATGAAAGTACGTAGGCATAGGACGCGACGTCCTAGCGAGCAACCTTCCCCATCTTCCCCCGTAGTTAGCCGAACTACGTTGACTCTGATTTCTCGTTCCAGACGGGAATACGTAGGCATAAAGTGCGACGCTTTGCCGAGTCATTTTTCTTTTCTTTTTCAGCCAGCCTTGATAGGTAGATAGATTATAACCAACCCGTCCAAGTAAACAAACAAGCGAGGATCCCGTCGAGTACGACGGACGTGAGGGGTGCTAATACCTTCCCCTTGCGTAACCGACTCCCAAACCCAGACAATGGTTGCGACGACCTTGTCTTACCCTTTTTCGTCAGGTTTTTCCGATCGTTTCCTTTCCCGCTCTGAGGGATAAATAACAAAAGGTGGCGACTCTTCTGTCATGCCGGCACCTTATTTTCGCGCAAGCGACAGCTGGCGACTCTGCTGGGGACTTACGATGGTTCCCTATGCGAGTCTCGCCTTGGATTTCCTTCCTAGCTGTCTGGGACCGTCCCCAGCAGCTGGCGACTCTGCTGGGGACTCCAACGGTTCCCTGCGAGTCAATCCTATCGTTTTTATGTTTGCTTGTTGGGTTGCGTTTATTTACCGCATTTTTACTTCTCGCACTTTATTTCCCGCATTTTATGTTCCAGTATAATATGATTATTTGTGCTGTTGTGGGATGGGAGTTCTGATTGAGTGAGAAGCCAGACCCAGGCTTGAGTGCACCATAGACTTAGAGTGGAAATTAGTGGGCGCGTGCTTGCTTTGCAGGCACTAGTGTCTCATGAAATCCACGCTCAGACGAGGTTCATCCGGTTGGCTTCACTTTCAACCCTTTGGGTTGAGACGGTTGCTGGTTTGGTGGATTGTCGACTCTGGGGACCGATCATTTGTGATTCAGCTAAGTGAGGCCTCTTCAGGACTTGATGATGCCACTCCTTCTGGGAATCGTATCATCGGTTTTGAAAGTCTGTGACGCTGATGAACGCATAGGATGCCGTACCTTGAGCCAGTCTAGGTTCATACCTGTGAGGGGGACTGGGTTTATTGCAGGAAACTTAGGCCTTCAGACTACCTGGTTTTCTTGACAGTGAATCAGTTATGTTGGGTTCTCAGTTGCAGACATGTTCTTGATAGAGCAAGAGGTTTTTGATCAGAGGATTTTATCATCGGGTGTTCGTCTGTTCTTGATAGAGCAGACTTTGATCAGTGTATTATCGTCAGTGGTTTGTTCTGGATGGAGAAGATTTTGAGTGAGGTCTGAAGACCTCATCGGCAGATGTTATTTGTTCTTGATAGGGCAGATTTTGAGTGAGGTCTGAAGATCTCATCAGCAGCTGTGTGTTTGTTCTTGGTAGGGCAGATTTTGGTTTGGGGTCTGAAGACTTCAACAGATGTTCCTTGATCTTGCACTCGGGGTCCTTATTATCAGTCACTTACTCTTGCCAGAACAGAATTTTGATCTCAGTCCCACCAGATGGTTATTCTCAGCAGATCACATTAGTGGTCTTACACCGGGGTTTACTTCTCATCAGTGACTGTTGATACCGAATCTCCACAGCAGCCACCTGGATATATTGTTGCATGCCTGCATTTTGCATTAGTTTGCGCATTCATCTGCATTCCATTAACGTGTGTCTGTGTTGCAGGTACAGTTTCCCCGATCCCGGATTTCTCGTCTTCTGCAGTTATTATGGCCTCTCTCAGGAAGACTGTTGCGTATAAGTTCCCGACCCCCGATGTGTCGAAGCTGACTGGTTTGATAGCCCTGGCAGGGGATTCTGTGAAGGATAGGTTCAGGAAGTCTTATGGCAGGTTGCTTAGTCTGGTTTGCAAACCTTCTACGTCCGAGTTGAATGGGTTACATGCTCTTCTGCAGTTTTATGACCCTCCCTTGAGGTGTTTCACTTTTCATGACTTCGTTCTCGCGCCGACATTGGAAGAGTATGCTGATATGCTGGGTGTGCCTATCAAAGGGCAGATGCCCTTTGTCCACATGAATGTTGAGCCTGATCTGGTTAGCTTGGCTTCCTCACTCCATTTGAGCGCTTCTGAGTTAGTGGTAACGAGTTGGAACAAGGTCCCAGGGTTCTCTCTGCAGTTTCTGATAGCTAAGGCTCAGCAGTGTGCCGAGGACAAATGTTGGGACGCCTTCAGCGCCATCCTTGCTTTATGCATATATGGCATCATCCTATTTCCCAGCATGCCGGATTTCGTAGACTTTGATGCATTCCATATCTTCGCCTCAGGGAATCCAGTCCCTACTCTGATCGGAGATGTTTACCATTCAGTGCATTACAAGAATGAGAACCGGAGAGGAAATAATGTTTCATGCTGCGTACCGTTGTTGTACAAGTGGTTTGATAGTCATTTGCCCAAGAGGGGTTCTTCTGTCTTGTCTGCAGCCACAACTGAGTGGCCTGAGCGTCTGATGAGCTTGTCGGCAGAAGACATTGTTTGGTTCGTTGACAGAGGCAGGTTAGGCACCGAGATGATCTTCAGTTGTAGCGGGTTTCCTAACGTACCTCTGATAGGTAGGAAGGGTTGCATCAACTATAACCCATCGTTGCTAGTTTGTCAGTTTGCATATGCTTTGAGGACTCCACCGAAGGAAGAAGAGGTACGGGAATCTCTGTACCTCACGGGTATTCTAGAGGGGGATTTGTTGTCCAAGCTTCAGTATGCATGGAACAATATCAGCACGAGAGGAAAGCCCTTGTTGGGGAAGAGCAATAACCAAGCTTACCCTCCTTATTCAGATTGGATCAGAGCCAGAGCCAGCGCTATAGGGATGCCATTCCCTCATGTCAGACCGGAGAGTCCTCCACCAGTCGAAGAGCCTACCACTGTGTCCATTCATCAGCACAACCAGGTATTAGCTGAGCGTGATGAGCTGAAGAGGGCAAATGCAGAATTAGAGAAGGAGTTAGCTCAGCTTCGAAGTGAAAGGAACGAAGCCGTGCATGCTCTCAAAAAGCAAATAGAGACGGTGAGCCAGCTGAGTGCGGACTTGGCAAAGCAGATTGCTGATCGGGAACGCTTAGGTCAAGACTTCAGAGCTGCTAATGATGTGCTGGCTACGAAGAAGACGCATTTGGAGGAAGCATATCGGAGAATATCTAAGTTCGACCAGCATTGGAAGACTTCCATGGCCACCAGGAAGGAGCGAGAAGACAAGCTGATGCTGCAGATTTCTAAGCTAGAGACCGAAGTGAAGGACAGTGAGCGGAGGTTTGATGAAGAGACCGCCCGTAGGTACTCCGCTGAGGCCCGTCTCAACAAAGCCATTGCTAGCCTGAAGGAGCATAAGCTGATGTTTGAGTCTAAGAAGCGGAAGCTGGAGGATTGCTTCGGCGAAGGCGCTTGGGAGAGTTCAGTTCAGGGACTTCAGCATACTATCAGGCAGAGGGAACTACTCGTCGAGGGGTTGCTCACTTCGCCAGATCATTCAGAGACAAAGGAGTTATTAGCAGAGTATCGTGCCCGTGGCCATACTTGACTAGTTATATCCCTGTTATTTTTGATTTTTGATGTATGCTGGCCATCACCAGACTTGTTGGCTGAGGTCATGCTGTTGATTTGTGCTCGCTGATACTGTGTACTGCCTTGACAGGCCTTTCCATATATATATATGAGATTGATGTTTCCATGATTGGGCTCGAATTTCTTCTTCCTCTTGTTATTATCAACACCGTCACTAAGGCACTAGGATCGGGGAAAAATCTCCCACGCACACAGGCACACGCATGCATCTGCATGAAGCATATTTGCATGGTGTATATCTTATTGCTTTTCCTAACCTTTATTACTTGCAGGTTTTTCAGGTCCCGAGTTGCTTTCGATCTCCAGCATTGATCAAAGACTCATCCACCGCTACTCGACTCGCGCTAATCAGACGAGAATCATGGACCAGGTACAGTCAGATGTTCAAGAGCTCCGTGAGCGGATGGATCGTTTTATGGAGCTGATGCAGGTGGTCGCGAATGGTCAAGATCAGCTTCGTACTCTGGTTCAACCTCTGATCTCCAGGGTTGACAGTAATGGCATACTTCATGGAGGGGCCGTGCCTACTCCTCCTCCAGGGGATACTCCACAGAACGTTGTTCCTGCTGCCGGGGGCAACGGCAGTGCTAACGGCAATCTGATGACTAATCTCGGACTCAACGCGGCCGGCGCCGTAAATGGTAGTTTGGGAGCCAATGTTAACATAGGGCCGGTCAACGGTAATGCTGGTGCAGGAAATCTGGTGGTGCCTCAACCGTGGCTGGAGGACCATCAGGATGACATATTCTCTCAGAGAGGCGTAGAGGCAGAGTTGAATGCTGAAGCTCGACTCAGGTTTAAGGCGCTGGAAGACAAGATGAGAAGTATAGAAAATCAGAACACATTGGGCGTTGACATGTCCAACCTCGGGTTGATTGCTGACTTTAAAGTACCCCACAAGTTCAAGGTGCCTACCTTTGAGAAGTATAAGGGCACCACTTGCCCCCGGGTCCACCTCCGATCTTATTATAGAAAGATGTCCGCTTATTCTGACGATGAGAAGTTGCTGATGCACTTCTTTCAGGATAGTCTTTCTGGTCCGTCACTCGAATGGTATATGGGTTTGGAGCCCGCTACTGTGCGCACCTGGAAAGATCTTGCAGAAGCATTTGTTCTCCACTATCAATACAACAGCGACTTGGCTCCCAACCGAGTTCAGCTCCAGAATCTCTCACAGCGGAACAATGAAAGCTTCAAAGAATACGCCCAGCGGTGGCGTGAATTGGCTGCTCGGGTTCAACCGCCGATGGTTGAACGTGAGTTGGTGCAAATGTTCGTGGCTACCCTTCCTGGAATCTATTATGAAAAGCTGGTCAGTGGCATGTCGGGAACATTCTCGGCTCTTATCACTTTGGGCGAGCATGTTGAGAACGGTATAAAGATCGGAAAAATTCAGGGCGAATCATCCTCAGCTGGAGGAGGTAGCAAGAAACCCTATACTGGCAAGCGTCGAGAGGGAGATGCCAGTGCTGTCACTAATGCTAGGAGAAAGGGCAAGGGCCCTCAGCCTCAGATTGCTAGCATAAACATTCCAGCTGCTCCACCGCAGCCGCAGCAGCAGCAACCTCAGCAGCAGAATAATCAGGGGTATAAAAGATATCAGAATCGGGCTCCCCTGTCAAGCCGTCAGTTTGATACTCCACCTATGTCATATGCACAGCTTTTGCCAACGTTGCTCCAGCTCCAATTAGTTCAAAAGAGGACGTTGGCTCCCTTAACAGGGGCACCACCACCAGGGTATGACGCCAGTGCTACTTGTGAATTCCATACTGGGGCACCTGGCCATACGATTGAGAATTGTAAAGCTTTTAAGCACAAAGTCCAGGACTTGGTGGACGCCAAGGTTATCAACTTTTCTGACAACGTGCCCAACGTCACCAAAAATCCAATGCCTCATCATAAGGGGGGCGGAGTGAATGCTGTTATCACTGAGGAGAATTCAGACTTGCTGACCGATGTCAAGGATTTGAAGACGCCGTTGAGTTTTGTCAAGGCTAAGCTGCTGAAGAAGGGTTTCTTTCCTGGATGTGGAGAATTATGTATGGCTTGTGCTACACTTCCTGACGGATGTGAGCAGCTGATCAAAGGTATCCGGAGTCTGATGTCCGAGGGTATTCTGCAATTCAGCCGGAGCGTTGAGAGTACATCAGGGGAAGTTGTGCTGAAGCAGGCAGACGAAGTTGCTACCATTACCATTCCTCGCCACCCTATTACCATTTATGCGCCTCGTCCTCCTACCATCACCATCACCAGGGCCGGGCCAATCCCATTCGAGAGTACTAATGCCGTTCCATGGCATTATGGCGCCGAAGTTTATTGTAATGGTCAGAAGATAGAGCTTGAGCCGTTCGGATCAACTATGCAGAATCTTACCGAGGTCAGTGGTATCACTAGGAGCGGCAGAGTATTTGCGCCAGCGGAGGTTGCAGCAGAGAAAGTGGTCCAGGCTGACGCTGTGGATAAGGGAAAAGGTAAAGCTGTTGAAGAGGTCCCTGCAGGGGCAGAGAAGGACTTGCTGGTTAAAGATGCTGAAGAGTTCATGCGACTAATCAAGAGAAGTGACTACAAAATTGTAGATCATCTTCATCAGACTCCGTCAAAGATCTCGATTCTTAACCTGTTGCTGTGCTCTGAGGCGCACCGCAACGCGTTACTGAAGGTATTGAATGCTGCATACGTGCCGCAGGAGATATCAGTAAATCAACTCGAGGAAGTAGTAGCCCATGTTAATGCTGGTAACGGGCTGGGATTTACCGATCTGGAGCTGACTCCTAAGGGAAGAGATCACAACAGCGCCTTGCACGTCTCAATAGAGTGCAGAGGCACGATTATGTCACATGTCCTGGTGGATACGGGTTCCTCGCTTAATGTGCTTCCGAAGAAGGCACTGATGAAGTTGGATACCCGTGGACTGCTGTGCACGCCCAGTGATCTGGTCGTGAAAGCCTTTGACGGAACCAAGCGCCACGTCTTCGGAGAATTGACCCTGCCAATTCAGGTTGGTCCAGAGACGTTCAATGCGGTTTTCTATATCATGGATATCATGCCCGCCTATAGTTGCCTCTTAGGTCGGCCATGGATCCATTCTGCTGGTGCCGTAACATCCACGCTGCATCAGAAGCTTAAATATGCTATTGGGGGCAGCATAGTGACAGTCTGTGGAGAAGAGGACATCATGGTAAGCCACCTGTCGTCCTTTAAATACGTGGAAATGGATGGTGAGATCCATGAGACTCTTTGCCAGGCATTTGAAACCGTCAGGGTGAAGGAGGTGGCTCCTGTCGTCGCAGAGAGGCAAGAGTTGAACCTCTCCTCGTTTAAGGAAGCTAGGGCCGTTGTCGAAGCCGGTTCCACCCCAGGATGGGGGCATGTCTTGGATATACCAATCAAACAGGATAAGTTTGGATTGGGATATTCTCCGGGAGCTGAAGCTTCATCCTCTTCTGGCAACTCGTCTCGTGGGAAAGGGCCGATCTTATTCACCAAGGGGGGAGTGATTTTCGAGAGTATCAACGCTGCGTCAGAGGACAGCGGTGACAGCGATTGCGATCTTGACGCCTGGATTCAACCGAGCAAGCCGGGCGAGCGCCTCCACAATTGAACCATCAAGGAGATTATCAAGCTGACAAGTGAAGAGTAATGATTTGCTTTTTACAATCTTTGTACAACCCTATGTCCTGCCCGGGGCATAGTGGTTTTATTGTCAGGGCCTTGTGGGATTATGTGTATGCATTTTGTTAATGAATAAAAGGCGTTTTCTTCGTAATCAAATATTGTGTTCCCTGTTATTCCTGTTTTATGTTTATTTCGAAAAAACATCAAAATGGCAACGAGGTTCGTGCTAACCTGCATATTCCTGCTTTAAACTTAACCCTTGTTATTGCAGGATCCACGTAACAGATGACATCGACTCTGGACCCTCTACGGCTCACTACGACTTTGATTGCCCGATCTATCAAGCCGAGGATGAGATTGATGAAGACGAAGACCTCCCGGAAGAATTGGCCCGCTTGTTGAGACAAGAGGAGAAGGTCATTCTGCCTCATGAGGAGGATATTGAGATTATAAATCTGGGTTCTGAGGAGCTCGTCAGAAATGTCAGAGTGGGGGCTGCGCTGCAGAGTGATGTCAAGCATAGACTGGTCGAGATGCTTCGAGAGTATAGTGACGTCTTTGCTTGGTCATATGAGGATATGCCCGGACTTGACACTGATATCGTGGTTCATCGCTTGCCGTTGCGAGAGGATTGCCCTCCAGTCAAGCAGAAGCTCAGGAGGACGAGACCAGACATGGCTGTAAAAATCAAAGAAGAGGTCCAGAAGCAGTTGGACGCAGGATTTCTAGCCGTTACCACTTACCCTCCGTGGGTCGCCAACATAGTGCCTGTACCGAAGAAGGACGGTAAGGTACGCATGTGCGTCGATTATCGGGATTTGAATAGGGCGAGCCCTAAGGATGATTTCCCGTTGCCTCATATCGATGTGTTGGTCGACAATACAGCCCAGTTTTCCATGTTTTTGTTCATGGATGGCTTCTCCGGTTACAATCAGATTAAGATGGCACCGGAGGACATGGAGAAAACGACGTTCATTACCCCCTGGGGAACATTTTGCTATAAGGTAATGCCCTTCGGTCTGAAGAATGCAGGGGCCACTTACCAACGAGCAATGGTTACTTTGTTTCATGATATGATTCATCATGAGATCGAGGTCTATGTTGATGACATGATTGCAAAGTCCCAAACGGAGGAAGAGCATCTGGTCAATTTGTTGAAGCTGTTTGAAAGGCTTAGGAAGTTCAGGTTGAGGCTGAATCCTAACAAATGCACTTTTGGAGTGCGGTCCGGAAAGTTATTGGGGTTTATCGTTAGTGAACGAGGGATTGAAGTTGATCCTGCAAAAATAAAAGCTATCCAAGAAATGCCAGCGCCGAAAACAGAAAGAGAAGTTCGTGGTTTCTTGGGCCGAATAAACTACATTGCAAGGTTTATCTCTCAGCTCACGGCCACTTGTGAACCGATGTTCAAGCTTTTGAAGAAAGATCAGGCGATTACTTGGAATGAGGATTGCCAGAAGGCATTCGACAAAATAAAGCAGTATCTTCAAGAACCTCCAATCTTGATACCCCCAGTGGCTGGACGGCCATTAATCATGTACCTGACGGTTCTGGAGAATAGTATGGGGTGTGTTCTCGGTCAGCACGACGAGACGGGCAGAAAAGAGCATGCCATTTATTATTTGAGTAAAAAGTTCACTGAGTGTGAATCTCGATACTCGATGCTGGAGAAGACGTGTTGTGCATTAGCTTGGGCTGCCAAACGTCTACGACAGTATATGCTCAATCACACCACTATGCTAATTTCGAAGATGGATCCGATCAAGTACGTCTTCGAGAAGCAGGCTCTTTCGGGCAGGATTGCCAGATGGCAAATGGTGTTAACGGAATATGATATTCAGTACGTCTCTCAGAAAGCCATTAAGGGAAGCGTATTGTCTGATTACCTTGCCGAACAGCCAATCGAAGACTACCAGCCGATGAAGTTCGAATTCCCTGACGAGGATATTATGTTTCTCAAAGCGAAGGATTGCGATGAGCCATTGCCCGATGAGGGGCCAGATAGGAAGTCTCAGTGGAAGTTGATATTCGACGGAGCGGTTAATTCCTATGGAAGTGGTATCGGGGCTATCATTACGACTCCTCACGGATCCCACATCCCGTTTACTGCGAGACTGACGTTTCCAGTTACCAACAATGAAGCAGAGTATGAAGCATGTATTATGGGTCTAGAAGAGGCAATTGATTTGAGAATCAAGAATCTAGACGTATATGGTGACTCAGCGCTTGTGATCAATCAGATTAAAGGGGAGTGGGAAACTCGTCAAGCGAACTTGGTGCCGTACATGAATTATGCCAGGAGGCTGCTTCCGTTCTTCGATCGAGTGGAACTCCATCATGTACCCAGGGCTGAAAATCAGATGGCTGATGCCTTAGCCACGTTGGATTCAATGTATAAAGTCAATTTTTGGAATGAGGCTCCAAGAATTGTGCTTTCGCGTCTTGATAGACCGGCATTTGTCTTTGCAATCGAGGATGCCGCCGACGGCAAGCCATGGTTCCACGACATCCAGACCTTCCTTATGACTAAGGAGTATCCTGCGGGTGCGTCTACCCAGGATAAGAAGACTCTGAGGAGGCTGTCTGGAAACTTTTATCTCAATCCTGACGGAGTGTTGTATAAGAGAAGCCACGATCTTGTGCTACTCAGATGTGTAGATGAGAAAGAGGCGAGTATGCTCATGGAAGAAGTCCATGAGGGCACATTTGGTACGCACGCCGGCGGACATGCCATGACGAGAAAGATCCTGAGGGCAGGATATTACTGGCTGACTATGGAGTCGGATTGCTTCAGATTCGCGAAGAAATGTCATAAATGCCAGATTTATGCTGATAAAGTTCATGTGCCGCCATGCCCATTGAATGTCATGTCCTCCCCTTGGCCGTTCTCCATGTGGGGCATCGACATGATAGGCAAGATCGAGCCCACTGCATCCAATGGTCATCGTTTCATTCTAGTAGCCATCGACTACTTCACCAAATGGGTGGAGGCAGCCTCGTACGCTAACGTGACCAAACAGGTGGTAGCTAAATTCATAAAGAGGGACATCATCTGTCGCTATGGAATTCCCGAGCGGATCATTACTGATAATGGTTCGAATTTGAATAACAAGATGATGAAGGAGTTGTGCCAGAGCTTCAAGATTGAACACCACAACTCATCTCCTTACCGGCCAAAGATGAATGGCGTTGTTGAAGCGGCCAACAAGAACATCAAGAAGATTGTTCAGAAGATGGTTGTGACGTACAAAGATTGGCACGAGATGCTGCCGTTTGCCTTGCACGGTTACTGTATGACGGTGCGTACGTCGACCGAGGCAACTCCTTTCTCCTTGGTGTACGGTATGGAAGCTGTCCTGCCGTTAGAAGTGGAGATTCCTTTTTTGCGAGTTTTGGTTGATGTGAAACTCGACGAGGCAGAATGGATTACGAATCGTTTGAACCAACTCAGTCTGATGGACGAGAAGAGGTTAGCGTCGATTGCATTTGGTCGCCTGTACCAAAGCCGAATGAAGAAAGCTTATGATAAGAAGGTGCGCCCTAGAAGCTTTCATACGGGTGATCTCGTCCTGAAGAAGATTCTTCCGCCACACTCCGATCACCGGGGCAAGTGGACTCCGAATTACGAAGGGCCATATGTCGTCAGCAAGGTCTTCTCGGGAGGAGCTTTGTTGTTATCCACGATGGATGGTGAAGATTTTGCATCCCCGGTGAACGCGGACGCAGTTAAAAAATACTTTGCTTGAAAGAGACCCGCTGGACAAAAAAGAAAGAGTCCAGGCAAAAAAGGGGCATCCCGGCGAACCAAAAACAGAATAAAAGGTTCGGGCAAAAATTAGGGATATATTGAAAAAATGTACACCCGCGAAGTCGAAAACCTACACTGGGCGGCTTCGGCAAAAAAGGGTATCCCGGTGAGCTGAAAACCCGTAAAGGGCGGTTCACGCAAAAGTTAGGGATTTGAATAAGCAAATGACTGCGTTCCGCGTGGACTTTCATTGTTTAGTGGTTCGGAGGACCTGAGGGTCGTTTATCTGAATCAATCTCTTCCGAAGCTGAAGCGTCGGAGAAGTATCGAGGTCGAGTGGGTCTTAGAGGGATCAACTCATGGTGTTCGTCTACGCCTCGTTGCCGACATTTGTATATACTGATGTATATTTATGTTTTATTTTTGCGCGGCTTCCTCATTCCAGGAGCTTGCCTCTATTGTAAAACATTTTTGCCCATTCAGGGGTTCATCATCAATAAAATGCATATTATTCAGCAATTCTGCTTGCCCAGTTAGCATTTATCTGTTTTGTTTGCGAATGAAAACGCCGATGTTCTTGATAAAATGCGCATACATAAACTTGCGGGCCTAGGCCCATTGGTTGTTGAAACAATTAATTACCTGAATATTGTCACGAGACAATAACCTGGATAGAACCCTTTGAGGAGGGAATCTTGTCTTGTTTGTTTGTGTTGTTGCAGGTGTAGCACCTTCCAGAGGACATGCCGTGCGCCCCCCGAAGCAGGGCGAGCCCTCCTTCCCCAGCAGAGTTCAGTAGTCTCCTCCGCAGAGTCTGAACGCAGATTAGTGAGCATTGATGTGTCCACCAGGCAGAGAGGATTCTCTTCCCAAAGCAGACGCATCCTGAAGGAGCGTCACCTCATCAGTTGAGTCAAGCACCGAAGAATGATGTCGTTTTTCCCCAGCACCGGGTCACAAGTGCAAATTCCATAGAAGTGTTCGGGTGCCGAGGCTCTTGTGTCCCCAGTAAAGGCTCCAGCGGAATTGAGATTCCCCACCAAAGTTATGCTCTCTCCTGAAGTTGGATGATTCCCTCTTCCCCAGTAGAGTATTGAAGCAGCTGATGTTGTATTCCCTTGCAGAGTTGTACTCGCCCCCGAAGTCAGATGATTCTTTCTTTGAAATCCCTCGTCAGAGTCGCACTCTCCAATAAGGTAGAATGATTTCTCTCCCCGGCTGAGTCCGCAGAAAAGCAGAATCCGTGGAAGTCGATTAGATCATGATTGGTTTTTCCCCAGCGGAGTGTGGAGCAGCTGAAGCTGTTTCCCCACGAAGTGATCATCCCCATAAGAGTTAACCGAGACGGCCACGCAGTTTATTCTCGCGATTGATGTCAGCAAGTCTGGTTTCTCGTAGAGCTTCATCCCCTGCAGTAATCAACTGAATGTTGTTTCCCCTGCAGCAGTCAACCGGAAGATTATTTCCCCAGGCGGAGTCCAATTGATATCGGCGTGCCCACGTTCTCCTCAGCAGGATGACTCCTCTATCTGAGCAGTTCTTTCTCCTTGACAGGAGAATCTCCCCTCGGCATTTATTTTGCTGACGAAGTCGCATCATTGTGCATGACTGCATAGCATTTAACGTTGCATAGCATTGTGCATGATTGCACAGCATTTAGCATAAACGCATATCATTCCCACCGTGTGGGGCAGGGCGCAGAAGCATATGCACCATAAACATGATCTAGGTCATTATCATCCTTGTTTTACAGGTGTTCCACCAAGAGACTAGTTGCTCAGGACGATTCCTGACATTCTCTCCAACAAGGTCACTCTCTTGAGATGATTCCCAGGACCCCGGTGTAATCCTCACGGTCGCTCGCTCAAGATGATTTTGAGATCCCCAACAAAGTCTTCAGTTCGAGATGATTCTCGAATTCCTCAGCAGGGCCGGTTTGCTTAAGATGATTCTTAAGACCTCAGTACAACTTCCCGAGTTGTTTGTTCAGGATAATCCTTGAGCTCCCCAGTAGCGTCCCCAGCAAGAGTTGCCCAGGAAAATTCCAGGGATCCCTAGCAGAGTGAAGTCACCAGAAAGGTTATCGGTTCAGGATGATTCTTGAAGGTGCCCGACGGAGATCTGCTTGTTCAAGACGATTCTTGAAGTTCGTAGCAGCGTGATGTGTCTGCTCCAACAGTGATGTCTAATCTGAAGATTGACTTCGTAAACGCCTGAGGGCGGTATCAGAAGGTTCCTGTGAGTTCAGATGTCCTTGTTGATGAATCAGCGTGTGGCTGAAGACAAGGTTCCAAAGTTTGTAGATATAACAAGATGATCCGTGTTGGCCTGAAGACTAAGTCAGTTGTCCTGAGGTGATGATTGATTGCGATCAAGTGAATAGTGTTTCTTCTGACTGAAGTCGAAGATGTTTCTCCAGCTGAAGCGGAGTTTTGCCTGAAGGCAAAGTGTTTGAATCCCCGTAGAGTCATGAATGGCTCAGGATACCATGTCTCTGGCTGAAGTCATAGATTTCCCAAGCTGAAGCGAAGGTGCCTAAGGGCAAGGTTATCCCCAAGGTCATGAATGACCTAGGATTCATTTTTCGGACTGAAGGCCGAAATATATCCCTGACTGAAGTCACGGATGCTCTATAGCGGAGGTGGAGTTGCCTGAAGGAAGATCTATGCATCCTTGAAGGCCAAGGATGCTTTTTCTAGCTGAAGCTGGAATAGCCGACGGGCAGGGTTTCATCTTTCTTCAGAAGAACTTGAGGATTCTCCAGCGGATCTGGAGTGGCCAGGGGCCAGGGTTTCATATATCTTTAATGTTGAGGTTCTACGGCGGGCAGCGTGCAGCAGTATTCCGATGTTCGTTATGGTTCTGAGGGTGACCCCCAGATCAGAGTGTGCTCGGTTAAGTCTCTCAGTCCCAGCGGAGTAGTTTCAAATACGCAAGTGTACCTTTTGTTCCATTCACCAGGGGTGAACCCCAGGTCAGAATTGTTCAAGGTTGCATCAGTTGTCCGGCGGCGAGGTTGGATGTTTGTTCGACGGCGAGGTGGAACGTTTTGATTTGACGGTGAGGTCAGATCATCATTTGTCTGACGGCGAGGTTGGATGTTTGTTCGACGGCGAGGTTGAACGTTTGGATTTGACGACAAGATCAGATTATATTTTCTCCAGCAGCGAGATTGGATGTTTGTTCGACGGCGAGGTTGAATGTTTGACGGCGAGGTCAGACCCTTTAAATCCCCAGTAAAGATGATGTTTGTACGACAGTGATGTCGAGTGTCTCTAAGAGGATGTTTGTTTCCGACGGCGATGTCAGATTCAGTTTTCCAGCGGCGATGTTGGGCGTGTCAAGGTGATCCAGTCTTCCGACGGCGATGTTAGGTGACGCAGATCCTTTAGTTCTCCAGCGGCAATGCGGGGTATTTTGATAGATTTAGTTCTCCAGCGGCGATGCGGGGTGTTCTGTCAGATGTGTTTCTCCAGCGGCGATGCGGGGTATGTGGATTGTCCGACGGCGATGTCAGATGCAGTTCTCCAGCGGCGATGCGGGGTACTTTGTTCAGAGATGTATTTTCTCCAGCGGCGATGCGGGGTATTTTGTTCATTGTTGTATTTTCTCCAGCGACGATGTTGGATATTTTGGTGATTCAGGTTTAGGTCTCCGGCGGCGATGTTGGGCGCTTGTTTCCCCGAGTTATGGTTGTTCTTGACGGCGATGTCAGATGATTTGGTGTTCCAGCGGCGATGTTGGGCGTTCCTCAGAATCTTGTTTGACGATAATGTCAGGTGGTTTAGTCTTCCAGCGGCGATGTTGGGTGATGTGGTTGTCTGAAGGCAATATCAGAAGAAGTTAACGAGGATAACTGGCGGCGATGTCAGATTAGTATCTCTCCAGCTAGCGGCCGTGCATCTAGCATTGCAATATTCGAAGATTTGTTCCCCGCAGAGTACCGTGTGCTCGTGCAGTTGGCAAATTTTCGGGTTTACCGGTATTCAATCGTCTCACACCTTGATTGGGTGAGAGTCGTTCGCTTCTCACCCAGTCAGGTTCAAGCCGTTTGAATAGGGGCAGCTGTTGCACCCCAAAATTTGACCAACAATTATTTATCCATCTAGTGTTTGAAAGTTGATCTTCAGAGGAATTGGTTGGAACCAAGGTTGTGTGCTTCATAGCTTGAGAGTTGTGGGTGCCCCTCAGATGATTCTGAGACTTTGAGAATGAACTGGATGTTTGGAGAAAGCCTATGAGATGTCTTGATAGCCATCATGAATCCCAGAGAGGTCATTATGCAAGGGTTCAGAAGATTCAACCATGAATGATAGAATTAGGGTTTTGACTGGGCCAACCCTAGATCAGCTGAAGATTTGGAGAAGGTTGAGACCTAATCCAAGGGCCATGAGATCATGGAATGATGTATAGAGATGTTATAAGGATGATTCCTAGACCAACTCATCATGATTGAAGAGTTTGAGAAGTTTTGAGTTAGGGTTTCTGAGGATTGTCAGTGCAAAAACCCTAATTTGATCCCTATTTTCCAGGCAGTTTTAGCTCTAGATGTGATTGATATCTCATCTTCCCCACAACATGAATGTTGTAGAGCTTGTTCTTAGATTTAATTTGAGTGGTGGAAGTCCTTGATAGGAGTTGCAGAGCTCAAGTTATGGTTTTGACAAATTACAGGTCAGCAGAGGTGTGTGAATCTGGGTCCTTGAAAGTCACCCAACTTGCAGACAACTTTTTCCCTAGTAGGATGATTCCTATGATTTCTTGGTCAACATTAATGTTGAAGGGCATATTCTTAGCTTTAATTTGAGTGGTAGAAGTCCTTGATAGGATTTGTGGAACTCAACTTATGATTTGAACAAGACAGGGGTATTTTGGTCATTTGTCAGTTATAGGTCATTTTAGCCAATGCCTAAAACTCCTATTTCCAAGCCTCAAATGGAAAAACTCAAAACATGAAAGTTGTTCAAAATGTGATTTTAAGTCTAGAAAGAAGGTCATAAATTGTTGGAAAAGCTCATAGCATGGATTTGCATGATTGGTCAAAAATGAACTAAACATGGCATATAAGTTTGAAAAGTTGAATTTGAAAATTGGTTTGAGAGATCCACAAAGCCAAAATAGGTCATCCAATATATCATTTTGATTGGAAACACCATTTTGAGAACATTGGTTTAGGTAGAATTTTGATTTAAAGCTTAAAAAATGAGGTTCCTTTGGAAAAATGTTACTTGAAAAAGAAGGCAACTTTGAAAAGGCTTGCACAAGGGAAAGTAAAGGGCTGATTTCATTCATATTACCTCAATATCTCATGCAAGGACATTTTAACACAAAGTTAGAGGTCATAATGCATAGTATGAGATGTTCCATAATATCATCACATGAGAAGTTCCACACTTTCCTAGCACCTTCTAGATGATTCTAGATTGTTCCATGGACTGCTATATATTGTGAGGATCATGATGAGTTCAGGGTTGGCCAAGGTTGGAGGGAGAGTGAGAGAAAAGTGAGGTTTTCATAGTTTCTTCAATCATAAGCAAAAGAGAGATTGTTCATTCTACACCAAGTTTGTTCAATCTTCTCATTCATCCATAATCCATAGTTCACAGTGAGTGTACCCAAGTAGATTCAGAGGATCATCAATGGAAGATTGAAAGGTTTGAATTGAGAATTGCAAGATCCACACCAGATTCGGTTTCATCTCTACAAGCCATCTCCACCAAGAAAGTTGCAAACAGAAGGGAGTACACCATTAAAGAAGCATTTGGGAGCAAGATCAAGCACTGAATCGAGCTCTACACATCTCCACCATAACCTCTTAACAGGTTCTTTCTCATCACCATTCTCTCAAGTTATGTAGTTTTAACTAGTTTTATAGGTCTAGAATTGATGCATTAGGTTAAATGATGAAGTTCTGAGAGTTATGGCACGATCCATGGTAATCGATAGCAGGTCCATGAAACTTTAATCTTCAAGAATTGACTGGTGTGTTGGCTTTAGTTATCAAGAACTAGCTTAGAATGGTTAGGGTATTGTGTAGAATAACTGTACGCCATTAGATTCAAGGATTATGGAAGGATGACATCAGGTGCATATGGTTGAATCATGATCTTGCAAGATTCTGTTGGGATCATCTAGAGAGAATCAGAGGAAAATATGCGTATAGTCTTGTTCCTCTTGATCAGTAGAGCAGTTTTCGTTTTGGAATCGTGGCATTTCATCCACTGAGCAGAGAGAACGAAGAGAGGAAAGGTCTGTGCATGGAGGGGGTCTCATGAAACCCTAGGTGGCTGAAGGTAGGAGATGTAATCTCCACCGTTGAAGTGTTTTGAAATGTTGGACTTTGTCATTTGATCGCACGGTCCTCATTCGCCCAGAAAACGGAGGGAAATTTTGAATGTGAAAACGCAGTCGTTTCACTTAAGCAACGCGTGTGGGCTTTAGTCCCTTTCCTATCCGCACCCCCCTTTTAGTTGGCCCAAATGAAGTGAACTGCGCGCCTGTTCTATTCACACCCCTCCCTCATTTTCTTTATTTTATATTTTTTTATTTTGTTTTACATTTTTTATGAACTTTAAAAATCCATAAGTAATTGGTAAATAATGTTTTTTTACTCATTCTTTTTTCTATGTTTAGATCATAATGTGTAGAAAAATATAAAAATAAAAATGAAATTTTATTTTTAATGTAGAATTATTAATGGTATTTTCTTTTAAATAGTGTATTTTCTTTCTTTTAGTTGATACCTTATCTTGCAAGAATTGTTTTAGAACCTTCCCTTTGGTTTTTTGATTCATTCTTTTTTGTGTAATTAGATATTGAACCCTAGTTTCATGTAGGATTTATCCCTTGATTTTAGAAATTAAATTTGATGTAGTTTGATTGTTAGACATTTAGGTGCTCTAATTAGGGTTTTAGGTTGTGTAGGTAGACTTCAACATTTTATTTTTGGGATTTATAGGCCAAATTAGTGTATGGGGAATATATGGGTTAAGGGTAAGTATGTATAGAACCCCCTAGAATTTTATTAGAATATTGCATGGTGTTTTAGTATTTTTCATTGATTTTTGAATGTATGGATAGTATGTGTGTTGCTTAAAGGCATAAGTTGTATTGTTGTGTTTTCTTTCCTTCTCTTTTGAGTGTGTGAGCTTTGAAGATTGAGTTGAAGACCTTGTGGATCATCATGGAAGCTTTGAAGACCTTGCAGAGGAGTTTAGCATAGCTTTTGTTTGTTTTGTTTATAGGTTGATAGGTGCATAGGCAGAGCCCTAGATAGAATACTTTGTTCAATAAACAAGGAGTGTCTTGTTCACCTCCTTTCTTCTCTGTGACATAGAGTCCCTTAAGGGTATTCACCTCTCTCCTTTGGAGGGATTAGTGACCTTGCCCCATAAGGTAGAACTTTGAGAGAGCCTTTCCTTTGATGTTAAGTCCTCAATGGCATCCTTTGGAAGTCAGTGAGTACTGTAACATCCCCCACCTCATCTTGTTGACTGAATCTTGTTTGCTGGAGCATTTGAGCCCTTGAAGATAGAAGCTGAAGCTTTGAAGAGGATGATTCCTTGAAGATTGTTGAAGTCTGAAGACTCTGTGAAAATCAAATTGATGCCTGAAGATCCCTGAAGATAGTGAAGCCTGAAGGTAGAGCTGATCAAAGGAGCTGAAGCTCAAGGGAGAAGATGAGTTGATACTCATGTTGTAGGGTTGATACCTGGAAAGCAAGTGATCTCTGAAGTCTGAAGACTGGGTTGTTGCTAGAGGAGCTGAGGCCTTCTTCTGTTTTCTTTGATGTATTGTGTGTTTTGTCTGATTTGTCTGTTGCATTAGACTAAGCCCATTTAGAATAAGTTCAGTCTAAGAGCATGAGTGCATCTGATTGTATTGTTACTGCCTGGCTTTGCTTGCGGGTATTCGGTAGAGCCCAGCTCCCTTGCCCATGTATTTATTTTGCTTGATAGCATGATTTCCTTTTCTGTCTGTATGAGTACAATTTACTGTTTTTGCTTGATAGCATGTTGTTTATTTCAGTATGATTACTGTTATTTCATGACTGGCTTGAGGTCGAGACGAGCTTGTGGAGGCTGAAGCCCCGCACACATTTCCTCCCTCACTTGCATTGCATGCATTTTACTGTTAAAGCTGATGCTTTTGTCTGTTTTGGTGTATCATTGACATGATCCCTTAGGACTCTCATTTCCTCTGATGAGGATCTGATGATAGACTTTTAGGTTGAAACCTATGCATGACAACATCTAGGAGTTCCCTGTTCAAATCTCAACCATAGGATGAATCCATGGCATGACAACAATAGGACTTGATAGTCTCCCTCCTAGTTGGGCCTGTTCTCTTCTCATCTCGAAGCAGTTTAAGATACAGTAATCATGAATGATTTCTTTCGTACGTTACGAGCCTTAAGCTATCTGAGAAAGGATTGTGGGAGAGTTTCTTTTCCACAGTCTGAATGTTTAGTATGGTACCCTTCGGGTGACATGCGACGCATTCACTCTCAGGTCATAGTCTCTAGTGCGGTTGAAATCGCAAACACAATAAAAAACACTTCTTTTAGGAGATAACCCGTAGTTTCCCGAACTACGTTTGCTCTGATCTTTCATACCAGATGAAAGTACGTAGGCATAGGACGCGACGTCCTAGCGAGCAACCTTCCCCATCTTCCCCCGTAGTTAGCCGAACTACGTTGACTCTGATTTCTCGTTCCAGACGGGAATACGTAGGCATAAAGTGCGACGCTTTGCCGAGTCATTTTTCTTTTCTTTTTCAGCCAGCCTTGATAGGTAGATAGATTATAACCAACCCGTCCAAGTAAACAAACAAGCGAGGATCCCGTCGAGTACGACGGACGTGAGGGGTGCTAATACCTTCCCCTTGCGTAACCGACTCCCGAACCCAGACAATGGTTGCGACGACCTTGTCTTACCCTTTTTCGTCAGGTTTTTCCGATCGTTTCCTTTCCCGCTCTGAGGGATAAATAACGAAAGGTGGCGACTCTTCTGTCATGCCGACACCTTATTTTCGCGCAAGCGACAGTATTATATCATCATTATGCATCACAAGTCCTCATATTACATCACACATCAACATGTTATACTCATCAAAATGCAACACGTCAACCACTCAATGCATACGAACAATAAGGCACAAGACAACACAACAAAACAAAGGAAAAGAAAAGAAATGAAAAAGAAAATAAATAAAACTACTGCTCCTGCTCGCTTAGTGCTCACCTGGGTTTCTCCTGGAAAAGAAGGGGCGAATCTCTCCTTCATACCAAATCCAGGAGCACCCATATTTCACCCTCTTCTCGCTTTCACACTCACCTGGCGATTCCGCCCGGCGACACGGGGAACTCGCCCAACAAAAAGTGGCGAACCTGCAACTTCTCTGTTGCGATTCTGCAGTAGTTCATCCCTAATTCTCCTTGTGATTCTAGCACCAATCATTCTAAAATTACTCATAATTCATAATACTATCAACACAATAACATAACACATCATAATAGGTTTCATACATACCAATCTCATACAAATTAAAACCCCAATTTTATCACAATCTCGTCATGTTTACCCAAACTTCCGAACTAACTACATATATCTACCCTTATATCAATTATAATGACAAGTGATACTCCTCGTACCTTAAACAATTCAATTTCCAATCCTCTTCTTGAGTTCTTCTGGAATTGCTCTGAGCCCTAGCCTCTTCTTTTACTTTTTCTCAGATTCGTTCTCCAAAACACGATTGTTCAGAATGAATTCCTCACTTCCGTATTTTCCTTTATGTCACTCTTACCCCTTGGACCCTTAATATGATTTCCCCACTTTATCCTCGCTTATTCCACCCAACATTACCATCTTACCCTCAGTGTTCCCTTCATATTATTTAAAATAATAACAATAATTTAAATAAGATTATTCACATTATTCCACTATTATTATTATCAAAATAATTCTAATTAATCATCCGTTTCTAGTTATCCTCAACACCCTATTAACATCAATAATACCTCCCAACACAAATCATCAGACTTCAAAATATTTCACCAAATTCACCGAAATCACGAATATTTTTAATAAATCAATTAAATAAATATTATAATTATTTTGGGGCATTACAAGATCCCCTTCTTACTTCTTAATTAATCACAGTCCGAGTTGATAAATCCAAGCTTTTGAGTTTGACATTAATTTTAGTAAAACTAACTTGACAACAAGGTGTTGGACAAGATGTCCGAACATGAAGAACAAACTGAAGAACAAGATGTTGGACAAGATGTCCTATCATGATGATTTGACATCTTTGTCTGTTACTTTGTAGTTTTGATACTGCTAATTTAATTCCAGATTTCAGAATATTGTGGGAATATTTGTTTATCCTATGTGGAGTTTAAGATTGAGAAATCAGAGATTTTGTTTGAATTTGAAGATGTTGTTTTCTAAGTGTGAAGAAATTTTAGGAAACTTTGGATTGAAGAAACTATTCTTAAGGAGAATAAGTTGTAGATTTTGTGTAACAGAATTGCTGCATTTTTGAAGCCCAAATCCATTCTAGCTTATGGTTATAAATATGATGGATTTAACCTAATCAAAGTGTGGAAAATACATTGTTTCTTAGTGAAATTTAGGGTTTGTGTATTTTTGAGCCTCTCTTGTATTTTGTTGATACTAGGGCTAGACTGTTTGCATTGAGTTGTAATTTCTGTCACTGTTGTGATTAAAAGGGAATTGAGAAGGGTCTCAAACCTAGGAGAGTCTTAGGTAGAAATTAAGCATGGGTAGTGATTAAGTGATAAGTTATAAACCATAGGTTGTTTAGCTTAGAATTAATACTATCTAATGGATTTCATTCCTGGCTTGGTATCCCCCAGACGTAGGTATTGTTGTACACCAAACTGAGTTAACAATTATTGTGTGTTCCTTTACTTTCTGCAATTTTATTGTGCTCCTTCTTGTCATTGTATTTAAAGCAGATATCAAGTGTCTCGACATCTCTTATGACATCTGAGATCTGCATACCAGAACTTCAATTGGTATCAAAGCAGACATCCTACTCTGTATCTGGGTGAGATTCAGAGAAGTTACTTTCTGATGCAATGGACAAGGAAGGAGGAATATTGAACAGACCATCCATCCTTGATGGATCCAATTATGAATATTGGAAAATATGCATGGTGGCCTTTATTAAATCCATGGATGGTAAAGCTTGGAAATCTGTGGTCAAAGGATGAGATCCACCAAAGGCTAAAGATAAGGAAGGTAAGATTACTAATATGATAAAGCATGAGGTAGACTGGGATGATGAAGATGACAAGCTAGCTCAGGGTAATTCCAAAGCATTGAATTCCTTATTCAATGGAGTGGATAAGAACATTTTCAGATTGATAAAGAATTATACTATTACCAAAGATGCTTGGGAGATTTTGAAGACTGCTCATGAAGGAACCTCTAGGGTGAAATCATTATGACTTCAACTTCTTACAACCAAGTTTGAGAACTTGAAGATGAAAAAGGATGAAAGTATTCAAGACTCTCACATGAACATTGTTGATATAACTAATACTTCAAGTGATATAAGATAAAATATTCTAGAAGCTAAGTTGGTCAAAAAATCCTAAGATCTCTTCCAAAGAAATTTGACATGAAGGTGACTACCATTGAAGAAGCCCAAGATATAAACACCATGAAGGTGGATGAACTCATGGGATCTCTTCAGACTTTTGAATTGGCAATCAGTGAGAAATATGAAAAGAAAAAAAGCATAACCTTGGTGTCTAATCAAGGTGAATGTGATCAAAATTCTAATGAAGAATTGTCTAAGGTTGTTGTGCTTCTTGAAAAATAGTATAACCAACTGTTGAAAAAGATAGATGGGAAGTCAAGATCAAATGTTAAGACTCAATCATTCGACATCAATAGAATGAAGGATTTTGGAAGAAGAACCAACAATGATAAGAAATATAAAAAAAGGCAAGGGAATCCAATGCTATGAATGCAAAGGGTTTGGACATACAAAAGCTGAGGGTCCTACCTTTCTCAAGAAAGAGAAGAAATTATTGTCTACATCTTGGTCTGGAGATGATTCTTCAAGTGAAGGAGAATATGCTAAACAGGTTTCTGCTCTTATTGGAGTATATGATTCTGATAAAGAATCAGATGATGAAGAACTCACTTTTGATGACCTACTGCCTTGTATAAGGAGATGAGCGTCAGAAGTGCAGAAGTATGTCAACGAAAGGATAAAGTTACTTGTGGACTCATCTAGAAGGATAAAGTTGTATTTCTCAACTCCAAACTTTACAATATGACTAAATATGTAAGAATTCTCAATAGCAGTTTTGATGTGCTGGATGAAATTCTTCAATCAGTAAGGAATGCTAGAAATGTTAAAGGGCTTGGTTATAATGATCTAGTTGAGAATAAAGGAAAAGGGTCTGCCATGAATTTTGCTTAACCCAATAGAAAGATGTCAATTAAGATGTCCCAACATCAACAAATACATCAGAAGAATTCCTCAGGAAGAAAGAACCAAGACTAGAAATGTCATCATTATGGTAAGGTTGGCCACATAAAACCTTACTGCTACGAGCTACATGGTTATCCCAAATCTGTGACTCAATCCAGAAGGAAAGAGGTCACTGTTAAAACAAAGAAGAAGTGGATTCCCAATAATGGCACTGTTAGTATCATAGCACACACCCTCTAAGAGCTTCTGCTAGAGATGGCAGGTATTTTGATAGTGGTTTTTTAAGACACATGACTGGTGTCAAGAAATTTTGTATGGATATTAAACCACATTCCACTAGCTATGTCACCTTTGGAGATAGATCAAAAGGTGAAATAAAGGGTGTTAGGAAGCTGGACTATAATGGGCAGCCTAGTCTTGATAAGGTGTTATTTGTCAAAGGGCTGACTACTAATATGATAAGTATTAGTTAACTATGTGACCAAGGTCTCAACGTTAACTTTACTAAATCTAAGTGTCTGATAACAAATGATAAAGATGAAGTTATCATGAAGGGATCCAGATCTAAGGATAATTGTTACTTGTGGACGCCTCTAGAAGCAAAGTGTTCCTCCATCTGCTTGATGTCAAAAGAAGATGAGGTGAAGATGTGGCATCAGAAACTTGGACACTTATACTTGAAGGGAATGAAGGAAGTATTGACAAAGGAATCTGTCAGAGGTACTCCTAATCTGAAAATTGATGAAGGAAGAGTCTGTGGTGAATGTCAAATTGAAAAGCAGACAAGGATGTCACATAAGAAGCTTCAACATCTGATCACTTCAAAAATTCTGGAGCTACTTAATATGGGCTTGATGAGACCTATGCAGGTTGAAAGTCTTAGAGCAAAGACATGTGCTTATGTTGTGGTTGATGACTTCTCAAGATTCACCTGGGTGAATTTCATCAAAGAGAAGTCTGAGGTGTTTGAAGTGTTCAAAGAACTTTGTCAAAAACTTCAAAGAGGGAAGGATTGTGGCATAGTTAGAATTAGAAGTGACCATGGGAAGGAATTTGAAAACAACAAGTTTGATGATTTATGTTCCTCTGGAGGAATTAGTCATGATTTCTCTTCATCCATCACTTCTTAACAGAATGGTGTGGTTGAGAGAAAGAATAGGACAATTCAAGAATGTGTAAGGGTCATGCCTCATGCCAAGAAACCTTCATATCATTTTTAGGCTGAAGCCATGAATAGTTCTTGTTATATCCTGAATAGAGTAACCATCATATCTAGGACATCTGCTACTTTATATGAGCTATGGAAAGGAAGAAAGTCAATTGCGAAGTACTTTCATGTCTTTGGAAGCAAATGTTACATTTTGGCTGACCGTGAGCAAAGTGTTGCACCCTAAAATTTGCTCAACCTTATTCACTTGGTTTATGTTTCAATATTATTAGCATTTGCATATAGAGTCATGTACATAGCCTAACCATCTGCATAGCATAAGCATAGCAAGTCATCCAACAGGGGACCAATCATTATTCTCATCTCTAGAGGCCTATCAAGAGGTTATTATCCTGATTCAATCTCATTCAAGTCATCAGAAAAGAATTTGGAAGTTGGGGAAGTCAGTGGATCAAGCATTGAATCTATCTCCTAACTGAGGGTATCTGAGGATCAACAAAGTAAGTTGTGGGCTGTGAATGGAGCATGGAGAGTATGTGGGCATCATGGGAGACTTGGAGAGTCATTTGGAGAAGGATACAAGTCATTGGTGTAGTCATAAGAGTTGGGGATGAAGACAGTCAACTAGGGTTTCATCTGGGTCAACCCTGGGTCAACCCTAGGTCAAAGGATTGATTGAAAGGCATTAAGGTCTATTGGAGAGATGTGGGGTTCATCATTTGACATGTAAAAGAGGATATGGTGATATGCCAAGAAGAAATCAAGAGAAATCAAGGAGAAGAGGAGTTTCTAAATTAGGGTTTCTGTGTAAAATCCCCTAATTTAGGTCAAATTTCCAAGCAAGATAAGTAAATATTCAAGCTTCAAATGGATCCTTGGCCAACATGAAACTTGTAGAGGATCTCAAGACCTTTAATTTGAGTGGTAGAAGACATTGAGGAGATTTATAGAACTCAAGTTATGGTCCTTGCAAGTTATAGGTCATCTGAGGTATCTGAAATTTTGTCTGTGAAAGTGACTTGACTTCCAAGCTATTTTTACCCCTCAAGGAGATTTCAAATGAATTTATGGTCAACATAAGAGTTGTTCCTAATTGTCTTAGATTTCTAGAATGGTATAGTATGCCTTAATATGATTTGTGGAACTCTACTTATGGTCTTGGCAAGTAAAGGGTATTTTGGTCATTTGAGAATTACAGGTCATTTCAACCTATGCCCAAAACTCATACAAGGAAGCTTCAAATGGAAAACTTTACAACATCAAACTTGTTACAAATGACATTTTGAGTCTATAAAAGTGACCATGAGAGATTGGAAAGATTCATAGCACAAGGTTTCAAAATTGTTGGATTTAATGAATAAAAATGGACTTAAAAATGAGATTTTTCATATTTTGGCCAAATGAGGTGAAATTATAGGTCATTTTGAATGGAAAGATCATTTTGAGAACATTGGCTAAAGTAGAATTTTGAGCTTGGTTCACATTTTGAGAGTTATTCAAGGTTACTTGTAATGGAAGATACATAAACCAAATCCAAGGGAAATTGTGCATGGGAAGTTTCTCCAAGGTTCTAGGAGTTTCCATTCTCATCTATATATTGCATTAAGGGACTCCATGCCATGGTTGGTGAATCATTGTGATCAAAACACAAGTTATACACAATTCTTCCATTTTTGCAAAATCTCTAAAACTTCATCAAACTTTCATCAAATTCCATTTTTCTTGATTTGATCATCATCAATATCATCCATAGATCACAATCCACACAAGCCTTTGGTAGATTGGAGTAGAACTCGTGCCACACACTTCCATCATCCAAGAAGCAAGAAACTTGGAATTGCAAGATCCAAGAGGTTTGAGTCCAATTCCTTGCATACAGAAGTCAAGAATAAGCTCACTGATCAAGTTCAGATCATTACAAGCATCAGATCCAAGGAGTTCCATAGTTGTTTTCACCATTTTGCACCAGGTTAGTTTCTCTTCGAATTGGCTGAATTAGCTAGAATCATAGATAGTTATTAGGTTAGAACGGTTAAGCATAGTTAGGTGACTGATTTTGGTGAGTTTGGAGAGGTTTCATGAGGATTGGCCATGGAGTGCATAAACTGTTAGAGCTTGTAACATCAAGAATATGGCACGAGAATCTTAGGTTTGTAGCTTAATTTGTTCAGCATGAAATGTAGATTAGGCTAGGGTAAAGATTGGCAAGGATTGGAAGATTTGATCACAGGTGAAAATGGTGGTTTACAACTGTTACACCTATCGGGTTTGTTTCTTGAGTGAGTTTCAGAAGGAGATAATGGTATGGTTGTGTAGAGGGAAAGAAGTAGGTCACTTTTGGTCTTTGAATCGTGTGAATTCATGGAGAATTGAGGGAGAACCAAGCTGTGGAAGGTGCGTGCATGGAGGGAGATTTCTGAAACCCTAGGGTTTCTAAGGTTGAAGACGAAGTGAGAGCCACACGATCAGGGTTTTGACCTTGACTTTGGGACTGATCCAATGGCCCTGATTTAAAATGAAAACGGAGGGAGATGTAAACGCCTATACGCAGCGTTTCATTTATTTTGCCAGACTGGGCTCCAAAACTCATTGCTATTCGTACCCCCAAACCAAGGCCCATTTCCATTTTAATTGAAATAATTGATATTTGCACCGTTTTAGTTTTTTTAATTTTTGTCATATATTCTGATGGTGTTGGGCCCCAGACGCGCTTGCTATGCGCGCCCCCAGTCTGGGCCCAGTTTGTTGTTTTAACTGAATTAACCTACTTTTTGCACCCCTTTCCATTTAATTCATTTCATTTTATTTCAAAAAATATTAATTCTTTAAAAAATCATAATAAATCAAAAAATGCATATTTTCCATTGGTTCTTTTTGCATTATTTTCTTAATTTGGTCAAGAAAATTATCATCCAAAAAAATTAATAATTCATTTCATTTTCTTATTTTTGGTATATTTTCCTTTTAATTAGGTGTAAGTAATATTTTGTTTAGTACATGAATTTGATAATTTTTGTTCTAATAGATGCTTTAATATTTTTCACCCATTCTTTTTAGGTTGATTAGTAGATAAGATTAGCTTGTACATAAAATTTAGTTCACATTTTTAAGACTCAATTTTAGGTGTTTAGTTTAGGTGTGAATAACATGAACAAAATTAGGGTTTAATTGATGACTTAGGTGAATTAGATCATTTCCCTTAGGACTTAAATGTTGAATACTTTAGATATGGGACTATAGGGACTACGGGTAGTTATTAAATCCCTTAGAAAAATCAGGATTCCCCTACTGCTATTAATATACTGTCTATCTTTGATTGATTGGTGTGGTGTGCCCTCTGGGGATTATTGTTTGCCTGTATGGGCATTGGGATTGCCTGGGAATTGGGAGAGCTGAAGACCTGAGATGATGAAGCCATTGGAGATCCAGAGCTTGAAGACCAACTTCCAGAGTTGATGAGGAGATTCCTGCTAGCAGCTGTTGAGGAGATTAGGGTTTAGGAGCTAGGCAGAGCTCTAGATTAGAAAGCTTGACTCTCAAACATGGAAGGTTTTGACTGCCTCCATTCCTCTCTGTGATGCAGAGTCTCTCTAAGACACTCACCCCCTTCCTTTGGAAGGCTTGGTGCTACTGTATAAGGGATAGAACTCTTGAGAGAAAACATCTTATGTGTTAGTAGCAGTTGGTTTGCCACCCTTGGTGGTCAACTAAGTGCTTAACACCCAACTCACTCTTGTGATTGATCCCTCATCCTGGAGGTTAGGACTTGAAGAAAAGCCATTGCAGATGGAAGATTGATGATCAAGACCTTGCTTGAAGGCTGTGGAGATGGGGATTGATGTTTGCTGAAGCTTGTAGCTGATTGGAGATGACTTGAAGATAGGTGTTGATGCATAGCTGCTGGTGCTGTTTATTTTTGCTGTATTTCATTTCTGATGTATTGATTGGTTTTCCTGACTGTATTGTTTGCTGTTTAACCTGTTGGGTTGAGAGTGAATTCTGTTCACTTTTGCCTATTGTTTTCTAGGTTCGAGGTTGAGTGGGACTCCCTTGCCTCGCTTGTATTGTTGCATCCATGCATTTTACTGCTTTACTGTATATATCTGCTATTGTTTCTGTTTCCGTCTATTCCCTTAGGATCTCTGTTTCTCTCTGTGCAAGAGAGGAGCATGATAGACACTAGGTCTTAACCCATGCATGATAACAGTAGGTTAGTTTGATTCCCTTTGCAACCGTAGGTTAGAGTTCCATCTCTTCTTTCTCAAAACAAACAGAAAAATACAATAAAATTTCAAACACAATAAAAGACACTTCTTCCGTAAAAGAATGTGAACTCATCAAGACGTCATTTTTGTCCGCTTGGACTGTTAATCAGAAAAACCTTTTTCAGAAGGAATAAAAAACAACCAAGACAAGCTTGTGTCGTACGTGGCCCGAACTACGTTTGCTCTGATCTTTCATGCTGTATGAAAGTACGTAGGCATAGGATGCGATATCCTAGCGAGCAACCTTCCCCTCCTTTCCAGTAGGTAGGCGAACTACGTTGACTCTGATTTCTCGTTCCAGACGGGAATACGTAGGCATAAAGTGCGATACTTTGCCGAGTCATTTTATTTTCATTTTATTTCCTTTTAACCCCTGACCTTTAGTTTAGATAGAATAACAATCCATACCCAAAAACAAGCGTGGATCCCATCGAGTACGACGGACATGAGGGGTGCTAATACCTTCCCCTTGCGTAACCGACTCCCGAATCCAGGTTTTGGTTGCGACGACCATACCTTTCCCGTGTTGTGCGAGGTTTACTCTGAGAGTTTCCTTTCCCTCCCGTGGGATAAATAACGCACGGTGGCGACTCTTCTGTTCAGCCGGCGCCGATTTTCGCAGTAGTGACAGTTGGCGACTCTGCTGGGGATCCAACGTCCCCTGGCTGCTAAGGACTGCGATAGTTCTCATGCATTTGGGATCCAACGTCCCTTAAGAGAGTCAATCCTAACGCTTGTTTTCCCGTCGAGGATTTTGTATGGATTTATATTTCTGACCTTTATTTTCAGCATTATATATATTGATTATTATTGCTGTATTGGGGTGTGACGGGTGTTCTGATATTGAGTGAGAAGCCGGACCTGGGCTTGAGTGCACCTAGACTTAGAGTAGAGATTAGTGGGCGCGCACGTGCTTTGCATGTCCTAGTGTCCCGCGAAATCTACACTCAGACGAGGTTCTTCTGGTTGGCCTCCTGTCCTGCCCTTTGGGTGGCTTGGGTTGCTGGTTAGTTGGATTGTCGACTCTGGGGACCGATCATTTAGAAGTTGGCTAAGTGAGGCCTCTTCAGGATTTGGTGATGCCACTCCTTCTGGGAATCGTATCACCAACCCTGAAAGTCTGTGACGCCGACGACCGCATAGGATGCCATACCTTTGTCAGTTACTAGGACATTCACCGGTGATTTGGAGGGGGAGTTATTAGCCAAGCTGCAGCATGCCTGGACGCGTATTAACCGAAGAGGGAAGCCGCTGTTAGGGAAGAATGACTGTCAGGCCTATGCACCTTACAGAGTTTGGATCCAGGAGAGAGCAAGTCAGTTACAGATGCCATTTCCAGATGCACCAGTCCTTGTTCCTATTCCGGTAACAGAACCAACTACTGTTTCTCGGGAACCCTACGAGCAAGTTGTGAAAGAAAAGGAAGCCTTGATGAAGATCAACGAAGGGTTAGAGCAGGAGTTAGCTCAGATACGCAGTGAGAAAAACAAGGTCGTGCATGCTTTCCAACAGCAGATTGAGCTAATGAACAGACTAGGGGCTGAGTTGACTGAGGAGAGGAAGAAGCGCGAACGTCTGGGGCAAGAGTTCAGAAGCTCCCACGACATGCTCGAATCCAAAAAGAAAGCGCTCGACGCCGCACACCGAGAGATCTCTTCTTGCAATAAGACTTGGAATGCTACGCTCACCAACAATAAGAAGAGGGAGGATAAGTTGAAGCAGCAAATTTCTGACCTCGAAGAGCAGTTGAAGTCCAGCATCAAGAAGTGTGAAGAAGAAGTGATGACCCAGTATAGTCTCCAGAACGCACTGAACAAGGCCATCAAAGGCAGAGATGAAGCTGTGTCTCAGAAGCGTAAGCTAGAGGATCGCTTCGGAGAATGGGCATGGGAGGAAACTGCTGAAGACGTGCGACGTGTTCTCAAGAGAAGAAACCAACTTGTTGAAGGGATGCTTGCTCGACCAAGTCATCCGGAGACCAAGAAGTTGCTAGAAGAGTACCAGACTTATGGGAGGGTTTGATCATTTCATGTAGTAACTTGTATGCTTTATTTGCATAGTGCTGACCATCACCAGGATTGTTGGTTGAGGTCATGCCTTCTTATTGTACTCTCAGTGATATTGTACTCTGGGCTTATTGGTTTCTCTGCAATATACGAGGCTTTCTGTGATTCAACTCCGATCTTTGTATTACTAGCACTGTCACTGCACCAGCACCTTCACACTAGAATCGGGGAATGAATTTCCCTAATGCACAGACACACATTGCACTGCATTCATATTCATATTGCATTACAGGTAATCTTTGGATGGTGTCTTATTTCCTGCTCTGTACCAGGTACTTTTCAGGATTGCAGATCAGCCCCCGCACCGTTATTCCACTCGCACCAACTGTCGAAGAATCATGGATCAAATGCAGAACGAGATGAAAGATGTGCGCGAGAAGCTAGCTCTCTTTATGCAGACCATGGAAGCTATTGCAAAAGGTCAGGAGAATTTGCAAGCCATGGTCCAACCTCTGTTGGCCTGAAATGCTGGTCAAGGTAACGAGGATCATCGGTCTGTGCTAGTCGATACTGTTCATGGAGACGGCACTCCCACGCCAGTGGCTCCACCTGCAGTCAATATACCTGCTGCTAATGTCAACAACGCTACCGCGGCTGGGAACGGTAACGTCGGAGTGGGGAACGAGACTGCTGTCCCTAACGTTGGGCTTGGTGATGTCAACTTGGGGGATAATATGGGAGGCAACGGCTTTGGCAATGCTGGATTCGGGTTCAACGATCAAGGATTCGATAACGCTGGGAAATATGGTTTCAATTCTCAAGGCTTTGGGCAAGATGGTTATGGTGTGGCCAATCAGGGTTACAGAGGTTTCGGAAATGGAAACGGCGCTGGGTTAATGGCTTTTGGACCTGCTGGAGGTGTTCAGGGATACGGCAACAGAGGCCGAGGCCCGGTGATGAATCAGATTAGAGCTGGTCGCAATAATGAATATGATGGGTATGGAGCTGGGAATGGTATGTGGCAAGAAGATCAGCAGGAGGACGCTTTCTCCGGCGGGGGCTTTGAAGGGCCGATGGATAACTCCCAGAAGATCAGAATGCTAGAAGAGCAGATGAGGGGAGTCCTGAACCAAAGTGTTGTGGGCTTGGACATGGCAACAATGGGTCTGGTACCTGGCTTGAGGGTGCCAATCAAATTCAAAGCTCCTACGTTTGATAAGTATAAAGGGGACACCTGTCCGAAAGTGCACGTGCGGGCCTATTACATAAAGATGTCTGCATACTCAACTGATGAGAGAATGCTAATGCATTTCTTTCAAGATAGTTTGTCGGGACCTTCCCTAGAGTGGTATATGGGATTGGAGCCAACTAATATCAGGACATGGAAGCAATTGGCAGAAGCATTTGTAGCTCACTACAAGTATAACAGCGACTTGGCGCCCAATCGGGTCCAATTGACAGGGCTGTCTCAGAAGAAGGGGGAGAGCTTTAAAGAGTACGCGCAAAGGTGGCGCGATATGGCTGCCAGGGTCCGTCCTCCTTTAGAAGACAAGGAAATGAACGACATGTTCATCGGCACGTTCACAGGCATGTTTTATGACAAGTTGTTTCACGCATCTTTGGCTAGTTTCTCAGATTTGATTCTGATGGGAGAAAAGATTGAAAACAACATTAAGCAAGGCAGGTTCCAGGCTGAGGAATCAACTGCATCTGGCAGTAATAGGAAGGCTTTTGGTGGGCGCCGCCAGGGCGAGGCAAGCGCAGTATTTGGAGGCCGAGGCCGAGGCCGAGGCAGGGGTCGAAACCAATATCATCAGCCGCAGCAGGTGGCGAGTGTTACTATTCCATATCAACAACAACCGTTTCAGCAGCAGCCAATGCAGCAACAGCAGCAGCAGCAGCAGCCACAGCAGGGGGCACAGCAGGCTCAGCGAAGATTCCAGAGTGGTAAACCAAGAAGAGTGTTTGAGAAGCCTCCCTCAACGTATGCTGATTTGTTGCAGACATTGTTAGGATTGAACCTGGTAGAGAAGAGAACTTTGGCACCTATAACGGGAACTCCTCCGTATGGTTATGATGCAAGCAGGCATTATGAGTTTCACTCTGGGGCTCCGGGCCACGATATAGAGGATTGCCATGCTTTTAAGCATGTTGTGCAGGATCTTTTGGACAATAAGACTATCAATTTCGGAACGGCAGGTCCGAATATAGTGCAGAAACCCATGCCTAATCATGGGGTAAACGCCATTCTGGCTGAGGAAGGGTTGAATCTGGTTATGAATGTCGACGATTTAAAGACGCCGCTGAGCGAGATAAAAAGCAGATTGTTGCAAGGGGGTGTTTATCCAGGGTGTGACGAGTATTGCTTAGAATGCTGGACCCTAGCTGGGGGGTGTGATGATTTGAAGAAAGGCATTCAGGCTTTAATTGATGGAGGCACATTGCAGTTTGACCGAGCAGCAACTGAAGAGCCTGCAGGGGCAGTAGCAGATGATCAGAATGATGTGGCCACTGTAACGATTCCTCGGAAGACAATCACTATTGCAGCACCGGTCCAGCGACCACCGATCACCATAACTAAGGCCGGACCGATCCCGTACGAGAACACGAAAGCAGTCCCATGGTCATATGGGTTGGAGGTGTATTGTGACGGGATAAAGATTGATGTTAATAAGCAGCCAGCCGAGACTGTAGATAACGTTGTTGGGTCAGGAGGTATGACAAGGAGTGGTAGGATCTTTATATCACCTGAAGTGGAGGCCGAAAGACTAGCAAAAGGAAAAGGGAAGATGGTTGAGAATGTCCCAGTGCAAGCAGGCGAAAAAGCATCGGCATCAAAGGATGTAGAAGAGTTCATGCGCTTAATTCGAAAAAGTGATTATAAGATTGTGGAGCATCTGCAACAAACGCCATCCAAGATATCTATCCTGTCGCTGCTACTATGTTCTGAAGCTCACAGAAATGCTTTGCTGAAAGTCCTGGATACTTCCTTCGTACCCCAAGACGTCTCCGTGAATCAGCTGGAAGGAGTGTTGGCACATGTGAATGCCGGCCACAGCTTGGGCTTTACCGACTTTGATTTGACCCCGAAAGGGAGAGATCATAATATGGCGCTGCACATATCTGTCGAGTGTAGAGGATCAGTAATGTCGCATGTATTGGTCGACACCGGATCGTCTTTGAATGTGCTGCCCAAGAAGGCGATGATGAAGCTAGATGTCAGGGGAATCCTGTGCACGCCCAGTGACTTGGTAGTCAGAGCGTTCGATGGCACGCGAAGAACAGTCTTTGGATCGATAACATTGCCTCTACAGGTGGGGCCGGAGGTGTTTGCGACGGAATTTTATATCATGGATATACAGCCCGCATATAGCTGCCTGCTCGGAAGACCCTGGATTCACGGGGCTGGGGCAGTCACGTCTACCCTGCATCAGAAGTTGAAATATATGGTCGGAGACAGCGTAGTCACCGTATGCGGAGAAGAAGACATCCTGGTCAGCCATCTATCATCATTTAAATATGTGGAGGTCGATGGAGAGATCCACGAAACACCCTGCCAGGCATTCGAAGGGTTGCGTATCAAGGACAAAGGTCCCGGGCCGAGCAAAGTGTCGGAGATAGCCGTCTCGTCGTATAAAGAAGCTCAAGCTCTAGTGGAGGCAGGAGAAGCGAAGGGCTGGGGCAAAGTGCTGGATATCCCTGTGAAGATGGACCGGTTCGGGCTGGGGTACCAACCGTCGTCGTCAGCACCCGCTGTGGGGCCACCCCGTTTCAGAGGGCCAATAACCATCTTTGCCAGTGGAGTATGTCATGAAACCATCAATGCTGCTTCGGAGTCTGACGAAGGAGACAGCGACTGTGATATGGATGCCTGGATTCAGCCAAGCACGCCAGGACAGGGACTGTGCAACTGGTCTATTCAGGAGCTTGTTCCTGTGACTCTTAAACAGTAATGCTTTGCTTTATTAATTGTTGAATAATCTGATGTGTTGCCCGAGGCATCGTGATTTGCTTAGGGCTGTGTTGTTATGAACATTGCGTATTAATCATTAAATAAATGGCGTTTTTTCATGTGCAAATACTGTAATCTCTGTCTTTCCTGTTTTATATTTTTCAATAAAATGGCAACGTGATTATTCGCTTTATACGCATTTTGAAGCACTTAACCATTCCTTTTGCAGGATAACATTTTCAGATGACATCCTTGAACCACCTATGACTCGTCCCGACTTTGAGCACCCGGTATTTCAGGCCGAAGAAGAGGTGGTCGAAGATAGCGACGTTCCTGAAGAACTGTCTTGGTTGGTGAAGCAAGAGGAAAGGGCCATTCTGCCTCACGAAGAGGTCATCGAAATTATCAACTTAGGGTCGAAATGGGTTGAGAAGAATATTCGTATCGGAGCCGCACTGCAGGGCGATATCAAGCGAAGACTGGTTGAAATGCTCCAAGAGTATAGTGATGTATTCGCTTGGTCATATGAAGATATGCCAGGGCTCGATACAGATATGGTTGTGCACCGTCTGCCACTGAAAGAAGAATGCCCGCCGGTCAAACAAAAGCTTCGCAGAACTCGACCAGATATGGCAGTGAAGATCAAAGAGGAAGTTCAAAAACAGTGGGACGCTGCTTTCCTGGCTGTGACAAAATATCCCTCATGGGTTGCTAACATCATACCAGTGCCAAAGAAAGATGGCAAGGTTCGAATGTGCGTGGATTATAGAGATTTGAATAAAGCAAGCCCAAAAGACGATTTTCCGCTTCCTCATATTGACGTGCTAGTAGATAATACTGCTCAATACTCCGTATTTTCCTTCATGGATGGCTTTTCAGGCTATAATCAGATTAAAATGGCGCCAGAGGACATGGAGAAGACTACTTTCATAACGCCTTGGGGAACATTTTGCTACAAAGTGATGCCCTTTGGCTTGAAGAATGCTGGGGCAACATATCAGCGTGCGATGACGACTCTTTTTCATGATATGATGCATAAAGAGATCGAAGTTTATGTTGACGATATGATTGCCAAATCCCAGACGGAGGAAGAGCATCTGGTGAATCTGCTGAAGTTATTTAAAAGGCTTAGGAAGTTCAGGCTGAGACTGAACCCTAACAAATGCACCTTCGGGGTGAGATCGGGTAAGCTGCTGGGGTTTATCGTAAGCAAAAGAGGAATAGAGGTCGATCCTGCTAAAATAAAAGCGATACAAGAAATGCCGACGCCTAAAACAGAGAAGGAGGTGCGCGGGTTTTTAGGGAGGTTGAACTACATCGCTTGGTTCATATCTCACCTAACTGCCACGTGTGAACCATTATTCAAGTTATTGAAGAAAGATCAAGCTATAACGTGGAACGAAAATTGTCAAAAGGCGTTCGATAAAATAAAGCAGTATTTGTAGGAGCCTCCTATTTTGATACCCCCAGTGGCAGGTAGACCCTTGATTATGTATTTGACAGTTCTTGAGGGAAGCATGGGTTGTGTTCTCGGTCAGCACGACGAGACAGGAAGAAAAGAGCATGCGATCTACTACTTGAGTAAGAAATTTACAGATTGTGAATCTCGATACTCAATGCTTGAGAAAACTTGTTGCGCGCTAGCCTGGGCCGCCAAGCGTTTGAGACAATACATGCTGAATCATACAACCATGCTCATCTCGAAGATGGATCCTATCAAATATGTATTCGAAAAGCAGGCATTGTCAGGAAGAATTGCCCGTTGGCAGATGGTCTTGACTGAATATGACATCCAATATGTCTCGCAAAAGGCTATAAAGGGGAGTGTGCTGTCTGAGTATCTGGCGGAGTAGCCTATTGAAGATTACCAATCGATGAGGTTTGATTTTCCTGACGAGGATATCATGTACCTAAATATGAAAGATTGTGAAGAGCCGTTGCCAGACGAAGGACCAGAATTGGGTTCCAAATGGAAGATGATATTTGACGGAGCTGTGAATGCTTACGGTAGCGGAATAGGGGCAATCATCACTACGCCGCACGGGTCGCACATCCCGTTTACCGCCCGATTGACCTTTGCCGTTACCAATAATGAGGCCGAATACGAAGCTTGTATAATGGGGCTTGAAGAAGCCATTGATTTGCGAATCAATAATTTAGACGTATACGGAGACTCAGCTCTGGTGGTGAATCAAATAAAAGGGGAATGGGAGACACGTCAGCCCAATTTGATACATTACATGAATTATGCAAGGAGATTGTTGCCTTTCTTTGACAAAGTTGAATTGCATCACATACCGCGGGCAGAGAATCAAATGGCTGACGCTCTCGCCACTTTGTCTTCCATGTACAAAGTCAACTTCTGGAACGAGGCTCCCAGAATCATTATCTCTCGGCTTGACAGACCAGCTTTCGTGTTTGCTATTGACGAAGCATCCGACGACAAACCATGGTATTTTGACATCCTTAATTTCCTGAAGAACAAAGAGTATCCGGCTGGGGCATCCAGTCAAGATCAGAAGACTCTCAGGAGGTTAGCGGGTAATTTCTATTTGAATCCAGATGGTGTCTTGTACAGAAGAAACCACGACTTGGTACTGTTGCGTTGTGTAGACGAAAAAGAGGCAAAGCTGCTCATGGAGGAAATACACGAAGGTACCTTTGGTACGCATGCTGGTGGGCATGCTATGACGAGAAAGCTGCTGCGGGCCGGTTATTTTTGGCTGACTATGGAAACTGATTGTTTCAAGTTTGCGAGAAAGTGCCACAAGTGCCAAATCTACGCTGATAAGATCCATGTGCCTCCGAGTCCTCTGAATGTGATGTCATCGCCGTGGCCATTCTCGATGTGGGGAATCGATATGATTGGAAAGATCGAGCCGACGGCTTCTAATGGGCACAGGTTCATTCTAGTAGCAATCGATTATTTCACCAAGTGGGTAGAGGCGGCGTCTTACGCGAATGTAACTAAGCAGGTGGTAGCCAGATTCATCAAGAGAGATATCATTTGCCGATATGGGATCCCCGAGCGGATAATCACGGACAACGGTTTAAACCTGAACAACAAAATGATGAAGGAGCTCTGTCAGAATTTCAAGATCGAACATCACAACTCCTCCCCTTACCGACCCAAGATGAATGGCGCTGTCGAGGCGGCCAATAAGAATATCAAGAAGATCGTTCAGAAGATGGTGGTGACCTATAAGGATTGGCATGAGATGCTACCTTTCGCTTTGCACGGTTATCGTACGACGGTACGCACATCAACCGGGGCAACCCCGTTCTCGTTAGTATACGGAATGGAAGCGGTATTACCATTGGAAGTTGAGATCCCTTCTCTGAGGGTATTGCGAGACGTTCAGCTAGACGAGGCAGAATGGGTGAAAGACAGGTTGAACCAATTGAGTTTGATGGACGAGAAGAGGCTAGCTTCTCTAGCATACGGTCGTTTGTACCAGAACCGAATGAAGAAGGCATATGACAAGAAGATACATCTGCGAAGCTTTCAGACGGGCGACCTTGTGCTGAAAAGGATTCTCCCGCCGCAGGCAGATCACAGGGGCAAGTGGACCCCCAACTACGAAGGGCCGTACGTTGTCAGGAAAGTCTTTTCAGGAGGGGCGTTATTGTTGTCCACTATGGACGGTGAAGACTTCACGTCACCTGTGAATTCGGACGCAGTAAAAAAATACTTTGCTTAAAATAGACCCGCTGGACAGAAAAAAAGAGAGTCCAGGCAAAAATGGGGCATCCTGGCGAACCAAAAACAGAATGAAAGGTTCGGGCAAAAGTTAGGGATAAAATTGAAAAAATGTACACCCGCGAAGTTGAAAACCTACACTGGGCGGCTTCGGCAAAAAGGGGTATCCCGGTGAACTGAAAACCCGTAAAGGGCGGTTCACGTAAAAGTTAGGGATTTGAAAAGCAAATGACTGCGGTCCGAATTTGATACTGCGGAGAGCAACAATGCGGGAGAATACCTGGGGGGTCGATTATCAGATACGACCTCTTCGGAAGTGTGAATACCGGGAAAGCATTAGAGTCGGGCGAGTCATAGGAGGATCAGTTTGTGGTGTTCGTCTGCATCCCGTTGCCGACATGTGTACAAAATTTAATTTGTCAAAATATTTATGCTTCTTGTGCATACTTGTATATCTGCTTTGCGTAGCTTCCTCTTTTCAGGAGTTACATCCCGTGTACAAAAAAACTCCGCCCATTCAGGGGCCCAATCAATAAAATATGTTATTCAGTACTTGATGCTGATTCTTTACTGTTTTGTGCATGATAAAACGCCTAAGTTTACTGAGACTAGCAGGTGTATAACATCACTGGCCCTTGCCAACGATTGCTAAAGCTTTGAATTAACTGAAAATAACGTCACTAACCTGAATCGATTTAGTTGCATAGGCTTGTCCTGTCTTGTTTGTGTTGTTGCAGGTTTCATAGCCGTACGAAGAAGATGATCAAAAGATTGCAATAACGAAAGACTCGACCCCCACGCGGGTCACGCATGTGCCTCCTGAAGAAGGATCGGATTCCCTAGCTAGTCGTAGCCTATCCAGAAGGCATGCTCCAACAAAGCCATTTATTCTCAGCAGAGTTGGCGATTCCGTGATTGTAGGCTGTGTTCAGACAGTGTGGTGTTCCCCAGAAGGATTCCTTATCTCAAGCAGAGTTGGTTTAGCCTCAGAAGATTAACATTTGTGAGTTGTATTCAGGCAGCTTACCTTTTCCCCGCAGGGTCATTTACTCTCCCCCAGTGGAGTCAGTTAATTTCCCCCAAGAGAATCATCCCATCCCCAGCGGAATTCTCTTTGCAAGTGTTTTCATTCCTCCCAGTGGAGTTAGAAGATTGAGACTCTCCCTGGCAGAGTTGGTGTGGCGCATTGGCATTTATTTTGTCAGAATACTGTGTGATGTCCGTTCACTCTCCTGCAGAAGTCCAATCATATCAGGCGCATCTGCTTTCTCCAGCAGAGTTATGTTCCCCATCAGGGTATTACTTCAATGAGGTGATTGGTATTGAGTTCCCAGTTTCCCAGCTGAGCCGACTTCACTCTTCCAGCATTTATTTTGCTGGAATAATCCTGTAGCGCCTGGCTATCCCCAGCGGAGTTGGCATCATCTTCAGCATTTATTTTGCTGAAGCAGTTTCTGTACCCAGCAGTTCGAGGCTGCATTTGCATTGGCATATAGTGTCATACTTGCATCCACCAAATGAAAAAACGTAGCATTTCCATGTCGATTGGAGCATTGCATCATTGTCAAAAGCATGCATTTTGAAACATAAACCAGGTTGGCTAACCTTTTGGTTTCAAGTACTGTTTCTCTTGCAGGTAGAGAGAGCCCTTGCTCAGGTGAATCAATAAGCATTCGAAGTTTCGGCATGAGACATTCAACGAAGTGTCAGCTTTGGCACTACTCCCCACAGAGTCAGCAGGATAAGTTTCTCTTTGTCCCCAAGCATAGTTACTTATTTTCCCCGCCAGGGTTTCTTGTTGAAGTTTCTCTAGTCCGGCCAGCGGATTGTTTCCTTCAAGGTTGTTGTTACGTCAGCATTAAAAGGTTTCATGAACCAGAATTTCAGAGGCTACCGCCGGTTATCAGAACAGGCGTCCGGAAGTTTGGTTTCCAAATATCCCCAGTAGAGTCAGCCTCAAAGCTGCTGTAACGTCAGTGATAAGAGGTTTGCGGACCAATAGAAGGATGGAGTCCTTACGTGGACAAATCAAGAAGAGAGTTATTCCTAACGTGGAAAGGTGGGTCCTAACGTGGACGATGTAGTCCTAACGTGGACAAGTTTGATCCCTTACATGGAAAGAGTGGGGTCCTTACGTGGACAGATCAAGATAAGATTGTGATTCCTTACGTGGAACAAAGATTGTATTCCTTACGTGGAAAGATTGGAGTCCTTACGTGGACAGAAAAAAGATGTATTCCTTACGGGGAAAGGTGGGTCCCGACATGGACAATGTTATTCCTAACGTGGACAAGAGTTTAGTCCTAACGTGGACAGATCTAGACGAAGTTTATTCCTGACGTGGAAGAGTTTACTCCTAACGTGGACGATTTATTTTTGACGAGAAGGCAGACGAGCCATCCCCAGCAAAGTTGTTGAGGTTTTCCGAATTGACGAAGCAGGCGTCCTGACGTGGGCGAGGTTCTATCTCTGCGATGATAAAATCTTTTTTAAGATGATGAGAAGAATCCCCAGCACGGTCGCACGAGATCAGTGGGTTGCCGTAACAGTCAGATCCAGTCGACGAATGTCGTTACCCAAGCAGGGGCGCAGTTTATTTCTGCGGTTGGCAAATTTCCGGGTTCTTAGTATTCAACCGTCTCGTACCTCGAATGTATGAAGGCTCCGGGCTCTTCACCCAATCGGGTCCAATTCGCTTGAATAGGGGCAGCTGTTGCACCCTAAAATTTGCTCAACCTTATTCACTTGGTTTATGTTTCAATGTTATTAGCATTTGCATATAGAGTCATGTACATAGCCTAACCATCTGCATAGCATAAGCATAGCAAGTCATCCAACAGGGGACCAATCATTATTCTCATCTCTAGAGGCCTATCAAGAGGTTATTATCCTGATTCAATCTCATTCAAGTCATCAGAAAAGAATTTGGAAGTTGGGGAAGTCAGTGGATCAAGCATTGAATCTATCTCCAAACTGAGGGTATCTGAGGATCAACAAAGTAAGTTGTGGGCTGTGAATGGAGCATGGAGAGTATGTGGGCATCATGGGAGACTTGGAGAGTCATTTGGAGAAGGAGACAAGTCATTGGTGTAGTCATAAGAGTTGGGGATGAAGACAGTCAACTAGGGTTTCATCTGGGTCAACCCTGGGTCAACCCTAGGTCAAAGGATTGATTGAAAGGCATTAAGGTCTATTGGAGAGATGTGGGGTTCATCATTTGACATGTATAAGAGGATATGGTGATATGCCAAGAAGAAATCAAGAGAAATCAAGGAGAAGAGGAGTTTCTAAATTAGGGTTTCTGTGTAAAATCCCCTAATTTAGGTCAAATTTCCAAGCAAGATAAGTCAAAATGAAAGCTTCAAATGGATCCTTTGCCAACATGAAAATTGTAGAGGATCTCAAGACCTTTAATTTGAGTGGTAGAAGACATTGAGGAGATTTATAGAACTCAAGTTATGGTCCTTGCAAGTTATAGGTCATCTGAGGTATCTGAAATTTTGTCTGTGAAAGTGACTTGACTTCCAAGCTATTTTTACCCCTCAAGGAGATTTCAAATGAATTTCTGGTCAACATAAGAGTTGTTCCTCATTGTCTTAGCTTTCTAGAATGGTATAGTATGCTTTCATATGATTTGTGGAACTCTACTTATGGTCTTGGCAAGAAAAGGGTATTTTGGTCATTTGAGAATTACAGGTCATTTCAACCTATGCCCAAAACTCATACAAGGAAGCTTCAAATGGAAAACTTTACAACATCAAACTTGTTACAAATGACATTTTGAGTCTAGATAAGTGACCATGAGAGATTGGAAAGATTCATAGCACAAGGTTTCAAAATTGTTGGATTTAATGAATAAAAATGGACTTAAAAATGAGATTTTTTATATTTTGGCCAAATGAGGTGAAATTATAGGTCATTTTGAATGGAAAGATCATTTTGAGAACATTGGCTAAAGTAGAATTTTGAGCTTGGTTCACATTTTGAGAGTTATTCAAGGTTACTTGTAATGGAAGATACATAAACCAAATCCAAGGGAAATTATGCATGGGAAGTTTCTCCAAGGTTCTAGGAGTTTCCATTCTCATCTATATATTGCATTAAGGGACTCCATGCCATGGTTGGTGAATCATTGTGATCAAAACACAAGTTATACACAATTCTTCCATTTTTGCAAAATCTCTAAAACTTCATCAAACTTTCATCAAATTCCATTTTTCTTGATTTGATCATCATCAATATCATCCATAGATCACAATCCACACAAGCCTTTGGTAGATTGGAGCAGAACTCGTGCCACACACTTCCATCATCCAAGAAGCAAGAAACTTGGAATTGCAAGATCCAAGAGGTTTGAGTCCAATTCCTTGCATACAGAAGTCAAGAATAAGCTCACTGATCAAGTTCAGATCATTACAAGCATCAGATCCAAGGAGTTCCATAGCTGTTTTCACCATTTTGCACCAGGTTAGTTTCTCTTCGAATTGGCTGAATTAGCTAGAATCATAGATAGTTATTAGGTTAGAACGGTTAAGCATAGTTAGGTGACTGATTTTGGTGAGTTTGGAGAGGTTTCATGAGGATTGGCCATGGAGTGCATAAACTGTTAGAGCTTGTAACATCAAGAATATGGCACGAGAATCTTAGGTTTGTAGCTTAATTTGTTCAGCATGAAATGTAGATTAGGCTAGGGTAAAGATTGGCAAGGATTGGAAGATTTGATCACAGGTGAAAATGGTGGTTTAAAACTGTTACACCTATCGGGTTTGTTTCTTGAGTGAGTTTCAGAAGGAGATAATGGTATGGTTGTGTAGAGGGAAAGAAGTAGGTCACTTTTGGTCTTTGAATCGTGTGAATTCATGGAGAATTGAGGGAGAACCAAGCTGTGGAAGGTGCGTGCATGGAGGGAGATTTCTGAAACCCTAGGGTTTCTAAGGTTGAAGACGAAGTGAGAGCCACACGATCAGGGTTTTGACCTTGACTTTGGGACTGATCCAATGGCCCTGATTTAAAATGAAAACGGAGGGAGATGTAAACGCCTATACGCAGCGTTTCATTTATTTTGCCAGACTGGGCTCCAAAACTCATTGCTATTCGTACCCCCAAACCAAGGCCCATTTCCATTTTAACTGAAATAATTGATATTTGCACCGTTTTAGTTTTTTTAATTTTTGTCATATATTCTGATGGTGTTGGGCCCCAGACGCGCTTACTATGCACGCCCCCAGTCTGGGCCCAGTTTGTTGTTTTAACTGAATTAACCTACTTTTTGCACCCCTTTCCATTTAATTCATTTCATTTTATTTCAAAAAAATTAATTCTTTAAAAAATCATAATAAATTAAAAAATGCATATTTTCCATTGGTTCTTTTTGCATTATTTTCTTAATTTGGTCAAGAAAATTATCATCCAAAAAAATTAATAATTCATTTCATTTTCTTATTTTTGGTATATTTTCCTTTTAATTAGGTGTAAGTAATATTTTGTTTAGTACATGAATTTGATAATTTTTGTTCTAATAGATGCTTTATTATTTTTCACCCATTCTTTTTAGGTTGATTAGTAGATAAGATTAGCTTGTACATAAAATTTAGTTCACATTTTTAAGACTCAATTTTAGGTGTTTAGTTTAGGTGTGAATAACATGAACAAAATTAGGGTTTAATTGATGACTTAGGTGAATTAGATCATTTCCCTTAGGACTTAAAGATTGAATATTTTAGATATGGGACTATAGGGACTACGGGTAGTTATTACATCCCTTAGAAGAATCAGGATTCCCCTACTGCTATTAATATACTGTCTATCTTTGATTGATTGGTGTCGTGTGCCCTCTGGGGATTATTGTTTGCCTGTATGGGCATTGGGATTGCCTGGGAATTGGGAGAGCTGAAGACCTAAGATGATGAAGCCATTGGAGATCCAGAGCTTGAAGACCAACTTCCAGAGTTGATGAGGAGATTCCTGCTAGCAGCTGTTGAGGAGATTAGGGTTTAGGAGCTAGGCAGAGCTCTAGATTAGAAAGCTTGATTCTCAAACATGGAAGGTTTTGACTGCCTCCATTCCTCTCTGTGATGCAGAGTCTCTCTAAGACACTCACCCCCTTCCTTTGGAAGGCTTGGTGCTACTGTCTAAGGGATAGAACTCTTGAGAGAAAACATCTTATGTGTTAGTAGCAGTTGGTTTGCCACCCTTGGTGGTCAACTAAGTGCTTAACACCCAACTCACTCTTGTGATTGATCCCTCATCCTGGAGGTTAGGACTTGAAGAAAAGCCATTGCAGATGGAAGATTGATGATCAAGACCTTGCTTGAAGGCTGTGGAGATGGGGATTGATGTTTGCTGAAGCTTGTAGCTGATTGGAGATGACTTGAAGATAGGTGTTGATGCAGAGCTGCTGGTGCTGTTTACTTTTGCTGTATTTCATTTCTGATGTATTGATTGGTTTTCCTGACTGTATTGTTTGCTGTTTAACCTGTTGGGTTGAGAGTGAATTCTGTTCACTTTTGCCTATTGTTTTCTAGGTTCGAGGTTGAGTGGGACTCCCTTGCCTCGCTTGTATTGTTGCATCCATGCATTTTACTGCTTTACTGTATATATCTGCTATTGTTTCTGTTTCCGTCTATTCCCTTAGGATCTCTATTTCTCTCTGTGCAAGAGAGGAGCATGATAGACACTAGGTCTTAACCCATGCATGATAATAGTAGGTTAGTTTGATTCCCTTCGCAACCGTAGGTTAGAGTTCCGTCTCTTCTTTCTCAAAACAAACAGAAAAATACAATAAAATTTCAAACACAATAAAAGACACTTCTTCCGTAAAAGAATGTGAACTCATCAAGACGTCATTTTTGTCCGCTTGGACTGTTAATCAGAAAAACCTTTTTCAGAAGGAATAAAAAACAACCAAGACAAGCTTGTGTCGTACGTGGCCCGAACTACGTTTGCTCTGATCTTTCATGCTGTATGAAAGTACGTAGGCATAGGATGCGATATCCTAGCGAGCAACCTTCCCCTCCTTTCCAGTAGGTAGGCGAACTACGTTGACTCTGATTTCTCGTTCCAGACGGGAATACGTAGGCATAAAGTGCGATACTTTGCCGAGTCATTTTATTTTCATTTTATTTCCTTTTAACCCCTGACCTTTAGTTTAGATAGAATAACAATCCATACCCGAAAACAAGCGTGGATCCCGTCGAGTACGACGGACGTGAGGGGTGCTAATACCTTCCCCTTGCGTAACCGACTCCCGAATCCAGGTTTTGGTTGCGACGACCATACCTTTCCCGTGTTGTGCGAGGTTTACTCTGAGCGTTTCCTTTCCCTCCCGTGGGATAAATAACGCACGGTGGCGACTCTTCTGTTCAGCCGGCGCCGATTTTCGCAGTAGTGACACAAAGGAGAAAGATGGATCTTAAAAGTGATGAAGGAATATTTCTGGGATACTCTATAAATAGAAGAGCCTATAAAGTATTCAACTCTAGAACTAAATGATGTGGTTGATGACTCAACTACAAAAGTTGTTGTCACAGATGATATTGGAATATTCTTTCCCATTAGTGATTATCCTGAAGATGTCACAGAAGATGTTGGAACATTGTAATATGTTCCTGAAGATGCTGTAGACTCATGTGTTAATCTTGAACCTACAGAGACTAAGACAGTAGACAAGGGACCGTCCATCAGAATTCAGAAAGATCATCCTAATGATCTTATAATAGGAAATCTTAATGGTGGAAGAATGACCAGATCAAGAGAAGTTGTTACTTGTGCTTACTTTGTCTCAAAATTGGAACCCAAGAATGTTAAGGAGGCCTAAACTGATGAATTTTGGATCAATGTTATGCAAAAGGAACTTGAGCAGTTCAAAAGGCATGAGTTATGGGATCTTATGCCAAGACCTGAAGGGTCAAATGTTATTGGTACAAGATGGGTGTTTATAAACAAGTCCGATGATCAAGGTGTGATCACCGGTGGTATTATCCTGAATGATGCTAAAGTCATGAATTATCCTGAATGATGCTAAAGTCATGAAAAGGGAGTCTCTTTTGACTTTGCATCACAAATTGTTTACTGATGATCATGTTTAAGATGTTAACACATTAAATGTTGTTGCTTATGACGCTGCTGATGAAGATGTTGAGTCAGATAGCGAGGACCTTGAAGAGGAAGAGGATGATGAGGCTACTAAATATGATGTATATTAGTAGTATTCATTTTTTTTGTGGTTAAGTTTTGTAAGGGCTAAATGCCCAGGATATTTTTGGCACTTCATGTGCTTGATCTGTACTTTAATCTCTTATTCTGCTTGTATTAATGTTTGGCTATTTAGTTAGCTAACTACCTTTGTCATATTATGGCTAAGAAGGGAGAGTAATACTAACTTAACTAACCACTGCTAACCACTAGCTGCTGTTGAGGGGGAGAGTGCTAACCACTTGCTATAGAAGAAGGAACTAATTAAAGGGGAGGCTATATTATTTTCGTTGTTGTTCTGATTTTTGCCTCTTACTTTTTGTGTATTTGTATGCAAGGGTTATTTAGTTAGTTTTAGCCAAAATATGCCAAAGGGGGGATTGATAAGTCCAAGCTTTTGAGATTGACATTAATTTTAGTAAAACTAACTTGACAGCAAGATGTTGGATAAGATGTCCTAACATGAAGAACAAACTGAAGAACAAGATGTTTGACAAGATACCCTATCATGATGATTCGACATCTTTGTCTGTTACTTTGCAATTTTGGTACTACTAATTTATTTCCAAATTTTAGAATATTTTGGAAATATTTGTTTATCCTAGGTGGCATTCAAGATTGAGGAATCATAGATTTTATTTAAATTTGAAGATTTCGTTTTCTAAGTTACATTTTAGGAAACTTTGGCTTGAAGAAACTATTCTTGAGAAGAATAAGTTGCAGATTATGTGTAAGAGAATTGCTGAGTTTTTGAAGCCCAACTTCAATCTAGTTTATGGTTATAAATATGATGGATTTAACCTAATCAAAGTGTGGAAAATACATTGTTGCTTAGTGAGTTTTACGGTTTGTGTATTTGTGAGCCTCTCTTGTATCGTGTTAATACTAGAGTTGGACTGTTTGCATTAAGTTGTAATTTTTGTCATTGTTGTGATTGAAAGGGATTTGAGAAAGGTCTCATACCTAGGAGAGTCTCAGGTAGAAATTATGCACGGGTAGTGATTAAGTGATAAGTTGTAAACTAGAGGTTGTTTAGCTTAGAATTAATATTATCTAGTAGATTTCATTCCTGGCTTGGTAGCCCCCTGACGTAGGTGTTGTACACCAAACTGGGTTAACATTTACTGTGTGTTCGTTTATTTTCTATAATTTTTATTATGCTCCTTCTTGTCACTATTTTTAAAGTAGAGATCAAGTGTCTCGACATCTCTTTGAACATCTGAGATCTTCATACCAGAATTTCACCAATGACAATTCAACAATGACACAAAATAGAAGTACCAACCCTTCAAAGTACAATACTTGGTTTTACTTAAAAGCTTCAATCAAGAATAATACACTCTTGCTTAAAAGCTTGAGTGGTAAATGAACAATGAACAATTAGTCAACCTCAATGCCTCAGAAGATACATGGTGACATACAATTAAGACACACTAAACCCTAAAGAACAACGAATACACAACTATCCTTATGCTTTAAGCTTTATGAGATGTACATCAAAATAGGTAGCACGACATCCATAACTGACAACTTCAATAAGAATTTTATATCTAATTGTACAAAAAGTTTAGGTTTATCTAACAAAAAGTAGAATTCAAGGTAAATATTATATTGATAATTAGCCTTGACTTGTAAATTTCAGTTTCTGTATTGCAGTCAGCACCACATATATAAGGTGGTTGATGTCTTTTAGCAACCTTTGTACATTCATGACGTGCTTGGTAATACCAAACTATGTAGGATGCTTTTCGGTTTGTCCATTTTTGCATCTGTAATACATTGAGTGATCTGTAGGAAATATCACATGGAAATTAAGGACTACATGGATATAGTGTTGACATACCAAGGAATGGTCATTAAAAAAAAGTAATAGTATTAGTTGTTACATCTTTAAGTTATATAATCTGACTGATAGGAAGAATGATTGCCTTATACATAAATTTTTCGTATGGGGTAAGTTGAGAACTTCCAAAGTTTGAGATCAGTTTTGTGAATGTGAAGTCATTGTTTGACTTGAACCTTCAATGGAAGATATTTTTGGGATCCTCTGTCAAATGAATAATAAAAGTATCAGTACGATGAAGGAAATATATAGGAAATAAATGTAAATAGAGTTAAGTATAAAGTATAGTATTTGCAAGATGTTTAGAAAATCTTTAATCTCAAGTAAATCATCATTGATGTCCAACTTAGTTACATTAAATGTGTTTGAAACACATAACAGATACTTCATTGCATGGTAGTTAAATGATAGATAAATAGTTAGGCACAACAAAAACTGAAACATAGTAGAAGGCGAAAATGTTTGAGTTTTAACCTTCCTCTTTGACTTTGGCAAATTGCAAAACGATTATTGTTGGTACATATGAATCTTTCCTATGTTTAATGTATTCATGGAACTACAATGCATATTCTTCCCACATGGTATAATGTATAGTATTGTTCTACATACATAGAAATCGAGAGTGTTAAAAAATGTGAGAACAACGTGACAGATTGAAAAAGTATTGCAGGTTTATTTATAGACAGATCCCAAGTCCTTCAATACCAAATTGCTTTGTTGTTTTTTGCTCCCTATTTGTAATTGCACGTAACCAATGTCATCAACCATTCCAGTAACATATGTGAAAAAGGAAGAAGGAAAAAAACATATGCTACAAATAAAGATGATATAGTGTGAAAACAGGATTAATTAAGAATTGAAAAACCATAGATGTTTCAGCAGACCTATCAAGACATCCCTTTTCCACTTTCCAGATATAATATCAACAAAAGGTTTTAACTTCATGACTTTAAGTGGTATGTCATGTTTGTTATTGTCAAAAACGAAAGTTCCACCAGTGAAGACCAAGAGAAATTTGGGATTAGATGGTTTGAACAAAAGTTCATTCAACAACACTTGAAAATTTGCAATTGCATAAATATTATTGACGGTTAAGACAGAATCAAAAGCTTGTTTAAACATAGTTGAATTTTTGATATGAATATCTAACCACTGAAAGGAAAAGCATGTCATGTATCAAATTCTGTTATAAAACCTGTAAAAATATTTTAAAAAACAAACTACTTTGTGAGACATAGGAACAAAGTAGATGAAAAAAAATTGTTAAACCAAATAAATCTAAACCTAGATACGGTAACTGATCTCACCTAATCAGAATGGAATCAGTAGCCTGCCACGTGTTGTGAGCTATTGTGTTCACCAGTGTTATAGAGGAGGAGGGGGTGTACCTGCAAGTTACTCTGATGCTTAAGTGAGTAATGGAGTTTTAGAAAAAGAAAGTACAAAGAGAATAAGTGTAGAGAATAAGATACCTTCCCCTCTAGTGAAAGAGGGTATTTATATATGCCCTTAGCGCAGGGCCAACGATTACATTGCATTGGGCCAGATTGCCAAGTCCAGTATAAATAACTGCCAGAGCTTACATGGCATAGTGAAGACCAGCACGTGGTCTTCGCCCTGGATCAAATGCCCCGTGATGTTCGGAAGGTGGGTTGACCAACTCTTTTGGAAGAGGGTAGTTTCCTGGTGATGTGTCCCCGCGTGGGGGGCACGTGGAGTTCGTGGGGAAAGCGTGTGGGCTCTCCCCGACAAGGTAATGCTCTGCCCGACAAAGGTGTCTTATTAAGGCACGTGCCCGACTGTTGCACCCCAAAATTTACCCATCCCTTTTCTAATATCTTGGCTTATGTTTCCTATCATTTTGCATTGTCATTTATACATTGCATTGATCTTAGACAGGGGATCAAGGTATGTTATCTAACAATTAAGAGAAGAGCTTCATCTTCAAAGCTCAAGCAAGGATTTATTCTCAACCTTGTGGAATTTTCAAGTCATGAGGTTCCCTCATCATCAAGATATGTCTCACAACCATGTGAATCAAGGATTCAAGCACTGATCACCTCCTCCTATCTTGTGGGCAACTGGATTAAGGTTTTGATTCAAGAGGCATATGTGGCTAGTTCTTTGAGCAAGATATGATTCTAAAGCTTAACACACACCTTAAGGGTCCTCTAAATGGATTATGGATCATTACAAGCCTTCACAAAAGCTTCAATCAGTGGAAATGATTATAGGGTTTCATATGGTCAACAAAAGTCAACTATGATCCAATGGGGTCAAAATCTTGGATCACAAGGTCAATAAAGGGCATGCTAGGTGTTTTCAAGTGCTTTTATATGTTTGGAACAAGAAAAGTCAAGGGGAAACATAAAATCAGGAGTTTGGATGAATTAGGGTTTAGGTGGAATATTTTCTAAGTGTAGAAAACCCTAATTCTAGCCATTTTGCAACTTCCATAACTTTCTCATGCTTTATCCAATGGAAGCAAACTTGTTATCAAATTAAAGAGGACATCATAAACTACAGATTTATGGAAGGAAGCATGTCCAAAAGATCCATATTTTGGGAGATATGATGAGCTAAAGTTGAGAAAATAGAGGTTTTGTCATTTCAACACTTAGAAATTTTTCTAAGTATAGAAATTCAGCTTGAAGTACCTACTTTCAAGCCTATCTTTCATGGTGGTAAAAGTTCCAAATGAATTTTACTCCAAATTGAAAGTTGTAGAGCATCCTCCAAGCTTTCTTTTGAGTACTAGATCATCTCCATTGGATGTGTAGATCTCAAGTTATGATGCTCCCAAGTTAGAGTTTCAAAGTTGTCAAGAGTGGACAAGTTTTAGGCAGATTTTTGGGGCTACTTTTCAAGGCACTTTTCACCAAGTTATTTACCTCAAATCAATTTACCTCAAACATGAAAGTTGAAGATCACTCTTTAAGTTTTCTATCCATTACTAGAACATATCCATTGGATCACTACAACTCATATTATATGTCTTCAAAGATTGGTGTTTCATAGTTGGTAAGTTGATATTTTAACTTAGAATTATTTCAAGCATCAATTCAGTTTTGGGCACATGACTTCAATGTCAATTTTCACAACTTACGAAGCTTTGCTTCAAGTTTCCATTAACATAAGAATTATTTCTCATCATGGGAGCTTTCATTTGAGCCCAAATTTCAATCAAAAGAAGCCAAGTTCTTCAAGATATGGTCATACAAAGTTGTCCATATGAGCATGTTTCATGACATGTCATGTTGTCATTCCAAGAGGTATCTTGAACCTATGTTTCATGCAGCAAACCTTTCCTTTAAAATTCACACGCATGCATCACCTTCTTGCATCACCAAACACTATCACAAATGACCAAACATATGTACCATACCCCATGCACCTTATTTCACATGCTTTGCAAAAGAAGGAAAGTGACAAAAAACACAAACTTGCACAATAAGAATTTTCTCCCCACTCTCTCATTCTGATCCTCTTGTGCTCTTTTGTCATTCACAAAAACACAACAAATAACCATAAGCCAGTGCATACTCTTACTACTCATGTTGCACTCTCACTTTTTTCAAAATTTGTAAAATGAACAAACCAAGCTTTTAACCATGGTTACATTCTTTTAACCATACAGAAACCTTACTATATAAATAAAAAAACCCTAGAAGCATTGGCAGCCTCCCTTTTTTGCAAAAATCAAAACAAAAGCTCTCTCTCTCTTGGCCAAGGATTTCTCATTTTTCGAGTCTCTCTTTCCACAAGGATTTATTTCATTTCCATACCTAATCCACACTCTCTGAAGCTCAGTGAAGATTTCCAGTTGGTTTCCTAGGGATTTTGATCAAGAACAAGAAGCAACAAACTTACTTTGTTGAGTAAGTTTTCATCATCTTTATTCTCTCTGTTCTTGTGTATTCTTGACTCATTGTTGATGCATGTAAGATTCGGTGACATGGTAGATCATGGTTGTTTGGTTGTTGTTTTGTTTGGCTGATGTTTTTGCTTGAGCATGAAAAGTTTGTGGCCATTTTTCTTGTTGTTTAAGCTTGTTAAAATAAAAGAGGAGGTCAGATTTGGGATCCTCTTGGTTTTCCCTTCATTTTGATGTACGATTTCATCCTTTTAAGTGAGGTCTACAACTGGCTCCGGTGAGATACGTCGAAGAAGATGACCGGAGCTAGGGCTCCAGAATCTGCGTGTCCCAACTGACGTGGCATTTATATTGTTTGACTTTGCTGATCTGTTAATGAATCAGTGCATGCGTGTGTGCTTTTTGTTGTTGTGTTGGCCATGTCAATTAGTGAAACGATGCATTTCACTAATTGATTTTTTTTCTTGTTTTAGTTGTTGTTGTGTACGTGGGCCTGGTTTTATTACTTTTTGAACCCCCATAATTCTGGCCAAGTGCATGTTTCAAATGGTTCTCTTTGTATTTTGTTTACTTGATGCAACCCCCATGGCCTTTGTTCATCTTTTTTATTTTATTTTCTTGTCTTTTTGATTTGATTTTATTTTAATTATCTCTTTTCATTCTAAAAATGATTTAAAATATGTTTTTGGTCCATTGGCATGTTGAATTATTTTTCACTAGTTTTATTTTATTTTTTTAATTTATTTTTCTATTTTATTTGGTATTAAAATGTGAAGTGCTTTTCCATAATTACCCTTGAGATAAGGTTTATTTGTTTGATGCCTTTTGATCTCCCTCTTAAGCCAATTTTTCTCATATGTTTGGGAACTGTATTGATGAATATTTGAATGTGGTTTTGATGCTTTGATGATCATTCCTTGATTGTTTCCTAATTGATTTTATTGAGCATTGATTCATGCTTTGTTGTTGAACATACTTGAACTTGTTGATTTATTTTGATGGTGCACTTGTGCAATTCTTTTGGGGATATTTTTCTCACACATTCTTATATATTTTGGCATGAGATATAGCTTTTATTCCATATTTTTTTAATCATCTAAGTGCCTTGAATTGATGTTCCTTTGTGATGTTGCTTTGACATGATATTTGCCTATCCTTGACATAGTTTTGTGGACTTGTTTCATGTGTAATCTCTATGATGCTTGGTGCTTTTATATGAGTTGAATATCTTGTTTGAGCTTCTGTATTTTCATGTATCAATGTCCAATTGTATGATCATTGGCTTCATGTAACTCTAATGCATGTTTGCTCCTTTTTATGGATGATATTGATTGATGCACACCTAGTTGATTGTTCTTGCTTTTAATGCGATGCTTGTTGAACCTTCTTAATGTCATGATCTTGGTTTTGGGTTGATGTTCTTATTTATGCTACTGCCTCACTTTGTTTTCATACCCTAATTCCATTGTTTGAATCATTTGTGACTTGTTTCTTATGAACTAGTTGTTGACTTTTGTTTAGCTAGTGATGTAGTGTGTGACTTGAATCTTTTTGCTCATCCTTTGACCATTAGCATGAGTGGAATACATCTTGACATTGCTACTGCCCCACCTTGGTTCTCACGTCATTTGACTTCATCTCATTGTGCTTGATGTTTGAAAGTGCTTCTTGATTGATCTTAAGTCATTTGTGTATGTTTTAACACTTTGCCTTGTTATTTTGTTTTAACCTCCAATGTTTGAGTGTAGTTTGATATGTATGCATTTTGGTTTACTTTGACATGATGTTAGTGTTTACTTTGCATGGATGAACCTAATGCTTGCATTTGTGTGATGTTTATGTCTTATGAAGAGAACTTCTTGTTTGTTTACATGTTGTTGCATCTTCTTCTTCATCTCCTTTTCTTCTTTCTTCTCTTTCTTGTCTTGAGACTTGTTCAAGTCTTGAGTTTGTTTTCATTTGTGATTGACTAGTATGGTGTTTACTTGTGCTTACTCACATGATCCCTTAGGATTCCTAGTCCCACTTAATTTCTGATTAAGGTGGGTGTATGAGAGGCATTAGACATTCAATCCTTTGTATGATAACATTAGGTATACATCCCTTCTATCCTAACCTTAGGATCATATTGTATGATAACATTAGGGTTTTCAGTTTCCCTTTAGTGTTTTCTTTTGTGTCTTCTCTTCTCATCTCCAACAACTCTAAGACACTTAATAAAGAATGATGAACGTTGTACGCCAAGAGCCTTAAGTTTATGGGAAATGATGAGTGGGGGATTTCTCCTCACTTGTCTAGAGTGTTTAGTGTATATCTCTTGGGCGATATGCGACGCATTCGCTCATATATCATAGTCTTTAGTGCAACGTGAATCTCAAACAAATTCAATTCATTTCTCTAAAAACTTTTAAATAAAATTTAAACCTTTTTATCCTTCGGGATTGTGTTTCAGAGTCATTTTCAGAAAAGAGTACGTTACTTTTCCGTTCTACCACAAATAAGCATCGATCATAACTGCTGGAATGGGAACTTAGCGCCACTCATAAAAAATACTTAACCAATCAATGACCTAGTTACCCGAACTACATTTGCTCTGATTTCTCATATCAGATGAGGATACGTAGGTACAAGGCGATGATGTCTTGGCGAGCAACCTCCCCCCATCACCCGTAGTTTCCCAAACTACGTTGACTCTGACTCTTCCATTGCACGAGGGAATACATAGACATAGGGCGGCAATGTCCTATCGAATCTCCTTTTTCTTTTCCCACCCCCGTTTAGCAGTAGCTTTTAGATAATTCACCTTTTGATTAGACAACAAACGTGGATTCTATTGAGTACAACGGATCTGAGAGAGTGTTAATACCTTTCATTCTTTATTATATTATAGATAGTTGTATGTATAATAAGAGAAAAAAAAAAGTATAAATAACTATTCTCGAGGGTATTAAAAAATTGCAGAATTAATATTAAATAAAAATACGAAAAGTACTATAATCATTGGATGAAGAGGACAAAAGAGGTCAATTGATAAAAGCTATAGTACAATAGAGAAACGATGGCGTTAGACTTAGACATACACGTCACACACCACATAAGAAGAAAAATATATGTCCATACTTTTGGCGAGGTACTCTTGCAACAAAAAAAATATCTTAAAATTATTCATGAATAGTATGTTTAGTAAATGTAATGTAACTTGCCAAAAACCAAGTTTTATTAATGATCTGAACCCATCATTAATACTTATGTTTTTATGTTTTTCTTGGTTGATTGTTTTATTATTTCTTGGATTCAATAGCTTCATTTGATATTCTTAAAAGAAATGGAAACCATGTTCATGAAATGGTTGGTGATGCCTATTCTTTTCTTGTCTGCAAGCTATTTGCATTATTGTGTCAATGGCAAATCCCAAGTTCCTTGTGTTTTTATCTTTGGAGACTCTTTATCTGATAGTGGTAACAACAACAATCTTCCTAACTCTCCGAAATCTAATTACAAACCTTATGGAATCGACTTTCCGTTCGGCCCAACTGGAAGATTCACCAACGGTCGAACATCAATAGACATAATAAGTAACATTCTTCCAACCTTATGAATTCTTATCTCTCTTTTTTTCTTATGAGTGAATTGTATTTATTGAAACATAAGTCTATTTGATGATTGCAGCTCAACTTTTGGAATTTGAGAAATTCATTCCACCATTTGCAAACACTAGTGGTTCAGACATACTCAAAGGTGTGAACTATGCATCAGGTGGAGCTGGAATTCGCAACGAAACAAGCATGGCTATGGTATATATTAAAGAGCCTAATGATTTTTTTGATTATTCAAGTTGAACTTGGAGGATTTATGCTACATTTTGTCTATCCATATACAGGGTTTTGTTATCAGCTTGGGATTACAGTTAACAAATCACAGAGTTATAGTTTCTCAAATTGCTAGCAGACTTGGAAGTCTTGAGAAAGCTCAACAATACCTCAACAAATGCTTGTATTATGTGAATATTGGAAGTAATGATTACATAAACAATTACTTTCTTCCACAACTCTATCCAACAAGCCATATTTATAGTCCTCAGCAGTATGCAGAAGCTCTAGTTCAAGAGTTATCTTTAAATTTACTGGTACAAGCCCACTCAAAATCTGTGTTTTAATAGTAGTAGCATATTAATTGAAGTTACATTATTTATAGTGAACGTTTATAATAACTCATTTGATTACAGGCTCTACATGGCATTGGAGCAAGAAAATATGCGTTAGTTGGGTTGGGCCGTTTAGGCTGCACTCCAAATGCCATCTCTAATCACGGAACAGATGGGTCTTGTGTTGAGGAGGAGAATGCTCCACCATTCATTTTCAATGTCGAGCTTAAATCTCTTGTGGGTCATCTCAATAATAAGTTCTCTGCCGATTCCAAATTCATCTTCATAAACAGTACATTAGAATCAGATGGCCAGAATTTGGACGGTAAGCACATGTCCCATGTGAGACTCTTAACATGACAATTACTAAATGAGTTTCTCTTTAAACCAATGTTTGTGATCCATTGGACATTTTCAGTCCCTAAATTTGCCGCTGAATTAGCTAATATATAGCAGTTTTTTGTAAACACAATATTATTGAAAACAATTTCTTGTATTTGATTGAGGATATAGAATCTATATATAACCATGCAGCATGTTCCATGGATTTCAGGCTTTTTGGTTTCAAATGCTCCTTGTTGTCCGTTAAGGTTGATTGGAGGGTGTATTCCTGATGAAAGACCATGCTATAATAGGAGTGAGTACTTGTTTTGGGATGCATTCCATCCCACTGAGGCATGGAACCTACTCTTTGCGAGAAGTTCTTATAATTCAATTAATTTAGGCTTCACTTTTCCAATGGATATCAAACAGCTTGTTGAACAAGAAACTAAGATGGAATTGGAATACACAAATGAGAACGCATCAAAGCTTAGTGCCTCTAGTTAAACAGGTTCAAGTTATTTGTATGCATTCATTATTTTCCTACCTGCATTCGAAGCAACCTTTTCATATCATATAGAGTTATTGTAAACTATAATAAATTCAACTAAGTCTAATTGGCTTTGCCGCCTTAAAATTGATCTAATTTGTGCTTGATAGGTTTGTTGATAACTTTAGCATGTATATGATGATGTGCTCAAGCATATGCTGGTGGGAGTTCGGAGTGTGTCAAGAGCAAGAACTGATAATCTAGATTCTTGTAAGATAGACTTAAATGTATTTTTGATCTCTTTAATTTAATAACTTTTAAGTTTTAATCTTCTATTTAAAATATCAGATTAAGAAAAAAATGTATTTTTAATGAGTTAGCAATAATGATTAGGATAGTTTATTATTTAATAATTTTTTAATTAATAAATTACTTAATTTCATTTTGTTTTTTTATAATTATAATTTGAAATAATTAAAATAATAACTTAATTAATTTAACAAATATTTTTTTATTACACTAAGTGTCGTTTAAAAATATATTTACAATTTGTGGAAGAGTTAAAAAAAATTTCTCTCACTTGGGAAATTATCGGAGGAATAGTACCTGGGGTAATTCATGAGTGAGTCGAAATCCCAAATACGAAGAAAGGTATGTACATTTAACCCAAAGTCTCGTATGGAGATGATGAGAATCTCCATGATTGTGGAGGAAGAGTTAGGGAGATGAAGAGATTGTGTGGGTCATCATGATAAGGGAAATGGGTCCAACCGAATCATGGGTGGGTCCAAATCTCATTATTTAAGATCTCCACATTTGGCCTCAAATTTTTTTAAAATCGGCCTAGTAAGAAGAAAAAACTCATCTCAACTAAGCGGATGACCTTGTGAGTGCATTTTCCTTATAGCAGTATGTTTTGATTGATGACCTTGTGGTACATACGATTTTTCATTCAACATGCATTAACTCATAAATTGCTACAAGTTAGTGCATAAGATTTTCTATTCAGCATGTTTCAACTCATAGATGCTATAGGTTGGTGCATAAAATAGTTTGTTCAGTATGAATTGACTCATAGGGCTAAAGGTTAATGCATGGGTCGGTGCATAAAGACAAAATTTTAAAAGAAAACTCACTAGATACTATGCATCGACTCATACATGATACAGGTCGATGCATAGAAGAAAATTTTCTCCTATGAGTCAACGCATAGCCCTATAGATCGAGCATAGGTCATAGTTTCAAAACTAATTTGCTCACTTTCCATTATGCATCACCGCATATTATTCTTTGAGTAGACTTATAGCTCATTTTGCTGAAAAATGTTTGTTATTCTTGCACAAATTTTCTATTATATTTGCACTTTTTCACACACACATAAATACATTCATGCATCTTATTTCAATGTATTGAAACCTGGAAGATACAAAGATTGATCTTCATCTTCATTCTTCTTCATAGAATCCATTCAACATTTACACATAATAATTCTTGTCGAGTGATCATGTCCAATTTAGTATTTGTGAAATCTAAATTGGGTTGAGAATTTTTTGGGGTTTCATTGAGAAAACCTTTAGGGTTTTTACTCAATGATCAAGGGTTGATTTGGAGGTTTTTGCACAAGTCTTTGCATTTGGATTCAGCCAAGTGAAAGATTTGAAGAACGGGGGTTCTTGAAAAGGAATATCGTTAATCGGAGGATCAATTTAAAAGCTTAGGAAAAGATTTTATAATTTAGATTCAGTTAAGTGAAAGCTTTGAAGAACGTTGGTTCGGTCAAAGGTGTAGCAGTAACCGGAAGATCAAATTAGAGATCTTGTGTGACTTGTTCTAGCTAAGATCAATGGGAGAAAAGAAGGAAGTATCAACATCAAAAATAGGATTTGGGGGCTTGAATTTCTACTACTTCTCTTGTAAAATGATATTACAAATGTTAATTACAATGTCTGAATTCAATTTTGAATTGAGAGCAGACATATCCATAGCGAGGACAATTTGGGAAATGCCTAAACAAATCTTATATATATATATATATATATATATATATATATATATATATATATATATATATATATATATATATATATATATATATATATATATATATATATATATATATATATATATATATATATATATATATATATATATATTCCACAAAATTCTTTAGTCGTGTTTTATTTTACTTCTCATTGGAAATTATTTACTTTAGCGTGATTTATATTCAAACAAATTATATTGAACTTGTTAGTTTGCTTTTCTCATATTTAGCATTCATTTTATTACGATTTGTAAGTTTATTTGATTCTACCAGTAACAATTCGGATAGACGGGAGTTGATCCAGATTCGCTTCCGCTTGGCATAAAAAAATATTTTTCAAAACAAAATTTTAATTTGCCGATCTATTCAAACCCCTTTCTAGATCTTAGCCCACGTCTAACAAGTGGTATTATGAGCAACAGTTTATCTTGTGCTTCAAGTTTCTTTATTAGATTATGGCTTCCAAACCAAAGGGGACTTATAACAAAGCGTCGGTTTTCAATAGTGAGAACTATGGTTATTGGAAGGATTGTATGCGTATCCATATCAATTCTATTTATAGAAAAATATGGAGTTCCATCAAGAATAGTATAAGAAACATCTCCTTCAGCAACAGGCTCCACAATTATTGGTAGGACAGCAGGGTATGACATCATAAGAGTCTGAGCACGAGACCGCACCCATCTGAGATAAGGTTTCATAGGAATGGAATGCTTTGGTTCTAAAGTATTATTGTTGATCTTATTCACCATGCTCCAAGCTCGTATAAACCTTTGATGGTAATCTTGAAGATCGTTGTCGTAATCAAACACAATACCCTGAATAAGCATGTTATGAGGACCATTACTCCGAGCGTAACCAAACTGACGTAGTGCTAGAGAAGGATTGTAGGTAATGCCTCCTCTTATGCCAAGGAGTGACACATTAGGGAATTCTCCGCAACGGTCAATGATAGTGACATTCTCCATAGATCTAGAACACCAATGAATGTATGAATGAGAAAGTGACATTATTCTTTTAGACCACCTCCAACCTTGCACATTCTTCATCACAGATCGAGGAAGGTGTGAAATAAACCACCTTGATAGTAGAGGTATGCAACACGTCAAAGTTCCTCTCACCTTCGTAGTACGAGTATGAAGAGAGTGTAAGATATCTCCAAGCAAATTAGGCACAGGATTGTGAGTCAGAAATATGTTGATGGCGTGTACATCTATGAACTGGTCTGGATTAGGGAACAACACTAAACCATAAATCAATAAGGCTAAGATCTCCTCAAAGGCATCATAACTCATAGCATCCAGGAATATCTGGGCTTTATCCATCAATACCTTAGCAAGAATACCCTTAGTTCCACTTCTCGTTTCCAATACAATGTCTGACTTCCTTAGATGTAGGGTTGCAACAATGACTTCAGGTTTAGGCTCTTTCCCTAAGCCTGTGAAAGGTTTCTGATCAAGGATAGGCACACCAAGTAATTTGGAGATTTCTTCCATTGTGGGCACCAGCTGATAATCGGCAAATGTGAAGCAATGATGTTTAGAATCAAAGAACTAGAACAGAACACTCATCATATCTTCATCAAACCCTGAAGTAACCAAGTCAAGAGGTGACCATGCTTCTTGATGAATTGAGAGCTTTCAGAAACTTTAGAGACCAATTTCTTAAGCTTGGGAGGTATCCTTACAAAGTTGACTCGGGTAGTGTTCCTACGAGCGGAAGCCATAACCTGCAACAAAGAACAAAGATAAATCCTTTGGTCCTTGAAATGGTTAGTGAGAATGCTATGCTTATGATGTCATGATGTTATGATGTTATGATGTTATGTCCAAACACGAACATGTGGAACACACAAGCAATTCACACAACAACCCTAGGTTTAGAGGCTTGCATGAGGTTTAAAGGTAAGTACCCCCCCCCCCCCCCCACTGAAGTTTAGTTGGTTCATCCTGTCCTAGAAATAGTAACCGGGTTCTACGGGATCTCAATATCATTGATTCTTCTCAAAGGTTGTTGTTCAGTAGGCAACTGACTTGCCAACCAAAACTCCCTTAGATTAGAATCTCAATGAGTGTGGTATCGAGTATCAACCAACTTCAGTCTTCACCAAAGCCGGTTATCTCACTACTTTCTAAAGGCCAAGATGGGTGAATTAGGGTTCTAAAAGTTAGTTAGTGTTAATGACAACGTATGGCAGCCTCATATTATCCTCAACTGACTTAAGAAACATAAGTACCCACCAAGAAGTCACACTAACTGTAGCCACCAGATCAACCATATCGGTATACGCCGTACAGTTTCCTTGGTCTATTGCTACTTACCTAAGGTACACTAGATCCGGGTTAGCATCTTTCACACAAAAGCCCAACAAGTAAGTAAAGCAAGCAAGACAAACAAATAAGTGATCTAATTCCTAAGGGAACCCCTCTTTTACCAAGTACTCCCCAGCAGAGTCGCCAGTTCTGTAACACGGCAGGAGAACTGACTTGGTGTTTTTGTTTGACAAAAACGTGTGTAAATAGCAAGAGTCGCCACCGACTTTTATTTTATCCAATAGGAAAGGCTATAAAAGAACAGGAAAGACCTTTTTGAAAATATTTTAAGTTCGGGTGGTAGGTTATATAAAGGGAAGGTGTTAGCACCCTTTATATCCATGGTTATCCATGGGCTCTTAGTTACTTAGCTCACTTGTTTGTTTGAAAAGTAATGTGAAGTGTGTGTTTAGAAAAGATTTTCAGAAGTTCTTTGTAGTGATCCTCGTATGGATGTATACAAAGCCTTGAGTTTGGAAATATTTTGAAAGTAGGGTGTAAAGAATATTTTTTGAAAAAAGTGAGCAAGTATTTAAGTGCTACCTACCCTAAGTTTGTAAGGTCTTTCTTGTTATTTATTTCCTTTAAGGGTAAGACTGTCCTTACTATTAGTGAGTAAGTAGTATTTACCTTGGATGTTAAGGGACGGGCGTAGGGTCATCGTATGGTCAAAGAAGGCAACATGTAGGGGTGTCTTAGTATTTTGAAGGAGTTATCATCATTTTTGTAGGGTCATCGAGGGACAAGATCATTTATTCCGTAGGCAACTTCGAAGGGACTATGATCCTTTTAACTTTAAAGGGACTTGATGATTTATCTGTTTGCAGGGACATCGCTTAAGACACCCCTACGTTCGAGGGACTTGACCATATTAAGGTAACTAAGAGGGGTAACCCTAGGAGGTGTAGATGGCGATCGTGGAACGATCGACTTACGTGTGTGAGTGATTATTTTCAGATATTTCTTTTATTATTGATTCTCTAAGTCCAATTTATTCAATTAAATCTTTTCACGCCCTAGATTACTAACCAAGCAATTAAGTATTTACGGAAATAATAAAAAAAACAAGAAATAAAGTTCTAAACTATTACACGACTTTGGGGCAATTACAGGATAATCGGTGCGAAAAAATAAATTACATAAGGAAAATCCTATACAATCTTCTAAATAATATAAATAAAGCAATAAAAATAAATTAAGTTAGGAAATTAATTGTTTTTTTTAAAAAAGATCAAGTTTAGAAAATGAGGGTCTAATTAAGATTAGTGAAAAATTAGGGTTTTTAAATTGATCTAAACCTAGTTATATTCATTTACAACTTTAATTAATAAATTTAAAAAAAAAAGTTGTGTGAGAGGAAAAAAAATAAAATTATATTATAAAATTTATTTTAAGAAAAAAAAATTAGTGAGCAGTTAGTAAAGATTAATGGTTAATTAAATTAATAATAATATTTTAATAATAATAATTATAAAACATAAAAAAAAAAAAAAAAAGGAAGAAGTTCACTAAAAATAAATGGGGGAAGGCCTGAAAATGTACGTATGAAGAGTTTCGACTCTTGAAAAGCTTATGCCTTAACCATGACACTTCTTGAAACCTGCATCATATCTTGCAAACAAATTATCAAAACAAACCTAAACATGATTATGAAGATCATTATGAACAGAAAGTATGATAAAGTGCAATGAAATCAAAGATTAGAAAGCAAAAAAAAGAAGAATGAGAGACGGCATGTTCATGGGATGCACTTCGTGAGGTCTCAACCTTCAAGTCTTTGTAGGATAGATTCCTAGGATCTTGAGGAATGTGAATGGACTTGTAGAGTTGACTGGATCTTATTGCAAAGCTGTTTTAAGATTTTTCTAAGGTTCTTATGGCTTCCAAATTTTTTTCTCTCCTCCTTTTTTTCATTCTGACTTTGTTGTGTATATAAAGTAGTGTAAATTAGGGTAAACAATTGGACCTTCGTTGGAGTTTTATGGGTTGCTTGAAGATAAAGGAGCCAATTATCATAATTGTCAAAAAAATCAAATTAAATCATATCATATTGGTCTTGAACGAATTTGGATGACTTCAATCACTTTGAATACCATATATTTGATCCCAAAATAAATCTTAAATCAAATCTTTGATTTTTTATAATTTATTTTAATTAAAAATGATTTTAAATGATAAAAATAAAAAATAATATAAAATAAATGATAAATATCAGAAAATATGGTCATTGGGTCGTGAATGACTCTATCTTCAAGTTTGGGTTGCAATCTTATGGGCCCATTTGGAAAGAATTGGAGTTATGGCCATTTTTACTTCATACACCCCTTGAAAAATTACCAACTTTGACAATGCATAACTTCCTCAATTTTAATGTTATGGAGGTGTTCTAAGACTTTTTAGAAATCTTAGGGTATCCTATAATCAACCCTTTTGGTCCATGTCCATAGTTTTTAACATTTTCAAATTATGAGCTTTGGAAAAAGTTGACTTTTTGTTGATTTTCAAAAGGACCTATAATGTCTTGGCTCATATCTTTCAAATGAAGCATTTTTAGGCTTGGCTTGTGAGACATAAAGTTGTAGAGAATTAAACTTCCTCCAAAATTAGCTTTGGATGGGAAATTTTTGATGAAACATGTGAAAGTTATGGTTGGTCAAAGTTCAGTTGACTTTTCCTACACAAAACCCTAATTTAGCAACTTCCGATTCTTGATGATCTGAGGTTTCCCTGATGAATCATGATCGACCCTTGATCAAATGATGAATTTCACCTTGTAATCTTGATGTTGACCAAAAATCTTGAAGTTTGACTTTGAGTTGACCACAGTTGTCCTCAGTTGACTTTTTGACCAAGTTAATTGATTTTCAGGTATCTGAGCATCTGACTGGCCAAACTTGTGAAGAAAGCTCTGAAACTTGACATGGGGATTCTTTGAAGTATGTGAGATGTTATGAAGTCCATTTTAAGTTTTAGAAGTCCATTTTGCTCGGGGAGACTCAAAACCCTAGTTCTAAGATCCACTGTTCAGGAGGAGGCTTTGATGAAACCTTCAATCCCTTTGACCAACTGCGAATCTTATGACTATTAAGTAACCTCTTGGGACACATTGTCTTGAATATGGGAGGGTAAATTTTGGGGTACAACAGGGAGTATTGAGAGTCACAAAGTTTTTATTTTTTCAGTTTTTTAGAGAGAAAGTGGTTGATACCCCCTGTGTAGTTGCGGGTGAGTGCCCTCCTTTTTTCCTGCAGAACGATTCATGGTTTTGTTTTATACTGCAATTTCTTTATTTTGGCGCAGAAGTTATACTCGTACGACTTGTATTGTGGCTGCAAGTTTTGTTGTGGGTCGTCTTTTGTTTTGCAGGGTTTGTCTTGGTATGGTCAGATATTTTTTGGCATGATGTACTGTTCTTGCTTGCATATTGCGTGTGGGGTTTGTACCGGCTTGTTTTGCTCACGTCGTTTTGCAGCGTTTTGGCTTGGAGTCATGTAGCAGGCTCACGTTAGCTTGCAGTGGCTGCGTGAAGCTTGTCGTGTGATGGCTACGTAACCCATGGTTTGGAGAAGAAACAAGGGCTATGGGATGTACCACAACTAAGTGCTGAAGAAATTTGTTGCTTTTATTGCAAATGTAGATTGTATAGGAATTTTCTTTTTGGATTGTGTTTGCAAAGAAAACAAAATGTATAATGGGCTTATTGAATGTCTTTTGTATCAATTAGGCCTTATTCTTTCTTTGTAATATTTTTTTTTGTAATGACAAATATAAATGGGATTTGTAGAATGATATGGCTTGGATTTTACTTTGCAATTCTTTGACTAACTCAACTCATGATTTAATAATAATTGAAAATATGAATTTTCAAATTAAAACTAATCTCGAATCTTTCCTTGAAATGGACAGCATTTTGAATCGGTTTGAACCGAAGAATAAATCTTGATCTTGCCACTAGAATTAATAAATCCAAAGCCTTCAACCTAGAATTCCTTGGGCGAGAAAATGTTCTTGATATGGGCTAAGAACTCAATTCCTATACCATTGGCTTGAATCAGCTCAAAACTCTGACTGAAGCTCCACCTCACTTGAATCATTACAAGCCCTGACTTTCTCTTGAAGCAAGCTCTTGTCTGGCTTACAAATTAAATCAGAATCCATGCAACTCAACCTATACTGCAGTCCTCCCTCAAATGAAACTTGACTCAGGCAATGAGAAGGCAACATATGTTTTTTTTCTCTAAATAAAGGTTAGTGACTGGATACCCAGAATGAAAGCTATACACAAGTAGGACAAATTTGGGGTATGACAGTTTGTATACTCGTATTGAACATAAACTTACTTGTTGGCATATGGGAATATGAATGGATTGCGGTTGATTGGAGCAAGTGTTGGCATCCTAGACCAACCCCACGCTTGAAGGAGATAAGTGCAACCATAAAAAGTACAAGAATTTTTTTTTCATTTTTATATAATGAACTATATAGATGAGTGAGGACAACTGAACCCCAACTATATGTGCACACTTTATTAATGTTGTGCAACAACGGTAAATACATAATATTTACAGTATTTTCAGTACTGCCTGGAAATAAAAAATGGCCAAACAAAATCATAATATAGCATCAAGTTTTAAGTATCTTCTCATACTCGATGGATTCCTCGTTTAACATGATACTATTGTAGTGTTCTCTGAGGTATTTCAAATTAATACCTTGCCCCCTCGTTCGACCCTCACGTTGTGGCTGAGGTGTGTTGACACATAGAGGGGTGCCTAGTAAATCTTCGTAAAGTTGGTCATTAACACCAATTTTGTTGTTGACGGCCTTACCGTTGATGTGTAGGCCAAGTAACATGTATACATCCTGTAAAGTTATGGTACATTCACCAAAAGGTAGGTGAAATGTGTAGGTTTCTGATCTCCAACGTTCTAGCAACACTAGAATAAATTTGGGATCCAGTGAGTACGATTTGATTTTGATTAAATCACCGAACCCACATGCTTCTAGGTATCCTTCTATTAAAGGATCATGTGGTATATAGTCATGCACACGACAGCGAAACCTTGATACATCATGCGAAAGAATATAAATACCATTAGGTTTAAAGGAAAATTAAACTTAGTAAAGAATGAAAACAAAAAGCAAAATACTTACAAACTCTATGATGTTCTCAATTGTGCCTCTGTGATCATTGTCCATTATGAGTAGAGACATTGTGGGTTAAGTTTGATGAGTGAAGTTTGCTGAGTGACAAGAAGATTTTGTAGAACGTATGAGGAGTAGAGTTGGTAATAGGCAAGTATGCAGCATATTTTTTTCTTTATAAAACAAGATGACAAGGATATTTATTAGTAAGAAAGTGTGCAAAACAATATCCCCAGAGTTCAGAGGATAGGCATGCATAGAATCTTGTAGGCATGCTAAGTGCAGAGTGTAGCCATGCAGAGAATCTTGTAGGTATGCATAATGCAGAGTGTAGGCATGCATAGAATTAAAGCGTAGCCATGCAGACTGTAGAGTGTAGCCATGCATAAAATCTTGTAGGCACGCAGACTGTAGGCACACAGAGTGTACTCATGCAGAGTTTATTCTTGTCACACAGAGAACCTTGTAGGCACACAGAGTTTAGTCTTGTCGTGCAGAGAATCTTGTAGGCACGCAGAGTGTAGTCTTGTAGGCATGCAGAGACATGTGATGAGTGAGTGCAGATCTAATAATAAAAACCAACACTTTATTGCTATTAATATAGTATAGATAGTTGCTTTATTATCATATCAATTAGTAAAACAATCCTTTCAAACACGAGTTTACTAACATTTTAGTTATGGCTCAAACACCACAATACATGATCAGTGCATATTTAAATGGTGAGGTTTTTGATTGTACATCAGCCGGTTTCAATTTTTGAAATACTGATGTTACTAGATTTTTCATTGACAGAAGATCAAATTTTTTACACTTGAAATCGAGATTAGAAAAGAAATTACAGTGTGCTGCAGTTAGCCAAATAATCTACAAGAATCCTGTGTTTTTTGGCGGGTACGAGCAATGCAAAATTTTCCAATTAAAGATTTGAGACGATGAAGATGTGCGTAACATGTTCCGCAGTCATGAGTATTCTGATTTCTCAGATATTGTGCTATATGTTACGTTACAACAACAACAAAATATCAACAACTTGATTCTTCTTAAGTTTTTTACGAATCTGATGAGGAACACGCTGAAGTCGATGCCATTGATGAAGAAAAAGAAGCAGTTAAAGTCATTGTTGATGACATGGTAAACCACAAGGAAGAGGGAGTTCCACCCAATCATGTTTATTGCCCACCTCAACACATGACAAGTCTCAACTTATGTGACGATGAACCCTCAATAGATATTTTTTATAACCCTAACTACACAACATAAGGACTATTAAAAGAGGGCGACAACTTTCGTACAAAAGAAGATAGTGTCCAAGCAATTAAACAATATCACATGGACTTATCAATCGAGAGTGCATACAAGAACCTTGATAACGGTTGGCAGGATCCTCCCTCGACCCATGTGTATTGCATAAGACATATCGCCCAAAATTTGATGCGGGAAATCAAAGACAAAACACTAAGGAAGAAGGTTGTGAATGCAGGATATGCACTAACAGAGCCCACATTCAAACACTACTGTGACGAGATTAGACTGACAAACACAAGTGCATTAAGATGGATTGATAATATTGATAAAGAGAAGGTGACAAGGGCATACGACAATGGGGTGCGATGGGGCCACATGACAACTAACCTCGTTGAATCGATGAGTTATATTTTCAAGGGAATTCGAAACCTACCAATAACTGCCTTGGTAAAGGCAACATATTTTAGGCTCGGGGCATTCTTTGATAACAAACGTACAAAGTAGGGTTCAATATTACAATCTGGTCAGCTGTACAGTAATAGTTCAACAAAATTCATGAAAGACGAGGTTGTCAAAGCTAACACACATGTGGTCATAATCTTTGACCGTAATAAAGGTTGGTTCAGTGTTGCCGAGTCAATTGATCACAATGAAGGAAGGCCTAGGGGATGTTACCGAGTGGAACTAGATAGGAGTTGGTGTGACTGTGGAAAGTTTCAGGCATTTCGTATGCCTTGCTCCCATGTTATAACAGCATGTTCGAAAGTGCGCCAGGACCCAACCAACCATCTTTCTGTTGTTCACCAAGTGATAAGTCTATGCATTGTCTACACATATAGCTTTCATGTGGTGGAAAAGAAGGACTATTGGCCTCCATACAAAGGCGAAATTGTCTGGCATAATAATTTGATTCGAAGAAAGAAAAAGGGTCGCCCAAATAGCACGCGCATTCGAACGGAGATGGATGCGGCAAACAAAATGGTCATATTATGTAGTTCGTGTCGGCAACCAGAACACAATCGTACAAAATTCCCTAATGTAGGATCAAGCACATGATCATAGTTTCTAATGTAACTGTGTCCCTTTAAATCAACAACAAATTTCATTCCATTGAAAGCATAGTTAAGCGATTACAATTAACAAGCAACATAAATTAAACAAACTTAACTTAATATCATAACACATTCCGAAAATAACAACAACATAACCTAATATCAAAATAACAATTTGAAAATAACAACAACAAACCCACATAAAATAACACAATGCATCAACTTGTCTAGGATATCACAACCATCAAGGTAATCTTCTTTGGTGTTAACATCATCCCAAGGACACCAACATAATTTTCCATTTTTCTCCAATCATGAGTAACTCCGTTTCTCCCTGACTCCTCAACCAACCTATCAAATTTCCTTATCTTTTCACCTGTAACAATATCTCCTTCTAGCCAGCGGTTCAGTTTCCTATGCAAATGCTTTAAAGTCTGTGTATTTCACAGTAGTACCTTCATCGGAGGCTTTGTTGTTGAAAAGTAAACTAGGACATTTCTTTTCATTAGAGGAAATGTTGGAAATGGTTCCTCCGATGATGATGACGACGATGAACATTGATTGAGAAATGCAAACATTCTAGACTGATTTCAAAATTATGAAGACTTGAGTCTATTGGTGAAAATTGTTGTGAAAAAATATATGAGTGTGCATTCTTATTTATAGAAAAATAAAATAGTACGGACCACATACGATATGCTTTTGTAAAATTATTTCTATATGTTTTTTTAAACAAAAATCAAAAATTAAAAAAAAAAAAAACTAAAAAAAAAACCTTTATGAGATGCGTCATCCCATATGGCGACTCAGTGTAGAGTTTAGGGCACCCAAATCAACATATGCGCCATATGAAATAGCGAATCAGATTTAGGAGACTAAGAGACTTGAGTAGCCATTTCATATGATGAATCCTCCTAGAATCATAACCACTTTTATAATTTTTTTAAAATATTCATTTTTTTGTAATTATTTTGAATAAACATGTTATATTAAAAAAATCTTATTCCCTCAATTAATTGTTCTCACTTTCTGATATATTATAACTTTTATTCTTTCCTTCATATTTTATTATATCAATATTGCTTTGTGGTTTACGAAGACTAACTTTATTATTGGCACAATTATATTTTTTTTATTCTCATTTTCCATTTTTTCTTGAAATAAGTATTGTTTTCATTTTTGACTCTTCAGTTATAGGATGTTGTGAAGTATATTCTTATTGTGAAGTTGTTTTAAAAGGCTTTTCTCTGTTTCGAGAGGCAATGAAGAAGAGAGGAATCAAAGATATGGATCTTGTGATGGTGGATCCTGATTAGCTACCATATAAAAATAATTTGATTCAGGCTTCACAATTTATTATTGACATTCCTTTCTCTAATACTTGTTATATTGAAATTTATAAGTGATGGGCTAAAGACGTGTCTACTTATGCGTCTAGCGGTATCTTACTGCAAGTGCACAGCCTATCGAAGTAATATTTAAGATTATCGATCCACAGGGATTCTATCGTTACTTAGTGCTAGATGAACTTCTAGTTTAGCTAAGGCGAATAGTTGTCACGATTGTTGTTGGCTTTCTAAGACTATTGAAGGCGGAATTAAATTCAAGTTTTTAATAAAATAATACTAAAACGGTCGGTATGTAATTATACTAACTTAGGTGGGTCAATCTAACCTAGGCTTATAAAGATGTTCACTTAATCTATTCGGTAGAGATTACTAGTTTGAATACCCTCAACTCACACTCTCGTGGTCTTGAATCAGATCTTATCCCTAAAGCCCTATGCCTGCTCTCGCTAGCCCATAAGTGTTTAGAGGTAATTTTTGGAAACTAAATAATTCTAATTTATCTTAAAGCGCTCTCGCTGTATTTAATTTAAATGCCTAACTTTAGCTATCTGGTTAAAATCTCACACTCTCGTGGTCTTGACCCAACCTAATACCCTTTTCTTACTCTCGTAACGAAAAGGTCGAATTCAATTAAAAAGCATCAGCCAGAATGTTAAGCGATTAATTATTTTAGCCCATGGTTATATTTTACCGGTTAAGTTGGTTATAACTACATACCGCCCTAAGGTATTTAGCTACTCATCGAGGTTAAATCAGACTCAGAGTTAAATATTGACTTACTAATGGCAGAAAAATAAATAGACATTATAAATAAATTAAATTGCAATAATTGAAAAACCTGATTAACAAATATCTGAGTAGACTCCTTCTTCCACAGACCGGAAGGCTTGGAGTAGGCGGAAATAAAAATTAAAACGAATGCTGAAGGCTGGAAACAAATAAAAGTATAACAATTCCCTAATGTTGGAAATTGTTACACGGTTGGTTTGGATACAAATAAAATAAGACAGGAAACAAAATAATGCTGGAAAAATAATTCTGGTGGTAAGGTAATTCGGCAGAGCTTCCGCAGGAAATTTGGATAATGAAGTCTGTCCCTGGGTTCTCCTGAGCTGGTCCTATTTATAGAGCTTCCAATGGGCTGGTGCCTTGGTCTTTTGCTTCTTGGGCTTTGCTGAAGTGGTTGAGAAAATGTTGGAAAGTGGCAGCAGAAAATGGGAGAAGTCTTCCTCACGTGCTGCCTTGAGGAGAATTACTAGGAGGAGTGGTCTTTAGTGGTGGCTTGACGTAGTCTGAGTCAAAATCAAGTTATATCCTTGTCACGGGCGTGACAAGGTCTCCACGCTCGTTATTTGATGATTTCAAGTGTCACGGTCGTGACCACTTCCTCACGGTCGTGATGGCCCAAAGCAAGGTGTCACGGTCGTGACACCCTTGTAACGACCGTGGCTGTAACAAATTATGCAGACTTTTTGCAGGATTCTGTCTTGCTTCATTTCTTGTGGTTTCTTTCGTTCTTTTCTTCTTAATTCATGATTTGGCCTCGCATAACGATGTACCTGCAAAATAGTAAGAAAAACTCGAGGAATCGAGCGTTAAAACGGTGAATGCGCGATAAAAGTCAATGAAATCTAGCGATATAATCGATGCGTTTTCTCGTCATCAAACTTCCCCAAACTTAAACCTTTGCTTGTCCTCAAGCAAATAGTCGGTTGAAAATCGGCGGACAAGATTTTATTCGCGCATACTCATAACAAACCGTCCGGTGGATCGTTTTGTCGGATAGTCCGGTACCTTGATAGAACACTACCGATACACTAATGACATAAGCAACAGGCTAGGTCGTCGACTTCCCGTCAAGCGAAACAATCGGCAATCACATTACGATTTCACCTAGAGTTTTTCGATCTTATTTCACCCGGTTTCGTTCTAGCGCAGTCACATTAAGCCCTTTGCCTTCGCACGCACGTAGTGGAGTAGCCGGTTAGCGATTTTGATCCTTTTTTAGCACGGGGTCTGGTACACGAGTGTGGTAACCCCTTCATGTTTTATCCGATGCGGAGGTTGTGGGGGATCGAGCCGTAGCACGCCCTACCGAGTTCAGAACCAGTACCTCTGAACCAACCCGAAACGGAGTCCTTCTCATATTTCTCGTTTCTTATCTGCGACCGTGTACTTTGGTGCAATCTCTTTTCATTTTGCATTGAGATACGAAGGATCATTATTGATTAGGCATCAAACGCTTATATTCATCGGCTCCCCACGTGGTTTGTGTTCAGACGGTGCTGACTGCTAGTATAAACTACTGGGGGTTACTTTTGAACTGAAACTAAAGGTGCACTCGCAATGGTGATCGGGATGGAATTTCTTAAGCAGGGGGTCGAAGATGTCAAGATTGTATTGGTCTTGTTTAATCGTTCCCGGCTTCGTAATTACGAACCATTCGGTGGTAAGTCGGGTAATGCGAGTAATTTAAGGATTTTTCTAGTATGGCTTAATAATCGGGGAAAGCTCGATATTAAAGAAAATAACGCACATATTTGCTCATTTCATTGATTTGCTAAAAGGGATACAACGGAATTGAAAGTACACTGAAATGAAAAGTACCTCTCCCACACTATATCAGACATTGTCCTCAATGTTGTGATATAATTGCGGTACAAATACAGTACAAGACTAAAACTGAAAAACAACATAAAAGTAAACTACTGCTGCTGAGGACCGCGGGCTCGGCCTCTGGTGCGAGAGCGGCGTCTGGAGGGAGTCGCGTCGGGATCAGAGCTGGTGCCGGAGGTAGCAGTAATGCTGATGCGGAGCGCCTCGAGTTCGCCGAAAAGTTCTCCAAACCGCTCATTAGTGGCCTCCTGGTTGGCAGCAATGGTGCCGAGCAGAGCGTCATACTGTGCCTTCTGCTGACGCTCTAGTGCTGCGTTCATCAGGTTCTGCTGATGAATCGCAAGTAGGACGTCCTCAAGTGTGACGGCAGGAGCAGGGGGCTGTCGGGTGGAAGTCTCGGGGATGTCCTGGACATGCTCAGCTGCATCCATGGCGTCCTGCATCTCGTCCACTGGGGCGTCTGGCTGATCATCATGTACCGGGGCGTGATCCGCAGCAGCTGGTAAGGCAAAGAGCCAGTTGGCTCTGTTTGCTGGGTCGATGCGTGTGCGGGACGGCAGAGTGATGTGGTGGAAAACGGTGCCATTGACAACAGGGCTGTACTTGCCATCCTCTCGCTGCGCGATCAGGTGGGCGGACCGGCAGTAGCTCATGGTCAGGAAATCGGCGGCGAGGTGCGAAAGATCAGCGAGCGCGTCACCAAGCCCCAGCTGAATGGCGAGGGTGGTGACAATGCCGCCAATGAAGAACGGGGATGAGCCTCGGTGCGCAATGGCCTGGATGTGGTAGAGCATAAAGGGGGCAGCGTTGATTGGCTCGTCATGAAGGGCACAGTATAAAAACAGAAGCTCCTTTGAGTTGAGCTTGTGGTTGCTCTCTCTAGCAAAGATTGTGTTGCAGATGACCCGGTGAAAGTAGCGGATAGCCGGGTTGTGGATGTGTGTGGAGTTGAGGCTCTGGAAGGTGGTCGCACGGGTGTTGGTAAGGTCGTGCCACAGTGTGAATGCTTGTTCACTGAAGTTGTCGGGCACGCGACGGTGGGCCTCGGTGCCATGCTCGAAACCTAACAGCTCGGCGATCCTGGTTTGTGTGAGGTTGAACTCCCGGCCAAGCAGTCTGAATGTTACGATGCCGGTAAGCTGACTCTGAGAACCGGGAGGGGTGATGTAGCTGTAGGAGCTGAGGAACTCCAGCGTCAGAAGTTCGAAAGTAGGCTGTGGCTGACGACAGAGGTCCCACAGGCCGACCTTCTGCAGTAGGCTTTGAACGCTGGACAGCATACCGAGTTCTTGCAGACAGTCAGTGGCAATGTACCGGGTGGGTTGCAGACCGCGGTTCTGGAAGCGAACGAAACGGTCTCGCTGGGTTACTCCGGCTTCTCCTTCTCTGAAAATGATGGAATCCATAACATGCAAGAGTGAAGAGTGAGGGTGGAAGGATTTTGTGAGGTTTTGGGAGAAGAGTGGTAGAATGAGGGAGATTGATGTTCGGGTTAAATACGGGACAGTTGAAATGAATTGGTTGATGGTAATGGTGAATTAATGGGGTAGTGGAGAGGTTATGGCGGTTTTGGAATGAGTGGGTAATGTTTTGGGTAGGTTATGGATGGAGAAGAAGAGTGGACACGATGAGAAACAGTTCTGTTTCTCACGATCTCTGTAATAGAGGTCGTCACGGTCGTGACATAGGCGTGACGGTCGTGACACGCTAAATGAGCACGTCACGATCGTAAGTGGGGTGTGACGACCGTGAGGGTGTGTTGTGCTGAATAATTCCCAGAAAAGCACATTGTCTCACATTATTTATAAATTAATAATAATTTATTTTATTTAGTAGCACTTATATTAACACACACCATATTATATAGCAATTGCAACACAGTAGTATACGAACCTAAGATAAAATAGTGTAGTCATACAGTATATGGTCACACAGTGTATAGAAAAGAAATAGAAAAATTATATAAGCTGCTAAAATGAAGAATTAATTGAAATAAAAAGTGCATGGCATAAAGAAAAATTGAAATTACATCAACTCGAATTATGTTATGAAATCGTTGCGAAAGATAAATTTAACTGGAAATGAAAATAATGAGAAAAAAAAATAATGAGAAAAAATTAATAAACTAAATCACTGATAGCCGGTTCAAAGGCGTTTCTTCAGGTCTTCGATGGCGGAGTCCAGATGATAGAATTGTTCGCAGGCCATGTCAGTCAATCCCACGATGTCCAATCGCATACTCTTAATGTCTTCTCTGAATAGATTAATGTCAGTTTGATAGGCATTGAGAGTGTGCATGATGTTCTGCAAGTTGTTAGCGTACTCTCCGTGATTCGCTCCAGGGGTTTCATGAACTTTGTCAGTTGGGTCAATGTCATGGTATCCAGGAGGTGTCTCGGGGTCAGTTTCAACAGCGGTCATTATATCATCTGTTATCCTGTGAGACTGAGGTGTTTCAGGAGTGGCTGGATAATCAGGTGGGTTTAACTCATAAAGCCAATTATCCTTATTATGAACACTTACTTTAGCATGATTGGGCAATGTAAACAGGGTGACTACTTTGTTCCGGATCAGGTACTCAAAAGGTGGGCGTCCTAAATTCCTTATGATATGTCTGTTGAAGCAGAATTTAAGATTCATCAGGCGTATGGTTCCCAGACGGGTGCACCTGTCCAGTTGGTACCTAAGTCCTAAGGCATCAGCAATCATGGTTACAAGACCTCCTACCACTATAGGTAATTCAGGTTCTTCTTGGATGCGGGTGAAGGTTTGCATCATGAAAGGTACGCCATTAACAGACTGTCCAGTATTAAAACATGACATAATAAATAATTCATCCTTAGAGACTCCGGTAATGTTTTCTTCTTTTCCAAAGAAGGTATGGGCGAGGAATTTGTGGAAGTAACGGAGAGCAGGGTTATGGATCTCATCATTGTTCATGTCATTTGGTTCAGGGTGGTAGTTTCCGGTTAGAGTTCCCCAAAAGAAATCTAGCTCCACATCCATCAATTCTACCTGTGTGGTAGTATAGGCAAAAGGTCCACTAGGGAATCCTAACAGGTCAGCTAGTTCTTTATGGTTAAAGTCGTATTCTATTCCAAATAGGCGGAAACTAATGAATCCTTTCCTAGAACCAAAACCGCGCTCAGGTAGGTAAAGTAGGGAACTAAGGAACTCAAGGGTGAGCTCTCGGTAAGTCGCAAACTTGTGTTGGATCATTGCATTCTCCCATCCGAGTCGGTTGAACAGGTACATGACACTATCATGTATACCTAAGGTTTCCATAGTCTTTTCATTTGGGTACAGGGTCAAATCCATTTGCCTCTGTGATAACTCTTCGAACTTTATTCTTTGGTTCCTACCTCTAAATTTGGTTTCCATATAGTTAATAGGTTGGTTAGCCATAGTCAGTGAAAATACGGTGGAAACAATTCAGTGGAAAAAACTTTAGAAAATCTGTAAAAAGTGATTTAGGATAAAAATAAGAAAATGAAATGCTAAAATGTAATGGCTATAATAGTAATGTAAAATAAAACTAACAAAACAATTTAAACAAATAGTAGTAACGATAATTAAAAATGCTCAAAAAGAAAAGAATAGTTTAAAATAGGTAAATAAGTGAATGGGTTGCCTCCCACTAAGCGCTGTTTTTATTGTCAAAAGCCTGACGTAACGCTGAGGTTTAGACTAATCAGGGGAATTAGCGGACAATTTCAAAAGTTTTAGATCATTCGTATAGTCTCTATTTTCAACTTTATGATAATGTTTTAGGCGCTGTCCGTTTACTATGAATGGTTCATTGTTCCTACCCTTGATTTCTATTGCTCCACTTGGGAATACTTTAGTTATATTAAAGGGTCCTGACCATCTAGACTTTAATTTTCCAGGAAAGAGCCTAAGTCTTGAATTAAAGAGGAGTACAACGTCTCCCACACTGAATTCTTTCTTAGATAGGCGTTTATCATGCCATCGCTTGGTTCTTTCCTTATATAGCTTAGCATTTTCATATGCATCTAACCTTAATTCTTCTAATTCGTTAATGTCTAGGATTCGCTTTTCTCCTGCAGCGTTATAGTTCATATTGAGAGTTCTGATCGCCCAATAAGCCTTGTGTTCTAGTTCTACTGGGAGGTGACAAGATTTTCCATAAACTAGTTTGAAAGGTGTAGTACCTATGGGAGTCTTGTAAGCGGTCCTATAAGCCCATAGAGCTTCATTAAGTTTAGATGACCAATCTTTCCGAGATATGGCGACAGTCTTTTCTAAGATTTGTTTAATCTCTCTGTTTGAGACTTCGACCTGTCCACTTGTTTGTGGGTGATATGGTGTAGCCACACGGTGTCTCACTCCATACTTAGATAGTAATTTGTCAAAGATTTTTGAAATGAAGTGTGAGCCACCGTCACTTATGACGAGTCGAGGTACACCAAATCTGGGAAAGATTATGTTTTTGAAAAGCTTTATTACTACTCGTGCATCGTTTGTAGGAGAAGCTATGGCTTCAATCCATTTCGAGACATAATCAACAGCTACGAGTATGTAATTATTACCGAAAGATGATGGGAATGGTCCCATGAAATCTATTCCCCAGACGTCGAAGATTTCTACTTCCAAAATTCCCTTTTGGGGCATTTCATCTCTTCTTGAAATATTGCCGGTGCGTTGACACCGATCGCAACTTATAACAGCGATGTGGACATCCTTCCATAGATTAGGCCAGTATAAGCCGGCTTGCAAGATTTTTGCACAAGTCTTGGAAGTGCTTGCATGTCCACCATAAGGAGATGAATGACATTGGGCAATGACATCTTCTATTTCTTCTTCGGGAATACATCGGCGAAAGATTCCATCTGGTCCTCGTTTGAACAATAATGGTTCATCCCAATAGTACTGTTTTAGGTTATGAAAGAACTTCTTTTTCTGCTGATAGGTTAGATCGGGTGGAAGAGCTCCTGCGGCTAGGTAGTTGACAATGTCAGCGTACCATGGCAGTCCTACAGTTGTCTGTATTATTTCCACGGGTTCTGGTTCATTTATATCTAACTGCGCTAGGTCGCTTCCTATTTGAGCTATCAGCTGTTCATACGGAAAATCATCGTTAATCGGCACTTGTTCGGGTTTAATACCTTCTATTCTAGATAAATGGTCCGCTACGACGTTTTCAGTACCTTTTTTGTCTTTTATTTCTAGATCAAACTCTTGTAAGAGTAAAATCCATCTTAAGAGTCTTGGCTTAGCATCCTTCTTAGTTAATAGATATCGGATAGCAGCGTGGTCTGTGTAAATGATTATTTTCGCTCCAACTAGGTAAGAGCGGAATTTGTCAAGCGCAAAGACAACTGCTAGCAATTCTTTTTCTGTAGTGGCGTAGTTCATCTGGGCAGAATCCAAGGTTCTACTCGCATAGTAAATCGCATGGAGTTTCTTTTCTTTTCTCTGACCCAGGACTGCGCCCACAGCATAGTCACTCGCATCGCACATGATTTCAAAAGGTAATCTCCAGTCAGGGGGTTGCATGATTGGTGCGGTGATGAGGGCTGTTTTTAGAGTTTCGAATGCTTTAAGACAATCTTCATTGAATATGAACTCAGCGTCTTTCATTAATAAACCAGTAAGAGGTTTAGTAATTTTCGAGAAATCTTTGATGAATCGTCGATAAAAACCGGCGTGTCCTAAAAAGCTTCGTATTTCTCGAACGGTTTTAGGAGGTTGAAGATCTTTTATTACTTCAATCTTAGCTTTATCGACTTCAATTCCCTTATCTGATATTACATGACCTAATACTATTCCTTCGTTGACCATAAAATGACATTTCTCCCAGTTAAGCACGAGATTCACTTTTACACATCTTTCTAACACCATTTCCAAGTTCGATAAACATCCTTCAAAGCTTTGCCCGCATACAGAGAAGTCGTCCATGAACACTTCCATGATGTTGTCTATAAAATCTGCGAAGATTGACATCATACATCTTTGAAAGGTTGCAGGAGCGTTGCATAATCCAAAGGGCATTCGCCTATAAGCGAATGTTCCATAAGGACATGTGAATGTAGTCTTCTCTTGATCATCAGGATGGATAGGGATTTGGAAAAATCCTGAGTAACCATCAAGGTAACAGAAGTAAGAATGCTTGGCTAATCGTTCTAACATTTGATCTATGAAAGGTAGTGGGAAATGATCTTTCCGAGTGGCTTTGTTTAGTTTACGATAATCTATGCACACTCTATATCTCGTCACTACTCTTTGCGATATCGATTCGCCTTGAGCGTTTTTCACAACAGTGATACCTCCTTTCTTTGGCACTACATGTATTGGACTAACCCATTCACTATCAGAGATTGGATATATTATCCCGGCATCTAATAATTTCTTGACTTCTTCCTTTACTACAATGCTAAGGGTTGGGTTAATTCTTCTCTGAGATTCTCTGGAGGTTCTGCAATCTTCTTCAAGCAGAATGCGATGCATGCAAACTGAAGGACATATTCCTTTGAGATCAGATATGTTATATCCTAATGCAGTTGGATATTTCTTCAAAACATCTAAAAGTTTCTTTGTTTCTATGGTTCCTAAACTGGAATTCACTATAACTGGTCTTTTACATTCAACGTCTAAGAATTCGTACCTTAGGTTATTAGGTAAAGTTTTTAATCCTAATGTAGGTTTATCTTTACTTGGCATGGGATCCGGTGTAAGTGCTAAACTTTCGCTTAGACTATCATCCTGATATGGTTTTTGCCAATTATCATCTTCGAGAATTGGAGGGATTTTAATTTTCATTATTTCAGAATAAGTGGTCTCTTCCAGTTCCATTTCTCTTACACATTCGTCAATTACGTCCATTAGATAGCATGTATCCTCTATAGCTGGTGATTGTAAGAATTGTGTTAAAATAAATTCAACTTTCTCTTCACCTACTTCAAAGGTTAGCTTTCCTCTTTTTACGTCTATTATAGCTCCGGCGGTAGCTAAGAATGGTCTTCCTAGTATGATAGGTGTAGTTGAGTCTTCAGAGATGTCCATGATTATAAAATCAGTAGGAATGTAGAATTGTCCTATACGTACTGGGACGTTTTCTAGTATGCCTACAGAATATTTAACAGAGCGATCGGCTAGTTGAACAGACATTTTAGTTGGTCTTAGGTCTCCCATGTCTAGCCTTTTGCAAATCGTTAAGGGCATAACACTGATACTGGCTCCTAAATCGCACAGAGCTTTGTCAATGACGAATTTTCCTATTACACAGGGTATAGAGAAACTTCCTGGATCTTTTAGCTTAGGAGGCATGTTATTCTGAATTATGGCGCTACACTCGGCAGTAAGTGTAACTGTTCCGTTATCCTCTATCTTTTTCTTATTGGATAAGATTTCTTTTAAAAACTTGGCATACGAGGGTATTTGGGTAATTGCTTCTGTAAATGGAATAGTAATATTCAACTGTTTCAGAAGTTCGACAAATTTCTTAAATTGACCCGTCGTCTTGGAACTTATTAATCTTTGAGGGTACGGAATTGGTGGTTTATAGGGTGGTGGAGGCACATAAGGTTGTTCTTTCTCCACTACCTCTTGACTTTCATCTTCCTTTTCTTCTGGATCATTCACCACTTCAGTCGGTTTATCCGGTTTTTGGTACATGGCTGGATTGTCAAGTCTTGGATCGGTAGGTCCGTCAAGTTCCTTGCCACTTCTTAATATTACAGCGTTAGCATGTCCTTTCGGATTAGGTTGAGGTTGTCCAGGGAATACTCCAGCTGGTGCAGCAGTAGGTGCTTGTTGTTGAGCTACTTGTGAAATCTGAGTTTCAAGCATTTTGTTATGTGTAGCTAATGCATCTACTTTGCTCACTAATTGTTTAATCTGCTCACTAGTGTGAATGTTTTGGTTTAAGAAGTCCTTGTTTGTCTGAGATTGGCTAGCTATAAAGCTCTCCATCATCAATTCAAGGTTCGATTTTCTAGGGATATTAGGAGCAGTCTTTTGATATCCTGGTGATGTAGCTGGTGCTTGACCTGGTGCGTAATAAGCATTGTTATTCTTATAGGAGAAATTCAGATGATTCTTCCAACCTGGGTTGTATGTGTTTGAGTAAGGGTTTCCTTGAGCATAATTCACTTGATCAGTGGGAGTTCCTGCCAATAGTTGACAATCAGAGACTTCGTGTCCTGGGACTCCACATAACTCACAGTTAGGTGTTACTGCAGCCACGGTGGCTGCAGGTGTTATGGCCAAGTTGTCGATCTTTTGGCTTAGTTGGTCAAACTTCGCATTGACTTGGTCCATACTACTTACTTCGTACATACCTCCCTTTGTTGGTTTCTCAGTTGCGACTCTCTCGCTTCCCCAAAGGTAATGATTCTGAGCCATACTTTCGATAAGTGCATAGGCTTCATTATATTCTTTGTCCATCAATGCACCACCCGCGGCAGCGTCAATTGTCATTCTTGTATTGTACAAGAGTCCATTATAGAAGGTATGGATGACCATCCATTCTACTAATCCATGATGTGGACAAAGCCTAAGTAGATCCTTATAGCGTTCCCAAGCTTCGAATAATGATTCACTTTCTCTTTGCTTAAATCCGTTGATCTGAGCTCTCAGCATAGCTGTCTTGCTAGGTGGAAAATACCTGTTCAAGAAAACTCTCTTAAGTTGTTCCCATGTAGTTACTGAGTTCGAAGGCAGAGATTGAAGCCATGCTCTTGCTCTGTCTCGAAGCGAAAAAGGAAATAAACGTAGTCTAATAGCTTCTTGGGTAACTCCATTGGCTTTTACGGTATCTGCATATTGCACAAAGATCGAAAGATGAAGATTCGGGTCCTCGGTAGGATTTCCGGCGAATTGATTTTGTTGCACGGCTGATATCAATGATGGTTTTAGTTCGAAATCATTTCGGTTGATAGCCGGTGCTGCAATGCTTGAATGTGGTTCACCTTGCGAAGGATTAGCGTAATACTTGAGTGGATGAGTTTGTTCTTCAGCCATTCCTGCGTTTTCTGATTTTACGACTGGTTCAGGCGGATCTAATTGAAGATCTGGAATGTTGGAATTATTTTCTAAATCGAGTATACGTCTTCTTACGTGTAAGAAGCGTTCCGATTCAGGGATTAGAGGTTGCAAGTCTTCGCTTTTGGAGCGAGTACGTGGCATACACTCGGAGATTAGATTAAATTAAATAGTTGATACCTTAGTCTAGACAATGCTACCTAAGTGCGCTAGTAACTAAATTAAGGAATCCCCGGCAACGGCGCCAAAAACTTGATGGGCTAAAGACGTGTCTACTTATGCGTCTAGCGGTATCTTACTGCAAGTGCACAGCCTATCGAAGTAATATTTAAGATTATCGATCCACAGGGATTCTATCGTTACTTAGTGCTAGATGAACTTCTAGTTTAGCTAAGGCGAATAGTTGTCACGATTGTTGTTGGCTTTCTAAGACTATTGAAGGCGGAATTAAATTCAAGTTTTTAATAAAATAATACTAAAACGGTCGGTATGTAATTATACTAACTTAGGTGGGTCAATCTAACCTAGGCTTATAAAGATGTTCACTTAATCTATTCGGTAGAGATTACTAGTTTGAATACCCTCAACTCACACTCTCGTGGTCTTGAATCAGATCTTATCCCTAAAGCCCTATGCCTGCTCTCGCTAGCCCATAAGTGTTTAGAGGTAATTTTTGGAAACTAAATAATTCTAATTTATCTTAAAGCGCTCTCGCTGTATTTAATTTAAATGCCTAACTTTAGCTATCTGGTTAAAATCTCACACTCTCGTGGTCTTGACCCAACCTAATACCCTTTTCTTACTCTCGTAACGAAAAGTTCGAATTCAATCAAAAAGCATCAACCAGAATGTTAAGCGATTAATTATTTTAGCCCATGGTTATATTTTACCGGTTAAGTTGGTTATAACTACATACCGCCCTAAGGTATTTAGCTACTCATCGAGGTTAAATCAGACTCAGAGTTAAATATTGACTTACTAATGGCAGAAAAATAAATAGACATTATAAATAAATTAAATTGCAATGATTGAAAAACCTGATTAACAAATATCTGAGTAGACTCCTTCTTCCACAGACCGGAAGGCTTGGAGTAGGCGGAAATAAAAATTAAAACGAATGCTGAAGGCTGGAAACAAATAAAAGTATAACAATTCCCTAATGTCGGAAATTGTTACACGGTTGGTTTGGATACAAATAAAATAAGACAGGAAACAAAATAATGCTGGAAAAATAATTCTGGTGGTAAGGTAATTCGGCAGAGCTTCCGCAGGAAATTTGGATAATGAAGTCTGTCCCTGGGTTCTCCTGAGCTGGTCCTATTTATAGAGCTTCCAATGGGCTGGTGCCTTGGTCTTTTGCTTCTTGGGCTTTGCTGAAGTGGTTGAGAAAATGTTGGAAAGTGGCAGCAGAAAATGGGAGAAGTCTTCCTCACGTGCTGCCTTGAGGAGAATTACTAGGAGGAGTGGTCTTCAGTGGTGGCTTGACGTAGTCTGAGTCAAAATCAAGTTATATCCTTGTCACGGGCGTGACAAGGTCTCCACGCTCGTTATTTGATGATTTCAAGTGTCACGGTCGTGACCACTTCCTCACGGTCGTGATGGCCCAAAGCAAGGTGTCACGGTCGTGACACCCTTGTAACGACCGTGGCCGTAACAAATTATGCAGACTTTTTGCAGGATTCTGTCTTGCTTCATTTCTTGTGGTTTCTTTCGTTCTTTTCTTCTTAATTCATGATTTGGCCTCGCATAACGATGTACCTGCAAAATTGTAAGAAAAACTCGAGGAATCGAGCGTTAAAACGGTGAATGCGCGATAAAAGTCAATGAAATCTAGCGATATAATCGATGCGTTTTCTCGTCATCAATAAGTGTCTCGGATATCATAGTGAAGTTGATGCTTCAGGCCGGAGATTTGATAACCTAAAATTCTTTTGTCGGACTGAGGCTGACTGCACTGCAAAAATTATTAGATGGACAAACTATATATTTTAAAATCCTAATGTTATTGAAGTTATTACTAAGTTTTTATGCTGCATATTTTGAATTTTTTTTAGATTAACTATGTATTGTTTACAAATTACCAATTAAATGAAATATTCAGAAAATTCACCAAACTAGCACAAAATCAACATCGTGTCGCCGTCTAGATTGGCGACTCAGGTGTTTGAAAATTTGGCCGTACACAAAGTCGCCATATTGATTGACGATAGAGTTGAATTTGCAAGAGAATCGCCAGGGCAATTGGCGACACAGGTATAATGGTATGGTGGTTGAGGTTGGGACTGGGTGGGTTGCATGTATGGGTCATGGTACGGTGGTTGATGGGGGGCATTTAGAGGCATGTATGGGTTATGGTAAGGCTGATTTTGCGCACTGGACTGTTGTTGTGTGTTTGACGAAGAAGCGCGTTGCCTTGGGTCGACCAAATATGTTGGCTGGGACAGAAATGGCTGAGATGTCGTGACAGACCTAAACCAAGTCATATATTGAAGACTTGGCCAAGCCCCGTGCACAATATGGTCGGTTAAGACGTGTTGCCTTCTTCTCTTCCAGTGTTTACGCAACTCCTTCGCAAACTCCTTCCAATCACTGACACTCCACTGCGAGTCATAGCAGCATGTTCGAAGGCGCGTCAAGACCCAACCAACCTTCTTTATGTAGTTCACCAAGTGATAAGTCTATGCAATGTCTACACTTGTAGCTTTCAGGTGGTGGCAAATGAGGACTATTGGCCTCAATACGAAGGCGAAATTGTTTGGCATAAAGACTTTATGCGCAGAAAGAAAAAGGGTCGACCTAACAGCACACGCATTCGAACCGAGATGGATACCGCAGACAAGCTGGTAAGATTGTGTAGTTCGTGTCGGCAACCCAGACATAATCGAACAAAATGTCATAATGTGGGATCAAGCAGCAGATCATAGTTTCATATGTAACCGTGTCCCTTTAAATCAATAGCAACTTTCATTCGGTTAATAGCAAATTTCATCCAATTAATAGGAAATTTCATTCGATTAATAGCAAATTTCATTCCTAGGAAAAACATACTTAACTGACATAACAACAACATAAAGACAGAACACTGCACCAAGGCAACATAAATTAAACAAACATAACAATAACGTAAAGACATAAAACATAACACTGCACCAAGGCGTCTACGATATCACAACCATCAACTTTATCTTCTTTGGTGTCAACATCATCACAAGGACACCGACATCATTTTCCACTTTTCTCCATTCACGAGAAACTCCGTTTCTCCCGGTCTCCTCGACCAACCTCTCAATTTTCCTAATCTTTTCTCCTGGAGCAATATCTCCTTCTAGCCAGCGGTTCAGTTCCCTATGCAAGTGCTCCAACGTCTGCGTATTCCACATGAGCACCTTCATTGGAGGCTTTGTTGCTGAAAACACAACTACGACATTTCTTTTCATTATATCGAACGTTGGAAAGGGTTCCTCTGAATCTGATGACGATGAAGAACATTGATTTAGAAATGCAGACATTCTAGGCTCCACTCCACACAAAATGCACTAACGTAGTCTTCTAGTATACAATGTTGTGAAAACATATATGTGTTCGCAGTCATATTTATAGAAAAATAAAATAATACGTGCCTCATATGATATGTCTTAAATACCCTTACAAAATTTATCCACTTTATAACTCAATGGTTAATCAATTTTTATGTTAATCAATTTTTATTAAGAACTAAAATACTAAAAAAGTGTATTTTAATAACCTTATATATTTTTATGTTAATCAATTTTTATTAAAAATTAATACTTAAAAATTTTATTTTAATAATAATTATGAAAAAATTAAATATTTTATGAAAAAATTAGAAATTCAAAACAATATATGATTATGTGATAAACAATATATGATTATGTGATAAATCAAAAACAATATATGATTATATGATTAGAAATTAGAAATTAGAAATTAGAAATTAAAAATTAAAAACTAAAAATAATATAAACTAAAAAAAGAAAAAGAAAAAAATGAAACCCTAGAATCATCTTGGCCTGAGTCGTCAATCTGCATGGCGACTCACTTACCTGCATAACCATGTCGCCATTTGCTCTGTCGATTTGCTTGGAGACTGGCCTCTGTCGCCATTTGATTCGGCGACACGAGGTTGATTTGTTTGCCATTTTCGATATATTTTTAATTATTTAATTTTTGTGGTAAATTAAACCTAATAGTTGGTTAGTGTAAAAAAAAAATTCGCATATTTTATACACAATTCATTTACATAAATAAATATTAATTGTTTTGGTTGCAAGGTTTGTGATTTTAATTTTCTACATGTACATATGATGCAGTCAAATGGATTTTTCAATTGCTCCCTCACATAATTTCAAGTGTCCAGCTTAAAACTAGAATTAAATCTGCTTACAAAATTTCTAAAAGACAGTTCAAAAATTCCAAAAGTCACCCAAAATTTTATAACTTTCGAAAACATTCCAACTTTTTTGAATGGTTGGAAATTCTAAAACTTTTAGAAAACAACATATAAATATATTTAATTTTTAAAATTTCTGGTACAAAATTATAAAAAAATTATTAAAAATTATAAAATTTTCAAAAAGAAAAAACATAAAAATACTAAAATTTCTAAAATTCTTGGAACAAATCTAAAGATTCTCGCAGAAAATTTAAAATTTCCGGATAAAAACTTGTTGTTTTCAAGATTTGTGGTAGGTATTTGGGAATTTGCGATTTAGCTTTTTGGAAGTTTTAAAATTTATGGAAGTTTTGAATGAATTTTTAAAAATGATTGAAAAATGTACAAGATCAGGCCCATTCAGATACAATTGGGGTTGACAAGTTAAATACTCATGATATGCCTACCAAGCCTACTAATAATGGGCCAATTGTCAAACATTGAAAGAGGCCCAACATGATATAAGGTCAGGCCCATTCAGCCTACTCATGTGCTGTGTTCATCAATTGAATAAGTGATTCTATTTCTACCAAGTTGAAAATTTAATATTACTAGGTTTTAGTACATGTGTTTCATTTATAACTTTAATTCTCTTAAATTATTTATACTAAACAATATTTTAAAAAAATACTGTTTTACTGTATTAATAATTTTATTCATCTGTATCTCAAATTAAAATTTTTAAATTTTAAATGATGTTTGTGTCTTTTTTTCAAAGTTTCATAGTTTAATTGTATTCAACAAGCGTCACATTTGTAAATACGTACTTTATATTTTTATTGTTAATTAATTAATTAAAAATTGTTTTGTATTCTTGTGCAAAATTGTGTCTATAAATTTATAAGACTTGTTATTAGTATTTAGTTTGCTTTTTATGAATACTTAAATTGATAATTTGGTCATTTTATACTAAAAGTCTCATTTTTAATATTAAAATAATAAAACTCCATCCTTAAGTTATCAAACTTATGAAATTTCACTTCATTCTGTTTTTTTTTTCTCTTTCATCTCTCCCTCTCTTCTTTCTTTCATCGTTTTCTTATCTCCTCCTTTCTTTTCATTTTTTTTATTTATCAACAACAATATTGAATCTTAAATATTTTTTTTTAATCTTCAATCTTTCTTTCTTTTTTGTTATAGTTTTTGAATAATTTTGAACAATTTCAATCTTTCGTTCATACACGATTTTATATTTTATTCTTACTTCAAAATTTGTTTTCCTTTTACATGCGTATTTTGAACTTGAATTAAAGATCATTGCATTGTCTATGAACGAAAGATGTTTTTTTTTTGTAAAAAAAACAACTTTTCCATTATTTTTCATCTACAATCTTAAGTTTTTTTTGCAGTTTCTAAACTATATTGATTTTGCATGTGTGTTTTCACTTCAATGAAGCTTCATACATTTCGTTTATGAACGATTTTAGATCGTTTTGGTAATAATTTTCTATATGACCTTACTTTTTTCAACATGTCGTAAATTGATGTTGTCAAGAGCAAACCAAAATATGAGAAAAGATTAAATTTCTTGAACAAACACAAGAAACTCTCTTAGGTTTTACAAAAGATAGAGAATAAGGAAGAAGAAGAAGAAAAAGAATTGGTTAAAATTGTTTTTCTATTCACTTACTCAATAAGGATTTAAAGATAACAACAGAATACCAACAATTAACCTCTCTCAACAACCTGAGAGAACTAGTTTATTTATAGACTACTGAGTTAACTTATGCTCAAGCTAACTTAAGAATTGGGCTAATAAGAAAGACACAATTCTACATGCTAACTTAAACACAAAGTAACATGCTTCGACTACATGCTTGAATAGACTTCGACTCCAACATGCACAATTTCTATCGAACCATGAAACTACTCTTATCGACACTAAAGTTTGATCAAAATAACACAAATCTCCACCTTGGAACAAATTCTACATTAACAAGGGAACAAACTAGTTTTCATCATGCAACTTTATCAATTGCATACAGTGGAAAAACTTGCTACTCGATAATGTCTTGGTGATCATATCTATCTAATGAGTACAACCTCACATCGATGTGCTTGGTTCGTTCGTGATAGGTTGAATTCTTCGACAGGTGTATTGCACTTTGATTATCACATTTTACAATGATAACTCGACCTTGAAGTCTTAACTCCTTAGCAAACCTTCAAGCCACAATGCTTATTTTACAGCTTTAGTAAGGGAAATATATTGCACTTTAGTGGTTGATAAGGCAATAACCTTATGAAGAGTTTCTTTTCAACTAATTCTCGTGCCAAACATAGTGAATACATATCCAAAAATAAATTTTCTAGAATCCATACAACCTGCATAATCAGAGTCGAAAAATCCTTCAATTCGACTTTGCTATCATCACCATAGGCTGCACCATAAATCAAGACTCTGCTCAGAGACCCATTAATGTACCTAAGAATCCACTTTAATATTTGTCAGTGCACCTTTCCAGGATTAGCCATATACCTGCTTACAAGGCTCACTTTGTACGATATGTCTGGCCACGTACAGACCATAACATACATCAAAGAACCTACTATACTAGTATATTGAATGTTATTCATATAGGCTCTTTCGACTTTGGTACTAGGACTTTGAGTATAACTCAGCTTGTATTGAAGATTGATAGGTGTTAGAACAGGCTTTGAATTCGACATACCAAACTTGTCAAAATCTTCTTCAAGCATGCCTCTTGAGATAAACATAATCTCAACTGCTTTCTATCTCTCCGAATGTCAATCCCAAGAATTATAGAGGAAACTCCTAAACCCTTCATGTTAAACTCCTTATCGAGTTCAGCCTTCACCTTCATAACATCTTCAACACTGTTTCTTGCTATAAGGATGCCATCCACATAAAGGAACAAAATAACAAGTGAATTTCATGGTCGAAATATAAAGTGAACACAGTGGTTGAACTGGCTCCTAGTGAAACCAATATGTTCCATGAACTTGTCGAATCTTCTATTTCATTATCGATGAGATTGTTTCAGGCCATACAAAGACCTATTCAGCTTACACACATAATCTTTCTTTCCCTTTTCTGCATACCCTTCAGGTTGCCTCATTGAGATTGTTACATCTAGATCACCATACAGGAAGGTTGCCTTCACATCCGTTTGTTCAAGTTCTAGGTAAAACTTTGCCACCATGGCTAACAACATTCTAATGGGTATATGTTTTAAAACATGTGAGAACACATCATTAAAGTCGTTACCTTCTTTATGAGTGAACCCCCTAGCAACCAACCTTGTCTTAAAATGCTTCGACATCACTCCTTCGATTCCTTCCTTAACCTTGAAGATCCACTTACAACTGACTAGCCTAGCCCCTACATGTTTCTCGATTAGCTCCTAAGTGTTATTATTATGAAGATATTTCATCTCATCATCCATGGATATCAGTCACTCAGTCTTGTCTCGATTCTTCATAACTTCCTTGTAGCCTCTAGGTTCTTCATCCAGAACCTCACTTGTAGAGATTAAGGTATAAGCTGTAAGATATTCATAACCAAGTCTCTGAGGTGACTTGATGACTCTTATCGACCTGCCTCTTGCAAATAGGCAGTCCTTATTAGTTTCATCTGTTTCAACAACAGCTTCTGCATCTTCTTCGGCTTCATCTGTCATGCAATTAAACATCATTATGATCCACCTCAACATGAATCTCTTCTTGTTCCAGCTCTTCTTCAGAGATCTTCAAATTTCAACCAATGTCATCCATTTTATTGAAAGTCATCTCAATTTCATTGAAAACTACATCTTGACTTGTGATACACATCTTGTGATATGGCTCTAGGCACTATAGCCTATAAGCTTTGTCTCCTTCAGGGTATCTAAGGAACATACATCTTAGAAATCTAGGTTTGACCTTGTGTTGCCTAATATGAGCATAAGTTAAACAACCAAATCATATAAGTCTGTCAAGACTAAGTGGATGTCCTAACCAGACTTCTTCAGATGTCTTCATTCATAAGACTGTCGAGGGACACCTATTTATCAAATATGTTGCAGTTGCAGCTGCTTTTTCCTAAAATACCTTCTTCAATCCTACACCTACCAATATGCATCTCACCCTTTCTAGAATGGTTCAATTAAACCTTGCAGCCAAACCATTTTTTTGGGGAGTCCCTGCGGTAATTTTATCTCTTGAAATACTAGACGCAACATAATAGATGTCAAAAGCCTCATTGTAAAATTCAAGACCATTGTCGGTCCTTAACCTCTTGACCTTCATGCCAGTTTGGTTTTCGACCAGAGTCTTCCAACTTTTGAAAATTTCAAAAGTTTCATCCTAAGTCTTCTAGATGAATACCCATAACATTCTGGAGTAATCATCAACTATAGATATAAAATACTTTACACCTGAGTGTGAAGGATACAGGTCCCCAAAAATGAGCATGAATGTAATCAAGGGATTCATGTGTTATTTGTTTACCTTTGTTAAACTTTATTCTACAGGATTTACCAAATACACAAGGTTCACAAAACTCCAATTTTTCGATCTTATCACCACCCAACGGATTTTGATTCGACAATTTAACTAGGCCTCTTTCACTAACATGGTGATAAGTTCTAAATTGTACTTATTTTTAGTGTGACTAATTGGCACTTATTGGCTTGATTCGTTGGTTTTCCGTTAATAATCCCGCGTTTTGTATAACTTACATATTATTGTATATATTGCATATTCATGTACATATCAGTGAGTTTGATAGTTTTTCATTTATTTATATAGATAATAATGCATGGTTGAAGTATGAACTCGTTTGAGTCAAGAAGGATGCTTCAAATGCATAATTTTGGAGTTTTGGAACTGGCATTCGTGCTTAGCGCGATTTTTAGCGCGCTGGAGCTAGATGGAAGAAGCAAATAAACTTGGTTTTCCTGATCGCGCTTAGCACGAGCAGGACCCACTTAGTACGGTTTATATCGGTTTAAGGGTACTTTAAGTGAGATCGCGCTAAGGGCATTAGGGTCGTTGTAATAAATATCATTCTTTTTAATTTTTGTAGGTATTCAAGCAAGGATATTTTGTCATTATCATATAGAGCAGTGAATAAGCTTTCCAATGCTTCCGATCGTGTGTCAATCGGAGTTACGGTTTGAAAGTTAAGAAGAAAACAAGAAACTTGATTTTGCTAATGGCGCTAAGCGCCCTCATAGCGCGCTTAGTGAGGTTCGCGCTATTCCAACCCCTATTTAAGTCACTTTTCAGCATTTTTTAGGTTATGTTGTTGGGAACTTTTAACTCTAACTTCATCAAAAATATTCTTTAGTAGTATTAGCTCAAAAACAACACTTGGAAGATGCATCTTGACGATCCGGAGTCGAATCCACTTCAATTGAAGTTTACAAACCGTGAGATTTGTGTTCTTCTGTCTTCCTTTCTATGTATTTTTCACCTGTTGGGGTTTTTTATGTAAGTTTATCTTGATTGTATGTATATTTATGGATCTTTGTATAAAATCTTTTTTATAACTCTTAATCGATGTCATCTTTGATTTACTATTTATCTCAATGGGTTTGGATCGCTATAGACATATACTTTTCGAACTCGACCTAAGATGTGCGTCTATTGGCTATGGGGATCGGTCTAATATTCACATGTGTGTGTCGGATCTTAATGCTCCGTGTTTTTTAGTTGCGTGAGACTTCACCTTAAAGGCAATGCGGTTGATCTCTCAACTTTTGCGTTAAGAAATAATCTCTTGTTGTGAGCGATACATGGGGATTTTGACGAGTGATTTAGGTTGCGTGCATTTGATCTATACATTTTTTAGTACATGATGGGTAGTAAGAAATACAACTCCTGACAAGTTTTCTCATGTCTTAAGAATGTGTTTATTGTCTTGTTTTATGTTTTTCTTTTTCATCTTACTCTTTAAAACCATTCAAACCCAAGCTTAGAGACGTAGAGATTGTCGAACGATATTCTTTTCCTCGCACCGATCCCTGTGGAGACGACATAAATCCCGGTGGGAATTCTTCCAAAAATAATATTTTTGCTTGCCGTTTTACCGCTTCAATAAAATGGCGTCGTTGATGGGGATTGGTTTTGATATTGAATCATATTACGATTGTTTTGATATTTCTAAGCTTTGTACACAATTTTCTATATTATATATATGCTTGTATAGATACTTGTTTTGTTATTGTTTTCCATTATGTTTGTTCAAGTGTTGTAGATATTTTGTTCCCTTAACATTTGTTCAAGTGTTTGGTTAGGACACTTTCTTTAGGTTTGCGCTTTGAAGAAAAGCATCAGGATATCTATGAGGAAGTTACTAGCAAAACACAATAAAGGTGTCGAGCTTATGACGTGAAACAAACGCTAGTTGGAAGGCAATCCAACGGCTTTTGAGTTTGTAAAGTTTTACATTTAATAGTATAGGTAATATAATATGAGAATGGATGGATTGAATGAGAGAAAAAACTTGAATATGCAAGTTTTCCTTCTCGCGCTTAGCGCGCGCCCTATTTTGTGTGGGAAAATCTCTCATTTTCGATCGATTTTCACCAATTTATGATTTCTGTGTTTAGTTAGTTTTAGTTCAACTTTGTTAGGTTGCTAGAATAAAATATTGTGTTTGTTCTCAAGTTTTGTTTTTTATTAGCTTGAGGATGTATTGTGTGATTGTTCATTTTTTATTATTTCAACAAGTAAATGTTATGATAGTGTGAAAAGTTTAAAGAGAGTTGCATGGCTGAGATTTGTGTTTATTGTTTTTCTAGAACATAACATGTTTATGAAGCTTAGTCTTTATACAAATTATATGACATTTATTCTTTTGCAATTTTTGTTCAATTTTGAATCGCTTTAGTTCATAGCCCAATGTGAGGAACCTTTCCATTATTTACTAAATTGCATGGAGACTAACTTTATTATTTAACTCATTTGAATTATATTTAATCTTGTATTTATATTATTTTTATGATAACACTAAAATGATCAAGGAATTTTGTTTGATTTTGAGCACAACCACTTGACCAAATAGTCAATCTATCTTGTGAGTGAGTGAGAGTTTGGTTACCCTTCGAGCCTTTGTTAGAATCCATGTCGGTGTTGAGTTTAATTGGTATGGATTCTAATATTTTTTTTATTGAACCATAACCATGACTTGTTATTTGAGTTTTTTTACCATGACCTATTAAGTTTGGGAGCATTCCTTTTGCACGTTTGGTTGTATTCAAGTTGGGGAGGAGAAAAGTTGGTTGCTATGAGGTTGAGAAAAAGAAAAGAGTTTGAAAAAGAAAGAAAAACAAGTGAAAAAGAAAAGAAAAAAAGGAAAAAACATTGAAAGAGAAGAAAAAAAAAGAATAATGTTGTGCTAATAAGTTGTGTTGAATGGTGTAACAATTTGGAAAAGAGAAAAAGGTGATTGAAATTTTTGAGTGCTTGAGATTGTGAGAAATGATCACTCTCATTTGATTAGGCAAGTTTTTGTTTCTTTTTCTCAACGTAAACGTGATGACTAAGTAAATGATGTTTGTGTTGGTGTTGGTGTTATCTTCCTTCCTTACAGCAATGACGGTGTTGTTGTTGTCTTCCTTCTCGACGGTGACAACTTGGTTGGTGTACTCTTCCTTCTCGACGTCACGATCGTGATGTTCTTGTCAAACTCCTTGACAATGATGACAAAAATGATAAATACCTAGTGAATAATGGATACTAAAGAGACAAGCTAGGATGAACGATGGTGGTTTGGTTGAAATCGTGTATTGTTTCACAATATTGTTTCACAATATTGTTTCTATTTTCAATAGAAAAAAGGATACTGAAGATACAAGCTAATTATGAGTGTATAACATTATGAAGCTACCACCATGGCCAATACCAGCAACTGTTATGATATATTACTTTCATAGTGAAATTTCATAAAGAAGTGCCAGAGTCTAATTTACAATTAAAATTTTTAAATAAAAAGCAAAATATATCACAACAGTGGAACTCATCAACTGTAGTCATAACCCTTTAAGTTTTTTATTTAAAAATAAATAAAAAAGAAAAGGCGTGTCATAACATTAAAGAAATAATTTATATGAGGGCTCTGAGGTTCGAACCAATGAAAGCTTGATGGTCTCACCACGGTTGGCTCCTCAAATGTTGTTTATATACAAATAATTTTTAATCAAAAAACAAAAATAATATGATAGCGCCTTAGTTTAGAGACGTCACCGTGGGGTAGGAAAGAACCATAATGATCATGGCGTTGTTGTTTACGTGTTTTGTAGTAGTGTATATTTAGGTCATGGGTTTAAAATCCAGCAACAACAACAATTTATTTAGAAATAATTAACATTTCACCACGATTACATAAGATAACTGTTATGAAAAGTACCTGAGTTTATTATAAAATATATAGATTGTTTGTTTTTTCTTACACATTACTAAATCACTTTAAATGAATGCATGTTCAATTAAGGGAGTGAAACAAACAATCTAGATATATTATAATAAACTCAACAACAACATACATCAAGAAAATGGCAACAATACACCTTTTATTGAAAAGATTTATGAAATGATTTGAAGTTGATCTACTTTATGTTGCCATGAAGAACAAATAGAAGGCATATGAAGCTTCCAAAATTGATGCATACTTCTTGTATTGTTTCTCCAAAGAAAAACAAACCATTTATAAACCACACTCATAGTATGAGTTATCTTGAACCAAATTTCAAAATATAAACAACTTTTAGAATGTTAACCTATTTTGAAAATATAAACTAACATTAATATTGTAACATAACAAGCAACAACAACCAACAGTACATTGTTAACTCGAAAAGGAACTAAATCCTACCACAATAAAAAGAAACATTTTAACATAAATAAGTAGTACACTGTAACATAACAAGCAACAACAACCACAACATAACTATCATTAACATTGTAACATAATAAGTAACAATAGCCAACAGTGCATTCTTAACCCGGAAAGGAAATAAATCATGCCACAATAAAAAGAAACATGCTAACATAAACTAAGAGTACATTGTAACATAATAAGCAACAACAACCGCAACATACAAAAACTTGTCAATAACAACTAACAAAAAAATCATGTAAAACATAACAAGGTATTCAATCTTCATGCCTAGTTAAATTCGTGTCATTCTTAAGGTCTTCATAGTTCTCAAGCTCTTCATCTAATTTGGAATCAGTTACATCCAGATTCATAAGGTCATTCATAATAATTTCTATCTTATTCATCTTTTTAGGGTTAATATTCTTGAAATGAATCTTTTTATAGCCTATTTCATTAGACAGTTCAACAACAATAATGTATTCCCTAACAAATTCAGCTTCCTTGGCTTTATTCAACCATAACTCCACCATATCAATAACCTCATTTGTAACCTGAATATCATGGATAAGTTTGTTGCTCTCACTAGTCATATTGAGAGAAGGATCTAAGATCGGAACAAGAAAAGAAACCCTTTTCCAAAACAACATACAACAACAACAACAAGAAAAAGATACAACAAAAAAACCATAAACTCTCAAACAAGGAAGAAGAAGAATACCTTTATGTATGAAGCGAGAGCTAAAAACAAAGAAGAAGAGTGAAAATGTGTGCTAGGGTTTTTCCACTACTACAAAATACACCTTCGGCAACACTAATACTACTACGGTTATGGTGTCCACCGTTATAACATCGCAAACTGGATGTGCCTGATATATATATATTTTTTATTTTTTTGAAAGTTATTTAATCATATTTGAGGTAAACAACCGTGATAATAAAGTAAGTGTTACAAGCTTCGAATCCTAGAAACTACATATTTTTTTCCATTTTTTCTATTACAAAAAACGTGTGTCACTTAAATTCATAAATAAATAAAAAATTGAAAACTATTTAACCACGGTTTTACTACACCACCTTTGTAATAAGATCTATCTTCCACTGCGGTTGAAATTAACAACTGTGGTCAAAGGTTTTCCAGATAAATTTGAAACAAAAAAGATTCATTATTTCCTTCATAACATGCCATAAGCGAACTAGCAAACAAACGAACCAGAAACGACAATGATAGTGATAGCAAAATCTTCATCTTCATAATCTTCATTCATTTGAATCTTCATTCTTGGTAATCTTCACTGTATTCATTCTTGGTCTCCCCCTCTTTGAAGTACGGTATGTTTCGTGCAAGCTTCACTTTCTTCCGCATCTTCCTAATTCTTGATAATCTTCACTATCTTCATTCTTGTTTGATTTTATGGTCTGTTTCATGAAAAGTTCATATGTTTTATGTTTTGTTGTTCGATTTAGCAATGAACAAAAATATTATAACTTTGCTACAATGGATATCCACATGCTTAAGATTTAGAATTGTATTATTATTATTATTATTATTATTATTATTATTATTATTATTATTATTATTATTATTATTATTATTATTATTATTATGAATATGCTTCAGTTTTTCGATATGCTTTAGGTTTAGATTTTGTTGTGCCGTTCACAATATTATTTTGATATAAATTTCAGAATTTATTATGGATTGTAGTTGGATGTAAGCTGATAGATTAGATCTGGTATATAAGAAAGGAGTTCTTGAATCCTTGAATACGTTGATCAAAATGTTCCCGAAAATAATGGTATCTTTTATTGTCCTTGTGTTAATTATGGGAATATAAATAAAGGTACAAAGGATGAGATATTCCATCACCTATGTTGTGATGGTATATGTCAAAATTATATAATATGGACGTGGGATGGTGAGGTGGAAAAAAGCGAAAAATGACGTCACAAAGTCACGAAGTTGATGAAAATGAATATATGGATGACCAACTAGAAGATATGTTATGTGATATTGGAGAATCTTATTTTAAGAAAGCTGATATTTATGATACTTTATATAGTGATAAGGACACCCCTTTATATAAGGGGTGCACAAATTTTACACGATTGTTTGTGGTATTAAAATTGTTTAATCTGAAAGCGAAAAATGGGTGGTTAGATAGAAGTTTCACGGAATAGCTTTATTTTCTAAAACAAATGCTAACAGAAGATAACAATTTGTCTGATCGTTGTTATGATGCCAAGAAGACATTGTATTCAATGGGTTTGGAGTATATCAAAATACATGCATGCCCTAATGACTGCATATTATACAGGAAAGAGTGTGAAAATTTGGATAAATATCCAGAATATGGAGTGTCGCGTTACAAGCTGAAGGACAACAATGGTGATGGCAATGACAATGGCAATGTTAGTAGGAAGTGGCCTATTGCTAAAGTGTTATGGTACTTGCCAATAATTTCAAGATTCACGTGACTTTTTGCTAATGCAAATGAAGCAAACAATATTAGATGGCATGCAAATGAAAGAAAATGTGATGGAAACATACACCATGTAATTGATTCTTTACAATAGAAGAAAATTGATTCGTCGTTTTCGTATTTTGGCACTGAGCCAAGAAACCTTTGGCTTGGGATTTCCACCTATGAAATGAATCCCTTTGGTAATCTGAGTACTAACCATTCTTCGTAGCCTGTTCTTCTAATAATTTACAACCTATCTATTTGGTTGTGCTTGAAGCGTAAGTATATGTTGTTAAGTATTATGATTTCTGGATCACGACAACCTAGAAACAACATAGATGTTTATCTAAGTCCATTAATTGAAGATTTAAGACTTTTGTGGGAGGAAGGCTTTGAAGTTGGTGATGCATATTCTGGTGAAAATATTAAGATGTGTGCAACGTTATTTTGCACAATCAACGACTTTTCTGCGTATGGTAATTTGGCTGAATATAGTGTCAAAGGAAACAAAGTGTGTCTTATTTGTGAATCTAATACTTTTTATCGCCAACTTTACTTTGGGAAAAAGACTGTTTACCTCAGGCTTCAGAAATTTCTAAAACTAGGTCATTCTTATCGTAGATTGCAAAAGGCTTTTAATGGAGAGCAGAAGTTTTATATCGCTCTTAAACCTTTAACCGGGGATGAATTTTATCAACGACAGAAATACATTAATATTGTCTTTGGAAAAAGAGAAATATATGGAAAAAGAGGTACGTGTTCTTTGATCTTTCATATTGGTCAAGTCTCGATATGAAGGCGATAGGTATACGAAAACAATTGGCTCCAATAGAAAAAGGGAAAAGAACGTATATGCCTCTGGCTTGTTACACTCTATGTAAAAAGGAAAAGAAACTTTTTTGTGATTGTTTGCATGATATCAAAGTTCCCAAGGTTACTCATCAAACATAAAAAAACTTGAATCAATGAAAGATATCAAGTTAATTGGTTTGAAATCGCATGATTGTCATGTCTTGATGCAATAACTTCTACTAGTGGCAATCCGTGGCATCCTACCAAAAAATGTGAGAGTAACTATAACCAGATTGTGTTTCTTCTTCAATGACATATGTAATAAAGTTCTTGATTTCAAAAAATTATATGAATTAGAAGATGAAGCTTTCATAATCGTGTGTCACTTGGAAATGTATTTTCCTCCACCAGTTTTTGACATTATGGTTCACATACTTGTTCATCTAGTCAAATAAATCAAAATTTGTGGTCCAGTTTATTTAAGGTGGATGTATCCAATAGAGAGATACGTAAAGATCTTTAAAGGATATACGAAGAATCATCACCGACCAGAAGCTTCGTTTTTTAAAAGGTACATCACAGAAGAAGTTGTTGAGTTTTGTACAAACTATTTATTGGAAGCATAGTCTATAGGAAATCCAAAGTCTCGTCATGCTAACACTTACTGTAGAGGTATTCTAGGTTTAAATGTTAAGTCAGTGGCTCAGGATGTGGTTATTCAGGAACATTTCTATATATTGAATAATCTTGAAGATGTTCAACCTTACATGGCTACTCACAAAGACTTTTGAAGAAAAGATATTCATAAATGAGTGACAAGTTGTTGTTAATCAAGCATAACAAGAAATTCCTAGATTGGTATAATAAAAGGATACCAAATGATCATAGTGAATCCGAGACAATTAAGTGGTTGTCGTACACGCCAAAATTTAATGTGATAACTTGGACTGCATATGACATTGTCCATTATACCTTTTATACAAAATCAAAAGATGATCATAGTACAATGCAAAATAGTGGGGTTATGGTTAAGGTTGAATCCATGTATTTCACTAGTTTGAAAGATAAGAATCCAATATTGGTATCTAATGCGTTTTATGGTATCATTGAGGAGGTTTGGGAGATTGATTATGTTATCTTCAAAGTTTCTTTATTTAAATGCAAGTAGATTCTCAATACTATTAATGGTGTACAATTTGATGACTTAGGATTCACCCGAGTTGACCTTGACTAGGAAAATCATATGACTAAAACATTCATCATGGCTTCACAGGCAAAACAAGTTTTCAATGTGACCGACCCTTCGGACACATCGGGAAAATGGTCAATCGTTCTCCAAGGAAAAGACATTCGTAGTAGTGATGAAAGTTTTGATATTCCTTCTACTCCTTCTTACACAACAAAAGTTCCTACCACATATGACGAAGTTGATAGAGATGGTGTGCATGTTATCCGTATTGATCATAATAAAGGCATATGAGAAAACTAACAAGTAAGTATTTTATTCTTTATTCATAATTTAATGTAAGTTATTATCTCTAAGTATATTTACTAACAAGTATGATTATTTGAAATTTTAGGTGTTTAAAGTCACGACACCAAGAGACAAAGAAAATAAAACACTAAGATACAATTATGTGATGTTATATAATGTTTGTAGGTTATTTTGTGCCATTTTTCTTTTGATGTAATATATATACAATGTTTGGTTCTTAATCTAATGTATGGATTTGATGTAATACAATAGAATTATTATTATAATATAATTGATATTTCTATTCTGACACGGTTCACAAAAATACAGGTTAAAAAATGGAAAGTTTTTAAAAAGCAGAAATATAATTTTTTAAAACACAGATAATTTAACGATGATTGTTAAATATGATCGTGGTTGTAGAGTGAACACTGTCCAAAATAATTTATATACCAAAAAGGCGCTGCTGAGATTTGAACCTAGGACCTTCAATATAGTACAACGATTAGTTAAAGCAACTGTGGTAATATGTCGTGTGCTTTCAGGATTACTACAATGGTCATACGTCCGTGATTGTAAGTAACGCATATACAATCACATGCTACGTAACAACGGTCGGTCCTGCATGATAATATATCTTTTCCAACTGTTGTTGTATATGTTTTCCGTAGTAATATGTTGTGATAAATACAACGATATTGTCAAGAAGCATGAGATAATTCGCTTATATTATAAATAAGTAAACAATTTCACCACGGTAGTTTTCAAAAACAGTGATGAAATATAATGACTTTCACAAGGTTCACATTAACAATTGTGGTAATATGTATTTCAATTTTAATTTATATATTATAATTATAAGAACAACATCAATTGTAACGAAAAAATAGAAAATTGTTGGAGCTGGGATTCGAACTTTTTTACTCCATAAATGTATAGTCACAGTTTATTAGCTTGATTGTAGTGTAATATATTTTCATAAATATAAATTAAAAAAATGCGTCTAAAATGAGGTATTACCACGGTTAACAATCAGACCATTGTAGTTTAGTGTAGCGAAATGTCTATTTTGTAGTAGTGTAGGTTACGTAAATGGATAAAGTGAGTTACATAACGAAAACATGATGAAGAAGATGTGATAATAGCGGAGGAAGCTTCGTATGAGTTTGGTTGTCTTTCCTTTGCTGGTGCTTCAATGGCATTAAAGGCGTCTGAAGGGAGTGTTGCGGTGGAAATAGGATCACAAACTATTAATTAGTTTGAATCGCAATTCAATTCACAACCGCTCTTTGATTTATCCGAAGGAAAAGGTCAAAAGAGGGAAAACCTATTTTGCATCGTAAACACAACGCGGGGAAAGATCTAGGGTTCGGGGGTTTGTTAAATTTACGGAAGGTATTAGCACCCTAAACTTCTGTAGTACTCTACAGGAACCTTTTGTTCGAATGTTCACTATTTTGCTTTATTATTCTTAAGGTATATGTACAAAGGGATTAAAAGTGAGAAAGGAGACCTAAGGGGTTAATTCTAAGTTTACTCGGCAAGACATCGCATCTTGTGCCTACGTATCCTTACGGGAGTGGAATCAGAGTAATCGTAGTTCCCCTCAAAAGGGAGGTTAGAGACTTCGTGACTGTGGTCAAGGTCTCAAAGGGAATAAACGCATCTTAAGGACACGCTTACGTGGAGTGTAGAAACTCCAAATCTCTACGTGGAATTGTTAAGTAAATTAGGGTTGAATTAGGGATTCTGCGGCGGGAAACCCTAAAATGAGTGCGGCGGCTCTTTGACCTAATGCTAGGGGTAAAATGGTAATTTTGCCTGCGGCGAGGCATTTATGAAAATTAGGATTTTGGAAACGGTCAAGGGTTAGGACTATTGACTCGGCGACCAAACAGTTAAACCTAACCTTCGGATGTGTGCAAGGTGACAGAATAATAGTGATGAAAGTGTTAGAAATTTAAATCATGCAAGCGGAAATAAAATGCGAAAAAGTAAACGCGATTATTGGTTCGCGAGGTTACATATGGGAAACAGATACAACAGTAATGAAAATTTGAATAAAATACACAAAATGAATGAAAGCGACGTAATAAGTTGCAAAATGAACAAACAAGGTTAATAGGCGAAAACGAACAATAGTCAGAAAAATTGTGAAACGAAAGCGCGAAATTTTGAGATTTTTATTGTTTATTTTTGACATAAGGAAAAGTTTTCAATTTTTAAATGTAAAGAAAGAGTTTTAATATATAAAAGTTAAATTTAATTTTTCAAAAAAAGGTAGTTTAGTTTAATTATCTAAAAAAAATTATCTTAAAAAAGGTTTTAAATTTTATTTTAATGAAAGATTTTAATTTTTTTATCTTTTAAAAAAAGTTTTAAATTTTATTATTTAAAAAGAAGTTTGTTATTTATTACTTAAAAAAAACAAGGTTTTAGTTATTATTTAAAAAAACAGGTTTTATTGTTAATTAAAAAACAAGTTTTATTGTTAATTAAAAAACAAAATGAAGATAAAAATTGATAGTAAGATGGGCCAAAATTGGGTTGGACCGGCTACCACTCCCGGACCCAACCCGGTTCAGTACACAATGGAGGAAAAAGGGGGATTTAGGGTTCAGGAACCCTAAATCGCGTGCATTGGTCGCTTTTCTCTTGTTTTCTCCCTCTCTCGTTCTCTCTCACGATTGTTCATCTCTGTTCTTTTCCGGCCATCCTCGTTCTTTCTGTTCTTTCTATGGATTCAATCCCTGCACAACAAAAAATGAAGAAACAGAACATAATGAGTTAGCAAGCTTTACGTTTTCCGGGTGCTTATTGACGGTGACGATGATGGTTGCGAGAGAAACTCGCGTCTGAGTCCGCTGGTTTTGACGGTTTATGGACGATCGATGGTGACGACCATCTTCGTTTCCGGTGAGTTCGCCTTGCTTATCGCGATTAGTGGTCGTTCGATGATTATGGTTTTCGTTCGCGGTGAATTTGTTCTTATACTTTGATCCTTCCGCCGCCGTCTGTTCTTCTTGGCCTCGTTAGGGTTTTTTTTGTGTTCGTGCGCGGCCGCTCTTTACTCTGGATGCCTCAGTCTCCCTCTCCGTCTAGGGTTTTTACGAGGTGATCTCATCCCTTTTTATATCTCTCTGATTTTCTCTTTTAGGCTTGGATCTTTTAGGTTTGCGTTACTTTTTCTCTGAGATTTGATTCTGATTGAGATTTCTTCCCTTTTTAGGATTCGTAACCGAACTCGTTTGGATATTTGCGGTTTACTTTGATAAACCGTATTTGGTTTTGGAAATTTGTTCAGATGTGGGTGCCCATTTGGGAATTTGGTGAATTGCTTCTGACCTTATTGATGATTGAGTTTTTTTTCTCTGATGTAAACCTGATGTTTGGTTCTTCTTGATGCAGATTTCCCATGGGCTAACTTAGGTTATCACGTTTTCGATGTCGTCGTGGATTTATCGGTTTTGGTCCCGATCCGATACCATCGAGCTTCGAACCTGGCGTAGACTGATACGGCTCTGCTGATATAGTTTTGGATCCCTCTTCGAACTGATGTCTTTTTCTGATGGGATTGATTCTTTCTAGTTATTTCTGATAAATTTGATGCTTTCTTGCAGACGTGGGATTACCCTTAAATGATGATGGATTGACCCTTCTGAACAAGTAGCCGATATCTGGTTTTCTGCCATAGTTCGGATGCTCCTGATGGTTTTGATTGGATCATTCTTTCGGTTCATCCTGTTGCCGCTATTGATATGCTTTTTACTGATACATCTCTGGTTCTTTCAGAACAAATAACTGTTTCTTTCTGAGCTGATGTGTGGTTTTCCATTCATTTTGGTCATGAACATCGATTTGGGACATATATTCACTTTCCTCTTCTTTTTTCCAGTGAACTGATGCTGATGCTTCGATTGAGTCAAGGTGGACAAGTGAAGGTTATTGGCGATGATGACCTTAGGGTCTGAACCATTTGGCTTCGATTGATGCTTTAGTGATAATGACCTTCGGGTCTGAACTGATATTTTGAGCTGATAGTTTGCACGAAATTACCGATGCTTGCAGTTCGACGTTCGGTAGGAAGTTGGTAACGGCTTCGGCCGTGGCTTTCCCAGCCGCTCGAATTCTCACGCCCAATGATGGTTAAACTGAGGGCTGAATCCCTGTTCCATCCATTTTGATTTTTTATTCATGGTCGGAACTCATTATAATAGTTGACTGGTTTCTTTTGGTCTCTCTGATTGGCTATCCCGTACGATAAGAACGATAACCACCTGATCTGACGCCAATGGCACAGATCGGTAACGGGGGTAGGATGCGGCTTCGGTCGTGCCACTCCCGGCACTCGATGATGACAATTGTTCTGAGAGTGTTAAACAACCTCTAACACTTTTTCTGTTCTGTTCTGTTTTCTTTTTGTTGTGCAGGTTGATCAGAAGATTCGTGAAGAAACTCAAAGGAACATCATGAAGAACACTTAGAATTCTTTAGGACTTAGGACTTTTTAGAGTAGAGATACTCCTTTGTGAATGTAATTCCTTGTAAACTCAAACAATGATTCATGAATTAGAATTCAAAGTTTATTTGAGTCACTCTTTTGTAAATTAAATACTTTATGAAATAAAAATTCAAAAAGTACTCATTTACTTCTTAAATATCTATGAACATACAAACCTGAATTTATTTATATTTATTTCTTAGTTACAAATTATAAACATTCGTGAATAAAAATCCACAAATATTTAAATTTATTTCTAATTATAAATTATAAATACTCACGAATGACATTCAAAGGTACTTAAGTTCTGGCTCATATGCTTATTCTCTTCATAGTCCTGATCAAAACTAAGTGAATTCAACTAAATCCTCTTTGTTATGTATATCGAAAGAACATGTTATTAACTGAAACGAAACTCCTCCCTGAACAAATGAACGACCCAACATTAGATACACTCCCGGTATTTTCCAATAATAAACGAGCCAGCTTGATGCCTTGAAGGAAATCAACTTCTATGGTAGACAAATGTCCCACGTATCATGGTTTGAAGGCCTCGAGGCTTAAAGACCGATTTTCTTCAGAATTAGCCAAAATAGTGTAAAATGACCAAAACGCCCTTGAACTGGATTCCTGCAAAACAAATCAACACTCCATGACTGGTTAGTGATTAGTGGATGCTATGCTATGCGAAATGACTGACTAAATGTAAGGGTAAAATTTGGGGTATTACAGTTGCCCCTATTTAAATAGCTACACCGGATGATTTGAGTGGCGGAGACTCGAGGAATCATGGTGGAGGGATTTAAATATAGATAACCGAAAATTTTGCCCTTATGTGGCGATATGCAATGCTATGGACCAAACAAGACTAATGCAGGCAGCGCCATGAACATGATATGATGCGTATGCTGGAATGATGAATGCGAAAATGCTGATGAATACGACGACACAGGGACAGACGCTACGAGAAGAACACACTGGGGAAAACGACGCGCTGGGACGACAGCACAACACCGGGGAATTCTAAAATGATGGTCAACTGGTGCGAACACGATCAATTGTCTTTTTAGAAAAGGAACGAGATTCTCAAATGGAGATGGTACCTATGAGACGGCCTCCATTGGGGAATCTAAAAGTAAAACTGGATCATGTACGACTGCAAGATCGATCACAGAATGATGGAGCATTGAGCAAAGAATAACATCCAAGCTTCTGTAAACTAATCTCTCGTAACAGGATCAAACGGACCTTTCGGAAATCCGTAGCAAATATACAGGGTGAAAAGAACCGGCTGCATGCCAAAATAACGGACTTTGAGTGGTTAGAACAAGATCCTTAATAGTGATGGCGCCTATGAGATGGCCTCCACTTGGGAATGTCTAACAATAAGACTGGATCTACATGACTACAAGATCGATTACAGAATGCTGGAGCATTGAGCAAAGAATAACATCCAAGCTTCTATAAACTATCCTTCGTGATGGGATCGAATGGACTTTTCAGAAATCCATATCAGATATACAGGGTAAAAACCGGCTGTATGCCAAAATAAATGGGCTTTGATGGGAAATGCCCTGATAAGCTTCTCGAGGGAAACTGTCACTTATCGTTGGAAGGGACTTACATGCCAAAACAGATAAGCACTCAAATGAAGAGGCTGCTGCTTATCTGATATATAAATCTTCTCATATTTAAGGTCGGTGCCCGGAATATGATTCAGATTCTTCTTTTACTAAAGGGTAAACTGAACTTACTCATACTTCAAGATTCATGCTCTCCTGAATATGATTCTGCTCCTTCTTTTACTAAAGAGTAAACAAACTTCTTCATTTCAAGGTTTGTTGCTCCCTGAATATGCTTCGGCTCCTTCTTTTACTAAAGGGTAAATGAACTTCTTCATTTCAAGGTTTGTTGCTCCCTGAATATGCTTCAGTTCAAACCTCCCCATACTTCAAGACGACAAGGAAAATGGAAGCCCAACTGCTCGATGGAGATGGCCATTTGCTGCGAGTCATAACGAAGATAGGATCAGCTTCTCAGGCGAGAAATGTCGCTTATTTGCAAGAGTGGCAATAATAAGCTTCTCATGTAAGAACTGCTTGTAGAGGTAATAACAGATAATGACGATAAACTTCTCGGCGGAGAACTGTTGTATACCGTTGCTGAAGAATGTTACGATAAGCTTCTTAACCGAGAACTATTGCTGATCGATTGTAAAATGTTGTGATAAGCTTCTCTTGGCGAGAACTGTTGCGTATCCTGTTGTGTAAGGTTGTGATAAGCTTCTCTGGTGAGAACTGTTGCTGATCGATTGTAAAATGTTGTGATAAGCTTCTCTTGGCGAGAACTGTTGCGTATCCTGTTGTGTAAGGTTGTGATAAGCTTCTCTGGTGAGAACAGTTGCATACCGATGCTGTAGGATGTAGGATGGTAAAGTGTTGTACCGATAGGCTTCTCAGGAGAGAACAATTGCATACCGATGCTGTAAGATGCATTGATAGATTTTCCAGGCGTGAACTGGCGTGTATCTGTAAAAAATTGTGATTGGTTTTCTTGAAAGATAGTGCAAAATAAATGCACATCCGGGTATAGTGATAAGCTTCTCGGGCGAGAACAGTCGCATATCTGCCAAGGTATGGTGAAAAATTTTAAACGGTGCAAAATAAATGCACGTCCGGTTGGGCTCGACGACCGATAAGACTGAGATTCCATCTAGGATCGAGCTAGAAAGAAAAAAATGGCAATCAAGACTCCATCGAGGGAATGAACTCGAAGGGTAAATATCTTATCTTGGCGAGGAAAGATAGTTGAAGTAACCGTCATCCACGAGGATCGAGCTCTGTGGGGAAACTGGAAACAACTATGTATTTTATGCTTAGGGCTGACAATCTATTTGGAGAGAATGGACGAACCCAGTTACTCGGCGGTAACAACCAATGATGGCGAGACACAATGAACCTGTGAATGCTAACGCATATGTTAATGTGAATGTATGTTAATGTCTATGTATGTAGTTAAATATGCAGGATGTTATGAAACGAGTATGTAATGAGTATGTGAAATGAGTATATGAAATAGGCATGTGATGCTTATGCCCTTGCGTATGCTGACGAAACTGACTATAGACGGGACGAGAGATGAAATAAACATCTCGACAGAGATACCCTGCATTCTCTGCAACCAATACGTCAATCATGGGTGAGAAGGATCAATGGTAGAACCAAATCTGGTTTTAAAGTTCTGAATTCTCTGGGGAGAAAGTAATTCGTTTGGGTGTACAGTATCACGTCTTCACATGGGGGGAAGAAAACCTGAGGGACACTTTCGAGTTACCCCAGAAAAAGTTGTCAGCTTATAGTCTCGCTGGGGACTGTGATGAGGCAATAGTCTAGGAGCCTGTTGCAACACTGAGATTTACTGGGGAATGAATGCCGCCGTGAGTAAAATCCATCGGGTGCATGAAGAAAAGTTGTGAAACCACATGGTTTTGATCTTGAAGGACCTTATGGTAGTCGCCATTTGTTTCTTTTTTTTTTAAAAACATGGTGCCCCAGGATATTTGCGTGGTGAGGTACGGTAATCTCAAGAGGATTTTATAAGAGAACACGGAGTCTGGTTGCCCCACTGTTTTCAAACTCTTTGAGAGATTCGTCAGGTCTCGACGTAACTGACACAAATTAATCGTGTCACGATGAAATCTTTGAGAAATAGCTCTTAAGAACGTCAGACTCGCGTTGGTAAGCGAATGGGGAAACTGCCTGCCCCTGTTTAGTAGGGTCTTCAAGTTCCACGGGTTATGTCCATATGTAAATCTCTAAGATATCAAGCAAAGTCGTCATGCCTGAAATGCCTATCCTGAGCTTGTCAATGTACACATATATTTGTCTCGAATTTTTGTTTTGAAAAAAATATCGTAATGACTTGTGACCGAAATCACTAGTCAGGATATAAGTTTTAATTATAATGCCAACATGAATTTTTCTGAGCATAGCTCGTAGGAGTCAGGAAACGTGATCTTGTCGAGTATGCTTTCAACCGAAGTCCTACTTTAATTAGGTCTTTTAAAGGTTGTATCGTGGCTCGGTTCACGGTTTAAGAAACAAAAGGATAAAGGCTCAGAGTTATATTTGTACCCACCCCTTCTTCGTGATGTTCTCCAATCCTAACTCAGTTAATCGGATACGAACGCTCATATCTCAAGCGGATTTGCTATGGTCGAGAACTTATCAAGGCTTTGGACATGGCATTCACTCACCTATTTCTAATGGCAATTGGTCACACGATTTATTGTACCCTCTTGTTTTGCTTTTATTCCCTAACTTTTGCCTAGACAACGTCTTTTGATCTGACTTTGGAGTCCAGCGAGATGCCCCAGTTTTGCCTAAGTCTCCTTCATAGGTTTTGACTTAGCGGGCTCTTATTTTTTTGAATATTATTTTATGCACAAGTCGTGTAACTCTTTTGAAAGGCTCGTGACTGCCCCACTCCTTAGGTAACCGAGGGATAGTCATTGTATTGGACTTCTTAAGATGCTAAGGATAAATTCTCGAAGGTTTGTTCTTCCTTTTTAAGAGTCTAAGCGCTCGATTGGTTTAACTGAAACCTACCCTGCCCCAGGTTAGGATGAAGGTTCTTAAAAAAAAAGAAAAAAAACTCCTACTTCAAGGCTCAAAAAGGTTGACTAGGGATTAACATCCTTATATCTCCAGTGTTTGGGATTTGAAACAATGCCTTACATCATCAGCGGGTTTCAATCGAAAGCATACGACAAGAAATCTGACGTTTTAGGTTCGTCATCCTCCCCCCAATTCTCCATCAGAACAAGAGATCGGGTAAAGTTGGCATTATGATTCATGAAAACGTTTTTTGAATGAGTGAAACGAATGGATTTATTCAAGACAAACATATGCGTTGCATTAATTAATCATAGATAAACAAGTTCGTGCATGCTAAATATGCTTAATCAAAGAGAAATACATATAAATAAACAAATGAACTGTCGGAAAAATCCTTCTAAATGTTTATGAAATCTTGCATTCAAGAGTAACAGTTTCCTTTGGCGGAGCCTCAATGGAAGGGACGTCTGGTTTATGATCACTGTGAGTCGTCATGGCTTGCCCCAGTTACGCTGGTCACATCTTCAACAGTTTTCAGTCGTTGCTTCAAAATAACTTTCCCAGATTCTTCGTTAATCTCGGTCATACCATCTCGAGAGTTACTGAAATGAAGCGAGCTAGGCCTTTGAATAATTACTGGATTCGACTGATTTGCTGAAGGGACAACATACTTTGCAGAATTTAAGCTTGACAAGCGGGGAACCCCGAGAGGAGTCTCGATCTTCGGCTGAGCATCGCTAAAAGACAACTTCTTCATTTCTAGCAAATTTCTGACAAAGTTCTTAAGAGCGTAGCAATTCTCTAGATCATGGCCGGGCGCACCCTCATGAAATAAGCAATGAGCGGCAGCGTTGTAACCTGCAGGTAACAGATCAGGCGGAGGACCCAAAGCACGGATGGTAATCAGACCTTGTTGTACCAAATGGGGGTATAACTCAGTGAAAGTTATCGGAATTGGAGGACAAGGCTTATACTGCCTCTTACGGGGATAAGGAACCTGATTCTGTGACTGTTGGTGAACAGGAGCGTTGGGCACTCGTTGACTGTTGACAGGAACTTGCATGGGCGGATAACCGGAAGATTGTTGATAAACCGGTGCTTGATATACCAGAGCTGACTGCACAGGCTGGTATGTAGGAAACTGCTGATCGAAAGGAGGTGCAACAGTAGCTACATAGGGTTGTTGGACATATGGAAACGGATAACCTTGAACATAACTCTGTTGATGTTGCCAAGGTTGAGGAGTAGCCATTTTGCGGTTCCTCGAACGTGCAGGTCCTTTACCATGGTCGGAGTTAGGAGTTTTGCACTTTGGGGGGGTAGCTCGTCGAACTGGTTGAGCACTAGGAGGCACTAAACCGGATTGAAGACCGTGAGGAGGTACATTCTCGACAGTAACAGCTGGTTGAGATTCCATAACGGTATTAGTAGTCTCAGAAACAACAGTAGACTGAGCATCCACCTTCACACTAAGAGCTCGTAGCATCTCCAAAATCTGCCCCACACTTCCTCGAAGATCTTCGAGTTCATGGCTGACACGACTGATCTCTTGGTTTTGATCTTCCATCCTTTTGAATGGTCGTATTAATGCAGAGAACTTAGGGTGACAAAACTGGAAGGTGAGAAAACCGCGTATGAGAAATCGGGAGACACATGCAATGCAAAAGTATGATGCTAAAATGTGAATGCAAATGAAGATTTCATGGAATTCAAATATTTACTAATATTGCGGAATACCAAGGAAACTTTTATTAATTTATTGAAGACAAATTACGAATAATATTCTTGCAACCAAAACAGCTAAATAAAAGCCTAGAAAATCCTAGAGAAGCATCTTCCACAACTTCAGTGAGCAGACGGAGAGTCGGAGGAAAATAAATATTCGTAGAGCCTTCTCTTCTTGTAGGATTGTATCTCATCATTCTTCGACTGAATCTGCTTTTGAAGTTCTTCGTACTCGCTGACCATCACATGGTATTTGTTCTTCCATGATTCTGTTTCGCGTTGTGATCTCTTCAAAGCGATCTTCAAAGTATCAACTTCAGTCATGAAATACTGGACAAGTTCTTCTCTTTGAGGTAAAGGATCTTGGCGAGAGTAGGGCATCTTCAACTCAATAGCTCTTCCTCGTACCCATTGAAGGTATGGTTCCATGGACACACAATTAGGTCTTCCCAAACTTTCTTTGTCTTTCCTATGCAGATGATTCCAAGAAGATAGAATCTGATCTTGAAGCTTTTTGTCGTCTTCGAAAAAGATTTTCTCCACATGAATACCTTTAGGAGGTTCCTTCAAGGGGTATCCCAACTGTCAGCGAGCTAAGACTGGATTGTAGCTAATTCCTCCATTGAAACTGAGCAAAGGCACATTGTTGAAGTTTCCACAACTATCAATGATCGATATCCCATCGTACATGCGATTATACCAATCGATATCAGAGTGAGTTAAAGCCATAACTTTTTGCGACCAACATTCTTGATTAGGTCTCCAGAACGGACCGGACTTGGGTAAGTGAGAAATAAACCACTTGTATAGTAATGGCACACAACATGTAATCATTCCTCCACCATGAAAGTTTCGAAGATGTACTGAATGATAAGTATTACCCAATAGTGTTGGAACTAGATTTCTTCTCATGAAGGTCTTGATTGCATTAAGGTCCACAAACCCCTCAAAACTAGGAAAAAGCAGTAACCCATAAATAAGCAAAGCAAATATTGTCTCAAAGGCAAACATGTCTTTATGATCGGCATAAAATTGGGCCTTCTTAATTAGGAAGTCCCTGAGAAAACCGGAGGTCCCCCCTTTGGTGATCATATTGTTTTTGACATCGGATATCCTTAGACAAATGGCTTTAGCAATATCTCGTTCTTTAGGGTCTTCCTCCAAGAAAGGGAATGGAGACTTATCCAAGATAGGTAGTCCCACCAACTGAGAGTACTCTTCTAAGGTAGGTAAAAGCTGATAATCTGGAAAGGTGAAGCAATGATAATCTGGATCATAAAACTGTAGCAAAGTCGCAAGAAGTCCTTCGTTTACTTGAACCTTCAACAAAGACAATAGCCTTCCATATCTGTTTTGGAACTTTTCTTGATCTTGAACCAAATCTCTTAGCTTCTCTAGGACTTCCAAATTAAAACCCTTAAAAGTAAATTTCAAAGTATGCCTTCTATGGTGATCCATGGTATCCTGCAATGTTCATAAATAGAGTTTGAATTCCATGAAGTCTTAATGCAATATGATGCTTTATGGATGCAATGCATGAAAACACACAAAGTCCTAGGTTAAAGGAACGTGAGTGGAGTTAAGGTCTACCCATCCCCAAAAGGAGTGTACTATAGGTTAGTTGTACCTGTAGAACGAGGTTCTAAAAAGTGCCCAAAGTCATCAGCCCATCTTTCGGATATTATCAACTTTCCGACTGACTCGGGGGTTAATAATATTCTCAAGAGAACCTCTTTTGAGTGTAGTATCGCGTAGCAACCAATGTAGGACTACTCCCACATAGTTCCCGCACTACGTCCTAAATAAGGCCGAGGTGGTGTAAAGGTACTACGGTTCCCAATATCACAGACTCCAATCGACCATGAAAAAAGTTTTCACGATTACTCGTTCAACCGAACCATTTTCGAAAAGGTCTCAACTGAGCGGTGATTCTCGAATCAGCTTGGTCGGGATTCAACTCCCTATAAGCCTCATCGAATATATCCCCATCCTATAATAATGTCACTAGTCCGAGCGTAGGACTTATCTCACAACACAAAGAACAATCCCAAAATCAAAGTACAATATATACATGCAAATGAATAGTAAAGCAAATAGTAATAAACATGAACAAATTAGGGGTAACCCTCAAAAGTTAAGAATTCCCCAGTGAAGTCGCCATTTTCTGTTGCGGTGGAAATAGGATCACAAACTATTAATTAGTTTGAATCGCAATTCAATTCACAACCGCTCTTTGATTTATCCGAAGGAAAAGGTCAAAAGAGGGAAAACCTATTTTGCATCGTAAACACAACGCGGGGAAAGATCTAGGGTTCGGGGGTTTGTTAAATTTAGGGAAGGTATTAGCACCCTAAACTTCTGTAGTACTCTACAGGAACCTTTTGTTCGAATGTTCACTATTTTGCTTTATTATTCTTAAGGTATATGTACAAAGGGATTAAAAGTGAGAAAGGAGACCTAAGGGGTTAATTCTAAGTTTACTCGGCAAGACATCGCATCTTGTGCCTACGTATCCTTACGGGAGTGGAATCAGAGTAATCGTAGTTCCCCTCAAAAGGGAGGTTAGAGACTTCGTGACTGTGGTCAAGGTCTCAAAGGGAATAAACGCATCTTAAGGACACGCTTACGTGGAGTGTAGAAACTCCAAATCTCTACGTGGAATTGTCAAGTAAATTAGGGTTGAATTAGGGATTCTGCGGCGGGAAACCCTAAAATGAGCGCGGCGGCTCTTTGACCTAATGCTAGGGGTAAAATGGTAATTTTGCCTGCGGCGAGGCATTTATGAAAATTAGGATTTTGGAAACGGTCAAGGGTTAGGACTATTGACTCGGCGACCAAACAGTTAGACCTAACCTTCGGATGTGTGCAAGGTGACAGAATAATAGTGATGAAAGTGTTAGAAATTTAAATCATGCAAGCGGAATTAAAATGCGAAAAAGTAAACGCGATTATTGGTTCGCGAGGTTACATATGGGAAACAGATACAACAGTAATGAAAATTTGAATAAAATACACAAAATGAATGAAAGCGACGTAATAAGCTGCAAAATGAACAAACAAGGTTAATAGGCGAAAACGAACAATAGTCAGAAAAATTGTGAAACGAAAGCGCGAAATTTTGAGATTTTTATTGTTTATTTTTGACATAAGGAAAAGTTTTCAATTTTTAAATGTAAAGAAAGAGTTTTAATATATAAAAGTTAAATTTAATTTTTCAAAAAAAGGTAGTTTAGTTTAATTATCTAAAAAAATTTATCTTAAAAAAGGTTTTAAATTTTATTTTAATGAAAGATTTTAATTTTTTTATCTTTTAAAAAAAGTTTTAAATTTTATTATTTAAAAAGAAGTTTGTTATTTATTACTTAAAAAAAACAAGGTTTTAGTTATTATTTAAAAAAACAGGTTTTATTGTTAATTAAAAAACAAAATGAAGATAAAAATTGATAGTAAGATGGGCCAAAATTGGGTTGGGCCGGCTACCACTCCCGGACCCAACCCGGTTCAGTACACAATGGAGGAAAAAGGGGGATTTAGGGTTCAGGAACCCTAAATCGCGTGCATTGGTCGCTTTTCTCTTGTTTTCTCCCTCTCTCGTTCTCTCTCACGATTGTTCATCTCTGTTCTTTTCCGGCCATCCTCGTTCTTTCTATGGATTCAATCTCTGCACAACAAAAAATGAAGAAACAGAACATAATGAGTTAGCAAGCTTTACGTTTTCCGGGTGCTTATTGACGGTGACGATGATGGTTGCGAGAGAAACTCGCGTCTGAGTCCGCTGGTTTTGACGGTTTATGGACGATCGATGGTGACAACCATCTTCGTTTCCGGTGAGTTCGCCTTGCTTATCGCGATTAGTGGCCGTTCGATGATTATGGTTTTCGTCCGCGGTGAATTTGTTCTTATACTTTGATCCTTCCGCCGCCATCTGTTCTTCTTGGCCTCGTTAGGGTTTTTTTTGTGTTCGTGCGCGGCCGCTCTTTACTCTGGATGCCTCAGTCTCCCTCTCCGTCTAGGGTTTTTACGAGGTGATCTCATCCCTTTTTATATCTCTCTGATTTTCTCTTTTGGGCTTGGATCTTTTAGGTTTGCGTTACTTTTTCTCTGAGATTTGATTCTGATTGAGATTTCTTCCCTTTTTAGGATTCGTAACCGAACTCGTTTGGATATTTGCGGTTTACTTTGATAAACCGTATTTGGTTTTGGAAATTTGTTCAGATGTGGGTGCCCATTTGGGAATTTGGTGAATTGCTTCTGACCTTATTGGTGATTGAGTTTTTTTTCTCTGATGTAAACCTGATGTTTGGTTCTTCTTGATGCAGATTTCCCATGGGCTAACTTCGGTTATCCAGTTTTCGATGTCGTCGTGGATTTATCGGTTTTGGTCCCGATCCGATACCATCGAGCTTCGAAGCTGGCGTAGACTGATACGGCTCTGCTGATATAGTTTTGGATCCCTCTTCGAACTGATGTCTTTTTCTGATGGGATTGATTCTTTCTAGTTTTTTCTGATAAATTTGATGCTTTCTTGCAGACGTGGGATTACCCTTAAATGATGATGGATTGACCCTTCTGAACAAGTAGCCGATATCTGGTTTTCTGCCATGGTTCGGATGCTCCTGATGGTTTTGATTGGATCATTCTTTCGGTTCATCCTGTTGCCGCTATTGATATGCTTTTTACTGATACATCTCTGGTTATTTCAGAACAAATAACTGTTTCTTTCTGAGTTGATGTGTGGTTTTCCATTCATTTCGGTCATGAACATCGATTTGGGACATATACTCACTTTCCTCTTCTTTTTTCCAGTGAACTGATGCTGATGCTTCGATTGAGTCAAGGTGGCCAAGTGAAGGTTATTGGCGATGATGACCTTAGGGTCTGAACCATTTGGCTTCGATTGATGCTTTAGTGATAATGACCTTCGGGTCTGAACTGATATTTTGAGCTGATAGTTTGCACGAAATTACCGATGCTTGCAGTTCGACGTTCGGTAGGGAGTTGGTAACGGCTTCGTCCGTGGCTTTCCCAGCCGCTCGAATTCTCACGCCCAATGATGGTTAAACTGAGGGCTGAATCCCTGTTCCATCCATTTTGATTTTTGATTCATGGTCGGAACTCATTATAATAGTTGACTGGTTTCTTTTGGTCTCTCTGATTGGATGTCCCGTACGATAAGAACGATAACCACCTGATCTGACGCCAATGGCACAGATCGGTAACGGGGGTAGGATGCGGCTTCGGTCGTGCCACTCCCGGCACTCGATGATGACAATTATTCTGAGAGTGTTAAACAACCTCTAACACTTTTTCTGTTCTGTTCTGTTTTCTTTTTGTTGTGCAGGTTGATCATAAGATTCGTGAAGAAACTCAAAGGAACATCATGAAGAACACTTAGAATTCTTTAGGACTTAGGACTTTTTAGAGTAGAGATACTCCTTTGTGAATGTAATTCCTTGTAAACTCAAACAATGATTCATGAATTAGAATTCAAAGTTTATTTGAGTCACTCTTTTGTAAATTAAATACTTTATGAAATAAAAATTCAAAAAGTACTCATTTACTTCTTAAATATCTATGAACATACAAACCTGAATTTATTTATATTTATTTCTTAGTTACAAATTATAAACATTCGTGAATAAAAATCCACAAATATTTAAATTTATTTCTAATTATAAATTATAAATACTCACGAATGACATTCAAAGGTACTTAAGTTCTGGCTCATATGCTTATTCTCTTCATAGTCCTGATCAAAACTAAGTGAATTCAACTAAATCCTCTCTGTTATGTATATCGAAAGAACGTGTTAATAACTGAAACGAAACTCCTCCCTGAACAAATGAACGACCCAACATTAGATACACTCCCGGTATTTTCCAATAATAAACGAGCCAGCTTGATGCCTTGAAGGAAATCAACTTCTATGGTAGACAAATGTCCCACGTATCATGGTCTGAACGCCTCGAGGCTTAAAGACCGATTTTCTTCAGAATTAGCCAAAATAGTGTAAAATGACCAAAACGCCCTTGAACTGGATTCCTGCAAAACAAATCAACACTCCATGACTGGTTAGTGATTAGTGGATGCTATGCTATGCGAAATGACTGACTAAATGTAAGGGTAAAATTTGGGGTATTACAGGGAGGAAATGAAGTCTCAAGCACGTATGTGTTGGAAGAGATAATATTTTGAACACATATGTGTGTTGGAAGAGATGATGTTTCAAAAACAATGGTGGAAACTAAGTTTATAAATATGTTAGGGTGTTTTGATGGAGAAGATGAAGATAATAATTGTCTATGGTATATTTTGTGAAGAGACCATTTTGTTTCGCAAGAGAATGAAAATGAAATGAGTGTTGAAAAATAAATAGAAAGCTAGAATTTATTTCTAAGAAATACATGAAAATGATATTTTCTCTTGGAAGGACTATCCAACCAAATTAGTAGATAAATTTAAAAACATTGTGTCATATAAAATACAAGTCTGAGATTCCCTCTCAGTTGGAATCTCAACCGAAGGAATAAATAATTGATAAATTAGTAATTAAAAAAAGTTGTCATTTGAATAAAATAAAAGTAAAAATGCAAAATGTGGATTTGTAAGCTTGGTCCCTGTAACACGGTGGGAGAACTGACTTTAAACAATGTTGCGGATAGCAAGAGTCGCCACCGACTTTTATTTTATCCATAAGGAAAGGTTATAAAAGAACAGGAAAGACCTTAGAGAATATTTTGGGTCCGGGGGGTAGGTTATGAAAAGGGAAGGTGTTAGCACCCTTTTCATCCATGGTTATCCATGGGCTCTTAGGTACTTAAGCTCACTTTTGAATTGTTTTGAAAGTGTAGTGTGTGAATAGAAAATTTTCAGAATAGTTAATAAATAATCCATGTAAGGATGTGTTAAGAACTTGTTTGAAAACTTGTTGAAAATTTGTTTAAGTGTGAAACAATTTTGAAGTGAGCAAGTATCTAGGAGTAGCCTACCCTAATGTTTTAAGGTCTTTCTTATTCTTTATTCTTTCCTTTAGTAAGACTATCCCTACTATAATGGAGTAGGTAGTCCTTACTTTGGATGTTAAGGGACATGTGAGGGACAATTTGACTTTGAAGGCCATTGTGGGATGTAATAAGCACATATAAGGGACCATCATCATTTTTCGCAAGGGACTCGATTCGTAAAGGCAACCATAAGGGACTTTGATGATTTTTCTATTTGAGGGACTTGCTTTATACACCCCACTTAACCATTATTCGTAGGCAACTTGAGGGATATCCTTAGGAAGTGAGACGGCGATTAAAATCGACTTACGTGTGTGACGTGTTTATTTTAATTATCTTTATTTAAAAGTGATCTAAATTTATTTTGATATTACATACATGTTGTTACACTCCCTAATTACTAACCATAATAATAATTAAATAATTAAACAACTTTACATCCAAGAAACAATTACAAAATAATAAGCAAAATAATTAAATAGCAAAGATAAATAAAATATAAATAAGCAATAATAAATAATAAAGGGGGTTAATTCTAAGTTTACTCGGCAAGACATCGCATCTTGTGCCTACGTATCCTTACGGGAGTGGAATCAGAGTAATCGTAGTTCCCCTCAATAGGGAGGTTAGAAACTTCTTGACTGTGGTCAAGGTCTCAAGGGGAATAAACGCATCTTAAGGACACGCTTACGTGGAGTGTAGAAACTCCAAATCTCTACGTTGAAATGTTAAGTTGTAATTAGGGTTAAATTAGGGATTCCACGGCGGGAAATCCTAAAATGAGCGCGGCGGCTCTTTGACCTAATGCTAAGGGTAAAATTGTAATTTTGCCTGCGGCGAGGCATTTGTGAAAATTAGGGTTTGTAGTTTGTAGTTTTGAGGATTTGAAATTGAATGTGTGAAGTTTTACGGACTATTGGCGCGGCGGCCAAACAGTTAGACCTAACCTTCGGATGTGTGCAATGTGACAGAAATAATAGTAAACGCGTGAGATAATTGAATCATGCAAACAGAGAGATAATGTCATAATTTAAGCCATGCAAGCAGAAATTTAAAGGCAGAATTTAAAGAGCGATTGTTAAGTTCGCGAGGTTACATGAGAGGAGCAGATACAATATGATAATGAAATTTGAATTGAACAATAATAAAATAAAATAAATAACAGTTCTAGTTATTATTTTAAAAAAAAGATTTTAGTTATTATTTTAAATTTATCTAAAAAAAGTTTTTCTTAAAAATAATAGGTTTTCATATTAATTTGGAAAAGATGTTAGTGTTATTTATTTTAAAAAACAGATTTTTATATTATAACAAATTTTAATAAATTAATGATAACAATAATAATAATAATGGTAATAATAATGATAATAATGATAATAATAATAAATAATGATAATAATAATAATAATAATAATAATAATAATAATAATAATAATAATAATAAAGCAATAATGAATTTTAAATGTGCCAAATAACCCAACAATGTTGCTAACGCAGAAATGCGCTCATCGCAACCAGATCTAAATCGGACGAAACAAAATTTATCGCAAAGAAAAAGAAATTAAGCAAAAAATAGTATTATTGCTCACACAAAAATGCGATCATCGCAACCAGATCGAACTAACACAAATGTCACGCGTCATGCACACAAATGTGCAAACATCGTATCGACATAATTCGATCAAAAATCTTATATATATATAAACTCTAACAATTTAAAAATTATATATATATAAACGTAACAGTAATAGATAAAGAAAAAGAAATAACGGTAATAGATGAAGAAAAAGAAATAACGGTAAAAGATGAAGAAAAAGAAACAACAGTAATAGATGAAGGAAAAGAAATAACGGTAAACGATGAAGAAAAAGAAACAATAGTAATGGATGAAGAAGAAAACTAAATAACGGCAAACGGCACTCACTCCTCTTAGGTTTTTTCATTCTCTCCTTTTTTTCCAACAAGGCAACACATGTATAGATAGGGAACAAATTAGGGTTAACACCAAATTGTCAATAATGTCCCTAAAGCCCATTTTAAAGCCCAAACTAAATAATAATTTAAAATAATTAAAATAAACTTAAAATAAAAACTAATAATCCTATTGATTCCTAAAATCAAAAATATTATAAAAAGAACAAAATTTTTTTCAATATTTTTTATTTTATGAATTCTTGGATATTTTTATGAATAATTTAGAAAAAGTGAAAAAAATAAATTTTTAAAAAATGATTTAATTAAAATACGAAAATAATAATTAAATAATAATAAAAAACTATTTTTGTTATTTTTTTTAATGAAAGATAGAAAAATTTAGAGTAAAAATAATAAAAAACAAAAAAGTGACAAAGGTGAGATTCAAACTCTCAACCTCTCATACTCATAACTCCTTACACATGTCCTCCTGTCAATTGTGCCATTTTTACTTTTTAGAAAAAAAATGCATGCCATATGATATTTACCTGCAAAAAGTCAAACGACTACACAAATTTGTTAGTAATTGATTAAATGCAATAAAAAATGCAATGAAATGCGACGACAAATCTTAGGGCAAAATTTGGGGTATTACAGTTATTATGATAATATTTCTCACCCAACCTCTCTTTGATGTTGGCAAAAAAAATCATGAAGTTTGACTTTGGTTTGACTTTTTAACTGCATTGACTGCTTTTGACTTATCTGATCATCTGATTGAGCAAACTTTTGAGAAAAGTCTTGAAACTTGACATGGGGGTTCTTATACACATATAAGATGTTATGAAGCTCACTTGAAGTCTTGGAAGTCCATTTAGCCTGATTAAAGTCAAAACCCTAGTTTTGGATGCACTGCTTAGGAGGTGCATTGTCTGAGGGAATTGTCAACTCTTCTGACCAATTGTGAACTTTGTGAACCTTGTGAATCTTCGTAAGATATCTTGTGATACTCATGGGAGGTATTGTGAAGCTTGTGAACCTTGTGAATCTTCATAAAATGTCTTGTGACACCCATGGGAAGTATTGTGAAGCTTGTGAACCTTATGAACCTCATGAAGTGACTTTGTAGACCTCATGACCCTCAGGGAAGCTTTGTAATCATTATGGATCTTGTGAACCTTGTGAACCTTCAAGAAGCAACCTATGGACTTTATGAACCTCATGAAAGGTATTGAAAGCACTGTGGGCCTTGTGAACCTTGTGAACCTTCATAAAGTAGCTTGTGGACTTTATGAACTTCATGAAAGGTTATGCAAGTTGTTGGAGAACTTGTGAACCTTGTGAATCTTCTTAGAACACAAAGTCTTGTATTGTGAGGGCAAATTTTGGGGTGCAACAGCTGCCCCTGTTCAATTTTCTAAAACCTGAGGGGTTAGATTGGTATATTTGCCAGTCGTAACCTGGAAGGTTGAAGGGGATTGAACACAAAAGCCCAAAAATTTGCACTCACCAGTGCATGGAGTGATATTGATGGTTGGTTGAACATGATTGAGTGGGCTTAAAGATGCCACTAGGGGAAAGTTCTTCAGTAGTATAATGAGAACTGTCAGGAGTCTGGAGTAATACTGATGTAACAGCATGTCTTCATGAGGATAGAGCAATCAATAATGATAACCCTAAAGCAGTCTTGAAGTGATAAATCTGACCTCAGGAGGATAGAGCAATCAATAGCTCTAAAGCAGTCTTGAAGTAATAATGGCTTCAGGAGGATAGAGCAATCAATAGCTCTAAAGCAGTCTTGAAGTAATGATTTCAGGAGGATAGAGCAATGAATAGCTCTAAAGCAGTCTTGAAATAATAATGTAATTTCAGGAGGATAGAGCAATGAATACTCTAAAGCATTCTTGAAATAATAATGATGGTTTCAGGAGGATAGAGCAATGAGTAGCTCTAAAGCAGTCTTGAAGTCATGAGATGTTCTCAGGAGGATAAAGTAACCCTGAAGTTACAATAAAGCAGTCCCAAAGTAATAAGAAGCTCATCAGGAGGATAAAGTAACCCTGAGGTTACAATAAAGCAGTCCCAAAGATCATAAGCTTGTTTGTTGGATAATTAACCTGAAAACAAGGTAGCATTCTGTATAACAACATTAGTTTATGCTTTATGTATGCATGTATGGCATGATGCACTTAGGTAATGTACTATAGACATGTATGTTATGGTATGATGTAAATGATGTATGTATGATATGACACTGCTGGAAGTGTCTGGATATCCTTGTATAACAACTGCTGGCCAAGGAAAATAAATCCCGATTCGTTGTTGAAGAATATATAACCCTCCGTCTGCTGGGGATAACAAGGTATAGATAACCTCCCGTTGTTGGGGATAACAAGGTATAGATAACCTTCGTTTTCGTTTGATAGTAGGATAAGTATAACATCCCGTCTTCGTTCATCGTGCCCTTATTGGAAAGTAATTTCCCGTATATCCGTATGAGGATAAAAGAGATGGATATAAATTCCAGGGGAGATTAGACTTTGTGAAAATGGATTAGTCCTACTGATGGTTTGTAACTGCCTTGTAAAGATGAACCGGCGAAGCTTCGTTGAAATCCTTCCCTCGTTCGTCCTTAGTAAATACTATTACTGCATTTTCATGCATTTCTGGTAAACATCAATCATATTAAAAGCATACATGCATTTCTGGTAAACATCAATCATATTCAAAGGCATACATACATTCAAACACAACCAATGGACGTTTCGCTTATGTAAATAGGGTAAAAGTAAATTTGGATTCAAAAGATGGAATTTATTTATATCAAAAGTGACCCCTACACGGGTAAGTTTGTACAAGGAGACATAAACCCTAGTAAGAGAATTTTGTCATGAAGTTTTACAAAAAGAATCAGCTATGTGGGAAATAATCCTATTGAGTTTCAATTCTACTATTGCCACTCAAGTATCTCATCTTCTTGCTGTTGAGACGGAAATGATTGGATTGAGCTTTATCTGTTTGAGCTTGAGTAAGTAGTACAACTGGTTGCAGTTTCATGAGTGATCCAAACGAGACATAGTCATACGCTTTAATCCCTAACTTTTGCTTGGATTGCCCTTTCAGGTTTTCAATCCACCGGGATACCCTTTTTTGCCCAAGCCGCCTTTTCAGGTTTTCGACTTGCCGGGTGTACATCTTTTTATATATATATCCCTAATTTTTGCCCAAACCCTTTTGGTTTGCCGGGATGCCCTTATTTTTGCCTAGGCCTGTCAACCTAGCGGGTCTCTTTTTATGCGTAGTATTTTTAACTATGTCTGCGTTTACAGGTTGTGGGAAGTCTTCACCATCCATTGTAGTCAGTATCATGGCACCTCCTGAGAACACTGTCTTGACTACAAATGGTCCCTCATATGTTGGAGTCCACTTGCCCCTAGGATCACCCTGTGGTAATATGATACGCTTGATTACCAAGTCACCAGCCTGATATACCTTTGGCTTAACCTTCTTGTTAAAAGCTTTGATCATCCGTTTCTGGTACATCTGGCCATGACAGACTGCTGCTAACCTTTTCTCATCAATCAAATTTATCTGGTCAAGTCGAGTCTGAATCCACTCATCTTCATCCAAGCCTGCATCCTTCATAATTCTCAAGGAGGGGATCTGAACTTCAATAGGCAGAACTACTTCCATACCATAGACTAAGGAGAATGGGGTTGCCCCTGTTGAAGTACGTATTGTAGTACGATAACCATGCAGAGCAAATGGTAACATCTCGTGCCAATCCTTGTAAGTAACAGTCATCTTCTGTACAATCTTCTTAATGTTCTTATTAGCAGCTTCAACTGCCCCATTCATCTTTGGACGATACGGAGAAGAGTTGTGATGCTTAATCTTGAACTGCGTACAGAGATCAGTAATCATAGTGTTGTTCAGATTAGAGCCATTGTCAGTGATAATCCTTTCAAGGATACCATACCTACATATGAGATTATTCTTAATGAACCGAGCCACAACATTCTTAGTCACAGATGCAAATGAAGCTGCCTCTACCCACTTCGTGAAGTAATCAATAGCAACCAGGATGAAACGATGCCCATTAGAAGCAGTAGGCTTGATCTCACCAATCATATCAATGCCCCACATGGCAAAGGGCCAAGGAGCAGTCAACACATTCAATGGAGATGGAGGTACATGTACTTTATCAGCATAGATTTGACATTTGTGACATGTTCTGGAGTGTTGATAGCAATCAGCTTCCATGGTAGACCAATAGTAACCTGCTCTCAAAATCTTCTTTGCCATGGTATGACCACTAGAATGAGTGCTAAAGGTCCCATCATGCATCTCTTCCATAATTTCTGTAGCTTCCTTCTTATCCACACAACGAAGCATAGTTGAATCATGATTACGCTTATACAGAATGCCATTACTCAGAAAGAACTTAGCAGAAAACCTTCTCAGGAACTTCCTATCTTTGACAGATGCCCCTTCAGGGAACTCCTGAGCTTCAAGATAGTTTTTCACTTCATAGAACCAAGGCTTCTCCTCTGCCCCTTCAGTGTCAATCTCATTGCAGTATGCAGGCTTCTCAAATCTATCAATGGTAATCTTGGGAGCTTCATCATCCCAGCTGATCTCAAACATAGATGCCATGGTGGCCAATGCGTCTGCCAACTGATTCTCTCTTCGTGGAATATGTCCAAAAGTAATCTCTTTGAAATGTGGGATCAAGGACAACACATGTTCTCTAAATCAGCCCCTATCTGGACCTCTTTTCTGTTTTCTTCAGTTCCCAGATTCACAACTTCGACTGGCTCTTCATGTGGCGGTATAGCTTTCTCTTCTTGTTGTAACAACCTAGCAAGCTCTACAGGTATTTCACAATCGTCCTCGTTTCCGTCTTCAGTTTGATAGATCGGATTCTCGAAATTGTAATTGGCAATAGTAGAACTGTTATCAACTGGATCCAGAGTGGATGAGGATCTGCATTTTAGTGACGTGGGTGTGTGTAAGAACACATAGCTGATAAAAAATAAAAGAAAAAGAAAGACAATGAACACAATATTTACGAAAACGAAACGTCCACTGATTTTAATGAATGAAGTATGCAAATGAAATGACAGCCCGTAACAAGCACACCATTGTGCCCCGGGCAAGGCACATGGCTTGAAAGTTTTAATTGTTCCAGAAATTATAAATTTAAAAACATAACACAGTAATAGTATTTACTCCTGACTAAAGGAGATAGGGATAACATCTTCAGCTGTCCAATTATTGAGTCCAGCACCCACAGTAGGAAAAATCCATGCCTCCAAGTTGTGGTCTTCATCTTGATCTCCCACAGCATTGATAACCCCTTGATTGGTGATACGAACAGCACGAGCACGACGAACAGCCTTCTGGGACTCTGCAGTGAAACCCAAACCAAACTTGTCAGACTTGTATGGAATATCAGGAAGCTGACCCCAAATAGTACAACCACCTTCTTCCACCATAGCTTTTGCATCATTGAGGGAGGCCATTGCCATTGTTGGAGGGTTTCTGATGACCACAGGAACCTTCTTCACCGCAGGAGGAGTCACACAATCCTTAACAGCCCAGGAAACCACTTCAAATGACTGACATGGAGTTTCAATGTATTCACCTTCTACTTCCAGATACTTGGAAGTGTTTACATGGCTGACAAAGTATTCTTCCTCTCCAAAGACAGTAACAACTTTTCCATTCACAGGATATCTCAACTTTTGATGTAATGTGGAGGTCACAACACCTGCCCCATGGATCCAGGGACGACCAAGCAGACATGAGTACGAAGGACGAATATCCATCACATAGAATGTAGCAGTAAACACCTGAGAGCCAACCTTGATTGGAAGATCAATTTCCCCATGCACTACTCTTCTAGAACCATCAAAAGCCTTTACCACAATATTACTGGGCTTCAATGCCTTATCTTCAGGACTCAGCTTGTTCAGGACTTCCTTAGGCAACACATTCAGAGAGGAACCATTGTCTATCAGCACATGAGACAGGGTAGTGCCCCTGCATTCAATTGAAATATGCAAGGCCCTGTTATGATCCCTCTTGGCAGGGGTCAAGTCAGCATCAGAAAATCCTAACCCGTTGTCATAGGTCAGGTGAGCAACACAATTCTCAAACTGGTCCACAGAAATTGCACTGGGTACATGAGCCATCTTTAGAAACTTGATCAATGACTTGGCATGAGCCTCAGAACATAATAACAGGGAGAGCATAGAAATCTTTGAGGGAGTATGCCCCAGCTGATCAACAATATCATAATCACTCTTGCGAATGATTTTCAATACTTCTTCCATCTGCTTAGAGAGGTCATCAGCAGCTGGCACATCAGTAGATACAGGCTCAATAACAGGACCCTTGCCCCGAGCATCAGTGGTGGAAGTAACAGCAGGAGTAACTGCACTCTTAGAAGCAACTGGAGGAGAGAAGACTCTTCCACTACGAGTGATCTTGCTAGATCCAGCAATATTATCAATGTCAACAGGCATATCAGGTAAAGGCTCCTGCTTGACACCATGGATGTAAACATCAGACCCATAGTGCCAAGGCACAACTTTGTCAGATGTATAAGGAATAGGACCAGGAGTGGTAATGATCAGAGGAGCTACTCTGGCTTCAGCAACAACTTTCACAGGCCCTTCAGCAGTAATCTTGATTGGGCCCTGATGAGTGATTTTAATGGGACCCTTTGAAGTGATTCTTAGTGGTACTTTGTCAACCATGTCAACCTCTTCAATCTTCTTACCCTGAGTCAGATGATCCACCATAGTTTCTACAGATGCTGGTCTTCTTTCAAACACTATAGTATATTTATCCATGAGACGTTGAATCCCATCTCTCAAAATGAAGCAACTATCCGGCTTATAGGTACAATATAGACAATCTTCATGACAACCTGGAAAGATCCCAGCTTGTACTAACCTCTTTTTGATAACAGACAATGGTGTGCTCAACTCCATAACTGAATAGACATGCAGATCTTCATCAATATCTTCATCAATGGCGTTGACAGTCTTCTCGTGATTTGGCATTGGAGCTGTAATCACATTTGGAGTACCTGGTGGATCAAACTCAATTTCTCCAGCATCAATCATATCCTGAATTTTGTTCTTCAAGACCCAGCAGTTATTAGTATCATGTCCTGGACAGTTCGAATGATATGCACATCGTGCATTGGGATTGTACTTGGGAGAGGTAACATTGGGATTCTGAGGGGCCTCCCTCAGGGTAATAAGTTCAGCTTTCAACAAATGTTGCAATGCCTGAGCCATTGACATGTTGATCTTCGTGAACTGTCTTCTAGCCCTCTGTTGGTTGCCTTGAGGCTGCTCTGTTGTTGCAAGAGTTGGATTTGAAATATGAACTGCACTAACAGACTGATGCCTTCTGTTACGATCAGGCTGACCATACACAGCATTAGATTCTTTCTTCCCAGTGGGAGGCTTCTTTGCAGCACCTGATGAAGAAGTGCCCACTTGGATCTTACCACTCTTGATACCATTCTCTACTCGCTCTCCTGTCATGATCAACTCAGTGAAGCCAGATGATGAGCTTCCAATGAGATGACTGTAAAACGGACCATTCAGCGTACACATGAACATATCAACCAACTCCCTATCAGTCAAAGGGGGTTGAACTCTTCCAGCTAAGTCTCTCCACTTCTGAGCATACTCCTTAAAGCTTTCTTTGGCACCCATAGACATGCTTTGAAGCTGCATGCGAGTGGGGGCTAAGTCAGCATTGTATTGATACTGCTTGTAGAAAGCTTCAGCAAGGTCATTCCAATCTCTGATGTTGACACTCTCCAACTGATAATACCACTCTAGCTGAGCTCCAGATAAACTCTCTTGAAAGAAATGGATCCACAACTTTTTATCAGCAGTGTGGGGTTGCATTCTTCTGACATAAGACCTCAGATGTAATTTGGGACAAGAGACCCCATCATAGACAACAAATGTAGGAACTTTGAACCCAATGGGTATGACCACCCCAGATATCAAGCTCAAATCCTCAAAATCCAGCCCAGATGATTTCTGTAATTCCATAGCATCCATTCTATCCACCAGCATCTTGAATTTGTCTTCGTTAGGCTCATGGTAGTAGTTAGCCTCAGAATCAGAGTCCCCCATAGTGTTGTGGAGACTGCCTCTCTCCTGTTCAGATTCTTCAGATTCATAGTCTTCAACCTGTTCCTTGGTCTTGTCAGGACCTTTGAACCTTCTTCCCATGTTGAGCAACCCAGCAGACCTTCTAGCCTTCTTAGTCTTCTTGGCCAGCAGTGTCTTCAATTCATCCTGCCCCTTGGATAGGTTCAGGATCAGCTCTTGGAACTGTGCATTCTGTGCCTGGAGATCCTTAACTGATTGTTCAAGAGCCATTGCTGAAATAAACAGCGAGGAGATGAGAAACCTGTGCACAATTATAAACCTGTGATGCAATGATATGGGAATGCATATGCAATGTTTTCAAGGACCGCAGGATTTAAATTTGCTTAAACAAACAAGAAAGTAACTTTTTATTAGTAATAACTTGTTTTGCCTTTTAGGCTTACAAAAAATGAAAACGAAATAAGTACGAAAGATGGGGTTTTAAGTCTCCCATGGATGTTTCCTCTTTGTGTTGAGGTATGAGTTGAGGTTTCGTTCCTCATGAAGTAGCTTTGTTAGCTCTAGGATCCTTGCTTGGCTTGCTTTGTAATGAGCCTCGAAAGTATCCCTTTGCTCTTTCAGTTGGATCCATGATCTCTGCAAGTCTTCCATATCAGTAGGCATGTCTGGGTGAAGGATGGTATAAGCTGTGTCTCCTTCAGCAACAGGTTCCATGGTAACTGGTAGGATGGCAGGATATGGCATCATGAGGGTCTGAGCACGAAATCGTACCCATCTGAGATAAGCCTCCATAGGAATGGTGTACTTAGGCTCCAGTGTCTTGCTGTCAATCCTGTTTACCTTTCCCCAAGCTCGTATGAATCTCTGACGGTAACCCTGAAGATCGTTGTCGTAGTCAAACACAATGCCCTGAATCAACATGTCATGTGGACCATCGCTCCGGGCGTAACCAAACTGTCGTAAAGCTAGAGATGGGTTGTAGGTGATGCCTCCTCTTATGCCTAGAAGTGGCACATTAGGAAACTCCCCACAACGGTCAATGATGGTGACATTCTCCATAGATCTGGAGCACCAATGGATGTCTGAGTGAGAAAGTGACATGATCCTCTTGGACCATCTGAACCCTTGCTCATTCTTCATTACTGAGCGAGGAAGGTGAGAAATAAACCACCTAGAAAGTAAAGGTATGCAGCACATCAAAGTTCCTCTTGCCCTTGTAGTACGGGTGTGAAGAGAATGTAGGATGTCTCCAAGTAAGGTAGGCACTGGATTGTGACTCAGGAATATGTTGATGGCATGAACGTCTATGAACTGATCAGGATTGGGGAACAACACTAAGCCATAAATCAATAAGGCTAAGATCTCCTCAAAAGCATCGTAGCTCATAGCCTTCAAGAACATTTGAGCTTTATCCACTAATACCTTGGCAAGAATACCCTTGACTCCGCTTCTCGTCTCTAGAACAATGTCAGACTTCTTCAGATGTAGAGCTGCAGCAATAACTTCAGGTTTAAGCTCCTTCTCCAAACCTGTGAATGGTTTCTGATCAAGAACAGGGATACCCAGAAGTTTAGAGAACTCCTCCATGGTTGGAACTAACTGATAATCAGGAAATGTAAAGCAATGGTGCTTAGGGTCAAAGAACTGAAACAGCACACTCATCATGTCTTCACTGAACCCTGAAGTAACTAGATCCAATAAGTGACCATGTCTCTTGTTGAACTGGGAATGATCAGGCACTAGAGAAACCAACTCCTTGAGCTTAGCAGGTATCCCTACAAAGTTGATCCTGATGGTGTTTCTACGAGCAGAAGCCATGACCTGCAACAAAGAACAAAGATAAATCCTTTGGTCCTTGAAATGGTTAGGGAAAATGATATGCTCATGATGCATGATGATGTCATGATGTTATGTTCAATCACAAACATGTGGCACACACAAACAAGTCACACCATAACCCTAGGTTTAAAGGCTTGCATGAGGTTCAAAGGCAAGTACCCTCCCCTGAAGTTAGATGGTTCATCCTGTCCTACAAAAGTAACCAGGTTCTAAGGGATCTCAATATCATTGATCCTTCACAAGGGTGGTTGTTCAGAAGGCAACTTACTTGCCAACCAAAACCCTCCAAGTTTAAGATCTCAATGAGCGTAGTATCGAGTGTCAACCAACTTCAGTCTGCACCAAAGCCGGTTACCTCACTACTTTCTAAAGGCCAAGATGAGTTAACTAGGGTTCTAAAAGTCAGTTAGTGCATTGACAACATATGGCAGCCTCAATATTATCCTCAACTTGACTTAAGGAATATAAGCACCAACCAAGAAGTCGCACTAACTATGGCCACCAGATCAACCGTATCGATATACGTCGTACAGTTTCCTTGGTCTATTGCCATTTACCTAAGGTACACTAGATCCGGGTTAGGACCTTTCACACATAAGAGCACCCCAACAATATAATAATAAAGCAAACAAGGCAAACAATTTAAAGTGATCTTAATTCCTAAGGGTACCCCTCTTAAATAGATCCCCAGCAGAGTCGCCAGTTCTGTAACACGGTGGGAGAACTGACTTTAAACAATGTTGCGGATAGCAAGAGTCGCCACCGACTTTTATTTTATCCATAAGGAAAGGTTATAAAAGAACAGGAAAGACCTTAGAGAATATTTTGGGTCCGGGGGGTAGGTTATGAAAAGGGAAGGTGTTAGCACCCTTTTCATCCATGGTTATCCATGGGCTCTTAGGTACTTAAGCTCACTTTTGAATTGTTTTGAAAGTGTAGTGTGTGAATAGAAAATTTTCAGAATAGTTAATAAATAATCCATGTAAGGATGTGTTAAGAACTTGTTTGAAAACTTGTTGAAAATTTGTTTAAGTGTGAAACAGTTTTGAAGTGAGCAAGTATCTAGGAGTAGCCTACCCTAATGTTTTAAGGTCTTTCTTATTCTTTATTCTTTCCTTTAGTAAGACTATCCCTACTATAATGGAGTAGGTAGTCCTTACTTTGGATGTTAAGGGACATGTGAGGGACAATTTGACTTTGAAGGCCATTGTGGGATGTAATAAGCACATATAAGGGACCATCATCATTTTTCGCAAGGGACTTGATTCGTAAAGGCAACCATAAGGGACTTTGATGATTTTTCTATTTGAGGGACTTGCTTTATACACCCCACTTAACCATTATTCATAGGCAACTTGAGGGATATCCTTAGGAAGTGAGACGGCGATTAAAATCGACTTACGTGTGTGACGTGTTTATTTTAATTATCTTTATTTAAAAGTGATCTAAATTTATTTTGATATTACATACATGTTGTTACACTCCCTAATTACTAACCATAATAATAATTAAATAATTAAACAACTTTACATCCAAGAAACAATTACAAAATAATAAGCAAAATAATTAAATAGCAAAGATAAATAAAATATAAATAAGCAATAATAAATAATAAAGGGGGTTAATTCTAAGTTTACTCGGCAAGACATCGCATCTTGTGCCTACGTATCCTTACGGGAGTGGAATCAGAGTAATCGTAGTTCCCCTCAATAGGGAGGTTAGAAACTTCTTGACTGTGGTCAAGGTCTCAAGGGGAATAAACGCATCTTAAGGACACGCTTACGTGGAGTGTAGAAACTCCAAATCTCTACGTTGAAATGTTAAGTTGTAATTAGGGTTAAATTAGGGATTCCACGGCGGGAAATCCTAAAATGAGCGCGGCGGCTCTTTGACCTAATGCTAAGGGTAAAATTGTAATTTTGCCTGCGGCGAGGCATTTGTGAAAATTAGGGTTTGTAGTTTGTAGTTTTGAGGATTTGAAATTGAATGTGTGAAGTTTTACGGACTATTGGCGCGGCGGCCAAACAGTTAGACCTAACCTTCGGATGTGTGCAATGTGACAGAAATAATAGTAAACGCGTGAGATAATTGAATCATGCAAACAGAGAGATAATGTCATAATTTAAGCCATGCAAGCAGAAATTTAAAGGCAGAATTTAAAGAGCGATTGTTAAGTTCGCGAGGTTACATGAGAGGAGCAGATACAATATGATAATGAAATTTGAATTGAACAATAATAAAATAAAATAAATAACGGTTCTAGTTATTATTTTAAAAAAAAGATTTTAGTTATTATTTTAAATTTATCTAAAAAAAGTTTTTCTTAAAAATAATAGGTTTTCATATTAATTTGGAAAAGATGTTAGTGTTATTTATTTTAAAAAACAGATTTTTATATTATAACAAATTTTAATAAATTAATGATAACAATAATAATAATAATGGTAATAATAATGATAATAATGATAATAATAATAAATAATGATAATAATAATAATAATAATAATAATAATAATAATAATAATAATAATAATAATAATAATAAAGCAATAATGAATTTTAAATGTGCCAAATAACCCAACAATGTTGCTAACGCAGAAATGCGCTCATCGCAACCAGATCTAAATCGGACGAAACAAAATTTATCGCAAAGAAAAAGAAATTAAGCAAAAAATAGTATTATTGCTCACACAAAAATGCGATCATCGCAACCAGATCGAACTAACACAAATGTCACGCGTCATGCACACAAATGTGCAAACATCGTATCGACATAATTCGATCAAAAATCTTATATATATAAACTCTAACAATTTAAAAATTATATATATATATAAATGTAACAGTAATAGATAAAGAAAAAGAAATAACGGTAATAGATGAAGAAAAAGAAATAACGGTAAAAGATGAAGAAAAAGAAACAACAGTAATAGATGAAGGAAAAGAAATAACGGTAAACGATGAAGAAAAAGAAACAATAGTAATGGATGAAGAAGAAAACTAAATAACGGCAAACGGCACTCACTCCTCTTAGGTTTTTTCATTCTCTCCTTTTTTTCCAACAAGGCAACACATGTATATATAGGGAACAAATTAGGGTTAACACCAAATTGTCAATAATGTCCCTAAAGCCCATTTTAAAGCCCAAACTAAATAATAATTTAAAATAATTAAAATAAACTTAAAATAAAAACTAATAATCCTATTGATTCCTAAAATCAAAAATATTATAAAAAGAACAAAATTTTTTTCAATATTTTTTATTTTATGAATTCTTGGATATTTTTATGAATAATTTAGAAAAAGTGAAAAAAATAAATTTTTAAAAAATGATTTAATTAAAATACGAAAATAATAATTAAATAATAATAAAAAACTATTTTTGTTATTTTTTTTAATGAAAGATAGAAAAATTTAGAGTAAAAATAATAAAAAACAAAAAAGTGACAAAGGTGAGATTCGAACTCTCAACCTCTCATACTCATAACTCCTTACACATGTCCTCCTGCCAATTGTGCCATTTTTACTTTTTAGAAAAAAAATGCATGCCATATGATATTTACCTGCAAAAAGTCAAACGACTACACAAATTTGTTAGTAATTGATTAAATGCAATAAAAAATGCAATGAAATGCGACGACAAATCTTAGGGCAAAATTTGGGGTATTACAGTTATTATGATTATATTTCTCACCCAACCTCTCTTTGATGTTGGCAAAAAAAATCATGAAGTTTGACTTTGGTTTGACTTTTTAACTGCATTGACTGCTTTTGACTTATCTGATCATCTGACTGAGCAAACTTTTGAGAAAAGTCTTGAAACTTGACATGGGGGTTCTTATACACATATAAGATGTTATGAAGCTCACTTGAAGTCTTGGAAGTCCATTTAGCCTGATTAAAGTCAAAACCCTAGTTTTGGATGCACTGCTTAGGAGGTGCATTGTCTGAGGGAATTGTCAACTCTTCTGACCAATTGTGAACTTTGTGAACCTTGTGAATCTTCGTAAGATATCTTGTGATACTCATGGGAGGTATTGTGAAGCTTGTGAACCTTGTGAATCTTCATAAAATGTCTTGTGACACCCATGGGAAGTATTGTGAAGCTTGTGAACCTTATGAACCTCATGAAGTGACTTTGTAGACCTCATGACCCTCAGGGAAGCTTTGTAATCATTATGGATCTTGTGAACCTTGTGAACCTTCAAGAAGCAACCTATGGACTTCATGAACCTCATGAAAGGTATTGAAAGCACTGTGGGCCTTGTGAACCTTGTGAACCTTCATAAAGTAGCTTGTGGACTTTATGAACTTCATGAAAGGTTATGCAAGTTGTTGGAGAACTTGTGAACCTTGTGAATCTTCTTAGAACACAAAGTCTTGTATTGTGAGGGCAAATTTTGGGGTGCAACAGTCCCTGAGCCACATTTTCTATTGGTTGGAATCACAACCAAAAGAATAGATAAATTATGAATAAAAAATAAGAAATGCGACAACTGAAAAAGAAAAAAAGGTTTTGAAGTTTGGTCCTTAAAGAGGGAATAATTTATTCCCTCTTTTATTTATCCCCATAGGAAAAAGAAAATATCGAGAAAAACTCATAAGAGAGAAAACATAGTCTCACAACCAAATTCGGGGTTCGGGAGTCGTATTCAACAGTGTCCACTCTTGTTATTTTAACCAAAGAGTGTGTATATCTAAAGCTTACTTGCTAAAGAAATGCATGAATGAAAAGGGAAAACAAAATGGGCTCGCCAGGATCTCGCAATTCTTTGCCTACGTATTTCCTCGTGCAATGGGAAAGTCAGTGCAATTATAGTTCGGAAGAATACGGTAAAAAGGAAGGCTGCTCGCCAAGGATTGGGGCCATTGTGCCTACCAATTCTCAACAGGAATGAGAAATCAGAGCGCCTGTGATTTATGGGACTACTAGTTATTGGGTGTATCTTATGGGCGATGCTAACATTCTCATTCTAGCAGTTAGGTTTTGCCGCTCGCACGTTAGGAGACTTACATTTTAGCCAGTGTTGCGGTAGAATGGAAATAACATGCTCTTTCTGAAAATGGTTTTGAAGAGAAAATCTCGAAAGACAAAATGATTTGGATTTGTTGAAGTGTTTTTGTTAAGGTTTTGAAAAGGGTTTGAGACGTGTATTGTACTAAAGTCCATGACAATAGGAGCAAGTAATTTGTACAAATGATCCAAACATCTCACGTACAAATTACTTTAAGAAAAGGTAAGGAAAACTCCTGCTCATCTTTTCCCATGTACTTAAGGATCGTGACGTACTATACACATTGTATTTATTATGTATTTTTGGAATTTTGAAGCAAAAAAAGATTTTGATGCAAAAAGAAAGAAAATCTAAGGGATTTGGATCCTAAATTTTATCATGCAAAGTGATCCTAAGGTTGAAATCAGAGGAGAATTCTATCCTACTGTGTTCATGCAAGGTGGACGTAGAGTTGAGGATGAAGGGAGATCCTACCCTAATATTGACATGCTTGGATTATAAACCTAAAATTTGTCCTAGTTAAATCTTAATTAAAAATTAAGTTAAACTAGGAGATCCTAAGGGAACATATGAATTCACAAGCAAGCAAATAAACAAGGCATAACTCAAATGTCAAGATGAATTAACAAGAGAAAATAAGCCTAAAACATGGAAGCAATCAATCACAATATAGAATCAAATGAAAAGAGAAATATTATGACATAACAAAATATGCATGAGTTAGATGGATGATGATGATCACAAGATAATGAACAATGTCACAATCAAATAAGAATCGAGATCATAAGATCAAAAAAATATATCATAAGGATCCAAGTCACAAGATCACAAAGTTAGAAATCCAAGTTGATAAAGAAACTTAATTAATAAAAATTAAAGTCTGAGGGATCCTAAATTGAAACCTAAACTACTAAATTCTAAAGACGAACTTGAAATGATTAATTCAAAAACTAATTAAAAAATTTTGAGGTTTTTTTATTTGATTGAAACCAAGTAAACTAATTAATCTAAACAAAAAAATAAAGTTTAAATAAAACATTATTTAGAAAAATAAATTAAATATTAATTAAGAAAAGATTCCTAAATAAAAAAAAGGAAAATATAAGTACGAAACAAAACCAAATGAGATTAAACTAAAAATGAGTAAAAAAGAAAAAGGGAGTGCAAGGAGTGAGATCATGGTGTAAGTTGTAATCTGATGGGCTTAGAGACCCAAAGTGGAAATGAGCTATGGCTAGAGGGAGTATGCAACTGTGTGCATGGGGGGTGCAAAAAACGGATTGTAATGGGTCTAGCCCAACTCACCTCTCTTTTTTAGTTAAGCATATATATTTTATTTAAAAATCAATCAGCAAGAAAAATAACCTCTCATTCTTCTTCAGTGATATCACTCTCCCAATCTTGCCATCTCACCACTCTCACACAACTTTCTCTGTTTCACTCTCACTCTCGCTGTTTCTCATCTTGCGTCCTTCTCATGTCACGATTTTGCAGCGACTTAGCGGAGTGTGTTTATGGTGGAAATGGCAGATGAAGGTGGAAGTAAGGAAGGGAAATCTAAGGTTGGGGTTTGATGAAATAATGCAGAGACACTGTTTAAAATTTGGACAAAATAAAGTTGAAGCTTCACATATGTTTGAACATGACAAACACTTTACAGAATAATGGATTATTAAAGTATGTGTCACTACCATTAAGGTTGTACAGGTGCCATTGGACAAAGACGAGGTTGGAAATTGAGATTTCATGTTGTTGTTGATAGCTTTACATTGCGGTGGTGGGGCAGTGAAATTGTTCGCTGGAGTTTGGTTGTGTATGGAGTGGTTTATTGTTGTTATCAAATTGTTGGAGTTTTGTTAGAGGAGGTTTCCGCGGTGTTGTTGGTTGAAGATTAAGGTAGAGATGGAGAAGGGTATGTTGAAAGATTAAACTTGATTTGGGCCTAAACATATTATTTGGACTTAGGTAATTTTAATTAATGTTTCTAGAAAACTTTTATAATGTTTGGAGTGTCTAGATATTTCTTAGGGTTGTAATATTTTCTAGAATGCTCTTGGAATTCCTAGAGTTGAGAACTCTCTAGAATTATTGTGTCTAGAGTTTTTCTTAGAGTATTATAAATAGATATGTAATTCTACACTTTTGTATCAAGCAAAATACAAAGTTCTTTCTTCCATAAATAATTATCCTATTTATCAAGTTTCTATTAAAGCCTCTAATATTCCCACACACTTTCACTAAACACAAGAATTTATTTCCAAAAAAGTGGAATCAGAGCTTAAAGGTCCTCAAAAGATGGCGAATGGAGGTTTGCCTTTTCAAATGCTGATGCTCACAAAGAACAATTATGACAATTGAAGTATCAAGATGAAGACGCTACTAGGAGCTCAAGATGTGTGGGATATTGTTGAGAAAGGCTTTAAGGAGCAAGATGAAGCCTCCTTAAGCCAAGGTGTAAAAGAGACATTAAAGGAGTCAAGAAAGAGAGACAAGAAAGCTCTCTTCCTCATTTATCAATCGGTGGATGAAGATACATTTAAGAAGATCTCCAATGCAACGACGACCAAAGAAGCATGGGACAAACTTCAAACTTGCAACAAAGGAGTGGAGTAGGTGAAAAAGATTCATCTTCAAACTCTTAGAGGTGAGTTTGAACATTTATTTATGGAAGAGTCTGAGTCAATTTCTGATTATTTTTCTCGAGTATTATCCGTAGTCAATCAACTTAAAAGAAATGGTGAAGATGTTGATGAGGTGAAAGTCATGGAGAAAATACTTCGCACTTTAAATCCAAGTTTTGACTTCATTGTTACCAACATTGAAGATAATAAGGATTTAAACACCATGACTATTGAGCAACTTATGGGTTCCTTACAAGCATACGAAGAAAAACAAAAGAGAAAAACTAAACAAAAGGAGACTATGGAGCAACTACTACAACTCAATGCAAAGGAAGCAAACTATAAGATTTACAAGAGTCAAAGAGGACGAGGTCGTGGCCAAGACCGTGGACGTGGACGAGGACATGAAGGAGAAAGAAGAGGTAGTTACAACAACTACTCCAACAACTTCAACAATGGAGAAAGAAGTTGGAATCCACAATCAACGAGAGGTCATGGAAATGGAAATTTATGGTCAAGGTGCAACAAGTTACAAATCAAGTGCTTCAATTGCAACAAAATTGGTCACTATGCATCTGAGTGTAGATTCTCAAAGAAGGTTGTGGAGAAAGCTAACTTTGTAGAAGAAAAAGGTGGAGAAGAAGAAACTTTGCTGCTCGCGTGCCAAAACCAATTTGAAGAGAAAAGAAATAAGTGGTACCTCGACACCGGCGTAAGCAACCACATGTGCAGCGATTGAAGCATGTTCATAGAGATCAATGAAGCGACAACTAGAAATGTCTCATTTGGAGATGACTCAAAGATACCAGTCAAAGGAAAAGGTAAAATTCTCATACACTTAAAGAATGAGAGTCATCAATTTATATCCAATGTCTACTGTGTTCCTAATAAAAATAATATTTTGAGCTTGGGACAATTATTGGAGAAAGGATATGACATCCACTTGAAAGAACATATGATCGCTAAGGTGCCTATGTCAAAGAATAGAATGTTCCTCTTGAACATTCAAAATGATGTGGCAAAGTGTCTCAAGGCCTGCTATACCGACTCTTCGTGGCTATGGCATCTACGATTTGGACACCTCAACTTCGGTAGTCTAGAATGTTTGTCAAAGAAGGAGATAGTGAGAGGCTTTCCTAGTATAAACCACCCAGACCAACTATGTGAAGGATGTCTAATTGGGAAGCAATTACGAAAAAGCTTTCCAAAGGAATCAACATCAAGAGCGACAAAACCACTAGAGCTCATACACACTGATGTCAGTGGACTAATCAATCCAAACTCTTTTGGTAAGAATAAATACTTTCTCCTATTTATTGATGATTATTATAGAAAAATGTGGGTTTATTTCTTGAAGGAGAAGTCCGAAGTGTTTGAAAATTTTAAGAAGTTCAAAGCTCTTGTGGAGAAAGAAAGTGGTATTTCTATTAAGGCCATGAGATCTGACCGAGGAAGAGAGTTTACTTCAAATGAGTTCAACAAATATTGTGAAAACCATGGAATCCGCCACTCACTAACAGTGCCAAGATCGTCACAACAAAATGGAGTAGTGTCGAGAAAGAACCGGACCATACTTAATATGGTGCGAAGCATGCTTAAGAGTAAGAAGATGCCGAAAGAGTTTTGGGCCGAAGCAGTGACATGTGCAGTTTACCTGACAAACCGTTCCAAAACAAGAAGTGTGCATGAGAAGACACCACAAGAAGCATGGAGTGGAAGGAAGCCAGGGATCTCTCACGTCAACGTGTTTGGAAGCATTGCCTATACCCGCGTTCCAGATGAAAGGAGAACAAAGCTCGATGATAAAAGTGAGAAGTATGTATTCGTGGGTTATGACTCAAGCTCCAAAGGGTATAATCTCTATAATCCAAATAGTAGAAAGATTGTCATAAGTCGCGACGTGAAGTTTGAAGAAGAAGATTGTTGGGGTTGAAGTGTTCAAGAAGTCAGGTATGATTTTCTTCTTTATTTTGAAGAAGAAGAAGATGAAATGGAACAACCAATGATAGATGAACATATTACACCACCTGCCTCACCGACACCAAGGTTGGATGAAATAAGCTCAAGTGAGAGGACACCACGATTAAGGAGCATTGAAGAGCTTTATGAGGTTATCGAAAACCAAAATGACATTAACCTCTTTTGTCTTTTTGGTGTGCGAGCCTCTAAGCTATCAAGAAGCTGTTGAAAATGTAAAGTGGAGAGACACCATGGATGAAGAAATAAAGTCAATCACAAAGAATGATACGTGGGAACTTACTACACTTCCACGAGGACACAAAGCAATCGGAGTAAGATGGGTGTACAAGGTGAAGAAGAATGCAAAAGGAGACGTGGAGAGATACAAAGCAAGACTGGTGGCAAAAGGCTATAGTTAAAGACAAGGAATTGACTATGATGAGGTATTTGTCCCCGTTGCTCGTCTTGAAACTATTAGACTGATCATTTCTTTGGCAGCCCAGAATGAATGGAAGATCTATCAAATGGATGTGAAGTCAGCCTTCTTGAATTGTTTTCTTGAAGAAGAAGTTTATATCGAGCAACCACAGGGATATGAAGTAAAAGGGAAAGAAGAAAAAGTCTTCAAGTTGAAAAAGGTGTTGTACGGACTCAAGCAAGTTCCGAGAGCTTGGAATGTTTGAACCGACAAGTACTTTCGAGACAAGAATTTCATCAAGTGTCCATATGAGCATGCACTCTATATTAAAGCGTAAAGTGGAGATATTTTGATTGTGTGCTTATATGTTGATGACTTGATCTTCACTGGGAACAATCTAAGCATGTTCGAAGAGTTCAAGAAAGACATGTCAAATGAATTTGAGATGACAGATATGGGACTCATGGCATATTATCTTGGCATTGAAGTAAAGCAAGAAGACAAACGAACTTTTATCACCCAAGAAGGCTATGCAAAAGAAGTCCTTAAGAAGTTCAAGATGGATGATGCCAATCCGATTGGCACCCCGATGGAATGTGGCAGCAAGTTGAGTAAGCATGAAAATGGAGAGATTATGGATCCAACTCTTTACAAAAGTTTGGTTGGAAGTCTACGTTACTTGACAAGTACAAGGCCGAATATTCTCTATGTTGTAGGAGTCGTAAGTCGTTACATGGAGGCTCCAAGAATAACTCACTTCAAGGCGGCAAAGAGAATCCTTCGATATATCAAAGGTACAATAAACTTTGGCTTACACTATTACTCTTCTAACAATTATGAAATTGTTGGCTATAGTGATAGCGATTGGAGTGGAGACTTGGACGATAGAAAGAACACTACTGGTTTTATGTTCTTTATGGGAGATACTGCTTTCACTTGGATGTCAAAGAAGCGACCTATCGTCACACTGTCAACTTGTGAAGCCGAATATGTTGCCGCTACATCATGCGTTTGCCATGCAATTTGGATAAGGAACTTATTGAAAGAGTTAAAAATGACACAAGAAGATCCTATGGAAATATGTGTTGACAATAAATCAACACTAGCTTTGGAAAAGAATCATGTATTTTATGAAAGAAGTAAACACATCGACATCCGTTACCACTTTATAAGAGAATGCATCGAGAAGAAGGATGTGAAGTTGAAATATGTGATGTCTCGAGATCAAGTTGCCAACATTTTCACCAAGCCACTCAAGTTGAAAACTTTCGTAAAGCTAAGGAGTATGTTTGGAGTCACAAATCAAGTTTAAGGGGGGATGTTGAAAGATTAAACTTGATTTGTGCCTAAACATATTATTTGGACTTTTGGACTTAGTTATTTTGGACTTAAATAATTTTAATTAATGTTTCTAGAAAACTTTTGTAATGTTTGGAGTGTCTAGATATTTCTTAGGGTTGTAATATTTTCTAGAATGCTCTTGGAATTTCTAGAGTTGAGAACTTTCTAGAATTAATGTGTCTAGAGTTTTCCTTAGAGTATTATAAATAGAGATACAATTCTACACTTTTGTATCAAGTAAAATACAAAATTCTTTCTTCCATAAATAATTCTTCTATTTATCAAGTTTCTATTCAAGTCTCTAATATTCCCACACACTTTCACTAAACACAAAAGGATTTATTTCCAATAGGGTAGCCGTGTGGCTCTGTTGACGGAGAGAATGGTGTGCAACAATTTTTTTCTGAGGTTTAAGGAGGTTCGAATTTGTGATAAGGGCAAATGAGGGAGAGGTGGTTGAAAAAGATGATTTCAGTTTGGTTGAAGGTGAGTTGGTGTTTGGTTTGTGTTTGAAAGTGGCATTTGGAGTTATGATGAGGGAAGAATTATGTAAGATGTGTGTGTGAGGGGAGGCGTTGCTTTTGTGTTATTGGTCAAAGTCCTTCTTGTAACAATGCAATGTTACTTAAATACTAGGGTTTCCTTTAAATGAATCAAATAAAAAAAGTACTTTTCAAAATTTAATAAGCAAGTTTATTAAAAAGAGATAAAAAAATAAATATTTTTTATACAAATAAAAAGAAATATAAATAGTAAAAATAAATTAAACTTAACTTAAATTAATTATCTAATTAACTAATAAATCATATGAATATTTAACTAAAAAATAAAAATAAAATGATAAAAAACGAATAAAAAGTCGAGTATTAAAGTGCTCGAAAGTTAAAAATGATTGCACCAAAATTATCAGCGCATAATAAATCACTCGAAAAAATACAGAGTTTTGTCAAATTTCGAAATAAATTTAGACCAGTAAAAATGCTTAGACTAATCAAAACGTGGTCAAAAAGTCATCAAAAATTAAAACGAACACGCTAGGTTAAACTACGCGAAACGTATATTAAAATAAACTACGTCTGCAAACTCAATTTTGAAATTTCTTGTCCACTAGTTTTACGCACAATTAACTTTCATTTTGACCGATTTAACTGTTAATTCGACATGTTTATTCTAACTGATAATTTAGATATTATGCACAATGAAAAACAAGTTATATTATAAAGATGATACAAAATAAAAATTAAATCAGGTAAATACAAATTTTAAAATACCTTGTCGAAATTTGGGAGTATGACACCACTATTATAAGAATCCCCAACTTAAATTTGTAGTTTATCATTAACCAGATCTAATATTATAACAAGAACCAGTACATATTTGAATTTTATTTTTTTAGGAATGACAGAAACACATGTTTGTGATGATTTTGTGGATTATTTAAAATCTCTAAATATTTGATCTAAATATAACTTTTTCAGTCCATGAGTTTACATCTGATTATGGAAAAAATTTCCACCGTATTTAACTATCATGACCATGAGGTTACAGTCAAATTATCATCAATCGAAACGTCTTTTTGCACATCATTGTTGCTTTCATGATTAATAAAATTCACGAGAGCCTAGAATAAGAAAAGTAAACAAAGGTTGTCAAACATGTGAACGTGTGTTCTCCATAACCTTAAGACACATATCAGAGAGCATTTGAATTCATAATAGATACAAGATACATATAGTTTTAAAAATGTCTACAAAGCCATTCAATAGTACAAAGGGATACTTACAAACCCTTCTCAATTTTTCTTATATATATTACCCTTAGCCTTCATCACTATCATCATCATCGTCACATTCTACGAACCAAACTACAACGATCTTACATACTTCTCGACCGCAAACATGTCAACTGCATCACAAGAAGGGGAAAACACTGGTTAACGGTCTAAAACTATGACCAGATAACATAACAGGTGACCTAACCGATCTTTAGTATCTTAGAATTCGAGCTATGTGAGATTCGTCGATGTTGAAAGGGAAAGATTCTTACACTAATTGAAGGGACATTTGGTCTTGTCGTCCGTACTGACTACTACTGGATTGTAATCCGGAAACTTGAAAGTATCCGCGAGAATCATATTGCTGCTGAGTCTGAGATTGCAAGGATTCATAGTTTGTGCCTCCAGGTAACACACTCATGTTAATATTATGGTGATGGTTCCTCTCACTTTCAGCTATCTAGGTAAACCATAACAAAAAAATTTTAGTGTCTTAATACTATCTAGATCAACAGCATTGTATTTTAAATAATCACTTTTGAAAAAAGTATACCTTTGCTCTCAGAAGTTGGTTGTTATTGTGCAAATCTATCTCCTGCAGTGTACATATTTTGGAATTTAGGGCAATGCACATTATGATATAGGGTTTGTTTGCTACATTTTTATTTTTTTTTTATAAAAAAGTACTTTTTTAAATAATCACTTATTAAATGCAAGGAAAAATACTAACCCTCTTCTGCATGTATTCAATTTCCGCAAATAACAGCTCATTCTGATTTGATTTTTTGATGCAGTAAAGGAAAAATAGAAAAGGAAGAGTTAGAAGAATACAAGATTCATGAATCTTTAAAAAATAGTTGTTGATAATTACCTTTTTGGAACGAATTCTACTTATTCCTTTTTCTAATTTGGACTCGAGATTCTTGAGTTCCTTTGCATTCATAGATCCCAAAGATTCACCCATCATTTGTCTGCAATTTAAACTTTCTTCAGCATGCAATCTCAAATAGTACACGTTACAAATTAACACGAGCTGTGTTGCTAACCGAAACTGACTTTCTGGTAACAACACAACTCGTGTTAAAGTTTGACATTGTAATATCAAAAGACGGAGCTCGAATCAACTTGCCTGTTGTTATTCTGCAGGTTACTAATTTGGACGCGCAATTTATCTGCTTCTTGTTGGTAAAACTGGAAAATATATATATGAAATCATGGATGAAAATGTTAGGTTATAGAGTAAAATAAATATGAAGTAATTTGAGATTAATGAACAATACCTGAGCATTAGCCTCAGAAGCAGATCCAGTGCCAGATGAATCTGAACATGCTTTTTTGTACCTTTCAATTGTTGCTTTCACACTACAATCATTAATAGTGTAAAATAATTATTAGTATAAAGTTAATTTAAGATAATTTTCATTTTTAAAAAATTTTTTTTTTAATATTGTTAGAATACTAATCATGTAAAATGTAATCAAACAATATTAAAATATCTACTCAAGATTACTCAAAAGAGATTGTAAAAATATCTTCTAATTTTATCAGAGTTTCTGCGTTCGAAGCTAAACATAAAGTTTAAAACTTTATTATTTATTGTAACTCCTCTCTCATTTTACAAAACAATTTCCACAAATTCTCCATATGAAGTCAGCATGTCTGCTCTGAGATCATTGTAATGTTTCATACGCAACAAATATACTGCTCAGGAATAAACAAAAATAGAAAAAAAAATCAACAAAATTTTTCCATTTTTAAAAAATTAACCTAAAATATAATATTTAAAATTTGTAATCATAATGATTTTGTGAATAACTTGTCACTGGTCAATGGTCAAATCATCCACATTTCTTGGTAATTTTCTGAACCTTAAAAACAACAGCTTAAAAGCAACATAGAATGACCTAATTACTCAGTCATCATGTCAAAATCTGATTGGATGTGAAACAAAATAAAATATTAAAATAACATCCAATTTTAGAAAATCAACAAAATTATAAAACATTAAAAAAACCCTTTTATGTTGTTTTTCTGATACCTTAATATCCTCGAGCAAGTCATTGGTTACCTCTGCCACGCTGGCACAAGATCCCACTATATGATTGGCTCAACTATTTCTAGCACAAAAACCCATTTCTCAATGGTTAATACCCTAAACCACATTGAAAAAACCACTTTGATGTGCCAACATAAGACTCAAATATTTAATGTTACACAAACTTTTTAAAAAAATTGAAACAGTAAAAAATAAAATACTATTATATTTTTTAGGTCTTTTCATTCTGATAAAAAATGTGGCAACATCATAACCGTCCATTTCATCTTCTCTGCTATGACAGCAGTAACAGCAATATTATTAGAACACTCTCATTGGCTATTCTCAATTGTGGTACGTTTGTCTTGTTACTAACCTTTATCTCACTCACTCACCTCACTCTTTACTATTTTGATTTAAATTGAATGTTCTTCTCTGCAACTGCATAGACTAAATTTTAGAATTGAAAAAATCACAATAGGGAACAAACCTCTTTCTGAACAGATTCAACATTCATACATGTCTAAAGCTGAGTTCAAACACAATTTTTGGTTATAGTTTTATTCACGTACTCTTCGAAAGGGGCGTTCGCGATGTGGTTTAGATGAATTTTGAAGAAAATATGATTCAATTCAAAGATAAATGTACTCGCGATTCGGTTCGATGTTGAATAATTGGTTAAAAAAATCCAACCTAATCAAATTAATTTCTTTTTGATCCAATTTTTTAATATGTAAATTATAAATTATAGGTTTTATTAATATTATAAAAGTACTAATAAATAATAAGCTTGATATAATATATAACCTATACTAGATTAAAAATTAATATTACAAAATAAAGATAATGATTTATTGTTAAAAGCAAATAAAATAAGAGATTAATTGTTATACACTGTCGGTGTAAAATTTTTATCAAGTGGTTAAAATTGAAGTCAAATTTTTAAACCCAATTAATGGTTGTGATTAACGGACCGTGTAAAAAATATTTACACTATCGGTGTATATCAATTTAATTCATAAAATAATAAAAATAAATAGAATAAATCAAACTAATAAATAATATTTAAAATAATAATTATCATCTAATAAATTAAAACAACGTATTATACTAATAAAAAAATAAATAAGTATAAAAATATATAAAGGGTGTTCGATTCAGTTTGGATCGATTTTGAGAAATCAAATCCAAATCGAGCCGTTTTTAAAAAAAAATAACATCCAAACACATTTAATAGTTATCGATATTTAGCGATTTTCAATTTATTTTTAATTAATTTGCAATTTTTGTTTGAATCGATTTGATTTTCGACACCTACTTCAATCTATATTTTTTTAATTTAAAAAGAAAAAACTAAAATATATATTTTTCCTTCTCCTTGCAATATTTTGAGGGAAAAAATTCTCAGTTACCGAGGTAAAATATAAATATGATACATTCTTATTGGTTGATCACTTATTTCACTGACATTTGTTGTTAAAGAATTTCTACTAGTTAACTATGAATAAATAGGGGAGAAAAAAAATTTCCTATTGAAGAGTGTTTTGAATTATAGATGATAAATTTTAGGGTTCAAATGAAAGAGGGAAAAGAGAAGCAAGAAGTGGAAATCATGACATAAATTACTCTTTTGTCAGAAGTCAAGAACTGAAAAATCATGTGTATGACGTGACCAAAGATTCTTTTCAACCAAGACAAATCCTAGTCCTTAAAAACCCTAACCAGATGCACCAAACCTCATTTCCTAAAAGAGATTCAAAATCAACCAAAATTATTTCATCTTTAACTCACATCATTTTTTACCATTTTCATCTTTTATTATTTACTGTCATAGAAATTATAAAGTTTTGATTTTTATTAATCTATTTACCACCAAGTTAAAAAAAATTATTTGCTAATGAAACCCTAGTTTTTAGGGTTATTTATATATTTGACCTAAGGTTAGATCTTGCATGTGGGTTGAAGTGAAATTTGGGGAAAACTCAATTTATGTTATTTAAATGGAAAATCCTTATCTGGGTCTGGATTTTTCTGTGGTGAAAATGAATTATGAGTGAAAAAATCACTTTTTTTAATCATAATCTGATATAAAACAGTGTATGTTTAACTGTCAAACCCTAATTAAAGATCCATTTTTTATTGAAAATTTGAATTTTCAATAAAGAATCCTTATCTGGGTCTTGATTTTTGTGGGGTGAAAATGAATTATGAGAGAAAAAATCACTTTTTTAATCATAATCTGATATAAAACAGTGTAAGTAACTGTCAAACCCTAATAAAGATAAATTTTTTATAGAAAATTTGAATTTGACAATTTGAGAAATGGATTGAAACTGTACTGTGGTTTCTTGTGACGTGTTATTAAGGAAGTGTCAAGGAGATGGATGGGTTGGGCTTATTGTAGCACACATGACAGCTTTTGCTTTTAGGGTCTTTGTTTAGCATAGCCACACACAAACACATAGATGTGTAAGAGATAGAGAGAGAGAATTGAAAGAAGAAAAAGGAAACAGAAAAAATTAACAAGAATGGTGTGTATGTTGAAGGAAGTGGCTGATCTCACACCACTGTGTAACTTCCCAAATCCTTACCTATATTTCTATCTTTTGCACCAGATCTATGTATACAATAAACAAGAGCTAGAAAAAATAATCATAAGCAGAAAAGAAAAAAAAAGTTCCTAGACTCAAAGAAGGAAAAATCCAAAATATGCTTCAGAAAACAAAGATAGAAAGAGCAAAAAATTTATTATGTTCTTGTGTTTTAAGTGCTTCACAAAAAGATCTATTTTGCAGAAGGGAAAAATCTATAACACCAAGAATCATTTTTAATACTTGTGAAGGAAAATCTATGATAAAATCTCAAAAGGGCTTATGAGAGAAGTGAAATTGTTTTTATATACCTGTTATTGGCGTATTCGTAGAGGCGGCCGCGACTAGAGAAAACTATAAGAGCAACTTCTGCATCACAGAGAACAGATAGTTCATAAGCTTTTTTGAGTAAGCCGTTTCGGCGTTTGCAGAAAGTTACTTGGCGATTTGTTGTGTTTTCAATCCTCTTGATCTCAATCTTTCCCCTTCCCATCTTTCTCTGTGGAGAATCTGACATGGATGGATTTGGAAAAGCCATGGATTCCAAGCTGAAAATCAAACATATTTCAATTAAACCAACAAAAAACATAGTATTTGAATATGTATCTAAATGTTTTCATAACAAAAATTCTTGTCTTTTTAAGGTTGTTTTGTCCGATTATGAAAAAACATAATGGATTAGAGACAGTTTAAGTTCCCAACATTTACTTGATTAGTTCAAAGTTTAGATTTTTGAGATGAAATCTAGTGATGTTTATGTTACCAAATCTGGATTTGGAGTGAAAAAGTATGATTCATCCCAAAAGAGTTGAAGCAGTGAGAATGGATTTCAAAAGATGTGTTTCAATATTTTGTTCACTAACCTTTGGAGAGGAAACAAAAGGAGAATATAATTAAGGATACAGCAGAAGATAGATGTTTCAGCAATAGCTCTTGATGTTTTTATTACTTTTTTTTTTCTTTCCCTTTCTCTCTTCTTTTCCACTTATATAAACAGGAAGAAGATATCAGAAACTAATAACGAAGTGGCCAAAGAATTTGGTATTTATAAAGTTAAAAGAAATGACCTTACACCCATCATGATTTATTTATGAATTAGAAAGAAGCTACTACATTTGTACCACACAAAAATTGAAACTACCACACACTCACTTTTATTTTTAATCCAATAGTTTAGAGAAAGGTGATTTTTAATTCAATAATCTAGGGAAAATCTACTTTTAAGAGATGGGTTACTTTTTATTCCGTTGGCCTTTTTTAGTTGTATGTTGTATCCATTGCATTTATTTCTCATTTGTTTTGTCAGTTGTAATGTGACTATAATCCTGTCATATACGATCTTTTAGTAGTTACGGAGAAGAGTGATTTTATCGAAAAATATTATTTCATTGTTTAAGGCATTTTCGTTTTTGAAATGTCTTGTTACGATTAGACGTGGATTTGGTGTTCTTTTGATGGATTATGATCGGTTGATAATGGATTTGGTAGTTTGAGATTTAACTTGTTGTCTGCGAGATGGTTCCTTAGTATCTTAGATCTTTTGAAATCAGTTGAACTATTTGTTTATTGGTTTGATTCTTCGGTTTGTTGTTGTCATTCTTCTTTTATTGTTTTTGCGATTTGTTGTAGTCTTTATACTCTTTATGCTTTGAGACAATCTTAGTTGTACTTTGATATTTTCACTTTATTAATATATTCTTATTTTTCATTTAAAAAATTAAAGGTGGACTTATTGAATGGTATGTATTATGAAAAAAAAAATCTCTGAATGACTTCATATTTCAGATTTGTTGATTAATGAAGAGAACGTGGAAGATAGAAGTATCTCTTTTGCTTGGAAATCGTATATTTGTAGGTAGTCGACTTATTCTTGTTTCTTTTTTAACTGACTGTTGATCTTTATTTATTTATTTTTTAGCCAATAATAGTTTGAGAGTGTCATTTGGTTTCTTGGAGGCGTCACCATGAACTACACTTGGAGAATGGTGTTCAATTGATAATGGCTTTGGTTCCTATGCTTTAGCCGGGGTCTTGTGGTGGTTCCTGGGTCTTGTGGTGGTTCCATGGTACCTAGAGCTTGTAATAGTATAGGGCAGGGTACTACCAATCCTCATACGTGCAATTTGAAAAAAATACTCGTAACTCAAAGGCATACCCGCGTGGGCAACAATATTTTACTCGTACATGTATCATGTGCGTAGGTAAGTATTCATACTCATACTCATAATCGTTACCTACATTTCTAATAAAATATTATCTATCAATTATAATTTATCATGTCATTTAAAATTTTTAATAACATTATAAAAATTTCAAGAATGTTATTATTGAATTAAGATATAAACAAACACTTATATTCATATATATATATATATATATATATATATATATATATATATATATATATATATATATATATATATATTAATATATATATATATATATATATATATATATATATATATATTAATATATATATATATATATATATATATATATACATATATATATATATATATATATATATATATATATATATATATATATATATATATATATATATATATATATATATATATAGAGTATGTATTCACACTTATACCCGTTTATTTTATTAGATATTACTCGTCCTCAGGTCCATACTAATTTTGCGAATTTTTATCGTATTTGGTGTGGATAAGTTTTATAGATACTCATTGAAGATTGGTCAAATTGCCATCAATATATATTTGGAGTCTTTGTTTTTGTCCTTTGTATTTTTCGAATGTTTAGTAATTATTTTTAGAGATTATTATGCACTTCTTGTATTATTAATGAGATCATAACTCCATTTGACGTTGTAGATCTTTTATATATATATATATATATATATATATATATATATATATATATATATATATATATATATATATATATATATATATATATATATATATATATATATATATATATATATATATATATATATATATTAGTTTTAAAAAACTCGGTTTGATAATAATATAAATGAAGTTTAATCAATGAGTATTTTAATAAAAATTACAATTCCAATTTTATCGAAACATTTTCTTGAAATGCAATTTATCACTACTTAAAGCACAATTTATTTGATTTTGTAAAATTGTTTTTTTTTTTAATTTGAAAATTGTAAACTATTTTTGAAAACTATTCTTTATTTTAGAATTTTAAAAACTAAAAAATTAAAATAGATTTAGAAGGTTTTTGACTTTTTGGTTTTGGTTTTTTAGTTTTAAAAATTTGAAGAAAAATAACAACAAAAAATGGGATAAAATAACTCAAATAGCCCACTTTTAAAATAATTACTCAAAGAAATCCATTTTCTTACATATTTTTCAAACTAATCCATTTTTAAATAAAACAAAATTTCAATACAAATGAGTCTTTAATTCAATTGGCGACAACGTACAATATACAAGAGGAGATGTCAATTCAATTAGCGACCATGTATAAATATAAACGAGAGAGTACACTCGTTCTTATTTTACATGATTAAACTTAAGTGCTGAATTTTCATAAAAATCAATACATTTGTGTTGATATGATCACACTTTCAAAAAAAAATTTGTTGATTTTAATTTTATTATCTTTTATGGACCAATAAAATTATGTTATAGGTCCGATACCTTGACGTCATTGACAATAAATAATATTTTTTAAATTTGCATGAATTGAATCAAAATAAAAAATTTAAAAAGATTAAAACCAAAAGATTAAAATTCAATTATTGACGATCATATTTATGTATTAATATAACAAATTTTTTTATATTTATAAATAACGATTTTGAGAAAAAGTTATAACTGCATTATATTTGTAAGAATCATAATTGGTTTGTTCATATTTTAAATGATCAAAATAGAAGGGTAAAATTATATATATATATATATATATATATATATATATATATATATATATATATATATATATATATATATATATATATATATATATATATATATATATATATATATATATATATAATATTTTGGTTTTACTTCTATAAAAAAATAGTTTTAGTTCTTGTGATATGTGTTATTAAATTGGAATTTGTCTATCCGATATAAATTGAAAGAATTGAAATGAAAATATATAGTACAAATAGGGATGACATTAGGGTGAGTTTGGGCAGGACTATAGTACATACTTTCATATTTGGGATTTAAAATAATCTCCATATCTGAGACCATACCCATGTATCCAACAAAATTTATATTCGTACTCATACCCTATAAATACCTAAGTATCCATTCTCATATCTATTTACTCACATATCTAATAAAAAACTATCGACCAATTATATTTTATCATTTTTTTTTTGTAAGCAAGGATTAAAACTAAGAGTTCTAGGGGTACTTTAACCCTCGATACAAAGAAACAACCCCGAAAAAAACTCGAGAAAGAAATAAACCAAACCAATTAAAACTATGACAAACTAAACAAAGGTTCGTGATAAAAATCATAAAAGTTACAGTTGTAATATGAATTATTGCCTACTACAGACCACTTCCACACCAACAACTTAATGTCCCATGGCAAATCCGATATAACACAATAAGCGCCTTTGAATAAAATAGCGTTTCTTGCAATCCAAATGTTCCAAATTACCGTCATCCACACTAAACCTTCATTGCCTTTCTTCGACCTGTTGAAGTTATCAAACTCCAAGCAAAACAGAAAATTCTTCCACACTTACTCCTCAAAAGACCAATCAATACCAATTCGTTGTCCCACAAGATCCAAAATCGTCCTCGCCATTCTACACCTGAAATACAAATGACTCAAATCTTCGACTTCATTAAAACGAAAAACACAAGGGAGGTCGTGGAGAGAAGAGACTGATCGGAAGAACTGATCGTTAGTAGGAATTCTGTTAACAAAATATTGATCTCTAAAATCATGGAGTCGCGTTTGGGCAAGGTTATTGGCAAACTGATATCTCCCGCCCAAACTACTTTTACTCCAGGCTGTCAGTTGTTAGATGGTGTTTTGTTGGTAAACGAAGTTTTAGATTTGGCAAAGAGAGAGAATATGAGCTGCCTTCTTTTCAAAGTCGATTTTGTGCAAGCTTACGACTCGATAAATTAGAAGTTTCTCGAAGATATTTTGGTGCAGATGAACTTCAGTACAAAATGGAGAAGCTGGATAAGTAGGGAGTGTTCAAAAGTTATATGACAGTTTTGGTAAATGGAGGAACTACACAAGATTTTGAGGTTAGAAGGGGTCTTAGATAAGGGGACCCCTTATCTCCCTTCCTGTATGCTATTGTGGCTGAAACTTTGGCTTTGTTGGTTAGAAATGCAAACCAAAAGGCATTATTCAATGGTTTTAGTTTTAGCAATGCATATGTTATCTCTTTGGTTCAATATGCAGACGAAACGTTTCTTATATGCAAGGGAGGATGGACAGATCTTTGGGGAATCAAAAGTATTCTTCGTGGTTTCAAGTAGTGGTGGCAATTGAATCCATTAAGACAAAATCCATCCAATCCATCCATCAAAAAATTCATCTAACTCATCCACCACATAAAAAATAAGTTAATGAATTGGATTAAATACATCCATTTATATGCATGGATGAATTCAATTCATCCAACATATTTTAAGGATCCAATGGATTATTTTTATTTTCATTAGATTTATTTTTTTAAAAATAATTAAAAACTGATTTTTTAAAAGAAAAGAATTGATTTTTTTCCAATTAAAAAACTGAAATTTTTCCAAAAAAAAATATCAATTTTTTTCCGAAAAAAAATCGATTTTTTATTCCAAAATAAAAAACTGAATTTTTTTATGAAAAAGAAATCGATTTTTTTCCGAAGAAATTCAATTTTTAAAAACGACTTTTTTCCAAAACAAAAAACCAATTTTTAATCAAATAAATAAAAAAAAAATTCCTGAAAAAAATTGATATTTTTCAAAAATTAAAATATCAATTTTTTTCTTGAAAATACAAAAAATAATTTTTTTTAACAAAAAATTCAATTTTTTTCATGAATATATTAAAAAACAATTTTTTTTTAAATACAAAAATTGAATTTTTCGAAAATAAAATAAAATTGATTTTTAAAAATAAAAAAATACATTTATTTTTTCGAAATGAAAAAAAAGTTGGATGGATGGATATCCATCCATTAAAAATATGTTAATGGATGAATTGGATGAATTTTATTCTTAATGGATCGATTGGATTAGATAATTTAAAAAAATAAATTAGTGGATTGTTAATGGACTAATAGATTGTTTTAATCCATCCATTAACAATCCAATCCATATCCATCCAATCCATCTATTTTGCCACCCCTAGTTTCAAACTTATATCGGGGTTGAAGATTAATTTTTGCAAAAGTTATTTATTCAAAGTGGGAATTGAGAAGTCTTAACTAGATGCTGCTGCGAATTTCCTTGCCTGTAAACAAGGGAACCTTCCATTTCTTTTTCTAGGTATTCTTGTTGGTGGTAGACATAGATGTATTCAATTCTGGAATCCTGTTGTGAACAAATTCAAAGCTAGACTAGCAAAGTGTAGAGGCAGGTTATTATCTTTTGCAGGAAGACTAACTCTTATAAATTATGTTCTATGAAACCTACCTATTCACTTCCTTTCCATCTTTAAATTGACTTCGATTCAATGGAATTTCCTTTGGTCTGGTGATGGAGATACTTCAAAAATTTCATGGATAAGTTGGGAAAAAGTTTGTAGACCAAAATATAAAGGTGGGTTAGGTATAAAAGAGATATTGTGTTTTAATAAAGCTTGTTGTATAAGTGGTTATGGAGATTGATTGTGAATCCAATAGCATCTTGGTCATCTCTGTTACGGGCAAGATATGGAAACTTGTTACATCAGATTCTTTTGAATAGTGAAGAAGGACCAGTGGAAAAAAAATCTCAATGGTGGCGTGATCTGATGAACATTGGGGTGTTAACTGAGTCGGGAAACTTTTTGGACCTGCTGTTGTGTCGTATGGGAAACGGTAACACCATTTCATTTTGGCATGCGTGTTGGTTCGACCGGAAGCCATTGAGGGTGATGTTTCCTAATTTTTACAATGGACCGGTCACGAAGTTGGCAACAGTGGAAGATATGGGGTCATGGGTGGAAGATGTGTGGGTATGGAAGTTTGATGTTCTACAGAATGAGATTCAAGGCAGTGTGTTGGATGACTTGCAGGATATTAAGGCTGCCCTTGAATATGTTCAACCGGTCAGAAATTCAGCTGATGGTTATGTTTGGAAAGCTAATATTTCTCATAATTTTACAATCAGTTCTTATTACTAGTGCTTGCAAAACCCGAGGGAAACAATGGAGCTAGAGATTACTCTCAAGGTTGCGTTAGATTTGATTTGGAAAACAAAAATCCTTCTCAAGGCTTGGACGTTTTCTTGGAGATTACCACATGATTGTCTTCCTACGAGATCAAATCTTATGGCCAGGGGATTAATCTCAAATGTTCATGACATTGTGTGTGTGCTTTATTTCAATAAGGTGGAGGATGGTAATCACCTATTTTTCATGTGTCCGCATTCGAAAGAAATATGGCATAAAATTGTGGAACAGGTTGGTATCGGGATGCCTCAAGGGGAAAACGCCAAGGATATACGGCAGCATTGAAAGCCTTTTTTAAAGTTGGTGAAGTTTACATTGAAGTCGATGGCATGTTATATTTGAATCACAACTTGTTGGTCTATTTGGTGGTCGCAAAATCAAATTTTGTTCAATGACGCTTTTGGTAATGTTTCGGATATCGTCCATAGGTCGATTCACGTTTCATGGTGGTGGTTAGATTTTGGATCCTCATCTTCTAAAAGATGCTCTTATTATGAATGGTTCAAAGCTCCAACTAATTTTATGTAATTGATTTTTTTTTAGTTGGTTAGTTTTGTTGTTTGAAGGTTTCGTTTTGTAATTAGGTTAGAGTCCCTCTTGGATTCTTTTATTGAATATATCATTGCTTCTTTATAAGCCCATATTCTAAATAGAGAGTTGAATTTCCATAAAGAACTACAGACATTCTGTTGATATAAATCAACATCGCCCTCTAACCTGCTGATTTCAATTAAATGTGTACAAGATTTAACGGGAAAAATGTCTCTTAACTCCGGAATCCAACCAAAAATTTTCCCATTTCCCTGCGAAACCACTCCACCCGATAGAACTTGCGGCAACAAAGCAAAAATGTCTGCATAATCCAACAGATCCTGGTCCATCAAACCGAAGTTACCCCATGACCAACTACCTTCATGCCAATCATCTATGTCGGAGACTTTTGCGTTTTTTCAAAGAACTGGCCGAAAAAAGATAAGGGAACTGCAGTTTCAATGAGGCATAACTCATCCAAACATTATACCAGAATATGGCTATATCACTGTCACCAATACTAATCGATATAATTTATCAAGTTATTTTAAATTTTTAACAATATTTTAAAAAGATTCAACAATATTATTGTTGGATAAAAAAATAAATAAATATTTATATTCAAATACATACAAATTTAATATTGATGTATTTAATAAAATATGTATATAATAATAAAACTATAAAATATAAATATATACTATACAGATATGAGACGGAATGGATACTAAGATACTTGTATTCGTGCACATACCCAATTAATTTACCAATAATTATTCGTACTTATACCCACGTTCATTTGAAAGAATTTTTATCTTATTCATTATGAATATATTTTTCTATACCCACAAAAATGATTCTAATTATTAAATAGTACAAATACCAATTTTAATATAATCCTAACTTTATAGAGATTAAAACAAACAAAAATAATAAAAAAACACAATAAGGACCACTGTCAAACAAATAATATTATAAGAATAAAGATAAAGAATTATATACTTACAGATATCAAATACGTATTTAAAATAAGATTTTATGTGTAATTTATTGTCAAAAAATAATTAAAAGGATAAAGTGGAAACACCACTTGTAATTAAACTTCATTAAAAAAAATTAAAAAAAAAATATAAAGAACTAAAATAAGTTTTTTTTTTTGGTCAAAAAAAGTAAGACAATTTAGATAGATAAGTGAGATATGAAGTTCTGAAAACGATATTTATGGGTGGTGAAAAGGACTTTAGGTTATGCTGTGAAAAGGATTTTAATGGGTGCCTTTTATTATGCAGTATTTGTGGACTCATTTATTTTGATATATATTGTTAAATTTCTAGTTTATTGAAAAAGTAATTCCTTTTATTTCCTGAAGGTTTGAAACAATGTGCATTGTGCTTGGGAGAGACAATTACTAGGTTGTATAGAATTTTAAGTGAGTCCAATGAGATTTAAGTTCTGTTTGTTTTAGTATTTTTTTTAAAAATGATTTTTATAGTGATAATATTTTTTTAAGTAAATAAAAAATGAATTTAAATAAATTTTTTAAAATTTTATTTTATGTAAAATTTTAAAAAACACTTAAATTTAAAGTTATTTTAAATAGTTTTTTTTATATGAAAATCGCTTATAAGATATTTTGTTTGAAAAATTTATAATTTTGACTATGTTTTAAATAATTTTCATAATTGATTTTCTTTAATATTTGTGGCGTTTAAATTCTTAGAAATTAGATTTAGAAATAGAGTTGGCTTTGATTATGGTTTGACAATTAATCGTGTTGATCATTTGAAAATCTTAATATAATATTTTGAAAATCTTGAAATAATCTTTTTTTTTCTCGGATACTCTAGTGACTGGGATGGACTCTCCCATGTCATTTGTGTGCACTGAAATCTCAACCACGTGATCAAAAGTCAAAAATACATAAAATATTAAAGTAGGAAATCTTAAAGGTGTAGATGCACACTGCTCTCCCTCTAGTCAAATTCGCACGGGAGGGAATCCTTTCCCCTCCAGTGAAAGTTAGATAAAAATATATTATCTTCTTACATGGTATACCTTATAACTATTCTTGCATAATATATATGTAAAACTTTTAATTATTCTTACATTTCTTATCTGTGGCCGATGAGTTATTGGTGTTAGACATCTGACTGAGATTTGTACAGGTTGATATAGAACCAAGGTGGGGTTTTAAGTTGGTTATACTCTAAATCGAACTGAAGTTTTACATGGGTTGATCACAAACAAAAATGAGATTTTTACCCTGTTCATATCAAACTCACTGAGCTTTTACACAGGTTAAATTCAGAAGATAGTGAGATTTTATACTAGTTTGATTCCGAATCGATAGAGCTTTTAATCGGACCGAGCTCAAGAACCATTGTGAAGATTTTTCTCTTGTTATTCTTCACGAACCCAAATGGAGAGTTTTTCTTCAATGTCCGAGCTCAGAAAGCAAATAAAAATTTATACTAATCCCTAAAAGAGCATTTACAATGGTTTATCTCCGAAACAAAATGATCACCTCTTAAGAAAGAATGATTTTACTCGAGAGAAAATATTAATCTTGGTAAATTCATAATAAAGCCCTCACTCATAACAAATACATCACCAAACTCAAGAATTATTGCTTAAAGATGTGAAAAAATGAAAATAATTTAGGGACAAAGCGAGAGAAAGGAAAAGTGGGGGTTTTCACATATTATAGATTAATTGAAATGGTAGAGGACCTCTCTATTTATACGCCAAGAAATGGTATAAATTAGGAAATTATCCATAGGCCATACTAGTTAGCAAGTCACCGTTTAGGTTTAATGGATCATCTCATTCAAAAGTTTTCATAGGTTTGAAATTAACTTGGTATAAATTCTCAATTGGTTGGTGGTTATCCTTTGTAAAAAGACCTTTTCAGTTCATAAGCTCAATTCGATTAAAAACTTACTAAGGTTTGAGATAAGCCCGATATAAAGTCTTCTAGGTTTGTGAGTTCAACCTTGTATAAAAGCTCACCTAGTTTGAGATTATCCCATGTAAAACTTTGTTTTAAAGCTTGAAGACTAACCGCTTGAATCCATTGTTTGGAAGGAAGACTCACCGCTTATCTCAGTATTTGGTGTTTGATTGGAAGTTAGCCATTTCATTTTTATTTTATAAGAGGATTCTTGAGTTAAACCTACTAAAATCTCTTAAGTTTATTGGATACTCTAAATATCAAATCCTGGGGATAGGACTAAGTCATTTGACTAACTCGTATAATTCATGGTGTTTTTCTCTATTACCTTAACTATTACTTTCTGTAATTTAAATTTTCGTTGCCTAATTATGAAAAAAATTTAAAAATTTTAAACTCTAAAATTGATTCAAAAAGTTTTGCAAACTCAATTTTTTTAAAACTCATACTCCCCTCTCCCCCCTTCTTTTGTGTGTGGAGTCATATGTCCAACAAGTATGATGGGTGTGTCACCCCCTTCATAAATGTCACTTTTCCTTGATGGTTTTCGGCCTCCCTTTTAATGGCTTTGAGGTTGGTGTTTTAAATCATCTGGAAATTTATTCTTATTAACTACAACTGGGGAATTGACCTTAGATCAAAGTCTTTTAATATGGGTGCAAGTACAAGAGAAGCATAACGACCTTAACATTCTTTTTCCATCTCTTTAAATCCCGATGTAGTTTCATTTCCCTCGGGTATAATATCAAGTTTTTTAAGGTGTATTCCGTTAGAGTGAAGAATTTCAAATATTGGTATCATCTTATTACTCCCTTATCAAAGTGGCTTACACTAACATATACGACATAGAACTTTAGTCGCCTTTTCGATGTTCAAATCAATTTTCCAAGTTCTGGAGCCAAAACCATTTCTTTGAGGACATCGAATCTTATGTCTAAAATTTGTAGGACTATTCCCAGGAAGATGCATATATGAAGAGGAAATTGGTATCCTACTTTGTGGATTTGGGTTTCATTGATGGTGTTGTTCCTCGACATTAAAAAAATAAAAGAAATAGTTCATAAAATCATGTTTGTTACTAGAAGACGCTAATACGAGAAAAGAAAAGCCATCTTTGATGAGTGGATTGGGAATTTTCTTCTTTTCTTTAATGCTTTCTTGGTGACTATTTCTTCAATTTTATTATTTTTTAGTTTGCAGATAAAAGGAAATGCCATCAAGCAATATTAAAATGAAGAGGAATCATAAGGTTTTTCCTTCACACTCAAGGACCATTAATATTTTGATTACTAAAGGGGTTTCAATTTTGGATTCCCCCGCCAATTCTTCTTCATTCAACCTTATTATTGTTGTTTAAGTAGAGGTACAGGGTTCCTTAGGCCAACTTATGGTGCGAGGTTTTTTATGTTTGTCGCTACATGTGTTTGGAAGAATTCCTTCTACGAGTCCTGCTATTGATATGCCTCCCAATTGTGGAACATCTGAAGAAGGCCAGAGATATCTTGGCAAGACCAGGGGAGGCCCGAATCTGGTGGAGGTTCAACATCGACTACAAATACCTCCTACACTTTTAGGATGCCTTATCCCTCGAATGAAGAGGTTTTGTATTGTGCTTCTAAAAAAGATTATACATATTTCTCGAGCAAAATTGAGTTTGTTTGTCATGCGGGGTTGTCATAAATGATCTACCAAGTGTGCATGGCATCCGCTATATTAGTGTTTGGTGCTGCTGGAAGAGGATATATCTTTATGCTTAACCCTTTTCGGAAAGAGAAAGAAGTTCTTAAGGAATGCAATAACTATCTTACTATTGAGTGATACTAGTATCTGGATGAGATAAAAAAATGCGAGTGTTTTATTAAGATACATATGGATTAATGTGAAGAATTTTAAGCACCCACACTTATTGACTGAAAAGGTGTAGTCATTTGTGCAAGAGATGCAAAAAATGATGAAGATCAATCATTATCTCATACGACATTATCCATAAATGAGGCTATTCTTGTTGAGACAATCCAAACTTTGAATTCCTCTTGCAAGATGATAAAGGATTTGGAGGTTTCAATGAGCAAGGATCGAGATTCTTCAAAAAATGTTGAGGAATTCCTTCAGGAGATGTGTCTTGAAAACCTCGAGTTGTCTAAAGAGTATGTGAAGCAGGTGGAACAAAGTTTCTTCATTCACCAGTTTCTTTTAAATAATACCTTGCAAAAGTTGGAATATTTTCATCCCACAATGCATATTTCATAAGATCAATTTTCTCCCAATAAGAAAATGGTGGATTGTAATTCGGTCATCATGGGGGATGGGTCAAATTAGAAACTTATTTTCCTTTTATATATTTATACGAGATGTTCTTCCTTAGTGTAATATTTGTTGTATAATAAATTACATGGTTATTGATTTATAACATATTTATCATTCTTTTAACTAATCGTTGCTCTAGTTCCATGAGTTCGCTTCTCTGGGATTGGCTGGTGTCCGAGGTTGTGCTTGAAATTTTAGTTATGACACCTTCTTAGGTCCCAGGTTTGTTTATCTGGGAACTGATTGGCATCAGCGGTCATACTCAAAGTTTTATTAGGTGTTTCTGAGGATTGTGCTCAACCAATGGTCGTTACCCTTTCCATGCCCCCAAGTTTGTACTTGGTTTGAGAAAAACATATTAGGGATTCACCTTTGCTCTCTAGAATGGGTAGCTTCCAAGATGTGCATGAACCGGGATCACCAATTTTTTTTGTAGTCTGTGGTCTTTATCCTTGAGACTTCCATTGTGAGGTTTTTATTAATTTGGTTGTAAGCTTGTGGCTTTTACGATAAAACCCTTGAGCGTGCATATCCTTTGTGATCATAAGTAAAAAAGTTTGTGAAAAATTATTCATTTTCATTGGAAAATACATTACATGGTGATGGGAAGCATTATTTTACGTACATAGTAAAAAGAAACTTAACCAATCGACATACTCTCTATTTATTGGTTCTCCGACCGTGATGGTGTGGTTTGTTAAGGCCGATCTCTCCATTCATAAACCAACGCCCCTGCACCTGTCAAATTAAACTAGTCCATGCCAAACATGTTGATAACTCTGATATCTTCTTTCATTGGTTTGGTCGCTATCTTATTTTATTTCTTGGTGAGGGATGTCAAGTTGATTTCTACAGCATTCTATTTATCTTTTCCCTTTTGGTATTGTTACAATGCCTTATGTCTATTTTAATCTCTAGACACGTCACATGCATATTAGTATCGACTCTTCATGGACGTTGTAATACTTCATTTTTGAATGGACTAGAAAGGCCATAGGTTCCAATAATGCTATGAAGGGTCTTCCTAAGATGCGGTTATAGATGCTTTTGCAGGAAATTAATAAGAATTACAGGTCAGATCCTGGTGTTTCTTCTTTCGCCCAGGGTGACCATTAGCTAAATGCACCCTTATTCGTGGGTGATCATTTTGTTGAAAGCTTATAGGTTGGATCTCTCATATGGAGACAACTTCTCCATTTCCATACTGAGTTTATAAAAGATCTCTATATCCATAATGTCGCAAGAAATCCCTTCGTCAATAAGGATTTTAGACATGTCAAAGTTTTCTATGAGTGTTGTTATTACCAAATAAAAATTTTGATTTGGGATTCTACCAAATTTTTCACGATATATATATATATATATATATATATATATATATATATATATATATATATATATATATATATATATATATATATATATATATATATATATATATATATATATATATATATATATATACACATCATAGGTTAAACATAGTAAAACAACAAACATATCGACTACGAGCACATCACTAGAAAAACGGAGAAGCTAGTCCATTAAAAGACAACTTTCCTATCCTCAATGGCTTTATTGAGATGAACACAATCTAGAGAGACATGAATGTTAGGGTAAAAGTAATCCACTTGCTTGAAAGAACTCTTAAAAGCACCTTCCGCAATGAAGAAACCCTCTTATAGTTATTTAGGTAACTTCTTTTAAAGATAAAGGTTTTCTTGACGCATCACAGGAAGACCAATCTCGACCTTCTTCTAACTTTCCCAAGAATCTTCCAAAAACTTCTCTAGTTCTTCAATCCTTTTCCGTGCAAGATCCAATAAATTATTTCCTTATCCTATAGAGGCCTCTTCCTTTGATGAAGAAAATAAAACAGATGCCAAAACCTCATTCTTCTCAGCTAACTCACAGGTAAGTCATTAAACTTTTTATACCAGAGTACCAGGACATTTGAAAGGTTGCATATCGACTAATATGGTAAAGAATTTATTAGAAGCGCCTCAGACTTCCTCCAAATGATGATCCCACTGGACTATAATATCATATGCCTATTCCCCAATCCTCTACCTCTCCATTCGAAGGCGGTCAAGAAAACAAACTTCTCCTTGGCCAACAACTTTGAATGCTTAAATAGTTGACACAAGACAAGTGTGGAAGGAAAATTCGACCAATTCTCATTGCCGAGCTTCCTTATAAGACCTGAGAAATAAGCATAATCTTCATCCAAAACCAAAGACTAAAACACTTTATCCGTTCTTGGATAAGGACAAGCTTGCAACACCAAATTTTGCTCCACTTGAGTGAAAGCATGCCCTCATACAGTTTTAAACCGTGGACACGTTTGAGGAGGCCCTTCCACCTGAATCTCTTACTCCTATGAGGTGGGTTCTAACCTTCCCATCATAATTCAAGCAAAAGAATGTCGATCTACCACTCAAGAGGGATGGTTAATTATTGGAACAACCCGCCTGGTGACCATACCATAAGGCGCCCCAGTAGGCGTACTTGTGGTAGAGGCTCCTCCAATAGAAGAAGTACTCTAAATCCCTACAAAAGAAGAAACAACTTGAATCTCTTTCCTTAATTTCCATATGGAATCCTTGCTTTTCATCACATTTACACAATTAATAAAGGAAACATCAAGAAGGGTTCAAGAGAGAAAACCGAGAAATATGGCCCTAACGCCACTTACCAAAGATTTTCTCCCTCTCTTCCTTTGACTTGGCATCCACAAGCCAACAAGTATGATTTTACTTCTTTAGCCGATTTAACAAAGTAACACCAATACAACTAAGATCCTTACAAAAATCCATCATTTGTTTCTACAAGTATTATTCCTCCAAGGACAGGTCTTCTTCATTGTAAGTATACAAACCAACCCCTTTCAAGTAGTGACCCTGAGTCCAAAACTTACAGAATATGTCTAAACAATCAAAGGAAGGACCAACATCCAAGAGGCAGATCTTCACATGAACATCCTCATTCAAAGGAGTAACTAAATAAAAGTGATCGTCAAAATATGTCATGCTTTCAAAAAGAAAGCTTTAAAGTACCATATATGCTGCCTTAAAGAGAGAAAACCATAATTTTTTATGCATTATTAGGGTTGTTTTGAATCTTAAAAAGATTGAAGAATAATGTCACAATTTACTTACCTTCTTTATACTCCCATAAATGCTGAAAGATATCAATGAATGCCCAATTCATTTGATGTAACTGTGAAGGGATGATAAACAAAGGATTCAACATGCCAACTTTGAATTTATTAAAGGGAAGACGAAGATGTATGATACATAACAAGTATTCATGGAAAGGAATATCATATCCACAATATTGGCTACATATTCTCTTAAGAAGATAAGAGGAAACACCCATAAATCGGTGGAAGGACCCGTGTTTGTCATGTGAGTGCAACTTTCTGTTTAGATGTGTTTTGTATTATTTTAAAACAAGGAAACTTTAACGTTTATGTACATTGAATAGTGTCATCTGATTCTAGTTGTGCATTGTGCATTTAAGCATTAGGAAGTATATCAACATTTTTTAAAATGGTTTCGACAAGATTCATGCGTCAAGAAAATGTTTGTATGCATCAAAATTTTATTTTGTGTGAAAAACACTCTACAGGTCGACATATACGATTATAGGTCAACCTATAAAAGAATTTTTTTCAACTAAAGGTCGACACATGTGTTGTAGTATTGAAGCATATGAATTATGTCTTATCTACAAACTATACAGGTCGAAACATAACATGTATAGGTCGACACATAACTTTGATAGGACGACCTATAGATAAAAAATATTGAAAAATTATATTTGTTTCTATTCCTTTTGCTTCTCACTTGCTCACACACACACACACATGCACACACATACATATATATATATATATATATATATATATATATATATATATATATATATATATATATATATATATATATATATATATATATATATATATATATATATATATATATATATATATATATATATATATATATATATATATATATATATATATATATATATATATACATGGCTAATCTATTTTCAATAATTTTGGTAATATCATAAATAAAATCTAGAACATACTAAGAGTCGTCATCCTCTTCAACCTTGCTTTTATGCATACACACAAACAACATGCACATAATCATTCATTTCTTGGGTGTCATCTTGAATCAAGTCAATAAGGTCCAATTTAGCTTGTGGTATTGTAAATTAGGTTGAGATCTTAGGGGGTTTCAAATAAGAAAATCAAGGTGGAGTTTTCCTTCAAGATTTAAGTGTGTATTTGAAGATTTTTTACAAGATTAATCAATTTTAGATTCAATTGAGAGAAGGCTTTGTAGGACTATTATTATTGCAAAGGAGCATCGTGAGACGGTATATCATCTTGGTAAATCTTAGGTACAACATGTTGCAATTCGAATTTGATCAGTGAAGGCTTTGAAGTGTTATAGTTCTTGCAAAGGAGTAGCGTGAGATGGTGACTCGAATTAGCATTGTTGGGTGACTTGATTAAGCTCAGATCAACGGAAGAGAAATTGCTAGTATCAACATCAAGCTTAAGGTTTGGTTTCATTTCAACATTTCTCTTGTATAAATACTATTACAAAGTAAGGTTAATTACATGATCTCAATTTGAATTTGAATTGAGGGCAGACGTACCCATAGCAAGGCTGATTGAGGAACTGCTTAAATAAATCATTGTATACTCTCTCTCTCTCTCTCTCTCTCTCTCTCTCTCTCTCTCTCTCTCTCTCTCTCTCTCTCTCTCTCTCTCTCTCTCTCTCTCTCTCTCTCTCTCTCTCTCTCTCTCTCTCTCTCTTTATCTCTCTATCTTTCTTTCTTTCTCTCTCTCTCTCTCTCGGTCTATCTCTCTCTCTTCTCTCTCGCTCTCTCTCTCTCTCTCTCTCTCTCTCTCTCTCTCTCTCTCTCTCTCTCTCTCTCTCTCTCTCTCTCTCTCTCTCTCCCTCTCTCTCTCTCTCTCTCTCTCTCTCTCTCTCTCTCTCTCTCTCTCTCTCTCTCTCTATATATATATATATATATATATATATATATATATATATATATATATATATATATATATATATATATATATATATATATATATATATATATATATATATATATATATATATATATATATATATATATATATATATATATATATATATATATATATATATATATATATATATATATATATATATATATATATATATATATATATATATCTTTTACAGTTCATTTACAAATTGTTGTGTTCATCGTTTGTGTGATTAATTTGTTTAGTGATTTCTTTTGAAAATCATTTTGTTGAATTGATCACAACCACTTCGATTATGGTTGGATTTAAAGATTAACAAAACTATACAAAATCTCAAACATGGCTGAATGGACACAAGGTGTTCGATAAATTACTTTAATTGTATTTTTATTTGATTTATCTTTGGAAAACGAATTGCTTGTTAAGTAGTCTCCTAGTAATTGAGATTAAAGGACATTGTTTAAATTTAATTATCATAATCTCCAAATTTTTTTCACATATACATATCCAAGATTTTTTATAGAGTTTCAGTTTAGACGAATTGATCCAGGTTACTTCTGCTAGCCAACGTTATGAAAAACAGTTTTCATCCATAAATTTTTTTGGGGATCTATTCACCCAACTCTAGATAAGTTGCATTCGTCTAGCAAGTGGTATCAAGAGATCTGGTTAATTTCGTGCTCAAATACTTTCTTTATAGAAAATAACCATTGAACCTAAAGGGGTGTATAGTAGAGCGCCAATATTCATCGGTGAAAACTATGGCTATTGGAAAGTTTGTATGTGTATGCATATCAACTTGGTTGGCAAGGGTATATGGGACGCCATCATGAACGGTCCAAATGAAATTACAATGACTAATGATGAAGGTGTTACCGCAAGCACGATGGGATTATAATGATAAGAAATTGTGGTTAAATGATTGGAATGCACAAAATATTCTCACATTTGCACTCGGTGTTGATGAATATTACCGTGTCTCTCATTATGAGACCACCAAAGATATGTGGGATGTATTATAAATTTCCCATAAGGGAACTAATGAGGTCAAACAAGCTAGGATCAATACGCTAAATCAAGAGTTTGAACTATTTCTGATGATGCATGGTGAAACCATTGCCGAAATGAAAAAGAGGTTTGTACATATTATCAATCGCTTGAAGGCTTTAAGTAATCCTATCTCTAATGGTTCAGATGCTAATAAGGTTTTGATATGTCTTAATAGGGAATGACAACCCAAGGTCACCACAATTAAAGAAGCGAATGATCTTAAAACACTTGATCTCACAACTTTGTTTGGCAAGCTAGAAGAACATGAGCAAGAACTCACATGATTGGAAAAACATAACAAAAAGTATGAAAAAAAGGTGAAGAAGGAGAAAGGTAAAGATAAGGAGGAAGAAAGGAATTACATTGCTCTAAAGAATTCAAGTTCAATGGCCTCAATTAACGAGCAAGGTGATTGTGAAACAAGAGATGACGAGAATCTAGTTGAAGAAGATATGAGACTTTTTTTTGAAAATATTTAACAATTACATTAAAATAAATGGTGTATAGTTCTCAGACAAAAACCTCATCAAGTTTAGAAGACAATCAAATTCATCAAAAGAAGATGATGACAAGAAAGGAAGATCAAGGCGTTCATGTTATAATTATGGAAATGCTAGACATTACCATATGGAGTGTCCATCGATAGAGAAAGACAAAGAGAAAAGTCATCACAAGAAATCTAGCAAGTCTAAAAGGGCTTATATTGTGTGGGAATGCAATGGCGATTCCTAAAGTGATGAAAGCTCAGGTAATGAGGATGAAGTGGGAAATGTTTGTCTTTCACTCTAAATATGAACATATTGATGAATTGTCCTATGTTGAGTTGAAAAAATATTTTTAAATTTTACATTGAGAAGCCATATATGCATTAAAAATTTAGCTTAAACAAAATAATATTTGCACATTTAAAAGCTAAAGTTTTGGAAACCAAAAAGAATATGGAATCTCTTAAGTAATTTATGATAAATATTCAAAAAGTTAAAGATAAGGATGAAGAACCTTTGTGATTCGGTTGTGAAACTTATCACATTTGGAAAAAGAAAGTAAATACTCTTAAAGCTAAGTTGGACAAAGCATTACATCCAAAGGTCCCTTTTTCTATTTGTAAGTTATGTGGTTTTAGTTTGACAGCAATTTTGTTAAAACAAGTTCACAACAAGATGTTAAGACAAATGTCTTGACAAGTTAGTCAAACAACATGTTCAGCATGATGTTGGGACATGTGGCAAGACATGTTATAGTAGAAGATTAGGGTTGTGACGATTTGGTATTTAAAGTATGAGATTTGATTATATTAAAATTCACACAATGTCGAAATCCAAGGAGGGATATTTTAGGAACTTCTGTCTTGACAGATTTGCATGTTTTTCATAAAAAAGATCTTGGAGCTTTTTTTTTAGGAAACTTTTAATACAATTCCTATTTATGTGCAGAAGATCTTTGAGAAGATTTAAAGTTGTTATTTTGTGATTTTCCTTTTATTTAATTTGCGAGCCCAAGCCCATGCTGATATGAAGGCTATTTAAAGAGAATTTCTAAACCTAATGAGTGGTGTTTGTTGAATAGCCAAAAGGGTTTGTTGATCCCATTTTTCCAAATCACGTGTACAAACTGAAGGACTCTTTATGGTCTAAGTCAAACCTCTAGGGCTTGGTATGAAAGGATGGCAAAATTCCTGGTCAGCAATGGGTACAGAAAAGAAGGAATAGACAAAACATTATTTGTTAAAGAAATGGATGGTACACTCATGATTGCTCAGATATATGTGGGTGATATTGTCTTTGGTGGGATTTTAGACCAAATAGTCTAACATTTTGTCAAACAGATGCAATCTAAATTTGAGATGAGTCTTATGGGTCAATTAACTTGCTTTCTTGGGCTGCAAGTCAAATAGATAGAGGACTCTATATTCATATCTTAAAGAAAGTATGCAAAGAATATATTTAAGAATTTTGGGATGGAGAATTCAAGTCACAAGATAACACCTGCTCCTACTCACTTGAAGCTCTCTAAAGATGAAAAGGGTGTTAGTATGGATCAAAGTCTCCACAGAAGCATGATAGGTAGCTTGTTATACCTTACAGTCAGCAGACCTGACATTACATTTGTAGTAGGTGTTTGTGCAAGACATCAAACTAAACCTAAGATGAGTCACATCAATCAAGTGAAGAAAATATTAAAGTATGTAAATGGCATATGTGAGTATGGCATGTTATACTCTCATGGATCTGATTCCATGTTGGTGGGATAATGTGATACAGATTGGGAAGGTAGTGCTGATGATAGGAATAACACATCAGAAGGCTACTTATTTTGGGGAATAATCTTATATCTTGGTTCAGTAAGAAGCATAATTACGTTTCTCTGTCCACTGCTGAGGTTGGGTACATAGCAACAGGAAGTAGCTGTTCTCAGCTTCTTTGGATGAAGTAGATCTTGAAGGAATACAATGTCAAGCAGGATATCATGACATTATACTATGACAACTTGAGTGCTATCAATATTTCCAAGAATTCTATTTAACATAGCAGAATAAAACATATTGACATTCGTCTATCAAGGAGCTTGCTGAAGACAAATTAGTCATTTTGGAACATGTAGCCATTGAGAAGAAATTGGATGATATATTTACAAAGGCTTTAGATGCAAATCAGTTTGAGATGCTAAGGGGTGAACTGGTAATTTGCATTTTTGAAGAATTATAGAAGTAGTCTTTATTGTGGAAGATACTAGGCATAGAAGAAAACTGGTTTCAAATTTATTCTTAAAAAGGGGGAGTAGTAGTAATGATAGTGTGGAGCATATGAATTATGACGATCCTTACTTTTCTATGTTTTCTTTTATGTTGTTGGGATATCATTCTATATGTTCTTACATCATTTCATCATGTGTCTGGGAGTTGTATGGTTGCGCTCTTAAGGGGGAGCTTTGTAACAGGGGAGTTCTGTTGTCGTTTCTGTGATGTCAGACAAGATGTCTTGACATTAGTTTTGTTTTCTGAATTGTTGGCTATGCAATTCAGGGGAAGTGATTTTTTTGAAGTTTTTTTGTTCTTGCTGTGTGAGAGTTTATTTCTCTTTGTGAGGTGATTTTTATCTCCGCTGCATGTGCCTCTGATTTGTGCTAGTGTGCTTTTAGTTATCTTGTGTTTATTTTTGGTTCTCCATGCAAAGGTTATTTTACCCAATTTTTTTCCAAAGGGGGAGATTGTATTTTTTGTGGTTTTAGTTTGGCAGTAAATTTATTAAAACAAGTTCACAACAAGATGTTGAAACAGATGTATTGACAAGTCAATTAGACAACATGTTCAACATGATGTTGGGACATGTTATACTTGAAGATTAGGGCTGGGAAGATTTGGTATTTAAAGTGTGAGATTTGATTGTATTTTAATTCACACAGTATCACAATCCAAGGAGGGATATTTTAGAAACTTTTGTCTTAACAGATTTGCATGTTTTTCATAAAAAGGATCTTGGAGCTTATTTTTAGGAAACTTTCAATTCAATTCATATTTATGTGCATAAGATCTTGTAAAAGATTTGAAGCTGTTATTTCATAATTTTTGTTTTATTTAATTTGTGAGCCCAAGCCCATGCAGATCCGAAGGCTATTTAAATAGAAGTTATAAACCTAATGAAGTTGTGAAGTAGTGTGTTGAAAGAAAGAGTATTAGGGTTTAGAGAGTTTGTTCTTTTTGTTCTTTGTTCTTTGTGATCCTCTCTCATGTCATTTAACATTTGAGTTGGACTGTTTTGTTTATGAATTTGTGATTCATGTGCTCCTTAGGTACTTGAATTGGATTGTGATTTAAGTTGTAATCATTCATAAGCTTTTAAAAAAAATTAGATTTTTGTGTCTTTGGAAGTGTGACTTCCAATATTTCTTATTGTTGAGTTTTGTCACTGTTGTATGGCTGGTGAGAAGTGGGAAGGGTCTCATATCTAGAAGTTCCTATGTAGAAGTTAGCATGGGTATTGATTAGGTGAGAAGCTTGTAATCCCGTGGGTGTTTTCTATGGCTTTGAACTAATACTATTATAGTGGATTTATTTCCTGACTTGGATACCCCCTATATATAGGTGATTTTGCACTGAACTGGGTTAAAAATTAACTGTGTTATTGTTTACATTCAAGTTTTTATTTTTCTATATAAGTGTTGTTTAGTGTCTTGATCTCAGTATCCTGACATCTGTCTTGACATCTTGTATCTGTGTGCCAGAATTTCACTATTGATACTACCAAGTACAAGATGCCTTCTTATAATCTTTATATAAGGTATCAATTTTTTAAAAAGGATCAAATTAGGAAAGGTGACTCTTCTCATCATTTAACTTATCATTTTTGTTGCAAGAAGGGTCACACTATTGCAAAATGAAAGTTTAGGAAGTTTCTAGTACCTAAAGGCGTTTTTCAATGGTTTCCTAAATGCAATCGAGGTTTCACTCACCCCCAAGGACCCAATGAAGATTGGGTACCTAACACTTCTTGTTGATTTTGTAGGATAAATGTCTTGACTCCATGAAGAGAAAATGGAATCTCATCTATTGGTGCTTAAGGTATAATACGAGTAACATCCTCTTATTTCGTTGACTTTGTGGCAAGGAATAAAAGTTGCATTACTAAAGGCGTCAACAACTAGTGTCTCTTAAATTGGCAAAAGTGTGTGGACTATGTGTAATTCTTCCATCCAAGAAATGTAGAAAAAGATTTTCATTTCATGCAAAAGGTTTATCTTCAAGAGACATACTCAAGAAACATTGAGAAAAGGATTGATCAACCTAAGTCAATAAAGCTTGAAGAGGAGTAAGATAGATCATGAAAGAGACAAGATTGAAAGTCCAACCAAAATGAATGATCATGAAATCAATACTTTCTATTTCATGGATTCATTGCTAATTAGAGTTTTGGATACTTTGTCAAAGTAAAAAGTGGTAAGATTGCTATATTTATTAGTTTAAGGCACAATTTTCATTTATTCCAACTTTCGTTCGAGAGTTTCTTGTGGAATGCTTGTGTATCCTCCGTCATTCATGCAGTGAGGTAATATCATTTCAATTTTTTCTTTGTAAGTAATTTTTTTCTTTTACTTGTTTATTTCTTAATGGTATGTGATATATGGTGTGTATGATACATGTTATGAGTGTTCAATTCCAAAAATTTCAAGTGTAACCATTGTGTGCTTCATTTAATATTCTTATAGTGATCTCATTCATAATATCTCCATATTTTATCTATATCTTTTACCACTACATTCCTACATTTACATGTTTGCATGTTATTAGTAAGAAAATCATGAAAACAATCATATGCATAAGTCTCTCATCAATTAGTCGTGCATGAGTCAAATTGATTCCTCAAAAGTCATTCTAAATTCACAAGTGTCACATTTTTTATGTTTTAGAAATTATGTGTCAATGCAAAAATTGCAAGAATTAATCACATGATTGTTGCCCAAAATGAAAGTCACCACCACTATGCTCAATTCTATCAAGAGATATGTGACTTTTTGGACCGCCGTTTGGGAATAATAGACAAGGTTGGTTTCATATAGTAAGGCCTAGAGGTCATGGTGGACGCTGAAGTATTGATTTTTTGAGTCATTGGTGTCAAATGTCTTAGGAAATTTTCTATCATAAATTTCATTGTTTAAGTCTTAATGCATCTTATGTTGTTTTTGGTTTGTTTTTATCTCTTGTTTATGCCTTGGCAATGTTGCATATACTTTTAATATAAGACAAATGTTTGCTATGTGTATTCCCTTGGATGAGTATTATGTAATGGTGTCACTTTGTTTCTTATTCATGTTATGTTCCTTACTATTGTGTATTTTCATGTATTTTGCGTATATGTGAGTGCACGATCTTTATTTTTCAATTTCCTCTATTTTGGTATATTGTATATGAGCTACTTTATAACTATGTGATATTGCCTAGCTTTGTCTCTCTTTGATGTTATCAAAGGGGGAAAGTATATGCTGCTATGATGCACACATTCATGGGGAGTTTTCATGGACACGAAACACACCGTCTCAAGTCTTTCCATCATAAAAAATGGGGAGTATGTGAGTGCAAATTTTCATTTAGATGTGTTTTATATGATGTCAAAAATAGGAAGCTTTAGCGTTTATATACATTGGACGGTGTCATCTGATTCTAGTTGTGCATTGTGCATTTTAGCATTAGGAAGCACGTCAACATGTTTGGAAATGGTTTAGACAACATTCGTGCATCAAGAAAAGATTTTTATGCATTAAAATTTTGTTTTTGTGTGAAAAACACTTTACAGGTCGACACATACCATTATAGGTAGAGCTGTAGAATAATTTTTTCAACTATAGGTCAACACATATGATGCATAGGTCGACACATGTGTTGCAGTATTGAAGCCTGTGGCTTCTGTCTCATGTGCTGAATATACATGTCGACACATAACATGTATAGGTCGACACATGAATTTGATAAGTCAACCTATAGATCAGAAATCTTGAAAAATTGCATTTGTTTTTATTCCTTTTGCTTTTCACTAGCTCACATATATATATACCTGTTACAGGCATCATCTCTTTTCAATGACTTTAGTAAAATCATAAATGAAACCTGGAACATACTAAGAGTTGTCATCATCTTCAACCTTGGTTTTATGCATACACACAAACAACGCACACATGATCATTCATTGTTTGGATGCCATCTAGAATTAAGTTGATAAGGTCTAAGTTAGCTTGTGGTATTGTATATTGGGTTGAGATCTTATGGGGGGTTTCAAATAAGAAAACCAAAGTGATGTTTTCCTTCAAGTTCAAAGTGTGTATTTGAAGGTTTTGGACAATATTACTCAAGTTTGGATGCGATCGAGTGAAGGCTTTAAAAGGTTGCAGTTCTTGCAAAGGAGTAGAGTAAGAAGTTGGATCATCTTGGTAAATCTTGGGTTACAACAGGTTGCAATTCGAATTCGATCGAGTGAAGGCTTTGAAGGGATATGATTCTTACAAAGCAGTAGCGTGAGACGCTGAATCGAATTAACATTGTTGGGTCACTTGATAAAGTTCAGATCAATGGAAGAGAAATGTCTAGGATCAACATCAAGCTTAGGGTTTGGTTTCATTTCTATACTTCTCTTGTAAAAATACTATAGCAAAGTAAGGTTAATTACATGATCTCAATTCGAATTTAAGGCAGAAGTACCCATAGCGAGGCCGATTGGGGAACTGCCTAAACAAATCCTTATGTACTCTCTCTCTCTCTCTTACATTTCATTTGCATATTGTCGTGTTCATCATTTATGTCATTAATTTCTTTGGTGATTTCTTTTGAAAATCATTTGAAAAGCGTTTTGTTGAATTGATCACAATCACTTTGAGTGTGGTTGGAGTTAAAGATCAACAAAACTATACAAAATCTCAAATGTAATCGATTGCACACAAGGTGTTCGATAAATTGCTTTAATTGTGTATTTTTTTTATTTATCATTGAAAATAGAGTTGCTTATTAAGTATCCTTCTAGTAATTGAGATTAAAGCATATTGATTAAAGTTTCTTATCATCATCTCTAATTTGTTTTCACATACACATATCTGAACTTTTCGATAGTGGTTTAGTTTAGACGAATTGATCCAAGTTACTTTTGCTAGCCAACATTTTGAAAAACAATTTTCATCTACAAAATTTTTTAGGAATCAATTCACTCCCCCTCTAGATAAGTTGTCTTCGTCTAACACGTCACAACTCGATCAAGGACATATTTGCGAAAAAAAGACAGAGACAACCACTAGTATATTGGGATACACCATGTTCTACTCTGAAACTAGATGAGGATTGGAAAGGATGGATTCATGGTCTAGTATTGTGGTTCAAAGCTTCTGATGCGACAGTGAGGGTTTGGCTTGTAAGGTTAGCATTTTAACCCTCAAATCAGCAAGAGAGTGAAAAATAAAGTTTGAGTGAGAAATGATTTGAATACTTGTAGAGTGACACACTTTTCTCTTTAAATAAGAGATGTAGTTTATAATTACACGCGTGTGGAATGACGTGGGATGTGGTCATTCGTTGATATCATCACACGAGGAACATGTAACCCTGTTTTCTTTGGCATCGTAGAGTCCCCCTCAAGGGAGTGTCATGCTAATATTCCAAATCAATCCAATCGTTGACCGCATCGCAGTAGTTCCACACGCACTTAATTGTCAATGACCTCTCCCATTTAAAGAGAAAAGTATACCACTTCACAAATATTTAAATTATTTTTTACTCAAATTTTATTTTTTTTATTCTTTTAATGACATAATCGTTAAAGTATTAACTTTTTAGATTACCTCACTCTCTACCAAATTAGAAGCTTTGAACTACGGTAACAAACAATAAAGTCATTCTCTTAGTTGGGAGCATAATAGATCAAATACTCTCTTAATGCATGTCATAATAAAGATAGTAGGAAATATTGTGTACGAGTTTTTGTTTTCAATTTTAATTTTTAGACAAAAACCTTTGTTACACGAAACTTCAAAATTTTACTATTTCTTTTCCGTGGTATATAATATTTTGTAATCATTCATCCCCTTCTACTCACAAACCCAATAATCTATTATAGTAAAAGTACTAACGCACCCTTTTTATGGGGTACACCTAAAACGGAGATGATATTCGACAATATAATCTAGAGGGACCCTTTTTTCCTTCTCTGTAAAAGTACACATTTTTTGCTAAACTTGGCTACCTTTAAATCCATAAAATTGTAGTTTTTATTTTAAATTGACAATTAAAACGTAGACAAACAAGATTATTCCTTTAATTTGTTTACATATTTAATTCAAGATGTTTTCAAGTTTCCATTTTGAGTATGCTTCATAAGCTTCAAGCAATTTCATTCTTCCATGACCGTATTTACTTTTTTCTTACTAACTGACAATAATTAACAATTCAGCTTTGTTATTTTTAGTCCTATTTTTCAACAAGTTTTACAATGCAATTCAAGAGCATTAAACAGTCTATCGTATGATATACTTTATGTTCCATCACTTCTACAATTTCGTACCAATTCGTATCCATTTTCTACAAATGTGATAATTGAAGGACAAATTTATTTGATTTAAAAAAAATAATGTAATTGGAAATCAAAAGTAAAATAAAGTTTATTTTCATTTAACTATTACCATTTTTTTTTTGGAGTTTCTTTTACTGTGGGGACTTGTTGCATTATTACAAAACATATCTCTATCAAGTGGTGACCCAAAACAATTGATGGCGACTGCCATGTGACAGCCAGCCTTTACTTGCATATATATTGAGTGCAACTAATTTATTTATGGTAATAACACATCATATATATATATATATATATATATATATATATATATATATATATATATATATATATATATATATATATATATATATATATATATATATATATATATATATATATATATATATATATATATATATATATATATATATATATATATATATATATATCAAACATATTATTTATTAGTTATTAGTACTTTGATAATAGTAATAAAAATATAATTTGTAATTTAGATACCTAAAAATTCGATCCAAATCAAGTCCCATGAAATTAGATCGGATTTGATTGAATTCTTTTAACCAGTTATTCAAAATCAAACTGAACCTCAAGTAAATTTATCTTTAGATTAGATGATATTTTGTTCAAAATCGATCCAAACCGCACCACAAACACCCCTAGGCGATAAATCAAGTGTTGGTGAATCTTTGGCGGGAATGGGTGATTTGTACAAGTATCGGTCTCGGGCTAAGTAGATTTGGTTCACAAATCAGTTTAGTAATAAGTCGTGTTTTAGATCTATTTTAGATATTTGGCCTTTTAGGATTTGAATATATTTTAAATATGATTCTCTATCATATTTAAAAGATAAGATAAAAAAGACAAAGGGAATATGCGATTATCCTAGGTAGTGAGGGAATGATAAAAAAACTTTTGGACTTCTTAAAATTTGAGATATATATATATATATATATATATATATATATATATATATATATATATATATATATATATATATATATATATATATATATATATATATATATATATATATATATATATATATATATATATATATATATATATATATATATATATATATATATATATATATATATATATATATATATATATATATATATATATATATATATATATATATATATGGAGAAAGAGAATCACTTTTTAACACTTTAGCTTTGTATCATTTATATATAAAGTTTAAGAGATTGAAAAACACCTGAGTAGAAAAAATATTTGTCATTAGAAATTTGAGAGATTATTTTTTAAACTCATTTGTAACCTCTTCTAACAACTTTTGCAAGTGTAATGAATCATAGAGTTTCTCTCTCCTAAAATTAGACCAGTTTCATTAAACTGGGTAAGTATATTCTTTATGTACTTGTATTTTATCATCTTACTTATTGTAGATTTACTAACACTATTTGAAAAAAAATTTGTTGATTGTCATTGTTATTTCTCCCACTCACCATTATTCTTTTCGTGATTAATATCATTGTTATATACTTTTTATAACGAGAAGGTCTTACTGTGGTCAAACCTTTTAATTTCATAACACATATCAATTAAATGAATATGTTGCATTCGATACATACAGTACAATTAATTGTTTTCTTATTTATAAAAATATTTCTTGAACCAAATCGTTAGATGAAACTCCTTCAACTTCATTTTTACTTTTACAATTCTTTCACTTACTTTCTTCTTATTTTATATATTCTTTAACTTCCTTTCATTAGCCTTTTAATGATATCACTCTGATCACACTTCCTCACCATATTAACCTTTGAGTCAAAGTTTCTATTATCAGAGTCTTATTCTCAACCTTCATAAAATCATGGTATTTAGATGCTAAAATTGATCTTCTTTTACCAATCACAACTAGTTTCCTAATAGTTTTGAATTAACTTATTTCCTCATTGAAACATGTTGCACCCCAAAATTTGCCCTCTTTCAAGACTTGACTCATTTCTTCATTTCTTTCAAATTCAATGTCATAAGGGAGGCCCATCATTCCAAATTCAAGGTTCATGAATTCAAGGCTAGATTCAAGAATATTACAAAGAGAAATTTCATGACATTTGCAAGAATGTCACATTTGTTACAAAATCCAAACTCTTGGTAATGCTTAGGAAATTAAGCTATTTCTAGTCTTAATTCAAGTTTCTAAAATTAACTTCATACCATGGTATCCCCCATCCCCCATCAAGTCCACATGACCCTCTTTGTGCTTACAAACATGCAAGGAAATTACTTAAGAGTTAATTCAACATTGGAATATCTCAAGATCAAGGCTATGCGTGCATTCATGGGAAATTTGAATATTGTCCAAAACAGCCCCATGCAAGAAGTGGCAATGTGTATCATATTACAAAATCATTTTATGTCACAAAACCAAGGCTATAAGCTTATGTTGATACATATACACATCAAAAATCAGAATTTGAAAATGATGTCCAAAAGGTAGTGTTATTGGTTACATGAGTATGTCCAAACAAATCAACCAACCAATGGGTACAAGGATGAATAGAAAGGTAGAGTGCTGCAGAAGAAAATACAGCAAAAAACATACTAGAAATGGAAGGAAAGTGGGGCTGCACCAAAAGGTGGTAAAAGATATTGCCAAGAATGGAAATTCTGAAAATGGAGAAGTGTGCAAGAGCTGTGGTTTTGGTACAGCAGAAAAAGGCAGCAGAAAAAGTGAGATAAGGAGGGAAGGAGCTGCAAACAAAAGATCATTCACTATCATTCACAACATTTTGAGATAGGGATTGAGAGCAAAGAGTAAGAAAAACCAGAAAAAATAGAGAAAAGAACAAACCCTAAAAAACAGAAAAAAGGAGAGTGACATAGAAACACAAAAGCATCCTTGAAGAGCATAATTTTCACAACATAGAGTGAAGAGTGAAGTATATCCAACCAAAATCAGAAGAGGCTTAACAAAGAAGGAGAATATCTTTGGTATTCATTCCTTCAAACTTTTCCCTTTTTATACCTTGCACTTGTCATTTATTTATCTCTGTTAAGTTATTTGGTGTTGTGTATATTGTGTGAGGTTCCAAAGGGACCAAGAAACCATTTTTAAGAACCACAAAAAGAAGCAAAAAACAAGAGAAAAGTTTGGTTTTTCACCCTGGTAGCCTGACACAGGCCGTGTCACACGACACGACCACCCGTGTCACATCTCTGCTTGAGTTTTCATGGCGTATTTTCCCTGAGTCCCCTGACACGGGCCGTGTCACACAACACGGCCACCCGTGTCACACCTCTGTTTAACCTTTTTGGCCAAACCTTGTGACACGGGCCGTGTCATGCAACACGGGCGGCCGTGTCACACCGCTGTTTAAGTTTTCCTGCATTTTTCCCCCAGACCTTGTGACACGGGCCGTGTCATGCAACACGGGCGGCCGTGTCACGCCGCTGTTTGCCTCAAAAACCTGATTTCTCTGGAACTGTGACACGGGCCGTGTCACACAACACGGCCGCCCGTGTCAGACCCCTGTTTTTCACGTTTTTTCGACTTCGTGCCGTTTTTTTTGTGTTTTGTTTTTTTAAGCCGGTTAACCTGTTGTGATTGTTTGATTCTTGTGCATGTTTATTGTTGGTCTTTTTTACCTTTGGTTATAAAAACCATTTTCAAGAAAACAAACTCTCGATTCTCATCGAGCCATTTTTGACCTTGTAAGCCGATTGCCTTGTGCGTCGCCATCGACCTTGCTCGCTTCACCTCAAATCTTTTTAAGCAACTAAAACCCTTGACCCAACGTCAAGCAGATTTTCTCAAATAATGGTTAAACCAACTCACCATATTTAACAAAAGGATAAAGTTCACTTTGTATTGAACTAAAGAGAGGGGATTGAGTGTAGACTTCTTCCTCTCTGAGTGTCGAGATGCTCACTGTAGTGTGGGTGGTTTTGATACTCGTCTTTCAATACGAAGATGTTTTCATCCACACCTTTTTCTCCTAAAAAACCTTGGCCCCGTACCGAGTGCATTTTCAAAACACTTACAATAAATAAATCGATTCTCTTTGTATTGAACTAAAGAGAGAGGATTGAGTGTAGACTTCTTCCTCTCCGAGTGTTGGGATATTCACTGTAGTGTGGGTGGTCTCGATACTCGTCTTTCAATACGAAGACGTGACTCTATCCGCCACTTATCTCCTTCTACAACTTCCTTCCGCAACTTTCCCCACCTAAAATCTCGGTCTTATACCGAGCGCATTTTCAAACTTATTTTCGTAACAAAACTTGAATGGTCGTGGAGTGGTTAGACGTAGGCCTTCTCCTATCCCGAGTGCTGACGTTTACGGTAGGGTTCTCCGTCGTAAAAGCACTTACCATTCAAAACCAAAAACACTTTAATAAGAGAATGAAATTCACTTTTTATTGAACTAAAGAGAGGGGATTGAGTGTAGACTTCTTCCTCTCCGAGTGTCGAGATGCTCACTGTAGTGTGGGTGGTTTTGATACTCGTCTTTCAATCCGAAGACGCTATTTTCGCCACACCTTTTCATAACAAAAACTTTGAGATAAAGAATTGGGTACTACCCGTAGGGGTTACTATCCAAGGACCTATCTCGCCCCTAAAAAAAACAATTCAACAAATCAAATGTGACATCTTGCCTCGCATGGCGAAAACTAATCTTTCAAAAAGGATATGATACGTCCGTTCTACCGCAAACAGGTAATGCCTAAGTCTCCAACGAGCGAGCAGCAATACACCTAACTGCTAGAATGCATACGATAGCATCATCCATAAAGTCATCAATAAATCGTAGGCCGAACTACGGCTGCTCTGATTTCCCATACCAGATGAGGATACGTAGGCACAAGACATCGATGTCTTGGCGAGCACAATCCCACATATCAGTAGTTTCCCGAACTACGTCGACTCTGATTTTCTCATATCCGTTGAGAATACGTAGGCCTAGGACTGCGAAGTCCTACCGAGTCTTTTCTTTCTTTTCTTCCTCGTTATCCCTCCTTCTCTCTCCCTAGGAACACACTTTTATAGCATAATCTTTTAGCAAATAAATCACACACGACAAACAAATGGTTCCCATCGAGTACGATGGATGCGAGGGGTGCTAATACCTTCCCTTCGCATAACCGGCTTCCGAACCCGTTCATGGTTGCGAGACCATCTTATCCGTTCTTTTCTTAAGGTTTTCTCGATATTTTCCTTTCCCCTCATGGGATAAATAAAATCTGGTGGCGACTCTTCTGTCCTTTTCCTTTTCGCCTTCCCCGTCGTTGCGTGTATTTTTCGAGTAGCGACAAAACAATATTTTTTATGTTGACTCTTATACACCGTAGTTTTAAAGTTCTTCTATTCTGAAGTTATAACTAATTACATCATCTCAAAATGTAGGTTACTTTTAAAGATCTTCTGACCACCTCAATGACAACTCTTCTTCTGAACCTCTCTATCTGAATTTTGACAGGCTCGCTAGACCGCGTGCTTTGTGACTTTAGTGGTGTCGCCGACTGCTGTTCTACTGCTACAGAGCTTATTTATACTTTCCTGCTACCTTTTTGTGGTTATGATTTATGCTAGTCTTGAAATTAGTTTTCCTTTCTTTATCACTTTATATTTCTAATCACACTTACTTAAATCTCCACCTTGACTTAAATTTGACAATAATTCTAATTTATCCATCAACCACCTTGTTAGTCTCTCTAATGTTACAATCACTATTCAATAAGCATGATTAAGTCCAAGCCACACTTAAACCTTAATCTTGCCACTAGCATCCACTTGCACCCAATGACCTTTTCCAACATACTTTAACCATATTTGATTCCATTTGGTTTTAATTGTCTCCTTGAAGGTCTCTATTTTTTAGTCTTGCAACATTTCGACCACATTCAAAACATATCAACCAAGACCATCATAAATGTATCCATGAGATCATAAAATATCCATCCTTATCTTATCACGAGTCAATTCTTAATTAGAGGCCACTGTAAAATTTCCTTCACTAGAACTAATATCCTTAGCAAAAGCCTCCACCTCAATTTGAGTTTTATCTATGATAGTTTATAGTACCTCCTTCTCCACGACATTACTTTTCATTCTCTTACATGCATCATTGAAATTAAATCATGCACTTATGATGAACTTTGATCCTCCATGTTCCACTTCCTATAACTTATAATCATACCCTATTCTTGAATAGCCACTAAAGACATAACTCACAACCTTACCGTTAAGTTAGAATAATTTGATTTGCACAAACGACAAAGCTTTCATGAACTTTAAAATAGAGTATTATACATGTCTCTTTTCGAAACTTCATATGTTTTTGGAAGTCTATTCTTATGAATAGACATCTTTCGCCCAAGTAAGCTTCTTTGGGACTATCTTATCTCCCATAAAGTGTCTAATAACTCAATTTCTAGCACAGTTCCTCAAAGTGTTCAAATACGTTCTTATCCACTGTTTCCTGTAAAACTCATTAAAGTGCTATAAGAGAACCTTATGACATCTACCATGCCTTAATCTCAAATCATATATCTTGTTCTCATCATGAAAATTTTCACTAGCCAATGGTGAATGGCCAATCCCATTAAAACCATTTAAAATATATAATAACCATATGTTTGACCCTAGAGTTGTGATCACTCTGCCATGCAAAATGTTCAACACCCTATGTTCAACTATAGTGTAATAGCCAAGATCATTAAACATGCTCATGGATAAAAAATTTCTCCTGATCTCTATAACATACCTCACATTATGTAGAAGGAAATAATGATCATCTAACATTTTAAGTATGATCATACCAACACCATGAATCTTTTAACCATTATTGTCACCAAGGAAAACTACTCCACCTTCTTCTAAATTTAAAGTATTAAAGTATTATTTTCTTGGGAACATGTGATAAAAATCATCCTGAGTCCATGACCCAACTTTTTTCAATCTTTAAACTTGACACAATTAGTACACTAGCAATATCATAACTATCCTCATATGAGTTAACACCAATTTGAACATAATCTTAATTATTCTTCCTCTCGGGACAATCCTTCATGAAGTGAGTAGTTTTATGATAAATAAAGAATTTTGACCTTGACTTGTCAAACCTCAAAGATTTAGAAATCCATCTATGCTCACTTCCCCCTCTTAAAACACTCAAACCTTCACCACTATCTTCAATCTTCAAAATTTTCACTTTTGAAAATTCCATGTATCTCATAACCTTTTTTACTTTATCCAAATTAATAATACCTTCCTCACCATAAAGAAAGGTATCCTTGAAGTTCTCAAAGAATTTGGGTAAACAACTTAATACAAACAAAGTCATATCCTTATCTTCAATCTTCACCTCAATATTTTGCCGATCATCAATAATCTTGTGAAATTTGGTAAACTTTTCCACTATTGATTTTTTATCTACCATCTAGAATAAAATAAATTATTGTTTACACACAACCTTTGAGCATAACACATTGAAATTGTATTTTTCTCCCTAGTGAGTTTGCTTAGATATTCATCCCCAAGGCAGATGAGGATGACACTTTTAGAATTATCCACCATCTCAGTGCTCTTTTCTTGTGTTAGTCATGCATCATTAATACCTTGACCTCTAATGTTCTTACAAACTTCTATTGAGTTATGATTGTTTGCATCTTCACTTTCCACAACTCAAAATTATAGTCTCCAAAAAAAATACGGATCTTCTATTTATATCCCATGGTGCTCACTTGTAAGCTTAACCCCTTTATCCAACGGTCTACACCACTTGTTGTGAAATTTAAAGGTTGAAACACACCAAGGAATTATTATTATGAAAATATAACAGTATTATTAAGTACACCAAGAATAATGATGAGTGGGACAAAAAATAATGACACCAAAAATAACTGGACTCCAGAAAAAATTAACCTTCCAAGTAGTGTATGAAAATCCACACCAAGTAAGAGTAGGATAAAACACGAATACATACAAACCTTGTCTACCGAGTCCGATCAAATCAATCTACTCTAAGGAGATGAAAACTATATGATTAGTTATACTTTCAAAAGTTGTTACAGGATATTACAAATGAGTTACAATAAAATAGTTTCCTAAGTTCCCAAGAAAAATTCCTAATTTTTACCCAAGTATTTCTTAATCTCTCATTCTCTCTATATATATGTATCACATAAACCCAAGACGTTAGAAGTTGGACTAGGAAATACTAATTGAGACTTAAAATGGAGCGACCCATAACTCAAACGACCCAAAACCTTAGAAAAAAGCCATAAGACAAGTCCAGTGGGTCAGTGGCCACCTGATTTACCTTGCTTAGAGCTTAGATGTTTTGACCCGAGCCCATATCTTCCAAGCACAGACATGATTAGGAATGAAAATTATCACTACCCCTCAGAGCTAATTATCATAAGGCATCTTCGCCAACTCAAAGAACTACGATAACATACAATAAATAAACATACCGCCAAAGGCGCGAATTTTATAGTTAAAAGACTCTAAAGGGAGATGCTACCAAAACCCTCTAACAGGACAACAAAATATATAATAAAAAAGAAAAGGCTGAAGAACTGAACAAACTCACATTTGCAAAGTCTCGCTCGAGGGACTCACCTTTACAAGTCTCGCATGAGGGACTCATATTTACAAGTCTCACAAGAAGGATTATCTTTTAAAAGTATTGCCTGTGGGACTCGCCTTTACAAGTATTTTTCGAGGGAATCACATTTATAAGTCTCGCATGAGGAAATCATCTTTTTAAGTCTTGCATGAGGGATTTGACCTTTACAAGTCTTTCGTGAGGGATTGACTTTTACAAGTCTCACCTAGAAAGAGATGATCGTTGACGTTGTTTAATCCATTTTTCGTTTTTATACCCCGTTCTTGAGGGAATGTTGATTGAGAAAATATTTATTTGGCCTTAAAAAGGAGTGACTCATAACTCAAACAACCCAAAGCCTCATAAAAAGGGACATAAGACGAGTTGGGCGAGCCGGCAGTAGCCTGATCGATATCTCTTGAAGCTTGGATCGCCTAACCAAAGCCCATATCTACCAAGCACCGACCCAACTAACACATAATAAGCTTCAACGTCCACTTATGAACGTGGTGATTTAAGCGGGCTAAAAGATCCATACTCTTTGATCCATTCCTTTATGAGCATGAGGCCTAATAATTTAGATATAGATCGTGATAAAAAAAGGTCAACCCATATATTAGGTCATTTTCGGCTTATCATATAATGAAGGGAGATCGGTTCTACTCACTTCGATGATCTGGTCGAAACCATAAAATCATAGTTAAATCCATATGGATAAGAGCTGATCCCTTCCTTCACTCTAGCAATGACCCAACACGAATATAAATATTCCACCCCTAAGGTTGGAAGGATCATTCGCTAATTTCTCAGAGATTCGACGTATACAAACCCTTTTGCGATTGATTTCGTGAACATGGTAGTCATTAATGTATTTTTCAAGTACATAAGTGTTTTTTAATCCACTTAGATACCTTCAAAGGTCTGTCGAATTCCAAGAATACACTTAAAGGAATTTCTAACTTTGTCTCTCTAAGTTTCCTTTAGATATCTCCAAAGGTCTGCCAAAATCCAAGAGAAAAGTCCTAGGAGTTTCTATCATTGTCTCTCTAATTAGTATTACCACCTATTTCCTATTTCTTCTTCTCTTCTATAAAAAAAAGTCATAAAAGTACATATTATAACTATTGAACTCATGTAGATCCAAAACGAGCTAAAAACACGACTCATCATCAAACAGATCAGCAAATTGACTTAGCCTGAGACTCGAGATTCTCCTGGACCGTCAACTTAACCCAATCGCCAAAGACCCGATGATCGGCCACCCCTACACTACCGCTGACTAGCCATTGTTGCGATAGGTGAACTTCGTTAGCCAACGTGTATCACCGTCGTCAGACAGTCAGCCTTCCACAACTCCATCGCTGCCAACACTACGACTTCGTCGTTGACTTCCAACCAACTCAACAGATAACGTGCCTCATCACAACACTGAAAATGTCGTTGAATGCTGCTACGCAGCTACACGCTATTTGTCGACTTCGTTAGTGCTTTTCAAGGTTTTGGTTTTTAATAGTCTTCAAATATATTTTCCCCTCTTCTTCACTTAAGATTTTGAGATACACTTCTATAATATGCTTAGGTATAAGGCTCAAAATTTTATGTATCACATTTATTTTACGATTTGCTTAATACATTGAGATGAGTCAAGTTTGAATTTTCATTTAATCAATTTTCAATTAGACTTCACTTATGAACTCCAAATTGTTCGAACTATTAGATCAATTTTAAATAAGACTTTACATATGAACTCCGAATTATCATAGTCTATTTCTCCTAAACAATAAGAAAAAGTATTTGACTTATGTCTAGTAGTAATTAATCTTATGATTTGATCTTAGCTAGTACATATTTCACTTTATAATCTGTTATATATAGGGAAAAAAATGAATGACTCCAACGAATTTAATTACCGTGTAGGACTAAGTATGTAACTCCCACTTATTGATAAATTGATAGGACATAGCATGGAAAATTGTCGAGTTGGTACAATTTGTTGTATTGATGGAATGTGCCTCATCACTCAAATAGTGGTATAGGTCATGTTAAACAAAACGTTGACACGTCGTTCTATAGCAAGCAAATGTTTGAGATATTGTTCATGTACATGAAGAAAACACCTTCCACGTTTCCACATTAGTACATCTTGTCAAATTTTATTATCTTTTCTTCCTACTTTGCTCTTTTAGGTCACCCTAAATTCTTTTCTAGACTTGAGTGATTGGTCTGTCTTTGGTAGTTTTGAAGTGTTTAATTAATAACGGCATACGATTTTAGTAATTGAACATGTAGCAATTATAAGTAATTGGATTGTATTAAATATTACAATAATGGAAATGTAACTAACATGTGAGTAACTAATTGGCTCAAAATAAATGCGAGTAACTAATTGATTAAACTTTGTAGTTTATTAAACATTTTATATATTTTTAGTTAGAAAACCATTAAAAAATGGTTTATAGTTTCCCATCAAAAGAAGTTTATAAGTTAAAATATCTTCATAAGTATTTTTTACACATATGTGTAATCATATTTTATTATTTAATTTTGTTTTAATATTTATTAATACCACTTTATAGGAAATATAACTTCTATATTAATATATTAATACTTTCTTGTACATTTCAATTATTATTGCAAAGAGCGATCAAAAATTGGCTCACAATGCTCACTACAAATGTAATATCTAGTCTGGTAACTATAAGATATTTGAGTCTGCCCACAAGACGTCGATATCTTCCCGGATCTTTTAATGGATCCCTTGATCCAAAAGAAGCTTGACGTTGAGATTCATAAGAGTATCAACATGACGATAATCAAGCATACTTGTTTAACTTTGGATGTCTAATTTATACTTGTGTTGGTTGATTGCAATGCCTAATAAAGACCAAGCAACTTCAATGCATAAGAAGTATTTGAGTTGACCTAAGTCTTTTGTCTGAAAGTTTTTAAAAATATGAGTTTTGAGTTGTTTGATACCATCTATGTTGACTCTATAAACCACAAGAAAGATATGCCGACTAGTGGAGGAATGAAGGAAGAAAATCGAGTGATTTGCTTCACCCCTGGTAATACAAAAACGTATTAAGGCGGAGCTGAAGCGACCAAACCAAGCCCATGAGGACAATTTTAACCCATAAAGAGAATGACGAAGCTCACAAACAAGTCTAAAATTTCCTGAAATTGTAAAACCTGGAGGTAGATCCATGTAAACTATCTCTTCTAACTCTCCATGTAAAAATGAATTTTTAATGTCCAATTTTTGGAATAGGTAATGATGAATGACTACCATTACAAGAAAGAGGCAAACTAAACTGATCTTAGCCACCATAGAAATGGTGTCACCATAATCGAGACCAAATATATGTATGTAGTCTTTAGCTACTAGACGAGTTTTGAAACGATCGATCTGACCATTTGGTCCAACCTTCACTGTATAAACACATCAACATCCCACTGTAGTTTTTTCAGAAGTTAAAGAGATAATATTCCAAGTGTTATTTGAATGTAATGCATCCATTTCTTCCACCATCGCCTGACGCCAATTGGGATCAATCATAGCTTCACCTGTAGATTTAAGGATATACATAGAATCCAAAGCAGAAACAAAAGAAACATATGAAGTAGATATATGATAATAGTTTAAAACATAAGCATGTTTAGTGTAACACCATTTTCTACCCCACAAATATAAGGGCAAATCAATCATATTTATCAGAGTAAAATATTGAACGCAATAAAATCATCAAAAAAAGGACGCACATTTCTCAATAATTCAAATAAAAGTGAATGCTCCGTAAACAACAGGTTTTCCCAAAATTACTCAAAATTTTCTCAAAATACAACGGAACTAAAAAAGGTAAAATCCAAAGTTTTCAGCAACATAATCAAAATAATAATAATCAATAAAACATGGTTTAACTCAAAGACTCCAACCCGATGTTACACTATCAGAGCAAGACCTTCTAAGTCAACCACAATGGCCAACAACCCAAAAACTTCGAAAAGTCCTCGACGACATCCACGACTAAACCTGGTCATCTGTATGTTACCCACGTGGAGGCAACATTCAAAAAGGCAGGGTGAGTAAAACGATTCTTAATAATCAATATAGGAATCAACATATAAAATAGCGTCATTTTCATATTCAACATCATCATAATCATCAAGGAACATCAAAGGCCATAACATTATAAATCACATCAAAATGTCACATAAATGAAAATGCAACAAGACTCATGCATTGGTACCAATCAACAAAATTCGATGGACACTGCGCCATCAATCCTCCATAGATCCACAACAGTAGGATCGATTCTACACGAGAACCGGAGCACAACAAAATACCTCACATCCGCACAATAGGATTGAAGCCACAAAAATCAAGGTCCTGAATCGAAGTTCAGATGCATATGAATGCATGATGCACACATCAATATCATCCTCATAATAAACTCATTAGGTGCATCATCGTTCATCAAATAATCATAATAATCATGTCATCATATAATCATCAAAACTCATGGAAATCAACATCATAACTCATCATTATTACTCATAGGAATCATCATACAATCATGTAATAATCACACAGGAATCATGGTCATACTCATGGTAATTCATCAAAGAAATCACAATATCAAAACATCAAGACATCACTGCACAAGATCAAAATTCGCGAAACTCTGCTACGTTCACTAGCAAGTTTGCAGTGCGAGTCTGAGGCGAATGTTCGTCGTGCGAAGCTTTTCTTCGCCGTGCGAACTCGCGATTACAGCAAATTGCTGTTACGCACCAGCACTAAAACCAATCCAAAAACCTCTACGATTTCCTTCCCTAATGCCCTAAAAACATCCCTAAATCATTCCTAAGGTATTACGGTGATAAAGACACAAAACCTACGACTTATTAGGCCAATCCCGTATCATATTTACGCCTCTAATTCCCATAATTTATTACAACTACCCCACAATCATTAAAGTTCTCACAATCAATTACCCTATACGGTTAAAACCTCATCAAAACTTTTTGGTCACGAAGGCCTAATTTCCCTTATTCCCAAATCACTTCGAACCTATCAGACTATCAGTTCAAATCCCTCAAACTCATTGAACTCACCATCAGAAAGGCAACAACAATTCAATACTAAAAAATCCCGGAACCCTTAAATTAGCTTTAAATACATTGAATCACATATTGAAAACAATGAAGGCAATACTCCCCATACCTTAATTGTCGACTCTAAGTCTTTCTCCTTGATTCTCGGAAACCTTGCGAAGCTTTTTTCTCAGTCCTCTTCCTCAGAACTCTGACCTCTATTTTTTCCCTTTTCACGGTCTAACAAGAATGAATCCTAATTCCCTCAAAATTCCTTTTTGTTAAACCTAACTTTGAGCCTTAAAATTGGGCTTTCCAACTTCACCCTCACTAACTCCTCCTCAAATGTCCACTTCTGCCCTTATTCCACTTATATTTATTTAAATTAATAATAATACCAATATATTCATATTAATACTATTATTTAAATAACTAAAAATCCATAATTCTCAATTTTCACACCAACCACCGAAAATCACCAAAAATGTGAATATTCATATTTAAATAAATTAAATAAATATTCCAAAAATTTAGGGTGTTACAACTCTACCCCACTTAAAAAAAATTTCGCCCTTGAAAATTACCTCAAGGGAACAGAGTCGGATACGACTCCCTCATCTGATCCTCACACTCCCAAGTCATACTTCCTCCAGCTTGTCCTCCCCAAACTACCTTTACCAAGAAAATCTTTTTACCTTAAAATTGCTTCACTTCTCGTTCATTAATCCGAACTGGCAATGCCTCAATAGTCAAATTATCACTCACTTGTACATCATCCATCTGAATCACATGTGATGAATCTGGAATGTACTTCCTCAACTGAGACACATTTAAGAGATTTGGCCAAACGTTTGTCTTTACCAAGATTAAGTTCATGGATAAAGCATGTGTAACCAAAGACACAAAGAGGAATGAGGTATAAATCATATTGCGGGTACAGGGTATAGTATGAAATTTGATCTTGATGGACCAAGGAAGGCATTCAATTGAGAAGCGAATCACCCCAAAAATGAGAAGGGATATTAAAAATAACCAAGCACATCGTGAAAAATCATCGATGAAAGTTACAAAATAATAATAAACTAAAGTTGACTTGACACGACTAACACCCCCAATATCAAAATAAACTATAGGAAAAGGTGTCACAACACTTTTATTTACTTGTTGACAATAGGTGCGACAAGTATATTTTCCTAATTGACACGACTCACACTAAAATGACGAAATCATAGAAAAACTAGGAACTAAAGACACATTTTATTAAGTCTAGGGTGACCCAAACATTGACGTGGAAGGTTTTGAAACGCGACAAAATCATTTGCCACCGGCAGTGATAGACGATGTAATCCAGAGTCACTCCTTATTCTGATCATCTGTCATGCATGTTGATCATGAACATAAACATAATTATCAATAAAAGAACTAAAAAATCAAGTATATGAGTGAGCTTGTTAACATATATTAGATTAAAAGGGAAATTGTGAATATAGAGCACAAAATATAAATACAAGTTTGGATATAAACGAATATGTGTATAACTCGTAGTATGACATATGCTAAATATGAGAAAAGTAAATCAACAAATCCAATATAATTTGTTTGAATATAAACCACACTAATATAAACGATTTCCAATGAGATGTAAAATAAAACCTGACTAAGGAATTTTATAAAAAATTTAGTGTGTAGTCAAAACATCAAACACTTGGTGTGCAATACACCAAGATTAATTCTATTTGTGTTGAAGGTGAAATAAATCAGTTGAAATTGTTTAGATTGTAGTGTTTCACAAAACAGTTTAAGACATTTCAACACAACCATAATTTTTAGCAGTTTAAATTACACACTAAGCGTTATCAAGATGTGTTTATATATATATATATATATATATATATATATATATATATATATATATATATATATATATATATATATATATATATATATATATATATATATATATATATATATATATATATATATATATATATATATATAGAGAGAGAGAGAGAGAGAGAGAGAGAGAGAGAGAGAGAGAGAGAGAGAGATAGAGAGAGAGAGAGAGAGAGAGAGAGAGAGAGAGAGAGAGAGAGAGAGAGCACCAAGATTTGTTTAGGCAGTTTCCTAATTATACTCACTATGGATACATCTGCCTTAAATTCGAAATCAAATCAAGATATTATAATTAATCTTTGCAATATCAGTTTACAAGAGAAGTAGTAGAAATTTAAACCCCTAAGCCATATGTTTGACGTTGATCCTAGCTTCTTCTTTCCCCTTGATCTTAGCAAGATCAAGTCACCCAAGACCTCCAATTTAATCCCCCGGTTACCTCTACACCTTTGACCGAACCACTGTTCTTCAAAGCTTTCACTCGGCTTAATCCAAATTGCAAAATATTGCCCAAATCCTTTCAATTAATTTTCCTGTTACCGCTACTCCTTTGCAAGAACCTCTGTTCTTTAAAGGTTTCACTCGGTTGAATCCAAATTGCAAATACTTATGCAAAAACCTTCAATTAAACCCTTGATCTTAGAGTAAAAACCCTATGGGTTTTATCTATGAAACCCCCAAAGAAAAACTCAAACCAATTTGATTACAGAATCCTAAATTGGACCTTAAAAATATTGTCTTAATAATAAACAACAAAAATGATTATGTGTAGTTGTTGAATGCATACAAAGAAAGGTTTAAGATGATGCGAATTCTTTGTATCTTTTAGGTTTTAATATTTAGAAATGATGCATGAATGCATATTTATATACATGTGTATGTACAAAGAAATTAAGAAAAACAAATTTTTAGCCAAAATGCAAACTTTGAAAGTTGGTATAGAATGTATTGACTCCAAACTGGAATGACTCAATACATAAGTTGAATGATTCAATACTGTTGAGAATGTAATTCCTTGTGTCGAAGCAGGCAGTGTTCGACAAAAACAAGGATGTGTCAAAACTTGTAGCATGTGTCGAGTAGGGTTAGATGTCAAAGTGTCGAAGCAGGTTGCTTGACACAAGATTTCGACTTAGACCAAAATGGGTATTTTGGGCTTTTGTATTTTTGGGCTTTAACTTAGGAAGAAAGCTATCTCAATTATAAATAGAGGGAGTAACCCCTATTTTGTAATACTCTTGTAATCACTTGTTTTTGGAAAATTAATATGATTTCCACAGCTTGTGGGCAGAGAGAGACTCTACAAAAATCTTCTTCATCTTCCCCAATTATTGTCAAACCCTAATATTTTTTCTTATTTAATTTTCTTTCTTCTTCCATTAACAAATGCTGCACATATTCATTCTTGCAATCAAGGTTTGATTGATTCACTAGAGTGAAGAGTGAAGAACAAGGGATTTCAATCGGTTGATTGAATCTTGTTCATTAAGATTGATTCGGAATTCTCAAAGTTTTGGGTTAATTCCAACATCTGGTATCTAGAGCTCTGGTTATGATTCATGGAAGCAAAACGCGATGGTAATGAATCATCAAATAAAAATTTTCTGGTGAGTCTTTCGATTCTCAAGAACAATAATCATGAGAATTAGTGCAAGTAGATAGATGTGGTTTTCTGTTATCAAGAACTTTGGTATCTTGTGAAGGAAGGAGTACCATCGCTTGTAGGAAATGCGATGGATGAAGAAAAGTGGGCATATAAATAATTTAAGAAGATATATTATAAATCTCTCTTTATAATCATCAATGCGTTGATCCATATAATTTTGAAAAGATTAGTGATGTAGAATCAACGAAAGAAGCATATGAAATCTTGGAGAAATCGTTTAGAGGCACAGAGAAGGTGAAAGGTGAAATATGTGAGGTTACAAACTCACAAAAGGACGTATGAATTTCTTCAGATGGAAGAAAATGAAAGCAAAACTGACTTTTTTTCTAGGGTTACAAAGCTGGTGAATCAAATCAAGGTATATGGAGAAGTGTTGACATCAAAATCGGTTGTTGCAAAGATCTTGAGGTCATTGGCTCCAAAGTTCGACCATGTGGTAGTAGCCATAAAATAATCGAAATATTTGTCAATATTGACATAGGAAGAGTTTCAAGGGACGCTTGAACCTCATGAACAAATGATGGTTGAAAGGGCTGTAGAAAAGTCAAAGAGTGATGTGGTTTTGCAGGCGCAATCAACAAAAGAAACGAAAGGCAATGGAAGTTAGAATGAAAACAAAAGAAAAGAAGGCTACAACAATTCGACTGGTCGAAATCAGTAGGATGGAAACTGGTCGAATCAGAGAAAACATTGGAACCAAGGCAACCAAAGAGGTGGTGCTACAGGTAGAGGAAGAGGTGGTGGTCGAAAAACCTAATAAAGGTCACATTCAGTGTTACAATTGTCAGAAGTATGGTCACTATTCTCGTGGTTGTCCTAAAAAGCAGAAGAATCAAGAAGCTGATGCAAAACTGGCGAAACATGAAGAAAAAGAGATGTTAGTGATGTTTACAACGAGAGATGAAGAGAGATTCAAGGACTAATGGTACTTGGACTCAAAATGCTCATAACACATATCTGGAAGGAAATGTTAGTTTGTCAACATAAAGCCCTCAATAAAAAACATGGTGAAATTTGCAAATGAAAATACTCTAGTAGCTGAAGGTATTAGTGATGCTCTGATTATGAGGAAAGATGGAAAAAGGTCAGTAATTTCCAATGTATTGTACATACCAGGCATGAAGAGTAATTTTCTCAGCATATCGCAATTGTTCGAAAAGAACTACAAGGTGTCGATCAAAGACAAGATGATGAGAGTTCTCGACTCAGGAGGAAGTTAATCTTGAAGGCTCATATGTCTAAAAATAGAACCTTCAAGATTGAACTTAATCTGATGGAGCATAAGTGCCTTGCAACTTCAGCCAACAGAGATGAATGGATATGGCATTATAGACATGGTCATCTCAATTTCAAAGACATAAGAGATTTGAAGATAAGAAATATGGTTTCAGGATTACCATAAATCGACATCCCAAACAAAGTATCTGAAGAATGCGTGTAGGCGAAGAAGCACAAGAATAGTTTCAGCAAGGATGTAAGAAGTAAGTCGAAGGCAATTCTTGAAGTCATATACTCTGACGTATGTGGTTCTATCCAGGCGGACTTGATTGGAGGTAATAAATACTTTGTCACTTTCATATATGATTTCATTAGAAAACTATGGACTTACCTGATCAAGAAGAAAAATGAAGTGATCGAGGTATTTTTTAAGTTTAAATTTATGGTCGAAAGAAAAAGTGATCGAAAGCTCAAGATTTTAAGGACTGGTGGTGGTGGAAAGCATGTGCCGAAAGATTTTGATGCATTATGTGAGAAAGAAAGGATTGTGCATGAGGTGGTTCCACCCTACACTTCACAGTAGAATGGAATTGTAGAAAGGAAGAATATAACCATCATGAATTTGGTGAGAAGTATGTTGAGAGGCAAGCATCTACCCAACAAATTATGGGGATAAGTTGTGTCGACTGTAATATACATTTTTAATAGATATCCGACGAAGAAGTTAAAACGAATCACGCCAGAAGAATGTTGGTCTGGTATCAATCCTAGTCTAAGTCATCTGAAGGTGTTTGGATCTATAGCACATTGACATGTGCCAGATCAGTTGAGAAGAAAACTTTATGATAAGTCGAGTCAAATGATCTTTATAAGATATCATTTGACTAGATGATACAAATTGTTCAACCCAGTGAACATGCAAGTTGTGGTCGGAAGGGATGTGATCATAGATGAACTTAAGGAATGGGATTGGATTGAAAATGTTAAGAAGGATTCGGTGAGAACCTTATGTGAAGAACCAACTAGTGAAGTCGAAAGAGAAGTTTAACAAGTAGAAGTCAGAGGTGAAGTAGGCCCAAACAGATCTCAATGAATAAGACACATTCCTGTAAGGTTGCAAGAATGTCTGATTACATCAAATGATGTGGTCAATGAAAAAGATGAGTTATTACACTATGCTTTCTATGCATATGTAGAACCAGTCAATGCAGCTGACGCATTGAAAGGTTCAAAGTGGGTGAAAGCAATGAACGAGGAACTAGAGTCTATCGAAGTTAACAATACTTGATCACTTGTCGAATTGCCTCAAGGAAAGAAGGCAATCGATGTGAAGTGGGTATACAAGGTAAAGATAAATCCCAAAGGAGAAGTAACTCGACAAAAGACAAGACTTGTAGCAAAAAGATTTCTTCAGAAAGAATGAATTGATTTCGACGAAGTCTTTGCACCAGTTGCTAGAATCAAAACAATCAGGTTGGTGGTTGGTCTAGCAAACATGAATAACTGGTACATGTGTCAGATGGATGTGAAATGTGCATTTCTAAGTGCCCCATAGATGAAGAATTTTATGTTTCACAACTAGCTAAGTTTATGAAATAAGGCGAAGAAAGAAAGGTGTATAGGCTACATAAAGCACTGTATGGACTTAAGCAAGCTCAAATAGCATGAAATAAGAAGATAGATAGCTTTCTAAGGGAGAAATAATTTGTGAAGTGCATAACTAAGCATGGAGTAAATGTAAAGAGAAGCAACGTTGAATTGCTTATACTATGTCTCTATGTCAATGGCCTGTTGATAGCAAGAAGTTACAAGAAAGAGATCAAAGATTTCAAGCATGACTTAAGTGAGGAGTTTGAAATATCATACTTGGGAAATCTCTTATACTTCATTCGCATCGAGTTCTACAAGAGTGGTAGAATTTTGATCATGCATCAAAGAAAATATGTAGGTGAAATACTCAAGAGATTTGAGATGCAAGATTGCAACTCTACTTCGACTCCAGCTGAGCCCAGAATGCAACCTTCGAAAGACACAAATGAAGATGATGTCTACCCAACTCAGTATAAAAGACTCATTAGGTCACTTTGGTACCTTTGTCACATAATTCCTGATCTAGTATACAGTTGTTTCCCTTGAAAATCGGAAAACAACCGCTGATCTTCCAAATTTGACTTTGGTGACTCACAGGATCGATCAGATTGATCCTAGGACATGTGCTAAAGTATTCTTCATTTAGAATTAGATTTAAAGTACTTGTAATAACGAATTGGTAAATGTGCTTGTAATGAAAAAGACTTCGAATGGGTATTTTAAAGTACATAAACTTAAAGAAACGCTGTAAAAGATTTGTAAAAGGCTGATCGAAGAAGGTAAAAAGTTTAAAGGAAAAGAGGAATTGGAGTAAAGGATGCAGGAAAGGTAAAGGCAAAAAGGTAACACTTGCACAAGTGGTTCGACAGAGGAAATGTAAATGTTGCTGAAATTGTAAAAGACTTTATTGAAAAGTTGGTGATTTTACATAACGTACATTCTCCGTGAAAATACTCTTTTCTCACACTCGGGTACTTTGAGTAAATTTGATTGGAGTTACTTTGTACAAATGGTAAAACACCCAGAAATCTGTCTAACAAATCCCTATTTATAATGCTAATAATTAACTGCTAATAACTTCCTAGTATCTCCTCGATCTAACAAGTGTCAATTACATGTAACTTCCTGCTCTAGAACTCGCCACATGTCTTATGAATAGAACCGCTCCCTCCAAATTTTGAATTTCAAAACGACGTAGCAATCCTCCTGCAGAATTTCGGTCGAACTACCTCTGACACGGTCGAAATGCTCATAACTTTAGGTTTCTTATTTTTTCTAAGTTATTTCAACCGTTTAGCTTAGAAGATTCCCTAGAGGCTGTCGAAACCTCTTTGCTTCATTTTACTTAGACATTAATTATGCCTTAATGTTTAGCAACCCAAGACAGTGTCGAATTTGGGAGCTAACAAATTGCCCCCAAAGAATGTTCTTTTCGACCTTATTGTAGGAAAAGGACATTTTTTGATAGTATCCCATTCGACACCATCTTTTCGATACTATCATACCCTTTGGTTTGCCTCTTATCCTTTGGAAGATAAAACAGAAGAAAGAGAAATGTTTATATTAAAAACCACGCCACTTTGCACGCTTCTGACGTCATCATCATCATGGCAGGTTTCTTGGAACTCACAAAAATTCAGAAAACATCATCGCCCTTTTAGCGCCTAGGGGTATAGGTTATAACCGCCCCTTACTTCTTCCACTAGGTCGCACACGTGGCCCACTAATTTCAACCACGTAAGAATTCTTAATTTTCTGAATCCTTATAAAATCACCAAGAGTTTTTTCATAAAGACTTTATACTCTTTACCAACCTTTACTCTTCTCCTCTTTGCTGAAGAAACCTGTTTTTTCCAACACAAGAAAAATCTCCTTTTTCTCTGAAAACCTTCAATCATGGCTGAACAACAGAAGAAAACTCAAACTAGGAGACCATCTTCTTCATCTGCATTGCCACCTTTCGCTACCTTGAGCGGACCAAAAATCACGAAGAACCAACAACTCATCAGGGAGCCGTTAGCAGAAGAAAAACGACACATCTACGAATCTCAGGTAATCATCCCCATTGATGTGGCTGGAAAACCCTTAGCCATGTTTGTGGCTAGAGCCATCGAAGTATAATTTCCATGGTTCCACTTCAACTATATTCAGGGCATTCTCGTTTATAGAGTGGTCGACGATAAAGTCTGCCACTATTTGCCCTTTGACTGCTTTTAGCGGTCTATAAGTCAAAGAATATTCTGTCAATGCCAGTGCCCATTTTCCAATTCGGCTGTGCAAAATAGGTTTTGATAACATGTGTTTAATAACATCAAAGTGCGAAGAAACACAAACATCTACTGGTTTAATATATTGCTTTAACTTTGTACATGAGAAATATAAACATAGACATAGCTTTTCGATTTCACTATATCTAGTTTCTGCGTCATTTAAAACTCTACTGAGGTAGTAAATAGCCCTTTCGGAGCTATTCTCATCCTCCTGAGCCAACATGCTCCCTAAAGTTCTATCTGACGCTGCTATGTACAATCGCATACTCCTGCTTCGACACGGATGCGAAAGGACTGGGGGGTGAGCCAAGTAGTCTTTGATTTTGTCGAAGGCTTCCTGCTGCTCTTTACCCCACTTGAATCTGTCCCTAGTAATTCGAAGCAAAGGTGAGAAGGCTTGCGTCTTGCCGCTTAAGTTGGAGATGAACCTCCTTAGAAAGTTAATTTTCCCCAGCAGCGATTGCAACTCTTTTTTGTTTGACGGCGCTTTTGTTTCTAAGATAGCCTTCTTCTTATTCTGGTTGATTTCGATTCCCTTCTTATGGACAACGAAACCCAAGAAGTCTCCCGCCTGTACACAAAACGCGCACTTCAACGGATTCATTTTGAGGCCGAACCTCCTAATTCTGGCGAACGATTGTCGCAGATGATCCAGATGGCGTTTTCCTCGCTGTGCGAATGAATCTGCAACGAAGGAGCCTTTCGATTTCCTCCTTGATCTTCGACATGATCTCTGGAGCAAAACGCCTTGGTCCCTGTTTGACTGGCTTCTTTCCAGGTTTTATTGGTAGTTTATGTTCCACCAAATCCCTTTGCAACCCAGGCATTTCGTCGTAGTCCCAAGCGAAACAATCCTTATACTCCCGGAGCAACTGGATGACTCCGATCTTCAGTTAAGGGTCGAGGTTAGCACTAATGTACGTTGGCCTCCTGGTTGGACCCTCTCCTAAATCAATTTCCTCCAATGGATCCTGTGCGAGCATTTTGATGTCGTTCTCCAAAGGATCTCTTTCGAACCCCATAGGTTCGTCATCATAGATGGCGTCGAGCCTCTGGCTCTCCCGCTGCATTTTGGTGGCTTCTTCAGCCATTTTGTCATGGGAGGCCATTACGACCGTTTGTAATTTGGTTTCAGCCACATAGGCCGAAATTCTTTGCAGAACCGCTGCTTCAGTCATCAAACTCACTGCCCCACCCAGTGGGGTCAACTGGGGCTACCCCCAGGTATGGGAGTCTCTCCCCAAGTATTTCCCTATCCCAACGAAATCCATCGACAGGGTGGAGGTATAATGAGTAGTACACCTCGTCATTTGGTGCGAACTCAAAGTCCGCTGGAGCACAAGGGCCTATGCTGGCCAAGTGCTTGTCGAATTGGAACTGATCTACTTGCCTTCTTGGCACCCTGAAGTATCCTTGATCAGCTTCAATATTTTCAACTATGCCATCTGGCCTCCAGATGGCAATCCTTTGATGCATCGATGATGGCACTGCTCCAATGCCATGTATCCATTCTCGGCCAAGTAATAAATTGTAGTTGGTCGTGGTTTCGACCACCATGAATACTGTTGGTCTTGTAATTGTTCTGACGGTTACGTCCACCTGAATCACACCCCTGGTGGTTCCTACTTTTCCTTCATAATTCGACAAAACCATATTGTGTGGCTTTGTATCAGCGTCATGCTTTCCTATTTTGGTCAGCAAAGAATGTGGCATCAGGTTTACCATAGCGCCACAATCCACCATTATTTTGTTGATGGGGATGTTCTCCACTTTTGCTGTAATATACAATGGTTTCAGGTGGGTCCTCATTTCTTCAGTGGGTCGTTCGAAGAAAGCGTTTTGCTCTTCGATACAGTCGTTGTTCATCACGTAATAGCATATAGGTTTATATGCTGCCATTTCCCATTCAGCGTCTGCGCCTGATTCTTCGACCTCTGAAACCCTATCGAACTCCCGGGGCATCACCGACACCACGTTGACCACCAGGTTCAAAGAGTCATTGGAGTCGGAGTCAAAGTTATCTGTCATGTCTTCGTTCCCTTCCATTGGTCTGTCTTGTTTAGGCGAAAACAACCTTCGCCCAACTGGTAACTTTTCAGCTATCTTCGACTGCTGTCCTTCTTTTCCGGGGGGTTTGAACTATTCTTTGACTTATTTTTCTCCATCTCTTCTCTGAGAGCCTTTCTTCTTCTTTGCTCTCTCCTCCATTGAGATCTAGTCATAGGATTCTTACCTTTATAGTTTTCAGATATGTGCGCTGTTTTTGAGGATTGATACTCCTTGCTGTAGGAGACCGAAGATCCTCGATTCACTTCGAAGTTCTTATACCTTTGCTGCCCTTGCGCCCTCTCTTCATTAGGCTTCCTCCACTTTCCATCAGCGGAATTGACAACCGGTTTGAAACTGGCGGGCCTAACACTTGGTGGCCTGATTCGAGGTTCAGACCGTTTGTCTTCTGTCCTCCTGTGGTAGCTCTTTCGTTGATCAAAACCATGGCCACCTCTGTTCAGTCGACGTCGACGTTCTCCCTCTAACTTCTCTGCTGCTTTTCTATCGAAAATGGCGCTGCACCTGGGGCACAGCATCACGCTCGATCCATTGTCTTTGCACCGATGTAAAAAACCAACGATTGACTCTTCTGTCTCTGGGTATGCTAACCTGCTACATCCCTCATGGTGTTTTGATTCTTTCTCTTCCACGGTCTCCGATGGGTTAATGTCGACCATATTAACTTCGACCGTCCCAGCCAGCTCCATTCTTTCTAAGCCCTCAGTGGCCTGGTCCATTCTGACGAAATGGTCAGCTGTTTCCTTGGTTACCATGGCGTAACTTGGATGACTTTGAACCCCTAGACTTGAATCGTTATCGTTTCAACCAGTATTCTCCTTGACTGTGACTGCCGCATCGTCCAAACCGAAACCCATGACGAATTTCTCCATCATTGGTGCTGAAATGAGGTCCTCAGTGACCTCCATCATGTTAACAGAAAACTCGATGCCCTCAGTAGCATCTATCATGTTTGCTTCCATAGGTTCAGCATAAAGAGCATCAACCAATTGCAGTGGATCAACATCCACCTTCATCTGGCCCTTCGCCTTATCTCTAAACTTCAAGCGTCCCTCCTGTATCGCATTCTGGACGAGATCCCTGAAAAGAAAACATTGAGATGTTTTATGACCCAGAAAATTATGGTACTTACAAAAAACTCTCTTTTCCGCTGCTCTAAGGGCGGTGTTTTAGCACCAGGCGGCACTATCTGTCGTACCTCGAAAAGTACGATCCTCGTGATGGCCGCGGAAAATACTGTTCGAAACAGAGTCGCCACCGAACTTTATTCATTCCAAGGATGGAATAGGAAAATATCGATAAAACCTTTAAGGGATAAGAACATGGTCATCGCAACCAATATTCTAGGTTCGGGAGTCGATTACATGAGGGAAAGGTATTAGCACCCCTCATGTCCGTTGTACTCAACGGGAACCTCTTGATCGATTCGAGAGTAAAGTTAACTATGCTTGTTTGTTTTCTTCTAAGGTTTCTCCTATAAGGGAAATGGGTGGTTTTAAAATAGGGTGCTCGCCAAGGATTGGGGCCCTTGTGCCTACGTATCTTCACTTGTAAGAAGTGGAAAATCAGAGCATTTGTAGTTCGTGGGACTACGGGAAAAAAAAGAGGGGATTGTGCTCGCCAAGATCATCGCAATCTTGTGCCTACGTATCTTACATTCAAGAGAATGAAGAATCAGAGCAGCCGTAGTTCGGCTAATTACGGTAAAAAGGTTTGGTATGGGAACGAACGAGTGTTTAGGTCACATTCTAACTGCTAAACGTTGGCTTGTCTGCTCGCTAGGGGAGGCTGAAGCACTAGTTTGTTATGCGCGGAAGAAGGGAATAAACAATGTTCTCGGTAAAAGGTGTTTTGGTTGGAAATCGCACGAGGGCGAGGAATTTGTGTTTATCGCATTGGATGTTTTGGTTAGAGGATATAGTTGAATAGGTTTAAGGTTTCAATTGCACGGGGGCAAGAAAGAGGATTTCAGTTAGGTAATTTGATGGAGAATGACGATTTTTCGATAAACGAGACGTCAGCCTCGTAATCAATTAATCGGGGCATTATTGGAATGCTAGATTCCAATGACAACTTTTTCATTCGAATAATTACGAAATATATTTGAGAAAGTTTCAATCGCACGAGGGCGAGAGAAGAGAGTTTAGTTAGGCAATTTGATGGAGAATGACGACTATTCGATAAACGAGTCGTCAGCCTCGCAATCAATTAATCGGGATATCATTGGAATGCTAGATCCCAATGATATCTTTTTCATTCAATTAATTATGAAAATGTATTGGAATGGACAATAACGATGTTTGTCCAAATAATTAGGGCACGTGTTTTATAAACGAAAGGTCGAGTAATCCACAACCTAAAGCGTACGCCCCAAGAGTGTTTACTTAAGAATTCAAGGAGTGCGAGACTCCAAGAACTCAGTTCTTTCGTAGTTTAATTAAGAAAATAATTTGAATTTGATGTACGGTTTAGAAGCGTACTAGGATTTATACTCGATCGCAAGAAGGTGAGGAACGAGGTTAGATGGTTTGAAAAATTAGGAGGAATGACGACTACTCGATAAACGAGGCGTCGGTCTCGTAACCAACTAGTCGGGATATCATTGGAATGCTAGATCCCAACGATACCTTTTTTGTTCCATTAATTATAAAATATGTTTGTTGGACGGTGAAAGTACTCGTCCAAATAATTATGGAAATATTTTAGAAACGAAAGTTCGAACGACACACCATTCAAGGCGTACGCCTCAATAGTAGTCACTCTCAAATTCGAGGAATGCGCGACTCCAAGAACTCGATTCTTTCGTGATTCGATTTAGAAAATAATTTGAATAGTTTAGCGTACTCGGACTAGGCGCGCTAGGTATTTTTAGAAAATAAGATCGAAAGGGTCACAACTCAAGGTGTGCACCTCGAGAGCGGTCGTTTAAAAAAATTCAAGGAAGGCGAGATCCAAGAATTTAATTGTTTTGAAAATTGATTTTGAAAAATAGTTTAATTTAATTAAGAAAGATAGTTTTAATTTTCATATAAATTAATCAATTGCAAAAAGTTTTGATTTGAGAAAAGTTAATCATTATTAATTGTTTTGAAGAGAAGTTTAATATCTTATAAAAAAGTTTTAAATAAAGTATAATTTTGAAAAGTTTTAATATTTAAAATATTAATTTGATAATAATTTTAAAATATATATATATTTTTCATGAATAATTAGAATTTTTTATAAAAATATCTAATAAAATTTATTTAAAAAATGTCTTTTGTAAATTTCAATAAATTTGAGTGAAAAAATAGTTTTGAAGAACGAAAGACGGAACAACCACAACTCAAGGGAGTGCGCCTCGAGAGTGGTCATTCAAGAATTCAAGGAGTGCTAGACTCCAAGAACCCACTACTTCCAATTAAAAGAAAAGATTTTTTTTATTTACCTCTAAACAAATAAAAGATTTTGAATTTAGTAAAATGGAAAAAAAAAAGTTTGATAAATTAAATAAATTTTAAACAAATCAAATTTAAAACAAATATCAAATATATAAAAAAAAATCTAATAATATTATTAATAATATTGCCAATATTACTAATTATGTTATTAATAAAACCTTTTCAACTTCCATTAGTTCTTAATTAAACTACAAACCAATATAATATTACTAACAAAAACTTCATGCATCAAATGAAATCTAATAATAATCTAAATTAAATAAATCAGCCACCAAAAGGTCAGCCCAAACGTTATCCCCCTCCCCCCACATGTGACTAGCTCGGGTCATGGGAAATCCAACTCCCTTCGCAGCCCATAGAAACCAAAGGACAAGGAAGTTCAATGGTTACGTGGAAAGAAACTAATTGGGAAAAGAAAAAAACTACAGCCACATGCGTGACCCTGGGGAAGATAAACGGCCGACCATAATGACGGTACCCAATCCCCTTCATTAACCGAGATTTTCATCGTGGATCAGCTAACCTTCACTTACCAGCATTCGAGCTCTAATCTCATTCTAAAATACCATCTCAGTTTCTCTTCTCCTACCCATGAACTCACAAAGAACCGATCTCCTTCTTCAACTTAAAACCCCAAATAGCAGATATCAAACCCTAATACCTCTACTAACTAACTCAAACAACACATAGAGAACTTATTCGGTTATTCATGGTGTACGAATCAATAACGAGGAAACGATGAAGAAGAGCCAGGGTTTTACCTATCAGAAACGGCCCGTTGATTCTAACAAGGTAATCAGCTTCTGATCTTTCTGTTCGTTGAGTTCTATCTTCTCACTTTTATCTGCTTGTATGTTGATTACGCCGTGTATGTGGGTGGCTGTGTTCTAGTTGATTAGAGCTTCGATACGAAGCTCTATCAATCTTCAGAAAGAACTTTGAAAATCTTTTTAGGTAGGATGGATTGAATTTCGTAGAGGTGTGCTAGGGTTTTTCCTTGGCCGCCCCTTTCTCAAACGCAAAGTATCCAATATATAGGGGATCAATTCTATGTGATTAGGGTTTTTCTCCCAGCAAGATGTGAGTTTTGGGTGGAAATTGGGGTTCCTTTCGGACTCCTTTTTATGATTTCTGTTTGTTATTTGTTTTTGGAAATACTTGTTTGTTGTTTGTCCTTTTTTGTTTTACCTTGCCTTTTTTACTGTGTGAACTCACCACTACACGATTTTTACTGCACAAAGAGTGGTTTTTACTACCATAGAGTTACTGATGTAACCTAATCTTTAAATTCTTATTTGTAACAGGTTCTGTTTTTTCATAAGACTTTGAGAAGCTCATATGGTGATAGGCTAACTGGATGCTTGATGCCTTTCGGAGTCGAAACAGTAAGCATACTTTCTTATACCTTGGATTTGTCTCTGTGAGATTATCATTTTGATATGTTGCATCCTTGCAGACTTTGATCGTAACCTGAGGGAAACAAAATGCTTGGTGTGTGAGTTGTTGAGTTTAGAAGAAGCTCTCACGTTTCTCCATTTCGGTACGCATTTGGTGCCAAGGCTTGGTATAAACAAACGCGATATCTGGTACAGGCCTTTCTGACTTTGGAATGTATTGATTTACTCTAAGGATTGTGTTCAATTTTATGAGGCTTTCACTCTTACCAACAACTGTTAGGTATCACCATGGACAAATGATGCATAAAAGTTTCGATGGAATTAAGATGGCCAAGGCACTTGAATATGATTTGGATGTCAAGAGAGTCAACACTCTGGTTTTTAAATGCCTTTTGCAACCGAGTTACTCAAGGAGGAGCCACGCAAGAATTCAGGGCATGGCCCAAAGTGAAAGTCAAAGACCTCGTCAATGTCTGCAAATGTACAGGCTAGCTGTAATAAACCATGGTGCAATCTGTCCCCATCATTTTCTGATCTGGAACCTTTCTCAAAACTTTCCTTCTTATCAGTGTGTGAAATATGTTACAGGTATAATGCGGGGTGTTAGATTTGGAGTAGTGGTGCTATGCTTAGACGTGAAGCTCGTGTTAAGGAGGAGCTCAACAATGACGGCCTGAATTGACCATGAACTAGCGCGAGACCTGGTGTAACACCGCAGTGATGAAAGCATAGATGAAGCACATTCGTGATACTTTAGTAACATAACCATATGGACTAAAACGCCATTCATTGTGAATCCTGATTTGCGAGGCTTCCTTGAACTTCTCTTGTTCTCGCACCGTCTTAATGCGTGGTATGATAGTAAACAATATTAATAGTGTTTAGTAATATCGTTTTTTATGAACTGATCGCATCTTGTTTTGATTCCTACTTTGCTTTGAGGTGTGTGTTTGTCTTTGAAAACCAAACGTGAAACATTTCTTGCCTTATTTCTTTCGTGTTGTTTTTTATGTGGTTATCTTGTTGTATTTGCATTGTGGACTAATTGCAGCTGGTTTTGTTGAATGCGAGGTATGTACGGCCGCTGTCAGTCGGAGGACGAAGCTTGCGTAAAGAATATGCGACGAGCTATAGCCTGGTAGTTTTGACTATTCTTTGAATTCTCTGCATCTTTGGTTTTCCATGGTGGTTATGGTGAAAACAAGGAGCTTCAAAGGTGTCTTGTGATTTTGGTAGTTTATAGAGGACTTGAGGTGGGAGCTAGACACGAACACTAAGAAGTCGCAACCGAAAATCCCTCCATGAAGTCGATTCGCATGCTGCTCTTTAATGAAAGCGGAGCTTGGAACGAAAATGAAAAGCACTGTTAGGCATAAGACTTAGTATTGTGTATAGCTTCTTCCCTTACTCATAATTTTATCCCATGATTACTTCATGATCTTGGAAATCTTGCTGCTGTCTCAAATTGGCTGTTTCGTAACTTGACCAAATCCTGAAACCTATCATGACTCTCGCTTACATAGGTCATACTAACATCTTTTCATCTCATGTATGTGTGCAGGTTATCGTAGTCGTAATCGAACCGTAAAGCTTACATTGAGGGAGTATTTGACTGTGACAAATGAATTTCCTGTAGAACTTGGCAAGCAATCTCAAGAGTTTTTTTTAAACCGAGTCCAAGTAGCGTACAGTGGCGATCAAAAGGTCATAAAGCTGCTGTATTGAAGCAATTTTCGAAATGGCGACTGCATCCTTTTGGACTCATTTCTGCTATAGTTGATGATGGAACTGGTGATACCTTGTAGCTGATACTTTTTCTTTGAATTCAATGCATGTTTGTTTGGTTTTGAAGAGATAAGGATGATGTTTGCTGCATTTGGGATATCGCACAAATTATGCAGGTACCCTTGGCAACTGTGAGGTGTGTTTTTTTTAGATTTGTTGCTGTTTCGTTTTTCTTGGCTCGAATAATAGTTTCGCCTGTTCTCTTTCAGATGCACTCCTCTTCTGTTCATGGAAAGTCCGTAACGAACCGAATATGTATGCAGCTCTTGAAGTCATGATTTGTTCGTCTTCGTCCCTTGGCATATTTGAATTTTAAAGCGTTGGCTGCTGCCGGTGCAAGCTTGTTTCGTTCTTACTGAACTGATGACCCTTCTCACAATGGCCCTTTTGATTAAAAGCTATGCCGTAGACTTTGTTTCAATTGGTTTGATACAGGTCACTTGAACGAGAATGACGGTGTTGCGGCATTAGAGACACGGTAATTCAGACCTTGAGCCACTTCCATCCATAAATTTAAGTAAACTGGTTCAACATGTTGGTAAAAGAGGCCAGTACAGGTGACAAGATCATCCAGCAAATCACTTGAAGAACAAATTAATTTGAAATATTCAGACATCCCTTGTGAAATGCGGTCTGATTGCTGGGATTTTAACACTAACCGAACCATCATTTGGCAGTAAAATACTACCAAATACCAATGCTGAAACCTGGTCCATATAAGAAATATAGTTGGAAGTCAAAAACTTTAGGTGCTTGTTATGATCAATTGATTGTATGTTGTTCATGTACTTTATGTCTAAAGAAAACTTGTACTTTTTGTGATAGCTTCTATAAGCTAAATGGAAATATAATACAAATCATAATTTTCACTTCCATCTGATTACAAATCTTCACATACTTTTTTTCAGAAATGTTAGTAACATGTCCAAACACCCTATCACACCACACCATCATAATTGGTAGATGGACTTTCCAAGTCCAGTCTGACTCCTTTCAGAATATATATAAATGAATTTAAGGCAGCATCATAAACATGACTTCTATGATCACAAGTGACTGTTGTCCCCGATGCTTGACGAATGAGTGCAAAAATCATACTCAGGTAAAAGTCCAATCGGCTGATATCCCATGGCAGCCACCTAATTGGGTGTTGCTTCCATGAGCTTTTGCCAGATGAAGAAAGTCTAATTTCTATACTGTTTATCTCTCTGCACTTTTGTGAAACACTGTCACTGAGCAGCTCAAGACCCAGGTTCCATAACCAGATTGTCTTGTTATCAGGTCCATTCTGAAATACTGCTTTCAGAATAGGCTCTAAAACCATTTTTATCGATGATGGTTCGTTGACAGATGCATCAAGCTTATGTAACAAATTACACCACGTGTTCAAGCAAGATGAATGAACTGATATGTCACATTTACTTGAGATGATGTCAATCAGTAGAGTCATTATGAGCTTTATGATTTTGTAAATCCCATATACTATGACCATGCCACGACCCTTTAAAATGAAATGAACTATGTATTAAACAAATTGACTCTAGAAAACTGGCTTATTTGATCATAACTTGATGTTTGAACGCTTAAATCCAAACTTGCTACTAATTGACATAGCTTGAAACTCTCAACTGGTACAAGTACGGCCGGAGGGTGAATTGACTGTATCTTGGAAACATGAATGATCATAATTTGATCCCGCTGAAACAAGACTTGCAATTTGCGAACTAAATCTAAGTTTGTCACAAACTAATTTAGAATCCAAATATAGCTTGACGCTTACAGTCAATTCGAGCAAGGCTTGAAGCTAAATCGATCGTGTCTAGAAGCATCATACGAAATATCTTTGAACAACTTGAGTTAAGGGCAGATCATACGAACCACTTGTTGTGAGGCTTAAACAACCCTAGGGAAGTTTGTAACCAAATTAGAGCAGAATTTAAATTCCAACAATTGTGTTTGTGAAATGGATCCAATCATGTATTTTATGTCATTGATCGTATCATGTCTGTCTGATCGTGAGAACAAGGACACACATGAGTTTGGGTACAAGGGGCTGGAGGCGCGCTCCTCCCACAAGGATCCAGCATAAATTGCCAGGGATTATCACCACAATGAGTATACACAAAGTCCTTATAAACGAAGTCTTAGAGAATCATGGCCATAAGTCGTGAAGCAGTAAAACATTCATTAAATACCGAGGTAGGACAAATTTGGGGTATGACACTATCATCTGCCCATCTTTTACTAGCAAATCGAAGATTTCATCACATTTCGTGATGTCAAAGGTGTAAGATTTCTTAGGGAACCTGTCGTTCTTTTCTGATTCGACAAAACCCTTTCCTTGAGGAGGGGCCAGTACTCGACAAGAATATGGGGGACCCTGTTTTAATTCAGCAAGATTGACTTCGTTCTCCTCGAAGTAGGGGGACTCTTCGCAAGCCCCTTCGCTACTTTCGTTGAGTTCGACAAAAGCTACTTTCTTGCCTTTGTTAAATCTCGCCTTTTCGTCTTTCAGCCTTTCTAGCTGTCGGACTCTGTCGGCCAATTGGGCCATATCTCTCAGATACTGCGTATCTAATTTCTTCCTAATAGAGTAATCTAAACCTCCTGCTGCCATTTCGACCAACTCATGTTCAGGCACCTGTGTAAAACACCTTGCCTTAAGTAGTCGAAACCTATTGAGGTATTCTTTGATTGGCTCTGAAAACTTACACTTTACACTGGCCAACTCTTTCAAACTAATCTTCGTCTGGCCCATGTAAAACTGTTCATGGAAGAGTCGTTCTAACTGCGTCCAGTTACATATTGTACTTGGTGGTAAAGTGGTAAACCACGTGAAGGCGTTCTTTGTAAGAGAACTTGGGAAGTATTTTATCCAAAGGCTTTCGTCATTGGCTATCTCCCCAGCCTCAATTATGTAGCGTGCTACGTGTTCGACGGTGGACTCCGTCGTGTCCCCTAAAAACTTAGTGAACTTAGGCACCTTGGTCCTAGGGGGTAATTCCGCTCGAAGGATGTAGTCGACTATTGGTGAAGTATAATTTGGCCTAGTAAACCTAGTGTTTAGGCCATTTCGAGTCATGATTCTTTCTACCATCGTAGCCAAGTTGTTTTCGACCGCGAGGTTGTTGCGTCGTACTTGCTGGACCACATTGTCTGCATTCTGGTTTCGATTCACCATAACTATTTCTGGGTTTCCCTCGACCTGGACTCTGGGAGTTTCGACAACATAAGGGTCTATTCCTCCTTGGTTCTCTAAATTGGCTTCTGGCGCCACTCTTGGAATTTGTTGTGGAGTATTCTCCACAGGGGCTTGGTTCCTTTCTAACAGAGGTACCCCTATAAATTCAGTCAAGCGTGTTAATTGTGTCGCCAGTTGTTGGTTAGCGTGAGTTGTGTCTCGAATTAATGGCTGAAAGATCTCACCCATAGTCTGGGAGAGGGTTTGAACCATTTGTAAGTTACTCTCATCCATCTGCTGTCTCAAACAGGCAACTGACGTATTGGTTAGATTGGGACCTTGAGTCGAATATCCTAGACTTAAACTCTGAGGGTTTCGACCAATGTTTGAACCAGGTCCTGATCCTTGCAAAGGTGACGCCATTGTGTTTTCAGAAAATATTGAGGGTGCATTTTGCAGCCCCTGCATTACAGTCGTTGGCATCCCATACGGGGGATTCCTTGGCAACTGCGAAAGACCAAAAGGGGCAAACTGCCTTGACACTGATGGTCCTGCTATTGGAGTTTGGGGATTCGACACTGGTGGCCCAATATACTCCAATACGGGTTGTGTGTAAGGCCTAACTATCGTTGTCCCAGATCCTACTAGGGCGAAGGCTTGTTCTGACCTTATGGGAGGCGCTACTTGCTCTCCTGCCGATGGTATAGGCGGTGGGACCATGTTGTTACTGGTTCCTTCGCCAGAACCTTCGACATGTGGGTTAGGATTGTTTGGCTGGTTCGTTTCCGTCGCCATATTCCTAAGGATTGTTCGTCTTTCTTCGTTAGCAGTGGTAATTCTACCACTTCTTAGTAACATATAATGTACTTTCTACGAAGATTATTAAGACTTGTAAATGAGAATCTTTTAATTCTAAATCGCGGGGATATTTAGCACTGTCCCACTGGGCGTGCCATTTTGTTTCCCTTGAAAATTGGAAAACAACTGCTGATCTTCCAAATTTGACTTTAGTGACTCACAGGATCGAGCAGATTGATCCTAGGACATGTGCTAAAGTTTTCTTCATTTAGAATTAGATTTAAAGTACTTGTAATAATGAATTGGTAAATGTGCTTGTAATGAAAAAGACTTCGACTGGGTATTTTAAAGTACATAAACTTAAAGAAACACTGTAAAAGATTTGTAAAAGGCTGATCGAAGAAGGTAAAAAGTTTAAAGGAAAATAGGAATTGGAGTAAAGGATGCAGGAAAGGTAAAGGCAAAAAGGTAACACTTGCACAAGTGGTTCGACAGAGGAAATGTAAATGTTGCTGAAATTGTAAAAGACTTTATTGAAAAGTTGGTGATTTTACATAACGTACATTCTCCGTGAAAATACTCTTTTCTCACACTCGGGTACTTTGAGTAAATTTGATTGGAGTTACTTTGTACAAATGGTAAAACACCCAGAAATCTGTCTAACAAATCCCTATTTATAATGCTAATAATTAACTGCTAATAACTTCCTAGTATCTCCTCGATCTAACAAGTGTCAATTGCATGTAACTTCCTGCTCTAGAACTCGCCACGTGTCTTATGAACAGAACCGCTCCCTCCAAATTTTGAATTTCAAAATGACGTAGCAATCCTCCTGCAGAATTTCGGTCGAACTACCTCTGACACGGTCGAAATGCTCATAACTTTAGGTTTCTTAGTTTTTCTAAGTTATTTCAACCGTTTAGCTTAGAAGATTCCTTAGAGGCTGTCGAAACCTCTTTGCTTCATTTTACTTAGACATTAATTATGCCTTAATGTTTAGCAACCCAAGACAGTGTCGAATTTGGGAGCTAACAACAGTGTAGGTATGGTGAGTAGATTCATGCAGAAGCCAAATGTATCACACCTAGCAGCAATGAAAAGGATATTGATGTATGTGAAAGTAACTCTCGACTATGGAATTTTGTTTCAAGCGATTGATGAAGGAAAAGAATGCAAGCTGGTAGGTTTACACTGACTCAATATGTTGTAGTGATTCCGAGGATCAAAAATCCACAGCTGGTAATGTGTTTATGCTAGGTGGTGCACCAGTTGCTTGAAGTTTAAGAAAGGAACCAGTAGTTGCACTATCATAATGTGAAGCAAAGTGCATAGATTTTTCTCTTTGTGTATGCCAAGCAACATGGATGGTGGACCTGTTTGAAGAGATTACTGTGAAGAATCATGAAGCAATCACCATGAAGATCGACAATATGTCATCTATCAATCTGGCGAAGAATTCGATAACACATGGATGAAGCAACCACATTAAATGAGGTTCCACTATCTTCAAGAGTAGGTAGCAAAAGGGAAGATGAACTTGAAACACTGCAGAACTAAGAATCAAATTGCAAATATCATGACGAAAGGAGCACAAGTCGAAGTCTTCAAGAAGCTAAGGTCTATAATGAATATAAATAACTTATACACAATGAATTAGGTGGTGTATTGAGAATGTAATTCCTTGTATCGAAGCAGACAAGGCTCGACAGAAACAATGATGTGTCGAAACTTGTAATATGTGTCTAGTAACATTAGGTGTCGAAGTGTCGAAGCAGGTTGCTTGACACATGATTTCGACTTAGACCAAAATAGGTATTTTGGGCTTTTGCTTAGGGAGCAAGCTAGCTCAATTATAAATAAAGGGAGTAACCCCTATTTTGTAATAGTCTTGTAATCACTTGCACTTGCAAAATCAATAAGATTTCCACAGTTTGTGGGTAGAGAGAGAATATGAAGAAATCATCTTCTTCTTCCCCAATTTTTGTCAAATCCTAATATTTTTTCTTATTCAACTTTCTTTCTTCTTCCATTAACAAATGTTGTGCATAATCATTCTTGCAATCAAGGTGTGATTGATTCACTTGAGTGAAGAGTGAAGAACAAGGGATTTCGATCGATCGATTGAATTTGTTCATCAAGATTAATTTGAAATTCTCAAAGTTTTGGGTTAATTCCAACAAATACGAAGTCCAAAGGAGTCGATACATTAAAGGAAGTGAGAAATTCTTTGAAAAAAATACTTCAGAAAGAGTCGACTCCTAACACGGGGGAGTCAACTCATTAGTTGAATATATCGACCTATTTCTTCAATGTATCGATACACTAAAGGCATAGACGTTTGCTTGAAAATGCCTTACAGATGGAGTAGACTCCAACCATGAATGAGTCGACCCATTCACAAGATGCATCGACTCATCTTGCCTATGTATCAATACATTAGAGGTAGATTCAATTACTTTAAAAATTAACTCAGTATGTATCGATACATACTAAAGATGTATTGACTCATTTATAACTTTTTTTATGAAAAATAATATTTTTAGCATGTGATGGCATATGTAATCTAATTTTACATGTCTTATAATGATGATGCACATAGAGACAAAGACGATAAGGTCTAATATACACAAACTACTAAGCTACCTAGTTTTGACATCATTTAAAACATATCTAAGAGTATATTACACTCACAAAAGGATACAAGATTACAAAACTGAGCAACGACTACATGAGATGATGATTAATGGATTGCTTTAAACTAAAGGAACTTATTGTAATCAATGACCAGAATAGTAACATCTTTGGTGGTAGCCCATTAAGCAACAACAACAACCCTTGGTTGCCATTGTTGTTACTTGGCCTTTGTGCGACATTCACCTTCAATATGATTGTAGTGATTGTAACAGTTACAACGAATACTAAGGAATTGGCTCCCACGTTCTTCGTTCCTTCCACCACAATCATGGTAGTTGGAAGCAAGAGCAGAGGATTCAGTGGAAAATGGGGTGGAGACCGGTCAAAAAGCATGAGGTGTAACCAAGTGCAATAACTGTTCACTAACTGAATCATAGTCAGGAACACTAGATCCCGATAAAATATGGTTATGTATGGAATCAAGCTCTAATGGCAGCCTGATAAGTGTCATGATCATGAAAAACCTGTCATACTGTTGTTCATGAGTTGTTGCATCATTTTGAAAAGGCATTAAGGTTGAAAATTAGCCTTCAACGAATCAAGCTTGCTAAGATAAGCTTGCATATCTATATTCTCCAATTTCAAAGATTTGAGATTAAGGACGACATTATAGAGACAATGGACATCGTTGGAGAATACTTCATTAGCCTTTTCCTAAACCTCATTGAAAATGGTAAAGGCTTGATATTGTGCTTGAAGATTATGTGTTATGGAAAACCATAACATGGTTGGTAGAGAGGCATCAATTTGCTTCCATTTAGTGCGACGGATATTGGTAATATCCTTCGATTGTTTGGTGAAGTGATCCTCATATCCTTGACCTTGGAATCATAACTTGACAACACCAGCCCATATGTTATAGTTGTCTATCCTGGTTAATTTCTTGTTTGAGATTAGAATAACTTTGGTAAAAGTGGTGTAATTGCCTGTAGAGTTATCTTCCATGATAATTGATGGTTGAAAACACGTGAAAACAGAATCACTTAGTGGTGTAAATGATAGTAGCAGTCGGGACAAACAACAAAACAGGGCAAAAACACGCAGAAAAATGGATATGGTGCATCGCGCTTATGACTCACGTGTTGGGATTAAGTTTGCGTGCGAGGGTGAGTGAGACGTCGGTTAGAGGTGGGTGTTGTATTGATGGGTTCGTCGAAGGGTTGCGAACCTAGTAGTTCAATCACACGAGTGATTAAATGCGTGGTGGCGGAGAACAGTCATCTGCAGTGTACATGTGTGTCTTTTGGTCGACAAGGTTCCTAGGGCACAAAAGCAAGGATCATGAATTCTTTAACTTCTTATACCCTATTGAAAGAGAATTTATGTATATAATTTGTGTGAGGAATGTGATTACATTGTGTGTACATTTATATGCATATTGACTATACACAATATGTAATGTAATCATTACAATTTATACACTAATAAAGTTAATCATCACAAATTGATCATAATCGTTATTAATTGATTCTAAAGGATTTTTAATATGAACTAACGGTTTGATCGAAAGAAAACATGTCAAAGTCTTTAGATTCTTGAATAAGTGTTTGGGATTGTTAGGAACAACAAAGGGTAAAAATTCAAAATCCATATGAGACCTTGACACCATAATTCAACCCAAAACCTTAAAACCTTAAAGTTCACCAGACTCTCCCAACAATTAGTTTAGAACCAAAATTCGACTAGATAGAAGAGTAAATGTAACATTCTAGTGTAGATCAAGTATAATAAAACACCTAATAATCTAAGTACTATCTTGTCAAAGTGAAATTTTGTAAATATTTTCCTAAGTTCTGTTTGGGAGCTTAGAGGTGACGTGAATGAAAGATTTTTAAAAATGAATTTTTAAAAAAATTATAAGAAAAATATATATATTTTTTAAAAGAATAGTTTTGTATATAATGATAAAAGAGTCTTTATTATTATTATATTTTTAATTTTCAAAATATTATAACAATATAAAATATATTTGAAATTTTCATATAAGTCATCTAAAATTTTCTAAAATCTTCTTTTTATACAAATTTTGAATTCTCTCAAATGAGAGAATTTTGTGTTGTAAATAAAAACAAACTCTTTAAAATCATTCTCACCTAAATTTTTATATTTTTCTTCCACGCTCTTGTTTTAAAGTTCCTCTCTCATTTTCTCCAAACTTTTAAACAAAATCTAAAACATAGGACCGGTAAAAAGAAAATAAAACAAGAAAGAATATTAAAAAACTTGGCATTATCGATGGACAACTAATTTAAGCATAATTGAGATACTTAAAAATGGACTCAATTATCTTTAAAAAACACATCCTCATAAAAAAAAATCTCAATTACATCACTCTATCTTTTCATATACGGGTTTATTGTAAGTACCATGTACAAACTAGTAACAATATAACAAATGTACGCCAATACATCATGGTATAATTATAGAATGTTCCATGGATTGTCTCTTTTTCCAGGTGATTATATTAGGAAATTGTATCATCTCCATGGTGACACCATTAGACCACTCTTTTTCAACATTTCCATATGTGCTTATGTGTATATATATATATATATATATATATATATATATATATATATATATATATATATATATATATATATATATATATATATATATATATATATATATATATATATATATATATATATATATATATATATATATATATATATATATATATATATATATATATATATATATATATTCTTACTCTACAAAATTTGATAACTTAATTTAGCCAACATCACCTTCTACTCATAACTTCAATTCTAATTAAAATTTAGCCATGAAATGGAAAAACAATAGAGAGAGAGAGAGGTAGCTTGTCAAGGGTCAAACTTGTTATGTTTTTCACAACAAGAAAATCTTGCACATATCTATAACTAGGACCACAAGTTTGGAGTATGTGGTACCACATGCCTCTTGCTTCAACCATTCAAATACATAAAGTTAAGAAATATGCATGTGTCACATATACACCTCTCAATTATTGGTTATGCATGGTTTTCAATGTGAAAGAAGATGTGGAGTGGAGGAATACATGAATTTTATTTATTTATTTTTAAATTAGAGAGCATTGATGCCGTATGAGAAGTCTCTAATTAAGGGCTTGTTTGGGAGGAAGGGGAAAAGAGAAGAGAAAGGAAAGACATATGAGGGAGGTCCCCTTTTTATTATTGTTTGGAAGTGTTAGAAAACCCCAATTGCCCTTTTTTGTGTCCTATACTTTTATTAATAATAAAAACAACTAACCTAGATGGAGTAGTATGGTTTTTTAATTTTTGTTATAGATTCATTCTTCATTGTCATGGACTTTTATACAATTAATTTTAAGGAAATTGTCTCAACAAAATTTTTAAGGAAATTGTCTCAACAAAGAATCATAATGACCTTTTGCTTGTGTCATCTCTTAACTCTTCTATTCAGAAGTAAAGGGTTGACTTTTACTTAATGAAGAATTTTACTGTCTATTATAATTCTCCTTGATTTAATGGATTAATGTCTTCAGTTGTGCATAAAGGATATCTAATTTTTATAAAAAAAAAGTTAGAGACTTTTTGGTTATTTAAAATTTGACTAGAAAGTAAATAAAATTTGGTTAATGATTCGAGTTGGGATAAATTTGAACTCATTATTAATAATTGATGTTTTAAGTCACGCATTTTATTAAATATGATTAAAATATATATTTATAAATAAATGTAATCTTCACCTTAAAATTTTGTTTTGTAAAAATAAATTATACTTGATTAAAAATTCTATAATGATATTAGAGTCTATCAAAAATTCATTCATTATTTGTTATTTAATCTCTGCTAATGGACCATTTAGATCCCTCTCTAAAAGTGGATTTAGAGTAATATATAAATATAATGATTTACTTATTATTTTATGTTTTATTTCTTTTGACCACTATTATAAGTAAAAGTTATTTTTTAAAATTAATTAAATAACAAATATATTTGATTTTTATGTTAATCAGATACATCAATTATTGGATGAATTTAAAAAGATTTTTTTATTTTTTATAATAGTGATATGAGGGACTACAATGTGTTTGAAAAGGAAATTCATTCACTTTCACTATTGTGTTATGTCCTATAGTGTGTTTGGAATAAGAAATTCATTTTTACTATTATCTTATGTCTTATAGTGTGTTTGGATAATGAATTTCATTTATTTTTAAAATTTTCTGTTTGGATAAAATATTAAAATTATTTATTGATAATTTTTTGGGCCATTTTTATAATTTTAAAAATATTTAGGATAAATTTAAAATTTTAAAAATAGAGCATAGTTTACAATTTTTAAAATTTTAAAGAAAATTTTTGAAAATTTTAAAAGATTAATTTACAAAATTGAAAGATTAGTAATAACCAATTTGAGATTTACAATATATAGAATAAGAGAAAAATTCCAATTTTTTTACTTTCATATGTCATTTAAAATTTCTATATTTAAAATTAAACAAAATATTTTATAAATTTCAATCATTTTAACAATTATTCATATTATTGATCAAAACAATGAATTTTCCTTCATTAAAATATGTATTCCAAGATTAAAATGTGGTGTTGAATTCACATATGTGAATGTTTGAAATCCAATGTGATAATCCCACAAGTTTCCTTCATATCCAACAATAGTATTAGAGTTGATGGTTTGACCGACTCTTTTTATTAAATATTTTTGTGTGTCGTATTTGTTGGTGCAAAGGTGAATAAATGATGAACAGAGAAAATATTCTATTAAAGAGAATGACGGCTACACGACTCTCTTAACATTACAATGATTGCAACCCTATTTATAAGCTAAAACTAGGGTTACTCGAATAAGATAAAATACTAAAATACCCTCTAACAAACTTAGGGGCTAAGTAATAGTACAACTAAATATGAATTACTTCTAATACCATCCCTTAATTCATATTCCATCAAAACTTGTAACACCAATTCCATCCCTTAGTCTGAGAAATTGATCAGTCTTGATAACTTTCGTCAGAGCATCTGCCAACTGTTTTTGAGTGCTGTAGTGTACAACTTCTAACACTCCATTCTGAACTTGATGTCTCAGAAAATGATACTTGGTCTCAATATGCTTGCTTCTCCCATGCAACACTGGGTTTCTAGAAAGATTGATTGCAGACTTGTTGTCAATCATCAGCTTCAGAGGTTTGTTTATTTTAATCTTCAGATCCTGCAACAGATTCAGAATCCACATAGCTTGGCATGCAGTAACAACACCTGCAATGTATTCAGCTTCACAGGTTGATAACACCACAACAGGTTGCTTCTTGGAACACCAAGAAATGGGACCTCCCAGAAATTTGAACAGGTACCCAGAGGTACTTCTTCTGTCAACTCTGTCTCCACACCAATCAGAATCTGAATAACTCAGAAGTTCTGACTCATTCTTTCTTCCAGAGGGAAATAACACTCCATACTTCAGAGTTCCCTTGATATACCTCAGAATCCTGACAACAGCTTGGTAATGGGACCACTTAGGTTTACTCATGAACCTACTAACCATCCCAACAGAATAGCAAATATCAGGTCTGGTATTGCACAGATACCTCAGAGAACCAACCAACTGTTTGAAGGTTGTAGCGTCCACATCCTTTACATCAGAGTTAGAATCCAGTTTCTGATTTGTATCAGAAGATGTGACAGAAATCTTACAATTCTTCAGTTCAAATCTCTTCAGAAGTTCTAATTCATACTTGAGCTAATGCAAAATGATACCTTTCTCAGAATATCTGAACTCCATCCCTAGAAAGTATGTCACTTTGCCTAGATCAGTCATTTCAAATTCATTCATCAGAACTTTCTTGAACTTGGCTATCTCCTGTTTAGAACTTCCAGTCAGCAGTATGTCATCAACATATAAACACACCAGAGTCATATTGCCTTCAGAAGTATGCTGAACATAAACACCGTACTCCATCTCACATTTCTGAAAGCCTTACTTCTTGAAAAATGAATCAATCTTCTGATTCCAAGCTCTGAGCGCTTGTTTCAATCCATATAGAGCTTTGTATAATCTGTACACCATCCTTTCCTGATTCTTTTTCACAAATCCAGAAGGTTGTGACACGTAAGCTTCTTCTTCTAATGGACCATTCAGAAATGCAGATTTTACATCTAAATGCATCAGAAGCCAATTCCTGTTAGCAGCTATTACAATCACCATTCTGATTGTTTCATGTCTTGCTACAGGTGCAAACACTTCAGAATAATCCAGCCCAGGTTTCTATAGAAATCCTCTAGCTACAAACCTTGCTTTATGTTTGCCAATTGAACCATCTGGCTTTAACTTCTGCTTGAAAACCCATCTGACGCTGATGGCTTTCTTGTCTTTTGGAAGTTTTGTCAGCTTTCAAGTCTTGTTTCTCTCTATAGCATCAAGTTCTTCTTTCATGGCCTTCAGCCAGAGCTTCTGCTTAAGAGCCTCTTTTGTACTTATGGGTTCAGAGTCTACTATCATGGCACACTGAATAACTTCTCCTTCAGAGTCTACTTCAGTGTCTTGCAGCATGTCAAATTTTGCATATCTTCTGGGGACGTTTCTTATTCTTTGTGGTCTCTGAACTTGTTCAGAGTCTTGAGCTTCAGAGTTTCTAGCTTCAGATGATTGACTTCCTCCAGAGCTTTGACCATCTTCAGGGTCTGGCATATTTCCAGAGTCTGAATTGCCACCAGAATCTGGATTGCCATCAGAGTTTGGATCATCGGAGTCACCTTCATCTTCTAAGTCTTCTCCAGAGTCTGAATCACTATCAGAATCAGAGTCAATGTCAGAGTTTACTCCAACTTCAGAAATTCTTAACTCTAACCTTTCTTTAGAAGTTCTAACATCAGAACCATATTGAGACTTATCCCAATTCCAAACTTCTGATTCCTTCACAATCACATCTCTGCTGAATTCAATTTTATTGGTTTCTGGACAATAGAGCTTGTATGCACCTGTACTGTGGTACCCTATCAGAATCATCACTTTGCTTATATCATCCAGCTTCTGTCTTCTGGCTTCTGGAACATGTTTATAGCAAACAGAACCAAACACCTTCAGATGACTAACACTTTGCTTATCTCCATTCCAGTTCTGTATTGGAACTATTTCCTTCAACTTCTTCGTAGGACATCGGTTGAGTACATATGTTGCAGTGGCAACAGCTTCTCCCCAGAGCTTTTGAGGAAGCTTCTTCTCCTTTAGCATGCTTCTCACCATATCAAGCAAAGTGCGGTTTCTTCTTTCAGCAAGACCATTGTGTTGAGGAGTATAAGGAGCAGTAACCTCATGCTCAATTCCATTCTCCTCACAGAACTTCTGGAACTCTTTGGAGTTATACTCGCCTCCACCGTCAATTCTAAGAATCTTCAACTTCTGACCATCCTGATTCTCAACCTTCATTCTGAACTTCTTGAATTCATTAAACACCTCGTGTTTAAACTTAATAAGGGATACCCATGTCATTCTTGTGAATTCATCAACAAACAACACAAAGTATTTGTTCCCTCCAATCGATGCTACTAGAAATGGACCACACACATCAAAATGTACAACTCCCAAGGCATGTTTTGCTCTTGGAGAAGCTTCTGACGCAAATGGCAATCGTGGTTGTTTTCCTTTCATGCAAACTTTGCATGACTTTTCAGGCTTCTTAAATTGCAGGAATTCCATGTACCAACTTCTTTGATTCAGATGTTTTAAGCTTCTGAAATTCAAATGACCGAATCTTCTGTGCCATAGCTCACTCTCCTTCTCAGCACTTGTTGCACTAAGACATTCTGAGTCTGCAGTTCTGACATTCACCTTAAATGTTCTATTCCTTCCCTGTTCTGACTCCATAATCAACTTCTAATTGCAGTCATATAGCTTCAGAAGATTGTCCTTCATGGTAACTGAAAAACATTTCTCAATTAATTGTCCCACACTCATCAGATTGCTTCTGATGCCAGGTACATACCACACGTTCTGAATTAATGTTGTTTTCCCATTGTTCAGAATCACTCTGACATTTCCCATACCTTCTGCGTTAAGATATTTGTCATCAGCACATCTGATCTTTGTTCTCCTTTCAGAGTCAAAGTCAACCAGCCATTTCTTGTTTCCAGTAAGATGATTTGAACAGCCAGTGTCCATATACCACTAGTCTATCAGATCCATATCATCAGATTCAGAGGCCATCAATAGCACAGATTCGTCATCAGAACTTCTGGCTATATTTGCTTCTTCTGATTTTCTCTCCTTGTTTGACCAACAATCTCTAGCAAAGTGACCAAACTTCTTACAATAGTAACATTGGATTTTCTTCTTGTCATACTTCTCTTTTCCCTTCTGAGCATTCTTTTGTCTATCAGAGGTTGAGCTTTCTGACTTCTGACCACCATCAGATCTTTTCCTGGCTTCTAACTGCTTCTGATACCTCCTATCAGAAGTTACTTTCAGAGCATGCTGCTCTACTTCCTTTTCAGAAGTTCTCTCAGTCAAACGCAACTCTTGCGCTTCTAGACTGCTCTGCAGCTCTTCAATTCTCATGGTGCTCAGATCTTTGGAATGTTCTATTGCTACCACAATGTAATCAAATTGAGAGGTAAGGGATCTCAATACTTTCTCCATGATTGCTTCTTCAGAAAGAGTTTCTCCATACGCCTTCATCTCATTAGTGATCAAAATTATTCTGGAGATGTATTCAGAGACTTTCTCATTATTCTTCGTGTTGAGATTCTCATATTGCTTTCTCAAGGACTGAAGCTTCACCTTCTTCACTGATGCGTCACCACCATAACATCTCACCAATGTGTCCCACGCAGCCTTTGCTATCGTTGAATTTGCAATCTTCTCAAACACATTTACATCCACACATTGATGAATGAAGAACAATGCTTTCTGATCCTTCTTCCTTACTTCCTTCTGTGCGTTTTTCTGTTCATCCGTCGCATCTGCTGCTACCGGAACATAACCATCAGTGACAAGATCTAGAACATCTTGAGCACCGAACAGTACACGCATTTGGATCATCCAACGATTCCAGTTTTTACCGTCAAATACTGGAAGTTTGGTGTTCATGTTACCGTTTTCGTTCATCTTCTAGCTTGCACAGTACACTCAGATTTCTCACACAGTGTTTCCCAACCCACAGAATTAAAATTCTGATCAGATTTTGTTCAAGATTCAACACGAATCTAAGAAACAAAATCAAACACACAAGGCCTCACGTTCACTCGTGTTTCCCGTGTTTCCCAATGAATCTGAACCGGAGCTCTAGATACCAATTGTTGGTGCAAAGGTGAATAAATGATGAACAGAGGAAATATTCTATTAAAGAGAATGACGGCTACACGACTCTCTTAACATTACAATGATTGCAACCCTATTTATAAGCTAAAACTAGGGTTACTCGAATAAGATAAAATACTAAAATACCCTCTAACAAACTTAGGGGCTAAGTAATAGTATAACTAAATATGAATTACTTCTAATAGTATTGATGTAGTGCTAACAACATAATTTTAAAACTCAGACAGGTGATCGACCTGGACTCTTTTTATTGAACATTTTTATGTGTCGTATTGATGTAGTGCTAACAATATAATTTTAAAACTCAGACAGATGATCGATCTGGTCAACCTAACTATTTATATCTAACTACTTAAATTTTTTAATTAAGACGTGGTTTCCATCAACTTATTAAACCAACTCTAAGGATACCACTAATATATATTCTCTTTTCTAACTAGCATTTGAACAATGTCCATATGAAGTATAAAGTTAGAAAATCATCATAGCACTAGCAATAACATAAACTAAACGTGAAATACAAACACCACAGAAATGTTAAAAATATATATATGAAAGGGACTATGATAAGAAGAGAATGTCATTCACTCATTCTTTACTTTTAATTAAAAAGTTGAGAAGAGAAGCAAAGTACAACTAGCAGTTACTTTGAGAAGTAATATATTCTTTGCATATGGCTATATAGTTAGGGGGACCACAGAGAGCATTGACATGATTCTTGATAGGAGTTTCAAATAATGCTATACGCGTTTCTAGTTCTTCAATGAAAGACCTAATCTCATAAATGCATATAGCATGTATAGGTTTTCACAATACCACCTTATTTGTTTGATTCCAACTGAATTCAAGTATTGACTTTCACTTCCACATGCTTATATAGAAAGTTTATCTCAATTGGGAACTAAATTGAATTCAAAGAATTGAAAGTCTTTGTGGCTAGGGCATTTCTGCAATGAATTTAATCTTTCTTGTTTGGGTAAATCTCTATAAAATTTTGAAGAGAGATATTAACTAACAATGCATTGCTAGCATCCCTAATCCGACACATTAATTTGAAGCTACCATAATAGTGTTTATGTTTGGTTTAGTATCATGACACACACCTAAAATTCTTCTATTGGATTGTTATAGGTTTTCTATATTGAATATGTAGCACCGGCACTTCGAATTAAATACATATTAAAAATCATATACGTCTTTATGAATCGTCGGTAGAAACCGGCGTGTCCTAAGAAACTTCATATTTTTCTTACGGTTTTAGGAGGTTGAAGATTTTCTATAATTTTTATTTTAGCTTTATTTACTTCAATCCCCTTATCAGACACTATGTGTCCAAATACGATTCCTTGTCGGACCATGAAATGACATTTTTCCCAATTTAACACGAGATTTACTTTTACGCATCTTTCAAGTACCATTTCTAGGTTCGATAAGCATCCTTCAAAACTCTGTCCATAAACAGAAAAATCATCCATAAATACTTCCATGATGTCGTATATAAAGTCAGCGAAAATTGACATCATGCATCTTTGGAATGTTGCGGGAATGTTACATAATCCAAACAACATTTGTCGATAGGAAAATGTACCATAAGGACACGTGAAGGTTGTTTTTTCTTAGTCATCAGGATGAATAGGGATTTGGAAGAATCCTGAATAACCATCTAAATAGCAGAAATATGAATATTTAGCTAATCGTTCAAGCATTTGATTAATGAATGGTAAAGGAAAATGATCCTTGCGAGTAGCTTTGTTTATTTTTCTATAATCAATGCACATTCTACTTACGGTCACAACTCTTTGTGCTATAGATTCGCCTTTTTCATTCTTAACAATTATAACACCCCTCTTCTTTGGTACGACATGCACTGGGCTAACCCATTGACTGTCGGAGATCAGACATATAATTCCTGCTTCTAGCAGCTTTTGCACTTCTTTCTTGGCTACGTCGCTTAGAATGAGATTTATCCTTCTTTGATGTACTCTAGAGGTCTTACAATCTTCCTCTAGCATAATGCGATGCATACAAATAGAAGGACTTATTCCTTTCAGATCAGAAATGTTGTAGCCTAAAGCAGATGGGTATTTTCTTAGGACACACAATAATTTCTTAGTTTCTATTTGTCCTAAGTCTGTGTTAACTATTACTGGTCGTTCAAGCTAGGTGTCTAGGAATTCATACCTTAAATTTTTGGGTAGTGTTTTAAGTTCTAAAGTCGATTTCTTTGGGCAAGGCATATGATTAGGTGTTAGTGCTAGGCATTCGCTTAGACTGTCGTCATGGTATTCACCACGCCAATTATCATCTTCAAAAATTGGAGGTATTGGAATCTTTAGGATTTATGAATAAGAATTTTGTTCCATATCCATTTCTCTTATGAATTCGTCGATGACATCTAGCAGACAAGTTGTATCGTATATAGCTGGTGCTTGTAAGAATTATGTCAAAATAAATTCGACTTTTTCTTCACCCACTTCAAAAGTTAGCTTACCTTTCTTTACATCTATAATGGCTCCGGCTGTAGCTAAGAATGACCTCCCTAATATAATAGGAGTATTGGCATCCTCTTTTATGTCCATGATTATGAAATCAGTAGGGATATAGAATAGACCTATACGTATCAGAATGTTTTCTAGTATTCCTATCGGAAATTTAACAGAATGATCGACAAGTTGTACTGACATCTTAGTTGGTCTTAATTCTCCCATATCAAGCCTTTTGCATATGGTTAAGAGCATTAAGCTAATACTGACTCCTAAGTCACATAGAGCTTTGTCTATGACAATTTTTCCAATTACGCAAGGAATGGAAAAACTACCTGGATCTTTCAGCTTAGGAGGCATTTTATTTTGGAGTATTACGCTACACTCTGCAGTAAGCGTAAAGATTTCATTATCCTCGATCTTTTTCTTATTTGTTAAGACTTCTTTAAGAAACTTAGCATATGAAGGCATTTGAGTGATGACTTCTGTAAAAGGTATTGTGATATTCAATTGTTTCAAAAGTTCAACGAATTTCTCGAATTGCCCTACGTTTTTAGATTTAGCAAATCTTTGAGGATAAGGAATGAGAGGTTTTATAAGGTGGTGGAGGCACATATGGTTCTTCTTTTTCTTCGGCCTCTTGGTCACCACCTTCTTTCTCCTTTATGTTTTGGTCGATTTTCGTTTCAGTTTCCTTCTCAGTCACTTTTCCAAGATTTTGATACATGGTGGGATTCTCAAGTCTTGGGTCAGTTGGTTCGTCCAATTTCGTACCACTTCGTAGTATGATAGCATTTGCATGTCCTTTCGGATTAGGTTGCGACTGTCCAGGAAATGTGCCTGCAGGAGCAGCAGTAGGTGCTTGTTGTTGTGCCACTTGCGAAATTTGGGTTTCAAGCATTTTGTTGTGAGTGGCTAAAGGTCTACCTTGTTTGATAATTGTTTAATTTGCTCACTAGTGTGTATGTTTTGATTCAGGAAGTCTTTATTTGTTTGAGCCTGGGCGGCTACGAAGTTCTCCATCATCAATTCAAGGTTAGATTTACTAGGAGCGTTTTGAGCAGCTACGATAGGTTTGTGATATCCCGGTGGTACAACAGGTGTTTATCCAGGTGCATACAATGCATTATTATTTTTGTACGAAAACTTCAGATGGTTTTTCCACCTGGGTCATAGGTATTTGAGTAAGGGTTTCCTTGAGCATAATTTACTTGGTCTGTGGAAACTCCTGTTAAAAGTTGACATTCAGGGGCAGCATGCCTAGGAATTCCACATAACTCGCAGTTTGGAGCTACGGCAACCACAATGGCTGTAGGGGTTATAGTCAAACTTTCAATCTTTTACATGAGAGCATCTACCTTTGCATTGACTTGGTCAAGACTGCTTATCTCGTACATACCACTTTTCGTTGGAGGTTTCTCTACTGAGGCACTTTCACTTCCCCACTGATAGTGGTTTTGGGCCATACTTTCAATAAGTGCATAAGCCTCATTGTAGGGTTTATCCATTAGTGAGCCACCTGCAGTGGCGTCTATTGTCAATCTTGTGTTATACAAGAGACCATTGTAAAAAGTATGGATGATCAGCCATTCTTCTAGACCGTGATGTGGACAAATCCTCATCATGTCCTTGTATCTTTCCCATGCTTCGAAAAGAGATTCATTGTACTTCTGTTTGAATCCATTTATTTGGGCTCTTAGCATAGCTGTTTTGCTAGGTGGGAAATATCGTGCTAAGAATACTTTCTTCAACTCGTTCCACGTAGTGACAGATGCAGACGGTAGAGACTGGAACCAAGCTCTAGCTCTATCTCTTAATGAAAAAGGGAAAAGACGTAGTCTTATCACTTCGGGGCTGACACCATTTGCTTTCACTATGTCTGCATATTGCAAGAACACTGACAAATGTAAGTTCGGATCCTCCATAAGATTTCTTGAAAATTGGTTTTGTTGTACAGCAGACAACAACAAAGGTTTTAGCTCGAAGGTATTTGCCTCGATAGGAGGAGCAACAATACTGTTATATGGCTCATCCTGCAAAGGGATGACATAATACTTAAGGGGTCTATTCTGAGGTTCTTCAGCCATAGGTACTATAATTCTGGAAAGGGAATTTCAGATGGGGGAAGGTTATACTTAATTCGGAGTTCGTTAATTCGGCGTCTTAAACTAATAAAACACTCGATGTCATCAATCAGTTGCACAAGCTTCTCACCTTTAGAGCGAGTGTTTGGCATATAATGGACGATTAAAATGGGGAAATAGTTGCCTTAGTCTATACTACCCAACACTAAAGTTACGATATCGACTTAATTGGTCCCCGGCAACGACGCCAAAAACTTGATCGGCTATTTAGTATGCCTAAATGCTTCGCGACTGCAAGTGAATAGTCTGATCGTGTAGTTTTAAAAGATCATCGAACCCAAAAAATTAAATAAGTGCCGAATTAAAATTCTAATTAAAATAAGATATTTCTAAATATCGGTATATAATCTTTATCAATCATCGGGGCTTTGATAGTTCGTGAACGTTTAGTTTTTAAAAAGAAAGAATTATTATTCTGTAGAAAATACCCATTTAAAAGCCCTTATCTCACACTCTCATTCTCTTGACTTAGACTTTGCAGATAAAAACACTTTTTTGAAACAGATAAATCCTAAATAAACTCAAAGCGCTCTCGCTGTATTTAAGCCTAATGTTCTATTTCAGCTATCCGATTAAAACCTCAAACTCTCGCTCTATTGATTTTAAACTTTGTTACTTTCTCACTCTCGTGACAAAAGTTATTAATTTTAGGCAAAAGAAACAGAGACCAGAAAACTTTTATTTCATTTAAATTATACGTCACGTTTTACTTGACCCCCTCCGACCGGTTGCGATTACATACCAATACTACGGGTTTTAGCCAGACATGGCTTTCATATTTTCACTAAGTTCAATCCTAATACTAACCAGAAAGCAGAAGAAATGCATAAAATTAAAGCAGTAAAATTAAGGCAGATAAAATAAAAACCTGGCAATTAGCAGAACTTGGATTTGATTTCTTGAAGGCCGGCTTGTATTGTCGATACAATGTTTACAACCTTGATCGAATCAATCCCAAACTAATGGCATAATAATTTTCCTTACAAAGCCTTAAAATAATACAGAGGAAAGTAAAAGCAGAAAAATAGGCAAAACTACAAATTGAAACTAGAAAAATAAATGCGTGAAAAAGAAGGTCCCGTTCTTCACAAACTGCAACCTTTTTATACTGTTAGTAGGCTGGCCTTGAGGCTTCAAATTTGGAGAGATTTCAGGAGAATATGTTGTGGGAAGTTAAGATAAAGTGGGAGACTTCGTGCAAGAAATTTAGGAGAGGAAGTGGCAGGTGTCACTTCCCGTTCAAATAGGGGCGGGAGTTACCACTTTCCTAATATTTAGAAGTGGCACTCGCCACCCCTCTCTATGTGGAAACCGCCACCTTCCCCTCACTCTATTGGTGGCAGGTGCCACCTCTCCTTAGTGTGGCAGGCGCCACATTCAAGTGGCAAGTGCCACTTGGTATGTGGTGACCCCCACACCTTTTCTTTCCCTTCTCTTTCTTTCTTCTTCTTTTCTTTCTTTGATCTTTTTTTCCTCTTTGCTTTCCATTTACTTCATTTATTTCTCCTTTTATACTTTTTTTCCAAATTTATAGTAACCTACAAAATAGAAGAAAACAACAGCGTAATCGAAGATAAATCAAATAAAATAGTAAAAGAAACGGATAAAATTCATGCAAGTAAAGTAAAATATTCGATATAATTTCGCGCTATCAACTATAAAACCTATGAAGCATCCATGACCATCTTGGGACTCTACACTTATGTATCTTGTTTCCTTTAATTGTCATCTCTTTTGTGTTTAAATCTTTTTGATGTGACAAAAGGGGGAGAAATATAAAAGTATTTAAATATGAATTTATACCCCTTCACATTTAATGATGCCAACATTAATATTTCTATTAATTCTGTTCATTTGATTTTTCTATATTTTTGTTATTATGGTTATCTTTGCCCGGGTAAATAATTTTAACTCTTCTTGTATATAGAACTAAGGGGGAGCTTACAAACCTCAACCTTAGCCTATTAGACTCAGAATGAGCTTACAAACCTCATATTCTGATGTTGCTAAGAAAGTTAAAATTATAGCTTTCTTGAAAATGGTACTTAGGGTGGGTTCTCAGAACTTAACTTTGGATTATTAGACTCAGGGGGAGCACACAAACCTCACACCCTGATGTTACTTAGAAAACTAAATATATTTTAAGATTTCTTAGAAGTAAAACTTAGGGGGGCTTACAAAACTCAACCTTTGATATATCAGACTCAGAGAGAGCTTACAAACCTCATGCTCTAATGTTGTCTAAGAAAAATTAAAATAGCCCAAACATTGTCCTTTAAATACTTATGTTTGTCATCATCAAAAAGGGGGAGATTGTTAGGACAAGATTTGTTCATGACATATATCCTTAATTTTGATAACAACAAAAGTATTAAAAGAACAATGGTGTTATCTAAGGTGTGTTCAAGTATGCAGGTTCTTATACTTAAAAGATATATTCAAAATCTGATTTGAAGGCACACTTGAGTGAAGTTGAGTTACGTGTTTCTGATGATACAAAATTTGAAGAACACTTTCTAAGTGATGTTTGGCGTAGACTCTGAAGCTTAATGCCTCATAATCAGAAGAAGAAACACATTGTTTCTACACTTGATAATTGTATTGGCTTCTGGTGATTATTCAGAAGTTGTAGCGAAGCTAAAGCTATCCGTACTGCAGAAATCAAGTTGTAATGTCAAATCAACTTGTCACATAGAGTCTACAGATTGCAAGGCTCAAGAAGAGTTGACATTCTTTACGGATAACCATTCTCAATGGCTCTATAGTACATGATACTTCTGATGATGCTATAGTTAAACAAATTACACAATAGATCAAGATTTTCTGTGTATCTATCCTCAATGTCTCTTGTAGTATGGAGATAACAATTACATTTGATTAAGTTATCTCTTCCAATGGCTAGTTCTATGAAATCTTCTATATAAGTAGCTGAAGGTTCTACTTGAATCTTTAACAAGGAATAAGAAGAAGAAGAAGGAATTCCAAAGAGGATAAATGTGTTCAACGCCTCTATCTGAATGAAGAAATAACAAGACCAACAATGAGCAATACTATTGAATATGTAAATCTTCTGTTAATTGTTGTAAATTGTAAATATCCTTAAGGTTTCCTAAAAATTAAATATTCTGGAAATCTTGAGTGCTTAAGGTATTTGTTAAGGTTATTACCCTATACCTCTAATTCAGGATTAAGTACACCTTGTGCTTTTTTCTGCTGAACATGTTATTCAGCAGTTAAGATCAAAGTCTTATCCTGTGTGTTTGAGCATCAAAGTATCTAGTTGAAAAGCTTGAGCCAAGTAAGTATCTTGTTGTGTACTTGATCATTGAAATTCTTGATCTATTTTGATTAAGCAGTAAAGTATTGGATCTAGGATTTAAGCAAAGGAAGTCTTAGGCAGAAGATTTGAGCAGAGAAGTCTTAAACAAAAGGTGTGTCTGAGCAGGAAAGTCTTGGATCGAGGACCTGAGCAAAGGAAGTCTTAGTCAAAGTGTCTGAGCAGGAAAGTCTTGAACCAGGAGGGTTTAAGCAAGGGATGTCTTAGGATTTGAGGATCTAATCAGGAAGTCTCGATTAGGTGCTGATTGAGCAGGAAAGTCTTAGACTGTAGGCTTGAGTAGTGAAAATCTTACGCTTAAGTGCATAAGTAGTTGTAATCATGAGTTGCTTATAGTGGAAAATATCTTGCGAGGCAAAGGGACTGGAGTACTCTCAGTTGGGAGAGGAGCCATGATAAATCTGTTGTGTTTATTGTTCTTTTTACTCTACTTCTGATATATTGTTATGCTGCAGCTATGATCAGATTCTAAACTAATGTTTATAATCTAATCTCTGTTCAGAAGCAGAAATATTTTGGTGAACACCATTCAACCCCATTCTTATGTATTTTCCTCACCTTCAAACATGTCACCCTATTTATAGGCTTGAAAAAGGTAGGCTTGCTAAGCGCACCGCCCATCTTTACCTAGCACACTTACTTTCTTCCTTGCTAAGAAATGCTAATTGTCCTGCAACTTCACATGTGCTCACTTAACACACCCATGATCCTGGACTAGCGAACTATACTTGTAGGATGTGTATTTTCAAGGTCTTTGTAAGTTTCTTGGTGGTTTTTCATTCCTATTTACATGTTTTTAATTAATGTGTAGTTAAAAAGTTCAAACAAGTGTTTTATTATTTTTCATTGATAAATCAAGAGTTTTTCTATTTATTACTTGAAATATAAGTTAACAATTACCTACATATTTTAAATTATTTTGACACTTATCAACTCTACCCAACTTATCTTTTTGTTTATCCTCAAACAAAATTTATTCAAATGATTCAAATTTTTTGAAATGCATGTATCATAAAAGGTGGAATGACTAGAAAATTTGAAAAACATTTGTTTTATTACTTGATATTGTTTCTAATGCTAGTTCATAAATAATGAGCTTATGTTCCTCGGGGGATAGATGTTGGACCAAATGTCTAGGACAACTTGTCCAACTAGTTAAACCAGATTTAACACAATATGACAACAACACAAAAATAAGGTGAAAAACAATATAGAACATAAGATAATTGGTAACCCAGTTCGGTGAAAACAACACCTAGTTCTTGAGGGCATTCTATCCTCAATGTATTTCTATTTAGGTCTCCCCCTAATTATGAAAACCCCCTCTCACTTTCTCTCAATCACTAACCCCAAGTGATCAACATCAATAAACACTATGATGAATGTTTAATTACAACTCAACAACACGAACTATCTACTATGCCTTATGGTTTGAATTAAGCAATAACATGGTGTATAACTAACACAAGCAAAAGACTTAACAAAAATTCTAACTCAAAGATTTAATCATAACTCACACCCCTAAACATGAGGTGAGTGTCTTCTTATATAGCAATGTCATTCTGAGCTTTTTCTCCTTGGATTTTTGATCTGATCTCGCCTAGAATAATAGTTGATATTGTTAGATTTGATTTGTTCCATAAAAGTCTCCAACAAAAGATATGATTTATTTCAAATTCAAATTCAAATTTACATCTCCATTTAAATTGATTTGATCTTCATATTGATTTCAAACAAATCACAAAAACATTGCTAAACAATCTTTAACAAATCTGATTGAAACAATCAAAAAACAATGCACATAACACCTTCGATGATGGCCTGCTGATATGGGCCAGATGTGGCACACGTGCTAGGACATCTATTCCCACACGTGTCTTTCTTCATAAAATTAGTTGGGGTTAGATGTGTCATTCCAGCTAATACATCATGTCCAACATGTGTCCATACCATATTATTTTGCACAATGTAGACAATCCAAAATGGAACAACAAATAAAATCACAAATATCCACAAACCATATCATTTACATCTCGAACTCATTATGCATCATCTCGTAAAATTCCTTACATAAGAATTTGTCAGTAGCACCGAAAATGATATTATATACATAAATTTCAATTAACAATATGTCATGCTAAAATTTCATGATAATGAGAGTTTTGCCAAGTTTTCCTCTTTGAAAATTATTCTCAAATAAAAACTTGCTAAACCGATCATACCAAGCTCTAGGAGCCTGTTTTAGGATATACAAAGCCTTTTTCAATCTGTAGACACAAACAGGAAATGAGAAGTTTATGAAACCTAGACGTTAATTAACAAACACTTCTTCATGTATGTAACTATTCAAGAATGCACTATTTACATTCACTTAGAAGATTTTAAAATCCATGATGCATGAAAAAGATAGAAGCGTCCTTATGGCTTATAATTAAACTACAGGAGCATACGTCTAATCGAAATACATGGATTCCTATTTATTTTAACCTTTTTTAACATGTCTCTCATTATTTCTAAAAAATTATCCATTATCATCAAGCTTGTTTCAAAATACCCAACGGATCACATCACATGATTAGATGAAGCTTTGAGAAGAAGTTACCAAATGTTGTTTATCTCAAATTGATTTAACTCTTCTTACATAGCAAGAGATAAATGTTCTTTGATGAGGGATTCAATTTGGGAAATAACTCCCCATCAAACATAGGGGGTTTAGTGTTGATTCTGTCCATTTCTTCATATTTGTTGTTAATGTTAGATATTGAAGTATCAGCCATAGTAACAACCAAATATATATCAAAGTTTTTCTCACTGGATGTTTACTGTCATTGTGAAGTGGTAGCACACACAGAACCGGAGCTCTGATGTCAACTGAAGGTGAGAAAATACTTAGAATGGGGGTTGAATAAGTATGAAGATAAAAACTTAGAAATAAAAACTCAAGTATTTTTATCCTGGTTTGTTGAACTCAACTACTCCAGTCCACCCTTCCTAGAGTGATTTGCCTTTCTCAAACAAGGACTTAATCCACTATTTAATCAACTGATTACAATAATAAGCACTAAGAACAACTGTTCAAAGTCTTCTCAAGAACTACTGATCCTAACTGGATCTTCTTAAGGTTTTCTTACAATCAAATGTAATAACAAATACAAGTGTTAAAATGCTTCTAATAAAGCTTTATCACAACTTTGATTTTTCACTTAAGATTAAGAACAAAGAAATTAATTCTAGAAAGAATATATGAATTTGTATGAGAGCTTTGATATTGAATTCTTTTCAAGTAATGCGTCAACTGAAGAAGATGAGTGGAGACTTGCTTTTATAGGCACAGTGATCCAAGAGTATTTCACGTTGAGAAGTGTGTACCAAAAGGTCTGAGCCTTTTTGTCTTCACATCAAGTGACCTTTCCTAGAAGAAGAAAGCACAGAGAAATCCTTTTTGTCTGTGTTCTTGTGTCTAGCATAAATAAGGAAAGAGTCGTTTGGATATTCCAACGGACATAATCTTTGAATTCTTCTTCAATAATTTTCAACAAGAATCATCAGAGTCTAATTTGATCAGAGCCTTTTGATGTTGGTCAGAGTTTTGCTGAATCAGAGTCTTTGCAGCAAGTGTGCTTTTAGCGTGTATAAGTTCAAAGCAGAATTTTGAGTCAGATCCTCAGTACTGGCAGCTTTAGTACTCTCCGAATCTTCTGTAGTAATTATACTTGAAAACTCTTCATACAGAATTCTTCTTTGGTTCAGATGCTTCTGGCTTGCTTCAAATTCTTCTGGAGCTTCTGCTTCAGATCCTTCTGGAGACAACACTCAGGATCTTCTGATGGCAGCGTTCAGAATCTTCTAATGGGTGCATCTGACGCTTCAGAGTCTAGCATATTTCTTATGTTCAGATCTGATTTGCTTCTGGAGTGATATTTACTTTAATATCTGCAGCAAACATTCTTAAGCAAATTTTAGAGTATATAATTCTTAATTACAAAATTTCATAATAGTTATCATCAAAACATAGAGATATTATTAAGAACCAATCTGTGTTCTAACAATCTCCCCCTTTTTGATGATGACAAAAACATCAGAAATTTTGTTTAATTTAAAATAGAATAATTATAACTCCCCCTGAGATGATGAATCTCCCCCTGAATTAAATATTAATAAGGAATAGAAACTTCCCTTTTTATCTTGAGTATTTTTCACAGTTAGAGCTTGATTGTTCTAAACATTTGAGAGTCAGAGTTTCTTGCATATTTCAGAGTCAGAGTCTGATAAGTTGAATATGATCTGGGAGTCTCAGAGTTTCTTTTATAGAGTATACTTATCAAATGTTCTGAAACACTCAGATTTTATGTTAGATAAAATTGATATGTCTGAAGTTTCATTCTGGTAAAGTTTAATTAAACAGTTCAGATCTATTTTCTCCCCCTTTTTGACATAAGCAAAAAGTAAGAACTTTGAAAAGACAAAGAAAAGGAAACAATAAACGAGATAAATCATGTGGAGAAAACTTTAAAACATTCATTCATTCATTCATTCAGAGAAAAAGTACACAGATCAGAAAATATTCAAGTACATGTGCAAACATTAGATGCAAACATCAGAAGAAAAAAAATAAACTAAGATTGTTTTGACAAAAGCATCTTCAACAGATTCGTGATCTCAGAAGAAGACTGTTCTTGTTTTAACATCCACTTAGCCATGGTTTCATTCTTTTGATCTTGTTTGGACATCCACTGAGCCATGTGTTGCACCCTAAAATTTGCTCAACCTTATTCCTTGGATTTATGTTTCATCATCATTAGCATTTGCATATAGAGTCATGTACATAGACTAACCATCTGCATAGCATAAGCATAGCAAGTCAGTCAACAGGGGACCAATCATTATTCTCATCTCTAGAGGCCTATCAAGAGGTTATTATCCCAATTCAATCTCATTCAAGTCATCAGGAAAGAATTTGAAAGCAAAGAGTTCAGCAGATCAAGCCTTGGGATCATCTCCTAGCTGAGGGTATCTGAGGATCAACAAGAGGGTTATGAGCTGTGAAATGAAAGCATGGAGAGCATCTAGACATTTTGAGAGACTTATAAAGTCATTTGGAGAAGAAAGCAAGTCATTGAGGAAAGCACAAGAGCTATAGTGGAAGACAGTCAACTAGGGTTTCATCTGGGTCAACCCTAGGTCAACCCTAGGTCAGTTGACTGACTTAAGAGGGCATTCAAGGCTATTGGAGAGATGTGGGGATCAATATTGAACATATGAAGAAGGATATGGAGATATGACAAGGAGAATTCAAGAGAAATCAAGGAGAAGAGGAGTTACTAAATTAGGGTTTCTCTGTAAAATCCCCTAGTTTAGGTCAAATTTCCAAGCAAGATAAGTCAAAATGCTAGCTTCAAATGGCTTCTTGGCCAACATGAAACTTGTAGAGGATCTCAAGACCTTTAATTTGAGTGGTGGAAGACCTCAAGGAGATTTATAGAACTCAAGTTATGGTCCTTACAAGTTACAGGTCATTTGGGGTGTCTGAATTTTTGTCTGTGAAAGTGACTTGACTTCCAAGCTAGTTTTGCCCCTCAAGGAGATTTCAAATGAATTCTTGGTCAACATAAGAATTGTTCCTCATTGTCTTAGCTTTCTAGAATGGTATGGCATGCCTTCATATGATGTGGAGAACTCAACTTATGGTCTTGACAAGCAAAGGGTATTTTGGGCATTTGTGAATTACAGGTCATTTTAACCTATACCCAAAACTCATACAAGGAGGCCTCAAATGAAAAAACTTACAACATCAAACTTGCTCCAAATGGGATTTTAAGTCTAGAAAGAAGGTCACAAGTTATTGGAGAAGCTCATAGCATGGAGTTGCATGATAGGTCAAAATATGAACTAAAAAGGCTTATAAAGTGAATAATTTCAAGTTGGAAAATGGTTTGGGAGATTTACAAGTCCAAATGGAGACTTCCAATATATGATTTTGAATGGAAAAACAATTCTAAGAACAATGGTTCACACACTTTTTTGAGTTTAGAAGGAAAAAATGAAGTTATCCATGGTTGCTTACCTTTTAAGAAACATAACCAAAATGAACCAAAGTTGGAAAGCAAGGGAATGTGCAAGATGGATCTAGAATGTTCATTTGGGGCCTATATATTCATGAAATGTGCATTGATCAAGGGTTGGCCTCATTTGCACCAAGATTTTCACAAATTTCTCTCATACTTTTTTCATAGAAGTTTCATTCCAAATCTCTCAAATTCTTCATCAATCTTCATCATAATCAATTCAATTTCACTCCATCATCATCATAGATCATAATTGAAGCAAGTTTCTGGTAGTTATCATCCATTTTCGAGTGCTTTTCTCAAGATCATCAAAATTACAAGTTCAAGTGGATTGCATGATTCAAGCAAGGAACCTCCAAGTTTGTGCATACAGAATCAAGTTCCTCAAGGATTGATCAAGATTCAACACTTCAAAGCCTCAGATCTTCCATCTCCATAGCTGTTTGCAAGATTTTGCATAAGGTAAGTTTTCATTCAAACTGCTTGATCCAGTTAGTTAGGCATGATTTTGTTAGTGTAGAATTGATCTAGGTGGTTAGGAGATTAAGTTAGATGAATTTGGAGAGATTTGGTGATGGTTAGTGACAGGTGCCATAAACTGTTGGTGTTCGAATCTCTTGGAGGAATGTGTTATAATTGCAACTTGATAGCATAGGTTAACCTCCATTAGTTGTAGTTCAGTTTAGGTTAAGTTTGATTGAGAATGGTGATGTTGCATATCAGTGTCCTTCCATGGAAATCAGAGATTGATGCTATCGGATTGAGAGATTTATTGAGTTTCAGATTGATGTGAGATCATAGGATTGTAGAGTGAAAGATTTTGAGCAGATTTCATGTTTATGGCGTGAGGATTCGTTGCGTGTGGAGTGAGAACAGAGAGGAGGAAGTTATGCGTGCATGGATGTTCATGGTGAAAGGAAACCCTAGTTTCAGATCCAAGTGGGGAAGACATAATCTGGTCCGTCCAATGCGTGTGAAGACTCTTGACTTGGGGAGAGATCTAATGGCTGTTATTTAATTCTGTTTTGGAGGGAGTTGACTGGGTGCCAAACGCACCGTTTCATTAATTGAAACGGGTGGGCCTCAGCTTGTGATGCTATCCACACCCCCAATGTGAGCCCAATTCCAAATTTCAACGTGGTTTGGTTTCTATTTTCACCCCTGCTGATCTTCTTTGATTTCAATAACTCTGAAGTGATTCTGGGCCTGAATTGATTTGCTATGCGCACCCTACCCTGTCTGGCCCATCCAATAATGAACTGAGCGCGCCTACTGAATGCACCCCCTCTGGCTCATTTAATTCATTTTTATTTTTTCTTATTTCATTTTAATTTTTCACCAATTTCATTAAATCATAATAAATTCATAAAAAATGCTTTTTAATTCATTCTTTTTACCATGTTTTCATTAAAATGTCTAGAATATTATAGGAAAATAAATTTTCATTTTTAGTTTTATTTCATATTTTTTTCATATTTTCTAAATAAATAGCATATTAAATAGATTCATTTCATGCATTATTTTTTGTGATTTTTGTTCTCTCACATGCTTTGATATTTTTTGATCATTCTTTTCATATTGTTTAGATGAGATGTTAAGCTTGTAGGAATATTTTAGTTCCCTTTTTTAGGAGTTAATTTTAGGTGATTAATAAATGCTTGAATATCATGAACAAAACTAGGGTTTTAGGTGACAACTTAGGAGTTTGATTCTTTCCCTTAGGACTTAGGGTTTGAATAGATTAGTTATGGGACTATAGGGGCTATGGGTAGTTATTAGATCCCTTAGAGAACAGTTAGGATTCCCCTACTGCTATTATTACTGTCTGTATATCTGTTGTTTGGTGTGGTGTGCCCTCTGGGGTTTATTGATTGTTTGTGTGGATATTGGGTTTGTCTGGGGCCCTGGGGAAGCTGAAGATTTGTGGAGATGAAGCTATTGGAGATTCAAAGATTGAAGATCAACTGTCAGAGTTGAGGAGGAGTTTTCTTGATGGCAGATGCTGAGGAGACTAGAGTTTAGGATCTAGGCAGAGCTCTAGATTAGAATGATTGTTTCTCAAACATGGATTGCCTTGTCTGCATCCATTCTTCTCTGTGATTCAGAGTCTCTCTAAGACACTCACCCCCTTCCTTTGGAAGGCTTGGTGATGGTGTCTATGAGATAGAACTCTTGAGAGAAAATGTCTCTTGTGTTAGAAGCAGTCTGTTCACCACCTTTGGTAGTCAGCTGATTGCTTAACACTCAATTCACTCTTGTGACTAATCCCTCATCCTGGAGGTTTGAGCTTGAAGAAAAGCCATTGCAGATGGAAGACTGATGATCAAAGCCCTTGCCTGAAGGTCATGAAGATAGAGATTGATGCTTGTTAAAGCTTGTGAATGATTGGAGATTGCTTGAAGCCAGTTGTTGATTTAGAGCTGCTGATGCTGTTCTTGCTGTATTTCATTTGTTGATGTATTGATTGGTTTTCTGAACTGTATTGTTTGCTGTTTACCCTGCTGGGTTGAAAGTGAAGCCTGTTCACTTTCGCCTATTGTTTTCTAGGTTCGAGGTTGAGTGGGGCTCCCTTGCCTCGCTTGTACTGTTGCATCCATGCATTTTACTGTTTTACTGCTTTATTATCTCTGATATTGTTTCTGTTTCTGCCTATCCCGTAGGATCTCTGTTTCTCTCTGTGCAAGAGAGGAGCATGATAGACACTAGGTCTCAACCCATGCATGATAACATTAGGATAGCTTGTTTCCCTTCGCAACCGTAGGTTAGAGTTCTGTCTCTTTCTTTCTCAAAACAAACAGAAAAACACATAAAGAGTTCAAACGCAATAAAAGACACTTCTTCCGTAAAAGAATGTGAACTCATCAAAACGTCATTTTTGTCCTCTTGGACTGTTAATCAGAAAAACCTTTTTCAGAAGGAATAAAATCAACCAAGACAGACTTGTGTCGTACGTGGCCCGAACTACGTTTGCTCTGATCTTTCATGCTGTATGAAAGTACGTAGGCATAGGATGCGATATCCTAGCGAGCAACCTTCCCCTCCTTTCCAGTAGGTAGGCGAACTACGTTGACTCTGATTTCTCGTTCCAGGCGGGAATACGTAGGCATAAAGTGCGATACTTTGCCGAGTCATTTCATTTTTATTTTCGTTTTATTTTCTTCTTAACCCTTGACCTATAGTTTAGATAGAATAACAATCCATACCCGAAAACAAGCGTGGATCCCGTCGAGTACGACGGACGTGAGGGGTGCTAATACCTTCCCCTTGCGTAACCGACTCCCGAACCCAGGTTTTGGTTGCGATGACCATACCTTTCCCGTATTGTGCGAGGTTTACTCTGAGCGTTTCCTTTCCCTCCCGTGGGATAAATAACGCACGGTGGCGACTCTTCTGTTCAGCCGGCGCCGATTTTCGCAGTAGCGACAGCTGGCGACTCTGCTGGGGACCCAACGTCCCCTGGCTGCTAAGGACTGCGATGGTCCTTATGCATTTGGGATCCAACGTCCCTTGAGAGAGTCAATCCTAACGCTTGTTTTCCCGTCGAGGATTTTGTATGAAGTTATTGTATATTTCTAACCCTGTATTTTCCAGCTTTATATATATTGTTTATTATTGCTGTATCTGGGGTGTGACGGGTGTTCTGATATTGAGAGGTAAGCCGGACCTGGGCTTGAGTGCACCTAGAATTAGAGTAGAAATTAGTGGGCGCCCGCTTGCTTTGCTTGCTTTGGTGTCCCATGAAATCTACACTCAGACGAGGTTCCTCTGGTTGGCCTCCTGCCCCTTCCTTTGGTTGGCGTGGGTTGCTGGTTAGTTGGATTGTCGACTCTGGGGACCGATCATTTGGAAGTTGGCTGAGTGAGGCCTCTTCAGGATTTGATGATGCCACTCCTTCTGGGAATCGTATCATCAACCCTGAAAGTCTGTGACGCCGACGACCGCATAGGATGCCGTACCTTGTGCCAGTTATAGGGCCACCCACCTGTGAGGGGATTCAGGGGTATGCAGGTAACTAGACCTCCAGACTACCGGTTATTTCTTGATCAGAGATCTTGGTTATTTATGGAGATTTATTCTGAGGTCTGTCAGAGACCATGTGGAGATTTATTCTGAGGTCTGTCAGAGACCATTTGGAGATGTATTCTGAGGTCTGTCAGAGACCATGTGGAGATTTATTCTGAGGTCTGTCAGAGACCATTTGGAGATGTATTCTGAGGTCTGTCAGAGACCATTTGAGAGGTGTTTTGAGGTCTGTCAGAGACCAATTATGGATGTGATTTGAGGTCTATCAGAGACCAGGTGGAGTTATGGTTTGAGGTCTGTCAGAGACCAGTGTTGGAGTTCTATTTTAGGTCTATCTGAGACCAGGGTTGATGACTTCTGGATGGTCTATCTGAGACCTTTCTTGATTGGGTTTAGGCTATTCAGCTGCAGCTTTGGTCCCTGTTGAATGTTACTTGCATTGCATCCCTGCATATACATTATCATTTGCATTTCACTAACGTGTGTCTGTGCTGCAGGTGCATTTGCATTTCCCTAGTTCTAGTGCCCAGACTTCTGAGTGTTTGATCATGACTAGCCTACGGAGAACAGTTGCTTACAAATTGCCTACGCCTGATATTGTTCCTCTACTGGGGTTGATCTCTCTTGCTGATGAGGGTGTTCGTAGGAGTTTCCGGATGAGCTATGGTAGATTATTGAGATTGGTGTGCAAACCTACAGAGGTAGAGTTAGATGGGCTGTATGCTTTGATGCAATTCTACGACCCTGCTTTGAGGTGTTTCACGTTCTCTGACTTTATTATGGGACCAACTCTGGAGGAATACGCTGAGTATGTTGAGCTGCCTGTGCAGAACCAGGTTCCGTTCATCCATTATGATGCCAAACCCAAGCCGGAGGAATTGGCAAAAGCCTTGCATGTTGATGCTTCTGAACTTGTGACTACTGTTTCCCGTGGAGTTCCAGGCTTCTCATTTCAGTTCTTAGTTGGTAAAGCCCAAGAGTATGCTAAGAATGGGTGCTGGGTTGCTTTCAATGCTGTGTTGGCCTTGTGCATTTATGGCATAGTACTATTCCCCAATATACCGGATTTTGTGGACTTCGATGCTTTCTACTTGTTCGCCGCTGGTAATCCTGTACCTACCTTACTCGGAGATCTCTACCACTCGCTGCATTACAAGAATGAGAAGGGAAGAGGGAAGAATGTTCATCTGTGTGTGCCCTTGTTGAGTATGTGGTTTGAGAGTCACCTTCCTAAGAGAGGATCTGCTGCAAAGACTACAGTTCCAGTTGGTTGGCCGGAGCGTTTGATGAGGTTATCGTCGGAAGATATGGAGTGGTTTGATAGAGACCTGTTGGGATCGGAGCTCATCTTCAGTTGTTCTGGTTACCCTAATGTGCCATTGATAGGAAGAAAAGGGTGTATCAATTACAACCCTTCTCTATTCATTCGCCAGTTCGGATATGCGCTGAAGAATCCACCTCAAGAGGAAGGAGTACAGGAATCTCTGTACTTCACCGGTGACGTGAAGGGGGAGTTATTAGCCAAGTTGCGACATGCTTGGACGCGTATTAACCGCAAAGGGAAGCCGTTGTTAGGAAAGAATGACTGTCAGGCCTATGCACCTTATAGAGCTTGGATTCAGGAAAGGGCTAGTCAGTTGAAGATGCCATTTCCAGAGGCACCAATTCTTGTTCCTATTCCGGTAGAAGAGCCGACTACTGTTTCTAGAGAAGCATATGAACAGGTTGTGAGGGAGAAAGAAGCCTTGATGAAGATTAATGAAGGGTTAGAGCAAGAGCTAGCCCAGGCACGCAGTGAGAAGAACAAGGCCGTATATGCTTTCCAACAACAGATTGAGCTGGTAAACAGGTTAGGAGCTGAGTTGACCGAGGAAAAGAAGAAGCGTGAACGTCTGGGGCAAGAGTTCAGAAGCTCCCATGACATGCTGGAAGCCAAAAAGAAAGCGCTTGACGCAGCACACCGAGAGATATCTTCTGGCAATAAGACTTGGAATGCTACACTCACCAACAACAAGCAGAGGGAAGATAAGCTAAAGCAGCAAATTTCCGACCTCGAGGAGAAGTTGAAGTCTAGCATCAAGAAGTGTGAGGAGGAAGTGATGAACCGGTATAGTGTCCAGCATGCACTGAACAAGGCAATCAAATCCAGAGATGAAGCAGTGTCCCAGAAGCGAAAGTTAGAAGATTGCTTCGGAGAAGCAGCATGGGAAGAAACTGCTGAAGACGTACGCCGTGTCCTTAAGAAGAGAAACCAGCTTGTTGAAGGGCTGCTCGATCGACCAAGCCATCCGGAGACCAAGAAGTTGATAGAGGAGTACCAGACTTTTGGGAGGATCTGATCATTCCATTATTTGTACGCTTTATTTGCATAGTGCTGACCATCACCAGGATTGTTGGTTGAGGTCATGCCATCTTTGTACTCTCAGTGATATTGTACCCTGGGCTTATTGATTCTCTCTGTTATATATGAGGCTTTCTATGATTCAGCTCCGATATTCCTATTGTCAACACTGTCACTGCACCGGCACCTTCGCACTAGAACTGGGGGGAATGAACTTCCCTAATGCACAGACACATTGCATTGCATTCATATTCATATTGCATAACAGGTAATCTTTGAATGGTGTCTTATCTCCTGCTTTGATTAAGGTACTTAACAGGATTCCAGATCAACATCCGCACCGCTATTCTACACGATCCAACTGTCGGAAAGTCATGGACCAGATTCAGAATGAGATGCAGGATGTACGCGAAAAGCTCGCCCTCTTCATGCAGACCATGGAGGCTATAGCAAAAGGGCAAGAGAATTTGCAGGCCATGGTCCAGCCTCTGTTGGCTCGCAACGCTGGTCATGGTAACGAAGATCATCAGTCTGTCCGGGTTGATACTGCTCATGGAGACGGCACTCCAACGCCAGTGGCTCCGCCTGTCGTCAATGTGAATGCTGCTAACGTCAACAACGCTACCGCTGCTGTGAATGGTAACGTCGGAGTTGGAAATGAAACTGCTGTCCATAACGCTGGGCTGGGTGATGTCAATGTGGGAGATAATCTCGGAGGCAATGGCTTTGTCAACGCTGGGTTCGGATTCAACGATCAGGGATTCGACAACACTGGCAAGTATGGCTTTAATGCTCAAGGCTTTGGGCAAGATGGTTATGGTATGGTCAATCAGGGCTACGGAGGTTTCGGAAACGGAAACGGTGCTGGTTTTATGGCTGGTGGTCCTGCTGGAGGTGTTCAAGGGTATGGCAACAGAGGTCGAGTTCCGGGGATGAATCAGGTCAGAGCTGGACGGAATAATGCATATGATGGATACGGGGCTGGAAACGGTATGTGGCAAGAGGATCAACAGGAGGACGCCTTCTCTGGAGGGGGTTTTGACGGGCCGATGGATGATTCTCAAAAGATTAGAATGCTGGAAGAGCAAATGAAGGGAGTCCTAAACCAGAGTGCTGTGGGTCTGGACATGGCAACAATGGGCTTGGTACCTGGGCTGAGGGTGCCAATCAAGTTCAAAGCGCCTGCGTTCGATAAGTACAAAGGAGATACATGTCCGAAGGTTCATGTACGAGCTTATTACAGAAAGATGTCTGCATACTCCACTGACGAAAGAATGCTCATGCATTTCTTTCAGGATAGCCTATCGGGTCCTTCCTTAGAGTGGTACATGGGGTTGGAGCCCACTGATATCAAAACTTGGAAGCAATTAGCAGAGGCGTTCGTAGCCCATTACAAATATAACAGTGACCTGGCACCCAATCGGGTCCAGTTGGCCGGGCTTTCGCAGAAGAAGGGGGAGAGTTTTAAAGAATACGCGCAAAGGTGGCGCGATATGGCTGCCAGGGTCCGTCCTCCTGTGGAAGATAAAGAAATGAACGATATGTTTGTCGGCACATTCACCGGGCTGTTTCATGATATGCTGTTTCATACGTCTCTGGCTAGTTTTTCAGATCTGATTTTAATGGGTGAAAAGATTGAGCGGAACATTAAGCAAGGAAAGTTCCAAGTCGATGAGTCGGCTGCATCTGGCAGTAATAGGAAAGCTTATGGTGGGCGCCGTCAGGGCGAAGCTAGCGCAGTATTTGGAGGCCGAGGCCGAGGCCGAGGCAGGGGAAGAAATCCATATCGTCAGCAGCAGCAAGTGTCGAGTGTCACCATCCCGTATCAACAGCAGCCAATCCAGCAACAACAACAGGTTCAGCAGCAACCAATGCCACAGCAGCAGCAGCCTCAGCAGGGGGCACAACAAGCTCAGAGAAGATTCCAGGGTGGTAAGCCGAGAAGGGTGTTCGAGAAGCCTCCCTCTAACTATGCTGATTTATTGCAGACCTTGTTGGGATTGAATCTGGTAGAAAAAAGAACCTTGGCACCGATAACGGGAACTCCCCCGTTCGGCTATGATGCAAATAGGCACTGCGAGTTTCATTCTGGGGCCCCGGACCATGATATAGAAGGTTGTCATGCTTTTAAGCACGTTGTGCAGGATCTCTTGGACAACAAGTCTATCAACTTCGGAACGACCGGTGCGAATATAGTCCAGAAACCCATGCCTAATCATGGGGCGAATGCCGTGCTGACTGAGGAAGGTCTGAATCTGATTATGAATGTTGAGGACTTAAAGACGCCGTTGAGCGAGATCAAAAGCCGACTGTTGCAAGGAGGTGTTTACCCGGGTTGTAATGAGTACTGCTTAGATTGTTGGGCCCTGTCTGGGGGGTGTGAGGATTTGAAGAAAGGCATCCAGGCCTTAATTGATGAAGGTGTATTGCAGTTTGATAGAACAGCAACTGATGAGCCGGCAGGGGCAGTAGTGGATAATCGGAGTGATGTTGCCACAGTGACAATTCCTAGGAAGACGATCACTATTTCAGCACCAGCTCAGCGGCCACCGATTACTATAACTAAAGCCGGGCCAATCCCGTATGAGAGCACGAAAGCGGTCCCATGGTCATATGGGCTAGAGGTGTATTGTGACGGGATTAAAATCGATGTCAACAAGCAGTCAGCGGAGGTTGTGGATAATGTTGTGGGCTCAGGAGGCATGACGAGAAGCGGCAGGATCTTTATATCTCCTGAAGTAGAGGCCGAAAGGCTAGCGAAAGGAAAAGGGAAAGCGGTGGAAAATGTTCCGGTTCAAGCAAATGAAAAAGAAGCAGCATCTAAGGATGTCGAAGAATTCATGCGCTTAATTCGGAAGAGCGACTATAAAATCGTGGAGCATCTGCAGCAAACGCCATCCAAAATATCTATTCTGTCATTGCTGTTATGTTCGGAGGCTCACCGAAACGCTTTGCTGAAAGTCCTGGACACTTCTTTTGTACCCCAGGATGTCTCCGTGAACCAGCTAGAAGGAGTATTGGCACATGTAAATGCAGGCCACAGTCTGGGCTTTACTGATTTCGACTTGACTCCGAAAGGAAGGGATCATAATATGGCATTACATGTATCTGTTGAGTGCAGAGGGTCGACAATGTCGCACGTATTGGTTGACACCGGGTCGTCTTTGAATGTGCTGCCTAAGAAGGCTATGATGAAGCTGGATGTTCGAGGGATTTTGTGTACACCAAGTGATTTGGTGGTCAGAGCGTTTGACGGCACGCGGAGAACAGTCTTCGGATCAATTACCTTGCCTCTGCAAGTGGGGCCGGAGGCGTTTGCAACGGAGTTTTATATCATGGATATACAGCCTGCGTACAGCTGCTTGCTGGGAAGACCTTGGATTCACGGGGCAGGGGCAGTTACGTCAACCCTGCATCAGAAGTTAAAGTATATGGTCGGAGACAGTGTAGTCACCGTGTGCGGAGAAGAAGACATCCTGGTCAGTCATTTATCTTCGTTTAAATATGTGGAAGTCGACGGGGAGATCCACGAGACGCCATGCCAGGTATTCGAAGGTTTGCGCATTAAGGACAAGAGTCCCGGGCCAAGCAAAGTGCCAGAGATAGCTGTTTCTTCGTATAAAGAGGCTCAAGCGCTAGTGAAGGCAGGAGAAGCCACGGGCTGGGGCAAAGTATTGGACATTCCAGTGAAAATGGACCGGTTCGGACTGGGGTACCGACCGTCGTCATCAACTCCTTCCGTGGGGGCCCCTCATTTCAGAAAGTCAATCACCATCTCTGCCAGTGGAGTATGCCATGAATCTGTCAATGCTGCTTCAGAATCCGATGAAGGGGACAGTGACTGTGATATGGATGCCTGGATTCAGCCAAGCACGCCAGGACAAGGACTATGCAACTGGTCCATTCAGGAGCTTGTTCCTGTGACTTTTAAACAGTAATGCTTTGCTTTATTAATTGTTGAATAATCTGATGTCTTGCCCGGGGCATCAGGATTTGCTTAGGGCTGTGTTGTTATAAACATTGCTTCGTTAATCATTAAATAAATGGCGTTTTTTTCATGTGTAAATACTGTAATCCCTGTCTTTCTTGTTTTATTTTTCAATAAAATGGCAACATGGTTATCCGCTTTATACGCATTTTGAAGCACTTAACCCTTTCTTTTGCAGGATAACATTTTCAGATGACATCCTTGAACCACCTATGACTCGTCCCGACTTCGAGCACCCGGTATTCCAGACCGAAGAAGAGGTTGTCGAAGATAGCGACGTTCCTGAAGAACTGTCTTGGTTGGTGAAGCAAGAGGAAAGAGCCATTCTGCCTCACGACGAGGTTATCGAGATTATCAATTTGGGGTCGGAAGGGGTTGAGAAGAATATTCGTATTGGAGCCGCATTGCAGAGTGATATCAAGCGAAAACTGGTTGAAATGCTCCGAGAGTATAATGATGTATTCGCTTGGTCGTATCAAGATATGCCAGGGCTCGATACAGATATGGTTGTGCATCGTCTGCCACTGAAAGAAGACTGCCCGCCTGTCAAACAAAAACTTCGCAGAACTCGACCAGATATGGCAATGAAGATCAAAGAGGAGGTTCAGAAACAGTGGGACGCTGGTTTCCTGGCTGTGACGAAGTATCCCTCATGGGTTGCCAACATCGTACCAGTGCCAAAGAAAGATGGCAAGGTTCGAATGTGCGTGGATTATAGAGATCTGAATAAAGCAAGCCCAAAAGACGATTTTCCACTTCCTCACATCGACGTGTTAGTTGATAATACTGCTCAGTACTCTGTATTCTCCTTCATGGATGGCTTTTCAGGCTATAATCAAATTAAAATGGCGCCAGAGGATATGGAGAAGACTACTTTCATAACGCCTTGGGGAACATTTTGTTACAAAGTGATGCCCTTTGGTTTGAAAAATGCTGGGGCAACATATCAGCGTGCGATGACGACTCTCTTTCATGACATGATGCATAAAGAGATCGAAGTTTATGTTGACGATATGATTGCTAAATCCCAGACAGAGGAAGAGCATCTGGTGAATCTGTTGAAGTTGTTTAAAAGGCTTAGGAAGTTCAGGCTGAGGCTGAACCCTAACAAATGCACCTTCGGGGTGAGATCGGGTAAACTGCTGGGGTTTATCGTAAGCGAAAGAGGAATAGAGGTCGATCCTGCTAAAATAAGAGCGATTCAAGAAATGCCGACGCCTAAAACAGAAAAAGAGGTGCGCGGGTTTTTAGGGAGGTTGAACTACATTGCCCGGTTCATATCTCACCTAACGGCCACGTGTGAACCATTATTCAAGCTGCTAAAGAAAGATCAAGCTGTAACGTGGAACGATAATTGTCAAAAGGCGTTCGACAAAATAAAGAAGTATCTGCAGGAGCCTCCTATTTTGATACCTCCAGTGGCAGGGAGACCCTTGATAATGTATTTGACGGTTCTTGAGGGAAGCATGGGTTGTGTTCTCGGTCAGCACGACGAGACGGGGAGAAAAGAGCATGCAATCTACTATTTGAGTAAGAAATTTACAGACTGTGAATCTCGATACTCAATGCTGGAGAAAACTTGTTGCGCGCTAGCCTGGGCCGCCAAGCGTCTGAGGCAGTACATGCTGAATCATACAACCATGCTCATCTCGAAGATGGATCCAATCAAATATATATTCGAAAAGCAGGCGTTGTCAGGTAGGATTGCCCGGTGGCAGATGATCTTGACTGAATACGATATTCAATACGTCTCGCAAAAGGCGATAAAGGGGAGTGTGTTGTCTGAGTATCTGGCGGAGCAGCCTATTGAAGAGTATCAATCAATGAGATTTGACTTTCCTGACGAGGATATCATGTATCTCAAGATGAAGGATTGTGAAGAGCCGTTACCAGACGAAGGACCAGAGCCGGGGTCCAAATGGCAGATGATATTTGATGGAGCTGTGAATGCTTACGGTAGCGGAATCGGGGCAATTATCACTACGCCGCACGGGTCGCACATCCCGTTTACGGCCCGATTAACCTTTGCTGTTACCAACAATGAGGCCGAATACGAAGCTTGTATAATGGGGCTTGAAGAAGCCATTGATTTGCGAATCAAACATTTAGACGTATACGGAGACTCAGCTCTGGTAGTGAATCAGATCAAAGGGGAATGGGAGACACGGCAGCCTAATTTGATACATTACATGAATTATGCGAGGAGATTGTTGCCTTTCTTCGACAAAGTTGAATTGCATCATGTGCCACGGGCAGAAAATCAGATGGCTGACGCCCTTGCCACTTTGTCTTCCATGTACAAGGTCAACTTCTGGAACGAAGCTCCCCAGATCACTATCTCTCGGTTGGACAGGCCGGCTTATGTATTTGCCATTGATGAAGCATCCGATGGTAAACCGTGGTATTTTGATATCCTTAATTTCCTGAAGAATAAAGAGTATCCGGCTGGGGCATCCAGTCAAGATCAGAAGACTCTCAGGAGATTAGCGGGTAATTTCTACTTGAACCCGGATGGCGTCTTGTACAGAAGAAACCACGACTTGGTGTTGTTGCGTTGTGTGGACGAGAAGGAGGCAAAGCTTCTCATGGAGGAAATTCACGAAGGTGCCTTTGGTACGCATGCTGGCGGGCATGCTATGACGAGAAAACTGCTGCGGGCAGGATACTTTTGGCTGACGATGGAAACTGATTGTTTCAAATTTGCAAGAAAGTGCCACAAGTGCCAAATTTATGCTGACAAAATACATGTGCCTCCGAGTCCTCTAAATGTGATGTCATCTCCATGGCCATTCTCGATGTGGGGAATCGATATGATCGGAAAGATTGAGCCGACGGCTTCTAACGGGCATCGGTTCATACTAGTAGCAATCGATTATTTCACCAAGTGGGTGGAAGCAGCGTCTTACGCAAATGTAACGAAGCAAGTGGTGGCTAGATTCATCAAGAGAGATATCATTTGCCGATACGGAATTCCCGAGCGGATAATCACGGATAATGGTTCTAATCTGAACAACAAAATGATGAAGGAGCTCTGTCAGAATTTCAAGATTGAACATCACAACTCCTCCCCTTACCGACCCAAGATGAATGGCGCTGTCGAAGCGGCCAATAAGAATATCAAGAAGATCGTCCAGAAAATGGTGGTGACGTATAAGGATTGGCATGAAATGCTACCTTTCGCTTTGCACGGTTATCGTACGACGGTACGCACATCAACCGGGGCAACTCCGTTCTCGTTGGTATACGGAATGGAAGCGGTGTTACCATTGGAGGTGGAGATCCCTTCTCTAAGGGTATTGCGAGACGTTCAGCTGGACGAGGCAGAATGGGTAACGAACAGATTGAACCAACTGAGTTTGATGGATGAGAAGAGGCTAGCTTCTATGGCATACGGTCGTTTGTATCAAAGACGAATGAAGAAAGCGTACGACAAGAAGATACTTCCGCGAAGCTTTCAGACGGGCGACCTTGTGCTGAAAAGGATTCTCCCGCCGCAAGCAGATCACAGGGGCAAGTGGACCCCCAATTACGAAGGGCCATACGTTGTCAAGAAGGTCTTTTCAGGAGGAGCTTTATTGTTGTCCACCATGGACGGGGAAGACTTTGCATCACCTGTGAATTCGGACGCAGTTAAAAAATACTTTGCTTAAAATAGACCCGCTGGACAGAAAAAAGAGAGTCCAGGCAAAAATGGGGCATCCTGGCGAACAAAAAAACAGAATGAAAGGTTCGGGCAAAAGTTAGGGATAAAATTGAAAAAATGTACACCCGCGAAGTTGAAAACCTACACTGGGCGGCTTCGGCAAAAAGGGGTATCCCGGTGAACTGAAAACCTGTAAAGGGCGGTTCACGCAAAAGTTAGGGATGAGAAAAGCAAATGACTGCGGTCCGAATTTGATTTTTCAATGAGCATCAGTGCGCGAGAATATATTTGAGGAATTAGTTATCGGATACAACCTCTTCAGAAAACGGATACCGGGAAAGCATTAGAGTCGGACGAGTCATGGGAGGATCAGTTCGTGATGTTCATCTGCATCCAGTTGCCGACATGTGTACAAAATTTAATTTGTCAATATTTATGCTTCTTGTGAATACTTGCATACTTGTATATTTGCTTTGTGTAGCTTCCTCTTTTCAGGAGTTACATCCCGTGTACAAAAATTCCGCCCGTTCAGGGGCCCAATCAATGAAAATGTGTTATTCAGTACTTGATGCCTGTTCTTTACTGTTTTGCGCATGATAAAACGCCTAAGTTTATTGAAGCTAGCATGAGTATAACATCACTGGCCCTTGCCAGCAATCGTTAAAGCTTTGAATTAACTGAGTGTAACAGTCACTAACCTGAATCGATTTGGATTGCATAGGCTTGTCGTGCTTTGCTTGTGTTGTTGCAGGTTTCATAACTGTACGAGGAAGGTGATCAAAAGATTGCGATAGTGAAAGGCTTGATCCCCACGCAGGTCATGCATGTTCTTCCTGAAGAAGGATAGAATTCCCCAGCTAGCCGTAGCTTATCCAAAGGACGTGCTCCAGAGAAGTTACTCGTCCTCAGCAGAGTTTGGTGATTCTGAGATCGTAAGGCTGTATTCAGACAGGTTCACCTCCCCCCGCAGGGTCATGCACTCTCCCCCGGTGGAGTCAGTTAATTTTCCCCGAGAGAATCATCCCATCCCCAGCGGAGTTCTCTTTTCAGCAAGTGTTCTTTCCTTCCAGTGGAATCCGAAGATCAAGACTCTCCCCAGCAGAGTTGATGGCGGCTCCTGTCATTTATTTTGTCAGAGATACTGGTGATATCGGTTCACGTTCCAGCAGAAAGTCCGATCGTGCTGTGCGCATCTGCTATTCCTCAGCAGAGTTATTGTCCCCAGCAAGGGGTTACTTCAACAAGACGTGTGGTTTGAGTTCCCAACTTCCCAGCAGGGTCGACTTCATCCTTCCAGCATTTATTTTGCTGGAATAATTTTGTAGCATCAGGCTATCCCCGGCGAGTCGGCGTTACCCTTCCAGCATTTATTTTGCTGAAGCAGTTTCTGTACTCCAGTAGTTCAGGTGGAGAGAGCACTTGCTCAAATAAATCACCAAACAATCAAGATCTCGGCAGGAGATATTCAATAACAATGTTCGTTTCGGCGGTATTCCCCACAGAGTTATCGTGATAAAACTCTCTTTGCCTCTAGCAGAGTCATTTATGCAAATGTATCTTATTTTCCCCAACCAGAGTGGCCAGGATAAGTGTCTTCTTATCCCCAAGCAGAGTTCGTTTGTCATCAACGAGTCGCATGAATCAGAATTTCGAAGCAGGTGTCCGATAGTGGGTTTTCAGACATCCCCAGTAGAGTCCGCCTCAAAGTCGCTGTCACGTCAGTGCTAAGAAGTTTGTGGGTGAGGATCATTGAAGAACTAAGTCCTGACGTGGACCATTTATTCCTAAAATGACGGTATTCCTGACGTGGAAAGAAGAAAGTCCTTACGTGGACAGATTGAGATGATTCATTACGTGGAAAAATGAGTCCTGACGCGGACAAATCAGAAAGAAGTTGGTATTCCTTACGTGGAAAGATCAGAGTCCTTACGCGGACATATCAAGAGCGTTCCTTATGTGGAAGAGAAATGGTTTCCTTACGTGGAAAGATGAGTTTATTCCTTACGTGGAAAGAGTGGAGTCCTGACGCGGACAGATCGAAGAAGGTATTCCTAACGTGGAAGAAGAAGTTTATTCCTTACGCAGAGAAATTGGGGTCCTGACGTGGATAGATTCGAGAAGTTGAGTCCTGACGTGGACAAGTTCAGAAATAGTTGTATTCTTTACGTGGAAAGACCGGAGTCCTGACGCGGACATGTCAAATGGCATTGGAGTCCTTACGTGGACAGATTGATGCAGTTCTCCTTACGCGGAAAGAAGATTGCTTCCTAACGTGGAAAGATAAAAGCGTTACTCCTAACGTGGACGATGTGATTCCTAACGTGGACTGGTGTTACTCCTAACGTGGAAGAGTGTTATTCCTAACGTGGACAATTCAGTTTACGGAAATGCAGGTGAATTATCCCCAGCGGAGTTGCCGAGATTTTCCTGGGTTGACAGTAAGTGGAGTCCTAACATGGACAAGTTTTAGTTGAGATTTCTTCGTATCGACGACAGACAGAGTCCTCACGTGGACAAGCAAGCAATCTGTTATGACAGAATCCTCTTCAGAACGATAAAGACAATCCCCAGCACGGTCATGCGAGATCAGTGGGTTATCGTAACGGTCAGATTCAGCTGACGAATGTCATTCCTCAAGCAGGAGCGCAGTTTATTTCTGCGGTTGGCAAATTTCCGGTTTCACTAGTATTCAACCGCCTCGTACCGCGAATGTCTGAAGGCTCCGGGCTCTTCACCCAATCGGGTCCAAGTCGCTTGAATAGGGGCAGCTGTTGCACCCTAAAATTTGCTCAACCTTATTCCTTGGATTTATGTTTCATCATCATTAGCATTTGCATATAGAGTCATGTACATAGACTAACCATCTGCATAGCATAAGCATAGCAAGTCAGTCAACAGGGGACCAATCATTATTCTCATCTCTAGAGGCCTATCAAGAGGTTATTATCCCAATTCAATCTCATTCAAGTCATCAGGAAAGAATTTGAAAGCAAAGAGTTCAGCAGATCAAGCCTTGGGATCATCTCCTAGCTGAGGGTATCTGAGGATCAACAAGAGGGTTATGAGCTGTGAAATGAAAGCATGGAGAGCATCTAGACATTTTGAGAGACTTATAAAGTCATTTGGAGAAGAAAGCAAGTCATTGAGGAAAGCACAAGAGCTATAGTGGAAGACAGTCAACTAGGGTTTCATCTGGGTCAACCCTAGGTCAACCCTAGGTCAGTTGACTGACTTAAGAGGGCATTCAAGGCTATTGGAGAGATGTGGGGATCAATATTGAACATATGAAGAAGGATATGGAGATATGACAAGGAGAATTCAAGAGAAATCAAGGAGAAGAGGAGTTACTAAATTAGGGTTTCTCTGTAAAATCCCCTAGTTTAGGTCAAATTTCCAAGCAAGATAAGTCAAAATGCTAGCTTCAAATGGCTTCTTGGCCAACATGAAACTTGTAGAGGATCTCAAGACCTTTAATTTGAGTGGTGGAAGACCTCAAGGAGATTTATAGAACTCAAGTTATGGTCCTTACAAGTTACAGGTCATTTGGGGTGTCTGAATTTTTGTCTGTGAAAGTGACTTGACTTCCAAGCTAGTTTTGCCCCTCAAGGAGATTTCAAATGAATTCTTGGTCAACATAAGAATTGTTCCTCATTGTCTTAGCTTTCTAGAATGGTATGGCATGCCTTCATATGATGTGGAGAACTCAACTTATGGTCTTGACAAGCAAAGGGTATTTTGGGCATTTGTGAATTACAGGTCATTTTAACCTATACCCAAAACTCATACAAGGAGGCCTCAAATGAAAAAACTTACAACATCAAACTTGCTCCAAATGGGATTTTAAGTCTAGAAAGAAGGTCACAAGTTATTGGAGAAGCTCATAGCATGGAGTTGCATGATAGGTCAAAATATGAACTAAAAAGGCTTATAAAGTGAATAATTTCAAGTTGGAAAATGGTTTGGGAGATTTACAAGTCCAAATGGAGACTTCCAATATATGATTTTGAATGGAAAAACAATTCTAAGAACAATGGTTCACACACTTTTTTGAGTTTAGAAGGAAAAAATGAAGTTATCCATGGTTGCTTACCTTTTAAGAAACATAACCAAAATGAACCAAAGTTGGAAAGCAAGGGAATGTGCAAGATGGATCTAGAATGTTCATTTGGGGCCTATATATTCATGAAATGTGCATTGATCAAGGGTTGGCCTCATTTGCACCAAGATTTTCACAAATTTCTCTCATACTTTTTTCATAGAAGTTTCATTCCAAATCTCTCAAATTCTTCATCAATCTTCATCATAATCAATTCAATTTCACTCCATCATCATCATAGATCATAATTGAAGCAAGTTTCTGGTAGTTATCATCCATTTTCGAGTGCTTTTCTCAAGATCATCAAAATTACAAGTTCAAGTGGATTGCATGATTCAAGCAAGGAACCTCCAAGTTTGTGCATACAGAATCAAGTTCCTCAAGGATTGATCAAGATTCAACACTTCAAAGCCTCAGATCTTCCATCTCCATAGCTGTTTGCAAGATTTTGCATAAGGTAAGTTTTCATTCAAACTGCTTGATCCAGTTAGTTAGGCATGATTTTGTTAGTGTAGAATTGATCTAGGTGGTTAGGAGATTAAGTTAGATGAATTTGGAGAGATTTGGTGATGGTTAGTGACAGGTGCCATAAACTGTTGGTGTTCGAATCTCTTGGAGGAATGTGTTATAATTGCAACTTGATAGCATAGGTTAACCTCCATTAGTTGTAGTTCAGTTTAGGTTAAGTTTGATTGAGAATGGTGATGTTGCATATCAGTGTCCTTCCATGGAAATCAGAGATTGATGCTATCGGATTGAGAGATTTATTGAGTTTTAGATTGATGTGAGATCATAGGATTGTAGAGTGAAAGATTTTGAGCAGATTTCATGTTTATGGCGTGAGGATTCGTTGCGTGTGGAGTGAGAACAGAGAGGAGGAAGTTATGCGTGCATGGATGTTCATGGTGAAAGGAAACCCTAGTTTCAGATCCAAGTGGGGAAGACATAATCTGGTCCGTCCAATGCGTGTGAAGACTCTTGACTTGGGGAGAGATCTAATGGCTGTTATTTAATTCTGTTTTGGAGGGAGTTGACTGGGTGCCAAACGCACCGTTTCATTAATTGAAACGGGCGGGCCTCAGCTTGTGATGCTATCCACACCCCCAATGTGAGCCCAATTCCAAATTTCAACGTGGTTTGGTTTCTATTTTCACCCCTGCTGATCTTCTTTGATTTCAATAACTCTGAAGTGATTCTGGGCCTGAATTGATTTGCTATGCGCACCCTACCCTGTCTGGCCCATCCAATAATGAACTGAGCGCGCCTACTGAATGCACCCCCTCTGGCTCATTTAATTCATTTTTATTTTTTCTTATTTCATTTTAATTTTTCACCAATTTCATTAAATCATAATAAATTCATAAAAAATGCTTTTTAATTCATTCTTTTTACCATGTTTTCATTAAAATGTCTAGAATATTATAGGAAAATAAATTTTCATTTTTAGTTTTATTTCATATTTTTTTCATATTTTCTAAATAAATAGCATATTAAATAGATTCATTTCATGCATTATTTTTTGTGATTTTTGTTCTCTCACATGCTTTGATATTTTTTGATCATTCTTTTCATATTGTTTAGATGAGATGTTAAGCTTGTAGGAATATTTTAGTTCCCTTTTTTAGGAGTTAATTTTAGGTGATTAATAAATGCTTGAATATCATGAACAAAACTAGGGTTTTAGGTGACAACTTAGGAGTTTGATTCTTTCCCTTAGGACTTAGGGTTTGAATAGATTAGTTATGGGACTATAGGGGCTATGGGTAGTTATTAGATCCCTTAGAGAACAGTTAGGATTCCCCTACTGCTATTATTACTGTCTGTATATCTGTTGTTTGGTGTGGTGTGCCCTCTGGGGTTTATTGATTGTTTGTGTGGATATTGGGTTTGTCTGGGGCCCTGGGGAAGCTGAAGATTTGTGGAGATGAAGCTATTGGAGATTCAAAGATTGAAGATCAACTGTCAGAGTTGAGGAGGAGTTTTCTTGATGGCAGATGCTGAGGAGACTAGAGTTTAGGATCTAGGCAGAGCTCTAGATTAGAATGATTGTTTCTCAAACATGGATTGCCTTGTCTGCATCCATTCTTCTCTGTGATTCAGAGTCTCTCTAAGACACTCACCCCCTTCCTTTGGAAGGCTTGGTGATGGTGTCTATGAGATAGAACTCTTGAGAGAAAATGTCTCTTGTGTTAGAAGCAGTCTGTTCACCACCTTTGGTAGTCAGCTGATTGCTTAACACTCAATTCACTCTTGTGACTAATCCCTCATCCTGGAGGTTTGAGCTTGAAGAAAAGCCATTGCAGATGGAAGACTGATGATCAAAGCCCTTGCCTGAAGGTCATGAAGATAGAGATTGATGCTTGTTGAAGCTTGTGAATGATTGGAGATTGCTTGAAGCCAGTTGTTGATTTAGAGCTGCTGATGCTGTTCTTGCTGTATTTCATTTGTTGATGTATTGATTGGTTTTCTGAACTGTATTGTTTGCTGTTTACCCTGCTGGGTTGAAAGTGAAGCCTGTTCACTTTCGCCTATTGTTTTCTAGGTTCGAGGTTGAGTGGGGCTCCCTTGCCTCGCTTGTACTGTTGCATCCATGCATTTTACTGTTTTACTGCTTTATTATCTCTGATATTGTTTCTGTTTCTGCCTATCCCGTAGGATCTCTGTTTCTCTCTGTGCAAGAGAGGAGCATGATAGACACTAGGTCTCAACCCATGCATGATAACATTAGGATAGCTTGTTTCCCTTCGCAACCGTAGGTTAGAGTTCTGTCTCTTTCTTTCTCAAAACAAACAGAAAAACACATAAAGAGTTCAAACGCAATAAAAGACACTTCTTCCGTAAAAGAATGTGAACTCATCAAAACGTCATTTTTGTCCTCTTGGACTGTTAATCAGAAAAACCTTTTTCAGAAGGAATAAAATCAACCAAGACAGACTTGTGTCGTACGTGGCCCGAACTACGTTTGCTCTGATCTTTCATGCTGTATGAAAGTACGTAGGCATAGGATGCGATATCCTAGCGAGCAACCTTCCCCTCCTTTCCAGTAGGTAGGCGAACTACGTTGACTCTGATTTCTCGTTCCAGGCGGGAATACGTAGGCATAAAGTGCGATACTTTGCCGAGTCATTTCATTTTTATTTTCGTTTTATTTTCTTCTTAACCCTTGACCTATAGTTTAGATAGAATAACAATCCATACCCGAAAACAAGCGTGGATCCCGTCGAGTACGACGGACGTGAGGGGTGCTAATACCTTCCCCTTGCGTAACCGACTCCCGAACCCAGGTTTTGGTTGCGATGACCATACCTTTCCCGTATTGTGCGAGGTTTACTCTGAGCGTTTCCTTTCCCTCCCGTGGGATAAATAACGCACGGTGGCGACTCTTCTGTTCAGCCGGCGCCGATTTTCGCAGTAGCGACACCATGTCTTCAGACTTCTTGTCTTGCTTAGCCATCCATGACTTGATTTCTGATTGACCAGCTTCCAGAACTGCAATCTTATCTTCAAGATCTGGATACTCTTTCTTGATCTCAGATGAAGAAGGTGGGACAGTTTCTGAAGCTTGAACAAAGTCAATTTCCATAGGGGCTTTGGAGTTAGGAGCAGTAGATTCAGAAGGATGTTCTACTAGAGTCATAGCAAGAGGGTTGTCTTCAGATGCAGATTCAGTATTCTCTTCTGAAGATGAAGGAGCATCTGTAAGAAGAAATGGTCCAAATCTCTTAATAGTCCAGAACAGACTTCTAGCAGTTTCAGCAAATCTGAGCTTCGCATCATCAGAACATACGTTCTTCAGATTTGATGCTACAGTATTGAATCTGTTTATGAAGCCATTCCAAATGGCATCAGATTCCTTTGCATCCATTGTTGATGAACACTTCCTCTGTACAGAGCCTAAATACATCTCTATTTCTTTCAAAAAACATGTAAATAAATGATCAACATTCAGTCTAGGTTTTGGGTTTAGAAGTGTTTCCAATGTTATTGGCCTGGGTTGGGGAGAAGGTGGAAAGATTGATTTATGAATGGTGATCAGAGGAGGAGGGTAGTATGGTATGAATGGAGGTTCAGATGAATTGTCAAGTTTTGATCTGGTTAAAGCATTCAACAGACATGGTTTTGCAGTTGATGCATGGGAAACAACATCAAATGGTTTATCAGAGTAAGGTTTGAATGCAGATTTAGCAGATTTAGCAGAGTATAGTTTTGCATCTGATGAAGTTACGGCTGACATTGTTTTAATATACGTTTGAAGAACAAATGGTAAAATGATGGTAAGTTTGGGTTTAAGAGGAGTGATAGTGTCAGATGGTTCAATTCTGGTGTAGAAATTTTTTAAGGTGAAACCAGAGGGAAGTTTGTTAGAGGAAAACAGTTTGCACGAAGCAGAAGGTACACTCTCAGATGTTCTTGGCTTGGATGTAGGGGTAGGATTGGGAATGATAATTTCAGAAGATGGTTTAGGTGTTGGAGTAGGATTGGGAATGAGAATTTCAGAAGAAACAAGTGGTTCTGGTTGGTTTACTTCAGAATTTCTGTGAGAGGGAGATATCAGAAAATCTGGGTGTATATCAGATTCTGATAAATTTGAGGATGTGGTTGGAGTGTAAGATGTGGAGGACACTTCAAAAACAGTTTTGAGAGGTGTAATGTTTAGAACCTCTGTCTCATGGATATTGGTTCCAGATGGGTTGGTTGATTCTGATGGATTCTCAGAAAGTTTTGATGGGGGTTCAGATGTAGGTGGTTCTGATGTAGGTGGATCAGATGTAGGTGGTTCAGATTCAATAGGATCAGATGTAGGTGGTTCTGATGTAGGTGGATCAGATGTAGGTGGTTCAGATTCAATAGGATCATATGTAACTTTTATAGGTTCAGAAGTAACTTGTATAGATCCAATAGGTTCAGATGTGTTTGATGGTGGTTCAGATGTAGTTGTTGTTGTTGTTCAGATTGTTTCTCTGGTTGTTGTTGTTTTTCTGGTTGTGGAGTTTGATTTGCTGGTTTTTTTGTTGTTGGTGTTGGTACAGATGATTGAGTAGTAGAAGGTTTTACAGGAGTGATGGAAACATGATTAGATGATTTTTGTGGGGGAAGGAACAGAGATATGAGATGGAGCAGGAACAGATTGTTTCTGAGTAGAAGGTGGTTTTGGAATAGACTTAAATGTTGAATCATTTAAAACAGTATTATTGAAAGAAGATACAGAAGATTTGGTACCTTTAATCTTGATACGCTTTGTGGGAACATAAGGAGCATCTCCAGATGCTTTCCTCTTTATCAGCTTCTGAGGCTTGTCAGCAACTTTGGGCTTCTTCTGAACAGTCATATCTTCTGCTTCTGATTGACCTCTTTTTCTTATGTTCTCATTTCCTCCATCAGGCATTGGTTCCCTTGCTCTTTTCAGAATATCTGCAGGGATTGGGGTTCCATCTGCCTTGCAAGAATCAATGTACCTTACAATTATTTCCCTTGGTTCTTCAGCACAGAATAGAGGGTAGTCTTCTACTGGGATTCGCTTCTGACTAAGGTCAGAGATATTCAGCTTCTTGGGTGCTGATGTGAGTTCCTCTACAATTTTTAATCTCTGAAGACTCTTGGCATTCAGAGGTTTCCCAACAATAGATTCAAGTTCCTCCTTGACTCCAGCAGCATGCAGAGCAGTTACCAATCCATTTTCTGTCAAAATATCTGAAATTAACCTTCCAAATGGAATCCATGTTCTGATCTTCTGACTCTTATCTTTCACAGATTCTCTTGAAGCATTAATATGATTCCATAAGTGCATGAACAGAATGTAAGGAAGATCTACCTTGGTGCTCTGACATAAACAGTACATGAAGTAGAGTTGTTCATTATTCACGTAATCTAGAGAGTTTGTAGATTTTCTGTGATGAATGCATCCCATGAAAATCTTTGCCCAGATCTTGTAGTCAGGCTTCAGATCTTTAAACTTGTTAGAGGCCTGTCCAGCAGTCATGACTTCCTCATAAACTTCTTCCATATCTACACGCCCAGCTGGCAGATGAGATACTCCATCAGTCTCCTTATATCCTATGAGTTTCCTGATCATATCTTCTATAATGATTATCTCCTTACCCAGAACAGAAGACAAGATGAATTTAGGGTATACAGAAGCATGTATCCAGAACTCTTTCACCAGATGGGGGTAAACTGGTCCAAATAATCTGTCAAAGTATTTTACCCAGCCTTAAGCATCAACTATTGAACGAAATTCAAATTCATTTTCAGCCAATGAATCAAATTCCACCATTGATTCACAAAGAACTTCCAGTTTGTCAACAGGTGTTAACAAAGTCCTTTTAGGGGTCGTATATAGAGCCACACCCATATTTGCAGAAGTAACTGCAGCCATGGTTGATTGAAACTGTGCTGCTGTTGAAGATGAGGTTGCCATTGAAGATGATTTTGTCAAAGGTTTAGGGTTTTTGTGAAGAGAGAAAAGAAGACAGAAATGCATATACGTTCTTGAGTTGTGAAAAGTGTGAAAGTGGTGAGAAATGTGGTATTTATAGAAAACATTTAGGCATACAAACAGACAAACAAGGCACGTTCACACATAGCAATTAATGAAAAAGAATAAAAATCATTTCAAGCATTAATTGATTCTGACAAATTGGGGGGAAAATCAAGATTTTCACTATTCAAACTTCACCTCAAACGTCTCTTCAGTAGTGTACACGCCATCTTTACAGATTTAGAGTGACACGTGTTTGCTTGCATGTGTTTCTGAATTCTCTTGAGAAATGAAACGTTAACCAACGTTCAGATCCTCTGAGCATTGTTAGTTCAGATTTACACAAGTAAAATAATCTAAGAAAATGAAATAATTAATAGAAGAAATACTTCAGAGCATTAAACATTTTGCATCTGTAAAATTTTGCTTCTGACCAATATTATTCTGGACATAAATCCATACCAATATTTTCGAGAATAAATTTGAATCTATCTTCAACAAGGGGTTTTGTGAAAATATCTGCCCATTGATGATCTGTATCAACAAAGGCTAAGTTTATAATTCCCTTCTAAACATAGTCTCTGATGAAATGATGCTTAATTTCTATATGTTTTGCCTTAGAGTGTAAAATGGGGTTTTTAGACAAACATATAGCAAAAGTATTATCACAGAATATAGAAATGTTACTTTCAAATATCTGATAGTCTTCTAGCTGACTTTTCATCCAGAGCATCTGCGTGCTACATCCAGCAGCAGCAATATATTCTGCCTCTGTAGTTGACAGTGCAATTGTGGGTTGCTTCTTGCTGTACCAAGAGATTAGATTTCTTCCTAGAAATTGACAACTTCCAGAAGTACTTTTTCTTTCCACTCTGTCTCCAGCATAGTCAGCATCACAGAATCCAACTAATTTGAAATCATCAGATTTTCTGTAACACAAACCCACATTAGAAGTACCTTCCAGATACCTTAGAATCCTCTTAATAGATGTTAAGTGTGATTCTCTAGGATCTGATTGGAATCTAGCACACAAGCATACACTGAACAAAATGTCAGGTCTAGAAGTAGCTAAGTAGTGAAGATATCCTATCATACCTCTGTAGAGTTTCTGATCTACTTTCTTACTTACCTCTTCCTTGCCTAGTGAACTAGTTGGATGCATTGGAGTCTTTGCCATCTTACTATCAGTCATGTTAAATTTCTTCAGAAGTTCTTTAACATATTTGGTCTGATGAATGTAAGTGCACTCTGGAGTTTGGTTGACTTGAATTCCCAGAAAGAATCTCAATTCTCCCATCATGCTCATTTCAAATTCTGCCCTGCCACTGGAGCATAAGTTTCAGTGTAATCAATACCTTCTTGTTGACTGTACCCTTGAGCAACAAGCCTTGCCTTATTTCTTTCAACTTCTCCTTTCTCATTAAGCTTATTTCTGAAAACCCATTTAGTTCCAATTATATTGAATCCTTTTGGTCTTGGAACTAAATCCCACACATCATTTCTGGTGAATTGATTTAGCTCTTCTTGCATGGCAATAATCCAATCATTGTCTTGCAGAGCTTCATCTACAAAAGTTGGTTCAATTACTGAAACCAATCCAAATAATGATGCTTCAGATGATCTGAGAAAGGATCTTGTTCTGATAGGGTCATCCTTCTTTCCAATGATAACATTCTCTGGATGAGAAGCTTTGATTCTGGAAGATGATCCTCTAACAGTTGATTCTTCAGAAATGTTTAAATTGTTCATCTGAGAAGTTAAAGGAATTGCATCTGGCGTTGCTTCTGGTTCCTTCACTTGAGCTTTGTCTGCCTCTGAGCCTTCAGAGTCTGTGAAGACTACTTCTCTATCTGCAGAGTTTTCAGACTGCTTTGGCTTTTTAATGCCAAGCTTATCATCAAATCTAACATGAATAGATTCTTCCACAATCTGTGTTTCAGTATTGTATACTCTGTAGCCTTTAGAGCGTTCAGAATACCTAAGCATGAAACACTTCTGTGCTTTGGAATCAAACTTGTTCAGATTTTCTTTAGTATTCAACATATAGCAAATACATCCAAAAGGATGAAAATATGAAATGTTGGGCTTTCTGTTCTTCCACAATTCATAGGGAGTCTTCTCCAGAAGAGGTCTTACAGACACTCTGTTCTGAATATAACATGTTGTGTTGATTACTTCTGCCCAAAAGTGCTTTGCCAGATTAGTCTCATTGATCATGGTTCTGGCCATTTCTTGCAGAGTTCTATTTTTCCTCTCTACAACTCCATTTTTTTGTGGAGTTCTAGGACAGGAAAAATCATGAGCAATGCCATTTTCATTAAAATATTTTTCAAAATATTTATTTTCAAATTCACCACCATGATCACTTCTGACTTTTATAATTTTGAAATCTTTTTCATTCTGGACTTGTTTGCAGAAGTCAAAGAACACAGAATGTGACTCATCCTTGTGTTTTAAGAACTTTACCCATATCCATCTACTATAGTCATCAACAATGACTAATCCATACTTCTTGCCTCTGATGGATGCAGTTTTCACTGGTCCAAACAGATCAATATGAAGTAATTCTAGTGGTCTGGAAGTAGAAACAACATTTTTTGATTTAAAAGATGATTTTGAAAACTTCCCTTTTTGACATGCTTCACAAAGAGCATCTGAAGTGAACTTCAGATTAGGAAGTCCTCTGACAAGATTAAGTTTAATAATCTGAGATATACGTCTCATGTTAATATGCCCCAATCTTCTGTGCCAGACCCATTGCTCCTCATTAACAGACAAGAGACATTTAACATTCTGAACCTTAAGTTCTGAAAGATTTATTTTATAAATGTTGTTTTTCCTCTTTCCACTAAATAGGATTGAGCCATCCTTTTGACTAATAGCTTTACAACATTTTTGATTAAAGGTTATGTCATAACCATTGTCACTTAATTGACTTATGGACAATAGGTTATGCTTTAATCCTTCTACAAGTAAAACATTAGTAATAGAGGGAAGTTTACCATTTCCAATAGTGCCAGATCCAATGATCTCGCCCTTCTGATTCCCTCCAAATTTCACATCACCTCCAGATCTAAGCTCCAGACTTTGGAACATAGACTTTTCTCCTGTCATGTGTCGCGAGCATCCAGAGTCCAGGTACCATGATTGGCGTCCTAACCTTGCTGCTAAGAACATCTGCAACAGGAATTATTTTACTTTTAGGTACCCAGATCTTCTTGGGTCCTTTTGGGTTAGTTGTTCTGAAGGTTTGTCTAAACTTTTGGTTTTCATCGTAAGGTTTATTCTGACTAGCCTTAGACTTAAACACATGAATGTTCTTTTCAGAACGAGTGTGTTCAATATCATTCAAGTGACAAAATTTAAAGTGGGAATATAAAGGAGTTTTCTTGATGATAATTTTATCAACAAATTTTGGATTCAAATCCTTTCCAGAGGAAGATTTATATCCAATTCCTTTTCTGTTATTTCTGCCAACTCCATAGATCATAGAAGCCATTTTGCTTCTGTCTATGCTTTTAGTAAGAAACTTCTGAAAGCTGTAATCATATTTTTCCAAAATATTTTTGCATTCAGACTCAGTTTCAGAATCAGAGTCTTGTTAAGCTAATTCAGAATCATTTTTCAATCTTAATTTCTTTTCATTTAGCTCAGCTACTTCTGATTTAATAATATTATTCTCAGATACAAGATTGCTTTGACGCTTCTTGTATTTGAGCTTAATATTGTTATAGCTTTTCAGAACTTCTGATAACACTTTGATAAGTTCATCTTCCGTGAGTTTAGCCATTACCTCTTCAGCATCAGAATCAGATTTAGATCCTGAAGTTCCTTCCTCCTGATCTTCTATGTCTGCCATCAATGCTACATTGGCACATTCCTCTTCTGACTCAGATTCAGATTCAGATGTATCTAAATCATCCCAGGTGGCCATTAGAACCTTCTTCTTCTTATCAGATTTTCTTTTAGGCTTTTCTTTCAACAACTTTGGACAATCATTTTTGTAATGCCCAGGTTCTTTACATTCATAGCAGATAACCTCCTTTTTTCCAGATCTTCTGTGTCCAGAAGATTCTTTTCTTTGGTCAGGCTTCCTGAAGTTTCTGAACTTCTTTGCTTTATGCTTCCAGAGTTTGTTTATTCTTCTAGACAACATGGATAGTTCATCTTCATCTTCAGATGAGGATTCTTCAGAGCTTTCCTCTATTACCTGCAATGCTTTAGCAGATTTATTAGATTTTAAAGTAATTGATTTACCTTTCTTTTGAGGTTCATCTTCCTCAAGTTCAATTTCATGACTCCTTAGTGAATTGATTAGTTCCTCCAAGGAGATCTTGTTCAGATCTTTAGCCATTTTCAGCGCAGTCACCATAGGTCTCCATCTGGTAGGTAAGCTTCTGATGATCTTTTTCACATGATCAGCAGTAGAGTATCCTTTATCCAGAACCTTTAGTCCAGCTGTAAGTATTTGAAATCTGGAGAACATAGCTTCAACAGATTCAGCTTCTTCCATCTTGAAGGCTTCATACTTCTGGATTAGAGCCAGGGCCTTTGTGTTCCTTGACTTGAGAGTTTCCCTCACGAGTCATCTTTAAGGACTCAAACATGTCAAATGCAGTTTCTCTATTTGTGATCTTTTCATACTCAGTGTGAGATATTGCATTTAACAATATTGTTCTAGCCTTGTGGTGATTTCTAAATTCCTTCTTTTGGGCTTCTGTCATAGATTTTCTATCTACTTTCTTGCCATTCCCATCAATGGGATGAACATATCCATCTATGACCAAATGCCATAAATCAGCATCATAACCAAGGAAAAAACTTTCAATCCTGTCTTTCCAATAATCAAATTTCTCCCCATCAAACATATGGGGTTTAGTGTTGATTCTGTCCCTTTCTTCATATTTGTTGTTAATGTTAGATATTGAAGTATCAGCCATAGTAACAACCAAATATATATCAAAGTTTTTCTCATTGGATCTTTACTGTCACTGTGAAGTGGTAGCACACACATAACCGGAGCTCTGATGCCAACTGAAGGTGAGAAAATACTTAGAAGGGGGGTTGAATAAGTATGAAGATAAAAACTTAGAAATAAAAACTCAAGTATTTTTATCCTGGTTCATTGAACTCAACTACTCCATTCCACACTTCCTAGAGTGATTTGCCTTTCTCAAACAAGGACTTAATCCACTATTTAATCAACTGATTACAATAGAAAGCACTAAGAACAACTGTTCAAAGTCTTCTCAAGAACTACTGATCCTAACTGGATCTTCTTAAGGTTTTCTTACAATCAAATGTAATAACAAATACAAGTGTTAAAATGCTTCTAATAAAGCTTTATCACAACTGTGATTTTTCACTTAAGATTAAGAACAAAGAAATTAATTCTAGAAAGAATATATGAATTTGTATGAGAGCTTTGATATTGAATTCTTTTCAAGTAATGCATCAACTGAAGAAGATGAGTGGAGACTTGCTTTTATAGGCTCAGTGATCCAAGAGTATTTCACGTTGAGAAGTGTGTACCAAGAGGTCTGAGCCTTTTTGTCTTCACATCAAGTGACCTTTCCTAGAAGAAGAAAGCACATAGAAATCCTTTTTGTTTGTGTTCTTGTGTCTAGCATAAATAAAGAAAGAGTCGTTTGGATATTCCAACGGACATAATCTTTGAATTCTTCTTCAACAATTTTCAGCAAGAATCATCAGAGTCTAATTTGATCAGAGCCTTCTGATGTTGGTCAGAGTTTTGCTGAATCAGAGTCTTTGCAGCAAGTGTGCTTTTAGCGTGTATAAGTTCATAGCAGAGTTTTGAGTCAGATCCTCAGTACTGGCAGCTTTAGTACTCTCAGAATCTTCTGTAGTAACTATGCTTGAAAACTTTTCATACAAAATTCTTCTTTGGTTCAGATGCTTCTGACTTGCTTCAAATTCTTCTAGAGCTTCTGCTTCAGATCCTTCTGGAGACAACGCTCAGGATCTTCTGATGGCAGCGTTCAGAATCTTCTAATGGGTGCATCTGACGCTTCAGAGTCTAACATATTTCTTATGTTCAGATCTGATTTGCTTCTGGAGTGATATTTACTTTAATATCTACAACAAACATTCTTAAGCAAATTTTAGAGTATATAATTCTTAATTACAAAATTTTATGATAGTTATCATTAAAACATAGAGATATTATTAAGAACCAATCTGTGTTCTAACACCCATCACATGATTAGATGAAGCTTTGAGAATAAGTTACCAAATGTTGTTTATCTCAAATTGATTTAACTCTTCTTACATAGCAAGAGATAAATGTTCTTTGATGAGGGATTCAATTTGGGAAACAAAAACCTTATGTTCACATACCTTTATAAAGGTAAAATTGAGTTATAACTTCCTTAGAAATATATCTAATAATAATCTAAATTAAATGGTCCTTGAATACCCTCGATTCTCTAGGTAGATCTTAACTTTCTATGTTTGTGTTGCACCCCAAAATTTCCCCCCGTTTTTTTAAAACTTTGATTGGCTTTTGCTTCACATTCATCTGCATATCATCTAGATCGATCATTTCTCGCATACTGTCCATGTTATCGGCCGAAATGGATTTATCGGGATTACAGCCGCTTTGTTCGCATTTTAGACAGTTTAAACCAGTTCAAATGATGAGATTTATTTCAAAATCGGGTGAAAGGTTGTTCTTGTCCTGGTGGTTCAGTCCGTGCAGATGATTTTGTTGCGTTTCAGTGTTCGCCCCTTTTGGTCGTTTTTATTTCGTGACATTTTGTGATTTATTTTTATTTTTGTTTTGTAATTTCATTTCATTTGTTAATATAATATATTAGTAAGCTTAATTTTTAGAATTTTAAATAGATTTAATTAGAATAGACTTTGTTATTAACAATATATAACTTTAATTTAGGTATTAGTTTAGAATTAAATTAGATTTTTAGAAATAAGAATTAGGATTAGTTTTAATTTAGAATTAGAATTAGAATTTTCTTATTAGAATTAATTAGTTTTGAATTAGAAATTAGATTTAGAATTTATTTAGAAAATAGAATTAAGACTTAGAATTTTAAATATGATTAGAATATATTTTTTAGAAATTAGAATTTTAATATTAAGATTAGTTAATTAATTAAAATTTTAAATAGAGTTTAGATTAGATTAGAATTTTAATTTATTAGATTAGAAATTAGAATTAGAATTAATTGGTTTTAAATTAGATTTTAGAAATAGAGTTAATTAGGAAATAGATTTTAAATTAGAATAGAATTTATTTAATTAGAACTTAATTAGATTTTTTTAATTAGAATTGATTAATTAGATTAAAGTAGAATTTAGAATTTAAATTAGGTTTTAGAAATAGAATTAATTAGTGTTAATTTAGATTAGATTTAGAATTAGATTTTTATATTGATTTAAATTAGAAATTAGGTTTAGTTTGAATTTAGATTATTTAATTAGATCAGAAAATTAACCGAAAAAGACAAAAAAAAAAGGGCAGCTGAAAGCGACACGTGTTTGGGTATAAAGTTACTATTCATTTTCTTCAACCGTGAGAAACCCTAGTAGCCTCCTCTGTCCACTGTTCATCTTCCTCCTTGACAAACCCTAGCCGCTGGGATTTTTTCCCCTTCTCCTTCACGCAAATCTCACCAAATCCGCCGCACCACTCCCCTTCCTCCATCTCTGATACATCACAACGAAACCCACAAAAACTCTCTTCAAAACCTCACCGTCTCCCGCTAACCTTTCTTCCCCTGCGAATCTTTTTCGCTATAACCCACGCGAAATCACAACCCAATAAACCCAGAAGCATGAAAGAAGAAGAGAGAATCTAAATCCCAAACCCAACGAAAAACCAGGAACAAGGAGATTCAGTAAACTAACAACAACAACAACGCTCCAAAAATCCCTAAGATCTTCTTCTTCACCAATCCACAATTATCCACCCCAGATCCACAACCCATTCCAAAATCATCTCCAATCCTCCTTCTAAAGAAACCTCTGCCATTAACCCTTACAATCTTCTTCAACTTTCTTCAAACACAAACCCACAATGCCTAAACCCAGCTAACGCACCACTAGTCCAACTCAGACAACAAAAACCCATACGCATCAAACCCAGATTTCTTCTCCAGCCTATCTTCTTCCACTTCCAACAGAAAAACCGCAAATCAATCCAGAGCTGAGATGAAAAGCTCACGAAACCAGAAATCAGGGAGAAATAAACGTGACTCAAAAGGAGAGGGATTGGAGATGATGAAAAACAAGTGAGCTGAGTCAAAAATTAGAACCGTAACCAATTGGATTCAGAGTGTTTTAGATGATTTAAAAATCGTTTTTATGACGAAACCATCGAAGAAGGTTGAGGGTTCTTCGTGGAGTTTCTGCGCGTCTATTTTTCAGAGATTTGGTGATTAGGTGCGTAGGAAATGACGAGGGATGGGTTTCTCCTTGCTTATCTAGAGTGTTTAGCATATGCCCTTTGGACGATATGCGACACATTCGCTCCGACGTCTTAGATGTTAGTGCAGTACGCGTCCCAAACCAAGTTTAATTCACTTCTGTTCAAGCATTCCAGACCTAGGATCTTTTCTCTTGCCCTCGTGCGATCGAGATCTCGTTGTCCCGTAGTTGTGTGAACTACGGACGCTCTGATTTCTTATTTCCTAATGAGGATACGTAGGCACGAGGATTCCTATCCTTGACGAGCATACTAACAACTAACTTCCCCTTTCTCTTGCCCCCAGTGCAATCGAGACCAACCTGTTTTTTAAAACCTTTTCATCCTTCGGGATTGTTTCAAACTTCAATTTCAAAAAGAGTATGTTACTTGTCTATTCTATCGCAAACAGGCATCGTCCCTAACTGCTGGAATGGAGATTTAATGTCACTCGCAAAAATACTTAACCAACCTTATCTCATAGTTGTCCGAACTACATTTGTTCTGATTTCTCATACCATATGAGGATACGTAGGCACAAGACAGCGATGTCTTGGTGAGCAACCCCCCCATCATCCGTAGTTTTTCGAACTACGTTGACTTTGACTTTCTCATTGCACGAGGGAATACGTAGGCATAGGGCGACGATGTCTTATCGAGTCTGTTATTTCACTTCACCCCCGTTTAGCAGTATCTTTTTGATAACTTTCACCCATATATTAGACAACAAGCGTGGATCCCATTGAGTACAACGGACGTGAGGGGTGCTCATACTTTCCCCTTGCGTAACTGACTCCCAAACTCAAGATTTAGTTGCGATGACCTTGTCTTTCCCGTTCTCTTAGGTTTTCTTCGATCTTTCCTTTCCCTCTCTTTGGGATAAATAATGTTCAGTGGCGACTCTTCTATTTGTTTCTGCCGACCCTTTTCGCGGTTGCGACAGTTTGCTTCTTCAAATTGAGTCTCTTCATTTAGACTTAGATCTTCCTCTTGATACTGATCTTGATTTTTTTTATCTTGATCATCATTATCTAGAGATATTTTCTCTAGAATACCTGCACAATCAACAACTTCCATCTCTATAAAGGTAACATGAACAAATTCTCCAATCGTCAGGGTTCTTTCTTTAAAAATTATGAAAGCCTTGCTAAAAGTGGAATATTTAGGAATACGTCTTCATCAACTTTTACGTCAAATATTCTAATATTATCCTTTCCGTTGTTATGGATAAAGCATTTGCATCCGAAGACATGTAAGAGAAAAATATTAGGCTTCCATCGTTTGAATAACTCATATGTTGTCAACATTAGAATTAGTCTTATCAAGACATGATTCATTACATAGCATTCAATTCTTACTATGTCAGGACAAACGTATTTAGGAAGGTTCTTCTCATTGAGCATTTTCCTCGCTAACTCTTATAGAGATCTGTTTTTCCTATAGACTACTCCGTTTTGTTAAGGGTTTTGTGGGAGGAAAATATATATTGAAGGCCATTCTCATTACAAACATTTTCGAATTTCTCATTCTAGAACTCTCCTCCATGATCACTTCGGGTCGATGTAAGGCTTAATCCTTCGTTATTCTGGATAACCCTAGAAAGTTTTCAAAAAGGAACAAAAGAAGTCTCTTTTCTGAGATAAGAAGTCCAAGTATAAAGAGAATTTCCATTCGCAACTACAACGAAAAAAAATATTTCTGCCAAAACATTTTGTTCTTGATGGTCTAAAGAGATCCATAGGTAAGAGTTGTAAAGGCCTTTTCATACCTCGAAAAATGATAACGACTTTGCGAAGCGCTATCACACGCTAACGGGATGTGCTTAACAGAGTCACCACCAATCTTTATTTATTCCCATAGAGGGAAAGGGAAAATATCGAATAAAGCCCCTAAATGGAAGACAAGGATATGGTCATTGCGACCAATATAAGAGTTCATGAGTCGGTTACGCAAGGGGGAGATATTAGCACCCACCACGTTTGTTGTACTCAACGGGGACCATTAGTTTAGTTATACGTGTTAGTGTTTGTTTAAAAGTGATAGGCTTCTCAACTTATTAAAGGGAAGAAAAGAGAAAAGGACCTAAAAAGGTTTTTATTACTAGGGGGCACAAAAAGAAAGGGATCCAAAAATATTTTTATTACTAAGGGGCCTAACAAGATTTCGCAATCCTGCTTCTACGTATCTCAAAAGAGAAATCAAGACACACGTAGTTCTGGGTAAAAAAAGTTTGCTTGTTGGTCGATTTTAGCGAAAGATATCTTGTACTAATTGATAGAAAACATTATTTTATCCAAAACAGGCAAGGAGCAGATGTTTACACCATATTGAATGGATTTAGAAAACACATTCACGCCACTTATCTCAACTCAATGGTTGTGAATGAAGCATTGCTCTGCATCATCTTAAGACAAAATGTCTTTCGTTTATGAAAAGCCTTTTAGGATTGCACAACAGCGAGAAAAAGATTTTGATAGGTTGTATGTTATATTTGAATGATAATAATTACTTGGATGGTCGAGTAAGGCAACTCGTATCCAAATAATCGAGGAGAGTGTTGCACCCTAAAATTTGACCAACCTCTTTTCTTAATCTTTGGCTTATGTTTCATTGCATTTTAGCATTTTGGAATTTGCATAGCATAGTTCTTACAGGGGATCAAGTGATTGTTTGTGTATCATCCAAGAGGAGAGCCTTATTAACCACAAGCTCAAGCAGAGGCATTGGTAGAGGTTGTTGTGTGTATGTCATCATCATGAAGTTATCAAAGCTCCTAGAGAGGAGTGGTGTGCCACAACATTATCAAGGAATCATCAGAAGGTTGTCAAGGGGTCCATGAAGACTTCTAATTGATGTAAACATAAGGTAGAAGCTTGTTGAGTGCCTCAGAGGTCATTATGAAGTTGGAATAGTCACTCAGTTCATCTGAACAATGCCTAGGCAAAAAGAGTGAAATTAGGGTTTCATTTTTAATCAGGATAAATTTGTTTTTTGGAGAAAGACTTGTTTCCATAGGATTCCATATGTCCTAAGGTGTTTAGGGATGGGATATTGATCATCAATTTTAATCAGAAGGGCTTTAATTGATCAATCAATTGAAAATTAGGAGATTTGGGAAAAATGTCATCTGTGCAATAAAAAAGTCAACTCATGACTCTTTGAGATCAAGGTCATGTTTCTCAAGTTCAATATAGCCAATGGATGGAATTTTATCAATAAAAGTTAAGGGAATCATGAAAAATCAAGAGTTGTTGAAAGTTTCCATTTTGGGGGAATTAGGGTTTTAGAAACTTTCCATTTATGGAAAGTTTCATGGTTGAAGCAACCATCTTCAAGGCCATTTTTCTTTATGATCAAGGTTTAAAATGGACTTGGCTCAAACATCAAAGTTTTTCCTTGTATTTAAAGCTTTCTTTTGAGTACCAATTCATAATCATATGATACTTGGAACTCAAGTTATGATTATTCAAAGTTGAGGATTTCATGATTTCAGCATTACCAAGACTAGACAGATATTTGGATCCACTTTGAAAGCCAATTTTCAAGACTTTCTTGATGTCAAATGAAACTTTGTTCCAAATGAAAGTTATAGATCATGTTCCAAGCTTTCCAAAAAGTCCAAGAAGTCCTCAATATGATTTGTGAAGCTCAAGTTATGGATGCGCAAAGTTGAGGAAAAATAAGCCAAATCCATAACTTCGAATTTTTTCTAAGTTATTCATGAACAACTTGCATGACATTATTTTTAACATCACTTTTCATGGTCTTCCAATCCTCAAATCAAGATGATTTCAACATGAAATTTGTTCTACTCCATACCTTCTTTCATTTGAGCACAAGATCGAAGCAAATGGAGTTTTGTCCACAAAGTTATCATTGCTCAAAGTTGATGGGTTGAACATATTTTCAATGCTTGTGTTACAAAGTCATTTTGGCATACCTTGCATTTTCATCATACAACCTGGTACACTCCTCAAACCATGCGCATGATGCTGGTCTTAGAGCACTCCAAACATTTCCCGAACTAGCCAAACACCCAATGTATCTCTTTTGTTAATTTTTGAATCCTTAGCCAAAACAAGGAAGGGACAAGTTTGCATTATTCTGTTGCATACAGCCATTCTATGCTGCTCATTCTGCTCAAACCAAACAACTCCATATGCAAGCTGGCTTATGTACAATCTCTCCATCCTCACCATTGATGAAAGAAATTTTGAAATTGTGAAATCTGGTCCATTCAACTTTTACCATGGTGAAACTCTTCCAAGCCTGATTTCACTCTGTATTTAAGCTAAAGAGCAGCTGAGAAAAAACCCTAGCCACCATTTTGCATTGAAAATCAAAAGTTGAACTTTTGCACCCTTGATTCTTGCCTTCGAAATTCCCTCAATATTGAACCATTTCCCAAGCTTCTTTCCATTCCATACTCTCTATAACACAACCTTTAAACTGTTTGCAAAAGAGGGCTTGTTAACACTTTTCTCAACTGTCCTCAAAAAGAAAAACAACTGTTGTTTGTAAAAGAAACTTCAAAGCTTGCTCAAAGGAGGGAGGGATATCTTGCTGCTAGCTTGCTGTGAGGAGTCTACAAGAGGTAGGTATCTTTAAACTCACTGTTTTTATATGCATAAGTATCATTGAAACATGTTTGGGTTTTTGTTTGTGTTCATGGTTTTTTAACTTTCATTTGAAATGTTGATGTGTATTGTGATGGCAAGTCTGTGGCTGTGAATGTACAATCTTGTTGTGTTAATTTTTGCAAGTTGTTTCCATGAGAATTATAATGAGTTTTGTTGTTAACTTGACATTATTATGGCAAGTTTTCCTCTGTCCATGTGAACTATGTTTCATGTTTATGTTTTGCTGTCAAATACCATGTATGGCTGTTTTTGGATGTCATTGAGTTCAGTTAAGTGTGTAACTGCTCTTATGAGGACATATTGTTGAACACATGATAATGGTAGTGTCTAGCCTTGTTATGTTGAATTTTTGCTTGCTGCCGGTTCATTTTGATATGGGTGGTTTTGTTCCACTTATATGTAGTTTGCTGTTAAGTAAGTTTGAGGCCAATGTTTAGGCCTGCTGTTTGAGTTTATGCATAGGATTGTCACTAGAAACTTGCATTAGGCAGTTAGGTTTTAGTTTGTTTGGTTCAAGTTGGTTGCTGGCATTGTTCAGTATAGGTTCTTTGCTATCATGACTGTGCTTGAGAACTGAGTTTTCAACTCAGGTGTAGATTTCTGGCAGGGGGTTTGGTTCTTGGTTTCTGTCTAAGGTGCTTCAGTTAACTTTCATAAAGATTTTGGACTGTTGGATTCAGGAGAGCAGTTTTGTTTTGGTTTGACTGTCTAGGTGAGTTTGGTTGGATTTTATGGAGGCCTTTTGGTTGTTATTACCAATATGTTGGAACTCATTGGCAGGTTGAGTTTTCAAGTCTTGTTGATATTTCAGGTCTGTTGCTCATAGGTCTGTTGGAGGGTTTGTCATTGAGGAATCATATTTGTATTTGAGACATGCTTAGAAGAAGTTCATGTTTAGGCTGAGGTATTGGTGTGTGGAACTTTTGCTTTTACTCTTGGGGTTGTAAAACCAATTTTTGAGTAAGTGGATTTGTCAATTGGATGCTAGCTCGTAATAGTTGTTTAGGTCTCTTGCTTATGCTAAATTTGGTTGTGATCTGTTTTAGATTTAGCACTCTCATCTAACAGTTTTGAACTAGTGTGTGAGTTTTGGTATTATGACAATAAGTTGGTGCTGTCATGAGATAGGGGTTTTAGTTGGTGCTGTTGCGGTGGAAATAGGATCACAAACTATTAATGAGTTTGAATCGCAATTCAATTCACAACCGCTCTTTGATTTATCCGAAGGAAAAGGTCAAAAGAGGGAAAACCTATTTTGCATCGTAAACACAATGCGGGGAATGATCTAGGGTTCGGGGGTTGGTTAAATTTAGGGAAGGTATTAGCACCCTAAACTTCTGTAGTACTCTACAGGAACCTTTTGTCCAGATGTTTACTATTTTGCTTTATTCATTTGCTTAAGGTATATGTACAAAGGGATTAAAAGTGAGAAAAGAGACCTAAGGGGTTAATTCTAAGTTTACTCGGCAAGACATCGCATCTTGTGCCTACGTACCCTTACGGGAGTGGAATCAGAGTAATCAAAGTTCCCCTCAAAAGGGAGGTTAGAGATTTCTTGACTGTGGTCAAGGTCTCAAGGGGAATAAACACGTCTTAAGGACACGCTTACGTGGAGTGTAGAAACTCCAAATCTCTACGTTGAATTGTTAAGTTGTAATTAGGGTTAAATTAGGTTAGGGATTCCGCGGCAGGAAACCCTAAAATGAGCGCGGCGGCTCTTTGACCTAGTGCTAGGGGTAAAATGGTAACTTTGCCTGCGGCGAGGCATTTGTGAGGATTAGGGTTTAAAATTTGTAGTTTGGAGGATTTGAAATTGAATGTGTGAAGTTTTACGGACTATTGGCGCGGCGACCAAACGGTTAGACCTAACCTTCGGATGTGTGCAATGTGACAGAAATAATAGTGATGAAAGTGTGAGGAATTTAAATCATGCAAGCAGCAGAAATTTAAATGCGGAAACGTAAGCGCGATTATTAGGTTCGCGAGGTTACAATGGAGAAACAGTTACAATTATGATACAATTTGAATTATAAGTACACAAAAATAAACGGGGCGACATGGTAAGCTGCAAAAATAACGAACAGTGTTAGTAGACAGAGTTATACAAGTCCAGACGAATAATGAAACGGAAGTGCAAAATTATGCATGTTTTTGTGGTTTATTTTATGATATCTAAAAAGCTTTCAATTTAAATTAAAATCGGAGTTTAATATTAATAAATAAATTTAAATTTAATTTTCAAAATTGTTTTAACCTTATTATCTAACAAAAAAGAAGAGTTTTATTTTTTATTTTTTAATCAAAAAGTTGATGTTAGTATTTATAGTCATTATTTTTTTATTTATTTAAATGTCATCACTTAAAAAATATTTTCATTATTATTTAAAAAAAGGTTTTTTAGTTGTTACTTTTTAAAAAAATAGATTTTAGTTATTAAAAAAAAAGGTTTTTAATTAAATTAGGTTAATTATTTTGTTTTTAATATTTAATCACACCATTTCCTATTAACAAATTAAATAAAAGGGTTAATTACAGATACAGAAAAATAAATAATAACAAAAAAAAAACAGGTGGAAAATAAGGTGGGTCGGGCTGGGTACCCATTTCCCAGACCCGACCCAGAAGGCCACAAACAAAAGCTGGGAAATCAGAACTAGGGTTCAAAGAAACCCTATTTTTTTCGCGGCGACGTTTCGCCTTTGTGTCCGGAGCTCTCTCCTTCTCTCCTCGTTTGATCATGACCAAAACGTCTTCTTCCTACATGAACAAAACAATAAAATGCATGAGTCAATAATCCCCCTACCCAAATTCCGACGATGATTTTTGACGGTGATCTTGACGGTGATTAGTTCGTCCGATTTTTGGCCAACGGAAGAGCTTGAGGCGATGATGATGGTGAAGGAAACTCTTCCTTCTGAGCCTTCGATCGAACGCCGGCGGTAGTAGCTTGTTTGATGGTTTTATGGCCGCCGCTTCGGTTGTGTTTGTTCCGAATGATATTTTTGCAACGATGATGATGATTCGTCCGATGCTTTCACGGTCGTCTTCAATCGTTGTTGGGGTTTTTCGTGTTACAGCTTTGTTGTTTGATGACGGCGCTTAGGTTTTTTTTTTCACGAGGTGATGTTGTTCCTCTTTATATTCTCTCTGAATCCTCTTTTGGGCTTTTGTAATTTTAGATCCGCGTTTTTATTTTCACTGAGATTTGATTTCTTTTTCTCTTCTGATATGATTTGCTCGCGATTCGAGTTTGTGGGATTGATTGGATTTCCTTTCCTTTTTCAGAACTCCTTGATTGGATGTTATTTGACCCTATTTTCGGATATGGATTCGATTTTGTTTGCTGATTCGGTTTGGATACACCTTTTGATGCCTTTGGATTCTCTTGTAGATGTGGTTTTGACCGAACTGGTTTCATTTTCTTGTGGGCTGAGCTGTGATTATGACTGTGTATACCACTGGGTTGTGATGTCTATAAACTGAGCCTCTGCGTTTGCATTTAGACTTTCCAGTTTGATTGTGACTGATGGTGATTTGGATCCTTTAAGGCTGCTATGAACTTTGGTCCTTTTAATTTTTGTGCATCTGTTTACTTACTTACTTTCTCTTTCTTCTTGTTGGTGAATTAACAATGGATGCAAAATGGGCTATGACTTTCACTGAGCTTTGAGCTTTACGCTTTAGCTTTCCCATCGTGACCCACACATTCGGTTGGAATCATTATGACTGATGCAGCGAACTGAATCTCAGTCTTCGGCATGATTATGAAATTGTTTCTGAGTTGGTTTTCTGTCATTAATTAGGGTATTCATTACTGTGCTTTAGACTTTGCCTGTTGGCTTTTCATTGTGACTTGCACCCTTGGTTGAGGCTTGCCCTGAGCTGATTAGGTGAATGTGATTATGTGAATTTATCTTGCTCTTTTGATTTGGTTTACCTAGCATGAATTGAGTTTGCTGCTGGTGACTTATTGGTCCTTCTTTTCTTTTCTTAATCATGGGCCAATTTTGCACTTTGGTGAATTGCGATGTTTGTTCAAATTCGGTGCAGCTTGTGAACGGTTTTAAGTCAGTGATGAACTTTAGAAAATTCTGATGCTGTTTTGATTCTTGTATTTCAGGGATTGGAAAAAAACGGAAGACGGTTCAGACCTTGCTGCTCAGCTTAGTATCAATGAAATTTACTTGATAGTAGTCCCTTTTTGAATCCACATCTGCGCAAATCATTTCGGCTCGAAAAAGCTTCCTTTATCTCTCTCTCTCTCTTGGCTGTCCCGTACGATAAGAACGATAACCACCTGATCTGACGCCAATGGCACAGATCGGTAACGGGGGTAGGATGCGACTTCGGTCGTGCCACTCCCGGCACTCAATGATGATGATGTTCTGAGAGTGTCGAACATAAATTCTAATCTTTTCTATTCTGTTTGTTTCTCTTTAGTTGTGCAGGTTAATCGGAGAGTCGTGAAGAACTCATGGAAACTCATTGAAGAACATTTAGGACTTAGGACTTTTTAGAGTAGAGATACTCCTTTGTGAATGTAATTCCTTGTAAACTCAAACAATGATTCATGAATTAGAATTCAAAGTTTATTTGAGTCACTCTTTTGTAAATTAAATACTTTATGAAATAAAATTCAAAAAGTACTCATTTACTTCTTAAATATCTATGAACATACAAACTTGAATTTATTTATATTTATTTCTTAGTTACAAATTATAAACATTCGTGAATAAAAATCCACAAATATTTAAATTTATTTCTAATTATAAATTATAAATACTCACGAATGACATTCAAAGGTACTTAAGTTCTGGCTCATATGCTTATTCTCTTTATAGTCCTGATCAAAACTAAGTGAATTCAACTAAATCCTCTCTGTTATGTATATCGAAAGAACGTGTTATTAACTGAAACGAAACTCCTCCCTGAACAAATGAACGACCCAAAATTAGATACACTCCCGGTATTTTCCAATAATAAAACGAGCCAGCTTGATGCCTTGACGGAAATCAACTTCTATGGTAGACAAATGTCCCACGTATCATGGTCTGAACGCCTCGAGGCTTAAAGACCGATTTTCTTTAGAATTAGCCAAAATAGTGTAAAATGACCAAAACGCCCTTGAACTGGATTCCTGCAAAACAAATCAACACTCCATGACTGGTTAGTGATTAGTGGATGCTAAAATGAGATGCCATGCGCAATGACTGACTAAATGTAAGGGTAAAATTTGGGGTATTACAGTTGCCCCTATTTAAATAGCTACACCGGATGATTTGAGTGGCGGAGACTCGAGGAATCATGGTGGAGGGATTTAAATATAGATAACCTAAAATTTTGCCCTTATATGTGGCGATATGCAATGCTATAGACAAAACGAGAACAGACTAATGCAGACAATGATATGATGCGTATGCTGGAATGATGAATTGCGAAAATGCTGACGAATACGACGACACAGGGACAAACTCTACGAGAAGAACACACCAGGGAAAACGACGTGCTGGGACACAGTACAACACTGGGGAATTCTAAAATGATGGTCAACTGGTGCGAACACGACCAATTGTCATTTTTAGAACGGGAACGAGATTCTCAAATGGAGATGGCACCTATGAGACGGCCTCCACTGGGGAATCTAAAAGTAAAACTGGATTATGTACGACTGCAAGATCGATCGCAGAATGCTGGAGCATTGAGCAAAGAATAACATCCATGCTTCTGTAAACTATCTCTCGTGACAGGATCAAACAGACCTTTCGGGAATCCGTAGCAAATATACAGGGTGAAAAGAACCGGCTGTATGCCAAAATAAATGGACTTGAAGTGGTTAGAACATTATCCTAAATGGAGATGGCGCCTATGAGATGGCCTCCACTTGGGAATATCTAACGATAAAACTGGATCTACACGATTGCAAGATCAATTATAGAATGCTGGAGCATTGAGCAAAGAATAACATCCAAGCTTCTATAAACTATCCTTCGTGATGGGATCGAATGGACTTTTCAGAAATCCATATCAGATATACAGGGTAAAAACCGGCTGTATTCCCAAAATAAATGGGCTTTGATGGGAAATGCCCTGATAAGCTTCTCGAGGGAGAACTGTCACTTATCGTTGGAAGGGACTTACATGCCAAAGCGGATAAGCACTCAAATAAAGAGGCTGCTGCTTATCTGATATATAAATCTTCTCGTATTTAAGGTCGATGCCTGGAATACGTTTCAGATTCTTCTTTTACTAAAGGATAAAATAAACTTCTTCATACTTCCGAGGACAGCGCGTCGGGTATGATTCCGCTTCTTCTTTTGCTAAAGGGTAAACTGAACTTCCTCATATTTCAAGATTCATGCTCTCCTGAATATGATTCTGCTCCTTCTTTTACTAAAGGGTAAATTGAACTTCTTCATTTCAAGGTTTGCTGCTCCCTGAATATGATTCAGCTCCTTCTTTTACTAAAGGGTAAACTGAACTTCCTCATACTTCAAGATTCATGCTCTCCTGAATATGATTCTGTTCAAACCTCCCCGTACTTCAAGACGACAAGGAAAATGGAAGCCCAACTGCTCGATGGAGATGGCCATTTGCTGCGAGTCATAACGAAGATGGGATCAGCTTCTCAGGCGAGAAATGTCGCTTTTCTGCAAGAGTGGCAGTAATAAGCTTCTCATGTAAGAACTGCTTGTAGAGGTGATAACAGATAATGATGATAAGCTTCTCGGCGGAGAACTGTTGCATACCGTTGCAGAAGAATGTTACGATAAGCTTCTTAACCGAGAACTGTTGCTGATCGATTGTAAAATGTTGTGATAAGCTTCTCTTGGCGAGAACTGTTGCGTATCCTGTTGTGTAAGGTTGTGATAAGCTTCTCTGGTGAGAACTGTTGCTGATCGATGATAGGCTTCTCAGGTGAGAACAGTTGCATACCGATGCTGTAAGATGTAGGGTTGTTATATCGATAGGCTTCTCAGGCGAGAACAGTCGCATACCGATGTTGTAAGATGTACTGATAGATTTTCCAGGCGTGAACTGGCGTGTATCTGTAAAGGATTGCGATTGGTTTTCTTGAAAGACAGTGCAAAATAAATGCACATCCTGGTACTGTGATAAGCTTCTCAGGCGAGAACAGTCGCGTATCTGCCGAGGTAGGGTGAAAATCTTTAGACGGTGCAAAATAAATGCACGTCTGGTTGGGCTCCACGACCGACAAGACTGGGATTCAATCTAGGATCGAGCTAGAAAGAAGACTGGTAATTAAGACTCCATCGAGGGAATGATCTCGAAGGGTAAATATCTTATCTTGGCTAAGAAATATGGCTGAAGTAACTGTCATCTACGAGGAACGAGCTCTGTGGGGAAACTGGAAACACATATGTATTTTATGCTTAGGGCTGGCAATCTATTTGGAGAGAATGGACCAACCCAGTTACTCGGCGGTAACAACCAATGATGGCGAGACACAATGAACCTGTGAATGCTAACGCATATGTCAATGTGAATGTATGTTAATGTCTATGTATGTAGTTAAATATGCAGGATGTTATGAGTATGTAATGAGTATGTAAAATGAGTATATGAAATAGGCATGTGATGTTTATGCCCCTGCGTATGCTGACGAAACAGACTAGAGAGATGAAATAAACATCTCGACGGAGATACCCTGCATTCTCTGCAACCAATACGTCAATCATGGGTGAGAAGGATCAATGGTAGAACCAAATCTGAATTCTCTGGGGAGAAGGTAATCTGCTTAGGTGCACAGTATCATGTCTTCACATGGGGAGAAGAAAACCCGAGGGACACTTTCGAGTTACCCAGGAAAAAGTTGTCAGCTTATAGTCTCGCTGGGGACTGTGATGAGGCAATAGTTTAGGAGCCTGTTGCAACATTGAGATTTACTGGGGAATGAAGGCCGCCGTGAGTAAAATCCATAAGAAAGTTATGAAACCATATGTACTGGCCATTGTAGTGGTCGCCATTTTGAAACACATATGCCCCAGAGTACTTGCGTGTCAAGGAAGGGTCATCTCAAGAGGATTTTATAGAGAACATGGCGTCCGAATGCCCCATTGTTTTCAAACTCTTTGAGAGATGGGTCTGGCACAAATTAAGCGTGTTACGACGAAATCTTTGAGAAATAGCTCTTAAGAACTTCAGACTCGTGTTGGTAGGCGAACTGGGAAACCGCCTGCCCCTGTTTAGCAGGATCTTCAAGTTCCAAGGGTTATGTCTGTATGTAAATCTCTAAGATATCAAGCAAAGTCGTCATGCTTGAAATGCCTACCCTGAGCTTGTCAATGTACACATATATTTGTCTTGAATTTTTGTTTTGAAAAAGATATCACAATAACTTGTGACCGAAATCACTAGTCAGGATATAAGTTTTAATTATAATGCCAACATGAATTTTTCCTGAGCATAGTTCGTAGGAGTTAGGCAACATGATCTTGTCAAGTATGCTTTCAACCGAAGTCCTACTTCAATTAGGTCTTTTAAAGGTTGTATCGTGGCTCGGTTCACGGTTTAAGAAACAAAGGATAAAGGCTCAAAGTTATATTTGTACCCACCCCTTCTTCGTGATGTTCTCCAATCCTAATTCAGTTAATCGGATACGAACGCTCATATCTCAAGCGGATTTGCTATGGTCGAGAACTTATCAAGGCTTTGGACATGGCAGTCACTCACCTATTTCTTTTGGCGTTTCGATCACACAACTTTGTTCTTTATAGGGATTCTAAAAAAAGCTATTGGTTTGTTATCCTTATTCCCTAACTTTTGCCTGGACAATGTCTTTTGATCTGACTTTGGAGTCCAGCGGGATGCCCCAGTTTTGCCTAAGTCTCCTTCATAGGTTTTGACTTAGCGGGCTCTTATTTTTTTGAATATTCTTTTATGCACAAGTCGTGTAAATCTTGTGAAGGCTCGTGACTGCCCCACTCCTTAGGTAACCGAGGGATAGTCATTGTATTGGACTTCTTAAGACGCTAGGGATAAATTGTCGAAGGTTTGCTCTTCCTTTTTGAGGATCTAAGCTCTCGATCAGTTTAACTGAGACCTACCCTGCCCCAGGTTAGGATGAAGGTTCTTAAAAGAAAGAAAAACTCCTACTTCAAGGCTAAAAGAGTTGACTAGGGGCTAACATACTTATATCTCCAGTGTTTGAGATTTGAAACAATGCCTTACATCATCAGCAGGTTTTAATTGAAAGCATACGACAAGAAATCCGACGTTTTGGGTTCGTCATCCTCCCCCCAATTCTCCATCAGCACAAGAGATCGAGTAAAGTTGGCATTATGATTTATGAAAACGTTTTTTGAATGAGTGAAACGAATGGATGTATTCAAGACAAACATATGCGTTGCATTAATTAATCAAAGATAAACAAGTTCGTGCCTGCTAAATATGCTTAATCAAAGAGAAATTCATATAAATAAACGAATGAACTGTCGGAAAAATCCTTCTAAATGTTTATGAAATCTTGCATTCAAGAGTAACAGTTTCCTTTGGCGGAGCCTCAATGGAATGGGACGTCTGGTCTACGATCACTGTGAGTCGTCACGGCTTGCCCCAGTTATACTGGTCACATCTTCAACAGTTTTCAGTCGTTGCTTCAAAATAACTTTCCCAGATTCTTTGCTGATCCCGGTCATATCATCTTGAGGGTTACTGAAATGAAGCGAGCTAGGCCTTTTAATAATTACTGGATTCGGCTGATTTGCTGAGGGGTCAACATACTTTGCAGAATCTAAGCTTGACAAGCGGGGAACCCCAAGAGGAGTCTCGATCTTCGGCTGAGCATCACCAAAAGACAACTTCTTCGTTTCTAGCAAATTTCTGACAAAGTTCTTAAGAGCGTAGCAATTCTCTAGATCATGGCCGGGCGCACCCTCGTGAAATAAGCAATGAGCGGCAGCGTTGTAACCTGCAGGTAACGGATTAGGCGGAGGACCCAAAGCACGGGTGGTAATCAGACCTTGTTGTACCAAATGGGGGTATAACTCAGTGAAAGTTATCGGAATTGGAGGACAGGGCTTATACTGCCTCTTACGGGGATGAGGAACCTGATCCTGTGATTGTTAGTGAACAGGAGCGTTGGGCACTCGTTGACTGTTGACAGGAACTTGCATGGGCGGATAACCGGAAGGTCGTTGATAAACTGGTGCTTGATATACCAGAGCTGACTGCACAGGATGGTATGTAGGAAACTGCTGATCGAAAGGAGAGGCAACAGTAGCTACATAGGGTTGTTGGACATATGGAAACTGATAACCTTGAACATAACTCTGTTGATGTTGCCAAGGTTGAGGAGTAGCCATTTTGCGGTTCCTCGAACGTGCAGGTCCTTTACCATGGTCGGAGTTAGGAGTTTTGCACTTTGGAGGGGTAGCTCGTCGAACTGGTTGAGCACTAGGAGGCACCAAACTGGATTGAAGACCGTGAGGAGGTACATTCTCGACAGTAGCAGCTTATTGAGGTTCCATAACGGTATTAGTAGTCTCAGCAACAACAGTAGACCGAGCATCTATCTTCACACTAAGAGCTCGTAGCATCTCCAAAATCTGCCCTACACTTCCTCGAAGATCCTCGAGTTCATGGCTGACACGGTTGATTTCTTGGTTTTGATCTTCCATTCTTTTGAAGGGTCGTATTGATGCAGAGAACTTAGGGTGACAAAACTGGAAGGTGAGAGAACCGAGTATGAGAAATCGGGAGACACATGCAATGCAAAAGTATGATGCTAAAATGTGAATGCAAATGAAGATTTCATGGAATTCAAATATTTACGAATATTGCGGAATACCAAGGAAACTTTTAATTCATTGAAGACAAATTACAAATAATATTCTTGCAACCGAAATAGCTAAATAAAAGCCTAGAAAATCCTAGAGAAGCATCTTCCACAACTTCAGTGAGCAGACGGAGATCCGGAGGAAAATAAATATTCGTAGAGCCTCCTCTTCTTGTAGGATTGTATCTCATCATTCTTCGACTGAATCTGCCTTTGAAGTTCTTCGTACTCGCTGACCATCACATGGTATTTGTTCTTCCATGATTCTGTTTCGCGCTGTGATCTCTTCAAAGCGATCTTCAAAGTCTCAGCTTCGGTCATGAAATACTGGACAGGTTCCTCTCTTTGAGGTATAGGATCTTGGTGAGAGTAGGGCATCTTCAACTCAATAGCTCTTCCTCGGACCCATTGAAGGTATGGTTCCATGGACACACAATTAGGTCTTCCCAAACTTTCTTTGTCCTTCCTATGCAGATGATTCCAAGAGGATAGAATCTGATCTTGAAGCTTTTTGTCGTCTTTGAAAAAGATTTTCTCCACATGAATACCTTTAGGCGGTTCCTTCAAGGGGTATCCCAACTGTCGGCGAGCTAAGGCTGGATTGTAGCTAATTCCTCCATTGAAACTGAGCAAAGGCACATTGTTGAAATTTCCACAACTATCAATGATCGATATCCCATCGTACATGCGATTATACCAATCAATATCATAGTGAGTTAAAGCCATAACTTTTTGCGACCAACGTTCTTGATTGGGTCTCCAGAACGGACCGGACTTGGGTAAGTGAGAAATAAACCACTTGTATAGTAATGGCACACAACATGTAATCATTCCTCCACCATGAAAGTTTCGGAGATGTACTGAATGATAAGTATTACCCAATAGTGTTGGAACTGGATTTCTTCTCATGAAGGTCTTGATTGCCTTAAGGTCCACAAACCCCTCAAAACTAGGAAAAAGCAGCAACCCATAAATAAGCAAGGCAAATATTGTCTCAAAGGCAAACATGTCTTTATGATCGGCATAAAATTGGGCCTTCTTAATTAGGAAGTCCCTGAGAAAACCGGAGGTCCCCCCTTTGGTGATCATATTGTTTTTGACATCAGATATCCTTAGACAAATGGCTTTAGCAATATCTCGTTCTTTAGGGTCTTCCTCCAAGAAAGGGAATGGAGACTTATCCAAGATAGGCAATCCCACCAACTGAGAGTACTCTTCTAGGGTAGGTAAAAGCTGATAATCTGGGAAGGTGAAGCAATGATAATCTGGATCATAAAACTGTAGCAAAGTCGCAAGAAGTCCTTCGTTTACTTGGACCTTCAACAAAGACAATAGCCTTCCATATCTGTTTTGGAACTTTTCTTGATCTTGAACCAAATCCCTTAGCTTCTCTAGGACTTCCAAATTAAAACCCTTAAAAGTAAATTTCAAAGTATGCTTCCTAGAGTGATCCATGGTATCCTGCAATGTTCATAAATAGAGTTTGAATTCCATGAAGTCTTAATGTAATATGATGCTTTATGGATGCAATGCATGAAAACACACAAAGTCCTAGGTTAAAGGGACGTGAGCGGAGTTAAGGTCTACCCATCCCCCAAAGGAGTGTACTATAGGTTAGTCGTACCTGCAGAACAAGGTTCTAAAAAGTGCCCAAAGTCATCAGCCCATCTTTCGGATATTATCAACTTTCCGACTGACTTGGGGGTTAATAATATTCTCAAGAGAACCTCTTTTGAGTGTAGTATCGCGTAGCAACCATTGTGGGACTACTCCCACATAGTTCCCGCACTACGTCCTAGATAAGGCCAAGGTGGTGTTAAGGTACTACGGTTCCCAATATCACAGACTCCAATCAATAAAGGTAAAAGTTTTCACGACTATACTCGATCAACTGAACCATTTTCGAAAGGGTCTCAACTGAGCGGTGATTCTCGAATCAGCTTGGTCGGGACTCACTCCCTATAAGCCTCATCGAATATATCCCCATCCTATAATAATGTCACTAGTCCGGGCGTAGGACTTATCTCACAACACAAGGAACAGTCCCAAAAGTCAAAGTACCATATATACATGCAAATGAATAGTAAGACAAATAGTAATAAATATGAACAAATTAGGGATAACCCTCAAAAGTTAAGAGTCCCCAGTGAAGTCGCCATTTTCTGTTGCGGTGGAAATAGGATCACAAACTATTAATGAGTTTGAATCGCAATTCAATTCACAACCGCTCTTTGATTTATCTGAAGGAAAAGGTCAAAAGAGGGAAAACCTATTTTGCATCGTAAACACAATGCGGGGAATGATCTAGGGTTCGGGGGTTGGTTAAATTTAGGGAAGGTATTAGAACCCTAAACTTCTGTAGTACTCTACAGGAACCTTTTGTCCAGATGTTTACTATTTTGCTTTATTCATTTGCTTAAGGTATATGTACAAAGGGATTAAAAGTGAGAAAAGAGACCTAAGGGGTTAATTCTAAGTTTACTCGGCAAGACATCGCATCTTGTGCCTACGTACCCTTACGGGAGTGGAATCAGAGTAATCGTAGTTCCCCTTAAAAGGGAGGTTAGAGATTTCTTGACTGTGGTCAAGGTCTCAAGGGGAATAAACATGTCTTAAGGACACGCTTACGTGGAGTGTAGAAACTCCAAATCTCTACGTTGAATTGTTAAGTTGTAATTAGGGTTAAATTAGGTTAGGGATTCCGCGGCAGGAAACCCTAAAATGAGCGCGGCGGCTCTTTGACCTAGTGCTAGGGGTAAAATGGTAACTTTGCCTGCGGCGAGGCATTTGTGAGGATTAGGGTTTGAAGTTTGTAGTTTGGAGGATTTGAAATTGAATGTGTGAAGTTTTACGGACTATTGGCGCGGCGACCAAACGGTTAGACCTAACCTTCGGATGTGTGCAATGTGACAGAAATAATAGTGATGAAAGTGTGAGGAATTTAAATCATGCAAGCAGCAGAAATTTAAATGCGGAAACGTAAGCGCGATTATTAGGTTCGCGAGGTTACAATGGAGAAACAGTTACAATTATGATACAATTTGAATTATAAGTACACAAAAATAAACGGGGCGACATGGTAAGCTGCAAAAATAACGAACAGTGTTAGTAGACAGAGTTATACAAGTCCAGACGAATAATGAAACGGAAGTGCAAAATTATGCATGTTTTTGTGGTTTATTTTATGATATCTAAAAAGCTTTCAATTTAAATTAAAATAGGAGTTTAATATTAATAAATAAATTTAAATTTAATTTTCAAAATTGTTTTAACCTAATTATCTAACAAAAAAGAAGAGTTTTATTTTTTATTTTTTAATCAAAAAGTTGATGTTAGTATTTATAGTCATTATTTTTTATTTTTATTTAAATGTCATCACTTAAAAAATATTTTCATTATTATTTAAAAAAAGGTTTTTTAGTTGTTACTTTTTAAAAAAATATATTTTAGTTATTAAAAAAAAAGGTTTTTAATTAAATTAGGTTAATTATTTTGTTTTTAATATTTAATCATACCATTTCCTATTAACAAATTAAATAAAAGGGTTAATTACAGATACAGAAAAATAAATAATAACAACAAAAAAAACAGGTGGAAAATAAGGTGGGTCGGGCTGGGTACCCATTTCCCAGACCCGACCCAGAAGGCCACAAACAAAAGCTGGGAAATCAGAACTAGGGTTCAAAGAAACCCTATTTTTTTCGCGGCGCCGTTTCGCCTTTGTGTCCGGAGCTCTCTCCTTCTCTCCTCGTTTGATCATGACCAAAACTTCTTCTTCCTACATGAACAAAACAATAAAATGCATGAGTCAATAATCCCCCTACCCAAATTCCGACGATGATTTTTGACGGTGATCTTGACGGTGATTAGTTCGTCCGATTTTTGGCCAACGGAAGAGCTTGAGGCGATGATGATGGTGAAGGAAACTCTTCCTTCTGAGCCTTCGATCGAACGCCGGCGGTAGTAGCTTGTTTGATGGTTTTATGGCCGCCGCTTCGGTTGTGTTTGTTCCGAATGATATTTTTGCAACGATGATGATGATTCGTCCGATGCTTTCACGGTCGTCTTCGATCGTTGTTGGGGTTTTTCGTGTTACAGCTTTGTTGTTTGATGACGACGCTTAGGTTTTTTTTTTCACGAGGTGATGTTGTTCCTCTTTATATTCTCTCTGAATCCTCTTTTGGGCTTTTGTAATTTTAGATCCGCGTTTTTATTTTCACTGAGATTTGATTTCTTTTTCTCTTCTGATATGATTTGCTCGCGATTCGAGTTTGTGGGATTGATTGGATTTCCTTTCCTTTTTCAGAACTCCTTGATTGGATGTTATTTGACCCTATTTTCGGATATGGATTCGATTTTGTTTGCTGATTCGGTTTGGATACACCTTTTGATGCCTTTGGATTCTCTTGTAGATGTGGTTTTGACCGAACTGGTTTCATTTTCTTGTGGGCTGAGCTGTGATTATGACTGTGTATACCACTGGGTTGTGATGTCTATAAACTGAGCCTCTGCGTTTGCATTTAGACTTTCCAGTTTGATTGTGACTGATGGTGATTTGGATCCTTTAAGGCTGCTATGAACTTTGGTCCTTTTAATTTTTGTGCATCTGTTTACTTACTTACTTTCTCCTTCTTCTTGTTGGTGAATTAACAATGGCTGCAAAATGGGCTATGACTTTCACTAAGCTTTGAGCTTTACGCTTTAGCTTTCCCATCGTGACCCACACATTCGGTTGGAATCATTATGACTGATGCAGCGAACTGAATCTCAGTCTTCGGCATGATTATGAAATTGTTTCTGAGTTGGTTTTCTGTCATTAATTAGGGTATTCATTACAGTGCTTTAGACTTTGCCTGTTGGCTTTTCATTGTGACTTGCACCCTTGGTTGAGGCTTGCCCTGAGCTGATTAGGTGAATGTGATTATGTGAATTTATCTTGCTCTTTTGATTTGGTTTACCTAGCATGAATTGAGTTTGCTGCTGGTGACTTATTGGTCCTTCTTTTCTTTTCTTAATCATGGGCCAATTTTACACTTTGGTGAATTGCGATGTTTGTTCAAATTCGGTGCAGCTTGTGAACGGTTTTAAGTCAGTGATGAACTTTAGAAAATTCTGATGCTATTTTGATTCTTGTATTTCAGGGATTGGAAAAAACGGAAGACGGTTCAGACCTTGCTGCTCAGCTTAGTATCAATGAAATTTACTTGATAGTAGTCCCTTTTTGAATCCACATCTGCGCAAATCATTTCGGCTCAAAAAAGCTTCCTTTATCTCTCTCTTGGTTGTCCCGTACGATAAGAACGATAACCACCTGATCTGACGCCAATGGCACAGATCGGTAACGGGGGTAGGATGCGGCTTCGGTCGTGCCACTCCCGGCACTCAATGATGATGATGTTCTGAGAGTGTCGAACATAAATTCTAATCTTTTCTATTCAGTTTGTTTCTCTTTAGTTGTGCAGGTTAATCAGAGAGTCGTGAAGAACTCATGGAAACTCATTGAAGAACATTTAGGACTTAGGACTTTTTAGAGTAGAGATACTCCTTTGTGAATGTAATTCCTTGTAAACTCAAACAATGATTCATGAATTAGAATTCAAAGTTTATTTGAGTCACTCTTTTGTAAATTAAATACTTTATGAAATAAAATTCAAAAAGTACTCATTTACTTCTTAAATATCTATGAACATACAAACTTGAATTTATTTATATTTATTTCTTAGTTACAAATTATAAACATTCGTGAATAAAAATCCACAAATATTTTAAATTTATTTCTAATTATAAATTATAAATACTCACGAATGACATTCAAAGGTACTTAAGTTCTGGCTCATATGCTTATTCTCTTCATAGTCCTGATCAAAACTAAGTGAATTCAACTAAATCCTCTCTGTTATGTATATCGAAAGAACGTGTTATTAACTGAAACGAAACTCCTCCCTGAACAAATGAACGACCCAAAATTAGATACACTCCCGGTATTTTCCAATAATAAAACGAGCCAGCTTGATGCCTTGACGGAAATCAACTTCTATGGTAGACAAATGTCCCACGTATCATGGTCTGAACGCCTCGAGGCTTAAAGACCGATTTTCTTCAGAATTAGCCAAAATAGTGTAAAATGACCAGAACGCCCTTGAACTGGATTCCTGCAAAACAAATCAACACTCCATGACTGGTTAGTGATTAGTGGATGCTAAAATGAGATGCCATGCGCAATGACTGACTAAATGTAAGGGTAAAATTTAGGGTATTACAGGTGCCATCAGGTCTTGAGTTTTTGGTACATCAGGTTTGGTCAACCTATGCTGGCAGGTCCTAGACAGTCTAGGAGAGGTTGTGAGATATTATCAAGAGCTATAAGACTTTATGGCTGTTGATCTTGTTGCATCAAGAATATAGCATCCAAAGGCCTGCTATTATTAAGATTTGGGACTGTTTTAGTTTGCCTTGTTTTAGGGCTGTTGACAGAGTGTATGAGGGGGGAGTTATCAGGCCATGATCAGGTATTTAGGTTGCGAACTCTTTGTTTGGTTTGTCCCAGGCATTGTAATATCAGCCTACTGCAAGTGGGGGTTCCTTTGAGTGTCTCAACTTTTGTTAACAGTTTGTTTTAGAGGAGCATAGATTTGTCATTAGAGTGAGGACCACCACCAGGGTTTAGGTGTTGTCTGTGAATCCTTGCTACTATTAGGGCATTGGGTGCCTTGTTATGCCAAGAGTTATGTGTGCTTGATGGCATGAGTTTGCAACATCTCATTTTGAGCAATACAATTTAGATGGAGGGATTGGTAACTTGATCTAAACTTACTTGTTTCCAAGTCTGCTTTGATTTTTGTTTGAGTTGCATCTCAGTCATTTGGTTAAGTACTATGGCATGGCTGCTATTTGTTGATCAGCATAGTTTTGAAATGCTTTGTAAGGAACCATTTTGAGTTGGACAATGTATTTAAGTTTGTCAGAATGCCTGATGTAATTTGTGTCAAGTGGTATAGTAGTTTTTGGTTGCTATTCAAGGCTGTCATTAATATTATGACTTGGAACTGTTATTTGATTTGTGTTTGGTAGCCACCATTTAGATCTTTTGTTTAGGAGTTGCTATTGGAATTGGATTTATCTATCCATGATGAGATACTCAGAATTTTTGGCCTTGGTTTTAGTTTTTAGAGTTAAGTTGTGTTGGCAGCTGTCATGAGGATTAGTATTGTATAAGCTTGGCATGATGATGTCACTATCATTTGTTGGAATTTGCAACTAACAGGCTTGGATTTTTAGTGGATCAGTCTGGTCTTTGTGTGTCTGAACTGATGGCTGGCATGAAGGGTATTTGTTGCATTTTTATGACATATTATGTGGTTTGCTTCTGTTTTCAATAAAGCACCTTTGTTTGACTTGAGTTTTCATAACTTGCTGCAAATTTGAAAAAGAGAAAGCATTGCTGTTAGTTGAACTCAAGCATCATCAAACTTCCTTTTAGACCATTTCAATTTGTGTGTGGAAGTTCATAACCTGTTGCATTATAGATTGTTGGTGGTTGTTGTCTCAAATCATTTCCTTAATACCATGTGGATACCAAGTCTATTTCAAATACCATTTCACCAACTTGCAACACATATATCATTTTCTTGGTCTGAGTGTTGTTAAGTGAATTTCTTGTTAGAACTCATTCAATCCCACATTTGGAACTTGCTTAGCTCATTGCCCACCCTTAATTGCACCTGTTTCAATCCATGGATCTTCAAGTGCATTTTATTGTGTGTGCATTATTTGAGAATATGGACAGCACCATTGTAATCCTCATGAAAAATCAAGTGAGTTAGACTCAAATTTCACTGAATTTGGATAAGAATTGGAGAAGTTATGATGAAATCGTCTTGGCATGTTTCACTTGAATTTTGCCTTGAAGTTGCCCAGCCACTTGCCTTGTTTTGGTATATAATTTAATGGGATGGCTTGATACAACGGATGTATCGCCACCCTAGTGGTTAGAACCTTGCCCTTAAGTCACTTGCCATGCGCCTGAACCTGAGTTCGTTTTGCCTTTATTTTTTTGTGATTTTTTTTATGTTTTGATATTTTTCTTCTTTTTTCCATTCACTTTTACACGCATGAGAGTGGCTGGTCTGGTCAAGTTTTGTGCTTGCAGCCCCAAGGTCTTGAGTTCAAGCCTTGGGTGATGTATTTCCTTCTTTTTAGCACTTGCTCATTTCTTTCTTTTTATTTTCTCTTGTTTTATTTTATTTATTTAAAAATAGTTTTAAATACCATAAAAATAAAAATAAAATAATTTTCTAATACTTTATTGTGTTAATTTATTTTTTCTTCATTTTTATTTCATTTTCATTTTATTTTCAATTAACAAATTAATATGCTTTGTGGCTAATCACTTGTTCAAGTCAATTTCTTTTCTTTCTCATTTCATTTGTGAGTGAATTATTTAGTGTTTACTTGGCCTCGTGCCATGATCCCCCTAGGATTCCTAGTCCCTCCGTTTAGGATGGGAGTAGGAGAGACATTATGTGTTCAATCCTATGCATGATAACATTAGGTTAGTTCTCCCCTTTCAACCCAACCATAAGGTTTAACCCTACTCGGTTTAAAACACTCGAACTAACCTGTGGTCGTGTCATCCCGAACTACGTTTGCTCTGATTTCTCATACCGGATGAGGATACGTAGGCACAAGACGGAGATGTCTTGGCGTGCAATCTTCCACAACTTCACCCGTAGTTTCCCGAACTACGTTGACTTTAGACTTTCCCATTGCACGAGGGAATACGTTGGCTTAGAGCGACGATGCTCTATCGAGTAACTTTTCTTTTCTTTTGCCTCCGTGATCCTTTAGCATAGATAGATTTACACCCTTTTAGATAGACAACAAGCGTGGATCCCGTCGAGTGCGACGGACGTAAGGGGTGCTAATACCTTCCCCTTGCGTAACCCACTCTCGAACCCGAGATTTGGTTGCGATGATCTGTCTTATTCACTTTCCGTAGGTTTTTTCTGATCATTTCCTTTCCCTCTCTTTAGGATACATAATGAACGGTGGCGACTCTTCTGTCCTTGCCGGTCCCTCTTCACAGCAATGCGACAGCTGGCGACTCTGCTGGGGACTCTTCCCATCCTCTATGCGAGTCAATCCTAGCGCTTGTGTGTTTTTTCTTTGGGTGTGTATATATGTGTATATGTGTTGCATCTGTACAGTTTTGCATTTGCATTTTTATTTCTAACACTTTATATCATATATCATGTTGTTGTGCTGTGAGGGATGTTCCATGAGAGAAAAGCCAAAACCCAGGCTTGAGAATAACCTTAGCATTAAAAGTGGAAAGTAGTGTTGGACCTATATGGCAGCATGCACTAGTCCTCGTGAAATTCGGGTTCAGACGAGGTTTTCTTTGAAGACATCTCATCCTGCTGGTTAGGACGGAGGTGTTGAATCTGAAAGTTGTCGACTCTGGAGAGCGTTCATTTGGGAGTCAACTAAGTGAGGCCGCTTCATGAGACAATGATGCTAAACCAAAAATGGTGAACGTATCATTGTTTCTCGAAAGTCTGTGACGCTGACGACCGCATAGGATGCCATACCTTGTTGGAGATAAGTTCATACCTGTGAGTGGGAGGGTTTTGCAGGAAACCTTGACCTTCATCCTACCTGTTTTTCTTACCAGTATGAACAGTTATAGTGGGATCCTTGTACTAGTGCTATATGGTTTTCTCGCCAAAGCGAAGCGCTGGTTCATCTCCGTCAATAGCACAACAACTTGGTCCTCGGTTGCATTTGCATATCCATTTGCATTTTGACATTAACATGTATCTGTGTTTCAGGTGTGTACTTTCTTCTTGATTCTAGTCATCCCAATCCACTGCTAACATGGAAGCTTTCCTGAAGAAAACAGTCGTGTATAAGTTCCCAGCTCCAGAGATAGGATCCCTGCTTAAGTTAATCTCCATGGCTGATCACAGAGTGATGGGAGACTTCAAGAAGGAATATGGAAGACTTTTGAGCTATGTCTGCAAAGCTTCAGTGTTTGAAGTAGAGGGTCTTCATACTTTGCTTCAATTATATGATCCTCAACTGAGATGTTTCACCTTCCTTGGGTATGTGTTGATGCCTACCTTGGAAGAATTTTCCATGCTGTTAGGGATCCCAGTCTTGGCACAAATGCCCTTCTACCACTCTGAGACAGAGCTTAACTTGACGAAGCTTGCAAACTCTCTTCATTTGAAAGCCTCAGAGTTGAAAGGGAAAGTGAGTTGGAGGAATGGAATGCCCGGTTTCACATTTCCTTTCTTAGTGGAAAGATCCCAATACTTTGCAAAAGAAGGATGCTGGGTTGTTTTCAATGCCATCTTAGCTCTTTGTATCTATGGCATAATATTGTTCCTAAATGTTCCAGATTTTGTTGACTTGGACGCTTTCCATATCTTCGTCTCCAAGAACCTCGTACCAACGCTCCTAGGAGATGTGTATCATTTTGTCCACTACAAGAATGAGAACAGGAGAGGGAAGAGTGTTCTTTGTTGTGTGCCTCTTTTATATAGATGGTTTTTTTCGCACCTACCCAAGTCTGGTCCTTTTATTGACATCTCTGGCACTGCTGATTGGTTGGAAAGGTTAATGGGTCTAACTTCTGAAAATATTGTGTGGTTTAATAGGGATATCTTAGGCGTGGATTTTATTTACAGTTGCGGTAATTTTCCCAATGTTCCTTTGATCGGGAGGAAGGGAGGCATTAACTACAATCCCGCTCTCGCCGTCAGGCAATTTGGCTACCCTCTAAGAGGACCTCCAACGGAAGAGGAAATAGAGGAATCCTTGTATTTCACTGGTTTAATCGACAATGAGACTCTAATCAGAGTAGAGAAGGCTTGGAGAAAAGTTTGAAGGTGTGAGTAATACACAAGAAAGGGGGGGGGGGTTGAATTGGGTATTCACTCTATTAAAACTTTTTCTGGGTTTCTTCACTTGTTTCTTTCTATAGAGTTCTTTAAGATGCATTGCGGAAGCATATATAATAAAGCATAACACAAGTAAAGAACACATGATATATCCTGGTTCACTTGAGCAACTCTCAAGCTAATCCAGTCCACCCTTCCAAGGTGATTTCGCCTCACTCAAGCAAGGACTTAATCCACTATAACCAAACTGATTACAGTTGCACAAGCTAACTGTAGATGACTAACAATTAGACAATGACACGTTCAGGGATCCCTTAGGATATAACGTTCATTGACATCTAATAGAATCTGATCACAAAAGATCTCCCATTAGAATTCCACAAATGACAACTGTAACTTGTCATCTCAAGTATTCTGATCTTCACAAGATCACTTGAGGGACCACTAATTCTAAATTGAATTTGTGTTTCCGGAGATTACATGAGTGCTTCTTGTCAAGCAGATTACTCCTAATTAAGTACATAGCAAGTATTGAGCAACAAATCCTTGCTTCCTAATACAGAAACTAATCTAAAGATAAATCTCTATGAGATTATTAGAATAGTAGTTTCCATATTGCTTAAAAGCTTTCTTATGTGAGCACTGTGGATTCTTAGCATAAAGCTTTTCTTGTTAATCAACTATGTTGCTAACTTCACTTGTCAGCATCATTGCTTTTTAAACAAGCTGGCTTGCTTTGTGATAAGCTAACATTTGAATGAATCAAATGTTCTTCTTTTATAGTGCATTCAAAAGAGATGTTGTGAGGGTAGAGATGTCCATTCAAATATTCCAACGGTCATTTCCCAACGGATAGAATACTCACGTGTTGTATAGTACTGACATCACTTTTTTTTCCTTTTCTTGCAACGTTAATATAGCATTGTGGTAGATAGCTCTTATCCACAAATGACGTGATCTTCATTTATCAGCTAGGACATATTAGCTTCTGGCTTTGGTTCTTCTGATGATGTATCAAATGAGTAGTTCAGAAATTACTTTGATATGATAGCAAAATAACATCAGAGTCTGACTTCAGCACCTTGTTTATCAGAGTTGATAGCAACAACTTATCTGATTAACACGTCTTTGTCTGGGTGAAGCTACATAATCTTTATCTTCATAATCTAGTCTTCAGAGTCTTTCTGCACTTGGTCTTCAGAGCCTTCAGCTTTCAGAGCTTCAAGTCATCAGAGTCTTCAGCACGTAATTCTTCAGAGGATTATATCTTTAGAGTCTTGATCTTCAGAACCCTTAAGTCTTCAGAGTCTTTCTGCACTTGGTCTTCAGAGCCTTCAGCCTTCAGAACTTCAAGTCATCAGAGTCTTCAGAGCTTGGTTCTTCAGAGGACTATATCTCAGATGCGTTGATAGCTTCCAGATCAAATACACTTCTCAGAGTAGAATCCACAAGAGCATTGCAACTGCAATATACAACATCTTTGGATCTTTCTGATTATGATCAGATACAAAGCCATACTTGCTTCTTTAATAAGCACTTTGGTTACTTTCATATCAGATGCACTTCTCAGAGCAGAATCCACATGAGCATTGCAACTGCAATATACAACATCTTTGGAACTTTCTGATCGTGAACAGATACAGAGGCAAACTTGCTTCTTTAATAAGCGCTTTATGTCATGTCACACAAAGTAACTCCATATTGAATTTAATGCACTTCTTGATATTGTTTGTTGATTTAATATATTTATTAAACGATATGCACACAACAAACATTAGAACATAAAATGGTTCTTTCACAAATACTTAATTGTTATCATCAAAACATAGAGATAACATGTAGAGACAATTTTTGCTCTTACAAAGTTCGCTGTGAAGGAAAATCCTCCTTGGGCATGAGCAATTCTAGGGCCTACGAAACTTACATGGAATGGATTCAGGAGAGAGTCGAGAGGTTGTTGCTCCCCTTTCCAGTAAGAGAACCTTTGTATCCCACAGTAGTTGTAGAGCCTACGACAGTCGAGGTGCAGAAATACAATCGACTATGGGTCGAGAAGGAAGAATTTCGTAGGGCTAATGAAGAGTTAGAGAAGGAAATTTTCCAACTTAGGATCGAGAGGAGTCAAGCCATCCAGTCATCCAGGAAGCAAACGGAGTTGGTAAACAAGATGGTTACATAATTGACAAAGGAGATCAGCACCCGAGAACGAATAGGTAAAGCTTTGAAAAGCGTCAGTGATTTCCTCTCAAGCAAAAAGAAGGAGTTGGAGAGAGCTCATCTGAACATATCCAAGTTTGAAGCCTAATGGAATGCTCTTTTAACCAACAACAAAGAAAGAGAGGATGGACTCCGTCTGCAGGTTGAGAGTTTGAAAAATCATCTTCGATTCAGAATCAAGAATAGTCCAGGTAATGCAATGCATCTATTCGAGACCGAAGGAAAACTCCACGAAGCTCTTGCAATGTTGGAAGAATACAAATTGAGGATCGACCTGAAGAAGCCCAGATTAGATGATGCTTTTGGAGAGGATGCTTGGGAAGACCATGTTCAGAGTCTGCAAGATACTATCAAGAAGAGGGACTCACTCATTCAAGGATTGATTGACAGGCTCGATCATCCGGACACAAAGGAGTTGCTAGAAGAGTTTCGGACTCGACACCGCTTCTGACTCTTTTTCTCTTATTTGTTGTTATTTTTATTCTGACCATCACCAGGGTTGTTGGATGAGGTCACGATGACTCTTTTTGTATTCCTTTGGTGATGTATGATGATACTCTATGGTTCATTTTATTTATGAGATGTGTTTCTGGCTACCTCTGTGGTTCTTCATTCTCCTACCATGACTGTGGAACTAGAATCAAGGGGAGAAATTTCCCTGAAATACATTTGCATGTTTGCATTTTTGCATCATTCTTCATTCGCATTGCAGGTGTTCTATTTCTGTTAACCTCACATTTTCCTATGGCTCTTCAGAGTTTGTTTCAGGATTGAAGGCTAGCCGATTCACCGTTATTCTACACGAGGAAACCAACAAAGAGTTATGGATCAAGTTCAGCTCGAACTTCAGGAATTCTATGATAGGATGGCACAATTCATGGAAATGATGCAGGGGGTCGCCAACGGTCAGGAACAATTAAGGACATTGGTCCAGCCTTTGGTATCAAGGGTTGATGGAAATGGGGTTTTACATGGTGAAACCGCTGCTATACCTCCAGTGGAAAACAATATGCCACAGGCAGATGCTATCCCAACAATAGTTCTCCCACCGGGCAGAGGAAACCAAATTGGATTTCCTGTCCCAGGTCCAATGGGTGTTGTGTAAGGTAACAATAGTCCCCATTGGGAACAGAACGAGCAAGATGACGTCTTCTCCATGGGAGACCTTGGGGCAGGATTACAATCTGACGCTGATAAAAGATTCAAGGCAATAGAAGAAAAAATGAGGAGCCTTGAAAACCAGAATGCTATGGGTCTTGACATGTCCAATCTGAGACTGATTCTGAGACTTAGAATTCCTCTTAAGTTTTAGGTGCCGGACTTCGACAAGTATAAAGGGACGACTTATCCTAAGGTACACCTTCGGTCCTACTATAGGAGGATGTCGGTATATTCAGATGACGAGAAGTTGCTTATGCACTTCTTTCAGGACAACTTGTCTGGTCCTTCATTAGAGTGGTACATGGGGTTGAAGCCAGCTCAAGTCAAAAGTTGGAGGGATCTAGCAGAGGCCTTCGTAAGGCACTACAAATACAATAGCAACTTGGCACCGAACAGAGTGCAGTTGCAAAATCTATCACAAAGGAACAACGAGTGTTTCGAAGAGTATTTCCAGAGGTGGTGTGAACTAGCGGCTAGAGTTCAGCCTCCAATGGTGGAGCGGGAATTGATCGACATGTTTGTGGCAACCTTGCCAGGAATATATTACGAGAAGTTAATCGGAAATATGTCAGGGAGTTTTTCGGATCTGATTATAACTGGGGAAAGAGTAGAGAACAGGATAAAACTGGGAAAGATACAAAGTTGAGAAGGGACCTCGTCTGGAGGTGGGAAGAAAGTTTTCGGTAACAGGAAAAGGGAAATGAGACTAACGCAGTGTCATGCTTTAGAAATCATAACAGGAATCAACGTCAATAACAACCATACTACCAACAACGTCAACAAGTAGCGAGCATTGCCATTCCGGCAGTGCCGTCGCCGCAACCACAACAACAACAGCAACATCCGCGCCAGCAGCAGCAACATAAAAACTACGCACAAAGGCAATTTCAAGACCATGGGAGAATAATGAATAGGAACTTTGACGCGCCACCAATGCCATATGCTCAATTATTGCAACACTTAATTCAACTGCAGTTGGTTCATAAAAGGACAATGGCACCATTGACCAGTGCACCTCCTCCAGGATATGACGCCAATGCTCGATGTGATTTTCATTCAGGGACACCCGACCACAATTGCAAAGCCTTTAAGCACAAGGTTCAAGACCTTGTTGATAGTAAGGCCATTAACTTCACTCATGATGTACCCAACGTCGTCCAAAATCCCATGTCGAACCATGGAGCTGCTGGAGTGAATGCTGTTATCGAAGACAATCTGAACTTGGTATCCAGTGTTGAAGATTTGTAAACTCCACTGAGTTTTGTAAAAAATAAGTTGTTAGCTGGTGGGGTGTTCCCAGCCTGTGGGAGCAACTGTGAAGGTTGTTTGGTTAATCTAGAAGAACGTTCATGATTGAGGAGTTGTATTAAAAATATGATGGACATGGGGTTTTTACAATTTGACAGAATCAGTAAGGAGGACGACGAGACGAAAATTAATGAAAAGAAGGATGAAGTGTCCATAATCTCTATCCCGTATAAGGCTATCAACATTTCTACACCACCAAGGCCGCTGACAATTGTGATTACAAAGGCAGGACAGATGCCTTACGAGAGCACTAAAGCGATCCCCTGGAATTATGGGGAAGAGGGGTTCTGTAATGGGCAGAAGCAAGAATTGAAGAGTTTTCCTTGCGAGTCGGTCGACAATCTGGTCAGAAACAGTGGGGTGACGAGAAGTGGAAGAGTGTTTGCGCCTCCAGAGGTTAGTGCTAGAAGAACTAACAAGGGGAAGGAAAAAGTGGTGATTGAAGAGGATCCACGGAAGGGAGATAAAGAAGCTTTGGTGAAGGAGGCAGAAGAATTCATGCGCTTGATTAGAAAGAGTGACTACAAAATCGTAGATCACTTACAGCAGACACCCTCCAAGATTTCAATCATGTCTTTGTTGTTGTGCTCCGAGGCACACCGAAATGCGCTTCTAAGGATCTTGAACACAACCTACGTGCCACAAGAGATTTTAGCTAATCAGCTAGAAGGAGTGGTCGCACATGTTAACGCTAGAAATGGACTAGGGTTCACTGATCTCGACTTAACACCCAAAGGACGAAATCATAACCACGCTCTACACATCACCATAGAGTGTAGGGGGCGGTTATGTCACACATATTGGTAGATACAGGGTCATCATTCAATGTGCTACCCAAAAAGGCTTTGATGAAACTAGACACTCGGGGATTAATCTGCACTCCTAGCGATTTAATCGTGCGGGCATTTGACGGTACGAGGAGGTCTGTGTTTGGTGAAGTGACTCTCCCGATTCAAGTCGGTCCTGAAATCTTTGACGCCATTTTCTATATAATGGACATCCAGCCAGCATACAACTGTCTGCTAGGACGACCATGGATCCACTCGGCAGGCGCCGTAACATCGACCTTGCACCAAAAGCTGAAGTATATGGTGGATGGAAACATAGTCACCGTCTGTGGTGAAGAAGACATCATGATTAGTCAGTTGTCTTCATTCAAGTATGTTGAGGTTGAGGGGGAGATCCACGAGACCCTATGCCAAGCCTTTGAGGGTGTTCAAGTTAAGGAGAAAGCACCGGTTGAGATCAAAGCGCCAGAAGTTGCTATGTCATCCTACAAGGAAGCACAAGCCGTCATGAAGTCTGGATCAACGCAAGGGTGGGGGCAAGTGGTAAGCGTCCCAAACAAATAGGATAAGTTCGGATTGGGGTACAACCCATATGCATCATCTTCACAGAGCGCTCCATGCTACAAAGAGCCTGTCCAGTTCACCAGTGGTGGGGTGATATTCGAAAGGATTAATGATGTATCTAATGAGGAGGGATACAACGACTGCGACATTGATGCGTGGATCAAGCCATGTATCCTTGGCCAGGGTTTGAAGAATTGGAGTGTGGAAGAAGTTATCTCTGTGACCTATGAAGAGTAATTGCTTTATTTTGATTAATGTATTGCCCTATGCTATGCCCGGAGCATAGTGGTCTTTATTTATAGGGGCCTATCTGTTATGTGTGTGAACAATCTTTTTTATCTTTAATCAAAAAGGCGTCTTTTCATTCAAAATTTGTGATCCTTGTTTTTCTTGTTTTTACTTTTTAACAATAAAATGGAAATGTGGTTTGTGTTTGTTTGTTTGCATATCATTTAAGCATAAAATCATCATCATTGCAGGTTACACATTTCAAATACCACTGACTCAAACTCATCTATGACTCGATGTGACTTTGACAATCCGATCTTTCAAGCGGAAGAAGAGATCGAAGAAGACGAAGACCTGCTCGAAGAGCTTGCCAGATTGTTAAGACAAGAGGAGAAGGTCATCTTGTCTCATCAGGAGGAAGTTGAAGTCGCCAATCTAGGAACAAAGGAGGATAAGAAGGAAGTCAGAATAAGGGCCGCGTTGCAAAGTGATGTCAAGCAAAGATTGGTTGAATTGCTCCAAGAGTATAAGGATGTCTTTGCTTGGTCATACGAAGACATGCCTGGACTCGACACAGATACTGCAGTTCATCGCCTGCCTCTCCGAGAAGAGTGCTCTCCTGTCAAGCAGAAATTGAGAAGAACCAGGCCAGATATGGCAGTGAAGATCAAGGAAGAAGTCCAGAAGCAATTGGATGCTGGATTTCTTGCTGTGACAAACTACCCTCCGTGGGTTGCTAACATTGTGCCCGTGCCTAAGGAGGACGGGAAAGTCAGGATGTGTGTTGACTATAGGGACCTGAATAGAGCGAGCCCGAAGGATAATTTCCCGCTCCCCCATATTGACGTGCTTATTGATAACACCGCACAATACTTAGTGTTTTCCTTCATGGACGGTTTTTCCGGATATAATCAGATTAAGATGGCACCGGAGGATATGGAGAAAACAACTTTTATCACGCCATGGGGGACGTTCTGCTATAAAGTAATGCCTTTTGGTTTGAAGAACGCAGGGGAAACTTATCAGCGGGCTATGGTAACTCTTTTTCACGACATGATTCATCATGAGATTGAGGTTTATGTCGATGATATGATTGCAAAGTCCCAAACGGAGGAGGGACATCTGGTGAATCTTCTAAAGCTGTTTGAAAGATTAAGGAAGTTCAAACTAAGGCTGAATCCAAACAAGTGTACTTTCGGTATACGGTCAGGGAAGCTGTTGGGTTTCATTGTCAGCAAGAAAGGTATTAAGGTCGATCCTGCAAAGATCAAGGCAATTCAAGAAATGCCAGCGCCAAAGACTAAGAAAGAGGTTCGTGGATTCTTGGGTAGATTGAACTACATTGCGAGGTTCATATCTCACCTCACGGCCACGTGTGAACCAATTTTTAAACTATTGAAGAAGGATCAGGCGGTCGTCTGGAACGAAAATTGCCAGAGGGCGTTTGAGAAGATAAAAGAGTATCTGCAGGAACCTCCAATACTGATGCCCCCGGTGGCTGGAAGACCGTTGATAATGTACTTAACGGTTCTTGAGAATTCCACGGGTTGTGTTTTAGGTCAACATGACGAGATTGGAAGAAAAGAGCATGCAATTTACTACTTGAGTAAAACGTTCACAGACTGTGAGTCTAGATACTCAATTTTGGAGAAAACTTGTTGCACACTCGCTTGGGCCGCCAAACGCCTAAGGCAGTATATGCTAAACCATACAACCATGTTAATTTCGAAGATAGGTCCGATTAAGTACGTATTTGAAAAGCAAGCACTATCAGGAAGGATTTCTAGATGGCAGATGGTTCTGACATAATACGACATTCAGTACGTGTCTCAGAAAGCTATTAAAGGGAGTGTTCTGTCAGAGTATCTCGCAGAGCAACCAATTGACGACTATCAGCCAATGAAGTTTGATTTTCCCTACAAAGACATTATGTACTTGAATATGAAAGATTGTGATGAGTCGTTTCCTGACGAAGGTCCTGAGTTAGGTTCCCAGTGGAAATTAATCTTTGACGGTGCTGTTAACTCCTACGATATTGGGATTGGGGCAATCATTATGACTCCTCATGGCTCTCATATACCATTCACTGCAAGGTTAACATTTCCATGCACCAACAATGAAGTTGAATATGAAGCGTGTATCATGGGTATCGAGGAAGCAATCGATTTGAGAATTAAGAATCTTGATATCTACGGTGATTCAGCTTTAGTGGTCAACCAAATCAAAGGAGAGTGGGAGACCCGCCAACCAAATCTGATCCCTTATATGAACTATGAAAGAAGGTTGCTACCTTTCTTCGACCATGTAGAGTTTCACCATGTGCAGAGAGCAGAAAATCAGATGGCAGATGCTTTGGCTACATTGTCTTCAATGTACAAAGTGAACTTTTGGAACGATGCACCAAGAATCATCATCTCACGCCTTGATAGGCCGACATTCCTTTTTGCAATAGAAGAAGCTTCTGATGGCAAGCCATGGTATTACGACATCCAGAACTTTCTCGAGAATCAAGAGTATCCACCTGGGGCATCGGCCCAGGATAAGAAGACCTTGAGGAGGTTATCTGGTAACTTCTATCTGAATCCAGACAGTGTACTCTATCGAAGGAACTTTGACTTACTGCTGCTAAGATGTGTGGACGAAAAGAAGCGAATTTGCTTATGGAAGAGGTCCACGAAGGAGCCTTTGGAACACATGCAGGTGGGCACGCCATGTCTCGAAAGCTGTTGAGAGAAGGGTATTATTGGTTAACTATGGAGTCTGATTGCTTCAAGAAAGCCAAGAAATGCCACAAATGTCAGATTTATGCCGACAAGATTCATGTGTCGCCGTGTCCTTTGAATGTCATGTCATCCCCGTGGCCTTTCTCCATGTGAGGCATTGATATGATTGGCAAGATCGAGCCGACTGCATCCAATGGATATCATTTTATCTTAGTAGCTATTGACTATTCACCAAGTAGGTCGAAGCAGCCTCCTATGCTAATGTCACCCAAGCAAGTTGTAGCCCGGTTCATCAAAAGGGACATCATCTGCCGCTATGGGATACCTGAGAGGATCATTACTGACAATGGTTCCAATCTGAATAACAAGATGATGAAGGAGCTGTGCCAGAACTTCAAGATTGAGCATCACAATTCGTCTCCCTATCGTCCAAAGATTAATGGTGCTGTGGAAGCGGCCAACAAAAACATAAAGAAGATAGTGCAGAAGATGGTCGTGACCTATAAGGATTGGCACGAGATGTTTCCCTTTGCTCTACATGGATATTGTACCTCGGTGCTTACTTCAACTGGGGCAACTCCTTTTTCGTTGGTATATGGTATGGAAGTTGTCCTGCCATTGGAGGTCGAGATCCCTTCTTTAAGAGTTCTGGATGACGTCAAACTAGATGAGGCAGAATGGGTGAAGAATAGGCTAAATCAACTCAGTTTGATGGATGAGAAGAGGTTGGAGTCTATTGTATACGGTCGTCTGTATCAGAGCAGGATGAAGAAAGACTATGATAAGAAGATGCGTCCTCGAAGCTTTCAGGTAGGTGATTTGGTGTTGAAACAGATTCTCCCACCACAGGACGATCACAGGGGCAAATGGACTCCCAATTATGAAGGTCCATATGTTGTGAGGAAACTCTTCTCCGAAGGAGCCTTACTACTTTCAACCATGGACGGTGAAGATTTCACGTCCTCTGTGAACGCAGATGCAGTCAAAAGATACTTTGCTTAAAAATAGACCCGCTGGAAAGAAAAAATAAAAATCCAGGCAAGAATAGGGCATCCCGGCGAACCATAAAAGGATAGGTTCGGGAAAAAATTAGGGATAAAAAGAAAAAATGTAAACCCGCAAAGTTGAAAACCTGAAAGGGCGACTTTGGCAAAAAAGGGTATCCCGGTGAATCGAAAACCCGCAAGGGCAGTTCAGGAAAAAGTTAGGGATTTGAAAAGCAAATGACTGCGGTCTGCGCATTGATCTTAAAAGCATAGTGGATTATGGGAAAACTCGAGAGTCAGTCGTTCGAATCAATCTCTTTAGAAGACGAAGCATCAGAAAGGCGTCGAAGTCACGCGAGTCATAGTTGAGTCGTTCTATGGTGGTTGTTTGTGCCATATTGCTGACATTTTTGTATATTCTCGTGTATTTCTATATATGGCTTACGCAACTTTCTCATTTCAGGAGTTGCGTCCTTTGTAAAATTACCTATTTACATGTTATTTATCAATAAAACATACTATTTAGAAAACTTTTGTTTTTTATTCAGCTTTTACCGTTTTGTTTGCAAAAGACGCCTGATGTTCTGATAAAATTTTGCATACATAAACGTGTGGACTCTACCAACTATAATCGAAACGATGTTTTTTGCTTGAGTAATGCCACAGGTGATAATTAAGATGATGCTTGCTGCACAAAACATATTTGTTTATTTGTTATTCGCAGGACCCTCATCCTCGAGACTTTTCCAGAAGTCCCTCATCTAAAGAAAGTGTGCAAGCTAAGTGTGTTCATATCCCCAGCAGGTTGGAACCTCGTATAGTTAAGGATATCCTCAGCAGGTCGAGATTGATATCTCCAGCAGAGTAGGATCATCTCCAACAAGTAGGCGTGGGATTATCCCCAGCAGTGGAACGAATTCAGAATTTCGTTTTCCCCACAGAGTCTGAATGACTGGCTCCTTTCCCCTCAGAGTTTAGGTCATTGAATCATTCCCTAAGAGGAAGTTGTTATTGTTGAGTTTATTTCTCATTTTCCCCAAACGGCGGTCGATGCTGATTCCCTCCTTATCTAATCCCCAGCGAAGTCAGTGGAGTTAATTTTCTTCCCCACAGAGTAGGACTGACTTAGAGATTGTTATTCTCCATCCTCAGCAGAGAGAGAGCTTGGGTCGGTTCCCCAGTAGATCTTATTCATAATCCCTAACAGATAGTAAATTAAATCTTTAGCTGAGCAGAATCTCTGATAGAATAGAGCCATCCTTCAGCAGTCTGTCTTGATTCCCCAACAGAGTTGTTTATTCCCCAGAATGTTATATTCTGGTAGACCATCCAAGGCTGATTTCCCCGGTAGAGTGCAATTTTTGTCTCCAGCCAAGTTGTTAGTTCCCCAGAAGAGTTGTATTTTGGTAGGCCATCCAGGACGTTTTCCTCAGTAGAGTTTGATTTTGATCCCCAACGGAGTGGATTTGTGCTTAGCAGAGCAGTTTTACCCAGAAGTTTTCTCGGAGGCCATCCAAGGCTTGTATACCCCATCATGAGTCTGTTTGCACTAGGCGTGCATAGTCTTTCCCCAACGGAGTTTGGTTACCTCTCTTTAGCATTTATTTTGCTAAAGTGGTTCCTTTGCTTTTGCATTGTGCATAGAATCCTCCCAAACGCGTAGCATTTCCATTTCGTATGGAGCATTACGCCATATTTAAACATGTGCATTTGAAACATAAGCCAGGTTGTTACCTCTTTATTTTCAGGTGTATCTCCAACAATTATCAATATATTTCTCTGGCCTGCATGGTATCCAGACCTCCAGCAAGATCTTTGACGGATGTGGTCATCTTATCATTCTCTCCAACAGAGTCTATTTATTCAAGTTCATATTTCCCCAACGGATTTCTTCACCCAGATGGTGAATCGACAGATGTTCTTCTCAACTTAGGGTTGAGTCGGCCTTTGGGTTCGATGCTCGCTTTTATTTAGCGAATGATTGACGACGAGGTCAGATGTTTTACTTGATATTGATGACTGACGGCGAGGTCAAATGTTTTAATTGATATTGATGACTGACGGCGAGGTCAGATGTTTTACTTGATATTGATGACTGACGGCGAGGTTAGATGCTTTCACTTGATGTCAGTGACTGACGGCAAGGTAAGATGTTTTTCTCAACTTTGGTTTAGGCAAGCCTTCGGGCGCGGTGCTCGCTTTTATTTAATAGATGCCTGACGGCAAGGTCAGAGGTTTCTTCCATCCGCGGGTCGATGCTTTTCAATTGATAACCAGTTAGTTTTCCTTGGGATTTTTGTCCCCATAAATAAGTTTATTCAATTTCAGTTTCATTCTACAGTTGTCAAATTTCCGGGTTCTTTGGTATTCAACCGTCTTTTGCCTCGAATGTTTGAAATTCGTTCGCTTTTCATCCCTTCAGGTCCAAGTCGCTTGAATAGGGGCAACCGTTGCACCCCAAAATTTGACCAACCTCTTTTCTTAATCTTTGGCTTATGTTTCATTGCATTTTTACATTTTTGCATTTGCATAGCATAGTTATTACAGGGGATTAAGTGATTGTTTGTGTATCATCCAAGAGGAGAGTCTTATTGACCACAAGCTCAAGCAGAGGCATTGGTAGAGGTTGTTGTGTGTATGTCATCATCATGAAGTTATCAGAGCTCCTAGAGAGGAGGGGTGTACCACAACATTATCAAGGAATCATCAGAAGGTTGTCAAGGGGTCCATGAAGACTTGTCATTGATGTAAACATGAGGTAGAAGCTTGTTGAGTGCCTCAGAGGTCATTATGAAGTTGGAATAGTCACTCAGTTAATTTGAACAATGCCTAGGCAAAAAGGGTGAAATTAGGGTTTCATTTTTAATCAGGATAAATTTGTTTTTTGAAGCAAGACTTGTTTCTATGGTCTTCAATATGTCCTAAGGTGTTTGGGGATGGGATATTGATCATCAATTTTAATCATAAGGGCTTCAATTGATCATTCAATTGAAAATCAGAAGATTTGGGAAAAAGTCAACTGTGCAGTGAAAAAGTCAACTCCTGACTTTTTATGATCAAATCATGTTCGTCAAGTTCAATATGGCCAATGGATGGAATTTGATCAAGAAAAGACAAGGGAATCATGAAAAATTAAGAGTTGTTGAAAGTTGCCATTTTGGGGAATTAGGGTTTTAGAAACTTTCCATTTATGGAAAGTTTCATTGTTGAAGCAGCCATCTTCAAGGCCATTTTTATTTATGATCAAGGTTTCAAATGGACTTGGCTCAAACATAAAAGTTGTTCCTTGTCTTTCAAGATTTCTTTTGAGTACCAATTCATAATCATATGATACTTGGAACTCAAGTTATGATTATTCAAAGTTGAGGATTTCAATGATTTCAACATTGCCAAGACTGGACAGATTTTTGGACCCACTTTGCAAGCCAATTTTCAGCATTTTCTTGATGTTAAATGAAACTTTATCCTAAATTAAAGTTATAGATCATGTTCCAAGCTTTCCAAAAAGTCAAAGAAGTCCTCAATATGATTTGTGAAGCTCAAGTTATGGATGCGCAAAGTTGAGTCAAAATAAGCCAAATCCATAACTTAGAATTTTTTGTAAGTTATTCATGAACAACTTGCATGGCATGATTTTCAACATCACTTTTCATGGTCTTCCAATCCTCAAATCAAGATGATTTCAACATGAAATTTGTTTTACTCCATGCCCTTTTTCATTTGAGCACAAGATCGAAGCAAATGGAGTTTTGTGCACAAAGTTATCATTGCTCAAAGTTGATGGGTTGAACATATTTTCAATGCTTGTGTTACAAAGTCATTTTGGCATTTTCATCATACATCATGGTACACTCCTCAAACCATGCGCATGATGCTAGTCTTGGAGCACTCCAAACATTTCCCAAACTAGCCAAACACCAAATGTACCTCTTTTGTTCATTTTTGAATCCTTAGCCAAAATAAGGAAGGGACAAGTTTGCGCTATTTTATTGCATACAGCCATACTATGCTGCTCATTCTGGTCAAACCAAACAGCTTCATATGCAAGCTGGCTTATGTACAATCTCTCCATCCTCACCATTGATGAAAGAAATTTTGAAATTGTGAAATCTGGTCCATTCAACTTTTAACATGGTGAAACTCCTCCAAGCCTGATTTCACTCTGTATTTAAGCTAAAGAGCAGCTGAGAAAAAACCCTAGCCACCACTTTGCATTGAAAATCAGAAGTTGAACTTTTGCACCCTTGATTCTTGCCTTCAAAATTCCCTCAATATTGAACCATTTCCCAAGCTTCTTACCGTTCCATACTCTCCATAATTGATTGAAATTATGATGAATAAAACCCGTGTTACGGAGTAAGACGTTATTATGATTTTATGATGAAATGTGGCACCCTTGCAGTGATATACTCTGATATAATTGTTTTTAATTATCGTGAATACTTGTGGGGTAGAAGGGTTTTACATTAGTGGTATCAAAGAAGGTCGGTGTGTCCGGCCTAGTTTTTGTATGTCAGTCCCTTGTCAATCGATGAGTGTGGATACACTGTCGATGATTTGTTTTCTTCTAACGATGTTGATGATGTGAAGAATGGCTGGAAGAAACAACCATGTTATTGCTGATGTGTTGGAATCACTTGCTCAAGCAATGGCCCAGAATGCACAAAACAATCAGAATGAAGGGGCTCCTGATGAATTTAGTGCTTTGGTGAAGTTCCAGAGGAACAATTCACTAACTTTCGTGGGCACCCATGATTCAGAGAGTGCACATAAGTGCTCAACGTGATTGAGAAGATCTTCTGAGTGATGGCATGCACTAACACTCACCAAGTACAATTTGGTACTCATATGTTGTCGAAAGTGGCTGAAGATTGATGGGGTAACACATGTCAGAGGCTGGAGGATGTCGGTACTGAGATAACTTGGGCTGTATTCAAGAGAGAATTCTTGTGGAAGTATTTTCCTGAAGATGTTTGTGGCAAAAAGGAGATATAGTTCCTTGAATTGAACCAAGGAAACATGACTATGTTAGAGTATGCGGCAAAGTTCGAGGCGCTGGTGAAGTTTTGTCCGCATTATAACCGTGTTGATGCTGAGGTGTCTAAATGTCTCAAGTTTGAGAATGGGATGAGACTAGAGATCAAATAGGGTATTGGATATCAACAGATTTGCAGGTATGCTGAGCTAGTGGATAAGAGTAGGATCTATGATGAGGATAGTCGAGCTCGATCTACTCACTACAAGCATCTTAGTGAGAAGAAAGAGAAAGGATAGTTTAGAGGAAAGCCTTATGTGGCTCAAGTTGATAAAGGGAAACAAAAGGTTTTAGATGGGAAGAAGACAAATGGGGGAGCAGCTCCCGCTTCTGTTAAGTGTTACAGGTGTGGTGAACAAGGCCACCGGGCCAAAGTTTGCAACAATAGTGTGTTGAGGTGTTACAGATGTGGTAAGAGAGGCCATAGAGTTACCTATTGCAATGGTAAAGGCCCGATTTATTTCAAATGTGGTGAACTGGGTCGCCTCAGTACCCAGTGTCAGAAGCCAAAGAAGATTGTTACTACTGCTTAGACTAATGGCATAGTGTTTTCTTTGAGTGGTTCCGAAGTACCCAAGGATTATTTGATTCGATTGAGTTGGTCGCTATTATTGATACTGGTCTTACTCATTCTTTATTTCGCTTGAATGTGCTACTAGATTGGGTTTGAAATTTTCTGATATGAATGGTAGTATGGTAATAGAAACTCTTGTTAATGGTTCTATTACTACTACTTTTGTGTGTTCGAGATGTCCTTTAACGATATCTGGAAAGAGTTTCGTGATGGATTTCGTGTGTTTACCCTTGCACCAAATCGATGTAATCCTGGGAATAACCTGGTTGAAGTTCAACTATGTTCATATCAACTATTATAATAAGACTAAGGAGTTTCCTGAGTTTGGTGATAATGGAGAGTTGATGTTCTTGTCTGCTAAGCAAGTAGACGAACTCCTAGAAGACAAAGCCTTGATGTTTTCACTATTTGCATTGTTGCAAGTTGATCATGAAGCTGCGATTTACGAATTACCTGTGGTTCATAAATTTCCAGAGGTGTTTCTGGATGACATAAGTGATTTACCTCCAGAGCGTGAAGTAGAGTTTGTAGTGGACTTGATACCAGGAACGAGTCTGGTGTCAATGGCTCCTTATCGGATGTCAACTTCCGAGTTAAGAGAATTGAAGAAAGAATTGGAAGAATTGCTTGAGAAGAAGTTTGTTCAACCAAGTGTTTCTCCATGGGGTGCTCCTGTGTTATTAGTTAAGAAAAAAGATGGTAGTATGAGGTTGTGTGTTGATTATCGTCAATTGAATAAAGTGAATATCAAGAATAAATATCCACTTCCGAGAATTGAAGATTTGATGGATCAGTTAGTAGGCGCTTGTGTGTTTAGCAAGATTGAGCTAAGGTCTGGTTACCATCAGATTCATGTTAAACCTGATGATATTCTGAAGACAACTTTCAGGACGAGGTATGGTCACTATTAATACACTGTCATGCCGTTTGGTGTATCCAATGCACCAGGTGTGTTCACGGAGTATATGAATCGAATTTTCCCTGAGTATTTGGATAAGTTTTTACTGGATTTCATTGATGACATTTTGATATACTATAAATCTGAAGAAGAGCATGCTGAGAATTTGAGGACTGTGTTGCAAGTATTGAAAGAGAAGAAGTTATATGCAAAATTTTTGAAGTGTGAGTTTTGGTTGAAAGAAGTGAGTTTTCTTGGCCATGTGATTTCAAGTGGTAGGATTACTGTGGATCCTTCTATGATTGATGTTGTGTTACAGTGGGAGACTTCAAAGTCTGCTACTAAGATACGAAGTTTTATGGGGTTGGCAGGTTAATATCGCAAGTTCATAGAAGGTTTTTCTAGATTGGCTTTACCGTTGACTCAGTTGAATCGAAAGTGTCAAGTTTATATTTGGGTCGTTGCTTGTGAAGAGAGCTTTGTGGAATTGAAGAAGAGGTTGACGACTGCTTCGATATTGATTTTGCCTAGTCTGAAGGAATCTTTTATGGTGTATTGTGATTTGTCGAAATGGGTCTTGGTGGAGTGTTGATGAAAAATGGACAAGTTGTTACTTATGCTTCGGGAAAATTGAGAGTTCATAATTATCCTACGCATGACTTAGAGTTGGAAGCTATGGTGTTTATGTTGAAAATTTGGAGACATTATCTTTTTGCCTCTAAATTTGAAGTGTTAAGTGGTCATAAGAGTTTGAAGTACTTATTTTATCAGAAAGAGTTGAATATGAGGCAGAGGAGGTGGTTGGAATTATTGAAGGATTATGATTTTGATTTGAGTTACCATCCGGGTAAAGCAAATGTAGTGGCTGACACATTAAGCATGAAGTCACTGCATATGTCGATGCTTATGGTGATAGAATTGGAATTAATCAAACAGTTCCGAGATATGAGTTTGGTATCTGAAGAGACTTCTGACAATGTGAAGTTAGGTATGTTGAAACTGGCTAGTGGTATTCTGGAAGAAATCAGAGTAGGTCAGCAATTTGATTTGAAGTTGGTTGAGCAGTCGATCTTAATTAACCAAGGTAACAGAGGTGAATTCCGAATTGATGAGAATGATGTGATGAGGTTCAGAGATAAAGTGTGTGTTCCAGATGTTCTAGATATTAAGAAGAGTATTCTAGAGGAAGGGCGTCGAAGTAGGTTAAGTATTCATCCCGGTGCTACGAAGATATACCAAGATCTGCAGAAATTATTTTGGTGTCCAAGTATGAAGAAAGATATTGCTGAGTTTGTATATGTGTGTTTGACTTGTCAGAAGTCGAAGATTGAGCATCAGAAGCCTTTGGGTATGGTACAACCGTTGAATATTCCAGAATGGAAATGGGATAATATTTTCGTGGATTTTGTGTCGGGATTTCCGAAGTCTATGAAAGGGAATGATTCAATTTGGGTGATTGTGGATAGATTAAATAAATCGGCTTATTTCTTATCGATGAAGATTAATCATTCTATGCGAAAGTTATCTAAGATATACATTGAGGAAATTGTGAAGTTGCATGGGATGCCTTCGAGTATTGTATCGGATAGAGACCCGAGATTTACGTCGAGGTTCTAGAAGAATTTACAAGATGCTTTGGGTACTAAGTTGAGGATGCGTTCTGCATATCATCCGTAGACGAATGGTCAGACAGAGGGGACTATCCAGTCTTTGAAGGATTTACTAAGGGTTTGTATGTTTAATCAAGGAGGATCTTGGGATAGTCATTTGTCGTTGATTGAGTTCACCTACAACAATAGTTTTCATGCTAGTATTGGGATGTCACCGTATTAAGCTTTGTATAGAAGGAGGTGTAAAACTCCATTGTGTTAGTATGAGTCAGGCGAGAGTGTTGTACTTGGACCTGATATTGTGCAGGAGACGATCAAAAAATTAAGATGATCCAAGAGAGGATGAGAGCTTCACAGAGTTTTTAGAAGAGTTATCATGATAAGAGAAGGAAAGCACTTGAATTCCAATAGGGAGATCACATGTTTTTGATAGTTACACCAGTGACTGGTACGGAACGAGCTTTGAAATCTAGGAAGCTCACTCCATGTTTTATTGGTCCGTATCAGATTATGCAGAGGATAAGGGAGGTTGAATATAAAATTGCTTTACGGCCACCACTTGTGAATTTTCATGATGTGTTTCATGTGTCTCAGTTGAGGAAATATGCTCCAGATTCGTCGCATGTGATCCAGATGGATGACGTACAAGTGAGGGATAACCTAACTGTTGAAGCATTACCTGTGCGGATTGATGGACGAGAAATGAAGCAACTACGAGGTAAAGATATAGCTTTGGTGAAGGTGTTATGGGGTGGACCAGCTGGTGAAAGTTGGACTTGGGAACGCGAAGATCAGATGAGGGAGACGTATCCGACTCTGTTTCCTTCAGTTAATTTTCGAGGACGAAAATTCTTTAAGGGGGGGGGGGGGGGGGAGTTGTAACGCCCAAAAATAATTAGAATATTCATTTAATTTATTTATTATAAATATTCGTGATTTTTGGTGAATTTTGGTGAAATATTTTGATGTTTGATGATTTGTAATGGGGGTATTGTTGATGTTAAGAGGGTGTTGAGGATATTTAGAAGTATATGATTTATTAGAATTATTTTGATAATAATAATAGTGGATAATATGAATATTTATTATTATCATTTTAAATAAATAATTAGAACACTAAGGGCAAGATGGTAAAGTTTGGTGAAATAAGTGAGGATAAAGTTGGGAAATCATATTAAGGGTCCAAGGGATAAAAGTGACATAAAGGAAAAAGAGGGAGTGGAGAAAGTAATTTTTTTGGTACGATCGTGAAAGTTGGAAAAAGCTCTGAGGAAAAGGAGAAGAGGAAGCTAAGGGCTCATAGGGATTTCAAAAGAACTCAAGAGGAGGAATTGAAATCAAATTATCGAAGGTATGAGGAGTATCATCTGTCATTATAATTAATGTATGGTTAGATGTATGTAGGTAGTTGGGGATTTTGGAGAATGATGAAATTGGGGTTTGAGTTGTATGAGATGATTTGTATGAAACTTATTATGATGTATTATTGTTATTGTGTTGATTTCATCGTGATTGATGAGTATTTTTGAACTGAATTGTGTTGAAATTGCAAGCCATTTTGGGTCTGAACTGGTGCAAAATCGCAACTGCGAAGTTGCAGGTTCGCGTATTTTCGCCGGGCGAACTTTCGTTTTGTTGGGCGAAGCAATTTTGCCTTAGTCTCACCAGGAAAAAGTTGGAGAAAGAAGAGGGTGAAAAATGAGTGCTCCTAGTCTCACCAGGAAATTTTGCCCTAGTCTCCCTAGTCTATGTTGTTGCATTTCATGTTATGTGGCATTACATCTATGTGAATGACTGTTATTATTGATGATGTGATTTTAAAACGATGTGTTATGATGTTGTGACTTATGCGATGCTTTGGTGATGAGTTGTTGATTTGATGACTTTATGAATGAAGATGTATATATGATACTATGATATGAAGGTGTAAGTATAATACTTGGCAAATAATGATGCATGGATTTCATGATGATGATGATGTTGTTTTTGTATGATAAATGCTATCTTAATATATCTTATCTTTATATCTTGTATAATGATTTGTGATGACTCATCCTGCCTGTTTGAATGTTGCCTCCACATGGGTAGCGTGCAGGTGATCAAGATTATCTCTTGGTGCATGAAGAACTGACTTGAAGTATTTCAATTATTTCTATCAAGTAGAGGGTCTTGCTCTGATATGTAACATCGGGTCAGAACGTTTGAGTCGAACCATGGTGTTCTTTTGTTGTTGACATCATGAAGTTACGAGTTCTTGTTTTTTAAAATCTTTAAATTACAAATTATGCTGATGATTTTGACTCTTCCCGCTGCATAGTAATTGGTTGAAATTATGATGAATAAAACCCGTCTTACGGAGTAAGACATTATTGTGATTTTATGATGAAATGTGGCACCCTTGCGGTGATATACTCTGATATAATTATCGTGAATGCTTGTGGGGTAGAAGGGTGTTACATGTGGAACTACCCACAAGCAAAAGGGAGACATGTAACTTTTGATTTTTATCCCATTTCATAGCATAGGACACTTTGCACACACACGACTTTCTCTTAGGCTACTTGACAACAAGACCCTTTATTTCTCGCATCTACTTCCCCTATATTTTTCCATGTATCCATCTCCCCATTTTGGAGTATTTTTTTTATTTTCTTGCCCTTTTTTGGTTGGGGTTTTTGCGAGCTAGTTACTCTTTAGGAACTAGGACCAACCAAATCCTAAAGCATTTTTTATCTATATATCAAGCCCTACCCCACTCTTGTAAGTTGATTTCCTTGTGCATCGCCATCGATCTTACCCTATACACGTTAGGACCACCTTTCCACTTAGTTCAAACCCTCACTGTTTCAAACAACCATCAAACCATTGATCCAACATCAAGTGACATTTTCTCAATCAAATCAAGACACTTAAAAACCATGAAACACTTTTCAATAAAAGATGAAAAAGGAGTGGAGTGTAGTCAACGTCTCCCCGAGAATGAGGATCTAAGATGTAGTTCTCATGGTTGGATCTCTCTTCATCCTAAAATCAACTAACAAACCGTAGTACCATGAGCTACAGATGTTCTGATTCTTCATTTCTCTCAAATGAAGATACGTAGGCACAAGGGCCTCAATCCTTGGTGAGCACCCTAATAAAATAAACCATCTAGTCCATATACTATTTCCCTTCTAATAACTTGAGAAACCTTACACTTTTAAGCAAACATTGACACACACAATTAATCTAACAGTTCTTGTTGAGTACAAGAGACGTAAGGGGTGCTAACACCTTCCTCTTGTATAACCGACTCCCGAACTCAACATTGGTTGCAATGACCATATCCCTATCATTTGTTTTAGGGGTTTTATTCAACATTTTCCTTTTCCCTCTATTGGAATAAATAAAGATCGATGACGAGTCTGTTAAGTCCATCCTGTGGGCGTGCGATTGCATTCTGCGAGGTCGTCTCTCATTTTTCGAGGTGCGACAGATGGTGACACTATTGGGGACTTCCCCATCCCTAAATGAGTCGAGCCTAGTTAGGTTTTTGTATGTCTTGATGCTTGTTTTTTTGTTTGTTGTTTCTTTGATTTCATTGTTGTTATATTATTATTTTGCGATTGATTCTTGGATTTCTGATTGCAAAACCTTGTGGGAAACGCTCTAAATCTGAGCTTTGAGTAAAAACATAAGATTGACGATGGTTGAGTAGTATGGGTCCACGAGATTTTGAACTCATTAATGTCAACATGAGAACCTCATTTAGAGTAGATCCTTTGAGTATATTGGCGCCCGACATGTAGTTTTTGTTGGCCTCGATGTTTGCATAAGGATATGTGGCTTTAAGAATCTTTGTAGAACCCTAAACTCTTGGCCTATTAGGAATGTTGGTCACGTAGTGCATCCCATAAGAGGTAGATCTCGAAGGGTCAGTACGAATATCTCACTCATAGTAGATTCTCTCGATGGAATTGATGCTCGACATGTAGTTGTCGTTGGCAACAAACATTCGTGTGAATTTATGATTCTGGGAACCTTAGCTAAAACCCAAGTCGATGGTCACATAGTGTGGCCCCTGAGAGGTAGGTCTCAAGTGGTCGGTGCGAAAGTCTTGCTCAGAATAGATCCCATTGATGGAGTTGACACCCAACATGTAGTTGCCGTTGGCAGATAACAATCAAACCCTGTTTGTCCGACAGGGAAAGCTTTAAGAATAGCTAGAGATCAAATCAGTTATGAAAAACAAAGAGATTGTTATTGCAATACTAATATCAGAGTCATTACAGATCCAAATCAGGGACACCCCCTAGCATTGGGGGTTTAGCTACTCATAGTGTTCAAAGAAAAAACAATATACAAATTAGACATTACAAGGATTGGAATGAACTTGGATCATTAATTGCTTATGCTTATGAAAATCTTTCGCTCTCCAAAAACCTTCTCTTCTCCAATCTTCAATCGTGTATTTTTCCCGAGTCAAAAGTCGCTTTTTTTCTCGTAAAAACTCCTCTAAATAGTCAAAACACAATATCCTTGTTTAGAAATGTCCAGAATGCCCTCATAGGTTAAGTTCACAGTGAAAATTCAAAAATCAAGGAACATCAATGCCTTGGCCAACACAACCCATGTTAGCTGACATGGGTGGCCGTGTTGGCCCCCCTGAATCCACAAAAACAACTTCCCTGCTTCAGATATGCTGACACGAGCCATTTCAACTGACATGAGTCGTGTTAGCTGACATGGGATGCCGTGTCAGCCCGCTGGATGTGCACTTTCTTCTTCTTTTTCTTGACAAGGCTCCTCCTCCTGACACGGCACATGACAGGCCTCCTGTAACTCCTAAATTTGAATTTTGAAATACCATATTTTCATTTTCTTTCGCCGATTATTTTTGGCCTTATTACCTGAACATGGAAACACTCAAAACCAACAAACCAAAGCGTAAAATGCAGAATAATTTAAATAGACTTAAAATACTGAAATGCAAAATGTAAAATTAATTTGAAAAGCTGTAAAAAGACGAAAGAAAGTATTATCGATTACATGGACTAATGCCTAACATGTGATGGAAACATAGTAAAAATGGTGACTGATCACAACCCCAAACTTAGCTCATTGCTTGTCCACAAGTAATGCTTGAGACAACAGATAGGTCAACCCAAAAGTATTAATAAACAACTTACCACAATACCTCTGATATCTTTCACAACTCACTTTCATATTCCATCAAAATTTTCTACTTCCCTGATTCAAACATTCTTCTACACTTTCACTTTGAAGCACCTCTTTACGTGTCAGCTTTTTCACACTCTCACCAAAATCTCTCCGAGTTAAACTGTTTGCACTCAAATGTCAAAGCATGCAATACAAACTCGTAAGCTTGAATACAATCTAGTTTCATCTCTCTCTCTCTCTCTCTCTCTCTCTCTCTCTCTCTCACACACACACACACAAACACACACCACACACACCTTTTGAGGTCTTTTCAGGTTGTATGAAGCTTAGGGTCAAGGTGGGATAAACAAGAAAAACATGAAAACAGGGGGTTTTGGGCTCAAAAATAGTGTTTTGATTCTTGATACTGTGTTATTTTGCATTGTTCATAATCAGGGGTATCTGTTGCAACTGCAAAAAGGGTCGGCGGAAACAAACGGAAAAGTTGCCACCAAACGTTATTTATCCCAAAGAGAGGGAAATGAAACAATCAAAGAAAACCTAAAAGAACAGGAAAAGACAAGGTCATCGTAACCAAATGTTGGGTTCGGGAGTCGGTTACGCAAGGGGAAGGTATGAGCACCCCTCACATCCGTTGTACTCAACGGAATCCATGCTTGTTGTCTATAAAAAGGGTGAGTTATCTAAAAGCTACTGCAAAATGGAGGATGGAGAAGAAAAAGAAGACTCGATAGGACATCTCCGCCCTATGCCTACGTATTCCCTCGTGCAATGGGAAAGTCAGAGTCAACGTAGTTCGGAAAACTACGGGTGATGGGGGGAAGGTTGCTCGCCAAGACATCGCTGTCTTGTGCCTACGTATCCTCATTTGGTATGAGAAATCAGAGCAAAGGTAGTTCGGGATACTAGACCATTGGTTGGTTAAGTGTTTTTTATGAGTGATGTTAAGTTTCCATTCCAGTAGTTAGGGTCGATGCCTGTTTGCGATAGAATGGAAAAACAACGTACTACTTTTTGAAAATGACTTAAGAATAATTCCGAAGGATAAAAAGGCTTGAATTTGTTTTAAGAGTTTTAATGAAGTGAATTGAATTTGTTTGAGATTCACGTTGCACTAAAGACTATGATATAGGAGCGAATGCGTCACATATCACCCAAAGGGCATACACTAAACACTCTAGACAAGTGAGGAGAAACCCCTCACTCATCATTTCCCACTTACTTAAGGCTCGTGGCACACAATGTTCATCATTCTTTATTAAGTGTCTTACGATTGTTTGAGATAAGAAGAGAAGACACAAAAGAGAACACTAAAGGGAAATTGAAAACCCTAATGTTGTCATACAAAATGGTCCTAAGGATAGGAAGAAAATGAAGTCTACCTAATATTATCATACAAATGATGGACCTAAAGTTGAGGTAAAAGGGACTATCGTAATTGTTATCATGCAAAGGATTGAAAACCTAATGTTTCTCCAACTCCCATCTTAATCAAAAATTAAGAGGGACTAGAAATCTTGAGGGATCATGTGAGCAAACACAAGTAAATACCATTCAATTCAATCACAAATGAAAACAAGAATGAAACTTAAACAAGTTCCAAAAAGGGAAGAAAGATGAAGAAGAAAGAAGGAATGCAAGATGAAGAACATACATGAAAGTTCAAAGGTAAGGCATCAAGCAAACATCAATCAACGTTCACACATGATAAACATCAACAACATGTCAAAGCAACAAGAATGAGCTCACACCAAGTCAAAAGATTTACAAACAAAAACACAATGGCCAAACAAAGTGCCCACCCACATCCAAACATCATCAATAAGCATCATCCAATCACAAATCAAGATGAAATGAAATTAAAAGGCACAAGAAACATGGTAGGGAAGTATCACAATACATCATGCTAAAATCATATCAATGATCAAAGAAAGAGCATACAAGAAACAAATCATGCATCCCAATCATAAACATGTTAAAACCATACCACACAAGCATGCATACAAACAACACTAAAAGGGAAAGCATATGAACATGACATGAAACCAAAGTGAAGCCACACCTCAACATGATCAACAAATTTAACATCCAATCATGAACATTCAAGAGAGATCACACAAGTTTGAATTCAAGAATAGGCCTTAAGAAGAAAACAAGCACCCAATCATCCATAAAAGGAAAACAACAACCAAACAATCATCAAAGTCTCAAATGACTTGAGGAAAAACAGAAAGGCAACCAATCATGGATTAAAGACAAAATCACATCATTTTGCAATTTTAAAAGTTAATTAAAAAATAAATAAAAAGGAAAATAAAACCTAAAAAAGATGGAAATTAGCTAGACCACAAACAAAAATCCAAGAAAATCACCATAGGCCAGAAACCATCAAAGGATCATGTACTAATTTTCTTATAATTTTAAATGGCTCAAAAATAATTTTAAACCAATTAAAATTAACCAAATAAAACAAAAATACATGGAGAATAGCAAAACCAAAAATAAAAATCAAAGAAAAATCACCATAGGTTCAAAACCATCATAGGATCATATAATATTTTTCTCATAATTTTAAAATGTCTAAAAAGAATTTTAAATTAATTAAAATTAGCTCAAACAAATTAAAATTCAAGAAAAAACAAGATGTGTTCGATCTCACTTCATTAAACGACGTGGCCAATCCAAGGGCCAGAAAGCGCGCATCCACGGTGGATCTGAGTCAACCTCATCATTTCCCAACAAAAAAGGTCAAACACGCAGGATTAAAACAAGTGGCATGATGGACGGTGAAATCATCATCTTCAACCTCCAACCATTTAAAATTTTCAGAGAAATGCAGAAATACAAAGATCCATCAAACCATAACCATTGGAGCTCATAGTGGTTTCATCTGATGTATCTTTTCAAGACGATCTCAACCATATCATCGTGCCATATTTCATTAAATTATAGCTCACTCGATTTGGAAAAAAAACAGAAGAAATAGCAAACACAGATTTGAAAATTAAACAATAAAACTCAACTAAAGCTAAAATCTAACAATCCTAACAGCCTCAGCACATCAAGGATTACATCTTAGCAACAAATTTGAGTCAAAATGGTTGAGAATTGTACCTGTTGAAGTTCAACTTCAAAGCTATGAAAATGGAGTCATCAAGCTTGATTCAAGCCACGATTCTTCGAGTTCTTGAGCTAGTTAGCTTCACTGAATGTTGGTGAAGCTAACTAAATGGAGAATTTGAGTGATTAGGGTGTGGAAATGAAAATTTGAAGTTCAAGCTTAAGAGTTCAAATGGGATCTCAGCAGAGTGATTCTGGCTATCAAAGCTTGTGAAAATGAGTGGAATGATTTTTGCGTTTCAATGCTCTAATCAACCCAGACAAGTTTTTTAATCATGTTTAGATTGAATTCATGGATTAATTTGATGATTAGGAGCCATTTCAACCAAATTCAATTCTGACTTGAAGTGAAATTTCAGCTTTAAAATTCAATTTTTGCCACCATGGTTCTCACAATGTAGGAGGCTTTATGATGTGATTCTTCATGCATTGGATAGAGGATGATACAATATTTGCAATGTGAAAAGAATATATTGATTTGGCAATCTGAGTTGAGAGATAGAATCTTTTAATGTAGCTTGCATGTAAAGGTTCAAAATTACAAAACACTTAGAAAAATTTCAAATCTTTTTAGAGACAAAAAATGACCTATAATTTTTTGTTAAAAACCAAGGCCTTGCATAGATGTTTGACACTTCCACCTTGAATCAAAGTTGTAAAGGACATCTTAAAGTTCATTTTAGAAAAAGAATGGGCTCCAAATGATGAAAATTGACCATGTTATGACCTTTTGAAGTTGACTAGAAAATCGTTCCAAAACTCAAAATGACCTATAATGTATTCAAACTTTTAATGACTTTCCAAGCATAATTGGTCTTTCCTTGCAAAGAGAACTTATAGGGGATGATTAGAAGTGTTTAGTAGATAAAGAACCACCTCATGATGTTGAAAAATGAAGGAGTTATGCCCATTTGATCATAGCAATCACAATTTGCTAAATTAGGTCAAACACCTTGAACCAAAATTGAATCTCTTAATTATATCTTACCAACCAAGACATGGTGAACCACATGTGATCTTGAAATGATTTTTTCTTGAATCACACTTGATGATGAGGGCTTTAGGGACTTGAGAATTTCCATAAAGTCAATAAGAAACCTTGCTTGAGGTTGAAGAAACATGCTCCTCTTCCTTGAGAAACAAGCCATGATACCTTGATCCTTTGTCTAGAACAAAGCTATGCAAAAATGAATATGAAAATGCAATGAAACATAAGCCAAAATCCAAGAGAAAAGATGGGCAAATTTTGGGGTGCTACAGCTGCCCCTATTTAAACAACTTGGACCTGAAGGGATGAAAAGTGAATGCTTTCAAACATTCAAAGTAAAAGGTGATTGAATACCAAAAGAATCCAGAAATTTGCAAACCGTGGGGATACTCACAATGCAAAGATTTTCAGTCGAAGGTGGACTTACAAATCAACAGGTACCAACCAAAAGTTGAGATAACCGAAATGGTAACCAATCAAGAAGATAATAATGGCTACTAACCAAAAGTTAGGATCACCAGAGATAATAACCAAACATTGTGAGAAAGAGGCCTTTAACCAAGAGTTAGGATCACCCAGACACCGAACGAAGGTGAATACACAAACAATGAAGACTACCAACCAAAAGTTGGGATCGTCCAAAAGATTACCAACCAAAAGTTGGAATGAAGGCTACTAAACAAAAGTTAGGATCACCTAAATGCTGACCGAGGGTGAACACACAGAAATGAAGGCTACCAACCAAAAGTTTGGATAAAGACCTCGAAAGGGAGCTCAATTAAGGACTACCAACCAAAAGTTGGGATAACATCCAGCAAGCAATGGACTACCAACCAAAAGTTGGAATGACATCCAAAAAACAACGGACTATCAACCAAAAGTTGGGATAACATCCAAGAAACAACGGACTACCAACCAAAAGTTGGGATAACATCCAAAAAGCAACGGACTACTAACCAAAAGTTGGGATAATATCCAAGAAACAACGTACTACCAACTAAAAGTTGGGATAACATCCAAGAAACAATGGACTACCAACCAAAAGTTGGGATAACAACCAAGAAACAACAGACTACCAACCAAAAGTTAGGATAACATCCAAGAAACAACAGGCTACCAACCAAAAGTTGGGATAACATCCAAGAAACAACGGACTACCAACCAAAAGTTGGGATAACATCCAAGAAACAATGGACTACCGACCAAAAGTTGGGATAACATCCAAGAAACAACAGACTACTAACCAAAAGTTGGGATAACATCCAAGAAACAACGGGCTACCAACCAAAAGTTGGGATCACCGGGACGCCGACCGAAGGCGAACTTACCAAAAATGAAGATTACCAACCAAAAGTTGGAATAACGACTCCGTGGGTAACAAAAGAAAATGACCAACCAAAAGATAGGATAAACCAGACATACAAGAAGTAGAACCAAACGACTTTAGAAACTCCGCTGGGGAAAGAGAGGTTTAAACAAACAACCCTGTCGAGGAGTAATATGAACACAACCACCCATGATTTGTCGGGGTAAAGATAACGAGATCTTAATTCACGCCCTCATCTGCTGGAGAGATGTCTGGCAACAGTGATGTAAAAACTTGGCTTATGCTTCAGATGCATATATTTGAAAATGGTGTAATGCTCCATACGAAATGGAAATGCTACACGTTTAGGAGGATGTAATGAAAATGATATGCAAAAGAACCCTACCGGAAGGAGCACTGGAAAGAAAACCACCAAAACGAACTCTGCTGAGAAGAATGCCCTGGATGGCTTTCTGCTGAGGAAAATTCCCTGAATGGCCTATCTGAATAAAACTCTTTTGGGGAGAGATCCACTATGCAGGGAATTGAGAACAACATCTATTAGGGAGTTATTCCAAAAATCCGACCTTGAGAAATACCAATGATCATTAGAATTTAACCAGGATATCAGGCACCACTGAGATACCTGTCGAGGAACTCAACACCAACCTCTACCTGAGGGATGACCTTCAATTCTAACCTGATGGGATAATTGCAAACCATTTCTGACAAGAAAACCCTTGATCTAACAACCATACTATATGAGGGAACATAAATCTCTGATGCAAACTCTTGAATGCATGCTACACTCTAATTGATGTAATCAACCTCTAAAATCTTACCGGGGAGATAAGCTCTACTGGGGGAAAATATCATGTCATCCTGCAAACAACCAACTAACAATAAAAATGGCCTGTATGCAAATGGAAATTTTAGCTACCATCCATGAAATCATTCAAGTAAATTCATTCTTTCCAATATGACTTGTAATGCCCCAATATGACATCATTCAAGTAAATTCAATCAGACGCCCCTTTTTGCAAACAAAACAGTAAAAGTAAAAAAAGGAAATAGAAAGCTCTTTGAGTGAATAAAACTTTATTAATTGAAAAGGCCTGTAAACAGGCAAGTTACAATTGGATGTAATTCCTAAAAAGAGGTAATTGTGCAAAAAGTACAACAAGAAATATACAAATGTGGACAATGTGGAAACATACACCACCATGTGTTGATTCAGCTATGACCCGTATGTCTTTAATATTTCACCAATGTTCTGTCTTCTGAAGAGACTGATTGAACTGATTTTTACCCTTCGGGAATTTCGTGAGTCAAAATGCATTCACAGATTGAACACATACCGTAATCATTTGCTTTTAAATCCCTAACTTTTTCCTGGATCGCCCTTGTGAGTTTTCAATCCACCGGGATACCCATTTTTGCCAAAGTTTCCTTTTCAGGTTTTCATCTTTGTGGGTTTATTATTTTTTTCTTTTTATCCCTAATTTTTTCCCAAACTTTTTCTTTTTATTGTTCGCCGGGATGACACATTTTTTCCTGGACTTTATTTTTATGTCCAGCGGGTCTATTTTAAGCAAAGTATTTTTTAACTACGTCTGCGTTCACAGGGGACGTAAAATCTTCACCGTACATGGTTGATAGTAGTAAGGCTCAACCAGAGAAAACCTTTCTTACTACGTACGGACCTTCATAGTTAGGAGTCCACTTGCCCCTGTGATCTGTTTGTGGAGGGAGGATCCTTTTCAACACCAAATCACCTATTTGGAAATACCGAGGTCGTACCTTCTGATCAAAAGCCTTCTTCATTCTTCTCTGGTATAGCCGGCCATGGGTGATAGCTGCTAATATCTTTTCATCAATCATACTAAGTTGATTCAACTTAGCCTTCACCCATTCTGCTTCATCAAGCTTCACATCAAACAATACCCTTAAAGAAGGAATCTCAACTTCTAATGGTAGGACAACTTCCATACCATATACCAGCGAAAAAGGTGTTACCCCAGTCGACGTACGCACCGAAGTACGATAACCATGTAAAGCAAAGGGAAACATCTCATGCCAATATTTATAAGCCACCACCATCTTTTGTATGATCCTCTTGATATTCATATTCGCTGCCTCAAAATCGCCATTCATATTTGGAAGGTATGGAGAGGAATTATGGTGTTCAATTTTGAAGCTCTGGAACAACTCCTTCATCATCTTGTTATTTGAGTTCGAACCATTGTCAATGATGATTTGTTCTGGTATTCCGTAGCGGCAAATGATGTCCTTCTTTATAAAACAAGCAACCACTTGCTTGGTGACATTGGTGAAAGAAGCTACCTCTACCCACTTGGTGAAATAATCAATTTCTACCAAGATAAAGCGATGCCCATTGGAGGCAGTCGACTCAATTTTCCCAATCATATTAATGCCCCACATTTCAAAGGGCCAAGAAGATGTCAATACATTTAGAGGGCTCAGTGGACCATGCATTTTATCACCATAAATATGACATTTATGGCATTTTTTGGTATATTTAAAACAATCGAACTCCATGGTCATCTTGTAATACCCTACTCTCAATAGTTTTCTAGACATTGCATGCCCATCGGCATGAGTACCAAAAGAACCTCCGTGGACCTCTTCCATTAGCAAGACTGCTTCATGTTCATCCACACAACGCATCAAAACCATGTCAAAGTTTCTTTTGTATAGCACATCATCCTTGTTCAAGTAGAAATTTCCCGACAGCCTCCTTAGAGTCTTCTTGTCTTTACTTGATGCCCCAGGCGGATACTCTTGAGTCTTGAGGAAATGTCTGATGTCAAAATACCAGGGCTTTTCATCTGACACTTTTTCAATTGCAAATATGAAGACTGGTTTGTCAAGACACATGATAGTGATTGTTGGAGCTTCTTTCCAGAAATTCACTGTATACATTGATGATAACGTTGCCAAGGCATCCGCCATCTGATTTTTAGCTCTCGGTACATGATGAAACTCCACTCTATCAAAGAAAGGCAGCCATCTCCTTGCATAGTTCTTGTAAGTCACCAGGTTGGCCTGACGGGTGTCCCACTCTCCTTTGATTTGATTGACGACTAATGTTGAATCACCATACACATCTAGATTCATGATTCTCAAATAAATAGCCTCTTCTAGACCCATGATGCATGCTTCATATTCAACTTCATTATTCGTACAGGAAAACATCAATCGGGTAGTGAACGGTATGTGGGAACCGTGTGGAGTTGTAATGATTGCCCCAATTCTGCTGCCGTATGAGTTAACAACACCATCAAAAATCAATTTCCACTGAGACCCAAACTTGGGGCCCTCGTCATGTAAAGGCTCGTCACAGTCCTTCATCTTTAGAAACATTATATCTTCATTAGGAAACTCAAACCTCATTGGTTGATAATCCTTAATCAGTTGTTCGGCGAGATATTCTGACAAAACACTCCCCTTAATAGCCTTTTGGGAAACATACTAAATATCATACTCCGTCAGCACCATCTGTCATCTAGCAATTCTCCGGAAAGCGCTTGTTTCTCAAACACATATTTAATCAAATCCATCTTCGAAATCAACATGGTTGTATGGTTTAACATGCATTTCCTTAAGCGTTTAGCTACCCAAGCAAGTGCACAACATGTTTTCTCTAGCATTGAGTATCTTGACTCCCAATCAATGAATTTTTTACTCAGGTAGTAAATAGCATGCTCTTTCCTACATGTCTCGTCATGTTGACCGAGCACACAACCCATCTAGTTCTCTAGAACTGTTAAGTACATAATCAAAGGTCTTTCAGCAACTAGAGGCATTAATATCGGAGGCTCCTGCAAATACTCTTTTATTTTTTCAAAAGCCTTTTGACAATTCTCATTCCAGACAACTTCCTGATCTTTTCTCAATAATTTGAATATTGGCTCGCAAGTGGCTATAAGGTGAGAAATGAACCTTGCAATATAGTTTAATCTCCTAAGGAAACCATGAACCTCTTTCTCTGTTCTCGGCTCAGACATTTCTTGTATAGCTTTTATTTTGGCAGGATCCACCTCAATACTCCTTTCACTGACAATGAAACCCAACAACTTCTCTGATCTCACCCTGAAGGTGTATTTGTTAGGATTCAACCTCAGCTTGAACTTCCTTAATCTTTCAAATAATTTCAGAAGATTGACCAGATGATCTCCCTCCGTCTGTGACTTTGGAATCATATCATCAACATATACTTTGATCTCATGATGAATCATATCATGAAAGAGAGTCACCATTGCCCGCTGATAAGTTGTCCATGCATTTTTCAATCCAAAATGCATAACTTTGTAGCAAAAGGTCCTTCACGGTATGATAAAAGTAGTTTTCTCCATGTCCTCTAGGGCCATTTTGATTTGGTTATACTCGGAGAAGCCATCCATGAAGGAAAACATGAAATATTGAGCGGTGTTATCAACCAACAAATCAATGTGAAGGAGCAGGAAATCATTTTTCGGGCTCGCTCTATTCAAATCTCGATAGTCGATACACATCCTGACCTTTCCATCTTTTTTAGGCACAAGAACAATATTAGCGACCCACAGAGGGTAATTGGTAACAACAAGAAAACCAACATCCAACTGCTTTTGGACTTCCTCTTTGATCTTGACTGCCATATCAGGTCTAGTCCTCCTCAACTTCTGCTTCACGAGTGGAAATTCTTCTCAAAGAGGTAGGCGGTGCACAACTATGTTAGTATCCAACCCAGGCGTATCCTGGTAAGACCAAGCGAAGACATCTTTATAATCACAGAGCATCTCAACCAGTCTTCTCTTGACATCATCTTCCAATGCAGCCCCTAGTCTGACTTCTTTTTTCTCATCTTCGGTACCCAGATTAATGCCTTCAATATCCTCCTGATGAGGCACAATAACCCTTTCCTTTTGCTTTAGAAGCACGACCAGTTCCTCAGGTAGGTCACAATCTTCATCAGCCTCTTATTCAGCTTGATAAATGGGATTATCAAAATCATACCAAGCCATAGCCGAATCAGAATCGATGGTATCTGAAATGGGAAACCTGCATGATTGATGTTTTATGCTGATTATGATATGCAAACAAACACAAAACATATTGCCATTTTTCTATTTTAATGTAAAAGCAAGAAGGAAAAAACAGGGATCACAATATTTGAATGCAAAAGGGACGCCTTTTATTCATGATAATGTTAAAATGTTAAAACATGGCCCTACAAAATAAGTCACTACGTCTTGGGCAAAACGTAGTACCAATCATAATAAAAAACAAAAGCGGAAATTATTGTTGTGATGTGACGTGGATGATTTCCTCCACAGTTCAGTTGCAAAGCTTCTTCCCAAGGATACACAGATTAATCCAAGCATCCATATCACAATCACTATCTCCTTCTTCATCACCAACAATATTTACCCTGTAAAATATAACCCCACCGCTCGTAAACTGATGTCGCTGCGCGAAAAATGACACAGAGTCGCCACCGAATTTTATTTATCCCAACGAGGGAAAGGAAAATAGCGATAAAACCTTTGGGAAAAGAGCATGGTCATCACAACCAAGTCTTAGGGTTCGGGAGTCGTTTATACGAGGGGAAGGTATTAGCACCCCCTCGCATCCATCGTACTCGATGGGAAACTTCTAGGTTGTTTAGCGTGAATGGGTGTTTTTATTATTAAAAGTGTGCTTGCTTAAGGGAAAAGAGGGGGTTGGTTTTTATTTTAATGCTCACCAAGGATTGAGGCCCTTGTGCCTATGTATCCTCACTTAAAAGAAGTGAAGAATCAGAGCTCGGTAGTTCGGAGGCTTGTGAAATAGTGGTTTGTTGGTTGATTTTATACCTTGAAAAAGGGTTTTTGGATTGATACCCTAAGGCGAAAAGTAGTTTGATGAGTTGATGTTATTTTTAGGTTTTTTGAAGAGAAATTGTTCTTAATTAGGATTACACAAAATACTTAGGATAAAGATGAATGTTTTGAATAACCAAGTCGAGCGCCTTGTATTCAAAACATTCGAAATGAGTATAGGAGGGTTCCATTCTCATTCCTTCTCCACTACCTTAAAGCCCATGGTGTATTGTTGATGCGGTATAGCAGCAAGCAAAAAATATTAAGTACCCAGTTTTGTCGTCTCCACAGGGATTAATGCGATATGAACACCGTTAAAACGGCCTCTACATTTCTAAGCTTATTGTTCAAAAGTTTTGGTTTAAAAGGTTCAGGGAACCATAAATAAAAACAGAAAATATAAAATAAAAACTAAAATATAAACGGAGCCTTGTTGGGATTGGATTTCATCAATTGATAACACATGCATTCTTCTGATCAAATTAAACACAACACAATCATTCATCTAATATCATCACGTATCACTCACGACAAAGCTTATCTCTAACGCGGCATCGAGAGAACAACCGTGTTGTCTCATTGGTGATCTCTCACCCAACAAAAACACAACACAGAGCATTAAGATCTGATACTCACGCAAATGTTAAGCCTAAATCTATCTCTAGAATTTAGGACCTAACAGGCAATCATCCTAGATCCAGATCTGAAGAGTATATCTCTATCACGGTTCAAATCAAAGATAAACAAGGAAGCAAAGATAACACCCATATAGGATAAATGATTGTTTTGCCTAAAATGCAATGATCAGAATATGCACACACGCTTAACCCTTTTTACATGTATTCATCTAATCCGCCAAATGTCGGTGAACATCGGTCTTCATCACTATTATGACATACCCATACAATATCACGTTGATCTTACCCATGCTACTTAATCAACACAACACCATAGAGGATAAAATGAATATCAACTTCAAAACCATGTCAAAAGTTACTTCATTGATAGAAGAAGATCTGAGATCAAAGATGTGAAAAGGTTTTGTCAAGACCCACAAATACATGATCAAAGATAATCAATCAATAGAGAATCCAAGCTCGTTCACAAACATAAATTAGATGAAATACATAAGGTATCAAAAGATTACATCCAAACCCCAACAAGAGATCAAGGATCTTACCTCCTCCCCCTTAGAGTTTTGTAGTTCTCTCTCTAGAAAATGAAGCGAGATAAGTCTTGATGTTCCAAAATGTTACAAAAAGAAATTTTGAAAAGTTATGAAGCTGTGCAAGGTATGACCTAAAAAAACAGTAAAAACACTTAAATACTCCACTCAGGATCTGCTACGCTCGCCTAGCGAGCACTAAAGTTTGGCACGTGAGGTGCCTCTGTTCTAACAAACCGACTCTGAGAATTTTTCATGTGTTCGCTAGGCGAATAATCCTTCGCTAGGCGAGTACTTCGCTCCTTCACTTGCCACAGCGAATACTGGTCAATCTGCTACTGGAAGTGTTCGCTACTTGCTCGCTAGTAGTTCTCCTAGCGAGTACTTCGCTACCTTCCTCGCCACAGCGAATGTTGATCTTTTTTATTTTGTCCAAGTCTGGGAGTGTTCGCTGGCAGCTCGCTACGTGCTCGCCTAGCGAACACTTCGCTACCTCACTCGCCAGTGCTTCGCCTAGCGAGCTTGCTTTGGTTTGCTTTCTTTCTTGATTCCTTTGTCATCTTTCTTGTGTCTTACTTTTCATTTGTTTTGTGCCTAATTCCTGCACAATAGCACACAAATCAAAGGTACCAAGAGATTTTCACAATATATTGCAAACCAAACAAAGCAAGAGTGGTTTTCTACACTTAATTGACGAAAATGAGTGAAAAATGCCAATATTTGATAGATCAAATAAGTGAAATTTGGCATCTGACAACTCGCCCCGACTAGCTTTTTGCTTGTCCTCAAGCAATGTATGCCTCTCATTTCACAATAAGAGGATTTGCTCAAGACTAAGATTCACCCAAGAATGGATAAAATTGGCTCAACACAAATGATGCAACAAGCAATGGTTTCAAATGTTTAGAATCAAACAATGTAAAAGAACTAACTTCTTAAAGCAAATATAAAGCCATGCATCAATCAACAACTATGTTTTTCATGAATGAATCACTCTATCACTTCTCTTCAAATAAAGATTGAAGAAACTATGCGTTTGCAACCGCGGGGACAATTTCACTCAACTAACAAACAATGCCAATATCAATTCAATTCATACAAACTCTAACAATCAAAATCAAAAATAGGGAAGCAAGAAGATCGCTAAGGTCTTTAAGGTTGTATCTTGGTCGGGTTTACAAACAAGGGACATTTCTAAGGCCATTGAAACGAAATTGCCGATGCAAAAGAGACATTCACCGAACACGTTATTTACACACCTCAACTTCATTCCATTTGTTTCTTAGTTGCAAACCTTCACAAACCTTATTTCACAACTTATTCTTTCACTATTTTTCTTTTCCACGCAAGCATTCTTTTTCTTTTCTTCTCTTTTTTTTTTTCATTTTTTCTTTCTTTTTTCATATTCAAACAATTTTTTTGGTGCTTGCTTGAATTTTTCAAAAGTTGTAACAACCTACTATCTTCCTTTTTCATTCGCCCCAACTTAACTTTTACTCAACCCTCAAGTGAATGCTCTTAGCTTTTTATGGCAAAGAAGACAATTAAAACAAATTTAAGGGTTCAAGAAAAATTTTAGAATCTCTCAAAATTAAGAATGAGATTCACATTGTTTAGGCTCAAAGGAGTTAACGAATTCTCTATACTCACGGGTAAGTTGCATTTGGACATGGTTGTGCTCAATATAAACAAGTGCCTTGATCATTTCTAATGTTTCCACAAATTCACAATGATAACAAGATAAAGCATGAATCATACGAATCAACAAAGTTTATCAGAAATCCAGCATTTAGTAAACAATGGAAGCTTTCTCACAAATTGTGGTTTTTTGGTCCTAAGTGAAACAATCATTGAAACGAGTTGCCAAAAGAACAAATTTCATTTGCAAAAAGACTTAAGTTCTTAAGCATTCTAAAATTCTATATAAAGGAAACCATGTACCTTGATAACATTCACTTGTTTCATACTATCACCGTCATCCAAACTCGGTCGAAGCCTCATTGAATGCTTTCATACCGATAGCAACCACTCTAGAAAGAGTTTTTGTCATTCCTGAACACACTAGAAAAAAATAAAAAGAAACAAATATATACAAAATATACAAATCTTAAAAACATAGAGTCGTTGCAATGCACTTCAAAATCTCAACACCAATCCCCGGCAACGGCGCCATTTTGTTGATGCGGTAAAGCAGCAAGCAAAAAATATTAAGTACCCAGTTTTGTCGTCTCCACGGGGATTAGTGCGATATGAACGCCGTTCAACGACCTCTACATTTCTAAGCTTATTGTTCAAAAGTTTTGGTTTAAAAGGTTCAGGGAACCATAAATAAAAACAGAAAATATAAAATAAAGACTGAAATATAAACGGAGCCTTGTTGGGATTGGATTTCATCAATTGATAACACATGCATTCTTCTGATCAAATTAAACACAACACAATCATTCGTCTAATATCATCACGTATCACTCACGACAAAGCTTATCTCTAACGCGGCATCGAGAGAACAACCGTGTTGTCTCATTGGTGATCTCTCACCCAACAAAAACACAACACAGAGCATTAAGATCTGATACTCATGCAAATGCTAAGCCTAAACCTATCTCTAGAATTTAGGACCTAACAGGCAATCATCCTAGATCCAGATCTGAAGAGTATATCTCTATCACGGTTCAAATCAAAGATAAACAAGGAAGCAAAGATAACACCCATATAGGATAAATGATTGTTTTGCATAAAATGCAATGATCAGAATACGCACACACGCTTAACCCTTTTTACATGTAATCATCTAATCCGCCAAATGTCGGTGAACATCGGTCTTCATCACTATTATGACATACCCATACAATATCACGTTGATCCTACCCATGCTACTTAATCAACACAACACCATAGAGGATAAAATGAATATCAACTTCAAAACCATGTCAAAAGTTTATTCATTGATAGAAGAAGATCTAAGATCAAAGATGTGAAAAGGTTTTGTCAAGACCCACAAATACATAATCAAAGATAATCAATCAATAGAGAATCCAAGCTCGTTCACAAACATAAATTAGATGAAATACATAAGGTATCAAAAGATTACATCCAAACCCCAACAAGAGATCAAGGATCTTACCTCCTCCACCTTAGAGTTTTGTAGTTCTCTCTCTAGAAAATGAAGAGAGATAAGTCCTGATGTTCCAAAATGTTACAAAAAGAAATTTTGAAAAGTTATGAAGCTGTGCAAGGTATGACCTAAAAAAACAGTAAAAACACTTAAATACTCCACTCAGGATCTGCTACGCTCGCCTAGCGAGCACTAAAGTTTGGCATGTGAGGTGCCTCTGTTCTAACAAACCGACTCTGAGAATTTTTCATGTGTTCGCTAGGCGAATAATCCTTTGCTAGGCGAGTACTTCGCTCCTTCACTCGCCACAGCGAATGCTGGTCAATCTGCTACTGGAAGTGTTCGCTACTTGCTCGCTAGTAGTTCGCCTAGCGAGTACTTCGCTACCTTCCTCGCCACAGCGAATGTTGATCTTTTTTATTCTTTCCAAGTCTGGGAGTGTTCGCTGGCAGCTCGCTACGTGCTCGCCTAGCGAACACTTTGCTACCTCACTCGCCAGTGCTTCGCCTAACGAGCTTGCTTTGGTTTGCTTTCTTTCTAAATTCCTTTGTCATCTTTCTTGTGTCTTACTTTTCATTTGTTTTGTGCCTAATTCCTGCACAATAGCACACAAATCAAAGGTACCAAGAGATTTTCACAATATATTGCAAACCAAACAAAGCAAGAGTGGTTTTCTACACTTAATTGACGAAAATGAGTGAAAAATGCCAACATTTGATAGATCAAATAAGTGAAATTTGGCATCTAACATGTATAACCCTAATCATACGTTTATTGTATTTTGATTTTTATGAGGAAAAAAAGTATCACTTGATGTTGGACAAGGTTTATTGTTTGTAAAAATATTTGAAGCGATACAAACAAGGTCGATGGCGATGCACAAGGCAATCGACTTACAAGGTTGAAAATGACTCGATAAAATCGAGAGTTTGTTTTTGAAAATGGTTTTTGGCAAAAAAAGGTCATAAATGACCAATAATATCCACATACAAAAGGCTATACAATCCCATAGGATTAGACGTCTTGAACAAGGCAAAAACACAAAAAAGGCATGAAAACAGCGGGCCTGACACGGCTGGCCGTGTTGGATGACACAGCCCGTGTCAAAAAGTGCCTACAACATGAGTTTTTAAGGCAAAATTGTGGGCTGACACGGCCGCCCGTGTCATACAACACGACCCGTGTCAAAAAGTGCCCAGAAAAAATGATTTTTGAGGTAAACAGTGGGCTGACACGGCCGCCCGTGTCAGCAAACCTGGGGGGCGCGCGCGAAAATAAATCAAACAGCGGGCTGACACGGCCGCCCGTGTCAGCCCTTGGTTCCTCTTAGGACCTTACATGATATACACAGTACAACAACATTTAAAAGAGGAAATAAAATAATACAAAAGCAAAATATAAAGAGAGAAAAGTTTGACAAAATGGATACCCAATAGCTTTTTATCCTTCTTGCAAGACCTCCACTGATTTTTGTTGGATGTGCTCTTCACTCTTCACTCTTCACTCTTTGTTGTGAAAGTTCTTCTTCTCAAATGTTCTCTTGTGTTTCTATGGAACTCGTTTTGATTTTGCTGGTTTTCTTTCTCTCTATTTTTCTGGTTTTTAGGGTCTCTTGCTCTCTCTATTTTTTATGGTTTTCAATGTTTCTTGCTCTCTCTATCTCTCTTGATATTTTCTGGTTTTTCTCTCCTATCTCTTGCTCTCTACATATGCCTCTCTATGTCAATGTGTAGTCAATGCTCAATGAATCTTTCTTTGCAGCCCCCTCTCCTCTTTTATCTCAACACATTAGGGTTTTCCCTACTTTCAAAATATCAGATTTTTTCATGGGGTAATGTCTCTTGCCACTTTCCTCATGTCACTCTCTTTATTTCCATTTCCATGTATGTCGCTATGCTGCATTTTTCTGCACTACTTGCCTATGCTGGCTTTTTTCTGCAGCACTCTACATTGCTCTCAAACCTTATACCCATTTGTTGGCTTGTGTTTTGACAGCTCTTGTGGTCAATGCTACCACCTTTTTGACAGTATTTTGAAAATTCTGATATTTAGTATGTATATGCATCATTGTGGGTTCATTTCCTTGGTCTTGTGACATGTGATGGTCTTGTGATATAATCCAAATTGTCACTTCTTGCATGGGGCTGTTTTGGATCCCCTTTAAATTGCCCATGACTAAGCAAACATAGTCTTAATCTTGACATGTTCCAATGTTGAGTTAGCTCTTAAATATTTTCTTTGGATGTTTGCAAGCATAATGTTGGACATGTAAACTTGTTGGGGCATGAAGGGTACCATATCTTGAAATTAATTAGAAGCTTGAACTAAGACTAGAGGTAGCTTAATTTTCTAAGCATTACCAAAAGCTTGAAACTTTGTAACAAATGTGACACTTTTGCAAATGTCATATTCTTGAATCTAGTCTTGAATTCATGTATCTTGAACTTTGAATGATGGATTCCCTTATGCCATTATTTAAAATGAAGTCTTGAATAATGCACTTGTGATCTTGACTCATGCTTTGCAAATTTGAACTCCACTTGACCATAGAAACAAACATGTATAAAAAGTCTTGAATTTGCCCTTGCATTTCATGTTCATTAAGAATATTTATCTTGAATATCTCAATATTTTTCAAATCAATTCTTCTTGAAGTAATCTACATGAGTAGACTTTCCAACTTAGATCAAACCTTAGGTGATGAACATTTTCTTCCAAGTAGCCCATGATAGGAAATTTTCTTATTTAGAACGAACCGGCCCAATTCTTGCCTTGTGAACCCACATGCTCGACGTGCAATAGAACGATGTATGATATGGAGAATGTGGGGTATGAAAGGCTAACAGTGAAAATGAGGGTGTGACAACCGAACAGGTCCTTTGTACTTTGGAGGGTCTTGTGAAGAAGAAGAGGGATTATACCCCAAACCGAACTTGTCATGTTTAGCAGGAACATCAAGTACATGGCCCCACTTCTGGGAAGACCCAGATTCCACTATTGCATGGGCTTCTTTAAATGACGACATTGAGACCTCTAGGACCTTAGCTTTAACAGGAGGCTTCTCCTGAATTTGCATAGTTTCGAGAGCTTGGCAAAGTGTCTCATGGATTTCACCATCCACTTCCACATACTTAAAAGATGATAGCTGACTCACCATGATGTCTTCCTCTCCAGTGACGGTAACTAGTTTCTCTTCCATCATATACTTCAATTTTTGATGCAACATTGAAGTAACTGCCTCATCAACGTGTATCCAAGGTCGGGCAACCAAACAACTATATGCTGGCTGAATATCCATGATATAAAACGTTGCGTCAAACATTTCCGGCCCTACCTGTATTGGCATAGTGATCTCACCAAACACTGATCTTTTAGAGCCATCAAAAGCTCTCACAACTAAGTCACTTGGCGTGTATATCAGCCTTTGAGTATCCAGTTTCATCAACATTTTCTTTGGAAATATATTAAGGGATGATCCTGTATCTACCAGGACATGAGACAAAAGGGACCATTTGCACTCCATAGATATATGTAAAACATGATTATGGTTCCTCCGGGCAGGAGTCAAATCCAAATCTGTAAAACCCAGACCATTACCAGCATTCACATGAGCTACCATGCCTTCTAGCTGGTTCACCGAAATCTCTTGCGGCACAAATGCCAAATTCATAATTTTCAATAGCGTATTTCGGTATGCCTCAGAGCACAATAATAACGATATAATAGAAATCTTTGATGGCGTCTGGTGCAAATGATCTACAATCTTGTAATCTCTTTTGCGGATAAGCCTCATGAACTCTTCAGTATCCTTTACAAAAGAATCTTTATCAACTTATGGCCGAGCATCCTCTTCTACCACGACCTTTCCTTTACCTTTATCACCTTTATCAACGCTAGTTTCTGGCGGAGAGAAGATCCTTCCACTCCTAGTAATTCCTCCTGTTCTAATGATGTTTTCAATTGAAATACCTCAATACGATGACCTTGTCAACTCTTGTTTCTGTCTATTGCAAAACACCTCTGGCCCATAATTCCAGGGAATGGCCTTGGTGCTTTCATAAGGTACAGGTCCTGGAGTGGTAATAATGACCGGAGCTGGCCTTGGCAGCGTTGAGATATTAATCGCTCGGTAAGGAATTAAAATCGTTGGGACTTCATCCCTTTCACTATTGACCTCATAAATCACCTCTTCTCCTACAACCCTATCAAACTGTAGACTGCCTTCATTAATTAGACTCTGATTACGATTTTTTAAGGGACTGCAACCCTCTGGCTGCGTAACACATTCTGAAAAATCTTCTGAACACCTCAGATATACACCTCACTTTAACAACTTATCTTTCACAAAGCTCAAATGGGTCTTCAAATCTTCCACCTCAGTTATCAAATTCAGCCTTTCTTCTTCAATAAAAGCATTAGCCCTGGCAACCTCATGGTTCGGCATCAGGTTTTGATTTACATTGGGGGTTTCATTAGTAAAATTGATTGCTTTTGAGTTAAGTAAATCCTGAACCTTATGCTTAAATGCTTTGCAATTGTCAATATTGTAGCCTGGAGCTCTAGAGTGGAACTCACACCTAGCATTTGCATCATACCCTAGGAGAGGCGCATCGGTGAGTGGCGCCAAGGTTCTCTTCTAGATAAGCTGTAAATGTAATAAATCCTGCAAAAGCTGAGAATAAGGCATCAGCGGTGTCTCAAATTGCCTGTTGGCCATCCTTCCCATGTCTTGGTAACGACGAGGTGAGTTAGCTTGTTGTTGCGGTACAACCATAATGGCTATGCTAGCAAATTGTTGGTGCTAATGAGGTTGCACCCGACCTTTACCTCTATAAGATGATATTGCATTCGCATCTCCCTCTGTCTTCTTTGGGTTCCCATTGTATGACTTCTTCATCCCTCCTGATGAAGATCCTGCTCCGCTTAGTATCTTTCATGTCTTAATACCGTTATCTACCCTCACTCCTGCCATCACCAAATCTGAAAAACTCCCAGCATACATCCAATTAATTTTTCATAATATGCTCCTGGCAATGTAGCCATGAACATATCGATCAGCTCTAGCTCTACCACCGGAGGCTGCACTTTAGCTGCTAACTCTCGCCAGCTCTGGGCATATTCCTTGAACCCTTCGTTGTTTCTCTATGACAGATTTTGCAGTTGCACTCTGTTCGGTGCCAGGTCACTGTTATACTAATACTGACGAACAAACTCTTCCCCCAATTCTCTCCAACTTCTTATGTGCGTCCTTTCTAGACCCATATACCACTCGAGAGAAAGACCTGACAAACTATCTTGAAAGAAATGCATTAATAACTTCTCATCATCTAAATAGGTAGACATCTTCCTGAAATAAGCCTGAAGGTGTACTCTAGGACAAGGCGTCCCTTTGTACTTATCAAAATTCGGTACCTTGAACTTTGGGGGAATTCTAACCCCTGGCACAAGTCCCAGATCTGACATATCGAGTCCCAAGGAGTTTTAGTTCTCGAAGGCTTTTATCTTTTCTTCAATCAATTTGAATCTCCTATCAGCTTCTGTGGGGAGCCCCACATCCAAGTCTCTCATTGAGAATACATTATCTTGGTTGTCCTCTTCCCATTGGGAGCTAGCATCCCCCTGAACAACGCATACACTAGTTTCAGCGCCTCCTACATGAACTCCACCCTGATTACCTCCGTCCGGAGGGTTAATAATTGTCAGAATACTGTTGCCATGAGGAATATTGCCGTCAACTGGAGCAGGAATAACAACAGTCCTTCCATGTAGAATACCATTACCATCAACCTGTGCTATTAATGGCTGAACCAAGATTCTCAGTTGTTCCTGCCCATTGGCCACACTTTGCATCATCTCCATAAATTGTGTCATTTTGTCTCTGACCTCTTGGAGCTCGTTCTACACTTGATCCATAGTTCTTCGTTGATTTCCTCTTGTAGAATATCTGTGGAAAACTGAATCTGCAATTCTGTAAACTGTTGAAGAAACCAAGCAGAGATATAAGATTGAAAGCTCCAAGAACACCTGCTATGCAAATGAGAATGAAAATGAAGAATGCAAACATATGTATGTGTTCCAAGGAGATCTCCCCCTTGATTCTAATTTCACAGATAATAACAGAATAATAGAGATAAACGGAAGAACCAAAAAACCATCTCATAAATAAAATGAGAACAAAAGTCAATGTATACAAATCACCAACAAGAAATACAACTGCATACAAGCCTATGACCCCATCCAACAGATCTGGTGATGGTCAAAATACAAGACAAGAAAAGAGAAAAGACAACATCAGACAGCTTCTTCAACTACTGTAGGCCTTATACCAAGTCTGAGCTTCCTCTAATAGCTCCTTTGTATCTGGATGCTCAAGTTTTGCAATCAGTGTCGCAACTGCGAAAAACACCAAGCGGAAAAACAGAAGAGTCGTCACCGAACGTTCTTTATCCCAAAGAGAGGGAAAGGAAACGATCGAAGAAAACCTAAAGAACAGGAAAAGATAAGGTCATTGTAACCAAATCTTAGGTTCGGGAGTCGGTTACGCAAGCGGAAGGTATTAGCACCCCTCACGTCCGTTGTACTCAACGAGATCCATGCTTGTTGTCTAATTAAAAGGGTGTGTTTATCTATAAGCTACTGCTAAATGGAAAGGAGAACAAAAGAAAAAGAAAGAGACTCGATAGGACATCGTCGCCCTATGCCTACATATTCCCTCGTGTAATGGAAAAGTCAGAGTCAACGTAGTTTGGAAAACTACGGGTGAAGGGGGGAAGGTTGCTCACCAAGACATCTCCGTCTTGTACCTATGTATCCTCATCTGGTATCTGAAATCAGAGCAAACGTAGTTCGGGTAATGAAACCACTGGTTGGTTAAGTGTTTTTTATGAGTAACATTATGTTCCCATTCCAACAGTTAGGGTCGATGCCTGTTTGCGGTAGAAAGGAAAAGTAATATACTCTTTTCTGAAAATGAGTTTGAAACACAAATCCCAAAGGATAAAAAGGTTTGAATTTTTTTATAAGTTTTAGTGAAGTGAATTAGTTTGCTTTGTGATTCACGTTGCACTAAAGACTATGACAGAGGAGCGAATACGTCACATATCGCCCAAAGGGCATACACTAAACACTCTAGACAAGTGAAGAGAAACCCCCCACTCATTATTTCCCATGTGCTTAAGGCTCGTAGCGTACAATGTTCATAGTATTTATTAGATGAGTTAGAAGGTGTTTTGAGATGAGAAGAGAGACGCACAAAAGGTCTAAGGGAAACTCGGCCCTAACGTTGTCATGCAAAGTGGTCCTAAAGTTGATATGCGAAAGGAGATTTTATCCTATTGTTAGCATGCAAAAGTTGGACCTAAGGTTGAGGTTAAAAGGGACTAGCCTACTTGTTATCATGCATGGATTCCTCCTAGTGTCTATTCTACTCTAAATTTAATCAGAAATTAAATTTGAATAAGAATCCTAAGGGAGCATGCAAAAACAAAGCAAAAAAAAGGAAACAAGGTAAAAACAGTAGCTACAACAGCGCCTCCAGCACAAAACAGCAACAAAATCCAGCACACAAGCAAGACAACCTATAACAGCACATGTTTCAACACAAAAGCAGGTGTAAAAGGCAGGCAGGCAGCAAGCAAGGCAAAGACAGCATGCCAGTTCAGAAAAAAGAACAACTGTGAAAAGCAGGCAGTTAGCATGTAAGAATGCAATTAATCAAGAGCAAACACCAATCATGGATATATATCATGCAAGTATGGACATGCTTCAAAAATCAAACATAATTGATCAACAACATTGCATCAACAAGATCAACATGTTTTTCAAACCAAATCAAATGATCTAATGATGAAACGAACATGCAACACACGGAAATGAAAGCAAACACAAACATGTATCAAACATCCAGCAAAGCAAACAATTCATGATAACCAATTAACATGATATGAGCAAGCAATGCATGTGATCATTTATCAATCAAGCAACATGAACATGTTAAGCATTCAAATGGAAACCGGAAATTACGTGTCGAAGAATCGAGATCAAACATTCAAGAATGATGAATTATGTCAAAAACAATCCACATAAATGCATCATATCAATCCATGAAGTTTGCATGTGAAAAGGAGCCCAAACAAGGAAGAAAAATGCAAAACACAACATTCTGCTTAGTGGTAACCGGTTACCCGTTGAAAAAAAACAGCTTGGACGTGAAATTTGTACAGAGTAACCAGTTACCCTATATCAAGTAACTGGTTACCACTGAACCAGAAATAGAAAAACAACTTTAAAAATTAGTTTTCAGCATCCAACAGCTTATCCAATCACTCATATGAACATGTTATCTATTAAGCACGAAATTAACATCAAATATCAATGATCAGACATCATGTAAACACAATTAAACACTGAAATAACAAATCACCAAGATCCAAATCATCAAAATGGATCAAAAAGCAACAAAATCCATGGATCTACATTGTGATTATTCAAATAAGCTCAAAACTGATGTAGATCTAGAATTACCAACCTTCAAAGTGGAGATTTTCTTTGGTGAGTGTTGATTCACTTGAAATTAACAGATCCAAGCTAGAAACCCGGAGATTCTTCAAGATCCAAGATCTTCCTTATGGTAGCCTTGAAGAACAAGCAAGATCAAGCAAAATTGACTCAAAAAAGCACTTCCACTCTAGCTTCTAAATTCAGATCCAAAACCAAACGAAAATTGAGTGATGAATTGAAGATAATGGAGATGGATGATGGAGGTTTAGCTCTAGAATTCAAGGATTCCAATGAAGAATCAATGAACTCAAGTGAAAAGAGCTTTGATGGAGGTTTTGGGAGTGAAAAAGTTGAGAGAAAATTCACAAGAATGAGTGTGAAATTTGAAAATGAAGGTTATTTTGTGAGGTTTGGAGAAAATTCACTTAAATAAGCTCTAGGTTTGGAATCAAAATATAGTTTGGAATGTGAATTAGCATTTGGAATGGAAATTAGGAGTGGAATTAGGAATGGAGTGTTTAAAATTTGGAGTGAAATGGTGAAAATTGAAGCAATTCTAGATCCTTCCAATGATGATCATGTGAAATCAATGGTGGAACATGATTGAAAATTGCACATGCTGAAAATTCAAATTTCTTGGAAAATTTTGCCTGAAGTAACTGGTTACTCAGTATTAGGTAATCGGTTACCATATTCAAAAAATGCCAATTTTGGCGCCAAATGGAGGGAAACTTGCGTAATCATCTGTTGCCACCTGTTATAAGCTCTGTTAAGCCTCTAAAACTAGCCCTTGGATATTATGATTGTGAGAATGCTTGAGATAGCCTGCACACCGTCTCCTGAGCTGAAAATAACCTGCTGAATAAAATCGGCCGCTCGATCGCTGGGCAAAATAAATGTTGGAGCCTCTGATGCTCGCTGTTTAAACTCTTGAAATAAAAGGGAACCCTGAGCCACATAAATACCTTGATCCCATGTCTCGAGAACCAATGTTATGATATGCAGAAATGCAAAAATGTAGAGAAACACAAGACAGTTACGGTTAAAACGAAAGGGAAAATTTTGGGGTGCTACAATAGGCTCCTGGATGAGGAGATCCCTTCTGCAGATGACATCTTTCAAGCCCCAAACGTAGTCCTCCCAAGCATCCTCTCCAAAGGCATCCTCAAGTCTTGGTCTCTTCAGTTCCGCTCTCACCTTGAGCTCCTCAAATGCTAACAAGGTTTCTTGTAGCTTCTGTTCACTTGCATACTACGGGATGATTATGCTGAAACTTCTTTTCTTTTGACTTTGAGTTGTACCTTCAAATTATCAATCTATCTATGAAGTTCATCTTCTTTCCCTTTGTTGGCAGTCACTGTAGCCTTCCATCGATCATTGAACTTAGATATCTCCAAATAAGTCTATCTAGTTCTTTCTTCTTTTGTTTTAGAACACTATCAATGCTCTTCAAATCTTGGCCAACTCGTTCTCGTACCAGGATCTTTTCAGCTAACTCCTTTTCCACCTTAGCCAAGGTTTATGTCCTCACCCTAGCTAGCTAAACAACTTCATTCTTGTCACGTTTCAATTGACTGATATCCTTTTTCAGTTCTTCATTTTCTTTATGCAACTCTTCTTTTTCTATCCGAATCTTATCATATCTCAGAATATCAACTGTTGTAGGCTCTTCAATCATTAGGGGATACAAGGGTTCTTCAACAGAGAACGACAACAATATCTTATCCACCCTCCTCTGAATCCACTCTAAGTAAGGGTCATAAACTCTGCAGTCACACTTCCCTAAAGGAATCTTCCCCTTCTTGTGAATCCTTCCCCGCACTTCAACAACCTTAGCCAGAATGTAAGGACTAGTTACATCGACATAGTATAGAGATTCCTGTACTTTTTCATCTTTCAGAGGTCCTCTCAAAGCATACCCAAATTTCCTAACGGCGAGAGAAGGGTTATAATTAACTCCCCTTTTTCTCCTCATTAGAGGTACATTAGGAAAACTACCACAGCTAAAAGTAATCTCCACGCCAAGAAGATCCCGATTGAACCAAGTAATGTCCTTATCAGTTAAACCCACAAGCCTCTGAGACCACTTATGTGTATTCCTCAAATCAAAGAAAGCTCATATGCGAGGAAGATGATCTATGAACCATTTATGGAAGAGCGGAGTACAATAAGAACAATCTTCACTCTTCTCTTTTCATTCTTGTAATGTATTGAGTGATACAGATCTCCTAGGAGAGTAGGTATAGGGTTTCTGGATGCGAAAATTCTGAAAGCGTTCATATCCACCAAGTCAGGTATGTTTGGGAACATCACAATAGCATAGATACATAGAGCCAAGATAGCGCTAAAGACCACCCAACAACCCTCTTTGGCGTACTTCTGCGCTTTGTCCACCAAGAAAGACAAAGTGAACTCAGATACCCCATTCCTGGTAACCACACTGCCTACCAACTCAGACGCGCTCAAATAAAGAGCGGATGCAAGCTTCTCAAGATCATGCTTTTCTTCTAAATGAAAGAACGATACTTTATGCAAGATTGGAATTCCCAAAATAAAAGCGAACTCCTCGAATGTAGGAACTAATACATGATTCGGGAAGGTAAAGCCACGCAATGGATGATCATAGAACGGCAGCAAAGTAAGGATGGCTCCCTACTCGTAACTTGTGACTTTAAGGACAAGGCTCAGAATTCTCCCATAGTCTCTTCTAAACACCTCAAGAGTACCCAGATCAGCCATGGCAATCAGACCAAATAAAGGTCCTAGCTCTGGTAGGGGAAACTTGTATAGAGTAACCCTCTTCCTCTCTACTTCCATCTTCAAAGAAAACCAGGACCAGAATCTAAGGAGAAATGAGAAACCTGAAACACATACACATGCAATGTAAAAATGAGAATGAGTATGCAAATGCAGACAAGGATTAAGGCATCAAAAGCTGCTATGCTGCTGACTATATCAGACCAAAGTTCTGCTCCAATAAGAAAACCAGAAATCCAGAATACCAAGGTGTTGCACCCCAAAATTTGCCCAACCTTTCTTTACCTAGCTTGTGTTTCATTGCATTCATATTAACATTATCATCTGCATTTCATTGATATATATGCAGGAGAACAAGAGGTATGACTACCAACAAAGGGCTATACAAGGCTATGAAGCTAGCTAGGAGGGTTATCCAAGTGTTCAAGGGTTGATATCCTCACCAGAGAAGCCAAAGATCCTCAGAGAGAGGGTTGAAGCCAAGTGTGTATATCTCCTAACTTGAAAGTTGTAGGAAGTCATCAGATGATTCTGAATCCATGGAGTTAGATCTAGAGCCTTGAGAGAGCTCATGAGAAGTGTTGAAGTTCATTTTGAAGCCTAGACAGGTCATTAAGCAAAGGATAAGGAGCTACTACCATGATTGGTACAACTAGGGTTTCATTTGGACAACCCTAGGATAACTGATGATTTGAAGAAGGTTGAGACCTAACTCAAGAGCCATGTGATCATGGATTGATGTCTTAAGATGCCTAAAGGATGATTCCAAGGTCAACTCATCATGAATCAAGAGTGTGAGGAGTTCCTAGGCTAGGGTTGTTATGCTTGACAGTGTAAAATCCCCTAGTTTGGTGCCTAACTTCAAGACCACATAACTCAAGATGTGATTTTCATCTCACCTTGACCCTAACATGATTGTTGTAGAGCATGAGCATAGCTTTAATTTGAGTACTAGAAGTCCTTGATAGGGTTTATAGAACTCAAGTTATGAGCCAGACAAGTTACATGTCATATGAGGCATGTGAATTTGGAGCTTGAAAGTCAACCAACTTGCATGACACGTTTGCCCTAGAAGGATGATTTTCATGAACTTTTGAACAATATTAATGTTGTTCCTTATCTTATTATCTTTCTAGAAAGTACTAGAAGTCCATGATTGGATTTGTAGAACTCAAGTTACAAGCTTTGCAAGATAAGGGTATTTTGGGAATTTGGAATTACAGGTCATTTTTGGTTATGGGTCAATTTCATCAACTTAGACACCTCAAATGAAGATTTTTTCAACTTGAAAGTTGTACAAAATGGTATTTTTAGTCCAACCATGACCCAAGCATCCATTGATATGGATTGAATATGGAAGTGTATGAAGAAATTTGGAAAAAAGATCATTAAAGGCATTAAGAAAGGAAAAAAATTCAAAATAAATCACAATGGTTCAAAAAATCACAAATTGGTACATATTTTGATTGCAAATGGCATTTGGAGAGGATTGGCAATGTCACATTTTTGGTTTGAGGCATAATTCATGGACTTTGTTTGGATTACTTCATGATGAAGTTACACCACCAATCTACACCATTGGATGAAATCAAACACTCAATCTGAGCCATTCACATCCAAGGAATGTTGTGCAAGCTATTAGAGTAAAGAGTGAGCTGAAACAGAGCCAGAATACACGAGTTCCATAGTTGCACGTTGAAGAAAATTGAATTCTGGATTAATCAAATTGGGCCATGATTGGGCCATGTTATGATCCAAATAGCTTCTATTTAAGTTCAGGATCATGTTCAGATCATTTTTTGGATAGCATTTAGGGAAGAAACGGTTATGGAAGTTTGACATTGAAGCTTCCAAAGTGAAATTCGTTTTTCGCAATCTAGAGCATTTCAAGAAGAATTGAGGATTTCCATAGCACCAGGATCATTCAGTGAAGGAATCTGCACGTTTTGAAGTCAAGATTCACACTCAAGAACCTCCAATTTCAAGCTTCTATTCAGGTTTTTATCTTTCATAATTCCTCTTGATTTAGGCTTGTTTAGCATGAATTGAGCATGTGGTTAGGTTGTAGATACAACATAGATCGTTTTATGATTGGAATTGTGAAGTTTAGTGATGATTCTTGATAGGATGCAAGTTCTGTTTGGATTCATATATGGCTAATTCTTGAGAGTTAAGATGAATTAGATGGTTTAAGATGATCCTTAAGAGGTGAGGAAGACATTTGTATAGTCAATTTGAAGTTTGATGACAATTATGGAATTGGAGATTTTTCTGTTCACTATCGTGTTTCAAGATTCATGAAGGATTTCAAGAAATGGAGTAGATCTTGATGATCAGTGTGAAGAGACGACTGATTTCATGTATTTTTCTTTGAGTTTGGTGGAGTTTGATCACAAAGCATGATTGCTCTCGCCGGAGAAGACGGTGGAGCTCTTCTCCGGCCACCATTGGGTATTTTCCCTCCTTGCACCAGTTCAAACGAAGAAGAAAGGTCATAAACCATTGGATTTGATTGAATTCATTGACTTAGTCTTGGCATTTGATGGATGAGGTTTAGTCTGACTAGGGTTTGGTGAGTTGGCACGTTTTGGTGCGTTGGATGATCCTACTTTTTCAATGGACGCATATGATTAGGGAGTACCATAGGACTTAGTCAACTGAACCACACCCTGCTTACTAATCAAAACGCGTCGTTTTACTAAATGAGGTGGCACACGCACAACCCTCTGATGAGTGGACTGATCAATAGATCCAACGCCTCTGACATTTTCTGATTTCTTTTATTTCTTTTAATTGATTTTCCATTTTCTTTTATTGCATTTATCTTTTTAATTCATTTTAAATAGTTTGATTGATCAGAAAATTGTGGAAAAAATATGTGGGTGATCCTTGTTTAATTTCTAATTTTTCCATGCCTTTGGATTTTATTTTGGTGTCGTTTTCAATTTAATGTCCATTTTTCTATTTTTTTAAATAGTTGATTAAAATGCATAATATGACTTGTTGCTTGCTGATTTTATCACCAATTCATGCTTTAGAATTTGATGTTGATTTTTGGCTGGCTGGTTATAGACATATTGATGAGATCATAGGATTTTTGTGGTGATTTTAGGATGATTGTAAGAATAGTTTTGAACTAGGTTTTTAGAGGCTTACCCACTTAAACCTTCACTTGAGAATGTTTGGTTTAGAATTTCCTTAGTACCCTTAAACATTTTTTTAAGCTCTGGATTTTTTACCATAGGTTCTCATTACCTTTAGGATCACTTAGAAATTTGTATAGATTTTTAGGAGTTAATTTATTATTTTAGTTAGATTTTACATCTAGGCTGTTTGTAGGATGCTTCTAGCATAGTACCTCCCATAGTTGAACTTCAAAAGTGACCTTTAGTTCATGATAAGTTTCCAAACCTTTTCTAATGGTTTAGTAGACATGTTTATGCCTTTGTATATTTAATCTTAAGGTTTGATTTGGTCATTAGTTCCCTTTAGAAAGTTTCTTTTAGAGCTTGTGGAATTAGGGTTTTTAGAGCTTTTAGGAGTTTCTTCCCTTTTCATAATTGTGGTTTGCTTTGATTTGCATTCCATTTCCTATCCAATGATGCAAGGTTCCTTGTGGGAGCCTAGTCCCTCCTTTGGAAGGACTAAAGGCCTACCAAAAAAGGTAAAACCTTTGAGGATACCAATCTCAGATGAGTGGTTGAGTGCCATGATGGATTCCCTTGGTTTCTATCATGCTTCCCCTCATCATGCAATGATCTTTGTGTTGATTCACATAATCTCTTGATGGAGCAAGTTGAAGCCTGAAGATGAAGTCCTCATTCCCTTTTCTCCTGATGGATGACTTGGACTAGAAGACCGACTGTTGGGCTGCTTTGCTGCTAGAGTGTTGTTGTGCTGTTCTGTTGTTCTTGTTGTTTGACTGTATTTGTATGACTGTTTAGTTGGTGTGTTGCATTAGAATAGGCTTTCATGTAGTTGATACTAGGCCTAAGTGCATTGAAAGGTCGAGCTTGCCTCCCTTTGCTTGTTTGCATAAGAGGTTGAGTGAGTCTCCCTCTGCTTGCCTGTTACTATTTGGCTTTGTTTATTGGCTGAAGGTTGAGTTTGCCTCCCTTGCCTGTGCATTGTGTTTCTTTTGCTTGCTTGCTTAGAGGTTAAGTGAGTTTCCCTCTGCTTGTATTGCTGCATTGCATGTACATCTTTACTGTTTATATGTTTTACTGATGTGTAGCTGAGGCTTTGTCCGTTGTCTGTTTCCCATTGACATGATCCCCTAGGATTCTCACTTCCTTTGATAAGAAAGTGATTATTAGAACTTTAGGCTGAAGCCTTTGCATGATAACATCTAGGAGTTCCCTGTTTCAAACCTCAACTATAGGATGAATCCTTGGCATGAAAACATTAGGACTTGATAGTTTCCCCTTAGTTGTGTCCATTCTCTTCTCTCTTTAAACAAATCAAAATACAGTAATAAAGGTTAATTGATATCGTGCGTTACGAGCCTTAAGCTACTTAGGAAATGATTGTTGAAGGGTTTCCTTCTAATAATCAGGATGTTTAGTATGGTACCCTTTGGGTGACATGCGACGCATTCACTCCTAGGTCATAGTCTCTAGTGCGATATTAGTTGCAAACATCCATAAAAAACACTTCTTCCGTAAAAGACAGAAAACAAACTTCAAACCGTTTTCCCCGTGGGTCCTTAATTCAAAGGAAAACTTTTCTGAAGAAAAGAGTGTCGTTAACTCTCAGTTCTACCGCAAACGGTAACGCACAAGTCTCTGACGAGCAAGCTGCATACACCAAATTGCTGGAACTGTTTGTTAACCCTACTCGGAAAAATAGATGAATCTGATCTCTCATATCTGTTGAGAGTACGTAGGCACAATACTGACGTATTGGCGAGCCACCTTCCACCTTCTCCGTCACCCGTAGTTAGCCGAACTACGTAGACTCTGATTTCTCGTTCTCTGATGAGAATACGTAGGCATAAAGCACGATGCTTTGCCGAGTCAGTTTTCTTTTCTTTTCATATCAGCCTTGATAGGTAGATAGTAAAACCAACCCGTCAGATAAACACAACAAGCGTGGATCCCTTTGAGTATAACGGACGTGAGGGGTGCTAATACCTTCCCCTTGCGTAACCGACTCCCGAACCCAGACATGGTTGCGATGACCTTGTCTTATACCTTTTCGTCAGGTTTTTCCGATCGTTTCCTTTCCCTTTTTGTGGGATAAATAACGAAAGGTGGTGACTCTTCTGTTTTGCCGGCACCTTATTTTCGCGGTAGCGACACAAGGTGATAGAATACCACAACATCCAATATTATATATCCATACTGACAAGAAAACCAGAAAACCGGGTTGGTTGGAGATCAAAGTTTCCTGCAAGTTTTCACAAATACTCGATCAACAATACTAAACTTTCAAGAGGGCCTACACTGAGCAGTGGTTTCTCAAGTTAGCTTGGTCGGGAATCAACTCCCTATAAGCCTTCTTGAATATACCACCATCCTATCATAATTGCACTCAAGTCCGGGTATAGGACCGTCTCACCACTCAAAGCACCCAATACCCCACGATCAAACAAATATATTGACAAATATACATGTTAAGCAAATATTTACAAATATAGCATGCAATTAAACAAAATAGGCTAAACCCTCAAGTTAAGTAGGTTGTCCCCAGTGAAGTCGCCATTTCTATTGCAGTGAGAATCGTGATACCAAGCTATTGATTAAACTTTAATCTTAAATTCTTAAATTACAACCGAGCTTTAATTTATCCAAAGGAAAGGTCGAAAGAAAGAAAGAAACTTTTTCGCGATGTAACAACAATGCTGAGAGATTCGAGGATCGGGGGTTCATTATGCCTAGGGTAGGTATTTCACATCCTAAACATTTGTAGTACCCTACAGGAATCTTTTGTTTTTTTGCATGCTAAGTTTGGTAAATGTTTGCTATGGATTGGGATTGGGTAAAAAGATGAAGGTTAAAACCTAAAGATAGTTTCTAAGTTTGCTCGCAAAGACGTCGCGTCTTCTGCCTACGTATCCTAACTAGGATAGAATTAGAGCAACCGTAGTTCACCTCACTAGGGTTGAAGAACTCTTGATTATGATCAAAGTTCAAGGGGAACAAACATAACAATGCTTGTATAGAGTTTAGCAAAACTCTCTAGATCTATGTTTATTACACTCAAGAGGGGAGTAAGTAATCATTACTATGATTCTTACATAGAGTTTACAAACTCTATCCTAGGGTTCTAGTTGAAGAACACTCCTAGAAAGGTAGGTCTTTTAGACTTAAGGCAAAGTCTAATGGCTTATATGTTCTAACTTAACTAAGCTAGGGTTTAAGATGACTTCACAAAGTCAAGGCAAGGGGTAATGAGCTATCCAATGACACAAGGGTCAATGGAGAGACTTTTCCTTTGGAAGGAGAGAGAGAGAGAGAGAGAGAGAGAGAGAGAGAGAGAGAGAGAGAGAGAGAGAGAGAGAGAGAGAGAGAGAGAGAGAGAGAGAGAGAGAGAGACAACTTGGATGAGAACTAAAAAGTTCCATCACTTGGGGAAGAAATACTTAACAAAGCAAATGAACAATTAAGCAAGATGAATAAGATTACAATCAAGTAAGCATGCATATCACAATAGGCATGAATCAAATAATACAGATGGTTACGACCGATAATCATATATCTTAACAAAGGTGGAAGCAATAATCATGCAAGTAAGTCACAACTTAAAAGGATCATGTAATAAATTCAAAGTTTATCAAAGGTAACAACATTTAGGCATTGATGTCAATCAAATACGCAAGGAACGATCGCAACAGTTAAACTCAAGATTTTAGGAAAGGAACAATAACTCATGGTAACAACCAAGAAGAAAATGAAATCTCAACATGTTAACAAACATAAAGAAGTCAAATACCAATAAATCTCACAAGATAAAATAAGCATGGCATAAGGGAAATTTAATCGAGACGTAAGGTAACAAATCTACTAACAAGGAAGCACAAAGCATTGTAAAAACAAGAAACTATGAGATTACAATCCATTTAATACAACTAGACATCACAATGAAAAAGTTGCAAAAAGAACGGGTTGAAAACAATGAACGATGAATAAGTTATGAATATTTGATGTTTTAATTGATTTATTATAATAAAATCACACAAATAAAATAAAAGAAGAAGAGAAAGGGCAGAGCTGGGAGTTGAACCCATGCCCTTGTGTTTACAAACACACAACAACAACCAATTGGGCACAACACGCGCGCTGGTAATGAAAATGAAAGAAAAGAAGAAAATAATTCAATTACAATTGAAAAATAAAATGCCCAAAAAGAGTTGATCCCAAGGATCGAACTCATGGCTGGCAAGTGAAAGGGTAGAATGCGCGCAAGTTGATTACCACTGGGGTGGCTGTACATCCAAGTACAAAGCCACCCCCATAAATAGATAAGGCAAGTTTAATGGTTTTCTGGGCAAGGCAAAGGAAGCAAGAACAAGTGAAGATGCAACATGCGTTTTGATTCATAACTATGTCAATACTTGGTCTTTTTCCATGAAATTTTAGCCTAATCTGAATGATTTTTCATGAACATTAAGATGGTTCTAACAAAAATTTGAAATTACAACCATACATTAAAACACGAATACAAATGCAAATTGGAATTTTGAAATGCATCTTGATGAACATAAGCTAAACTAGTGGCAGTTGGGATGATGAAACAACATGAGCAAATCGTAAATGTGATCTTGAATGGATTCTAACAAGAAATTAATTCCAAACATCCTTAGATCAACAAGAGATATATGAGTTGCAATGATGAGCATGATATGGACATGGACCAAGATGACATGATCAAAATACATGAGTTCAAAACCAAAACTGATTCGCACATGTTTGAAATACAATATTGAGTGAGTTCATCAACACATTTGTTCATAAGACAATTAGAGCTCAGAGATGGTATGTGAGTTGAAAGAAATGCACATGTTTTGAAAATTGCAACATTACAATAGTGTGTCAAAACAGTTTTTCTTTTGATTGACATGAGAAGATAAGCATTAACATGACAGAGTTTACATACCACAGATAACTACATATCCTCACAACAAAAAATGAAATCATATTATCCAAACAGTAAACAAACTTGACAGCAGTGGGAAATAAAAAGGGCAGCAGTATAAATCATCAAATTCTGATTAATTCACAATAACATGAGACATCAAATTCTGGCAGTGTGTGATGCAAAGTGATTATTGATGACACTCAAACAGATATTTCAATGAGAAAAGGAACAGATGATTCAACACTTCATCAGTCAGTGGCACAATCAGAAACCTATACACAGCCCATGGACATTTTGCAAAACAAATACAAATGTAAAAGCATACTTAAAGTTGTTTTAAGTTATCCTGCAAAACTGGCTTAAACAATATCTAACACCAATTGCCTACACCAATGTCAATACAAAATGCCAATATAAAATGCCACAGGTTATGGATCATTACAACAGTTAGAAAAAAGAAACCTAGACAACAACAGAAGTTAATCAAGACAAAGGACTGATAATGTGCAAATTGAAACATGAATGAATATGCAAAGTAAGACAGTTTGGAAAAGTTAGTGATTGTTCTGGATACAAAAATGCAATATGACACAAACCAGTTTTCACCATTATGCAAGAAGTCAATGTAATAACACCAACAAAAGTTATTAGTAGCAAGGCCAATCAACTCAGACCAATACAAGCTCAAAGTTTTCCAACAGATCATAATCATCATGCAAATTGGGTTAATTACTTGAAAATCCCTCAGGGCTAAAACTGGAAGCTACTAATGCAAACATGAACAAGATGATGTCATTTGACTTAAATAGAAAAAGAACAACATGAAGTCTCTACCAACATACTTGCAATGCAATGAGAAACATGCATATAGCAATCACAATGTCAACCTCAAACATAAGAACACAACAGTCATGCCATACTAAAATGAGATTTGAGGAAAAATGCAAGTTGAGGGCTAGAACATGGAAAAAGCATAATCTGTTGGAATCAGCCCCACACACAATCTCAAATCATAATATAAAGTATGCCTACACTTCAAAATTGGTCACAAACAACCTAGAATTGAAAGCCACCTATCAACTGCTCACTTAACACATAAAATGCACAATTTGAAACATAGCATGATTGGAACAGATTGAGGTCAGAAAAATGCCACACACAAGTCTCAAATACATTAAGGAATGATTCTAGCACTTAAGATGGCCATGAAATGCACATAACAAGAAAATGACTATCAAATTGCAATTGTAGCAAACATGTGTGAAGCAGGCTGTTAAGCAAAGAGGCAAAGCATACACAAAGCTATATGATTCATACACACACAAATCTTAAATACTATTAGAGGTCTAATGCTAGATGAGCTGACCTAAAACAAATCAACAGAAAAAAAGTGAAGTGTGTGGCAGTGGTTTTCAAAATAGTTGCAGCAGAATGGATACAAACTGGTCAAACTATAAATAGTGGCCTCATGTTAAAAAGAAAGCACATACATATAAAAAATGTGAAGATAAATGAGTCTCAACTCAGAAAATCAGCATTGTGCATTTGGAGCAAGATTTGGCATGTTGTGGTAAGAAAAAGCTGAACTGTCTTGGCACAAACTTAACATAGCAGGGCATTTTGACAAGCAATGAGTTTTTTGATGAAACAAATGTTATGCACATACCAATAATATGCCAATAGATGAGTACATGCTCAAGAAATGGGTTAAAACACTACCAAACAGAAAATGGCCTTGTGAAACTCAAGAAAATGCAAAAAATCAATTCATGTAGGCAACAAACAAGTTCATGACAGTTAGGATGATGGAGCATCACACACAAGTTTCAAACATGATTATGAATGATTCTATGCTCCTAGATAAAGTGAAGATCAGTTGGAACAGAAAATGGTAATTAGTAGTACCAATGAGGTTTTGAAAATGTAGTTGGAAGTGAGAAACAGTTTTGTGCAAGTAGGGAAATTTAGACTTACAAGTACAACATACATTCATCAATCATGCTAACAAGTGAATCTACAATCTAAAATCAAACAGAAATTCCTTCAAACCAGAACTGGTATGTATATCCAAACATGACAGCAAAACCACAAAATCTCATAACTAGCCCTAACAACCAAACTTCATGCTTTCAAAACTTTCAACAAGCCTCAAATGGTATAAACATCACCAAAACATATCAAACCAACATTTAAACACTTTGAGGTGAAAAGTGGCAAGCATAAACAAATCAACACCAAGACTCATGATAATGGCATATCAAATGTAAGACAAATAAATCACAACTTTGAACAAAGTTACACTAGATTCATACATGATTTAGGGGGTAGGGGAATCTCATGAACAACTTACAAATTATCTAAATATCACCAATGAACAAGGTTTGACAATTCTAAAGCAAGCACACCACATTTCAATGTTTAGATCCTTAAAACTACCATATAGACAAAAATCTTCATAAACAAGTTAAACATAATATCAAAGTACCATATTGGTACCACATCATCAACATGTCATTCACAAATGAAACACTTTAACAAAAGCAAGTATCATAACCATAAGGCATGAGTTCTTGACAAAGAACTAAAATGGGGCAACAAGACTACATTTCCACAAAATCACTTCAAAATGATAAAACATGATAATGTATGATCAATAAAGAGTTTTAATATCACATACCTCTTGTAGACAAGTCTTGAGTAAGCTAAGAAGCTGAGAAACCCAGAGACTTTTTTCCTTGGCAAAGATTTGAAGCTTGCTTCCTCTTGAAGCAATAAACCACTTTTCAAGACAGTTAGAGTTGTGAAGTTTCCAGCTGGTTTTTTAGAGTTTGGACAGTTGAGATATGATGTATATGAAGTGTTGGGAGTGTTAGAATGGTGGGAAGTGCCTCAAGTAAGGATTTGGCTTCCAAAGTGCAAGAAAGTCAATATACTAAGGTGTGAAGGTTGACTTTTGTGAAAATGAGGTTTTTGAGTGGTTTGAGTGTATGGAAACCTTCTACACAATGTTTATGGATTGTGTAAATGGTTTTGGGGGGCTTTGAAATGGTAGAACTGAGTTTAAGCAGAGTTTTGCTCAAGACAGTTTTTAGTGAAAATGGAAGTTTTTGAAAAATGAGGTTTTTGAGGAAATGAAAGAGAGTTGAGAGCTATTGTTTCTCTTTGTTTTGGAGAGTTCTCTGGTGTGTCTAACATCAATGAGTATGCCTCTATTTATAGTGAAAGCAAGGGTGAGGGCAGATTTGTATTTTTCAATTTTGGAGGGAGTTTTATGAGGTTTTCAAATGAATCTTGCCAAGATCTCTTCCTATCAGTTCCATGGCTAAAAGAAGGTAAGAAAATTAAATGGAATGATGGACATGAAGTGAATGAGGTGAGCTTAGGGTGTAGAGTGAGCAGCTGCAACAGTCCTTGGAGGAAAAGATTCTCTTTCCTCTTACACATTTGAATATTTTAATGCAAGTTGCTTGCAACTTGCCTCTCTCTTCACATCCCTCATTTTTCTACATTTTCCTTCATCCACACATCTAATTATCAGATTGGATCATGATCCAAGGGTCAAGGATAGCTCAAGTTGTGAAAATCTGAATTTTGAGAAGTTTGACATAGTGGTTTCAAGTGTTGGCAGCCCTAACTTCCATGGTCCATAACTTTCTGCTCACACATGCTATTGAGGAGTTCTACCACAATTTAGAAAGCCCTTAAGTAGCTATATAACTTTCATGCTTTGGATATTTCCAAATTCTAGATGGAACTAGGTTGAAAAACCCTTCCAAGTTGCTGAAAAAATCACTTAAAAAGGCTAAATAACTTAGAATTTTTCTAAGTTATTTCCCTTCTTAAAATGAATCTTGTCATAACTCCAAATCTATGCATTTTTTGATCACGGACCACGTTGAGGATTTTGTAGGATTTGTCAAGAGATTTCCAATGAGCTTTGAACCACTTCAATTGGATGTGTGGTTGAGGAGTTATAGTCTTGCCCCTTTCGAAACCCTATTTCCCGATTTTTGCAATTACTTCTTAACCCTTTATCCAATGGTCATGCAATTTTTTGGTAAGGTGTAATAAGACATAAGGAACATTTTTGATTCACATCTTGAAGTCAAATTCCTTGTTGTTGAAGAGTTGACTTTTCGGTCAACCGTTCGATAAATTGGTGACTACCGAGTCGACTGTTCATGATCCGGACATTCTGAGGACTTGAAACTCTTTGGATAGACTTTACTAATCCATAGGAGCTTAATGGACCTTGATCCCACCATTGAAACACTTTTCAAATCAAAAGTCAAACTACAGTTGACTTTTCCTAATCGAAAACCTTAATCAGGCATCTTGAACTGCACTGTTCTCAATTCTCGGGTGACCACCTGAAATTGGATTCATGGTTGATCCAATGGAGTATGTTTGATGATGTTTGAAGTTGAATCAATCCATTGATTGATCAAACCCTCGAAGCCTCGATTTTGACAGTGCGGAACCCTAATTCATTTGCATCTTGACAAAGATAAACTTGAAATGGGTTAAGGTTAGTTAATCAAATGAATATGATCCTAAAATGATGATGAGGATCTAAGGGGTCAAAAATTGGGGTGCAACAGCTAGGCACAGACTTGACCAAATAGATGGCTGAACGTGAACGTTTAGGTTTGAATTTCAAGGCTGTCAACGATGTGCTTGCCACCAAAAAACAGAACTTGGATGATACATACCGGAGAATCTCCAAATTCAACCAGCAGTGGAATGCCACTATAGCCATCAACAAGAGCGGGAGGAAAAGCTGAAGCAACAGATCTCCCAGTTGAAGGCTCAGTTGAAGGCCAGTGAGAAGAAGTTTGATGATGAAACTGCTCGTAGGTACGCCACTGAAGACAGGTTGAACAAGGCTATTGCAAACTTGACGGATCGCAAGCAGACTTTTGAATCTAAGTAGCGAAGGTTAGAAGACTGTTTTGGCAAAGAAGAGTGGAAAGACTCCGTTGAAGGTATCCAGTACACTATTATACAGAGGGAGTCACTTGTCGAAGGGTTACTCACTCAGCCTGATCATCCCAAAATGAAGGGGTTATTAGAAGAGTTTCGCGCCTGTGGCCGTACTTGACTACTTTGTAATCCCTTGTATTTTTCTGATCATTGTTGTATGCTGACCATCACCAGGCTTGTTGGTCGAGGTCATGCTGTTGATTCTCCATGTATTCAGTGACATTGTATGCTGCCTTGTTGGGCTTTATATACACGAGACATTATTTCCATGACTGGATCTGGACTTCTTATTATCAGCACTGGCACTCTGGCACTAGAATCGGGGGAGAAATCACCCTAAGGCACAGACACGCGTTTGCATTTGCATGAATCATTTGCATAACAGGTACCTCAAGCTGTTTTTCTAACCCTCTGTTGATACAGGTTGTTTCAGGATTGTCTCAGGTTGACCCGAGCAATGGAACAGGTTCAAGCAGAACTGAAGGACGTTTAGAGCCAGCTGAGGCAGGTTATGGGGGACATGCAAGCGCTGCACTAGAATCAAGAGGCGCTCAAAGAGGAGAACGACCAGCTGAAGAATCAGGTGGGCCTGATGGTGGAAGTGTTAAAAAACATACTCAGAAGAGAATGTGAGCAAAAGCCCGAGGATGCAGCCGACATACTTGCTCTGTGGGTATCTGAAGAACCTGCACCCAGGCATGATAGGCCTAAAAGACCCTCTGCACAGCTTGAAGATCAGAACATTTCCCGTCAGCCACCATGTTCGGTTTGTCAAGACAACCCCAGAAGACATGGTCAAAAGATGAAACTATCTGACAGAATCCTCGATCCAATCCCGATGGATTATGACCAGTTGTTGCAACTCCTGCTCCAACTTCAGTTGGTTAAACCTCGAACGTTGACTCCATTGACTAGACAGCCACCACCCGACTAGGACATAAACACCCGTTGCGAATTCCACTCTGGAGCATCGGGGTACGATGTAACGAACTGTAGAGCTTTTAAGCATAAGGTTCAAGACATGATTGAGTCGAGAGCAATTGAATTCTTGTCAGGCGGCATGAAAGCATCAGGCATATTCATCCCTTATCATGCAAAAGAGCTGGACGTTCCCATGATCTCATCTGAAGTTGAGAAAGATCAGGAGTATATCCCGCGGTCTTTGAGGTCTGAATCGCCTTGCCCGCAACTTTTTCATGTTCCTGGGTTGAGCTTAAGGATGAAAGCCCCTGAACAGAGAGGATCCTCACTAGTTCAAACCTCGTCCCCGGATTGTTTCTGCCATTTCGAATCGGTAACCTCACGCTCTGTTGCAGCGAAACTATCGGAGCCCGAATCAGAGTCGACCTCACAACGACCGTTCTTCTGATTGAGTCTGAAGACTTAAAAGGGTCGCTCCTCTCAGCAGCAAATAAGTGAGAAAGCCCAGTTCTCCGAAAGCTGGCAATCTGCATTTTATCATGTCATTGCTTTACATTTGTAGTTTCTTTCCTGTTAGAATGCAAATTTCGTTTGTAAAGCATGATTGTTTTTCAATTGATATTGATAATGAAATAAATATGCATGTTTTGAACTAATCTATTTTTGTTCACTCTATTGCTTTCTTTTATTTCAAATGCTTGTTTAAGTGGAATCCGGGTAGAATGACGAAATCCAATGATGCGTAAGCTTCCGATGCTATGCTTTTGAATAAAAAACCTGTTGATGATGTACATGCATTGTTTCAAATCCCAAACACCGGAGATATAAGGAAGATAATCCCTTGTTAACCCCTTTGAGTCGAGTAGTAGGAGTTTCTTTCTGAAGATAGAAAACCCTCAATATTAACCCGGGGCAGGGTAGGTGTCAGTTAATTTGTCCAGCCGTTCAAATTACAAAAGGAGTGTCCGTTCGAGGATCAATCACACCGCTATAGGTCGTACCTAAAAAACCATGATGGTTAAACCTGGCCGATCGGAGTGAAACAGTCAGAATCTCTTTAACAAGTCATGCGAGTCGATGCCATGCGATTTGTTCAAAAAAAAGGAGAAAGAAAAGAATCGAAAGAAAAAGCCCGCTAAGTCGAACCTTGAAAACAAGCGACTTAGGAAAAAATTAGGGTACCCCGTCGGACTTCAAAATTGAAGAAACTCTAAAGAGTTAGTCCAGGAAAAAGTTAGGGGAAAACGAAAAACGAAAAACGAAAAAACGAAAAACGAAAAGTGAAAAGGATTACGAAAGAAAAATCCTCAAACAAGAACGAAATCGTAGGGCTACCGGCGCCCAAAGAAAGACAAAAAGAGAGTGACTGCCACTTCGAAAAAGAATGATTTCTTGAACTGTCCCTCAACCTTTGAAAGGTGAACGCTAATGTCGAATTAGCTGAACGTAGGATCGAAGAACATCAAGGAGAATGGGTGGGTTAAAATGAATTTTGAGCCTTTATCCTTTCTTTCTTAAACCGTGAACCTGACTACGTTACAACCTTTAAAAGACCTAATTGAAATAGATTTGTTTCGAAAGCATACTTAGGTAAAGATCGCATCGGAACTGACTCCTAGAAAGGATTCCCTTCACAGCGTTGTATTGATGTTGACATGTAGATGAATGATTTCATACACTTTATGTCACAAAATTTTTTTCCAGTGAACTGGAATGGATTTTGAAAACTGTCATATGCATTGCATTTGATATGTCTTTTATGCAGAACAGTTTGTTTTACTTGTGAGTAAGCGCTTGACAGCGGGAAAGTTTCCATGATGGAATGTTTTGATCAGGATAGAATGCAGAACGCCTGAATATTTCGGTGAACCGAGGCAAACTATATCAAATGATCACAGCATGGGAGTCAGCCATCCAGAAATAATTAATCCGGGGTAATCAGGTCGAGATTTGATGAATCTCTCACAGCCAAGGACCATCTCCCCACAGATCAGCCCATGAGGGGAAAAGTCATGACATGACAGGGGCAGGTTACCCTGAGAGCGCCGAAGCTATCCTTATCCTGAAGGCGATTAACTTGAAGCACCTTTGTGAGGTTCAACGCGCTGAAGCCGTCCGTATTAAACACCAGAGTACAGAGGTCTCAGGTTTCCTTTCGAAAGGATGTGACGAAGATCCCACAGGCTGGGGAAAAAGTTGAAAGCAAAGGAATCGTTCCTCCCCATATTGGCAGAGATTGTCAAAAATTGTTAAGATTCCTGGGCAAGCCATCGTGAGTTTGTTCATGGCGTGTTTTTCCAAGTAGGATGATTCCTTCTTCCCCAGCGAGTTCAGCAGCGTTTCCCCACGGAGTCTGAACATGGCATTGTGAGCATTGATGTGTCTCCCCGAGCGGAGATAGATTCTCCCCAATCAGATGTATCCTAGGCAGGATCATCGTCTCCCTAGCTGAGTCATGCGCAGAAGTGTATATTGGTTCCCAGCAGTGGGTCAGTTGGTAGTTTTCTCGTAGAAGACTATTCGCAAGTGTTCAGCTTCCGATAGTTCAGACTGAAGTCTCCAGCGGAATTGAAATTCCCCACAGAGTTGTATTCTCCCCAACAGGTAGGAGTTATTCCAGCGTCTGATTGCCTATCCTCAGCCGAGTTTGCAGTTCCCCAAGAGAGCTGAATCCTTGGAACCCGTTCAAGCCGTTATTGGTTTTCCCCAGGAGAGTGTTTGAATAGCTGATGTTGTACTTCCCCATCTGAGTCCCTAGCTCTAGAAAGATTCTATCTGCGAAGGTCGTGCGGTTTCTTTCTATGATTGACATCGTTTCCTCAGCAATTTGTGGTTCGTATACCTAGTTGAGCGATTACAAGTTCTCGTAGAACTTTGTTCCCCTGCAGAAAGTCGTCTGAAGTCGTTTCCCCAGGTTGAGTCCAATTGAGATTGGTGTGACTTCTTCTCCTCAATAGGATGATTCCTCCCCGCCAGAGTGGCTCTTTCTCCTTGACAGGAAGATTTTACCTTCAGCATTTATTTTGCTGATGGGGTCATAACATTTTGCATGAGTGCAGAGCATTTACACTAAACGCGTAGCATTTCCACCGTGTGGAGCATTACCCCATCGTCAAACATATGCATATGAAACATGAGCTAGGTTGTTACCGTTCTTGTTTTGTAGATGTTCCTCAGCAAAGTTGCTTGCCTAAGATGATTCTTAAGATCCCGAGTGAAGTCGCCAGAGTTGTTTGCTCAAGATGATTCTTAGAGTCCCCGGCGGAGTTGTTTGTTCATGATGATTCTTGAATTCCTCAGCAGAGTTTATTCGTCCAGGATGATTCCTGAATCCCCGAAGCAGAGTTACTTGATAGTTCTCCAGAATCCCCAGCAGAGATGTGTCATCCCCAACAGGTTTTAAACAGAGAAGTTGAAAATTCCCTTGACGACTTGATGATTGAAGTCCGGCAGCAGTGCCAAACTCCCCTGACTTACTGATGAAGTCCAACTGCGATGCCAAAGCAGTTCTCCTAGCTGATGAGGAGCGCCTGACGGCAGAAGATTGTATATCATTATTGGTCCATGATTGATTAAGGATTCCATTTGAAGACTTACTGATGAAGTCCGACTGCCATGTCAAAGCAGTTCTCCCAGCTGACGCGGAGTGCCCGACGGAAGAAGTTTAGATATCCCTATTGGTTAATGGTGGATTGAGGATTCTATTTCCGACTTACTGACGAAGTCCGACTGACGCCCGAGAATTTCTTTGAATGCTCGACGACATGATTATAGAGATTGTCAAAAGTTCCTTATGATCTGATGAGTCCCGAGGAATTCTTCTGCCGCCGTGCCGCAGAATGCCTGACGATAATATCAGCTATGTGTCACCAGTTACCGTGTAACCAGTGATCCCTTGATGACTTGAGGAAGAAGCTGCAGCGAAACCTGATGATCATCTTGACGGAGATTTAAGATCAATCGCTCACCATCCAGTTGCAGTGCAACCGGTGATCCCTTATTGACTTACTGATGAAGTCTGACAAAGATACTGTCGACGTTCCTAGCAACATGATGAGTTCATAGGCGACGATAAGGAGTTCTTCTGCTGTGGCGCAGAATGCCCGACGGCATAATCAACCACCCTTCACCAGTTACTGTGTAACCAGTGAACCCTTATTGACTTACTGATGAAGTCCGACAAAGATATTGTCGAGCGTTCCTAGCGACCTGACGAGTCCATAGGCGACGATAAGGAATTCTTCTGCTATGGCACAGAATGCCTGACGACATAATCAACCACCCTTCACCAGTTACTGTGTAACCAGTGAACCCTTATTGACTTACTGATGAAGTCCGACAAAGATACTGTCGACGTTCCTAGCGACATGATGAGTCCATAGGTGACGATAAGGAATTCTTCTGCTATGGCGGATAATGCCTGACGGAATAATCGACCATCCTTCACCAGTTACCGTGTAACCGACGATCCCTTGATGACTTGAGGACGAAGATCTACAGCAAAATCAGATGATCATCCTGACGAAGATTTGGAGTTAATCATTCACCTCAGTTTCCGAAGATTTGTTCCCATCAGAGTACCATGTACTTGTGCAGTTGGCAAATTTCCGGGTTTATTGGTATTCAACAGTCTTTTACCTTGATTGTTTGAGATTCGTTCGCTTCTCACCCAGTCAGGTCCAAGCCGTTTGAATAGGGGCAGCTGTTGCACCCCAAAATTTGCCCAACCTTTCTTTACCTAGCTTGTGTTTCATTGCATTCATATTAGCATTATCATCTGCATTTCATTGACATGTATGCAGGAGATCAAAAGGTATGACTACTAACAAAGGGCTACACAAGGCTATGAAACTAGCTAGGAGGGTTATCCAAGTGTTCAAGGGTTGATATCCTCACCAGAGAAGCCAAAGATCCTCAGAGTGAGGGTTGAAGCCAAGTGTGTATATCTCCAAACTTGAGAGTTATAGGAAGTCATCAAATGATTATGAATCCATGGAGTTGGACCTAGAGCCTTGAGAGAGCTCATGAGAACTGTTTAAGTTCATTTTGAAGCCTAGACAGGTCATTATGCAAAGGATAAGGAGCTACTACAATGATTGGTACAACTAGGGTTTCATTTGGACAACCCTAAGATAACTAATGATTTGAAGAAGGTTGAGACCTAACTCAAGAGCCATGTGATCATGGATTTATGTCTTAATATGCCTAAGGGATGATTCCAAGGTGAACTCATCATGAATCAAGAGTGTGAGGAGTTCCTAGGCTAGGGTTGATATGCTTGACAGTGTAAAATCCCCTAGTTTGGTGCCTAACTTCAAGACCACATAACTCAAGATGTGATTTTAATATCACCTTGACCCCAACATAATTGTTGTAGAGCCTGGGCATAGCTTTAATTTGAGTACTACAAGTCCTTGATAGGGTTTATAGAACTCATGTTATGAGCCAGACAAGTTACAGGTCATTTGAGGCATGTGAATTTGGAGCTTGAAAGTCAACCAACTTCCATGACACTTTTGCCCTAGAAGGATGATTCTCGTGAACTTTTGAACAACATGAATGTTGTTCCTTATCTTATTAGCTTTCTATAAAGTACTAGAAGTCCATGATTGGATTTGTAGAACTCAAGTTACAAGCTTTGCAAGATAAGGGTATTTTGGGAATTTGGAATTACAGGTCATTTTTGGTTATGGGTCAATTTCATCAACTTAGACACCTCAAATGAAGATTTGTTCAACTTAGAAACCTCAACTGAAGATTGGTTCAGGATCACGTTCAGATAATTTTTTGGATAGCATTTGGGGAAGAAACAGTTATGGCAGTTTGAGATTGAAGCTTCCAAAGTGAAATTCGTTTTTTGCAATCCAGAGCATTTCAAGAAGAATTGAGGATTTCCATAGCACCAGGATCATTCAGTGAAGGAATCTGCACGTTTTGAAGTCAAGATTTACACTCAAGAACCTCCAATTTTAAGCTTCTATTCAGGTTTTTATCTTTCAGAATTCCTCTTGATTTAGGCTTGTTTAGCATGAATTGAGCATATGGTTAGGTTGTAGATACCACATAGATCGTTTTAGGATTGAGATTGTGAAGTTTAGTAATGATTCTTGATAGGATGCAAGTTCTGTTTGGATTTATATATGGCTGATTCTTGAGAGTTAAGATGAATTAGATGGTTTAAGATGATCCTTGAGAGGTGAGGAAGACATATGTATAGTCAATTTGAAGTTTGATGACAATTATGGAATTGGAGATTTTTCTATTCACTATCGTGTTTCAAGATTCATGAAGGATTTCAAGAAATGGAGTAGACCTTGATGATCAGTGTGAAGAGACAAGTGATTTCATGTATTTTTCTTTGAGTTTGGTGGAGTTTGATCACAGAGCATGATTGCTCTCACCGGAGAAGACGGTGGAGCTCTTCTCCGGCCACCATGGTTGATTTTCCCTCCTTGCACCAGTTAAAACGAAGAAGAAAGGTCATAAACTGTTGGATCTGATTGAATTTATTGACTTGGTCTTGGCATCTGATGGATGAGGTTTAGTCTGACTAGGGTTTGGTGAGTCGGCACGTTCTAGTGCGTTGGATGATCCTACTTTTTCAATGGACGCATATGATTAGGGAGTACCATAGGACTTAGTCAACTGAACCACACCCTGCTTACTAATCAAAACGTGCCATTTTACTAAATGAGGTGGCACGCGCGTAGCCCTCTGATGAGTGGATTGGTCAATAGATCCAACGCCTCTGACATTTTCTGATTTCTTTTATTTCTTTTAATTGATTTTCCATTTTCTTTTATTGCATTTATCTTTTTAATTCATTTTAAATAGTTTGATTGATCAGAAAATTGTGGAAAAAATATGTGGGTGATCCTTGTTTAATTTCTGATTTTTCCATGCCTTTGGATTTTATTTTGGTGTCGTTTTCAATTTAATGTCCATTTTTCTATTTTTTTTAATAGTTGCTTAAAATGCATAATATGACTTATTGCTTGCTGATTTTATTACCAATTCATGCTTTAGAATTTGATGTTGATTTTTGGCTAGCTGGTTATAGACATATTAATGAGATCATAGGATTTTTGTGGTGATTTTAGGGTGATTCTAAGATTAGTTTTGAACTAGGTTTTTAGAGGCTTCCCCACTTGAACCTTCACTTGACAACGTTTGGTTTAGAATTTCCTTAGTGCCCTTAAACATTGATTTAAGCTCTGGATTTTTTACCATAGGTTCCCAATACCTTTAGGATCACTTAGAAATTTGTATAGATTTTTAGAAGTTGATTTATTATTTTAGTTAGATTTTAAATCTAGGCTGTTTGTAGGATGCTCCTAGCATAGTACCTCCCATAGTTGAACTTCAAAAGTGACCTTTAGTTCATGATAATTTTCCAAACCTTTTCTGATGGTTTAGTAGACATGTTGATGCCTTTGTAGATTGAATCTTAAGGTTTGATTTGGTGCATTAGTTCCCTTTAGAAAGTTTCTTTTAGAGCTTGTGGAATTAGGGTTTTTAGAGCTTTTAGGAGTTTCTTCCCTTTTCATATTGTGGTTTGCTTTGATTTGCATTCCATCTCCAATCCAATGATGCAAGGTTCCTTGTGGGAGCCTAGTCCCTCCTTTGGAGTACTAAAGGCCTACCACAAAAGGTAAAACCTTTGAGGATACCAATCTCAGATGAGTGGTTGAGTGCCATGATGGATTCCCTTGGTTTCCATCATGCTTCCCCTCATCATGCAATGACCTTTGTGTTGATTCACATCATCTCTTGATGGAGCAAGTTGAAGCTTGAAGATGAAGTCCTCATTCCCTTTTCTCCTGATGGATGACTTGGACTAGAAGACCGACCGTTGGGCTGCTTTACTGCTGGAGTGTTGTTGTGCTGCTCTGCTGTTCTTGTTGTTTGACTATATTTATATGACTATTTAGTTAGTGTGTTGAATTAGAATAGGCTTTCATGTAGTTGATACTAGGCCTAAGTGCATTGAAAGGTCGAGCTTGCCTCCCTTTGCTTGTTTTCATAAGAGGTTGAGCGAGTCTCCCTCTGCTTGCCTGTTACTGTTTGGCTTTATTTGTTGGCTGAAGGTTGAGTTTGCCTCCCTTGCTTGTGCATTGTGTTTCTTTTGCTTGCTTGCTTAGAGGTTAAGTGAGTCTCCCTCTGCTTGTATTGCTGCATTGCATGTGCATCTTTACTGTTTATCTGTTTTACTGATGTTTAGCTGAGGCTTTGTCCGTTGTCTGTTTCCCATTGACATGATCCCCTAGGATTCTCACTTCCTTTGATAAGAAAGTGATTATTAGAACTTTAGGCTGAAGCCTTTGCATGATAACACCTAGGAGTTCCCTGTTTCAAACCTCAACCATAGGATGAATCCCTGGCATGACAAAATTAGGACTTGATAGTTTCCCCTTAGTTGTGTTCGTTCTCTTCTCTCTTCAAACAAATCAAAATACAATAATAAAGGTTAATTGATATCGTGCGTTACGAGCCTTAAGCTACTTAGGAAATGATTGTTGGAGGGTTTCCTTCTAATAATAAGGATGTTTAGTATGGTACCCTTTGGGTGACATGCAACGCATTCACTCCTAAGTCATAGTCTCTAGTGCGATATTAGTTGCAAACATCCATAAAAAACACTTCTTTCGTAAAAGACAGAAAACAAACTTCAAACCTTTTGCCCCGTGGGTCCTTAATTCAAAGGAAAACTTTTCTGAAGAAAAGAGTGTCGTTAACTCTTAGTTCTACCGCAAACGGTAACGCACGAGTCTCTGACGAGCAAGCTGCATACACCAAACTGTTGGAACTGTTTGTTAACCCTACTCAAAAAAACAGATGAATTTGAACCCCCGTAAGTCCGTATTATCTCGAACTACGTAAGCTCTGATCTCTCATATCTGTTGAGAGTACGTAGGCACAATACTGACGTATTGGCGAGCCACCTTCCACCTTCTCCGTTACCCGTAGTTATCCGAACTACGTAGACTCTGATTTCTCGTTCTCTGATGAGAATACGTAGGCATAAAGCGCGATGCTTTGCCGAGTCATTTTTATTTTCTTTTCAGACCAGCCTTGATAGGTAGATAGTAAAACCAACCTGTCAGATAAACACAACAAGCGTGGATCCCGTTGAGTACAATGGACGTGAGGGGTGCTAATACCTTCCTGTTGCACCCCAAAATTTGCCCTCTTTCAAGGCTTGACTCATTTCTTCATTTCTGTCAAATTCAATGGCATAAGGGAGGCCCATCATTCCAAATTCAAGGCTCATGAATTTGAGGCTAGATTCAAGAATATTACAAAGAGAAATTTCATGACATTTGCAAGAATGTCACATTTGTTACAAAATCCAAACTCTTGGTAATACTTAGGAAATTAGGCTATTTCTAGTCTTAATTCAAGATTCTAAATAACTTCATGCCATGGTATCCCCCATACTCCATCAAGTCCACATGGTCCTCTTTGTGTTTAAAAACATGAAAGGAAATTATTTAAGAGTTAATTCAATGTTGGAATATCTCAAGATCAATACCATGCATGTTCAACCATGAGCAATTTGAATGTGGTCCAAAACATCCCCATGCAAGAAGTGGCAATGTGTATCATATTACAAAATCATTTTATGTCACAAAACCAAGGCTATAAGATTATGTTGATACATCTACACACCAAAAATCAGAATTTGAAAATGATGTCCAAAAGGTAGTGTTATTGGTTACATGTGTGTGTCCAAGCATAAGCCAACCAATGGATACAAGGATGAAGGGCAAGGTAGAGTGCTGCAGAAAAATACAGCAAAACAGGCCTAGAAATGGAAAGATGTGGGGCTGCACCGAGAAAGAGGTGATAAGTACTCCCAAAAATGGAAACTTTGAAGATTGAAAGTTGTGCAAGAGCTATGCTTTTGGTACAGCAGAAAATGCAGCAAAAAACATACTAGAAATGGAAGGAAAGTGGGGCTGCACCAAAAGGTGGTAAAAGATATTGCCAAGAATGGAAATTCTGAAAATGGAGAAGTGTGCAAGAGCTGTGGTTTTGGTACAGCAGAAAAGGCAGCAGAAAAAGTGAGATAAGGAGGCTTGGAGGTTGCACAAAAGGATCATTCACTATCATTCACTAGCATACACAACAGATTGAGATAGAGATATTGAGAGCAAAGAGTAAGAGAGAAAACCAGAAAAATAGAGAGAGCAAAAAACCAGCAAAAAGTGAAGAGAGTAAAAAAGAAACACAAGGGAGCCATTGAGAAGAGTCATCAAAGCATAGAGTGAAGAGAAGTGAACACCTAGCCAAAATCAGTGGAGGCTTTGCAAGGAGGGTAACAACTCTTGGGTATCCATCTCTTCAAACTCTTCTCTTCTTTTATATTGTGCATTTATCACTTGTTCTCTTGGTTTGAGCGTTGTTGTATTGAGTATAACATGTAAGATTCCAAAGGGACCAAGAAACCTTTTGAAAGAACCACAAAAAGAAGCAAAAAATAAGAGAAAAGTTTGGATTTTTCATCTGGTAGCCCAACACGGGCCGTGTTGCATCTCTGTGTGGCTTTTCAAAGTGAAAAATGCCCTGGGCTCACAACACGGGCCGTGTCACACAACACGGGCACCCGTGTTGTACCTCTGTTTGAGATTTTAACTTGTTTTTGGCCCAGATCTTGTGACACGGGTCGTGTCACACAACACGGCCACCCGTGTCACGCCGCTGTTTGCCTCAAAAACCCTAAGTTTCCTGGAACTGTGACACGGGCCGTGTCACACAACACGGCCGCCCGTGTCAGACCCCTGTTTTTCACGTTTTTTTCGACTTTTTTACCTCAAAATTTTTTTTTCAAGGAGTTCGCCGTTTTTTTTTTGTTTCGTTTTTTTTAGCCGATTAACCCGTTGTGTTTGGTATGGTTTTTGTGCATATTTATTGCTGGTCATTGTTTTTACCTTTGGTTCTAATAAACTATTTTCAAGAAAAAAAACTCTCGATTCTCATCGAGCCATTTTTGACCTTGTAAGCCGATTGCCTTGTGCGTCGCCATCGACCTTGTTCGCTTCACCTCAAGCCTTTTTAAGCAATTAAACCCTTGACCCAACGTCAAGCGGATTTTCCCAAATAATGGTTAAACCAACTCACCATATTTAACAAAACGATAAAGTTCACTTTGTATTGAACTAAAGAGAGAGGATTGAGTGTAGACTTCTTCCTCTCCGAGTGTTGAGATGCTCACTGTAGTGTGGGTGGTTTTGACACTCGTCTTTCAATACAGAGATGTTTTCATCCACACCTTTTTCTCCTGAAAAACCTCGGCCCTGTACCGAGTGCATTTTCGAAACACTTACAATAAATAAATCGATTCTCTTTGTATTGAACTAAAGAGAGAGGATTGAGTGTAGACTTCTTCCTCTCCGAGTGTTGGGATATTCACTGTAGTGTGGGTGGTCTCGATACTCGTCTTTCAATACGAAGACGTGAATTTATCCGCCACCTATCTCCCTCTACAACTTCTTTCCGCAACCTTTGTCACCTAAAAACTTCGGTCCCGTACCGAGCGCATTTTTAAACTCTTTTCATAACAAAAACTTGAATGGTCGTGGAGTGGTTAGGCGTAGGCCTTCTCCTATCCCGAGTGTTGACGTTTACCGTAGGGTTCTCTATCGCAAAAGCACTTGCCATTCAAAACCAAAAACACTTTAATAAGAGAATGAAGTTCTCTTTGTATTAAACTAAAAAGAGAGGATTAAGTGTAGACTTCTTCCTCTCCGAATGTCGAGATGCTCACTGTAGTGTGTGTGGTTTTGATACTCGTCTTTCAATACGAAGACACTATGTTCGCCACACCCTTTCATAACAAAAACTTTGAGATAAAGAATTGGGTACTGCCCGTAGGGGTTACTATCCAAGGACCTATCTCGCCCCTAAAAAAAAAATTTAACAAATCAAATGTGACATTTTGCCTCGCATGGCGAAGACTTATCTTTCGAAAAGGATATGATACGTCCTTTCTACCGCAAACAGGTAATGTCTAAGTCTCCAACGAGCGAGCAACAATACACCTAACTGCTAGAATGCGTATGATAGAATCATCCATAAAAACATCAACAAATCGTAGGCCGAACTACGGCTGCTCTGATTCTTTACTTCTTCAAGTAAAGATACGTAGGCACAAGGGCCACAATCCTTGGCGAGCACAATCCCTCATACCCATAGTTTCCCGAACTACGTCGACTCTGACTTTCTCATGTCCGTTGAGAATACGTAGGCCTAGGACCGCGAAGTCCTACCGAGTCCGTTCTTTCCCTTATTCCTCGCGTTACCTTTCTTTCCCCGTTTCTAAACCCTTTTCTGTATCTTTTGGAACACTCTTCATAGTAAAATTTAAGCAAATAAATTCACATAGCGACAAACAAATGGTTCCCATCGAGTACGATGGATGCGAGGGGTGCTAATACCTTCCCCTCGCATAACCGGCTTCCGAACCTGTTCTTGGTTGCGAGACCATCTTATCCGTTCTTTTCTTAAGGTTTTCTCGATATTTTCCTTTCCCCTCATGGGATAAATAAAGTTTGATGGAGACTCTTCTGTCCTTTTCCTTTTCGCCCTCCCCGTCGTTGCGCATATTTTTCGAGTAGCGACACTTCCCCTTGGGTAACCGACTCCCGAACCCAGACATGGTTGCGATGACCTTGTCTTATACCTTTTCGTCAGGTTTTTCCGATCGTTTCCTTTCCCTTTCTGTGGGATAAATAACGAAAGGTGGCGAATCTTCTGTTTTGCCGGCACCTTATTTTCGCGATAGCGACACAAGGTGATAGAATACCACAACATCCAATATTATATATCCATACTGACAAGAAAACCAGAAAATCGGGTTGGTTGGAGATCAAAGTTTCCTGCAAAATCCTTCCCTCTCACAAGTATGTTCTAGTCTTGAAAGGTATGACATCCTATGCAGGTCATCAGTATTATGAACTATCAGGTTGAGTAACGATGATACATTCACCATTTCTGGTTTGGCATCATGGTCAATCAAGGAGGTCTCAACTGAATTCCCAATGTATAGTCTCTAGAGGAGTTAGTTTTCTAATTTAAAATCCCCTCAACTGCCCTAAATGCGTAGGATAGGATGTCTTCAAACAAAACCTCGTATGGACGTGAATTTTGCACGTACTCTTTCGTGACTAAATGCCACACACGTCCACACTAATCTCCACACTAATCCTAGGTGTGTACTCAAGCTTGGGTATTGGGCTTATCTCTCATGGAACAACCCATCCAACAGCACAACAATAGCAGCATAATAGGATAACAGTAAAATAAATGCAGATGCAGAAATGTACAACAATAAACATATAAATAAATGCACAAAAGTAAACACCCCAAAGACATAACACAGGAAAGCGCTAGGATTGACTCACTGAGGGATCTAGAGTCCCTGGCATATTCCCCAACAGAGTAGCCAGCTGTCGCAACTGCGAAAAGGGTCGGCAGAAACAAACAGAAGAGTCGCCACCGAACATTATTTATCCCAAAGAGAGGGAAATGAAACGATCAAAGAAAACCTAAAAGAACATGAAACGACAAGGTCATCACAACCAAATCTTGGGTTCAGGATTCGGTTACGCAAGGGGAAGCTTTGAGCACCCCTCATGTCTGTTGTACTTAAAAGGATCCACGCTTGTCGTCTATAAAAAGGGGAGAGTTATCTAAAAGCTACAGCTAAACGGGGGATGGAGAAGAAGAATAAGACTCGATAGGACATCAGTGCCTTATGCCTACGTATTCCATCGTGCAATGGGAAAGTTAGAGTCAACGTAGTTCAGAAAACTACGGGTGATGGGGGGAAGGTTGCTCACCAAGACATCATCGTCTTGTGCCTACGTATTCTCATCTGGTATGAGAAATCAGAGCAAACGTGGTTCAGGATATTAGACCACTGGTTGGTTAAGTGTTTTTTATGAGTGACGTTAAGTTCCCATTCCAGCAGTTAGGGTCTATGCATGTTTGTGATAGAACGGAAAAACAACGTACTCTTTTCTCAAATGACTTAAGAACAAACCTGAAGGATAAAAAGGTTTGAATTTGGTTTAAGAGTTATAATGAAATGCATTGAATTTGTTTGAGATTCACGTTGCACTAAAGACTATGATATTAGAGTGAATGTGTCGCACATCACCTAAAGGGCATACACAAGACACTCTAGACAAGTGAGGAGAAACCTCTCACTCATCATTTCCCACTTACTTAAGACTCGTGGCGCACAATGTTCATCATTCTTTATCAAGTGTCTTAATATTGTTTGAGATGAGAAGAGAAGACACAAAAGAGAACACTAAAGGGAAACTAAAAACCTTAATGTTGTCATATAAAATGGTTCTAAGGTTAGGATGAAAAGGAAGTCTACCTAATGTTACCATACAAATAATGGACCTAATGTTGAGGTAAAAGGGACTATCCTAATTGTTATCATGCAAAGGATTGAAAGCCCAATGTCTCTCCTACTCCCACCATTCAATTCAATCACAAATGAAAACAAGAATGAAACTTAAACAAGTTCCAAAAAGGAAAGAAAGATGAAGAAGAAAAAAGGAATGCAAGGTGAAGAACATACATGAAAGTTCAAAGGCAAGGCATCAAGTAAACATCAATGAATGATCACACATGATAAACATCAACAAAATGTCAAAGCAACAAGAATGGGCTCACACCATGTCAAAAGATTTGCAAACAAAAACACAATGGCAAAACAAAGTACTCACCCACATCCAAACATCATCAATAAGCATCATCCAATCACAAATCAAGATGAAATTAAATCCCAAGGCACAAGAAACATGGTAGGACAGTAGCACAATATGTCATGCTCAAATCATATCAATAACCAAAGAGAGAGCACACAAGAAACAAATCATGCATCCCAATCATAAACAAGTTAAAACCATCCCACACAAGCATGCATACAAACAACACTAAAAGGGAAAGCATATGAACATGATATGAAACCAAAGTGAAGCCACACCTCAACATGATCAACAAGTTTAACATCCAATCATGAACATTCAAGAGAGATCACACAAGTTTGAATTCAAGTTTAAAAGGCAAACAACAACCAAACAAGCATCAAAGTCTCAAATGACTTGAGGAAAAACAGAAAGACGCCCAATCATGGATTAAAAACAAAATCACATCATTTTTCAATTTTAAAAGTTAATTAAAAACAAATAAAAAGGCAAATAAAACCTAAAAAAGATGGAAATTAGCTAGACCACAAACAAAAATCCAAGAAAATCACCATAGGTCAGAAACCATCATAGAATCATGTACTAATTTCCTCATAATTTTAAATGGCTCAAAAATAATTTTAAACCAAATAAAATAAAAATACATGGAAAATAGCAAAACCAGAAAGAAAAATCACCATAGGTTCAAAACCATAATAGGATCATATAATATTTTTCTCATAATTTTAAAATGTCTAAAAAGAATTTTAAACTAATTAAAAATTGCTCAAACAAATTAAAATTCAAGAAAAATAGAAAATAGAAAAATAAAAATGTACAAAAATAAAAATCAAAAAGAGAAAAATAAAAGGAAATTTTAGAAAATATTTTGGTATTTTTCTGATTAAAAATGAATTTTCTATGAATTTCTGAAAATAAAATGAATTTAAAAACAAATTAGAAAAAAATAAAACGAAAAAAACAAGATGCGTTAGATCTCACTTTATTAAATGACGTGGTCAATCCAAGGGGCAGAAAGCGCGCATCCACGGTGGATCCGAGTCAACCTCATCATTTCCAAACAAAAAAGGTCAAACACGTAGGATTAAAACAAGTGGCATGATGGACAGTGAGATCATCATCTTCAACCTCCAGACACTTAAAATTTTCAGAGAAATGCAGAAATACGAAGATCCACCAAACCATAACCATTGGAGCTCATAGTGGTTTCATCTGATGCATCTTTTCAAGACGATCTCAACCATATCATCGCACCATATTTCTTTAAATCATAGCTCACTGGATTTGAAAAAGCGCAGAAGAAAAACTCAACCAAAACTAAAATCTAACAATCCTAATAGAATCAGCACATCAAGGACTACATCTTAGCAATAAATTAGAGCCAAAATGGTTGAGAATTGTACCTGTTGAAGTTCAACTTCAAAGCTCTGAAAATGGAGTCCTCAAGCTTAATTTAGGCCATGGATTTTCAAGTTCTTGAGCTGGTTAGCTTCACTGAATGTTGGTGAAGCTAATTGAAAGGAGAATTTGAGTGATTAGGGTGTGGAAATGAAAATTCGAAGTTCAAGCTTAAGAGTTCAAATGGGATCTCAGCAGGGTGATTCTGGCTATCAAAACTTGTGAAAATGAGTGGAATGAGTCCCTTATTTATAGGAGAAGATTTTTGAATGCTGGGGGAGGGTGAATGATGCAATTTGAGGTGAATTTGTGCACACCTGCAACATGAGAAAAGTGTGACTTGAAACTTGTCAAAACTCACTCAAAACTTGCGTTTCAATGCTCTAATCAACCCAGGAGAGTTTGTTAATCATGTTTAGACTGAATTCATGGATTACTTTGATGATTAGGAGCTATTTCAACCAAATTCAATTCTTACTTGAAGTGAAATTTCAACTTTGAAATTCAATTTTTGCCACTATGGTTCTCACAATGTAGGAGGCCTTATGATGTGATTCTTCTTGCATTGGATAAAGGATGATACAATCTTTGCAATGTGAAAAGAAAGTATTGATTTGGCAATCTGGGTTGAGAGATAGGATCTTTCAAAGCAGCTTGCATGAAAAGGTTCAAAAGTACAAAACACTTAGAAAAATTTCAAGTCTTTTTAGGGACCAAAAATGACCTATAATGTTTTATTAAAAACCAAGGCCTTCCATAGATATTTGGCACTTCCACCTTGAATAAAAGTTATAGAGGACATATTAAAGTTCATTTTAGAAAAATAATGGGCTCCAAATGATGACAATTGACCAAGTTATTGAAGGTGAGAAAATACTTAGAAAGGGGGGGGGGGTTGAATAAGTATATAGAAAATATTATGGCAATAAAGACACAAAGATTTTTATCCTGGTTCGTTGAACTCAACTACTCCAATCCACCCTATCAAGAGTGATTTGCCTTTCCCCACAAGGACTTAATCAACTATTAATCAAACTGATTACAATAGCAAACACTAAGAGCAACTGTTCTTAGTCTTCTCAAGAACTACTGACCACAACTGGGTCTTCTCAAGGAACTTTTACAATCAAATGTAAAACTAAACAAGTGTTTGAATGCTTCTAAGTAAGTTTTATCACAACTGTGATTTACACTTAAGTTTAAGAACGTATGAAATAAATTCAGCAAAGAGAATAAATTGTATGAGAGCTTTTCAATGAATTTCTTTCAATAATTCGTCAACTGAAGAAGAATGTTGGAGACTTGCTTTTATAGGCTTAGAAATCCAAGACGTTGCATGCTTTGAAGACCGTGTCTGCAAAGTAGCTGTAACCTTTTTGTCTTCACATCACTTGACCTTTCCTAGAAGTAGAACGTTCAAAGAAATCCTTTTTGCCTGAGTTCTTGTGTCTAGCATAAATGAGGAAACAATCATTTGGCATAACCAACGGATATAACTTTGAATTCTTCTTCAACAAGTTTCTAATTCTCAGCAATTAACATCAGGGCCTTGAGTGATCAGATTCTTTGATGTTCATTAGAGTTTGTTGTATCAGAGCATTGCAACAAGTGTGCTTCAGCGTGTAATAAATCAGAGCATAGTTTGGGAGTCAGATCCTCAGTACTTGCAGTATATAGTACTATCAGAGTCTTCTGAAAAACTATGCTTGAAACTCTTCATACAAAGTCTTCATTCTATGCTTCAGATGCTTCTGTAGCTTCTACTTCAGATCCTTCTGTAGGCAGCGCTCAGATTCTTCTAAGAGATGCTTCTGACGTTTCAGAGCCTTGCATAGATCAACGTTCAGATCTATTTTTGCTTTCAGAAGAATATTAAATTTAATATCTGCAGCAAACATACTTGAACAAAATTTAGAGTATATAATTTCTTAATACAAAATTTTGTAAGTGTTATCACCAAAACATAGAGATATAACTCAGAACCAATCTGTGTTCTAACAATCTCCCCATTTTTGATGATGACAAAAACATAAGAAATTTTGTTCAATAAAGAGATAATTATAACTCCCCCTGAGATTATGAATCTCCCCCTGAATTGAATAGTTAGAAAGAATAGAAACTTCCCTTTTTGCATGAGTATTCTTTTCAGAATCAGAGCCTGATTGTTCCAAAAATTAGAGCTTGACTTGGATGAACGTTTCAGAATCAGAACCTGATTGGTTAAAACTTGATCTAGGGATCTCAGAGTTACTATAAAGAATTTTGTCAGATTTATCATAAATTCTGAAATACTATAAATTCACGTTAGTTATAATATGATATGTCTGAATTCCATTTAGGTAAAGTTTATTTGAACAGTCAGAATTTCATTTTCTCCCCCTTTTTGTCATAATCAAAAAGAAAAATTATTAAAGACAATTAACAGGAAACAGAGAGAAAATATACATTCAAGAAGAGAAAAAAAACATCAGATTCATTCATTCATTCAAATAAGTACTTAGAAAGAGCAGACAAAACATCAGATAAGAAATTCAAGTACAAGTGCACAAACATCAGATACAGAAAAAATAAAACTAGGTTTTCTTGGAAAGAATCATCTTTAGAAGATGAGTGATCTCAGATGAGGATTCTTCTTGCTTTGACATTCACTTCGAAATGTTTTCCGTTTTCTGATATTGCTTAGCCATCCATGACTTAATCTCAGATTGTCCAGCTTCCAGCACAACAATCTTATCTTCTAAGTCTGGGTTCTCTTTCTTGACCTCAGTAGAAGTAGATGGAGCAGATTCTGATGCAGGAGTAAGAGCAGAGTCAATTTCCATTGGAGATGCAGAGTCTGGAGCCACAGATGCAGAGGGTTTGTCCACAATTGTCAGAGCCAATGTATTTTCTTTAGAAGCAGATTCTGCAATAGTTTATGTAGCAGAAACTCTAGAAGATGAAGGTACATCCTCAAGAAGCAAAGGTGCAGATATTTTCATGTTCCATAACATGATTCTGGCAGTCTCAGCAAATCTGATCATCACATCATCAAAACAGATATTCTTCAGATTTGAAGCAACTGTATTGAATATGGAGATGAAGCTATTCTAGATAGCATCAGATTCAGCTGAGTTCATGGTTGACAAGCATCTTTTCTTCACAAATCCTAAATTCATATTTATTTCTTTCATAAAATTTGCAAATAAATTATCAACATTTAGCCTAGTTTTTGGTTTAAGAAGGGTTTCCAAAGTGAATGGCTTGGATTGAACTGGTGGAGGTGGTATGGTAAATTTTGGAATGATGAACAGAGGGCTAGGATAAGCCGGTTTCGTTTGAGCAGGCATAATGCGAAAGAATGGTTTGATTCTGCGAATGGATGGGATGACAACTCTTGGATTTTCAAAGCAAGGAACAAAAGCTGATGGGTTTGGTTTAGGTGTTGGCGTTGGTTCAGGAATGATAGCATCAGATGAGATAGGTGGATCTGGTTGTTTAGATTCATATTCTCTAAGAGAGGGGGTGAGCTAACATCAGGATGAACATCAGATTCAGATGAATCAGATGAGGTGGTTGAGTGACAGGATGTGGAAGATATGTCAAACATGATTTTCAGGGGTTGGACATCCAGAACCTCAGAATCAGATACGTTTGATTCAGTAGGTTTGGGTTGATTTGGTTGAGGATTAGAATGTATGTATTTTATGTAAGAACACAAATTGTTTCTGAGTAATATCTCTATGTTTTGATGATAACACTTATGAATTTTGTATTCAAGAATTATATACTCTAAATTTGTTCTAGACTGTTTGCTACAGGTACTAAAGAAAATATTCTTAAAAGAGCAAATTTGGATTTGAACAATGATATTATGAAAGGCTTCAAAAGTTCAAGAGCATCTTAAATGAAGATCTGAACGTTGCTCCCAGAAGAATCTGAGTGTTGTCTACTGAAGACTCTGAAGCAGAAGCCTCTAAAGAATAGAAGACTCTGAGAGTTCAGAAGCTTAGTCATCAGAAGACTCTGAAGATACTGCGCTGCATAAGTATTGAGAATCTGATATAGAAGACTCTACTCTGACAGAACTACACGCTCAAGCACACAAGCTGCATATACTCTGATTCAGCATAATCTGAAGAACATCCCAAGACTCTGAAGATCCAGAAGATCTCTACTCTGGAGATTCTGAAGATCCAGACTCTAATGTTGATAGCTGAACTTACTTAGTGAAGAAGATTTGAATATGTACGTTGGCATATCTCAACAGCTCTTTCCTCTTTTATGCTAGACACAAGAACACAGACAAAAAGGTTTTATCTGTGCATTCCATTCTAAGGAAAGTTTCTGCAAAGTAAAAGACAAAAGGCATCAGGCTTTTTCAGCACAACCTCCAATGTGAAGACAAAAGGCACCAGGCGTTTCAGCACAACCTTCAACGTTGAGAAGACTTCATGGATCTAAGTGCCTATATAAAGAAGTCCACTCCATCTTCTTCAGTAACGAACAACTTGCAAAAACTCACTAAAAGCAAATCTCTCAAAAGTTCTTATATTCTATTTGTTGTAACATTGTTCTTAAACTTAAGAGAAATATCACAGTTGTGATAATAGCTTTTTAGAAGCATTCTTACTCTTGTAATAGTTTTACATTGATTGTAAAAGGTTTCCTTAAGAGGATCCAGTTGGGATCAGTAGCTCTTGAGAAGACTAAGAACAGTTGTTCTTAGATGTTACTATTGTAATCTGTTTGATTAAATAGTGGATTAAGTCCTTGACTGAGAAAGGCAAATCACTCTTGAGAGGGTGGACTGGAGTAGTTGAGTTCAACGAACCAGGATAAAAATAATTGTGTTTGAATCTTTGATTATTTGTCATACTTATTCAACCCCCCCTTCTAAGTATTTTTCTCACCTTCAGTTGGCATCAGAGCTCCGGTTATGCGTGTGCTACTGTAACACGGTGGGAGAACTGACTTTAAACAATGTCGCGGATAGCAAGAGTCGCCACCGACTTTTATTTTATCCATAAGGAAAGGTTATAAAAGAACAGGAAAGACCTTAGAGAATATTTTGGGTCCGGGGGGTAGGTTATGAAAAGGGAAGGTGTTAGCACCCTTTTCATCCATGGTTATCCATGGGCTCTTAGGTACTTAAGCTCACTTTTGAATTGTTTTGAAAGTGTAGTGTGTGAATAGAAAATTTTCAGAATAGTTAATAAATAATCCATGTAAGGATGTGTTAAGAACTTGTTTGAAAACTTGTTGAAAATTTGTTTAAGTGTGAAACAGTTTTGGAGTGAGCAAGCACCTAGGAGTAACCTACCCTAATGTTTAAAGGTCTTTCTTATTCTTTATCCTTTCCTTAGTAAGACTATCCCTACTATAATGGAGTAGGTAGTCCTTACTTTGGATGTTAAGGGACATGTGAGGGACGATTGGATTTTTTTTGAAGGCCATTGTGGGGTGTAATAAGCAAACTAGAGAGACTATCATCATTTTTCGAAAGGGACTCGATTCGTAAAGGCAACCATAAGGGACTTTGATGATTTTCTTTTTGAGGGACTTGCTTTATACACCCCACTTAACCATTATTCGTAGGCAACTGGAGGGATATCCTTAGGAAGTGTGCAATGTGACATAAATAATAGTGATGAAAGTGTGAGAAATTTAAATCATACAAGCGGAAGTAAAATGCGGAGAGTAAATGCGATTATTGATTCGCGAGATTACAACCAGGAAACAGTTACAATTATAAATAAATAACGGTAAACATAATAAGCTGCAAAACGAACAAACAACGTTAGCGGGCAGAATTAGATGAATCATCAGACACGCCAGGAAGTGAAATTATGTATATTTTTGTGGTTTGTATTTTATGATAGAAACTTCAATTTGAATTAAAATAGGATTTTTAATTTAACTTAAATCCTCAAAAACTGTTTTAAACTATTTTTTTTATTTTTAAAAAAAAAAGTGGATTTTAATAGAAACATTTTAAAAAATAATTATAATAATACAAATAAATAAAAACTAAATAATAAAGTAAAAAAAAAAAAAAAGGGATTGATTAATAATTAATAAAAAAGAAAAAGGTTGATTATATTCTAAATTAATGTTTTAGCGGGTGGTTAAATGATTAAACTGGTGTATTAGGCGAGTGAATTAGTGGTTAATGGTGATTATGGGTGTTTAGTGCTATAATCTGAAAATTACAAAAAAGAACAATAATCAAACGAAAAAAAAAAAAAAATGGAGGGCAAACATAGGGAGCCTCCCTCGCGACGGAACCCTAAACCTCTCACGGATTCGCTCGATCCTCCCCTCTCATTCAATCTCTATTTCTATTTCTATTTCGAAATCCACTGGTTCTCGTACCTGAAACGAAAATCAAAGCATTAGTCGTTCATGATCTTAATGCGGGTAGAGGTTTTACCGAAGCTTTATGCGTTGCGGCGGCGGTGTTTGAGACGGTGATGACAAGGGCGGAAGCTTCGTTGGGTTCACGATGAAGGGCGAAAGCGGCGATGTACTTCGAGAATTTAGATAAGTTTTCTTCTCCTTTCGGTCTAGGGTTTCCGATTGTGGAGTTCTCCGCGTGTCTCTTAGGGTTTCTGTGGTGATTGCGAATTCCCTTTCTTCTGTCTCAAATTCCCCCTTTTATAGGCTTCATATGAGATTAAATTCCATGATTGCTTGATTGGATTTTCTGTTAATGTTTTGAAATGTTTCCTTTTTCGAATGATTTTGTTTAATGGAATCCCAATCTGTGATATCCAGTATCAATCATGCTTAATGCCTCTGTCTTTCTAGATTCAATGTCTTGGGAATCTTTTCTTTTAAACCGACACATTCCTCCTCTAATTGCTAACTCTTGAATTGTAACCTGACAGGTGTAGATAGCGAAGGATTATGGGCCAGGAAACTAACAGACCGAAGTGGTTTACGGTAAAAGAGCTAGTGAGCCCAAAGCCTCATCGTTGGGAGCAATCCTGAACTTTGCAAACTCATCTTCGTGTGCTTGAATTGGTGATTCCAAAGTTGCGAATCTATCCCTGTTTCTTGAGCAAGAATCTAATGTGAATTACTGCTATGGGGTTTGTGTTGCAGGTGAAGATGTTGTTCTGAGATGGATTTGGATACACTCCCAGCCCTCAAGTGGTTGTCCTTGTACTATGCAGCAATTTGTTCTGATTAAAAGAGTTTGAGTCCTATTGGTTTCTTGATGACACTCTTTATCATTGCTGTAGGTTTGCGAATGATTTTTTTTATAGAATAATGGTCTTTGAGACTAGCAGTGGTTATAGTTCTTTGCTTTGAATTTTGTAATTGATTTCTCTATTTGTTCTATTGATCTTGCTGCATATTTTCATTGTGATTTCCATTATCGGTTTGGACAGGTGGCTGTTCCCCCAGTGAATTTATGCTAGCACCAACAGCAGGGCACTCATTCAATATTGAAGATGCACCAAATGGAGATGCAGGGTCAGCATAGTCTTCCCATTCTGGATCGTACATGCTCCAAGCTGGGAGGTCATCTCTTTCACAAGGATTTGCAGCAGATGGATTTGAACTTCTGTCATAATGTTAATTTTGGGGACTGCTCAGGGTCTTCCGCTGATGAAGTACAGATTGTAGCAGGCCATTATTCGTGGAGAAGAACGATCTATAAGCTTCAAAACTTTATGTGTGCTCTTGTCTTGCAGGTTTGATGGCTGCCTTTGAGGATGCAACAGTTGGTACGTCTAAGTTGCGCCTCAAGCCATCTCAAGGACCAAGCACAACAGAAACTGGTTGTTTTGGCTTTGAAGAAGAGGCTGCATCTAGAACTGCTTGCGTATGGCATTCAATGGGTGTCTTGGGAGAGCTCACAAATTCTGGTGCACATGTGTAATTCTTGCTATTCTCATATTTTCTTTAATTAATCTAGTGTTTTGCCTGTTGTTGAATTGCTTTAAAGACTTAATGACTTCATGCATTTCTCTTGACAGGGTTGAGTAGAGTGTCTCGTGTTGACCCAGGCGTGGTATTGCTCTACACTTGCTGCGAGCCTCAGTTTACTGAGATTGCTGCCGAAACTTCAAGTGACTGGTGTGAGCTTCAAATTATTCAAAGGTCTGTTATGCTTCCTGTGTGAGTGTAGTTCTTAATAATGTCTGCGTCCCGTGATGCTTAATCGTTGGTGTGAATTGAATGCAGGTACACTTGCTAATTCAGACTTCAGGTAGTCAAGACTCATGGACGATGTCGTATCTTCTTCCAAACAGTTTAACTTTCTTCAGCAATAGGCGTTCAATTCAGATACCTGCAGAAGGGCAAAATCCTACTGCTGTTGTTGTCTTTTGCACTCAAACATAACTGTCTTTCTCCAATCTTGAAGACTTTCATTGTGCAATTGGTTTCTTTTGCAAGGAACACAAGCTGGCCTCACAAACTCTTAAGTAAAGTCATGATTTGGAGCAAAGTAGTTGATGTTCATCTCCCACGGACCGGGGTTAGGAAGCGAGTCAAAGCTGCTGAGAGTGTACTGATCCATCTGTTGAAGGTTGTGCTCAAATTCTGTTTCAAGATTAGAGTAACTGAATCTGCTGTGTTAACTGATCTTATGTGCTTCACTTTTGATATGCTATCTGGTGTACTTTTGGCAGGGTGTTCGTTGGCTGGACAAGACTTGTTAGTTCCATCCAAGCCAAGTCCATAGTATCAACAATTTAGACAGCGTTTGATCGATCATATCCGGAGTTAGTATCCTGTATGCCAATCGGAGCGCGAGTTTCATCCCAACTGAGACATATCCGTAGCAGGCTGGAGATGCAGGACAAGGTATGATATAGCAATGACTCGTTGAAGCGAGTTCCTTATACATCTTGTCATTGCTGTTGTTTAATTGCGGTTTCGACGGTTATTTTGAATTTGCTACCTCTGCTTTGTGTTCAAACTGATGCGTTATTATTTGTCACAGTGTGCACATGAAGCGAGCCAGCACACGAGGGCTTTCAAGATTGGCGTGACATGCTCAAAGTGCAAAATAGGAGTGACACGAAGAGACATTGGATTGCTTAGAATTGGGACTTATGGATTCGTGGTAGTTGTTAACTTTGTAATTCTCTGATGCTGCAATGGTCATGGTTTTCGTGTAACTTTTATGATTCTGTGCTGGGATACAATTATGGCGGTAAACGGTTTTAGACAGGTCTGATAGGATTTGGGAGATATCTGGGTTAGTTTATATTATTGGCTTGAATAACTAATAATCTTCCTATTTTTTTTCTTTCAGGGGCGCATTTGGTTATGGTTCTGCTGTCTTCCAAAACGAGAATGAGACGTCGTGGACTGTCGTGTTGCTCGTCCTTGTGGCTGGTATGCGAAAGCTTTCTGATGTTGTCTACCATCAGCTATTACAGTTACTGAATCTTTGTCATTTGTTCAAATGTAGGTAATTATTGTAAGGTAAAACCAAGCAACGTACGTTTCGGTCGGCGGAGTTTTCTGGACTACTTCAAAGCCAAGAGCTTATTCAAACATATTGCAACAATAATTCCAGTGTGCCAACATTGACTGCTTTGCAAGACTTGTTTATGATAACTTCCGCCATTTATAAACAAAAATTGGTTGTTATTTGCGATGTAAACACTAAAAGTTCCTTCCATTATTTAATAAGACCGGCATTTATTCTTTGCTTCCTCATTCATATTAGCCTTCCCATATCTTGTTGTTGAAATAACGATGCATAATGAAATGGTTAATATATTGGCAAAGGTGAGGATGGCAACATCATCACACTATGATTAGAACACCGCATCATACATCAAGAGCATAAACAACCATTAAGTTCATTAGAGCACACTTAAATGACTGCTGATGGCTTCTGGTGTTTACGGTATATGCTAATATTAACACCTCTTTCATAATAGCAGCAAACTTGTTATCGGAAATCTTGAACTTGAATAACGCCACTATCTGGACTAAAGCCTGAAACCCTTGAGTGTTGTTTGGAAAAACTTTAGAACATGCTTGAATTGTAAGAAGATGAAATACTAGCCTCGTCTTGATACTACTAATGGGATATCTTTGAACTGATCTCGTATACGCCTTGGATTGGAAATGTTTGAATCTTGATCCTATCTCTTGCATTTGTAATTAGACTTTGCATTTTTAACATTCAAAGTGTGTTCTGCATAATGACATCAACCACGAACCTTCATTACTTTGAGACCTCATAGCAAACCTTAATGCCTAATCCGTTCTCTTGAGGTTAGAAATCCATGATGATCTAACTCTTTAGATAGGAATAGTGTCGGACTCGATTCCTCGGATAAAACATAGATGTTCTAGATTGAGGAAATCTCACTTTACATCACGAAGGTCATTCTTTCCTTTTCTTGATCACAAAATACACGAATTAGTCAACAACCGTGCAATACATTATGTCCTTAAATAAACACGCTTTGAATCCAAATGACGGGAAAACTTAAACTTCCTTTGGGGAATGCTCTGATATATCTTTGAAGAGAAATTTTTCAGGAGGCTAAAACACTCATCAGACCTTGAATCTTTTTCAGCGAACCATAATGTAGTGGTCAGTATGAACCTTGTGAACCTTCTTGGAACACAAAGTCTTGTATTGTGAGGGCAAATTTTGGGGTGCAACAGCTGCCCCTGTTCAATTTTCTGAAACCTGAGGGGTTAGATTGGTATATTTGCCAGTCGTAACCTGGAAGGTTGAAGGGGATTGAACACAAAAGCCCAAAAATTTGCACTCACCAGTGCATGGAGTGATATTGATGGTTGGTTGAACATGATTGAGTGGGCTTAAAGATGCCACTAGGGGGGGTGCAGTTCAAAATATGGGTGTATGATGAAAGCTGTCAGGAGTCTGGAATAATAATGATGTAGCAGCATGTCTTCATGAGGATAGAGCAATCAATAGTGATAACCCTAAAGCAGTCTTGAAATAATAATGTGATATGTCTTCAGGAGGATAGAGCCATCAATAGCTCTAAAGCAGTCTTGAAGTAATGATTTCAGGAGGATAGAGCAATGAATAGCTCTAAAGCAGTCTTGAAATAATAACGTGATATGTCTTCAGGAGGATAGAGCAAAGAATGGCTCTAAAGCAGTCTTGAAATAATAATGCGATATGTCTTCAGGAGGATAGAGCAATGGATAGCTCTAAAGCAGTCTTGAAATAATTAGATGACTTCAGGAGGATAAAGCAATGAATAGCTCTAAAGCAGTCTTGAAGTAATAATTTCAGGAGGATAGAGCAATGAATAGCTCTAAAGCAGTCTTGAAATAATTAGATGACTTCAGGAGGATAAAGCAATGAATAGCTCTAAAGCAGTCTTGAAGTAATAATTTCAGGAGGATAGAGCAATGAATAGCTCTAAAGCAGTCTTGAAATAATAACGTGATATGTCTTCAGGAGGATAGAGCAATGGATAGCTCTAAAGCAGTCTTGAAATAATTAGATGACTTCAGGAGGATAAAGCAATGAATAGCTCTAAAGCAGTCTTGAAGTAATAATTTCAGGAGGATAGAGCAATGAATAGCTCTAAAGCAGTCTTGAAATAATTAGATGACTTCAGGAGGATAAAGCAATGAATAGCTCTAAAGCAGTCTTGAAGTAATAATTTCAGGAGGATAGAGCAATGAATAGCTCTAAAGCAGTCTTGAGATAATAACGTGATATGTCTTCAGGAGGATAGAGCAAAGAATGGCTCTAAAGCAGTCTTGAAATAATAATGTAATTTCAGGAGGATAGAGCAATGAATAGCTCTAAAGCAGTCTTGAAATAATAATGTAATTTCAGGAGGATAGAGCAATGGATAACTCTAAAGCAGTCTTGAAATAATTAGATGGCTTCAGGAGGATAGAGCAATCAATAGCTCTAAAGCAGTCTTGAAGTAGTAATATGACCTCATGAGGATAGAGCAATGAATAGCTCTAAAGCAGTCTTGAAGTAATAGGATGATTTCAGGAGGATAGAGCAATCAGTAGCTCTAAAGCAGTCTTGAAGTCATGAGAGGCTATCAGGAGGATAAAATAACCCTGAGGTTACAATAAAGCAGTCCCAAAGTAATAAGAAGCTCATCAGGAGGATAAAGTAACCCTGAGGTTACAATAAAGCAGTCCCAAAGATCATAAGCTTGTTTGTTGGATAATTAACCTGAAAACAAGGTAGCATTCTGTATAACAACATTAGTTTATGCTTTATGTATGCATGTATGACATGATGCACTTAGGTAATGTACTATAGACATATATGTTATGGTATGATGTAAATGATGCATGTATGATATGACACTGCTGGAAGTGTCTGGATATCCTTGTATAACAACTGCTGGCCAAGGAAAATAAATCCCGATTCGTTGTTGAAGAATACATAACCCTCCGTCTGCTGGGGATAACAAGGTATAGATAACCTCCCATTGTTGGGGATAACAAGGTATAGATAACCTCCCGTGAAGTTAGGGACAGTAGGGTATAGATAACCTTCGTTTTCGTTTGATAGTAGGATAAGTATAACATCCCGTCTTCGTTCATCGTGCCCTTATTGGAAAGTAATTTCCCGTATATCCGTATGAGGATAAAAGAGATGGATATAAATTCCAGGGGAGATTAGACTTTGTGAAAATGGATTAGTCCTACTGATGGTTTGTAACTGCCTTGTAAAGATGAACCGGCGAATCTTCGTTGAAATCCTTCCCTCGTTCGTCCTTAGTAAATACTATTACTGCATTTTCATGCATTTCTGGTAAACATCAATCATATTAAAAGCATACATGCGTTTCTGGTAAACATCAATCATATTCAAAGGCATACATACATTCAAACACAACCAATGGACGTTTCGCTTATGTAAATAGGGTAAAAGTAAATCTGGATTCAAAAGATGGAATTTATTTATATCAAAAGTGACCCATACACGGGTAAGTTTGTACAAGGAGACATAAACCCTAGTAAGAGAATTTTGTCATGAAGTTTTACAAAAAGAATCAGCTATGTGGGAAATAATCCTATTGAGTTTCAATTCTACTATTGCCCCTCAAGTATCTCATCTTCTTGCTGTTGAGACGGAAACGATTGGATTGAGCTTTATCTGTTTGAGCTTGAGTAAGTAGTACAACTGGTTGCAGTTTCATGAGTGATCCAAACGAGACATAGTCATACGCTTTAATCCCTAACTTTTGCCTGGATTGCCCTTTCAGGTTTTCAATCCACCGAGATACCCTTTTTTGCCCAAGCCGCCTTTTCAGGTTTTCGACTTGCCGGGTGTACATCTTTTTATATATATATCCCTAATTTTTGCCCAAACCCTTTTGGTTTGCCGGGATGCCCTTATTTTTGCCTAGGCCTGTCAACCTAGCGGGTCTCTTTTTATGCGTAGTATTTTTTAACTATGTCTGCGTTTACAGGTTGTGGGAAGTCTTCACCATCCATTGTAGTCAGTATCATGGCGCCTCCTGAGAACACTGTCTTGACTACAAATGGTCCCTCATAAGTTGGAGTCCACTTGCCCCTAGGATCACCCTGTGGTAATATGATACGCTTGATTACCAAGTCACCAGCCTGATATACCTTTGGCTTAACCTTTTTGTTGAAAGCTTTGATCATCCGTTTCTGGTACATCTGGCCATGACAAACTGCTGCTAACCTTTTCTCATCAATCAAATTTATCTGGTCAAGTCGAGTCTGAATCCACTCATCTTCATCCAAGCCTGCATCCTTCATAATTCTCAAGGAGGGGATCTGAACTTCAATAGGCAGAACTGCTTCCATACCATAGACTAAGGAGAATGGGGTTGCCCCTGTTGAAGTACGTATTGTAGTACGATAGCCATGCAGAGCAAATGGTAACATCTCGTGCCAATCCTTGTAAGTAACAGTCATCTTCTGTACAATCTTCTTAATGTTCTTATTAGCAGCTTCAACTGCCCCATTCATCTTTGGACGATACGGAGAAGAGTTGTGATGCTTAATCTTGAACTGCGTACAGAGATCAGTAATCATAGTGTTGTTCAGATTAGAGCCATTGTCAGTGATAATCCTTTCAGGGATACCATACCTACAGATGAGATTATTCTTAATGAACCGAGCCACAACATTCTTAGTCACAGATGCAAATGAAGCTGCCTCTACCCACTTCGTGAAGTAATCAATAGCAACCAGGATGAAACGATGCCCATTAGAAGCAGTAGGCTTGATCTCACCAATCATATCAATGCCCCACATGGCAAAGGGCCAAGGAGCAGTCAACACATTCAATGGAGATGGAGGTACATGTACTTTATCAGCATAGATTTGACATTTGTGACATGTTCTGGAGTGTTGATAGCAATCAGCTTCCATGGTAGACCAATAGTAACCTGCTCTCAAAATCTTCTTTGCCATGGTATGACCACTAGAATGAGTGCCAAAGGTCCCATCATGCATCTCTTCCATAATTTCTGTAGCTTCCTTCTTATCCACACAACGAAGCATAGTTGAATCATGATTACGCTTATACAGAATGCCATTACTCAGAAAGAACTTAGCAGAAAACCTTCTCAGGAACTTCCTATCTTTGACAGATGCCCCTTCAGGGAACTCCTGAGCTTCAAGATAGTTTTTCACTTCATAGAACCAAGGCTTCTCCTCTGCCCCTTCAGTGTCAATCTCATTGCAGTATGCAGGCTTCTCAAATCTATCAATGGTAATCTTGGGAGCTTCATCATCCCAGCTGATCTCAAACATAGATGCCATGGTGGCCAATGCGTCTGCCAACTGATTCTCTCTTCGTGGAATATGTCCAAAAGTAATCTCTTTGAAATGTGGGATCAAAGACAACACATGTTCTCTGTAAGGAATGAGATTATCATGCTTTGTATCCCAATCTCCTTTAATCTGACTTACTACCAGAGCTGAATCTCCATACACCTCAAGGCACTGAATCTTCATATCAATAGCAACTTGCATACCCATGATACATGCCTCATACTCAGCCATGTTATTGGTACAATAGAAACAAAGTCTGGCAGTAATCGGGGTATGACAACCTTCAGGGGAACTAATCACAACACCAACACCATTACCATGTACATTGGAGGCACCATCAAAAACCATAGTCCATCGGGATCCTTGTTCAGGTCCGTCATATTGTCCAGGTTCTTTGGTAACAGACATAATGTCTTCATCAGGGAACTCAAAATTCATTGACTGGTAATCATCTACTGCTTGATGAGCCAAATGATCAGCAACAACACTCCCCTTAATGGCCTTCTGAGTAGTATACTGTATATCATATTCCGTCAAGACCATTTGCCATCTTGCAATTCTTCCGGAGAGAGCAGGTTTCTCAAATATGTACTTGATTGGATCCATCTTCGAAATCAACAAGGTAGTATGGGTCAACATATACTGTCTTAGTCGGCGAGCAGCCCATGCCAAAGCGCAGCAAGTTTTCTCGAGCAGTGAGTATCTTGTTTCACAGTCGGTAAACTTTTTGCTAAGGTAGTATATTGCCTGCTCTTTTCGACCAGACTCGTCATGTTGCCCCAATACACACCCCATTGAGTTGTCTAATACTGTTAAATACATAATCAAGGGTCTTCCATCAACTGGTGGCATTAAAATTGGAGGTTCTAGCAAATATCTCTTGATTTCATCAAAGGCAGTCTGGCACTCATCATTCCATTCCATCACCTGATCTTTCTTCAACAACTTGAAGATTGGCTCACAGATGGTAGTTAATTGGGAAATAAATCTTGCAATGTAGTTTAATCGTCCCAAGAAACCTCTAACCTCCTTCTCAGTACGGGGAGCTGGCATCTCTCGTATAGCTTTCACTTTTGCAGGATCCACTTCAATACCTTTTCCACTGACAATGAAACCCAGGAGCTTTCCAGATCTAACTCCAAAAGTACACTTGTTTGGATTTAATCTCAACCTGTATTTCTTCAACCTTTCAAACAACTTGTGCAGATGATCAAGATGTTGTTCTTCATTCTGAGACCTGGCTATCATATCATCCACATATACCTCTATCTCATGATGAATCATATCATGAAACAAAGCCACCATAGCACGCTGATATGTTGCCCCTGCATTCTTCAAACCAAATGGCATTACCTTATAGCAAAAGGTGCCCCACTGTGTCACAAATGTAGTCTTCTCCATATCTTCAGGTGCCATCTTGATTTGATTGTAACCAGAGAAACCATCCATAAAAGAGAATACCTTATGCTGAGCAGTGTTGTCTAAATCAGCCCCTATCTGGACCTCTTTTCTGTTTTCTTCAGTTCCCAGATTCACAACTTCGATTGGCTCTTCATGTGGCTGTATAGCTTTCTCTTCTTGTTGTAACAACCTAGCAAGCCCTACAGATATTTCACAATCGTCCTCGTTTCCGTCTTCAGTTTGATAGATCGGATTCTCGAAATTGTAATTGGCAATAGTAGAACTGTTATCAATTGGATCCAGAGTGGATGAGGATCGGCATTTTAGTGACGTGGGTGTGTGTAAGAACACATAGCTGATAAAGCAAAAATAAAAGAAAAAGAAAGACAAGGAACACAATATTTACGAAAACGAAACGTCCACTGATTTTATCGAATGAAGTATGCAAATGAGATGACAACCCGTAACAAGCACACCATTGTGCCCCGGGTAAGGCACATGGCTTGAAAGTTTTAATTGTTCCAGAAATTATAAATTTAAAAACATAACACAGTAATAGTATTTACTCCTGACTAAAGGAGATAGGGATAACATCTTCAGCTGTCCAATTATTGAGTCCAGCACCCACAGTAGGAAAAATCCATGCCTCCAAGTTGTAGTCTTCATCTTGATCTCCCACAGCATTGATAACCCCTTGATTGGTGATACGAACAGCACGAGCACGACGAACAGCCTTCTGGGACTCTGCAGTGAAACCCAAACCAAACTTGTCAGACTTGTATGGCATATCAGGAAGCTGACCCCAAATAGTACAACCACCTTCTTCCACCACAGCTTTTGCATCATTGAGGGAGGCCATTGCCATTGTTGGAGGGTTTCTGATGACCACAGGAACCTTCTTCACAGCAGGAGGAGTCACACAATCCTTAACAGCCCAGGGAACCACTTCAAATGACTGACATGGAGTTTCAATGTATTCACCTTCTACTTCCAGATACTTGAAAGTGTTTACATGGCTGACAAAGTATTCTTCCTCTCCAAAGACAGTAACAACTTTTCCATTCACCGGATATCTCAACTTTTGATGTAATGTGGAGGTCACAGCACCTGCCCCATGGATCCAGGGACGACCAAGCAGACATGAGTACGAAGGACGAATATCCATCACATAGAATGTAGCGGTAAACACCTGAGAGCCAACCTTGATTGGAAGATCAATTTCCCCATGCACTACTCTTCTAGAACCATCAAAAGCCTTTACCACAATATTACTGGGCTTCAATACCGCATCTTCAGGACTCAGCTTGTTCAGGACTTCCTTAGGCAACACATTCAGAGAGGAACCATTGTCTATCAGCACATGAGACAGGGTAGTGCCCCTGCATTCAATTGAAATATGCAAGGCCCTGTTATGATCCCTCTTGGCAGGGGTCAAGTCAGCATCAGAAAATCCTAACCCGTTGTCATAGGTCAGGTGAGCAACACAATTCTCAAACTGGTCCACAGAAATTGCACTGGGTACATGAGCCATCTTTAGAAACTTGATCAATGACTTGGCATGAGCCTCAGAACATAATAACAGGGAGAGCATAGAAATCTTTGAGGGAGTATGCCCCAGCTGATCAACAATATCATAATCACTCTTGCGAATGATTTTCAATACTTCTTCCATCTGCTTAGAGAGGTCATCGGCAGCTGGCACATCAGTAGATACAGGCTCAATAACAGGACCCTTGCCCCGAGCATCAGTGGTGGAAGTAACAGCAGGGGTAACTGCACTCTTAGAAGCAACTGGAGGAGAGAAGACTCTTCCACTACGAGTGATCTTGCTAGATCCAGCAATATTATCAATGTCAACAGGCATATCAGGTAAAGGCTCCTGCTTGACACCATGGATGTAAACATCAGACCCATAGTGCCAAGGCACAGCTTTGTCAGATGTATAAGGAATAGGACCAGGAGTGGTAATGATCAGAGGAGCTACTCTGGCTTCAGTGACAACTTTCACAGGACCTTCAGCAGTAATCTTGATTGGGCCCTGATGAGTGATTTTAATGGGACCCTTTGAAGTGATTCTTAGTGGTACTTTGTCAACCATGTCAACCTCTTCAATATTTTTACCCTGAGTCAGATGATCCACCATACTTTCTACAGATGCTGGTCTTCTTTCAAACACTATAGTATATTTATCCATGAGACGTTGAATCCCATCTCTCAAAATGAAGCAACTATCCGGCTTATAGGTACAATATAGACAGTCTTCATGACAACCTGGAAAGATCCCAGCTTGTACTAACCTCTTTTTGATAACAGACAATGGTGTGCTCAACTCCATAACTGAATAGACATGCAGATCTTCATCAATATCTTTATCAATGGCGTTGACAGTCTTCTCGTGATTTGGCATTGGAGCTGTAATCACATTTGGAGTACCTGGTGGATCAAACTCAATTTCTCCAGCATCAATCATATCCTGAATTTTGTTCTTCAAGACCCAGCAGTTATTAGTATCATGTCCTGGACAGTTTGAATGATATGCACATCGTGCATTGGGATTGTACTTGGGAGAGGTAACATTGGGATTCCGAGGGGCCTCCCTCAGGGTAATAAGTTCAGCTTTCAACAAGTGTTGCAATGCCTGAGCCATTGACATGTTGATCTTCGTGAACTGTCTTCTAGCCCTCTGTTGGTTGCCTTGAGGCTGCTCTGTTGTTGCAGGAGTTGGATTTGAAATATGAACTGCACTAACAGACTGATGCCTTCTGTTACGATCAGGCTGACCATACACAGCATTAGATTCTTTCTTCCCAGTGGGAGGCTTCTTTGCAGCACCTGATGAAGAAGTGCCTATTTGGATCTTGCCACTCTTGATGCCATTCTCTACTCGCTCTCCTGTCATGATCAACTCAGTGAAGCCAGATGATGAGCTTCCAATGAGATGACTGTAAAACGGACCATTCAGCGTACACATGAACATATCAACCAATTCCCTATCAGTCAAAGGGGGTTGAACTCTTCCAGCTAAGTCTCTCCACTTCTGAGCATACTCCTTAAAGCTTTCTTTGGCACCCATAGACATGCTTTGAAGCTGCATGCGAGTGGGGGCTAAGTCAGCATTGTATTGGTACTGCTTGTAGAAAGCTTCAGCAAGGTCATTCCAATCTCTGATGTTGACACTCTCCAACTGATAATACCACTCTAGCTGAGCTCCAGATAAACTCTCTTGAAAGAAATGGATCCACAACTTTTTATCAGCAGTGTGGGGTTGAATTCTTCTGACATAAGACCTCAGATGCAATTTGGGACAAGAGACCCCATCATAGACAACAAATGTAGGAACTTTGAATCCAATGGGTATGACCACCCCAGATATCAAGCTCAAATCCTCAAAATCCAGCCCAGATGATTTCTGTAATTCCATAGCATCCATTCTATCCACCAGCATCTTGAATTTGTCTTCGTTAGGCTCATGGTAGTAGTTAGCCTCAGAATCAGAGTCCCCCATAGTGTTGTGGAGACTGCCTCTCTCCTGCTCAGATTCTTCAGATTCATAGCCTTCAACCTGTTTCTTGGTCCTGACAGGACCTTTGAACCTTCTTCCCATGTTGAGCAACCCAGCAGACTTTCTAGCCTTCTTAGTCCTCTTGGCCAGCAGTGCCTTCAATTCATCCTGCCCCTTGGATAGGTTCAGGATCAGCTCTTGGAACTGTGCATTCTGTGCCTGGAGATCCTTAACTGATTGTTCAAGAGCCATTGCTGAAATAAACAGCGAGAAGATGAGAAACCTGTGCACAATTATAAACCTGTGATGCAATGATATGGGAATGCATATGCAATGTTTTCAAGGACCGCAGGATTTAAATTTGCTTAAACAAACAAGAAAGTAACTTTTTATTAGTAATAACTTGTTTTGCCTTATAGGCTTACAAAAAATGAAAACGAAATAAGTACAAAAGATGGGGTTTTAAGTCTCCCATGGACGTTTCCTCTTTGTGTTGAGGTATGAGTTGAGGTTTCGTTCCTCATGAAGTAGCTAGATCCAATAAGTGACCATGTCTCTGGACGAACTGGGAATGATCAGACACTTGGGAAACCAACTCTTTGAGCTTGGGAGGTATCCTTACAAAGTTGATCCTGATGGTGTTTCTACGAGCAGAAGCCATGACCTGTAACAAAGAACAAAGATAGATCTTTTGGTCCTTGAAATGGTTAGGGAAAATGATATGCTTATGATGCATGATGATGTCATGATGTTATGTTCAATCACAAACATGTGGCACACACAAACAAGTCACACAATTGCCCTAGGTTTAAAGGCTTGCGCGAGGTTTAAAGGTAAGTACCCTCCCCTGAAGTTAGATGGTCCATCCTGTCCTACAAAAGTAACCAGGTTCTAAGGGATCTCAATATCATTGATCCTTCACTAGGGTGGTTGTTCAGAAGGCAACTTACTTGCCAACCAAAACCCTCCAAGTTTAAGATCTCAATGAGCGTAGTATCGAGTATCAACCAACTTCAGTCTGCACCAAAGCCGGTTACCTCACTACTTTCTAAAGGCCAAGATGAGTTAACTAGGGTTCTAAAAGTCAGTTAGTGCATTGACAACATATGGCAGCCTCAATATTATCCTCAACTTGACTTAAGGAATATAAGCACCAACCAAGAAGTCGCACTAACTATGGCCACCAGATCAACCGTATCGATATACGTCGTACAGTTTCCTTGGTCTATTGCCATTTACCTAAGGTACACTAGATCCGGGTTAGGATCTTTCACACATAAGAGCACCCCAACAATATAATAATAAAGCAAACAAGGCAAACAATTTAAAGTGATCTTAATTCCTAAGGGTACCCCTCTTAAATATGTCCCCAGCAGAGTCGCCAGTTCTGTAACACGGTGGGAGAACTGACTTTAAACAATGTCGCGGATAGCAAGAGTCGCCACCGACTTTTATTTTATCCATAAGGAAAGGTTATAAAAGAACAGGAAAGACCTTAGAGAATATTTTGGGTCCGGGGGGTAGGTTATGAAAAGGGAAGGTGTTAGCACCCTTTTCATCCATGGTTATCCATGGGCTCTTAGGTACTTAAGCTCACTTTTGAATTGTTTTGAAAGTGTAGTGTGTGAATAGAAAATTTTCAGAATAGTTAATAAATAATCCATGTAAGGATGTGTTAAGAACTTGTTTGAAAACTTGTTGAAAATTTGTTTAAGTGTGAAACAGTTTTGGAGTGAGCAAGCACCTAGGAGTAACCTACCCTAATGTTTAAAGGTCTTTCTTATTCTTTATCCTTTCCTTAGTAAGACTATCCCTACTATAATGGAGTAGGTAGTCCTTACTTTGGATGTTAAGGGACATGTGAGGGACGATTGGATTTTTTTTGAAGGCCATTGTGGGGTGTAATAAGCAAACTAGAGAGACTATCATCATTTTTCGAAAGGGACTCGATTCGTAAAGGCAACCATAAGGGACTTTGATGATTTTCTTTTTGAGGGACTTGCTTTATACACCCCACTTAACCATTATTCGTAGGCAACTGGAGGGATATCCTTAGGAAGTGTGCAATGTGACATAAATAATAGTGATGAAAGTGTGAGAAATTTAAATCATACAAGCGGAAGTAAAATGCGGAGAGTAAATGCGATTATTGATTCGCGAGATTACAACCAGGAAACAGTTACAATTATAAATAAATAACGGTAAACATAATAAGCTGCAAAACGAACAAACAACGTTAGCGGGCAGAATTAGATGAATCATCAGACACGCCAGGAAGTGAAATTATGTATATTTTTGTGGTTTGTATTTTATGATAGAAACTTCAATTTGAATTAAAATAGGATTTTTAATTTAACTTAAATCCTCAAAAACTGTTTTAAACTATTTTTTTTATTTTTAAAAAAAAAAGTGGATTTTAATAGAAACATTTTAAAAAATAATTATAATAATACAAATAAATAAAAACTAAATAATAAAGTAAAAAAAAAAAAAAAGGGATTGATTAATAATTAATAAAAAAGAAAAAGGTTGATTATATTCTAAATTAATGTTTTAGCGGGTGGTTAAATGATTAAACTGGTGTATTAGGCGAGTGAATTAGTGGTTAATGGTGATTATGGGTGTTTAGTGCTATAATCTGAAAATTACAAAAAAGAACAATAATCAAACGAAAAAAAAAAAAAAATGGAGGGCAAACATAGGGAGCCTCCCTCGCGACGGAACCCTAAACCTCTCACGGATTCGCTCGATCCTCCCCTCTCATTCAATCTCTATTTCTATTTCTATTTCGAAATCCACTGGTTCTCGTACCTGAAACGAAAATCAAAGCATTAGTCGTTCATGATCTTAATGCGGGTAGAGGTTTTACCGAAGCTTTATGCGTTGCGGCGGCGGTGTTTGAGACGGTGATGACAAGGGCGGAAGCTTCGTTGGGTTCACGATGAAGGGCGAAAGCGGCGATGTACTTCGAGAATTTAGATAAGTTTTCTTCTCCTTTCGGTCTAGGGTTTCCGATTGTGGAGTTCTCCGCGTGTCTCTTAGGGTTTCTGTGGTGATTGCGAATTCCCTTTCTTCTGTCTCAAATTCCCCCTTTTATAGGCTTCATATGAGATTAAATTCCATGATTGCTTGATTGGATTTTCTGTTAATGTTTTGAAATGTTTCCTTTTTCGAATGATTTTGTTTAATGGAATCCCAATCTGTGATATCCAGTATCAATCATGCTTAATGCCTCTGTCTTTCTAGATTCAATGTCTTGGGAATCTTTTCTTTTAAACCGACACATTCCTCCTCTAATTGCTAACTCTTGAATTGTAACCTGACAGGTGTAGATAGCGAAGGATTATGGGCCAGGAAACTAACAGACCGAAGTGGTTTACGGTAAAAGAGCTAGTGAGCCCAAAGCCTCATCGTTGGGAGCAATCCTGAACTTTGCAAACTCATCTTCGTGTGCTTGAATTGGTGATTCCAAAGTTGCGAATCTATCCCTGTTTCTTGAGCAAGAATCTAATGTGAATTACTGCTATGGGGTTTGTGTTGCAGGTGAAGATGTTGTTCTGAGATGGATTTGGATACACTCCCAGCCCTCAAGTGGTTGTCCTTGTACTATGCAGCAATTTGTTCTGATTAAAAGAGTTTGAGTCCTATTGGTTTCTTGATGACACTCTTTATCATTGCTGTAGGTTTGCGAATGATTTTTTTTATAGAATAATGGTCTTTGAGACTAGCAGTGGTTATAGTTCTTTGCTTTGAATTTTGTAATTGATTTCTCTATTTGTTCTATTGATCTTGCTGCATATTTTCATTGTGATTTCCATTATCGGTTTGGACAGGTGGCTGTTCCCCCAGTGAATTTATGCTAGCACCAACAGCAGGGCACTCATTCAATATTGAAGATGCACCAAATGGAGATGCAGGGTCAGCATAGTCTTCCCATTCTGGATCGTACATGCTCCAAGCTGGGAGGTCATCTCTTTCACAAGGATTTGCAGCAGATGGATTTGAACTTCTGTCATAATGTTAATTTTGGGGACTGCTCAGGGTCTTCCGCTGATGAAGTACAGATTGTAGCAGGCCATTATTCGTGGAGAAGAACGATCTATAAGCTTCAAAACTTTATGTGTGCTCTTGTCTTGCAGGTTTGATGGCTGCCTTTGAGGATGCAACAGTTGGTACGTCTAAGTTGCGCCTCAAGCCATCTCAAGGACCAAGCACAACAGAAACTGGTTGTTTTGGCTTTGAAGAAGAGGCTGCATCTAGAACTGCTTGCGTATGGCATTCAATGGGTGTCTTGGGAGAGCTCACAAATTCTGGTGCACATGTGTAATTCTTGCTATTCTCATATTTTCTTTAATTAATCTAGTGTTTTGCCTGTTGTTGAATTGCTTTAAAGACTTAATGACTTCATGCATTTCTCTTGACAGGGTTGAGTAGAGTGTCTCGTGTTGACCCAGGCGTGGTATTGCTCTACACTTGCTGCGAGCCTCAGTTTACTGAGATTGCTGCCGAAACTTCAAGTGACTGGTGTGAGCTTCAAATTATTCAAAGGTCTGTTATGCTTCCTGTGTGAGTGTAGTTCTTAATAATGTCTGCGTCCCGTGATGCTTAATCGTTGGTGTGAATTGAATGCAGGTACACTTGCTAATTCAGACTTCAGGTAGTCAAGACTCATGGACGATGTCGTATCTTCTTCCAAACAGTTTAACTTTCTTCATCAATAGGCGTTCAATTCAGATACCTGCAGAAGGGCAAAATCCTACTGCTGTTGTTGTCTTTTGCACTCAAACATAACTGTCTTTCTCCAATCTTGAAGACTTTCATTGTGCAATTGGTTTCTTTTGCAAGGAACACAAGCTGGCCTCACAAACTCTTAAGTAAAGTCATGATTTGGAGCAAAGTAGTTGATGTTCATCTCCCACGGACCGGGGTTAGGAAGCGAGTCAAAGCTGCTGAGAGTGTACTGATCCATCTGTTGAAGGTTGTGCTCAAATTCTGTTTCAAGATTAGAGTAACTGAATCTGCTGTGTTAACTGATCTTATGTGCTTCACTTTTGATATGCTATCTGGTGTACTTTTGGCAGGGTGTTCGTTGGCTGGACAAGACTTGTTAGTTCCATTCAAGCCAAGTCCATAGTATCAACAATTTAGACAGCGTTTGATCGATCATATCCGGAGTTAGTATCCTGTATGCCAATCGGAGCGCGAGTTTCATCCCAACTGAGACATATCCGTAGCAGGCTGGAGATGCAGGACAAGGTATGATATAGCAATGACTCGTTGAAGCGAGTTCCTTATACATCTTGTCATTGCTGTTGTTTAATTGCAGTTTCGACGGTTATTTTGAATTTGCTACCTCTGCTTTGTGTTCAAACTGATGCGTTATTATTTGTCACAGTGTGCACATGAAGCGAGCCAGCACACGAGGGCTTTCAAGATTGGCGTGACATGCTCAAAGTGCAAAATAGGAGTGACACGAAGAGACATTGGATTGCTTAGAATTGGGACTTATGGATTCGTGGTAGTTGTTAACTTTGTAATTCTCTGATGCTGCAATGGTCATGGTTTTCGTGTAACTTTTATGATTCTGTGCTGGGATACAATTATGGCGGTAAACGGTTTTAGACAGGTCTGATAGGATTTGGGAGATATCTGGGTTAGTTTATATTATTGGCTTGAATAACTAATAATCTTCCTATTTTTTTTCTTTCAGGGGCGCATTTGGTTATGGTTCTGCTGTCTTCCAAAACGAGAATGAGACGTCGTGGACTGTCGTGTTGCTCGTCCTTGTGGCTGGTATGCGAAAGCTTTCTGATGTTGTCTACCATCAGCTATTACAGTTACTGAATCTTTGTCATTTGTTCAAATGTAGGTAATTATTGTAAGGTAAAACCAAGCAACGTACGTTTCGGTCGGCGGAGTTTTCTGGACTACTTCAAAGCCAAGAGCTTATTCAAACATATTGCAACAATAATTCCAGTGTGCCAACATTGACTGCTTTGCAAGACTTGTTTATGATAACTTCCGCCATTTATAAACAAAAATTGGTTGTTATTTGCGATGTAAACACTAAAAGTTCCTTCCATTATTTAATAAGACCGGCATTTATTCTTTGCTTCCTCATTCATATTAGCCTTCCCATATCTTGTTGTTGAAATAACGATGCATAATGAAATGGTTAATATATTGGCAAAGGTGAGGATGGCAACATCATCACACTATGATTAGAACACCGCATCATACATCAAGAGCATAAACAACCATTAAGTTCATTAGAGCACACTTAAATGACTGCTGATGGCTTCTGGTGTTTACGGTATATGCTAATATTAACACCTCTTTCATAATAGCAGCAAACTTGTTATCGGAAATCTTGAACTTGAATAACGCCACTATCTGGACTAAAGCCTGAAACCCTTGAGTGTTGTTTGGAAAAACTTTAGAACATGCTTGAATTGTAAGAAGATGAAATACTAGCCTCGTCTTGATACTACTAATGGGATATCTTTGAACTGATCTCGTATACGCCTTGGATTGGAAATGTTTGAATCTTGATCCTATCTCTTGCATTTGTAATTAGACTTTGCATTTTTAACATTCAAAGTGTGTTCTGCATAATGACATCAACCACGAACCTTCATTACTTTGAGACCTCATAGCAAACCTTAATGCCTAATCCGTTCTCTTGAGGTTAGAAATCCATGATGATCTAACTCTTTAGATAGGAATAGTGTCGGACTCGATTCCTCGGATAAAACATAGATGTTCTAGATTGAGGAAATCTCACTTTACATCACGAAGGTCATTCTTTCCTTTTCTTGATCACAAAATACACGAATTAGTCAACAACCGTGCAATACATTATGTCCTTAAATAAACACGCTTTGAATCCAAATGACGGGAAAACTTAAACTTCCTTTGGGGAATGCTCTGATATATCTTTGAAGAGAAATTTTTCAGGAGGCTAAAACACTCATCAGACCTTGAATCTTTTTCAGCGAACCATAATGTAGTGGTCAGTATGAACCTTGTGAACCTTCTTGGAACACAAAGTCTTGTATTGTGAGGGCAAATTTTGGGGTGCAACAGCTACCACTTAACCGTGTCAGTAAAGTTCCAGTGAGAAAAGTTACTTTGGTATATATTTGTTTGTCATTATGGGTGATGTTTCTACATCCAATACAACCAGTTGTAACAAATATGAAGGGGATAGAATCAGCACAAAGCCTCCCATGTTTGATGGAGAGAAATTTGATTACTGGAAGGACAGGATAGAAAGTTTCTTCCTTGGGTATGATGCTGATTTGTGGGACTTGGTCATTGATGGTTATGAACATCCTACAAATGAGGACGGCAAGAAAATTGATAGAAAATCAATGACAGAAGCTCAGAAGAAGGATTTCAAAAATCACCATAAGGCTAGGACAATATTGCTTAATGCAATCTCTCATACTGAGTATGAAAAGATTACTAACAGAGAAACAGCTCATGGAATGTTTGAGTCACTTAAAATGACTCATGAAGGAAATTTTCAAGTGAAGGAGACCAAGGCTCTGGCGTTTATACAGAAGTATGAGGCGTTCAAAATGGAAGAATCTGAAAATATAGAAACTATGTTTTCTAGATTTCAGATCCTTACAGCTGGTCTAAAGGTTCTGGACAAGGGATACTCCACATCAGATCATGTAAAGAAAATCATCAGAAGTCTACCTACCAGATGGAGACCAATGGTGACTGCCTTGAAGATGGCTAAAGATCTGAACAAGATATCTTTAGAAGAACTCATCAGCTCACTGAGGAGCCATGAAATTGAGCTTGAGGAAGATGAACCTCAGAAGAAAGAGAAAGGTAAATCTATTGCTTTAAAATCTAATAAATCTGCTAAAGCTTTGCAGGTTATTGAAGAAAGCTCTGAAGGATCTTCTTCTGAAGAAGAAGATGAATTATCCATGCTGTCCAGAAGGATCAACAGACTCTGGAAGCACAAGGGAAAGAAGTTCAACAACTTCAGAAAATCTGATCAGAGAAAGGAATCTTCTGGGCACAGAAGATCTGGCAAGAAAGAAGTTGTATGCTATGAGTGCAAAGAACCTGGGCATTACAAGAATGATTGCCCCAAACTTCAAAAAGAAAAACCCAAGAAGAAGTTTAACAAAAAGAAGAAGGTTCTGATGGCAACATGGGATGACTCAGATGAATCTGAATCATCTTCTGAATCAGAAGAAGAATGTGTTAATGTTGCACTGATGGCCAGCACAGAAGATCAGGAAGAAGGAACTTCAGGATCTGAATCTGATTCTGAATCTGACGATGACGCTGAAGAGGTAACGGCTAAACTTACTAAAGAAGAACTTGTAAAAGTTTTATCAGAAGTTCTGAAAAGCTATAACAATATCAAACTCAAATACAAGAAGCTGAAAAGCAGTCTTGAATCTGAGATTGATCTTTTGAAGACAGAACTTGTTGAGCAAAAAGAAATTAATCTGAAAATCAAAAATGACTTTGAAATAACTCAACAAGAATCTGAATCAAAGGCTAAGTCATGTGAAAACATTTTAGAAAAATATGACTCTAGCTTTCAGAGATTCCTTACTAAGAGCATAGACAGAAGCAAGATGGCTTCTATGATCTATGGTGTTAGTGGGAACAACAAAAGAGGTATTGGATATGAATCTTCCTCTGGAAGTAATCCAAAATCTGCTGACAAAATCTTCATCAAGAAGACACCTCTGTACTCTCAATTTAAGTTTGGTCACTTAAATGACATTAAACACACAAGCTATGAGAAGAATACTTATGTGTTTAAACCTAAGGCAAGTCAGAATAAACATTATGTTGAAAAACAGAAGTTTAGACAAACCTACAAACCAACTAACCCTAAAGGACCCAAGAAGATATGGGTACCTAAGAGCAAAATAATCCCTGTTGCAGATGTTCTTAGCAGTAAGGTCAGGACGCCAGTCATGGTACCTGGACTCTGGATGCTCACGACACATGACAGGAGAAAAGTCTATGTTCCAAAGCCTGGAACTTAGATCTGGAGGTGATGTGAAGTTTGGAGGGAACCAGAAGGGCAAGATCATTGGATCTGGCACCATTGGAAATGGTAAACTTCCCTCTATTACTAATGTTTTACTTGTTGAAGGGTTAAAGCATAACTTATTGTCCATAAGTCAATTAAGTGACAATGGTTATGATATTACCTTTAATCAAAAATGTTATAAAGCTATTAGTCAAAAGGATGGCTCTATCCTATTTAGTGGTAAGAGGAAAAATAACATTTATAAAATAAATCTTTCAGAACTTATAGTTCAGAATGTTAAATGCCTCTTGTCTGTTAATGAAGAGCAATGGGTCTGGCACAGAAGATTGGGCCATATTAATATGAGACGTATATCTCAGATTAATAAACTTAATCTTGTCAGAGGACTTCCTAATCTGAAGTTCACCTCAGATGCTCTTTGTGAAGCATGCCAAAAAGGGAAGTTTTCAAAATCAACTTTTAAATCAAAAAATGTTGTTTCTACTTCCAAACCACTAGAATTACTTCATATTGATCTGTTTGGACCAGTGAAAACTGCATCCATAAGAGGCAAGAAGTATGGATTAGTCATTGTTGATGACTATAGTAGATGGACATGGGTAAAGTTATTAAAACACAAGGATGAGTCACATTCTGTGTTCTTTGACTTCTGCAAGCAAGTCCAGAATGAAAAAGATTTCAAAATTATAAAAGTCAGAAGTGATCATGGTGGTGAATTTGAAAATAAATATTTTGAAAAATATTTTTCTGAAAATGGAATTGCTCATGATTTTTCCTGTCCTAGAACTCCACAACAAAATGGGGTTGTAGAAAGGAAAAACAAAACTCTGCAAGAAATGGCTAGAACCATGATCAATGAGACAAATCTGGCAAAACACTTTTGGGCAGAAGCAATTAACACAACTTGTTACATTCAGAACAGAGTGTCTGTAAGACCTCTCCTGAAAAAGACTCCATATGAACTGTGGAAGAACAGAAAGCCCAACATTTCATATTTTCATCCTTTTGGATGTACTTGCTATATACTTAACACTAAAGAGAATCTTACCAAGTTTGATTCCAAAGCACATAAGTGTTTCATGCTTGGTTATTCTGAACGCTCTAAAGGCTATAGAGTATTCAATACTGAAACACAGATTGTGGAAGAATCTATTCATATAAGATTTGATGATAAGCTTGGCTCTGAAAAGCCAAAGCAGTTTGAAAATTCTGCAGATAGAAAAGTGATTCTCACAGACTCTGAAGGCTCAGAGGTAGAAAAGGCTAAAGAGAAGGAATCTGAAGCAACTCCAGATGCTATTCCCTTATCTTCTCAATTGGACAACTTACACATTTCTGAAAGATCAAATGTCAGAGGATTTTCTCCCAGAATCAAGGCATCTCACCCAGAAGATGTGATTATTGGAAAGAAAGATGATCCAATCAGGACAAGATCCTATCTCAGAACATCTGAATCTTCATTGTTTGGCTTAGTGTCAATAATTGAACCAACATCTGTGGATGAGGCTCTGAAAGATAATTAATGGATTATTGCCATGCAAGAAGAGCTAAATCAATTCACCAGAAATGAAGTTTGGGATCTGGTTCCTAGACCTAAAGGATTCAATGTTATTAGAACAAAATGGGTCTTCAGAAATAAGTTGAATGAAAAGGGAGAAGTTGAAAGGAATAAAGCAAGGCTCGTTGCTCAAGGTTACAGTCAACAAGAAGGTATTGATTACACTGAAACTTATGCTCCAGTGGCAAGGTTAGAATCTATACGCCTTCTTATTTCATTTACTGCACAGAATAACATCACTCTATATCAGATGGATGTTAAAAGTTCTTTTCTTAATGGTATTATAGAAGAGGAAGTATATGTTCACCAACCTCCTGGTTTTGAAAGTGAAAACTTTCCAGATCATGTTTTTAAACTAAAGAAATCTCTTTATGGCTTAAAACAAGCTCCCAGAGCTTGGTATGAGAGGTTGAGCAATTTTCTTCTGAAGAAAAATGTTATCAGAGGAAAAGTGGACACAACTTTATTCTGTAAAAATCTTAAGAAAGATCTGTTGATTTGTCAAATATATGTAGATGATATTATTTTTGGATCAACAAATATTACGCTTGGAAAGGAGTTTGCTAAATGTATACAGGCAGAGTTTGAGATGAGCATGATGGGAGAATTGAGATTCTTTTTAGGAATCCAAGTCAACCAGACTCCAGAGTGCACCTACATACATCAGACCAAATATGTTAAAGAGCTTCTGAAGAAGTTCAACATGGTTGATAGTAAGATGGAAAAGACTCCAATGCACCCTACAAGCACTCTAGGTAAGGAAGAGGTAAGTAAGAAGGTAGATCAGAAACTCTACAGAGGTATGATAGGATCTCTTCTATACTTGACTTCTTCTAGACCTGATATTCTGTTTAGTGTCTGCTTATGTGCAAGATTCCAATCAGATCCTAGAGAATCACACTTAACAGCTGTTAAGAGGATTCTAAGGTATCTGAAAGGTACTACTAACATGGGTCTGTGTTACAGAAGATCTGATGAATTTTCATTAGTCGGATTCTGTGATGCTGATTATGCTGGAGACAGAGTTGAACGTAAAAGCACTTCTGGAAGCTGTCAGTTTCTTGGAAGTCATCTGATCTCATGGTACAACAAGAAGTAACCCACTATTGCACTATCAACTACAGAGGCAGAATACATTGCTGCTGCTGGATGTTGTACGCAGATGCTCTGGATGAAGTGTCAGTTAGAAGATTATCAGATCTATGAGAGTAATCTTTCTATCTTCTGTGATAATACTTCTGCTATATGTTTGTCAAAAAATCCAATCTTACATTCTAAGGCTAAACATATAGAAATTAAACATCACTTCATCAGAGACTATGTTCAGAAGGGTGTAATAAATCTAGCTTTCGTTGATACAGATCATCAATGGGCTGATATTTTCACAAAACCCCTTGCTGAAGATAGGTTTAAGTTCATTCTGAAAAATATTTGTATGGATTTTTGTCCAGAGTAATATTTATCAGAGGCAACTTCTCAGATGCAAAATGTTTAAAGATATGAAGTATTTCATCTGATTATTTGTTCATTTTTCTTTAATTAATTTATTTGTGTGAAACTCTGAACTAACAAACTCAGAAGATCTGAACGTTGGAAACATTTCATTTCTTGAGAGATATCAGATGCACATAAAAGCAAACACGTGTCACTCAGAATCTGAAAAGATGGAGTGCTCTACTGAATTGACGTGTGAGGTACTGCTTTGAAAATCTCATTTTTCTTGGATTTCCCCCAAATTGTCATAATTTTAAATTGAAATGATTACTTTCATTAAATGTTATGTGTAAACGTGCGTAGGTGTCTATTGATGTGCCCAATGCTTGATTTTTTTTGTTTTCTATAAATACCACTTATCACACTATTTTCACACTTTTCACACTCACTACACTCATGCGTTTTTGCTTACTCTTCAACCTCTACCAAAACCCTAAACCCAAATCAAAAGCTTCATCCTCATCAATGGCTTATACATCAAATGCTGCTGAAATCTCCAACAAAAATATAATGTACAAGAAACCAGAACATACTCTTTTTACTCCAGTTGTGAATCTTGAGGTTCTGTGTGAGAGCTTCGTTGATCTTGAATCTTTAGAAGAAAATGGGTTTGACCTAACAACTGCCATTAAAGCTCAAGGCTGGGAGAAGTATTTTGAGAGACTAATGGGTCCTGTATACCCAACTCTTGTGAAGGAGTTCTGGATTCACGCTAGTACTGGTCCTAAGTTCATTCACTCATCTGTCCTTGGGAAGGAGATAGTGATTACTGAGAAACTGATCAGGCAACTGTTCAGTTATAAAGAATCTGATGGTGTTACAAACCTAGCCTCTTCACGTATTGATATGGCTAAGGTATATGAAGAGATTACTGTAGCTGGAACACCAACAAGTAAGGTTAAAGATCTGAAACCTATCTATAGGATCTGGGGAAAGATATTTATGAGTACAATCTTTCACAGAAAGTCAACCAACTCACCAGACTCTGTGAGTTCAGAGCATCTATACTTCATGTACTGCATCAGCCAGAATATTAAGGTGGATCTGCCCTATCTGATTTTCAGTCATCTTCTGACTCATGTCAAAGAGACTAGAGAAGAGGTCAGAGCTAAAGCTAGGAAAGTTAGAACTTGGATACCTCTGGGAAGACTTATTTCAGACATCCTTATAGAAAACAAGTTGATGAAGCATCTGACAGATGCAAAGATAACAGAGGATCTGTCATACATCATTGGATCTGAGATAAACGGACTCACTCTGAAAAGGATGAAGATCATTTCAGAGCTGAATGGTAAACTAAGGAAGATAAACTCTGAGGAGTTCAATGGCAGAAGGATACCCATAGAAGATTTTCCAATGTTCAGTGCAGATGAACCAAAGAGTATTGTCTGGACTTACATTGCAGAGTGTCTGAAGGAAGGAATTCCTCTACCTGCTAACCTTATTCAGAAACAAGGAGAAGAATTGCCAAATCTGATGAAGGAAAGGCGTAGTAAGAGAAAAGCTGAAAAAGGCTCTGTTCAGAAGAAAAGGAAAGAATCTAAAGTTTCAAGGAAGAAAAAGAAGAAAGGAGTAAAGAAAGCCAGAATCAATTCTAGAGATGCTACTCTAGAAGAGATAAGAGACACTATTCATCAGGTATTAACATCTGATCCTACACCTGCTGTTCTTTCACCCCTTTCATCACCTCAGCTCTCTCCAAACCTTAGACATAGAACTTCTAAACCCAAACAATATGCAAACCTTTCATCTGAACCACCTTCATTTGAACCAGTACATTAACAACCATCTTCTGTACCAATTCCCTCTGAACCCCAATCTCATACTACATCTAAACCCCCTCAACCAGAAATTTCACAAACATAAATTCCACAAACAGAAATTTCACAAACAGAAATTCCACAACCAGAAATTTCACAAATAGAAATTCCACAACCAGAAATTTCACAACCAGAAATTCCCCAATTAGAAATTCCCCAACCAGATATAATCATCTCAGAACCAAACCAACCAGAGACTGTTCAAACTGAACACTCTGAATAACCAGTTCCATCAGAAGATCCAAATCTTTCTAAAGATATTCTGGATATAGAACCCCTTAATCAATCCATTAACATTTCTTCAACATCTGTTCACTCAGAAGAATCTTCTGATTGTGAATCATCTGATTCATCTGATTTTGAACCAGAGTCTTTAAAACAAGCTCGTTCTGACATTGCTATGAAGGAACATGTTAACATTTCTATGTTTCATACTCCACCCAACTCCCCACCTCAGAAAACCATCTCTCAACCATCTGAAACTCAAACATCTGAAACCCAAACCATCCCTCAACCATCTGAAACCAATCTATCTGAAACACAAACCATTCCTCAACCATCTGAACTCCATCAATCTGACATCCAAACATCTCAACCAACATCACCTCAACCACAACCATATGAACCTACACCATCTGAACCTACTCCTGTTAACACTCCTAATCCTAAACCCTCTGAACAGTCTGAACAGTCAGATCTAGGATCATGTGTTAATACTATGTTTGAAATATTCAAGAAGGAGATAGATTCTGAATATGCTCGGGTTAAGGATGTGTGCATGTCAAGTTTGGATCCAGCTGTTTCAAATGCTGCTTGGAAGCGTTTTATCTGGATGTTCAACAAAGATGCTTTAAAAGTTAGAGCTAAATGTTCTAAGCTTGCAAAGACTCAGTTTGCAGAGTTAATCAAGATAACTCTGATGAACATGCCTCCTCCTCCTCCTGTGTTGCTTTTGGAAGCTGCTCCTCCAAAAGCTCCTGAATCTGAAATGGTTGAACAAGCTTCTGAAGAGAACCAGTATGAAGAGAACACTGCTGCTACTGCATCTGCTCCTTCTTCATCTGTGGTCACAGAGCTTGTGAATGATGTCAAGGAAATTAAAGATTGGATGGTAAAGCAAGAGAAGACAACTGATGAGATTAAGATCTGGATGTCTAAGCAAGAAGAGTCAACAGCCAAAATGACAGAGCTTCTGACCCTTATTGCCTCACGCCAAACTTAGTTTTATTTGATGTTTTTGCACATGTTATTGCTTCTGTTGTTTTCTTATTGTTGTGTTATGCTTTTTGGCATCTATCTGTTTGATTGTGAACTTTAATATGTTTAATTGAAAGTTGATGTTTTTGCTTCTATATGCTTTTTTTCTTCTGTATCTTTATGTCTTTAAAAATCTTTTTGATTATGACAAAAAGGGGGAGAAAAAGAGAATCTGATTGTTCAACCTATAAGCAATTACTAAAACTGAAATTCAGACATTTTATTAACTTACTTTAAATTTAAGTCTTTCAGATTACATTGATATATCTGACATAATTCATTGAAGTTACCCTGAGACTTTTCCAACCAGAACCTGATCTTCCAAAGCAAATCTGAGTATTCAATCAACTCTGATATCTTACTCTGATACCTTTACTCTGAAAGATAATTCAAGCAAGATGATAACCAGGCACTCTGACTGAAGGAAGTCATAATTATTTGGCATCAAGATTTGATTCTGATAGACAAACCTCTTGCATCAGGCTCTGAATCTGAAATATACTTAATCAAAAAGGGAAGTGTTTTTCTTCTATTAGAGTATTCATTTCAGGGGGAGATTGTTAATCTCAGGGGGAGTTATAATTCATACTTTTTATTGAACAAAATTTCTCATGTTTTGTCATCATCAAAAAGGGGGAGATTGTAAGAACACAAATTGTTTCTGAGTAATATCTCTATGTTTTGATGATAACACTTATGAATTTTGTATTCAAGAATTATATACTCTAAATTTGTTCTAGACTGTTTGCTACAGGCACTAAAGAAAATATTCTTAAAAGAGAAAATTTAGATCTGAACAATGATATTATGAAAGGCTTCAAAAGTTCAAGAGCATCTTAAATGAAGATCTGAACGCTGCTCCCAGAAGAATCTGAGTGTTGTCTACTGAAGACTCTGAAGCAGAAGCCTCTAAAGAATAGAAGACTCTGAGAGTTCAGAAGCTTAGTCATCAGAAGACTCTGAAGATACTGCGCTGCATAAGTATTGAGAATCTGATATAGAAGACTCTGCTCTGACAGAACTACACGCTCAAGCACACAAGCTGCATATACTCTGATTCAGCATAATCTGAAGAACATCCCAAGACTCTGAAGATCCAGAAGATCTCTACTTTGGAGTTTCTGAAGATCCAGACTCTAATGTTGATATCTGAACTTATTTAGTGAAGAAAATTTGAATATGTACGTTGGCATATCTCAACAGCTCTTTCCTCTTTTATGCTAGACACAAGAACACAGACAAAAAGGTTTTATTTGTGCATTCCATTCTAAGGAAAGTTTCTGCAAAGTAAAAGACAAAAGGCATCAGGCTTTTTCAGCACAGCCTCCAATGTGAAGACAAAAGGCACCAGGCGTTTCAGCACAACCTTCAACGTTGAGAAGACTTCATGGATCTAAGTGCCTATATAAAGAAGTCCACTCCATCTTCTTCAGTAACGAACAACTTGCAAAAATTCACTAAAAGCAAATCTCTCAAAAGTTCTTATATTCTATTTGCTGTAACATTGTTCTTAAACTTAAGAGAAATATCACAGTTGTGATAATAGCTTTTTAGAAGCATTCTTACTCTTGTAATAGTTTTACATTGATTGTAAAAGGTTTCCTTAAGAGGATCCAGTTGGGATCAGTAGCTCTTGAGAAGACTAAGAACAGTTGTTCTTAGGTGTTACTATTGTAATCTGTTTGATTAAATAGTGGATTAAGTCCTTGACTGAGAAAGGTAAATCACTCTTGAGAGGGTGGACTGGAGTAGTTGAGTTCAACGAACCAGGATAAAAATAATTGTGTTTGAATCTTTGATTATTTGTCATACTTATTCAACCCCCTCCTTCTAAGTATTTTTCTCACCTTCATTTTGGTGGTTCAGATGGTGTTGGTTAAGGTATAGATGTTTGTTGAATTTCAGGTTGTTGAGGTGTTGGAGTTGGTTCTGCTGTTTTTGTTGTTTGTGGTTCTGATTAAGGAATGTCAAATGATTGTAGTGGTGTTGTGGGAACATGATCAGATGGAATTCGTGAAACAGAAATTGTAGGTGGTTCAGAAGTTTGAGATGGAATAGAAGTGGTTTGAGGTTGAGAAGGAGGGGGTTTTGGAACAGAGCTAATAGTTGATAAATCTACTGCAATTTCAGAAATAGAAGGTAAAGATGTTTTAGTACCTCTTATCTTGATGCGTTTGGTAGGAACAGAAGGAGCTTCTCCAGAAGCTTTTCTCTTTATCTGCTTCTGTGGTTTTTCAGCAACTTTCTGTTTCTTCTGAGCAGCAGCTTCTTCTGCCTCTAACTGTCTTCTTTTCTTCATATTTTCCTCATAAACATCTAGGATAGGTTCTCTTGCACGTATCAGAATATCAGCAGGTACAGGTGTTCCATCTGCCTTGCACAATTCAATGTACCTAAGAATAATATCTCTAGGTTCCTCAGCACCAAAGATAGGAAAATCTTTAACAGGAATCCTCCTCTGACTGACTTCAGCAATATTCAGCTTTTTAGGAGCAGTTGTGAGTTCATCCACAACTCTTAGCCTTTGGAGACTCTTTCTATTCAAAGGTTTTCCAACTATGGACTCAAGTTCATCTTTCACTCCAGCTTCATGTAGAGCAGCTACCAGACCATTCTCTGTCAGAATGTCTAAGATTAATCTTCCAAAAGGTATCCACGTTCTGATCTTCTGACCCTTAGTCTTAACAGATTCTCTGGATGCATTAATGTGTTTCCACAGATGCATGAAGAGAATGTGTGGTAGATATACTTTAGTACTCTGACTTAAGCAGTACATGAAATAAATCTGTTCATTATTCACATAATCTGGAGAGTTTGTGGATTTCCTGTGGTTGATGCAGCCTAGAAAAATCTTTGCCCAGATTTTGTAATCAGGTTTCAAATCCTTGAACTTGTTGGAGGCTTGTCCAGATGAAATAACTTCAGCATAAACTTCTTCCATTTCAACACGCCCAACTGGCAGGTGAGAAACCCCATCAGTTTCCTCATACCCAATGAGTTTTCTGATAAGATCTTCAGTGATTATAATCTCTTTTCCCAGAACAGAAGAGCTTATGAACTTTGGGTAGACAGATGCGTGAATCCAGAATTCCTTCACTAAGTGTGGATAAACAGGTCCAAACAATCTATCAAAATACTTTACCTAGCCTTGAGCATCAATGATAGGTCGTAGATTAAAACCATTTTCAGCCAAGGAATCAAATTCCACCATTGATTGACATAACACTTCAAGCTTATCAACTGGTGTTAACAGCGTTCTCTCAGGTTCCTTAAAAGGAGTAACATCCATATTTGACGAAGAAACAGCAGCCATTGACGATTGGAACTGAGCTGAGGTTGAAGATGAAGTGGCCATTATTGAAGATGATGAAGGTTTAGGGTTTAGATGGAGGCTAAAGAGCAAACATAAATGCATATACGTGTTTGTGAGAGTGAAAAACGTGAAATGGTGAGATTTTATGGTATTTATAGAGAGGAATTAGGGCATACAAACAGACACACATTCAACACGTTCCCAATTAGCAATTAATGGCATTTAATGAAAAGAATAATAATCATTTCAAAGCATTAATTGATTCTGACAATTTGGGGGGGGGGGGGGGGGAACCAAGAAATTAACTATTCAAACAATACCTCAAATGTCTTTTAAGTATTGTGCACGCCATCTTTTCAGATTCTGAGTGACACGTGTTTGCTTGCATGTGCTTCTGAATTCTCTTTGAGAAATGAAACGTTAGCTAACGTTCAGATCCTTTGAGATTGGTTAGTATAGATACACACGGAAATAATAATTCAAGAAATCAAATAAAAGACAGATGAAATACTTCAGAGGTTAAACATTTTGCATCTGAGAAGTTGCTTCTAATAAATATTATTCGGGACAAAATTCCATACCAATATTTTTCAGAATAAAATTGAACCTATCTTCAGCAAGGGGTTTTGTGAAAATATCAGCCCATTGATGATCTGTATCAACAAAGTCTAATTTTATAATACCCTTCTGAACATAGTCTCTGATAAAGTGATGTTTAATTTCTATATGTTTTGCCTTAGAGTGTAAAATGGGGTTTTTAGACAAACATATAGCAGAAGTATTATCACAAAATATAGAAATATTACTCTCAAAGATTTGATAGTCTTCTAGCTGACTTTTCATCCAGAGCATCTGCGTGCTACATCCAGCAGCAACAATATATTCTGCCTCTGTAGTTGATAGCGCAATTGTAGGTTGTTTCTTGCTGTACCAGGAGATTAAATTTCTTCCTAGAAATTGACAACTTCCAGAAGTACTTCTTCTTTCCACTCTGTCTCCAGCGTAATTAGCGTCACAGAATCCAACTAGTTTAAATTCATTAGAACTTCTGTAACACAAACCCACGTTAGAAGTACCTTTCAGATACCTTAGAATCCTCTTAACAGCTGTTAAGTGTGATTCTCTAGGATCTGATTGGAATCTTGCACACAAGCATACACTGAATAAAATGTCAGGTCTAGAAGTAGTTAAGTATAGAAGTGATCCTATCATACATCTCTAGAGTTTCTGATCTACTTTCTTACTTACCTCTTCCTTACCAAGAGTACTTGTTGGATGCATAGGAGTCTTTGCCATCTTACTATCAGTCATGTTGAACTTCTTCAGAAGCTCTTTAACATATTTGGTCTGATGAATGTAAGTGCAGTCTGGAGTCTGGTTGTCTTGAATTCCCAGAAAGAATCTCAATTCTCCCATCATGCTCATCTCAAATTCAGCCTGCATACATTGAGCAAACTCCTTTCCCAGTATAACATTGGTAGATCCAAATATAATATCATCCACATATATTTGACAAATTAACAGATCTTTCTTAAATGTTTTACAAAAGAGTGTTGTGTCCACTTTTCCTCTGATAAAAAATTTCTCCATAAGAAAATTGTTTAATCTCTCATACCAAGCTCTGGGAGCTTGTTTTAAACCATAAAGAGATTTCTTTAATTTAAAAACATGTTCTGGAAAATTTTCCCTTTCAAAACCAGGAGGTTGGTGAACATAAACTTCTTCTTCTATAATTCCATTTAAGAAGGCACTCTTAACATCCATCTGATATAGAGTGATGTTATTTTGTGCAGCAAAAGAAATGAGTAAACGAATAGACTCTAACCTGGCTACAGGAGCATAAGTCTCTGTATAATCAATTCCTTCTTGCTGGCTATAACCCTGAGCAACAAGCCTTGCTTTGTTTCTTTCAACTTCTCCTTTTTCATTCGACTTATTTCTGAAGACCCATTTAGTTCCAATTATGTTGAACCCTTTTGGTCTTGGAACCAAATCCCAAACGTCATTTCTTGTGAACTGATTAAGCTCTTCTTGCATGGCAATTATCCAGTCATTATCTTGTAGAGCTTCATCCACAGAAGTTGGTTCAATAATTGACACCAAACCAAATAATGACGCTTCAGATGATCTAAGGAAGGATCTTGTTCTTATGGGGTCATCCTTCTTTCCAATGATCACATCCTCTGGGTGAGAGGCCTTGATTCTGGAAGATGATCCTCTAACATTTGTTTCTTCAGAAATATTCAAGTTGTTCATTTGAGAATCTAAAGGAATTTCATCTGGCGTTTCTTCTGGTTCCTTCACTTGAACTTTTTCTGCCTCTGAGCCTTCAGAGTCTGTGAGAATTACTTCTCTATCTACAGAACTTTCAAACTGCTTTGGCTTTTGAATACCAAGCTTATCATCAAATCTAACATGTATAGATTCTTCCACAATCTGTGTTTCAGTATTGTATACTCTGTAGCCTTTAGAGCGTTCAGAATAGCCAAGCATGAAACACTTCATTGCCAATAGTACCAGAGCCAATAATCTTTCCCTTCTGATTCCCTCCAAACTTCACTTCTCCTCCAGATTTAAGCTCCAGGCTTTGGAACATAAACCTTTCTCCTATCATGTGACTTGAGCAGCCAGAGTCCAGGTACCATGACTGGCGTCTTGACTTTTCTGCTAAATACATCTGCAACAGGGATTATCTTATCCTTAGGTACCCAGATCTTTTTGGGTCCTTTTGGGTTAGTTACCTTAAAAGTTTATCTGAACTTCTGTCTTTTTACAACAGTTTTGTTCTGACTCACTTTTGGTTTAAACACAGGAACATTCTGATCAGAACGTGTGTGTTTAATATCATTCAGATGACCAAACTTAAAATGAGAGTATAAGGGAGTCTTCTTAATGATAAGTTTATCAACAGTCATTAGATTTAAATCCTTTCCAGAGGAAGATTCATATCCAATTCATTTCCTGTTGTTTCTGCTAACTCCATAGATCATTAAAGCCATTTTGCTTCTATCTATGCTTTTAGCTAGAAACTTCTGAAAGCTGAAGTCATATTCTTCTAAAATATTTTTGCATTTTGACTTAGTTTTAGATTCAGAGTCTTGTTGAGCTTTTTTAAAATTGTTTTTCATTTTCAAATTGTTTTCTTTGAACTCAGCAACTTCTGACTTTAACAGATTATTCTCAGATTCAAGATTGCATTTAAGCTTCTTGCATTTGAGCTTAATCTGGTTACAGTTTTTCAGGACTTCTGATAAAACTTTAATAAGCTCTTCCCTAGTGAGATCAGAAAGTACCCCTTCTGAGTCAGATTCATAATCAGATTCAGATCCAGATGATCCTTCATCCTAATCTTCCACGCCTACCATCAGAGCCATGTTGGCCCATTCTTCTTTAGATTCTGATGAAGATCCAGAATCATCTGAATCATCCCAGGTTGCCATTAAAACCTTCTTCTTTTTGTCAAACTTCCTCTTTGGCTTTTCTTTTAGAAGCTTTGGACATTCATTCTTGTAATGGCCAGGTTCTTTGCATTCAAAGCAAACAACTTCATTCTTTCCAGATCTTTTTGGTCCAGAGGACTCCTTGCATTGATCTGGCTTCTTGAAGTTCTTGAACTTCCTCTGTTTGTGCTTCCAGAGTCTGTTGATTCTTCTGGACAGCAAGGACAATTCATTTTCTTCTTCAGAAGAAGACTCTTCAGAACTTTCTTCTAACACCTGCAAAGCTTTCACAGATTTGTTAGATTTTAAGGCAATTGACTTACCTTTCTTTTGAGGCTCGTCTTCCTCAAGTTCAATTTCATGGCTCCTCAGTGAGCTGATTAGTTCCTCCAATGTGATCTTGTTCAGATCCTTAGCTAGCTTCAGAGCAGTGACCATAGGTCTCCATCTGATAGGCAAGCTTCTGATGATCTTCTTCACATGATCAGCAGTTGAGTAGCCTTTGTCCAACACTTTTAATCCAGCTGTGAGGATCTGGAATCTAGAGAACATAGTTTCTATAGATTCAGATTCTTCCATTTTAAATGCTTCATACTTCTGGATTAGTGCCAAAGCCTTGGTCTCTTTAACTTGTGAGTTCCCTTCGTGTGTCATCTTCAAAGACTCAAACAAATCAAATGTAGCTTCTCTGTTGGTGATCTTCTCATATTCAGTATGAGATATTGCATTTAATAAGATTGTTCTAGCTTTGTGATGATTTCTGAACTCCTTCTTTTGGGCTTCAGTCATAGATTTTCTATCAATTTTCTTGCCATCCCCATCAGTGGGGTGAACATACCCATCAATGACTAAGTCCCATAGATCAACATCATAACCAAGGAAGAAACTCTCTATTCTGTCCTTCCAATAGTCAAACTTCTCCCCATCAAACATAGGGGGTTTTGTGTTGATTCTATTCCTTTCTTCATATTTGTTGTTGCTGTTAGATGTTAAAGTTTCAACCATAATAACAACCAAGAATATATATCAAAGTTTTCTCACTGGATCTTTTCTGTCACGGTGAAGTGATAGCACACACAGAACTGGAGCTCTGATGCCAACTGAAGGTGAGAAAATACTTAGAGGGGGGTTGAATAAGTATATAGAAAATATTATGGCAATAAAGACACAAAGATTTTTATCCTGGTTCGTTGAACTAAACTACTGCAGTCCACCCTATCAAGAGTGATTTACCTTTCTTCACAAGGACTTAATCCACTATTAATCAAACTGATTACAATAGCAAACACTAAGAGCAACTGTTCTTAGTCTTCTCAAGAACTACTGACCACAACTGGGTCTTCTCAAGGAACTTTTACAATCAAATGTAAAACTAAATAAGTGTTTGAATGCTTCTAAGTAAGCTGTATCACAACTGTGATTTACACTTAAGTTTAAGAACGTATGAAATAAATTCAGCAAAGAGAATAAATTATACGAGAGTTTTTCAATGAATTTCTTTCAATAATTCGTCAACTGAAGAAGAATCTTGGAGACTTGCTTTTATAGGCTTAGAAATCCAAGACGTTGCATGCTTTGAACACTGTGTCTGCAAATTAGCTGTAACATTTTTGTCTTCACATCACTTGACCTTTCCTAGAAGTAGAACGTTCAGAGAAATCCTTTTTGCTTGAGTTCTTGTGTCTAGCATAAATGAGGAAAGATTCGTTTGGCATAACCAACGGATATAACTTTGAATTCTTCTTCAACAAGTTTCTAATTCTCAACAATTAACATCAGAGCCTTGAGTGATCAGATTCTTTGATGGTCATTAGAGTTTGTTGTATCAGAGCATTGCAGCAAGTGCGCTTCAGCGTATAATAAATCAGAGCATAGTTTGGGAGTCAGATCCTCAGTACTTGCAGCATACAGTACTATCAGAGTCTTCTGAAAAACTATGCTTGAAACTCTTCATACAAAGTCTTCATTTTATGCTTCAGATGCTTCTGTAGCTTCTGCTTCAGATCCTTCTGTAGGCAGCGTTCAGAGTCTTCTGTAGGCAGCACTCAGATTCTTCTAAGAGATGATTTTAACGCTTCAGAGCCTTGCATAGATCAACGTTCAGATCCATTTTTGCTTTCAGAAGAATATTAAATTTAATATCTGCTGCAAAAATACTTGAACAAAATTTAGAGTATATAATTTCTTAATACAAAATTTCGTAAGTGTTATCATCAAAACATAGAGATATAACTGAGAACCAATATGTGTTCTAATAGTTATGACCTTTTAAAGTTGACTAGAAAATCCTTCCAAAACTCAAAATGACCTATAATGTCTTCAAACATTTGATGACTTTCCAAGCATAATTGGATCTTTCATTGCAAAGAGAACTTATAGGGGATGATGAGAAGAGTTCATTAGAAAAGAAGTAGTTATGCCCATTTGATCATAGCAATCACAATTTTCTAAATTAGGTCAAACACCTTGAACCAAACTTGAATCTCTTTATTATTTCTTGCCAACCAAGACATGGTGAACTACATATGATCTTGAAATGATGTTGTCTTGAATCAAACTTGATGATGAGGGCTTGGGGACTTGAGAATTGCCATAAAGTCAATAAGAAACCTTGCTTGAGATTGAAGAAACATGCTCCTCTTCCTTGAGAAACATGCCATGATACCTTGATCCTTTTTCTAGAACAATGCTATACAAAAATGAATATGAAAATGCAATGAAACATAAGCCAAGATCTAAGAGAAAATATGCGCAAATTTTGGGGGTGCTACAGTATCAGACACCTTTCCAGTTGGATTTTTAGTTCCTACTCAAGTATTTCTCTTGAGCTTATCTTTTTCATTTTCAAACAAAATCTCTCCTCTAGGTAAGTGTATTATTTTTCTTCTCATATTCTTTTTATTTTTCTTTTTTCTTTTTCTTTTTTATTTTTTCTTTTTCTCTTTTTTGTATTCATTTTCATTTACCTAGTTATCATAGGTGTCCCAACCCCAAACTTAGAATATTTCATACATCAAGTACTAACAACACCTATCTGAGCAGGGTAGGAAAGTCTTTAGGCTTATGGTTTAATGATGTGGTAATAAAACAAACAAAGGGTAGAGATTACCTTTTGGGATTTGGTTTTCCCCACATGTTCTGATCATGCCAATAGGAGAGTGATTACCTTTTTCTTCCCCTTTGTTCTTAATTTCAAACACTTTCAATTTTATCTCTTCATCAAATGATCTTAAAGTCAGATTTCCTTTTTCCATATCGACATTACATCAACTTGTGAGCAAGAATGGTCGACCAAGAATGATAGGGGTTTCTTCATCTTCTGGAATGTCCATGAACTCAAAATATATTGGAAAGCTAACTTTATCAATCGTCACCAGTACATCTTCGGCTAGCCCATATGACCGCTTAACCGTGTGTTCGGCAAATTTTAAATTTGTCCATGTATCGCTCACCTTTTCAATACCTAGCTTTTTAGAAATAGATAATGGCATGAGGTTTACACTAGCACCCGAATCAATTAAGACCTTCTTGAAAGTTTTGTTCTTTATAGTGCATGGGATGGCTACAGATCCAGGACCTTTCCGCTTGATAGCGATTCTCCTACCTTGTGATACTTCACTACACTTCTCAGTTAAAATTGTCGGCTCCTCTCCCATTGGTATCTTTTTAATGATTACCTCTTTCATGAATTTTTATACAATGGCATTTGCTCGATTACTTCAAAGAAAGGCATATTGATCTCTAACCTTTTGAACATTGTGATAAATTTCTAAAAGTCTTTCTCCTTTGGATCCTTCTTCGTCACTCTAGGAGGATAAGGTAGCTTGATCCTGGGTTTAGCCTCCTCTTTCATTTTCTCTTCAGTTGGCTTTACGGGTGGTATAACCTCTTCTGGTTCTTTCTTATTTTCTCTCACTTCTAGATATACCTCTATACAATGATAGTCATTTGTTGCCCTTTCTTCCTCTTCTTCAACAACTTTCTGACTTGTTGTGACAACAATAATATTCTCATAATTTTTAGGATTTGGTACTATCGCACTAGAAAAGGTTCCTTGATTTTGCATGGAGAGTTGTTGTGCTATTTGTCCCATATGAACCTCAAGATTTTTGATAGAAGTTGTGGTGTTCCTATGATTATTTCGGGCCATTTCTTGGAATTGAATGTTGTGAGCTGCCATCTTTTCAATCGCTATCTCCAACTCTTCTTTTTGAGGAGCCTGTTGCTGCTATTGGTATTGAGGTTGATTCTAATCTTTCCAAGAGATGTTTGGATGATTCTTCCACCCTGGATTATAAGTCTAAGCATATGGATTATTCTGCTTCAAAAACATAATCTCTTCGATTTGTTGCTTAGTCGCAACACAATGTGCAGTAAAGTGGAGTCAACTACAAATCTCATAACTCACAGCTTGACCAATTTGAACTTGGTATTCTATCTTCACAACCTGTGTTGCAAGTTTCAAGCCAATAACACCCTCGAAATTACTCACACTTCGGTCATATAAATCCAAATGTTCATTTGCAACAATGGCTTCTATGATCTTCTTAATACCAGTGTTTGTTATAAAGTTGGATGAGCCCCCAGCAGCGGTATCAATAAGTTGCTTTGTCTTTATTCTGAGTCCATTCACAAACATTTGCATCTGTTCAGTTTGATCCATATTGTGAGTGGGGAAAGCAACAAATAACCTCTTAAACCTCTTGTAAGCATCACCAAGTGACTCTCCATCTTTCTGCTTAAAATTCACAATATCATACATTTTTCGAATATAAACAAAAGCAGGAAAGTATTCATTAAGAAAAGTCTTTTCCATATCTTCCCAAGTAGTAATACTCCCAGCAGGTAATGAGTAAAACCACTCTTCAGCATCTTCAGAAAGAGTGAACAAAAACATTCTTAATTTCTTTGCTTCTTCAAAATGCCCCTCAATCTTCAAAGTAGTGCTCATAGTAAGAAACCTTTGCAAATGCTTATTTTCACCTTCATTAATCTTTCTTGTAAAAGGCCTCTTCTGAAGCTGTCAGACTTGCTTGTTTAGCTTGTCTGAGCCTAGTGTGCAAAGATCTTCCAGGTTCTGCGTCAAAAGGAAAACTAGCTAAGGGCTTTCCTCACATACAAATATTAGACAAAGATCAGTAATAATAATAAACAAAAATAATATAAAAAGAAAATAGAATTTTAGTTGCAGAGCAACAAAACTCTAATTAAATAAATCTGTGAACTCTATTTTCTTTGGCAGTCCCCAGCAAAGGTGCCAAAAACTTGATCGAAAAAATAACAAGTGTATTATTCTTCCAATCTAGTAATAAAAGGGAATTTCCCAGAATGTCGATCTCAAGGACTGCTTGACGATGTAGAGTTCTGATTTTATTTTAGTAAAACAAAAGCTTTGGGGTTTTTTGAATTTTTTTTTGTTTAATTATAAAATAATTGCTAATAAAAGAAGGAAATTGACTAGTTGGTTTCAGCAAATATGAGTAACATGCTAGGGGAAGTGTGTTATTCGACTCAGTAACAACTCTGAATCAACACTGCAGAAACTTATCTTAACTAATTAGTTACTGGTTCTTTAGAATGTTTACTCCTAGGTCCTGAGTGGAAAAACCTTTAGTCATCCACCCTAATTCCTATGTCCATAGAGAATTACAGATGAAATTAAGTAATCAATTATCAAGAATATTCTGGTTTCTATAGGGTATCCATAGCCCTGGGTGATATCTACTATAGAATAATCCAAAGCATAACATTAACAATGGCAGTCCAGCCTAATCATTCATCAAAAATCAAACCCTGTTTGTCCAACAAGGCAAGCATTAAGAATAGCTAGAGATCAAATCAATTGAAAAACAAAGACATTGTTATTGCAATACTAATATCAGAGTCATTACAGATCCTAATCAGGGACACCCCCTAGCATTGAGGGGTTTAGCTACTCATAGTATTCAAAGGAAATAGAATATAAAAATTACACATTACAAGGATTAGAATGAACTTGGATCATCAAATGCTTCCGCTCATGAAAATATTTCGCTCTCCAAAAAACTTCTCTTCTCCAATCTTCAATCATGTATTTTTCCCCAGTAAAAACTCCCTTTTTTTCTCGTAAAAACTCCTCTAAATAGTTGTCGCAACTGCGAAAAAGGAGGCCGGCGGAAATAGACAGAAGATTCGCCACCGAACGTTATTTATCCTAAAGGGAGGGAAAGGAAAGAATTGAAGAAAACCTAAGAGAACGAGAAAGACAAGGTCATCACAACCAAACCTTGGGTTCAGGAGTCGGTTATGCAAGGGGAAGGTATGAGCACGCCTCACGTGCGTTGTACTCAACGGGGTCCACGCTTGTTGTCTAATATATGGGTGAAAACTATCTAAAATCTACTGCTAAACGGGGGTGGAAAGAAAGAACAGACTCGATAGGACATCTCTGCCCTATGCCTACGTATTCCCTCGTGCAATGGGAAAGTCAAAGTCAACGTAGTTCAGGAAACTACGGGTGATGGGGGGAAGGTTGCTCACAAAGACATCGTCGTCTTGTGCCCACGTATCTTCATCTGGCATGAGAAATCAGAGCAAATGTAGTTCGGGAAACTACGGATGAGGGGTAGGTTAAGTGTTTTTGCAAGTCACGCTAAGTCTCCATTCCAGCAGTTAGGGACGATGCCTATTTGCGATAGAACAAAAAAATAACGTACTCTGGGGAAAGGGTGGAAAAGAAAGAAAAGTGCTCGCTAGGATTATCGCAATCCTATGCCTACGTATTCTCAACAGGTATGAGAAATCACAACAGCCGTAGTTTGGCTAACTACGGATGAAAGGGGCTCGATTGCACGAGGACGGAAGAACGGAAGTGAAATGGCTTGGTTTGGGACGCGTACTGCACTAAATCCTAAGACATAGGAGCGAATGCGTTGCATATCGCCCAAAGGGCATACGATAAACACTCTAGATAAGTGAGGAGAAACATCCCCACTTATCATTTCCTACGTACCTAACGCTCGGCGCACAATACTCGCAGAAGTTATTAAGTGTTTTGAATTATTGTTACAGTGTTAATGAATCGAATAGGGACAAATGTGACGCTGAACCATCGTAGCTCGACTTATGATGGAAGTCAAACTATAGGAGGTCGTGTGAATTGATATTCGTGCTATGGACAAGATAGAGAAATGATATTGAGGATCATTCTCTGATTGAGTCGTGTCGCACGGACCAAAAAATGGGATCTCGTCTTAATCGCAAAGTAAAGAAAATGACCCAAATGGTCATTTTTCATAGATTTGAAATTGTGAAGGTTATCGACCTCATAAACTGACGCTTACGAATAAAAGACTTCATAGATCGAAAGAATAAAATAAAATCGAAAATGAAGAAGAAATGGGGAGAGAAAGAAGGTGGTCTCGGATCCATCATTATTTATCAATAGTTTGACTAGTAATGATTTACGGAGGTCTCGTCATTGACCGAAAAGCGATGAAAATAAATAAAGATGAATAAAAATCAAAAATGAAAATTTGTAAAGTAAATTGGTCTCGGACTTGTTGTTATTCGTCAATAATTTGACAAACTAGAACTTGGAGGTCTCTTCATCGACCGAAACAAAATAATACGAAAGTAAAACCGCAACGATAAATAAAAATGCTAAAATCTAAATCTTAGAAAAAATATTAAATTTCTAAAAAAACCCAAAATGAAAACTCCAAAAATTTTATTAGAAAAACACATTATGAAACTCTAAATAAACTTTATTAGAAAAATATTAAAAAATCTAAAAAAAAAACTAATTTAGAAATATAGAAAAAAAAAACTCTAAAAAATTTGTTAGAAAAATATTGAAACTCTAAAAATTAATTTAATGAAATATATTAAAACTTCTAACAAACTAAATTAGAAAAAAAAAACTAATTTGTACAATAAATTAACAATCTAAAGAAACTAATTTGTAAAATAATTATAAGAAACTCTAAAAAATAAAATAGACTAAACAAGAGGGGGTATGGACCGAAATGGGTGGTATGAGGTTCACACAGGCTTAAAGAGGCCCATCACCATCTAACCCACCCGATTTACCCTCTAACACCTTATCTTCAGAACCAAACAACCATTACCTTTAAAAACTGAAACGAGAGAAAAAATGACAGAAAAATCGAAAAATTTCAGAGACCATGAACCTCACGCGTTAAATTCAAATCGACACAACCTTTTCTCCGACTCAACCTCCGTTGCGGCCGTTTATCATTTGCGACCCAAAATCACACTGACTCAGGTTTACTGCTTCTACTTCGTTCTCCGTTGAATCCTCTTCTACTCCTTTTTTGTGATCTGATTTTCCGATCTGGGTTTGAAATTGGGGATTGGGTATTTAACGGGTGAAGGTGGATTAAAGCTAAGGGTTATTGTTGATAAAGAGTTGTTATTGTGGGTTGGAGTGAATTGCAAGGGTTATAGGTTTAAAAGAGGATGAATTTGGAGAACGATTTTAAGTTGTAAGAAAAAAAAATGGCGGAAGAAAAAGGTTGAAGGAGGTTTTAAGGGCGGTGGTGATGGGTTGAAGAATAGTGTTGAGGAAAGAAGAAGGTTGTCGAAGGATTTTTTTTGGGTACACAACGAATTCGTGTGCTCTTTATCTCGCGTGAACCGTGTCTGCGTTCGCATCAGAAATCACATGGTATGTTGCCTCTGAAAATTACAGCTTGTTTTTGTACGAACAATCTAATGTGAATTGCATTACTTGTGTTGTTGGAAGGTTGTTATGTTGCGTGTGAGTCCGTTTTTACCATTGAGGTTTTTTGCTGAAAAAAGTTCTCTGTGCAAGTTGCTTTGTCCTTGAGATGGGGTTGTGTGGGACCTGGCCCATCTGCTCATCATGGCTGGACTTATCGTGTTTGTTTTGGTTAGTGAATGAGGTTTGCTAATGAATGAGTTTCGAAGTGGTGGATTTACTTGAAACTGATGGAGGGAGAATGAGTAGTGAGGTCCTGATTTTTTTTTAGAGTTTTTTTTTCTTGTTTTCTATTTTGCAATTTGTTTTTTTTTTCGTACTCGCTAATGTTGCATTGCCTTTGGAACTGTTTTGTGGTTGTACATTTGATTTGTTGTAGGTTTGGCTTTTTGGCATAGCTTTTTGGACTGTGTTGTAGGTGAGGCGTACGGTGGCAGCAGTAGCAGGGTTGGGAGCGTGAAGGCTCAACGTGATGTTGCTGTCACTTGTGTGTTGTGGAGAATTTGGCCTTTTTTGTTTTTTCTGATTTTTTTTGTATTAATTTCTGATTAAGAAACTGTACTATTAATTAATAAAACTAAACTAAACTAACTCCTAATTTATCTTCTAATCTAACTATAATTAATTCCTAAACTCTAATTAAAAAAAAGCTAATTCTATTCTAATAAAATTCTAAGTCTTAGTTCTATTTTCTAAATAAAAAACTAAATTCTAAATCTAATCAAAATTAACATTAATTAATTCTATTTCCTAAATAAAAACTTAAATTCTAATGCTAAAAACTTACTAATATATTATATTACCAAATTATAAACATGAAATTATAAGACAAAAATAAAAATAAATCACAAAATGCCACGAAATAAAAACGAATAAAATTATCAGCACAGACTGAACCACCAGGAAGAGAACAACCTTTCATCTGATCTCGAAATAAATCTCATCATCTGAACTGGCTTAAACTGTCTAAAATGCGAACAAAGCGGCTGTAATCCCGATAAACCCGTTTTGGTTGACAACATTGACAGTATGCGAGAAATGATCAATCTAGATGATATGCAGATGAATACGAAGCAAAAGTCAGTCAAAGTTAAAGAAAGCGAGGGCAAATTTTGGAGTGCAACAGTTGCCCCTATTCAATCGACTTTGACCTGAAAGTATGAAAAGCAACCGCTTTCAAACATCCAAGGTAAAAGGTGATTGAGTACAAAAGAACCCAGAAATTTGCAGTCTATTGGGATGTATGCAATTGGAGCTCGGTCAGACACCGTCAGAAGGAAAACATACCCAAAGGAAACACATCGTCAATAGGAATTGACGGAAATAAAACCGTATCCAAAGATCACATCGTCAATAGGAATTGACGGAAAGAATACCATATCTAGAGAACCACCTTGCCGATAGGAATCGACGGAAAGAAAACCATATCCAGAGAACCACCTCGTCAATAGGAATCGACGGAAAGAACGCCATATCCAGAGAACCACCTCGTCAATAAGAATCGACGGAAAGAAAACCATATCCAAGAACCACATCGTCAATAGGAATCGATGGAAGGAATGCCATATCCAAAGAGCCACATCGTCAATAGGAATCGACGGAAAGAAAACCATATCCAAAAACCACATCGTCAATAGGAATTGACGGAAAGAAACACCATATCCAAAGAACCACATCGTCAATAGGAATCGACGGAAAGAAACACCAAATCTGGGGAAACACCTCAGTGAATCCCAAAGCCACATCGCCAATAGGAATTGACGGAATGAAATGCCATATCCAACGAACCACATCGTTAATAGGAATTGACGGAAAGAAACACCATATCCAGAGAACCACATCGCCGATAGTAATTGACGGAAATAAAAACCTGTTGGGGATTTCGTCATCGAAGGGTTGACGAACAAAGTACGACCAATGTATGATCTAAAACCCAAAAGAAAGGTACCAAAGAAGATGAGTTGATCAAAAGGCCGCTGCTGGAGATATGTCACCGTCTTGATTGAAAGGTGATTTAGTTTGCCACGAAAGCTAACAAAACTGGCCTATGCTTCGCATGCATATGTTTGAATTTTTTTTATATGGCATAATGTTCCATACGAAATGAAAATGCTACGCATTTAAGGATGTAATGCAAAGATGATAACTATATGCAGAAATGCAGATGCAGGCTCGGGCTGCCGAGGAAAGAAAGATGCCCCATGTATGATTGGACTTTGCTGGGGGAGATAGGTGAAACCTGACGGTGATTGATTTTCGAATGTGAAATTTTTCTGGGTACCAGTGGAGATTGGATTTTCTGGTGGTTGCCAATAGGAATTGGGCTTTAGGTTATCTGTGAGGGGTCAGGTGCAGTTGATGCTGGAAAATGTCTTGTCTAGATACAAGGTTTATGGTTGAAGGGTCAGGGAATGGTTAACATGACTTCCCAAAATTCGTCTTTTGTTTCCTTTGTTTCCACTTTTTCCCTAACATGTGGGATCTCTATAAAAATCTTCCTCGAAAGGGACCTGAAATTTCTGTACCCTGATGGTTTAAGATGAACAGCATTTTGAACTTCAGAGAGGTGCTTCAGATTAATTTCCTTCTGGATAAGGAGTTGTACTCTTGGGGTGGCCTGCCCCAGCCTTGAAGTCATTTTGCCCCTGATTGGATGATTTATGAAGGAGTGCCTCTGACTGATCTTCGAGAGATTTATTGAATCTCGACCTGGTTTCCCCAGATTAACTAAATCTTGGAATGGATGACTCCCTTTATGTGATCATTTGATATGACTTTCCCCTGCTCAACGGAGTACTCAGGCGCTCTGCATCTTATCTCAATCAAACTTTTCATTGTGGAAACTCTCCTGATGTCAAGCGCTTACTCGCAAGTAAAATAAATCGTTTTGAAAAGATAATATTAATGCAATGCATATGGCAGTTTTGAAATCCAAGTATGTTCATCGGAAAAAAATTGTGACATTTAGTGAATGTATCACTTATCAGAATGTCAACATCAATACCAAAATGGTAAGGAAATCCTTTTAGGAGCCAGTTTCGACGCGATCTTTACCGAAGTATGCTTTCGAAACAAACCTGCTTCAATTAGGTCTTTTGAAGGTTGTAACATGGCCTGGTTCGCGGTTATAGAAAGAAAGGATATAAGGCTCAAAGTTTTATTTTAACCCACTCATTCTCCTTGATGTTCTCCAGCCCTATGTTCATCTTATTCGACACAAGCGCTCACCTCTCAAAGGTTGAATGACAGGAGTGATGGTTAAGGAAACCACAAGCTTTTCAGAGTGACAGTCACTCACTTTTTCGTCTTTGGTGTCCGGAATCACACGACTTGTTCTTCATCATTTTTTGATTTCCTTATTTTGCCTGGACTGACTCTTCTAAATTTTTTCAATTTCGAAGTCCAATGGGATACCCTATTTTTGCCTAAGCCACTTGTTTTTAAGTTATCGACTTAGCGGGCTTTTTTAGACTGGAGGATGATAAACAGAAGCCGGTTGCACAGGCTGATATGCAGGAACTTGTTGATTAAAAGTATGTGCAATAGCAGCCACATACGTCTGTTGAGAAAACTGGATATGGTAATCTTGTTGTTGAACATAGTTTTGCTGATGTTGCCAAGGTTGACTTCTTCTTCTGCTGATATTATAGCGTTAGTTTCACCTTCTTTTTTCTTGTGAGAGCTAAATGAAGGTTTCTTAGCACGGTCTTTGTTGGAGCTCGAACTACCAGCAGTACTTGACATTTTTCCACTTTTCAAACCCAATTCTACCTTTACGCCTACGACAACAATATCAGAAAAATTTGCAGTCACACTTCCAACCATTCTTTCATAAAACTCAGGATGAATAGTGTCGACAAACCAATCTTCCAGCTCTTTTTCAATCAAAAGAGGTTCCACTTGCGAAGAAGTCTCTCTCCATCTATGAGCATACTCCTTGGACGATTCAGAACTCTTCTGGAACATACTCAGCAGTTGCCTTCAGTCGGGAGCAAAGTCCGTGTTGTATTTATAATTTTTGATAAAGGCATCAGATAGATCTTGGAAATTCTTAATGCGAGATTGATCCAGACTTAAATACCACTTCGACAAAGCATCCTTTAAGCTGTCTTGGAAGCAGTGAATCATAAACTTATCAATATCAACATGAGCGGCCATTTTTCGATAGTACATGATCAGATGGCTCTTTGGGCATGTAGCTCCTTCATAGTGATCAAAGCTAGGAGTTTTGAACTTTGGAGGGATAACTATACCAGATACAAGACACACTTCTCTGGCAGCAGCACCAAAGACTTGATCTCCTTCCATCACTCTCAACCTTTTATCAATAATTTCCACATTTTCTCTGAGTTTCTCATGACTTTCAGTTTCATCTTTCTTCATGCTAGGGACATCATATAATGGTTGGTGCTCATTGAAGTATGGATGCACATGGGTATGCACAGCAGATGGTGCAAAAGTTGGAATCACGTGAGGAGCTTCAGTAATCAAAGAAACAACTTGTTGGACTTGTTGAACAATGGGAGTTGCAGTAGGTGCAGGCACGATACTTGGTGGAAGACCGTATGGAGGTAAACTTGCAGTGGTAAAAATAGTTGGCTGAGGATCCACAACTGTATTGACAATCTCAGAAACAACAGTGGGCTAAGTATCCATCTTCGTGCGCATAACCTGTAGTATCTCCATAATTTGTCCCACACTTCCCCGCAAGTCTTATAATTCATTGCTGACACGATCAAGCTCTTGACTATGTTCTACCATCCTTCAATGAGCTTGAGCTATGGTGTTGTATGGGCGCAGAGGATTCAGGGTGAAGGAACTGAAGATGAGACAACAGAATGAGGAAAAATGCAACAAGAAAATGCACCTGCAAAGACATGAATGTAATGCAATGCGATGATTTCAAGGAATTCGAGGGTAAGATGCAAACATTTTTGAAAACCTGAAAAAGTTTTATATTAAAATTCATGATCTCTATTGGTTTTGCAAATGAAAAAACAATTTAATTCCTTGAAACCAAAGGGATGTTCATGAATGCATGAATGTATGGATGCACAAATGCACATATACAAATATACACATATATACAAGAAAACAAAGAAGGGTCCTAGGTTTGAAGATCATGAGCATGGATTCATGGTCTACCCATCCCAAAGGATATGTACTAAGGGTTCTTGTACTTGCAGAACAAGGGTTATAAGAGGTTCCCAAAGTCATCAATCCATCTTTCGAATATTACCAATTCCCCGAATACTCTGTGGTAAATAATATTCTCAAGAGAACCTCTTTTGAGTTTAGTATTGTGTATCAGCTACTTTGGGACTACTCCCTCATAGTCATCGCACTACGTCCTAAGAAAGGCAAAGTTGGGTTAAAAGGTAACTAAAGGTTCTCAGTGTCATGGACGCCTAGGTCAAAAGTAGTAATGTTTTCATGAATGCTCGTTCAACAATACTACTCTCAAGAGGGCCTCAACTGACTGGTGATTTCTCAAGTCAGCTTGGTCGGGAATCAACTCCCTATAAGCCTTCTTAAATATATCACCTTCCTATCATAAGTACGCTCAAGTCCGAGTATAGGACTTATCTCACAACAGTATATAACCCAAGTAGATACAGTCATATAAAGAAATATATATATATATATATATATATATATATATATATATATATATATATATATATATATATATATATATATATATATATATATATGTATATATATATATATATATATATATATATATATATATATATATATATATATATATATATATATATATATATATATATATATATATATATATATATATATATATATATATACAAACGGATATTCAGCAAATAACACAAATCAAACAAGTTAGGGGTAACCCTCGAAAGCATAGTCCCTAGTGAAGTCACCATTTCTTTTGCAGTGAGAATTGGATATCAAGCTATTAATTAACTTGAATCACAAATCTTTGAAATTCACCATCGAGCTTTGATTTATCCAAAGGAAAGGGTAAAGATCGAAAACCCTAATTACACTGTAAAAACAATCCAGGAGATCTAAGGTTCGAGGGTTGGTTATACCTAGGGATGATGTTAGCATCCTAAGCATTTGTAGTATTCTACAGGAAACTCTTGTTTTATTTGTGTTATTTGTTATCTGCTAAAGGGTTAAAAGAAAGACCTAAGGCATTAGTCCTAAGGATGCTCGCCAAGATATTGTATCTCGTACCTATGTATCCTGATCGAAATGTAATCATAGCATTTGTAGTTCCCTTCAACGAGGGTGAGGAACTCTTGATTATGGTCATGGTTCTAGGGGAAGTAAGTGTTCATAGTGAGACGCTTACATGGAGTGTGGCGAATCTAAGTCTAAGTTTAAGTTGGAAAGGAAAGATAAGTAAGTGCCCATGGCGGGGCACTTACATGGAGTACAACGACTTCTAATCCTAAGGCAAGGATGAAGCGAAAGATAAGTGAGTGTCCATGGCAAGACAAAAACTTAGAGTGCGGCGACTCTGATCCTAAGGCTAGGATAAAGGTATAAAACAGAATGTCCATGGCAGGACGTTTGCATGGAGTGCGGCGACTCCGATTCTAAGGATAGGATGAAGGATAAAAAAAAGAGTAAGTATCCATGGTCGGAACTTACATGGAGTACAGAGACTCCCATCCTATGGCTGGGATGAAAGGTAAGGATCTAAGATTTTTAAGATTGACATGGAAATGAATGGGAATAATCCTTTCCTTCGAAATCGTGTAAGCAATTTAGTAACAGAGGGTCAAAGAGAGAAACCTTAAGTGCTAACAAATGCATAACATAATGCATAGTAAATACATAAGTAGATCAGGAACTCCAAAGATAGGACATCAAGTTCAGGACTTAACCACAACCAAACATATCAAGAATTGCATTCAAAATGAATAACGGAAATTAACTAAAATGGAACCTAAAAAATCAAGATTAATTTACAACATAAAAAAAATTAAATTAAGAGATAATTAGTTAATTAAATTAACATTTAATTGAAAAATTAATTCACTAATTAATCAAAAGCTAGTTAATTAAAAAGTTGAAAAACAACACACAAAAAAACTAAATTTAAAATACAAGGGGGGTGCCAAAAATGGTGTATGAGAAAAACCAAAACACGGGTTGGGTAACCAAAGTCCGCCCGAGCTCTCAATATCAACCTACATGTTGAGGAAAAAAAACCTTCCTCTCATACCTCTTCATCGTTCACTTCCTATCTTCTCCTCACATTCACCATTCCAAATTACATTCTTCTTCATTCTTTCTCAGAATCAAGACCAAAATCACAATCAACAACATAGCAGAAAGTATTCACATCCAAGTTAAACAACAGAAAAACTCAAAAATAAATCCAGAGTGATCGGGGGATTCGATATAACATACGCGAATGATTTTCAGTTGTGGGATGATGGTGATTGGCGGTGAAACTCACGAAGAGAGAGTGAGCGGTGCAGCGTATGAACTGGGTATGAAGTGGTGATAATCTTAAATATAACTTGTGTGCTGATTTTGATTCAAAGTATCCCTTTTTCTTTGAAACTGTGTGTATGCCATGGTCTCTCCTCCCTCTCATAACCGTCGTATACTGCCTTTTTATAGGATGCCTCAAATTCGAAACCTTGGTTTCGAAATTAAATGACGATCATATGTAAGAACCTGTTTTGGAAATGCAATGGATCTATCTTTAAAAATCTCTTGCTGCCTCTGGTTTTCCTTTTTCAATCCAAACCTACTATGTATGGTCTTGGAGATTTTGATAGACAAATGATTTATGCTTTAGGATTTTTGTCTTGACAATGTTGGAGACACGTTTGGATTTCTTCTTCAACTTATTAAGTCCAAATTCTGTTTTTGGAAATTATTTGGATATGATCTAAACATGTTTTGTTTATGTCTTGGTATTATTTGGAAATATTTACTTATAATGGCTACAAGGCAGCTAATAATATCGGTAATCTAGGGGGACAAGAGCCTAACAGTTTTTTTTATGCCAAATAGGGGTGTGCATGGATTATAAACCAAACCAAACCAAACCACATATATGATTTGGTTTGGATCTTAAAATCATTTATATAAAACCGGTTTACAAGTGGATCGGTTCAGTTTCAAACTGGTTTTTAAAGAAAAAAATAGTTTTTTGAAAACCAGTTTTAAACCGGTTTCTCTCAAAACCAATGTTTTATATTTTTTTTTAAGAAATCAGTTTTAAAACCAATTTTATAAAAAAATATCAGTTTTAAAACCATTTTAAAAAAATCAATTTTATTATTAATTACCCATGTGCACATAATGTTAAATGTAGATGCATTACTCGATACAGATCAATTGGACTAAGTTTATTATCTATTTAGAATTAAATGTTAAAATGCTTTAAAATTTCGTTAAAAAATTTGAAAATAAAAGCATGCTTAATAATTTCCAACTTAAAACTAAACTACTTTTTAAATGATTGGTGAAGTATACTATATCAAGTCTCAAATATATGGCTTTTTTTAAAGATTTCTAACAGCACCCCAATAGAAGTGTTTTACATGCTAAGTGATTGTCGAAATAGCTTTCTCTCATCTTGTATGCACATATATGATTCAACTTTGTTAAAGAAAATATAAATTTATCTATAGTAGATAACATGTCTATTATTGAATTTTCTTTTTCTACTGCTCTTGTTATAAGTGCTCCTATTGACTTTCAAGTCGAACACAGCAGAAGAAAAAAAATTACTTTCTATTGCTTCTGAAAAATATTTCTGCTGACTGGTCCAATCATCGACTTGAAAGTAAATTTTCTTTGTTAGCCATTATCTATGATGAGTTAAAAAAATAGATCGAACAACTAATATAATGAAAATAGCTCGAACATCTGGTATGCAAGTATAACAACTGAGAGTTTAAAATTATAACAGTATATTATTTCGATAAACCCATGATTGTGATTTAGAGAATTAAGATACAAATGAGATTAAGATTTGAAATTTAAAGAATGATGAAGAAGAAAGAGATGAATAAAATTTGGATTTTGAGGATTAGGGTTTCTAAAACTTGTGTTGATCTTGATTTTTCCAAATTATTAATTGAAAAATGGTTATCGAATCTCAATCCGGTTTGAAACAAATGGTTACCGGTTATTTTTTAATTTGATAAATGGGCCACCAAATTTAAAATATAAATTTGGTTTGGATTTTAAAATTTGGATTAATTTGAATAGGAATTTGGTTTATGGTTATTGGTTATTTTGCACACCCCTAATGCCAAAGCATTGTTGACAACTTTCCATTAAGAGGCTCAGTAATGTTGCAAAGCTGCCTCTACTGCTTTTTCTATCTCATTCGGTGACTTTTCATTTGGAAAGGGAGCAATTGTAGTGATTTTAAATACACAAAATTTCACCTGTGTTATGGCCCACTGTTCTGAATATTCATTCTCATTTTCCCTTTGCAGGCTAAAGATATCAAAGAAAGCAAATGGAGAACTAGTCTTACCATAGACTAGCGTCCCATCAAAAATACACGAACCGGTTGGAAATTTAGCTACGCGCTTGTGCTCCGGATGATGAAGAACAAATATTGCCAAAGAATCATCAAAGAGGAGAGTTTCTTTCGATAGGTAGCGGTTGCAGATCAACTTAACAATATTGTCGGCAAATTGCTCTGCTGTAAACTGAATCGAGTACTTAACATATGCACCACCTCGTGGGGGAGAATGAATTGTCTTGACATGAACATCTTGGAATTTCGAAGCTTCAATGATAGCATCATATTTGAATTTGAAACTTGTATTTTGAAATTGATTTGTAAATAACTCTTGAGCACTTGTGAGTTTCAAATCTTACATTTGGTGAAAGCTTCACTCATTGTTCATTTAGGATGTTGTAACTTAATTTTGGCCATGGGAATGACTTGAGCTTAGCATGTGGAGTCCAACTTGAAAAAGTGTGGGTATTTTGAATGAATCTTTTGTATGATGTGAACTTTAATCCTTGAATGTTCTTAAGCTCCAAGTTTTGAATCTTCTTTAGTGATGATTTGTAATTTTGATCATGGCAAGCTAATCTTGAATTTTTTGAGATCTTTTGTATAAATTGAACTTCATTCCAACTTATAAACTTTGAAATTCAAATGGCATGATAACTTGGACTTTTGAAATTAATTGAATTTGAATTTCCTTAAACTTTATGAATGAGTTTCCCATTTTTCAAATGATCTTTTATCTTACACTTTGTAAATCAAATCTCGAATTAATTCCTTTGATGTCATGAATTGGAATTTTTGAAAGAACTTGATTCGCAAGGGAATTTTTTAATGCTTTGAATCTTGAGATTAAATGAATACTTTGATGAAACCATGATCAAATTCCGATGTGCGAAACTTCTCGAAATATCACATTACGAACAAAATTTGAAGTACCATAAACCATGGCCCAAAATCACAACACACTAAAGTCCAGCAAACTCAAATTTGAGATCAATGCATAGGTATACAACGACATTTTGGACCATGAAGATCATAACCCTGTCCTGATTCTATCTACCAATATATAGCCATGAAATTTAAACAGACCATCCTGAAGGTTTTGTTCCAAAAATGGCCCATGAATGAGAAAGAACTCTATAAGTGGAGCCCAGATCAAGACTAACTAGTCATGCCCTAAAATGTTCGGCTGAGAGAACCAACACCATTTACACTTGAAAATTAATGCGCCTCTGAGAAATATTCGAGAGATTTGATCTTGTACGGGCTAAAGGACTGTAAGAATAAGGGCATATCCTTTCTTCCATCACCACAAGAATTCAAAACCACTTGTCGGGATTATGAGCACACACACAAAGCCTCTATGACTTCTGAATCTTCTTCAACAAGCCTAACATCACAAATGAAAACAAACAAAAAAATTCTAGTAAATTGGTTAGCTATGCATGGATGATTGATCTAAAATGAGGTGCAAAGGATCAAGGAATCTAAGGGTAAAATTTGGGTTATAACAATGTGGTACCAACACTTTGATGAACACATGGTCATCTCTTCCCAAAGATCCCCACCATAGGATCGATTCCCACTCAGAACCGGATCACATCATAAAACACACTCAATCCATAAAATAGGATTGAGGCCACCACTGGACTGGAGTCCTAACATCGTCACTGGACCAAAGTCCTAACATATGTTATGAATGCATGATGCAACACGTCACAATAAACACGACCACGACTAGTCAAATTTACATCATCATTCATGTAACCGTCATAGTATATCCCTCATAATCAAGCACACTCCATCATAGCATCATTATTAGAAATACAACATATTAATCATTTCACTTCATATGAGACAATGCAACAACAAAAAGAAAGAAAAGAAAGAAAAAAAGTAAAATAAAAAAAATGTCAGCTCCTGCTCGTCCGGAAAAGTAGGGGCGAAACGCCTTCCCCGTACAAAATTCTAGGAGCACCTCTTTTTCGTCCTTCCTTACCCTCTCCTTTCGCGTGGCGCTTCATAGGCGAAGTAGCTTCACCCGGCGGAACATATCACCCGCCTGGCGAAAGCGCGAAAACAGCAACTCTGCAGTTGCGTTTTCTGCACAGTCTAGACCCAAAAACTCTTGCGATTCCAATATCGTTCAATCCGAAAATGCACATAATTCACAAGATATCACAATAAAACAATAACACTTAATAATAGGCATCATATACATCATCTAATAGAACTACAACATCATTTTAGCATTTATTTCATCATGGATCATCATATTACTACATGCTCCCTAAAACCTCAAAACCACCTACATACATCTAAACCCTATATCAATTATAATGAAAATTAATACTCCCCGTACCTTAGATTCTTAGTTCTTATCCTTTTAGTTGAGTTTTACAGCAATCTCTTAGAGCTCTAGCCCATTCTACCTTTTTTCCTCAGTGTTGTTTCTCCGAGCCACGATCACTCGGAATGAACTTCTCCATTTCTATTTTCCCTTTTGTCAAACTTGCCCTTAGGACCCCTAATATGCCTTTCCCAACTTACCCTCACTAGTACTTATATAATAACCATATTGCCCTCGATGTTTCCACTAGTTTTATTTTAATTAATAATAATAGTCTAAATAACATAATCTGTATTATTCTATTATCATTAACTCTAAAATAATTCTAATTGATTATTTAATTTCTAAATAATCATATTATTCCCTTAACTCATCATCACCCCACATCACACAACAAGAGCACACCATGCATAATAATTCACCAAACTTCACCGATAATCACAAATAATTCAACAAATATTAAAATATAAATATCGGGGAGTTATAATTCTCCCCCACTTAAACAATTTTTGTCCTCGAAAATTACCTGAAGAAAACAGAGTCAGATACGAAGCCCTCATCTAATCTTCATGCTCCCATGTCCAACTTTCACTAGTTGGTCCACCTCACAATACTTTCACCAAAGCAATGTCCTTATCCCACAGTTGTTTCATTTCTCGACTATCAATCCGCACAAATGATACTTCAACAGTCAGGTTATCTCTCACTTGTACATCATTCATTTGTATCACATGCGACAGATTCATAATGTATTTCCTCAATTAAGATACATGAAACACATCATGAAGATTCAAAAGTGACGGCGGTAAAGCAACTCAATAGGCTACTTCTCCTTTCCTTTCCATAATCTGATACGGACCAATAAAATGCAGAGTGAGCTTTGTAGACTTCAAAGCTTGACCCACACCAGTTACCGACATAACTCTCCAAAAACATGTGATATCCCTCTTGAAATTCAATTTCTTTCTTCCTCCTATCATGATAAATCTTCTAACGACTCTGAGAAGTCCTCATCCTCTCTTAGATCATCTTAATCTTCTCGGTCATCTCCTGCATAATCGCAGGTCCAAGTACAACACTCTCGTCTGACTCATACCAACACAATGGAGTCCTACACTTCATGCTATACAACGCTTCATACAGTGCCATTTCAATACTAGCATGAAAACTATTGTTGTAAGTGAACTCAATCAGTGGCAAGTCGCTATCCTAAGATCATCCTCGCTCCAACACACAAGCCCTCAGCAAATCCTCAAAAGACTGGATAATCCTCTCTGTCTGACCATCCGTCTGCGGATGATATGCAGAACTCATCCTCAATTAGTACCCAAAGCGTCTTGCAAAATTTTCCAGAACCTCGACGTAAATCTCAGGTCTCTATCCGACACAATACTCAAAGGTATCCCATGCAACTTTGCAATTTCCTCAATGTACAAATCAGCTAACTTTTACATAGAATGAGTAATCTTCATTCTTAAGTAATGATCTCATTTAGTTAATCTATCCACAACCACTCAAATTGAATCATTCCCCTTCGCAGTCTTCAGCAACCCCGACACAAAATCTGTGGAAATACTATCACATTTCTATTCTAGAATATTCAACGATTGCATCATACACAAAGGCTTCTGATGTTCAACCTTTGACTTCTGAAAAGTCAAACAGGCATAAACAAATTCAACAATATCCCTCTATATACCTGGCCACCAAAACAAATTCTGCAAATCCTGATACATCTTTATAGAACCGGGATGAATACTCATCCTAATTTGATGTCCTTCCTCAAGAATACTCTTCCTAACTTTTGGAATATCAGGAACACACACTCTATCTCTGAACCTCATTATGCCATTCTCATTAATCCGGAATTCACCTACGTTACCTTGGTTAATCAAGGCCAATTGATCAACCAATCTCAAATCAGATTTCTGACCTCCCTTGATTTCTTCGAGAATGCCACTCGTCATTTTCAACATTCCCAACTTCACACTGTTAGGAGTCTCCTCACATACTAAACTCATTTTTCTAAGTTAATCAATCAATTCTAGTTCTCTCACAATAAGCATCAACATATGCAATGACTTCCTTCTCAATGCATCAGTTACCACATTTGCTTTACCAGGGTGTTAACTCATATCGAAGTCATAGTCTTTCAACAATTCCAGCCACCTTCTCTACCTCATATTCAACTCCTTCTGAGCGAATAAGTATCAAGTGTGTGATCATTCTTGAGTGCAAAGTCACCAAAACGCATGTTATTCCTTCCCATTTTAGGTTGTTTTTTTATCAATACTCACCATTTAACATCATCAGGTGTAAACCACGTTCAATGCTTGGCTTAATTTGGAGATTTGGGTGAATTTTCAAATTCGGTTCCAAGCAATTTTCAGTTGCATTTGGCCATTTTCAAACCTTCATGAAATTTTGTACACTTGACCATTACTTCTCATTCTTTTTGCTAAATGATCACATCATAACATAGAATACAATGCAAAAGGATATGTTTCATTTGGATGCTTGAGAAAAAATTTATGAGCCTATAGAGCCAATGCTAAAACCTATAATTAGAGGTCAAAATAATTCTAAGTCCAAAATGACCTATAATGTCTTCAAACTTTTCATGGCTTTCCAAGCATAATTGGCCTTTGATCCTTGAAACAAACTTGTAAAGGTCATCAAATATGATAATTTGAAAAAAGAACCACCCACAAAATTTGAAAATTGAGAGAATTATGGCCTTTGGAATTTAGGAAAATAACACTTGAATTTAGGTCAAATTTCACTTAGTCCACAAAGTGACCTCTAATGTTTCCAAACATAATTGGCTCTTGAATTGTAAAGAGAAGTTGTAAATGATGTCAAGAAGAGTCATTTTCCCAAGGAAGCACTCAAAAATATTGAAAAATGAGTGAGTTGTGATATTTTGAACTTGGACTTGAAAAGTTGACTTTTTAGGTCAAACCACTTTGAATTATCTTGCAACCTTGGATTTTTCTTGCATTTAAAGGTACATTGATGCACATATGAACTTAACATGATGTATTCTTGAATTTCGTTTGATTTAACTAGCAATGGCTTGAGGAAACTTATTGATGAAGGCATAGAAATAAACACAAGAACCTTTGAAGTTTCTTAAGAAACAAACTATCAAACTTTGAAATATCTTTGATAAAATGAAGTTGAATGATACTTGAGACCCTATGCTTTGAGATTAAAGGTAATGCTTTGATGGATAGCCCTTTGAAAATTAATGGTTGACCACACTTTGACTTGAGGAACTCAAACCCTAGCTGAGAAGATAATTACTTAATGCTCTTGATTCCAAACCCTACCTTGCAAAAGAAACAAAAGGGGCAAAGCATTTTTTTTTGTATTTTTATTAATGGTTAGTAAACTATAAAGCATATAAATACAAAAATTTAAAAATATATACAAAGAGGTGTTTGATGATCTCTGCAAAAGCAAGCCCAAAGATGAGAGAGTTAGCAGACAACTAAGTTTGTGATCTTGATGTGTTGTAAAGATACAAATGAGGTGGGATCTTAGGGGTAGAAATCAGGGTATGAAAGATGCCCCATTTTAAGTTTCTTCTATCCTGAGATATAAAGATTGATATCTTTGTCTCGACGAAATAGAAGAGACTTACACACAGAAGACCCAATTTTTGGCTCTAAGATACCGCAAAATGTTCATGATATGAATACATACACATGACTCTGTGGAAAAAAGGTGCCACAAGAGACAAACTATTGCTAGAGAAACTTAGCAAAAGAAACAGAAACTCCGCAGGGAAAAACATGAAGAGACCCAGCTGGGGAATATAAAATTCCACAAGAGATTGAAAAAGTGTGTAGATGAAACTACGACTTGAAATTGGTGAAGATAAAGAAAAAAGAGGAGATTCACCAGGAAAATAAATCACTGGGGAAAGACTCGACTTCGGGATAACTATGCTTGGAAATAAACCAAAACATAGTTAGAGCATACAGGAAAGTAAGGTTCTACTAGGGAAAACTTAACAATACAAGCATCATAAAGATATACCCACTCCACATGGGAATAAACTCGGAGAGGCAATCGATCAATGACTCTATTAGGGAATGCAATCCTGAACAGGTAGTGAGAAAAATGAAGAGGATATGGACTCCACTAGGGAATATCAAAGGGAAAGTCATGTGTTATACTGGGGAAGAACTTCCTAGGTAGATAATGAGGAAATGAATCACTACCAACTTATAGTTGAAGGCAGTAAACAAGATGATATTGACTCAAAGAATGACGATAAACAAAGATTAACATGATAACAAGTATCCACTATTGGAATAGCACTCAACTTCTTCCTTAATCAAGTTTAAAACTTGAAAAGGGTAATAGACAAGCTTCACAAAGGATATCCACTTGTTGGAGATAATCAATAAATCTGCCGGAGATACTCAAAAGAAATGTGAGCAGGTCAGATTATACAACAGACTTCTCAAATAAAGAGACAACCATCTGTTGGGGACGAAAGATTTACTAGATCGTAACAGGATTCTCACTTAATGATATAAGCACTTGTACAAATAACGAGCCCAATTGAATTGATAACAAGCTTCCACTATTAGAATAGGGCTCGACTTCTTCTTTATCTCACTTGAAGAATGACCAAATACAAGTTATCTCTGCTAAAGGGACTACTACCTGCTAGGAATTAGCACAAACTTCCCAAATCCATGTTCATCAGCCAAAAATGGGTCACAGTTTCTTCTTTAATTAAGTCTCAAACTTGAAAAAGGACCAAATACAAGTTATCTCCACTTAAGGGTCTGCCACCTGCTAGGAATTAGGAATCAATAACTCTATCTGGGAATTTCAAAAGATATACAGGGAGGTTAGATTACAAAACATGATTCTCAAGTAAAGAGATGCCACAAGTTGGTGAAAATAAAAATTTCACAATAAACTTATCTAACATGAATATACCTGAGAGATGCCATTTGATGGAAAAGTTTATGGATTCGCAATAGGCTTCTCAAATAAAGAGATGCCACCTATTTAAATAATAATTCCAGGGCTTCATTTGATTGGATGAGAATCAAGGGTTTCACAAAAAAAACTCTATATAATGTTTATGAAGAGTGTGGATGATTGAATTGAGTGGAAAAGGCCTTGAATGGAGAAATCAAGTTTTCACTTCTTTAAAACTTGGAAATTTGAAAAGAGGATAGACGTGAGAAAACAAGCTCTTTGCATTGTTTTGGTAAGCTTAGAATGAAGCACAATAACTTCTACTTATAGGAAAAGGAGCTCATATATTTGGGAGGATATTGGACGAGGATACATCTTATTATCCAATGTGTAATGATGTGTAGCTAGTTACTTAAATGCTAAGGTTCCTAGCTTCCAATCTCACATGGCTACAAAATCTTGATCATTTAAGTTTTGAAACTTTAGATTTTACATGAATCCTTGGTGTTTTGGTCATTGTTTGGCTCGTTATGGAGGTTTTTTGACCAATGCACTATTCCAATCAACGCTAGAGGACAAAACATCACTTCAAGATTTATTTCACATGCATTTTGGATAGAACTTGGAAAATTCTGTTTTGATCTTGCAGAGCACATCTTTTGTGATGATTTTGGTGTTGATCTTGTGAGGATTTAGGCCAGCAATGTGTACAACAAGTGCTCCAAAATCGTGTACCAAGACTATGCAGCAAATTTGCCTTGGAACTTCAGTTGCAACAAGACTTGTTGTAGCAATCATAACTTCTTGCTCAAGTAAAGGATTTTGATGTTCTTGGTCATTTTGGAAAGTTGGGATACTGTACTTTAATTTTGATATTCAAAGCTTGTATTGAATAAATGTGGATCATAGTGAAAAATAGCCCTATAGTTGGCTTCAACATAAGACAAATTTTGTCTAAAATTTCACTAAGTGTTTAGGTTCAAAAAGTATGGAACCTCTAACTTCATGGCTTCATATCTCTCAATCTATGCATTTTTTGAGATTTCACCCTCAAGGAAAAAGTTGTAGTATGTAACAAGCTCTTTAATTTGATCTTTGGATCAAAGAAAATGGTTACTAGTTTTGGAAGTTATGGTCTTGGCAAGTTGGACAAAAACCATAATCTTTCTTAACTTGGAAAATTTTCAATTTCCCTAATGTTGCCCCTTTTGTAAGTAACCTCTCTTTTCCTAATTTTGCTTGATCAATCATGATCTAAATCACATATTATCATCACTCTTTACTTGAAGAAACCATGTTTGACCGAAAATCCAAAAAGTCAAACTTGATTTTGACCACAGTTGACTTTTGTATCAGATGAACTTTGAATTTGGTGATCTTTTCTGAAATCAAACTCCTAAGGGTAATTGAACACCATGGAGGGGCTCCAAAAGTATTTTTGAGTGTCTTGGATCTTGTCCCAAGGTTTGAGATCATGTCTTGGTCAAAACTCAAAGGTGTAGTTGACTTTTCATCAAAAACCCTAGTTTGTGGATCAAGTTCTTTGGATTAATCCAATCATAAGAATGAACCAATGTGATGCATTTGAGGTCTTTGAAACATATCTTGAGGTTTCAGATCATGCATTAGTCTAAAAGTCAACCCAGAGACTGAGTTAGGTGAAAACCCTAATTTTGGTGCATTGAGGATCTTGAGGCTTGATGAGCTTGTCATGATGCAATCTTGCACTTGATTATGGATGAAGGGAAACTCTTGATCTTCATGAATGAATAAAGGACTTGAGAGGTTGAATATGATCTCCATGCTTTGATAATTCATCTGCTTGAGTCCTTGGGGGACCACCTAACCTGTAAAGAAAACAAGCACACACATCTTGCATTTTTTCTTTGATATGGGTTAGTGATGTATAAAGACACACATATGTTATGCAAATGAGGTGAACAAAGTAACATCTTAGGGGTAAAAGATAGGGTATGACAATGACAAAGTGGGAGAAGTATAATCTCAGGGGGAGTTAAGTTACTCTCTACTCATGTGAGAGGTAGTTTAAGCACTCCGTTTTTTATCTACCTATTGTTTCTCTTACCACCTCACTGAGAGACACATTGTCATCATCAAAGAAGGGGAGAATATGGAACTATGTGCCTGCAGGTTTAGTTAGGAAGTAAGAAAAGTTAAGAAATTCATACCTATCATAATTTTGATGATGACACCCTATAAAATTTGATGACAACTTATAAAGGTATAAGCTGACCTTAAAACACAAAGACAGATAGTTATTTCAAGTGATCAATGATGCATAAGAGATTTTGTTGAAGCTTTTTCTCTGAGTATAGCTGAAGAGATAGGTTTTATTAACCATCAATGATGGAATCCAACTTGAATATTTATGACTCCTCATCTCTAATAAGATTCAAGTAAAGTACTTATGTGATTGGTGTATTTGGAAAATAATTGAAGCTTTAGAATATGAAAGAGATGAAGTATAAAAGCTTGCATGATCGTGCTTGAGTGACGAGTGTTTGTAAGAACACAAAGGTGTTTTCATAAAGTATTATGGCTAAATAATATACTCACTAAAACCTTTTAAAATTGTATATTTCTCAAAGAAACAAACCTAGAAATCTTTTGGATCCTAGCCAGATGAATTGGAAATTGTCAGAATGATTAGGACATGAATTTTAAACAATCCAATATATTGGAGCACATTCCCAATCGATTGGATAAGGTAAAATTGAGTCCTTAATTGATTTTGATAGTTTCTTAATGAAAGTTAAGGACTCACTATCAAAACTTTAAAAATTGGGTGAATATAACCGATTATTTAGACCATCCAATCATTTGGGATAAGAATTCTATTGATTAGGCGATTAATTTTGCTCATGTGTATTTTCATTTTTTCTACCAACTATTAGCCTATAAAAATAGACCTCTCCATTCATGTTTTTCATCCAGAAATGTGAGCTATCTCAGACTCCTCACTTTCTCTAGAAAGATTTTTCTGCTTTCTCTCACATTAATTTAGCCACAGTGCTTTGAGAAAGTCCTTGTGTTTAAGTGAGGAAACTTGTTATGGAAAGGGGAAATTTGCCAATTCACTAAGAGTTTTTGTTCTCTTGATTGAGTATCTCTTCTTAGGAAGTTTTTCTTTTGGTTCGAAGCTAAACCCTTTAAGAAAAAATTCTTTGGAGGATTTAGTATTAAGTCGTCATTTGATCCATGAGTCGACTCACTTAAGGAGAAGCTCTCTTTCTGGGTTCCTAAAGATAAGTAGTGAATAAAATTCTAATTTTATTTTAAGCTCATCTAAGTGTAAAAGCCTTACATGGTTCAAGATTAGACTGGTGTAAAACCTTAGTTCAATTTGTAGTTAGTCAGTGTAGAACCCCTGCTCGGTTCAAAAGATAACCATTTCAAAACTGCTTTTTGGTTTCAAATAAGTTCGTATAAAATCTGGGTTTAGCTTAGGGACTAACCATTCTAAGCTTAGTTTGTTTTTGGAACATAGACTAACTACTTTTATCCATTGTTCATTGTTGTGTCGTAAGTTAACATGAAACTTCATTTTCCTTGTATAAAGGGGTTCATGAGTTTAACCTACTAAAAACACATCAGCATTAGTGGATTCTCTCAAGATCAAATATTTGGAGAGGACTAGGTTACTTCATTTAGACGAAACCTCTATAAATTTAGTGTAATCTCTTTTTTCCTTATCTCTTTTCTTTCCTCATATTTTATTTACCTATATTTTCCACTGCTATACTTAGACATTTTCTTTAAAAAAAAAACATAATTTAGAAAATAAATTTGTTTTAAATTGTCATTTTTCAAACCCCCACAATTCGCCCCCTTTTGTTCATGGAGTCATGTGTTTAACATTTTCTACAATCAACCATACGAAGTCCATGGGCATTTGTAACAACATCATTCTTCTTAGAAAATTTATTCTTCAAGGGCTTCTTATGTTTTCCAGAAGTGTTCTTCCCTTTCCCTGTTCCCACTATGTTATGAGAGTGATTCATAGTGATCGTTGAGGAAGGTTAAAGGCCAGAGAGATGTTTCAGGTGCAGGAACAAAATTTCAAATTTTTTTTTTATATTTATAAAAAATGACTTTTCTGTATTGGAATAAAGGATATAAATCAGATTATTCTTAATACAAGTGGGTCGATAAAGATCCCAGTAGGTCAAAATATTATTCAGCCACATGTGCATTAATTTCTATACATTAATGATACATAACCCTATAGTTGATCAAAGATTTTCAAATTTACCAGCATCAATATCTTTTTTGAATATATCAACCAATCAATCATTTGTCTTTTCGAACATGATCAAGGTTTATTTTATATATTTTCTTCAACAAGTTCCCAGATCTATGATGACGAATATCAATGTGATTGGTTATGTTATGCTAGAAATTATTTTTAGAGATATTAATACCACTTAAGTTGTCATATTATAATGTCATGACATCTCATGTCACATTATATTCATCGAGCCTTTGTTTCATTCACAATAGTTGAGTGCAACTGCTTCCAGCAACAATATACTCTACTTATGCAATTGAAAGGGATACATAAATTTTCTTTTTACTGATCCAAGAGATTAAAGTATTCCCTGGAAATAAACAAACACCAAATGTGATTTTTCTTTCTTAAGCATTTCTACCCAATCAACGCCGCAACATACAACCGAAGATGAGTTTGTATCAAAGGATTACAAAACACCATAGTCAGATGTTCCACTTCTGTTATTAATAATCCTCTTAACCCGAGTAGGATGGTTAATATTAGGATTGGTTTTTATAGCGAGCATAAAAACCTATATAAAAAGTAATGTAAGGACGACAGATAGTGAGATACAAGAGGGTGACAATCATACTCATGTAAATGTTTTTATCAATAGTTTCTCCTTGTTCATCCTTTGATAGCTTGATATGAGAGGCAACAGAAGTGTGTTTGTGTCTAGCATTCTCCATTTCAAATTTCTTCACAATTTTATTAACATATTTTCTTTGGGAAATAAATATGGCAACTTTCATTTGTTTTACTTGGAATCCTAAAAAAAAAAGGCAAGCTCACCACCTTAATCATTTCAAGTTTAGCCTGCATTTGTCAAACAAAATTATCTAAATAACAAAATATCAAATTTATAATTACTATGGTTGAATAACATTGTTAAGAAGTGATCCTAATCAATTATGGTCTTTTCGGATTAGTAATTTATAATTAGACAGATAATAACAAAGGAGCTTAAGAGTGTAATGTCATATCATTAATAGTTCGACCATAGGTGGAGATTTAAGGGTCTAATTAAGTGATGGCTAGTTGTATTATTTTAACTTGATAAGTGGCATATCTACCGCTTTTGTCTCATTTTATGCTTGGTAGTTCATTTTTACTCTTTTCATAATCAAATTAGTGTCTCATATGAAATAAGAATCAAAAGGAACAAAATGAAATAGAATGTGAAAGACAAATTTTTTTTCAAACACAAAATTCAGGGGCTACTATGGGTGGTAGTAGAAGTTTCTACGTACTTTAGTATCCTATTCTCCATACAAAAGGAAGAGGCATGTTAGGTGTGTCAGTAGCAGTCGCTACATCCCGTAGCAAAGGGCAGTTATAAAACTTTCATTTTTTTCTTGTTCTTTTCTCTTGCCTCATGGAGTCTTAGATGTTTTCTTCTGTATTGAATCATCTTAACATTATTAGGACACGAAATTTATGGTTTGTTTTAAGGGATTATCCTATATAAACTTATAAATTTGAAGAGCAAGACACACCTTATGCCCTAGAATTTTAGTTTACAATATAAGTTTGTAGCGGTAAAAGTTGTGAGTATAAACTATTGATTAACTTAACTCATAAAGCAAGAGTCGCCACCATGATTTTATTATTTCCAAAGGAAAGAAAAAAACAAACAAAACCCTAAGAACTAATAAAACAAAGAGAGAGATGGTAAGAGGATTCGTTGCGCAAAGGGAAGGTGTTAGCACTTAAATCATCTATAGTACTCCATATGAACCTCTTTGAAATATCTACGCTTTTTATTTTGAAAATGGTTTGCTTGTAAAAGATTGGGTAGGTGGTAGAAGAAGTATTTTTTTTAATAATTTTGTGTTTGACAAGACTTCTTGAGTCTCGTGCCTACATACCCACAAAGTGCAATGGAAGATCAAAACCTCGTAGTTTATGGTAAAAATAACAAAATGTTGTGTTTTGATTCATTTTAAATGAAAAGACAAGTTGTCATTTTAAGGAGAATACTATGACTAATCATCCACAAGTAATGAGAACTTTGCACCACAAGAAGAAGGGCTCCAACTTGGATAAAAATCAAAAAATATGCCACTAACTCTCACAAGTGGAAAATAATTACCATCAATACTACGGGAATAGGAGAATTACATCTCAACTATGGAAATGAATTATGTCTAAACTTTATGAAAAGTTTGTAAAGAAAAAGTGTACAAAGTCACAAAATGATTGAATGTGTTTTTGTATTTTTTATGTCTTTTGAAATGGTTTAATATGCTTAGGATGTCTTAGCATTTATTAAGAAAATATTGTGAAAATGCACTTGACAAAGTCAAGGTTTATTATAAAAGTGGTTCTAGTTTGAAAGAAGAAGATTTTTGAAATAGAGAGAAGATTTTGAAAATTTAAGAATTGGGAAGAGATAAAGAGACTATCCTAAAGCATAAAAGAAAAGCAAGGGACAAAGAAAAATCTAACCAAGAGAAGATAGTAAGCCTCATGATATAAGTCAATCAAGAAATCCCTCCTTTGAATTAAACCTCAAGTAAGCCGAATAAGCAATAATAATCCAAGCATCAGATGAAATCAATAATAACCAGGATGAGTCTTTAAAAGGATCCTTAAGCCAAGGGTACCAGATGAATCCAAATAGGTCTTAAGATGTACTTCCAAGCCAAGGTCAAGGTCTTAAGTCTAAGTCCATAACTCATCAATAATGCATAGGGTGGTAACATTAAGTCCATGAAAGTAACCAAGTTTTTTTAAGAGGTTTGATATTTATTAATGTTTTAAGAGAAAGTCCAAATGGACAAATTAAAAAGAGTATAAGCATAAACACAAGTTTAAGTGGACAAAGAAAAAAGAAATATAATAATATGATATGAAGTGGTAAAGTAAAAGCCTAAAGTAAATTTCAATAATTAAAGAGCATAAAATAAATGACTTTAAAGTAAAGAAATAAATAAAAGGTTAATAAGTTAGTGATTAGGGAAGAAAGGCCAATTTGTCATTTATTGGAGAACACTCAACTAAACACCCACAAGAATGAAAATATGGTCTTATACATTACTAAGAGAAGGACTCTAACTTGGATAAAATCAACAAGTATTCCACTAGCTCTCTTAGGTAACAAAAGATCCAATCTATTTCACACAACATCATGGAGAATAGGAGGCTGACAATCTCACTTACAAAAATGACTTAGTTTCCGATTTTGGACAAATTTAGCGGTATGTTAAGCAATTGTAGCACAACCTATAAGGAAGGTCATAATATGGGAGGCCGGTAAATAATAATATTTGTGCTAATACATGCTAGAAAATGATATGTTGATCATTCTCCTAAAGCATGCCACACAAAAAGAAAAGAGGAGTGGTCTCGTCTTAATCAAGGACTTCCATAAATAATCAAAGGCAACCTATCACTACTCCAAAGTGATGTGAGTGATCCAAATGATCACTTCAAAAACATATTTGAAGTAATGAATATTCAAACATCTTTGATCTTCAACAATCCATGATGTTAAATATTTTCATCAACCAAAACAAAAAAGAAGAATGGAGATGAAAAAGAGGCAGCAAGGAAATAAAAACAACAAGTGAATCCAAGAATTGATCAAGTTATCATCAATCATCCATTTTGGTGAATTAGGGTTTTCACCCTATCAACACCCAAGATCCATTGAGCTTGATGAAACTTGACCAAATCAACCAAGATTCAAGTCAAATAGAAGTCAACAAAGGTCAAACAAGACAAAAATGCAATAATATGAATTAATATGCATCAAAATGATTTTTAAAATAAATTTTAAAATGAAAATAAACATGAAAATGCAAAAGATGCATCAAACAAGATCACAAATGACCAAGAAAAATCCAGAAAGCCACAAACAACTCAAGAATGCTATGCAAATTTTTGAGAAATTTTAAATGCATAGAAATATTTTTAAACTAATAAAAGTGTTTGAAAAAAGAAGAAAATGATGAAAAATTTCAAATGTTAAAATAAAAATATGAAAAACTATCATCAGAAAGAGAGAAATAAAAGAAAAATTTTAAAATTATTTTGGTATTTTTTGGATAAAAAATGAAATTCTATGAATTTTTAAATGAAGATGCAATTAAAAATAAAAATTAGAAAATAAAATAAAAACAAAAAAAAACCACACGCGTTGGATCTGACCTTATTAATTGATATGGCAGATCCAACGCATATTAGATGAGGATCTACCATAGAAGTTAGATCAGAAAACGCACTAGAACAAATTCAAATCCAGCCAATGAAACCATTTCAAATTGCCAATGTGTCTGCCACCTCAAGCCATCGTCCTACCTCTCTGGTCATCTTCTCCGATCATCTCTCACCAGAGAATCTACAAATGGTAAAGATAGGTCATGAGACCTATGCCATTATGACCGTCTCATCAAGGTGAACTCAACCTCACTCTCCATTTTCATTTATTGAAAAGGAGTAGAATGAATTTTGAGGAAAATCAGAAAAACACAAAAACATAAATTAAATGATGTACAAGAAGAATCAACACCAGCTAGGTTAAGGGAAACATTCAGCAAGCAAAGGACTACATTGTGGTAACTTTTTTGAGTGAAAATGAAGCTTCAAACTACCTTGTCTAAAAACTATCTGAGAAGCTCTTAAACTTGGAATTTGTTGCAGAAGCTTCAGAGGAACACAATGACGCTTATGGAATCAAGAAATGAGAGTGAGAGTGGCTGGAAATTGAAACTCGATAACTCCAGTTTTTGCAGAAAATTTGAAGGTGGGGCAGGGGTTTTTTGACTCTCAAAAGCTTGGGAATGAAGGTAAAATGAACCTCTATTTATAGCTGAAGATGATGGAATGCTGAGAGGGGTGAATTGAGTAGAAATTGAGTGAATTCATGCACACCTTCATCATTCCAAAAGTATAACTCTCAAGTCATCAAAACTCAACCAAAACTTGCATTTCAAGTGCTAAACAACTTCTGGATACTTGCTAAACTTGATTAGGCACGATATTAAACTTTAATTTGGCCTCTAATTGGAATTAGAATGAATCAAAAATATGACCATGGAGTTTTCTTCAGTTTCAAATCACAATGTTCACCATGATGGGGGCATCCTACTCAATAGGCTTTTTTTCCACCATTCTTCTTGCAATGTGTAGTCATCATGACCTACTTTACAATGTGACAAGAAAGTATTCATTTGAACATATTAGTAGAAACTTATGAGGTGTTGAAGTTGGCATGAAAAACTAGTCATCATACTTAGAAAAATTCTAAGTCTTTGAGGCCGAAAATGACCTATAATGTTTCAACAAATTCCAAGGCCATCCAAGCATAATTTGATCTTGATCATTGAAGCAAACTTATAGAGAGCATTGTAAATGATGTTATGCAAAAAGAATCAACTTCAAAGGATAAAAATTGAATAATTTGTGATCCTTGAAAGTTGAGAAAAAGTCACTTGAAAATAGGTCAAATTTCACTAAATCCACAAATGACCTATTATGTCTTTAAACTTTTGATAGTCCTCCAAGCATAATTGAATTGTGTCATGTAAATAGAAGTTGTGGAGGATGTTGATAAGATTCATATGCAAAAATAAGGACTCAAAAATATGGAGCATTGAAGGAGTTTTAGTCCTTGGAACTTTGATTTGAAAATATTGACTTTTTGGTCAAACCTTCTTGAACCAACTTGTATGCTTAAGATTTTATTTCATTTCAAGGCACATAGATGATCATATGAACCCAATATAAGATATCCTTGAAATTCTTTTGACTAAATTAGCCAAGGCTTGAGATGAATTGTTGAAGAAGGCATGTAAATAAACACATGAAACTTTGACTCTCTTGAGAAACAAGTTATACAACCTTAAGGTATTCTTGATCAAAATGATATTGAGATCTGCTTAAGAATATATACATTGATATTAGAAGCCATATCTTGAGAAATAAGTCCTTGGGAGTCAATGGATGTTCACACTTTGACTTGAGGGATCAAAATCCTAGCGGAGGAACCAAGCTTTGTGCTCTTGATGAAATCATCTAGCTTGCACAATGAGCTTAGAGAAACAAGACATATTTTTTCATTTTGATTAGTCGTTAGTTAAACAATAGGCATATAAATATAAAGACAAATACACACAAAAGGGTGCTTGGTGATCTTAAAGCAAAACCCAAAGGATTATAGGGGAGAACCAAATGTGATCTTGTTTATGTAAAGATGAAAATTATAAGTGAGATCTTAGGGTCAAAAATTAGGGTATGACAATATTTATATTCCGACAAGTTTTATCTTCTTTCAAATGTTACACCTTTATACTCCATCGGAGTTGCTTCTTTAATCAAGTTTTATTTTCAATTCTAGGTTCTAACATTTATTGCCTTTTCTCGTTATTATTATTATTGATGTTCATCATCTATGAAATGTATGCTTCAATTATTACTATGATTGACATGTCGGAGTAGTCGATTAGGATATTAGGGCAATGAGGATTGTCTTATAATAAACCCTCGTGTAGATTCCTAAATATTTTTTCCGAGAACTTAGGGAAAATTTGTTTCCGTGTTTTTCATCTTAAAAATATTTAATTTTGCTGCAAAAGTAGGAATGCAATAGATATTGTATATATGCTGACAAGGTGTAGCGTGTGTCAAAATTAGAAATGCTGAATTGTTGGATTGGGGCGACAAAAGTTTCTCAAAATTCCAGGAGAGAAAGTATTTTTCTTTAAGGCTGCTCTGAAATCGAACTCTGAAAAAATACATTACGCCAACAAAACTGGGTAGCGTATTTTATCAGAGCAAGACAATACACTGATGAATGTGGGTGTTGTCTACCTTTTCCATTTTTCGCCAGGATTAACTTTATTCTCATAATAAAGCTAGGGTCTGCAAGAGGAATAGAGGCATGAATCAGATTCCTAAACTTTGCTTGTTTTAATTATTTTATTTACCAATGAAAAATTCATTCACAAACCAATTTTCAATCGTTTTAGCTACAAAAAGATAAGGTAGAATTAAGTAGTCATTCATTTGGTATATGTGGTTCGATAACTTTTATACTACTCGATATTGTGACACACTTGCGGTGTGTCATGTTTTTGGCGCCATTTACGAGGACCAAATTAATTGGACATTGGAATTATGTTTTATCATCATTTATACTAAAACGTTTTACTACAAGAAAGCTTACTGAATCTGTAAATGAAATTGAGCATTTCTTACACGAGAGTCGTTGAGTTTTAAGACAGTAAAAAATCGCTAAAGAAGTACTAGACACTAAGACCCACTTAAGTACTATGTGATTCCCACTTATGAGGAACCGCACTATAATATAGTCCATCCGCCCATTTCAGGTGCTTGAAAAGTGGCTTATTTTCTACACATTCTATAACGGCATCCTTTAGTCCATACGAATTACCCTTGAAGTAGCTGTCTATATCACCCTAATAAATACTCCTTAAGATGTAGCCTATAATCTTATAGAGGACATGGCGAAGAACAACCACTCATAGGGAAACGCCTGTGAAATCAATTCAAAATCCCCTCAAAATGGTGGGCTTTATGAAGTTATTATTTTTTATCATATGAATGCCAAGGTAGACACTCTATACCAAAAATAGAAAATTTGAGCATTGCCCCACCTGCACCTACTCCTGGTACTTCTATACTTCTGTTATCCCAATGGTTCTCTACTATGAGATCTACTGAATAAATTGACATATCGCTAGTGATTGTTAAATGATCCTCTCAGGAGGAACTGGTCAAGAAAGTATTAACTATCTTAATAATAATCATTGTGGTAATCTGTATTCCAACACTTACAACCTAGAGTGGAGAGAGCAGCCCAATTTTTCCTATAAGAACAACCAACCCCAACATGCCATGGGACCATCGGGTTTCCAAAACAACATAGTGGTTGCCTCTAAGAAATCCAATCTAGATCAGATGATGGAGAATTTTGTAGTGGCTCAAACTTGCCAAAATGAAGAACTTACGAACCAAAATCTCAACACTAAAGAGGTTCTTAGGCACTTATCGACTAAGGTAGAGTCCATTTCTAGTCACACCAAAATGATGGAGACTCAAATATCCCAATTTTCTCAATAATAAGCATCATAGTTTGTCCATCCCTAAACTTTTTTGGATTTGTCGTAACCTAACCTGAAAGGAAAATTGAATGCTATAACAATGAGAAGCAGTAAGAAAGTGGATGGTCCTAGTGAGAAAAGTAAGGAAGTTAGAAATCCTGAACCAACACCTCTTGCGAAGGAGGTTGTAGAAGATGAAGAGAAAGAGTAAATCTATGTCTCTCCTCAATATAAGCCATTTATCCCATTTCCATAAAGGTTAGTAAACGCGAAAGTACAGATCCAATTTAAGAAGTTTGTTGAGATGCTGAAAAATATCTACATCAACGTCCCTTTCTCATAGGCGTTATCTCAAAGCACTCTTATGCAAAAAAAATTGAAAGGAATCCTCTATAGTAAACGGAAATTGGAGGACCATGAGACTATAACGCTAACTACGACATGTAGCGTCACAATTCAAAATAACTTGCCACCAGAGCTTAAGAACCCAAGGAGTTTTTCAATACCCTTTGTTATTAGATCAATGAGTTTCAAGAAGAAATTATGTGATTTAGGAGTCAGCATTAGCCTGATGCTCCTATCTATGTGTAAAACTCTTCACCAGTGTGATATGAAGCCCACCAATATTTCTATGCATCTGGCAGATAGGTCAGTTAAGTACCCATTGAAGATACTATAAGATATGCTAGTAAGGATTTGAAAGTTATTTATAACCACCAAATTTATGATCATAGATATAGAGGATGATTCTTAAATCCATTTCATTTTAGATACACCTTTCCTAGCCACAATCGGTGCTACTATAAATGTAAAATAAAGAAAGATCACTTTTGAAGTAGGGGATGTGATTATTGAGTTTGTTTTGGTAAAAGCAATGAAAAATCCTTATGTTAAAGACTCTTGTTTCAGTCTTAGCATAACTGATCAAGATTTCAAAGAAGAAAAACTCAAACATAAGGAAGGTGAAAATTAGAAATCTGAGGCATATGAAAAACTGAAGGTGAGAAAAGTACACAAAAAGGGGGGTTGAACTGTGTTTTTCGTTTTCTTAGTTTTCATCTGATTAGAGTTCAGAATCTAAACTAGTGTTTAGATTCTAGTTAATTCTTAGCAGCAGAATCTTAACATAAGCAAATAAAGAAAAGCAGAATACATAATGATTTATATTGTTTCCTCTCCTAACTAAGAGTAGTCAATCTGCCTTGCTTCACAAGAGATTTTCATTAATAATCAAAACATGATTACAATTGCTTATGCATTCTGCATAAGACTTATACACTTGTTGAGACCCAAGGTTCAAGACTTCTGCTCAAGCTTTTAACTAAGAGTAGTTCATCCGCCTTGATTCACAAGAGATTTTCATTAATAATCAAAACATGATTACAATCGCTTATGTATTCTGTATAAGACTTTTACACTTGCTGAGACCCAAGGTTCAAGACTTCTGCTCAAGCTCCTCACTCGAGACTTTCTGCTCAAGTACTATGAATCCAAGACTTCCTTGCTCAGGCCTCAGCCTAAGACTTTTGCTCCAAGTCACATGAAACGAGCATCTCTGCTTGCACCTCCCAGGTCAAGGCTTACTGCTCCAATTCATATACTGAGCATTCCTACTCAAGCCCTCAGGCTCAAGAATTATGCTCCAGGTTCCATGAAACGAGCCTTTGCTTGCACCTCCCAGGTCAAGACTTACTTCCCCAATCTCATGAACTGAGCTAACCTGCTCAAGCCACACTAGCTCAAGACTTTCATGCTCAATCAATCTACTTGATTTAGACTTTCACTGCTCAAGCACATAGCAAGATACTTATGTGGCTCAAGCATCTTGGCTCGAGACTTCCTTGCTTGTATCCCAATAATACAAGAATTTTGCTCAATCAATCCACTTGATTAAGACTTTCACAGATCAAGCACAAAGCAAGAGACTTATGTGACTCAAGCATCTTAGCTCGAGGCTTCCTTGCTTGTATCCCAAAGACACAAGAATTTTATCTAAATTGTTGAACAAGGTCAGCAGAATAGAGAGCATAGTATACACGATACAAGTAATAGAGGTACGGTAAATCACCATAACAATAACATAAAACACTTGATATTTATATGATATTAAATGTGTAAGGAATCTTAAGGCTTTTACAATTACAACCCATATCATAAAAATATGCATATACAATGAGTTGATAACTGCTTATCTTGTTACTCCTTCTTCTGGTTGATCCTTGTTAAAGATTCAGTTTGAATCTTCAGCCATATTTATAGCCTTTTCATAAATCATCCGTTGAATAGGTAACATGATCAAGAGTCTTTGATGTTACTCCGTAGTACAAGAGTCGTTGAAGATATATACACTAGAAGATCTTAATTCAATGTGCAACATATTTAACCTTTGAGTCTTCAAGAGTTTTTGTACTATTAGAGCCATTGAGAGTAGATATCCATAAAGCTTCTCAGCTTTTCTTGAGCCTTGTAATCTGTAGACTCTAGCTGGCAAACTGATATGACAATACAGCTTGCTTTCTACAGTACTAACAACTTCAGCTTTATCACCAACTTAAATGGCACCAGAAGTCAATTTGCATTCACTAAGTGTAGAGACAATTATGTTGCTTCTTCTGATGTTGAGACCTTCAGCTTCAGTGTCTTTTCCAGACATCACTTAGCAAGTGTTATTCAGATTTTGCCACCAGAAGCTAGAAATTCAACAACTCTCAAAGTGTGTTTAGTGTAGAAGAGATTCTGACAATAATATTTACAAGTATAAGAACCATCACACATGTAACACACATCAAATAAACCATTTTTCTTTCAATACATTGTTATCAAAGAAACCCAAGGAAAATATGTCATGAACAAATCTTGTTCTAACAATCTCCCTTTTTTTTATGATGACAAACACAAGTATTTAAAAGACAATGTTTGGCAGTTATAATTTTCTTTGCAACATCAGGGTATGAGGTTTGTAGGCTCCCCTTAAGTCTTATAGTCCAAAACAGAGTTCTTTAGACATCCTACTAGGTACTACTCTCAAGAAAAAATAATTCAGTTTTCTTAGTAACATCAGAGTCTGAGGTTTGTAAGCTCCCCTTGAGTCAAACAGTTCCAAGGTTGAGGTTTGTAAGCTTCCCCTATGTTCCATATTTAAGAAAACCATAAATAATATTTTAATTTCCTTTGGTAACATTAGAATACGAGGTTTGTAAGCTACTTCAGAGTCTGATAGGCTAAGGCTGAAGTTTGTAAGCTCCTCCTTAGCTCTATGTACAAGAAAGTTAAAATGTGTCGCCCGGGCAAGATAACCATAAAAATATAAATATGAATAACAAAATTATAAATGACCAATATGTATAACTGAATAGGTACTCAATGGGTTCAGTTTCTAATTAAATGCTTACCATTATTTCTCCCATTTGTGTCCCATCAAAAAGAAAATAAAAAGAGAAGAAGAAAAGAATTATAGTCATAAATGCATCACATATCATCATTACAGGATCAATTTTCAAGGAATTGAAAAATGATCAAGTAACATGAGGTCATTAAGGATTGTATAGTGCATGCCTTAAATTTTTAGTGGCTGTTACTGTTCCAAGAATCAAGTAGGATTAAATCAGTCGTTTAAGTTACGCATAAGTCATTATAAAAGCAGTCCAAACCTAGTCCATTTTTATCAACATACACCAGTCATGGAAGCATCAGCTGAGAGTCATAAGACTTCAGTAGTAACATAAATCTCTAAGAGCTCTGCAAGACAAGATGTTCAAAGCATTCAAAAACGAGTTGTTTCTAAATCATCTACTACTGGGCATGTACCCTCTGCAAGACTCACTTATGAAGAAGCAACGTTAGCAGCTCCAACATAATCTACATGAGTAGGTTCATTAGAAGATATGATGAAGCCCATAAGAAAGATAATGAAGAGATCAAGGAAGAGAATACGGTCTAACAAGTTGTTCTACCGTCCAATTCTAGAGGCAGAAGAGGAAGAGGTTTATATGGATGAGCTAGACATAGACTATGACAATTGTTATCATCATAAGGCTCAGGATGACTTAAACAGGGATCTATACTAAGCACTAGCAGTTCCTTATGAATCAATCTTTTGTAATCATCTGCTTCAATTAATGAAAAAAATACCTTTTTTGACCAAATTTTGTTTATTGCATGCAAATACTTTCAATAACTTCCTTTAGATTTACTGAAAGACATTAATAAAATAAAACTGACACCAAAAACAACAGTTGAATGAGTCAAATATAAAATTCATATTTGTTAAAGAATATTTAATAGGTTCGACTGTTAGATAACATTTCCAAGAACTCATAGCAGGCTTACTTTCATAATCACTTAATCCTTAAAACACCAAGATGTACAGACAGAAGCAAATATGGGTTCCAAAGAGAGATTTTAGAAAGACAGTCATATTGAATGCAGCAACTCAGGCAAGTGAGAACAAAGCATCAACTGAAGGATCTATTGACAAGCAGATGAGTTCAAAAGCTTTCACTTCTTCAACATCCTTTGTGAAGACACATAGAAGAAAAAGATCTTCTGGATCCAGACGCAGAAATCAATTGAGAAAGGAGGCTTTGGAGTTTGCCAAGGAAGAATGGCAAGATTACTTAGATAATCTGGACACGTCAGATAATCCTAGGAAGTACCTTAGGGCCAATCCAACAGATTAGAATGTCCAAATAATTTGTATTACCTTCCATCTTATTAATGATTAAAGTTGCAAACATTAAGTTCTTACTCCCATTACTTTTGATTCTTTTGAACAACCATAAATCAATACAATCAATAATTAACTGAACAACAACATGAACAAACTTTGAATTAATAATAAGATAACTTAATACAAAGGTTCGAAAAATGACAAGGCATAACTATGCAGAAATGTAACATCAGAATCTTTCATAGATAGCTTCAAACTTGTCTCTCCAAATTTTAGACAAATCAATCTCTGAACTTATGATAACTCCCTATTGAACCAGTAATTCTGAAAGAACTCATCCAAAAGAAATGAAGAAAGTATTTCCCTTGTGAAAGGAAGAAAGAGTCTTCTTCAAATAGTCAAACATAACTGGAGGAAGATCAATCTACAAGTCTGAATTAAGAAGTAAAAGAAAATCTTTTTCAATAGGGTCCACAAGGTCTAAATCCTTATCATTAGAAAGTAAGTTTAAATTCAGAATTTGATTCCAAACAACAGCATCATGACGAATATTTGAGACTATTGATGTATTAGATGGATCTACAAAGATACGCTAAGTAGGGAGATAGTGTTCCCAAATAAGAGTTCCTGGTATTTCTCCAATTTCCTCCTAATTGATCACATTAGCAATCGCTTAAAAGGTTCTGTTATAGAAACACCAGTTACTTTAGAAAGAATAGCACACTTAAAATTCACCTCAATAATGGAAGCATTAATCCAAAACTCTTTGACAAGATCTGGATAAGTGAAACCACAGAGCATCTCAAAGTATCCATTCCATCCTTATTTACACACAGTCTTCTAGAAGTTAAAGCCTAACTTAAGTAACTAGTCAAAATCCACAAACTTTTCATTGATGACTACCAGTTGATTCAAAAAATATTCGACTAGGAAATGCATCTCAAGTTTGACTTGATTATCACAAAACCACAGAGAAAATAAAAAGAAAAAGAATTGAAAAAGATTCCTAAAAGAATAATAATCTTGTCAAAAGAATGACAAAATGATGTTTCACAAGACAGCGGATAGTGAAAATAAGTATCCAAAAGAAAACAACCTTTGAGTCTGGTTTGTGGGATCTTCTTCCATCAAATATTGTAAACAACCTTTGATAAATGCCATGGAATATGCCTTTGCTCCTTTATTTGATATCTACAGCAAATACATTTAAGTCATGACCATCATATTTCTATGAGACCATACGTAAATGTTTAGACATGCTTTCCTTTGCTTTATGCCACATTCTAATAGCAGTAACAAGATTCAATCCAGAGTATCAGTCTAGAATACACCATAATATGAACAAGATCTTATTCTCAGCAAAATCATTAATTTCATTGTCTTGACTCAAAACTTTGAGATATTTGATAAGCAGAGAACCAGATGATGTTAGCTATCAGAGAATGGCATAAAACAAATCGAAGTACCATCATCTAATTGCCTACAGAACACAAAGAAAATTTGAAGGTTTCTCATAGACTTGTCCTTTAATTCAAATTCCACAATGACCCTCAATCAAGGAACAATGTATTCTCTTAAGATATCACCTTAAAAACAAGACTATTTATTATCAAATATTGAAGCAAGATAAATTGGGCATAATCTTTTTCTCTTTAATACTTGATTTTTATTTCAGGAATCAGGTGCTTCTTCAGAAGCAGTAATGACTGGCGGAGCCAGATTACTCTTTTATCTGAATCATGCACTAATCTCATCTTCAAAAGAATATGCAGTGAAGATTAACTGACATTAGGTTCTGGTAGTGTTTCTCCTTGGTTTCATATCTGGGAAGTTAGTTAAAATACAAGTATTTCATAAGCTTATGAAGTTACTCTTCTATTAATAGATATTACAACCCATCCAGCTAGTTAAGAAGTACTTCTAATAGGAAATATAAGTTCCTTATCATCAGACACTCCAAAGAACTAAGCTTTAGGAAAGGTGATCTGTTAGATAGCTTTTCATCATCTAATGTCATTTCTTTTCTTCTAAGATTTTCAAGACAAACCAACAAACAACAATAAATTCAAGTTGTATAACTTCTTGAATAATTGTGACCTCAGGTTTGAATATAAACCAATCTTCTCAGAATTTTCTTGAAAGATTAGATGAAGTGTAACTAGACAAGCTTCAAAACGGATTCCCACAATTTTGAGCAAAAGGATTCAAAGATAGTCCAAGCATCAGATATATCAATGATGTTGACATACTCAAAAGTGAGATAGAGCACCTACCAGGATGCAACTACCTCTGAAGATATTCAATAAGCTTCTTCTGAGATGGTAATAAAGACTTTCAAATAGATTATCTCTACACCATCAACTTCTATAGTAATACCTTTTGAAAGGATATTCTATAGACCTTTAGAACCTCTTTAATTAAGACAAATGAGTTAAAAATATGTTTTGCTATTCCATTATTTAAATTCAGTGGAATCACCCTTGGAATATGGTAGGAAAAGCAATATAATATTTTTCATGTGGCACTTGATTCCTTCTTGAAAGAAAGACTTTGACAGACATACTTTTCTTATTGGATCATTATTTGTGCCACTATTAAGTTTTAAGCACAGACCATGCTCTGATACCAATTGAAGGTAAGAAAAGTACCCAAGAAGGGGGTTGAATTTTGTTTTCCATTTTCTTAGTTTGCATTTGATCAGAGTTCAGAATCTAAACTGGTGTTCAGATTCTGGTAAATTCTTAGCAGTGAAATGTTAATAGAAGCAAATAAATAATAGCAGAAGACACAAAGATTTATATTGGTTCCTCCCATAACTGAGAGTAGTCCAGTCTCATTGCTTGACAAGAGATTTTCACTATAATCAAAACATGATTACAACTGCTTATGCATTATGTATAAAAACTTTTACACTTTCTCAGACCCAAGGTCCAAGACTTCTGCTCAAGCTCCTCACTCGAGACTTCCTGCTCAGGTTTTATGAACCCAAGACTTCCTTTCTCAGGCCTCAACCAAATACTTCTGCTCTAAGTCACATGAAAAAGACCTCTCTTCTTGCACCTTCCAAATCGAGACTTACTGCTCCAATTCCATGTACTGAGAATTCCTGCTCAAGCCCTCAGGCTCAAGACTTCTACTCTAGGTTCGATGAAATGAGCCTCTGCATTCACCTCTCAGGCTAAGACTTACAGCTCCAATTCCATGAACCGAGCTAACCTGCTCAAGCCACACTGACTCAAGACTTCCCTGCTCAATCAATCTACTTGATTAAGACTTTCATTACTCAAGCACATAGCAAGAGACTTATGTGGCTCAAGCATCTTGTCTTGAGACTTCCTTGCTTGTATCTTAATGATACAAGACTTCTACTCAATCAATCCACTTGATTAATACTTTCACAGTTCAAGCACATAGCAAGATGCTTATGTAACACAAACATCTTGGCACGAGGCTTCCTTTCTTGTATCCCAATGACACAAGACTTTTATCTAAACTGTTGAACAAGCTCAGTAGAATAGAGAGCCTGGTGTATATGATACAAGTATCATAGGTACGGGAAATCACCATAGCAAAAACATAAAACACTTAATATTTCTAAGATATTCAATGTGTAAGAAATCTTAATGCTTTTACAATTACAACCCACATCAGAAAAATATGCATATACAATGAGTTGATAATTGCTTATCTTGTTTCTCCTTCTTCTAGTTGATCCTTGTTAAAGATTCAGTTTGAATCTTTAGCCATATTTATAGCCTTTTCATAAATCATCCGTTGAATAGGTAACTTTATCAAGAGTCTTTGTTATTACTCTATAGTACAAGATTCGTTGAAGATAGATACACTAGAAGATCTTAATCCAATGTGTAGCGTGTTTAAACTTTGAGTCTTCAAGATTTTTTGTACTATTAGAGTCGTTGAGAGTGGATATCCATAAAGCATCTCATCTTTTCTTGAGCCTTGCAATCTGTAGACTCTAGTTGACAAACTGATTCGAAAATACAACTTGTTTTCTACAGTACGGACAACTTTAGCTTTATCACCAACTCTGAATGGCACCAGAAGCCAATTTGAATTCACTAACTGTAGAGACAATTATGTTGCTTCTTCTGATGCTGAGACCTTCAGCTTAAGAGTCTTCGCCAGGCATCACTTAGCAAGCGTTCTTTAGATTCTACCACTAGAGGCTAGCAATTCAACAACTCTCAAAGTGTGCTTAATGTAGAATAAATTATGACAATAATAATTACAAGTATAAGAACCTACACACATGTAACACACATTAAATAAACCATTGTTCTCTGAATACTTTGTTATCATCAAAACCCAAGGAAAATATGTCATGAAAAAATCTTATTCTAACAAAAACATGTCCACAAATATGAAGTGCTAGCACATGAGGCAGTCCCAAAAGTGAAAAAGAAACCAATCCCACCAGAACTCAAATATGAACCCCCTTCAAAGAATTAAAAAAAGAAAGGGGTAAAGAGTACGTGAACTAGATGGATAAGTTAAAATGGATCCTTAAAGTTTCTAGGCACAATATTAAGGACTTAAAATTAAAGGAAACACCCTCTTGAGCATGAGGGACAAACAGACAAGCTAATGATCTTAAAAAAGTGATGTGTGGGAAGAAACCACATAATTATGTTTTTTTATTTTTTTTATTGTGTGTTTATTTTTTTAGGAATAAAAAGAATGTTAAACAAAATTATGCGTCGAAAAAGGCTAATCGGGAGTGGGGACAATGCAAGCTTTCTCTCTCCCTTTTCTTTCACTAGTAACATTAGAGACCATGTATGGTTTAAGTTCGAGGGTGGGTATCTCCTTTATTTTCTTTTGTTTGTTTGTTTCTTTTTGAACTTATTTGTTTGCTATGGTTGTCTATCTGATTGTATTTGTTTTAGTTTGAAATGTACGCCATTGTTTAAAATATCCTCAAATTTGGACCGTGTGAATTTTATTGTTTGAGGAATGAAAGGCTAAGTTGAGGGACCTCGTGAAAATTTGAGAAAATTTTTATTGTTTGAACAACCTAAGTCTCTCGAGAAGGATACAAATTTAACTCACTTTGTACAGTAGTCTCCAAAAATTTTGAGAAGTACTTCCGAAGTAGTTTATTCTTAACAGTCTGTCATACTATTGATTAGTGTATTATGTCTGATCGATTGAGGAAAAACAAAAATTGATTTTTTTTAAAGTAGCAGTAAAATCCAACTACACCTACTAAGTTCGATAACCCTCACCTAGTTATTCAGTCCAAAGGTGGTTGATCCTCAATACCAAACAAAAAAATGTGTGTGTGGAAGTATTTGTGAATATAAAGCAGTTAGTTCGATTATGCACTATAAATAAGAAAATAAAATCCTCAATTAATCTTATGTTTACAAAATTATTATTATTATTATTATTATTATTATTATTATTATTATTATTATTATTATTATTATTATTATTATTATTATTGCCTTAATTTGACTGTCTCAAACAAAAGGAAAGGAAAACGAATAAAGAAACTTAGGTACAAAATATGGTTAAATTTGTATATGAGAAGGGATACTTTTGTCGATAGTTTTTTTATAATTCGTGTCCTTACAATACTTGCCTCTGGGGAACTCTCATTCTTGCTTCTTGAGTATATGGCTAGAATTATACGTTGGGACTAGGATCATCACAAACCCCTCATCTGACCAAAGAGATAACTCATTTGTCATGTGCCCTACAGAGATATTACGGTGCTATATACAGCTAGTAAAACTCATATGTGGTTTACCATCTGAGTCCATGTACTCAAGTGAATTATCCAACGTCATATAGACCACTACATGTATCCTATATGCATAATAGTAAGGTAAGTGGACATGTCTCTTTTGAGGTCACTACCTTATAAGTACTTACAGCGCCACTCCTTAGGAATACTCAAACCTAAGAGTACCACATGCTTAGGGTCCACACCTTCTACCATTACAAAACCCAACTCACATCCATAAGTCACGCATGGGATCAATCATCCTATACGCGCATACGAGATTTTATGGACTATTTCGCAACTAGGCAAAATACTAAAGTTGAGAAAAATACACAAAAAGAGTGGGGGTTAAATTGTGTATATAAAAAATGTTTCCCTTCTGAAAAGAAACTTCAAAATCTGAACAAAGTTCAGAGTCTGATATCAAAGTTTATGATAGTAGCGGAAAGAATATGAATTAGAAGCAATAAGCAACGCAATACGCAAAGTTTATCTTGGTTCCTCTCCTCAATTGAGAATATTCTAGTCCCTTTGTCTAAACAAGATATTTTCATTATAATCAAAGTAATTAAACTTTTCTCAAGAAAACTAGAAAGAGACTTCATTGCTCAATCAATCCATAAAGAGACTTCTGTTCAAGCAACCTAGCAAGAGACTTTTTCTCAATCAACCTAGATAGAGACTTCACTGCTCAAACACACAAGCAAGAGACTTCACCGCTCAATCACGTAGGCAAGAGACTTCCTCTAGTTTAAAGAAATAGTTTGTTAGAAAAGATAACAAATATACTTTGATACATATTCATAAGTATAACAGTTTTACAGCAACCACAAAGGTTGCTAATCTTAAGATTTCTAAGATATGAAAAGATAAGAAATCTTAAGACCTTATTGTTGCAACTGCAAAAACACCCGGCGGAAAAACAGAAGAGTCGCCATCGAACATTATTTATCCCAAAGAGAGGGAAAAGAAACGATCGAAGAAAACCTGAAGAACGGGAAAAGACAAGGTCATCGCAACCAAATCTTGGGTTCGGGAGTCGGTTACGCAAGGGGAAGGTATTAGCACCCCTCACGTACGTTGTACTCAACGGAATCCACGCTTGTTGTCTAATAACAGGGTGTGTTTATTTATAAGCTACTGCTAAACAGAAACGAGAACAACAGAAAAATAAAGAGACTTGATAGAACATCGCCGCCCTATGCCTACGTATTCTCTCGTGCAATGGGAAAGTCAGAGTCAACGTAAACTACGGGTAATGGGGGAAGGTTGCTCGCCAATACATCGTCGTCTTGTGGCTACGTATCCTCATCCAGTATGAGAAATCAGAGAAAATGTATTTCAGGTAACTACGAAACCACATGCTGGTTAAGTGTTTTTTATGAGTGACGTTAAACTCCAGTTCCAGCAGTTAGGGTCGATGCCTGTTTGCAGTAGAACGGAAAAGTAACGTACTCTTTTCTGAAAATGATTTTAGAACACAAATCCCGAAGGATAAAAAGGCTTGAATTTGGTTTGTAAGTTGTAGTGAAATGAATTAGTTTGCTTTGTGATTCACGTTGCACTAAAGACTATAACATATGAGCAAATGTGTCGCATATCGCCCTAAGGGCATACGCTAAACACTCTAGACAAGTGAGGAGAAACCCCCAACTCATTGTATTTATTAGATGAGTTAGAATGCGTTTTAAGATAAGAGAGACGCATGGAAGGTCTAAGGGAAACTCGGCCCTAACGTTGTCATTCGATGTGGTCCTAAAGTTGGGATGTGAAAGGAGATTCTATCCTAATGTTAGCATGCAAAAGATGGACCTAAGGTTGAGGTTGAAAGGGACTAGCCTACTTGTTATCATGCTTGGATTGCAATCCTAATGTCTATCTTACTCCAAATTTAATCAGAAATTAAATTGGAATAAGAAACCTAAGGGAGCATGCAAAGACAAAGCAAAAAGCAAAGAAATAAGGTAAAAACATCAGCTACAACAACGCCTCCTGCACAAAACAAAAATAAAATTCAGCACACAAGTAAGACATCCTATAACAGCACATGTTTCAGCACAAAAGCAGGTGTAAAAGGCATGCAGCAAGCAAGCAAGGCAAAAGATAGCATGCAAGTTCAGAAAAAGAACAGCTGTGAAAAACAGGCAGCAAGCAAGCTTGAATGCAATTAATCATGAACAAACACCAATCATGGATAGATATCATGCAAATATGGACATGCTTCAACAATCAAACATAATCGATCAATAATATTGCACCAACAAGAAATCAACAAGATCAACATGCTTTTCAATTTAATTTGAACGATCAACCGATCAAACAAACGTGCAACATACGGAAACTGAGGCAAATGCAAACATGCATCACAATATCCAGCAAAGAAAACAGTTCATGATAACCAATTAACATGATATGAGCAAGAAAAGCATGTGATCATTCATTAATCAAGCAACATGAACATGTTAAGCGTTCAAACAGAAACTGGAAGTTACGCGTCAAAGAATCGAGATCGAACATTCAAGAATGATGAAATATGTCAAAAACAATCCACATAAATGCATTAGACCAATTCATGAAGTTTACATGTGAAACGGAGCCCAAACAAGCAAGAAAAATGCAAAAACACAGCATTCTGCTCAGTGGTAACCGGTTACTCAATATCAGGTAACTGGTTACCCTATTGAAAAAATAGCCTGGACGTGAAATTTGTGAAGAGTAATCAGTTACCCTATACAAGGTAACCGGTTACCACTGAACCAGAAACAGAAAATCAGCTTTTAAAATCAGTTTTCAGCATCCAACAGCTTATCCGATCACTCATGTGAACATGTTTTCAATTAAGCACGAATTTAGAATCAAATATTAGTGATCAAACATCATGTAAACACAATCAAACACTGAAATCATGAATCACCAAGATCCAAATCATCAAAATGGATTAAAAAGCAACAAAAGCCATGGATCTACATAGTGATTACTCAAATAAGCTCAAAACAGAACTAGGTCTAGAACTACCAACCTTCAAAGCGGAGATTTGCTTTGGTGAGTGTTGATTCACTTAAAATTAGCAGATCCAAGCAAGAAACCCGGAGATTCTTCAAGATCCAAGAGCTTCCTTATGGTAGAAATGAAGAACAAGTAAGATCAAACAAAAATGATCCAAAAAAGTACTTTCAATCTAGCTTCCAAAATCAGATCTCAATTCAAACGAAAATTGAATGGTGAATTGAAGATGATGGAGATGAATGATGGAGGTTTAGCTATAGAATTCAAGGATTTCAATGAAGAATCAAAGAACTCAAGTGAAAAGAGCTTTAATGGAGGTTTTGGGAGTGAAAAAGTTTAGAGAAAGTTGAGAGCAAATTCTCAAGGATGAATGCGAAATCTGAAAATGAAGGTTGTTGTGTGAGGTTTGGAGAAAATTCACTTAAATAAGCTCTAGGTTTGGAATCAAAATATGGTTTGGAATGTGGATTAGCATTTGGAAAGGAAATTAGGAGTCGAATTAGGAATTGAGTGTTTAAAATTTGGAGGGAATGGTGAAAATTGGAACAATTCTAGATCCTTCCAATGATGATTATATGAAATCAATGGTTGAAAGTGATTGGGAAATTGCACATGCTGAAAATTTGAATTTTTTGGCCAATTTCGCTTGAAGTAACTGGTTACCCTATTCAAAAAATGTCAATTTTAGCGCCAAGTGGAGGGAATCCCGCATAAATACCCGTTGCCACCTGTTATAAGCTTTGTTAAGCCTCTGAAACTTTCCCTTGGATATTATGATTGTGAAAATGCTTGAGATAGCCTGTATATCGTCCCCTGAGCTGAATATAACCTGCTGAAAAGAATAAAACCGACTGCTCGATCGCTGGGCAAAATAAATGTCGGAGCCTTTTATGCTCATTGTTTAAACTCTTGCAATAAAAGGGAACCCTGAGCCATAGAAACAACTTGGTCCCATGTCTCGAGAATCAATGTTATGATATGCAAAAATGAAAAAATGCAGAGAAATAAAAGCTAGTTACGGTTAAAATGAAAGGGCAAATTTTTGGGTGCTACACTTATACAATAACAGTTATGAACAATAGCTCAAAGTTATTCTCAAGGTGTTCTAATGTTGTGTTGTTATGGTTCCTTCTTTAAAATCATGAGCTTCCTTTTATAAAGGCAGAGAAAGATTCGTTGGAAGGATGGGCATACGAGATTTCTTAGGGAAGAAGCATACCAAGAGAGACATTGGAGGATGTATCTAGTTAGAGACATTGTCAAATGAATTGAAGCATTGCCCATAACATCTTTCAAAGTACTAGATATCTACCAAAAGTAGAACAGACTGAAAAAGTCATATTACCATTCCTTGAACCTTGCAAAATAAAACCCTAGTAGTCTCTCTCTAGAAATCTGGCGTTTTGACAAGACTGGTCTGTTTTTGGTACAAAGTACAGATTATAGGTTGAGAACCTTTACCTGAGGTCTTCAAAGTTTGAGCTGTCACTAGAGGCAGGAATACCATGATCATATTTTAATCCTATAGAGGTTGATGAACATGTTCAGAGTCATCAGATTTTGATCAATCAAAATCTGAGTTACATTACTTTTCCACAAATGCTTTTAACCGGGTCAATTTAAAGTTGAATTCTAAGCTTGTGATCCTGCGCACTTGAACATATGTTAGTATACCTATTTGTTCTTTAAGTACTTTGTTATCATTAAAACCCAATGGATATTAACATTTTTTCTAACTGATAACGCGAAATCATATCGTTTATTCGACTTGATTTACATGAATTTATTTGCGATTATTGTTAATTTGTCTTTATTTATGTTCTATTATATGGTTAATTCACTATGTTTTGTAGATTGTGGAGAATTTGGATTAAAGAAAGAAAAGAAGAAGAAATGGAAGGAAAAGAAAGAAGAAAGAAAGAAATAGAGAAGAAAAACTGAAAGTAGCAGAGAAACAGATTTTTGTGCGTGTGACGCTCGTCACAGCCTTCACGATCGTCATGGACCCTCACGGTCGTCACATGCAACACGTTTGTCACAGCTTCACCACGACCGTCATGAACCAAATATCAGAAGTTCGTTCAAAACAGAAGTGGCCACGAACACCTTCAACTTAATTTCTTCCTACACTTTCTCCACTAACTGCCCACTACAGGAGGTTACTCCCACTTCCCCCATAACTCATGCATGATCTCTGGAAGTTGAGAAATGAAATATCTCCTATAAATAGGCCTGAGATTCACAGCATCAAGGGGGGCCTTCGACGTATCGAAGTGCTGCCGAAATTTCCATTGAAGCCAAATTTACGTTCTTGCAATATTTTCCCATTTCCTTTTTATTTTCATTTGAACCGCCATATTACTTTCTGCAATTTTATTTCGCCATAGTAGAATCCTGCCGACATTATGGAGGACTACTCGAGAATTCAATTTCAGTACTACTTTCCAGGTTCTTATTAATTGATTATTTATTTTATTTCCTTCATTATGCATGTTATATCATTTTGCTGTTTATGTTTATTTCCGTTTGCATTAATTATCATGTCTAGCTAAATTAGTTTTATCGGTATGTAAGCAAACTAGTAGGACGGGATTCGATAATACCCGATGCACCTTACCTTTTTACAAGCAATCTTTCTAGCCATAGTTTTTAATCTAAATTTCTAAATAAATCTTCGTCACGACAGTGAGAAGCTATTTACGGTGGTTTTGCCATGAGAGTGGGAAACCATATTAAGGATCGAGTCGGCATGTGAAAGCGTGGGGTTTGAACCAGATAGTAAAAACTAGGCATTGATTTTAAACACAGCGAAAGTGCTTTAAAAGAAATCAGAACTTACTTATTTTCAAAGAGTAATTTAAACCCCGAATGGGACTGCGAGAGCGTACATTCCGCCTTAGATTTATGACCCAAGTCAACAACCATCGTGAGGCAAAGGTCTTTAAACGAGTATTTTCTCCTGAAAAGTGTTTGCAAAGACTAAAAAGCACCGACGGTCTGTCGAATCCCCGAAAACTAAAGCATTACATACCGATATCCCTTTACCGCTCTTCCTTAAACCGATAACCTTTATTTTCCTTTAAATTTAATTTCACTCGCATTTAACTTTCCTAATTCCATTAGCCTTAGCTTTACTCTGTGACAATAGATAACGGTAGGTTGACATTGGTCTCCGTGGGTTCGACAAATATTTTATATTACTTCGATATTTTCATGCACTTGCGGACGCATCAAGTTTATGCGCCATTGCCAGGGACCAACAGTCAATATTGTGATTCCGTTGTTGCATAGTATAGACTAAAGCACTGTTATCTAAATTACTATGTATAACCCAAATTTTTCTTATAACTACTACCTCCAAAATTTTGAGGAACCACAAGATCCGCTTAAATCCGACCTTGAAATATTATTAGAAGATTTCAATACGACGCATTCTCACCCAAAGTCCCTCTACCATGACCACTCCCAATCTTTTGAGGAACCGCAAGATTTTGATACATCCAACCTCGAACTATTACTAGAAGAACTCGATGCGACGTTTACTCTCTCTAGGATAGAATCTATGATGGAGCGCTTTGTGGAGACACAAACTCTCCAAAATGAAGATTTTAGAAAACAACATCTCCAAATTAATGAAAATCTTAAGCAGATGAGCATTATGGTCGATTCCCTCGCGATTCACAGCGAGGCTTTGGAGACTCAAACCTCCCTGCTTACACAAACACCTTTAAGACCTTTCCCTGAGAAACATGTGGATGTTGTAACAACCATTAATGAAGAACAATTAGAAAATCCTAGGGAGAGTGATCATGAGTCTGAGGAGAGTTTTGGTGAGAAAAGCATACATATTGAGAAAAACCCACCGACACCACCCGAAAGGGAGGTTGTCGAAGAGGTAGAGAAGGAAGCACTTATTGTTGCTCTTCCTCCCTATACCCCACCTATTTCTTACCCACAAAGGGTTGTGGAAACTAAGGTAGACTCCCAATCCAACACATATGTGGAGGTATTGGAAAATATCCACACCAATGCACCTTTGTCTAAGGTCCTTCATAAAAAAAGAAAATTCGAGGACCATGAAACTAGGGTAATCATTACTATTAAAAGGGTAAGATTAACTTTTGAGGTGGTGGATGAAATAACTAAGACCAAACTTCAAAAGCTGATACTTAAGATAGATCCAGAACCACCACCACAAGTTCAAAACAATTAACCACCCTATAGAAGAAATAAAAGAAAAGGTGAAGGATATGAGCGATGACTTGATAAGTGGCCATGGAAACCGAAGACTATTCAAAGTTCGATCGAGGAACCATTCTCGAAAGAACCACCATGAGTACTTGCACTCCTCAGCCGTCAAGCTATCGACGTTAAACAAAGTGTTGCGTGGGAGGCAACCCATGAAGTTTTTATTTTATGTTCCTATGTTTGTTTGTTTGAATTTGCAGAAAATAAGGAAATGCATTGCATGTCACATCTCGGCCACATCTAGGCGAAAATTCTATAGATAATGATCCGGGACATGAGTTGGTGCCCACAGATATTTCTACGAATGTCGCTGCTGGTGGTGACACCGATGATAAGTATGATAGGAGAGAGCATGTCTCTCTCGTCCGTAACTCACCTCTTCCTCGTTCTTTGCATGGTCATATTCCACCGGCACACACCGTACCATATTTTTCTAACACTTTTGTAGGTACTTCCTCCAGAAGCAAGTAATATGATTAGTTGGTTCTAGAATTTCACAAACAAAGGTATCTCAAAATGCCCGCCGCCGAAGTAGAAGTGATCAACAAAGACATGGACATCAAGAGCAGGATCATAGAGGATTTGGCACGCAGTAGCATTCATACAGGTTCTATCTTTCCTTTTTCCACCTTTTATTAAAACATTGAGGACAATGTTTGGTTTAAGTGTGGGGGAAGAACTCTACCGCTTTCATTTTATCGCTTTTTAGTTTGATTTATTGTTTTATTTCATACTTTTAGGAATTTTATCTGTTTTTAACATTATGTCAAAGTCTTTGCATGTGTTGTCGAGTCTTTGTGCGTGGTTTTCACTTGTTATTCAATTTCCCCAAAACTTTAACCTCCAACAATTTTTTGCTTCGATTCATGACATGGTACTCTGAGAGTATATAGCCTGTTCAGGCTATGTTAGAAAAACTTGGGAAAGTTTTGATAAAATTGATATCATCCTGACACCCTTAACCCCCTAAATATTCAAAATCAATTTGAGTACCCATTATGCTGAGACCTTAAAGCTCCAGTTTCTTTTAGTAATCCCTAAGTAGTTTATTTAAGCAGTCAGCACCATCCTAAACACACTAAGTAAGAAACCGATGCAAATAAGTGTATGATCTCTGGTTTAAAATGAGAAATTAAGAAAGAAAAAAATTATAAATGAAAAGACATGTTCCTTCTAAGTTAGGTGTTCCTCGCCCGATCACTTAATCCAACGGTACAAACTCTTTAAGTTCAATTGATGCTTAAGCATATTTGCAGAGAAAAATGAAATAACAATGAGATCATAGTCACTAACAGGTTTACTTGCCATGAATATGTATGGGATAACGGGCTTAATGTGATTGCACTAGAATGAAATGGGGTGAAAGAGAGCATGAGATATAGGTTGAGTTATAATGGCATGATTCAGGTTGGTCTGCATAAGTAGGGAGTTTTTGAAATTGTATCGTTACGGTATCCTTGGTATTGATATTTAGTACATATCGATCTAACATTAGCCTAGCAGCCACGTATGATTAGAGTATCACTGTGTCTTTGTTTCAAATTATGCTTATTTCTTTTTATCGTGTTGGTTGATTGCTTGAGGACAACAATGGTTTAAGTGTAGGGGTATTTGATAACGCGAAATCATATCGTTTATTCGACTTGATTTACATGAATTTATTTGCGATTATTGTTAATTTGTCTTTATTTATGTTCTATTATATGGTTAATTCACTATGTTTTGCAGATTGTGGAGAATTTGGATTAAAGAAAGAAAAGAAGAAGAAATGTAAGGAAAAGAAAGAAGAAAGAAAGAAATAGAGAAGAAAAACTGAAAGTAGCAGAGAAACAGATTTTTGTGCGTGTGACGCTCGTCACAGCTTCCCCACGATCGTCACAGCCTTCACGATCGTCATGGACCCTCACGGTCGTCACGTGCAACATGTTCGTCACAGCTTCACCATGACCGTCATGAACCAAATATCAGAAGTTCGTTCAAAACAGAAATGGCCACGAACACCTTCAACTTAATTTCTTCCTACATTTTCTCCACTAACTGCCCACTACAGGAATTTACTCCCACTTCTCCCATAACTCATGCATGATCTCTGGAAGTTGAGAAATGAAATATCTCCTATAAATAGGCCTGAGATTCACAGCATTAAGGGGGGTCTTCGACGTATCGAAGTGCTGCCGAAATTTCCATTGAAGCCAAATTTACGTTCTTGCAATATTTTCCCATTTCCTTTCCTTTTTATTTTCATTTGTACCGCCGTATTTCTTTCTGCAATTTTATTTCGCCATAGTAGAATCCTGCCGACATTGTGGAGGACTACTCGAGAACTCAATTTCAGTACTACTTTCCAGGTTCTTATTAATTGATTATTTATTTTATTTCCTTCATTATGCATGTTATATCATTTTGCTGTTTATGTTTATTTCCGTTTGCATTAATTATCATGTCTAGCTAAATTAGTTTTATCGGTATGTAAGCAAACTAGTAGGACGGGATTCGATAATACCCGATGCACCTTACCTTTTTACAAGTAATCTTTCTGGCCGTAGTTTTTAATCTAAATTTCTAAATAAACCTTCGTCACGACAGTGAGAAGCTATTTACGGTGGTTTTGCCATGAGAGTGGGAAACCATATTAAGGATCGAGCCGGCATGTGAAAACGTGGGGTTTGAACCAAATAGTAAAAACTAGGCATTGATTTTAAACACAGCGAAAGTGCTTTAAAAGAAATCAGAACTTACTTATTTTCAAAGAGTAATTTTAACCCCGAATGGGACTGCGAGAGGGTACATTCCGCCTTAGAATTATGACCCAAGTCAACAACCATCGTGAGGCAAAGGTCTTTAAACGAGTATTTTCTCCTGAAAAGTGTTTGCAAAGACTAAAAAGCACCGACGACCTGTCGAATCCTCGAAAACTAAAGCATTACATACCGATATCCTTTTACCGCTCTTCCTTAAACCGATAACCTTCATTTTCCTTTAAATTTAATTTCACTCACATTTAACTTTCCTAATTCCATTAGCCTTAGCTTTACGCCACGACAATAGATAATGGTAGGTTGACATTGGTCTCCGTGGGTTCGACAAATCTTTCATATTACTTCGATATTTTCGTGCACTTGCGGACGCATCACCAACAATCTCCCCCTTTTTTATGATGACAAACAAAGGTATTTAAGCACAATGGTTGGTCAATTTAACTAAGTTAACAACATCAGAGTCGGAGGTTTGTAAGCTTCCCTTGAGCCTAATAGTGCAAAGGTTGAGTTTTGTAAGCTCCTACAAGTCCTATCCAAGTTAATTAAAATTATCTAAATAAAATAATGTTCAAAAAGCAATAATGATTAGGGTTCAGGTTAACAAAAGCATTTAAAAAAATACTTTTATCCTCTTAAATACTCCCATGAATTTCTCCACCTTTTGTCATCAACAAAAAGTGAACAAGGACATGCTATCTTAGAGAGAGAGAGAGAGAGAGAGAGAGAGAGAGAGAGAGAGATAAGTATTAGGAATTACAAATATGTTGGACAAATTACATTCTGATAAAAATAGCAACAACAAAACTTTTGTACTTCCCAATAGAGAGAAACAACTAGATTGGTCGAAATGTTTCTACACTTCTCAAGACTGTCCCATATCATTCAGAAATTGCAACCATAAGAAGTAATTATTTCAATAAAGAGCTAGATTATCAAGTATTAATGATCATCAGGTTTTTAAACTTCCATAAGCAACATAGTAATCACTTAACTCTTCTATAAAAGCACAACTTCATAGTCATACTTCTCCACCTTCAACTAATTCTTCTTACATCCCAACACCATGAGTTCTCCTTCTAAGAAAGCTAAGAGCATTGTCTCAACGGAAATCATTGTTGAGAATACAACCACAACCCTAGTGCAGAACCAACAACAATCAACTGAAGAGGCCCAACCATCTGGGTCGACTACTATCACAAATGCATTTAGGGTGAGAAAAGCCAAAAAGAAGATGCTGAAGAAGAAGAAAAAGAAGGTGTCGAGGAAGGTCGTATATTTTGACTCAAATGATGAGGAGCCAAATATAGATTGGGAGATATCATGTAGTGCCCGGCGATATTGTTCTAATTTAGACAAAATTATGTAGACCAATGATCTTGTAATCCTTCTTTTAAACTAATGAAATATGAATTTTTTTATCCTTATTGCAATGATACTTGCCAAATAGTTTCTTATTTCCATTTGAGTGTACCAATCTTCCAAGAAATTATAGAATCAATCCATCCAAAATAACTCAAGGAAGGCAAGAATGTTTTTAATTTTATCAGATAAAATAAAGATTCCCAAAAAGATATAGTTTAGAGTAAAACACATAAGCAAGCAAATATAAAAACAGATACCAAGCATATTAGATGAAAGAACAAAAATGTTTTCAAAAGAAAAAGTCAGTTAACAAAGAGTGAATGAAGAAAAACACAAAATAGTTTTTAAATCCTAAGCCTATGGTTTCTTCAAAAGATCTAACACAGCTCTAAAATCAGCACCGTAATTGCTTGTCTAGCATCCAATGACTTCATCCATTTCATTATGGTTGACAACCATGGCTTGTTGAGTAGCAGTAACAGAGGCCATTTTTTCTTCCAAAAGATCTTGTCTTGAACTAGAAGATGCGAAACATTCTGAAGTGATATCCTTCAAACTCTAAATGATTGATAAGACAGACGTCTGAGAGAATCCCACTTAGTAGTATAGACTACTGGGTCAGAGGAAAATCTTCTATCATCAACGAGACTCTGTACTTTATCCAAAAAGATAGTTTTGATTAGTCTTATAAGAGAAATTTAGGTGATTTCACCACCCAGGGTCGTAGGTATTAGAATAGGGATTGTTTCTTTGATTGTTCAAAATATTGACATTTTCTTGGGTTGATCCTCCAACGATAATCATTTGGCAATCACTTCCACCATGTCCATTCACATCACAAATCTCACAACTGAGAGTGGCGGGGGTAAAAGAAGCAACAAAGCTAGGAGTAGTAGGAGTTAGAGGAGCAATTCTCAAATTTTCAATCTTTTGACATAAGGCATCGAACTTAGCATTCATGTGATCAAACTAACTCACTTCATAGATCCCTCCGGTTATAGGGGTGGCTTTAGTGGCAACTTGTCACACATTTCCCCAAGAATGATGATTTATGGACATTTCCTCAATAAGGTTATAAGCTACATTTTTAGGACTATTCATGAGGACTCCTCCAAAAGCCGCATCAAGGGTCATCCTAGTGGAGCAAATAACATTCTGGTCAACGCCATTTGCCTTCACAGTAATACACTTGTCTACAAATATGGATAGGTGTAGATTTGGGTTTTCCGAAGGTGATCCCGAAAACTGGTTTTGTTGGACCATACCTACCAATGACGATTTAAGTTCAAAATTATTTTCCTCAATAGGCTGGCGCACAATACTACAGTTTAGTTCCTCATCCGTGGGAATCTCATAATCCTTTAATGGTTTCGTGTCAGCAATAGAGGCTGTCATCGCAATCCATCTTTGGATTCGGCTCCTTTCTAGCAAAAAACGCTCGATTTTGTCAACGGGTTCAACTAAAGTATTAGCAGAACGCTTTCTTCGCATACAAAGATAGCGGTATGAATTAAAACAAATATAAATAAAAACTCTAGTCTCTACGATGATCAAATAGAACTTCAATATTAACGTTATTGGTCCCCTAGCAACGGCGCCAAAAACTTGACACGCCATAAGTGCATGGCTAATATCATAGTAGTAAAAAAGTATCGAATCACAGAGACCAATGGTTAAGTATCGATTTCTATCCTATCGGTGTAAAGCTAGAGTGATAGAATAATGGGTTTTAAAAACAACTTAAATAGAAAAGCAATTATAGAAAAACAACTTAAAAATGGGTAAAGATTATATAAAAGCAAGCAGGATATATGGTTATGAATCTTATCCTAAACTTCTCAATATGACCTAAGCATTTATATTACGAGAATTTTGACTCAATCTATAGGAAAATAGTTAAAATAGCAACACCTACTCTCGTCGACATGATGCCCTACCTCTAACGAACGGGACACTCATCGACTCTCACTCGTGCATAAAACTTTGTTAGTTGTCATTACTTTTGCTCATCTATTAAAGATGTGATCTTTCTCAATTTCCTCTGATCACTCTCATGACTCGGATTTGACTGTTTAAAAATTTGCTTTCTGGTATTTCCTATACCCTCTCGGCGCAAGTCAAATACCTAAAGACAATACTCCTACTCTTGTATCAAGTTTTGAAAAACACTCAGACTTTTAAAATAAAAAGGGTGGAATTCCCGCAACTATCCTAGGTCATACAAATAATCAAACGATAACGTTCATAACCCTTTGTCCCTAGAGGACTAATCACTCATATTCAGGAACAAATCAGTCAAAATAATAATTACGGATACAGACATAATCGATAAACAAGTAATTAAAGCGATAATTAGGAACCTGATTTATGAAAAATTAAGGTTTGAATTATAAATTTGATCCAGCTGCTCCAATGGAAACTTTTACAAAATGCAGAAAAAGAAGCGTGAAAATAAAAATGGGAATTGAAAACTGGATAAAAACTCAAAACTACGTATGAGTTTTTATATTAAATTCTAATTATGGTAGAAATCTTCTAGCAATCAATGTCAATTACAAGCATTTAAGATCGGATCCAAGCAATTAAAAGGCCTTGAAGTAGAGGAAATCAGATCAAATTAGAAACAAATCGGAAAAACTCGTCTGCCTGTTACGAATAGGCATCTGAATTTTGTATAAGATGCACGTTCTTGAGGGCTTGTGTTCTTCTTTTGTTACAGACCATAATGGCTATTACGGGTGCCCGTAATAGGCCTCTGGTTTTTGTACTGAAAATTTTCGATTCTTTCCTTTTTCCTACTCTTCATCCCTTTTTCACTTGGAATGCATAACATGACCTGAAAACAAGGGAAACCACATACCAAAGCAAAAAACATAGAAAAACGAAAAGAAATCAAACAAAAACGATGTAAAAACATATAAAAACTACTAATAAAAGCAATATAAAAACTACTTACCATAACAGATAATCACAAACATCAAAGTAGCACTCAAAAGGCAATTGACATGCTAGCAACATGGATCAAACATACATGCAAGTCATCAAGAAAAACCTCAAAATTTCAAAAATTATATTAATCCTAAAGATGGCTACCCAACTAAGCTATTGAACTCCACCTTTAAAGGATAGAACATGGATTTCAAATTCAAATGTGGAATTGGAGATGAAAGATAAACTTTTCAAATCTTGATGGTGCATGCAAGAATCCTTTTGTCCTTCCTCTTCCTCTCCTTTCACGAGCACCTTCTTCCCCTTCTCTTTTCTTCTTCAATTCTAATTTGGACAAATTAAGAGTGAGAGAAAGTGAAGTGAGTAAGGACTAATATCCCCTACAACTATGAGAAATTTACTAGTTTTCATTTGCTTCAATCTTAACAAAACCCTTAGATTCTCTACTTACTAACAATGAAACTTAAGTGGAAAACACCAATAAGCCCTCCATTTCCCATATAATTTCAATAATACCCTTTCTACATAACTTTGATATTAATTTTTTTGCAATTAATACATTAAACATCTTTCAAATTAATTGGGGTATTACATACACCATACAATGTCACACTTTTTTTAATTTAAGACTATTCAATCTAGATTTTCAATGTCAAATTGATCGGATTAGATTAAGATCAATTTCTTGTCCATCCGATCAAACTGATCGGTCCGATCCACCTGACTGTTCCTCTCCAAATTTAAACCATCATTTAATACACCATGGAAATATATTATTACTTAGCTAAATCATCATAAGGGCATATATCCCATAAGACTTTTATGATATTTAAAAAAGGAAAGAAAACAAATCACTAAATTACTATAATGTTCTAATTAAGTGATGACATATTCATACCCAAGTACAAAACAAAATTGATGATATGCCTACTCACTTTATATTAAAATGATAGATTATGTCACCGGCGGCATCACCTAATGGGAAATATTTCCAACACATTTACTTTGATTCATATGTTTTCCCCTTATGGAACTAAACCCAAAATTACCTTATGAAGAAATTGAAGAAGTTTCTTCATCAAGATACACACACAAACTTTCAAATCAAAAGATTAATAATGTCTAAAGTAGCCAATCCAATTTTCATGTGTGGTAACCTAGATACAAATTTTCTCACCGTTTGTGGAAGCACCATATCTACAAGCAAATTTGTTTCTTTTACTTTTTCCCTCTTAGAGCACAAACCGTGTGCCGTAAGGCAAAGGGTTTCCCTGTGAGTACCATATAGCACACACTAGCTAGTTATCCATCTTTAGCATAATGAGGAATCTACTAACATGAATTTGCCAATTAATAGGGAACAATATGAACCATGAAGTCTATCTCAACTATATTATTTTGAGAAAGCTTTTGCACACGTAATGAACTTGTAAGCTTCTTTTCAACTACAGTGTTTTAGACACTAATTAATGGTGGTGATGTGATGACTCTAGGTTTTGTACGGAATGTGTATGATTAAGCCATTAAGGTATGTATTGCCGCAATTTATGAAAAGGTGGGGAAATGAAATTTAGTAGATTGCTAGATTGGAAAGTTATTAGCATAAATGAGATATACTTGATGTATCTTCTTGTAAATTTGGCAAATGTCATGAATCACATCTCCAATTTATGTCGTTTATAAATCTTAGTTTTCTTGTCAAACTTGAATTCGGTTTTCCTCTCACATTGTCAATAATCAAGCTAAGCTTAGAATTAGGACCAGAAATTGATTGTGATGATGAAAAAATCACCACGCAAATGACATTGAGTATTTAATTTGTGTCTTAGATGCACTTTTCTCCTTATAAATTAACGAGTTTTTTAGTTTAGATTTTAAAATTTTTATTTTTTTTTTATAATTTTTATATCTCATTTTTTGCGTACGTTTTAGTCCTAAATTCAAAACCAGAAAGAAAATCGGTAGAAAATTTGTGAATTTTGACCTTAAGACTAAATTTCACGCAAAAAATAAGATATATGAATTCAAACCTAAAAAATAAATTATAAAAATCAAATTCAAAAACTTGCTAACTTAATGGAACTACCGACTATTTAAGTCTTAATTTGTTATTTATCTTTTTAAAGAGTTAATGAAACTAGGGTTTATAAAAGTTTTTTCATTTGTCATATACATACAACTTTTAATTTTTTTCCCTAATTTTTTATTTTAAAATCAATCTTATCATTTGACAATTCTAACATTTTAAATTTTGAGAAATTCTAATCGAGCAAAATGTCTATGTGACTGCTGATTGGACATTTTTTTATTCTCAAAAATACCGATGTGACTTAATTATTTTCATTATCATGTGAAATTTTATTTTTTTCAATTATTTTAAAATTTTAATTCTAATTCTTTTTTTCAATTATTTTAAAACTAAAAAATTATTAAAATTGTTTACCATTGGCCCATTATACTTTTGGGTATGAAGATTAGTATTAATTAAATACTTAAATACTTACTTTTTTTTACATATGAATAATAAACTAATAATAAAATGTGTTTGTATTTTATATTTGAGAAATGCTAACGAGTGCCCTCAGAGCATTGGGTAAGAAATTGAAATGGTAAGTTGAGCATTATTTAAACCGTTTTGAAATATTTTTATTAATTTAATATTACCATCGAATAATTTGATTCTTTAGGGTGATTTATATTCTTAAGGTTTTGAATATCAAAATCACATAACTTTCATGATATATTTTTATTAACTTTTAATGTTTTTCATATTCCACTTCAATTAGATTTTTAATTTATAATGTATATTTTTTAACTCATTTTTATTTTTATTGTATTATTTAAAAATATTAAATGAATTTTTTTGTTATTTTAAATTTAATATTTAATTCTGTCATTTAGTTTTTGATTAGGTTCTTAGAAAAAGATTTAAAAATTGATAATAATTCAATTTCACTTTTAGAATTCATTAGTTGTAATAAATGGTTACATTTTACGAAATAATAGTTTAAATTGTTGAAACAAAATTGTGTATGCGATCTTGTGGAATTTCCTAAAAAATGCAAAAGAGTTTTGTTATTATAGGTTTTATTGGCTAACATTTTGTAGACAAGTTGTTAAACAAGACGTTCTAATTAATTGTGAGACATATTATCTCTATTTATCTCGGACGCGCACTCTCTTAATGTTTAACTTTGATACACACTCTCTAATTCACTTCAGATTATTTTTTTAAGATTTGTTTCATTTTTAATCCTTCTAGAAGACCGTAAAGATTGTGTTTAAAATAAGTATTTTTACAATTAAATCAATTTAAAAAAAGATTATATTAAAGCATATATTCTAATTGGATATAACTTAGATATGATATAAATGAATAATATTTCACTTTTAGAAATTATTAGTTGTAATAATTTTAATAAATGGTTACATTCTACGAAAGAATAGTTTAAAATGCTGAAATAAAATTGTGTATGCAATTTGTAGAATTTCTTAAAAGATGCGATTTGTAGAATTTCTTAAAAGATGCAAAAGAGTTTTGTTATTATAGTTTATTGACTAATTTTTGTAGGCAAGTTGTTAAACAAGACATTCTAACTAGTTGTGAGACATATTGTTTCTATTCATCTCAGACACGCACAATCATACCTCAAATTTTACCCTTAGATTCGTTAATCTTTCGCATATCATTATAGGTCAATCATTCATGCATAACTAACTAAGTTATTAGTCTTTGTTTGTTTTGTTTCACTTTTGAATTAAGGTTAGAATCAAAATCGACCAGAGATGGTAAACTAGGGTCGGCCAGATTATCTCTAAGGCGTGCGCGCAAGGTCCTCTCTATCTCAGGATCGAAATCAGTCAGGTCAGAACAGGAAGCTCTAGTGGCCAAGATTACCAATGCAGCAACAAATCTGATAATTCTCACAATGTCCTTGTAGGTCAGAATCAAAACCAAAGAAGGAAGATGGTTAAAATAAAATCGGAAAAATCTAAAAACACAAAATTTAATCTAATTAGATCAAATGAGAATTTTGGAAATTTTTTTGGAATTTTTTTTATACTATGAAAACAGTAAAAAATTAATTAAAAATAGAAAGAAAAAAAAAGAGGATTTTTTGATCGCACGATTTTTCTGGTTCTAGTGCACGAAACAAATCTAAAAAAAGAGGCGATTTGCCCAAAACCGAGTTTTTTTTACTAGGTCTGACGAGAAATAGGCGAAACGGGACGACCGGATGCGAAAATGCAAGAAAATACACAAAAATGCAGAAAATTAAAACAAACAAAATCTAAAACTAGACTATTGGCTAAATTGACAAGAGTCCCCGGCAACAGCGCCAATTTGATCCGCTGTCGCGCGCAGATCAAAACTGAGTATTTTGAAAAAACATAGTAAAGCGACAGTATCTCAGATGTCGATTCACAAGGATTCTTGTTTATAAAATAGCTAATTGAGAATGATTATGGGAGGGGGGTTGTTTTGATTTATGATTCGATTAAGAAAATAAACAGTAAAATAAGTGATTTTTGAAATAAGTGATTAAAACAGGTTAATCTACCGGTTCGACTCCCAACTTATCATCGGTCACTATAATTCCAATCCCCCAAGCGGTTTGAATCCCTATTCGATTGCAATATTGACAAACAAGCGTCGACAATACCACACGACTTATATTCCTAATTACCAAATTAAGCAGACGGTTAAAGATGGCGCAAATTAATGAAAAAGCTAAGTTAATCCGCGATTAAGGTAAGGACAATCGACCAATCGAATTAAATCCAATTTATTTTATAAGAACGAATTAAGCAAACCAAAGTAATAAAAGGAATTGGAACGGAACTAAATTAAATCGGAATTATAATAAACCTCAAAGGATTACGGAATTCGAAACCGGCAGATTTTCCCTCAGAATTAGTTCGCCATGGAAAATATGAAAAGCAAAAGAAATTTCGAAAAAAGTAGGGTCACCGTCACTGTAGCACGACAGCAACCTTATAAACAGAATAAGGTTTGCATTACACACTCAACTGGGTCGGAAACATAAACCAAGCCCAATAGGGAAAAACACTAAATTATCATAGTCAGAAACTTCAACGAATTATTCGAGACTCAAGCAATCCGAATCAGCTTCTTTGTGTAACAAGAAAGTTATAGATCCTTTCCTTAGCTTTCCAACGACAGATAGAACGCCTCGATCTGATTAATGTAGCTCCAGTTATGAATTTTTTTATTAAAAACTGATAATATTGAAAATAACAAACGAAAATCAAATAAGGCTGAAAATAAATTGAATTGTAAAAACATTATAAAATAGTAAATTAGACAAACTAAACTATAGAAATTCTTAAGTCTAAACATAGAGGAAGGTGCATCAAAATAAATTGATCAATTGACAAAGAAAAAAGGAAGGAAAATAACAAACCTTCAAAATTCCTAATTGTGAAAAAAATTTTGGAGTGACTTTATTCAATCACCATATTTCATCACCATTATACTTCATTACATCTAAAGCACCATCTTTCGAACCATCAAACTCATACGCCACTTTGAACAACAGCAAAAACCTCATATATCCCACAGACATTCATCTTCCATTATTTCCTATGCCAGCATTTTGACAGCATCCCACAAATCGCACTCAATGTGATCATACAACAACAACCAAACACACACCAACCAAATTCCTCTTCCATCAAACACTCTGCAGAATACCATAATAACAAACTCACCTTTCCTCCACCAACAACATCAACCTCCATTAAACCTTGAGCTTCCCTAGTCCACCATTATTAAAACTGCTTCCACCATATGTCTGCAAAGTCTTAAACTGCTACTGAGAAGAAGAGGAGCAAAGTTGATATATTCAAGGAACATAGAGATTTCATAAGTTATCAACAGTACAACAGAGACGGAGCAAGTAGATGATGAAGATGAACATGGTCGAGAAACCAAAAGGAATTGAATAGAGAAGCGAAGCGAGGCGATAAGGAAAATGACGAATGAGGTGCGTGTAGTTTGAAATGTATTGCTAGGGTTTTCATGAACCCTCTTTCAATAACTTTGGACCGGGTTAATGGGTCAGGAATGACCTGTTTTATATGAGCTCGATTACCCTCCTTGGGTCCATTTGTTTTATTTATTTATTATATTAAAAGATTGGAACTCTTGGGTGTCACGAGGCCCATGATTTTTTTTTGTTAATTTTATTATTATTAATTATTTTGGTTAACTATATTGTTAATTATTTGGGTTACCATCTTTTTTTTATTAATAATTTTGTTAAAACTTTGTTAAGATTCTTATAAATATTCTTTGTTAAAAATTCTAATTTTCATTTGTTAATAATGCTTTTATTAATGATGTTTTGTTAACAATTTTTAATAATTTTTGTTAATTACTTTTTATAAAAATATTTGTTAAATATTTTGGTTAGTTATTTTGGTTAATTACCTTTATTAATTTTGTTAATTTTTGTTACTTAGCTTTACTAATATTTATACTAATTAGTTTTTTTAATTTGTTAATATTCGGTTTTAATTAGTATTTTTTTTTTATTTTAGGAATATATTTTTCTATTTAACTTATTTGATAAATAATTAAAACTAAAAAGTATTTTTTTATTTAGTTGTTGTTCCTCTAACTAGTCTTTGAAGTTAGATTTTAAAATGTTTTTTTGTCTGTCTAACTACTAGTTTGTAACTAAGCTTGATTTCTTAGCGTAGACTTTTGGCTCCTTTGGTTCGATTTTATGATTTCAACTACTATCTTGATTTTGTCATTGCTCACTAGTCTTGTGCTCACCACCATTCATTCATGATTGTTATCTTGTATGCTTAAATATTCATCCCTTACTCCTTGCCTATACCTGATTCCAAAGGAAAGGATTCCCCCTGTTGACTGCCATGTCATGTTTAGGATAACCTTGTCCACCTTTGCCTTGAAACCTTGTGAGAGTCTTACCTGTTTATCCTAGCCTTAGGATTAAATTCGTTGTACTCTATGTGAGTGTCTTGCCATGGACACTTCTTTTCTCTTTTATTCTGATCTTAGGATTAGAGTCGCCGCACTCTATGTAAGTGTCCTGCCATGAACACTTACCTTCCCTTTGGAATCTTGACTACAATCAAGAGTTCATCACCCATAGTAAGGTGAACTACGGATGCTCTGATTCCTAATTCCCTAATGAGGATACGTAGGCACGAGAAACCCTATCCTTGGCGAGCTCACTAACATCTAACTTCCCTTTTCTCTCGCCCCAAGGCAATCGGGACCTTTTCTCTCGCTCTAGTGCGATCGAGACTAACCAATCATAGTTGAACTACGAATATTCTGATTTCGACCTAGTTAGGATACATAGGCACGAGATGTGATGTCTTGGCGAGCGTACTTTGTAAATACCTTAGGTCTTTACCTTATCACTTTTTCCTTAGCAAGCAAACTTTAGCATAACACAAATCCTTATAAGAGGTTCCTGTAGAGTACTACAGATACTTAGGATGCTAGCACCTTACTTAGGTATAACCAATCCTTGAACCTTAGATTCTTTTAGCTTTGTTGTTACATAGCGCATTTAGGGTTTTCTTCGATCTTTACCCTTTCCTTTCGATAAATCAAAGCTCGATGGTGAATTTCAAAGATTTGTGATTTAAGTTAATTCAATAGCTTGATATTCGATTCTCACTATAGGACGCACTCTCTTAATGTTTAACTTTGATGCGCACTCGCTAATTCACTTCAAATTATTTTTTTAAGATTTGTTTCATTTTTAATCCTTCTAGAAGGCGGCAAAAATTGTGTTTAAAACAAGTATTTTTACAATTAAATCAATTCTAAAAAGATTATGTTAAATCATATATTCTAATTGGATATGATATAAATTAAGAATATATGAATTGTTGCTTTTTAGATCCAGACTATTTTTTTTATCTAACACTAATGGGTTTTTTTGGCTGGCTTTCTTTTGTTATTTAAGGAGAGGATTCTTCTTGTTTGGCGTATGATTTTTGGAAGTCTTGTGTGTTCAATGTTGGACATATGACTCCACACATAAGAGAGAGATAGAGATAGATAGATAGATAGATAGATAGATAGATAGATAGATAGATAGATAGATAGATAGATAGATAGATAGATAGATAGATAGATAGATAGATAGATAGATAGATAGATAGATAGATAGATAGATAGATAGATAGATAGATAGATAGATAGATAGATAGATAGATAGATAGATAGATAGATAGATAGATAGATAGATAGATAGATAGATAGATAGATAGATAGATAGATAGATAGATAGATAGATAGAGAGAGAGAGAGAGAGAGAGAGAGAGAGAGAGAGAGAGAGAGAGAGAGAGAGAGAGAGAGAGAGAGAGAGAGAGAGAGAGAGAGAGAGAGAGAGAGAGAGAGAGAGAGTGAGAGAGAGAGAGAGAGAGTGAGAGAGAGAGAGAGAGAGAGAGAGAGAGAGAGAGAGAGAGAGAGAGAGAGAGAGAGAGAGAGAGAGAGAGAGAGAGAGAGGTGAATTGTGGGTTTTAGACAAATTTCAGTTCTAATACTTGAGTCTGGGGTGTAGGCTCTTCTTCCATCAAATGTTATAAACAACCATTGATAAGTACCATGGAAGATACATTTTCTCCTTTCTTTTATATCTATAGCAAATACATTTGAATGATGATACTCATAGTCCTATGAGACCGTACATGTAAGTCCAGACATGCTTTCCTTTTCCTTATGCCACATTCTGATAGCAGTATCATGATTCATTCCAGAGTATCAGTCTAGGATAAGTCATGATATTAACAAGATCTTGTTCTTAACAGAATCATCGATTTCATTGTCTTAGATTAAGACTTTGAAATATTTGATAACCAAAGAACCAGATGATATTAGGTATCAGAGAATGGCATAAAATAAATTAAAGCACTATCATGTAATTTCTTGCAGAATAAAAAGAAGAATTGAAGGTTTCTCATAGACTTTTCCTTTAATACAAATTCCATGATGACCCTCAATCAAGGACCAATGGAGTCTTCTAAGGTAACATGTTAAATAATAGACTCCTTATTATCAAATATTAAAGCAAGATAGATTTGGTATAATCTCTTTCTCTTCAATACTTGATTTTATTTAAGGACTCAAATGCTTCTTCAAAAGCAGTAATGACTAGCAGAGCCAGCTTACTCTTTCATCTGAATCTTGCACTAATGTCTGCTTCAAATGAATATCCAGTGAAAACCTTCTGACATTAGGTTTTGATAGTGTTTCTCCTCGCTTTCATATTTGAGAAATCAGTAGAAATACTAATATTTCAAAAGCTTTTGAAGTTACTCTTCTATCATCAGATGTCACATTTCATTCAGCCAGTTAAAAAAGTCTTCTGATTAGGAAATTTAATTCTTCATCATCCTACATCCCATAGGAAGTATCCTTCAACATGCTTTACGAAAGATAATTTATTAGATATATTTTTATCATCAAATTCCATTCTTTTCTTTGAAGATTGTAAGACAAACCTATAGAGCACAATATATTCAATTTATATAACTTCTTGAATAATTGTGACTTCAGTTTTGAATCTAGAACAATCTTCTCATAATTTTCTTGGAAAGATTAGATGAAGTGTAGCTAGACAAGCTTCAAAACTGATTCCCACAAATATGAGCATAAGTATTCAAGGATAGTCTGAGCATCATACACACTAATAAAGTTGTCATACTAAGAAGTGAGATAGAGCACCTACCATAATGCAACTACCTCTGAAGATATTCAATAAGCTTCTTCTGAGCCAGTGATAAAGATTTTCAAACTTTGATCATCACTACACCATCAACTTCTATAGTAATACCTTTCACAAGGATATTCTATAGACCTTCATCAAAATCCTTTATCAAGACCCATAAGTTAAAAATATATTTTTCTTTTCCATCATTTAAATTCAATGGAATCACCCTTTGAATATGGTAGGAAAAACAGTATGATATTTTTCATGTGGCACTTGATTCCTTCTTGAAGAAAAGTCCTTAACAGACATACTTTTCTTATTAGATCATTATCTACGCCATTGTTAAGTGTTAAACACAGACCAGGCTCTTATACCAATTGAAGGTGAAAAAAGTACACAAGAAGGGGGGTTGAATTGTGTTTTCCATTTTCTTAATTTGTGTGTAATTAGAGTTCAAAATCTAAACAAGTGTTCAGATTCTGATTATACTTAGCAGTGGATGTTAACATAAGCAAATAAGTAATAGCAGAAGATACAAATATTTATATTGGTTCCTCCCAACTGAGAGTAGTCCAGTCCCCTTGCTTCACTAGAGATTTTCACTATAGTCAAATCATGATTACAATCGCTTATACATTATATTTAATTAAGACTTTCATTTCTTAAGCACATAACATGATACTTATAGGGCTTAAGCATATTTCCGAGAGACTTCCTTGCTTGAATCCTAATGATACAAGACTTCTTCTCAATCAATCCACTTGATTAAGACTTTCATTGCTCAAGCACATACCATGAGACTTACATGGCTTGAGCATCTTGGCGAGAGACTTCCTTGCTTTAATCCAAATGATACAAGACTTTTTCTCAATCAATCCACTTGATTAAGACTTTCATTACTCAAGCATATAGCATGAGACTTACATGGCTCAAGCATCTTGGCGAGAGACTTAATCTAAACTGCTAAACAAGTACCGCAAAATAGAGAACAAGGTGTACTTGATGATAATATCAGAGGTACGGGAAATCACCATAACAAAGACCTAAAGCACTTAAGATTTCTAAGATATTCAATGTGTAAGAAATATTAAAGTTTTTACAATTACGACCTACAACAGAAAATCTGTATACACGATAGAGTTGATAATTATTGATCTTGGTACTCCTTCATATGGTTAATCCTGATTAAATATTCAACTTGAACCTTCAGCCACTTATATAGCAGTTGCAGCAGACTAGCCATTGGAAGAGTTACTCCTTCACCACGACCAACTTCGCTTTGATCTTGCCCTTGTTATCCTTGTTTCTGCTGACCACTTCTGCTTTGGCGTCGGGTATTTTGAGATATCTGAATATGTTGGAGCTGCTCCTGCATGTTGTGCATGTTCCCTAGCATGGATGCTTGGTTTACTTGCACAACGTTTAAGTTGTTCATTATGAAGTGATATCGTGCTTCTTGTTGGCGCTCCATCTACAATGCCATGTTTGCATGGGTTTCTCGCATCACTTGCATATGAATGTTCATGTGAGCTTGTGATGCTTGCATATGTTGCATGTAGCTCATCATCTCTTGTTGTTGTCGATATATGGCATATAATAGGTTATCATGCTCATCATCATGAGATCTTCTACTGTGTAATTCTTGAAGCAACTCACCATATTGCTCGCTTTCGGAGGAAGAACTTGTAAAAGTGTCAAAAGAAGAAGGTGCGGTTTGTGCATGTGGAACTTGACCATGTGAAATACGAGGAAGGGGTGAGTGACGGACCGGAGAGATGTGTTCTCTCCTATCATACTCATCATCAGTGTTGCCACTAGCAGCGATATTCGCAAGAATGTCCGTGGGCACCGGCTAAGCTCCCTGCATCATGGTTAGTTGTGCAGAAATTTTTGACAAATGTGAAAAATAAAAATAAGACAAGAATTAAATTTTTCAAATGAAATGCATACAAATTTAAAATTCCATGGGTTTCCTCCCACACAACGCTTTATTTAATGTCGATAGCCCGACGACTCAGGAGTGTAAGCACTCAAGGTGGTTCTCTCGAGAATGACTCCTCGATCAAACTTTCAATAATCTTTGGTTTCCATAACCACTTATCAAGTCATCTTTCATATCCATCACCTTTTCTTTTCTTTCTTCTGTGGGGTGATCCATTCTTCTGAACTAGTGGGGGTGGTTATAGCTCTATCCTGAGTATCAACTTCTCAGGTTTGGGTTTTATTCTTTCATCCACCACTTTAAAGGCTAACCTTCCCCTCTTAACACTAGTGATTTCCCTAGTTTCAAGGTCCTCTAGTTTCCTCTTTTTACGCAGGACCTCAGACAAAGGTGCATTGGTATGGATATTTTCCAATACCTCCACATACTTTTTGGATTGGGAGTCTACCTTAGTGTCCATAAACTTTTGCGGAAAAGGAATTGGTGGGTTATAGGGAGGAGGGACAACATAACATGCTTCCTTCTCTACTTCTTCGACAACTTCCCTTTTGGACGATGTCGATGGATTTTTCTCAATCTCTAGTCTTTTCTCACCAGAACTCTCCTTAACCTCATTATCACTCTCCTTAGGATTTTCAATTCATTTTTCACTACTGATTATTACAACATCCACATGTCTCTCAAAGGAGGGTCCTAGAAATGTCTATGCAAGTAGGGAGATTTGAGTCTCTAATGCCTTGTTGTGAGTGGTGAGGAACTCGACCACAATGTTCAGCTACCTAAGGGATTCATTAGTATGGAGATTTTGTTTTCTAAATTCCTCATTATGGAGAGTTTGTGTCTCCACAAAGCGCTCCATCATAGATTCTAGTCTATAGTGAATTTGCGTAACAATGAAATCCTCCATTAATATTTCGAGGTTGGATTTATGGGAATCTTGCAACACCTCAAAAAACTGGGAGTGGTAGTTGTGGAGAAAATTTGGGTGATCCATTAACCTAGGATTATAGGAATTTAAATAAGAGTGTCTTATTCTATACAATGTAACAAAGGAATAACAATATTGACTGTTGGTCCCTGCCAACGGCGCCAAAAACTTGATGTGAATCCGCAACTGCACGGAAATCCAAGTTATAGTATAAAAAGTTTCGAACTCACAGAGACCAACTTCAACCTATTGTAGTCTATTATGCATTGTAAGTATAAGGTTATCAGATATATTTTTAGAGTTTTTGAAAGAAAATAAAATAGGAAATAAAGTTGGTTTGGAGAAAATTAATAAAAGCGAGACCGAAATATAATTTCCAATCGCACCTCTAGGACTCAATAAATTCTTAGCGTTTTATTTTAGTTTTAAAATATTTTTCAGAAGAAAATATTAGTTTAAAAACCTTTATCTCACACTGTGGTGCTATTGACTCTAGCTATACTTCTAGACCATAATTTTTTATCGTCGTTCACCCATTTGAATCAAGAAATAACTTTTTGAAAACGAATAAGTCCTAATTAATTATAAAGCGTTGTCGTTGTGTTTAGGATTAATGCCCAATTTTTACTATCTGGTTCGAGCCTCACATTATCGTGCTATTGACTCGAAACCTTAATGTTTTCACTGTCATGCAAAACCTTTTGGATTTAAAATTAAAATCTGAAACCAAAAAAATAATTTATAAGAGGTTACACCAATTCATTATCGAGTCCCGTCGGAACGACGATCCTCACATCCAGACTATATAAATTTTGCCGAACGTCATTGCAAAAATAAACAAAACAATTTTGGATTTTTGAATTGAATAAAGAAATAATAAGCAGTTTAAAATAATTAAAAGCAATGTTTGAAGAAAAAGGTAGAAGTTTAAAATAGTAACAATGACAGACAAATAAAGCGCAAAAGTAAATGACATAAATTAAAGACAAGAAAATAAGGCCAGGAAATAAAGGCGTTATAGTAAATGAACCTGTAGATAAAATATGGAATATAAAATTGAATTAAAGAATTCAAATGACGGCAAGATTGATCCTAGCGTTACACAAATTGTAGGCCTAAACACTAATGGTGTGGTAGTTCTCTGATGTGAGAAAGCTACCAGTGATGATTTATGCCTAAAGCTATGAAAGAATAAATTGCACACAATTCGTATAAAATTTGGATCCCAAAAGTTCACGTTAAACTTGCAATATATAGTGTTATAATGCTAAAGAAACTAATGCCAAAGGAGTAGGAATCGCGGGAGAAAATATAGGAGAGCGGGTGAAGACTGAGCCAAGTTAATTCCCTAATTTTTCTGTACTACGCGTCTATGGAAAACACCATGACCTTAAATTGTGGATTACACGTCTTGTGGGGTGCATGGTGAATGCCATGAGGTGGTGGCGAACGCCATGCACCAGAAAGTGCTAATTTCCGCACTTTTTTCTTCATTTCTTGCTCTTTTCCTTCATTTCTCGCACGAACAATTCTTTTTGATAAATATCTAAAAAAATTAAGTAACACCATCATAGAACCACAAAAACATATGAAAATGACACTAAACTACATGCGAATCGAGTCAAAATATACTATGTATTTTCATGTTATCAGTGTTTGAAGTGATCATCAAACCCATTAAATCCTACTTAGTCTGCTTGTATTTAGTTGTCATCATCAACAACATATTCATCATTAAGAACATGAAAACTTCTTAAACCTGTAAAATATGGTTCCAAAAGATTTGCCCACAACCCCACCAAATGAAGTAAGTCTTAAGCTTGAAAAGAGAATTGAACATGAAAAGTATATTCGACAATCTTCCAGCAAATTGTTGGATCACTAAGTTACTTATGCAACAACATTACTTCTATATGTTTTGAAACTAGCTTAATAGGCAAGTTCATTGATAACTTTAGAAGTTCTCACATGAACTCAATAAGGAGAATACTAAGATACTTGAATGATAGAAAACTCCATTATTGTAGATTATGTTCGTATCGAGTGAGTATATTTGTTGTTGTTCATGTTACAATAGATAATTTATTTCGATGATCAAAGGTTTTACAGTGCAATAGATGATAAATTAATCGTTAACCCGTGATCATTTGTAAGAATCCATCACAAAGACATTCTTTATAATTTTCTCTACGGTGTTTAGTTTTATTATTCAGGACATACTTTCTTTTAATAAGGGAGCATGTTGTTGAGTAATTCAACTATAATTTGTTAATAGTTAGTTAGAGGGAACACAAACTCAATGTCTTCTTCCTGCTAGAGTTTTTAGAAAACATAAATGAATGACTATCACCTCAGCATAAGAGTTCGATTTATAAAACTAGTTTTATATACAATAACTTATATTGCATTGTGGTTCTCTAATTCGCACTAATAAATTGTAAGAACACACCACTAAGTCGTAATTGAATCATATCAATTAAATTAATATCTTTTTTATATGTCCTTATGTTTGTGACCCCTTATATTCTTGTAACATTGTCAATAATATTCAATCACATATTAATATTATAAACAAAGAGTAGTGTATAACATATCACTATTTCTCAAATGACAAGAATGAAATAAGATATGGCGTAACCTTTAAGTGATAAAAATCATATGAATAATTATGTTTTTAACTTTATATCTATTTTTTTTTATAATATGAGTCACCCTTGTATAGTTTAATATTATAATCTTTTAAAACTAACTAACAAATAAGCACACTATTTTATATTGACTTATTTCAGTATGACTATATATTTTACAATTTTACTCTTCATAAATATTATTTTTTTATCCAAGTCACTCTTGTTCCTCTACTTAATTGGTGGAGCAACCAACTAATTGTTTTATTACAAATAACATTTGATGGTAGTAAAACAATCAACTCTACTTATAGAAGTCATAGTGATTTTAGGTCAAATGATGTCATACAATAATATCACTATCAGAATAACTTATGAAATTTAAATAACAAACTATGTACTATTATCACGTAGAGTTAATCCAATAAAAATAATATCACTTTTAATATTTATCATAACTATTTAAATATTTGATATCTCGTATTGATAACTTATAGGATATAATCATCAAATATCTCTCAAAATAGTTTTTCACACTAGGTTTTAACTACAACTACACTAAAATGACATTCATATATTTAATGGTCTCTCACTTTTAAGTAAAAAATTAATGTTCAATTAAATAACTTTTTTATGAACTTTATTATTTTAAAACAAACTTGATAAAAACAATCTTTTAATATAAAATCATTGACCTTTAGTAGTTACACCACCATCAATATTATAGTACTCGCTCAATCATCATAATACACTTGTAATTTTGACAAAATTAAACCAAAGAACCTTTAAATTATTTTTTGTTACAAATTAATTCTTTAAAAAAATTTGTAACAATTTGTTTTTTTAAATTATCAAATATATGCATCGTTGCACTTTTTTAACGGAGTGAAAATGCTAATTATAGCTACAATTATTTTGAGTGGAATAAAAATAATAAAGTATAATTCAAAATACAACACTAATTAACAAAAATATTATTTAGGGTAAGAATGTCTCATTCTAAGGCTAAAAAATAGTTATATATATATATATATATATATATATATATATATATATATATATATATATATATATATATATATATATATATATATATATATATATATATATATATATATATATATATATATATATATATATATATATATATATATATATATATATATATATATATATATATATATATATATATATATATATATATATATATATATATATATATATATATATATATATATATATATATATATATATATATATATATATATATATATATATATATATATATAAACTTGAATTCGACATCAATGGAGAAGAAAGCAGACTTGTTCATATATATATATATATATATATATATATATATATATATATATATATATATATATATATATATAAACTTGAATTCGACATCAATGGAGAAGAAAGCAGACTTGTTCATATATATATATATATATATATATATATATATATATATATATATATATATATATATATATATATATATATATATATATATATATATATATATATATATATATATATATATATATATATATATATATATATATATATATATATATATATATGAGGAGTTTCATGTTTTGAACTTGGATCCAACCACCAACTTGAAATCTTCATAATAAAATTGCCCTAATTAGAGTAAAGGGTACTCTGCTTCAGAAATAAACCGTCATGCTTGCCATCACTAGGAAATAGAAAACTAAGAAGTTGAAAACATTATTTGTTATGTTTTCTTGGTTGAAACTTAAAATTCAAACGTGCTTCTGTGCCAGCATGAACATAATCATTAATTAATATCAGTATTCACAGGTTGAATTTTCAACATATAATAATAATAATAATGAATTTTTATTTTGGGTGAGAATTTATACTTAGGTGATTGATTTTATAAGGCAAAAAAATGGTTAAATTAGGTTCCAACTTCCAGCTGCTTTGTGCTTTTTTAAAGGACATCATAGAATATGAAAAAGTGTGATACATAAGAAAGCATATATATCATTGAAAAAATTTTGAGTCTCATATTAATTAGAATTTATTAAAGAAAAATCATTGAAAAAGTTTATATAAAATAACATTTTATCACCTTATAAATTGATTTTATAAAATGAATTAGATCAAATTCGAATAAAATTATAATATAATATCAGAATCTATCGATCGAACTATAGACCGTTTTATTTACACTCCAAATATTTAGATCTTAGTGTGAAAGACTCTATTAAAAATTTCAAATCAAATAATATATAGTCTAAACATGTGTGAACATGTGCTTATAAATAGATACAATCATCACTCTACAAATAAATTATCATCCTACAATCCTCACCCTCAATTATATAGGAAACTTTACATTGAAGAAACAAGTACTATAATTCTATACATCACTATCACATGTGAAATACTTTTATAAACCTTTGATTCGCAAGAGAAACATGTTTTATATTTCATTTTCTTCTGGTTTTCTCATATTTACTTTCTACATCTTTTTCGATCTTTGAGTTTAGACCCATCTAAACAAGTACTATTTTTTTTTCTTTCTAGTTTTGTTATCCAATCTAACTAGGTAATATAGTCCATAGTACCCCTCAATTTACATTCTTCATCTTTTTTGGATCGTTGAGTTTGGACCCCTCAACTAAAAGTAACAAAGAAACATGAGGAAAATATATAGCATAAGATTTTTACTGCATTTGGGAGTTATAAGCATCTATTTAAATTACCATTGTGGGTTCTCTGTAGCAAAAGTAAAGGGGATTGAGCTGGGACAAACTATGTTACCTAATATAGTTTGAGGATTGTTTTTGTTGATTTTCAATATTCTTACTTAAACTATGATAGTAAGAAAGTGATATTGACTTTTAAGGAGGGCTATGGACACTAATGCTTGCTTTTAGGATGTTTTTCATGACATTCCAATCTGATTGTTGGACAAACAATTTGTCATTAGCTAAAACAATTTCTCATCATAGGTAAATGTCAACAATTTTTTCAGGGAAATGTTAATAATTAATGTGCAAAGTTAATAGTTTTTTTAAGGAAAGAAAATAAGTTATATTATTATTTAGAGTTAGAATTTGGTGTGATTCATAGTGCTTAATAAGTACGATAGATTTTGATGTAGGGGTGTGCATGAATTATAAACTAAATCAAACCAAATCATATATATGGTTTGGTTTGAATCTTAAAACCATTTATATAAAACTGATTTACAAGTGAATTAGTTCGGTTTTTATAAAAAAACAGTTTTTTTAAAAACCAGTTTTAAACTGGTTTCTTTCAAAATCATTTTTTTATTTTCTTTAAAGAAATCAGTTTTAAAACCAATTTTTAAAAAAAAATCAATTTTACTGCAAACTATCAAATTATTGATAAACCACCTAAAACTTATGCTACTTTAAATTTATTGCAAACTATCAAATAATTGATATATTTGTTATTTTAAAATAATTTAAAAGATTTAAATAATATTTTTACCTTTATTTTTATACAGAGAAAGTATCTGATATACTATAAGATACATTCTGTTTTTATATTCTAGATATTAAATATATAAAATTAAATTGTACTGTATAAAGTATATGCTACAGATTAGAAGAGACAGGTATTAATTAAGCGTTACATTCTTACATGAGTTGAGTATTTAATTAACTGATATGGTACTTAAATGTTAACCATTTGTCTTGCAATGTTTGAACAAGTAGTTGTCAAAGTACATTTACCTGCTAATTAACTTACTGGAAGGCTTATTGGTCCAAAAAAATGTATTGTTATTAACTACTTTACCAAAATCAATTAATCGTGAAATTTCTTCTACTTTAAATTTATTGTAAATTATCTACCTTAAACTTATTCTACTTTAAATCAAATCAATTTTATTGCAAATTATAGGTGTTGATCTTGATTTTCCCAAACTATTCTACTTTTATTTTTGAAACTTATTGAAAAATGGTTACCGAATCTCAATCCGGTTTGAAACAAATGGTTACCGATTCTTTGTTTAATTTGATAAATGGACCACCAAATTAAAAATATAAATTTGGACTGAATTTTAAAATTTAAATTAATTTGGATAGGAATTTGATTTATGATTATTGGTTATTTTGAACACCCATATATATATATATATATATATATATATATATATATATATATATATATATATATATATATATATATATATATATATATATATATATATATATATATATATATATATATATATATATATATATATATATAAAGTTTTATTTATTACATATACATTACCTTAATTGTCATTTATGACCATGAAACAAAAAAAAGACAAAGAGTTTGAAAAATGAATTAACCATGATTTTAAAAGACGGACACCGATTTTTAATGGTTTTAATAAAATGAATTTGGACTAGTTTTTAAACCAAATAATATGGAATTTTGAAATCGGTGCACCATATTTTAAATTTGGTTTTTATGAACCGCTTTTTTTGCACACCCCTACTTTAATGATGATAAATGTAATATGACAAAACAATTTTAAGCATCATCACATAAAGAGAAATGATTGAAGTAAATAGAAAATCAAAAATGTTTTGATGTTAGATGCAAGAGAATCAAATATTAAGAATAACATCAAAAGAACTGGAATTTATGCAAGCTCCTCAACAGTCCTTTGCTTAATTTGCTTATCTTTATATTTGGTCTTATATAATATTAAGTATGAGCAAATCTCAAAGTACTAAGATAATTCATACAAACAATAAAATTATTTGTTTTCAAAATATTTTTAAAAGTCTTATTAGCCATTGTTTATTCAATTAAGGATCTTAATTAATCAATTAGAAAAAAAAATTGCTCTATAATCGGCTAAGACACTTGTCTAATCGATTGTAGAGAAAACTCATTTAATAATCGATTAAGAAGCTTTTTAAATGACTAAGATCCTGATATAGATATTTCTTTTCTAATTTATTTGGTTATAATTGATTAGAGTTGCAGTTTAATCGATTATGAAGCGAATCCGACCCAAATATCTTTTATTTTTAGGCCAAATATTAAAGACATTTTATTTGCGTGGAATGAGTAAATTGGTGTTATTATTCGTGTAACACCCGTGGTTGCTCTCTTGATTTTGCATAAACGATTAATAACCATAAGAGATAAACATCCTATAATTAATTATGTATGATTATTTTGTTTTTGTTGCATATTTTAATCGTGAGTTCTCTTCAAAATGAGTTCTTAAAAATAATTTTTATTCCACAAATGCAAGAGAATCCAAAACGATTTGGATACCAAAGGTCAAAAACTTAAGTTGAAATGTAGATGTGTTTTTCAACTCAAACTAAAAATTGTATCCTGGTAATAGTTATTCAAAGAATATAAATGGCCAAGGATAAATATAAGGATAAATATGTATCCTCCTCTTTCACTTCTAAGAAAAGAGACTTTACTTCTTATGATAAAACAAAGATAAAATTGTTAGTTCTGAGATTATTGATAAGAATCCTAATAATATCTTTAAACTTATTTGATTATTGAAAGCTTATAACACATTATAATTGGTATTAACTAAATTGAGTGACAAATTTAGTGTAGTAAAATTTAATTATTCTATATGTTAGGTCACTAAAATCCATAAAAAAATTTCTTCTAATAATTGTTTTTCAAAAGTATAAAAAATTATGACTATAGAAGAATTTGCGTCCGTTACTTTTAATGAATAAAAACTCATTTCTATAGAAGATCTAGAAATCCTTATGTGTGTACGTAAGTATTATAAGAAGATATTTTTTAAAACATAAAGACAAAGACAAGGAAGAGCAAAATCAAAGAATAGACAATCTTACAAGATCATCAACTAGACAAATAACATTGGAAATATATCAAAAGGAGAAGGCGTCATTAAATACAATGATGGCGCCAAATTTTTGAGATATTATCATGATCTTTCAAAGAATTGTGGTAAAATGATCGTCATAGAATATACTTTTTGTAATAGTGTTTGATGCTACGTCACTCTAAGAATTTTCAAAATGTTTTCATCAACAGTTTTAGTTCAAAAACTATTATACTCTAATGAAAAATATATTTTACTTGAAATTAAACCACTCCAACAATTTTACATTTTCATCGCCGACAAAAATAGTCTGAAGGAACTATCATACTCTTTCATGAAAAATATATTTAACTTGAGCATAAGCCACTAAAAGAATCTCATATGTCAAAAATCAAGCTCAAATTTTATGGAGCAACTTCCATGTGAAAACAAAACTCTTCAAACACTGATATAATCTCACAATACACCTTACATTAATGTCTGTCAATGTTCATGTATTAATCACTAATCAAATTTTTGTGCAATCCTGTTTGCATCAATATATATATATATATATATATATATATATATATATATATATATATATATATATATATATATATATATATATATATATATATATATATATATATATATATATATATATATATATATATATATATATATATATTTGATTTGAATCTTTCACATATCAAATTTTCCATCAACTTTCTCTAACCCAAATTGTCTATCCCTGGATTAAGTAAAAAGCTCGAATACTCGTTATTAGAGAGATTAGGAGATGTGAATGTGTCAACGGACATAATGCTTCAGAACCACAAGACAGGGATACACCACATCTACTATCTATCTATTACAATTCAATTGCATGAACTTACAAAATTGTTCTTTCATCACAAATTATTTACACTAGCAAAAGGGTATTTTAGTAATCAACTAATATTTACATTTTTTATTCTCATCTTCTATTACATCATGACAAGTAACATTAATTTATCAACCTCCATCAATTAAATCACAATAATATTATATGCATTCATTCTTTCTCTTCGTTTAAATTTCAAATCTCTTTCACATTTCTTTTTCTCACACTTTCTCACTTTCATTTTAATTTTTTTCTCTATTTGTTTATCATCACTAAAAATATCAATAATCTATTTTTTAAAATTTTAATAAAATAACAATATATATTTATTTCACGAGCCACTATCAACACAATATCTATTCTACTATCTATCTATTACAATTCAATTGCATGAACTTCTAAAATTGTCTTTTCATCACAAACTATTTACACTATCAAAAGGGTATTTTAGTAATCAACTAATATTTACGTTTTTCATTCTCACCTTCCATAACATCATAACCAGTGTCATTCATTTACCAACCTCCATCAATTAAATCACAATTAAATATTATATGCACTCATTCTCTCTTTCATTCAAATTTCAAATCATTTTCACATTTCTTTTTCCACATTTTCTCAATTTTATTTTAATTTTTTCTCTATTTATTTATTATCACTAAAAATATCAATAACCTATTTTTTAATTTTAATAAAATAACTCTATAGATTTATCTCACAGGTCCTTATCAATATAATATCTATTTTATTTTAATTAACATTATGTTAATTTAAGAGTCAAATTTCTTATTTTTAAATATTAATTTTTTTCTTTCTCCATCTCACGATTCTTTTTTTCTTCTTTTTACATAATTATTTAATACATTTAAATTTATATGAATATTGTTTATTTTATAATTAAATAAATCATTTTAAATTTTATATTTATACTTAAATACATTTCTATCGCATCAAATAATTTTTTTATCTGACGAGTTATTATTGCATCAAAAATTCTATTTTTTCTTTCTTCATCACACTTTGGAATCCACCTTAAATATACCAATATGAACAATTTCTTTAAAATTACAATAGTAAAAAGGACCATGGCATAGAAGAATGCAACTAGTATCTACTACTACTACAAGTAATTGACTATATTACTTCACTATATGTTCTCTTTCTCTTCTCTTTTCCCCTTCCTCCCAAACAATCCCTTAAATAGAGATTTCTCATACGGCATCAATGCTCTCTTACATTTTCTTTTACATGATCGGTTCAGTTTGAAAACCATGCATAACCAATAATTGAAAGGGGTATATGTGACACATGCATTTCTTAACTTTGTGGATTTCGATGGTTGAAGCAAGAGGCATGTGGTACCACTTACTCCAAACTTGTGGTCCTAGTGGCAGATATGGAAAAGATTTTTTTGGTGTGAAAACATAACGAGTTTGACCTATGAGAAGCTACCCTTCTCTCTCTCTTCGATTTTCCATTTCATGCTTAAATTTAGTTTGATATGAAGTTATGAGTAGAAGGTGATGTTGGAAGGTTTAGAAATTAAGTTATCAAATTTTGTAGAGTAAGAAAAAAATAAAAGTATACACATAAGCATGCATGGAAATGTTAAAAAGGATTGGCCTAATGGTGTCACCATGGAGATAATTTCAATTCCAAATAATCACCTGGAAATAGAGACAAGCCATGGAACATTATGATGTATTGGTGTACATCTGTTATGTTAGGTCATCAATTTGGGTCAACATAAAAGAATATTTTTTAATATAGTAAAAGATACATCATATATATATATATATATATATATATATATATATATATATATATATATATATATATATATATATATATATATATATATATATATATATATATATATATATATATATATATATATATATATATATATATATATATATATATATATATATATATATTTAAATTTTTTTGATAGATTTGTGGGTTTTATCATTTATAAAATGCTCAATCTTCATTTTTTTTAATTAATGTGAAATTTCTATACACTTATTTTTTAACATTTTTGACTGACACTTGTTTTTTTAGCACTCTCTTTCAAGTATTAATCTATCAATAATATTTTTTCTTAAGCAGAAGCTCTTTCATCTACATATATTTTACTGTCTGTGACATTTTTTTAAGGATGTATTTTTTAGAAAGTTGAGATTCATTTTTTTTCAAACAACGAATTAATATTAAGAGAGTATTAAAGATATTTAAATCCTTTTTGCGAGATGGGGGAGAAAATCTAAACCAACTAAACCTAAGTCAACCAAAACATAGGGTGATATGTAATTAACCTGAATACAGTTTAACTATTTGATTTAGTTTAAATTAAATGGAATGAAACCAACTTAGTAATATTTATTTTACACTTCAAGATATGTTGTATTCAGCTACATGATTTAGTGAAGTGAAAAATATGTGATAAACAATAAGCGTTTGCGACGTGTTTATCACGTCACTAACATATTTAACATTAAAATAATACATTTAAAGATAACATGTGGGTTATGCGATTTTATTTTTTAAAAAAAGAAGTTGTGTCGTGAAAATCACGTCGTAACATTTAAATTTAAATATAAAAAATTAAAAGGGTCATGGCATACAAAAGAGGGATGTTTGAAAATTTAAAATTTTTGCTTGTGAAGTTGTTATTCACGTCGCAAGGTTTAAGAGAGAAAAATATATGACGATGAAGTGATGATACAGGATGTGCAGGTTGAGACTGACAAAAGTTTTGACCGTTACAATTTAGTGACGTGTTTTTCGCTTTGCAAATTAGTGACGTGTTTGTCACTTTACAAATTGAAAATTTAAAATATATTCGTTGTTTTCCAGGCCACTTACTTTACATACAATCTTATTATTTTCCTTCTATTCTCTTCATTTTTAATATCTCCAAACTTAATTCATTTTTCACTTGCTTTACTCTCTTTCTCTTCTTGTTTATCTTCTCTAACATTTTCTTCATTGCAACCTTCATTCATTTCTCCTATCTCCAAACTTAAGGTATTTCTACTATTTTTTTCTTCTACTATTTTATAAGTATTTCGGATCACACATAATATATTCTGATTTAATTTATTTTCAATTTTTTTTATGTCAAAAAGTTAAAATTTAGAAGATTGAAGGAGATATTTGAATAAGAAATTGAAGAAATAATATTGAAGGAGATATTATTGGGTTGTTCTTTTTTAAATATTATGTTTTTTTTTTAAAATATGTGTATTGTAATATATATTTAAAAATGAAATATATTATTCAAATTTTTTTAATATATTTATTTAAAATGAAAATATATGATTTTTTTATTAAAAAAGAATTATATTTTTTTATTAAAACAAATTTTATTTATTAAATAAAATAGATTATATTATATATTTATTTAAAATGGATTATATTTCTTTATTAAATAAAAAAAATTTATTTAATAAATCCAATTGTAATAAAAAAATCATATCTAAAACAGTTATATTATATATTTATTTAATATATATTATATTTATTTATTAATATATATTAATTATTAATTTAATTTATTAATTATCAATTTAATATATATTTATTAATTATCAATTTAATATATATTTATTAAATAATATAATTATAATATATATTAATTATTAAATATAAATTAAAAATAATATATATTTATTAACTAACATAATTATAAATATAACGTAAACATAAAAATGTATTTTATTTTTTTTAAAAAAAATTTGTGGAATGAAATTTATGTCACAATTTTATGAAGTGAAATTCACGTGGTAAAGTTGTGAAGTGAATTACACTACTAGAAATGTTGTATTTAGCCTCGGCCAGTTTCCGAGGCTATAAGGCAAAAAACCCCTGCTACTAGCCAATTAGCCTCGGCGTAGCGTTGGTGTCGGGGATAGGCTAAAACGCTCGAAGCTAACTTTTAGCCTCGACAAGAAGATCCGTGTCTAAAGTAGCCTCGGTCTGTCCGTGTCTAATGTAGCCTCGGTGAAGCCGTGTCTAATTTAGCCTCGGTAAAGCCGTGTCAAAAAACTTAAAATAGCATGGGCCTGACCGAGACTAAAGTCAAACTCCATAAGCTCACATAATATTTAGCCTTGGTCTTGGTCGAGGCTAAAGGAACATTTTGCCTCGACTTTTTCGAGGCTAAGTTCAAACTTTATAAGTCAACAAAATATTTAGCTTTGGCCTAACCGAGGCTAAAGTCAAATTGTAAAAGTCAACAAAATTATGCCTGCTTTCCAATTGTATAATCTATATCAGGCATTCAAATAGTAAGGAATTAAAATGGTTGCTGTGAATTAGATGTAAGTTGTGATTCAACTAGTGCTTGGTGATGTTAGTATTGTTTGGTTTAAAAAGAAGTTGTCCAAACAGAAAATAGACCATTACACTCTGAGCCAAACTTTAACTATGCCCTGAGTACTGCCACCTAAAGATAGGATTAGCCACTACTATGCTGAACCGAAGCCAAAAAACTGGAAACATAGAAATATCAAAATAACTGAAGATTTCTAAAAAAATAGCAACATCACCTCTTCCAAAAGAACCAACTAAATTAATGCGATTCCCACCAAGGCCAATTGTGACAGTCATTACAACAAACACCATACATGCATCATTGAAATTCAATTTGAAAGGGAAATAGAGAATAGAGAATACAGTTTGAGATAAGTTATTCATCAACACATGTTTGAGATTATCAAGTTCACATCTGCAACTGCTTCCGTATCGGCCACTATAATGATTGTAATACTATAATAATGTACCTCGGTAGGACTTCCGGGGAAAAGTCTTGTTTCAGTCATGGTATCCATGTCATTGTATCCTTCAAGGAGCCTCTCCTGTTGTTTGTAGTATTCTGCAACCTTGCGTTGCTTTTCTGAAATAAAAAACAACCAAAAATACTTTGAAACTAAACCACATCTTAAACACAAGATTGAATAAAAGTAAAGCATATAGTAAATATAACAAGTTGATAACAATCTCAAATAACAGTAACACACATTTCAGAGAAAGTTTGTTCAAAAGGAAATCAAGGCCAAAAGTTAGTATGTAAGTTGCCATGAAAAACATGAGTTGCTTATGAACAATAACATTAACAATAACAGCTTATGCATCAAATTTCAGCACAACTTACATTAACAATAACATCCTAACTAACTTCCATGACCAATTCTAATAAGTTACCAACAACCTGCAAATAAAGTCTCATAAGGCTATACTTGTTCAAGCAATTCAGTCATCATAGCAATTCATTCACATGATAATCTCACTGTATTAACAATACAATAGCAGCTTAGTTCATGACTTCAAATTCAAAACTAACTTTCATAACACTTTAACATATCATCCATTTCAATCTAACAATTTCCTTACATAACAATTAATTAACATGAACCAATCTTAACATCAAATAACCAAATTTACTAACTAATTTCCATAACAGTTTCTATTTTTCTAAACATCAAATTAAATCCAATTCAAATTCTAATAGTCCAAAACCATCTAGCAACTATATGTTTGCAATGCCAAAATGCACACACCATAATAGAAAACTTCATGGCAATACAGTCTTATATTGCAATCAACTTTTAACTGATTCATCAATTATACTTTTATCACAACTCAACAAACCATACTTAGTGTCACACCCTAATTTTTGACCTTAAGATCTCACCTCCTTGTGCTTATTTTCTTGTCTGTTTTACAACTAACCAGTTTTGCGCAAATACCACACTCTCAAGTGCATTAGGTCATTTCTTACCATTCGATGTTGAATATAATCATTAAATGACTAGTTTTAGGTACATGGCAAGCGATATCGCAGTTTCAAAAGCAAGGCCTTTGCTTATTTCAAACCCCACGTTAAGTCAGACACCCACAAAATTATGATCTAAAACAAGCGCATGGTTGGTTCTAAAAATTCATGAATTACCTCTTGTCAAAACACTCTTTCTAGTCATCAAGAGAAATGAACATCCAAATTTGAAGGCACAGAGGATTAAGAGTAACTATTGATCCACAAGTCCTTAGTTTTCTAAGTTTTTATCGTCAAATACAAGGTTTGGTTTGGTGTGTGATGGCACGTGGGTTTTGTACGACTACCTCCAACTAGCTGGGAATGGAAGAGCCAAGGATATTTGGAAATTAACATCACACGGTGGATAATGAACCAAAGAGGCAAAGGTAGTGCCATTTGAGATTGCCTTTTCAAATATAAAGTGACAGACATTATTTAAAAGTTGTGGCACCGCATTCTAATAAAGAATCAAAGCAAAGGAGTTGGATTTGAGAACACCAACGGAGGGATGGTCATTTATCATACATTTTAACCTAAGTAGAGAGTTTGTGTCTGGCTTTTTTCAAGCAAATACAATATTTGTATGTAACTATAGCAGTATGCTAGTTATGTTATTACAAGTACTGGCTGCAATACCGTTATTGCATACACGCAAACATTTGCCTATCCCCTGAATTCCCCTTACAAAGCACCCTACAGAATCTACAATATACGGCTCCCGCAAGCCCCATTCCTCGATCCTAGAAACACCCCACCAGCATTACTCCTACAAAATTGGACGGACGCCCGAAGGCCTCGAGGCGATCTCTGCAGCGTTTAGCCGTTGTTCACAACCAAGCAAGGTTTAACACTTCATGCTTCCCTTGATCTCCGCTTGTTACTAGCAAGTCCTCGGGCATCGGCTGCACAGAAAAGAAAAACATAACTCAGTTGACGTCAAAGCATTCTAGAGACGAAGCTGAACTAAGAAGACAGAACGCGATTAGTTTGGAGGACCCTTGCGCTTAAACACTTCCTTGATGCTGGAGGTTGTGGGTAAAAATATCTCGACCAAGAGCGACTTTAAACCCTGCATTAATAATTGTACCACGAACATAAGTAACAGTCTGAAATTTGAGAGATATTCATAAGCAATAAGAAGACTTCCTGTTGATAGAGAAACAAATTAGGTTGGAGACATCGTCAATACCACGAAAGAGAACGTCGGTTCCACTGTGAAATAATTCCTGTTTCATGAAGACATTAAGTTCAGAACAACAAATAGCAAAAGGCTACACCCAGTACATTCGAGCCAACCATGTTGTCCTCCAGACAGCTTCGCCGAGACGGGAATTGCCACTGTCAAACTTCCTTCCTATAGGACGCATTCAAACAGTTATGCATATGTTAATGGTCCTTCAAAGAGAACATCATTCATTAGAGAAAACAGACCGAAGCCTTTAAAAGCCCATGTCAGCTGCTACAGAGGCATGTTCCTGAAGCTGTTACCTTCAAATAAAACAGTGAAGCCACACACACCGTTCACACGCCGTCTCCACACGAAGCCATATCTAAACCTGTCCAAATAGTCCAAGCAAATTGTTCACACTGGTTCATAATTCATAAACTACATCAAGATTTGCGAATATTATTGAATTCAAAAGAGTTTTAAAAGGAGATAAAATCACCACTGTCACCATACCTCCCAACGAACACACCACCTCTCAAACTGTCGAAAATTATTCTAGTATTCAGACCCCTATCATCCCTCATGTAAAGGTTGTTTCACCTGAAGGATGTAGGAATGTTGACTTAATCCATTCACCTTTTCAAGCACCTGCATTAACATGAAAGTATATATCAATCAAGCACGATAACAAAATCACTCGGGTCTCTATGATAATCCCAGCATGAGGATGATTCTACAAATAACTCGAGTGTGTGAAGAGTAATGGAAACCTTAGCAAGTGCAAAACAAAGTCACGGCAGGTGGTACCCACCAAAACTTCACGTTAGACATCAATCTACCTGTTCATCCGCTTGTTGGCATTGCGAGAGGCACGATTGAGTCCTTCGAAAATTGAATCATTTTCTGTCAGTTATTGAGAGCAACTCCCTTGAGTTCGCCTTTGAAATACCGTGAAGAACTCCAAAATCCTTTCACTTTGAATGACCTGCAGAAAAGGGAATTCCCAACATTCATTAGATGCCGCAACTTTTGTTTCCCAAACCAGTATCCTAAACCAACTCATAAACGTGACAGAAAAGGAAAGGATAGGCGTGTTTTGAACAAATTAACACAATCATTTACAATGAAATCAGGTGCGATATTCCAAACAGAAAAAGAAAATGATTCACTACCATTAACGACAGTTATTCCAAATTAATAGCATTCAATTCGATTAATCAACCTTTGATTCAGTTGAAACTATAAAAGCCACAGACAGACAGATGAAAAGGACACGAAAAAACCTAAGACAACACACAGAGAATCCCAAATTTCATAAACTTATCTCTTCAAAACTCCGTCGTGCACATTACCGGAGACGCCGCCAGAACTAGTTCCGTCGTGAACTCCAAATCTCCATCACCTTCAAACTCCATCCATCGAGAGCCTCTCAACCCTTCGCCGCGAGCCACCGCACTCATCGTCATCGGACGTCATCCTCCGCGATCCTTCCAACTAAACTATACCGTCGACACCTGCAATAAATCCATTTGAACCGTTAATTTTCTTTTTTGCTAACGTTACGCTTGTTGTTGTTTATGTTGATGTAGGGAATAAGAAACAGAGGACGAAGAGGTTGAAAGGAAGAGAGAGGAATCATGACGAGAAACAGAAGGAGACGATGGAAAGGGAAGAGACGGGAGTGAGAAGGGAGAAGGGATCGTGGAAGGGGAGAAGATGGGGGGGCGCGGGTCTGAATTAGGGTTTCCCAAAACCCCTTCCCCCTCTTCTGATTAATTGGGCCGGGTCTGGGGATCTCATCACCCCAGCCTACTTTTTCTTCTTTTTTACGTTTTTTTTTTAGTTTCTACTTTTTTTTTTATTTTGTATTTTTGTTTATTGTAACGTTTGTTTATTATTAATAAAGTAAACTAACCCTACTGACTACTAACATTCCTAACTTAAAAAAAGAGAAATTCCAAAAAAATATATAGAAATATTTTATATATAATTAAAAAAAATAGTAAACAAATTTTAAATTAAAAAAGAAAAATAATCAATTTAGATTTTAATTTTCTTATAATAATAAAAAATATAAGAATCTTGCTTAACTTAATATTTCGACCCTTCTATAAAAATTCATAAAAAATATACTTAGCTTTATTCATTTTAGTTTTAGAACTTAAGCTATTGTTTTAACTAATTGCTTTTCTTAATAAGTAGATAGACTCTTTTAATCTGCAAATTAATTTCTAAGCACATTTTCAACTTAGCCATAAAATTTTCAAAATATTTAACTTCAACTGCAAAGTCAACAAAACCAAACAATTCATCCATATCTTATCACATTGCTTATCATTCTACATTTTTCAAATCACTTACTGCTACATTTTACCAGTATTCTCGTCCAAAGGAAAAACCTACACATAATTCAACGTTGTGTGTAGTTGCACGTCATTTGCATCATCTCCCCACGATCCTTGATCCCATTCAAGTTGATCCTTAGGATAGATCCTACCCCATAGGAAGGACCTTAATCTTTCTACAACTTAGACAAAACAATCAACAATACAACTCTTACAAACACAATAGAGAATAGATGTTAATCATCTTAAGTGGGATATAATCTCCACCCCACAACAATACAATCAAACATGTAGGGGCTTTGCCTTAAGAACGACAAAGGCATACTTGGCGACCATCCGAGTATGTAAGACCTTTTCTTAAGATGATGCAAAGACCATTTCCTACAACCCTCTTCTTTACATTTGTGGTGGTTATCTCTCCCTTAACATGAAGACTCATCTCTTCTCCTAAACCCAATCAAAACAACTACCCTAAACCCGTAGGAACTTTGACCACAGTCAAAGAGCTCCTCTAACCCTTTAGGGCGAACTACAACATACTCTGATTCCACTCCCGTAAGGATATGTAGGCACAAGGTGCGATGCCTTATCGAGTATACTTAGAAAATAAACCCTTAGGTCTTTAAACCATTAAGCAGATAAACACTTAGCAGTAAACAAACATAAAACAAGAGGTTCCTGTAGAGTACTACAGAAACTTAGGATGCTAGCACCTTCCCCAAGTTTAACCAACCCCCGAACCTAAACAGTCTAGCTTGCATTTGCATTGCATTGTGGGAATTTCGATCTTTATCCCTTCCTTTGGACAAATCAAAGTTCGGTTGCAAAATGAATTAAAGATTCAAACTAATCAATAGTTTGGTATCCGAATTTCACCGCGACACTTAGCTATCAGGTTCATCCTAATTTAACCATTCAATTCACTAAATATAGTAACATCAACCTAAACTAATTCAAAGCTATCAAAAGTTACTAACTCTAATGCAAATTCACACTATCCCAATTATAACTAGCTTCTATTACTTTAATTCACTAACTCAAATCATAACTAATTCCAATATGGCAACGAATTCACTAACAATTTCTAACAAATCTTACAGCAAGATCTCAGCATCGCAGTAGGAATTCATTCGTTCGAACCCCACCATTAATCCAATGTCGACTAATATTTTCCGTTCTAAAACATTAAAGTTCAAATGCTAACAACCTGCGTTTTTAGCAACTAACATCAATGCATTATTAATCAACACCTCTCTAACAACTAACCTAATGTACTTAGCCTCTTCCATTCCAACATAACTTGGATGCCATAGGCCCATAGCATAACAGCAATTCATTTTATCACTAACAGTGCCTTTAACACACATATTTAGTAGCTCAATTTTAGTTTAATCTATAACAATCCATTAACAGCATGTTCGCTTTAACAATCCAGTGGATGACGGAATACACTTCAAACCTCACACTCAACCTTAAACAAAGAATAGTAAAATCCCAGTTATATCAAAGTAAAATATTTACTTTGCGTGGACTTAATCTCTGAATTGCATCTAGAGGATGACGACGGTGACCCCTCACTTTATGAGGAACGACTTCATCTGTTGCTCTCTGGAAAATAGAAAAAATGAAGATGAGAAATGTATTTTTGGTTTACAAGATTTAATAAAGATATCAAAGGGCATATTAGAGGATATGGTGACTAACAAGGCCTTAAAAGCGAGCATGGAAGTCGAGGAATCAAAACAATACGCCACAAGCATGATATTTCACCATTACATCACAATCACATACAAGTGAGAATGTAAGGTGAGGACTAGTCAAGCCTTACCAGTACCACAAAGGCCAAATCTCTAAGAGACATGGAAACCATCACACTAAAGGCAAACGAGTGAGCCAATACTAGAGTACATAGTGGCCGCACACAACTATGGTCGATTTTTCAAAAGTATTAAAAAATATAAGACACAAAGTTCGGTTGATTATCTTACAAACATTCATTAGAACAAAAATAGTTTCCAAGTTACCTTTTTTGTGCGGTTTATTCTTACAAAGATTCGGCACCTAGCAGCAGAAAATGGATCATGTTCTGTGTTATCTACTAGAGGAGTGTCTTCTTCCTTTATTCTGTTTGATGAAATTAATCTTGACCCGACTTTTCTCTTTTTTTGGATAAGGATTTTAGTTGAAATGACCCCTTGAGGAGTTTGTATAATCAAAACGGTGTCTGGATTGGGAGCCCTGCAAGAAATACATAAATCATGAAGTTGAACAGCTAAAGTAAGAACAAGATGAACTCAAATACACCCATACCCATACAATTCCAAAAGCACTGAAGTTTTTTTGTAATTTGTAAAAAGAAAACTCCATAGAGGAAACAATATATAAATGGAGAAAGGAGAAACAATATTATCATAATTAAGGACTTCATACATGTGATAAGCACAATAAGAAATCATTCTTGTTGTCTGTTTACCATTTTTCTCCGAACAATGCAACTGCATTTACAGAGGAGATAACTCAATAACTATTTCATGGATCACAAATTATCCATATGATAAATGAAAACTACCAACTTAAAGTCATCCATGATACAGAAAAATAATGAGAAGTAGTATATCTCATAAATTAAATTAAATGAAAGTACATATTAGAACATAGCAGCAAAAAATAGCCAAGTCGATTCAAGTAAAGCCTCACCTCCATGCGATAACCGGCCCTTGATGCACACATGGCATGTTAATAAGTGGAACACTTGCAACATTGAGTGCATGAGCCATGGATTTGCTTACAAATAACACAAATCTGAAATTGAATTAATGCAAACTTTAGATTGAATCAGAATGAACAAATCTAAGAGACGCCTAAATAATACTCATATGTTAAGAAATCTGGACTGGAGCAGTGGAGCCTAGGTTGTTTCAAGTATTCTCACTCCGGCTTTGTAATATTGTCGCTACTGCGAAAATCGGCGCCGGCTGAACAGAAGAGTCGCCACCGTGCGTTATTTATCCCAACGGAGGGAAATGAAACGCTCGAGGTAAACCTACCGCAAAACGGGGAAAGGAATGGTCATCGCAACCAAAACCTGGATTCGGGAGTCGGTTACGCAAGGGGAAGTTATTAGCACCCCTCACGTCCGTCGTACTCGACGGGATCCACGCTTGTTTTCGGGTATGGATTGTTATTCTATCTATTCTACAGGTCGAGGGTTAAAAAGAAAATAAAATGACTCGGCGAAGTATCGCACTTTATGCCTACGTATTCCCGTCTGGAACGAGAAATCAGAGTCAACGTAGTTCGCCTACCTACGAGAAAGGAGGGGAAGGTTGCTCGCTAGGATATCGCATCCTATGCCTACGTACTTTCATACAGCATGAAAGATCAGAGCAAACGTAGTTCGGGCCACGTACGACACAAGTCTGTCTTGATTGTTTTTATCTCCTTCTAAAAAAGGGTTTTTCAGATTACTGGTCCAAGCGGACAAAAATGACGTTTTGATGAGTTCACATTCTTTTACGGAAGAAGTGTCTTTTATTGGATTTGAAATTTTATTGTGTTTTTCTGTTTGTTTTTGAGAAAGAAGAGACAGAACTCTAACCTATAGTTGGAAAGGGAATCAAACTAACCTAATGTTATCATGCATGGGTTAAGACCTAATGTCTATCATGCTCCTCTCTTGCGCAGAGAGAAACAGAGATCCTAAGGGAAAAACGGAAACAGAAACAATAGCATATATACACTAAAGCAGTAAAATGCATGGATGCAGCAATACAAGCGAGGCAAGGGAGTCTCACTCAACCTCGAACCTAGAAAACAACAGGCAAAAGTGAACATAATTCACTTTCAACCTAACAGGTTAAATAGCAAGCAATACAGTCAGGGAAATTCAATCAATACATCAAGAAAAAACAGCAAAAACAGTCTTCATCAACATCTGTCTTCAAGTCATCATCAACTATCTACAAGCTTCAAGCAAGCATCAGTCTTCATCTTCACAGTCTTCAATGGCTTTTCTTCAAGTCCCAATCTCCAAGATGAGCAGCAGTCACAAGAATAAACTGGGGTGTTAAGCAATTAGTTGACCACCAAAGGTGGCAAACAGACTGCTAACAACACATAGAATATTTCTCTCAAGAGTTCTATCTCTTAGACACTATCACCAAGCCTTCCAAAGGAAGGGGGTGAGTGTCCTAGAGAGACTCTGCATCATAGAGAGGGATGGAGGCAAGCAAGACCTTCCATGTTTGTGAATCAAGTTTTCTACTCTAGAGCTCTGCCTAACTCCTAGATCCTATAACCTTCAACAGCTGCCAGCAAGAGATACTCCTCATCAACTCCGAAATTGGTCTTCATTCTTTAATCTTCAATGGGCTTCATCAGCACAGTCTTCAGCTCAAACCCCAAACCCCAAGCAGGCCCAATACCCCACACAGTCAAATAATAACCCTAGAGAGGGCACACCACACAGTCAAGCAAGCACAAGCAATATACTAATAGTAATAGTAGAATAGGGGAAGCCTAATATTTTCTAAGGGATCTATTATCTACCCATAATACCCCTATAGTCCCATACCCCAAAATTCAAACTACAACTCCTAAAAGAAATGATCTCTTACACCTATGTTATCTCTAAACCCTAGTTTTGATTCTCCTAATCACACCTAAACAAACTATCTAAAATTAAGTCCTAAAATCATGAATTAAATCTTATATACAAGCTAAAGTTCTAAGTGAAATACCCTAAAAAGAATAGGCCCAAAATATAAAAGTATCTAACTAAACTAAAATCAACAATATCAAGTATTAAACTAAACATTATTTACAACCTATTTAAAAGAAAAATATATTAAAAATGAAAAAATAAAATAAAATGCTAATTTTATTGTATGACAATTTTCTTGACAGAAATATGAAAAATATGCAAAAACAACCATTTAAAAATATGCAATTTTCAATTTGTTATGATTTTTTAAAGAATTAACAAAAATAAAAGAAATTAGAAATGATTTAAATTGAGTTAGGGGTGCAATGAGTATTTATTTCAGTTAAAGAAAGATGATGGGCCCAGACTGGGGGGCGCGCATAGCAAAGCGCGTCTGGGCCCAGCTAACCAGAAAACACAACAATAAAATAAAAAAAGAAAACGGTGCAATCAGTAAGAAATTCAGTGCAATTGGTTTGGGCCTGGGTGAATGGGGTGCGAATAGCATTGGATTACTAAGCCCATCTGCCTCCTTTAATGAAACGACTGAGTTTTGATCACTCAGCCTTCCCTCTCAACTTTCCGTTTGAATTAAGACCGTTAGATTGCTTCTGAGTCAAAGTCAAGTGTGTAATCCAACGCTGGGAAAGTCATCTTCTCCAAAGTTAGGGTTTGCCATTAATGAACCATGCACGAAGCTTGCCCCAACCAGAGTTCAACATCCTCATGCAACCTCAATTCTCCATGAAACTCATATCTGTAAAAAGCAAAAATGCTCCACTTCTTCTCCTCTACACAACCATGGCCTTGGTTTTCTCTGAAACTCACCCTAGCACCAAACCCGATAGGTAGAAGACCTAGGTTCCACCATTTTACACTGATATCCATCTTGCTAATTCTTGCTAACTCTTACACTAATACAATCTACATGCTATGCTGATCATTTTGAGCTATCTATCTAAGATTATCATGCCATAACCTAAGCGTTCTAAGCCAAAACAGTTTTGGTGCTCCAATGGTAACCTCCATGAATTGCCTTCAAATTCATCAGAATCAATCATCTAACCAATCCTAACAGTTCTAACCTAAAAATTCTACATTATTCTAACTAATTCTAGCTAATTCGATGAGATTACTAACCTGGTGTAATCTTGAAAACAGATGGAGAAAACCTTGGATGCACAGCTTGCAATGCTTGGGACTTGCTCAATAAACTTGGTTCTTGATTCTGTATGCAGTAGTTCTTGCTCAAACCCCTTGGATTGCCATAACCACTTCCTTTTGCAATTTGGATGATACACTTGGTAGCACACGAATTCTACCTCAATTCAGCCAGATCTTGATGGAAACTTGATCTATGATGGATGTAGATGATGATAGGATCAAGAATTTTGGAAAATGATGAAGATTTGATAGAGTTTGGAATGAATTTGCACAATTGAAGAATGAGGTGTAACTATGTGTTTTGATCAAAATGAATCACCAACCCTTGAATGAAGCCACTCTACTCAATATATAGACACTCATAGAACACTCTAGAACTTGGTAGAAATTTCTTGTGCACAATTCCCTTGTGAATTTGGTTATGTTACTTCCTTTGTAAGCCAACTAGCATAACTTCCAAACTTTGAACCAAACTCAAAAATATACTTTTGCCAATGTTCTTAAAACATTTTTTCCAATCAAAATGACCTATAATTTCATCCCATTTGGCCATGTTATGAAAAAAACCATTTTTAGGTCACTTTTATTCATTAAATTCATCTTTTAAATGACCAAATTTGGAACCTTGAGCTATGGACATTTCCAAACTTTCATGATCACTTTCCTAGACTCAAAATGTCATTTGGAGCAAGTTTGATGTTGTGAAGTTTTTCATTTGAAGCTTCCTTGTATGAGTTTTGGGCATAGGCTTGAAATGACCTGTAATTCTCAAATGACCAAAATACCCTTTGCTTGCCAAGGACATAAGTATAGTTCCGCAAATCAGATGAAGGCATACCATACCTTTCTAGAAAGCTAAGACAATGAGGAACAACTCTCATGTTGACCAGAAATTCATTTGAAATCTCCTTGAGGGGTAAACGTTTCTTGGAAGACAAGTAACTTTCACAGACAAAATTTCAGATACCTCAGATGACCTGTAACTTGCAAGGACCATAACTTGAGTTCTATAAATCTCCTTGATGTCTTCCACCACTCAAATTAAAGGTCTCGAGATCCTATACAAGTTTCATGTTGGCCAAGGATCCATTTGAAGCTTGCATTTTGACTTATCTTGCTTGGAAGTTTGACCTAAATCAGGGGATTTTACACAGAAACCCTAATTTAGCAACTCCTCTTCTTCTTGATTTCTCTTGATTTCTTCTTGGCACAACACCACATCCTTATCTACATGTCAAATGATGAACCCCACATCTCTCATATAGACCTTGATGCCTTTCAATCAATCATTTGACCTAGGGTTGACCCAGGGTTGACCCAGATGAAACCCTAGTTGACTGTCTTCAACTGCAACTCTTGTGATCACATCAATGACTTGTCTCACTTTCAAAATGACTCTCCATGTCTTCCATGATGTCTATATACCCTCCATGACCTCAATTCACAGCTCACAACTTCTTTGATGATCTTCAAATACACTCAAGATAGGAGAGAGATCCACTGCTTGGTCCACTAACTTCTCAGATTTCAATTTCTTTCTGATGACTTGGATAGGCCTGAATTTGAACAACAACCTCTTGATAGGCTCATAGAGATAAGAATAGTGCTTGGTCCCTTGTTGGATGACTTGCTATGCTATGTTATGCAGATGATTAGACTATGTACATGACTTTATATGCAAATGCTAATGCAATTGAAACATAAACCAAGTGAAGTAGGTTGAGCAAATTTTAGGGTGCAACAAATATGGTATGAGTGAATGATGTATGTAACTTAGTGTGACATATGCAAAGAATAAACTACGTCAATTGGTGACTAACATTAATTAGGCGCAGACACCGTTATACCATAATTTATTATGATAAAATACACACATTAGTAGTGATACTATCAAACTATACTTCTTATTTGGAAAAGTGATATAAAGTACATTTTCTGAACAGACAAAAGATGAGTTAGAAATACCCTACCTTCACGAAAGAGTTCGATGGAATACTTAAGATACCCAAAGCAGGCTCCATTTTTTCATCACTAGCAAAAGATACTTCAGGTCGAAACCAGGCACAAGTGACATGAACCCATAATGGATCAACATCAGTAGGCTTTAGAGCACCACCTGAATGTCCAACAGTACATTTCAGGTATTAAGATCATAGACACTAATTACAAAATGAAGTTAAAAACAACATTACCAAAGCTACATGATATTATCCTAAATTCTACAGTCAAAAGAGGTAACGAAAAAGCAAGATTAATTCATAGATGCATATAAGGTTACAAGAATTTAGATGATAAGTTCCAAAAAATAGAATATTTAGGGGGAGGTATAGCTCATACAAATAAAAGTGACATATATAATACTGCATCATATCTATAAATTGTGTAAGATACACACCTTTTACAGGACAAAGACGACATTCTCGCGTGATGTCTGGTGTTTCACAAGCTTTACAAACCCATGATGTAAAGTCTCGAACATTTCTTGCTCCATAGCATTCTTGATGAACAGCTATTTGACATCTATAAAATATATAACACATTTTTATATCAATTGCAATGACATTCATCATAGAGTAGAAAACAAGCAAAACAAACAAATCTTGCTAGATAGTTCCAGCTTGCATAAGAAAAAAAAATTTTATGTGAGTGATTTTGTTGTCCATGGTCTCACTTATAAGGAGGATGGGAGAGACACATATACGATAAAGCCAAGCAAAATAACAGATTTCAAATCATGTAATTAAAAGCATAAGGCAGGGTGCATATTTGTGCTTTGCATAAACTAAGTCTGTTGTTAACTGTTCAATTCAAACATTCATGAAATCACTATCTTAATCAGCTACACAATCTTTAGACCTGTGCAGAAACTTTTTCATATCCCTATTTTTCATTGTTTAAATATTTATAAAAAAATGCTATATTACCTGACGCAGATGATAATTTTGTTGTAGTCTCAATCTTCAACCCATCAAAATACAACACATCGTTCTGTAGTCCACTTAGCACAAACAGGTTCATATTTAACTTTGGCCTAACTGATGCCGTAACATTCATTAACATGATGGAACAGAACTTGAAATCCAAAAGCAGGGCAGCATACAAAGTGCAGATCAATCATAACAGACAACAGTAACATAACTATACGGATAACGCTAAGACTTCTGAATCTTGACCGTACGCTAATTATCTCTATGCTAACAAATTCCACACAAAGCTACAAGCATGTTGCACAAATTTCAGCATACCAAGACTTCATATAGCTTGCAAGTTATTTACAAAGAGGTGGTCATAAACTTATAACATGAATAAAAAAATGTGAACCGCACCGCACGCTCACGACACACTCCAAACCAAAACATGCAGATTTCATAACTTCAATACACATAAGAATCACCAACAACTTAAATATACCACAAAGTTTAACTCTGAATCTCTTATCACGACCAAACGTAGCTAACAATCAAAGCATGTGAACAAGTTTCAGCTCAAAACCAACACTATGAAACTCATTGTGACCTTTCAACAAACACATTGTTTGCAAAATCAAAGCATGTGCTAAAAGAGTAACTAAGACCCATCAAAACCACATGAAATATTATTAAGAGAAATTGGTGAAGCAGAACAAAACAACATTTTTAACGCAACGAAATTTTTAGATTTAACGCAAACCCTAAAAATATTTTTTTTTACCAGCAAAATTATCAAAACACAAACAATAATAGAGTTCATAAATGGCTAGCGATTACAGAAGTGACAATAACATGAATTCGCGTTTGAGAAAGAACCTGTTAAGATTCCAAGGCACGACGGTGGTGGTTTCTTTGACGGCAGTATGAGCTAAGACATACTAAGGCGCGGTGGTGGTGGTTACATAAAAGTAGTACGTGAAGAAAAAACAAAGCCCTTTTATCTAATATTAAGTGAAGTTTGCAGTATATGAGTGTTGTTCAAACGTGGTAAATCATGAAGAGGTGTGGATTTTATTTGATTTTAGGGGTTTTTTTTCTGAAGGTTTAACTTTAGGGTTCTTTATTCTAAAAGAAATTAAGAGGGAAACATGAAAAACAAGTGGGAAATAGTTAGCCTCGGCTCATCCGTGTCTATTAGATAAAATAAATATATTCGAAAAAAATAAAAATAGTTAGCCTCGGCTCAACCGTGTCTAATATTTAAAAAAAAAATAATTCAAAAATTAAAACATATCTAGCCTCGGCCTAGCCATGTCTAATGAATTAAATAAAAATAATTGTAAAAGAAAAACTTTAAAATGGTTTTTTTTGCATTTAAATAGCCTCGGTTTTGTCAAGGCTAGTTAGCCTCGGTTTCGATGGCCGAGGCTAAATTTGCAGCTAAAAATAGTTAGCCTCGGCTCATTCGTGTCTAATATTTAAAAAAACTAATTCAAAAATTAAAACATATCTAGCCTCGGCCTAGCCATGTCTAATGAATTAAATAAAAAAAATTGTAAGAGAAAAACTTTAAAATGGCTTTTTTGCGTTTGAATAGTCTCGGTTTTGTCGAGGCTAGTTAGCCTCGGTGTCGGTGGCCGAGGCTAAATTCGCAGCTAAAATGAAGTTTTCTAGTATTGTTACTTCACAAAGTTGTGACGTGAATTTCACGTGGCAACAGACTTAAAAGTCTTCTACGCCTTCTGCTACTACTGAATCATGGTAGACATATGTGCATAATGTTGTGAAGTGAAATTCACGTGGCAAAGTTGCGACGTAAATTTTACGTCGCAAAAAAGTTATCACATATCCTTCTATCACGTGAATGATCACGTCGTAAAAATTGTATTGTGAAGTAATTTTTAAAATTGTTATGTGACAAGAAACAATTTTTTTTTTAGTGTTATTTCACCACTTAACACAATATTTTTTTTGCTCTTGGATTTTGTGTTGAACAAATAAATTTCTCCATTGGATCATAGAATTTCAAACAATGTAATGATTTTGAGTCTAGTTTGTTTCACTCAGTTTCATTTTACTCCATTCGTTTTTATTCAGCTATGTTGGTTTTAGGATATACAACCATAGTTTTAGTAAGTCAATTATTCTAAAATTAATCATCTATTGATGATGCCAATTTTATTTTTGAGGTTTTAAATCAAGAAATGGAGAAACTATTCCATGAGTCAATTTTATTTTTGAGGTTTTAAATCAATTATTCTAAAATTAATCATCTATTCCATGAGTCAATTTCTAGCATGCTAGAGACATGTACAAATAGGATCTAAAGGTAGACTTTCTTGTGGAGATTATAAGTTTTATTTATTTAAAAGAGGAATAATTGTTCACTAAATTTATCAATGTTCTAATTTTGATTTAGTTTTCTTATCAACATGATTCTTAGTATTGGTGTGTGGTGGGAGGGTGCATGACTCTAATTTTATTAGTTAGAATTACGATGTATTAGAACTAAGTTGGTTTGAAAAATAATTGTTAATGGTGATGAACTCATGAAGAAGAAAACTAACAAACTCAACTGAATAACAGAAAGCGGTTATGAAATCATAGTATTACAACGAATTCAAAGTGCGTAAAGAGGATCTAATATAGAGGGTTTTGTGAGGGTTCCAACGATGAATTTTTCTTTGTTCTTGGAAATCAAAGCAATATGCATCAATCTGGCCCAAGTATGATAGTTCTTGTCGTTAAGCAATGGAGAAACGGGGACAAATGTTGGATTTTCATTCGGATGCAGATAGTAAAGATTTGTTGAGTTCGTAGAAAAGTCGGTGAAGCTTTGGTGTGCCATTGGAGAAGAAGAAAAACAAGAAATGGTGAAACTGTGATTGCGAATCAAGGAACAAAACAGAAATTTGCAGTGAAAGAATCAAAGAAGAAGAACCCAATTGAAGCAAAAATAATGACTACCTGAATTTGTTAAACTCTGATACCATATTAATAATGATGAACTCATGAAGAAGCTTCATCCCAATAAAAAAAAAACTAAAAAACTCAACTGAATAACTAAAAACAGTTATGAAATAAAATTAGTGTATTTGGTATTTCATTCATTGATTTACGATATACATAGTTTGTTGTATATATAAGAATGTATAAACTAATGGTGAACTTGCTGTACACGTGTCAACATATGATAGGATAAATATTGTATGCTAATAATAATCATTTCTAATTTTGATTTTGATATTAAAAAAGTATATGAGAGAATTATTTATTCTTTAATGTGTATTTAACCGTTTAGAATTTTTTTTTCAATAGAGAAACCACACAAAGTTTAAATAGGAGCAAATGAATCATGAAATAGAGTGATGTTAACAAGTCTTTCTATGGCTTGACAAAGGAAACAAATAGTTTTAATAAGTCAACTACTAAAATTGTATGCCGTTATTAATTAAACCCTTCAAAACTACCAAAGACAGACCAATCACTCAAGTCTAGAAAAGAATGTAGGGTGACCTAAAAGAGCAAAGTAGGAAGAAAAGAGAAAGGATAAGTAATAAAATTTGACGAGATGTACTCATGTAGAAACGTGGAAGGTGTTTTCCCCATGTACATGAACAATATCTCAAACATTTGCTTGCCATAGAACGACCTGTCAACGTTTTGTTTAACATGACCTATACCACTATTTCAGTGATGAGGCACATTCCATCAATACAACAAATTGTACCAACTCGACAATTTTCCATGCTATGTCCTATCAATTTATCAATAAGTGGGAGTTACATACTTTAGTCCTACACGGTAATTAAATTCGTTGGAGTCATTCATTTTTTGCCCTATATATAACGGATTATAAAGTGAAATATGTACTAGCTAAGATCAAATCATAAGATTAATTACTACTACACATAAGTCAAATACTTTTTCTTATTGTTTATGAGAAATAGACTATGATAATTTGGAGTTCATATGTAAAGTCTTATTTAAAACTGATCTAATAGTTCGAATCGTTTGCAAAACGTGAATAAATAAAATTTTGAATCTTATACATAATTTTATTGTAAAATTGTTCCTAAAAAAAATATGAAAATAGATTTCAAGAATATTAAAAATTAGAACCGTGAAAATTAGCAAGGAAGTTGACAAATGGCATTATAGCTATGGAGCATCAGTCATCGACAACGTTGGAACGTGAGGGCCGCGTACACCAAGAAAATTAGAAGTCGGTAGCGGAAGTATTGGTGATGGTAGAGTTATGATAGTTCGGTGGTCTAATGACGGTGGTACTTGGTGGCATATAGAGTTTGTCGCTCGCAACATCAACTAGTTAGCAGCAGGGCAATGATGGTCGATCACCAGGTCTTTGGTGATCGGGTTATGGTGGTGATTTTCGAGAATCTAGAGTTATAGGCTTGATCGGTGTTGAGTTTGTAATTTCTTGTGTCGAAGCAGTGTAGCTCGACCGAAATAAGATCCGTTCGAATTTGCCTAATGTGTGTGTGTGTCGAGTTGTATTAGTGTGTCGAAGTGTCGAAGAAGGTTGCTTCACACAGCATTTCGACTTAGGCCTATTTTAGTAATGTTAACTATTTTAGGCTTTTATACTTTTGGGCTTTGGCTTAAGGTGCAAGCTAACCTAAATCTATAAATAGGGAGTAATCTTTATTTTGTAAACAACATATAGAACTCATACATTGTATTCACAGAATTTGCAGTTGCAAGTGAATAAGAAATTCCAGTTTGAAAGCAGAGAGAAACTCTGCAGAATATTCATTCTTCTTCTTTAACGTTACTTTTTTCTTTCTCAAAATTTTCTTTTCATTGTGATTGTGTGACTGATAACAATCTTGAGATCAAGATTGAGTGAAATTATCTATAGGTTGTGGTTGAATTCTAACATCTGGTATCAGAGCTCCGGTTGCGATTCAAAGAAGCAAAACTGTGATGGTGATGAATAATCCAAACGTGCATTTTTCGACGAATCTTAAAATTCTCAAGAAAGATAATTACGAGAATTGGTGCAAGCAGATTAAGGTGGTGTTCTGTTATCAAGATCGTTGGGATCTTGTGAAGAAAGGAGTAACACCGCTTGCAGAAAACGCGATGGATCAAGAAAAGGCTACACACAAAGAATTGAAGAAGAAAGATTATAAAGCTCTCTTTATAATCTATAAATGTGTTGATCCAGATGATTTTGAAAAGGTTAGTGATGTAGAATCAGCGAAGGAAGTGTGAGAAATTCTGGAGAAGTCACTTGGAGGAGCAGAGAAGGTGAAAAAGGTGAGGTTATTACAAATTCACAAGAGAACGCATGAATTGCTTTAGATGGAAGAAAGTGAAAGCATAATTGATTTCTTCAATAGGATTACTAAACTGGTGAATCAAATTAAGATATATGGAGAATTGTTCATATCAAGATCAGTTGTTGCAAAGATCTTGAGGTCATTGACTCCAAAGTTCGACCACGTGGTAGTAGCCATAGAAGAGTCAAAAGAATTGTCAGTATTGACGAAGGAAGAGCTTCAAGGGATGCTTGAGTCTCATGAATAAAGGATGGATGAAAGAGTTGCAGGAAAGTAGAAGAGTGATATGGCTTTGCAGAAGCAGTCAGAAAAAGAAAAGAAATGTAAAGGAAGTTGGAATGGCAACAAAGGTAGAGAAGGCTATAACAATTCTAATGGTCGAAATCAAGAGGAAGGAAACTGGTCGAATTAGAGAAAACCCTGTAACCAAGGCAACCAAAGAGGTGGTGTTGCAGGTAGAGGAAGAAGTGGTGGTTGAAAGCCTGACAAATGTCACATTCAGTGTTTCAATTGTCAAAAGTATGGTCACTATTTTAGTGATTGTCGAGAAAAGAAGAATAATCAAGAAACTGATGCAAAGCTGGCGAAACATGAAGAAGAAGAAATGTTGTTGATGGTTACAACAAGAGATGAAGAAAGATTTCAGGACCAATGGTACTTGGACTCAGGATGCTCATCACACATGACTGGTAGGAAAGATTGGTTTGTCAACATGAAGCCTGCAATCAAGAATATGGTGAAATTTACAAATGGCAATACTCTAGCAGCTGATGGTATTTGTGATGTTCTAATCATGAGGAAAGATGGCAAGAGGTCAGTAATTTCCAATGTGTTGTACATACCAGGCATGAAGTATAATTTGCTCAACATAGGACTTCTGGTTGAAAAGAACTACAAGGTGTCGATCAAAGATAAGATAATGAGAGTTCTCAACTCAGGGGGTAGGTTAATCTTGAAGGCTCCAATGTCTCAGAATAGGACATTCAAGATTGAACTTAATGTGATGGAGCATAAGTTCCTTGCAACTGCAGCCAACAGAGATGAATGGTTATGGCATTATCGACTTGGCCATCTCAATTTCAAAGACATCAGAGATTTGAAGAGAAGAAATATGGTTTCAAGATTACCAGAAATCAATAGTCCAAGTGAAGTGTGTGATGAATGTGTTTAGGCAAAACAACACAAGAATAACTTCAATAAGGATGTAGGAAGCAAGTCGAAGGCAATTCTCGAAGTCATATACTATGATGTATGTGGTTCTATCCATGTGGATTCGGTTGGAGGTAACAGATACTTTGTCACGTTCATAGATGATTTCAGTCGAAAACTGTGGACTTACCTATCAATAAGAAAAGTGAAATGATCGAGGTATTTGTCAAATTTAAATTTATGGTCGAAAGACAGAGTGATCAATAACTAAAGATTCTGAGGACTGATGGTGGTAAAGATTATGTGTCAAAATATTTCAATATATCATGTGAGAAAGAAGGGATTGTGCATTAGGCGGTGTCATCCTACACTCCACAACAGAACGGAACTACAGAAAGGAAGAATAGAACCATCATGAACATGGTGAGAAGTATGTTGAAAGGCAAATATCTACCTAAAGAATTATGGGGAGAAGGTGTGTCGACATCAGCATACATCCTGAGTAGATGTCCGACGAAAAAGTTAGAAGGAATCACTCCAGAAGAATGTTGGTCTAGTGTTAAGCCTATCCTAAGTCATTTGAAATTATTTGGATCTATAGCACATAGACATGTGTTAGATCAGTTGAGAAGAAAGCTTGATGACAAATCGATTCAAATGATCTTAATAGGATATCATTCGATTAGAGGGTACAAGTTGTTCGACTCAGTGAACAAGAAAGTTGTGATTAGCAAGGACGTGATGATAGATGATCTTAAGGAATGAGATTGGACTGAGAATGTCAAGAAGGATTCAGTGAGAATCTTATGTGAAGAACCAGCTAGTGAAGTCGAAAGAGAAGCTCGACAAGAAGAAGTCAGAGGTGAAGCAGGCCCAAGCAGACTTCAATGAACAAGACACATGCCTGCAAGGTTATAAGAATGTTTGATTACATCAGATGATATGGTCGATGAATAAGGTGAGCTGGTATACTATGCTTTCTACGCAGATGTCAAACCAGTCAATACAGCTGAGACATTGAAAGATTCGAAATGGGTGAAAGCAATGAATGAGGAGTTAGAATCCATCGAAGTCAACAACACTTGGTCATTTGTCGAAATGCCTCAAGGAAATAAGTCAATTGATCTGAAATGGGTTTATAAGGTGAAGGTGAATCCTAAAGGATAGGTAACTTGACACAAGGTGAGACTTGTGATGAAAGGATTTCTACAGAAGGAAGAAATTGACTTCGACAAAGTTTTTGCACCTGTTGTAAGTATTGAAACATTTAGGTTGGTTGTTGGTCATGCAAACATGAAACTTTGGCACACATGTCATATGGATGTGAAATGTGCATTCCTGAATGGCCTCTTGGACGAAGAAGTTTATGTTTCATAACCAACTGGTTTGTGAAACAAGGCGAAGAAAGAAAGGTGTACAGGTTGCATAAAGCCCTGTATGAACTTAAGCAAGCTCCAAGAGCTTGGAATAAGAAGATTGATAAATTTATAAGGGAGAAGACATTTGTGAAGTGCACAATTAAGCATGGAGTATATGTAAGGAGAAGCAATAGTGAATTGCTTATACTATGTCCCTATGTTGATGACCTGTTGATAACAAGAAGCTGCAGAAAGGAGATCGAAGATTTCAAACATGGTCTAAGTGAGGAGTTTGAAATGTCATACTTGGGAAATCCCACATATTTTTCATTGGCATCGAATTCTACAAGAGTGGTAGCGGTTTGATGATGCACCAAAGAATATATGCAGGTGAAATACTCAAGATATTTGAGATGTAAGATTACAACCCAACTTCGACTCCAGCTGAGACTAGAATGCAATTGTTGAAAGATTCAGATTAAGATGATGTCGATCCAACCCAATATAGAATACTTATTGGGTCACTTCGATACCTATGTCACACAAGGCCTGGCTTAGCATATAGTATGAGTATGGTAAGTAGATTCACGCAAAATCCAAGGGTATAAGACATAGCAACAACGAAGAGGATACTGAGGTATCTGAAATGAACTTTCAACTACAGAATTTTGTTTATTATAGCTGATGAAGGAAAAGAATGCAAGATAGTGGAATACACTGATTCAAGTTGGTGTGGTGATGTCGAGGATAGGAAATCCACAGTTGGCTATGTGTTTATGCTTGGTGGTGCACCAGTTGCTTGGAGTTCGAGAAAGGAGCCAGTAGTGGCATTATCGTCATGCGAAGCAGAATACATAAATGTTTCTCTTTGTGCATGTCAAGGAACATGGATGGTAAACATGGTCGAAGAGATTATAGCGAAGAGTCATGGAGCAATTACCATGAAGATCAATAACATCTCAACTATCAATTTGGCGAAGAATCCAATAGCACATGGACAAAAAAAATACATTGAAATGAGGTTCCATTATCTTCGTAAGCAGGTAGTAGAAGGGAAGATGAATTTGGAACACTACAAAATTGAGAATCAGATTGCAGATATCATGACGAAAGGAGTGCAAGTCGAAGCGTTCAAGAAGTTAAGGTCTATGATGAATGTAGAGAGCTTAGATACAATAAATTACGTGGCGTGTTTAGTTTGTAATTCCTTGTGTCGAAGTAGTGTAGCTTGACAAAAACAGGTCTAGTCAAATTAGCCTAATGTATGTGTGTGTCGAGTTTTATTAGTGTGTCGAAGTGTTGAAGTAGGTTGCTTCACACAAGATTTCGACTTAGGCCTATTTTAGTAATGTTAAATATTTTGGGCTTTTATTGTTTTGGGCTTTGGTTTAGGGTGCAAGCTAACCTAAATATATAAATAGGGAGTAACCCTTATTTTGTAAACAACATATAGAACTCATACACTGTATTCGCAAAATTTGCAGTTGCAAGTGAATAAGAAATTCCAGATTGGAAGCAGAGAGAAACTCTGTAGAATATTCATTCTTCTTCTTCTCCAATGTTACTTTTTTCTGTCTCAACCTTTTCTTTTCATTGTCATTGCATGATTTATAACAATCTTGAGATCAAGATTGAGTGAAATTATCCATAGGTTGTGGTTGAATTTCAATAGTCGGTTTGCAGATTCATTTAGTGATGGGTCGTATTTTAGGCACATTTTATTTATCTATACTAGCGTTCAGACGGGCACTCCCGTGCCCGTCTGTCCGCTTTTTTTAATGCGCACAGCATAGGAAAATAAACGCGTATATATTTTGTATGAAGTATTTATCATACTTATGATTAATTAAAAATAATATTTTTAAATACCCTCAAGCAGTCTTAAAATCAGGATGATAAATGTATATATATATATATATATATAAAAATACTTTAGTGAATTAACTATATATTAATGCTACTATTATTTTAAACATACCGAATGAAATAAAATTTAGATAAAAAAATATGTAGTCTAAACATGCTAATAATATTATTACATTTTGAAAATGATAAACAAAGTTATTCTAAATATATTAAATAACCGAATAATACAAAGTACTATTTATACTGTATAATTAATAACGTTCTTTAATAGGAAGGCCGAACATTAAATCTTTATTCTAAGAAGTTTCTTTTTTCTGCCATTGTTTTGCGTATTAAATAAAAAAAATATAAGAGTCTCATATTAGAATTTTTTTAGAGAAAAAAATAGTGAAATTAATAGTAATTAGTGTAATATAGTATTTTTTTTATTTGTTAAAGATTTGAATTAATTATTCATATATCCTTTTATCAATGTGCTATTAAGCTTTAAAAAACTACAAATACATCCTGAAATATCTCTCTATAAAATACTTTTTTCTATTTTAAATGAAATATTTAATATCTTTTTAATCATACATTTAATTTCAAAATTTACTTTGGTTCATTAGCTTTAAAAAAAATCTTTATTGCTCTATTAGTTCTTCAAAAAGTATATTAGACGAAAATGATATATCATTTCAGCTAAAGAGAGAGTATTTATAATTTGGTTATGACATAAAACATAGATGTTAATATATATTTTTAGGGTTTAAAAATAGTACACTGTCAGTATATTTTCTTTTTTCTCATATTTTAATCATATATACCAAACATTGATATAAATTGAATTGGAAATATATAAAACCTTAATACTTTAATTTTAGGTCTCTTGTTTTCCTATTTTATCAGTTATACCATAAAATGTTCCTCAATCATATAAATATTTCGTAAACAAAAAATATAAATATATGTTACATTTTTTATCATATAAATAATTAATATTAAAATTAAAATTAAACAAAATATATTGTTTATAATTAAAAAAAAAGTGGCAAAGTGCTGGTGGCACTATAAAAACCCTCTCATTTGAGAGGGTCAGGTATTCAATATTCATCCTAATACACACATACTCTATACTTGCACTTTTTTTTTCCAATTCTTACTTTAGCATCAGATTGCATTGTAGGTACACCCTCTTCATCATCTCTCACACTCAGTATTACAGACGTTGTCTCTGACCAACTTCAGGTTCTGATCAGCCGTCAAAATCAAAAATTATTTTGTATCTTTTTGTATCTAGGAGGATATAGTATGTGATGAACTTTGTAAATGAGTTAGGATATGCCTAATACCTTTATGAATAATATTACTTTATTTATTAAAAAACATATGTTTTCTAAAGATACTGATAATATTTAGACTCTATCTCTATCTCTCTCACATGTAAATATTCATATATGTCTCTAAAATAAATATTCATGTATATGTACTTGTAAAAGGAAATATTTCTAAAAAGTTTGTTTTAGACATGAAAATATTAGATTAACATTGACTCTATACATTAAATATGCAAAACCTTTAGTGAAGGATGATTTGGTTAAAAAATCCTAGTCTTTATCCTTATACTATTTCAATCTTGTCAATTAAAACTTTAATATAATTGTTAAAGAAAAAAAAAGGATTGTTATAAAAAAAACTATTACTACAATGAATCATTGTCATTATTTTGTAGTTATGATTAGCACATAAATGACTTATTTTTTAATCTTTATTATATGATGATGGTTATTATTTTGTACTAATGATCACCTCACATTTTAAACTTCTTTTTCTATTCTAACATAATTAAACTAATTTTAATCTCATGAAAGGAAATCTCAAATTTAAAATTCAACTTCATGAAAATTGCATCACAATTCTTAAATTCCTAAAGAATCTGGAAATTTCCTTCTCTTCCTCATTATTGTATAAACTATAAAAATATATAATTAAAAAAAAAGACAAAACAAAAGAATTGAAATACACAATAGTAAAAAAAAATTTAAAAAAATATAATAGATAGAGGGTAAAAAAAAATGTATTGAAAAATACCTCAACAATATGAACAACTTCTTCGCAACATATAAAGAAAAAAAAAGGATTAAACTATATTAAAAATTCAGAAAAAAAAGAAAATAAGAAGGGAATAGAAAAGAATTAAAAAAAACCAAAATAATAATAATTAATAGAATAAAAAGTACAGTAAAAATAATAGAAGTTTTAAAAACTAATAACAATATACCATAAAGACAACTGATGATAATTAAACTACGAAAATATTATTGTCTACTGAGCAAGAATAAGAAAGTTTCTAATATTTTCTAAGTTTTCGCTCTCTTCTTAAATGATTAATAGATATAAAAGGATACAATTAACCATTTTACCTTTGTCTTTTTGATATAATACAAAACATACTTGCAACTACTACTTGTACTTGTAGGAAAAAATAGTGAGGATCTTATGTAATAACTACTATTGTTAAGGGTAGCAAGCAAAAGCTTACCTTTTTTCTTAATAAATATCATTAAGGATAACAGAAGCATACTTTCTATTTTCCTCGTAACCTTTGATATTGGTAAATTGTAGGTCTTATTTTAATAAATAGTTGTAGCAATCCCTATAATTAAAAGGAAAACTGTATGAGAAGACATAATTCAACTCATTTCATTTTGTGTATATTGTAGACACATAATTTAATGCAACAAATATAATCAATTATCTCTATATTATATTTTTTTTACATTTTCCCAGTGGTATTGTGGTTAAATTGGGTATCCATGAACTATCATTGCAAAAATAATTCATCGAAAACCGATATATCATCCGAAGATGATTTCTCATAAATTTTCTTCTTCAATCACTTCCTGTAATATCAAATCAAAAATATTTTCTGCAACGCAATTCAATTAAATTTAGTTCACCTCATAGACATCAATGTAAATGGTTATTTCTCATATCATACTTTGGTGAATATAGCATCCAAATTGACACAGACCACACCTAATCTATAGATAAACAAACATGACTTACATGTGTGGAGAAGGAAATCACAAATAATTTGAACAATGCAGAATATATAATCTATGCCTTCAGTTGATGTGAAATTGAAAAAATATATATAGCATCCAAACATCCAAAAATGATTTACAGTGGCATTAAGTTACTATTATCATGGGTTTGGAAATGAAAGACATGGAAACAAATGTCGTGCATCTGAAATGGTAGAGTTATGCAGTTTAAGTTTCAACAGTTAACAATGTTATAAGCAGTTACAATTTGTAAGGGAAATTTTAAAAAAAAATTAGAAAAATGCATTCAATTTCATAAAAAGATTTTAATGGTCAATTCTAATACTATTTAATGCACGCTAAGATATCAAAATATATTACCATGTTCACCAAAACAAATATTAACTTCACTCATGTCCACAAATTAATCATCAACCTTTTTGATCTTTGCCATGGTTTTATTGTGACATTATCCGCTTATCCTACAAAATGAAAATGCATAAAACTAACCATAACAGAGATTGACACTGAGTAATTGTGAAAACGGAAAGAAAAATGCAGAAGGAGAAAAGGTAGAGATTGACCAAGAAAGAAACTGAGTAATTGTGAAAATGGTGAAAATATATGTATGATTATTAAATTAACACTAAAATGGTGAGAATATATATGATTTCCTAAATTAACACTAAAATGGTGAAAATATATATGATTCTTAAATTATTAGTCACAGAAAAATGACAATCTCATCAAAACCTGTAAAATTAGAGCAATGTATTTTTACTCAGACACTAAAATCAAAAGTTACACATTAAAACAAAATAAAATTAAACTAAATTGAATAAACCAATAAAACATACATGAATATATACAAAAGTGACAATATTAAATGATTTATATATTTTGACCTTATCATGTTTAAGAACATATCTAAAAGAAAATTAAAAAGTGAAAACATGAAGAAAAAAATAGATTAGAGGGATGGAGAAAGGAAAGGATAATATGTAGATATGAAAAAAAGAAAAAAAAACGATAAGAGTCTACTTCATTGTTATTCAGGATTCTCTATCAAGTTTTGTAATTACTTTTGTTTTACTATTGAAATGAAGAACAGTTGTTTCACACTTAAATGTCTGTGTACGGCAGTTTTCGTTTTGGTTGAGCGGTTGAAATTCTTGCTCATCACATGGTTGTAATTAAAACAAACAACATAGATAATTATAGAAATATTACAATTAAATACGGGTAATTTTGGAACAAAAATAAGCCACACCAAAAACTTGTATCCCCTTTATATATAGTTATAGATGAGTTCGGTAGTTATAAATATGTATTTTTATGAGTTTTGTTAGAGAAGAGAAGACATAAGAAAGAGGTGGTAATCCTAGTTAGAGAGACAATAGTAGAAATTTCTAGAATTGTATTTTGGGACGTTAGCAAGCCTTTGAAGATATTTAATGGAAACTTAGATAGTGAAAGAAATTTCTTATAGTTTATTATTTTAATTTGGAAGACCTTTGGGAGGTAACTAAGGGGATTCTTTAACGCTTCTAAACACTTTGGGTATGTGTGATTCATATATAAAGAGTCGGTGAGATTAAAAAACACTTGGGTAGCAAATAAAGATTCTTTTTTAACACGGAAGACTATTTTGTTGTAATTCATTTATAATCTCTTGTATAAACTTTTGGAAGTATAGTGAATTGTAGTGTTAGTCTCTCCTCACAGGATATCGATTTTATTAAACTTGATAAACAAGTTCTTTGTGTACTCGTGCTTTTTCTTCCTCTTACTCGGTATGGATTTTCTTACACTATTTAGAAGGTTAAGTTTTTCTTTATGCCAGTTATTTTGATGTTCATTATTCTTTATCTCACTCATCTTTATTCTCAGCATGATTAATATTAATGCTAGATTTTCACATCTATAAGCTCTTGGTGTGGTTGAACCTTTCAATTTCACACCAAGCGATGCTGGCGTGGGGGTAAATGGATTAAGTTTACAAGTGAACGCCATAGATTCTAAATGGAAGATTGATAAGTTTTTTCAGAGACAAAAATTTTGATTTGTAAAAAGTAAAGATGTTTTATTTTCATAAAACGAATCACTTCATGAAGGATTGTCCCAAGAGGGTTGACAATAAAGATTATGTTCAAATTATTGTGGACTCAAATAAGGTTATTTATGATAGTAATGGTGTACAAGTGGTGTGGAGTTGAGAGACTTAAGAAAGTTGGGTCATGGAGACAAGTTGATTTTTATCAATGTTTCCAAAAAAAGAATACTTTCAGACTTTGAATCTAGAAAAAGGAAGAGTAATTTTGTCTTGGTGACAATAAGACTTGAAAGATTCATAGTGTTGGTACAGTCAAATTTAAAATTTTCGATGATCATGACTTCCTTCTAAACAATGTGAGGTATGTTCTACAACAAAAGCAAAAAAATTTAACCACAAGCATATTGAATGGTATAGACTACTACACTAAAGTTGAATATGGGGTGTTGAAGATTTTGCATAATAAAATCATCGTAGTTCTAGAGTCTAAAATACATTGTCCAAATCAAACTGTTTTTTATCGTCTTAGTTGACTTTCGCTGCTAATTTTTGACATTCCGCCTTTAAATTTTCTATCGCCTCACCAGATTTACGTTGCTAATTTTTGACATTCCTATAAATATGTTTTTTTTACTATGTATCATTATTTTAAAAACATACTTCCAAAAATTTTATTTAAAAAAAAAATTTGTCATTTCATTTTCTTATATGCTCAAATTTTTTCAAAATACACTACTAAAATTGTGCTTATGAGAAATACCGTTTTTTCAAGGTCTTACCCCCTTACTAAAATTATTTTCCTATAGAAAAACCACAAAATATATGCAAGTTAAGCAAATTCATGTCTATTATGATTTTTTTTTTCTTTTAATTTGTTATTACCCTAAATGAATTAGTTGCACTCAATATATATGCAAGTAAAGGCTGGCTGTCACATGGCAGTCGCCATCAATTTTGGGTCACCACTTGATAGAGATATGTTTTGTAATAATGCAACAAGTCCCCACAGCAAAAAAAAAAACTCCCAAAAGAAAAAAAATGGTAATAGTTAAATGAAAACAAACTTTATTTTACTTTTGATTTCCCATTACATTATTTTTTTTAAATCAAATAAATTTGTCCTTCAATTATCGCATTGTAAAACTTGTTGAGAAATAGGACTGAAAATAACAAAGCTGAATTGTTAATTATTGTCGGTTAGTAAGAAAAAAGTAAATACGGTCATGGAAGAATGAAATTGCTTGAAGCTTATGAAGCATACTCAAAATGGAAACTTGAAAACATCTTGAATTAAATATGTAAACAAATTAAAGGAATAATCTTGTTTGTCTACGTTTTAATTGTCAATTTAAATAAAAACTACAATTTTATGGATTTAAAGATAGCTAAGTTTAGCAAAGAAATGTGTACTTTTACAGAGAAGGAAAAAGGGTCCCTCTAGATTATATTGTCTGAATATCATATCCGTTTTAAGTATACCCCATAAAAAGGGTGCGTTAGTACTTTTATTATAATAAATTATATATAAATAGTAAAATGTTTGAAATTTTGTGTAAATTTTTTTTTCTTTTAAGAATATATATATATATATATATATATATATATATATATATATATATATATATATATATATATATATATATATATATATATATATATATATATATATATATATATATATATATATATATATATATATATATATATATATATATATATATATATATTTGATTAAGAGGAGATGCAATAGTCATTGCATTATAGGCATGTCATCATTATGGTTGGCATGATAAAGCTTATGGTCTCCTATAGTAGTTTGTGTAATCTTTGGAGTAGTTGAAAAACAAGTTGATTGTGGTGGGAGAACCACCATCTCTAGAACCTTTGTCGAAACTGGTGTTTGACTTATAATAGAAGCGGTTACTCCAACGGACGTTGAAGTTCCTTTACCACTAGTCGTCGATTCGATTGGTTGTTCTTCTACATTTGGAACGTCGTTCTGAGGAAGGGAAGGATTTTTCAACAATTGACGAGCCATCTCGAGAATTTTACCACTCCTCAGATGCATAAACATTGAGATATTGAAAGTATTATATGTATGTAGAACAAAACAGACAAAGAAAGTACAAACACTTTTCTACAAAAGTTTAAATTCCTTTCACAAAAGGGTCCCACCGGACGTGTCAATTTGTTTACTGGTATTTAGTAAACAAAATCACAAGTTTTAGTTCACTTAAGGGATTAAACTCAAAAAAACCATAAGAACAATTTGTATAAAAAGTGTCTGAGAAAATGTATATGTGTTTGCACTATTACAAAATAGACCTTTCGTCACACTAAACTGCAACAGTCTGTTTGTTAACCGTGATAGTATCTCATTTTTTAGACGCACTTTTATATTTATATTTACAAAAATACATTGCACTACGATTAAACTAACAAACCGTGATTATACATTTATGGAGTGACATGGTTTGAATCTCAGCTCCAACAATTTTCTACTTTTTTGTTATAATTGATGTTGACCTTATAATTATAAAATATAAATTAAAATTGAAATACCTATTACCACGATTGTTAATGTGAAATATTGTGAAAATCATTACATTTCATCACGGTTTTTTAAAACAACTGTGGTGAAATTGTTTACTTATTTATAATATAAGCGAATTAGCTTTCATTTCTTGACAGAATCGCCATATATATCACAACAAAACCCTAGCACACATTTCCTCTCTTCTTCGTCATTAGCTCTCGCTTCATACATAAATGTATTCTTATTCTTCCTTGTTCGAGAATTTATGTTTTATTTTGTTGTATGTTGTTGTTGTTTTATGTTATTGTATGTTGTTGTTGTTGTATGTTCTGATTGCATATCCTTCTTTCATCATGAATAGTGGGAGCAACAAACTTATCCACGAGATTCAGGTTACAAAAGAGGTTATTGATATGGTGGAGTTATGGTTGAACAAAGCTAATGAGGTTGGATCTGTTAGAGAAACACATTAATATTGTTGAACCTTCTAATGGAACGGGCTATAAAAAGATTCATTTCAAGAATCTTAACCCTGAAAAGATGAAGAAGGTATAAGCTATTATAAATGACCTTATGAATCTTGATGTAACTGATTCCGAATTAGATGATGACCTTGATAATTGCACGAATTTGACTAGGCATGAAGATTGAAGACCTTGTTATGTTTTATATGATTTGTTGTTAGTTGTTGTTGTTGACAAGTTTTTGATTTGTTGTGGGTAGTTGTTATTAACATGCTGCTTTTTGTCGTGACATGATTTACTTCCTTTTTGGGTTAACAATGTATTGTTGGTTGTTGTTGCTTGTTATGTTGCAATGTTAATGCTAGTTATGTTGTGGTCGTTATTGCTTGTTATGTTACAGTGTACTGCTTATTTATGTTAACATGCCCCCTTTTTATTGTGGCATGATTTACTTCCTAATTGGGTTAACTATGTATTGTTGGTTGTTGTTGCTTGTTATGTTACAATATTAATGCTAGTTTATGTTTTCAAAATAAGTTAACATTCTAAAAGCTGTTAATATTTTGAAATATGGTTCAAGAGAACTCATATTATGGGTGTGGTTCATAAATGCTTTATTTTTCTATGGAGAAAAAAATATAAGTATGAATCAATTTTAAAACCTTCATCTTACAAAATACACATTCGGTAACACTAATTTTATTACGGTTAGACTTCCACCGTGATGATATGTCTTACTTAACGTGCAATAATTTTCTTTGATATGATATAATCATGGATGAAACATATGAGCATGGTCATATAATCACCCTTTCATGGGTTCGAATCTAAGCACCATCAAATGTTTTATTTCTTCAACATTTAGTCGCGCTTTTGTATTTTTAACGTTTCTTTAACATTTGTAACCATCACGGTTGAATAACTTAACAGTTATGACTTGTTTTAATATTTTAAATTTTAATATACTGGCGTGTCAAATGTTTTATTTTTTTTAACAATTATTTGCGCCTTTTTATTTTAATTTATTTTTAGTTTTTAAAAAAATGAGATACCATCACGGTTTCTGAGCAAAACCGTTGTGACATATTATTCATTTTGTTTTAAATATTTTAAATTGTAATACACTAATGCTTCTTTATGAAATTTAATTTAGTAAGTAACGTATCACCACGGTTCTAATTTTTGACCGTGGTGGTATCATTCATTCATTTTTATTAAGCTAACTAGCTTGTCTCTTTAGTAGCCATTTTTTGCTGAAAAAAATACATCATTCCAACCCTAACATTCAGTGCTTAGTAACAAAACACCGTATCAACCCTAAAATTCATCGTTCATCATCATCAGTTCATCGTTTTTCATTCGTTGTTCATTTTCAACTCGTAGTCACCGTCATCGGTTCGTTTTCAACCATAACACACCAACTTCAACACTAACACCATCGTCACCGTCAAGGAGGAGTACAACACCACCACCATCTGTATCAATCCAAATATTCACATTTACTTAGTTATCATGTTTACGGAACGTAAGACTTTTTCCCATGCACTACAGTAAACTTCAGTTTCCATTGTTGTTGATGTTGTTGTTGTTGTTGTTTTTCTGGTTCTTGTTGAATGTGTCATAAAACCTGACTAATTTGTTGTTGTTGTTGAATGTGTATGTGATAATAATTGAAAGAGTTTGTTGTTGTTGTTGAATGTGTATGTGATAATCTTTGAAATAGTTTGTTGTTGTTGTTGTTGAATGTGTATATGATAATAGATGAAAGAGTTTGTACTTGTTGTTGTTGTTGTTGTTTTTGAAAATAGATGTCGTCTTCGTTGTATTCTTCATCTAGTAGGGAGGAAACTATAAAAAGTGATACTCAAATTAAAAAGAAAAGATCACAAAGAGGTGTCACTATGCTTACCAAAGTAACAAAAGTCCACAAATCTGATATCAAATTTCCTATCGCGTTTGATTCGTATAACATAGTAGTTAATGGTGAATACTCTTCTCTTTTTAAGAATCATGTTATGTTCCTTGGACGTAGCAAAGTTATTATATTGGTAGATGATTGGAAACAAGTGTCAACTGATCTAAAAGATAGCATACGGACAAACGTTAAGGTATTAGTTTTAATTTTCATCATTTTGATATGACTTTCTATAATTTCTAATACATTTTTATTGATTTAAATGTAGTTGACCTTTGAGTTTACAGATGGTGATAAGCACTTAAAAAAGTGGTTAACTCATGCTGGTACACGTTTGAGGGATTTTAAGTCATGGCTCACGTGTGACTACATTAGGAATCCTAAGGGTCATTCCTAGCTAGTACTAGTCTTATTTATCTTGATAATTTGAAGCTAATATTTTGTAGATACTAATCATATTTTCACTGTTTATAACAGACTAAAAGTCAAGTAGGAATACAAAATAAAGCGAAAAACATTAACCCCTATAGATTGTCTCGTGGGGGTTACAAAAAACTGGAGAAAAAATTGATGGAGGAAAAAAAACAAATGGGATATGAAGACTCCATTAGTCGTGATTGCAATCCATCTCCACCGTCAAGGCATGGGAAGTGGAAAAGGTCTTGACTAAGACCAAATGGAGAGTACACCTCAGATGCGTCAAGAGCAGTTTCTGAGAAAATTGTAAGTATGATTGTTGTGCATATTGTTAAAACAGTGGTTGAGTGTCGGGTTTTTGTTATCGTCTCCACAGGGAATATGAAATTTTGCAGCCTTTCTACAGTTGTTAAATTCGTAACTTTGTAGTAACAAAGTGTTTGGTTTTAAAACAATGGTAACTTTTGCATGTGAGTAATAAATGCGGTAAAATAATGATTTGAACGGTTTTAATAAATATTGCCAAAGTTAGGGTTCGGTAATCACTTTGCATGCATATTTCCAATCAACATTTAACAAACTCCTTTTAATGATCAATACATCCACAACATCCTCTCAATATGATTATCTCTAACTCATATTGTGAGATTTACCATTTTGATCCATTGTTGATCTCTCACACAATCTATCAAATGACAACTTTAAAGTTCAACATTATAAGTGAACAAAACATTTCAAGACTATCTCTAGCTCAAGAAAAGAGAAGGATGAAAACCTATGTCTAGAGTTGGAAAATATTTCTCAATCATCAACCAACACAAAATATTGTAAATGAAACAAAGTTTTCACCTTATATTAATCATTCAAGAGTTTACAAATGATGATCATCCATACACATACAAAGTTTAATAATCACCTACATCTAACCTTGACAAAAGATGAGTTTAGCTACACATTTTCATGGTAGCTTTAACAAGAAGAAAGGAGAAGATGAAGAACATCCACTTTGAAGAAACAATGAAGGATGTGCTTCCACTTCTCTTGATTCCCCAATTAGTAAAGATGAAGAAGAACTCAAGTATTTAGGGTTCTAGAGCTATCCAATAATGTTTTTTTCTGATTTGGCAAGATCCTCCTTTTCAAGTACCAAGTATGGGCTAAATAGAGCAACAAATAAAGTGAAAATGATGTGCTGTCTGCACACATTCGCCTGGCGAAGGCATTCATTCGCCCGGCGAACCAACTTAACATGGTACTTCAAAGTGCCTTTGATCAGCAAACCGCCCTAAGGAATCGTGCATTCGCCAGGCGAATAAACACTCGCCGGGCGAACATTCGCTGGCTTCACTCGCCAGGCGAACTTTGGGTGGTTTTGCTACTGGAATCTGCATGAGGAAAGCTACCACTTCTTCGCCAGCACCTTCGCCAGGCGAATGGTAGCGAAGCTTCGCTGGAACCTTCGCCTGGCGAACTTCCTATCCTTTGGGTCTGGGAGTTAAATCTGATTTATTCGCCCCAGTTCGCCTGCACTCGCCTGGCGAATATTCGCTGGCACTCGCTGTGGCTCGCCAGGCGAATGTCCTGATTTGCAACATCTCCCAACTGCTTTGCCTTGATCCCAAGTGCTCTTAATAGTGTCAATCCTGCACACTAACAGCAATATTACAAACATTCTTCGCTTGGATCGCATAAAATCAAACTAAACCAATTCAACTACGAAATCAAACATTATTAGATAAAATTGAGTGAAAATACTACCAAAAAGAAACCAAATATCTAATCTAAATGGGATCTAACACATATGTTATGTGTTATTTAAATGTTGTGGTAATTACAATATTAATATTATCATGCATGTTGTATGTGTTGTTTGAGGAGAACCGTGGAGGCTCATTTGTTCCAGAACCATGACATGATATACTAGTCGAGGCTATTGGAATAGATGAACATGATGGGCGTGTTCGTGGTGTTGGAGAAGGCGTCGACCTTGGACTATTCTTTGGTCCAACCAAAAAAACGCGCTGAAAATGCCGAATTACAATAGCAAAGAGAAAATCTTGTTCTTGTTGAGAAGGAGTTAGAAGAGCAGAGGAAGATGTTAGAAGCCGAGCGGGAAAATCGGAAGAAAGACATAGAAAAGTTAGAAAGTTATATGTGGTAAGTATTTTATCTGAAATGCTAGTGTTTTATATGAAATGTATGATATATTGTGTTTAATATGAAAAGTTAGAAAAAATAGAAATGTGTTTATTATATTGATATATTGTCGCAGAAAATAAGTGGATCCTTACCACAACGTACAGATGAAAATGATGATAATGCTGATGATCAAGTTCCTCAAACACATGTTGTACGTCATGCTAGCACCAAAGGAAGCAATTTTTCAGTCGCCCCCGCTAAAGAGGTCAATGAGTTATTTGATCCATCTGCAAATGAAATCGCCACGTCATACATTTTTGTTGCGGAAAAAGATGAATTGTATCCTCTTCCTCTAGAGCATTGTCCATCGATGGAGCTTTTCTATTCTTATCCTAATAAAATACGATATTTTCTCTATGGTGGTAATTGGATGAACGTAGGGATATTGTAAGTTTGGTGCACGTAAGTATATATTTAAACATGCATGTCGTTATAGTACATTCTCAGTTTTGTATTTCCTTACTTATTTTTTGAATTTTATTTAACCATTTAGGTACATTTATCGTGTATGCAGGGACGATGCTAGTAAGGGGAAAGGGTGGGCCCATGCCCCCACTATATTAATCTTTGAATCATAATTTAATATTATATGGAATATATTAACCTATTTAATGTATTAAAAATTATGAAGCCGACTATCACACCCATTTAAATATCTAATTAATTATTTTATTTTTCTTTAAAAAATAATTAGTTTTATATAATAAATAAAATAAATATTTTAAATAAAATTAAAAAAAAAATCTAACTTTTCCTATTCCTATTCCTATTATTCATAATTCTCTTTGACTCTTTGCAAATATAAACAAATCACTTTTGGTATTCCTCTTTCTCTCACTCCTCTTTCTCTTACCACAAAGAGTCTCTCTCTGTTACTAGCTTCTTCTCCCTCCATTGTTTATCTTTTAAAAGGTAATTTTTTTATAATTTTAATCTAAATAAATTTATAATTTATTTTTATTATTATAATAAGAGTAAAAATATATTATTATATTATTGAACAAGAGATTATGTTAATTGTAGAAAAATTATTTTTAGAGTTTTGTAGTATTAGTTTGAATTTGTTGTGTTTGTGTCAATTTTATAGTATTATTGTGAATTTTTTTAAATAGGATTTCAATTATGATTTTTTTGTTTTGTTTTGTTTTTAGTAATAAGCAATGGAAAAATATTTTAAAAGAAAACCAACAGAGTAATCATCAATTTCTAATCCTCAAACACCTAATGAAGGTCGAAGTCTCAAACTGAGTCCTCCAATGGAAAAAAGGTTTTTGGAGTTTGAATTGGAAAAACTTCCTAATGATCTTGGTTTAAGGGCAAAAATGTCAGATTATCATCCAAGTGATAGAGATGAAATTAGAAGATACTATTTGCAAAAGAGTCCTTGACAATCAAAAGAAATTATTTTTCCACAAAGAAAATTTGGAGATACCTTTCGTAAGTTTAACTCGGGTTGGTATTTAAAATATGGTAGTTGGTTGGAATATAGTCAAAGTGAGGATGCTGCATATTAAAAAAGTGAAAGGTTTCGAGTTCATCTTGGAGATGTAAATAGCTCTCACAATCAAGCATGGAGAAATTGTCAAGCTCTAATAAAACAAAAGCAACACATTGAAGGTGTTTTGTGTAAACAATTCAATCAAGTTAAAGAGGACTATCAAATTCATTTGACAAGTATAGTTGATTGCATTCGATATTTATTAGCACAAGGTTTAGCTTTTTGTGGTAATGATGAGTCAATTTCGTCTAGAAATAAGGAGAATTTTCTTGAACTTATGATTTTTTTGTTAACCACAATGAAGATATTTATAAAGTTTGGAAAAATTATCGTAGAAATCTCAAGTTAACATCTCCTAGTATAATTTTTTTATTCTCTTCTATGATTGATGTGCTAGAAATGGTTGAGGAAGATGGAACATATTTAGATAAAAAAAAGGTGAAGCACTAATGCTGATGAATTATATGCAATCTTTTGAATTTATTTTTATCTTGCACTTGATAAAAATAGTTTTAGGAATTAAACGTGATTTATCTCAAGCATTACAAAGAAATGATCAAGATATTATAAATGCTATGAAGTTAGTAAAAGTGTCAAAAATAAGGCTACAAGCTATAAGAGATAATGGTTGGAATTCTTTGTTGAATGATGTTTCATTATTTTGTGAGCATAATGATATTGATATTTCAGATATGGATGACACTTTTCAACCGACACAAAAAAAGTCAAAGAGAAAAATGGAGAAAGTATCTAATTTACATCATTTTCATGTTGAATTGTTTTATGAAGCGATTGATCGACAACTTCAAGAGCTGAATAACCGTTTTACAGAAGTGAATACATAGTTGCTCCTTTGTGTAGCTTATTTAAGCCTAAGAGATTCATTTTCTGCATTTTATAAGGAAAGGTTGATCCGTTTAGCTCAATTTTATCCTTCAAATTTTTCTCAAGTGGAATTATTGGCACTAGATTGTCAGCTTGATAACTATTTCTTAGATGTATGCTCTGACACTGAATTTTCAAAATTAGAGGGGATTGATGATCTTTCTATCAAGCTCGTAGAGACCAAACAACATGTTGTGTACCCTTTGGTTTATTTGCTTTTAAAGTTATCTTTGATATTACTAGTGACAACTGCAACAACTGAAAGAACTTTCTCTGCTATGAATATTATCAAGAATCGAATGCGAAATCGCATGGGTGATGATTGGTTAAATGATTATTAGTTACTTACATTGAGAGAGATATTTTTGTTGATGTTGAAAATGAGAAAATCATTCAACATTTTCAAAATATGAAAAATCATAGAGAACAATTATAATTTATATTTATATTTTTGAAAATGAAATATTATATTTATATTGACCCGACTACTCAAAATTTCTGGCTCCGTCCCTGCATGTATGTATAGAGTTAAATAAATCCAATATTTATGGCATCTTATTATTCGATGGACAAATAATAAGCCATAAGATATTGAGACCTATATTTCAAAACGATTATTAGGTCAAGGGGAAAAGAATGTTACTTCACACCATTTCTCAATGCGTAGGTAATTTTGAAATTGTGGTTTATCTTTTATAGTTAGCTTTGTTTTAGAAAATACTAATTATATATATGCTCGTGTTTATTCAGTGATCATTGACAATTAGTCATCATATCGCTTAAGACGAATATGATAACGATATTGTGTTCCTTACATAACCCACTCGAACATAAAATGAAGCAAATTATTAATGGGCAAGTTTATATTTATATGAAAATTTTTAGTAATCAATATATTCTTTGACTTTGTAATTGGTTTAATTGGTCCATAAAATATCTTCAATGTACAGTGTTGTGCAACGATACAATATGTTGAACGATATTAGAAAAAATACCAACATTTATTTTGCCTAATGTAAGTGGCTATATTACTTGTGAAATTCATTTTTATATATTGTTACATGCATGCGTGTGTATAACATTCATGAAATTAATGTTTATTTTTGTAGGCGAGGAAACAACCAAAGGGATTTGAGTGTGGTTATTATATAATGAAACACATGTTAAATATTATCTTCGCCGACATGGTTGATAAATGGGATCAGATATATATTATATATGTAATGAATTGTTTACAAAGTCCTTATAGGTCCTCAATAATGAGCTTAATCTGATATATTTTATGCAGAATTTTAAGGACGAAACACCATTCTCATGCGAAGACTTTATAGAGATTCGTAAAAATTGGACATATATGTTCAATGTGCTTAAGGATTCTAAAACATGATATATATATATATATATATATATATATATATATATATATATATATATATATATATATATATATATATATATATATATATATATATATATATATATATATATATATATATATATATATATATATATATATATATATATATATATATATATATATATATATATATATATATATATATATATATATATATATATATATATATATATATATTTTATGTACATTTGAGTTTGAGTGTTGTAAATAACATTTTTTTATTTGATTAAATAAATAAGTATTTGAGTTTGAGTGTTTTAATATACATCTTCAATTGTTGTTTCTGTTCTCTTACAGTTTGATGTACATTTGAGTTTGAGCGTTGTAAATAATATTTTTGATTTGATGAAATAAATAAGTATTTGAGTATACATCTTCAATTGATGTTTATGTTCTGTTACAGTTTAAACAATACAGTTTATAAAATGGAAAATTTTTAAAATGCAGAAATTTATTTTTTTTAAAAGCATATAATGTAATGAAGGTTTTTCATTATGACCTTGGTTGTATAATATAACCATAGTTGTTATAGAAGACCGTGGTTATATACTTATAATGCGATGAGAATTAAACTTGAGACCTTTTATATATGACAATGATTTGGTTATTAACCGTGATAATATATCGCACGCTTTCAGGTTTTCTACAATGGTCATAAGATCGTTATTGTAAGTAGTGCATATACAACCACACCCTACAGAACAACGGCATGTCACACGTGATGTTATCCCTTTTCCAACTGTTATTGTATATGTTTTGCGTAGTAGTGTACCTTGTACTTTTTCTTCATGGAAAAACAAAGTAGATCAACTCCATATCATTCTACAAATCTCTTCAATAAAAGGCATGTTGTTGTCGTTTTGTTGATGTATATGTAGTTTTCTAGTTTATTATAATGCATGTAGATTATTTGTTTCACTCGCTTCATTGAACATGCATTCATTTAAAGTGACTTAGAAAATAATAATCTGAAAATCAAGTTATATTTGAAATGCAACTTAGACCAAACATGATTTTTGAATTGCATCCATCTCGTAATTCATCTATATCGCTCTTTAACACGTAGAACTTAGTTTATTGCCTAAAATTCTTCAAAGCAATGTGTTCTCTATTAGTTTATATTGCAAAATATCAAATGTGTTGAGAAATTAAATCAACTTCATCGTTGTCATCATAAAAATCTTCATCATTAATTAAAATAATGATAATGATAGCGATGATGATGATTTAGAATTAGTTAACATATTGATACTTTGCAAAATAAACTAGGAATGAACCATTGCTTTGAAGAATTTTGGGCTTGAATCAAATACTATGTGTTAAGAAGTAAAAGATGAATTACGGTATGAATGCAATTTAAAAAACAGTGGTTCGTTTAAGTTGTTTTTCAAGAATAATTTAATTTTTAAAATTATTATCTTCTACATCAAATTTTATAGTTGTATATCTTTAGTGAGGTGTAAGAAAAAAACAAGCAATCTATATATTTTATAATAAACTCATTGTACTTTTCACAACGGTTATCTTCTATAACCATGGTGAAATGTTAATTATTTCAAAATAAATTGTTGTTGCGGGATTTCGAACCCATGACTTAAATATATATCACAATGGTTGTTTAATATAATTATTGTGATAAGTATCGCACTATCTAGTTTATAACCACGGTCACACGCCCGTTATGGAAATCACCATACATACGATCACACGCTACCTAACAACAGACCTGAAACCATCATTATATGTTTCAGAATCGTCAATATATGTGTTTTCCGTAATACTATTGATAACTTAACGTTTGAAGATAGAACAATTGAATAAAAATTTCAAGAAGTAAAATGGAAAATTGCTTGAAAGGATAAATTCAATGAAGACAAACCATAAAATAAATCAAGTAAAAATGCTTAGGATAAAAGTGGATGCAGATTCATAAATTTTTCAAAAATTCTTTATCGCTTTAATTTGGATGTTTGAATTCTATAGAGAACAATAAAAAAAATGGAAACTCTCGTTACATAGACAAAATCTGTTTATATACTATGTACATCGATAACCGTCGATAACGGTCAACTCTTTAGCATTCGATATGTACACTATTATGTGGTCTTTTGTCTTTTGTTTTGCTTCCACGTGTCTTCAATTCTTAAACTAGTGCAAAACCATTATTGTGGTCTCATTTGCTAGTAAATATTTTAAGAATAACATTCTTATAACATTTAATAGTTCAATCATGTTTAAATCATATTTAATATTCTATTAAAATTTAATTATTCTAAAAAATTTATTACTTTAAAATAAACATTTTATTTAAAATAAGTAACATAATACATTAAAAAAAATTATTAAACACCAAGGCTTACACCAACACAATTACCTTTACCAACGAACGACCTTTCCTCCTCTTAACACAAAATTTTAGACAACGTTTTTACATGCATCCGACTAAAAATGTAGGACTGAAAAAATATAGTACTGAATAAATTCTATACCTTTAAAATAAACCTGCTCTTAAAAATTATATTTCTTTAAAATTAAAACTATATTATTTGATCATTTGACCAATCTACCCTTTATATAAAATTAGTGAATAAATCTCATGAAGTTGAATTCAAATGAATGATGAGACGCATGAGGTTAATTATCGACACATGCCTATAAAAAAAATTAACTAGTGGCAAATAATTTGCCCAACAACCTGATAGGAATGTCATGAAAAACATCATAAAAGGAAGCATTAGTGTCCATAGCTCACCTTAAAAGACAATAGCACTTTTTTACTACAAACTTTAAGAATATTGAAGGGAAAAAAATACTCAAACTATATTAGGTAACATATTTCTGCTCATCTCTCTTTTTATACTTTAAGGTGAGTGATATTTGGTCCCAACCCTTTCCTTTTGCTAAAGAGAACCCACAATCGTAATTTGAGTAGATGCTTATAATTCCCAATTATGGTAATAAGAATCTTGCCAAATTTCTTCCTCTAGTTTCTTTGTTACCTTTAGGCTTTTTCCTTTTAAGTTTAAATAAATTTTAGTTGAAGGGTCCAAACTCAATGACCAAAAAAGATGTAAAAGGTAAATTGAGGGGTACTTTCGACCATACAAAATTATCTTTAATGTAAAGTTTCATAAGTGGTATTAAGCTTTACAAGAGCATCAATATGTTTACCCTAAAGACAATTGAAGGGGAAAAAGAACGTGAAGTATTGACACATAAGACATTGATGACATTGACATATAAATATAGATAATTAATTTTAAAATGAAACAATTAAATATAGTGACATGTATCAATATTAAGTTTTCGTAATGATTTTATTTTCAATCTGTCTATATTTCTATTGAGGTTATTGTTAAATCTATCAAAAACATTTCTTGATTTTGGTTAGAAAAAGGTATCACCCCCTCCCCTTCTAGTATTCTAGTTGACTAATTTATTAATCCAATAGACTGTCTAAAAATTTAAAATCACGTTGTGGGGATTTGAGTATCTCTTATATTCGTTTGGCTTATTTCATTGCTTTTTAAAAAATAAAATAAAAAATTTAAGTTTTCGTGTCAATAAGAGATAGGTGACCTATCTTTGAGATGTATGAACCATATGAAGTGTACCATTTTGCTAAAGGTTCCATTCATTCCACAATCTATATTTTCATGCTTGAGGTTCTCTTTTCTTTTCATGTTAGACGTGGTGAGTAGGTAGGCATGATATATGAGTTAACTTTTTCATGAATATATATATATATATATATATATATATATATATATATATATATATATATATATATATATATATATATATATATATATATATATATATATATATATATATATATATATATATATATATATATATATATATATATATATATATATATATTGTTGTGAAAAACGATGTCGCAAAATAAATTATAAACAGTTTTTTTATAATCAAGAAACACACAAGAGTTATGATTAATGGAAAACAAACAACAACAACAACAATGATTGGTAGGAACTGTTATTCTTTACTTTCTCTTTGAACAGATTATAAGTACTCAAAAATAACAAATAACATTCTCACTTTAATTAGGATTTGTCACACTTAAGATGAGAGACTAGTATGCTATTTATAATAAACATAACATACTAAACTAATGAGCATTTTAATAATTATACATTACAAGCTAACTTAAACAATTGGATCCTTAACACAAGGCCCGATTCGACAACTACATATATAACACATTTCGACTACAACATGTAGGTCTTCGACAACAGCATGTGAGCAGACTTCGACGACATGGTAAAGTAGAGTTCGATCCAATATATCACAAATCTCCACCTTGGATCTAACTCTATAACATCAAGAAACAAACTAGTTTTCTTCATACAACTTTATCAACTGCATACATTGAAAAAAAACATGCAACTAGAAAATGTCTTGGTAATCATATCATCATCATTATAATCTTTCGAAACCTTCAGCATTTGGACTTCTCCACGCTCGAGTACTCCTCTGACGAAATGCAGCCTCACATCAATGTGCTTGGTTCGTTCGTGATAGGTTGAATTCTTCGACAAGTGTATTGCACTTTGACTATCACATTTAACAGTGATAACTCGACCTTTAAGTTTCAGCTCCTTTGAAAATCTTCAAGCCACAATGCTTCCTTCACAACTTCAGTTAGGGCGATATATTCTGCTTCAGTGGTTGATAAGGAAACGACCTTTTGAAGTGTTGCTTTCCAACTGATTGTTGTCCCAAACATAGTGAACACATATCCAGAAATATATTTTCTAGAATCCATTCAACCTGCATAATCAGAGTCGACATATTCTTCAATTTCTGCTTTACTATCTTCACCCGAGGCTCCGCCATAAATTAGAACTCTATTCAGAGAGTCATTTATGTACCTTAAAATCCACTTCAATGCTTGTCAGTGAGCCTTTTCAAGATTTGTCATGTACCTGCTTACAAGACTTACTGCATATGCTATGTCAGGTCTAGTACAGACCATAGCATACATCAAAGAGTCCATCATATTAGCATGTGGAATATTATTCATATAAGCTCTTTCGACATCAGTATTAGGACACTGATCAATACTCAACTTGAATTGAGGGTTTGTCGAAGTCACAACAGGCTTTGAATTCGACATACCAAACTTTTTGAGAATCTTCTGTAGGTATGCCTCTTGAGATAAGCATAATTTTGACTACTTTCTATCTCTTTGGATGTCAATCCCAAAAATTATGGATGCAACTCCCAGATCCTTCATGTCAAACTCCTTATTGAGTTAAGTCTTCACCCTCATTACATCTTCGACATTGTTTCTTGCTATTAGAATATCGTCCACATAAAGCAACAGAATAATAAATGAATTACCAAGTCGAAGTTTGAAGTAAACACAATGGTCGATATGACTTCTAATGAAACTTATGTATGTCATGAACTTATCGAATATCCTACTCCACTGTCGGGGAGATTGTTTCAGTCCATATAAATATCTATTCAGTTTGCGCACATAATTTTCCTTCCTTTTTTCGACATACCCTTCAGGTTGTCTCATAAGGATTGTTTCATCTAGATCACCATACAAGAACACAGTCTTCACATCCATTTGTTTCAATTCAAGGTTGAACTGTGTCACTGTGGCAAGCAACATTTGAATGGATCTGTGCTTGACAACAGGAGAGAATACATCATTGAAGTCGACACCTTATTTCTGAGTGAACCCTCTAGCGACTGATCTTGCCTTGTATCTCTTCGACGCCACTTCTTCAATTCCTTCCTTAACTTTGAAAATCCATTTACAGCTGACTAACCTGGCTCCAGCAAGTTTCTTGATCAGTTCCCATGTGTTGTTATCATGAAGAGATTTCGTCTCATCATCCATGGCCTTCAGCCATTCAGTCTTCTTTCGACTCCTCATAACTTCCTTATAGTCTCTAGGTTCTTCGTCTAAAACCTCACTTGCAAAAATTAAGGCATAAGCTATAAGATCTGCATACCCAAGTCTCTAAGGTGGTTTGACGACTCTCCTCGACCTGTCTCTTGTTAGCAGGTAGTTATTATCAGTATCCTCATCTTCGACAATACCTTTTTCTTCTTCTTCGACTTCACTTGGGATACGCAATTCAGCATCAACATGCTCCACCTCAACAAGAATCTCTCCCTGTTCCAGCTCTTTGTCAGCATCATCAGTTTTCTTGAAAGCCATCTCCGCTTCAACAGAAACTACATCTCGACTGGTGATACACCTCATGTGACCTGGCTCTAGGCACCATAGCCTATAAGCTTTGACTCCTTCAGGGTATCCCATGAACATGCATTTCAGAGCTCTAGGTTCGATCTTGTCTTGCCTAATATGATCATAGGACACGCAGCCAAATACTCTCAATCTGTCAAGACTAGGTGGATGTCCCGACTAAACTTCTTCAGGTGTCTTCATTCTCAAGGCAGTCAAGGGACATCTATTTATCAGATATGTTGTTGTCGAAACAGCCTCCGCCCAAAACACCTTCTTCAGTCTAGCACTAACCAACATGCATCTAACCCTTTCAAGGATTTTTCGATTGAATCTCTCAGCTAAGCCATTTTGTTGAGGAGTACCTGCTACAGTCTTATTCCTTGAAATTTCAGACTCAACACAGTAACTGTCAAATGCTTTGTTGCAGAACTCAAGGCCATTGTCGGTTCTCAACCTCTTAACCTTTCTGCCAGTTTGAGTTTCGACCAGAATCTTCCAAAAATTTTAAATTCTCAAAATTTTCATCGTTCGTCTTCTGGATGAATGCCCATAGCTTTCTGGAATAGTCATCAACGATGTATAGAAAATACCTTGCACCTGAGTGTGAAGGATTCCTTTTAGACCCCCAAAGATCAGCATGAATGTAATCCAAGGATCCATGTGTTCTTTGCTTGCCTTTGTTAAACTTCGCCCTACAAGATTTACCAAATACACAAGATTCACAAAACTCAAACTTTTCGACATTGTCACCTCCTAGCAGGTTTTGCTTCCCCAATTCGACCAGACATCTTTCGCTGACATGGCCCAATCTCATGTACCATAATTCTGTCTTCGACACAGGTTTCGTGGATGTAACATTTGTCGAACCACTTACAACCTCAGCCTCAAGGGTATACAAGCTTTGCTTCTTCACGCATCTCAAAACTTCCTTTGACCCCTTCATGACTCTTAGGATACTTTTCTCTCCTTGAAAAACATATCCCTTTCTGTCAAATTCACCAAGAGAAATCAAATTTCTCTTCAAATCAGGTACATACATGACTTCAGTCAATAACCTTATTGACTCATCATGGAACTTGAATCTCACAGATCCAATACCTACAATTTTGCAAGATTTGTTGTTTCCCAGCAGCACCGATCCACCATCTTGATCACATAGCTCCTCGAACAATTCTCTATTTGGAGTCATGTGCCAAGTGCAACCTGAATCCATAATCCACTCTTTTCTTGAGTCACTACTTGAAACCACAAGAACATCAGATGAGTCAAAATCATCTTGAGCAATGGCTACGTTGCCATTATCCTTACCTCTATGATCTTTCAGGCGTTCAGGACATAACTTACTTGTGTGACCCTCCTTATTACAGTGATAACATCAATACCATATGTTTCGCCACTATAATACTTCTGTTGACTTTTACCTTTCTTCTTGTTGAACTTACCATCCTTTCACAAGAATTTTCCCTTAACGACCAAACCTTCGCCCACTGTCGAAGGTTTATGCTCCTGTCGTTCGTTCAAGTCCTTAGAATACGAGGTTGATTGAACTTTTTCAAAGTTCAAGCATTCCCTTCCATACAAGAGAGTTTCTTTGAAGTGAGTATGTGTTCTGGGAAAACACAACAGCAACAATGTTTGATCTTCATCGTCAATCTTCACATCACTATTTTCAAGAACAAGAATAAGTTTTTTTGAACATATCCAACTGCTTAGCCAACACTTTGTCTTCACTCACCTTAAATGAATACAAAGCTTGCTTCAGGTAGAGTCGATTCACCAGAGATTTGGTCATGTCTAAACTTTCAAGTTTCACCCATAACCCTGATGTTGTAGTCTCCTTTGATACCTGTCGAAGAACCTTATCACCAAGGCTCAACAATATTGCGTTGTGGGCTTTCTCAATCATGGTCGTCTTTTCTTTTATCTTTAACGCATCGTTCATGGCTACCTCTCCCTTCAACGCTTCCAAACAACCCTGCTGAACCAGTAGGGCTTTCGTCTTCAAGCACCACAGACCAAAGTCGTTCACTCCGGTGAACTGTTCAATCTCATACTTTGTTGAAGGCATCTTCTCCATGCTCACCGCACCAATTTATTGTGAATAAGATGCCTTGAAACAGAATACAAATGATTTTTTTATAAACAAGAAACACACAAGGGTTAGAGTTAACAAAGAAAACAAGGAAAAACAACCAGGATTGGTTATAAAATGTTATTCTTTCCTTTATCCATCAAACAAGATTACAAGTATACAAGAATAACAAATAACCTCTCTTTCTTAAATTAGGATTTTATCTTCCTATGTTTCCTTATACAAGTTGAGAGACTAGCATGCTATTTATAAGAAAACTAACACACTAACCTAATGATTTTTTTTAACAATTACCCATTACAAGCTAACTTAGGGTACAAGTTAACTTAAACAATTGAGCTTACAAGCAAGACTCAATACATGTTAGAACAAACTTCAACTACAACACGCATTACTCAGACAACATACTAGATTTCGATCTATTATCTCACAGAATCTCTTATAAATAAGCATGTGATCCTTTATTCCATACAAATATCTCAATACTTTCTTTACAGCTTTTCAATGGACCATTCTTGGATTACTCTTATATCCATCCACCTAGCATACAAACTACACAATTGATATTTGACCATGTACAAGTTTGAGCATATAACAAACTCCCAACTATAGATGCATAAGGAATACTTTCTCTTTTTCCGTTCCAATTCATTATTTAGACATTTCATGAGACTAAATTTGTATATTTTATGTATTAAAGCAGGAGATGTTAAACGTTTATCCATTCTAATTTTTTAAAACTTTATTGATATATTAAAGAGAAGCCTAATAATCTTTGTGATCTATCACAAAATATTTCTATTTTAATCAAGTAACTTATGTCACACATATCTTTCATTTTAAAGTAATTTAACAGAAACGTCTTACTCTCATGTAATAAAACAAGATCATTTGTTGCAATAAAAATATATCTTTAATATATAGATCTAAAACAATAACTTTATGCTCACTAAACTTTATATATATATATATATATATATATATATATATATATATATATATATATATATATATATATATATATATATATATATATATATATATATATATATATATATATATATATATATATATATATATATATATATATATATATATATATATATATATATATATATATATATATATATATATATATATATATATATATATATATATATATATATATATATATATATATATATATATATATATATATATATATATGGCCGACCCAACACGTCTCAAGGCCCAAGACAAAATTTAAAATTAAACATTTTTAATTCAATTTCATTTAGTAACTTATTTCAATTAATAATAAAATTAACTCATCTAAACACTCTTCTCATTATTTAAAAAAAAATCATAATTGAAAAACAGTGACAAAATTATTAAAAAAACACTTAGATATCAAGTCTTCTATTTTGTTAAAGAAGTCAAAAACTTATCATCTATACATACAGTTTTTAAATTAACAAATCAAATAATATATATTATAATATTATAAAAGTTTAATGATAGCGCATATTCAATGTAAAAAATTATTACACATACATTCAATCAAAATATTTTAAAATTTCAAATCATATAAGTAATTTAAAATTTTCATGTTGACTTGACGACGTATATAGTTATAATTGTTTGACCGTGTAAAACTAAAAAATGTTTGTTATTATTAATATATTTTAAATAGTTTTTATATAATAAAGTTTAAAAAATTATTTTAAAAAAATTAATTAATTAAAATTAATTAAAAATAAAATAAAAAAGTGAGACCAGTGACGGTATCCTTAATTGCCTATAGGAGTGGAGAGCTCCAACTCAAAATACAACATACAACAAAAATCCCTACAGAAATCCATATAAGGGTGGTAAAGCGGGCGGCCTGTCCCGTTTAGACCCGCCCCATTTAAGCTCGTTCAAATATGGGGTGGACCAACTTAAGCGTCCGAACTTAAATGTCAAACCCGTTACGTTTACGAACGAGCCAATTTTTTTTTTACAATTTATTTACTATATAATTTTACAAAATTATTAATCTTTAATAAATAGGCCGACAAATTTTAACAATGCATAGTAAAACTTTAACAAATCTAAATGTAAATGTCATATTCTTTAACATAAACAAAACAACGTAACTATAATACCAAAAACTTAAAACAAAAACAATAAAACTCAAAAATCAAAAAATTATCATCATAATGAAAAACAATTCCCTATGTGCAAAACTTATCTTATATCTTTAAAACTCGACTCCAATGACAACGAGTAATAGAAAATAGAAAAGAATGTATTCTGTATGTTTTGCAATAGATTTTTTCTACTATGAATGAAAATAAAGAATGAAACAGAGACAAATTAATATCTTTAAAATGAGGTATTTGTGATTATGTGAATAATGAATATTAGGGTTTGAAGAAATTAGGGTTGTTTTACCGCCTCACCTCGTTCTCGACCAGTTTTAAAAATGAGTTAGACGGAACATATCAAATTAAAACACCGAGCCGAAAACCTCGTCCTGATCTACCAAAAATGATGGGTTAAACTGACAGGACAGACGAATCCAACCCGTTATATATATATATATATATATATATATATATATATATATATATATATATATATATATATATATATATATATATATATATATATATATATATATATATATATATATATATATATATATATATATATATATATATATATATATATATATATATATATATATATATATATATATATATATATATATATATATATATATATATCATTAAAATTGAGATACCATTGACGAAAAAGCTTACTTAAGACTATATAGTAACTTTTTAAATTTACAGATCATGTGTTAATTTCCTTTTTCAACATCTTATTCTAAATTCTCAAAAATGTATTTTTAAATGGTATAAAAAGTTATTAGTCGATGTCATCTTTCTAAATAAAACCCTTGAAAACAAATCGGACCTTGTAACGCTCAACATTTCCATGAGAGTCAATCAAGCTTATCTTAAAAGCTCACTTACACCAAACGTTTTTTCATTCTTTAGACAATTCCACATATCCCATAGATAATTTTGTTTTTTCGACTTAACCTCTTCTTTCATATAATCAAGCTATTTATTAAAATTATTACAATTAATGGCTTCTAAAAATAAAATTGGATCATTATTAATTCTTAAATTATTTTTAATAAAATTAAAATGGAAAATTTTAATAAAAATTAGATGAATTAATTAATTAAAAAATAAAAAAAATAAAAAAATAGTTTTGTTTAATATTTTAAATTAATATAATAAAATAAAAACGAGTTAAAATTATACATTATAAATTTAAATGCTTGAAATGGAATCTGGAAAACACTGTAAATTAATAAAAATATAAAATAACAAGTTGACAGCCACGGCTTATACACTAAACTATAGGTTTGGTCTTGCCATATACAGTTTCAATATTTCTTTAAAAAATAAAGAACAAATTAAAAACTCAACATTATGTGTGAGGTCATTATTTCATCATGACCGTCAATTTGTGGTTATGATTCTAAGCTTAGATTGATTAATGACGATGTGGGAGGAAAACCAAATTCAAATTTGACAAGAAAACTAAGATTAAAAAGAACATAAATTGGAGATCTGATTCATGACATTTGTCAAATTTCAATCCAAATTTTCGAAGAGGATGTATAAAGTATGTCTCATTTATGTTAATAACTAGCAACCTAATAAATATTTTCCCACAATTTCATAAATTGATGCAATAACATACATTAGTAGAGGAGGTCCTTTGGAAATTTTTGAGAGGTGAAAGTTGTTTGGATGTAGCAGAAGGATATGTATAAATCTCGGAGGCAAGGGATTTAAGAGTTAAAAATTTGAGACTTATGAATTTGACTCTTCTAAGTAAGTGGAGGTAGAGGGTATCTGGATATAAGTCCTTTTTATAAAAAGGTGATAATCTCTACTAGATATGATTCTTAGGTGTGTGGTTTCTTTGAGGTGGTCGGTTGAAGGGCCTTAGAAAGGCTTATTACTGGTGGAAAGGGGTCTTCTCTCTTGATCTTACATCAAGTCAATTGCTAGGTTACTTCACTTTGTCTTGTTTCGAGATGGTTGGGGATGGTTTGAGAATTAGGTTTTGAAATGATTTTTGAGTGAAGTTTTATCCATTGTGTGTCTGTTTTGAGAGGTTATTCCTTATTTTTGAACAAAAGACTCTAGTGGAGGGATTAATGGGGGCTTGGGAGAGGAATGGATGGATTTAGGATTTTAGGTGGAGGTGTCTTCTTTTGGTTTGTGAAGAAGAGCTCCTTGCGGAACTTCTTTGTTCCATTGTTGGCTTGGTTAAGTCGGGTAGCCTCACATGAACAAACAAGTAATCCATATACTCAATCTTCCCTAAGCAAACCTCACGCTCAACTAGACTATCAGTAAACATGATACAACATCTTGCAAGATTTTTTCTAGTCGACAACCTATCTTGAAGCAACCGCCAAGAAAAAAAACCACAACTTTAGGAGACGCAAACTCTTCCAAGCCCTATCAAATCCTTGAATCATTCGAGTTAGCCTACTATCAACTCCAGATACCAAGGAGGAAAGCTTAAAACAAGAAGAAATCGCTAAAAAAACTCTCCTAGGTTAGGTGCATGGGGATGACTTTACCTCTTCATCATTCGATCCTAGGGGTCCTAGAGGTTTTTCAAGGGTTATGTCAGGGTAAGAAGTCTCTGATATGTTGGAAATTGTATAACACAATTATTTTTTGTCACGAGAGTTTGTTGGTTTACCATTGGTTGAATTTGAAAATTGATTTGACTTGGAAATGAGCTCATTCTCATTCTCTGGTTTTTGCTCTCTCATTGCTTTACTGGAAGCGTCACTCACTCAGGTACCTTTGAGTTTAAGAATGGTCAATTGTCCTCCTTTATTTCTTGTAGGTGATCGAATTGACCTCCTTTCAATTTTCGCTTTCTTGTGGTGTCCTCATTTTGTTCTTGAGTATGCTTGTTTTTGTTTTTGGGATGGTGTTGAAGTGTAATCATATTACATTAAAATTTTGAAATGTCTAAATTTAACTAAATAAGCCAAATAGAATAGTAATTAAGTTGAATTCAAATAGTAAAACAAAAATTAAAACTTTTAATTAAAAAATAGTAATGTCAAGATTGTTTAAAAAATTTAGAATAATAAAATATATTTTAAATAGAATTTTTAATTAAGTTAATTAAAACAAAAATGAGTAATAAATATACATTATATATTTAAATGGCACATGAACTCAAATTTAAAAAAATAATAATAATGAAAATATATATTACGAAATTCATGCGATTTTGATAGTCCAAGCTTATACAAAAAGCAAAACTATCAGTTTAATCTTGTCAAAATAGTTTTAATAAGAAAGTAGGGGTCTTTCGGGACCTATCAGAGATAATAGCAAATGGTTGAGAACAAATTCAAAAGATGGCTCTCCAAGAATCCTCCCAGATCTTCTCTCCAAGATCGTCTTCTTCGTCGTGATTCTCACTGAGTTCTCTTTCTCGTTCCTCTCTCACTTCTTTTTGTTTTTTTTTCTTGTTCCTATCTTACAAGCCTTCTCTGTTCTAGTTGTTACTCCCTGGTTTTCATGCTACCCTCTTCTCCTTTTCTATCCACATAAGTGTGTGTCCCTTATTTAGGTGTTCCTTCTTTGGTAAGGTTTTTGTGTTTGTGGTCTTCTTCTCTTGGGTCCCTTTTGTTTTGTTTCTTCTTATATCTTTCATTTCTATTGTTCTTCTGTCTCACTATGAATGCATAAAAACAATTCTTGCCCAGATTCACCAAGATTTTCAAACACCAAACCACAAATGTTGATGAACATATAGGAACCAACACTCACCCTAACCGGGGTAACCATTCCAACAGGGAAAAAAAATAGAGTTTTATTAAAAGTTGCGCACAAATAATCAAATTACCATTAAACCAATCCAAAGAAAAGCATTGGAATTTGATATTTCTACAAGAACATATCATCAAACACATCAATACCTCCTAAAAACCCTAAATGATCTACAAGAACATATGAAATATATATTACGAAACTCATGCGATTTTGATAGTCCCAGTTTATACAAAAAGCAAAACTATCAATTTAATCTTATCAAAATAGTTTTATTAAGAAAGTAGGGGTCTTTCGGGACCTATCAGAGATAATAGAAAATGGTTGAGAACAAATTCAAAAAATGGATCTCTAAGAATCTTCTCAGATCTTTCTCTCCAAGATCGTCTTCTTCGTCGTGATTCTCACTGAGTTCTCTTTCTTGTTCCTCTCTCACTTCTTTTTGTTTTCTTTTTCTTGTTCCTATCTTGCAAGCCTTCTCTGCTCTGGTTGTTACTCCCTGGTTTTCATGCTACCCTCTTCTCTTTTTCTATCCACATGAGTGTGTGTCCTTGATTTAGGTGTTCCTTCTTTGGTAAGGTTTTTGTGTTTGTGGTCTTCTTCTCTTGGGCCCTTTTGTTTTGTTTCTTCTTGTATCTTCCATTTCTATTGTTCTTCTGTCTCACTATGGATGCATAAAAAAATTCTTGCCCAGATTCACCAAGATTTTCAAACACCAAACCACAAATGTTGATGAACATATAGGAACCAACACTCACCCTAACCGGGGTAACCATTCCACCAGTGAAAAAATAGAGTTTTATCAAAAGCTGCACACAAATAATCAAATTACCATCAAACCAATCCAAAGAAAAGCATTGGAATTTGATATTCCTATAAGAACATATCACCAAACACATTAGACACCTCCTAAAATCCCTAAATGATCTACAAGCCAAAAAAAATCATCCCCCACTAATGATATACTAGTTTATGGTGTGATCCTCCTAACCTAACTATTTCAAGTTACCAGTTGCTAAGGTGGGGATTGCCCTCACTTATAAAGACATGTTCATGCCATTTATTATCCGATGTGGGACTCTTAACGCACCCCCTCACACTCAAGACTAGACAACTAGAGCATGGAAATAAATGGTGGGTGGCCCGATAGCGGAAACTATAGAAGGTGACCCACCGGATCTTAAACGAGGCTCTTGATACCATGCCAAGAAATTATAGTTGGGCCTAACATATCTTATAAAGACATGTTCATGCCATATATTATCCAACGTGGGACTCTTAACATATCTTAAAGAGCAATATATGTATTTTTAGGAACTCATGGCTCATCCTCCATGATCGAAATGAGGAAAGTTACACCCCCTAAGTAAGATGGAATTCAATAGAGCTCATATTTGTGATGTTAGGGTAGGAGATAGTTGTGAGGTTGGGATATTTGTGATGCCAAACATAACCTCTAGTGTTAAGGTGAAAGTCAAATTGAAAATCAAGGAACATATAAGTCCAAGAATGTACATTAGGAGCAAGGCTAAGAGGGTCACATGGATAAATTTCAGGTATGACAAATTACCCATGTTTTGTTTCAGATGTTGGCTAATAATACACAATAAAGAGCATTGCAACAACCTTGAAAGCCCTAAAAATGGAATCGAGCAAGTCAATCCTCTACGTCCTTGGCTGAAGACCAACCAACAAAGAAGAAGACAATTTCAACCCAATGATAGAATGTTTAGCAGTAATCCTAACATAAGACCTAAAATTAGTTAATATAGCCTTGTTCCTAGAGCTATAATTGAGAGACTGGCATAAATATCCTTGAAAGACAATGACAAAATGGATGTAGAAAAAATCCAACCAGAAGAGCATACCTCAGAACTCAAGATTTAAAACATATAAGATCTAGATCAATAAACAATTAATCGTTCAATCTAGATCAGAACTCAAGATTCTTGTTGACAAAAAGGAATATGTTATTCAAACCATTAGTCCCTGAAAATTTGTCCAACCAGAAGAGCATACCTCAGAACTCAAGATTCTTGTTGTTGTTATTACAATCAATCAACAATAACCTTGTGTCCTATAAAATCTAGACCATTTAAAAATCAATCACAAAAGCTATTACATATAAGATTAGTAAGACTCTTGTGAATGGGGCTACCCTCATTTTTTCATTAGATTTTGTTATTAGAGTAAGATCTTAAAATACCAACCAATTAGGATAATTATGTCTCTAAGAAAAATTTATTATAAGATTGCAAGTGAGTTTCTTCAAGTTACTATAAGAGTAACCATAGACCTCGTTACCCCTCCATACATTGTTAGAAACTAAATCATTAGACATGATGTATAAATCAATAAATTTTTTATTATGATCCAAAATGTTAAGCTTTACATTGTAACTCCAAAATAAGCCTAGCCCTCTAGCTTTTCCACCTCTATCAGAGCTATGACTAATATAAAATTGTTGGTTAAGTGTTGGAGCGGTACAGCAGCAAGCAAAAATATTATTTTCGGAAGAATTTCCTCCGGGATTTATCGTCTCCACAGGGATCAGTGTGAGGGAAAGAATGTCGTTCGACAATCTCTACGTCTCTAAGCTTGGGTTTGAATGGTTTGGGATAAAAATTCAAAAGGAAAAACATAAAACAAGAAAAAAGGTACATTCTTAAGAAATGAGAAAACTCGTCAGGAGTTGTATTTCGTTTTACCTATCATGTACTAAAAAATATATGGATCAAATGCACGCAACCTAATTCGCTCGTCAATATCATCACGTATAGCTCACAACAGAGTTTATCTCTAACACAAAGTCGAGAGATCAACCGTATCGTCTCATTGTTGATCTCTCACACAACTCGACAACACGGAGCATTAAGAATCGATACCCACGTGAATATTAGTCCTAAATTTATCTCTAGCATTTAGAATCTAATAGATGTTCATCTTAGATCGAGTTCGAACAGTATATGTCTATAGCAATCCAAACCCATAAAGTAAAAAATCAAGATAATCATCGATAAAGAGTTGTAAAAGAGACTTTATATAAAGATCCATAAATATACATACAATCAAGATAAACTTACATACAAAACCCCAACAAATGAAAAATACATAGAAAGGAAGGAAGAAGAACACAAATCTCACGGTCTGTCAACTCCGATTGAAGTGGATTCGACTCCGGATCGTCAAGATGCACCCTCCAATGTTGTTTCTAAGCTAAATCTACTCAAGAATGTGTTTGATGAAGTTGGGGTAAAAAGTTCCCAAACAACATCACCTAAAAAATGCTGAAAAATCACTTAAATAGACAAAAATGGGTCCCAGTATTCGCCTGGCGAAGTCCCGTTTGTCTGGCGAACATATGCAACATTTGCTACTGCCAAAACAGTGTCTGTCACGCGTTTTAGAATTTTCTGTTCGCCTGGCGAACTTTTGTTCGCCTGGCGTTCATTCGCCTGGCGAAGTCCCGTTCGCCTGACGAACATGACAGCAAACTAGCACTTGTTTCGACCATAACTTCTGAACCGTAACTCCGTTTTACGCACGGTCGGAAGCGTTGGAAAGCTTATTCAATGCTCTATAAGATAATAACAAAATATCATTGCTTATATACCTACAAAAAATGAGAAAAAATCAATTAAACTCAATGAAATTTACGCGACACTCAATATATACACTATAATTTAAACTATACAACATATGCACAAAAGTTGAGGTTTATTGGTTGAATCAAGCCAATAAGTGCCAATTATTTACACTCTAAATCAGTATATTTTAGCACTTATCAACTCTCCCCAACTTAAACTTGTTTGTCTTCAAACAAGAATCGATCAACTCAAGGAAATAAAAGTAATAACCAAGCAATCACGATTCAACAAGTTTTGAAAAACAAAAACAAATGTATGGTTCAACACAAAAACGTACATGCAAAGCAAAACATACCACTAAACTATAACGATAACATGAAAATGAAACAACTCCTAAATAAAAAACACATGTCAAAAATTCTAAGACAATACAAAGTTCAAAAATGAATCACACCTAGCACACACTTCATCGGTAGATGAATAAAAAAAATACGAGGGGCTTAACTTTCACCCAACAATCAAGTCAACAACAAGTTAAATTATGCATTCATCAAGAAAAAACTCATATTGAACAGTATAAAAACAAAAATCACAAGGGCTTTAAGGGTTGTAATGTGGCTTGGGTAGCAAAAAATTGTTTTTCTCAAGGTAAAAGAACAAAAACTTGCCTAATCAAATGAGAGCGATCATTTCTCACAATCTCAAGCACTCACAAATTCCAATCACCTTTTCCTTTTTTCCAAATTGTTACACCATTCCACACAACTTATTAGCAAAACATTATTCTTTTTTTTTTCTTTTTTTTTCTTTGTTTTTTCTTTTTCTTTTTCATTTTTTTCTTTTCTTTCTTTTTCAAACTTTTTCTTTTTCTCAACCTCTTAGCAACCAACCTCTTCTCCCCAACTTGAATACAACCACACATAGTGACATGAATGCTCCCAAACTTATTAGGCAAGGGTAAAAACTCTAATAACAAGTCATGGTTATAGTTCAAGAAAAAGTATTAGAATCCATACAAAAATGAACTTAACACCAATATGGATTCTAAAAAAAAGGCTCAACTGGGGTAAGCAAATTCTCACTCACTCACAAGGTAGATTGATTATTTGGTCAAGTGGGTATGCTCAAAATCGAATAAAATTCCTTGATCATTTTAGTGCTATCATACAAATCAACCCAAATACAAGATTAAACATAATAAAACCGAGTTAAACAAGAATGTTGGTCTCCTTCATATAGTAAACAATGGAAAGCTCCTCACAAAAAGGTTTAGTTCTAAAGTGATTCAAAACTGAACAAGTATGGCAAAAGAATAAATGACATGAAAATTGTACAAATGAAATGTCTCATAATCATGCTATGTTCTAGAAAGCGATAAACGAGTACCTTGCAAAGTACTAACTTCAAACAATATCAAAACCATACATTCGCAAGTTGAAACGGTCAAACTTGAAAAATCACAAAATGCATCCTCAAGCTAATCAAAAACAAACTTGAGAGCAAACACAAACATTATTCTAACAACCTAACAAAATTGAATTAAACTAAATAAACATACAGCTATACAAACTCAAAAACCATTGGGTTTCCTCCCAACAAGCACTTGTTTCATGTCGTTAGCTCGACACCTAACTTCCTCACATACACGCCGATGCTTTGTCAAAGCGCCAACCTAAAGAAAATGTCCTAACCAAACACTTGAACAAATGTTACGAGAACAAAATATATACAACACTTGAACAAACATAATAGAAGACAAAAGCAAAACAAATATCTATACAAGCATATACACAATTATGTGCAAAGCTTAAAAATATAGAAACTATCGCAATGCGACTCAATATCAAAACCAATCCCCGGCTGTTGCGGTGGAAATAGGATATCAAATTATTAATTAATTTGAATCGCAATTCAATTCACAACCGCTCTTTGATTTATCCGAAGGAAAAGATCAAAAAGGGAAAACCTATTTTGCATTGTAAACACAATGCGGGGAAAGATCTAGGGTTCGGGGGTTGGTTAAATTTAGGGAAGGTATTAGCATCCTAAACTTCTGTAGTACTCTACAGGAACCTTTTGTTCAAATGTTTACTATTTGCTTTATTTATTTGCTTAAGGTATATGTACAAAGGATTAAAAGTGAGAAAAAAAAACCTAAGGGGTTAATTCTAAGTTTACTCGGCAAGACATCGCATCTTGTGCCTACGTATCCTTACGGGAGTGGAATCAGAGTAATCGTAGTTCCCCTCAATAGGGAGGTTAGAAACTTCTTGACTGCGATCAAGGTCTCAAGGGGAATAAACGCATCTTAAGGACACGCTTACGTGGAGTGTAGAAACTCCAAATCTCTACGTTGAATTGTTAAGTTGTAATTAGGGTTAAATTAGGTTAGGGATTCCGCGGCGGGAAACCCTAAAATGAGCGCGGCGGCTCTTTGACCTAATGCTAGGGGTAAAATTGTAATCTTGCCTGCGGCGAGGCATTTGTGAAAATTAGGGTTTGGTTAGGGATTCCGCGGCGGGAAACCCTAAAATGAGTGCGGCGACCCTTTTGGCATAACACTAGGATAAAAGCAATTTTGCCCACGGCGGGACACCTAGGCTAAACAGGGTTTGATCCATTAAAGGGGTAAGGCTATTGACTCGGCGGCCAAAAGGCTGGACCTAATCCTTCGGAAGGATAAAACTGTAAAAAAAATGTGAAAATATGACAAATCATTATATGGAGGAATAATTAAGGTACAAAAATAAGAAAAGTAATAAAGGCAGAGGGTATAAAGAAACAAAGAAACATTTCTGAAAACATGAAGAATATGAAAATATGTAATGACACTTAGAATGAAGTGAGGGAGGAAAATAGTGTGGGGCTGTGGCCACCACAAGCACATCTCAACCTCAAGCATGCAAATGAAATGCAGGAATAAAGAAAATAAAAGGTACACAAAATGACACGGCAAACATAAGGAGTTCCTTACGAAAAGGTTTTAATTTTTTAATATTTTAATTATGTAAAAAAATGTTTTAATTTTTTTAATATTTTAATTATATATATAAAAAGGTTTTAATTTTAAAATGGAATTACTTAGTTAAAAAAAATTTAAGTTTAAATTATAAAAAAAATGTTAAGTTTAAATTATATATAAAAAAATGTTTTTGGGAACAAAAAGGTTTTTTTGGAAAAAAATGTTTACGGGAACAAAAAAAAGGCTTTTTTTGGAAAAAAAATGTTTTAGTTTTAATAAAAAAGGTTTTGATTTTGAAAAAGGTTTTGATAAAAAAAAAATAACAATAGAATTGCAAATGCAAACAGACAATTAATGGACATGCAAACAATCCTATACGACACAATCATGGTTCATACATATCAAAATCTACGGATCTAAACAACAATGAAGGTTAACATGGCAAGGATGCAAATAAATATGAAAAATGCAAAGGATTTAGTAATTTAACGGACCTAAACACATTAACATGGCAAAATATTCACATAAACATGAAAAGGCAAAAGGTTTAGTAATTTAACCTACGAAGCGGAGGTTTGCTTCGGTAAATGTGAAAAAGGTTTGAATAAGGGAACACTGGAGAGCTCCAATCCTTCTTAAGAGTTGTGGGAACGACCGCCTTTCTTCTCTAGGGATCTCCTTTGTTTCTCCCTCTCTCTCCTCTTTTCTGAAGAAAACCTTCTGACCCCTCTTAGGTTTTTTCATTCTCTCCTCCTTTCCAACAAGGCAACACATGTATATATAGGGAACAAATTAGGGTTAACACCAAATTGTCAATAATGTCCCTAAAGCCCATTTTAAAGCCCAAACTAAATAATTAGTTAAGAAAAAATAAAATTTAAATAATTTAAAATAATAAACTTAAAATAAAAACTAATAATCCTATTGATTCCTAAAATAAAAAATATTATAAAAGGAACAAAATTTTTCAATATTTTTTTATTTTATGATTTTTTGGATATTTTTATGAATAATTTAGAAAAAAGTGAAAAAAATAATATTTTAAAAAATGATTTAATTAAAATACGAAAATGATAATTAAATAATAATAAAAAACTATTTTTGTTATTTTTTTTTAATGAAAGATAGAAAAATTTAGAGTAAAAATAATAAAGAACAAAAAAAGTGACAAAGGTGAGATTTAATTTTTAAAATAGTTAGAAAAAGAAAAAAAAAAGATTTAATTTTAAAAAAGAATTTAGAGGAAAAAAAGATTTAATTTTAAAAAGAAGTTAGAGAAAAAAAGATTTAATTTTAAAAAAGTTAGAAAAAAAAATTTAGTTTTAAAAAGGTTAGAAAAAAATATTTAATTTTAAAAAAGTTAGAAAAAAAGATTTAATTTTAAAAAGTTAGAAAACAAGATTTAGCTTTAAAAATAGTTAGAAAAAAAGATTTAATTTTAAAAAAGATAGAAAAAGATTTAACTTTAAAGAGGAGTTAGAAAAAGATTTAAAAAAAGTTAGATAAAAGATTTAATTTTAAAAAGATAGAAAAAGATTTAACTTTAAAGAGGAGTTAGAAAAAGATTTAAAAAAAGTTAGAAAAAAGATTTAATTTTAAAAAGAAGTTAGATTTTTATTTTTTAAAAAAAATATTAGAATTTGATTAAAAAATGTGTTAGAAATTAATTTAAAAAAAGGTTATAAAAAATTTACTCTTGAAGAAAAGAAAAAAAAAAAAGTTAAATTTTAATCTAAATCCTAAAAGTTAGTAAGAAGAGCTTTAAATAAATAAACTAAATAGAAAAAAAAAAGTTAAAAAAATATTAGTAAAGTTATAAAAAAAATTTAATTAAATTATTATTAGTTAAAAAACAAGATTTTAAAAAAAGGTTAATTTATCAAGTTAATCAGAATTTAAAATAAAAAAGAAAGGGTAAAAATTGGGGTATTACAGTTGCCCCTATTTAAATAGCTACACCAGATGATTTGAGTGACGGAGACTCAAGGAATCATGGTGGAGGGATTTAAATATAGATAACCGAAAATTTTGCCCTTATATGCGACGATATGCAATGCTATGGACAAAACTGGAACGACTTAATGCAGATGATGCCATGACTATGATATGATGCGTATGCTGGAATAATGAATGCGAAAATGCTGACGAAACATGACGACACCGAGACAGACGCCACGAGAAGAAACACACTGGGGAAAATGACGCACTGAGACACAGTACATCACTGGGGAATTCTAAAAATGATAGTCAACTGGTGCGAATGACCAATTGTCACTTTTAGAAAAGGAACGAGATCCTCGAATGGAGATGGTACCTATGAGACGGCCTCCACTGGGGAATCTAAAAATAAAACTGGATCACGTACGATTGTAAGATCGATTACAGAATGCTGGAGCATTGAGCAAGGAATAACATCCAAGCTTCTGTAAACTACCCCTCGTGACAGGATCAAACGGACTTTTCGGAACTCCGTAGCAAATATACAGGGTAAAGATCGACTGTATGCCAAAATAAATGGACTTTGATGGGAATTGCCCTGATAAGCTTCTCGAGGGAGAACTGTCACTTATCGTTGGAAGGGACTTATGTGCAAAAAATAGATAAGCACTCAAATAAAGAGGCTGCTGCTTATCTGATAAATAAATCTTCTCGCATTTAAGGTCGGCGCCTGGAATACGATTCTGATTCTTCTCTTACTGAAGGATAAATAAACTTCTTCATGCTTCAGAATCGTGCTCTCCTGAACATGAAAAGGGTAAACTGAACTTCCTCATACTTCAGGATCGTGCTCTCCTGAATATGAAACTGGATGACTGAATATACTCATATTTCAGAATCGTGCTCTCCTGAATATGAAACTGGATGACTGAATTTCTTCATATTTCAGAATCGTGCTCTCCTGAATATGAAACTGAATATACTCATACTTCAGAATCGTGCTCTCCTGAATATGAAACTGGATGACTGAATTTCTTCATATTTCAGAATCGTGCTCTCCTGAATATGAAACTGAATATACTCATACTTCAGAATCGTGCTCTCCTGAATATGAAACTGGATAATCGAACTTCCTCATAACTCAGAATCGTGCTCTCCTGAATATGATTCGGCTCCTGAAACTTCTTCATTCTTCAGAATCGTGCTCTCCTGAAAAACGGCCAACTGAACTTCCTCATAACTCAGAATCGTGCTCTCCTGAATATGATTCCGCTCCTTCTTTTACTAAAGGATAAATGAACTTCTTCATAACTCAGAATCGTGCTCTCCTGAATATGATTTCGCTCAAACCTTCCCGTAACTCAAGATCGTGCTCTCCTGAATACGATTTGGTTCAAAACTCAAGACGGCAGGTAAATGGAAGCCCAACTGCTCCATGGAGATGGCCATTTGCTGCGAGTCATAACGAGGATATGATCGACTTCTTAGGTGAGAAATGTCGTGTGTTGATGCTGTAAGATGTAAAGTGTAAAGGGTTGTAACATGTAGGATTGTAAAGTGTTTTACTGATAGATTTTCCAGGCGTGAACTGGCATGTATCTGTAAAGGATTGTAGTTGATTTTCTTGAAAGATAGTGCAAAATAAATGCACGTCCGGGTACGGTGATAAACTTCTCAAGCGAGATAGTCGCGTATCTGTCATGGTATGGTGAAAATCTTTAGATGGTGCAAAATAAATGCACGTCCGGTTGGGATTGACGACCGACAAGACTGAGATTCAATCTAGGATCGAGCTAGAAAGAAGACTGGAAATCAAAACTCCATCGAGGGAATGATCTCGAAGGGTAAATATCTAATCCTGGCGAGGAAAGATAGCTGAAGTAACCGTCATCCACGAGGATCGAGCTCTGTGGGGAAACTGGAAACAAGTAAGCATTTTATGCTTAGGGCTGACAATCTATTTGGAGAGAATGGACAAACCCCAATTACTCGGTGGTAACGACCAATGATGGAGACACGATGAACCTGTGCATGTTATCGCGTATGTTAATGGATATGTTAATATGAATGTATGTTGATGTCTATGTATGTAACTATGCAAGATGTTATGAAATGAGTATGTAATGAGTATGTAATGAATATGAAATGAAATAGGCATGTGATGCTTATGCCCTTGCGTATACTGACGAAACAGACTAGAGACAGGACGAGAGACGAAATAAACATCTCGACGGAGATACCCTGCGTTCTCTGCAACCAATACGTCAATCATGGGTAAGAAGGATCAATGGTGGAACCAACTCTGGTTTTAAAGTTCTGAATTTTCTGGGGAGAAGGTAATCTGCTTGGGTGCATAGTACCACGTCTTCGCATGGGGAGAAGAAAACCTGAGGGACACTTTCGAGTTACCCAAGAAAAAAATTGTCAGCTTATAGTCTCTCTGGGGACTGTGATGAGGCAATAGTTTAGGAGTCTGTTGCAACACTGAGGCTTACTGGGGTATGAAGGCCGCTGTGAGTAAAATCCATCGGGTGCATGAAAAAATTGTGAAATCCCATGGTTTTGATCTTGCAGGACCTTATAGTAGCCGCCATTTGTTTCTTCAAAAACATGGTGCCCCAGGATACTTGCGTTGCGAGGTAGGGTCATCTCAAGAGGATTTTATAGAGAACACCGAGTCCGGTTGCCCCATTGTTCTCAAACTCTTTGAGAGATTTGTCAGGTCTCGACGTAACTGGCACAAATTAATCGTGTTACGACGAAATGTTTGGGAAATAGCTCTTAAGAATGTCAGACTCGCGTTGGTAAGCGAATTGGGAAACTGCCTGCCCCTGTTCAGCAGGATCTTCAAGTTCCACGGGTTATGTTCATATGTAAATCTCTAAGATATCAAGCAAAGTCGTCATGTCTGAAATGCCTATCCTGAGCTTGTCAATGTACACATATATTTGTCTTGAATTTTTGTTTTGAAAAAGATATCGCAATAACTTGTGACCGAAATCACTAGTCAGGATATAAGTTTTAATTATAATGCCAACATGAATTTTTTTTTCTGAGCACAGCTCGTAGGAGTCAGGAAACGTGATCTGGTCGAGTATGCTTTTAACCGAAGTCCTACTTCAATTAGGTCTTTTAAAGGTTGTATCGTGGCTCGGTTCACGGTTTAAGAAACAAAGGATAAAGGCTCAAAGTTATATTTGTACCCACCCATTCTTCGTGATGTTCTCCAATCCTAATTCAGTTAACCGGATACAAACGCTCATATCTCAAGCGGATTTGCTATGGTCGAGAACTTATCAAGGCTTTGGACATGGCAGTCACTCACCTATTTCTTTTGGCAATTGGTCACACGACCTTGTTCTTTATAGGGGTTATTTATTGTACCCTCTAGTTTGGCTTTTATTCCCTAACTTTTTCCTGGACGACGTCTTTTGATCTGACTTTGGAGTCCAGCGGGATGCCCCAGTTTTGCCTAAGTCTCCTTCATAGGTTTTGACTTAGCGGGCTCTTATTTTTTTTTGAATATTCTTTTATGCACAAGTCGTGTAAATCTTTTGAAAGGCTCGTGACTGCCCCACTCCTTAGGTAACCGAGGGATAGTCATTGTATTGGACTTCTTAAAATGCTAAGGATAAATTCTCGAAGGTTTGCTCTTCCCTTTTTAAGAGTCTAAGCGCTCGATCGGTTTAACTGAAACCTACCCTGCCCCAGGTTAGGAGGAAAGTTCTTAAAAAAAAGAAAAACTCCTACTTCAAGGCTCAAAGGGTTGACTAGGGGTTAACATCCTTATATCTCCAGTGTTTGGGATTTGAAACAATGCCTTACATCATCAGCGGGTTTCAATCGAAAGCATACGACAAGAAATCTGACGTTTTAGGTTCGTCATCCTCCTCCCAATTCTCCATCTGAACAAGAGATCGGGTAAAGTTGGCATTATAATTTACGAAAAATGTATTTTGAATGAGTGAAACGAATGGATTTATTCAAGACAAACATATGCGTTGCATTAATTAATCAAAGATAAACAAGTTCGTGCATGCTAAATATGATTAATCGAAGAGAAATACATATAAATAAACAAATGAACTGTCGGAAAAATCCTTCTAAATGTTTATGAAATCTTGCATTCAAGAGTAACAGTTTCCTTTGGCGGAGCCTCAATGGAAAGGACGTCTGGTTCATGATCACTGTGAGTCGTCATGGCTTACCCCAGTTATGCTGGTCACATCTTCAACAGTTTTCAGTCGTTGCTTCAAAATAAATTTCCCAGATCCTTTGTTGATCCCGGTCATATCACCTTGAGGGTTACTGAAATGAAGCGGGCTAGGCCTTTGAATAATGACTGGATTCGGCTGATAGGCGTAGCATGCTTTGCAGAATTTGCACTTGACGAGTGAGGAACCCCGAAAGGAGTCTCGATCTTCAGCTGAGCATCGCCAAAAGACAACTTCTTCGTTTCTAGCAAATTTCTGACAACTTTCTTAAGAGCATAGCAATTCTCTAGATCATGGCCGGGCGCACCCTCATGAAATAAACAATGAGCGGTAGCGTTGTAACTTGCAGGTAATGGATTAGGTGGAGGATTAGGAGGCGGACCCAAAGCCCGAGTAGTGATGAGACCTTGCTTGACCAAAGAGGGACACAACTCGGTAAAAGTCATCGGGATCGGCGGACAAGGTTTATACGTTCTTCTGTTTGGCATATTCTGGCGAGGAGCCGGACTCTTTGGCTGTTGAGGAGCAGGAGTATTGGGTGCCTGTAGGTAGTTGACAGGAGGCGGCTAAACAGGAGGTTGTTGCATAGGTTGATACATGGGAACCTGTTGATTGAAAGAAGGTGTAATAGCTGCCACATAGGGTTGTTGAGCATATTGGACCGGGTACCCTTGAGGTTGAGCATAACCTTGCAGATGCCGATAAAAGCGTTCCCTTGGTTTACCAGAGGATATAGCATTAGTCTCACTCTCCTTCTTTTTCTGGGAGCTATAAGGAGGTTTCTTCGGCTGATCCTTAGAAGCGCCATGATTATTTGTCATTTTACCACTCTTCATACCCAATTCAATCTTGACACCCACAGCAACGATGTCGAAGAAATTTGAAGTCACACTACCCACCATTCTCTCGTAAAATTCTGGACGGACTGTGTCGACAAACCAATCAGCTAACTCTTTCTCGGTCAAAGGAGGTTCTACCTGCGAAGCAGTCTCTCTCCACCTTTGAGCATACTCTTTGAATGACTCAGAATTCTTTTGTGACATACTCAGCAATTGTCTTCTGTCAGGAGTCAGATCCATATTGTACTTGTAGTGTTTGATGAAAGCGTCAGATAAATCTTGAAAGCTCTTAACGCGGGATTGGTCCAAAGTTAAATACCACTTGGAAGAAGCACCCTTCAAACTGTCTTGGAAGCAATGAATCATCAGTTTATCATTCTCAACATGGGCAGCCATTTTGCGATAATACATGATCAAATGACTCCTAGGACAGGTGGCACCTTCATAACGATCGAAGTTCGGAGTTTTGAACTTCGGGGGAATAACCAAACCTGAGACCAAACAAACATCCCTTGCAGCAGTCCCGAAAATTTGATCACCCTCTACCTTTTTCAATCTCTGGACGATGGTGTTCACTTCCTCACGAAGCTTATCATGTCTCTCATAACCCTCAACATTCTCATTAAGATCATCAAAAACTGTCTCATTGAAGTACGGTTGCGCACGAGTGTGTACAACAGGTGGTGCAAAGATAGGAGCCCCCCTAGAAACTTCAGAAAACAAGGGCACGGCTTGCTGAACAGGTTGATTAATCGGAACAGTGGCTTGAGGAGGCACAAAACCGGGAGCAAGACCATAAGGTGGGTCCCTCGCTACGGTCACACTTGGTGGAGGGTCTACAGTAACGCCGGTAATCTCAGAAACAACAGTGGGCTGGGTATCCATCTTAGCATTCATGACATGTAACAATTCCATCATACGCCCCATACCCCCTCGAAGGTCTTCAAGTTCATTGCTAAGGCGATCAATCTCTTTTGCCTGATCCTCCATTCTTTTCCGAGTTTGAGCTCTGGTGTTGTATTGGTGCCGAGAACTCAGGGTGACAAAACTGGAAGGTGAGAGAACCGAGTGTGAGAAATCGGGAGACACATGCAATGCAAGAAAGTAAATGATGCTAAAATGTGGATGAAGATTTCATGGGATTCAATCATTGACGAATGTCGTGGGGTACCAAGGAAATCTTTTTCTTGTTTTTTCATTTTATATTTTTTTTATTTATGGTATCCCGCGATATCCATTAATGATGTTTGAACTCCATGAAATACAATGCGATGAGATGCTTTATGGATGCAATGCATGAAAACACACAAAGTCCTAGGTTAAAGGCTTGCATGAGGTTCAAAGGCAAATACCCTCCCCTGAAGTTAGATGGTTCATCCTGTCCTACAAAAGTAACCAGGTTCTAAGGGATCTCAATATCATTGATCCTTCACAAGGGTGGTTGTTCAGAAGGCAACTTACTTGCCAACCAAAACCCTCCAAGTTTAAGATCTCAATGAGCGTAGTATCGAGTGTCAACCAACTTCAGTCTGCACCAAAGCCGGTTACCTCACTACTTTCTAAAGGCCAAGATGAGTTAACTAGGGTTCTAAAAGTCAGTTAGTGCATTGACAACATATGGCAGCCTCAATATTATCCTCAACTTGACTTAAGGAATATAAGCACCAACCAAGAAGTCGCACTAACTATGGCCACCAGATCAACCGTATCGATATACGTCGTACAGTTTCCTTGGTCTATTGCCATTTACCTAAGGTACACTAGATCCGGGTGTAGGACTCATCTCACGGCACAAGGAACAGTCCCACAATCAAAGCACAAATATATACATGCAAATGAATAATAACACAGATAGTAATAAATATGAACAAGTTAGGGATAACCCTCAAAAGTTAAAGTTATCCCCAGTGAAGTCGCCATTTTCTGTTGCGGTGGAAATAGGATATCAAATTATTAATTAATTTGAATCGCAATTCAATTCACAACCGCTCTTTGATTTATCCGAAGGAAAAGGTCAAAAAGGGAAAACCTATTTTGCATTGTAAACACAATGCGGGGAAAGATCTAGGGTTCGGGGGTTGGTTAAATTTAGGGAAGGTATTAGCACCCTAAACTTCTGTAGTACTCTACAGGAACCTTTTGTTCAAATGTTTACTATTTGCTTTATTTATTTGCTTAAGGTATATGTACAAAGGATTAAAAGTGAGAAAAAAAAACCTAAGGGGTTAATTCTAAGTTTACTCGGCAAGACATCGCATCTTGTGCCTACGTATCCTTACGGGAGTGGAATCAGAGTAATCGTAGTTCCCCTCAATAGGGAGGTTAGAAACTTCTTGACTGCGATCAAGGTCTCAAGGGGAATAAACGCATCTTAAGGACACGCTTACGTGGAGTGTAGAAACTCCAAATCTCTACGTTGAATTGTTAAGTTGTAATTAGGGTTAAATTAGGTTAGGGATTCCGCGGCGGGAAACCCTAAAATGAGCGCGGCGGCTCTTTGACCTAATGCTAGGGGTAAAATTGTAATCTTGCCTGCGGCGAGGCATTTGTGAAAATTAGGGTTTGGTTAGGGATTCCGCGGCGGGAAACCCTAAAATGAGTGCGGCGACCCTTTTGGCATAACACTAGGATAAAAGCAATTTTGCCCACGGCGGGACACCTAGGCTAAACAGGGTTTGATCCATTAAAGGGGTAAGGCTATTGACTCGGCGGCCAAAAGGCTGGACCTAATCCTTCGGAAGGATAAAACTGTAAAAAAAATGTGAAAATATGACAAATCATTATATGGAGGAATAATTAAGGTACAAAAATAAGAAAAGTAATAAAGGCAGAGGGTATAAAGAAACAAAGAAACATTTCTGAAAACATGAAGAATATGAAAATATGTAATGACACTTAGAATGAAGTGAGGGAGGAAAATAGTGTGGGGCTGTGGCCACCACAAGCACATCTCAACCTCAAGCATGCAAATGAAATGCAGGAATAAAGAAAATAAAAGGTACACAAAATGACACGGCAAACATAAGGAGTTCCTTACGAAAAGGTTTTAATTTTTTAATATTTTAATTATGTAAAAAAATGTTTTAATTTTTTTAATATTTTAATTATATATATAAAAAGGTTTTAATTTTAAAATGGAATTACTTAGTTAAAAAAAATTTAAGTTTAAATTATAAAAAAAATGTTAATTTTAAATTATATATAAAAAAATGTTTTTGGGAACAAAAAGGTTTTTTTGGAAAAAAATGTTTACGGGAACAAAAAAAGGCTTTTTTTGGAAAAAAAATGTTTTAGTTTTAATAAAAAAGGTTTTGATTTTGAAAAAGGTTTTGATAAAAAAAAATAACAATAGAATTGCAAATGCAAACAGACAATTAATGGACATGCAAACAATCCTATACGACACAATCATGGTTCATACATATCAAAATCTACGGATCTAAACAACAATGAAGGTTAACATGGCAAGGATGCAAATAAATATGAAAAATGCAAAGGATTTAGTAATTTAACGGACCTAAACACATTAACATGGCAAAATATTCACATAAACATGAAAAGGCAAAAGGTTTAGTAATTTAACCTACGAAGCGGAGGTTTGCTTCGGTAAATGTGAAAAAGGTTTGAATAAGGGAACACTGGAGAGCTCCAATCCTTCTTAAGAGTTGTGGGAACGACCGCCTTTCTTCTCTGGGGATCTCCTTTGTTTCTCCCTCTCTCTCTCCTCTTTTCTGAAGAAAACCTTCTGACCCCTCTTAGGTTTTTTCATTCTCTCCTCCTTTCCAACAAGGCAACACATGTATATATAGGGAACAAATTAGGGTTAACACCAAATTGTCAATAATGTCCCTAAAGCCCATTTTAAAGCCCAAACTAAATAATTAGTTAAGAAAAAATAAAATTTAAATAATTTAAAATAATAAACTTAAAATAAAAACTAATAATCCTATTGATTCCTAAAATAAAAAATATTATAAAAGGAACAAAATTTTTCAATATTTTTTTATTTTTATGATTTTTTGGATATTTTTATGAATAATTTAGAAAAAAGTGAAAAAAATAATATTTTAAAAAATGATTTAATTAAAATACGAAAATGATAATTAAATAATAATAAAAAACTATTTTTGTTATTTTTTTTTAATGAAAGATAGAAAAATTTAGAGTAAAAATAATAAAGAACAAAAAAAGTGACAAAGGTGAGATTTAATTTTTAAAATAGTTAGAAAAAGAAAAAAAAAAGATTTAATTTTAAAAAAGAATTTAGAGGAAAAAAAGATTTAATTTTAAAAAGAAGTTAGAGAAAAAAAGATTTAATTTTAAAAAAGTTAGAAAAAAAAATTTAGTTTTAAAAAGGTTAGAAAAAAATATTTAATTTTAAAAAAGTTAGAAAAAAAGATTTAATTTTAAAAAGTTAGAAAACAAGATTTAGCTTTAAAAATAGTTAGAAAAAAAGATTTAATTTTAAAAAAGATAGAAAAAGATTTAACTTTAAAGAGGAGTTAGAAAAAGATTTAAAAAAAGTTAGATAAAAGATTTAATTTTAAAAAGATAGAAAAAGATTTAACTTTAAAGAGGAGTTAGAAAAAGATTTAAAAAAAGTTAGAAAAAAGATTTAATTTTAAAAAGAAGTTAGATTTTTATTTTTTAAAAAAAATATTAGAATTTGATTAAAAAATGTGTTAGAAATTAATTTAAAAAAAGGTTATAAAAAATTTACTCTTGAAGAAAAGAAAAAAAAAAAGTTAAATTTTAATCTAAATCCTAAAAGTTAGTAAGAAGAGCTTTAAATAAATAAACTAAATAGAAAAAAAAAAGTTAAAAAAATATTAGTAAAGTTATAAAAAAAATTTAATTAAATTATTATTAGTTAAAAAACAAGATTTTAAAAAAAGGTTAATTTATTAAGTTAATCAGAATTTAAAATAAAAAAGAAAGGGTAAAAATTGGGGTATTACACCGGCAATGGCGCCATTTTGTTGGAGCGGTACAGCAGCAAGCAAAAATATTATTTTCGGAAGAATTTCCTCCGGGATTTATCGTCTCCACAGGGATCAGTGTGAGGGAAAGAATGCCGTTCGACAATCTCTACGTCTCTAAGCTTGGGTTTGAATGGTTTGGGATAAAAATTCAAAAGGAAAAACATAAAACAAGAAAAAAGGTACATTCTTAAGAAATGAGAAAACTCGTCAGGAGTTGTATTTCGTTTTACCTATCATGTACTAAAAAATATATGGATCAAATGCACGCAACCTAATTCGCTCGTCAATATCATCACGTATCACTCACAACAGAGTTTATCTCTAACACAAAGTCGAGAGATCAACCGTATCGTCTCATTGTTGATCTCTCACACAACTCGACAACACGGAGCATTAAGAATCGATACCCACGTGAATATTAGTCCTAAATCTATCTCTAGAATTTAGAATCTAAAAGATGTTCATCTTAGATCGAGTTCGAACAATATATGTCTATAGCAATCCAAACCCATAAAGTAAAAAATCAAGATAATCATCGATAAAGAGTTGTAAAAGAGATTTTATACAAAGATCCATAAATATACATACAATCAAGATAAACTTACATACAAAACCCCAACAAATGAAAAATACATAGAGAGGAAGGAAGAAGAACACAAATCTCACGGTCTGTCAACTCCGATTGAAGTGGATTCGACTCCGGATCGTCAAGATGTACCCTCCAATGTTGTTTCTAAGCTAAATCTACTCAAGAATGTGTTTGATGAAGTTGGGGTAAAAAGTTCCCAAACAACATCACCTAAAAAATGCTGAAAAATCACTTAAATAGACAAAAATGGGTCTCAGTATTCACCTGGTGAAGTCCCGTTCGCCTGGCGAACATATGCAACATTTGATACTGCCAAAATAGTGTTTTTCACGCGTTTTAGAATTTTCTGTTTGCCTGGCGAACTTTTGTTCGCTTGGCGAAGTCCTGTTCGCCTGGCGAACATGACAGCAAACCAGCACTTGTTTCGACCATAACTTCTGAACCGTAACTCCGTTTTACGCGCGGTCGAAAGCGTTGGAAAGCTTATTCAATGCTCTATAAGATAATGACAAATTATCATTGCTTATATACTTACAAAAAATGAGAAAAAATCAATTAAACTCAATGAAATTTACGCGACACTCAATATATACACTATAATTTAAACTATACAACATATGCACAAAAGTTGAGGTTGATTGGTTGAATCACGCCAATAAGTGCCAATTATTTACACTCTAAATCAGTACATTTTAGAACTTATCATTATGCTACCAAAATTTAAAAGATACGAAAAATATAGGATCATTCTTATCTTTTTTTTTTGTTTCATAGAGAAAAATTAAGTCATGAGAGATGATTTTGATCATTTTTTTAGAGTCCTCACTGTTTAGGAGTTTCCTAACCCCCTACAATTCCAAGAGATGATCTTCCTAGACAGATTTTTTAGGGACTAATGGTTTGAATAACATGTTTCCTTTTTATAGGAACCACCATCTACCTAGACAGAACTCAGATCACAGACCTAATTCTCACTTTTCATAACTTTAACAACATCAACGTTGTGTATAACAACAACACTAAACCTAAATTGTTTGAAATAATACTTAGGTTCTGTTTGGTTGGGGGTAAATGGAGGGGAGGGGAGGGGAGAAAATATTTATTAATTTATGTGTTTTGTTCAAATTTTAAGAGAGGGAGGGGAGGTAGATGGTGGAGACCAAAATCCCTCCTGAACCACTTTTTGCTTCCCCCGATTTGGAGGGGAAGGGAGGTGTTTGATTTTAATTATAATTATATTTACATATTCACCTTTATTATATATTTAAATATAAATTTAACTTAGAACAATATTAAAAGTTTTATCTTGAACAAATTTAATCTTTCTTTTTATCTTTTTTGAATTTTTATATCTTCATCTTATTATCATTATATTTATATAAATTTTTTATTATATTTTTCATATTTTAATGTTAATTTTAGTTATCATAATATTTTTGTTTATAATAATAGGGGGATCAAAACTGTAATTTAGTCAATTATATATTATAATCGTTGCGTTTTTATAAAATATTTCATGATAATCTCTGATTGAATATTTATATTTCGTCAATAAATTTGTATTTGAATTATAAACGGTAAATATCATAAGTCTTGTGGTATACGTAGAAGGATAAAAAAGTGAATTAGTTTTAAAATACCTCTCATCCCTTTGTGAACCAAACATATTTGTAAATTAAATTCCTCCCCTCCCCTTCCCTTCCCTTTCATATTTTGAACCAAACATGTATGTAATTAAAATATTAATAAAACATATTTTGGCACATCATTGGTACATTCATGACCAACATTATTCTTCAGGTTAATAATGAGAATAATTTTCCTAACAATATTAATAAAACCTACATCTATCTCATTCCTAAAATTAGTAATCCTAATAGTCCTAGTGACTATAGACCCATTGCCCTTTGTAATGTTTTACTTAAAATTTCCACTAAGACCATTTCTAATGAGATTAAGAAATCATTTCCTAACATTATCATTGAAAACCAAAGTGCCTTTGTTAACCATAGACTCATCAATGCTACCATCATAACTTATGAAACCTTTCATTTTCTAATATCCTATAAAAGTAGAAAATATGGCTATGTTGGCATAAGATGAATATGGCAAAAGCATATGATAGGTTGGAATAGAGTTTCATTAATCATACTCTTATATCTTTGGGTTTTCCTACCAAGATCCCTAAAACTATCATGCTTTGTATTTCTACTATTAAACTTTACATCCTTATAAATGGAGAACCCACTGACATTATTTTACCTTTTAGAGGCATAAGACAAGGGGATCCTCTATCCCCTTATCTATTTATATTGTGAGATGATGTTTTATCTAATGTGATCATTCAAGCCCAAATAAAAAAATATTTGTGCAACACTAAAGATAAGGAAATCAAGAATCTGGTCAGCATTCTGAATATCTACTATGAGGCTTCTGGGTAGAATATTAACTATAATAAATTAGAGATGGTTTTCAGCAGCTCAGTTCAGGAAAGTGCCAAGGAGGTTGTTCAAAGCATCATAAACATTCCTATTACTAATAGCATATATAAAAATTTATCTGGGTTTGTCAACTCATATATAGATCTCTAAAATCCACAGACTCAACTTCATAACTGACAGGGTTAAGGGTTAAAAAAAGACTCCAAGGTTGGAAGAGCAAAAATCTATCTTATGCAGGCAGAACATCCCTCATCAAAGTAGTTGCTTAAGCCATACCTACTTACTTAATGTCTTCCTTTTTATTACATAAGGGTATTTGCAAGAGAATTGAGGTTATTTTGTGTAAATTCTGGTGGGGAACTAATGAGGGGTCAAATAAATTCCATTGGAAGAAATGGGTTGATTTATGCAGGCTTAAGTCTAAGGGAGGTTTAGGTTTTAAAACCATTAGAAACTTCAATGAAGCTCTGTTGGAAAAGAAAGTATAGGGATTACATACTAATCCTAATAGCCTTATGGAGAAAAAATTTAAATGGTTGATGCTACCCTAGTTTTGACATCCTAAAGGCTAAGTTGGAAATAATCCTAGTTACATTTAGAGAACTCTCTGTTATAGCAAGAGGATCTTAAATAGAGGTATATGCTAGCATATTGGGAATGGTGATAAAGTTGATATTTTGGATGACAGTTCGATCCCCTCTCATCGTAGGTTTAAACTCATGACACACAAACCCTTAGAAACAAAGGTGGAGGGATTCATGACCTCATTAGAGGGGATAAAAATGGTTGGAACCTAAATATAATTAAGAAAACTTTTATACCTATTGATAAAAAAGCTACCAGTGTTATATACCTTCTAAATAGAGAAGATGAAGATGCGTCATGTTGGATGTATACAAAATATGTTAATTACTCAGTCTAGTCTGGATATAATATCATTTAAATGTGGAGGAACACTCCTATGATAGGGTACTCTGAGACCAATAGAGATAGTCTATTTTGGAAGAAGATGTGGAAAGCTCAAAACACTCATAGACAATAGTTCCTCTTATGGAAGTTTCTTCATATTTCCCTCCCCTTTAAAGATAACCTCTCCAAAAGGACATAAAATGTGACCCTTTATGCCCTAAATGTCACAATAAAATTAAGACTATAGACCACTACTTTATGCAGTGCATAAAATTCTCTCAAATTCAGTAGGGTTCTCAACTTTCTATTAAAGTTAATGAATTAGGAATAGCTTTTCAGAAATGGATTAGAACTATATTGCCTAAAATGGATGAGCTTTCTAATTCTATCATCATAAAAATTATTTATAATATATGGTGGGATAGAAACATGTTATCCTTTGAAAATAAAGAAGTACATGTAGAATTCATTCTTAGAAGAATTTAAATTAGCGTTAGAAAGGAGAAGGGTATAAATGATATACCTGGGGTGAATCAGAACCTACAAATCAACCAAGGGAACCCTATTAGAAAGGTTGATAGAGGAGATAAACATGCAAATGTCCAAAAGTGGAAACCACCAGAATATGGATGGGTAAAATGCAACTCTGATGTGTGCTTAGATGTGAAGGGTAAATAGGGGCTTGAAGCTATTTTCAAAAATGAAAACGGTGACTCTATGGAAGCTTGTACTCAATTCATGGATGGAAAAGAGAAACCTTTATTATCATAAGGGATGGCGCTTAATATTGCCATTGATGTTGCTAAGGGTTGTTGTTTCTTTGAGGTTTGTTTCAAATCCGACAATGAAACACTAGTTAAAGCACTAAAAAAAGAGAAGGATAATAGAACCGTGATGGAATTAATGTTGATGGCTATTTTTAGTGCATGAGACACTTTTATTGAGGAGAGAAAAAGAGAGAATAAAAAAATAAGGATTGTTATTATTGAATGTGTTTGTACAAACAGAATTACTCCATCCATTTCAAAATGACTGTCGTTTAAGGTTTTTACACATAGATTAAGGAATGTAATGATATTGTCATAAAATATTACACTTTTACTAAATTAGTCTTATTAATATGTTGGAAATAATGTACAGGGTAATAATTATATGACACAATTGGAAAAATAACAATTATTACTATATTGAAAAGTGAGAATAACATTCATTTTGAAACAAAAATTTTCCCCTAAAATGACAGTTATTTTGAAATGGAGGGAGTACAAAATATGTCTATTCATATATAACTAACTTGTATATTAAGTAAAATACCCTAAACCCTAATTAACTTTGGGCTTGGGCTACCCATCTTGGATTATATCACAACATACCCCCTATAATCCAAGTTGTCGAGCATACGCTAATAATAGTCGATCTGAACTATTTCTAATTTATTTCTCAAATTCAGGAATATTTCGATCTTCAATCCTTTGCTAAAAATATTGGCCAATTGTGCTTCACTTGAGAAATATCTTACTCATTCCATGCAAAAATGGATTCTTCGTAAGATTTTGTTATAACAAGATTTCGGTTCTGCATATAATCTCTAATTTTGATGATAACAATGCATATATTTTATATATAACAATTTTGTACTCTAAGTTTTTCTTAAGTGTGTAGATATAATGTTTAATTTGATTCTGAATTCTCTCTAGAAATCTCATCAGAATCAATTCTGGCACGCCTCAAGAAACTACTTCAACCGCATTTGGAGAAACATCAGCAGTTCTGATGAATGCTAAATGTCTCTAGATAAGGAAATTTATGTGCTTCTTAGATAAGCTTATTTCTAGCTCTAAAATCAAGGTTCTGGGTTCTGAACACTTGTTCACTCTCAGCTAAAAATCAAGATGTTGTTCTGACAGAATCACTCTAAGAAGACTTAAGTGAAGACAGTTTCGGACTCTGAAGACTTTGATACTTCTAGGTACATTTATCTTCTGGACTCATCATTACTTCACATCAGAAGAATTCCATCAGAAGATAAGATCAAGCCAAAAATTACGCTGAAATAATTCGTATAATAGTACAAGCCCAAATTGGTAAAAATTGATTGTGCACCAAAATTGTTAAGGAATGCTTGTGAGACTTTACTACTCATGTCTCCCACGATCTTCGGTTTACTGTCATGGCAGTAGACACTGATAATGACATTTTTACCCTCCAACGTTCTACCATTGAGCCTATATAAAGGAGTCACTACTTCATTGCAAAAACAATAAACAACATTGCAGTAGTGAAAATTCAAAGTCTTAAAATTCTATCAAGAGAGTATTCTCAAACACAAAGAGTTGTTGCTCATATTTTTGTATAAAGATTGTTCTTTATTTTGTTTCATTTTCTTATCAGAAGCACTATTGTAAACACTTTCTATTTTAATCTCTTTGAAATTACTTTTCTTCAAGTGACTAAGTGTTAGTCTATATACTTGAGAGGACTAAGGTGCTTTCTAACACTTAGAAAAACTTTTGTAATCTTTCAAGATTAGTGGATTCAGTCCTTATTGAAGGTGAAACCACCTTGGTCGGGTGGACAAGACGTAGCCTTGTTATAGGGAAACTTGTATAAACTAAACGTGTCATTCTCTTTCTTAGCTTATATAACTTGTTGTTTGTGTTAAGTTTTTTTTGTTGAAAAGTTTTCAAAACCCAATTCAAACCCTCTTTCTTTTATTTTTCTCTACCTTGAATTAGTATCAGAGCTTCGACACTGTTACTGATTTTTCAATCAAACACTTACCCGTGTAGAGAGATCCATTGTGAGAAAACTATATGGTTGCTGCCAACATAAACGAGATAGATAGTTACAATGTTAAGCCTCCTGTCTTTGACGGAGAAAAATTCGACTAGTGGAAAGATAGAATAAAAAGTTTCTTTCTAGGCTATGATGCAGATCTTTGGGACATTGTCACAAATGGCTATGGAACACCTGTTACTGCGATTGGTATCCCCGTTCCCAGAAATAGAATGAATGATGAACAAAAGTGTAACTTCAAGAATCGCCACAAAGCCACAATTATTCTTCTTAACGCTATCTCTTATAATGAATATGAAAAGATTACTAACAAAGATACAACAAAGTATATTTTTGAATTGTTGTGAATGACACATGAAGGCAATACTCAAGTCAAGGAAACTAAGGCTCTAGCCTTAATCCAGAAATATGAGGCCTTCATAATGGAAGACGATGAAACTGTTGAGACTATGTTCTCAAGATTTCAAACCTTAGTAGCAGGACCTAAAGTTTTGTACAAAGGTTTACTCTACAACAGTCCATGTCAAAAAGATCATAAGAAGCCTCCCCAAGAAGTGGAGACCAATGGTTACTGCACTAAAGTTATCCAAGGATTTGAACAACATAAGCCTTGAATAATTGGTTAGCTCTCTCAGAAGTCATGAAATAGAGTTAGAGGAAGATGAGCCCCAGAAAAAGGGTAAATCTGTCACTCTAAAATCTAGATTAGAAAGAAACAAATCAAAAAATAAAAAAGCCTTCCAAGCTGAGGAAGAAGAAGTAGAAGATTCTGACGATGAAGATTCTGATGACGAAGAAGAAATGTCCCTTCTCTTCAGAAGAATCAAACAACTCTGGAAGAAAAGATAAAATAACTTCCGAAGGTCCACAAATAGAGGAGATCATTCATATTCATCTTGAAAAGGAATAACAAGAAATGAAGTAACATGCTATGAATGCAAGGAACCCTGACACTACAGAAATGTAAGTCCAAAACTTAAGAAAGAAAGCTTCAAGAAGAATGTGTTCAAAGGAAAGAAGAAATGTCTCATGGCAACATGGGATGACTCTGACTCAGAAGTACCAGAACCTAATTCTGAAAAGAAGCATGCTAACGTAGCATTCATGGCTACCATATCTAAAGGAAACACAACTGAAACAGAGTCTGACTCAAAAGAGGTACTTTCTGAATTCTATCGTGCTGATTTAGAACTATGTCTGTCAAAATCTCTGAATAGGTATTAGAAACTTCAATGCAAATTCAAGGACCTAAAAAAGGCTCATGAATATCAAGTTGAAAAGTGTATTAAGCTAGAGAAAGAAGTTTCTGAACAAAAAGTCAACAATTTTATTTTGGAAAAAGAAAATGCTTTCCTCAACAAAAAAATGTTTAACACATGAAAAAACTCTTTCTGAAGCTCCTCCGTCTTCTGAAACCATCTTATATAAATATGATAAGGCATTTCAGAAATTTTTGAAAAATAGCATTGACAGAAGCATAATGGCTTCCATGATCTATGGTGTTAGTCATAATGGGAAGAGAGGAATTGGTTATGATTCTGACAATGATGATCAGATCCCACTTCAAGATAAAAAAACCTAAATCTCCCTTCTCTTACCACTATACACCATCACAAACACAAAAATTCAATGCTGCACAAAAACCTAAGGTTTCCAGAAAATCTGGGAAAACTAATCCAAAAGATTATGGGTACGAAAAGATAAAATAGTATGTGCTGCAGATATCATATGCAACAGAGTTAAAACACGATTCATGGTACCTAGTGTTGCACCCTAAAATTTGACCAACCGGGTCCCGTATCTGGCTCGATGTTTCGACGCATTTCGCATTAGCATTTACATACTGCATATAGTGCATTTTCTCAATCATGGTGATTTTATCGGGATTACAGCCCTGCTGTCGCATTTCAGGTGTTTCAGACCGGTTCGGACAACCGGAGGTTATTTTGAGAAGTCACGCGCTTCCTGGGTGTTTTCAGTTTACGCAGTGATTTTAGAGATTCTTGGTGTCCGGGTTTACTGTTTGCTTCGATCTGGTCTCGCGCTCTCTTTTATGTTGGTTATTTGTCTTTGTTTACTTTTTTTAGGATTTAATAGCCTTTTGTAGATTTAATAGATTTTATTTTTTAATGTAGAAGTTAATAGCTTTTTAGAGATTAATTGGATTTTTAGAATATTAGAAATTAATAAATGATAGTTTAGTTTTATTAATATTTGTTAAATAGATATTAACAGTTTAGTAGCTTTTAATTAGTTTTTTTGGAATATTAGATGTTAATTAGACATTATTAGATCTTTATCAGGTTTTAATTGTTAGAACAGGATTAGGGTAATTGTTTAAATATTAAATAGTTCGTTAGATTTTAATTAAGTTAGTCTTAATTCACTCACTTTAATTTTCGTTTTCAGCACTTATTAGTTTTAATTAGCTACAGGTAATTCAGTTTCTTACCCCAATTCATCATTAATTGTCATTAGTCCATATTAACGTTGCATTAATCAGTATTAATCCATTTAGTTTTAATCCAATTAACATTCAATTTGTCATTAGTCTTTAATTCATCCGTTAGTCCATTTCTCAGTCCTTTACTCAATTTTCGTTGGGCCCAGAGCTTGGAGGCCCATTTCAGTTGGTCCAACGCGCCAGGTGTCATATATATACATCGCCACGCGTGCATTCCAGAGGAGGCCACCTCATAATTCACACTCTCAGAATCACACACGTAGCACCCCACTAACCCTCTCTCTCACGCATGCTTCACCATGTGGCATCCATGCAGCCTCTCTCACCGCCACCTGTCGTCGCCTGAGCCTCACCAGTTGCATGGCCGCCGGCCATGCAACCTCCACCTCTACCAAACTCCGGCCACCGTAACAAACCTCCAACCAATTCCGACCACCGCCGCAACCCACCGGAAAAATCAAAGACACCAGAAAATTCATCGTGTTCATGATTCCTTCCCAGAACTCCATCAAGATCTTCTCATCCTCAAGATCTTCACCCAGATCGTTCATGAGCTGCATGCGATTTTCCAGTTCCGCCATGAACATGGTTCAAGATCTTCGTTCAGAAACTCATCGATGTCTTGCAAAATTTCCCAGAAAATTATCATCAATCATCATCATCATCATCGTTCTTCAGAGTTCGTGAACATCACCGGTGATTCCCCAGAAACGCAAGAACATGCATCAAGATCTTCATCCACAACCTTCGCCAATCTCCAGAAATTGAAGGATCCTCAATCACATTCTTGATTCCAGAAGATCTCGAAGTGTGTTGTTCATCCAAGAATCACCAAGATCCATCCTCCCAGCAACTTCATCAACAGATCTCATCAACAAAGTTCGGGATCTTCATCATCGCTCATCTCCAGAAACTTGAAGATCTTCATCGATCTTCATAGAACATGCAACGCCGTTCATCAGAGCGTTTCCAGAATGATCGTCTTCGAATGTTTTTCCTCAGATATTCATCTAGCCGGGAGAGCTTCGCGAATCTCTCTAAACCCAAACGTCCTAGACCTTCATCTCCACCAATTGTTTGTTAGATCTCCAGAAGCTTCACTTAAACCCCTATCCACCATGAGTGATCCATCAACGAGACTGCCATGGGTCTTGTTTGTTGCAGATTAGGCTGTGAATCAGGTTTGTTTGGGACGGTGAGGAGTAAGAACGGAGGTGGTGAGGGGAGCAAAGAGCAAGGCGGCGACGGGAAGGGAGAAGGAGAGACGAGAGAGGAATTAGGTTTTGTTTCAGAATGAGTGAGAAGAGGGAGAGAGCATCCGTGGACCCGCATGAGGCTTTGGGCCTCAAAGCCCAATCTCCTTTCGGTTTGACACCCCCCCGTTTTCCATGATCCCCTCCGTTTTTGCTTGCTGATGGACATGGGCTGGGCCCAATGAGTTTACTAGGCGTACCCTACGTCTTCATTCCAGCACCCCCCTCCCCGTTTCAGTTCCATTTGGGCTGGGCCCAGTTTCTTTCATTATTTTTACTGCTGTACCCCCTGGCTGCAGTTTTGGCACCCCTCTTGTTCTTTTCTTCATTTTCTTTTATTTCCTCTTGTTTAGTTTTTTTTCAAGAAAAAGAATATTGAAAAAGAATATTGAAAAAGAATATTGAAAAAGAATATTGAAAAAAGAATATTTGAGAAAAGAAATATGAAAAAAGAATATATGAAAAGAATAGAAGAAAAAATAGTAAAAAAGAATATAAAAATATTAGCGCATAGATTTAATATTTTTTAGGATATAGTTTCCTTTATAGATTTTACTTTGCACCTTTTAGAGGTAGAATTAGAAGTCCACTTGTTAAGGGACTATTTTCCATTAGATTTTCCATGATAGATGGATAGGATTTTTTAGAAGTTTATTTTCCCGTATTCAATCATTGTAACCCATTTTCAGAATATTAATAAAACGAGATTTGAGCTGTGGTCCCGTAGTTAGCTGAACTACAGCTGCTCTGATTTCTCGTGCTGAGCGAGAATATGTAGGCATAGGATGCGATATCCTAGCGAGCACACTAACAACTAACCTTTTGTTCTCTCGCTGCTGTGCGACCGAGACTCTCCCGCTGACGACTGATGTTATCCTTTTCTCTTGCCCGAGTGCATTTGAGACCAGACCGTAGCTTTAGTTCCCGTAGGTTCCCGTACCTCTCAAAGCAAACTTAGGAATCTCACTCCTGTGTGAGAGCACCCTGTCTAGCCGTAGTTAGCCTGAACTACGAAAGCTATGATCTTCCATGTTGTGTGGAACTACGTAGGCACAAGATGCAAAGTCTTGGCGAGCCAATTCCCTGTAGTTTCCCAAACTACGTTGACTCTGACTTTCTCTCTTAAGAATACGTAGGCATAGAGTGCGACGCTCTATCGAGTCAATTCCCTTCCGTTTAGATTTAGAAGCCGTAGATAGATTGTTTTTGCATCCTTTAGACAAACCAAGCAAGCGTGGATCCCGTCGAGTACGACGGACGTGAGGGGTGCTAATACCTTCCCCTTGCGTAACCGACTCCCAAATCCAGGATTTGGTTGCGATGACCATTCCTTTCCCGTCTTCGCGGTAGGTTTACTTTGTGCGTTTCCTTTCCCTCCGTTGGGATAAATAACGCACGGCGGCGACTCTTCTGTTCAGCCGGCGCCGATTTTCGCAGTAGCGACACCTAGATGCTCGTGACACATGACGGGAAGAAAGCATATGTTCCAAAACCTGGAAATTAAAGATGTTGGGTACGTAGGCTGTGGAGGAAACCAGAAAGGAAGAATCAAAGGATCTGCAACAATTGGTAACGAATCCTCTTCCTTCTATATCTAATGTACATTATGTTTAGGGTCTAATGCATAATTTGTTATCCATAAGACAATTAAGTGATAACGATTATGACATTATTTTTAATCAAAAAACGTGCAAGGCTGTTAGTCAGAAAGATGGCACAATTTTCTTCACTAGAAAGAGGAAAAACAACATTTACAAAATAAAGCTTTCTAATCTTAAAAACCAAGATGTTAAATGCTTATGTCTGTTAGCAAAGAGCAGTGGGTGTGACATATACGCTTAGGTCATATTAGCATGAGGATAATTTTTCAGCTAAATAAACTTGAGTTAGTTAGAGGTCTACCTAAGCTGAAGTTTACTTCAAATTCTCTCTGTGAAGCATGTCAGAAAGGCAAGTTTTACAAAACATCTTTCAAAACTAAAAATGTTGTTTCCACCTCTAGACCTTTGGAGCTTCTACATATTGATTTGTTTGGTCCAGTAAAAATAGTGTCAGTCAATGATAAGAAGTATGGCTTGTCACCGTAGAAGACTACAATCGTTAGTCAATGAGTCGCATTTTGTGTCTACTAGTTTCTGTTATAAAGTGCAAAATGATTTTGACTCTAAGATCGTTAGAGTCAGAAGGGATCTTTGCGGCGAGTTTGAGAATAAATGGTTTGAAGAGTTATTTGACTCTAATGGAATATCCCATGACTTTTCCTGCCTTAGAAGTCCATAGCAAAATGGAGTTGTAGAAAGGGAGAATATGACATTGCAAGAGATGTCCAGAACCATGATCAATGAAACTAATGTGGATAAGAACTTTTGGGAAGAAGCTGTGAATACATTACGTTATATTCATAATAGGATCTCTATTAGACCTATTTTGGAGAAGACTCCTTATGAATTGTGTAAAGGAAGAAAATCCAACATCTCTTATTTCCATCCGTTTGGATGCTCTTGTTTTATTCTGAATACTAAAGAGAATCTTAACAAGTTTGACTCTAAAGCACAAAAGTGTATTATGTTGGGATACTCATAGCGCTCTAAGGGCTACAGAGTATACAATACAGAAACACGTATTGTGGAAGAGTCAATCCAAGTTAGATTCGACGATAAGCTTGACTCAGAAAAGTCAAAGCTAGTTCAAAATTTTGCAGATCTAAAAATAAACCTTGCAGGTTCTGGAGAAAAGGTAAAAGACTCTGTGGACAAAGACTCAAAGGATGCTGATAAAGATACATCAGAAGCAACTGAATACCCAGTAATCCAGAAAAAGCAAAGACATAGACAAATCGTCTCTGAAGAATTGATCCTAGGAGACAAACTTGAACCTGTCAGAACAAGATCCACGTTCAAACAAACTAAGGAAATTCTCTTGGGATTGGTGTCTCTGATAGAACTAACCTTTTGTGAAGAAGCACTTCAGGATAATGAATGGATTTTGGCAATGCAAGAAGAGCTAAATCAGTTCTCCAGAAATGATGTTTGGGATATGGTGCCTAAGCCCAAGGGGACTCATGTCATTGGAACCAAGTGGGTGTTTAGAAACAAAATGAATGAGAAAGGAGAAGTTGTCAGAAACAAAGCACAACTTGTTGCACATGGTTACCGTTAATAAGAAGGTATTGACTACAATGAAAACTTTGCTCCAGTCACCAGGTTAGAATCTGTCTGTCTTCTAATATCTTTTGCGATTAATAATGGTATAACCTTATATCAAATGAATGTCAAAAGCGCGTTTCTAAATGGATACATTTCTGAAGAAGTATATGTTCACCAACCTCCAGTTTTTGAAAGCATAAAGTTTTTAAAACATGTTTTTAAACTTAAAAGGTCATTGTATGGTCTGAAACAAGCTCCCATAGCTTGGTATGATAGACTAAGTTCTTCTCTTTTAGAAAATGACTTTACCAGAGGCCAGGTGGACACTACTCTTTTCTGTAAAAACTTTGTAAACTATATAATGATTTGCCAAATCTATGTAGATGACATGATTTTTGGTTCTACTAATCCATCTGTGTGCCAAGAATTTTCTAAGCTAATGCAGGCAGAGTTTGAAATGAGCCTGATGCAAGAGCTAAAATACTTTCTGGGAATACAAATAAATAAAACTCCAGAAACCACGTATCTTCATCAAATCAAATACACAAAATAACTCCTAAAGAAATTTGACATGATAGATAATAAACCAGCAAAGACTCATATGCATCCTACATGCATTCTGGAGAAAGATGAGGTAAGTAAAAAGTTTTGTCAGAAGCTCCATCGGGGTATGATAGGCTCTCTTTTCTATCTGAGTGCTTCTCGTTTAGATATTTGTTCAGTGTATGTCTTTATGCTCGCTTTCAATCAGATCCCAGGGAAACTCACTTAATAGTTGTTAAGAGAATCCTAAGGTATTTGAAGGGAACATCTAGCCTTGGCTTGATGTATAAGAAAACATCATAATACAACCTATCAGGTTTTTGTGATGCAGGTTACACCAGAGATAGATTAGAATGTAAAATTACTTCTAGAAACTACCAGTTTTTGGGTGACAATCTCGTCTCATGGGCAAGCAAAAGGCGATCAACCATTGCTCTATCAACTGCTGAAGCAGAATATATCTCAGCATCACTTTGCAATACCCATATGCTCTGGATGAAAAATCTACTTGAAGACTTCAAGATATATGAGAGTAACATCTCTATCTTTTGTGATAACACAACTGCTATTTGCCTAAGTAAAAATCCTATTTTGAACTCTAGAGCTAAACACATAGGAATCAAACACCATCTCATTAGACACTATGTTCAGAAAGGGGTTATCATTTTAAAATTCATAAATACAGACCATCAGTGGGCTGATATCTTCACAAAACCCTTAGCTGAAGATAGATTTTTGTTCATTCTAAAACATTTAAAAATTGAATTTTCTCCAAAATGAATTCTCCTTCTAATGTGTCCAACTCTTTCTGTAAAAAATATGATTCTGACTATGTGTAAATACTTTTCTTTTAATCTTTCTTTTCAATGATACTTCTACAAGTTAGAAGACGTCTTGGTCAGAAATATCTCAAGTTAGAAACCACTTGGTATTCTTGACTCTAAGAACATCAAACTGTATCTTTTTAAACGTATGGCTATGATTCACTGCGCCACCTATCTTTTCAAATCATAACTTACCAGTTGAGTGGTGTAACACCCTAATTTCCCCCGTAATATTTTAAATAAAAAAAAACATCAGAGTAATTAAATTAAACACACACAACTTAAGATGTTACAGTCAACATGAAAACCCCGCTCATCTAATAGATTAGGTAACACTTGTATTTTAATATAATCATAAAAACCCATACATTACTTTTTATTGCAGCGGAATAAAAATAAAATATCATTTATCGACTCATGGTGTATAAAAGTTATCATGGAATTATACAATTCATCAAAACAATAGCTAAACACAATAAGAGAGAGATGTCTGCAATCTCAAAGAAAATATAAATCAAAAACGCGTTCCAACGATTCCCTAGTGTTACAATTAGAGCAGACGCCAACTAAAAAGAAAAAGAGTAAGGAGACTCCATCTTCAACTCAAATCTGAGTCCTACTGCAGAGTATCTGCATATTGCCCACGTGGAGGTAATATTCAAACAAAAGGGGTGAGATATCATGATAATATAAAGGAAAGCATGATAAATAGTATGCATTAGAATATCACATGTATTATAACCTAATCTACAGCATATCACACTCAGTACCCACAACAAATTACCCAAGCATAAGGATAACACAACAACAATTCTGCTAAACATCTCATATTAATCAACCAATAACATCATTATAATTTATTCCCCAACCAACATGGAAATTAAGTAGCAGCAAGTCCAATTAATCACACAAAACTACATATTTAGCAACATAACAACATATATAATACAATAAGACTCACAACCTGGCTTAATGCATATGTGTCGTACCTCGAAAAAAGCATGATCCTTCGCAAATGGTCGCGGAAAATAGAGTCACAACCGAACTTTATTCATCCCAATAAGGGAAAGGAAAATATCGAGAAAACCTTTAGGGAAAGAACATGATCATCGCAACCAAGTTCTAGGTTTGAGAGTCGGTTACGCGAGGGGAAGGTATTAGCACCCCTCACGTCCATTGTACTCAACGGGAACCTCTTGATTCGATTCGTGATATAAGTTAGCTAGGTTTGTTCGTTTTCTTCTAAGGAAAAAATTGAAAAGGTAATAGAAAAGAAGATTTTAAATTTCTAAGGGAAAATGGGTTGGTTTTAGATTAGGGTGCTCGCCAAGGATTAGGGCCCTTGTGCCTACGTACTTGTTGCACCCCAAAATTTGTCCACCCTTTTTCTAACTTTGAATGGCTTTTGCTTCATATTTCATCTGCATATCATCTAGGTCGATTATTTCTTGCATAATGTCCCTGTTATCAGCCGAAATAGATTTATCGAGATCACATCCGCTTTGTTCGTGTTTTAGACAATTTAAACCAGTTCAAGTGATGAGATTTATTATGAAATCGGGCGAAGGTTATGAAGGTGAGATAATACTTAGAAGGGGGGGTTGAATAAGTATGGAAAATTAAGACTTGAAAATAATCACACAATTATTTTTATCCTGCTTCGTTTAACAACTACTCCAGTCCACCCTTCCTAGAGTGATTTGCCTTTCTCAACAAGGACTTAATCCACTATTAAATCAAACTGATTACAATAGTATCACTTAAGAACAACAGTTCTTAGTCTTCTCAAGAGCTATTGATTCCAACTGAATCCTCTTAAGGAATATCCTTTACAATCAATGTAAATTAAATACAAGAGTTTTAATGCTTCTAAAAAGCTTTTATCACAACAGTGATTTTTCTCTTAAGTTTAAGTACAATGAGATTCTATGAAGAATAAGAATGAGAGCTTTTAGAATATTATGATTTCTTTTCAGCAAGTATGTAACTGAAGAATGTAGTGAAGTTCCCTTTTTATAGGCAGCTGAACCATGCAAGCTGAACGTTGAAAAGAGAGTCTCAAAAAGGTCTGAGCCTTTTTGTCTTCACATCAACTGACCTTTCCTAGAAGTAGATGGCACAGAGAAATCCTTTTTGTCTGTGTAAGTGTGTCTAGCATAAATAAGGAAAGAGACGTTGAATAGCTCCAACGGATATATTCTTGAAAATTACTTCTTCAGTTTCAGCAAGTTCTTCAGAGTCTGAATGGATCAGAGTCTTCTAATGAGATTCAGAACTATGCTGTATCAGAGTCTTCTGCAGCGTGTATGCTTCTAGCGTGTTGATCATCAGAGCATTTTTGACACATAGCTTCAGTACTAGGCAGCGTAGGTACTTTCAGAAACTTCTGTATATAAATGCTTTGAGAAACTCTTCAATAAATATACTTCTATTCTTCAGATGCTTCAGCTTCAGATGCTTCTGATTATCTTCAGATGCTTCTGAATCAGAATGTTCTGGAGCTTCTTTCTTCAGATCCTTCTGGAGACAACGCTCAGGATCTTCTGTAAGGAGCAAACAGATTCTTCTGTAAGGTGCATCTGGCGCTTCAGAGTCAGAATAACTTCTTGTATTCAAGGCAGATTTGCTTCTAGAGAGTTAATATAATTTCAATTCTGCAGTAAAACTCTCAAACAAATTTTAGAGTATATAATTCTTAAATATAAATTTCCTAACAGTTATCATCAAAACAAAGAGTAATTATTAAGAACCAATCTGTGTTCTAACAATCTCCCCCTTTTTGATGATGACAAAAAGTATCAGAAATTTTATTTAATTGAACATAAAGAATTATAACTCCCCCTGAGATGATGAATCTCCCCCTGAGTTAAATATGAAAAAGGAATAGAAACTTCCCTTTTTATCTTGAGTAATCTTCAGAGTCAGATCTTGTTTGTCATTGTAATAATTTAGGGTCAGAATATCTTGCAGATATGAGATTCAGAGTTTGATAAAAAAATGATCTGAGAGACTCAGAGATTCTTTTATAGAGTGTTCTTATCAAATGTTCTGAAATAGTCAATTTAGATATTAGAAAGAATAGATATGTCTGAAGATTCATTCTAGTGAAATTATATTAAATAGTTCAGATCTTTATTTTCTCCCCCTTTTTTGTCATAAGCAAAAAGTAAAAACTTTTAATAAAGACAAATAAAAGAAACAATAAATAGATAATTCAATGGAGAAAGAACTAATTCATTTAACATAACAAAGCAGGAGTACATAGGTAAATATCAGAAGATATAACAATAAAGTTCAGATGCAAACCAACAGATGCACAAACATGAGGAAAAAAAAACTAAGAGTGTTTTGACAAAAGCATCTTCAATAGGTCTGTGATCTCAGAAGATGATTGCTCTTGCTTTGACATCCACTTAGTCATTGTCTCATTCTTCTCATCTTGTTTAGACATCCACTTTGACATGTCCTCAGATTTCTTGTCTTGCTTCGCCATCCAAGATTTTATTTCAGATTGACCAGCTTCCAGAGCAGCAATCTTGTCACCAAAATCTGGATTTTCTGTCTTTATCTCTGATGAAGAAGGTGGAGGTTCTGCAGCCTGAACAGAGTCAATTGCCATAGGTTCTGGAGATCCTGAAGAGGGTTCTACCAGAGTCATAGTCAATGTATTGGCAGTTGGTTCTGGTGGAGGAGGAGGAGGAGGAGCATCCAAACAAAGCAGAGGTTCAGTCTTGTTTACAATCCAGAATTGAGTTCTATCAGCTCTGAGCTTTGCATCATCAGAACAGATGTTCTTCAGATTAGAAGCTACAGTGTTGAATCTATTGATAAATCCTTTCCAGATGATGTTAGTTTCATTTGCATCCATAGTTTCAGAGCATCTCTTCTGAACAGTACCTAAAGACATCTGTATTTCTTGCAAAAACGTTTGAAATAAATGTTCAATATTAAGTCTGGGTGGTGGTTTAAGCAAGGTTTCCAGAGTCATTTGTTTAGGTTTGGGAGTTGGTGGTATCAGTGATTTTGGGATGGAAATCAGAGGAGGGGGATAATATGGAATGAAAGGAATTTCTGGTTTTTGAGGTAAGGATCTGTTTAAAGCATTAAGCAGTTTAGGTTGTGGTCTTGTGCGTGGGTAAACAACATCAAAGGGTGCATTAGAATATGGTATGAAAGCAGATGTTGATGGTTTATCAGATGCAACTGTGTTATCAGATGCAGGATGCAGAGCTGAAACAGCAGCTTTACCAGATGTAGCAGATATGGTAGCTAAGGATCCTTCATTGTTCATAGATTGAATATATGAAAGGATTACAGATGGAAGAGCTTGTCTGAGTTTAGGTTTCAGAGGTTTCAGGGGTTCAGAAGGTTCAACTCTATCATAAAAATCTTTTAGTTTGAAACCATAAGATAAATTATGATAAAGAGAAGACACTTGGGCACAAGATATACCAGATGATGATGGATTAGAAGTGGGAACAATCATCTCAGATGAAGGTGCAGGTGGAGGCATAGGGTCTGGAATGGGAGTTTTAGAAGGTAAGGTTGATTCAGGTTCAGGTTCATGTACAGGGTATTAGTCAGATGGATTAATTAGAAAATCTGGATGAATTTCTGATTCAGATGAATTTGAGGATGTTGTAGGTGTACAAGAGGTAGAAGAAACTTGAAACACTATTTTTAATGGAGTGATATCAAGAACTTCTGTCTCAGGGATATGAGTAGGTTCTGAAGGAGTATTAGATTGTTGGGATGGTGGTTCTGATGAAATAGGAGCAGAAGTTACTTTTGTGGGTTCAGAAGTAACAGGTGCAACAGGTTCAGAAGATGGAATGTTTGATGGTGGAATGACAGAGTCTTTTTCTGGTTGATCTTCTGTGGTTTGGTTTTCTGGATGTTCAGAAGTTTGTGGTTGATTTTCTGTTTGTGGTTGATCAGAGGTTTGTTTTTCAGATGGTTGTTGTTGTTGTTTTGATGGTTGTGGTTCTGTTTGTTGTGGTTCTGATGGTGATGGACGTGGAATGAAGTGTTTGATGTGTATTTTGGGTTGAGGTGTTTTTGATTCAGAAGTAGTGTTTTGTTTTTGAGGTGAGACAGAACTAGAGGCAGCAACAGAAGTTGTTTGAGTAACAGGTGGTTTTGGAACAGACTTAATAGTTGAATCATTAATAACAACATTTTTAGAAATAGCAGAAGTTTTAGTACCTTTAAGCTTAATCCTCTTAGCAGATGCAGAGGCAGCTTCTTCAGAATCCTTTCTTTTTAAGAGATTCTTGGGTTTCTCAGCAATCTTAGCCTTCTTCTGGACAGGTTTAGATTCTGCTGCAGGCTGAGATCTTTTCCTCTGAAGTGGAACTTCTTCTTCTTCTTCTTCTTCTTCTCCTGCATCTGGTAGTGGTTGCTTGACAAGTTGAAACACATTGGCTGGAACAGGTACTCCTTCCTTTTTGCATTCCTCTATATACATCAGTACTATATGTCTGGGTTCTTCAGCAAAGAATAGAGGAAAGTCAGATACTGGAACCCTCTTATTCAAATCAGACATATTTAACCTCTTTGGAGCAGTAGTGAGTTCATCTACAATCTTGAGTCTCAGAAGACTTTTAGCATTCAGAGGCTTTCCCATAATGAACTCTAATTCCTCTGTAACACCAACATCATACAGAGCAGCCACTAAACCATTTTCAGTGAGAAGATCTGAGAGCAGCCTTCCAAAAGGTATCCAAGTCCTGATCTTCTGGCCTTTTTCTTTTACAGATTCTCTAGATGCATTAATGTGATTCCACAGATGCATGAACAAAATGTAAGGAAGATCTACCTTGTTGCTCTGACTAAGGCAGTACATAAAATAGATCTGTTCATTATTGACATAATCTGGGGAATTTGTTGACTTCCTGTGATGTATGCATCCCATGAAGATCTTGGCCCAGATCTTGTAATCAGGCTTCAGATCTTTGAATCTGTTAGAAGCTTGTCCAGCAGTCATAACTTCCTCATAAACTTCTTCCATATCCACACGCCCAGCTGGCAAGTGGGAAACACCATTTGTTTCTTCATAACCAATCAGTCTTCTTATCAGATCCTCTGTGATGATAATCTCCTTACCCAACACAGATGATAAAATAAACTTGGGATACACAGATGCATGAATCCAGAATTCCTTCACAAGTAGAGGGTAAATTGGTCCAAACAACCTATCAAAGTATTTCACCCAACCTTGAGCTCTAACAATGGAGCGAAAATCAAACCCATTGTCAGCCAGAGAGTCAAATTCAACCATGGATTCACACAGCACTTCTAGTTTATCAACAGGTGTGAGAAGAGTTCTCTTTGGAGGAGTATATGGAGCAAAACCTAGGTTATCTGAAGTCACAGCAGCCATTGTAGATTGAAACTGTGCAGTTGTTGATGAAGAAGACGCCATTGAAGATTGCTTTTTCAAACACTTAGGTTTTGGGTTTTTATGCAGAGAGAACAAGAGATTGAAACGCATGTAAATTCTGAGAGTGAAAAGTGTGAAAGTGAATACACAACAAGTATTTATACTAAACACTTAGGCACACCAACAGTTAGAAAGAAACGCACGTTTGAGCAAGCATTAAATGAAGAGAATAAAATCATTTCAAATAATAAATGCTTCTGACAATTTTGGGGGGAAAACCAATATATTTACTATTCAAATTTCACCTCAAACGTCTTTTCAGTTGTGTACACGCCACCTCTTCGGATTTTGTGGGACACGTGTTTGCTTGCATGCTGTTCTGAATTCTCTCAAGAAATGAAACGTTAGCCAACGTTCAGATCTTCTAAAGATGGTTAGTTCAGAGTTTCACATCAGAAATATTAATCAGAATAGAATAAATAAACAGAAGAAATACTTCAGATGAATTAAGCATTTTTGCATCTGCAACAATTTGCTTCTGGTAAATATCATTCTGGACAAAAATCCATACCAATATTTTTCAGAATAAAATTGAATCTATCTTCAACAAGGGGTTTTGTAAAAATATCTGCCCATTGATGATCTGTATCAACAAAGGCTAAATTTATGACTCCCTTCTGAACATAGTCTCTGATGAAATGATGCTTAATTTCTATATGTTTTGCCTTAGAATGTAAAATGGGATTCTTGGACAAACATATAGCAGAAGTATTATCACAAAAGATAGAAATGTTACTCTCAAAAATTTGATAATCTTCTAGTTGACTTTTCATCCAGAGCATCTGCGTGCTACATCCAGCAGCAGCAATGTATTCAGCCTCTGTGGTTGAAAGTGCAATTGTGGGTTGCTTCTTGCTGTACCAGGAGATTAGATTTCTTCCTAGAAATTGACAACTTCCAGAAGTACTTTTTCTTTCCACTCTGTCTCCAGCATAGTCAGCATCACAGAATCCAACTAATTTGAAATCATCAGATTTTCTGTAACACAAACCCACATTAGAAGTACCTTTCAGATACCTTAGAATCCTCTTGACAGCTGTCAAGTGTGATTCTCTAGGATCTGATTGGAATCTAGCACACAGACAAACACTGAATAATATGTCAGGTCTAGAAGCAGTAAGATAAAGAAGAGAACCAATCATACCTCTGTAGAGCTTCTGGTCTACTTTCTTACTTACCTCTTCTTTGCCAAGTGAGCTAGTAGGATGCATTGGAGTCTTTGCCAGCTTGCTGTCAGACATGTTGAATTTCTTCAGAAGTTCTTTAACATACTTTGTCTGATGTATGTAGGTGCACTCTGGAGTTTGATTAACTTGGATTCCTAAAAAGAATCTGAGTTCTCCCATCATGCTCATTTCAAATTATGCCTGCATACATGTAGCAAACTCCTTTCCAAGCATAATATTTGTTGATCCAAAAATAATATCATCTACATAAATTTGGCAAATTAGAAGATCTTTCTTTATTGTTTTACAGAATAGAGTTGTATCCACTTTGCCTCTGATGAAATTCTTCTCCAGAAGAAAATTACTCAATCTCTCATACCAAGCTCTGGGAGCTTGTTTTAATCCATATAGAGATTTCTTTAATTTGAAAACATGATCTGGAAATTTTTCATTTTCAAAACCAGGAGGTTGGTGGACATAAACTTCTTCTTCTATAATACCATTAAGAAAGGCACTTTTAACATCCATCTGATACAAAGTGATGTTATTTTGTGCAACAAAAGAAATAAGAAGGCGTATAGATTCTAACCTTGCCACTGGAGCATATGTCTCAGTGTAATCAATACCTTCTTGCTGACTGTACCCTTGAGCAACCAGCCTTGCCTTATTCCTCTCAACTTCTCCTTTCTCATTTAATTTATTTCTGAAGACCCATTTTGTACCAATAATATTGAATCCTTGAGGTCTTTGAACTAGATCCCATACATCATTTCTGCTGAATTGATTTAGCTCTTCTTGCATGGCAATAATCCAATCATTGTCTTGAAGAGCTTCTTCTACAGAAGATGGTTCAATTTCTGACACTAGTCCAAAAAGTGATGCTTCAGATGATCTAAGAAATGATCTTGTTCTGATGGGATCATCCTTCTTTCCAATAATGACATCCTCTGGATGAGAAGCTTTAATTCTGGATGATGATCCTCTGATAGTTGACTCTTCAGAAATTTTTAGATTATTCATCTGAGAAGTTAAGGGAGTGGCATCTGGAGTTGCTTCTGGTTCCTTCACTTGAAGTTAGTCTGCTTCTGGAACTTCAAAGTCAATAAAGACTACTTCCCTATCTGCAGAGTTATCAACCTGCTTTGGCTTTTCAGAGCCAAGCTTATCATCAAATCTGACATGAATGGATTCTTCCACAATCTGTGTCTCAGTGTTGTATACTCTGTAGCCTTTAGAGCATTCAGAATATCCAAGCATGAAACACTTCTGTGCTTTGGAATCAAACTTGCTCAGATTTTCCTTAGTGTTTAACATATAACAGATACATCCAAAAGGATGAAAATATGAAATGTTGGGCTTTTTGTTCTTCCACAATTCATAAGGAGTCTTCTTCAGAAGAGGTCTAACAGACACTCTGTTCTGAATGTAGCATGTTGTATTGATTGCTTCTGCCCAAAAATGTTTTGCCAGATTTGTCTCATTGATCATGGTTCTGGCCATTTCTTGCAAAGTTCTGTTTTTCCTCTCTACAACCCCATTCTGTTGTGGAGTTCTAGGACAGGAAAAATCATGAGCAATGCCATTTTCAGAAAAATATTTTTCAAAATATTTATTTTCAAATTCACCACCATGATCACTTCTGACTTTTATAATTTTGAAATTCTTTTCATTCTGGACTTGCTTGCAGAAGTCAAAGAACACAGAATGTGACTCATCCTTGTGTTTTAAGAATTTTACCCATGTCCATCTGCTAAAGTCATCAACAATGACCAATCCATACTTCTTGCCTCTGATGGATGCAGTTTTCACTGGTCCAAACAGATCAATATGAAGTAATTCTAATGGTTTAGAGGTAGAAACAACATTTTTTGATTTGAAATATGTTTTTGAAAACTTCCCTTTCTGACATGCTTCACAAAGAGCATCTGAAGTGAACTTCAGATTAGGGAGTCCTCTGACAAGATTAAGTTTATTAATCTGAGATATACGTCTCATATTAATATGGCCCAATCTTCTGTGCCAGACCCATTGCTCTTCATTAACATACAAGAGGCATTTAACATTTTGAACTTTAAGTTCTGAAAGATTTATTTTATAAATGTTGTTTTTCCTCTTACCACTAAATAGGATAGAGCCATCCTTCTGACTAATAGCTTTACAACATTTTTGATTAAAGGTAATATCATAACCATTGTCACTTAATTGACTTATGGACAATAAGTTATGCTTTAACCCTTCAACAAGTAAAACATTAGTAATGGAGGGGAGTTTACCATTTCCAATAGTGCCAGATCCAATGATCTTGCCCTTCTGGTTCCCTCCAAACTTCACGTCACCTCCAGATCTAAGTTCCAGGCTTTGGAACATAGACTTTTCTCCTGTCATGTGTCGTGAGCATCCAGAGTCCAGGTACCATGATTGGTGTCCTGACCTTGCTGCTAAGAACATCTGCAACAGGAATTATTTTGTTTTTAGGTACCCAGATCTTCTTGGGTCCTTTGGGGTTAGTTGGTTTGTAGGTTTGTCTAAACTTCTGTTTTGCAACATAATGTTTATTCTGACTTGCCTTTAGTTTAAACACATAAGTACTCTTCTCAGAGCTTGTGTGTTTAATGTCATTCAAGTGACCAAATTTGAATTGAGAATACAGAGGTGTCTTCCTGATGAAAAGTTTGTCAATAGGTTTTGGATTGCTTCCAGATGAAGACTCATATCCAATGCCTCTTCTGTTGTTTCCACTAACACCATAGATCATGGAAGCCATCTTGCTTCTGTCTATGCTCTTAGTGAGAAATCTCTGAAAACTAGAGTCATATTTTTCTAAAATATTTTCACATGACTTAGTCTCATATTCAGATTCTTGTTGAGTTCTTTCAAAGTCATTTTTGATTTTCAAATTTATTTCTTTTTGCTCAACAAGTTCTGTTTTCAGAAGATCAATCTCAGATTCAAGATTGCTTTTCAGCTTCTTGTATTTGAGTTTGATGTTGTTATAACTTTTAAGAACTTCTGTTAAAACTTTAATGAGTTCTTCTTTGGTAAGTTTAGCCATTACCTCTTCTGCATCATCATCAGATTCAGATTCTGATTCATATCCTGAGGTACCTTCCTCTTGATCCTCTGTCCTGGCCATCAGTGCAACGTTTGCACATTCTTCTTCTGATTCAGAAGATGATTCACACTCATCTGAGTCATCCCATGTTGCCATCAGAACCTTCTTCTTTTTGTTGAACTTCTTCTTAGGTTTTTCTTTCAGAAGTTTGGGGCAGTCATTCTTGTAGTGCCCAGGTTCTTTGCACTCATAGCACACAACTTCTTTCTTAGCAGATCTTCTGTGACTAGAAGATTCCTTTCTGTTGTCAGATCTTCTGAAGTTGTTGAACTTATTTCCCTTGTGCTTCCAGAGTTTGTTAATCCTTCTGGACAACATGGATAACTCATCTTCTTCTTCAGAAGAAGACTCTTCAGAGCTTTCTTGAATGACCTGCAAAGCTTTAGCAGTTTTGTTAGATTTTAATGCTACAGATTTACCTTTATCTTTCTTCTGAGGTTCATCTTCCTCAAGCTCAATCTCATGGCTCCTCAGTGAGCTGATGAGTTCTTCTAGAGAGATCTTGTTCAGATCTTTGGCCATCTTCAGGGCAGTCACCATTGGTCTCCATCTGATGGGCAGACTTCTGATGATTTTCTTTACATGATCTGACGTGGAATATCCCTTGTCCAGAACTTTCAGCCCAGCAGTGAGTATCTAGAATCTGGAGAACATGGCTTCAACAGATTCAGAGTCTTCCATTTTGAAAGCCTCATACTTCTGGATCAGAGCCAGAGCTTTTGTCTCCTTAACTTGAGAATTTCCCTCATGTGTCATTTTTAGGGATTCAAACATATCAAAAGTTGTCTCCCTGTTTGTGATTTTCTCATACTCTGTATGTGAAATAGCATTCAGTAATATGGTTCTGGCTTTATGGTGATTTCTGAAGTCTTTCTTCTGAGAATTTGTCATAGATTTTCTGTCAATCTTTTTGCCATCCCCATCTGTGGGATGTACATATCCATCTATGACAAGATCCCATAGATCAGCATCATATCCTAGGAAAAAACTCTCAATTCTGTCTTTCCAGTAATCAAATTTTTCTCCATCAAACATTGGAGGTTTGGTGCTGATCCTATCCCTCTCTTCATATTTATTGTTAATATTTGACATTGAATTATCAGCCATGATAACAAATAAATATATTTATCAAAGTATATCTCTCTGGATCTTTACTAACACTGTTAAGTGATAGCACACTCAGAACCGGAGCTCTGATGCCAACTGAAGGTGAGATAATACTTAGAAGGGGGGGTTGAATAAGTATGGAAAATTAAGACTTGAAAATAATCACACAATTATTTTTATCCTGGTTCGTTTAACAACTACTCCAGTCCACCCTTCCTAGATTGATTTGCCTTTCTCAACAAGGACTTAATCCACTATTAAATCAAACTGATTACAATAGTATCACTTAAGAACAACAGTTCTTAGTCTTCTCAAGAGCTACTGATTCCAACTGAATCCTCTTAAGGAATATCCTTTACAATCAATGTAAATTAAATACAAGAGTTTTAATGCTTCTAAAAAGCATTTATCACAATAGTGATTTTTCTCTTAAGTTTAAGTACAATGAGATTCTATGAAGAATAAGAATGAGAGCTTTTAGAATATTATGATTTCTTTTCAGCAAGTATGTAACTGAAGAATGTAGTGAAGTTCCCTTTTTATAGGCAGCTGAACCATGCAAGCTGAACGTTGAAAAGAGAGTCTCAAAAAGGTCTGAGCCTTTTTGTCTTCACATCAACTGACCTTTCCTAGAAGTAGATGACACATAGAAATCCTCTTTGTCTGTGTAAGTGTGTCTAGCATAAATAAGGAAAGAGACGTTGAATAGCTCCAACGGATATATTCTTGAAAATTACTTCTTCAGTTTCAGCAAGTTCTTCAGAGTCTGAATGGATCAGAGTCTTCTAATGAGATTCAGAACTATGCTGTATCAGAGTCTTCTGCAGCGTGTGTGCTTCTAGCGTGTTGATCATCAGAGCATTTTTGACACAGAGCTTCAGTACTAGGCAGCGTAGGTACTTTCAGAAACTTCTGTATATAAATGCTTTGAGAAACTCTTCAATAAATATACTTCTATTCTTCAGATGCTTCAGCTTCAGATGCTTCTGATTATCTTCAGATGCTTCTGACTCAGAATGTTCTGGAGCTTCTTTCTTCAGATCCTTCTGGAGACAACGCTCAAGATCTTCTGTAAGGAGCAAACATATTCTTCTGTAAGGTGCATCTGGCGCTTCAGAGTCAGAATAACTTCTTGTATTCAAGGCATATTTGCTTCTAGAGAGTTAATATAATTTCAATTCTGCAGTAAAACTCTCAAACAAATTTTAGAGTATATAATTCTTAAATATAAATTTCCTAACAGTTATCATCAAAACAAAGAGTAATTATTAAGAACCAATCTGTGTTCTAACAGGTTATTCACTTTCTGGTGGTTCAGTCTGTGCTGGTAATTTTGTTGCGTTTCGGTGTTCGGCCTTTTTTTCATGGCATTCTGTGATATATTTTTGCTTTAATTTCTTTTATAGTTTTAGAATTAATATTAAGTTTTTATTTAGAATATTAGTATATAGAATTTTATTAGAATTAGAAAATAGTTTTAAATAGAATTATTGAAATAGATTTTTATTTAGACTAGATTTTTATTAGAGTTTAATTAAATAGTTTATTTTTTAGAAGTAGTTTTAGAATTAGATTTTTGTTTAGAAAATAGATATTAGAATTTTCATTAGTTTTAGAATTATTTAATTTCAATTAGAATTAGAAATTAGTTTTTAAAATAGTTTTAGAATTTTAAGTGGATTTTAGAATAAAATTTAGTTCATAAAATTTTAATTAGGATTTAAGTTTAGAAATAGATTTAATTATTTTTATTCTTAGTTAGAATTAATTAGTTTAATTAGAATTGTTATTAGGAATTAGTTTTAATTAGATTACATTATTAATAGTTATTATCATATAGAATTAGCTTTTAATTGTTAGTTAATTAGAGTTAGAAGTTAGTTTAGAGTTTTTATTAAGACTAGTATAGGTTATTAACGGAGGATTAAATAAAAACAGTACAACAATTTGAATCAGCAGAAAAAGACAAAAATTTAAAAATCACAAGCAGCTGGTACGTGTCAGATTCTGGGTATATATGGTCTTATTCACTTTCTTCAACAATGGAGAAAAACCCTAAAACATCCGTCGGAGAACTGTTCATCTCCTCCTCCAAATTTGAAAAAAACTTCATCTCATCACCTTCAAAATCCGAAACCCAACCACCTTCGACAAACTCAAACCACAACTCCATTGCTCCGAGCTTCCACTCCAAACCTCCATTTAACACTTTCTGAAACCTTCTTCCAAACCCATTCGGAACCACCCATCAACTTTCGGAAACCCATTTCCAACTACCCTATTCACCATCTTCTTTGCAAAACCCTAAATGGCCTCCTCAACCCAATTTCGCCGCCGGACAAACCCTGAACCCCACTGCCGCGAAACATCCCTTTTTCTTCTTCAAACATCAGCCATAACCCATTCTCAGTCTTCTTCTTCCTCCAAACCTCCATTTCGAAACCCACAACTCAACCTCTCTCACACAAAAACCCATCCGCGAAATCCTCTCCTCAAACTCGTAACCTTCTTCCGCCTCCAACCCAGAACTCTATCTTTCTCCACCATTTTCGAAAACCAACCCACAATCATCTTCAAACCACTCATAACCCATGACCAAATCAAATCCGGAACAAGAAGAGATGATGAAGATGATTGGAATCGAACCAAAACAAACACAGAAAGTTTGAACCCGGAACCAAAAGAAGGGATTGTTGCATTCTGTTCGCGGAAGAGGAAGGGTTGCTTCCTGTTATTTCATATTCTCTGTTTCGACTTTGAAAGGAGAGCTTGTTTTTTTATTATTCATTTATTTTTATTCTGCACATTAGCGGACTGTACTCACGGTGGTGGACCCATTTGGCTTAGTTTTTCTAGTCAGCACCGCCCTCATGTTTTAAACGCACCCCATTTTCTGTATCATAACCCCTCTTCCTCTTTTGAAAAAAAAAGTAATATATTTTTTTAAAATTTGTAATATATTTCAGAAATTTTTAATGTATAAAACTAGTTTTAATTGTTAATATATATATATATATATATATATATATATATATATATATATATATATATATATATATATATATATATATATATATATATATATATATATATATATATATATATATATATATATATATATATATATATATATATATATATATATATATATATATATATATATATATATATATATATATATATATATATATATATATATATATATATATATATATATATATATATATATATATATATATATATATATATATATATATATATATATATATATATATATATATAACTTTAGAGTTTTTTATAGTTAGTTTTTTCTTAGAAGTTAGATTCTAATATTTTTATTTACTTTTGAGGATTTATTTTCGTATCTCCTCTTTTGCGTCGATGAAGAGACATCTAAGTTTTTCTATCAAATTATTGATGAAAAACGATAGATTCGAGACCCACTTTATTTCTCCTTTCCATTTTTGACTTTTATTCATCTTTATTTATTTTTCGTCGCTTTTTGGTCGATGACGAGACTTCCGTAAACCGTTGTTAGTCAAACTATTGATAAATAATGTTGGGTCTGATACCATCTTCTTTCTCTCCTCATTTCTTTTTCCTTTCGATTTTATTTCAATTTCCTCTATCGATGAAGTCTTGTATTCGTAAGCGTCAGATTATCAAAGTTGATAACCTTCCTGATTTCAGATCTATGGAAAAAGACCATTTGGGTCATTTTCTTTACTTTGGGGTCGCGATAGGCTACCTTCGATTAATCGACATTATATTTGCGATTAAGACGAGATTCCACCTTTTTGGTCCGTGCGACACGATTAAATGGGAGAATGATCCTCGATATCATTTCTCTATCTTGTCCTTAGCACGAATATCAATTTACGCGGCCTCCTATAGTTTGACTTCCCTCATAAGTCGAGCTACGACGGTTTAGCGTTACATTTGTCCCGATTCGATTCACTTATACTGTTGGCCATTAATTTCAAACCCTGATAACCGCGATGAGTGTTGTGAGTCAAGCGTTAGATGCGTAGGAAATGATAAGTGGGGAGGTCTCTCTTCACATTGTCTAGAGTGTTTAGCGTATGCCCTTTGAGAGATATGCGATGCATTCGCTCCTACGTCTTAGGATTTAGTGCAGTGCGTGTCCCAAACCAATCCAGTTCACCTCTGTTTATGCGTTCCAGGCCTAGGACCCCTTTTTTCTCTCGCACTTGTGCAATCGAGACCCTTTTCCGTAGTTGGCCGAAATACGTATGCTCTGATTTCTCATATTTATTGAGAATACGTAGGCATAAGATTGCGATAATTCTAGCGAGCACTTTTCTTTGTTTTCAACCATTCACCCAAAGGAGATTCTACGTTCGTTCTACCGCAAACAGGTAACACCTAAGTCTCCAACGAGCGAGCAACAATACACCTAACTACTAGAATGCGTATGCTAGCATAATCTACCAGATCTCTCCCCGTTTCTCCGTAGTTGGCTGAACTACGTTTGCTTTGATTTCTCATACCAGATGAGAATACGTAGGCACGAGAGGGTGATGTCTCGGTGAGCATTCTTTTTTCTTTCCCACCCTTTCACCCAAAGAGTATGTTACTTTTCTGTTCTACCGCAAATAGGCGTCGTCCCTAACTATTGGAATGGAGATTTAATGTCACTCGTCAAAATACCTTAACCAACCTTGTCCCGTAGTTGCCCGAACTACATTTTCTCTGATTTCTCATACCAGATGAGGATACGTAGGCACAAGACGACAATGTCTTGGCAAGCAACCTTCCCTTCATCACCCGTAGTTTCCCAAAATATGTTGACTCTGACTTTCCCATTGCACGAGGGAATACGTAGGCATAGGGCGGCGATGTCCTATCGAGTTTATTCTTCCTTTCACCCCCGTTTAACATTAGCCTTTAGATAGCTTTCATCCATAGATTAGACAACAAGCGTGGATCCCGTTGAGTACAACAGACGTGAGGGGTGCTCATACCTTCCCCTTGCGTAACCGACTCCCGAACCCAAGATTTGGTTGCAATGACCTTGTCTTTCCCTTTCTCTTAGGTTTTCTTCGATCGTTTCCTTTCCCTATATTTTGGGATAAATAACGTTCGGTGGTGACTCTCCTGTCTGTTTGCCGACCCCTTTTCACAGTTGCGACAGCTGGCGGCTCTGCTGGGGATTTGCCGGCCCCCCTTTTTCGCAGTTGCGACAATACCTTCACTTGAAAGAAGTGAAGAATCAGAGCATTCATAGTTCGTGGGACTACGGGAGAAAAGAGAGGAGGTTGCTCGCTAGAATCTCGCAATCCTATGCCTACGTATTCTCATTGACAAATGAGAAATCAGAGCGTCGATAGTTAGAACTACGAATGTTGTTTGACTTATTGAAATATACTTAGCTGCATTCGACAAAAAATATTGCTTTACCCAATCGGATTAGGAGAGGACGCTTGCATCAATTTGAATGGATTTCTACATATCAACATTCATGGGAAACACACAACTTATCTCGACTCAAATAGGTTACATACGAAGAAATATTTTGCATCCTCTCGAGACACCATATCTCATGTTTATGAAAAGGTTTGACGGTTCGCACGACGGGGAGAAGTTGAATTAATGTCTTGATGTTTTGTTTGGATGACGATGACTTGAAGCTTAAGAAAGGCTCCCGGGCCCAAGTAATCGGGAGAATGAATCAAAGATCTGACTCTCTCTCCCTTTTCCATCTCGAAAATAGCTTGTGTTTGGAAAGTGTTTTGAACGACGAAAGATAGTTAAAGTATTTTAAACGGATGAGGATTACTTAAAGCTTAAGAAAGATTCATAGGTCCCAAGTAATTAGAAGAATGAGTCAAAGACTTGACTCTCTCTCTTTTTCATCTTATATTATGAAAGAGTTTTAATATAGTTAGAGTAAATTATATGGATGACGATTACTCGGGGCTTAAGAAAGGCTCCTTGGGCCCAAGTAATCGAGAGAATGAGTCAAAGGCTTAACTCTATCTCTTTTTCATCTAAGTGATTGAGAAATAGATTTGATTTTGATTTTATTGTAAAATAAATTGATGTAGGATCAGATTGTAAATCTTTTAGAGAAGACAGTTGTTCGAGCTTAAGAAACGCTCATCGGGCCCAAACAATTGAGGGAAAAAATCGAAGACTCCATTCCAACTCCCTTTCCATCTTTTATTTAAATATAATTTAAGTATAATTAGGTTAATTAATTTGAATTTGAGAAAATGCTCGATGTTGATCGAGTTTTAAATTTGCATGTGGAAAAGTTAATAGTTTGAACTAAACAGTAAGGAGGTCCTAATGGTATAAGGTAAGGTCGATGGCGAGGCAAAAGCAATCGACTTACAAGTTGAGTATGGGCTTACTCAATAATACAAGGCAACATATAAATAAACAAGTAAAGGAAAGTAATAGAATTAAATTTTAATCTTGTGTACTGGCAAAGTGGACTAGTCTTCTAAATGACCAACTAGAAATAATTGATCGAATAGGTCTTACTGTAAGGAAGCCCAGGAGTAAGCTTTGGATGTTGTGTATAGTGACTAATAAGGTCGAAGGCGACGCACGAGGCAATCAACTTAAAAGGGTGAAAGATGGCTCAATATAAATCGAGAATTTATTTTGAAAATGGTTTAGGTTATGCAAATCCATAAGGGTACTCCTAGTAATAAAAACCACAATCAAAGAAAAGCAAGTAAAGAACATACATCGAAACGAGAGCAGAGTACATATAAAGTACACGGGATTACGAGAAATAAAAGGTTTCATTGTCAGATAGCCCAAGAGTAAGCTGTATGTGTGCAAGTGTCTTAAACTAAACAGTAAACATAGAGAAGTCCACATATATATTTTTAGCGTTTTCGATAATTTTAACATGTTTTTGTATCTTTTGTGTTTTTGAATAAAATGAAAAGGACAAGATGATATGAACAATGATAATATGATGACAGTGATATATATTCAAAAATATAAAGCAAGATAATATTGGATAGAAATTAAAGTCAGTGGTTAAACGGATGAATCGAGTCCACTTTAGCGCTAAGCACTCGTAGCACGACCTATGAAGAAGATCATGCTATGGGAGGCCGCTCAATCACAATGTTTGTGCTAAAACATGATAGAAAGATGATATATATATATATATATATATATATATATATATATATATATATATATATATATATATATATATATATATATATATATATATATATATATATATATATATATATATATATATATATATATATATATATATATATATATATATATATATATATATATATATATATATATATATATATATATATATATATATATATATATATATATATATATATATATATATATATCATTCTCCTGAAGCTACACCACATGAAAAGAAAAAGAGAATGGTCTTATGTTTAATCAAGAGTTTCGAATGATTGATCAAGGACAACCTATCAATGCCTCAACGTGTCAAGAACGATCTAAATGATCATTCATCAACAGATTTGAAACATTGAAGATTAAATTAACCTTGTAACCATTCCTATATGAAAATCAAGATCTCATCAACCAAAGATCACAGGAGAATTAAAATGAATAAAGAAAATCCAAAAAAAAGAAAACAGAATCAACAATGGAAATAAACAAAGGATCCAAAAGAAACACCAAATGATCATCAATTATCAAAATCCAAGGGCAAGAAAATGTATAGAATAAGATAAATGAATCAAGAAAGAACAAAAATCGAAGAATCAACATAATGATAAAAAGAGGTTCCAAAATGATTATGGATATGAAAATATAAATAAAAAGAAAATCACCAAATGATTATCAAAATCCAACATTCAAAAGTAATAAAATAATAATAGGTGAAAATAAAAATCAAGATCCATGATCCAAAACTTAAAACAACCATTAAAATAAATATAATGAAAGAAAATTTGAACAAGGGAAAAACAAAATATGAAAATGAAAACTAAAATAAACAAGGAAACATCGGGGGGTGAAACGCAGAGAACAGCGGTGTAAAAGGAAATTTGATGGGCTTGGCCCAATCCACATACCTAGCATGAAAAAAAATCATGCACATGAATGTTGTTAGAAAGAAAAAGGGAAAAGGTAATGACCAAAACACGATCCTGTTTTTCTCCTTGTGTCAACATCGATGTACTAATCTTTCACTCTCAGTTTCGTTTCTTTCTTGTTTCGATCTGCTTCACTCGCGGTTTCTCCTTTGGCTTCGACATCAAATCAATTCAATCTCTTCTCAATTTCATCCTCTATACGGTTTCGATTTCAATCTCATCTCTTGGTTTTCTTTATTTTATTTTATTTCTTTGTGCTACTTGAGGAAAGTTTGATCAAGATAAACCATGTCCATTTAAATTTTGATTCACGATGTATGAACCTTGAATGGAGTTTGCAATGTAACTTGAATTTTGATTGTAATTGAAACTTGAATAAAAAACTGGAAATGAAACTTTGAATAAAAATAGGAAATTCGTCATGGAAACTTGAATCTTGAATTGATTGGAATTGAAACTTGATCTTGAAATTATGGAATTGTCAATTGATATGAACTTGAGTTTGGAAAAGCATGGAAGTTGAAATGTTTGACAATGAGGTATGAATGAATTTGAAATTTGGACATTTGGTATGGAATATTGAATTTTGGTTGTTTGGACATGAATATTATGATAGAATTAAATCAAATTGAAACTTGAATTTGGGAATAAACTTGGAATAAACATGAGATGGGTACGAGATTGAAGCTTGACATTATGAAACTTAAAATTTGAATTGAAACATGAAACTTGAAACTTGATTTTGAAACTTGAATTGAATAAAAATGGAATGAGATTGAATGGACTTTGAAATGTGCTTATGAATTGAAACTTGAAACTTGGACATGAAACTTCACAACAAGAAATCGAATTTGGATCTTGAATTGACCTCTTGCCAAGAATTTGAAAGTTCATAATTAATAATTTGACTTTTGAATTGGAGACTGATGACTTGAATTTTGGAATCGGACATTTGTCATGAACTTGATTTGAATTTGGAAATTTTGAACGAAGTTATAAATTGGAGTTTTGAATTGGTGATTTGGGACTTGAATTTGATTTTTGAAAATGGTAACTTGAAAATTAAACCCCAAAAATCCTTGAACTTTCCATAAAGAATAACTTAGCATCTTTAATCAAAAATAGAGTTAAACATAACTCGATCTAGAGCCAAAAATGCATTGAAACTCTGAACGAGAAATAACATCACATTCTGATTTGGAACTTGAATAGGAAGCTTAAATCATCCTATGACATGAACCACATAATCAAGACTTGCAAACGACTTGAAATATTGCCTTGACTTTTGATGGCTCTACAACTTGACTTTGTCAGGTACTTGATCTCGCACAAAATCCTGATCTGGATCCTCAGACACAAATACTTAAAGTCAATCCACACTTATCTCCAAAATATGACACATATGACTTGATACATAAATTGTGTTGCCACTACATCGAAACCCTAGTTGAAAGTGAACTACATATGATGATTATCCATCTTGACACAATGATCCTTGCCACAGCTTGATAACTTGATACTGAAACTAACCACTTGTTTGACCAAGATTTGGTCAAACTTGCTGGAATAACAACCATTATTGTATACCCACTTGACCTGACAACCTTGCCCGAACCTGGATTCATTCTCGCTAGTCCTGAACTTAGGAAACAAGAAAATGAAAGAAAAAAGACACGCATTTTTAAGGCATAATGGTTAGATGACCTGAATGATGGATATGATGCACAGATGACGAAAGTGCAATGATATGTATGGTCAGGCGATTCTGGCTCAAAATTAGGGTGTAACAATATGCATGTGGTACCAATTTTAGTGAACATTCAGGTTCATCATTCTGATCCCCACCTTCTAGGATCAGAACCACTCATTGACCCATCACCTATCGGTCCAATCCATACAATGGGATTTAGGCTCACCGACCATGGACCATTGTCCACAAATGTATGCAATGCAAATATTTATGCATACAACAACGATAAGATCAACATACATAATAAACCAGAACCATGGTTATTGTACACCACCCAAATTGGCCAACAAACATAAAATATATGTCATATATATATATATATATATATATATATATATATATATATATATATATATATATATATATATATATATATATATATATATATATATATATATATATATATATATATATATATATATATATATATATATATATATATATATATATATATATATATATATATATATATATATATATATATATATATATATATATATATATATATATATATATATATATATATATATATATATATAATGCAATCATAACAACTAAAAATAATCACATTCGAAGTAATGCATCATACCACACAACATTATATCATAACCCCAATCATATCCAACAACAAAATATCATTTCTCAGGTTCTACAACCCACATAAAATGAAAGTATGTGCCTTCGACTTGTTTACTGTGAAAATTGGTAAACAACCGCTGATCTTTCAAATCTAACTTTGGTGACTCACAGGATCGATCAGATTGATCCTAGGGCATGTGCTAAATATTGGTTCAAAGAAAATTCTAAAGACTAAACACTTTGACAATGTTCATAAAGAAAAGTTTATCTAAAAGCATGGTTCAAAAGAAACGCAAAAGCATTAAATCGAAAGAAGGGCTGAAGACATCAAAGAAACGCTGAAGAAATAAAACAAGATGCTAAAACGTAACTTGCAGTAAAGTAAAAGATAAACTCTTTTGATGAAAAGTTACAGTAAAATTGCATTAAAGAAGAAAATGGTGTTTACATCACGTACATTCTCCCAAGACTCTTTTCTCCACACACGAATACTTTGAATAAATTTGGAGTAACTTGTACAAAGTGAACACAACACCCTTAATCCAATTGCTAGAACTCCTATTTATAATGATAAAACTAGCTGCTGTTAACTTCCTAAAACAATTAACATATGACAAGTGTCGCGCTGCATGCTTTTATCTCTTGGATGTGCGCCACTTGTCTTATTCAAGGGCGGACAAAAATAACTACTCCCTTCTTTATTTGAATTTCAAATTCCCTTAGTATCAGACATCATCATCAATTCTCGGTCGAAGGTAGCTTCTCAACTCTTAGAAATATTTTCTAAGTACAAAAAGTATCCCTTTTCTTATGTGAGCGCCTTTGACTTAAACCTATCATGAAGATCCAGTCGAAGACTCCTTTACACCTCTTTAAGAATTCAATATTCCAACCAATACTTCCAACTTAATATAGGCGTCAAATTTCTGAGCTAACAGGCTTCGCGCTGCTTCGAATGACGCCTTAAACGAACTTACGAATCAAAAGGTTATGTCCGTTCTGCCATCACTCACTGCTCGCTTTGCGAACTTTCACTATGCAAAATATAGCTCGCATCACAAAATCTCACTACCATCACTTTCGCGAACTCATTATAGAATGTAAACTATGGATTTCGCTACACGAACTCTCCAGGACAGCGAACTAGAAAAGCGCAATTTTTGCAGTTGGAGGATTTTCGGACCTTCGAATTTGATTTCGTAAAAAGGCTCAGTCCTAGAATTTGAAATATTACCATTATATAATAGTTATAATAGCCTACAAAACCTGTTTAGAGGTATTAACATCATACATACATCATGTAATCATCAATTCATATATTCAACACATGATTCATAATCCACACGGTCAACAAATAAGATACATCAAAATCATTATCATTAACAACCCAGCACAATACAACATGATCATACAATATCGAGACCAATGAGTTCATCAATTTTATCAATAATCATTATAATCAGCAACAATTAATAACAATATGAACCCTAAATGTACCCTTCCTCACATCATTCATAATTGACATCAATTACCCATTATTCATCATAATATCCCTTAGAAAATCAGAACCCCACCCTTACCTTAGCTTGAAGAGTTTTTCCTTCTCTAATGGTGTTCTTCCCTCTTCTTTACCCTAGCCTCTTTCAACTTATGTTCCAATTTCACGTACGTTGAAAAACTTACTCTAATCTTTTCCAATTCTCTTTATAAAATCCCTCAACTATGGTTTACCCCCACTCATTCTCATACAATTACCATCATGCCCTTCAAATCTCTACACACCTAGTATTTCATTTTATTTTATTTCATTATATTATTATTATAATAATAATAATTATTATTATTATTATTGATCCCATCTAATTAAAATAATAATAATAATAATAATAATAATAATAATTATTATTATTATTATTATTATTATTATTATTATTATTATTATTATTATTATTATTATTTAATTGAATTAGTATCCACCCCATATTAAATAATTAAATAATTATCACTAATAGTTCTATTTAGTTTTACTTCTAACACCACTAATCTCTACTCAAAGGCCCACACACTTCTCCATATTCAGGGTCTACTCTTAAGATTACTACTCCACACCAAGTGTATCTCCAAACACAAGAAAGCATACATAATCACATTTATATACACAACTTCATATAATTAAATTACGAAAAATAATTTAAAATAAAACGGGGCATTACAACTCTCCCGCACATAGATTATTTTCGTCCTAAAAAATTACATGATGCAAATAACTCAAGATACAACTCCCGCATCCTGCTCTCCAATTCCTAAGTTATATTTCCTCCGGTGGCGCCTCTGCACACTACCTTCATGAGGGAAATCTCCTTGCCTCACAACTGTTTCACCTCGTGACCATCAATTCTCACAAGTAATACATCTACAGTAAGGTTATCCCTTAATTACACATCGTACATCGAAATCACATGCGAAGAATCTGGAATGTACTTCTGCAACTACGAAACATGAAATACATCATGCGAATTGGACAAACTTGGTGGCAATGCCACTCTATATAAAACAACTCCTACTCATTCGAATATCTGATATGGACTGATAAACCAAGGAGTGAGCTTCATCGACTTCAAGGCATGCCCAACACCGGTCACTGGAGTTACTCTCAAGAATACATGGTCCTCTTCCTGGAACTCAAGGTCCTTTCTCCTCTTTTCGTGATAACATTTCTGTCTACTCTGAGAAGCTTTCATTTGTTCTCGAATTAGTTTCACTTTCTCTATAGTTTGTTAGACTAATTCAGGTCTAAGCACCACACTTTCTCCAGATTCATGCCAACACAAAGGCATCCTACATCTCTGACCATAAAATGCTTCAAAAGGTGGCATCCCAATACTAGAATGAAAACGGTTATTATAAGTGAATTCAATCAATGACAAGTGACTATCCCAAACGCCTCCTTGTTCTAGAACATAAGCCCTTAATAGATATTCTAACGATTGAATAGTCCTTTTTGTTTGACCATCCGTCTGTGGATGATAAGTCGAAATCAATCTCAGTTTAAAACCCAACGCCTTTTGCAAACTCTCCCAAAATTTAGAAGTGAACCTTAGATCTCTATCCAACACAATGTTCAACGGAATTCCATGTAACTTCATAATTACACGGATGTAAATTTATGCCAACTTCTACATAGAAAAACTGATGTTAATCGGAAAACAAATGAGCCGACTTCGTCAGCCTAACCACTACCACCAAAATAGCATCATGCCCTCTCGAAGTAATTGGAAATCCAGTCAGAAAATCCATAGAAATGTTATCCCATTTCCATTCTGAAACATCCAATGGATGCATCAAACCTGCAGGTCTCTATTGCTCAACCTTCGACTTCTGGCAAGTTATACAAGCATAAATAAACTGTGCAACATCGCGCTTCATTCCTGAGCACCAGAATATCTTCTTCAAATCTTAGTACATCTTAGTAGCTCCTGGATGGATACTTAAGCTACTCTGATGATCTTCTTCTAAAATCATCTTCTTTAGTTCCATATTATCGGGAATATAAATTCTATTCCTGAATCTCAACAAACCTTGTTCGTCCACTTTGAAATCATTCTCTGTAGCATAACCATCTCTAGCCATCAATTCTACCAATTTCACCTCCAGTTTCTGATTATCTTTAATTCTAGCAAGAAAACCATTGTTTATTATTAGCGTCCCCAACTTCACACTTTGAAGTGTTAGTTCACAGACTAAACTCATGTCTTTGAAGTGTTCCACAAGCTCAAACTCTCTAACCATCATCGCTGACATGTGCAACGACTTCCGACTTAAAGCATCAGCCACGACATTAGCTTTATCGGAATGATATTTCAAGCCAAAATCATAGTCTTCAAGAATTCCAACCATTTACACTGTCTCATGTTTCATTCCTTCTGATCAAACAAGTACCCCAGACTTTTATGGTCACTGAACACTTCAAACCTAGAACCATACATATAATGTCTCTAAATTTTCAATACAAACACTACTACAGCCAACTCTAAGTCACGAGTAGGATAGTTCCTCTCATGAATCCTCAACCGTCAGGAAGCATAAGCCACAACTTTTCCAGCTTGCATCAACACACCTCCCAAACCTATCAACGAAGCATTGCAGTATACTTCAAAAGGTTCATTTAGTTCAGGAAAAACCAAAATTTGAGTTGTAGTCAACCTCTTCTTCAATTCTACGAAGCTCTTATCACAATGAATATCCCATACAAATGTCTTACCCTTACAAGTCAGCTGAGTTAGCGGAAGTGCTAACTTGAAAAAACCTTCAATGAATATGCAATAGTAACCAGCCAACCCAAAAAGCTTCAAATTTTGGTAACTGTCTTTGGAGTTTCCCATTGTAGAATTGCATATACCTTGGAAGGATCCACTATAATACCATTTCCCAAAATAACATGACCAGAGAAGCTAACCTCCTTCAACCAAAACTCATACTTTGATAGTTAGCATAAAGTTTCTTCTCCTTTAGAACCTGCAACACAATCCTCAAATGTTTCTCATGCTCTTATTCTGATTTAGAATAGATCTGAATGCCATCAATGAACACTACAACAAACTAATCTAAGTAGTTATGAAAAATTTGATTCATATACTCCATAAATATACTGGGTGCATTAGAAACACCAAAGGCATCACCAAGTATTCATAATGTCCATAACGAATCCTAAACGCGGTCTTCTGAACATCTTCATCTTTTACTTTTATTTGATGATAACTCAACCTCAAGTCTATCTTGCCGAACACCCGAGCACCCACCAGTTGATCCATCAAATCATCTATTCTGGGAAGTGGATACTTGTTCTTAATCGTCACTTTGTTCAACTTCCAGTAATCTATATTGTAACGCCCCATTTTATTTTAATTATTTTTCGTAATTAAAATTATGTGATATGGTGTATAGGTACGCGATTATGTGTGTTTTGTTGTATTTGGGGATACCCTTGGTGTGGGGTAGTGACCTTAAGACTAGACCTTGAAGAAATAATTGGGGGTGTGTGACCAATAGTGTAGAACTCGGTGGTGTGGTTCGTAACTAATTAGTAATATTAGTTAGTAATTATTATTTGAATAATATTAGATGAATATTATTTAAATTAAATAATTAGTATTATTACTATTATTTGTTATTATTTATTTGGAAGATAATAATAATAATAATAATAATAATTATTATTATTATTATTATTATTATTATTATTATTATTATTATTATTATTATTATTATTATTATTATTATTATTATATAAAGGGGATTTGAGAAGAGAGTTTGTCGGTATGTGTTTTGGAGGAAAAGAAAAAGAGGAGAGCTAGGGAAAAAGGGAAGAGAAGAGCCATTGTTGAGGTAGAAGAATCCTTGTGCAAGAACTCTAAGGTAAGGGTGGAATTCTAATTATCTAAGGGATTACATGATGAATGGTGGGTAGATCATAACATGTAGGGTTTGTGTTTTCTTCTCTATCTTTGTTCTTGGTTACTGATTGATTGTATGAATTATAAAATTGTTGTTAAATTTCATGATGTATGTTGGTGTTGTTGCTGTAATTGATGTTAGAATGATACATTGATACAATTGTTGTTGTTGAATTTCATGATGGGTCGTTGTGTGTGGTTGCGAGTCAGTGTAGGAACTAAGTTATGGGCGTTTTCGGTGAAAAATATTTGGGGTTTGAAACTTTTAAAAAAGTGATTATTTCATGTTAAAACATAAGCTAAACGATTTGTAAGAAAAATATGGTTTTGGGATGGCTTAAAGTGATTTTAGTTTTGAAAAAGTTGCAGAAAAGTGCTTCTGTTAGTAATGTAACAAATTACATGGTTGAGGCAACTGGTTACATTGAAAACGTGTTTTTTGGGCATTTTGGGTGATGTAACCAGTTACATGGTTGAGGTAACCAATTACATCAAATAAAAACTGGATATTTATGCTTCTGGGACTGATGTAACCGGTTACATGACTGATATAACCCGTTACATCGCTGTGTCGAGAATTTTGTAAAAACTTCAAAAATTCATAACGTTAGTTCTGGGTGTCCAATTGACGCACCGTTTGAAGCGTTCGAAACCTGGTTTAATGTACTTTAACTTAAAATTATTTTTAGTACCATAATTCAAATTATTTTATGTGTGGGCATTTATTTGATGCATAGTGAGTTTATATTGTTTTGTGAAACGTGTGCAAATGCATTGTTATTGCTTGCTATATTGTTGTGTTATTGTTGCTGCATGTTTTGGCAGGTGTTTGGTGCATGGTGGTGTAACACGGTGGGAGAACTGACTTTAAACAATGTTGCGGATAGCAAGAGTCGCCACCGACTTTTATTTTATCCATAAGGAAAGGTTATAAAAGAACAGGAAAGACCTTAGAGAATATTTTGGGTCCGGGGGGTAGGTTATGAAAAGGGAAGGTGTTAGCACCCTTTTCATCCATGGTTATCCATGGGCTCTTAGGTACTTAAGCTCACTTTTGAATTGTTTTGAAAGTGTAGTGTGTGAATAGAAAATTTTCAGAATAGTTAATAAATAATCCATATAAGGATGTGTTAAGAACTTGTTTGAAAACTTGTTGAAAATTTGTTCAAGTGCGAAACAGTTTTGAAGTGAGCAAGCACCTAGGAGTAACCTACCCTAATGTTTAAAGGTCTTTCTTATTCTTCATTCTTTCCTTTAGTAAGACTATCCCTACTATAATGGAGTAGGTAGTCCTTACTTTGGATGTTAAGGGATATGTGAGGGACAATTTGACTTTGAAGGCCATTGTGGGATGTAATAAGCACATATAAGGGACCATCATCATTTTTCGAAAGGGACTCGATTCGTAAAGGCAACCATAAGGGACTTTGATGATTTTTCTATTTGAGGGACTTGCTTTATACACCCCACTTAACCATTATTCGTAGGCAACTTGAGGGATATCCTTAGGAAGTGAGACGGCGATTAAAATCGACTTACGTGTGTGACGTGTTTATTTTAATTATCTTTATTTAAAAGTGATCTAAATTTATTTTAATATTACATACAGGTTGTTACACTCCCTAATTACTAACCATAATAATAATTAAATAATTAAACAACTTTACATCCAAGAAACAATTACAAAATAATAAGCAAAATAATTAAATAGCAAAGATAAATAAAATATAAATAAGCAATAATAAATAATAAAGGGGGTTAATTCTAAGTTTACTCGGCAAGACATCGCATCTTGTGCCTACGTATCCTTACGGGAGTGAAATCAGAGTAATCGTAGTTCCCCTCAATAGGGAGGTTAGAAACTTCTTGACTGTGGTCAAGGTCTCAAGGGGAATAAACGCATCTTAAGGACACGCTTACGTGGAGTGTAGAAACTCCAAATCTCTACGTTGAAATGTTAAGTTGTAATTAGGGTTAAATTAGGGATTCCACGGCGGGAAACCCTAAAATGAGCGCGGCGGCTCTTTGACCTAATGCTAAGGGTAAAATTGTAATTTTGCCTGCGGCGAGGCATTTGTGAAAATTAGGGTTTGTAGTTTGTAGTTTTGAGGATTTGAAATTGAATGTGTGAAGTTTTACGGACTATTGGCGCGGCGGCCAAACAGTTAGACCTAACCTTCGGATGTGTGCAATGTGACAGAAATAATAGTAAACGCGTGAGATAATTGAATCATGCAAACAGAGAGATAATGTCATAATTTAAACCATGCAAGCAGAAATTTAAAGGCAGAATTTAAAGAGCGATTGTTAAGTTCGCGAGGTTACATGAGAGGAGCAGATACAATATGATAATGAAATTTGAATTGAACAATAATAAAATAAAATAAATAACGGTTCTAGTTATTATTTTAAAAAACAGATTTTAGTTATTATTTTAAATTTATCTAAAAAAAAGTTTTTTTTTTTAAAAAATAATAGGTTTTCATATTAATTTGGAAAAGATGTTAATGTTATTTATTTTAAAAAAACAGATTTTTATATTATAACAAATTTTAATAAATTAATGATAACAATAATAATAATAATGGTAATAATAATGATAATAATGATAATAATAATAAATAATGATAATAATAATAATAATAATAATAATAATAATAATAATAATAATAATAATAATAATAATAATAATAAAGCAATAATGAATTTTAAATGTGCCAAATAACCCAACAATGTTGCTAACGCAGAAATGCGCTCATCGCAACCAGATCTAAATCGGACGAAACAAAATTTATCGCAAAGAAAAAGAAATTAAGCAAAAAATAGTATTATTGCTCACACAAAAATGCGATCATCGCAACCAGATCGAACTAACACAAATGTCACGCGTCATGCACACAAATGTGCAAACATCGTATCGACATAATTCGATCAAAAATCTTATATATATAAACTCTAACAATTTAAAAATTATATATATATAAACGTAACAGTAATAGATAAAGAAAAAGAAATAACGGTAATAGATGAAGAAAAAGAAATAACGGTAAAAGATGAAGAAAAGAAACAACAGTAATAGATGAAGGAAAAGAAATAACGGTAAACGATGAAGAAAAAGAAACAATAGTAATGGATGAAGAAGAAAACTAAATAACGGCAAACGACACTCACTCCTCTTAGGTTTTTTTTCATTCTCTCCTTTTTTCCAACAAGGCAACACATGTATATATAGGGAACAAATTAGGGTTAACACCAAATTGTCAATAATGTCCCTAAAGCCCATTTTAAAGCCCAAACTAAATAATTAGTTAAGAAAAAATAAAATTTAAATAATTTAAAATAATTAAAATAAACTTAAAATAAAAACTAATAATCCTATTGATTCCTAAAATAAAAAATATTATAAAAAGAACAAAATTTTTTTCAATATTTTTTATTTTATGATTTTTTGGATATTTTTATGAATAATTTAGAAAAAAGTGAAAAAAATAATATTTTAAAAAATGATTTAATTAAAATACGAAAATAATAATTAAATAATAATAAAAAACTATTTTTGTTATTTTTTTAATGAAAGATAGAAAAATTTAGAGTAAAAATAATAAAAAACAAAAAAAAGTGACAAATGTGAGATTCGAACTCTCAACCTCTCACACTCATAACTCCTTACACATGTACTCCTGCCAATTGTGCCATTTTTACTTTTTAGAAAAAAAATGCATGCCATATGATATTTACCTGCAAAAAGTCAAACGACTACACAAATTTGTTAGTAATTGATTAAATGCAATGAAATGCGACGACAAATCTTAGGGCAAAATTTGGGGTATTACAGTTATTATGATAATATTTCTCACCCAACCTCTCTTTGATGTTGGCAAAAAAAAAAATCATGAAGTTTGACTTTGGTTTGACCACAGTTGACCTCAGTTTGACCTTTTAACTGCATTGACTGCTTTTGACTTATCTGATCATCTGACTGAGCAAACTTTTGAGAAAAGTCTTGAAACTTGACATGGGGGTTCTTATACACATATAAGATGTTATGAAGCTCACTTGAAGTCTTGGAAGTCCATTTAGCCTGATTAAAGTCAAAACCCTAGTTTTGGATGCACTGCTTAGGAGGTGCATTGTCTGAGGGAATTGTCAACTCTTCTGACCAATTGTGAATTTTGTGAACCTTGTGAACCTTCTTGGAACACAAAGTCTTGTATTGTGAGGGCAAATTTTGGGGTGCAACAGCTGCCCCTGTTCAATTTTCTGAAACCTGAGGGGTTAGATTGGTATATTTGCCAGTCGTAACCTGGAAGGTTGAAGGGGATTGAACACAAAAGCCCAAAAATTTGCACTCACCAGTGCATGGAGTGATATTGATGGTTGGTTGAACATGATTGAGTGGGCTTAAAGATGCCACTAGGGGAAAGTTCTTCAGTAGTATAATGAGAACTGTCAGGAGTCTGGAATAATAATGATGTAGCAGCATGTCTTCATGAGGATAGAGCAATCAATAGTGATAACCCTAAAGCAGTCTTGAAGCAATGATATGATTTCAGGAGGATAGAACAATGAATGGCTCTAAAGCAGTCTTGAAATAATAATGTGATATGTCTTCAGGAGGATAGAGCAATCAATAGCTCTAAAGCAGTCTTGAAGTAATAATGTGATATGTCTTCAGGAGGATAGAGCAATCAATAGCTCTAAAGCAGTCTTGAAGTAATGATTTCAGGAGGATAGAGCAATGGATAGCTCTAAAGCAGTCTTGAAATAATAATGTAATTTCAGGAGGATAGAGCAATGGATAACTCTAAAGCAGTCTTGAAATAATTAGATGGCTTCAGGAGGATAGAGCAATGAATAGCTCTAAAGCAGTCTTGAAGTAGTAATATGACCTCATGAGGATAGAGCAATGAATAGCTCTAAAGCAGTCTTGAAGTAATAGGATGATTTCAGGAGGATAGAGCAATCAGTAGCTCTAAAGCAGTCTTGAAGTCACGAGAGGCTATCAGGAGGATAAAATAACCCTGAGGTTACAATAAAGCAGTCCCCAAGTAATAAGAAGCTCATCAGGAGGATAAAGTAACCCTGAGGTTACAATAAAGCAGTCCCAAAGATCATAAGCTTGTTTGTTAGATAATTAACCTGAAAACAAGGTAGCATTCTGTATAACAACATTAGTTTATGCTTTATGTATGCATGTATGACATGATGCACTTAGGTAATGTACTATAGACATATATGTTATGGTATGATGTAAATGATGTATGTATGATATGACACTGCTGGAAGTGTTTGGATATCCTTGTATAACAACTGCTGGCCAAGGAAAATAAATCCCGATTCGTTGTTGAATAATATATAACCCTCCGTCTGCTAGGGATAACAAGGTATAGATAACCTCCCGTTGTTGGGGATAACAAGGTATAGATAACCTCCCGTTGTTGGGGATAGCAGGGTATAGATAACCTTCGTTTTCGTTTGATAGTAGGATAAGTATAACATCCCGTCTTCGTTCATCGTGCCCTTATTGGAAAGTAATTTCCCGTATATCCGTATGAGGATAAAAGAGATGGATATAAATTCCAGGGGAGATTAGACTTTGTGAAAATGGATTAGTCCTACTGATGGTTTGTAACTGTCTTGTAAAGATGAACCGGCGCAGCTTCGTTGAAATCCCTCCCTCGTTCGTCCTTAGTAAATACTATTACTGCATTTTCATGCATTTCTGGTAAACATCAATCATATTAAAAGCATACATGCATTTCTGGTAAACATCAATCATATTCAAAGGCATACATACATTCAAACACAACCAATGGACGTTTCGCTTATGTAAATAGGGTAAAAGTAAATCTGGATTCAAAAGATGGAATTTATTTATATCAAAAGTGACCCATACACGGGTAAGTTTGTACAAGGAGACATAAACCCTAGTAAGAGAATTTTGTCATGAAGTTTTTACAAAAAGAATCAGCTGTGTGGGAAATAATCCTATTGAGTTTCAATTCTACTATTGCCACTCAAGTATCTCATCTTCTTGCTGTTGAGACGGAAACGATTGGATTGAGCTTTATCTGTTTGAGCTTGAGTAAGTAGTACAACTGGTTGCAGTTTCATGAGTGATCCAAACGAGACATAGTCATACGCTTTAATCCCTAACTTTTGCCTGGATTGCCCTTTCAGGTTTTCAATCCACCGGGATACCCTTTTTTGCCCAAGCCACCTTTTCAGGTTTTCGACTTGCCGGGTGTACATCTTTTTATATATATATATATCCCTAATTTTTGCCCAAACCCTTTTGGTTTGCCGGGATGCCCTTATTTTTGCCTAGGCCTGTCAACCTAGCGGGTCTCTTTTTATGCGTAGTATTTTTTAACTATGTCTGCGTTTACAGGTTGTGGGAAGTCTTCACCATCCATTGTAGTCAGTATCATGGCACCTCCTGAGAACACTGTCTTGACTACAAATGGTCCCTCATATGTTGGAGTCCACTTGCCCCTAGGATCACCCCGTGGTAATATGATACGCTTGATTACCCAGTCACCAGCCTGATATACCTTTGGCTTAACCTTCTTGTCAAAAGCTTTGATCATCCGTTTCTGGTACATCTGGCCATGACAAACTGCTGCTAACCTTTTCTCATCAATCAAATTTATCTGGTCAAGTCGAGTCTGAATCCACTCATCTTCATCCAAGCCTGCATCCTTCATAATTCTCAAGGAGGGGATCTGAACTTCAATAGGCAGAACTGCTTCCATACCATAGACTAAGGAGAATGGGGTTGCCCCTGTTGAAGTACGTATTGTAGTACGATAACCATGCAGAGCCAATGGTAACATCTCGTGCCAATCCTTGTAAGTAATAGTCATCTTCTGTACAATCTTCTTAATGTTCTTATTAGCAGCTTCAACTGCCCCATTCATCTTTGGACGATACGGAGAAGAGTTGTGATGCTTAATCTTGAACTGCGTACAGAGATCAGTAATCATAGTGTTGTTCAGATTAGAGCCATGGTCAGTGATAATCCTTTCAGGGATACCATACCTACATATGAGATTATTCTTAATGAACCGAGCCACAACATTCTTAGTCACAGATGCAAATGAAGCTGCCTCTACCCACTTCGTGAAGTAATCAATAGCAACCAGGATGAAACGATTCATCAGGGAACTCAAAATTCATTGACTGGTAATCATCTACTGCTTGATGAGCCAAATGATCAGCAACAACACTCCCCTTAATGGCCTTCTGAGTAGTATACTGTATATCATATTCCGTCAAGATCATTTGCCATCTTGCAATTCTTCCGGAAAGAGCAGGTTTCTCAAATATGTACTTGATTGGATCCATCTTCGAAATCAACAAGGTAGTATGGGTCAACATATACTGTCTTAGTCGGCGAGCAGCCCATGCCAAAGCGCAGCAAGTTTTCTCGAGCAGTGAGTATCTTGTTTCACAGTCGGTAAACTTTTTGCTAAGGTAGTATATTGCCTGCTCTTTTCGACCAGACTCGTCATGTTGCCCCAATACACACCCCATTGAGTTGTCTAATACTGTTAAATACATAATCAAGGGTCTTCCATCAACTGGTGGCATTAAAATTGGAGGTTCTAGCAAATATCTCTTGATTTCATCAAAGGCAGTCTGGCACTCATCATTCCATTCCATCACCTGATCTTTCTTCAACAACTTGAAGATTGGCTCACAGATGGTAGTTAATTGGGAAATAAATCTTGCAATGTAGTTCAATCGTCCCAAGAAACCTCTAACCTCCTTCTCAGTACGGGGAGCTGGCATCTCCCGTATAGCTTTCACTTTTGCAGGATCCACTTCAATACCTTTTCCACTGACAATGAAACCCAGGAGCTTTCCAGATCTAACTCCAAAAGTACACTTGTTTGGATTTAATCTCAACCTGTATTTCTTCAACCTCTCAAACAACTTGTGCAGATGATCAAGATGTTGTTCTTCATTCTGAGACCTGGCTATCATATCATCCACATATACCTCTATCTCATGATGAATCATATCATGAAACAAAGCCACCATAGCACGCTGATATGTTGCCCCTGCATTCTTCAAACCAAATGGCATTACCTTATAGCAAAAGGTGCCCCACTGTGTCACAAATGTAGTCTTCTCCATATCTTCAGGTGCCATCTTGATTTGATTGTAACCAGAGAAACCATCCATAAAAGAGAATACCTTATGCTGAGCAGTGTTGTCTACCAGGATATCAATATGAGGAAGTGGAAAGTCATCTTTAGGGCTAGCCTTGTTCAGATCTCTGTAGTCTACACACATACGTACCTTACCATCTTTCTTAGGAACTGGTACCACATTTGCAACCCACTGAGGATAAGAAGTTACGGCCAAGAACCCTGCATTGAACTGTTTCATTACCTCTGCTTTGATCTTTTCTGACATTTCAGGACGCATACGACGAACCTTCTGCTTCTTTGGACGACAATCTTCTTTCACTGGCAAACGGTGAACCACAATGTCTGTATCCAACCCTGGCATATCTTCATAAGACCAAGCAAAGATCTCCACATAGTCACGTAGCATCTGAATCAACCTGCTCTTGACACTGTCCTCTAAATCAGCCCCTATCTTGACCTCTTTTCTGTTTTCTTCAGTTCCCAGATTCACAACTTCGACTGGCTCTTCATGTGGCTGTATAGCTTTCTCTTCTTGTTGTAACAACCTAGCAAACTCTACAGGTATTTCACAATCGTCCTCGTTTCCGTCTTCAGTTTGATAGATCGGATTCTCGAAATTGTAATTGGCAATAGTAGAACTGTTATCAACTGGATCCAGAGTGGATGAGGGTCTGCATTTTAGTGACGTGGGTGTGTGTAAGAACACATAGCTGATAAAGCAAAAATAAAAGAAAAAGAAAGACAAGGAACACAATATTTACGAAAACGAAACGTCCACTGATTTTATTGAATGATGTATGCAAATGAAATGACAACCCGTAACAAGCACACCATTGTGCCCCGGGTAAGGCACATGGCTTGAAAGTTTTAATTGTTCCAGAAATTATAAATTTAAAAACATAACACAGTAATAGTATTTACTCCTGACTAAAGGAGATAGGGATAACATCTTCAGCTGTCCAATTATTGAGTCCAGCACCCACAGTAGGAAAAATCCATGCCTCCAAGTTGTAGTCTTCATCTTGATCTCCCACAGCATTGATAACCCCTTGATTGGTGATACGAACAGCACGGGCACGACGGACAGCCTTCTGGGACTCTGCAGTGAGACCCAAACCAAACTTGTCAGACTTGTATGGAATATCAGGAAGCTGACCCCAAATAGTACAACCACCTTCTTCCACCACAGCTTTTGCATCATTGAGGGAGGCCATTGCCATTGTTGGAGGGTTTCTGATGACCACAGGGACCTTCTTCACAGTAGGAGGAGTCACACAATCCTTAACAGCCCAGGGAACCACTTCAAATGACTGACATGGAGTTTCAATGTATTCACCTTCTACTTCCAGATACTTGAAAGTGTTTACATGGCTGACAAAGTATTCTTCCTCTCCAAAGACAGTAACAACTTTTCCATTCACCGGATATCTCAACTTTTGATGTAATGTGGAGGTCACAGCACCTGCCCCATGGATCCAGGGACGACCAAGCAGACATGAGTACGAAGGACGAATATCCATCACATAGAATGTAGCAGTAAACACCTGAGAGCCAACCTTGATTGGAAGATCAATTTCCCCATGCACTACTCTTCTAGAACCATCAAAAGCCTTTACCACAATATTACTGGGCTTCAATACCGTATCTTCGGGACTCAGCTTGTTCAGGACTTCCTTAGGCAACACATTCAGAGAGGAACCATTGTCTATCAGCACATGAGACAGGGTAGTGCCCCTGCATTCAATTGAAATATGCAAGGCCCTGTTATGATCCCTCTTGGCAGAGGTCAAGTCAGCATCAGAAAATCCTAACCCGTTGTCATAGGTCAGGTGAGCAACACAATTCTCAAACTGGTCCACAGAAATTGCACTGGGTACATGAGCCATTTTTAGAAACTTGATCAATGACTTGGCATGAGCCTCAGAACATAATAACAGGGAGAGCATAGAAATCTTTGAGGGAGTATGCCCCAGCTGATCAACAATATCATAATCGCTCTTGCGAATGATTTTCAATACTTCTTCCATCTGCTTAGAGAGGTCATCAGCAGCTGGCACATCAGTAGATACAGGCTCAATAACAGGACCCTTGCCCCGAGCATCAGTGGTGGAAGTAACAGCAGGGGTAACTGCACTCTTAGAAGCAACTGGAGGAGAGAAGACTCTTCCACTACGAGTGATCTTGCTAGATCCAGCAATATTATCAATGTCAACAGGCATATCAGGTAAAGGCTCCTGCTTGACACCATGGATGTAAACATCAGACCCATAGTGCCAAGGCACAGCTTTGTCAGATGTATAAGGAATAGGACCAGGAGTGGTAATGATCAGAGGAGCTACTCTGGCTTCAGCAACAACTTTCACAGGACCTTCAGCAATAATCTTGATTGGGCCCTGATGAGTGATTTTAATGGGACCCTTTGAAGTGATTCTTAGTGGTACTTTGTCAACCATGTCAACCTCTTCAATCTTCTTACCCTGAGTCAGATGATCCACCATACTTTCTACAGATGCTGGTCTTCTTTCAAACACTATAGTATATTTATCCATGAGACGTTGAATCCCATCTCTCAAAATGAAGCAACTATCCGGCTTATAGGTACAATATAGACAATCTTCATGACAACCTGGAAAGATCCCAGCTTGTACTAACCTCTTTTTGATAACAGACAATGGTGTGCTCAACTCCATAACTGAATAGACATGCAGATCTTCATCAATATCTTCATCAATGGCGTTGACAGTCTTCTCGTGATTTGGCATTGGAGCTGTAATCACATTTGGAGTACCTGGTGGATCAAACTCAATTTCTCCAGCATCAATCATATCCTGAATTTTGTTCTTCAAGACCCAGCAGTTATTAGTATCATGTCCTGGACAGTTTGAATGATATGCACATCGTGCATTGGGATTGTACTTGGGAGAGGTAACATTGGGATTCTGAGGAGCCTCCCTCAGGGTAATAAGTTCAGCCTTCAACAAGTGTTGCAATGCCTGAGCCATTGACATGTTGATCTTCGTGAACTGTCTTCTAGCCCTCTGTTGGTTGCCTTGAGGCTGCTCTGTTGTTGCAGGAGTTGGATTTGAAATATGAACTGCACTAACAGACTGATGCCTTCTGTTACGATCAGGCTGACCATACACAGCATTAGATTCTTTCTTCCCAGTGGGAGGCTTCTTTGCAGCACCTGATGAAGAAGTGCCCACTTGGATCTTACCACTCTTGATACCATTCTCTACTCGCTCTCCTGTCATGATCAACTCAGTGAAGCCAGATGATGAGCTTCCAATGAGATGACTGTAAAACGGACCATTCAGCGTACACATGAACATATCAACCAACTCCCTATCAGTCAAAGGGGGTTGAACTCTTCCAGCTAAGTCTCTCCACTTCTGAGCATACTCCTTAAAGCTTTCTTTGGCACCCATAGACATGCTTTGAAGCTGCATGCGAGTGGGGGCTAAGTCAGCATTGTATTGATACTGCTTGTAGAAAGCTTCAGCAAGGTCATTCCAATCTCTGATGTTGACACTCTCCAACTGATAATACCACTCTAGCTGAGCTCCAGATAAACTCTCTTGAAAGAAATGGATCCACAACTTTTTATCAGCAGTGTGGGGTTGAATTCTTCTGACATAAGACCTCAGATGCAATTTGGGACAAGAAACCCCATCATAGACAACAAATGTAGGAACTTTGAACCCAATGGGTATGACCACCCCAGATATCAAGCTCAAATCCTCAAAATCCAGCCCAGATGATTTCTGTAATTCCATAGCATCCATTCTATCCACCAGCATCTTGAATTTGTCTTCGTTAGGCTCATGGTAGTAGTTAGCCTCAGAATCAGAGTCCCCCATAGTGTTGTGGAGACTGCCTCTCTCCTGCTCAGATTCTTCAGATTCATAGTCTTCAACCTGTTCCTTGGTCCTGACAGGACCTTTGAACCTTCTTCCCATGTTGAGCAACCCAGCAGACCTTCTAGCCTTCTTAGTCTTCTTGGCCAGCAGTGTCTTCAATTCATCCTGCCCCTTGGATAGGTTCAGGATCAGCTCTTGGAACTGTGCATTCTGTGCCTGGAGATCCTTAACAGATTGTTCAAGAGCCATTGCTGAAATAAACAGCGAGGAGATGAGAAACCTGTGCACAATTATAAACCTGTGATGCAATGATATGGGAATGCATATGCAATGTTTTCAAGGACCGCAGGATTTAAATTTGCTTAAACAAACAAGAAAGTAACTTTTTATTAGTAATAACTTGTTTTGCCTTTTAGGCTTACAAAAAATGAAAACGAAATAAGTACAAAAGATGGGGTTTTAAGTCTCCCATGGACGTTTCCTCTTTGTGTTGAGGTATGAGTTGAGGTTTCGTTCCTCATGAAGTAGCTTTGTTAGCTCTAGGATCCTTGCTTGGCTTGCTTTGTAATGAGCCTCGAAAGTATCCCTTTGCTCTTTCAGTTGGATCCATGATCTCTGCAAGTCTTCCATATCAGTAGGCATGTCTGGGTGAAGGATGGTATAAGCTGTGTCTCCTTCAGCAACAGGTTCCATGGTAACTGGTAGGACGGCAGGATATGGCATCATGAGTGTCTGAGCACGAGATCGTACCCATCTGAGATAAGCCTCCATAGGAATAGTGTACTTAGGCTCCAGTGTCTTGCTGTCAATCCTGTTTACCTTTCCCCAAGCTCGGATGAATCTCTGACGGTAACCCTGAAGATCGTCGTCGTAATCAAACACAATGCCCTGAATCAACATGTCATGTGGACCATCGCTCCGGGCGTAACCAAACTGTCGTAAAGCTAGAGATGGGTTGTAGGTGATGCCTCCTCTTATGCCTAGAAGTGGCACATTAGGAAACTCCCCACAACGGTCAATGATGGTGACATTCTCCATAGATCTGGAGCACCAATGGATGTCTGAGTGAGAAAGTGACATGATCCTCTTGGACCATCTGAACCCTTGCTCATTCTTCATTACTGAGCGAGGAAGGTGAGAAATAAACCACCTAGAAAGTAAAGGTATGCAGCACATCAAAGTTCCTCTTGCCCTTGTAGTACGGGTGTGAAGAGCATGTAGGATGTCTCCAAGTAAGGTAGGCACTGGATTGTGACTCAGGAATATGTTGATGGCATGAACGTCTATGAACTGATCAGGATTGGGGAACAACACTAAGCCATAAATCAATAAGGCTAAGATCTCCTCAACAGTATCGTAGCTCATAGCCTTCAAGAACATTTGAGCTTTATCCACTAATACCTTGGCAAGAATACCTTTAACTCCACTTCTCGTCTCTAGAACAATGTCAGACTTCTTCAGATGTAGAGCTGCAGCAATAACTTCTGGTTTAAGCTCCTTCTCTAAGCCTGTGAATGGCTTCTGATCAAGAACAGGTATACCCAGAAGTTTAGAGAACTCCTCCATGGTTGGAACCAGCTGATAATCAGGAAATGTAAAGCAATGGTGCTTAGGGTCAAAGAACTGAAACAGCACACTCATCATGTCTTCACTGAACCCTGAAGTAACTAGATCCAATAAGTGACCATGTCTCTTGTTGAACTGGGAATGATCAGGCACTAGGGAAACCAACTCCTTGAGCTTAGCAGGTATCCCTACAAAGTTAATCCTGATGGTGTTTCTACGAGCAGAAGCCATGACCTGCAACAAAGAACAAAGATAAATCCTTTGGTCCTTGAAATGGTTAGGGAAAATGATATGCTTATGATGCATGATGATGTCATGATGTCATGCTCAATCACAAACATGTGGCACATACAAACAAGTCACACCATAGCCCTAGGTTTAAAGGCTTGCATGAGGTTCAAAGGCAAGTACCCTCCCCTGAAGTTAGATGGTTCATCCTGTCCTACAAAAGTAACCAGGTTCTAAGGGATCTCAATATCATTGATCCTTCACAAGGGTGGTTGTTCAGAAGGCAACTTACTTGCCAACCAAAACCCTCCAAGTTTAAGATCTCAATGAGCGTAGTATCGAGTGTCAACCAACTTCAGTCTGCACCAAAGCCGGTTACCTCACTACTTTCTAAAGGCCAAGATGAGTTAACTAGGGTTCTAAAAGTCAGTTAGTGCATTGACAACATATGGCAGCCTCAATATTATCCTCAACTTGACTTAAGGAATATAAGCACCAACCAAGAAGTCGCACTAACTATGGCCACCAGATCAACCGTATCGATATACGTCGTACAGTTTCCTTGGTCTATTGCCATTTACCTAAGGTACACTAGGTCCGGGTTAGGACCTTTCACACATGAGAGCACCCCAACAAGTAATATAAAACAAACAAGGCAAACAATTTAAAGTGATCTTAATTCCTAAGGGTACCCCTCTTAAATAGATCCCCAGCAGAGTCGCCAGTTCTGTAACACGGTGGGAGAACTGACTTTAAACAATGTTGCGGATAGCAAGAGTCGCCACCGACTTTTATTTTATCCATAAGGAAAGGTTATAAAAGAACAGGAAAGACCTTAGAGAATATTTTGGGTCCGGGGGGTAGGTTATGAAAAGGGAAGGTGTTAGCACCCTTTTCATCCATGGTTATCCATGGGCTCTTAGGTACTTAAGCTCACTTTTGAATTGTTTTGAAAGTGTAGTGTGTGAATAGAAAATTTTCAGAATAGTTAATAAATAATCCATATAAGGATGTGTTAAGAACTTGTTTGAAAACTTGTTGAAAATTTGTTCAAGTGCGAAACAGTTTTGAAGTGAGCAAGCACCTAGGAGTAACCTACCCTAATGTTTAAAGGTCTTTCTTATTCTTCATTCTTTCCTTTAGTAAGACTATCCCTACTATAATGGAGTAGGTAGTCCTTACTTTGGATGTTAAGGGATATGTGAGGGACAATTTGACTTTGAAGGCCATTGTGGGATGTAATAAGCACATATAAGGGACCATCATCATTTTTCGAAAGGGACTCGATTCGTAAAGGCAACCATAAGGGACTTTGATGATTTTTCTATTTGAGGGACTTGCTTTATACACCCCACTTAACCATTATTCGTAGGCAACTTGAGGGATATCCTTAGGAAGTGAGACGGCGATTAAAATCGACTTACGTGTGTGACGTGTTTATTTTAATTATCTTTATTTAAAAGTGATCTAAATTTATTTTAATATTACATACAGGTTGTTACACTCCCTAATTACTAACCATAATAATAATTAAATAATTAAACAACTTTACATCCAAGAAACAATTACAAAATAATAAGCAAAATAATTAAATAGCAAAGATAAATAAAATATAAATAAGCAATAATAAATAATAAAGGGGGTTAATTCTAAGTTTACTCGGCAAGACATCGCATCTTGTGCCTACGTATCCTTACGGGAGTGGAATCAGAGTAATCGTAGTTCCCCTCAATAGGGAGGTTAGAAACTTCTTGACTGTGGTCAAGGTCTCAAGGGGAATAAACGCATCTTAAGGACACGCTTACGTGGAGTGTAGAAACTCCAAATCTCTACGTTGAAATGTTAAGTTGTAATTAGGGTTAAATTAGGGATTCCACTGCGGGAAACCCTAAAATGAGCGCGGCGGCTCTTTGACCTAATGCTAAGTGTAAAATTATAATTTTGCCTGCGGCGAGGCATTTGTGAAAATTAGGGTTTGTAGTTTGTAGTTTTGAGGATTTGAAATTGAATGTGTGAAGTTTTACGGACTATTGGCGCGGCGGCCAAACAGTTAGACCTAACCTTCGGATGTGTGCAATGTGACAGAAATAATAGTAAACGCGTGAGATAATTGAATCATGCAAACAGAGAGATAATGTCATAATTTAAACCATGCACGCAGAAATTTAAAGGCAGAATTTAAAGAACGATTGTTAAGTTCGCGAGGTTACATGAGAGGAGCAGATACAATATGATAATGAAATTTGAATTGAACAATAATAAAATAAAATAAATAACGGTTCTAGTTATTATTTTAAAAAAAAGATTTTAGTTATTATTTTAAATTTATCTAAAAAAAAGTTTTTTTTTTAAAAATAATAGGTTTTCATATTAATTTGGAAAAGATGTTAATGTTATTTATTTTAAAAAAACAGATTTTTATATTATAACAAATTTTAATAAATTAATGATAACAATAATAATAATAATGGTAATAATAATGATAATAATGATAATAATAATAAATAATGATAATAATAATAATAATAATAATAATAATAATAATAATAATAATAATAATAATAATAATAATAATAATAATAATAATAATAATAATAAAGCAATAATGAATTTTAAATGTGCCAAATAACCCAACAATGTTGCTAACGCAGAAATGCGCTCATCGCAACCAGATCTAAATCGGACGAAACAAAATTTATCGCAAAGAAAAAGAAATTAAGCAAAAAATAGTATTATTGCTCACACAAAAATGCGATCATCGCAACCAGATCGAACTAACACAAATGTCACGCGTCATGCACACAAATGTGCAAACATCGTATCGACATAATTCGATCAAAAATCTTATATATATAAACTCTAACAATTTAAAAATTATATATATATAAACGTAACAGTAATAGATAAAGAAAAAGAAATAACGGTAATAGATGAAGAAAAAGAAATAACGGTAAAAGATGAAGAAAAGAAACAACAGTAATAGATGAAGGAAAAGAAATAACGGTAAACGATGAAGAAAAAGAAACAATAGTAATGGATGAAGAAGAAAACTAAATAACGGCAAACGGCACTCACTCCTCTTAGGTTTTTTTTTCATTCTCTCCTTTTTTCCAACAAGGCAACACATGTATATATAGGGAACAAATTAGGGTTAACACCAAATTGTCAATAATGTCCCTAAAGCCCATTTTAAAGCCCAAACTAAATAATTAGTTAAGAAAAAATAAAATTTAAATAATTTAAAATAATTAAAATAAACTTAAAATAAAAACTAATAATCCTATTGATTCCTAAAATAAAAAATATTATAAAAAGAACAAAATTTTTTTCAATATTTTTTATTTTATGATTTTTTGGATATTTTTATGAATAATTTAGAAAAAAGTGAAAAAAATAATATTTTAAAAAATGATTTAATTAAAATACGAAAATAATAATTAAATAATAATAAAAAACTATTTTTGTTATTTTTTTAATGAAAGATAGAAAAATTTAGAGTAAAAATAATAAAAAACAAAAAAAAGTGACAAAGGTGAGATTCGAACTCTCAACCTCTCACACTCATAACTCCTTACACATGTCCTCCTGCCAATTGTGCCATTTTTACTTTTTAGAAAAAAAATGCATGCCATATGATATTTACCTGCAAAAAGTCAAACGACTACACAAATTTGTTAGTAATTGATTAAATGCAATGAAATGCGACGACAAATCTTAGGGCAAAATTTGGGGTATTACAGTTATTATGATAATATTTCTCACCCAACCTCTCTTTGATGTTGGCAAAAAAAAAATCATGAAGTTTGACTTTGGTTTGACCACAGTTGACCTCAGTTTGACCTTTTAACTGCATTGACTGCTTTTGACTTATCTGATCATCTGACTGAGCAAACTTTTGAGAAAAGTCTTGAAACTTGACATGGGGGTTCTTATACACATATAAGATGTTATGAAGCTCACTTGAAGTCTTGGAAGTCCATTTAGCCTGATTAAAGTCAAAACCCTAGTTTTGGATGCACTGCTTAGGAGGTGCATTGTCTGAGGGAATTGTCAACTCTTCTGACCAATTGTGAATTTTGTGAACCTTGTGAACCTTCTTGGAACACAAAGTCTTGTATTGTGAGGGCAAATTTTGGGGTGCAACAGGTGGCCAGTAATAGAGAGAGGTACATTGACTATGGTGAAGGTCTTTGTGCGTGTTGTTGTGTTGTATGCATAATATGTTGCATGCATTCATGGTTTTGGACGGTGGTCCATGAGCCTCAATCCTAGGGTGATGAGTTGGGTGCGAGTAGCTAATTCTATGGTGATGGAATTAGTGAAGCGTTACCTATGATGATGGTAACGAGTTTTGGGTGAGCCTTAATCCTATTATGTGGATTGGGTGAGAGTAGCTAATTCCTATGGTGATGGATTAGTGAAACGTTACTTGGTAACGGTTTTGGACAGAGGTCCATTTGGTGAGCTTTGATCCTAGGTGGGGATCAGAGCGGTGAATCTGAGAGTTCATGTTTTGATACCACATGCATTGAGTCAATTTGTTGAGTCTCATTGCATTTGTGTGGTGTCATTGTGTTGGTGGTGTGGAATATGTTGTTGGAATGTATGTTGTGCTTGTAATAATTTGTTGCTTACTTATTAGTATGCATTCCTTTATATAATTGTGATATTTCACCCCTTCTATTTGAATGTTGCCTTTTCATGAGCATCGTGCAGATAACTCGCAGTAGAAGAGTTGATATATGTTGAAGCTGAAGTCTTCCGGTTATTCTTTTAGTTTGGCGTCTACTCTGATGTGTAACACTGAGGTTATGAAACGTTATGTTTTTCTTATATTTTGTTTGCTTGAGATTTTGGATATCTCCTAACTTTGATTATTTTAATTAGTTGAAAATTATTATGCTTTGAATAAATATTTGTTAATGTTTCCGATGTTTTAATACAAGTTGATGTGTTGCATGTCATGTACTTGAGCAGGTTTTGTTGGATGGTGGCATCCTAAATATAATTTTTTGAAATAAACTCTAATTTTTATTTATGTTATGCGGGGGTATATTTAGGGTGTTACAAAGTGGTATCAGAGCAGGTTGGTCCGTCCGGCCAGGTTGTTTAATTATGTTGTTCCCTAGTATGCGACATGTGTGTGAAAACACCGTTGATGCTTGTTTTGTTTTCCATTTGCAGGTTGGGAATGAAACAAGTGGGGGGAGCGGCTGCTTTTCATGGATATTCCAGCTATTGAGAGATGGATATCGTTTTGTTGCATGCGAGGGTGCAGTGTTGGATAATTCAATTGTTTTGAGAATGGTGTGATCCTTGAGGGAATACGATCAGGCGTCATTGATGTTGGATTCTTTGAGTGTTGAGAGCGGTTACGGTTAGTGTTATGCCAATGGTGTATGATCCTTGATGTTTATCCTGAAAGTATTCAGTGACTTGCCTTCATACCATAAAATCGAGTTCGATGAAGGTAGAGAGTTTTTCCATCCACTATGCAAGTAGAACTCTTAGAAGGTGAGGCTTATGTAAAAAGTCTAGACCTGGTTGTTTCTTCTATGAAGGGAGAAATGGTTATCGAACTCCTGCTAAAGGATCGGTGACTACTTCTCTGGTTTGTTTGAATTGTCTTCTGTCAATCTTTGATAGGGACTTTGGTGCTGATCTTATTTTTTTTCCATTGGGACATCTTGATGTTATCTTGGGAATGAACTGTATAGAGTTCAATCATGTTTATATCAACTATTATCAAAAATCAATGTGTTTTCTTGCTCCTGATGATGAGGAAGAAACTGGTTTTTTGTCTGCTAGAGAGTTGAGAAAGCTTTTGGAAGAGGAAGCTCAGGTGTTTGCGTTGTTTGCATTTTTGTCAGTGGAGAGTCAATCCCCGATTTTTAAGTTGTAGGTGGTGCATGAATTTTTAGAGGTGTTCCTGAATGATATTTGAGATGTGCTGCTAGAGAGAGAGGTGGAGTTTTCTATTGATTTAGTCCCTAGTACCAGACTTATTTCTATGGCACCATACATGATGTCGACATTGGAGTTAGCAGAGTTAAAGAACCAATTAGAAGAATTGTTGGAAAAGAAATTTGTGAGACCAAGTGTGTCGCCTTGGGGAGCTCCGGTGTTGTTGGTAAAGAAGAATGATGGTAGTATGAGGTTGTGTGTGGATTACAAACAGTTAAATAAAGTGACGATTAAGAACAAGTATCCACTTCTAAGCATAGATGACTTGATTGATTATTTAGTGGGTGCACATGTGTTTGGTAAGATTGACTTGAGGTTGGGTTATCATCATATTAGAGTGAAGGATGAGGATATTCAAAAGACAACTTTCAAGACTCTGTATGGACATTATGCGTATTTGGTGATGTTGTTCGGAGTGTCTAATACATATGGTGTGTTCATGGAGTATATGATTTGAATCTTCATACTTACTTGGATAAATTTATGGTGGTCTTCATTGATGACATTTTGATCTATTCTAAGTCGGAAGAGGAACATGTTGAATATTTTCGGATTATATTGCGAGTGTTGAAAGAGAATAAGCTTTATGCTAAATTGTCAAAGTGTGAATTCTAGTTGCAAGAGGTGAGTTTTCTTGGTCATGTTATTTTAGGCGATGGTAGTGTTGTGGATCCATCTAATGTAGATGCAGTTCTACAATGGGGGGCTCCGAAGTCGGTGACTGAGATTAGGAACTTTTTAGGCTTAGCTGGTTATTACCGTAGTTTTGTTGAAGGCTTTTCTAAGTTAGCACTTTCGTTGACTCAGTTTACTTCCAAAGGTAAAGCTTTTGTGTGGGATATTCATTGTGAGAAGAGTTTCATTGAGCTGAATAAGAGATTGACTACAAATCTAATTTTGATTCTACCTTATATGGATTAACCATTTTTGGTGTACTGTGATGCATCTTTGATGGGTTTAGGTGGTGGGTTGCCATATGTCCGCCATGATGGTTAGACAGTTGGAATTGCTTGAGCAGTTTAGAGACTTAAGTTTGGTCTGTGAAAGGGGACCACAGAGTGTCATGTTGGTTATGCTGAAAATCAACAATGATTTTCTTAATAATACTAAAGAGAGTCAGAAGTTGGATTTGAAGTTGGTGGACTTGATGATTCAAAGTAACCATGCTGAGAATAAAGTCGAAGAAGCTTACTCCTTAATTTATCATCTCGTATCAGATTTCGGCAAGAGTTTTAGTTGTTGCTTATAGAGTGGTGTTGCCACCAAATTTGTCGAATTTGCATGATGTGTTCTATGTATCACAGCTTCGAAAGTATGTTCCAGATTCGTCGCATGTGATTCCTGTGGATGATGTTCAGGTAAGGAATAACCTTACGGTTGAGGCTTTGCCTGTGTGGATTGAAGGTCGTGAGGTGAAAAAGTTGAGAGACAGGGAGATTGCTTTCGAGAAGGTAGTGTGGGCAGGCGCTGCCGACGAAAATATGACTTGGGAGTTGGAGAGCAGGATGCTTGAAATGTATCCAGAGTTGTTTGCATCAGGTAATTTTCAAGGACGAAAATATTCTAAGTGGGGGAGAGTTGTAACCCCGCGTTTTATTTTAATTATTTTTCGTAATTAAAATTATGTGATATGGTGTATAGGTATGAAATTATAAGTGTTTTGTTGTATTTGGGGATACCCTTGTTGTGGGGTAGTGACCTTAAGACTAGACCTTGAAGAAATAGTTAGGGGTGTGTGGTCAATAGTGTAGAACTCGGTGGTATGGTTAGTAACTAATTAGTAATATTAGCTAGTAATTATTATTTAAATAATATTAGGTGAATATTATTTAAATTAAATAATTAGTATTACTAATATTATTTGTTATTATTTATTTGGAAGAGAATAATAATAATAATAATAATAATAATAATAATAATAATAATAATAATAATAATAATAATAATAATAATAATAATAATATAAGGGGGATTTGAGAAGAGAGTTTGTCAGTACGTGTTTTGGAGAAAAAGAGAAAGAGGAGAGTTAGGGCAAAGGGGAAGAGAAGAGCCATTGTTGAGGTAGAAGAATCATTGTGTAAGAACTCTAAGATAAGGGTGGGATTCTAATCATCTAAGGGATTACATGATGAATGGTGGGTAGATCATAGCATGTAAGGTTTGTGTTTTCTTCTCTATCTTTGTTCTTCGTGAATGATTGATTGTGTGAATTATAAAATTGTTGAATTTCATGATGTATGTTGATGTTGTTGCTGTAATTGATTGATCAGTGCATTTTAATGCACCTTCCTCTATGCTTAGACTTAGACATTTCTATAGTTTAGTTTGTTTAATTTCCTATTTTATGATGTTTTTACAATTTAATTTATTTTCAGCTTTATTTAATTTTCGTTTGTTATTTTCAGCATTAGCAGCTTTAAGAAAAAAATCATATCGGATCGAGGCATTCTATCAGTCGTTGGAAAGATAAGGAAAAGAACTACAACTTTCATGTTGCACGAAGAAGCTGATTCGGATTTCTTGAGTCTCAAATAATTCGTTGAATTTTCTGACTTGTGATAATGTAGTTTGTATCCCTTTCGGGTCTGATTTAGGTTTCTAGCCCAGTTCAGTGTTTATAAGGTTGCTACTGTGATGCAAAACGGGACCCTAGTTTATTTTTTCGAATTTCTTTCTTGCTTTCCATTGTTTTCATGGCGAACTAATCCTTAGGGAAAATCCATCGGTTTCGAATCCCGTAATTCTTTGAGGTTTATTTCAATTTCGATTTATTTTATTTAATCCCGTTCCAAATCGTTTTATAACTTCGTTTGCTTAATTCATTATTATAAGATAAATTGGATTTAATTCGATCGATCAATATTCCTTAACTTAATCGCGGATTAACTTAGCTTTTTCGTTAATTTACGCCATCTTTAACCGTCTGCTTAATTCGGTAATTAAGAATAAAAGTCGTGCGGTGTTGTCGATGCTTGTTCGTCAATATTGCAATCGAGTAGGAATTGGAACCGTTTGGAAATATTGAATCGTAATAAACGATGATAAGTTGGGAGTCGAACCGGTGGATTTACCTGTTTTTAATCACTTATTTCAAAATCACTTATTTTTGCCTTTTTCTTTCTTAATCGAATTCTTAATCAAAACAACCCCCCAAATCGTCTCAATTGGCTATTATAAATAAGAATCCTATGAATCGATATCTGGGTTACCGTCGCTTTTACTACGTCTTTTCAAATCACTCGGTTTTGATCTGCGCGACCGCGGATCAAATTGGCGCCGTTGCCGGGGATTCTTGTTAATTTTAGTCAATTTTAGAATTTTACTTTAGAGTTTTGTTAGACTTTTTTGTTTTTTTTGTTGTTTGTTTTGTGTTTGCTTGTTGATTTTTCAGGGTTGCAGTATAGGAGTAAGCGTTTTAGTCTATCAGGTAAGTTGGAAGCTATTGTTTTGATTTGCTCCAAAAATTTTCTAGAAAATCAGAACAAAATCGACGAACAATACTCCTTTAGAATAGAATTCTAAAAGATTTTGACCCTGAAAATCGCAAATTTCTTATTTTTCTATTTTATTTGATTTATTTTTTATTTTCATATTTTCAAAAAAATCCAAAATTTTTTGTAAATATTTATTCTGATTTGATTTGATTTTTAGTTATATATTGATAATTTTTAGATTTTATTTTATTCAGTTTTCTATTTTTCTATTTTTTTTCTTAATAGGGATATTGTTGGTATTTTTCTAAATTGTTGCTACATTGCTGAAGTAGTTATGGGTTTTCTTTTTCTTTGTTGATTTTTTCCTATAAAATTTAATATGACAAATCAAATAACTCTTAGAGAGCTTGTTGCCCATGATATGAATTATAATGCTTTATGTACAGAATATCATGTTGTTACTGTACCTTTCGAATTGGAATCTGGTTTAATACACTTGTTGCCAAGGTTTAATATACTTGCAGGTGAGGATCTGAATTAGCATATGAATGAATTCCAAATTGTGTGCTCTACACCTTCTGAACCTTCATTAGAGGACCTTGTCAAGCAAATGGCTGTAAATGATCTTCAATTCCAACAACGGACAGAATCCTTCCAACAACGGACAGAATCCTCCATCCTAGCCTTGCAAACACAAATTAGACAGCTTGTCACTATAGTGAATGCCATGCAGGAAGCTCAAGAATCGAACCAACTACCTGCCCAAATAGTAGTGAATCCAAAAGAGTTACTATCTGATTTATCTTGAGTTGTTATCTGATTTTCCATCTTTATTAGATTATGATGATACTTACTCTTGTGATTCATGTACCAACACTATCATTTGCTTTGTTTGTGTTGAGACTAATGTTGTCATGCAGGGTAATGTTTTTCATGCAGATAAAGTTGTTTATACAGCTGAAACTCGTGACATCACGGCTGCCCCAACCTCACCATCCATTGAACAACCTCCCCCCTTGGAGCTTAAACCACTTCATAACAATCTGAATTATTCTTATTTAGATATGGATAAAAAGCTTCCAGTTATTATTTCTTCTAACCTTGATTTTGATGAAGATAATAAACTTTTGCAGGTTTTGAAGAAATATAAGAAGGGAATTGGATGGACCTCGATGGAAGATAGAATAAAATTAGTGAGGCAGCCCTTTAATCCTCTAATTCTTGATGTTATGAAAAAAGTGATTACATTCACGTGTCAATGCAACACTTTTACTTATCGAAGATTCTTATTTGATCCTGGAATAAAAAGTAAAGACACTAATACAAATTTCAATGGCGATGGATGCTACCCAAAGTTACTCCCCACTTTGGAAGATGAGACTATAAGAAATCTCTCTTTAGGAAAGGTTGCTTATATGATCACATATCCACCTTGACTACCCAGGTGTGTTCTTTCCTTTCTCTCACTCTTATTTAATAGTTATGTCCTTTCATTGAGGACAATGCATGTTTTAAGTGTGGGGAGAGAATCATTGTTTTATTTTGTTTTCTTTGTTTTGTTTTAAATTTTCTTTTGTTTTGGTTTTGTTCTAAAATTTTTTTAATAAAAAAATTGTCTTACTTATAAACACAATGCATTTTTTGAAATTTTTAGGCTATAGATCAATTTGAGGTTAGATTGTGGAGACTTGGGAACAGTTCATAAGATCGGTATCGCTTTAACACCTTAAGTCTCTCGAATATGAAAATCAATTTAAATACTTGTTATGACATAGTCTTGAGTTCTCGTCCTTTAATAGCTCTTAAGTAGTTTATTTAGCAGTCAGCGCCATCTAGAAGTCACACGCTAAGTAATTAAGCTGATGCAAATAAGTGAATGATCCCGTGCTTAATAAGAAGTCAAAATAGGAATCCGCCTTTTAAGTTAGGTGACCCTCACCCGGTCACTTAGGCTAACGGTTGTGAAACCTTAAAAAAAATTTTAAAAAAAAAAGAGAAAAAAAGTGTTTAATTTTGAATTGTTGAAATTATATGGATCATAGTCACTAACAAGCTCAGTTGCCATGTGTGTGAATAGATAAAGGGCTTAATGTGATTGCACTAGAATGAAAGAGAGAAAAAAGGAGGATGAGTAAGTTAGACTTAGGCATAACGACATGATTTGGATTGATTTGTATAGGAGGGAGCCTTATGACCACACAATTGCAGATTTGTGTTCTTACGATATTCTTAGTGTGCAAAATTAGTACCTATCGATGCAATCTTGACCGAAGAAGAGTTCACAGCCTAGAATGAGTATCTGAATGTTTTTGTGTTTCATGAGTTTTGATTATACTTTGCTCGGAGTGCAAAGGTTCAAGTGTGGGGGAATTTGATCAGTACATTTTAATGCACCTTCCTCTATGCTTAGACTTAGACATTTCTATAGTTTAGTTTCTTTAATTTCCTATTTTATGATGTTTTTACAATTTAATTTATTTTTAGCTTTATTTAATTTTCGTTTGTTATTTTCATCATTAGCAGCTTTTAAAAAAAATTCATAATTGAGCTATAGGAATCGGATCGAGTCGTTCTACTAGTCATTGGAAAGCTGAGGAAAATATATACAACTTTCATGTTGCACGAAGAAGCTGATTCGGATTTCTTGAGTCTCGAATAATTCGTTGAAGTTTCTGACTTGTGATAATGTAGTTTGTATCCCTTTCGGGTTGGGTTTAGGTTTCTGGCCCAGTTGAGTGTTTATAAGGTTGCTGTTGTGATGCAAAACGGGACCCTAGTTTATTTTTCTGAGTTTCTTTCTTGCTTTCCATTGTTTTCATGGCGAACTAATCCTAAGGGAAAATCCGCCGGTTTTGAATCCCGTAAATCTTTGAGGTTTGTTTCAATTTCAATTTCGATTTATTTTATTTAATCCCATTCCAAATTGTTTTATAACTTTGTTTGCTTAATTCGTTATTATAAGATAAATTGGATTTAATTCGATCGATCAATATTCCTTAACTTAATCGCGGATTAACTTAGCTTTTTCGTTAATTTGTGCCATCTTTAACCGTCTGCTTAATTCGATAATTAGGAATAAAAGTCGTGTGGTGTTGTCGACGCTTGTTCGTCAATATTGCAATCGAATAGGAATTGGAACCGTTTGGAAATATTGAATCATAATAACCGATGATAAGTTGGGAGTCGAACCGGTGGATTTACTTGTTTTTAATCACTTATTTTTGCCTTTTTCTTTCTTAATCGAATTCTTAATCAAAACAACCCCCCAAATCGCCTCAATTGGCTATTATAAATAAGAATCCTTGTGAATCGATATCCGAGTTACCGTCGCTTTTACTATGTCTTTTCAAATCACTCGGTCCTGATCCGCGCGCGACCGCGGATCATTGATGTTAGAAGGATACATTGATATAATCGTTGTTGTTGAAACCATGAGATTGGTGATTTGTTTGATGTTGTGGATGTTGGGTCATTGTGTGTGGTTGCGAGTCAGCGTTGGAACTAAGTTATGGGTGTTTTTGGTGTTTGGGGTTTGAAACTTTTAAAAAGTGATTATTTCGTGTTAAAACATAAGCAAAATGATTTGTAAGAAAAATAGGGTTTTGGGATGGCTTAAAGTGATTTTCATTTTGAAAAAAGTTGCAGAAAAATGCTTCTGTCAATGATGTAACCGGTTACATTGAAAATGCGTTTTTTGGGCATTTTGGGTGATGTAACCGGTTACATGTTTGAGTTAACCGGTTACATCAAATAAAAATTGGGTATTGGATTGGTTACATGTTTGTGCATGTTGTTGTGTTGTATGTGTCGCATCGCTGCGAAGGAGGGCCCGACAAGGACAGAAGAGTCGCCACCGCTTGTTATTTATCCCAAAGGGATGGAAAGGAAACGATCAGAGAAAACCTACGGAAAAGGGAGAAGACAGGTCATCGCAACCAAATCTCGGGTTCGGGAGTCGGTTATGCAAAGGGAAGGTATGAGCACCCCTCACGTCTGTTGTACTCAACGGGATTCACGCTTGTTGTCTAGTCTATGGGTGAAAAACAAACTATCTACGACTGCTACTAAATGGAGAAGGAACGGAAAGAATTGACTCGATAGGACATCTCCGCCCTATGCCTACGTATTCCCTCGTGCAATGGGAAAGTCAGAGTCAACGTAGTTCGGGAAACTACGGGGGAGGTTGCTTGCAAAAACATCGCGTCTTGTGCCTACGTATTCTCATATGGTATGGGAAATCAGAGCAAACGTAGTTCAGGAAACTACGGGAAAAGATCTCGATCGCACGGGGGTGAGAGAAAAGGTAGACGATACTAGCGCATGCATTCTAGCAGTTAGGTGTATTGCGGCTTGATCATTAGAGACTTAGGCGTTACCTATTTGCAATAGAATGGACATAGCATGTCCACGGGTTAAAAGGTACGGGGAACCTAAAGGTTTTAGAACAACAGACCAGTCTCAATTGCACAGGGGCAAGAGAAGGGGAGATTAGTTGTTAGTGTGTTCGCCAAGACATCGCGTCTTGTGCCTACATATTCTCATCTGGTATGAGAAATCAGAGCATCTGTAGTTCAACCAACTACAGGAAAGAGGGAAAAATGCTCGCTAGGATTATCGCAATCCTATGCCTACGTACTCTCAACAAATATAAGAGATCAGAGCAACCGTAGTTCGGCCAACTATGGGAAAACGGTCTCGATCGCACGGGGCGAGAGAAAAAGGGGATCTCAATTGCACGGGGGCAATAGAAAAGAGATCTCGATCGCACGGGGGCGAGAGAAAAGAGATCTCGATCGCACGGGGGTGAGAGAAAAGAGTCTCAATCGCACGGGGGCGAGAGAAAAGGGGCTCAATCGCAAGGATGCGAGAGAAAGGAAACGGATCGGGACGCACACGCTAAAACCTAATACATAGGAGCAAATGCGTCGCATATTGCCCAAAGGGCATCAGCTAAACACTCTAGACGAGAGAGAGAGGAGGCCATCCACTCATCATTTCTCACGTGTCTATCGCTTACTCACAACGCTCGGCAGTTGAATAAAAGATGAAATTAAAATAATGTTACCGAACGGAGTGGTTCCATTGACACTTGATCTTGCGTGCATGCTCATTTCCAAGCTTCTCCTCTTTGATCCTTGATGATGATGATTCAAATCAGGACCAATGTGACGCTGAACCGTCGTAGCTCGACTTATAAGGGAAGCCAAGCTATAGGAGGTCGCGTATTAATATTCGTATTATGGACAAGATAGAGAAATGATATTGAGGATCATTCTCCTATTTAATCATGTCGCACGGACCAAAAAACAGTGGGATCTCGTCTTACGGATACAAGACTTCATCGATCTAAGACAAGTCAAAATAAAATCGGAAAGAAGAAGAAAATGAGGAGAGAAAGAAGGTGGTCTCGGATCCAACATTATTCATCAATAATTTGAATGGTAATGGATTACGGAGGTCTCGTCATTGACCAAAACAGGAAAATGAAATAAAGTCAAAAATGAAAAAGAAGAGAGAAAATCGGTCTCGGATCCATCGTTTCTCATCAATAATTTGACAGAAAAACAATAGAGGTCTTGTCATCAACCAAAAAGGCAAAAATGGAACAAAATGGCCAATAACAAAAGAGAAATAAAATTCAACTTCTAAAAAGATATAAAATATTCTAAGGAAATATTAAGAAGAAATTAGTATAGTAATATATTTACAAAATAATAACAGTTTATTTAAAAAACTAACAAAACTTATATAAAATAATATATAATAATAATAATAATAATAATAATAATAATAATAATAATAATAATAATAATAATAATAATAATAATAATAATAATAATAATTATAATAATAATAACATATACATAATATATACATAACCAAAATGTTCCAAAAAAGAATATCAAAAAAAATAAAATACAAGGAAACAGGGGTTCAAATAGAAACAGGGGGAATAAAGTGAAGAGGAAGCCACAGGCTTCACGCGCTTGGCCCAACAGTCCAGAAAAAAAAACGGAGGGTATGCAATCTGGGGGAGGGGGGGTTAGGTCTAAAAATAAAATAACAAGGGGATCATTTGGGCCTTGAGTGCCCATCACCCACTCTCCAATGAATCTCACGAACAAACAACAAGAGGGGTACGGTGATGGTGGAACAACAATAACCAAAAGAACATTTCCTCTTCTCGTCCGTACGTAGCGGAACAGATCCAATCTCTCCTCTAAAATAAATCTCTTCATCTCTATTCCGTTTACCAACAAATCATGAGCCCGCGGGTTGATTGAAGGAGAAAAATCGGAGTGCTTGCGAAATGGGTTTCGGAGAATGGGTCGAAGTTCTGGGTATTTGCGTTTTGAGGTTGTTGGTGAAGGAGATATGGATGATTTGCGAGGAAGACGATGGTTTTCGGTTTGTTTCCGGCGAGGTTGTTGATGGGTTTCGTTAGAGGGAAGTGATAATGGTGAAGTGGGTTTTGGTTTGATGATGAATGGTGGTTCTGGGTTCTGAAGATGAAGAATGATGGTATGAAGATGATAGTGGGTTTGTTCGGTTTGCTCATGGTTCGCGGATGAAGAGGATTGAGGGATTTGGAGGTGTGGGATCAGAGGTTGAGAGGTGAAGGTGATTGTTTTTTAATGGGTTTCAGTCGATGAAGGTGGAAGGTTTTTTTTCCAAAATAGTTATTGAAGTGATGAGGAAGCTTCGAAGAGGAAGACGTAACAGGGGAGGAGATGGCGTCGCGGCGGCTGATTCTGGGTTTAAAATGGTAGCTTGTATGTGTATTAGAGATGGAAAAAAGGCGGTGGGTGAGCTTCACAGTTTGAAGTTGATGTGCAGGTGATATTGACTGATGATGGAGGAAGAAGATGAGGAGAATTTGCGATGAGTTTGTTATGGGTTGCGATTGGAGTGAAAACGGGTTGCAAGATGAAGCATGGTTGAGTTCGAAGAAGATAATGAAACGATTTTGTGAGTTTTCGGTTGGAGCTTGGAATGGATGATGAATGAGGTGGAAGGAATTATGGGTAGATGAAGAACATTAATGGTGAAGTTCTTCAATGGAGGTTGTTCATAGTAAGAAGAAGAAGGTTGGAGAAGATGGAGTTTGGATGGAGGCGAATAGGGTTCATGGTCTAGGGCTAGGGTTTTTTAGATGAGAAGAAGGTGAATAGTAGTTGGAGGCTGCTAGGGTTTGCCAAGTGGAAGCAGATGAATAGTAAAGGGGGTTCTTATATACACGACACATGGCATGTTAGAGACCATATAAACCTGATTATTGTTGACTAATGCTGATTAAATAATAATTAATAAAAGCTAACTAATAATGAATATAATTAGTAAATGTTGAATAAAACCTATAATCAATTAACTAATGAAATAAATTAAACTAACAATTCTGACTATAAAATAAATTAATTCTATTAACATTAATTCTAAACCTAATTAATATAATCTACCCTAATAGCTAATTAAATAAAACTAATAATAAAACAATCTAAATCTAATTAAACTTAATTAAATTAGCCTACACTAATTAACTAAATAACTAATTAAATTAAAAAACTAATAATCTGATAAACTATTCTTTTTAAAAAAAAACTAATTTCTAATAAATATATAACTTAATAAAAACTAATTCTAAAAAGTTAATAAATAAATAAATAAAAACTACTTCTAACTAAAATAAAAAATCTATTTAATATTTCTAAAAAATACAATATTCTAAACCTAATAAAATAAATTCTAAAAAGCTAATAAATAAGAATTCTATAAAAATCAATGAAAAGAAAATAAAGCGATAAATAAAAATGCAAGAATGCAGCGAAATAAACGGTAAAATGGCGACCACCGAAACGCCACCAAAAATATCAGCACTGACTGGACCAACAGAATAAGAACCAACTCCACTCGATTCCGAAATAAATCTCCTTATTCGAACTGGTTTAAATCGCCTGAAATGCGAGAAAAGTGGTTGTAATCCCGCAAAATCACTTCGGCTGACAAAATGCACGGTATGCGATAAATGATATGCAGATGCAAATGAAATGAAACATAAGCCGAATCTGGAAAAGGTTGGTCAAATTTTGGGGTACAACAGTATGCATAATATGTTGCATGCATTCATGGTGTTGGACGGTTGACCATGAGCCTCAATCCTAGGGTGATGAATTGGGTGTGAGTAGCTAATTCTATGGTGATGAATTAGTGAAGCGTCATCAATGGTGATGGTAACGAGTTTTAGGTGAGCCTCAATCTCATTGTGTGTATTGGGTGTGAGTAGATAATTCCTATGGTGATAGATTAGTGAAGCGTTACTTGGTAACGATTTTGGCAAGATGTCCATTTGGATAGCTTCAATCCTAGGTGGGGATTGGAGCAGCGAACCTGAGAGTTCATGTTTCGGTACCACATGCATTGAGTCAATTTGTTGAGTCTCATTGCATTGCATTTGTGTGGTGTCATTGTGTTGGTGGTGTGGAATATGGTGTTGGAATGTATGTTGTGCTTGTAATAATTTGTCGTTCACTTATTATTATGCATTTCTTTATATAATTATGATATCTCATCCCTTCTGTTTGAATGTTGCCTTTTCATGGGCATCGTACAGATAACCCGCAGTAGAAGAGTTGATATGAGTGGAAGCTGGAGTCTTCCGGTTATTCTTTTAGTTTGGCGTTTGTTCTGATATGTAATACTGGGGTTATGGAACATTATGTTTTTCTTATGTTTTGTTTGCTTGAGATTTTGGATATCTCCTAACTTTGATTATTTTAATTAGTTGAAAATTATGCTTATGCTTTGAATAACTATTTGTTAATGTTTCCGTTGTTTTAATACAAGTTGATGTGTTGCATGTCATGTACTTGAGCAGGCTTTGTTGGATGGTGGCATCCTAAATATGATTTTGTGAAATAAACTCTTATTTTTATTTGTGTTATGTGGGGGTATATTTAGGGTGTTACATATACACAATGTCATACTACCATCTTTCTACTTTACCAACAATACCGGAGCTACCCAAGGTGACACACTTGGTCTTACAAACTTCTTTTCCAACAAATCTTCTAGTTGTTTCTTCAACTCCCCTAATTCTGAAGTTGACATCTTATATGATGCCATAGAAATAGGTCTAGTGTCGGGGACAAGATCAATAGTAAACTCCATTTCCCTTTCTTGCGGTACATCTAAAATATCCTTCGAAAATACTTCTGGTAACTTTCGTACCATTTGCACTTTATCGATCACAACTTGGTTGTCAACAGATAGTGATGCGAACATCACAAACACCTGAGTGTCATCTTCTAAAATCTCCTTCAACCCTTCCATAGATAAGAAAGCATCTCTTTTCTCACCACGAGGAGTAGGAAACAACATCGATTGATTAAAACAATTATCTGAACATGGTGAAGCATCAACCAGTTCATTCCCAAGATAACATTGAGATTCATCAGCGGAAAGAAAATGAGATGTACACCAAAATCCCTATAAAAAATTCTCAAAGGACAACTCAAGCAAACGAGAGAAGTAGCCACCGATTCCTTAGCAGGAGATTCGATAACCATTTCTCCTTTCATCACAGATATACTAAGGCCTAGCCTTTTTCACACAATCATCAGAAATAAAAGAATGAGTAGCATCAGTCTCAATAATAGCAATCAAAGGCATACTATTAATATAACATGTACCTCTGATTAACCTGTCCTAACTGAAAGTATGAGTTCCTGGCAGAGTGAATACTTTGCCTTCAGTTGCAGCTTGCTTTGGTTTCTGGAAATGCTTACTGATATGACCATGTTCTCCACAGTTGTAGCAACTCACTACTGTAGCGGGGAAATTTGTGAGTGTAAGCTATTGATTGACTTAACTAAAAAATGCAAGAGTCGCCATTGCACTTTTACTTTATCCGAAAGCAAAGGAAAAAGAGTGAACAAAACCTAAAGAGTTCTAAGACAAGAACAACCAGAGATCTAAGTAAGGGGGTTGGTTACGCAATGGGAAGGTGTTAGCACACAAAACGTCTATAGTATTCTATAGGAGCCTGTTGCGGTGGAAATAGGATCACAAACTGTTAATGAGTTTGAATCGCAATTCAATTCACAAACGCTCTTTGATTTATCCGAAGGAAAAGGTCAAAAGAGGGAAAACCTATTTTGCATCGTAAACACAATGCGGGGAAAGATCTAGGGTTCGGGGGTTGGTTAAATTTAGGGAAGGTATTAGCACCCTAAACTTCTGTAGTACTCTACAGGACCCTTTTGTTCAAATGTTTACTATTGGCCTTATTTATTTGCTTAAGGTATATGTACAAAGGATTAAAAGCGAGAAAATAAACCTAAGGGGTTAATTCTAAGTTTACTCGGCAAGACATCGCATCTTGTGCCTACGTATCCTTACGGGAGTGGAATCAGAGTAATCGTAGTTCCCCTCAAAAGGGAGGTTAGAGACTTCTTGACTGTGGTCAAGGTCTCAAGGGGAATAAACGCATCTTAAGGACACGCTTACGTGGAGTGTAGAAACTCCAAATCTCTACGTTGAATTGTTAAGTTGTAATTAGGGTTAAATTAGGTTAGGGATTCCGCGGCGGGAAACCCTAAAATGAGCGCGGCGGCTCTTTGACCTAATGCTAAGGGTAAAACTGTAATTTTGTCCACGGCGAGACATGTATGAAAATTTAGGGTTTGTAAGGTGAAAGGGTTTGAAGTTGAGGACTATTGGCGCGGCGACCAAAAGCTAGACCTAACCTTCGGATGTGTGCAATGTGACGTAAATAATAGTGATGAAAGTGTGAGAAGTTTAAATCATACAAGCGGAAGTAAAATGCGGAGAGTAAATGCGATTATTGGTTCGCGAGATTACAACCAGGAAACAGTTACAATTATAAATAAATAACGGTAAACATAATAAGCTGCAAAACGAACAAACAACGTTAGTGGGCAGAATTAGATGAATTATCAGACACGCCCGGAATTGAAATTATGCATATTTTTGTGGTTTGTATTTTATGATATAAACTTCAATTTGAATTAAAATAGGATTTTTAATATTGATAAATTAATTTTAACTTAAATCCTCAAAAAACTATTTTAACCTAATTATCTAACAAAACTCCACATTATTATTATTATTATTATTCTTTTTTTAAGGTAGGTTTTTATGTCATTTGAAAAAAAGTAATAATACTATTTTATTTTTAAAAAATGGATTTTAACATTATTTTAACAAATCAATAATAATAATAATAATTATAATAATAGAATAAAATAAAAAATAAATAAAAAAAAGTTTGGGAAGTTGGGCCGGTGATTCTTCGGCCCGTTGCTACTTCAACTGAATGTCATAGGAGAAACTTAGGGTTCCAAAACCCCCGTTTTGTCTCGCGGCGCATGCTCTTCGTCTCGTTCTTGTTTCATCTTCTCCATCGGCCATTCGATGTTGGGTTTTCCCTCTTACCAATTCCTGAAAACACAAACGCACACAAATATATGAGATCTTGAAATATGAGTAATCAACCTTTTAGCTTGAGTTCGGATGATCTCGTTGAGGCGATGATGGTGGCGATGAAGCTAAGCTGAGCCTCGAAGCGTGGTTGCCCGTCGAAGACGAAGGCGGCCTTTGCTTCACAACTTTCCTTCGTTCGAGTTTAACGGCTACCGATGGTTATTCGTTAGGGTTCGCAATTTTGTCCTCTCTCCCTCTAGGGTTTGTGACGCAGTGAGACTGTTCTTTTTATATACTTTCTGATTCTCTTTTGGGCCTTGTGATTTTCGTTTTTCTTCCATGAAATCCGATTTTCGATTTGAGTTGATATTATTTGATTGAACGCCTTTTGGGACAATGACTTTCACAAACTATATCTTTCTGATTTGATCGGAGTTTCCTTTTCTAATTTGATTTTACTGGTTTTCAGATATGATTGGGATTCATTGTTGATATGGCTTATTTGGTTCGAAAACTTCCTTTTTTGGATTCATTTGGAATGTATATTCCCAGCTTGATTTGATTTGCTTTCAGAAACGGGCTTACTTCAATCTGTTTTGGAACCAAACCTATTTTGGATATTGTGGATTGAAACCGGATTGGTTGTGATCTGTTTCGAAAACCCTCTTGTTTGGATATCTGCTTTGAACTGATTTGGATTGATTTGGTCCAGATTTGGATCTGTTGATTTTATCTGATATGGTTTTGATCTTCTACAGATATGGATTTTCGCTCATTTGGATTTGGATAACTTATTTTCTTTGGTTTAGCCCTTATGCTGTGGTTGAGGTGGCAAATCGAAGCTATTGGTATTGTTCTGCTGTTGTTCGCTTCTGCCCGATGATGATTCGAACTGAGGGCTGAACCAATGATGTCGTTGTTGTCGCTAATGCTATCCTTATTTCTTGCTGCTTATGCTGTTCCATTGTCGCCGTGTGCAGAAGCTTGCCATACTTGTTGATGCAGATGTTGATGTTGTGGTGTTAATGGTTGCTCTTGAAATTGTTTGGCAGATGCTAACTAGCTCGTCTTACTTGTAATCGATGTCTGCAGGTATTGGAATGATGTTGCTTGCTGTGTTGGAGTTGGTGCCATTTGCAATTGGTATCTGTTGTTGTTATTGCTTGTAGCTTGGAGATTTGCTTCTGAAACGGTGATGATGATTCGTGAATCTGAACCGTCGTTGGTGGTCATTGTTGCAATGTTGGTATCTATGAGTGATGCTTGTTGCCGAAGCTGTGATGCTTATAGCTGATGCTAATTTGTCGTTTGCTGGTCGAAACTCGTGTTGCTTCTCTTTGCTTGTTGTGACTGATGTTGGTTCTGCCTGTTGGAGGTCGATTGTAGCCTTGAACTTGTTAGTTTGTGGCAGCTTGAAGTTGTTTGGGCTGATGCCGCTGTTACTGATTTCTTTGTGACAAGATATTGGGCTGTTTGATTTTAGATACTATCTTGTCTTACGCCGTTGCCGAAGAGCTGTTTGGTGTTCAGTAGGGAGTTGGCGGCAACTTCGGTTGTTGCCCTTCCAGCCGCTCGAAACTGCCCGATGATGATTAAAAAAACTGAGGGTTGTTATTACTCACCTTAGCTCTTTAATGTCTTTACTTCATTTCGGTATTTAAGTTCTCTTTTCAATATTCTCTGATACAAATAAATGTATAGCAAAGTAACAGCAGCATCACAGAACTGATGCGAGAAGAATTCATGGAGCCGGCTTGCCGCAGGGCCCGTGCTAACCGAAAAGCAACTAGCTGCTAAGATCTTACATAGGTGTTTATTTCTTGTTTCTCGGAATTCACTTTACCATATGATGAATTTTGAATGGATTATCTTTGCAGGATCGGTTTGGATACTTGATGTTTAGCTTGGAGGTTGAGAAATCTTTGGATAAAATGCGAACACACTCACCCAATATGATGAAGACGGTAGAGATCTGGAAGTTTGCGTTACCCAATCTTGACTGCTGTTGGCTGCTTTGTATCAGTTTGAAAAATAAATTGGAACTTACCATATTTACTTGATGGAATGTTGTTTTAGTTTTGAATCCAAAGTCGCGTGAATCCTTTTGGCAAATCAGTTAATCCTACTTCTTTTACTCTTCATCTTTCGACAGTCCCTTATGATAAGAGCAATAACTACCTGATCTGACGCCGATGGCTCAGATTGGTAACGGGAGTAGGATGCGGCTTTAGTCGTGCCCTCCCGACACTCGATGATGATAATGTTCTGAGAGTGTCAAACAACTTCTAACCTCTTTTCCTATATTGTTTGTTTTGCTTTGATGTGCAGGTTAGTCGAGATTTGCGGCGAAGCTTAAAGACAGCATGAAGACACTTAGATGTTCTTAGGATTTAGGATAGATACTTTAATGTAATTCCTTTGAACTTTAATGTAATTCCTTGTAACTTGTAACAAAAAAATATTATGAATAAATAACATTTTTTATCCAAATCATTTCTTCTTTGTAATTCACTTTGCAAACTTGTAATAATGATAATAAAATATTATGAATAAAATTCACATATTCTATTAAAATCATTTCCCAATTGCTTCTCCATGCTTTAATTTGCAAACACCTCAACTCCCGATTAAATCTCACTAGTCAAATATCCTGGAATTAATTCGATCCAACCATTGCATGAATAAGTTCCATTAATCAGTCGAAGTTTTCACCGTTTTCCCTCTGGAAGAAAGAAGAATGATTTCTTGTTAAACCCTGCTCCACAGATCAGACTTTGATATCAAACCCACGTAAATAAACGCCTCAAAAACATCATTACGCCCAACATTGCGAACTATGCTTCAAAAATGACCAAAACGCCCTTGGGGTATTCCTGCAAAACAAACACCTTCAGGTCTTGTTAGTAGTTAGCAAATGCGCAGATGATATGATATGCGACATGACTGACTAAATATAAGGGTAAAATTTGGGGTATTACAGTTGCCCCTATTTAAATAGCTACACCGGACGATTTGAGTGACAGAGACTCGAGGAATCGTGGTGGAGAGATTTAAATATAGATAACCGAAAATTTTGCCATTATATGCGACGATATGCGATGCTATGGACAAAACTGGAACGACTTAATGCAGATGATGCCATGAATATGATATGCTGCGTATGCTGGAATAATGAATGCGAAAATGCTGACGAACATGACGACACCGGGGCAGACGCCACGAGAAGAACTCACTGGGGAAAATGACGCGCTGAGACACAGTACAACACTGGGGAAATCTAAAAATGATAGTCAACTGGTGCGAATGACCAATTGTCACTTTTAGAAAAGGAACGAGATCCTCAAATGGAGATGGTACCTATGAGACGGCCTCCACTGGGGAATCTAAAAATAAAACTGGATCACGTACGATTGTAAGATCGATTACAGAATGCTGGAGCATTGAGCAAAGAATAACATCCAAGCTTCTGTAAACTATTTCTCGTGACAGGATCAAACGGACTTTTCGGAAATCCGTATCAAATATACAGGGTAAAGACCGGCTGTATGCCAAAATAAATGGACTTTAATAGGAAATGCCCTGATAATCTTCTCGAGGGAGAATTGTCACTTATCGTTGGAAGGGACTTATGTGCAAAAAAAGGATAAGCACTCAAATAAAGAGGCTGCTGCTTATCTGATAAATAAATCTTCTCGCATTTAAGGTCGGCGCCTGGAATACGATTCTGATTCTTCTCTTACTGAAGGATAAATAAACTTCTTCATGCTTCAAGATTATGTTCTCCTGAACATGAAAAGGGTAAACTGAACTTCCTCATACTTCAGAATCGTGCTCTCCTGAATATGAAACTGGATGACTGAATATACTCATATTTCAGAATCGTGCTCTCCTGAATATGCAACTGGATGACTGAATATACTCATATTTCAGAATCGTGCTCTCCTGAATATGAAACTGGATGACTGAATATACTCATATTTCAGAATCGTGCTCTCCTGAATATGAAACTGGATGACTGAATATGCTCATACTTCAGAATCGTGCTCTCCTGAATATGCAACTGGATAATCGAACTTCCTCATAACTCAGAATCGTGCTCTCCTGAATATGATTCGGCTCCTGAAATTTCTTCATTCTTCAGAATCGTGCTCTCCTGAAAAACGGCCAACTGAACTTCCTCATAACTCAGAATCGTGCTCTCCTGAATATGATTCCGCTCCTTCTTTTACTAAAGGATAAATGAACTTCTTCATAACTTCAGAATCGTGCTCTCCTGAATATGAAACTGCTCAAACCTCCCCGTAACTCAAGATCGTGCTCTCCTGAATACGATTTGGTTCAAACCTCAAGACGGCAGATAAATGGAAGCCCAACTGCTCCATGGGGATGGCCATTTGCTGCGAGTCGTAACGAGGATAGGATCGACTTCTTGGGTGAGAAATGTCGTATGTTGATGCTGTAAGATGTAAAGTGTTGTACCGATAGATTTTCCAGGCGCGAACTGGCGTGTATCTGTAAAGGATTGTAGTTGATTTTTTTGAAAGATAGTGCAAAATAAATGCACGTCCGGGTACAGTGATAAACTTCTAGAACGATATAGTCGCGTATCTGTCATGGTATGGTGAAAAACCTTTAGATGGTGCAAAATAAATGCACGTCCGGTTGGACTCGACGACCGACATGACTGAGATTCAATCTAGGATCGAGCTAGAAAGAAGACTGGTAATCAAGACTCCATCGAGGGAATGATCTCGAAGGGTAAATATCTTATCCTAGCGAGGAAAGATAGTTGAAGTAACCGTCGTCCACGAGGATCGAGCTCTGTAGGGAAACTGGAAACACATATGTATTTTATGCTTAGGGCTAACAATCTATTTGGAGAGAATGGACAAACCCCAATTACTCGGCGGTAACAACCAATGATGGCGAGACACAATGAACCTGTGAAGGTTAATGCCCATGTTAATGTGAATGTATGTTAATGTTTATGTATGTAGTTAAATATGCAAGATGTTATGAAATGAGTATGTAATGAGTATGTAATGAATATGTAATGAATATGTAATGAATATGTAATGAATATGTAATGAATATGTAATGAATATGTAATGAAATATGTAATGAAATAGGCATGTGATGCTTATGCCCTTGCGTATGCTGACGAAACAGACTAGAGACGGGACGAGAGATGAAATAAACATCTCGACGGAAATACCCTGCGTTCTCTGCAACCAATACGTCAATCATGGGTAAGAAAGATCAATGGTAGAACCAAATCTGGTTTTAAAGTTCTGAATTCTCTGGGGAGAAAGTAATCTGCTTGGGTGTACAGTATCACGTCTTCACATGGGGAGAAGAAAACCTGAGGGACACTTTTAAGTTACCCCAAGAAGAAGTTGTCAGCTTATAGTCTCTCTGGGGACTATCACTGGGCAATGGTTTGAAAGTGTTTCTGCAATAATGATATTTCCGGGGAATGAAGAGATCCTGTCGGAATTTCCACTAGTCAAAGTAATTTATTACATTTCAAATTTGTTGTTTTTTTGAAAAACAATTCTGAAAAATCTACAATGCACCTTTCATTTTCAAATTTTAAGAATAAACGCATTTTGTATAACAATAGAAAATAAAGAGCAATGCACCAAGGAATGTAAGTAACGAGATGGTATCTTTTATTAAAGGGTGGCTGCTTGCTGAAGGCATAGCTCCACAGATGATTATATTTTGAAATTGGCAACATGGGAAAAAGGTTACATCGAATCCAACGACACATACTGACACTAATAACTAAGACTAATCCATAATCTTGCTTTGGGCAAGGATGAAGGAACTGAAACATGGCTCTCATGCGAAAAGTGTGTTCGAGATAATCAGTGTCCTCTGATGCAATGAAATGCCTTTGTCCCTAACTTTTGCCTGGACCGCCCTTTCGGGTTTTCAATCCACCGGGACGCTCTTTTTTGCCTAAGCCGCCCTTTCGGGTTTTCAACTTAGCGAGCTTTTGTTATTATTTCTTTTTTTTTTTTTTTTTTCAACCCTTACTTTTGCCTAAGTCGCCTTTTGCAGGTTTTCGACTTAGCGGGTTTTTAGGCATAATATTTTCGGACTGCATCAGAATTCACGGGATGTGCTAGTTCTTCACCGTCCATTGTCGTAAGTATTAGAGACCCTCCGGAGAAGACAGTCTTTACAACGAACGGGCCTTCATAATTGGGCATCCATTTTCCACGCATATCTTTATGTACTGGTAAGATCTTTTTGAGTACGAGCTCTCCTTGACGGAACTCACGGATACGAATCTTCTTATCAAACGCTCTTTTCATCCGTTTCTGATATAATTGCCCATGGCACATGGCTGTCAAACGCTTCTCGTCAATGAGATTCAACTGATCCAATCTGTCTTGAACCCACTCAGCTTCCTCAAGTTCAGCCTCCATTAACACTCTTAGCGAAGGTATCTCTACTTCGATGGGGAGCACGGCGTCCATTCCATACACCAATGAGAAAGGTGTTGCCCCTGTCGAAGTTCTCACTGAGGTTCTATATCCATGCAAAGCAAACGGTAACATCTCATGCCAATCTTTGTAAGTCACAACCATCTTTTGCAGGATCTTCTTGATATTCTTATTCGCAGCTTCAACGGCCCCATTCATCTTAGGACGGTACGGAGAAGAGTTATGGTGAGTGATCTTGAAACTATCACACAGCTCTTTCATAGTCTTGTTGTTCAGATTGGTGCCATTGTCAGTTATTATCCAGCTTGGGACTCCATAACGGCAGATAATCTCTTTTCTGATGAATCGGGTAACCACTTGCTTGGTCACGTTAGTGTAGGAGGCAGCCTCTACCCACTTGGTGAAATAATCAATGGCAACAAGGATGAAACGATGACCATTAGAGGCTTTCGGCTCGATGGCCCCAATCATGTCTATGCCCCACATAGAGAACGGCCATGGTGAAGACAACACATTCAACGGTGACGGAGGTACGTGCATTTTATCAGCATAAATTTGGCACTTATGGCATTTCCTAGCGTATCGGATGCAGTCGGCTTCCATGGTTAACCAGTAATACCCAGCCCTTAACATCTTCTTGGACATAGCATAACCATTGGCATGGGTTCCGAAGGTCCCCTCATGAATTTCCTGTAGTAACATGTCCGCTTCCCGTTTATCAACACATCTGAGCAGAACCATGTCGTGATTTCTCTTGTATAGCACACCGTTACTGATAAAGAATTTGGACGCCAATCTTCTCAATGTCTTTTTGTCCAGGCCAGTAGCACCCTCGGGATACTCTTGCTTGACGAGATAGTTCTTGATATCGTGAAACCAAGGCTTTTCATCCACCTCAACTTCTTCGACCAACTGACAATAAGCGGGCTCAACCTTGCGCTCAATATGGATAAGAGGTGCTTCATTAACGAACTTAACTTTCCACATGGATGCTAACATGGCTAATGCATCAGCTACGTGATTCTCGGATCTAGAAACATGCTCGAACTCTATCTCGTCGAAATGCTTGATCAGCTCAATAATGTAGTCCTTATAAGGGATCAGCTTCTCATTCTTCGTTTCCCATTTGCCTTGTACTTGGTGAATAACCAAAGCTGAGTCACCACTTACTTTAAGAAGTTTGATTCGGAGGTGAATCGCCGCTTCGAGGCCGAGGATACATGCTTCATATTCTGCGACGTTGTTAGTACACTCAAAGTCCAACCTTGCTGTAAATGGAGTAAATACACCCTTTGGGTTCATCAAAACGGCGCCTATACCATGCCCATTGAAATTTGAGGAACCATCAAACATCATCTTCCACCAAAGACCTGGTTCTGGACCTTCGCTCGGATCTGGCTCTTCACAATCTCTTTTAATCAACAAAATATCCTCATCAGGAAAATCGAGCTTAAGAGGTTCATAATCTTCAACTGGCTGGTCTGCAAGATAATCAGATAAAATACTACCCTTAATCGCCTTCTGGGGTACATATTGGATGTCATATTCGGATAACAACATGTGCCAACGAGCTAGCCTCCCGGTTTGAGCAGGTTTTTCAAAAATATACTTGATCGGATCCATTTTAGAAATCAATAACGTGGTATGACAGACCATATATTGCCGAAGGCGCTTAGCGGCCCATGCCAATGCACAACAAGTTTTCTCTAATGGTGAGTATCTGTTTTCGCAATCGGTAAACTTATTGCTCAGGTAATAAATCGCATGTTCCTTTTTCCCAGTCTCATCATGTTGTCCAAGCACACAACCCATAGTCTTCTCGAGAACAGTAAGGTACATAAACAAAGGTCTTCCAGGTACGGGCGGGATCAGAATAGGGGGATCTTGCAAATAACCCTTAATCTTCTCGAACGCTTTCTGACAATCAGGGTTCCACTCAACTGTCTGCCCCTTGCAAAGCAACTTGAATATCGGCTCACAAGTAGCGGTCATATTAAAGATAAACCTGGAAATGTAATTCAGACGTCCCAGAAAACCCCTAACTTGCGTCTCGGTTCGCGGAGCCGGCATATCTTGAATGGCTCGGACTTTGTCAGGATCCACCTCAATCCCTCGCTGGCTAACAATGAAACCAAGCAGTTTTCCAGATCTGACACCGAAGGTACATTTTGCAGGATTCAATTTCAACTGATATTTCCTGAGTCGTTCAAACAGCTTCGCCAAATGGTCTAAATGCTCCTCTTCACTCTGATATTTGGCTATCATATCGTCCACATACACCTCAATTTCTTTGTGCATCATATCATGAAAAAGAGTGGTCATAGCACGCTGGTAAGTTGCCCCTGCATTCTTTAAACCGAAGGGCATGACTTTGTAGCAGAAGGTTCCCCAAGGAGTAATGAAAGTAGTCTTCTCTCGATCATCGGGATCCATCTTGATCTGATTATAGCCAGAGAAACCATCCATAAATGAAAACAACGCAAAACTGGCTGTATTGTCTACAAGTGTATCAATATGTGGCAGTGGGAAGTCGTCTTTTGGACTTGCTTTGTTCAGATCCCTGTAGTCTACACACATCCTAACTTTACCGTCCTTCTTAGGTACTGGCACAATGTTGGCAACCCAATCTGGATATTTTGCGACTGCCAAGAAACCTGCATCCAACTGCTTTTTAACCTCATCTCGAATCTTCAAAGCCATGTCGGGTCTCGTTCTTCGAAGCTTTTGTTTGATAGGTGTACAATCTGGCTTAAGCGGCAACTTGTGAACAACAATATCCGTGTTCAGGCCCGGCATATCTTGATACGACCACGCAAACACATCAATATACTCCTTTAACAACTCAATCAACCTCGGCCTAACCTCTGTCCCCAATATTGCACCAATCTTGACCTCTTTCTTTCTCTCATCTGTACCGAGATTAATTAAGTCCACCTGCTCTTTATACGGTTGAAGCTCAGTGTACTCGTACTCAATCAATCTTGTCAGTTCAGCGGGTACTTCAAAATCTTCTTCACCCTCGTCCTCAGCTTGATTGATGGGTGCATCCCAGTCAGGAGTATCAGCAAAGTCATTGGATCCAACAAGGTTTACGATATCTCTGCATGATGGAAGGCTTACTTAATTAAAATGCTCGAAGATATGTAAGAATGAAATGCTGTTTTTTTTATTATTATTATTTTTTTTGAAAAAGGTTGCCAATTTCATTTTTAAAGGTGAAAACGAAAAACGCAAATGAACCAAAGTGGAATTGAACAAAATGCTTTTATTAATATCTTTTTAGAAATGAAAGGTGGCCCGACAAAACAACCCTATAGCCTTGGGCAGAGCTACAGATTTTTATTTGAAAATGTAAATGAAACTTTTTTAAAAAACAATTACTTTGACAAGGGAAAGATAACAGGGATCTCTACGGCCTCCCAGTTGTTCAAAACTGCATCACCCTTAAACACCAGGTTGCTCAGCTCTTCATTTTTCTCACATTCACTGATGGCATTGATTTGGAAACCTCCGCTGACAAATACTTCTTGGATAACCTTCGAACGCCCTTCGACAGTCGTGGCAGCTCCATTCTGAGTTGGTTTGTAACCCAACCCAGAGCGATCAGTCTTGGTCTTGACATCGATTACCTCTCCCCAACCTTCAGGAATGCCCCTGTCAATTGTTGCTTTGGTACTCTTCAGAGATGCAAAAGATGGATTACCCTGACCCACTGTCTCCTCGACCTCCAGCAGAACAGCATTGGCGATCTCAAGTGCTTGAAAGGAGATTTCTAAAGCATTCTCATCGGCCTCGATGTAACGGAAAGAAGACAGGTTACTGACCATCAGATCCTCCTCACCGTGTATAGTAACCAACTTTCCATCGATCACGAACTTCATCTTCTGATGTAACGTTGAGGTCACTGCCCCAGCGGCATGGATCCACGGCCTTCCAAGTAAACAACTGTAGTTGGGATTAATGTCCATGACTTGAAACGTGATATTAAAAACTTGCGGACCAATCAGGATAGGAAGCTCAACCTCCCCCATTACCGACCGGCGAGAACCATCGAAAGCCTTGACGACCAAAGGAGTAGGTTTCAACACAGTCTCTTTACAAGCCAACTTATCAAGAACCCTCTTGGGTAGAACATTCAGAGAAGACCCGGTGTCCACTAGCACTCTCGCTAAATTGTCCTCCTGACATTTCACCGATATATGTAAAGCACGATTATGGTTCGGACCCTCTTTCGGTAACTCTTCATTGCTGAAACTGAGGGTGTTACAGGCGGTTAAATTGGCAATCACACTATCAAACCGACTGGTGCTGATATCTTGATCCACATGTGCTTGAGTCAAAACCTTCTGCAAGGCCATCCTATGAGCGGGTGAACTCATTAACAGAGATAGAATTGAGATCTTGGAAGGAGTCTGATGAAGTTGGTCGATAACTTTATAGTCACTTTTCTTGATGATCCTCAAAAATTCGGCATCTTCATCATTCGTGACGGCTCCTTTACCTTTGTCTTTGGCAGGCATTGGGATACTAGCTGTTCCCTTAGGTGGGACCTCATTGGAATGGGGAGTATACACACGGCCACTGCGAGTCATCCTGCTTACCTCTGCGATATTGGTCACCGTGCCCTTAACCTCTTCATTTGGAATAACCTTCCCGGACTTCTTGTCAATCATCGTCACGTCATATTTCCAAGGCACAGCTTTAGGATCACTGAAAGGAAACGGACTCGGTCTTCGAATAACTATAGGCTTAGGCTGATTCACTTCAGGGATATACGACCTTGGTATATCGAACACGAGGTTGGCGGAGCCTGCCCCTGATAGATTAAACACTGGTACCTTAACCTTTGATTCAGGCTGATGGAAGACAGGCTCAACCACAGCGACTACATCCTTCTTGGCTTGGCTTGTCACTTGTAAAACACCCTCATCAATTAACCTCTGAACATCATTCTGAACCAACACACAACCCTTGCTACTGGCTTCACAACTTGCGCATGCAACGTGGGAAGTATCTACCAAACCGGCTTCAAACAGTTTCGAATGGAACATCTTAAGAGGAGTCTTAATCTGTTCAACATCAAGGGCATAACCTTCCTCTGAATCAGCACTAATGGCATTGACACTCTCATGGTTAGGAAAAGGGTTCTTCTTAACATTTGGTTGAGGATCTTCGAATGACAAAATCTTCTTTTCCAATAAATCCCTGACAATATTTTTGAGAGCATAACAATTTTCCAGATCGTGACCAGGCGCACCCTCATGAAATAAACAATGAGCAGCGGCGTTGTAATTGGCGGGTAGAGGATTAGGAGGCGGACCCAAAGCTCGAGTAGTGATTAGACCTTGCTTGACCAAAGAGGGATACAACTCGGTAAAAGTCATCGGGATCGGCGGACAAGGTTTATACGTTCTTCTGTTCGGCATATTCTGGCGAGGAGCCGGACTCTTTGGCTGTTGAGGAGCAGGAGTATTGGGTGCCTGTAGGTAGTTGACAGGAGGCGGATAAACAGGAGGTTGTTGCATAGGTTGATACATGGGAACCTGTTGATTGAAAGAAGGTGTAATAGCTGCCACATAGGGTTGTTGAGCATATTGGACTGGGTACCCTTGAGGTTGAGCATAACCTTGCGGATGCCGATAAAAGCGTTCCCTTGGTCTACCAGAGGATATAGCATTAGTCTCACTCTCCTTCTTTTTCTGGGAGCTATACGGAGGTTTCTTCGGCTGATCCTTAGAAGCGCCATGATTATTTGTCATTTTACCACTCTTCATACCCAATTCAATCTTGACACCCACAGCAACGATGTCGGAGAAATTTGAAGTCACACTACCCACCATTCTCTCGTAAAATTCTGGACGGACTGTGTCGACAAACCAATCAGCTAACTCTTTCTCGGTCAAAGGAGGTTCTACCTGCGAAGCAGTCTCTCTCCACCTTTGAGCATACTCTTTGAATGACTCAGAATTCTTTTGTGACATACTCAGCAACTGTCTTCTGTCAGGAGCCAGATCCATATTGTACTTGTAGTGTTTGATGAAAGCGTCAGATAAGTCTTGAAAGCTCTTAACGTGGGATTGGTCCAAAGTTAAGTACCACTTGGAAGAAGCACCCTTCAAACTGTCTTGGAAGCAATGAATCATCAGTTTATCATTCTCAACATGGGCAGCCATTTTGCGATAATACATGATCAAATGACTCTTAGGACAGGTGGCACCTTCATAACGATCGAAGTTCGGAGTTTTGAACTTCGGGGGAATAACCAAACCTGAGACCAAACAAACATCCCTTGCAGCGGTCCCAAAAATTTGATCACCCTCTACCTTTTTCAATCTCTGGACGATAGTGTTTACTTCCTCACGAAGCTTATCATGTTTCTCATAACCCTCAACGTTCTCATCAAGATTATCAAAAACTGTCTCATTGAAGTACGGTTGCGCACGAGTGTGTACAACAGGTGGTGCAAAGATAGGAGCCCCCCTAGAAACTTCAGAAAATAAAGGCACGGCTTGCTGAACAGGCTGATTAATCGGAACAGGGGCTTGAGGAGGCACAAAACCGGGAGCAAGACCATAAGGTGGGTCCCTTGCTACGGTCACACTTGGTGGAGGGTCCACAGTAACGCCGGTAATCTCAGAAACAACAGTGGGCTGGGTATCCATCTTAGCATTCATGACATGTAACAATTCCATCATACGCCCCATACCCCCTCGAAGGTCTTCGAGTTCATTGCTAAGGCGATCAATCTCTTTTGCCTGATCCTCCATTCTTTTCCGAGTTTGAGCTCTGGTGTTGTATTGGTGCCGAGAACTCAGGGTGACAAAACTGGAAGGTGAGAGAACCGAGTGTGAGAAATCGGGAGACACATGCAATGCAAAAGTATGATGCTAAAATGTGAATGTAAATGAAGATTTCATGGAATTCAAAACATTTACTAATGTCGTGGGGTACCAAGGAAATCTTTTTCTTGTTTTTTCATTTTATATTTTTTTTTTATTTATGGTATCCCGCGATATCCATAAATGATGTTTGAACTCCATGAAATACAATGCGATGAGATGCTTTATGGATGCAATGCATGAAAACACACAAAGTCCTAGGTTAAGGGCTTGCATGAGGTTCAAAGGCAAGTACCCTCCCCTGAAGTTAGATTGTTCATCCTGTCCTACAAAAGTAACCAGGTTCTAAGGGATCTCAATATCATTGATCCTTCACAAGGGTGGTTGTTCAGAAGGCAACTTACTTACCAACCAAAACCCTCCAAGTTTAAGATCTCAATGAGCGTAGTATCGAGTGTCAACCAACTTCAGTCTGCACCAAAGCCGGTTAGCTTACTACTTTCTAAAGGCCAAGATGAGTTAACTAGGGTTCTAAAAGTCAGTTAGTGCATTGACAACATATGGCAGCCTCAATATTATCCTCAACTTGACTTAAGGAATATAAGCACCAACCAAGAAGTCGCACTAACTATGGCCACCAGATCAACCGTATCGATATACGTCGTACAGTTTCCTTGGTCTATTGCCACTTACCTAAGGTACACTAGATCCGGGTGTAGGACTCATCTCACAGCACAAGGAACAGTCCCACAATCAGAGCACAAATATATACATGCAAATGAATAATAACACAGATAGTAATAAATATGAACAAGTTAGGGATAACCCTCAAAAGTTACCAGTCCCCAGTGAAGTCGCCATTTTCTGTTGCGGTGGAAATAGGATCACAAACTGTTAATGAGTTTGAATCGCAATTCAATTCACAACCGCTCTTTGATTTATCCGAAGGAAAAGGTCAAAAGAGGGAAAACCTATTTTGCATCGTAAACACAATGCGGGGAAAGATCTAGGGTTCGGGGGTTGGTTAAATTTAGGGAAGGTATTAGCACCCTAAACTTCTGTAGTACTCTACAGGACCCTTTTGTTCAAATGTTTACTATTGGCCTTATTTATTTGCTTAAGGTATATGTACAAAGGATTAAAAGCGAGAAAATAAACCTAAGGGGTTAATTCTAAGTTTACTCGGCAAGACATCGCATCTTGTGCCTACGTATCCTTACGGGAGTGGAATCAGAGTAATCGTAGTTCCCCTCAAAAGGGAGGTTAGAGACTTCTTGACTGTGGTCAAGGTCTCAAGGGGAATAAACGCATCTTAAGGACACGCTTACGTGGAGTGTAGAAACTCCAAATCTCTACGTTGAATTGTTAAGTTGTAATTAGGGTTAAATTAGGTTAGGGATTCCGCGGCGGGAAACCCTAAAATGAGCGCGGCGGCTCTTTGACCTAATGCTAAGGGTAAAACTGTAATTTTGTCCACGGCGAGACATGTATGAAAATTTAGGGTTTGTAAGGTGAAAGGGTTTGAAGTTGAGGACTATTGGCGCGGCGACCAAAAGCTAGACCTAACCTTCGGATGTGTGCAATGTGACGTAAATAATAGTGATGAAAGTGTGAGAAGTTTAAATCATACAAGCGGAAGTAAAATGCGGAGAGTAAATGCGATTATTGGTTCGCGAGATTACAACCAGGAAACAGTTACAATTATAAATAAATAACGGTAAACATAATAAGCTGCAAAACAAACAAACAACGTTAGTGGGCAGAATTAGATGAATTATCAGACACGCCCGGAATTGAAATTATGCATATTTTTGTGGTTTGTATTTTATGATATAAACTTCAATTTGAATTAAAATAGGATTTTTAATATTGATAAATTAATTTTAACTTAAATCCTCAAAAAACTATTTTAACCTAATTATCTAACAAAACTCCACATTATTATTATTATTATTATTCTTTTTTTAAGGTAGGTTTTTATGTCATTTGAAAAAAAGTAATAATACTATTTTATTTTTAAAAAATGGATTTTAACATTATTTTAACAAATCAATAATAATAATAATAATTATTATAATAATAGAATAAAATAAAAAATAAATAAAAAAAAGTTTGGGAAGTTGGGCCGGTGATTCTTCGGCCCGTTGCTACTTCAACTGAATGTCATAGGAGAAACTTAGGGTTCCAAAACCCCCGTTTTGTCTCGCGGCGCATGCTCTTCGTCTCGTTCTTGTTTCATCTTCTCCATCGGCCATTCGATGTTGGGTTTTCCCTCTTACCAATTCCTGAAAACACAAACGCACACAAATATATGAGATCTTGAAATATGAGTAATCAACCTTTTAGCTTGAGTTCGGATGATCTCGTTGAGGCGATGATGGTGGCGATGAAGCTAAGCTGAGCCTCGAAGCGTGGTTGCCCGTCGAAGACGAAGGCGGCCTTTGCTTCACAACTTTCCTTCGTTCGAGTTTAACGGCTACCGATGGTTATTCGTTAGGGTTCGCAATTTTGTCCTCTCTCCCTCTAGGGTTTGTGACGCGGTGAGACTGTTCTTTTTATATACTTTCTGATTCTCTTTTGGGCCTTGTGATTTTCGTTTTTCTTCCATGAAATCCGATTTTCGATTTGATTTGATATTATTTGATTGAACGCCTTTTGGGACAATGACTTTCACAAACTATATCTTTCTGATTTGATCGGAGTTTCCTTTTCTAATTTGATTTTACTGGTTTTCAGATATGATTGGGATTCATTGCTGATATGGCTTATTTGGTTCGAAAACTTCCTTTTTTGGATTCATTTGGAATGTATATTCCCAGCTTGATTTGATTTGCTTTCAGAAACGGGCTTACTTCAATCTGTTTTGGAACCAAACCTATTTTGGATATTGTGGATTGAAACCGGATTGGTTGTGATCTGTTTCGAAAACCCTCTTGTTTGGATATCTGCTTTGAACTGATTTGGATTGATTTGGTCCAGATTTGGATCTGTTGATTTTATCTGATATGGTTTTGATCTTCTACAGATATGGATTTTCGCTCATTTGGATTTGGATAACTTATTTTCTTTGGTTTAGCCCTTATGTTGTGGTTGAGGTGGCAAATCGAAGCTATTGGTATTGTTCTGCTGTTGTTCGCTTCTGCCCGATGATGATTCGAACTGAGGGCTGAACCAATGATGTCGTTGTTGTCGCTAATGCTATCCTTATTTCTTGCTGCTTATGCTGTTCCATTGTCGCCGTGTACAGAAGCTTGCCATACTTGTTGATGCAGATGTTGATGTTGTGGTGTTAATGGTTGCTCTTGAAATTGTTTGGCAGATGCTAACTAGCTCGTCTTACTTGTAATCGATGTCTGCAGGTATTGGAATGATGTTGCTTGCTGTGTTGGAGTTGGTGCCATTTGCAATTGGTATCTGTTGTTGTTATTGCTTGTAGCTTGGAGATTTGCTTCTGAAACGGTGATGATGATTCGTGAATCTGAACCGTCGTTGGTGGTCATTGTTGCAATGTTGGTATCTATGAGTGATGCTTGTTGCCGAAGCTGTGATGCTTATAGCTGATGCTAATTTGTCGTTTGCTGGTCGAAACTCGTGTTGCTTCTCTTTGCTTGTTGTGACTGATGTTGGTTCTGCCTGTTGGAGGTCGATTGTAGCCTTGAACTTGTTAGTTTGTGGCAGCTTGAAGTTGTTTGGGCTGATGCCGCTGTTACTGATTTCTTTGTGACGAGATATTGGGCTGTTTGATTTTAGATACTATCTTGTCTTACGCCGTTGCCGAAGAGCTGTTTGGTGTTCAGTAGGGAGTTGGCGGCAACTTCGGTTGTTGCCCTTCCAGCCGCTCGAAACTGCCCGATGATGATTAAAAAAACTGAGGGTTGTTATTACTCACCTTAGCTCTTTAATGTCTTTACTTCGTTTCGGTATTTAAGTTCTCTTTTCAATATTCTCTGATACAAATAAATGTATAGCAAAGTAACAGCAGCATCACAGAACTGATGCGAGAAGAATTCATGGAGCCGGCTTGCCGCAGGGCCCGTGCTAACCGAAAAGCAACTAGCTGCTAAGATCTTACATAGGTGTTTATTTCTTGTTTCTCGGAATTCACTTTACCATATGATGAATTTTGAATGGATTATCTTTGCAGGATCGGTTTGGATACTTGATGTTTAGCTTGGAGGTTGAGAAATCTTTGGATAAAATGCGAACACACTCACCCAATATGATGAAGACGGTAGAGATCTGGAAGTTTGTGTTACCCAATCTTGACTGCTGCTGGCTGCTTTGTATCAGTTTGAAAAATAAATTGGAACTTACCATATTTACTTGATGGAATGTTGTTTTAGTTTTGAATCCAAAGTCGCGTGAATCCTTTTGGCAAATCAGTTAATCCTACTTCTTTTACTCTTCATCTTTCGACAGTCCCTTATGATAAGAACAATAACTACCTGATCTGACGCCGATGGCTCAGATTGGTAACGGGAGTAGGATGCGGCTTTAGTCGTGCCCTCCCGACACTCGATGATGATAATGTTCTGAGAGTGTCAAACAACTTCTAACCTCTTTTCCTATATTGTTTGTTTTGCTTTGATGTGCAGGTTAGTCGAGATTTGCGGCGAAGCTTAAAGACAGCATGAAGACACTTAGATGTTCTTAGGATTTAGGATAGATACTTTAATGTAATTCCTTTGAACTTTAATGTAATTCCTTGTAACTTGTAACAAAAAAATATTATGAATAAATAACATTTTTTATCCAAATCATTTCTTCTTTGTAATTCACTTTGCAAACTTGTAATAATGATAATAAAATATTATGAATAAAATTCACATATTCTATTAAAATCATTTCCCAATTGCTTCTCCATGCTTTAATTTGCAAACACCTCAACTCCCGATTAAATCTCACTAGTCAAATATCCTGGAATTAATTCGATCCAACCATTGCATGAATAAGTTCCATTAATCAGTCGAAGTTTTCACCGTTTTCCCTCTGGAAGAAAGAAGAATGATTTCTTGTTAAACCCTGCTCCACAGATCAGACTTTGATATCAAACCCACGTAAATAAACGCCTCAAAAACATCATTACGCCCAACATTGCGAACTATGCTTCAAAAATGACCAAAACGCCCTTGGGGTATTCCTGCAAAACAAACACCTTCAGGTCTTGTTAGTAGTTAGCAAATGCGCAGATGATATGATATGCGACATGACTGACTAAATATAAGGGTAAAATTTGGGGTATTACAGAGCCCTTTGAAATATCTACATTTTCTAGTTTACAAATGTTTGTTTGAAAAGAGATTGGAAAGATGAGAAGAGAATTATTTTTTAAGATTTTTGTGTTTGGAGACACTTAACGCCCCATGCCTACGTACCCACAAAGTGCAATATAGGACTAAAACTTCGTAGTTCGTGGTACAAAGAACAAAAAGAGGTTTGTTTTGATTGATTTTTAAATTTAAAAATAAGTTTTTATTTTAAGGAGAAAACTACGACTAGTCGTCCACAAGCATAAGACAACATTCGCATCACCTAAAGATGAAGGATTTTGCTTGGATTAAAATCAACAAGTCTATCACTCAACATCTAAGGGGAAAATGTCAACATCTTAAATACTATGGAGAATATGAGAATTATATCTCAACTATAGAAATGACTAATGTCTAAACTTTATGAATGGTTTTAAAATGAAAAGTGCACAAAGGCACACAAAGTTTGAATGAGGTGAAGTATTTTTTATATCTTTTTAAAATTTTGGTCAAAGTATGGTTAACATTGATTGAAATTTATTAAAGATAACAATGTTTGAAAATCACTTGAAAAAAGTCACGGTTTTATTGTAAAAACGGTTTTAAGTTTGAAAGCGAGAAGGTTTTTGAAAAAGGGAGAAGATTTTGAAATTTTAAGAAGGGGAGGAGATGAAGTGACTACCCTAGAAAGCAGATAAAAATATAGAGATAAAAAGGATCTAACCAAATTGTATCACACTTCATAGCTAGCGAAATAAGAATTCCATCCGACTTGAAGCATAAGCTAATGAGAAACCCACATAAACGCAAAGATCCATAATACTCCAAGCATAGGAAAATAGACCTAATTCTAAGTCCAAGGGTGTAAGAATAGTCTAATAGGTCCAAGGTCTAAGAATAGTGCAAAGGATAGTAACCATAGTCCACCATTAAGAGAACAATTTTTTCAGAGGGTTAAATCTTTATTAATGATTAAACAAGATATGGTCCAAGTGGACAAAACAAAAAAGAGCAGGAAACATAAACAATAATATGATATGAGAAGATAATAATGGAGCATAAAAATAAAAGAGAGATAGGGAGCAAGAAGAAAACATAAACAAAATTAGTACAATGATATTGTTAGTGAGTTAGTGATTAGTTGTTAGAGAAAATGATCAATGATGGTTAACTCGTGCACTTAGACCAAAGTTAACGAATACTCATTAGAGGATTGATAAAATCAAAGCCTCCTAACAACAAGTTTCATAAGTGATGGACCTAAGACAAATAATCAACCATACTTGGACTTTCAAACATAAGTTTGAGCCAAGAATGATCATTTTCCGTTTACGGGATGATTTAGCGTTATGTTAAGTAATCATAATCAGGTTTATGTAGAAACCATGACTATCTGAGGTCGGTCAATAAAAATGTTAGTGCTAATGCATGCTAGAGAAGCGATATGTAGATCACTCTCCAAAAGCTATACCGCATGAAAACAAAATAGGTAACGATCTTATCTTCTTCAAGGACTTGAAATAAGTTCAAACAATATCGAAGATTTTCATCGATCAAAAGAATAAAAAAGAGAAGAGGATAGGGAATGCTAAATTTAATTACAATTTCAAGGTCATTCCATATTTAAGTTCATCCACTCATCTTAGTGGATTAAAGCACTAAACATATCATTAACTCAAGGAACCTAAAATAAATTAAACAATTCACATTAAAGATAGATTTCAATTAGTGAATTTTTATCCAACTTCATCTACACCCTAAGTCCAATGAATTTAAAGAGGAAAAGGACATTTTAAAATGTATTCCAAGGAAAAAAAACCAAATGGAAATGGAAGAAGAAGAAGAAGAAGAAGAAGAAGAAGAAGAAGAAGAAGAAGAAGAAGAAGAAGAAGAAGAAGAAGAAAGAACCAAAATAGTCCCAAAACAAAGCTAAAAAGCCAAAATCAACATTGTGTAATAGATTACTACCAGGAGGATAATCGATTACCACTGCTAAAACAACAGCAAATCCTCTTTTTAAAATGAAAAACTTGATCAATCATTTCTTCAAACAACTCATGATCAAGGATGCAATTGAGCACAAAAGTTCAAGTAAAATAATAACAATCAACACCAATAGAACACAATTTTCAAGATCCAAAGATCAAGCAACAAGAATCAATAATAGATCACGTTGTGAAGGATGTATCAAGAGCTACAATGGTGGATCAAGAAATTACTGAAGGTGAGAAAAACACTTAGAATGGGGGGGGGGGGGGGGGGTTGAATAAGGGTTTTAAGACACTTTGGTAGATAAAAAATAACATTGATATTTTTATCCTGGTTTGTTTGAACTCAAACTAATCCAGTCCACCCTACCCAGGTGATTTGCCTTTCTCAACAAGGACTTAATCCACTATATCAAACTTGATTACAGTGTAAACCACTAAGACAACTGTCTTAGTCTTCTCAAGAAAATCTGACCACAACTTGGTCTTCTCAAGGAAATCTTTTACAAAGATAAACTAACAATTTGTGTTTAATGATTTGCTTCTAACAAGCTATATCACAATAGTGATGTTTACACAAAATTAAGAACAAATATGAAAACTGTTAAACTTTGAAAAATATTTGAATGAGAGCTTGTGAGTTGATTTTCTTTCAAGTGAGTTGTGCAATATTCGTCAACGTTGGAAAGATGCTGAAGCTTGTTTAAATACTACTTCAAGTCTTTATCTCAAAGACTGTGCATGTTGTATGTTCTGTTGCTTCTGTTGCCTTTTTATCCTCTAATGACTTTTCCTTTCCAGGAAGAGGAATGTTCAGACATGTGCTTTGTGTCTGAATTCTTGTGTCATGCATAAAAGAGGAATAATGCCGTTGGAGCAGACGTTGGGATTAGCAACGGGTCTTTTCTTTGAGCTGACATCTTTTCAACTGAATAAACTAACACCAGATCCTCTGATGTAGTTCCTTGTTCTTCAGATCAGAGTCTTGCAGCAATAGTGCTTAAAGTGTGAATGTTACAATCAGCGCAAAGTTGAATATCAGAGCCTTTGTACTTGCAGCATGAACTACTTCCAGAGTCTTCAAAAACAATGATGTACGCTCTTTACTCAAATTCTTATTAGCTTCACTCAGAGTCATCTGTAGTAGATCAGAGTCTCTTCAAGCAGCGCTCAGAGTCTTCTGAAATGTTGCTTCTAACGCTCAGAGTCTAAACGTTCTTTTCACTTGTAGATGTAATTTTTGCTTCCAAATGAATATATAATTTAAGATCTGAAACAAAATTACTTAAACACAACTAGAGTATATATTTCCTTTATGCAAAATTTCATTTATGTTATCATCAAAACATTGAGATATATTAAACACCAATCTGTGTTCTAACAATTACCACTCCAAATTTGGAAATTCTTCAAATCAACTCCACAAACCACACTTCAAAGCCTTGATCTACTAAAATTGATGATGAAAAAGTGAAGGGGTGAAGGTTTAGCTCAAATATTAGTAAGTTCTAGTGATGAACATACTAACTTTTAAAGGAAGAAAGAGCTTTGGTGAATTTGGTAGTTGGAGAAAATTGAGAGTCAAGAAAGAATTTAAAAAGGTGAATTTGGCTATCAAAAACTTGTGAAATGAGAGAAATGAGGTCTCTATTTATAGGATTTAGGCTTGGAAAATTTGGTGGATTGAAATTTGGTTTGGAATCAAAATTAGTCTTAGAGTTTGAATTTGGAGGGAAATTCAAGATCAAATGGTGATTATTGAAGGTGTATGGTGGAAATTAATTATGATGAGGTAAGGGAATTAAAATAAAGTGATTTAGAATATTTTCATGATGAAACATTTGAATTTGGTGCCAAAAATACTGCAGAATTTGAATTTGACCATTTTTCACAAAATGCACACATGGTAATTGATTACCCTAATACTGGTAATCGATTACCACAGGAAAAATTGTGAAAATTTTCCTTTTTGATGTTTTGTCTTGGCTCTGGCTCAATTCTTTTTACTTGTCAAAGAAGGCATGGAAATAAACACATGAACCTTGGAGTCTCTTGAATAAAAGTCAATCAAATCTTCGAAAACTCTTGATCAGATGATTTTGAATTGTTTGCATATCAACTTTGACTTTTTCTAGGTGAAATTCATTCGAGCTGAGGGACTGGTATTTGATATCCTTGATCCAAATTCTTCATGAAAAAGTTAGTAAAGGAAAAATAAACATATTTTGGATTTTGAATAATGGTTAATAATCATGAACATAAACAAATATCAAACAAACAAGAAAATAAAGGGTGCTCGATGATCTCTCAAGAACAAACACACAGAGGAAAGCAAGAGAACCAAAGCTTGTGATCTTGTTTGTGGAATGAGATGCAAATGATATACGGAATATTAGGAGTAAAAATTAGGGCATTACAGTTGTCACTATTTAAGTTTCTTCTATCCGAAGATTTGAAGATTGACATCTTTGTCTCGACCAGATAGAAGAAACTTAAATATAACAAATAAACCCAATTTGTGGCCCTAAGAGGCCACAAAATGAAATGATTGTGCTAATGGTATGCAGACAAAAGACTTATGTGGAGAAAACAAACCACAAAAGATAATACAAACTGCTGGGGAGTAAAAGAAGAAAAGAGACTCCACATGGGAAAACAAAAGAAAAGATCCTATTCTGACAAGGGAAAGGAAACAACTCAACTGGGGAAGAGATACCAACTACCGGTTACTGGGCGAGGATACTCAAATCAAAGAGAAGAGGTAACATACTTTCTACTGGTTACTGAGTAAAAAATACGGGCAACAAACACAAAAGAATTGTCATCTACCGGTTACTGGGTAGAAAAAAAAGAGATGTATTACTTATTATCGGTTATTGGGTCAAAAGTAATCCACTTGTTGAGAGATAATCAACTACCTGTTACTGGGTAGGAAAAGAAATATTACCAACTACTGGTAATTGAGTAGTTTGGCGAGAGTAATAATCCTGAAGGAAAAGGTTACCAACTATTGGTTACTAGATAAGGTAAACAATATATCAACTATCTGTTACTGGGTAAGAAAAGGAATATTACCATAAGGAAAGATTACGGACTACTGGTTACTAGGTAGAAAAAATGACGGTAACTAACCAAAAGAAAGACAAATGTTACCTGCTACCAGTTACTGGGTAGAAAAATAAAGGCAACAAGCTCGGGAGGAAGGATTACCTTTTAGCGGTTACTAGGTAAAAACAAAGATAGCCAACCAAAGGGGTGAGAAATATTACCAACTACCTGTCACTGGGTAGAAAAATAAAGGCAATATACTCAAAAGGTGAAGAAATATTATCAGTTACCCGTCACTAGGTAGAAAATAAAGGCAATGAACTCATAAGGAAATATTACCAACTACCTGTCACTGGGTAGGGTAAACAAAACTCAACTACCTGTTTTTGGGTCAGAGAAAGAAAAAAAAAAGCCGACTACTTGTCACTAGGTAGGACAAATAGAATTTAACTACCTATCACTGGGTAGAAGAAGGAAATAAAGGTCGACTACCTGTCACTGGGTAGGATAAACATACTCGACTACCTGTCACTGGGTAGGAGAATGAAGTATATTATCAGCTACCTGTCATTGGCCAGCTCAAATCACACAAAAAACTTCTTGAGTAAAGAGACAACCGTTTGTTGGGGATGAAATATCAATAACTTTGTCGGGGATCTTCAAAGAGATACAAATAATTTAGATCATACAACAAACTTCCCAAATAAAGAGACAACCATCTGTTGAGGATTTCACAACAAACTTATCACTGAGACTTCTTCCATAGAGATGCCATTTGATGGAAAAGTTGGTCGGATAAGGATATATCATTTCACAATAAACTTCTCTAATGAGGATGAACTAGAGAAATGCCATTTATTGCGGAAATACCAATAAATTCCTGAAGATTACACAAGATGCTCAAATAAAGAGGCTGCCACTTGTTACCATGTGAGGTTTACCTTGTTGGGGACATACAAGTTGCTCAAATAAGAGACTTCCACATGAAGTCGCACAAGAAATTACCAAGAGAGTGTTATCAAAACATCGCTGGGGAAATTCAAATCTTTATCTTCTGATGGGGATTAATAACAGATTTCTTCCGAGGAAAATAAATCCTCAAACGAGAGAAATAAATGCCTTCACATCATCCACAACCCATAGAAATTCAAAATAACCGCTGCAAGAGACCAAAGTTCAATCTACTAACGAAATGGAGAGAATCGGTCAAACGAGACTAGACCTGATGAGGAAATATCTCATAGGGGATCAATTCCATCTAGATAAAATCCAGGGAGGAAAGCTAAAACAAACATCTTCCACGAGGCATAAACTTAGTGGGGAATTAGAAAGAATAGGCATTTTCTACTTAGGGTCGACACTCTAATGAAGAGAGGACACACACACTTTACAGGGACAACAACACCAGAGAACAAGGAAGCACCAACAAAAATGCAAGATGCACAATGCAACAAAAACATGTTATGCTCAACAAAATGAATATGCTCAACAAAAACATGTTATGCTCAACAATACATATGCGTATGAGTATGCTGACAAACAAACAAATAGGATAAACAGAGGGTGAACAAAACATCAAAACACCACTGAAATACTCGGCCAATCTCAACAAGATGGAGACATCGCTGGAGATCTTGCTAGGGATTAGCAACAGAAATCCTTCAAAAAATAAACAAAAGCCATCAAAGGAAAATAAATCCTACTACAAGGCTCAAATCTCGCTGAGGAGATGGAAATACTGCTTGGGGAAAAACCCAAAGATTAATCCCCAATAATCAGTAATCAACTCTAATTCAAGGATAGAAGATACACTATTTGGGGGAACGTCAACCCAAATCTTCCTGACCCATCCCGGGGATAAGAGTAAAAATAAATTGAAATCCACTTCAAAAGGGATGGAGAGATCTGCTATGAAACATAATGGATTCGCTAGGGATTATAGTCATGTAAACATCTACACAAACTCCACTGGGGGATAACACAGCTCTTTTGGGGATACAGGAAAGAACTTTCAGGGCTATCCAACTCTGAGAGAAACATCCTGGACTTGCTAGGAAATAAGAAGTTAACATCATAGTAAAAAGTCAAATTATGGGAGATTTTAAACCAATACTCAACACAAGGTGAGAGAAAAACCGACAGGTGAATGATATATCAACATTTCATAGAAGAAAGCAACATTGCTTTTTGCTTGTGAACATCTGAAACAAATAACACATAACCTCCACTGGGAACTAGTAAGGACAAATCTCTGTGTGGGTATTAACATGAAGGAGAGGTGGCCCTCAAACTGCTCAACTTCCTAATCATAATCTGGCTGGATGAAGGAAACATACTCTGTTGGAGAAGATTTGAATCAAGACTTAACTGGGAAAACCGAACAACATTCATCTAGTTATCCATAGGAACAAAACTCTACTAAGGGGATATCAACAAACTCTACTGGAGAACACTCAACATAACTCTACTGGGGAGCTGTCAATAAATTCTACCAGAGGAGCAAGAAAGAACCCTGCTGAGGAAAACACCAACAAACTCTACTAGGGAGAGTATCAACAAGAACAAACTCCGCTGAGGACAACACTAAATTTTGTGCTTCGAGATTTTACCATTCTTGGGATTACTGTTGATATTCCTTTTTATATTCATAAACCAAAGGAAAATATTTTTGTAATTTTCAAAGTTTAAAATCAATTATTCGCTTTTGTTTCAAAAAATCATCATAAAAAATAAAATGAAATTCTGTAAACAGAAACAAAATGAGAATTGCAAACAAAGGGACAAATGCCCAAATTTTATTGATAGAATGGTAGTCCGCAAATGGCGTAACCCTAAGGATCATTACAAAGTTTGAAAAATGGTAAATACAATGGAAGAGGCTACATTCAAATACAATGACCATTATTCTCCCTAACAACTTTGAATTCCAACTGTGCTTGAGACTTCAGTTGAGGATGATTGAAGTAAAGTCCTTGGTAGGAAAAATTGCTTTAAGCGATCAAGACTGGCCAGATGCAGTTACTTGCCATAATCCCTAACTTTTGCCTAGATTGCCCTCTCGGGTTTTCAATCTACCAGGATGATTATTTCTGTTTTTGTCTCTAATTTTTGCCTGGACCGCCCTTTCGGGTTTTCAACCCACCGAGACGCTCTTTTTTGCCTTAGTCACCCTTTCGGGTTTTCAACTTAGCGAGTTGCTCTTTTATTTTTTTAGGCGAAGTATTTCTTGACTGCATCACACTCACAAGACGAGTGAATTTTTCACCATCTATAGTTGTAAGAATTAATGCACCGCCAGAGAAGGCTCTCTTAACAACATATGGGCCTTCATAATTAGGAGTCCACTTGCCCCTAAAATCATTGGTAAAAGTCGAGATCTTTTTTAACACGAAGTCACCTTCTCTGAACACACGAGGTCAAACCTTCTTGTCAAATGATTTCTTCATTCTTTGTTGATGCAATTAGCCATGATACAATTATGTCATTCTTTTCTCTTCAACAGATTCAACTGGTCATATCTACCCTGACACCATTTAGCCTCAGACAGTTCAGCTTCCATCAAAACTCTCATAGAAGGGATTTCAACCTCTACCAGGAGCACTTCTTCCATACCATAAACAAGAGAGAAAGGGGTTGTCCCTGTTGAAGTACAAACGGATGTACGATACCCATGCAGAGCAAAAGAGAGCATCTCATGCCAATCCTTGTATGTAACAAACATCTTCTGAATGATCTTCTTAATGTTCTTATTAACAACTTCAACAACCCCATTCATCTTGGGTCTGTAAGGAGAAGAGTTATGATGCTCAATCTTAAACTCATCGTATAATTCCTTCATCATTTTGTTATTCAAATCCGACCCATTATTAGTGATAATCTTGCTCAGAACAGCATACCGAAAGATGATTTGGTTTTTGATCAATTAGATCACTACTTGTTTGGTCACATTGGCATACGATGCCGCTTCAACCCATTTGGTAAAATAGTCAATAGCCACCAATATAAAATGGTGTCCGTTTGACGCTTTAGGCTCAATCATTCTAATCATATCAATTCCCCATATGGAGAAAGGCCATGGAGAAGATATAACATTAAGAGAAGTTGAAGGCACATGAATTTTGTCATCATAAATTTGGCATTTATGAAACTTCTTCACATATTTGCAACAGTCAGATTCCATTGTCAGCTAATAGTAATATGCCCTTAACATCTTCTTAGCCATTACATGTCCATTGGCATGGGTACCAAAGCATCCTTCATGAATTTCTTTAATCAACATGTCTGCTTCACACTTGCCTACACATCTGTGCAAGATCATGCCATAATTTCTCTTATACATCACATCATCATTCAAGAAGAAACTACCAGCCAATCTTCTCAAAGTTTTTTTATCCTTCTTAGATGCCCCAAGTGGGTACTCTTGATTCTGAAGAAAGCATTTAATATCATAATACCAAGGTTTATCATCAACAACCTCTTCAACTGCAAACACATGAGTTGGTTTATCAAGGCGTATAACATCAATTTTTGACACATCATTCCACCGATTTACCACAATCATGGAGGATAAAGTTGCTAGAGCATCTGCCATTCGATTATCTGCTCTGGGTATATGGTGAAACTCAACCTTATTGAAGAAACTTGACAACCTTCTTACATAACCACGATAAGGAATAAAATCAGGTTGACGTGTCTCCCACTCCCCATTAATCTGATTAATCACCAAGGTTGTATCTCCATATGCATCAAGAATCTTGATCCTTAATTCAATAGCTTCTTCCAAGCCCATAATACATGCTTCATACTTAGCCGCATTATTTGTACAAGTGAACACCAACCTTGTAGTGAAAGGAATCTGAGAACCATGAAGAGTAAAATTAATTTCCCCAATACCATTGCCATATTAGACAACGACAATGATGTAGAAGGGGGGTTGAATAGATCACTAATTCTTATACAGAGTCAGCACTTATGATAAATTGGTTTTTAAAACTTTTAAGCGGAAGTGGTCGAGGAACTACGATTGTCTAAACGAACCGTTACCAAAAAGATCAGATATACGCTACGCCTATATGGAATATCGATTAAGATGAGAAACCGAATTAAAAGTTTGAACACAAATCAATATGATTTTATTCACTAAAGGTTGTTCAATTTCAATGCCTTGTGAAAAATAAACTCAAGTTGAAAAACAACCCAAAGTGTTTGTGTTCAAGCAATTTGTAGAACACTTGGTGTGCTAACCACTCCAAGTAAAATTCACTAAGTAAATGTAGTGCTAAGCTTTTCTAATTACAATCAAACAGATTGTAATGAGTTTTCTAAATACGTTTCAGCACTACAATAAACCAGAATTTTAATCAAGCAATTTAATTGCACACAAACGTAAAAATTCAGAAATGAAAAATAGCAAAAAGAGAGAACAACACCAATTTATAGAGGCAGTTCCCCCGTCGTCCTCGCTCGGGGTATGTCTGCCCTCAAATCTAAAAATAGAATTGAGACCTGTATAAAACCTGTTGCAAATTGTTTGTACAGAAGAAGCAATAGAAATCAAACACTCAATCTTAGCCGTTGATGCTAAAATTATGCCTTCTCTCCCCTTGATTCAAGATGAATCAAGTCCTTCGAACGTGTTAAATAAATCTCTGATTCCAGCTATATGTTTGAACCACCCAACGGTCTTCAAATCCTTAGCCCGGCGATTTCAATCACACATAATTCGAACCCCAAGTCTTCCTTCTATAATCCTCCGGTTACCGCTACTAAATTGACAGAACCACTCGTTCTTCAATTACCTTCGCTCGGCTGAATCTGTGAAGAAACGATTTATGTGAAACCCCTAAAATCTAAGATTCTTAAAGGACAAAACCCTGACGATTTTATTTAAGAAAAACCCACTGATCTCTCAACCCAAACCCGATACACAGATCCTATGTTTGGACGTTATCACCTCAATGATGCAGAATGATCAACAAAAACGATTATGTGTATTTATTGAGAAAATGCAAGAAAGAGGATGAAGATGATGAGAGAAAAATCAGTGTCTATTTTCACTTTTCTTTTTCTTCATGAAAGAATGAGCCAAAAATAATATATGCGTGAAGCTAGGACCAAGTAACCAACATAACAGTCATTTGAAAGACAAACATAACAGAAAAATAGAGTGACACGAGCAAACAGTCGACCTAAAGAAAAAGGGGGTCAACCTGAGCAGTCCCGCTTTCAAAATTATGCAGAAATTATCTCACTACGTCGACTGGAACAGGTCCATGCATCGATGCAAAGCTACCTAGATTTGACAAATTGAAATGCTAATAGTATGAGTCGATCGGAGGGTCGGAACGAGGTCTCCTGAGAGCAAATCCTGAAAATTCACTCTGTATGAGTCGACCTAAGCAGGACTTTGAGTCGAATCAAAGGTGCAAAACTTCCAAAAATGCTATTTTTGACATGTCTTGCTATATCTAAGCACTTCTAATGCATATCTAAGTTAACCAACATGATTAAACTTACATAGAACACCTATAATGCTTTTCTATATGAATAGACACGTGTTTTTGGTAAATGTTTGACACGAGAGAACTACAAATGCATATGTGACTCGATGATACCATCAAAAGTACACATTACTAAGCAACTCTGATCTTTCAAAGCTTTCTGACAATCCTCTGCCCATACACAGCCCTGATCTTTGCAGAGAAGCTTGAAGATCGGCGTACATGTGGCAGTCTTAAATATAAATCGGGAGATATAGTTCAAACGTCCCAAGAATCCTCTTACTTGTTTTTGTGTTTTTGGTGGAGGCATTTTTTGAATAGCTTTAACTTTACCAAGATCAACTTCAATGCCTTTCTGACTAACAATAAAGCCTAACAACTTTCCAGAATGGACACCAAAAGTGTACTTATTGGGATTCAGACAAAGCTTAAACTTTCTCAAACGTTGAAACAACTTTAATACGTATTCAATATGATCTTCTTCAGTCTTCGACTTACAGATCATATCGTCCATATAGACCTCAATTTATTTATGCATCATGTCATGGAACAAAGTGGCCATAGCTCTCTGATACGTTGCGCCAACATTTTTCAAACCGAAGGGCATCACTCTGTAACAGAATGTTCCCCAGGGTGTAATGAATGTTGTTTTTTCCATATCCTCATGCGTCATCTTTATTTGACTATAATTAGAAAATCCATCTATAAATGAAAAGATATTGAACTTAGCAGTATTTTCTACCAACATATCAATGTGTGGCAGTGGAAAATCATCTTTCATACTTTATTCAAATCTCTATAGTCAACACACATTCAGACTTTTTCGTCTTTCTTTGGAATAGGCACAATATTGGCCACCCATTGAGGATACTCAGCAGTCACAAGAAAACCAGCATCAATCTGCTTCTGAACCTCCTCTTTAATCTTCACAGCCATGTTGGGATGAGTTCTTCTCAATTTCTGTTTCACATGTGGACATTTAGCCTTCAATGGCAAACAGTGCTCCACAATATCAGTATCAAGACCAGACATATCTTGATAGGACCAAGCGAACACGTCAACATATTCTCTAAGAAGCTTTACCATCCTCTTCTTGACATCTGGATGAAGCAGTGCCCCAATATTGACTTCTTTCTTATCATCATCAGAACCCAAATTAACCAATACAACCGGCTCTTCATGAGGCTGGATGATCTTTTCCTCGTGCTCAAGCAATCAAGAATTTTCATCTAGAATTTCTTCAACGTCCTCTTCTTCCGCTTCAAACACAGGGAACTCAAAGTTGGGAGAGGGCATAAGGTCATTTTTTTCAATGGGTTTAATAAACAATTTGCACAATGAGTTGTGTTTGATTTTAGAATATGAACAAGAAGTGCAAATATTATGCAGATAAAAATGATTATCACATTATTATTTTTTGGTTTTTTATGTTACCATTTTTCATAAATAAAGCAAAAAAAAGGGAAAATAAAATATGGATAAATAAAGTAACATTTTATTGATGATGATAAAAGTTGAAACAAAGCCTTTACAAATTCACTCTCCTCTTGATCATCCTCAATGATGGCACTGACTTCATACTCAGGATCCTTAAGTCTTAGACGAGGAGAGTAAAAGGGTACATATGCATCTTCTGTCGCAGAATCATATCCAGGATCTTCCAAATAAGGCTCCCAGTCTTCAGCAAGAATGGAATCATTTTCAAAACCATCTGAGATGTAATCTTCAGAGTCATATTTAAGAATTGCAGATGTAGAATGATCTTTGGCATGGATGAATCCAGCAATTCGAAAAACCTCATGAATACTCTTCAGCTCTTTGCGGGTTGAACTAGATATAAAACCCAAATCAGCTCTATCTTTTTTCTTAGCAACTTCAATGACTCTACCCCATCCATCAGCTTGGCCACTCTCCAACACATGGTGTGCATCTTTCAGAGAAGACATGGACACTCCATTCTTCTTAACATCAATATCAATCACAGAAAGAGCCTGGAACGGAGTTCCAACATCCTCGTCAGCATCAATATAAGAAAAAGATGACAAATTGAGCCTGTTCTCCACCAACAACAACAAGTTTTCCATTCTGGACAAATTTCAACTTTTGGTGAAATGTCGAAGTGGCAGCTCCGATTTCATGAATCCAAGGGCGTCCCAGAAGAAAACTGTAAGCAGGATGAATATCCATTACCTGAAAAGTAATCTGGAATAAACATGGACCTATCTTGATGGGGAGATCAACATCTCCAATCACATTTTTCCTCGAGCCATCGAAGGCTTTCACAACGAGCCCACTAAATCTCATAGGAGTACCTTGATAAGACAATCTGGATAAAATGGATTTCGGAATCACATTTAATGATGACCCGATATCAACCAACACATTGGACAGGGCGTCCTCCTGGCAATTCATAGAAATATGGAGAGCCAAATTATGATTTCTTCCATGTTCAGTCAACTCTTCATCACAAAAGCTTAGATTATTACATGCAGTGATATTGGCAACAATGTTATCAAATTGATTAACAGTCACATCATGGTCCACATAAGCTCGCTCCAATATTTTCTGCAGAGATTTTCGATGAGCCTTAGAGCTTATTAGCAAGGATATAACAGATATTTTGGATGGCGTATGCAAAAGTTGATCCACCACATTATATCACTCTTTTTGATCAATTTCAACACTTTATCATTATCTCATTTCTGGTTCACATCACTTGACTGGCCAAATTCAACAGAAGTCTTCAACTGAGTTTGCTTACCCACAACATCTTCACTTGTCTTCGAGGGTACATTAGCAAATACTCGACCACTTCTGGTCACCCGTCCTACATCTACAATAGTCACAACTGAAGAAGAGAAGGAATGATAACCTCTTTTCCATCCTCTAGCGTAGTAGCATTATATTTGTAGGGAACAACTTTATTTGATTCATATGGTACCGGGCCAGGCAAACAAATGACCAAAGGTGTTACAGCAGATTTCTGACTATTGTAGGAAATTACAACTCGCTCCGAGATGTTAAAACATGGAACTATGACATTCACCTCATTCTCAACTTCACTTCTATTTGCAGTAACCTGAATTAAATTCTGATCAATCATCTTTTGTACGTCCTTCTTTACAATCACACACCCATGGGGGTTCACGGAACAAGTACAACAAGCGGCATAATCATGCTCAATATCATGGAATTCCCTTAAAGTAGCGTGCATCTCAACATGTGACCTTCGAATCTAATGAATATCAAAGATACGATATGTACCAGGACACCCATATACCATATTGGCAGTCGTGCTACCATGCTTAGGCAATAGAATTGATTGCACATTGGGATTGGTATCTTCAAAAGATAGAATACCACTTTTTACAAGCTTTGCCACTTCGTATTTCAGAGGATAGAAATTTTTAGTATCATACCCAGGGGCACCCTGATGAAATGCACAATGGGCCTCTGGCTTATACCACCGTGGAATGTCTGTAGGAACATCTGGCAGATCACGAGTCCGAACCAAGTTCTTCTTTATCAAAGCCGAAAATAATTCAGCATACGACATTGGAATGTGATCAAATTTCACTTTCCTCTGCACACGAATTTACTGATTATTTTGTTGTGTTTTCAGTTGGAAATATGGTTGATAATTTGAAGTAGCTTGAGCAGCAGGAGTGGCACTGTTGACAGGCATAATAGAAGCTACTTGTTACTGACAATAACTATGTCTTCTAGACATCTCTTGAGATATCGCATTGGTTTCTCCATCCTTTTTCTTAGAAAAACCAGCACCCAACTTCTTCGCACTTCTAGAACTACCTTTTTTTGTCAGACGTCCCTCATTGACAGCTTCCTCTAATCTGATTCCCATATTAACCATCTCCATAAAATCACTAGGAGCACTCGCAACCATATTTTCATAGTAAAATGGACCCAAATTCTGATAAAAGATCTTGGTCATCTCTTTCTATTCAAGCGGAGGGCTTATATGAGCTTCAATCTCGCGTCATCTTTGCACGTACTCTTTAAAAGTTTCTTTCTCTTTCTGAGACATTGCACAAAGTTGATCATGGTCTGGCGCCATATCTAGATTATACTTATACTGATAAACAAAATCTTCTATGAGATCATTGAATGTCTTGATTTAGGAACTATTAAGTCCCATATACCACTTCGGTGCAGCACCGGTAAGACTATCTTGGAAATAATGAATCAGCAACTGATGGTTGTCAGTATTGGTGGACATCTTTCTGGCATACATGACCAAATGGCTTTGTGGACAAGTGTTCCCTTTATATTTCTCAAAATCCAGAACCTTGAACTTGGCAAGAAACTTCACATTTGGGACAAGATAAAGCTCGTGAGCATTCTTTCCAAATAACTTTTTCCCTCTTAAAGCCTTGATTTCTTTCTGAATCTCAGTAAACCAATCTTGAAAATCATCCATACGATCATACAAACTCGCTCAGAGCAGTGTGGAAAATTTTCTCTTCAGCATAAGGCATAGTGTGACTTAGAAGTGGCAGCACAAGTACAACAGTAGGAATAACCAGAATCTCAGCATTAGAAACAACATTAACCATAAGAGGTGGGACAATCATAACAGCAGGAATTTTTGGACCTTCAGAAACAGGAGGTTGATATCCCTCTGGCATATAATTGAGAGGCATGCCCCAAGGGAATCCAGGAGGCATCTGATATTGAGAAGCATTAACCGGGGCCACAGAAATGGGCGATGGTCCGATCTCAGAAATCACAGTTCTCTGCACAAGAGAATGAGGGGGCAGTGGTGGATGATTCTGAGCAGCCACCGGAGCTTCCATCGTAGCAGTGAGTCTTTCCACACTATCTTTCAGAGTTTTCACCTCTTCACGGAGCTCGCGGTTCTCTTGTTACAATTGATCCATCTTTCTCTTGAGATTAGCTCGAGCATTGTAGTGATGCGATAGCTTGGCTGAAAGAAGACCAAAAAGAAACAATAAGACACCTAGAAAAGGCAAAACACAATTCACAAGATGTAAATGCAAATGCAAAATGCAAACGTTTCATTCAGTTTTCAAGGATCTTTAAGATATAAAGCAATTACAAACATCGTAAAGAAATAACACTTTTTGAAATATTGATAAACATCTCATTTTATTGAATATTAGAAAGAGCTACACTTGGAAGTACAAGTTACAAAAGATCAGAATTCAATAAGAAAAAGCTAGGTCCTAAGGATTATGAAGAGCATCTGATGACGATTTGAGCTGATACTTCCTTTGGAGTCTCTTAATCTCTCTCTCATACTTGTCCTTCATGGCGGTCTTCTCTAACACGAGCTGATCCACAATACCTTTCCAAGAACCAGAAGTAGGAGGATGTGATGATGAAGTAGTATAGGAAAATAACTCATTTCCATGTCTCTTCACAGTGCGTCGCTCAAGTAACTCAATCAAGTTATCTTTCTCCTTCATCTGCTTTTGCAACTCTATCTTATCCTTGTCACAGGCATGAAACTTACTTTCCCACATATCTTTCTCTTGTTTAATCTCGATTAAAGCATCTTGAAGAGTCTTTACATCATCATAAGAAATAGGGAGTGGTGTAGCGACCATTGTAGACATGGGTTTCTCAAAAGGATAATGCATTTTGAGCTCCTTAGCTCTCTTATTCACCCAAAGTGTAGAAGGTTCAAAGGCAAAGAAAACTTGTCTTCCAAGCTCTCCTTTACCCATCCTATGAATCTTAGTCCAAGCATGAGTCATTCTTCTCATTAAACCAAGAGATTCATTCCCTCCTTGAAAAAACAAACCCTCTAACAAAATATTTTTAGGCTTATCCTTCAACATATATAATCAAACTGACGAAGAGCTAAAATCGGGTTATAGTTAATTCCACCTCGTGTCCCAAGAAGAGGAACATTGGAGAACTCCCCACAACTATCGATAATTTGTACATACTTATAAACAGAAGAAGACCAAGTAATGTCAGTATGAGTAAGGGGCATGATCCTCTGAGACCACCTTAAACAATTCTTGTTCTCCCTAAAAATAGATGATTGCGGCGAGTGCGTAATAAACCACTTGTACAATAGAGGTGTGCAACAAATAATGGTATTGTTCCCCTTAGAAGTTCTACTATGGATGGAGAAATAGGTGTCACCAAGTAAAGTCAGAACAGGGTTCCCAATCAAGAAAATCCTAATAGCGTTGACATCCACAAAGTTGTCAATGTTAGGGAACAAGATTAGTCCGTAGATAAGCAAAGAAAATATGGCCTCAAATGTCTATGTGCTACCAACGTTAGCAAATAAAGTGGATTTCCCAATCAAGAACTTAGAATTCAAACCCTTGATGCCTCCTTTAACCGTCAGATTAGCATCTATGTCAGATTTCTTCAAATGGGTGGCTGCAGCAATATCTTGGGGCTTAAGAACATCCTCCAAACTAGTATAAGGAATCTTATCAGAAACTGGTATACCCAACAGATAATTATACTCCTCCAAGGTTGGCATAAGTTGATAATCAAGAAAACTAAAGCATCGGTAGACAGGATCATAGAATTGCACAAGGGTGTTCAGAATTTTATCTTCAATGTTGGTAGAAAGAACAAATAGAAGTCTCCCATGACGAGATCTGAAGCCTGCATGATTAACTACCAAGGACACTAGCTTTCTCAAATCTGTAAGATCGGGATCTTGGAAACCCTACTTATGAGTGTTTCTCTTTTCAATATCCATAATCACAATATTTGCGATGTTTGCAAAGGAAAATCTCTGAGATCCTTAAAAACTGACTGAAACAAAATGCCCATGAATGCATGAGTGCAAGATTATAAAAGCACACGGGTTCAAAGGTTCAGCATGAGTGTGGGGCCAAAGGATAAGAATCAACTGTCGCGGTGAAATTTGGATGTCAAGCTATTGATGAGCTTGAATCTTACTCATTTGCAACCGAAATTTGATTTGTCCAAAGGAAGGGATAAAGATCGAAATACCCACAATGCAATTCAAATGCAAGCTAGAGAGTTTTAGGTTCGGTGGTTGGTTAAACTTAGGGAAGGTGCTAGCATCCTAAGTTTCTGTAGTACTCTACAGGAACCTCTTGTTTTATGTTTGTTTATTTGCTAAGGTTTATCTACTTAAGGATGAAAGACCTGGGGGGTTTGTTTCTAAGTATACTCGATAAGATATTGCATCTTATGCCTATATATCCTTACGGGAGTGGAATCAGAGTATCTGTAGTTCCCCTAAAGGGTTTGAGGAGTTCTTTGACTGTGGTCAAAGTTCCTACGGGTTTAGGGTAGTTGATTGATTGATTTTAGGAGAAAAGATGAGTTGTCATTTTAAGAGAGATTACTTTGATTTGAACCACCACAACGTTGTAGGAAAATTGATTGTGTTGTTATGGGGTAGAAGTTTTATCTCGCTTAAGATGATTAACATCTATTTCTCTAATGTGTTTGAATAATTCGATATTGAGTTGTTTTGTTTATTCTAAGTTGTAAAAAGGTCCTTCCTATGGGGTAGGATCTAGCTTAGAGGATCGACTTGAATGGGATCAAGGATCAAGGGGATTATGATGCAAATGTAGATGCATACACACGATTGTTTAAGTCATGCGCAGATTCTTCCTTTGGACGGAATGCGATGCAAGAAAGATAAATACGATAATTGTAAATTGCGGAAAGAAATAAAAGCAGATAAAGTAAACATACACACGCATGAAAGCGCTAAGTGAGTGTGTGAATTGTGTATGTGAATGTGCGTGGATGCGTAAGCGTGCACAATTGGATTGGTTCTAGACGAAGTTAATTTTAAGGGTGGGCTGAATTGTTTTGAGAAAAGTTGAATTAGTTTAATAAAAAAGCTTAGATTAATTGATGAAGATGATCTTAGAAAATGTTAATTTAATTTTTATTAGCAAAAGGTTGATTGATTTTAAGAGAAGATTACTTTTAGAGGGTGAATTGGTTTTTTTTATATGACAAAAAAGAGTTTATTAGATAGATAAAAGTTTTGTTAATATAGGTACTTTTGATTATTGTTAATGATTATAGATTAAATATATTATTTTAAGTTATGAAATAGGTTCCCAAATTATAGAATAAATCTAATTATTATTTTGAGGAGATTTTATTAAATAGATAGCCATATTAAAGATTTTATTGAAAAAAATGGTTGGTTATTTAAATGAGGTAACATAATTACTTATCTTATGAAAAAAAAATATTCTTAATAAAAATAGTATTGGCCAAATATTAAATTAATTAAATAGATTACTTATTAAAGGACTAATTGATTAAAAAAATATAAATAGTTGATTTAAGAAAAGATTTAATTATGATTTTTCTGGAAAAATGATTAATTAATTGAATTATTAGGCAAATCATTGTTTTAAATTAAACAGATTTTAAAAAGAAAATTATTGGTTAATTAGAGTTAAGGCGAATTAACTGTGGATTAAGGTGTTAATGAGCGGGGCGTACGAGTAGGTGTGGGGTGCGCGTGGTAATTACGATGGACTGCGTGATGAGATCCGTCAGATCATGATCATGCGGTGATTGTGGTGACGGACCATGGTACTACCATGGTCGTGCGTATATACAACTCATAGTGATACAAAAACAGCAGAAAGATTGAAACAAAGAAACAAATGACGGTGAAAAAACCCTAATCCCCACTGCCATTCACTCGATCACCTCTCCCGTTCAATTTCTGTTTCAATCTCCCCCCTTTTCCTTCATTGTTACGTCTATTCTTGTACCTGAAACAACAATCGAAACGTTAATCGTTCAACAACATTAACATGTATGAAGAAATTTACCGAAGGTTGGTGGCGGCGGCGGGATGTGAAGCGCGAGCGGTTTCCTCCAGCGGTCTCGCGATTGGCTTCGGAGGCGATAATCTCCGAAGGCTTCAGCGGAAAGATGAGTTCCTCCTCTCCTTTCAATTTGAGTTACTTAAGGGTTTCGTGATTTTTGCTGAGTTTCGAATTTCATCCAAAAGTGTATTCTTCGATTCAAATCCCTCTTTTTATAGGCGATTTTGGGCTTTCCCGTCTTTAAAGCTTTGATTAAATCTTTGATTGCTTGTATTAAGACCTTCTATTCCTGTTTGGTCAAGATTTGAAAACTTTCCTTTCTCGTTTTTTGATTGAGTTAATGTTGTTGATGATAATCCCTTTCTATATGATTTGATTTGAAAGATCTCATAATTGATGCTGAAGAATCTGATAGTTATCTGGGATTGGATCTTTTTAAAAAAAGCATATTCCTCAATTGATTACTAACTTTGAATTGTTATTCGGCAGGTGTGAATAACAGATGGTTTGGGCCAGAGGGAAACTAGCAGCCCAGGGAAAATACGGTAGCAAAACTGGTGAGCCCCAAAGCTTCATTGTTGGTAGCAGTCCTGAACTTTGAAAACTCATTTACGTGTACTTCAACCGGTGATCCCAAAGTTGCGAATTCATCTATGTTTCTGTGATGCTGCTGCTGCTGATATTGCAGTTGACGATAATTTTGATTAGTGAATGAGTGTTGATGCTGAAGAAGCTGCTGGAACTGTTGGGTTTGAGTCCGAGAATTTGAGTAGTATATTGTCATGACCTGTTCTGGTGGTGTATCTTTGGAATTGTAGACTGACTTATGGCCTTGTATCTTTGTTCTGATTTTTCAGGTACTTGTCCTTTGTGTGAGGGTGGTTGTGCAGCAGTGAACTCGTCGCGCGTCTCCAACTATGACGTATCTGCCGCGACTTTAAACTTCCTAGGAGGTAAAAAGGGATGTCTGGAAGCCACTTGTTTGCATCAAAAGGTGTTCTCAAATAGAAGTTGACACCGGAAGGAGGGCGGAGTGATCACTTTACCGTTTATGCAGGTACCTTCTTTAAAACTTAATCCAGTTTACTTCGAATTAAATCTTCAGATGCCTTGGTTGTCCCCTGACACAAAGGGAACTCAAATTGGGATCATTAATTCCTTATTGACACCTCTATCTTGTGCAGCAATACTTCGATGACGGTATCGTAATCTCCAACCTGGCAGTAAGGAACAGTTGCGTGCTCGCCGACATTGCAGTGCCTTTATTGTCCATAGCCGCTTACCCACGAACGGTTTGACATTCAGCTTGACATATGACATTATTTACCGTTTGGTGCATTGTCACTGGTGATGATAGGTGTGTTATTTAAATGAGGTTTCGATTTTCTTGCGACAAGAGGATCCCGTTAAGTTCTTCCCATCCAGATTTGAGACCTTGTATACGGTATGATTCCTTTCAGGATTGGAATTTCCAGTAGGGGTTAAATTATTAGTCATGCTTTAATATCTTCTTCTGTTCTCTATCATGAACACCTTTGTATTCGGAAGTCACATAATTATGTTGTGTTTTGGTTTGTAGGAAGTGATGACGCCGAATCATGCATCAAGATGGTGTAAGGGTGGACGCGTTCTTCCGCGTGGTAAGCTCGTTAACTTCTCCGAATCAGCAATGTTGCCAGAGCAGCAGTAATATCATCAGAAATTATCATAAACTCGGGCCTTGTTTTAACTCCTACTTTGAACGAGTTCTGAGAGGAAGTGAACCTCTTGTTGCGTAAAGCTCTGTGGAAAGACTCTTCACTGTCTGATTAGGTTCTCCGCTGACAGAGAGGGTTGTTCGATGAAGCCATAGTGAAGTGGGAAAATGTGAGGACACAGAAGGATTTTGGATGCTTAGGATTAGGACTTAGGGATTTGTGGTAGCTGTTAAATTTTTCTGTAATTCTCCTACGTTGTAATCGTTTTGGTTCGCGTGTAGCTCTGAATGTTCTTGAGGTGGCTCATATGTTTGGCTTTGTAATGAGTTTTAGCAAATATTGGCTCCAAAGGAGGGATTTCACCGTCTGAATTTATAGCTAAAGCATTTCCATTCAGTAACATGATTTGGCTATGTAAATTTCCATTTTGTGCAGTTAGATGGTATTATCCTCTTGCTGTTTCGCTTGCGCTGACAAGAACTTGTTTCATTATTTTTGAACTATAAGACATCTTTATGTACCTCAAATTGTTAGTGTTTCCAAATGTTGCTTCAATTGTTGTGTTGTTGTCTAAATATGGTGATTCCTTTGGATTGCTTTGCGCAGTGTGCATAAGCTCGTATCTTGTTTGTTCCTGAGAAGGTAGTTGATATTACGCGTCTTCCCATGAGTCGGTGCCAAAGAAGAGCACTATAATAGTCTGGATTAAAGTTTGAATTATAGCTTTATCATGAGAAATAGAGAGAGTTGCACTTGTCTCCCAAACATTACAACTTTGAGACTTCTTATGTATAGTTCCATTTCCCTTACAAAACCACTATCTTATTCAGTAGCTTAAGTTATGACTTGTATCTCTTGTTGATTTGCAATGCCTTATGTCGGAAGAACTTGTATGTGGTTGTAGATAATTAATAAGAGACTCTCGAGCTGACGATATTACCGTTAGTTACTCCTCCATTCCCTACTTGGAAATTACTCGTAAATGAACCAAATGTGTCTTGACTGTCGCCTTGAGGACCTTTTGAGTCCTATTCCACAAACTCCTTAATAGAATCTAAATTTGAAACGGAGAAGTTAACTCGAAACAAAATTAAACCAGTGTGGTAACATCCTCAGTTGTCGTTCTTTGAAATCACACATGAAGATATGTCCGTACTCAATTTCCAGATATCCATTAGCCAGAGGTATTCACCACGCTTGACACCACTGCACTTGCACAAGCTGGTTAGCCGCAAAACATAAATACTAAATTAAAGTCAAGAAACAAGTGGGATCTTACGGTCAAAAATTAGGGTGTGACACCAACCCATATTGGTATGTAATAAGGTTATATCATCACCTGTAGAACAAATTTCTAAAAAGTTCCCAGAGTCATAATTCCATCTTTTGGATATTATCGGCTTAAACGACTACTCGTCGGCCAACAATATTCTCAAGATAAACTCATCTGAGTATGGTAGCACATAACAACTAATTCAAGTCTACACCTGAATAGCCACTGCACCACGTCTTAATAAGGCCAAGATGGGTTAAAAGGGTTCTAAAGGTCCTCAGATTCTCAGGCTCCCAGGTCGGAAAAAGTAATGTCAAATACGACTACTCGTAAGACATCAGTAATCTCAAATGGGCCTCCACTGAGCGGGGGATCTCAAGTCAGCTTAGTAAGAACTACTCCATGTAAGCCAACAAGACTATATCACCCTCCTATCATAAGTGCACTTAATTTCGGGTATAAGACTTATCTCACTACACAGATCACTAGGAACCCAAACAGAATAAACAATAACAAACAAATCAAACAAAAAGCGATAAATAAATCAAAGTAGGCGAAACCCACTAGGAAACAAAGAGTCCATAGCAGAGTCGCCATTTTTCTATAGCGGGGAAATTTGTGAGTGTAAGCTATTGATTAACTTAACTAAAAAAATGCAAGAGTCGCAACCGCACTTTTATTTTATCAGAAAGGAAAAAAAAGCGAACAAAACCTAAAGAGTTTTAAAACAAGAATAAACAGAGATCTGAGTAAAGGGGTTGGTTACGCAATGGGAAGGTGTTAGCATCCAAAATATCTATAGTACTCTATAAGAGCCCTATTAAATATCTACGCTTTTTGGTTTAAAAATGTTTGTTTGAAAAGAGGTTAGAGAGATGAGAAGAGAATTATTTTTTAAGATTTTTGTGTTTGGAGAGACTTATCGCCTCATGCCTACATACTCACAAGGTGCAATGTAGGATTAAAACCTTGTAGTTTGCGGTACAAATAACAAAAAGAGGTTTGTATTGATTGATTTTTAAATGTAAACACAAGTCGTCATTTTAAGGAGAAAACTACGACTAGTCGCCCACAAGTATAAGACAACATTCGCATCACCTAAAGATGGAGGATTTTGCTTGGATTAAAATCAACAAGCCTATCACTCAACATCTAAGTGGAAAATTTCAACATCTTAAATACTATGGGGAATAGAAGATTTATATCTCAACTATGGAAATGACTCATGTCTAAAGTTTATGAAAGGTTTTAAAATGAAAAGTGTACAAAGGCACAAAAGGTTTGAATGGGATGAAATATTTTTTATATCTTTTTAAAATTTGGTCAAAGTAGGATTAACATTGATTGACATTTATTAAAGAAGACAAAGTTTGAAAATCACTTGACAGAATTCAAAGTTTTATTGTGAAAGTGGTTTTAAGTTTAAAAATAAGAAGGTTTTTGAAAAAGGGAGAAGATTTTGAAAATTTAAGAAGAGGAGGAGATGAAGTGACTACCCTAGAAAGAAAAATAAAAGTTAGAGATAAGAAGGATCTAACCAAATTGTAGCATACTTCATAGCTAGCGAAATAAGAATTTCATCTGATTTGAAGCATAAGCTAACGAGCAAGCCAAATAAAGGCAAAGATCCATAATACCCCAAGCATAGGGAAAGAGACCTAATTCTAAGTCCAAGTGTCCAAGAATAGTCCAAGAGGTCCAAGGTCTAAGAATAGTGCAAATGATAGTAACCATAGTCCACCATTAAGAGAACAATTTTTTAGAGGGTTAAGTCTCTATTAATGTTTTAAACAAGATATGGTCCAAGTGGAGAAAAGAAAAAAGAGCGAAAGTATAAACAATAATATGATATGAGATGATAAAAATGAAGCATAAAAATAAAAGAGAGATAGGGAGCAACAAGGAAACATAAACAAAATTAGTACAATGATATTGTTAGTGAGTTAGTGATTAATTGTTAGAACAAATGATCAACGATGATTAGCTCGTGCACTTAGACCAAAATTAATGAAAACTCATTAGAGGATTGATAAAATCAAAGCCTCCTAACAAAAAGTTTCATAAGTGATGGGAAATTTAGCACTATGTTAAGCAATCATAATCGGGTTTATGTAGAAACCACGGCTATCTGAGGTCAGTCAATAAAAATATTAGTGCTAATGCATGCTAGATAAGTATATGTAGATAACTCTATGAAAGCAATACCGCACGAAAATAAAATAGGTAATGATCTCATCTTCATCATGAACTTGAAATAAGTTCAAACGATATCGATGATTTTCATCGATCAAAATAAAAAAAGAGAAGAGGAGAGGGAACGCTAAATTGAATTAAAATTTCAAAGTCATTCCATCTTTAAGTTCATCCACTCATCTTGGTGGATTAAAGCACTAAACATATTATTAACTCAAAGCACCTAAAATGAATTGAACAATTCACATTAAAGATAGATTTGAATTAGTGAATGTTTATCCAACTTCATCTACACCCTAAGTCCAATGAATTTAAAGACGAAAAGAACCTTTAAAAGTGTATTCCAAGGCAAAAACCAAATGGAAATGGAAGAAGAAGAAGAAGAAATAACCAAAAAATCCAAAAAAAAAACAAAATCAACATTGTGTAATCGATTACCACCAGGAGGGTAATCGATTACCACTGCTAAAATAGCATCAAATCCTCTTTTAAAATGTGCAAAACTTGATCAATCATTTCTTCAAACACCTCATGATCAAGGATGCAATTGAGCACGAAAATTCAAGTAAAATAATAGCAATCAACACCAATAGAACACAACTTTCAGGATCCAAAGATCAAGCAACAAGAATCAAAAATAGATCACATTGTAAAGGATGTATCAAGAGCAACAATGGTGGATTAAGAAATTACCACTCCAAATCTGGAAATTCTTCAAATCAACTCCACAAACCACACTTCAAAGCCTTGATCTACTAAAATTGATGATGAAAAAGTGAAGGGATGAAGGTTTAGCTCAAAGGTTAGTAAGTTCTAGTGATGAACTTACTGACTTTTAAAGGAAGAAAGAACTTTGGTGAATTTGTTAGTTGGAGAAAATTGAGAGTCAAGAAAGAATTTAACAAGGTGAATTTGGCTATCAAAAGCTTGTGAGATGAGAGAAATGAGACCTCTATTTATAATATTTAGGCTTGGAAAATTTGGTGGATTAGAGTTTGGTTTGGAATCAAAATTAGGCTTGGAATTTGAATTTGGAGGAAAATTCAAGATCAAATGGTGATTAGTGAAGGTGTATGGTGGGAATTAATTATGAAGAGGTAGGGGAATTAAAATGAAGTGATATAGAATATTCTCATGATAAAACATTTGAGTTTGTTGCAAAAAAATGCTGCAAATTTTGAATTTGGCCAATTTTCACAAAATGCGCACAAGGTAATCGATTACCCTAATACTGGTAATCGATTACCATAGGTAAAATTGTGAAAAATTGCCTTTTTGATGTTCTGTCTTAGCTCTAGCTCGATTCTTTTTGCTTGTCAAAGAAGGCATGTAAATAAATACATAAACCTTAGAGTCTCTTGAATAAAAGTTAATCAAATCTTCAGAAACTCTTGATCAGATGATTTTGAATTGTTTGTAGATCAACTTTGACTTTTTCCAGATGAAATTCATTCGAGCTAAGGGGCTAGTATTTGATATTCTTGATCCAAATTCTTCCTGAGAAAGTTAGTAAAGGAAAAAACAAACATATTTTGGATTTTGAATAATGGTTAGTAAACATGAACATAAACAAATATCAAACAAACAAGAAAACAAAGGGTGTCCGATGATCTCTCAAGAACAAACACGCAGAGGAAGGCAAGAGAACTAAAGCTTGAGATCTTGTTTGTGGAATGAGATGCAAATGATATGTGGGATCTTAGGGGTAAAAGTTAGGGTATTACAACTACCTTCTTAGTGCAATTAGCGACCATATCTCCTGTCTTACCACACTTGTAGCACTTCTTCACATCACTCCTACACTCATTGATGCGATGACCCATATATAGCATTTAGAAATAATAGGGGCACATCCCCCACTTGGCTTCTTGCCATCAGCATATCTCGGTCTACCTTTATCAGTTGGAGCTGTATAAGACTTCCCACAGTTCATCTGTTGTTTTACTTTCCTCTCGGCCAACAATCCACCAAGTCTACAACAATCCACTAAGTCTGGAAATCTCCTAATTCGTTGGTACTTGATCACCTGTTTGATCTCAGACCTCAAGTCGTTTTCCACCAGCAGTTGCCTCACTGTAGTGAGGGTAGAACTTAGAAAGTTCCACAAATCTGGCAGCATATTTTGTATCCGACATGTTACCCTACTTCAACTCTAGAAACTCAATCTCCTTCTTACCTCGGACATCTTCAGGAAAGTATCTCCTCAGGAATTCCCTACTGAACATAGCCCAAGTGATAATGTCTCCTATAGCTCCCAACAATTGACGGGTGTTAACCCATCAGTCATCTGCCTCCTCAGCTAACATGTGAGTACCTAATCGCACCTTCTATGCACCAGGACAATCCATAACCTGGAAGATCCTCCCGATCTCTTTGAGCCAAGTCTTTGCTCCATCTGGACCGTATCTTCCCTTGAAGGTAGGTGGTTTGTTCTTCCGAAACTCATCATTCTCACCAGCATTAGGATGATTCTGCACATCTTAAGCAACAACCTGCAAAGTAGCAGCAATAACAACATCATCCCTTCCAGCCATTCTCTGTTATGCATCAATAACAATACACAATGATTAAGGAAACAACATCGACAATAGTCAACTGTCACACAACAACGACTCAACAACTTGGCCGGACATACCGACCTACTATGATACCACTATGTAACACCCTAATTTTCCCCCATAATATTTTAAATATTAAAAAACATCAGAGTAATTAAATTAAACACATTCAACTTAGGTTGTTACGGTCAACATGCAAAACCTCCTCATCTTATAGATTAGGTAACATTATATTTTAATATAATCATAAACTCAAACATTACTTTTTATTACAGGGGAATAAAAATAAAAATCATTTATTGACTCATGGTGTATAAAAGTTATCATGGAATTACACAATTCATCAAAACAACAACTAAACGTAATAAGAGAGATATGTCCACAATCTCAAAGAAACTATAAATCAAAAATGCGTTCCATTGACTCCCCAGTATTACAATCAGAGCAGGCACCAACTACAAAGAAAAAGAGTAAGGAGACTCCATCTTCAACTCACATCTGAGTCTTACTTTGAGGTATTTGTACATTGTCCACGTGGAGACAATATTCAAACAAAAGGGGTGAGATATCATGATAATATAAAGGAATGCATGATAAACAGTATGCATTAGAATATCACGTGTATTGTCACCCAATCTATAACATATCACACTCAACACCAACAACAAGTTACCCAAGCATAAGAATAACACGACAACAATTCTACTAAAAATATCGTATTAATCAACCAACAACATCATTACTAATTATTCCCCAACCAACATGGAAATCAAGTAGCAGCAAGTTCAATTAATCACACAAAACCACATATTTAGCAACATAGCAACATATATAATGCAATGAGACTCACTGTAACACCCCAAATTTATTAGAATATTTATTTAATTTATTTAATTATGAGTATTCGTATTTTTGGTGATTTTCGGTGGTTGGTGTGAATATTGAGAATTATAAAGTTTTGAGTTATTTCTTTAAATAATAGTATATAATATGAACATATTTGTTATTGTTATTAATTTAAATAAATATAAGTTAATTTAAAGGCAAAGTGGACATTTGAGGAGGAGTTAGTGAGGGTGAAATTGGAAATCCCATTTTAAAGGCCCAAAGTTAGGTTTAACAAAAAACGAATTTTAAGGGAATTAGGATTCGCTCTTGTTAGACCGTGAAAAGGGAAGAAATAGAGGGCAAAGCTCTGAGGAAGAGGATTGAGGCAAAAGCTTTGCGAGGTTTCCAAGAATTAAGGAGAAAGGCTTAGAGTCGGAAATTAAGGTATGAGGAGTATTACCTTTATTGTTTTCAATATGTAATTCAATGTATTTAAAGCCGATTTAAGGATTTATGAGGTTTTTAAGTTTGAGGAAATTCGACCTTCGTGGCCAAATCTGTTTTTAAGGTTGTTTAAGTAAGGGGAGTATTACCTTCATTGTTTTCAATATGTGATTCAATGTATTTAAAGCCGATTTAAGGGTTTAGAAATTTTGAGTATTGAATTGTTATTGCCTTTCTGGGGAGTTTAATGAGTTTGAGGGATTTGAACTGATGGTCTGATAGGTTTGAGGCTGATTTGGGAGTAAGGGAAATTAGGCCTTCGTGGCCAAAATCTGTTGTTTAGGTTTTAACCGTATAAGGTAATTGATTATGAGAACTATAATGAATGTGAGAAAATTGTAAGGATTTTATGGGAATTGGAGGCGTAAATAGGATACGGGATGAGCCTAATAAGTCGTAGATTTTGTGCCTTTATCTCCGTAATACCTTAGGAATGATTTGGGGATGTTTTGGGGGCATTGGGGAAGGAAATTGTATGGACCTTTGGACTGATTTTGCTATTGTTGCGTAGCAGAGATTTGTTGTAATCGCGAGTTCGCACAATGAATGATGCTTCGCACGGCGAACACTCACCCCAGACTCGCACGGCGAACTTGCCAGCGAACATAGCAGAGTTTCGCAAATTATGTTCTGGTTCCGTGATGTCTTGATGTTTTGATGTTTTGATGTTATGATTTTCCTGATAAAGTACCATGAGTATAACTGTGATTCCTATGTGATTAAATGAATGTATGATGAATTACTATGGGTATAGTTGTGATCCCTATGTGATTAATACATGACCGTATGATGAGTACCCATGAGTACAATTGTGATTCTTATGAGATTAATACATGATTGAATGATGAACCCCCATGAGGAACTGTGATGATTTGTGGCGTTGATTCCATGAGGTTTTGATGATTCTATGATGACGTAATTTTTATAATTATTTTGATAGATGATGATGCACCTAAAGAGATTATCATGAGGATGATATTGACGTGTGCATCATGCATTCATATGCATTCCGGACTTCGGTCTAGTGTTTGATTCTTGTGGCTTCAGTCCCATTGTGCGGATGTGAAGTATTTTGTTGTGCTCCGATTCTTGTGTAGAATCGATCCTATTGATGGGGATCTATGGAGGCTTGATGACCCAGTATCCGTCGAACTTTGATGAATTGGTACCACATGCATGAGTTTTGTTGCATTTGCATTTATGTGACAATTGGGTGTGATTTATGATGTTATGACTCTTTGATGTTTCCTTGATGATTATGATGATGTTGGATATGAAAATGACGCTATTTTATTAATTTATTTTTATATTGATTCTTATGAGTCGTTTTACTCACCCTACCTATTTGAATGTTGCCTCCACGTGGGTAACATGAAGATGACCAGGTTTAGCCGTGGATGTCGTCGAGGACTTTTTGGAGTTTTTGACATTTTGGTTAACTTAGAGGGTTTTGCTCTGAGAGTGTAACATCGGTTTGGGATCTTTGAGTTAAACCATGTTTTATTGATTTTTGTTATTTTGATTATATTGTTGTGCAAGGAAAACTTTGGATTTGCCTTTTTGAGTTCCGCTGCCATTTGAGCAGTTTTTGAGTAATTTTGGGAAAACCCGTTGTTAACGGAGCATTGACTTTGATTTGAATTATTGAGAAATGTACGCCCTTTGAGGTGAATTTTATTATGTTTAAAATATTACTTTGATAAATGTGAATGATTTGCCATTATATTTTTGGGGGTAGAAAAGGGTGTTACATTAGTGGTATCAGAGTTGGTCGGTCCATCTGGCCAAGTTGTCTAATGTTATTTGTTCCTTAGTATGCGACATGTGTGTGAAAACATTTTCGGTACACGCTTGTTTTCTAACCTTTGTCTGCAGAAGTGGGAATGAAATAAGTGGGGGGAAGCTTGTGCTTCTCTACGATGCTTCAAGTGTGGAGTGGTGGCTCAGTGTGTCGATGAACGCTCTTATAGTTTGGTAAAGATGGTTTATGCCCCATCATGATTTTTGGCTGTCTATTGACAAATTGAGGAACTGATCACCCTTAATCTCTTGTTGATAGTAGCAGGGTCATGTTAGATGGGATAGATGTGTCTTGCAAGCTTAGATGGCGTGTGTAGTGAATTATTTTGAGTTAAGCTAAGTGCTTACAGATTTTTTTGGTGATTCGGTGTAGAATGGTGTTGAGATGTTTATTTTGATGGAAACTTTTAGTGTTAAAAAAGTGGGGAAGTTGGTGGTGTGACAGTTATTTGTGATTACGCGAAAGTTTTTCCTGATGAGATAAGTGATTTACCGCTGGAACGTGAAGTGGAGCTTATGATCGACTTAGTTCCTGGAACTAGTCAAGTATCCATGGCTCCATATCATATGTCCACACTGGAATCGAAGAAGTTGAAGAATCAACTTGAAGATCTGCTTGAGGAGAGATTCATCTGTCCGAGTGTGTCACCGTGGGGTGCACCAATTTTGTTATTTAAGAAGAAAGAAGGTTATGTGAGGCTGTATGCGGATTATAGACAACTGAGCAAGGTGACTATCAAAAATAAGTATCCACTTCCAAGGATTGATGATTTGATGGATCAGTTGGTTGTTGCAAGTGTGTTCAGTAAGATAGATTTGAGATCTGGGTATCATCAAATTCGTGTGAAGCCTGAGGATATTCCGAAGACAGCTTTTAGGACGAGGTATGGACATTATGAATATTTTGTGATGCCATTGGGTGTGACTAATGCACCATGTGTATTTATGGAGTACACAAGCAAGATTTTCCATCCTTATTTGGACAAGTTTGTGGTTGTGTTCATTGATGATATTTTGATATATTCGAAGAGTGAAGAGGATCATGTTGAGCAGCTAAAAATTGTGTTATCAGCGTTGAAAGAGAAGCAGTTGTATGCAAAAATCTCAAAGTGTGAGTTTTGGTTGAAGGAAGTGAGTTTCCTTGGTCATGTGATCTCGAGTAGAGTTATTGCGGTTGATATGTCGAAGGTTAAAGCTTTATCGCAATGGGAAGCTCCAAACCCTGTTTTTGAGATTAGAAGTTTTCTTGGGTTGGCAGGTTATTATCGAAAATTCATTGAAGGATTTTTCCAAGTTATCTTTGCCATTGACACGGTAGACTAGGAAGGTTCAAGCTTTTATTTGGATGCAAAGTGTGAAGAAAGTTTCAAGAGCTTTTGAGAAGGTTGACATCAGCTCATGTTTTAATTTTGCTGAATCCGGCAGAATCATTTGTTGTATATTGTGATGCTTCGTTGCGGGGATGGGGAGGTGTGTTAATGCAATATCAGCAAGTTTTAGCTTATGCTTCAAGGCAACTTAAAGTGCATAAGAGGAATTATCTGACGCATGATTTAGAGTTGGTTGTTGTTGTGTTTGTGTCGAAGCTTTGGAGGCATTATTTGTTTGGTTCGAGATTTGAGATGTTTAGTGATCATAAGAGTTTGAAGTATTTCTTTGATCAGAAAGAATTTAATGCGAGGCAGAGGAGATGATTGGAACTTCTGAAGGATTATGGTTTTGGTTTGAATTACCATTCGGATAAAGCAAGCGTGGTAGCTGATGCATTGAGTATGAAATCTTCGCATATACCGATGATGATGGTAAAAGAGTTAGGGATGATTGAGCAATTTCGTGATATAAGTTTGGTTTGTGAAGAGACTTCTTATGGAGTTAAGCTTGGTATGTTGAAGCTTACTAGTGGTATTCTTGATGAGATTCGAGAAGGTCAGAAATTTGATTTGAGTTGGTAGATCGGTTGAATTTGATGAATCAAAGTCGAAGAGCTGATTTTTGGATTAATGAAAATGGTATCATGAGATGTTGTGATAGAGTTTGTGTTCCATGTATTGTTCAGTTGAAAAAGAGTATTCTTGAGGAAGGACATCGAAGTAGATGAGTATCCATCCCAATGCTACGAAGAGGTACCAGGATTTGAGAAAATTGTTTTGGTGGCCAAAGATGAAAAAAGAAGTGGTTGAGTTTGTGTATGCTGGTTAGACTTGTCAGAAGTCAAAGATTGAACATCAAAGACCATTGGGTCTGATACAACCGTTGGATATTCCAGAGTGGAAATGGGATAGCATTTCTATGGGTTTTATGACAAGCCTACGAAGACTTTGAAGGGATATGATTTGATTTGGGTGATTATGGATAGATTGACTGGATCAGTCATTTCTTACCAATGAGGATTAATCATTCTATGTTGAAGCTAACTGAGATGTATATTCAGGGAATTGTGAAGCTGCATGGGATACCGTCGAGTATTGTGTCCGATAGAGATCTGAGATCTTCATCGAGGTTTGGGGAGAGTTTGCAGACAGCTTTGGGTATTAAGTCGAGATCGAGTTCTACCTATCACCCGCAGACGGATGGACAGACAAAGAGAACTATCCAATCCTTAGAGGATTTGCTGAGAGCTTGTGTGTTGGATCAAGGTGGATCATGGGATAGTCATTTTACGTTGATTGAGTTTACCTACAACAATAGTTATCATTCTAGTATTGGAATGGCACGGTATGAGGCTTTGTATGGAAAGAAGTGTAGGACTCTATTGTGTTGGTATGAGTCAGGCGAGGGTATTATACTCGGACCTGAGATTGCGCAAGAGACGACTGAGAAGACCAAGAGGATCCAAGAAAAGATGAAAGTTTTGCAGAGTCGTCAGAAAATTTACCATGATAAGAGGAGGAAAGCACTTAAATTTCAAGAGGGAGATCACGTGTTTTGAGAGTTACGCCAGTAACTGGTGTTGGCCGAGCTTTGAAGTCTCGAAAGCTCACACTGCGTTCTGAGAGGCATGTAGCTATGAGTTTCTCTTTTCATAGCTAACTCTTGCTTGAAATTATTTCTGATGAACTGGATGAACACTTAAAATCTCTAAAAATTGATCTACTTTTATAGTATATTTTAAGTAGTCAATCAAGTACCTTCTTGTACCAACCATGTTAGACCTCTTGGAAATCGTTTCTACTTGGTTCTGATTGTTTTAAGCCTTAAAAAGTATCTTTGACCATCTAGGGAGCTTTGACTGCATCTCTGCCTTTCGTAGTACTTTACCCTAAGGACATGACAAAAGGGGGAGAAATATTGAAATATTTAAATTATTGTTGTACATTTTAATTTGATTATATTTCCCGGGTAAAAAATTTTAACTCCTCTTTTACATTGATCAAAGAAGGAGTTTACAAATTTCCTCTTTTTCTAGAACTGTTAAGAAAGTTAAAATTATAGTTTTCTTGAAAAATGGAACTTAGGATAAGTTCTAAGAACTTAATTTTGGACTAATAGACTCACGGGGAGCTTACAAACCACGTACCCTACTGTTGCTAAGAAAACCAAATATATTTTAAAATCTCTTAGAAACGGAACTCAGGGGGAGCTATCACAGCTCTTGCTCTGATGGTATCTATGAAAATTTAAAATATCCCAAACATTATTCTTTCAATACTCTTATTTGTCATCATCAAAAATGGGGAGATTGTTAGAGCAAGATTTGCTCTTGATGTTTTTCACTTATATTTTGATGATAACAACAATATCAAAAGAACAACGGTGTTATTTAATGTGTGATCAAGTATGTAAGTCATAATGCTTAAAGAATCTTACTCAGAATATGTTAAGGAGGAACGACTGTTGTAAAGAAGAACATATTACCAAGCTATTTTCTGGAATGGATTCTGATGCTGATTATCTCAACATCTGAAGAAGCACTCATTAGTTCTACTCTCATAATCGAAAGTAACTTCTGATAAGGTGTTCAGAATATGTGACAAAAGTCATGATTATCCGTAGCAAAGAAAGAGTTCCACTATGTACAATTAGTTCTGCAACTACAATCTACAATTACAAGGCTCAAGAAGTGATGACATACTTTATGGATAATCTCTCCCAACGGCTCTATAAGTATAGAGTTCTTCTGAAGACTCAGTGGTTAAAGAGTTCACCTCTTGTACCTTAAAAAAGATCAAACTACTTTCTGATCATTCATCATTCAATGGTTATTTCCCATAAATCTACTATTTAAGGAGTCAGAAGTTATACTAAAAGTTTGAACAAGAGAGAAAGAAGAAGCAACGGGTATGCACAAGAAGATAGAGGTGTTCTAGACCTCTATCTAATTGAAGAAATAATAAAGATCAACAGTAGACAACACTTGTGTATATGCAGAACCCATTGTTACTGTTGTTAAATGTAATAAGGCTTAAGGTTTCCTAAATACTGAATATCCAGGAAATCCTTAAGTACTTAAGATTTTTGTTAGGATCATTACTCTGAATTTGATACACCTTGTTCCCCTTTCTTCTGAATATGATGTTCCAGGAAAAGTCTTGGATAGGAGATCTGATCAAATAAGTCTTAGACATGTGCTCTAAGCAAAGGAAAATATTTGGATAGGAGGTATGAGCAAAGAATTCTTAGACATGTGCTATAAGAAAAGGAAAAGTCTTGGACAAGAGGTCTGAGCAAAGAAATCTTAGACATGTGCTGTAAGCAAAGGCAAAGTCTTGGATATGAGGTCTGAGCAAAGAAGTCATAGACATGTGCTCTAAGAAAAGGCAAAGTCTTGGACAAGAGGTCTGAGCAAAGAAGTCTTAGACATGTTCTCTAAAGTCTCAATCAGAAGCTGATTGGGCACATTAAGTCTTAGACACGAGCTTTAAACAAAAGAAAGTTTTAATCAGAATCTGGTTAAACAGAAAAGTTTCAGACTGTAAGTTAGTGTTGTAAAAGTCTTATGTTTAAATACATTAACAAGTGTATTCAAGCATTGATTATAGTAAAAATCTCTTGCTAAGCAAAGGGATTGGAGTACTCTCAGTTGGGAGAGGAACCAATATAAATATGTTGTGTTTCTTGTGTTGTTAACTTTGTGTCTGACTTCAGTTCTGCTGCGTTTATAATTGGATTTAAACGTCTATTCATAATCATATATCTCTTCTGAATAACAAAAGAAACGAGAAACAGATCTGCATTGTTGCCTCACACAATTCAACCTCATTTCTTGTGTGTTTTCCCACCTTCATAACCTTCTCAACTCCTTTGTAATACTTGACAAGAATATCTCATACTTTCTTTGACGATCCAGTGGGGGAAATCCCATCAAAGTTCATCGAGTCTATCGTCGATTGAGTATAAAATGTAGATTTGCAATATTTCTTCTTGGTCTCCTTGTTCGCGACTCTCTGAGCATCAATTGCATTCTCAGCAAGTTCGGGAACACCATTAGTAACCATTGCATTTGTTTTATCCATTGAATCCAATTCTTGCCGTCAAGAGTTGGAAGAGAATTATGAATATCATTATTACCATTCATCCTTGCAGAAAACGCGACTAACAACCCACGACCCCAAAAACATGATCATCGACGTGTGATTCTTAAAAACAAGGTTAAGAAATCATTTGAAACTCTAGATATCAATTTTTGTGTGCGTGAGGCACTTTTAATGGAGAGAGAGAGAGAGAGAGAGAGAGAGAGAGAGAGAGAGAGAGAGAGAGAGAGAGAGAGAGAGAGAGAGAGAGAGAGAGAGAGAGAGAGAGAGAGAGAGAATTGTTATTATTGAATATGATTGTACAAACTAAATTATAAAATATGTTTATTTATATACAACTAAATTTTGTACTAAGTAACAAACTCTAATCCTAATTAACTATGGCCTTGAACTACACAATTTAGATTAAATCACATAAGCTATGAGAAGAAAACTGAAATGCCTTTACAAGATTAGGATTTCGTTTGAGAGAAGAGAAGGTAACGAGGCAGCTCACATTTTAACAAGGTTTGCAAAAACACTAACAATTATGTTTGAATCGAGGAAGACCCGATAGCCATTAATGCCCAAATTAACATTGATAGATCCGATATGTAATTGGTATTTGTTCTTTAATAAAGAAATAGTTTAAATAGTTCTTTAAAAACTAAAGAATAAAATAAACTCAACATCATGTATGAGGTGATTATTTCATCATCGCCGTCAATTTATGGTTGTGCGTTCTAATCCATAGCTTGATTAATGAGAATGTGAGAGGAAAACCAAATTCAAGGGCGACAAGAAAACTAAGATTTGAAAACGACATAAAATTGGAGATGTGATTCGTGACATTTGCCAAATTTACAATAAGGTACATGAAGCATATCTCGTTTATGTTAATAACTTTCCAATCTAGCAACCTATTAAATTACATTTCCCCACCTTTTCATAAATTGCGGCAATACCATAGCAATACCATACCTTAATTAAACATATTCCGTACAAAACCTAAAAAGTCATAACATCACCACCTTAATTAGTGTCTACAACACTGTAGTTGAAAAGAAGCTTTCAAAATCATTACGTGAGCATCATCATGTAAGGTAGGTTTAAAAACACGTACTTCAAGTTGAGTTTTCATATTTAAAAAATTTTATAAGTTTTGGAATATCAAAATCTCTATTTTCTCAACTTTAACCTATCATATCTCTTAAATTATGAATTTTTTAAACTTGTTTTCTTCTACAAATTTGTAGTTCATGGTGTCCTATTTAATTTGATAACAAGTTTGTTTCCATTGGATCAAGGATGAGAAAGTTATGGATGTTGCAAAATGGCTAGAATTAGAGTTTTTTACACTTAGAAAGCATTTCAATCAAACTCTGATTTTATGTTTCCCCTTGACTTTTCTTGTTCCAAGCACATGAAAACATATAGCATACCCTTGGTTGACCTTGAGATCCAAGACTTTGACCCCAGATGTAGGTGATGTTGCACTGAACTAGATTAACAATTGACTGTGTTATTGTTTACAATTCAAGCTTTTATTTTTCTACATAAGTTTTGTTTCCTGACTTGATCCCAGTGTTTTAAGATCTATCTTAACATCTGGTATCTATGTGCCAGAATTTCATACATTCTTCACAAAACAAAAACAATCGGTTTGGTCTTGTCAAACATAATTTCTACTAGAATATCCATTAACCGATGCAATTTAACTTCAGCTTTTTTCTTCATAATTCTTTTTTTATAAAACCAACTATGTGTCTTGAAGATTCTGTCATTTTAAAACCTATAAAAATTTTACTTGGCAAAAATGCATATCTGACGTATTGATGAGCATTGTTTTTTAATTCTAAACTAATGATGTGACTTTAATATTTTTATTTAGAACTATTTCTATTCTCAAGTGTAATTTCATTTTTTTTTTCCAAATATAAAATAAGTTAGTATGTAAATACATACCATTGGACTAAAGCCTTTTGGTTATATATTTTATATATTAATTATATATTTACATACTAATTTATTTTTTTATATATTAATAATAAACTAATATTAAAAATATGTTTAAATTTATTTTTTATATTAATAATACATTAATATTGAAATATTTTGAATTTTATTTTTTTACATATTAATAATATTTTTTATTTAAATATTTATTTAGATATTTAAATGTATTTGGATGGTATTAATAAATTAATAAAATATATGTTTATAAGTAAAGATAAATTATAATTTTGATCCTCTAATTTTGTATGATTCATGAAATTAATCTCTCTATTTTAAATTCAAAAAATTTTACTTTCCCTCTTACGTTTTTCATAAAAAAATTGATTAGATGTTCGCTTTTTAACTTATATTTTTACATATGAAGTTCAACAATATGTTTATATGCGTTAATTTGTCATATTTCACAAGTAACTTCTCATTTGAAAAATAGAAACATCGTTAATTTTAAGTGTAAAAATATGTGTGTGTGTGTATGTGTGAGAGAGAGAGACCAAAATTATTTTAATTTAAAATATAGGGATCAAAGTGGAGTCGATTTTGTGAGTCAGATAAAATAGGGGATCAAAATTGTAATTAAGCTTGTATATAAATATATAACTTTTAAGAAACAATGATATATTTTTGGCAAAATTACTTCAGATGTCCTTTAATTTTTTTATTATAACAACTTGGTTCTTTAAGTTACCAACGTGTGCAACATTACCTATTTTTAATAGAGTAAAAATGCTAACTGTGAATACAATTATTTTGACTGATATGAAAATGATGAAGTGTAATCAAAATACAACTATAACACATTTTTAAATGTTCAAAATATGAGAAAAAGAACGTAAAAATCTCCCTAAAGAACCAAGTTGTTACAAAATAAATTTATTTATTATTAAATGTGTTTGAATTATATTAAAATTTAATTTTAGTATGTATGAATTTTGTTTGAACATTCATTCAAAAATTGAATAATTATATTTGATTTTAGTATTTGAATATATTTGAAAATATAATTATATTTGATTTTAGTATTTGAATATATTTGGAAATATAATCAAAATTCAAACAAAATGCAAACATACTAAAATCAAAATTAAATAATATTCAAATATATTTAATAATAAAATAAAATTAAAAATTAATTTTAATTTGTTATTTAAATGTGTTTGAATAATATCTAAATGTGATTTTAATGGGTACGAATTTTATTTGAAAATTTATTTTTAAAATGTATTATTATTTCTTAAACATTACATATTTATATATAAACACATATTTTATTAATGTAATAATACCATCCAAACATATTCAAATACCTAAAAAAATATTTAATAAAAATTTATTATTAGTATGTAAAAAAAATAAAACTCACACATATTTTAATATTAATTTATTATTAACATATAAAAATAAAATCTAAACACATTTTATTAATTTATTATTAATATGTAAAAAAAAATAGTTAGTATGTAAGTATACAATTAATATTAATCTAAATACCCAAAGGTATAATGGTAGATTGGTAAACAATTTTGGCTAGCAAACTCAAGGACAAAGGTGTAATGGTACATTGGATGTGTACATGGTGGTGTATTTGGGAGACAGACAATCAAATCATTTTTAAAAATAAATTTGAGTTGATAAAGAAAATTGTTAACAAAATTAATATTACCTCTTGGAGTTAGCTAGCACTTAATTCCTACCTTAAAGTTATTTGTAATTTCTATGAATGATCTAAACAACCTTTTGGTTTTTTATAAAAAAAGTTTATTATAACTTCGCAGCATATGCGCTTTTTTTTATCTTTTTATCGGAATATTTCCCATATTCCAACGTTAATATAATTACTTTGATTATAAAAAAAACAATTACTTTGATTATAAAAAAAAAGTGACTAATAAAAGAAAAGGTTTGAGTCACTGCGCTGCCCATGTTTTTGAAACTTTGATAATTTGTTAATTTTAAAATGTTTGAAAAAAAAATATAAATAAAAAAAATTTTAAATTAATTGAAAATAAAAATTACACATTATAATAAAGTTCAGTTTGGTAAGTCACAATTTCGAACTTATAACTTATAATTTATAAGTTTATATTATAACTTAAATTTATTTGATAACACTTTTTTTATCACGAGCTTATAACTATTTTACTAGTTTATAATATTATTTTTCAGACGCTATTTCAAATAACATTTTAGCTTATAACTTATAACTTATCATCTTTTCTTCCATTTTTATCGTTATTATTTTAACAAAAACTCATTTTTATCCTTTATAATTTAGTTTAGTTTAAAATAAAATAAATATGTATCAAATATCTTTTATATCATTTTACATTATAAGTTAGTTAAACCGTTAATTTTATCAAACACTTCAATTAATTTATCAGCTATTAGTCATCAATCATCTGCTATAAATTATAAACCATCAGTCATCAACCATCATTCATAAATTATAAATTAACTTATTAGTCAACTACTATTTTTAGGAATTAAAAAAATAAAAAATACACACAAAAAAATGTCCAATAAACGGTCATATAAACATTTTTTCCCACTATAATTCTCACAGAGTTTAAAATGAGAATCCTCAAATGACAAGATTGATTTTAAAATAAATATTATAAAAATAAAAAACAAAAGTCGCATATACAACAGATAACAAAAGTGTTATACACGCTAGATTCATTAACTCTTAAAAAAAAAATAAACAACAAATTAAATACTCAGTGGTATTTGTGAGGTCATTATTTCATCATCACCATCAATTTGTGGTTCTAATTCTAAGCTTAGCTTGATTATTGACAATGTGAGAGGAAAACCGAATTCAAGTTTGACAAGAAAACTAACATTTATAAACGACATAAATTGGAGATGTGATTCATGACATTTGCCAAATTTACAAAAAGATACATCAAGTATATCTCATTTATGCTAATAACTTTCCAATCTAGCAACCTCCTAAATTTCATTTCCCCACCTTTTCATAAATTGCGGCAATACCATTCCTTAATTAAAATATTCCGTACAAAACCTAAAAGGTCATCACATCACCACCTTAATTGGTGTCTAAAACACTGTAGTTGAAGTGAAACTTTCAAGATCATTACGTGTGCAAAAGCTTTCTGAAAATAATGTAGTTGAGATAGACTTCATGGTTCATATTGTTCCCTATTAATTGGAAAATTCATGTTAGTAGATTCCTCATTATGATAAAGATGGGTAACTAGCTAGTGTGTGCTATATGGTACTCACAGGGAAACCCTTTGCCTTACGGCACACGGTTTGTGCTCTAAGAAGGAAAAAGTAAAAGAAACAAATTTGCTCGTAGATATGGAAGTATTCAAATAGAGAAACATGGCGATTCCACAAACGGTGAGAAAATTTGTATCTAGTTTACTACACATGAAAATTGGATTGGCTACTTTGGACTTTATTAATCTTTTGATTTGGAAGTTTATGTGTGTGAGGTACTTGATGGGAAAGCTTTTTCAATTTGCTTCATAAGGTAATTTCTAGGTTTAGGTCAATGAGAGGAAAACAAATGAATTCAACTAAATTTGATAGAAATATTTTCAATTAAGTGATGCCGCCTGTGACATAATCCATCATTTTAATTTTAAGTGAGCAGACATATCACATTTTTTAATAAAATAGTTTAGTAATTAAAATTTTAGAATTTTTTATTCACATACCCATATTTCATCATAATATTTATCAATATATCTAACATTTTAAATTAATTTTCATTCTATCCATATTTCAAAAAAAAAAAATTTATTTATAAGGGGTGCATCCCCTATAGAATCACCCTTATAATTATAAGAGGGACGCCATTCATGATGGAGTCATCTTTAAACGAAGAAGAGGAGGCGTCGTCCCCTTTGGAGTCCCCATTATTTCGTTAAATTTATTTAATTCTTACTAAATCATATATTATATGTTTATAATATTTATTATTATTTTATTTAAAAATTTTCTTGTATAAATAGATGAGGCTTGTATATTCTGTTGGACTTTCAACTAGGGAGCATTGAACATAGTGGGACTTTTTTCTAGAGCAACCTTTGTGAGAGACACACCACATACTCACCCAAAACCTTAAGGTGATAGGTGTGTGGGTTCTCTTATTTATAAATGCTCAAGTCACCACATTTCTATCCAATGTGGGACTATTATCCACCCTACTCACACTTGTTAATACTTTAACTTTAACACTCTCCCTCAAGTGTGAGTCTATCCACAATGCTCTCCCTTAAGCGGAAACTTCAACTGTGCAACTGCACCCTTTGCACCAACAATTGGTATCAGAGCCTGGTTCGAATAAAGGGAACGAATTACTTGTATCGAAAGTATCCCCACAGCAAATCTGATGATTTCAAATTAGTTGGATTCTGTGATGCTGACTACGCTGGAGACAGAGTGGAAAGAAAAAGTACTTCTGGAAGTTGTCAATTTCTAGGAAGAAATTTAATCTCCTGGTACAGCAAGAAGCAACCCACAATTGCACTTTCAACCACAGAGGCTGAATACATTGCTGCTGTTGGATGTAGCACGCAGATGCTCTGGATGAAGAGTCAACTAGAAGATTATCAAATTTTTGAGAGTAACATTTCTATCTTTTGTGATAATACTTCTGCTATATGTTTGTCCAAGAATCCCATTTTACATTCTAAGGCAAAACATATAGAAATTAAGCATCATTTCATCAGAGACTGTGTTCAGAAGGGAATCATAAATTTAGCCTTTGTTGATACAGATCATCAATGGGCAGATATTTTTACAAAACCCCTTGTTGAAGATAGATTCAATTTTATTCTGAAAAATATTGGTATGGATTTTTGTCCAGAATAATATTTATCAGAAGCAAATTGTTGCAGATGTAAAAATGCTTAAATACTCTGAAGTATTTCTTATGTTTATTTATTCTATTCTAATTAATTTTTCTGATGTGAAACTCTGAACTAACCATCTTTAGAAGATCTGAACGTTGGCTGACGTTTCATTTCTTAAGAGAATTCAGAACAGCATGCAAGTAAACACGTGTCACACAAAATCTGAAGAGGTGGCGTGTACATAACTGAAGAGACGTTTGAGGTGAAGTTTGAATAGTAAGAATCTTGGTTTTACCCCAAAATTGTCAGAAGCATTTAATGTTTTGAAATGATTTTTATTCTCTTCATTTAATGCTTGCTCAAACGTGCGTTTTTCTGACTTTTGATGTGCCTAAGTGTTTAGTATAAATATTTGTCTTGTATTCACTTTCACACTTTTCACTCTCAGAATTTACATGCGTTTTCATCTCCTATTTTCTCTGCATAAAAACCCAAAACCTAAGTGTTTGAAAAAGCATTCTTCAATGGTGTCTTCTTCATCAACAACTGCTCAGTTCCAATCTACTATGGCTGCTGTGACTTTAGAAAATTTGGGTGCTGCTCCATATTCTCCTCCCAAAAGAACACTTCTAACACCTGTTGATAAACTAGAAGTTCTGTGTGAACCTATGGTTGAGTTTGATTCCCTGGCTGATAATGGGTTTAATTTTCGTTCCATTGTTAGAGCTCAAGGATGGGTTAAGTAATTTGATAGGATGTTTGGACCAGTTTACCCTCTCCTTGTGAAAGAATTCTGGATTCATGCATCAGTTTATCCCAAGTTCATCTTATCTTCTGTACTGGGAAAAGAGATTATCATCACAGAGGATCTGATAAGAAGATTGATAGGTTATGAAGAAACAGATGGTGTTTCCCACTTGCCAGCTGGGCGTGTGGACATGGAAGAGGTTTATGAGGAAGTTATGACTGTTGGTCAAGCTTCTAACAGATTCAAAGATCTGAAGCCTGATTACAAGATCTGGGCCAAGATCTTCATGGGATGCATCCACCACAGGAAATCAACCAATTCTCCTGATTATGTCAACAATGAACAGATCTATTTCATGTACTGCCTTAGTCAGAGCACCAAGGTAGATCTTCCCTACATTCTGTTCATGCATCTGTGGAATCATATAAATGCATCTAGAGAATCTGTGAAAGAGAAAGGCCAGAAGATCAGGACTTGGATCCCCTTTGGAAGGTTGATCTCAGATCTTCTCACTGAAAATGGTTTAGTGACTGCTCTGTACGCTGCTGGGGTTACATAGGAATTAGAGTTTATTATGGGAAAGCCTCTGAACGCTAAAAGTCTTCTGAGACTCAAAATTGTAGGTGAACTCACTACTGCTCCAAAGAGGCTGAATATGTCTGATTTGAATAAGAGGGTTCCTGTAGCTGACTTTCCTCTATTCTTTGCTGAAGAACACAGACATATAGTGCTTATGTATATAGAGGAATACAAGAGGGAAGGAATACCTATTCCAGCTAATGTGTTTCAGCTTGTCAAACAACCACTGCCAGATGCAGGAGAAGAAGAAGAAGTACCACTTCAGAGGAAAAGGACTCAGCCTGCAGAAGAATCTGAACCTGTCCAGAAGAAGGTCAAGATTGCTGAGAAGCCCAAGAAGCTATTGAAGAGAAAGGATTCTGAAGAAGCTGCCTCTGCACCTGCCAAGAGGATTAAAGTAAAAGGTACTAAGACTTCTGTAACTTCTGAAAATATTGTTATTAATGATTCAAATATTAAGTCTGTTCCCAAACCACCTGTTACTCAAACAACTTTTGTTACTGCCCCTAGTTCTGTTTCACCTCAAAAACAAACAACTGCTTCTGTATCAAAACCATCTCAACCCAAAATACACATCAAACACTTTGTTCCACGTCCATCACCATCAGAATCACAACCAACAGAACCACAACCATCAAAACAACAACAATCTGAAAAACATAAATCTGATCAACCACAAACCTCTGAACATCCAGAAAACCAAACCAAAGAAGTTCAACCAGAAAAAGCCTCTGACATTCCACCATCATATATTCCACCTTCTGAACCTGTTGCACCTGTTACTTCTGAACCCACAAAAGTAACTTCTGCTCCTGTTTCATCAGAACCACCATCCAATCAATCTGAAATTCCTTCAGAACCTACTCATATCCCTGAGACAGAAGTTCTTGATGTCACTCCACTAAAAACAGTGTTTCAAGTATCTTCTACCTCTTGTACACCTACAACATCCTCCAACTCATCAGAATCAGAAATCCATCCAGATTTTCTTATCTCTCCATCCAAATACTCTGAGATGAACCAACCTGAACCTGAACCTGAACCTACCATACCTTCTAAAACTCCCATTCCAGATCCTATGCCTCCACCTGCACCATCATCTGAGATGATTGTTCCCAATTCCAATCCATCATCATCTGGTATATCTTGTGCCCAAGTTTCTTCTCTTTATCATAATCTATCTTATGGTTTCAAACTGAAAGATTTTTATGATAGAGTTGAACCTTCTGAACCCCTGAACCCTCTGAAACCAAAACTCAGACAGGCTCTTCCATCTGTGATCCTTTCCTATATTCAATCAATGAACAATGTAGGATCCTTAGCAACAATATCTGCTACATCTGGTAAAGCTGTTGTTTCAGCTCTGCAACCTGCATCTGATAACACAGTTGCATCTGTTGAACCACCAACATCTGCTTTCATACCATACTCTAATGAACCCTTTGATGATGTTTGCCCACGCACAAGACCAAAACCTCATCTGCTTAATGTTTTAAACAGATCCCTACCTCAAAAACCAGAAATTCCTTTCATTCCATATTATCCCCTCCCCTGTTTTCAATCCAAAAATCACTTTTACCACCATCTCCCAAACCTAAACATATGACTCTGGAAACCTTGCTTAAACCACAGCCCAGACTTAATATTGATCATTTATTTCAAACATTTTTGCAAGAAATACAGATGTCTTTAGGTACTGTTCAGAAGAGATGCTCTGAAACTATGGATGCAAATGAATCTGACATCATCTGGAAAGGATTCATCAATAGATTCAACACTGTAGCTTCCAATCTGAAGAACGTCTGTTCTGATGATGCAAAGCTCAGAGCTGAAAGGACTTTATTCTGGAATGTCAACAAAACTGAACCTCTGCTTTGTTTAGATGCTCCTCCACCTCCAACAGAACATACTGCCAATGCATTGACTATGACTCTGGTAGAACCCTCTTCAGGATCTACAGAACCAATGGCAATTGACTCTGTTCAGGCTGCAGAACCTCCACCTTCTTCATCTGAGATAAAGACAGAACATCCAGACTTTGAAGACAAGATTGCTGCTCTGGAGGCTGGTCAGTCAGAAATAAAATCCTGGATGGCTAAGCAAGATAAGAAGTCTGAGGATATGACAGAATGGATGTCAAAACAAGATGAGAAGAATGAGACTATGACTAAGTGGATGTCCAAACAAGAGCAATCCTCATCTGAGATTACAGATCTATTGAAGATGCTTTTGTCCAAACACTCTTAGATTTTTTTCTAATGTTTTTGCATCTGCTGTTTGCATCTGAATTTTATTGTTATATCTTCTGATGTTTACCTATGTACTCTTGCTCTGTTATTTTGAATGAATCAGTTTTCTCCATTGAATTATCTTATTTATTGTTCCTTTTATTTGTCTTTTTAAAAGTTTTTACTTTTTGCTTATGACAAAAAAGGGGGAGAAAATAAAGATCTGAACTGTTTAATATAACTTCACTAGAATGAATCTTCAGACATATCTATTCTATCTAATATTTAAATTGTCTATTTCAGAACAATTGATAAGAACACTCTATAAAAGAATATCTGAGTCTCTCAGATCATTTGTCTTTTATCAAACTCTGAATCTTATATCTGCAAGATATTCTGACCCTAAAATGTTATAAGAACAAACAAGATCTAACTCTGAAGATTACTCAAGACAAAAGGGAAGTTTCTATTCCTTTTTCATATTTAACTCAGGGGGAGATTCATCATCTCAGGGGGAGTTATACTTTTTATGTTCAGTTAAATAAAATTTCTGATACTTTTTGTCATCATCAAAAAGGGGGAGATTGTTAGAACACAGATTGGTTCTTAATAATAACTCTTTGTTTTGATGATAACTGTTAGGAAATTTATATTTAAGAATTATATACTCTAAAATTTGTTTGAGAGTTTTACTGCAGATTGAATTGAAATTAACTCTCTAGAAGCAAATCTGTTTTGAATACAAGAAGTTATCCTGACTCTGAAGCGCCAGATGCATCTTACAGAAGAATCTGATTGCTCTTTACAGAAGATCCTGAGCGTAGTCTCCAGAAGGATCTGAAGCAAGAAGCTCCAGAACATTCTGAATCAGAAGCATCTGAAGCAAAGAAGAATATTGTTTGAAGAGTTCTCAAAGCATAAGTCTACAGAAGTTTCTGAAAGTACCAACGCTGCCAAGTACTGAAGTTCTGTGTCAAATATGCTCTGATGATCAACACGCTGAAAGCACACCTGCTGCAGAAGACTCTGATACAGCAAAGTTCTGAATATCATTAAAAGACTCTGATCCATTCAGACTCTAAAGAACTTGCTGAAAACTGAAGAATATATCCGTTGGAGTTATTCAACGTCTCTTTCCTTATTTGTGCTAGACACACTTACACAGACAAAAAGGATTTTTCTGTGTTATCCATTTCAAGGAAAGGTCACTTGATGTGAAGACAAAAAGGCTCAGACCTTTTTGGGACTCTCTTTTCAACGCTCAGCATCCTTGGATCAGCTGTCTATAAAAGGAGAACTTCACCACATTCTTCAGTTACACAATTTGCTGAAAAGAAATCATATTATTCTAAGCTCTCATTCTTTCATATTCTTCTTAGAATTTATTGTACTTAAACTTAAGAGAAAAATCACTGTTGTGATAAAAGCTTTATAGAAGCATTAATACTCTTGTATTTAATTTACATTGATTGTAAAGGTTTTTCCTTAAGAGGATTCAGTTGGAATCAGTAGCTCTTGAGAAGACTAAGAACTGTTGTTCTTAGGTGTTACTATTGTAATCAGTTTGATTTAATAGTGGATTAAGTCCTTGTTGAGAAAGGCAAATCACTCTAGGAAGGGTGGACTGGAGTAGTTGTTTAAACGAACCAGGATAAAAATAATTGTGTGATTATTTTTTAAGTCTTAATATTTCATACTTATTCAACCCCCTCTTCTAAGTATTATCTCACCTTCAGTAAGAAACATTGCCCCATGAAAAAATTTGATATTTGGGGGGAAGAGAAAACCCTAGAGGAGTTGAGATAAGAGGAGGGGGTTGTAAACAAAAAGGGAACACTCTTCATTCATTCAAGATCCATTCTACACACACTTGCAAAACCAGAAAATAGAGAGAGCTAACAAAATCCTAAAAAACAGAAAAATAGGAAGCTTTGCAAACCAAGAAAAGAGAGTGAGATAAAACCAAGAGAACCACTAGAGAGCAAGAGCCTTCACAACATAGAGTGAGGAGTGAAGCACATTCATCCAAAACCAAGGAGGACTTGTAAGAAGAAGAAACTCTTGGGTATCCATTTTCTCAAACTTTTCTCTTTTTATTTCTTTGCTCTTATATTCATTTTGTTTACTCTTTTATGTGTTGTTGAACTGTATATATCATGTAAAGGTTCCAAAGGGACCAAGAAACCATTGTCAAGAAACTACGAAAACGAAAGAAAACGTAGAAAAAGTTAGGATTTTGGCTGTTTTAACAGGCTAACGGTCGACCATAGCAGGTCTATGCGTCGACGCATAGCCTGCATTTTTAGACAAATTGAAAAAACTTACAGTATGCGGTCGACGCATGGGTCGGCGGGCGCTTACCCGTCAGTCTATCAAAATAGTGTGCGCCGAGTGTATGGTCGACGCATGGTGTTTATGCGCCGAGCCGTGGGAAAAGGCTGAAAGCCATGCGCTGACCCTATGGTCGACTCATGGCTTCAAAACTTGCAAAAAATGAGAAATTTCTAGCTTTTGTGCAGTTTGTTATGACTTCAAATATCTTCCAAAAAAAGAAACCTCAAAAAAAATTTCTCAAAGAGTTCGCACGGCGAACTCTTTGAAGGCCCGTTTTTATTGGCATGTCCCGATTTTTTTTGCAACTAACTTCATATGTTTGTATGTTTTTAGTGTGAATGTTGTTATGGTCCTTGTTGACCTTAGGTTCTTAAAACCTTTTTTTAAAACAAACTCTCGATTTTGTCGAGCCATTTTCAACCCTGTAAGTCGATTGCCTTGTGCATCGCCACCGACCTTGTCCGTATCACCTCAAATATATTTTCATAAACAATAAACCTTGATCCAACATCAAGTGATCTTTTTTCCCTCATAGAAATCCAAAGTACCGTAAATATACGATTATGACTATACACCATGGACTTTAAAGTGGTGGAAAAGGAATAAGAATGGAACCCTCCTACACTCATTCTGAATGTTTTGAATACAAGGCACTCGACTTGGTTATTCGAAACATTCATTTCTATCCAAAGTCTTCTGTGTATAATCCTAATCAAGAACAATTTCTCTTAAGAAACTTAAAAATAACATCAACTCATCAAACTTATTTTCGCCTTAGGGCTTCAATCAAAAAACCCTTTTTCAAGGTATAAAATCAACCAACAAACAACAATTTCATAAGCCTCCGAACTACAGAGCTCTGATTCTTCACTTCTTTAAGTGATGATACGTAGGCACAAGGGCCACAATCCTTGGCGAGCATTAAAATAAATAAACCAACCCCTCTTTTCCTAAAACAAGCAAACCCTTAATTAATACACCCATTCACGCGAAATAACCTAGAAGGTTCCCATCGAGTACGATGGATGCGAGGGGGTGCTAACACCTTCCCCTCGCATAACCGACTCCCGAACCCTAAGACTTGGTTGTGATGACCACACTCTTTTCCCAAAGGTTTTATCGCTATTTCCCTTTCCCTCCGTAGGATAAATAAAATCCGGTGGCGACTCTTTGTCATTTTTCGCGTAGCGACAATACGCAACGTGTAGTTATGGATTACCAATAATTTACTAGTGGTTTTAAATATCAATAAAATAAATAGTGATATTTTGTGAGGGTTTAAAATCGTCGCTGAATAATTAAATTTAAAATCACAGTTAAATAGTTGAAAACATTAATAAAAAAAAAAAAAAACGTGTGCATAATAAGAATCTATTAAAATCTTTCACCCTAGACAACGTCATACGGAAGCGATATCTAGTTTAATTAAAAGAGTTTAGCTTTATAATTTTAAGATAAGAGTTGAATTTTATTTTTAAAAAAAACTATTGTAAAATAATATTGGACTTGGTAAAAATTTCTCCATTTCCTTTTTTTATTAAAAAAAACATTCAGAATTAATTAAGTTGTGGTTCAATTCTTATCACATATATTTAAAGTCAAATAAAGATAATTCATAACATGCTAAAATTGTATTCCTCTGACTTGTGTGTCTCTCAGTTTAATATTAAAAAGTTTTGGTCGCTTTTGTTCGCAAACATAAACATCTTGAAAAACTCATCCATAAGCCATTTATAGTTATTTTACAATTCAAAAATGTTAGAACATACAGTTAATGCGCAGCAAGATTGTAACTATAAGATGAAAGAAATAGCACACACACACACTCTAATGTTTTGATATCTTGGAAGATATCTTGGAGAAGAAGAAGAGAGAGAGAGAGAGAGAGAGAGAGAGAGAGAGAATAGAGATGATTCTTATTTTATTATTTCACATTATAAAGTGTTATTTATATGTCTTACACAATAGCTTGCTAAGCAAGTCATCCATACACAAATTAACTAGCTGACTAACTAACAACCAATTTGTAACAAACTTCTAACTAATGATAACACGAAATCGTATATATATATATATATATATATATATATATATATATATATATATATATATATATATATATATATATATATATATATATATATATATATATATATATATATATATATATATATATATATATATATATATATATATATATATATATATATATATATATATATATATATATATATATATATATATATATATATATATATATATATATATATATATATATATATATATATATATTTGTAATACCCCAAATTTTACCCTTTCTTTTTATTTTTATTTTAAATTCTGATTAACTTAATAAATTAACCTTCTTTTTTAAAATCTTGTTTTTTTTAACTAATAATAATTTAATTAAATTTTTTTTTATAACTTTACTAATGTTTTTTATTAACTTTTTTTTCTATTTAGTTTATTTATTTAAATCATTTAAAGCTCTTCTTACTAACTTTTAGGATTTAGATTAAAATTTAACTTTTTTTTTTTTTTTTCTTTTCTTCAAGAGTAAATTTTTTATAACCTTTTTTTAAATTAATTTCTAACACATTTTTTAATCAAATTCTAATATTTTTTTTAAAAATAAAAATCTAACTTCTTTTTAAAATTAAATCTTTTTTCTAACTTTTTTTAAATCTTTTTCTAACTCCTCTTTAAAGTTAAATCTTTTTCTATCTTTTTTAAAATTAAATCTTTTTTTCTAACTATTTTTAAAGCTAAATCTTGTTTTCTAACTTTAAATCTTTTTTTTCTAACTTTTTAAAATTAAATCTTTTTTTCTAACTTTTTTAAAATTAAATATTTTTTTTCTAACCTTTTTAAAACTAAATTTTTTTTTTCTAACTTCTTTTTAAAATTAAATCTTTTTTTCCTCTAAATTCTTTTTTAAAATTAAATCTTTTTTTTTTCTCTAACTATTTTAAAAATTAAATCTCACCTTTGTCACTTTTTTTGTTCTTTATTATTTTTACTCTAAATTTTTCTATCTTTCATTAAAAAAATAACAAAAATAGTTTTTTATTATTATTTAATTATTATTTTCGTATTTTAATTAAATCATTTTTTAAAATATTATTTTTTTCACTTTTTTCTAAATTATTCATAAAAATATCCAAAAAATCATAAAATAAAAAAATATTGAAAAATTTTGTTCCTTTTATAATATTTTTTATTTTAGGAATCAATAGGATTATTAGTTTTTATTTTAAGTTTATTTTAATTATTTTAAATTATTTAAATTTTATTTTTTCTTAACTAATTATTTAGTTTGGGCTTTAAAATGGGCTTTAGGGACATTATTGACAATTTGGTGTTAACCCTAATTTGTTCCCTATATATACATGTGTTGCCTTGTTGGAAAAGAGGAGAGAATGAAAAAAAAACCTAAGAGGGGTCAGAAGGTTTTCTTCAGAAAAGAGGAGAGAGAGGGAGAAACAAAGGAGATCCCCAGAGAAGAAAGACGGTCGTTCCCACAACTCGTTAGAAGGATTGGAGCTCTCCAGTGTTCCCTTATTCAAACCTTTTTCACATTTACCGAAGCAAACCTCCACTTCGTAGGTTAAATTACTAAACCTTTTGCCTTTTCATGTTTATGTGCATATTTTGCCATGTTAATGTGTTTAGGTCCGTTAAATTACTAAGTCCTTTGCATTTTTCATATTTATTTGCATCCTTGCCATGTTAACCTTCATTGTTGTTTAGATCCGTAGATTTTGATATGTATGAACCATGATTGTGTCGTATAGGATTGTTTGCATGTCCATTATTTGTCTGTTTGCATTTGCAATTCTATTGTTATTTTTTTTTATCAAAACATTTTTTTCCCAAAAAAAAAACCTTTTTTGTTCCCGTAAACATTTTTTTCCCAAAAAAAACCTTTTTTGTTCCCGTAAACATTTTTTTCCAAAAAAAGCCTTTTTTTGTTCCCGTAAACATTTTTTTCCAAAAAAACCTTTTTGTTCCCAAAAACATTTTTTTTTATATATAATTTAAACTTAACATTTTTTTTATAATTTAAACTTAAATTTTTTTTAACTAAGTAATTCCATTTTAAAATTTAAAACCTTTTTATATATATAATTAAAATATTAAAAAAATTAAAACATTTTTTTACATAATTAAAATATTAAAAAATTAAAACCTTTTCGTAAGGGACTCCTTATGTTTGCCGTGTCATTTTGTGTACCTTTTATTTTCTTTATTCCTGCATTTCATTTGCATGCTTGAGGTTGAGATGTGCTTGTGGTGGCCACAGCCCCACACTATTTTCCTCCCTCACTTCATTCTAAGTGTCATTACATATTTTCATATTCTTCATGTTTTCAGAAATGTTTCTTTGTTTCTTTATACCCTCTGCCTTTATTACTTTTCTTATTTTTGTACCTTAATTATTCCTCCATATAATGATTTGTCATATTTTCACATTTTTTTTACAGTTTTATCCTTCCGAAGGATTAGGTCCAGCCTTTTGGCCGCCGAGTCAATAGCCTTACCCCTTTAATGGATCAAACCTTGTTTAGCCTAGGTGTCCCGCCGTGGGCAAAATTGCTTTTATCCTAGTGTTATGCCAAAAGGGTCGCCGCACTCATTTTAGGGTTTCCCGCCGCGGAATCCCTAACCTAACCCTAATGCACTTAACAATTTACAACATAGATATTGGAGTTTCTACACTCCGCGTAAGCGTGTCCCTAAGATACGTTTATTCCCCTTGAGACCTTGACCACAGTCAAGAAGTTTCTAACCTCCCTATTGAGGGGAACTACGATTACTCTGATTCCACTCCCGTAAGGATACGTAGGCACAAGATGCGATGTCTTGCCGAGTAAACTTAGAATTAACCCCTTAGGTTTATTTTCTCACTTTTAATCTTTGTACATATACCTTAAGCAAGTAAATAAAGCAGATAGTAAACATTTGAACAAAAGGTTCCTGTAGAGTACTACAGAAGTTTAGGGTGCTAATACCTTCCCTAAATTTAACCAACCCCCGAACCCTAGATCTTTCCCCGCATTGTGTTTACGATGCAAAAATAGGTTTTCCCTCTTTTGACCTTTTCCTTCGGATAAATCAAAGAGCGGTTGTGAATTGAATTGCGATTCAAACTCATTAATAGTTTGTGATCCTATTTCCACCGCAACAGAAAATGGCGACTTCACTGGGGACCTCCTAACTTTTGAGGGTTATCCCTAACCTGTTCATATTTATTACTATCTGTGTTATTATTCATTTGCATGTATATATTTGCGCTTTGATTGTGGGACTGTTCCTTGTGCTGTGAGATAGGTCCTAACCCGGATCTAGTGTACCTTAGGTAAATGGCAATAGACCAAGGAAACTGTACGACGTATATCGATACGGTTGATCTGGTGGCCATGGTTAGTGCGACTTCTTGGTTGGTGCTTATATTCCTTAAGTCAAGTTGAGGATAATATTGAGGCTGCCATATGTTGTCAACGCACTAACTGACTTTTAGAACCCTAGTTAACTCATCTTGGCCTTTAGAAAGTAGTGAGGTAACCGGCTTTGGTGCAGACTAAAGTTGGTTGACACTCGATACTACGCTCATTGAGATCTTAAACTTGGAGGGTTTTGGTTGGCAAGTAAGTTGCCTTCTGAACAACCACCCTTGTGAAGGATCAATGATATTGAGATCCCTTAGAACCTGGTTACTTTTGTAGGACAGGATGAACCATCTAACTTCAGGGGAGGGTATTTGCCTTTGAACCTCATGCAAGCTTTTAACCTAGGACTTTGTGTGTTTTCATGCATTGCATCCATAAAGCATCTCATTGCATTGTATTTCATGGAGCTCAAACATCATTTATGGATATCGCGGGATACCATAAATAAAAAAAAATATATAAAATGAAAAAACAAGGAAAAGATTTCCTTGGTACCCCACGGCATTAGTAAATGTTTTGAATTCCATGAAATCCTCATTTACATTCACATTTTAGCATCATACTTTTGCATTACATGTGTCTCCCGATTTCTCACACTCGGTTCTCTCACCTTCCAGTTTCGTCACCCTGAGTTCTCGGCACCAATACAACACCAGAGCTCAAACTCGGAAAAGAATGGAGGATCAGGCAAAAGAGATTGATCGCCTTAGCAATGAACTCGAAGACCTTCGAGGGGGTATGGGGCGTATGATGGAATTGTTACATGTCATGAATGCTAAGATGGATACCCAGCCCACTGTTGTTTCTGAGATTACCGGCGTTACTGTGGACCCTCCACCAAGTGTGACCGTAGCAAGGGACCCACCTTATGGTCTTGCTCCGGGTTTTGTGCCTCCTCAAGCCACTGTTCCGATTAATCAACCTGTTCAGCAAGCCGTGCCTTTGTTTTCTGAAGTTTCTAGGGGGGCTCCTATCTTTGCACCACCTGTTGTACACACTCGTGCGCAACCGTACTTCAATGAGAGAGCTTTTGATAATCTTGATGAGAATGTTGAGGGTTATGAGAAACATGATAAGCTTCGTGAGGAAGTAAACACTATCGTCCAGAGATTGAAAAAGGTAGAGGGTGATCAAATTTTTGGGACTGCTGCAAGGGATGTTTGTTTGGTTTCAGGTTTGGTTATTCCCCCAAAGTTCAAAACTCCGAACTTCGATCGTTATGAAGGTGCCACCTGTCCTAAGAGTCATCTGATCATGTATTATCGCAAAATGGCTGCCCATGTTGAGAATGATAAACTGATGATTCATTGCTTCCAAGATAGTTTGAAGGGTGCTTCCTCCAAGTGGTATTAACTTTAGACCAGTCTCGCATTAAGAGTTTCCAGGATTTATCTGACGCTTTCATCAAACACTACAAGTACAATATGGATCTGGCTCCTGACAGAAGACAGTTGTTGAGTATGTCGCAAAAGAATTCTGAGTCATTCAAAGAGTATGCTCAAAGGTGGAGAGAAACTGCTTCGCAGGTAGAACCTCCTTTGACCGAGAAAGAGTTAGCTGATTGGTTTGTCGACACAGTCCGTCCAGAATTTTACGAGAGAATGGTGGGTAGTGTGACTTCAAATTTCTCCGACATCGTTGCTGTGGGTGTCAAGATTGAATTGGGTATGAAGAGTGGTAAAATGACAAATAATCATGGCGCTTCTAAGGATCAGCCGAAGAAACCTCCTTATAGCTCCCAGAAAAAGAAGGAGAGTGAGACTAATGCTATATCCTCTGGTAAACCAAGGGAACGCTTTTATCGGCATCTGCAAGGTTATGCTCAACCTCAAGGGTACCCGGTCCAATATGCTCAACAACCCTATGTGGCAGCTATTACACCTTCTTTCAATCAACAGGTTCCCATGTATCAACCTATGCAACAACCTCCTGTTTAGCCGCCTCCTGTCAACTACCTACAGGCACCCAATACTCCTGCTCCTCAACAGCCAAAGAGTCCGGCTCCTCGCCAGAATATGCCAAACAGAAGAACGTATAAACCTTGTCCGCCGATCCCGATGACTTTTACCGAGTTGTGTCCCTCTTTGGTCAAGCAAGGTCTCATCACTACTCGGGCTTTGGGTCTGCCTCCTAATCCTCCACTTAATCCATTACCTGCAAGTTACAACGCTACCGCTCATTGTTTATTTCATGAGGGTGTGCCCGGCCATGATCTAGAGAATTGCTATGCTCTTAAGAAAGTTGTCAGAAATTTGCTAGAAACGAAGAAGTTGTCTTTTGGCGATGCTCAGCTGAAGATCGAGACTCCTTTCGGGGTTCCTCACTCTTCAAGTGCAAATTCTGCAAAGCATGCTACGCCTATCAGCCGAATCCAGTCATTATTCAAAGGCCTAACCCGCTTCATTTCAGTAACCCTCAAGGTGATATGACCGGGATCAACAAAGGATCTGGGAAATTTATTTTGAAGCAACGACTGAAAACTGTTGAAGATGTGACCAGCATAACTGGGGTAAGCCATGACGACTCACAGTGATCATGAACCAGACGTCCTTTCCATTGAGGCTCCGCCAAAGGAAATTGTTACGTTTGAATGCAAGATTTCATAAACATTTAGAAGGATTTTTTCGACAGTTCATTTGTTTATTTATATGCATTTCTCTTTGATTAAGCATATTTAGCATGTACGAATTTGTTTATCTTTGATTGATTAATGCAACGCATATGTTTGTCTTGAATAAGTCCATTCGTTTCACTCATTCAAAACATATTTTTCATAAATTATAATGCCAACTTTACCCGATCTCTTGTTCTGATAGAGAATTGGGAGGAGGGTGACGAACCCAAAACGGCAGATTTCTTGTCGTATGCTTTCGATTGAAACCCGCTGATGATGTAAGGCATTGTTTCAAATCCCAAACACTGGAGATATAAGGATGTTAATCCCTAGTCAACCCTTTGAGCCTTGAAGTAGGAGTTTTTCTTTCTTTTTAAGAACCTTCATCCTAACCTGGGACAGGGTAGGTTTCAGTTAAACCGATCGAGCGCTTAGACTCTTAAAAAGGAAGAGCCAACCTTCGAGAATTTATCCTTAGCATCTTAAGAAGTCCAATACAATGGCTATCCCTCGGTTACCTAAGGAGTGGGGCAGTCACGAGCCTTTCGAAAGATTTACACGACTGGTGCATAAAAGAATATTCAAAAAATAAGAGCCCGCTAAGTCAAAAACCTATGAAGGAGACTTAGGCAAAACTGGGGCATCCCGCTGGACTCCAAAGTCAGATCAAAAGACGTTGTCCAGGCAAAAGTTAGGGAATAAAAGCAAAACAAGAGGGTACAATAAATAGTCCCTAGTAAAGAACAAGATCGTGTAATAGGTGAGCGACTGCCATGTCCAAAACCTTGATAAGTTCTCGACCATAGCAAATCCGCTTGAGATATGAGCGTTCGTATCCGGTTAACTGAATTAGGATTGGAGAACATCACGAAGAATGGGTGGGTACAAATATAACTTTGAGCCTTTATCCTTTTGTTTCTTAAACCGTGAACTGAGCCACGATACAACCTTTAAAAGACCTAATTGAAGTAGGACTTCGGTTGAAAGCATACTTGACAAGATCACGTTTCCTGACTCCTACGAGCTATGCTCAGAAAAAAATTCATGATGGCATTATAATTAAAACTTATATCCTGACTAGTGATTTCGGTCACAAGTTGTTGCGATATCTTTTTTTCAAAACAAAAATTCAAGACAAATATATGTGTACATTGACAAGCTCAGGATAGGCATTTCAGGCATGACAACTTTGCTTGATATCTTAGAGATTTACATATGAACATAACCCGTGGAACTTGAAGATCCTGCTGAACAGGGGCAGGCAGTTTCCCAATTCGCTTACCAACGCGAGTCTGACATTCTTAAGAGCTATTTCCCAAACATTTCGTCGTAACACGATTAATTTGTGCCAGTTACGTCGAGACCTGACAAGTCTCTCAAAGAGTTTGAGAACAATGGGGCAACCGGAGTCGGTGTTCTCTATAGAATCCTCTTGAGATGACCCTACCTCGCAACGCAAGTATCCTGGGGCACCATGTTTTTGAAGAAACAAATGGCGGCTACTATAAGGTCCTGCAAGATCAAAACCATGGGATTTCACAATTTTTTCATGCACCCGATGGATTTTACTCACAGCGGCCTTCATACCCCAGTAAGCCTCAGTGTTGCAACAGGTTCCTAAACCATTGCTCTGATTTAGTCCCCAGCGAGACTCTAAGCTGACAATACTTTGGATGGAGCCAGTGGTCCCTAAGGCATCAGAGATTTCACTGACATGCTCCCAGTGACAGTCCCCAGCGAGACTATAAGCTGACAACTTTTTTTTGGGTAACTCGAAAGTGTCCCTCAGGTTTTCTTCTCCCCATAAGAAGGCGTGATACTGTACACCACAAGCAGATTACCTTCCCTCAGAGATTTCAGAACTTTAAAACCAGATGTGGTTCTACCATTGATCTTTCTTACCCATGATCGACGTATTGGTTGCAGAGAACGCAGGGTATTTCCGTCGAGATGTTTATTTCATCTCTCGTCCCGTCTCTAGTCTGTTTCGTCAGCATACGCAAGGGCATAAGCATCACATGCCTATTTCGTTATATATTCATTACATATTCATTACATATTCATTACATATTCATCACATATTCATTACATATTCATTACATATTCATTACATAACTCATTTCATAACATCTTGCATACATAAACATTAACATACATAGACATTAACATACATTCACATTAACATATGCATTAACATATGCATTATCATTCACAGGTTCATTGTGTTTCACCATCATTTGGTCGTTACCGCCGAGTAACTGGGGTTTGCCCATTCTCTCCAAATAGATTGTCGCCATAAGCATAAAATACATAGGTGTTTCCAGTTTCCCCACAGAGATCGATCCTCGTGGATGACGGTTACTTCAGCTATCTTTCCTCGCCAGGATAAGATATTTACCCTTCGAGTTCATTCCCTCGATGGAGTCTTGATTACCAGTCTTCTTTCTAGCTCGATCCTAGATTGAATCTCAGTCTTGTCGGTCGTCAATCCCAACCGGACGTGCATTTATTTTGCACCATCTAAGATTTTCACCATACCATGACAGATACGCGACTATCTCGCTTGAGAAGTTTATCACCGTACCCGGACGTGCATTTATTTTGCACTATCTTTCAAGAAAATCAACTACAATCCTTTACAGATACACGCCAGTTCACGCCTGGAAAATATATCAGTACAACACTTTACAATCCTACATGTTACAACCCTTTACACTTTACATCTTACAGCATCAACACACGACATTTCTCACCTAAGAAGTCGATCATATCCTCGTTATGACTCGCAGCAAATGGCCATCTCCATGGAGCAGTTGGGCTTCCATTTACCTGCCGTCTTGAGTTTTGAACCAAATCGTATTCAGGAGAGCACGATCTTGAGTTACGGGAAGGTTTGAGCGAAATCATATTCAGGAGAGCACGATTCTGAGTTATGAAGAAGTTCATTTATCCTTTAGTAAAAGAAGGAACGGAATCATATTCAGGAGAGCACGATTCTGAGTTATGAGGAAGTTCAGTTGGCCGTTTTTCAGGAGAGCACGATTCTGAAGAATGAAGAAATTTCAGGAACCGAATCATATTCAGGAGAGCACGATTCTGAGTTATGAGGAAGTTCGATTACCCAGTTTCATATTCAGGAAAGCACGATTCTGAAGTATGGAAAAATTCATTTACAACCAAATCATATTCAGGAGAGCACGATTCTGAAATATGAAGAAATTCAGTCATCTAGTTTCATATTCAGGAGAGCACGATTCTGAAATATGAGTATATTCAGTCATCCAGTTTCATATTCAGGAGAGCACGATCCTGAAGCATGAGGAAGTTCAGTTTACCCTTTTCATGTTCAGGAGAGCACGATTCTGAATTATGAAGAAGTTCATTTACCCTTTAGTAAAAGAAAGAGCGGAATCATATTCAGGAGAGCACGATTCTGAAGTATGAGGAAGTTCAGTTCACCCTTTTCATATTCAGGAGAGCACGATTCTGAAGTATGAAGAATTTCATTTACCCGAAAGAGCCGAATCATATTCAGGAGAGCACGATTCTGAAGTATGAGGAAGTTCAGTTAGCCCTTTTCATATTCAGGAGAGCACGATTCTGAAGTATGAAGAATTTCATTTACAAGAAAGAGCCGAATCATATTCAGGAGAGCACGATTCTGAAGTATGAGGAAGTTCAGTTAGCCCTTTTCATATTCAGGAGAGCACGATTCTGAAGTATGAAGAATTTCATTTACCCGAAGGAGCAGAATCATATTCAGGAGAGCACGATTCTGAAGTATGAGGAAGTTCAGTTTACCCTTTTCATGTTCAGGAGAGCACGATCTTGAAGCATGAAGAAGTTCATTTATCCTTTAGTAAAAGAAGAATCTGAATTGTATTCCAGGCGCCGACCTTAAATATGAGAAGATATATATATCAGATAAGCAGCAGCCTCTTTATTTGAGTGCTTATCCATTTTGGCATGTAAGTCCCCTCCAACGATGAGTAACAATTCTCCCTCAAGAAGCTTATCAGGGCATTTCCCATTAAAGTCCATTTACTTTGGCATACAGCCGGTCTTTACCCTGTATATTTGATACGGATTTCCGAAAAGTCCGTTCGATCCCATCACGAAGGATAGTTTATAGAAGCTTGGATGTTATTCTTTGCTCAATGCTCCAGCATTCTGTAATCGATCTTGCGATCGTGTAGGTCCAGTTTTATTATTAAACATTCCCAAATGGAGGTCATCTCATAAGAACCTTATTCCTAAAGTCCATTTATTTTGGCATACAGTCGGTTTTCACCCTGTATATTTGATACGGAGTTCCGAAAAGTCCGTTTGATCCTGTCACGAGGGATAGTTTACAGAAGCTTGGATGTTATTCTTTGCTCAATGCTCCAGCATTCTGTGATCGATCTTGCAGTCGTACATGATCCAGTTTTACTTTTAGATTCCCCAGTGGAGGCCGTCTCATAGGTGCCATCTCCATTTGAGAATCTCGTTCCCGTTCTAAAAATGACAATTGGTCGTGTTCGCACCAGTTGACCATCATTTTTGGAATTCCCTAGTGTTGTGCTGTCATCCCAGCGCGTCGTTTTCCCCGGTGTGTTCTTCTTGTAGCGTCTGTCCCTGTGTCGTCGTATTCGTCAGCATTGTCGCATACATCATTCCAGCATACGCATCACATCATATTCATGGCATCGTCTGCATTAGTCTGTTCTCGTTTTATCTATAGTATTGCATATCGCCACATATAAGGGCAAAATTTTCGGTTATCTATATTTAAATCCCTCCACCATGATTCCTCGAGTCTCCGCCACTCAAATCATCTGGTGTAGTTATTTAAATAGGGGCAACTGTAATACCCCAAATTTTACCCTTTCTTTTTATTTTTATTTTAAATTCTGATTAACTTAATAAATTAACCTTCTTTTTTAAAATCTTGTTTTTTTTAACTAATAATAATTTAATTAAATTTTTTTTTATAACTTTACTAATGTTTTTTATTAACTTTTTTTTCTATTTAGTTTATTTATTTAAATCATTTAAAGCTCTTCTTACTAACTTTTAGGATTTAGATTAAAATTTAACTTTTTTTTTTTTTTTTCTTTTCTTCAAGAGTAAATTTTTTATAACCTTTTTTTAAATTAATTTCTAACACATTTTTTAATCAAATTCTAATATTTTTTTTAAAAATAAAAATCTAACTTCTTTTTAAAATTAAATCTTTTTTCTAACTTTTTTTAAATCTTTTTCTAACTCCTCTTTAAAGTTAAATCTTTTTCTATCTTTTTTAAAATTAAATCTTTTTTTCTAACTATTTTTAAAGCTAAATCTTGTTTTCTAACTTTAAATCTTTTTTTTCTAACTTTTTAAAATTAAATCTTTTTTTCTAACTTTTTTAAAATTAAATATTTTTTTTCTAACCTTTTTAAAACTAAATTTTTTTTTTCTAACTTCTTTTTAAAATTAAATCTTTTTTTCCTCTAAATTCTTTTTTAAAATTAAATCTTTTTTTTTTCTCTAACTATTTTAAAAATTAAATCTCACCTTTGTCACTTTTTTTGTTCTTTATTATTTTTACTCTAAATTTTTCTATCTTTCATTAAAAAAATAACAAAAATAGTTTTTTATTATTATTTAATTATTATTTTCGTATTTTAATTAAATCATTTTTTAAAATATTATTTTTTTCACTTTTTTCTAAATTATTCATAAAAATATCCAAAAAATCATAAAATAAAAAAATATTGAAAAATTTTGTTCCTTTTATAATATTTTTTATTTTAGGAATCAATAGGATTATTAGTTTTTATTTTAAGTTTATTTTAATTATTTTAAATTATTTAAATTTTATTTTTTCTTAACTAATTATTTAGTTTGGGCTTTAAAATGGGCTTTAGGGACATTATTGACAATTTGGTGTTAACCCTAATTTGTTCCCTATATATACATGTGTTGCCTTGTTGGAAAAGAGGAGAGAATGAAAAAAAAACCTAAGAGGGGTCAGAAGGTTTTCTTCAGAAAAGAGGAGAGAGAGGGAGAAACAAAGGAGATCCCCAGAGAAGAAAGACGGTCGTTCCCACAACTCGTTAGAAGGATTGGAGCTCTCCAGTGTTCCCTTATTCAAACCTTTTTCACATTTACCGAAGCAAACCTCCGCTTCGTAGGTTAAATTACTAAACCTTTTGCCTTTTCATGTTTATGTGCATATTTTGCCATGTTAATGTGTTTAGGTCCGTTAAATTACTAAGTCCTTTGCATTTTTCATATTTATTTGCATCCTTGCCATGTTAACCTTCATTGTTGTTTAGATCCGTAGATTTTGATATGTATGAACCATGATTGTGTCGTATAGGATTGTTTGCATGTCCATTATTTGTCTGTTTGCATTTGCAATTCTATTGTTATTTTTTTTTATCAAAACATTTTTTTCCCAAAAAAAAAACCTTTTTTGTTCCCGTAAACATTTTTTTCCCAAAAAAAACCTTTTTTGTTCCCGTAAACATTTTTTTCCAAAAAAAGCCTTTTTTTGTTCCCGTAAACATTTTTTTCCAAAAAAACCTTTTTGTTCCCAAAAACATTTTTTTTTATATATAATTTAAACTTAACATTTTTTTTATAATTTAAACTTAAATTTTTTTTAACTAAGTAATTCCATTTTAAAATTTAAAACCTTTTTATATATATAATTAAAATATTAAAAAAATTAAAACATTTTTTTACATAATTAAAATATTAAAAAATTAAAACCTTTTCGTAAGGGACTCCTTATGTTTGCCGTGTCATTTTGTGTACCTTTTATTTTCTTTATTCCTGCATTTCATTTGCATGCTTGAGGTTGAGATGTGCTTGTGGTGGCCACAGCCCCACACTATTTTCCTCCCTCACTTCATTCTAAGTGTCATTACATATTTTCATATTCTTCATGTTTTCAGAAATGTTTCTTTGTTTCTTTATACCCTCTGCCTTTATTACTTTTCTTATTTTTGTACCTTAATTATTCCTCCATATAATGATTTGTCATATTTTCACATTTTTTTTACAGTTTTATCCTTCCGAAGGATTAGGTCCAGCCTTTTGGCCGCCGAGTCAATAGCCTTACCCCTTTAATGGATCAAACCTTGTTTAGCCTAGGTGTCCCGCCGTGGGCAAAATTGCTTTTATCCTAGTGTTATGCCAAAAGGGTCGCCGCACTCATTTTAGGGTTTCCCGCCGCGGAATCCCTAACCTAACCCTAATGCACTTAACAATTTACAACATAGATATTGGAGTTTCTACACTCCGCGTAAGCGTGTCCCTAAGATACGTTTATTCCCCTTGAGACCTTGACCACAGTCAAGAAGTTTCTAACCTCCCTATTGAGGGGAACTACGATTACTCTGATTCCACTCCCGTAAGGATACGTAGGCACAAGATGCGATGTCTTGCCGAGTAAACTTAGAATTAACCCCTTAGGTTTATTTTCTCACTTTTAATCTTTGTACATATACCTTAAGCAAGTAAATAAAGCAGATAGTAAACATTTGAACAAAAGGTTCCTGTAGAGTACTACAGAAGTTTAGGGTGCTAATACCTTCCCTAAATTTAACCAACCCCCGAACCCTAGATCTTTCCCCGCATTGTGTTTACGATGCAAAAATAGGTTTTCCCTCTTTTGACCTTTTCCTTCGGATAAATCAAAGAGCGGTTGTGAATTGAATTGCGATTCAAACTCATTAATAGTTTGTGATCCTATTTCCACCGCAACAATATTGATGCATAATTCAACTAATGTTTGACTGTTTTCAATCCGATTTCGGGTTCTTTCCATGTTATTTGTCTGATATTTTGCAGGTACTTGATGATCATGTCTAAACAAAGCAATATGAAGAAAAGAAGCAATTACAGATAAAATATGGACGAAAACCAGATGAAAACAACATGAAAAACGCAGAATGCACATTTTGCTGCTGTGACGACCGTCACACCTCCATGACGACCGTCACACGGGTGACGACCGTCACACGGGTGACGACCGTCACACACCATGACGACCGTCATGCAGGCAAAAATGCACAACTTCAATTGAACGTGCAAAATGCAGTTCCAAGTCCCAAATAATGGACCACTACTCCCTGATATTTCTGCCTCCAAGTCCACCTTATTCAAATTACAACCGTTAGAATTTTATTTCTATAAAAGGGGAAGGAGGGAAGCTGAGAAAGGGAGCCGCATTCAGACAACGAAGTGCTGTCCAATTTTATTTCCAGAGAAAAATTTTAGTTTTATTCTTTCTGTTTTTGTTTCCTTTCCTCATTCCTGTATTCCATTTCGACAATATTCGTTTGTGCGCTCTATTGGTTTGAAGACATAATCCTGCCGACATCATTGGGATTTGGCCAAAAGCCAATTGGATACGTTACAGGTTTTTCATTATTTCGTTAATTGTAACTTTAATTCTCAGTAATATGAATGTTCTAAGTTTCTGTTTTTATTTATGTTTTACCTTTCCCAAACCCATGTCTAGCTAAATCAGAGTAATCGATATGTAATAATAATTCAGACGGGATTTGATAATAACCGGTTGAAAACTTTCTTTTTTCAAAAGTTGTTTATGGTCTGAGTGTTTAAACTTATTTACTGAATAAACGTTCTTCGCGAAAGCGAGAACTTATTTAAAAGTAGTTTTGCCACGACAGTGGGAAATTAATTAAGGTATGAACCAACAAGTGACAGTTGCGGTAAGACCAGATAGTAAACACTAGGCATTCGTTTTAATAACAGCGAAAGCACTTTAAAATGGATTAGAATTTAGAGATTTCCAAAAAAATAGTTTTAACCCCGAATGGGACAGCGAAAGCGTATATTCGGCCCTTAGAATTATGACTAGCGTCAACAACCATCGTGAGACGAAAGTCTTCAGATCACTATTTTCTACTTAAATAAATTCTGAAAAATATTTCATATACCGGTAACTTGTCAAATCCCCGAAGAACATAATTACTGCATATCGATTCACGTAATTATAATTCAAGTAACGTTTTTAGTTCCCTTTAGTGACAGAAATTATTTCCTTAAACATTATCTACCTAGCTAAACATAGTAACTCCCGAGAACACTAGTTTGATTACGAGTCCCTGTGGGATCGATATCTTTTATTACTACGTGATAGACTGTGCACTTGCAGTTAAGTTGTATTAGACATAGAAAGTCGCGATCAAGTTTTTGGCGCCGTTGCCGGGGACCCGTTTAGTCAATAGTGTAACCTTCTGTTACACCGTATAGACTAGGTTAACAATTTTATTTTCCCTTTACTGGTTCTGTCGATTGTATGCCAAGTAATCGCCCACAAGGCGATATCTTAAAACCTTCAGTCGCAGAACTAGAGCGCTTCTTACATTTAAGAAGTCGCATCATTGAGTACCAACTAAAACATAACATTCCCGATCCTCTCACTCCCATTCCCAAATTCGGAGAAGAATCAAAGATGGCTGAAGGACCTCAAAACAAACCACTGAAGGCATACGCTACACCCTCTCAGATGGAGCCTAGAAGTAGCATTGCTGCCCCAACTATTACTCGAAACGATTTTGAGCTGAAACCCTCATTGCTGTCAGCTGTACAACAAAACCAATTCTCAGGAAATGCAACTGAGGACCCAAACGAACATTTAACGAAGTTTGTACAATACGCAGACACAGTGAAAGCAAATGGAGTAACTCCAGACGCAATAAGACTTCGTCTTTTCCCTTTCTCTCTTAGAGACAGAGCGTGGACATGGTTACAATCCTTACCATCCAACTCCGTTACGACGTGGGAACAGTTGAAGAACGTCTTCTTAGCGAGATATTTTCCGCCAAGCAAAACTGCTATGCTTAGAGCTCAAATCAACGGATTTCGACAAAAAGATACTGAATCTCTTTACGAAGCATGGGAACGATTCAAAGATATGATGAGAACATGTCCTCACCACGGTCTAGAAGACTGGGTGACAATCCATACTTTCTATAATGGGCTTTTATACAACACTAGATTGACGGTAGACGCCGCCGCGGGCGGTGCACTTATGGATAAGCCATACGACGAAGCCTATCAACTAATAGAAAACATGTCTCAGAACCACTGCCAATGGGGAGGTGAATGCACTCCAACAGAGAAACCCGCAGCGAAAGGTGGGATGTACGAGATCAGCAGCCTTGAAAAGTTCAACGCTAAAGTAGATGCTCTAGCACAGAAGATTGACAGTCTGACCGTTAACCCCACTGCAACCGTCGCTACCGTAACTCCAAACTACGAGTTATTCGGAATCACCACTCATAATGCGCCCGAATGCCCATTGCTGGCCGGAATCCCACCAGACCAAGTAAATTACGCTCAAGGAAATCCTTACGCAAATACCTATAACCCAGGTTGGCGAAATCATCCAAACTTTTCTTACAAAAGCGATAATGCATTGCAAATGCCTACTGCTCCGCCAGGATATCAGAAACCAGCCGCTGCTCAGACTGCACCTAGGAAATCAAACCTCGAGTTGATGATGGAAAAATTCATAGCTACTCAAGCTCAAACAAACAAAGAATTCCTGAATCAAAATATACACACTAGCAAGCAAATTAAACAGTTGACCGGAAAAGTAGACACTTTAGCCACCCACAACAAAATGTTAGAAACACAAATATCACAAGTGGCTCAACAACAAGCCTCTGCTGCCGCACCCGCTGGAACATTTCCTGGACAACCCGAACAGAATCCAAAAGGTCAAGCAAATGCTGTCATATTAAGAAGTGGAAAAGAATTGGACGAACCGATCGATCCGAGGACCGAAAACTCAGCCATGCAACAAAAACCAACTAAACAAGCAGAAAAAGAATCCGAGTTAGAGAAGAAGGAAGACAACGAGAAGAAGGATACAGCAAGTGAAAAAACGCAAGCACCTCCAGCGCCATATAAACCACCTATCCCTTATCCTCAAAGATTAATAAACTCCAAAACTTCAGAACAGTTTAAGAAATTTGTAGAGCTCCTTAAACAGTTGAATATCACTATTCCTTTTACAGAAGCGATAACTCAAATGTCGTCATACGCTAAATTTCTCAAAGAAATCCTGTCAAATAAGAGAAAGATCGAGGATAACGAAACAGTTACACTTACTGCAGAGTGTAGCGCTATTATTCAAAACCGCATGCCTCCTAAATTAAAAGACCCAGGTAGTTTCTCCATACCCTGCGTCATAGGAAAGTTCGTAATAGACAAAGCTCTATGCGATTTAGGAGCCAGTATCAGTGTTATGCCTTTATCTATATGCAAAAAGTTGAATATGGGAGACCTAAGACCAACCAAAATGTCCGTACAATTAGCTGACCGATCAGTAAAATATCCCGTCGGAATACTGGAAAACGTTCCAGTACGCATAGGACAATTCTACATCCCAACCGACTTCATAATCATGGACATCAAAGAGGACTCTGTTACCCCAATTATCCTAGGAAGACCGTTCCTAGCTACAGCCGGAGCTATTATAGACGTGAAGAAAGGAAGGCTAACATTCGAAGTAGGAGAAGAAAAGATAGAGTTCATTCTCACCAAGTTCTTACAAGCACCAGCCATAGACGATACCTGCTATTTAGTATGTGTAATTGACGAATGCATAAGAGAACTTGAAAATGAAGAGACCACGTATTCAGAAATAATAAAGATTCAAATACCCGATATTTCTGAAGACGATGATTGGCGTAAACCGTATAAAGACGACAGCCTAAGCGAAAGCTTAGCACTGACCCCAAACCATATGCCAGGTCCGAAGAACCCATCTTTAGAACTTAAAACACTACCCAAAAATCTTAGATATGAATTCCTAGACAATGAACTAAAAAGACCAGTGATAGTCAACGCCGACTTAGGACAACTAGAAACCGTAAAGCTATTAGAAGTCCTAAAGAAGTACCCCACCGCGTTAGGCTATAACATAAGCGATCTAAAAGGTATAAGCCCTTCAATCTGTATGCATTGAATTACAATAGAGGAAGACTGTAAAACCTCTAGAGAGCATCAGAGGAGACTGAACCCCATCCTAAGCACTGTAGTCAGAGATGAAGTAAAGAAATTGCTAGATGCAGGAATCATCTATCCAATCTCTGATAGTGAATGAGTTAGCCCAGTTCATGTCGTACCAAAGAAAGGAGGAGTCACAGTAGTTAAGAACGAAAAGGGCGAATCAATAACAAAAAGAGTCGTGACTGGAAGCAGGATGTGCATTGATTATAGAAAGCTTAACAAAGCCACACGAAAAGATCACTTTCCCTTACCCTTCATAGACCAAATGTTAGAAAGATTAGCCAAACATTCGTATTTCTGCTATCTAGATGGCTATTCAGGATTTTTCCAAATTCCCATTCATCCTGATGACCAAGAAAAGACTACATTCACATGTCCTTATGGTACTTTTGCTTACTGCCGAATGCCGTTCGGACTTTGTAATGCTCCAACAACCTTCCAAAGATGCATGATGGCAATCTTCGCAGATTTCATAGATGACATCATGGAAGTATTTATGGACGATTTCTCGGTATGTGGACAAAGTTTCGAAGGATGCCTACAAAACTTAGAAATGGTATTAGAACGTTGTGTAAAAGTGAACCTCGTCCTAAATTGGGAAAAATGTCATTTTATGGTCCGACAAGGAATAGTTCTAGGACATGTCATATCAAATAAAGGAATTGAGGTCGACAAAGCTAAAATAGAGATTATAAAAGATCTCCAACCTCCAAAATCCGTACGAGAAATACGGAGTTTTCTAGGACATGCCGGTTTCTACCGAAGATTTATAAAAGATTTTTCAAAAATCACAAAACCTTTGACCGGCCTGTTGATGAAAGATGTTGAGTTCGTCTTTGACGACGACTATCTAAAAGCATTCGAAACATTAAAATCAGCCCTTATCACCGCACCGATTATGCAACCACCCGATTGGCGACTACCGTTCGAAATCATGTGCGATGCGAGTGATTATGCCGTAGGCGCAGTTCTAGGACAAAGGAAGGACAAGAAACTCCATGTCATTTACTATGCTAGTAGAACCTTAGATCCTGCCCAAATGAACTACGCTACAACAGAAAAGGAACTTCTAGCAGTTATATTTGCGCTTGACAAATCCAGTTCTTACTTAGTAGGAGCAAAAATTATCATATACACAGACCATGCTGCCATTAGGTACCTAATAAGCAAAAAGGATGTCAAACCAAGATTATTGAGATGGATCTTGTTATTACAAGAGTTTGACTTAGAAATCAAAGATAAGAAAGGAACCGAGAATGTTGTTGCAGATCACTTATTCCGAATAGAAGGCATCAAACATGAACCAGTACCGATAAATGACGATTTCCCGTACGAACATCTGATAGCCAAATTAGAAAGTGACATGCCTAACTTAATCTCGGAAGATCCAGAACTCGAAAAAGCCGTAGAAGTCGTCTATGCCCAAGTCACATTACCTTGGTATGCTGACATCGTTAATTACCTAGCTGCAGGCGTGCTTCCACCGGATCTCACTTATCAGCAAAAGAAGAAATTCTTCCACGATCTGAAACACTATTATTGGGACGAACCTCTACTCTTCAAGAGAGGGGCCGACAACATATACCGTTGCTGTGTCCCAAAGGAAGAAATAGAAAATATCATTTCCCAATGCCATTCAGCACCATATGGTGGTCATGCCAGTACATCCAAGACGTGCGCTAAGATTCTCCAAGCCGGCTTATTCTGGCCTAACCTCTGGAAAGACGTTCACATCGTTGTGCTAAAATGTGATCGATGCCAACGAACTGGAAATATCTCACGACGCGATGAAATGCCTCAGAAAGGAATCTTAGAGGTAGAAATCTTTGACGTATGGGGAATAGATTTCATGGGACCATTCCCGCCTTCTTTTGGTAATAACTACATACTCGTCGCTGTAGACTATGTGTCTAAATGGATAGAAGCCATTGCTGCTCCAACAAATGGCGTACGAGTAGTAATCAAACTCTTCAAAAACACAATCTTTCCTAGATTTGGTGTACCCAGACTCGTCATTAGTGACGGCGGATCACACTTCATATCGCGAATCTTTGATAAACTTCTTTCTAAATATGGAGTCCGACACCTAGTAGCTACACCCTATCATCCGCAAACTAGCGGACAAGTAGAGGTCTCGAACAGGGAAATAAAACAGATATTGGAAAAGACTGTCGCTACCTCAAGGAAAGATTGGTCATCAAAGCTAAATGAAGCTTTATGGGCTTATAGGACCGCTTTTAAGACACCAATAGGTACTACACCCTACAAATTAGTTTACGGTAAATCCTGTCATCTCCCTGTAGAATTAGAGCATAAGGCCTTTTGGGCCATTAAGACACTTAATTTCAACTACACCGAGGCAGGAGAAAAACGAATCTTGAACTTACACGAATTAGAAGAACTTCGATTGGACGCTTACGAAAATGCCTGTATCTAAAAAGAACGAACTAAAAAGTGGCATGATAAACGTTCAGTCAAAAAACAATTCAGTGTGAGAGACATCGTACTGCTATTTAATTCAAGATTAAAACTCTTCCCAGGTAAACTAAAATCTAGGTGGTCTGGACCTTTTGAAGTGACTAAAGTACTTCAGAGTGGAGCTGTTGAAATTACCGATAAGACGAATGCACCGTTTATCGTAAACGGGCAACGTCTAAAACATTATAATAAGAACGAAAACAGCCCTCAAGTCTGCAGTATAGCATTGCTTGAGCTTCCAGCTCAAACACCCGAATAGCTTGTCACCAAGCTATCGTCAGGCTTTAGACGTTAAAAACAACGCTTACTGGGAGGCAACCCAATTTTCCCGTATTTTCCTCGTTACTGTATTTCATTCTCATTTTTTATTTAAAATTCTACTTTGAAACTTTAACAAAAATTCTAAACTTAAAATTGCTACTATTTTTACTTTCTTTTATTTTAATTTTTTATTTTATTTTTCTCTTTTATTTTTTTATTTTTACCGCCTTTTGTTTTTAAAAATCCTGACTTCAAATTTCTATTTTAAACCTTTCAGGATTTTAAAAGCCTTCAAACCTTCCTCCTATTTTTTCTCTGCCTTACCTGCGAGTATGGCCGCGTACGACTTCACAAAGGTTCATTTTCGAGGATTAGCTCAAAAGGCAAGATTTGAAGCATTAACTGAGAGAGACATAGCCTTAACACTGTATTATGATAAGTCTACCATGGAGAAACTAGGAATTACTGATAGCATCCAATACCTGTTTAATCAATTAGGCTGGGAGAACACTTCTTTGAAAACCCGTTTTGCTACCTATAAGGACCTCACCTACGAATTCCTTAGTTCCTTCAGGTACTTACCCAACTATGGTTTTGGATCCAACACAGAGCTGATTACCTTTAGGGTGTTTGGAATGGACCAAACCCATAGCCAGATGTCATTAGCCAACCTCCTAGGATTTCCTAGCGGACCACATGTGTTCATCAGTGCCGAAGATGACGATCTTGATTTTGAACTCAACCAGTTCTGGGGTAGAATCACAGGCGACTATCACCCTGACCCAAACAGCATATATAATGATGAGATTCATAACCCAGCTTTTAGATACTTTCATAAGATACTAGCTCACACCCTTTTCGGAAAAGAAGAAAATATTACTACAGTATCTAAAGAAGAGTTATTTATCATGTTCTGTGCTTCTCAGGGACGTACAGTGAATGCCGTACCTTTTATGATGAGATCCTTCCGACGCCTCACTCAGGACCCACAATCACCTATTCTAATAGGAGGCCTTGTGACAATGATTGCCCACGAGCTTGGCCTTAGATTCCACCTAAATGCAAGCACTAGTTTTGGCACCATCCGACCCATGAATATCCAGTTTTGCTTTAACAGGCGCAAGTTAATAACTATGGGACCTGGACCTTATGAGTACCTCATCAATGACAAACCTGTCCAGCTATTCACATTGCCAAATCATCATATGACAAGTATCCATAACAAGGACAACTGGGTTTATGAATTGGATGAGCCTATGGGACCTCCTTCACCTCAATCAACACCACAGAATTACATGTACGACAGTGATCACATCTCTGAAGCACATGATTATATGTACTATGAGGATGCTGTATCAGAAGCTGAGGTAGACCCTACGACCCCTCCGCATTACAACACCTATCCTGAGCCCATTCCTGAGGAAACCACCGACAAAATGGATACTGTTCTGCTCCGATTAGACAACGTTGACACAGCTCTGACCACCGTAAAAGAAGACATCACAAGCATACACAGCGAACTCGTAGTCTTCATGGACTTAGTCTGTGACCAGCTCGACTACTACGCCCGGAAGTTTGACAAATTGAAGGCACGAAAAGCCTGAGATATTAGCTTTAGTTTAGTTTAGTTTAGTTTTTCTGCTTTCCGTCCGTTTTCAATTATTTTGATTTTTGCATTGTTAATTTCCCTTATGTATTGCATTACAAACAATCATTTTAATTAAATGCTATTTCAATTATATTCTTTATTCATTGATTCTGTTTTTACATTATCCTATGTTTCTTGGCCGATATAATGCATTGCCACATCAATCCTAGGCCTTAAAACCATTGCAAGAACACCCCCATAGCAAAATTCCGCGTTCTGCAGATTTTGCTGGTGTGACGACCGTCACAGAAGCCTGACGCCCGTCACACGGGTGACGACCGTCACAGATACGTGACGACCGTCACGAGCCCAAAACTGTTATCTACTATAACAGAGATTGCGTTTTCTCTCCCACTCCCATCTATTCAACTTCCAATCATCACAAACTCAAACCCCACTTCCAATTTTCGTTTTCCCACCTTGCTCCATATATTCCAACTCCCATTTCAACTTCCTAATCCACTTCTGTGACATTTTTCATTCCACAGAACCAACTCAATCCACATTTCCTCAGCATCCTCCAACAATAGCGAGAAACAACGAAACCCCAGACCTCAGCAATATCGTGTTCAACGACGGCGACTCCGGAGAGAAACAGCGAGCCAACTATATCGCCTTCCATCAACGGTCGCTACAGCCGACCCACTATCCGCATATCCCATCCCTCATGGAGCTCGGCCTCTTTGACGACGTCACTTGGATGCTCCAAAGAGCCGGCATCTGGCACCTCTGCACAAATCCGCAGCTGACATACGAACAACTCATCCTCGAGTTCCTCAGTTCGTTCAGCTACTTCACTTCCAGCGGCGACCTCAGCCAACACTCCGGCGCCGCATGCTTCCGTATGTTCGGCACGAACTATCAACTGAACCAGAACCAGATTGCCGACATCTTACAATTCCCTCGCGGCGATAATGCTCACCGCCGCCTCACCGAACAGTTTCAGCATGAAGCCTTTGCACTCTGGTACCAGTTAACCAGAATCAATGCCGATGGTTGGGATTCTCTGCATGCAACGCACATCCACAACCCGACCATCCGGTATTTCTACCGAGCACTGAGCAACACCATCTTCGCACGGGATAGCAACCATAGGGTGAACTCGAAAGAGCTCTTCTTTCTCCGCTGTGTGTTCAACTCCGAGCCCATCAACGCCGCTCCGTTCCTCCTGGCCCACATTCAGGCCAACTGTAACCGTGGCTCTAAGCCATTATACTTTGGCGGGATTGTTACCTCCATTGCACTCGGGCTGAACCTCGGTGACCGCCTCCAGCATCTCCATGCCATTCCCTGGGTATTCCTCGACACCGACCACTGCAGAGCTTCTCACCTCATCCGTTCCAGGGCCGATGGCAAATACCACCCGGCCGTGCGTGGAAAAACTGTCAGAAGTATCATCCTGCCATCACGCACCCGGATGCACTTACAGGATCGTGCCAACTGGCTCTTTGACCTCAATGCCCCTGCTGCTGCCGCTGCTCCAACTCAGACCCACACCCAAGGTTCTGGTGACGAAATGCAAGATGAGTTGGACAGAACTGAGCAACCGGAGGCATCGCAACCACTTCCTTCTGAAGGCACATCCTACCGCCGCCGCCGCCATCGTCCAGAGCCCGACTACTCTGAAGAAGACCTCCGCCGATCCCTCGACCAGCAGGCCCAGATACTCGCTATGATGCAGCAGCAGAATCAGCGAGCAGAGCAGTTCGAAGCTTGGCATCGGACCCAAATGCAACAACTCCAAACCGGCCAGGATACCATCACTGAGAACTTGACGAATCTTACCTTACAGTTCGAAGGACTCCGAGATTATGTCTATCATACCGGAGCACTGAACTTTGAGGCCCGAGTCGACCAAGTCAGAGCCAGAGGACGCGACAGAGGACGTGATCGAGGCAGAGGTCGTGATTAGTTATTGTTTTCCTTATTTCTTTACTATATTTTGAGTTTCTTTGTATTTTCATTTACCTTGTATTTCCCTCTCGCATTCTTTCAAATCAGTGGGGACACTGATTGCGATAGTGTGGGAGCGGAGCGTTTATTTCCCATTCCCTTGTACTTTTAATTCCGTAATTTCAATTCGAACATTTTCACGTTTTAGCAAATAAAAGCTCTTTTATATATCGTCTTCCGTTACGCAAACATCCCCACTTTATTCGACATAAACAAAAACTTTTTCGTTCGTTCCTCAAAAGCAAAAGCATCACGAGAATGCGCCCAAGTTCAAACCAAGTTTTGAAACTTCGAGACGAAAATTCTAACAAAACCAGTACCGTCCTGACACCTTAGACCTCCGGTTTATGCGAGTCGGTTTCACTACCTACGTGCACCAAAGTTTCAAATTTCTACGCAAACTCAGCCCCAAGTAGTTTATACTAGCAGTCAGCACCATCCTAAAACACTTCTAAGCGAGCGACCAATGCAAATAAGTGTATGATCTCCAAAAAGATGAAAAATCATGAAAAGAAAGCCATTTAGCCCAAATATAGAGACATGTTCCCTCTAAGTTAGGTGCTCCTCACCCGAGCATTTAGCCCAACGGTACAAAAACTCATTGAAAAATCAATGGTATAAGCTTATGAGCAATGAAAAAGATCAAAACAAAAATGAGATCATATTCACTAACAGGTTGACTTGCCATGAAAGTGTATGGAAAACGGGCTTAATGTGATTGCGCTAGAACAAACAGGGTGAACTTGACGCGAGAACCTTGATACCAAGCTACAGTAGCATGACTGGGACCGATTTGCATAAGAAGGAGACCTCCGAAGACTTGTAGTCCAGTGTCGTCACCGTACTCGTTTTGTTCCTACTAAGAACCCCGGTTTTTCCCAACTTTGTGAATGAGGAAGCTGCCTCGTGCTTGCCGACTTTTTCCTATTTTACTTGAGGACAAGCAAAGATTCAAGCTTAGGGGAGTTTGATAACACGAAATCGTATATATATATATATATATATATATATATATATATATATATATATATATATATATATATATATATATATATATATATATATATATATATATATATATATATATATATATATATTAATATATATATATATATATATATATATATATATATATATATATATATATATATATATATATATATATATATATATTGATGCATAATTCAACTAATGTTTGACTGTTTTCAATCCGATTTCGGGTTCTTTCCATGTTATTTGTCTGATATTTTGCAGGTACTTGATGATCATGTCTAAACAAAGCAATATGAAGAAAAGAAGCAATTACAGATGAAATATGGACGAAAACCAGATGAAAACAACATGAAAAACGCAGAATGCACATTTTGCTGCTGTGACGACCGTCACACCTCCATGACGACCGTCACACGGGTGACGACCGTCACACACCATGACGACCGTCATGCAGGCAAAAACGCACAACTTCAATTGAACGTGCAAAATGCAGTTCCAAGTCCCAAATAATGGACCACTACTCCCTGATATTTCTGCCTCCAAGTCCACCTTCTTCAAATTACAACCGTTAGAATTCTACTTCTATAAAAGGGGAAGGAGGGGAGCTGAAAAAGGCAGCCGCATTCAGACAACGAAGTACTGCCCAATTTTATTTCCAGAGCAAAAATTTAGTTTTATTCTTTCTGTTTTTGTTTCCTTTCCTCATTCCTGTATTCCATTTCGACAATATTCGTTTGTGCGCTCTATTGGTTTGAAGACATAATCCTGCCGACATCGTTGGGATTTGGCCAAAAGCCAATTGGATACGTTACAGGTTTTTCATTATTTCGTTAATTGTAACTTTAATTCTCAGTAATATGAATGTTCTAAGTTTCTGTTTTTATTTATGTTTTACCTTTCCCAAATCCATGTCTAGCTAAATCAGAGTAATCGATATGTAATAATAATTCAGACGGGATTTGATAATAACCGGTTGAAAACTTTCTTTTTTCAAAAGTTGTTTATGGTCTGAGTGTTTAAACTTATTTACTGAATAAACGTTCGTCGCGAAAGCGAGAACTTATTTAAAAGTAGTTTTGCCACGACAGTGGGAAATTAATTAAGGTGCGAATCAACAAGCGACAGCTGCGGTAAGACCAGATAGTAAACACTAGGCATTCGTTTTAATAACAGCGAAAGCACTTTAAAATGGATTAGAACTTAGAGATTTCCAAAAAAATAGTTTTAACCCCGAATGGGACAACGAAAGCGTATATTCGGCCCTTAGAATTATGACTAGCGTCAACAACCATCGTGAGACGAAAGTCTTCAGATCACTATTTTCTGCTTAAATAAATTCTGAAAAATATTTCATATACCGGTAACTTGTCAAATCCCCGAAGAACATAATTACTGCATATCGATTCACGTAATTATAATTCAAGTAACGTTTTTAGTTCCCTTTAGTGACAAAAATTATTTCCTTAAACATTATCTACCTAGCTAAACATAGTAACTCCCGAGAACACTAGTTTGATTACGAGTCCCTGTGGGATCGATATCTTTTATTACTACGCGATAGACTGTGCACTTGCAGTTAAGTTGTATTAGACATAGAAAGTCGCGATCAACTAACTTGTACACATGACAGTTATGGATTAAAACTCAACATTCCCCCTCAATTCATAATTGTTGAACACTCAAAACACCAAGTTTCTTTCTCAAAAACTCAAATCTGTCAACCTTTAGAGCCTTTGTAAAACCATCTGCGAGTTGCATTTTAGTTGGACAATATTGCACTTCAATCATTCCATTTTTCACTTGCTCTCTAATGAACTGAAACCTTGTATCGATGTGTTTACTTCTGCCATGTGAGATTGGATATTTAGCAAGGATAATAGCTGACTTGTTATCAATTCTGAGTACCAGAGGCTTTATCACTTCACACCTCAGTTCCTTCATCATTGAATCCAACCGCGTTGTTTGACAAGTTGCAAATGTTCCTGCAATATATTCTGCCTCATAAGATGAAAGTGCAGTAACTGGTTGCTTCTTTGTACACCATGATATAGCTACTTCATTGAACTTGAAAATATAACCATAGGTACTTCTTCTATCTTTGTTATCACCGCACCAATCACTATCTAAGTATCCAATGAGTTCACTTCTTTCACCTTTGCTTCCATTTGAGAATAGCAGACTAAAATCCTTTGTGCCTTTTATATACCTAAATATCCTTTTAGAAGCTATCAAGTGAGTCTTCCTTGGATCATGCATGAATTTTCTAATCACTCTAACTAGGTAGCAAATGTCAGGCATGCTATTTCACAAGTATCTCAATGAACCAACCATTTGTCTGAACAAAGTTGGATCAACTCTTTCTTCTCACTGCACTCATCCCCTTTTGAGTTTTTCTCTGGTGGATTTGAAATTGAATTGCAGCTATTTATTTCAAATTTCTCAAGCAGTTCACCTACATACTTCTGCTGGTGCATAAATGTTCCATTCTTCACCTTCAGAAACTCCATTCCTAAGAAGAATGAGAGTTTCCCTAGGTCAGTCATTTCAAATTCAGATTTCAACTTGTTTTTCACTTTTTCAATCTCTAATGTCTTGCTTCCTATAATGAGCAAATCATCCACATATAGGCATATTAACATGGTCTCTTTTTCACTTGAACTTTGCACATACTGACCAAACTCTACTGAACACTTTTTGAAACCTATTTGTATCATAAAATGATCAATCCTCTTGTTCCAGGCTCTAGGGGCCTGCTTCAACCCATACAAAGCCTTATGGAGTCTATACACCATGTTTTCCTTACCTTGCATTTCAAAACCAGAAGGTTGTGACACAAAGACTACCTCTTCAAGTGGACCATTTAGAAAGGTTGATTTCACATCTAAATGATTAAATGACCACCTTCTCTTATAAGCTAGAGCCACAACTAACCTTACAGTTTCAAGCCTTGCAACTGGAGCAAACACCTCATTGTAATCGACACCATTTTTTGTAAGAAGCCTCTAGCCACCAACCTTACCTTATACTTTGAAATTTTCCCATCAGGATTTAATTTCAGTTTGAACACCCACTTCACATCTATTTTATTTTTCTTATCTGACAAGTTAACTAGCTCCCAAGTTTGATTTGTCTCAATTGAATGGAGATCTTCCATCATAGCTTTCCTCCATACATTTATCTTCAGTGTTTCTTTGTAATTGAGAGGTTTAACATCTGCCAATAATGCAAAGTGAATGATATCACCTTTATCATTTACTACATTATCAGGAATTACTTCACAACCATTCAACCTTTTTGGAGATTGTCTAATTCTTTGAGGTCTCACAACTGCTTCCTCTTCTTTTGGTTCATCTGCATCATTATTATTCACTTCTTTATTATCTGATTCATCACTTGAATCTGGATAAATACATATTTGTTAATTCTCTTTACTGTATAGTGGCTCTTCTTCTCATTTCAACTTCTCAGCCTCATTCACAATCACATCTCTACGGACATGTACCTTTTGAGTTAGAAGATTATACAGCTTATAGGAACCTGTTGGATGATAGCCTATAAGTATCATAATATCACTCTTATCTTCAAGATTACTTCTTCTAACATCTTGTACATGTTTGTAGCACAAAGAGCCAAAAACCTTGAAATGCTTCACACTAGGCTTTCTTCCACATAAAGCTTCATCTGGTACCTTCAAATTCAGCTTCTTTGTAGGACATTTATTCATAATGTAAGCAGTTGTAGTGACTGCTTCACCCCAAAACTTGTGTGGTAGGCTTTTCTGCTTGATCATGCTTCTTTCCATATTCAGTAGAGTTTTATTCCTTCTCCAGCAAGTCCATTATGCTGAGGTGTATAGGGAGCTGTTACCTCATGCATAATTCCTTGATTGACATAGAAGACTTCAAATTCTTTTGAGGTGTATTATCCTCCACCATCAGTTCTCAAGATCTTAATAGATTTATCACTCTCCTTTTCTATTAAGATTTTGAATTTTTTGAATACATCTAAAGCCTCACTCTTAAGCTTGATTATATACAGTTATATCATTCTTGTACATTCATCAACAAATGTGACAAAGTATTTGCTTCCCCCTAATGAAGATACTTCAAAAGGACCACATATAACAGAGTGAACCACCTGCAGTGCTACACTAGCTCTTTTAGGTGCTTCAGAAGCAAAGGAAAGCCTATTTTGCTTGCTCTTTACACATACTTCACAAATGGCTCTTCTGACATTCAATTTTGGCAAGCCATACACCAGTTCTTTAGAATTCAAATCACTAAGACTTCTAAAGTTTAGGTGACCGTACCTCTTGTGACATAGATCTTCAACATCTTCACTCACTGCTGCAAACAGACATATCATCTTTTCACTTGAGATGTTGCATATGTATGTTCTATTCTTTGACATGTTTAATTTAAGCACCAAATTCTTCTTTGTATCAAACAACTTTAAAGACTCACCATCCATGGTCACTAAGAATCCCTTATTCACCAGTTGGCTAATGCTCATGAGATTGCACTTCATCTCAGGAACATATATCACATCTTCAATAATGATTCTTTTCCATCATTGCTTTTGATCACTATATTTCCACTACCTTCAGCTGCAAGTTCTCTACTATCAGCTAATTTAATGTTTGTTTTCTGGCTCGAATCAAAACTTGTCAACCATTCTCTATGGGATGTCATGTGTGTAAGAACACAAATTGTTTCTTAGTAATATCTCTATGTTTTGATGATAACACTTATGAATTTTGTATTCAATTATACTCTAAATTTGTTCTAGACTGGTTGCTACAGGTACTAAAGAAAATATTCTTAAAAGAGCAAATTTGGATCTGAACAATGATATTATGAAAGGCTTCAAAGGTTCAAGAGCATCTTAAATGAAGATCTGAACGCTGCTCCCAGAAGAATCTGAGTGCTGTCTACTGAAGATTCTGAAGCAGAAGCCTCTAAAGAATAGAAGACTCTAAGAGTTCAGAAGCTTAGCCATCAGAAGACTCTGAAGATACTACACTGCATAGTATTGAGAATCTGATATAGAAGACTCTGTTCTGACAGAACTACCAGCTCAAGCACACAAGCTGCATATACTCTGATTCAGCATAATCTGAAGAACATCCCAAGACTCTGAAGATCCAGAAGATCTCTACTCTGGAAATTCTGAAGATCCAGACTCTGATGTTGATAGCTGAACTTACTTAGTGAAGAAGATTTGAATATGTACGTTGGCATATCTCAACAGCTCTTTCCTCTTTTATGCTAGACACAAGAACACAGAAAAAAAGGTTTTATCTGTGCATTCCATTCTAAGGAAAGTTTCTGCAAAGTAAAAGACAAAAGGCATCAGGCTTTTTTAGCACAGCCTCCAATGTAAAGACAAAAGGCACCAGGCTTTTCAGCACAGCCTTCAACGTTGAGAAGACTTCATGGATCTAAGTGCCTATATAAAGAAGTCCACTCCATCTTCTTCAGAAACGAACCACTTGCAAAATTTACTCAAAGCAAATCTCTCAAAAGATCTTATATTCTATTTGTTGTAACATTGTTCTTAAAACTTAAGAGAAATATCACAGTTGTGATAATAGCTTTTTAGAAGCATTCTTACTCTTGTATTAGTTTTACATTTATTGTAAAAGGTTTCCTTAAGAGGATCCAGTTGGGATCAGTAGCTCTTGAGAAGACTAAGAACAGTTGTTCTTAGGTGTTACTATTGTAATCTGTTTGATTAAATAGTGGATTAAGTCCTTGACTGAGAAAGGCAAATCACTCTTGAGAGGGTGGACTGGAGTAGTTGAGTTCAATGAATCAGGATAAAAATAACTGTGTTTGAATCTTTGATTATTTGTCATACTTATTCAACCCCCCTTCTAAGTAATTTTCTCACCTTCAGTTGGCATCAGAGCTCCGGTTCTGCGTGTGCTACCACTTAACCGTGTCAGTAAAGATCCAGTGAGAAAAGTTACCTTGATATATATCTGTTTGTCATTATGGGTGATGTTTCTACATCCAACTGTAACAAATATGAAGGGGATAGAATCAGCACAAAGCCTCCCATGTTTGATGGAGAGAAATTTGATTACTGGAAGGATAGGATAGAAAGTTTCTTCCTTGGGTATGATGCTGATTTGTGGGACTTGGTCATTGATGGCTATGAACATCCTACAAATGAGGATGGCAAGAAAGTTGATAGAAAATCAATGATAGAAGCCCAGAAGAAGGATTTCAAAAATCACCATAAGGCTAGGACAATATTGCTTAATGCAATCTCTCATACTGAGTATGAAAAGATTACTAACAGAGAAACAGCTCATGGAATGTTTGAGTCACTTAAAATGACTCATGAAGGAAATTCTCAAGTGAAGGAGACCAAGGCTCTGGCGCTTATACAGAAGTATGAAGCGTTCAAAATGGAAGAATCTGAAAATATATAAACTATGTTTTCTAGATTCCAGATCCTTACAGCTGATCTAAAGGTTCTGGACAAGGGATACTCCACATCAGATCATGTAAAGAAAATCATCAGAAGTCTACCTATCAGATGGAGACCAATGGTGACTGCCTTGAAGATGGCTAAAGATCTGAACAAGATCTTTTTAGAAGAACTCATCAGCTCACTAAGGAGCCATGAAATTGAGCTTGAGGAAGATGAACCTCAGAAGAAAGAGAAAGGTAAATCTATTGCTTTAAAATCTAATAAATCTGCTAAAGCTTTGCAAGTCATTGAAGAAAGCTATGAAGGATCTTCTTTTGAAGAAGAAGATGAATTATCCATGCTGTCCAGAAGGATCAACAGACTCTGGAAGCACAAGGGAAAGAAGTTCAACAACTTCAGAAAATCTGATCATAGAAAGGAATCTTCTGGGCACAGAAGATCTGGCAAGAAAGGAGTTGTATGCTATGAGTGCAAAGAACCTGGGCATTACAAGAATGATTGCCCCAAACTTCAAAGAGAAAAACCCAAGAAAAAGGTTGACAAAAAGAAGAAGGTTCTGATGGCAACATGGGATGACTCAGATGAATCTGAATCATCTTCTGAATCAGAAGAAGAATGTGCTAATGTTGCACTGATGGCCAGCATAGAAGATCAGGAGGAAGGAACTTCAGGATCTGAATCTGATTCTGAATCTACCGATGACGCTGAATAGGTAATGGCTAAACTTACTAAAGAAGAACTTATCAAAGTTTTATCAGAAGTTCTGAAAAGTTATAACAATATCAAACTCAAATACAAGAAGCTGAAAAGCAGTCTTGAATCTTAGATTGATCTTCTGAAGACAGAACTTGTTGAGCAAAAAGAAATTAATCTAAAAATCAAAAATGACTTTGAAATAGCTCAACAAGAATCTGAATCTGAGACTAAGTCATGTGAAAACATTTTAGAAAAATATGACTCTAGCTTTCAGAGATTCCTTACTAAGAGCTTAGACAGAAGCAAGATGGCTTTTATGATCTATGGTGTTAGTGGGAATAACAGAAGAGGTATTGGATATGAATCTTCCTCTGGAAGTAATCCAAAATCTGTTGACAAACTCTTCATCAAGAAGACACCTCTGTACTCTCAATTTAAGTTTGGTCACTTAAATGACATTAAACACACAAGCTATGAGAAGAATACTTATGTGTTTAAACCCAAGGAAAGTCAGAATAAACATTATGTTGAAAAACAGAAGTTTAGACAAACCTACAAACCAACTAACCCTAAAGGACCCAAGAAGATCTGGGTACCTAAGAGCAAAATAATCCCTGTTGCAGATGTTCTTAGCAGCAAGATCAGGACACCAGTCATGGTACCTGGATTCTGGATGCTCACGACACATGACAGGAGAAAGGTCTATGTTCCAAAGCCTGGAACTTAGATCTGGAGGTGACGTGAAGTTTGGAGGGAACCAGAAAGGAAAGATCATTGGATCTGGCACTATTGGAAATGGTAAACTTCCCTCTATAACTAATGTTTTACTTGTTGAAGGCTTAAAACATAACTTATTGTCCATAAGTCAATTAAGTGACAATGATTATGATATTACCTTTAATCAAAAATGTTGTAAAGCTATTAGTCAAAAGGATGGCTCTATCCTATTTAGTGGTAAGAGGAAAAACAACATTTATAAAATAAATCTTTCAGAACTTAAAGTTCAGAATGTTAAATGCCTCTTGTCTGTTAATGAAGAGCAATGGGTCTGGCACAGAAGATTGGACCATATTAATATGAGACGTATATCTCAGATTAATAAACTTAATCTTGTCAGAGGACTTCCTAATATGAAGTTCACCTCAGATGCTCTTTGTGAAGCATGCCAAAAAGGGAAGTTTTCAAAATCATCTTTTAAATCAAAAAATGTTGTTTCTACTTCCAAACCACTAGAATTACTTCATATTGATCTGTTTGGACCAGTGAAAACTGCATCCATCAGAGGCAAGAAGTATGGATTAGTCATTGTTGATGACTATAGTAGATGGACATGGGTAAAGTTCTTAAAACACAAGGATGAGTCACATTCTGTGTTCTTTGACTTCTGCAAGCAAGTCCAGATTGAAAAAGATTTCAAAATTATAAAAGTCAGAAGTGATCATGGTGGTGAATTTGAAAATAAATATTTTGAAAAATATTTTTCTGAAAATGGCATTGCTCATGATTTTTCCTGTTCTAGAACTCCACAACAAAATGGGGTTGTAGAGAGGAAAAACAGGACTCTGCAAGAAATGGCCAGAACCATGATCAATGAGACAAATCTAGCAAAACACTTTTGGGCAGAAGCAATCAACACAACCTGTTACATTCAGAACAGAGTGTCTGTAAGACCTCTTCTGAAAAAGACTCCATATGAACTATGGAAGAACAGAAAGCCTAACATTTCATATTTTCATCCTTTTGGATGTACTTGTTATATACTTAACACTAAAGAGAATCTTAACAAGTTTGATTCCAAAGCACATAAGTGTTTCATGCTTGGTTATTCTGAACGCTCTAAAGGCTACAGAGTATTCAATACTGAAACACAGATTGTGGAAGAATCTATTCATGTAAGATTTGATGATAAGCTTGGCTCTGAAAAGTCAAAGCAGTTTGAGAATTCTGCAGATAGAGAAGTGATTCTCACAAACTCTGAAGGATCAGAGGCAGAAAAGGCTAAAGAGAAGGAATCTGAAGCAACTCCAGATGCTATTCCCCTATCTTCTCAATTGGACAACTTACACATTTCTGAAAGATCAAATGTCAGAGGATCTTCTTCCAGAATCAAGGCATCTCACCCAGAAGATGTGATTATTGGAAAGAAAGATGATCCAATCAGGACAAGATCTTATCTCAGAACGTCTGAATCTTCATTGTTTGGCTTAGTGTCAATAATTGAACCAACATCTGTGGATGAGGCTCTGAAAGGTAATGAATGGATTATTGCCATGCAAGAAGAGCTAAATCAATTCACCAGAAATGAAGTTTGGGATCTGGTTCCTAGAGCTAAAAGATTCAACGTTATTGGAACAAAATGGGTCTTCAGGAATAAGTTGAATGAAAAGGGGGAAGTTGAAAGGAATAAGGCAAGGCTAGTTGCTCAAGGTTACAGTCAACAAGAAGGTATTGATTACACTGAAAATTATGCTCCAGTGGCAAGGTTAGAATCTATACGCCTTCTTATTTCATTTGCTGCACAGAATAACATCACTCTATATCAGATGGATGTTAAAAGTGCCTTTCTTAATGGTATTATAGAAGAGGAAGTATATGTCCACCAACCTCCTGAGTTTGAAAGTGAAAATTTTCCAGATCATGTTTTTAAACTAAAGAAATCTCTTTATGGCTTAAAACAAGCTCCCAGAGCTTGGTATGAAAGGTTGAGCAATTTCCTTCTGAAGAAAAATTTTATCAGAGGAAAAGTGGATACAACTTTATTCTGTAAAACTCTTAAGAAAGATCTGTTGATTTGTCAAATTTATGTAGATGATATTATTTTTGGATCAACAAATATTATGCTTGGAAAGGAGTTTGCTAAATGTATGCAGGCAGAGTTTGAAATGAGCATGATGGGAGAATTGAGATTCTTTTTGGGAATCCAAGTCAACCAGACTCCAGAGTGCACCTACATACATCAAACCAAATATGTTAAAGAGCTTCTGAAGAAGTTCAACATGGTTGATAGTAAGATGGCAAAAACTCCAATGCACCCTACAAGCACTCTAGGTAAGGAAGAGGTAAGTAAGAAGTTAGATCAGAAACTCTACAGAGGTATGATAGGATCTCTTCTATACTTGACTGCTTCTAGACCTGATATTCTGTTTAGTGTCTGCTTATGTGCAAGATTCCAATCAGATCCTAGAGAATCACACTTAACAGTTGTTAAGAGGATTCTAAGGTATCTGAAAGGTACTACTAACATGGGTCTGTGTTACAGAAGATCTGATGAATTTTCATTAGTTGGATTCTGTGATGCTGATTATGCTGGAGACAGAGTTGAACGTAAAAGCACTTCTGGAAGCTGTCAGTTTCTTGGAAGTCATCTGATCTCATGGTACAGCAAGAAGCAACCCACTATTGCACTATCAACTACAGAGGCAGAATACATTGCTGCTGCTGGATGTTGCACGCAGATGCTCTGGATGAAGAGTCAGTTAGAAGATTATCAGATCTATGAGAGTAATCTTTCTATCTTCTATGATAATACTTCTGCTATATGTTTGTCAAAAAATCCAATTTTACATTCTAAGGCTAAACATATAGAAATTAAACATCACTTCATCAAAGACTATGTTCAGAAGGGTGTAATAAATCTAGCCTTTGTTGATACAGATTATCAATGGGCTGATATTTTCACAAAACCCCTTGCTGAAGATAGATTTAAGTTCATTCTGAAAAATATTTGTATGGATTTTTGTCTAGAGTAATATTTATCAGAGGCAACTTCTCAGATGCAAAATATTTAAAGATCTGAAGTATTTCATCTGATTATTTGTTCATTTATCTTTAATTAATTTATTTGTGTGAAACTCTGAACTAACAAACTCAGAAGATCTGAACGTTGGAAACGTTTCATTTCTTGAGAGATATCAGATGCACATATAAAGAAAACACGTGTCACTCAGTATCTGAAAAGATGGAGTGCTCTACTGAATTGACGTTTGAGGTATTGCTTTGAAAATCTCATTTTTCTTGGATTTCCCACCACTTGTCATAATTTTAAATTGAAATGATTACTTTCATTAAATGCTATGTGTAAACGTGCGTAGGTGTCTATTGATGTGCCCAATAATTGATTTTTTAGTTTTCTATAAATACCACCTATCACACTATTTTCACACTTTTCACACTCACTGCACTTATGCGTTTCTGTTCTCTCTTCAACCTCTACCAAAACCCTAAACCAAAATCAAAAGCTTCATCCTCATCAATGGCTTCTACATCAAATGCTGCTGAAATCTCCAACAAAAATATAATGTACAAGAAACCAGAACGCACTCTATTTACTCCAGTTGTAGATCTTGAGGTTCTGTGTGAGAGTTTCGTTGATCTTGAATCAATAGAAGAAAATGGGTTTGACCTAACAACTTCCATTAAAGCTCAAGGCTGGGAGAAGTACTTTGAGAGACTGATGGGTCCTGTATACCCAACTCTTGTAAAGGAATTCTGGATTCATGCTAGTGCTGGTCCTAAGTTCATTCACTCATCTGTCCTTGGGAAGGAGATAGTGATAACTGAGAAACTCATCAGGCAACTGTTCAGTTATAAAGAATCTGATGGTGTTACAAACCTAGCCTCTTCACGCATTGATATGGCTAAGGTATATGAAGAGATTATTGTAGCTGGAACACCAACAAGTAAGGTTAAAGATCTGAAACCTATCTATAGGATCTGGGCAAAGATATTTATGAGTACAATCTTTCACAGAAAGTCAACCAACTCACCAGACTATGTGAGTTCAGAGCATCTGTACTTCATGTACTGCATCAGCCAGAATGTTAAGGTGGATCTGCCCTATCTGATCTTCAGTCATCTTCTGACTCATGTCAAAGAGACTAGAGAAGAGGTCAGAGCTAAAGTTGGGAAAGTTAGAACTTGGATACCTCTGGGAAGACTGATTTCAGACATCCTTATAGAAAACAAGTTGGTGAAGCATCTGACAGATGCAAAGATAACAGAGGATCTGTCATACATCATTGGATCTGAGATAAACGGACTCACTCTGAAAAGGATGAAGATCATTTCAGAGCTGAATGGTAAACTAAGGAAGATAAACTCTGAGGAGGTCAATGGCAGAAGGATACCCTTAGAAGATTTTCCAATGTTCAATGCAGATGAACCAAAAAGTATTGTCTGGAATTACATTGCAGAGTGTCTGAAGGAAGGAATTCCTCTACCTGCTAACCTTGTTCAGAAACAAGGAGAAGAAATGCCCAATCTTATGAAGGAAAGGCGTAGTAAGAGAAAATCTGAAGAAGGATCGGTTCAGAAGAAAAGGAAAGTATCTGAAGTTCCAAGGAAGAAGAAGAAAGGAGTAAAGAAAGCCAGAATCAATTCTAGAGATGCCACTCTGGAAGAGATTAGAGACACCATTCATCAGGTATTAACATCTGATCCTACACCTGCTGTTCATTCACCATTTTCATCACCTCAACTCTCTCCAAACCTTAGACATAGAACTTCTAAACCCAAACAATCTGCAAACCTTTCATTTGAACCACCCTCATCTGAACCAGTACATTCACAACCATCTTCTGTACCAATTCCCTCTGAACCCCAAACTCATACTACATCTGAACCCCCTCAACCTACTCAATCAGAAATTCCACAAACAGAAATTCCACAAACAGAAATTCCACAACCAGAAATTTCACAATCAGAAATTCCCCAATTAGAAATTCCCCAACCAGATATAATCATCTCAGAACCAAACCAACCAGAGACTGTTCAAACTGAACACTCTGAACAACCAGTTCCATCAGAAGATCCAAATCTTTCTGAAGATATTTTGGATATAGAACCCCTTAATCAATCCATTAACATTTCTTCAACATCTGTTCACTCAGAAGAATCTTCTGATTGTGAATCATCTGATTCATCTGATTTTGAACCAGAGTCTCTCAAACAAGCACGTTCTGACAGTGCTATGAAGGAACATGTTAACATTTCCATGTTTCATACTCCACCCAACTCCCCACCTCAGAAAACCATCTCTCAACCATCTGAAACTCAAACATCTGAAACACAAACCATCCCTCAACCATCTGAAACCAATCTATCTGAAATACAAACCATTCCTCAACCATCTGAACTCCCTCAATCTGACATCCAAACATCTCAACCAACATCAACTCAACCACAACCATCTGAACCTCAACCATCTAAACCTACTCCTGTTAACACTCCTAATCCTAAACCCTTTGAACAGTCTGAACAGTAAGATCTAGGATCATGTGTTAATGCTATGTTTGAAATATTCAAGAAGGAGATAGATTATGAATATGCTCGTGTTAAGGATGTGTGCATGTCAAGTTTGGATCCAACTATTTCAAATGCTGCTTGGAAGCGTTTCATCTGGATGTTCAACAAAGCTGCTTTAAAAGTTAGAGCTAAATGCTCTAAGCTTGCTAAGACTCAGTTTGCAGAATTAATCAAGATAACTCTGATGAACATGCCTCCTCCTCCTCCTGTGTTACTTCTGGAAGCTGCTCCTCCAGAGGCTCCTGAATCTGAAATGGTTGAACAAGCTTCTGAAGAGAACCAGTCTGAAGAGAACATTGCTGCTACTGCATCTGCTCCTTCTTCATCTGTGGTCACAGAGCTTGTGAATGATGTCAAGGAAATAAAAGATTGGATGGTCAAGCAAGAGAAGACAACTGATGAGATCAAGACCTGGATGTCTAAGCAAGAAGAGTCAACTACCAAAATGACAGAGCTTCTGACCCTTATTGCCTCACGCCAGACTTAGTTTTATTTGATGTTTTTGCACATGTTATTGCTTCTGTTGTTTTCTTATTGTTGTGTTATGCTTTTTGGCATCTATCTGTTTGATTGTGAACTCTGATCTTCTTAAATGAATGTTGATGTTTTTGCTTCTATATGCTTCTTTTCTTCTGTATCTTTATGTCTTTAAAAATCTTTTTGATTATGACAAAAAGGGGGAGAAAAAGAGAATCTGATTGTTCAAACTATAAGCAATTACTAAAACTGAAATTCAGACATTTTATTAACTTACTTTGAATTTAAGTCTTTAAGATTACATTGATATATCTGACATAATTCATTGAAGTTACTCTGAGACTTTTCCAACCAGAACCTGATCTTCAAAGCAAATCTGAGTATTCAATCAACTCTGATAGCTTACTCTGATACCTTTACTCTGGAAGATAATTCAAGCAAGATGATAACCAGGCGCTCTGACTGAAGGAAGTCATAATTATCTGGTATCAAGATTTGATTCTGAAAGTCAAACCTCTTGCATCAGGCTCTGAATCTGAAATATACTTAATCAAAAAGGGAAGTGTTTTCTTCTATTAGAGTATTTATTTCAGGGGGAGATTGTTAATCTCAGGGGGAGTTATAATTCATATTTTCTTATTGAACAAAATTTCTCATGTTTTGTCATCATCAAAAAGGGGGAGATTGTAAGAACACAGATTGTTTCTTAGTAATATCTCTATGTTTTGATGATAACACTTATGAATTTTGTATTCAAGAATTATATACTCTAAATTTGTTCTAGACTGGTTGCTACAGGTACTAAAGAAAATATTCTTAAAAGAGCAAATTTGGATCTGAACAATGATATTATGAAAGGCTTCAAAGGTTCAAGAGCATCTTAAATGAAGATCTGAACGCTGCTCCCAGAAGAATCTGAGTGCTGTCTACTGAAGATTCTGAAGCAGAAGCCTCTAAAGAATAGAAGACTCTGAGAGTTCAGAAGCTTAGCCATCAGAAGACTCTGAAGATACTACACTGCATAGTATTGAGAATCTGATATAGAAGACTCTGTTCTGATAGAACTACACGCTCAAGCATACAAGCTGCATATACTCTGATTCAGCATAATCTGAAGAACATCCCAAGACTCTGAAGATCCAGAAGATCTCTACTCTGGAAATTCTGAAGATCCAGACTCTGATGTTGATAGCTGAACTTACTTAGTGAAGAAGATTTGAGTATGTACGTTGGCATATCTCAACGGCTCTTTCCTCTTTTATGCTAGACACAAGAACACAGACAAAAAGGTTTTATCTATGCATTCCATTCTAAGGAAAGTTTCTGCAAAGTAAAAGACAAAAGGCATCAGGCTTTTTCAGCACAGCCTCCAATGTAAAGACAAAAGGCACCAGGCTTTTCAGCACAGCCTTCAACGTTGAGAAGACTTCATGGATCTAAGTGCCTATATAAAGAAGTCCACTCCATCTTCTTCAGAAACGAACCACTTGCAAAATTTACTCAAAGCAAATCTCTCAAAAGCTCTTATATTCTATTTGCTGTAACATTGTTCTTAAAACTTAAGAGAAATATCACAGTTGTGATAATAGCTTTTTAGAAGCATTCTTACTCTTGTATTAGTTTTACATTTATTGTAAAAGGTTTCCTTAAGAGGATCCAGTTGGGATCAGTAGCTCTTGAGAAGACTAAGAACAGTTGTTCTTAGGTGTTACTATTGTAATCTGTTTGATTAAATAGTGGATTAAGTCCTTGACTGAGAAAGGCAAATCACTCTTGAGAAGGTGGACTGGAGTAGTTGAGTTCAACGAACCAGGATAAAAATAACTGTGTTTGAATCTTTGATTATTTGTCATACTTATTCACCCCCCCCCCCTTCTAAGTAATTTTCTCACCTTCAATGTGATTTGAGCACCCAGAATCAAGAAATCATTCTTCATTCTTAATCCTTTTCTCACTAGTAGTAGCCATCATCAACCCTGTACTGAAATCATCTCCACGAGCCAAATTTGCTTCTTTATCGGTCTTTTGACCTTTCTTGAACCAATATTCATCAACAAAGTGCTCATACTTCTCACAGTTGAAGCGTTGCACCTTACTTTTGTCAAAATCCCTCTTCTTGTTCTGACATCTACCAAAGCCTCCTCCTTTTGAAGATTCAGCTTTGTCTTCACTCTTGTTCTTTTTATTGTTGGACCAATTTGCTTTTCTTTTTTCCTTCTTCTTGAAATTTTTCTGATCTCCTTTCTTCTTAGAAGTTTGAACTTGAAATGCTTGTTGAACTGATCTCTCAGAACTTCTATCAAGCACCAGGAGCTCAAGTGCTTCTAGTGTATTTTGCAACTCTTCAATTTTCATAGTTTTCACATTCTTTGCTTCTTGGATAGCTACACCTATGAAATCAAACTTTGGATTAAATGACCTCAGCACCTTTTCTACTACCATTTGATCTGTAATGCTCTCATGACAAGTTTGCATTTGATTAACAGTAGCTGTTAGTTTTAAAAAGTAATCACTTTCTGATCTTCTTCCATATGCATCATTTCATACTTTCTTCTATGGAATTGTAGCTTCACTTGCTTCACCTTTTCTCCACCAGTATGATAATTTTTTAAAATGTCTCATGCTTCTTTGAATCTTGTAGCCTTATAAATCTTCTCAAAGTGTTGATTGCCAACATTCTGCTGAATGTAGAACAGAGCTTTATAGTCTTTCTTCTTGGCTTCCTTCAATGCAGTTCTCTATGCATCAATTGGATTCACCACCAGGTCCTCATATCCATTTTGCACAATTTCACTCACTTCTTGTGCTCCAAATAAAGACTTCATCAAAGCACTCCAACGATCACAGTTCTTGCCATCAAGAACCAAAATATTTGATCCAAATCCATTGCTATTCATCTTGCCTATCAAGAAACTATCACTTAGTGTTTCTCTTAGATTGAACTCCTCACTTTTTGCTTGTGTTTCCCTTGGATGGAACCATGCTCTGATACCAATTGTTAGAACACGCAGTTAATGTGCAGCAAGATTGTAATTACATGAAAGAAATAGCACACACACACACACACACTCTAATGTTTTGACATCTTAAAAGACATCTTGGAGGAGAAGAAGAGAGAGAATAGAGATGATTCTCATTTTATTATTTCACATTACAAAGTGTTATTTATATGTGTTACACAATAACTTGCTAAGCAAGTCATCCATACACAAGGTAACTAACTAACAACTAATTTGTAACAAACTACTAACTAACACTTGTACACATGACAATTATGGATTAAAATTATATTAAAAAAATGGTATAAGTGTTTTGATCCAAAAAAAAAAAAAACATTTTTTGAGTCATTAATGTTACTTTTGTTAAAGATTAACCTTTATTTTATTACATTTACCTTTAGGGGGAAATTTTAAGATTATTTTTTGAAAATATTACTACTTTAAGCGATGTAGTGTTGTCACAAATTTATGAAAGCTCTTGAAAAAGAATAAAACTTGGTAGTCATGACTTTACCTCAAGGTAAAAATAGTGTAGGTTGTAAGTGGGTCTTTAATATAAAGTATAGCTCCAACAATCCGTTTGAAAGATACAAGGTACGTTTGGTTTGATTGCTAATATACTCAAACATATCATAGACTATTTGGAGACTTTTGCTCTTAACATCTCATTAAACATTGTCAGAGTTATATTTACATAGGCTTTGAGGACAAGTTTGGTTCAAATATTTACAAGGGCTTGGTACCAAAAGTTCATTTGGTATATTAAATGGAGAAACAAAGAAAGCACGTCAATAGGAATATATGACTTTTGGTTAGAGGAATTGAAGGAGATGATCTATCATATATATATAAAAATAAAGTTGTTTGGGTTTTATGCTCCAATGAATAATTTAAAAAATGACTGTTGCTCCCAAAAGGATATTGCTCTCATGTATATACAAGAAATGCCTTTTTGAGGCATAATACATGCATACATAATGTACATGACATATAGCAAATTCCTAGAATTCATTCTTTCGTTACAGCTTACAAGTAATTCTATGGCCAGATATCAAGAAGTTGGAAACAAATTATTGAAGAATCTTGGAATCTAAAATCACAATCATGCACCTGGGAATGAATACACATGAGAAAACATTGCAATTCTCCAACTCAAGTGAAATGAAATTTGATTTGTACCTTTCTGGCAATATTGAAGTTTGTACAGAATAACATCAATCTTAATCCTTCATATCCCTCTGGTAGAGGGACGCGATGAACTGCCCCGTATGCTTAATTTCGGGCGATCTCTCTTCAACAAAGCTTCTAGATTCGGAAAGCACCTCAATGTTTTAACCTGCAGATGTGACAAGAGCATAGAAGCAACTGGTATCAATGTTACAATTCCTCAGCAAGTTTTGCAATTAGCAAAATCTTTTACATGCTAGAAAACATGAAACTGACAATTATTGGAATTTCCGCCTTCATTGCAGTCTACCCCTTGTCGCCTAATTGCGACATTTGACTTGGCTTAGTTGCAGCCTCCAACACCTTCGTTGTGTTGGGTTTGAAGGGGTGGAATTAGTCTCAAATTGCTTAGAGATATAATTTGTGTAGTAGTTATAAAGCGTGGGCAGTCCTCACCTTATAAGCCGGTTTTGTAGGGATAATTCAGGCACAATCATACATTCAACCAAGTTTCACACAGTTTTGGACTAGTATATGTTGATGTGCAAACAAAATATTTAGATCAAAGGGGTGAGGGAGTATGTTAAAGAGAGATAGTAATAACCTTCCAGCATCCTTTTTGACCAATTGTATCGTAGATGGATTCCAGCCTTGGTATTATTTGTCTGAATGTTGGTCTCTTTGCTGGATTCTCATTCCAAAACTGTTTAATCAACCTGTAAGCAGATAATTGCAAGTTACGTAAAATTTGGCAGAAAAGTTATTTTAAATGATAAGCTTAGTGTTGTAATATCACACTCGGACAAGATGAACAAGACATAGTATGCAACATACAAAATAGTAATATAGGAGTCATGAATGATATGGCCTTTTAATCACATTCATTGTATATTTGGATTGACAGGGAGGGAGTTTGTCAAAATCAAAGTGATTATGATTTTGTTGAAGCTCTAAAGTGTAGATTTTACAAAGATCGCGATGACTTGTCATAAATCTGACAATATCGTAATCATCGCGAATCCAAACCTAACTCGATTAAGTTGGCACGACTTGCTTTGCACCAATAACCAAGCTTTATCCCACTAAGTAGGATCGGCTACATGGATCAAATTTGTTTTAGAAGATGAAAAGTCTGAATTGAACACATCTATAATATACAAAGAACAATCTAGTAATATCTGTATACAAAATGTAAATATTAATTACGCTGCCAACTTTTCTTAATATATGTGAAATACCAAAGGTGCTTATAAAAAGCGATGGAGATTTTATTAAATATCACCTAAAAAGCATAGAAAACTTACTTTCGAATTCCATGAGAATAATGCTTAGTAGGAGCTCGGAAGGGTGGTCTCTCTTTTGAAGCATAAACCTTAGGAACCTCATCCTCACACTCTGCAGAAAAAGGAGGGCAGCCTTCAATCATCTAAAGTGCAGCATATAGTTTACATCAGAAATTATTACATGAAGTTATGAATGCATCATTTACAAGAAAGCTATAATTCTTCTATATCAGCAATAAGGCATCAAGCCAAAAACATCCACATAAAAAAGCAGTCACAGAGCAATAGCAGAAATGCATGCCATCTTATCTTGTAGTTGAAAACTTGAAATGATTGGGATTTGATAGGAAATAAGGGAACCAACTCGTCAAATTAAAGAGATTTAAAAATTTTGCATGGCATTTGAGTGAAGAGATACTGTCAAAAAGAAGACTTCGCATACTTCCACATTTGTGGATGAGCTCAACTATTCAGACTTTATGCAGTGTATGTGGCAATTGTTCAAAGATCTGACAGCCATGCAACTTCAGGAACCAACAAACACCACTCAGTTACATTCATTGTTGTTAAATGGAAACCATGGAGTGGTGGATTTTTTCACAATTGTTGTGGGGCAATTTGTGAAGGGATACCCGCCATGGCAGCGCCATAGATGGTAGACCACAATGGCTTGTTTATTCTCAGAATTTGGGTTGGACCTAACTCATTCTTATAAAACCAGTTTGTAAGGTTAAGGATTACCCCTATTTATAAACACAACACAGGGCATATCTCTAAGCAATGTGAGACTAAATTCACTCCTTCAAAACTAACACAATGAAGGTGTTAGGGGCTGCAATGAAGCAAGCCAAAGTGCCGCAATTAAGGCAACTAGAGGCGGACCGCAATTAAGGCGGAAAGTCCAACACTTATAATAGCGGATTTTTTACCTTCCATTTTCTGGGTCTGACAACAGTGGTTACATTCCCTTCCTCTAGAAAGGGAGTTACCCATTTCCATTTTCAAGATTTAAGAAATGCATTTTGATCTGACCTGATCAGAAGGGGATCACGGGCCGGCCACACTCTGTTGGACTGCTACGTGCTCACCGGTGCTGAGGAGAAAACAAAGGGGGGTGTACCTGCAAAACACTCCGATGCCAAAGTGAGAAGTTGGGCAGAGCGATGGCGAAGTACAGAAAGAGGGGTAAGAAGCGTGTTACCTGACCCTCTTGAGGAAGAGGGTATTTTATAGAGAGACCCCAGCGCTGGGCCAACGGTCACTTGAGATGGGCTGGATGACCAGGCCCAACCCTAATGACTGCTAGGGCTTACGTGGCGTAGTGAAGACCGGAACGTGGTCTTCGCCCTAGTCCAACTTTCCCGTGATCTCCGGAAAGTGAGTTTGACCTGCTCTTTCGGAGGTGGGCAGTTGGGAGATGACGTGTCCCCGCGGAGGGGAGCACGTGGAGAACGTGCGCCGGGCACGTTGTTCTCACCGCGGAGGGGAGCTTCGCGAGGTTCCCCGGATGGCGTTGGTCTCCCTGCGGAGGGGAACGCGAGGATGGGGAGGAACCAAAGGCCTCGCTTCGATGCGTCGGGGTGTGTCCTGTTCGGCCGATTAGAGGGGACGTCGAGATGCTGTCGGACGCGTCGCCTGTGGCCGGTGGTGCGCTCTGCCCGTCTGGGGGACGCGCGTGCCCGGCACGGCCAGTTCACCTATTGGGCCGTGCGTGTTATTGGGCTGGACCGAGGTCGGGCCCAGACCAGAACAGGAGCCCCCCAAGTCGAAGCTCTGGGGAAGAGCGAGGACTTCAAGGTCGCTGTGTCGGGGAGAGAGGTAGCGAAACGGGAGGTTCGTCGGGGTTTGTGCGCGGTGGAACGGGCGTTCGCGCAGGGATCCCAGGTCGCCGGCGGAGCGGGGTGAAAGCAGGTGAAGGGGCGTGATTGTCAGGTTGCCGCCACGTGTCGCGCGTTAAGCGGTCGTAGGGGCGGCTACCCTATGTCATTAATGAGCCTAGCGTCGCTTCGAATCCCGCACCGGGTTATAAATATGGGGGTCCCCGCTCATTTTTCTACTTTTCACTTTGCTGTTTTACCTGCGACGCTCTGAGATCCTTGCCCGTCCGCCGTTGCCGTCGATCGCCGCCGCACCGTTTGGTTCTTCCTCCCGTTCGCCGCCGTTACAAGTGAGTTTTTCTTTCTCTTCTCTTTTTATTTCCGCCGCTTGATTAGAATGCGTGGTCGGGGCATGATGAATGCCCCGCGGAGGGACGCAAGATCCGCCGTAACTGGCGATTTTCTGATGAATTTCCCGGGGAGAGTCGGTTGTTCCGATGAATGTCCCGAGGACGGGGGCTTTCTCCGATGAATGCCCCGGGGACGCGCGCTTTTTCCGATGAATGCCCCGGGGACGCGCGCTTTTTCTGATGACCGCCCCGGAGACGCGCGCTTTTTCCGATGACCGTCCCGCGGAGGGATGGTGGGTTGGCTCTTGGACGCCCCGAGGAGGATCGGCGGGGAGCGCCTGTTTGCTCGCCGTTCTCTGACCTTTGTCGCCCTTTCACTTGACCTGCGGTGGAAGGGTGGATTTGATCTTGGCTATCGAATTCACCGTTGTCCTCTGCTTTTTAGGTGTAGATGTCGGTCTTGGTACCGGGGACGATGGTCGAAGATAACGAACCCGAGGTCCCGGATTTTGACGAACGTGTCGCCCCGGTCGAGGAATGGGTGGCTGAAGAGCCGCTGTCTACCCCGTCCTGCTTCGTGGCCGATGCGTCCGACGTCTATGCCACCGTCGAGGATACGCCTGTAGGGGAGCCGCAACATTGGCAGGTGTATCGCCCGAAGGAGCACCATCGCATCTGCTCGCGATATGGGCGGCGGATGTTTCCTATGCACGAGTTCTACTTCAAAGAGGCTCGGCTCAGGTTACCGTTCTCCGCCTTTCATCTGGGGCTCTTCGATTGGTTACGCTTGGCCCCGTCCCAACTGCACCCCAACGCCTTGGCCTTCATCCGTGCCTTCGAGGTGGTGTGCTTCTACCTCGAGGTGGAGCCCACGGTGCCGTTGTTTTTCCGTATCTTCCACTTACAGCGCCAGTCAGTGAACGGCCGCCAGGGATGGGTCTCATTTAAACAGTCGACCAAGCTCTTCAAGGCGTATAGTGATTCCGTTAAAGATTTCAAAGGTCGGTTCTTCCTCGTTAAACCGATCACTCAGCAATGCTCGGATACTCTTTTCACCGAGGGCGAGCGAATGGTAGACGGCCAGCGGTTCCTCGCGTGGCTTCCCAAGATACATCTGTTATGGACCGCGGAGCACTTCAACCGTGGTACGGATAGGTATATCGTACGAGCGGGGACCCTCGACGAGAAAGATATGGCCGCTTATTTGAAAATAGTTGCCTTCGTGCGGGCCCTTCCCCCGTCGAAACTGGTGACGCCAGATGGTCGGTACATCCTCGACGCGCAGGGGAACGTGCGAACCAAGAAGCGGCTGATTAATACTAAGACCCTGCTCGGTTGCGCCACTGGGGCTGCCGCTCTGGATTATCTAGGTAGGGATGTTTCTTTTCTCCCTGTGGTCGGGTGTTCTGGCCGTTGCTAACTCTTTCTTTGTTTTTGCAGCGAACATGTCTTCTGTCAAAGAGCGGGTGAAGCAGCTGCGCGCTACCAGAAATGCCGTGGTCCCGAGGACGCGGGTGAGTAAATTGGTCGGACAGGAGGTTGCGACGCCGGGAGGGCAGAGTTCGTCTTCTTCGCCTCAAGGGAGTCAGTCTCCTACGTCTCAGGGAGCAGCGAAAAGACCGAGATCCGAGGAGCCCCGTGGTTTGGTAGATCTGACGGTCGGCTCGGCCGAGGAGGGTTACGTCGTCCCGCCTTGCCATCAGCATCCGGGCTATTTTCATGGTGCTCGATCTCCTACCGTCTCCGCTGGGGAGGTGAAGGCTGTCCGCCAGGCCAATCGAGAGTCTCTTCGACGGGTCCTGGCTGAGGATTTGGCTGCGATGATGCGGACGTTCACGACGGCCCTTGTGCTGAACGAGGAGGGCTGCTCCGCCGCCGAGTTGTCCAAATTGCAGGGGGACCTCACCTTTATGCAGTCGCGTTTGGCCAAGCTTACTGAGGAACTAGAGAAGAGTCAGAAAGATGTCGCTGACCAGCGCAAACGAGCAGAGGGCGCTGAGGGGAAGGTGACCTCGCTGGAGGAGAAGTTGGGGGCGGCAACGGCCGAGGTGCAGGCGCTGAAAGTTCGTATGGAAGTCTTGGACAGCGCACTTCGTCCGGCCGAGGACGAGACAGAGGAAGATCAACGGTTGATCACCCGTGCTGATCTGGTTGCCCGTATCCGGGTGCTGGAAGGTGATTGTTTGGAGGCTGTCGAGGTCGGGTTCAAGAATGCTGTCGCGCAGATCCAGGTTGCCAACCCCGGCGTCGCGCTGGTCGTGGATGGGATCGGGCCGTATCACGAGATCGTCGACTGGAAGGTGGTTGATCCCTATCTTGTCGTTCCCGAGGAGGTCCCCGTGGCTGCTGATCAGGAGGGTGAAGTAGTCTAGGTTGTCAGGCCTGTGTGCTCGTTGTTTTTATGGCCTGCGTGCCGATATTTTGTAACTTGCTTTCCTTTGGGCCCGCGCGCCCCGTTTGTGTAATATTAACTACTGGGCTGGTGCCCGCTTTTTGCTTAATATATTTTTGTGAATTTTCTAAGTGTGCGCTCGGTATTTGCATGATGTTTATGCTCGTTTTTCGTATTTATTTGTTTACTTGAATGATTTTGACGTGCATGCTTCGATATGCTCCGGGCCTGTCCGGGTGTTAGCTCGACAACTTGTTACCGGCGGTGAAGGGAACCGGCCGGTTTGGCCGGCGGAGTGGCCGGGCCATTTCGGGGGTAGTTCTCCCCGTGGCGTGGACGTCCCATCGCGAGCTGGGTGTCCTGCCGATTTTGGTACGGCGGCGGGGGATCTCGGTCGAGGTGTTCCCTGCCGAGCAAGGCCGTCTGCCCGCGCACACAAGAGGCAGGACTTGCTTTTCTTTGGTCGCTAGTGGACACGTGAGAGTGCGGTGGTACCATGTCGCCCTCCCAGTGGCCGGGACGATGGGTCATCGCGGGTAACGTTCTAACTGTAGTACCGCTTAAGCTTCGCGGCGTTCCATGGTCGAGCTAGTTGTTCACCGTGCAGGTTTTCGAGGAAATAGGCCCCGTGCTCCGTTTTGTCCCGGACTCGGTAGGGGCCTTCCCAATTCGCAGCCAGTTTGCCCTCGTGGGAGTCTTTCTGGTTTCTGCGTAGAACTAAGTCGCCTGTTTGAAAGTCGCGTTTTAGGACTTTGCTGTTGTGGCGAAGTGTGACTTGTTGTTTCAGCCGGACTTCTCGGAGGGCTGCCCCTGAACGGATTTCTTCGACGAGGTCGAGCTCTTCTCGTAGGGCGCCGTCGTTGTTGTCGGTGCCCAGGGGAGATTCCGTTCGTCGGGATGGTTCGCGTATTTCGACGGGTATCACGGCCTCGGTTCCATACGTGAGGCGAAATGGGGTTTCCCCCGTGGTTGAGTGGGGAGTGGTGCGGTATGCTCAGAGGACGAAGTGAAGTGGTGTTTGGTTCTGAGTAGTATGACCCTATTCGCGGATTCTGCCTGGCCGTTCGTCTGGGGGTGTTCGACCGAGGCGAAGTGGTGTTTGGTTCTGAGTTTGGTGACGAAGTCGCGGAAGTTTTTGTCCGTGAACTGTGTGCCGTTGTCGGTGACGATGGCGAGTGGGACCCCGAATCTGGCGAGGATGTTGCGTTTGTAGAATCAGAGTATGTTGTGGGCCGTGATTTTGGCCAGAGCTTCGGCCTCGATCCATTTGGTGAAATAGTCAACTCCCACGATGAGGTACTTGTTCTGGTAGGATCCTAAAGGGAAGGGCCCGAGGATGTCCAGCCCCCACCAGGCGAATGACCATGGAGATGAGAGGGATGTGAGGTCGGCTGGGGGGGCGAGGTGCATGTCCCCGTGTCGTTGACATTTGTCACATCGTTTGACGTGTTCCTTCGCGTCCGATTGCATTGATGGCCAGTAATAGCCTGCTCGTAGGGCCTTTCGTGCTAGGGATCTTCCGCCAAGGTGCTGCGCGTTGATGCCTTCGTGGATTTCCTCTAGAACGGCTGCGCTCTGGGACTTATCTATGCACTTGAGGAGTAGGATTGCGAAGCCTCGGCGGTACAACCTTCCTTCGAGGAGAACGTACGAGCAGGCGCGTCGTCTGGTTGCGCTAGCCTCGCCAGGGTTGACCGGAAGGTGGCCGGTGTTGAGGTAGGCGTGGAGCGGGGTCATCCAGCAGTCAGTATCCCCGACGACGTTGACGTCGAGGGGGGTAGTGGTCGCGCTGGTACTTGGTTGCGACAAGACTTCTTGGATGACCGACTTGTGGCCGCTTCGCTTTTTGGTGCTTGCTGTTAGATGCCCAATTGTGCTTATTAGAGCTATCAAATATGGACATCTTTCACTTCTTTTTATGCCGAAAACGTATTTATTAAGCCTTGCTTTTGTTAGTGTGCATCATTGTGTCAAATGCTTTTGGTCCTTTTGATTTGTGTGTTATTGTGCAGGATTTAATTGTGAAAGAGCATTATTTGAAGGCACAAGAAAGATGGCAAAGGAATCAAGCAAAGAGCAAAACAAAAGTTGGTTCGCTCAGCGAGCACTTGGCGAGTGAGTAGCGAGTGTTCGCTACAGCCTCGCCTAGCGAGCACGTAGCGAATAGCTCCAGACTTGGGCAGAATGGTTTTCAACACCAATCTTGGTCAGCGAGCAAGTGGCGAAGAGGCTCGCTAGGCGAGCACCTAGCGAAGCAACACAGAATGTCCCAGGCACCCTTCGCTGGCTCATTCGCTGCAGCGAGCACCTAGCGAAGCAAAACAGAATGAATCTTGCAGACCTCGCTGGCAGGTTCGCTAGGCGAGGCTGTAGCGAGCGTTCGCCAGCAGCTCGCCTAGCGAGTGAGTAGCGAGCGTGCCCAGATTTGTCACTTACTATAAGTAGCTTGAGCCACTTTTTGGAGAATATCTTCTTTTTCACTTTTACATTGTTTTGCTGCAAGAAAGGGTTTTGTGACCTAAAAACCTATTTTGGCTTATTTTCCTTCATCTCTTAACATAATAAAACAACAACAAGGTGGATCATCATCAAAGTTGGATCATTCGACTTGGATGTTCATCAACCGACTTTAAAACTTCTTTTGCAAGCTACCATGAGAATGTGTAGCTAAGTTCATCTTGTTGTCAAAGATAGATGTAGGTAATCATTGAACTTTGTATTTGTATGGATGATTTTCATTTGTAAACTATTGAATGATTAATGTATGGTGAAAACTTTGTTTTATTCATAATCTTTTGTGTTGGTTAATGATTGAGAAATATTTACCAACTCTTGACCTAGGTTTTCACCCATCTCTTTTCTTGAGCTAGAAATAGTCTTGAATGATTTTGTTCACTTAAAATGTTGAACTTTAAAGTTGTCATTTTGATAGATTGTGTGAGAGATCAACAATGGATTAAAATGATAAACTTCACAATATGAGTTAGAGATAATCATATTGAGAGGATATTGTGAATGCATTGATCATTTGAAAGAGTTTATTAAATGTTGATCGGAAGTATACATGCAAAGTGATTACCGAAACCTAACTTTGACAATCTTTATTCAAACCGTTAAAACCTAACTTTTATCGCATTTATTCCTTTCATGCAAAACACTTGTTACCTTAAACACAAACTCTTGGATACCATTAAACTATAAATTTAACAACTGTTGAACGGCGGAAAAATCTTATATTCTCTGTGGAGACGATAATACAAACCCGACACTTAACCACTGTTCTAACAAATTGGCGCCGTTGTCGGGGAATATAAATTGATATTGCTAGCATCGCAATAGTTGCCGAATTTTTAGTTTTGAAATTTTTACTTGTGCTTGTAATTTGTTTGGTTAGTGTGCAGCCCTTGTTTATGCGAGGACAGATTCCTGAGGACCAAATTCTTTTTGATCCTGAGATCGAAAGAACCGCAAGGAGACTGAACAGTAGAGCAAGACGCAGGAGGCAACAAGCCAGGCAAAGACAAAATCAAGGAGAAAGTTCTTCGACTACTTCATCACCACCACATTTCACACCAATCATGGCAGAACCACCACCCCCTCTACCAGTTTCTACTCCATGCACAAACAGTCCCAGACATACAGCTCAGTTTGCACGTAATCTCCAAAATGGAAGACAAGCGGAAATGAAAACGGGAATCCTAGCTCTTGTCTATCAAAATCCTTTCACGGGATTAGACCATGAGTATCCGTTTACTCATCTTACAAAATTTTATGAGATTGCGGGCGTAACTGGAGCTACCGAAGCTGACGAAGAGTCATTGTTTAGGAGACTATTCCCTCATTCCTTAATTGGGAAAGCGAAGGAGTGGTATCTTGACCAATCGACAACAGTCATGACCGATTGGAATCTATTAGAAGAAAAGTTTCTTGAACGGTTCTTTCCACATAACCGGTTCATGGAGGCTAAAACTGCAATTGCGGTATTTTCGCAAGGAGCTAGTGAATCACTCAATGAAGCTTGGGAGCGTTACAAATCTATGTTGAGAAAATGCAAGGGACATGGTTTCGATGAGCTAACTCAAATTCATATTTTCCGCAATGGACTCCTTTCGGTTCATAAGACCCTATTGGATGCAACGGCGGGAGGTTCTTTAATGTCAAAAAGCGCCGAAGATGCAACTGCTATCATTGATAAAATAGCACTTAATGATCACCAAGGGAACCACAACCGAGGGGTAGCTCAAAGAAAGCCGGGTGTGCTTGAGTTGGGAACAAATGATGCTATACTTGCGCAAAACAAGCTCATCTCACAACAAGTGGAACTTTTAACTCAACAAATCAAGGAGCTAAAAGAACCGTCAAAAGCTAAACAAATAGCTTGTTGCGAGCTTTGTAAAGGCGAACATGATACTGGATTTTGTCCGCCTCCCGGATTCGAAGAAGTGAACTACATGGCTAACCAGAGAGATTACCAACAAAGGCAACCACAACAACAACCATACCATCATCCTCAACAACAGCAACAACAACACTATCAAGGATACCAACCTAGAGGTAACTACCACAATAACCAAGGTTATGGGGGAGGAAACTCTAACCGTCAAAATCCGTATGTACCTCAACAACCGCCGGTTGCGACTTCTAAGCTAGAAGATACATTGACGCAATTCATGCAAATGTCTATGGCAAACCAAAAAAGTAATGATGCAGCTATAAAAAATCTTGAGACTCAAGTTGGTCAACTCGCTAAGCAATTAGCAGAACAACAAGCCGGACCATCTTTCTCGGCAAATACGCAAACAAATCCGAAGGAGCATTGTAAGGCTATAAGGACGAGAAGTGGGAGGGAGTTGATTGACGAGAGTGAAAAAAAAGAGGTAGAGAAAAAAATTGATGATAAACTTGAGTGAAGTTGGTGAATGGAGTGAGGAGGAAGTAGAAAATAAAGAAAAACATGGTGAAGTTGAAAAAGACATAGTGGTTGGAGTTGAAAATAAATAAAATGGTGAAGTTGAAAATAATGAAAATGATGAAGAAAAAGTGGATGAAGTAAAAAAGAAAAGAAAAAGGAACCCAAGAGCATCTAGAAGCAAGGAGATGGTGAGCAACACTCCGGTTCAAAATTTGCCTTACCCGCACGCTCCATCTAGGAGAGAAAATGAACGGCATTACGCACGGTTCATGGATATTTTTAAACAATTACAAATCAATATTCCGTTCGCCGAAGCTTTGGAATAAATGCCGAAGTATGCCAAATTCATGAAGGACATACTTACAAAGAAGCGGAGGTACACGGAACCGGAAACAATACTACTCGACGCAAGTTGTAGCGCTATCATCCAACGTACTCTACCAAGAAAGGAAGTTGATCCGGGGAGAGTTACATTGCCGGTTACCATTGGTGACGTTTATGTTGGAAAAGGATTGATTGATTTGGGGTCGAGCATAAATCTTATCCCGTTGTCTATCGTGAAAAAGCTTGGCAACATTGAGATCAAGTCCATCCGAATGACGTTACAATTAGCCGATAAGTCTACTACTCATCCTCATGGAGTAGCTCAAGACGTGTTGGTTAAAGTGGACAAGTTTTTCTTCCCGGTGGATTTTATTGTGATTGATATGGAGGAAGATGATGATGCGCCTTTGATTCTTGGAAGGCCTTTCACGAAAACCGCTCGAATGATGATTGATGTGGATGACGGTTTGATGAAGGTAAGAGTTCAAAACGAAGAGGTCACTTTTGACCTTTTTGAAGCAATGAAGCATTCAAAGGACAAGCATGATAGTTTCCGAGTTGACGTAATTGAGAAAGCTTCCTTTGAAGTTGCAAAGCATGTTAACGACATCACCCCCATGGAGCTAGCCCTTAATGACTCCTTTGAAGTTTTCACTCTTGAAGAAGAGGAAGCTCTAGATGAATGCTTGAGAGAGCTTGATAGTCTTAAGGATTTGCAACCGTGGGAAGTAGAGGAAGAAGTCTTAAAAAAAGAGGTCAATGAAGAAAAGTCAAGCATTGAATTAAAAGATTTACCCAACAATTTGAAATATGCATTTTTGGATGAAGCCGAGGAGAAGCCGGTTATCATTAGCAACCTCTTGTCAAAAAATGAAGAATCTCTTTTAATTGATGTGTTGAAGAAAAATTAAGAAGCAATGGGATGGACTCTTTCCGATCTAAAAGGAATTAGTCCTTCTTATTGTATGCACAAGATCTTAATGGAGGAGGATTTCAAGCCGGTAGCTCAACCGCAACGCCGTTTGAATCCAACAATGAAAGAGGTTGTGAGAAAAGAAGTTGTAAAACTTTTGGATGCGGGAATGATCTACCCTATCTCGGATAGCCCTTGGGTAAGTCCGGTGCATGTGGTTCCTAAGAAGGGGGGCATTACCGTTATTCGCAATGAGAACAATGAGTTGATTCCTACTAAGGTAGCAACGGGGTGGAGGATGTGCATAGACTATAGGCGGTTAAATACCGCAACTCGGAAGGACCATTTCCCACTTCCGTTCATGGATCAAATGCTTGAAAGACTCTCGGGACAAGAATTTTATTGTTTTCTTGATGGCTATTCCGGGTACAACCAAATTGCGGTTGACCCGGCCGATCACGAAAAGACGGCTTTTACATGTCCATTTGGAATCTTCGCTTACCGCAAAATGCCCTTTAGGTTATGTAATGCGCCGGCAACTTTCCAAAGGTGTATGCAAGCCATTTTTGCCGACCTTATAGAGAAAACAATGGAGGTTTTTATGGATGACTTTTCGGTGTTTGGGGGATCTTTTGGTTTATGTTTGGAAAATTTGACGACGGTACTTGAAAGGTGTGTGAAAACAAACTTGGTGTTGAATTGGGAGAAATGTCACTTTATGGTGACGGAGGGGATTGTTCTCGGCCACAAGGTCTCGTCAAAAGGACTCAAAGTGGATCGTGCTAAAGTTGAGGTGATAGAGAAGTTGCCTCCTCCGGCGAACTTAAAGGGAATCAGAAGTTTTCTTGGGCATGCCGGTTTCTACCGGCGATTCATCAAAGACTTCTCAAAGGTGGCTAGACCTTTGAGTAATTTGCTTGCCAAAGATCAGGTATTTCTCCTAACTGATGATTGTTTAAAAGCTTTTGAGACATTGAAAGAGAAGTTGGTCACCGCTCCTATCATAGTCGCTCCAAATTGGAATTTGAATTTTGAGCTAATGTGTGATGCGAGTGACTATGCAATTGGAGCGGTGCTTGGCCAACGAAAAGAAAAAAAAATTCATACCATACACTATGCGAGCAAAGTCCTTAATGAGGCACAAGTTAATTATGCCACTACTGAAAAAGAATTGCTCGCAATAGTGTATGCACTTGAGAAATTTCGTTCATATCTAATTGGCTTAAAAGTTATTGTCTACACCGACCATGCGGCGATTAAATATTTGCTAACCAAGCCGGATTCTAAGCAAAGGCTTATCCGGTAGATCCTTTTGTTGCAAGAATTCGATGTTGAGATAAAAGACAAAAAAGGATCCGAAAATGTGGTAGCAGATCATTTATCTCGCCTTGTCAATGATGAGGTGACCGCCTTAGAAAAAGACATCCGAGAAGAGTTTCCTGATGAAAAGCTTTTTAAAGTGCAAGTGAGGCCGTGGTTTGCGGATTTTGCAAACCACAAGGCGAGCGGTTTTGTGCCGCACGACCTAACTCCTAATCAAAAGAGGAAATTTATCTCGGATGCCAAATACTATGTGTGGGATGATCCTTATTTATTTAAGCTGGGCGGTGATAATTTATTGAGAAGATGTGTTACGGGCGATGAGGCCCAAAGTATTTTATGGCACTGTCACAACTCGCCTTATGGTGGTCATTTCAATGGGGCTAGAACGGCGAATAAAGTCCTTCAATCGGGATTTTATTGGCCTTCTATTTTTAAAGACGCAAATGCCCATGCGCAAAATTGTGACAGTTGTCAAAGGAGTGGTGGAATAGGAAAAAGAGACGAAATGCCTCTTCAAAATATTCAAGAGGTAGAATTATTTGATTGTTGGGGCATTGACTTTGTCGGACCATTTCCACCGTCTTTTGGAAATGAGTATTTGTTGGTAGCGGTTGACTATGTGTCGAAGTGGGTTGAGGCGATTGCCTCACCAAGAGCGGATGCTAAAACGGTAATAATCTTTTTAAAAAGAAATATTTTCTCCCGTTTTGGAACCCCTCGAGTGTTGATTAGTGACGGAGGTTCACACTTTTGCAATGCGCCGCTTGAAAAAGTTTTGCAACATTATGGTGTAACGCATAAAGTGACCACTCTGTACCACCCACAGGCGAATGGTCAAGCCGAGGTCTCGAATAGAGAGATCAAAAGGATTTTGGAAAAAACTGTGTCTAGCTCGAGGAAGGATTGGTCTCAAAAGTTAGACGAAGCTTTATGGGCATATCGCACGGCCTATAAAGCTCCGATTGGGCTAACTCCATTCCAATTGGTTTTTGGTAAAACTTGCCATTTACCGGTTGAGATGGAGCACAAGGCCTTGTGGGCGTTAAAATTTTTAAACTTTGATCAAGAGTTAGCCGGTGACAAGAGAAAAGTGCAACTTCTTGAGTTGGAAGAAATGCGCAATGCCGTATACCACTCAAGTTGGTTGTACAAGGAAAAAGTGAAGGAGTACCATGACAAAAAGCTCCGCAAGAAAGAATTTGCGTCGGGGCAGCTTGTGCTTTTGTTTAACTCCAAGTTGAGGTTATTCCCTGAAAAATTAAAATCCAAGTGGTCCGGTCCGTTCCGCGTCAAAGAAGTCAAATCTTTCGGAGCTGTGGTAATTAAGGACATGGATGGGAAAGACAACTGGACTGTGAATGGTCAGCGCCTAAAGATTTACCTCGGCGGGCATGTGCACCGAGGAAACTGTGCGATTCTCCTTGATGTTCCAGCTTGAACATCATGGACCGTCGAGCTTATCCGACGTTAAACAAGCGCTGGTTGAGAGACACCTCAACATTGTAAGTTTTTTTTATGTTATGTTTTCTAATGTGTTATGTGGGGACTTATATTGATTTATGCTTGAATTGGGATCTGCCTGCTGTGCTTTATTTTTTCAAAAATCTGTCATGCTCGCTAGCTTCTCGCTAGGCGAGCACGCAGCGAGCGTTCGCTAGCTACTCGCTAGGCGAGCACTCAGCGAGCGTTCGCTAGTTTCTCGCTAGGCGAACCTCGCGAACCAGGCAATTCTGTTTTAGTGGTGGGCCACTTATTGGGCCCAAAAGTTTGTTAGTTGTTTTTATTTTGTTCCCTCGTCCCTTGCTCACTCTCACACTCACTTTCACTCTCACATATTCTATTCTAAGCTAACTCTTGTTCCTAATCTTGAAACCCTAATTGTGCTTCAGATCATCTACACTACTGCACCAGGTTTGACTTGTTCCTCATCTTTTTACTTTCTCTGTTTTTATTTTGTTGAATTGAGGGATTTAGGTTATTTTGTGCATGTTAGGGTTTGCGAGATTTTGAGTTGCATGTGGATTTAGAACAAACCTTAGCATAGTAAACGTTTGGTATCTGGTGTTTAGATTGTTGCAATTTCCGTTAGTGGTTTCTGATACCAGCAGTTGTTGTTCTGCAAATTTCGCAGCTTTCGCTAGCAGTTCGCTAGGCGAGCTCGCAGCGAGCATTCGCTAGCAGTTCGCTAGGCGAGCTCGCAGCGAGCATTCGCTGGCATCTCGCTAAGCGAAGTCGTAGCGAACGTAGCAGACTCTGTTTTGTCTATTCTATGCTGCTTACTAACGTTTTACTATGCTGTTGTTTCTCTGATGTTATGAATGCAGATGGCCTCAGGTAATTTCGGAAAAAAGCGAAAGGTGGGATCCACCTCTCGGACGGTTCCTATCCAGTTCGACACGGACAAATTTGTGGGGGCAAAGCAAGCTGCCCGGTACCAGGCGCTGCAAAAGCGAAAGATTTTGCCGGAGAGAAGGTTCGTGATTGACTCTGAGGGAGAATACCGCAACTTTGCAGGGTTGATTGATACAAAAAAAATGGGGCATGTTGACGTCCCCTGTGGAGAGCTACAGTTTGGAGGTGGTGCGCGAGTTTTATGCGAACGCGCTGCCTGACGATGATGAACCGTTCACCTGGTCTTCAAGGGTGTTCGGCCGTCAGATAGCTTTTGACAGGAACGCCATCAACCATATTCTTGGAGAACCCCTCCACTTGGGTCCTAATGAACTGGATGCGTATTCAAGGACTCTGAGGTTGCATCCGAAGATTGATGAGATGTCAGCTGCTCTCTTACTGCAAGGCAGAACTGTTGAGAGGAATCACTCTGGTGAAGCTATTAGGTTTAAAAGAGAAGACATGACACCTATGGCTCAGTTGATTTTGATGTTGGTTCTGTCCAACATTAAGCGGAAGTCGCACACGTCCACCGTGTCGATCCCAGTGGCACGGCTTGTTCACGCTATTTTAACTAATGTGCAAATTGATGTGGCTAGTCTTATTGCACGTGAATTGAAGTCTGTCATTGAAAGCGGGCTTAAGTCGGGGGCGCGGGCTAATTGCCCCCTGGCTTTTCCCTGCCTCATTATGGCATTATGTGCACAAACCAGGCTGAAGCTTCCCTCCAGAAGTTTGGTCAAGATACCAGCTGCAATTGATGATAGTTACGTGAATAAGTACTGTAGGTCAAGAGTTGAAAGGAGTGGTTCATCTGCTGATGGTGCCAGGACTACTGATGGTTCTGGTGGTTCATCTCGAGGGTTTGATCCCTTCCAGCGAGCAGTATGCAACTACAATTGGGATTGGATGGACGCGACTCAGCGCCCAATGGTGGACTTACATGATTCGATGCAGGTCTTGCAGTTGCAAAACCGGGATCCTACTTCTGAGCAGTCTATTATGACGCGTGAGCAGTTCATGCAGCACGCGAGCTGGCCTGTGGACAGGCCTGTTTTCTCTGAGGGGGCAGGTGCGGATGCTACAGATGATGATGATGAAGAGGTTGAGGGTGAAGAAGATTTTGATGAGGAGGGTACTTCGGAGTATGAGTCTGAGGATGGAGAGGAGTGATGTGATTTGTTCTGTTTTCTGTTTTAGTGTATTTTGATTTTGACTTGTACTATTGGGGTGTTTTGTCCCCCACGCACATTGTTATTTCTTTTATTTCTTTAATTTCAGTACTTTTGATTTTCAATTATTTTGGTTCAATAATTTTTTGTGTTTGTGATTGATTTTTGTCCAAACCTTCTAGATTGGTTGCTCTCTTGAAAGAAGTATCCAATGAAGGTGCATCCGAGCTTGGATGGCGATGATAAAATTAAATAAGTGATGAAAGCTAAGGTACATTGTTACCTTCGGTTAGAACTATATAATGCTTGCGGAACTTTCACTTCCTTTTGTGATAAAATGTTTTCCGATTGCAACTTAATTGATTGAATGATTCACTTAGGACTTTTAAACCATCAATTGTGAGGAAACCTCCATTATGTACTTAAATGCTGGATTCTGATAAATTGTGTTGATTCATTTTATTCATGCGTTGTCTTTTATTATTATGAATTGTGGAAGTAGTTGATATGATCAAGGCACTTGTTTCTCTCGAGCATAACCATTTCCAAAGATAAAGATACCCGTGAGCAGAGAGAGTATTTGTAACCCAATTTTGAGCCTAAAATAGTTGAATCCTTGCTTGGAATAAAGCGAGTGTCAAAAAATCTTTTTCTTGAAACCTTGGAAATTTGGATAAATTATTCTTCTGATGCAAAAAGAAAAGAAAAGGGCATTCATTTAGGGGAAAAGAAAAGACAAGTTGGGGAGAACAAATTTGTAAAGAGTAATTGGTCACAACTCTTGTTAAACTAGCAAGCATATATCTAAAAAAAAAAAAAAAAAAAAAAAAAAAAGAAGAAGAGAAACACTCATTTTTTGTGAATATGGTGTAGAAAAACAAGAAAACAAATGCTTGCTTGGTAGAAAAAGTGTGAAAAACAAAAGGGAGTTGTGAAGGGTTCAAATAAGGAATTGGAGGAACAAAGTTGAAGAGGTGTAAATAATTGTATAGTGAATGTCTCTTTTGCATCGAAAACTTCGTTCAATGGCCTTAGATATGTCCCTTGTTTGTTTACCCGACCAAGCTATAACCGGAAAAGACCTTAGTGATCTTCGTGCTTCCACAGTTTCATGTAGAATTGTTAGACATTGTATGAATAGAGTTGATTTTGACATTGTTTATTGGAGAGTGAAAATTCCCCCGCGCTTTCATGTGCGACATTTTCTTCAATCCTTTTTCGAAGAGGAGAGTTAGGGTGATTCGTTCATGATATCATTGTTGTGATTTGATGAATGTTTAGTATTGCTTAAAAGTTTTAGTTATGGAAGCATTGTTTTGTTTCTAACCGTTGGAAACATGTGTCTGGTCAAGTCACTTGCAATTTGAGCCATATGATCCGATCTCGGAAAAACCTGACTCTTTAAGCAAATCTTCTTGGTTACTCGAGAGGCATACTTTGCTTGAGAGCAAGCATGATTCTAGTTGGGGAGAGTTGTTAGATGCCCAATTGTGCTTATTAGAGCTATCAAATATGGACATCTTTCACTTCTTTTTATGCCGAAAACGTATTTATTAAGCCTTGCTTTTGTTAGTGTGCATCATTGTGTCAAATGCTTTTGGTCCTTTTGATTTGTGTGTTATTGTGCAGGATTTAATTGTGAAAGAGCATTATTTGAAGGCACAAGAAAGATGGCAAAGGAATCAAGCAAAGAGCAAAACAAAAGTTGGTTCGCTCAGCGAGCACTTGGCGAGTGAGTAGCGAGTGTTCGCTACAGCCTCGCCTAGCGAGCACGTAGCGAATAGCTCCAGACTTGGGCAGAATGGTTTTCAACACCAATCTTGGTCAGCGAGCAAGTGGCGAAGAGGCTCGCTAGGCGAGCACCTAGCGAAGCAACACAGAATGTCCCAGGCACCCTTCGCTGGCTCATTCGCTGCAGCGAGCACCTAGCGAAGCAAAACAGAATGAATCTTGCAGACCTCGCTGGCAGGTTCGCTAGGCGAGGCTGTAGCGAGCGTTCGCCAGCAGCTCGCCTAGCAAGTGAGTAGCGAGCGTGCCCAGATTTGTCACTTACTATAAGTAGCTTGAGCCACTTTTTGGAGAATATCTTCTTTTTCACTTTTACATTGTTTTGCTGCAAGAAAGGGTTTTGTGACCTAAAAACCTATTTTGGCTTATTTTCCTTCATCTCTTAACATAATAAAACAACAACAAGGTGGATCATCATCAAAGTTGGATCATTCGACTTGGATGTTCATCAACCGACTTTAAAACTTCTTTTGCAAGCTACCATGAGAATGTGTAGCTAAGTTCATCTTGTTGTCAAAGATAGATGTAGGTAATCATTGAACTTTGTATTTGTATGAATGATTTTCATTTGTAAACTACTGAATGATTAATGTATGGTGAAAACTTTGTTTTATTCATAATCTTTTGTGTTGGTTAATGATTGAGAAATATTTACCAACTCTTGACCTAGGTTTTCACCCATCTCTTTTCTTGAGCTAGAAATAGTCTTGAATGATTTTGTTCACTTAAAATGTTGAACTTTAAAGTTGTCATTTTGATAGATTGTGTGAGAGATCAACAATGGATTAAAATGATAAACTTCACAATATGAGTTAGAGATAATCATATTGAGAGGATATTGTGAATGCATTGATCATTTGAAAGAGTTTATTAAATGTTGATCGGAAGTATACATGCAAAGTGATTACCGAAACCTAACTTTGACAATCTTTATTCAAACCGTTAAAACCTAACTTTTATCGCATTTATTTCTTTCATGCAAAACACTTGTTACCTTAAACACAAACTCTTGGATACCATTAAACTATAAATTTAACAACTGTTGAACGGCGGCAAAATCTTATATTCCCTGTGGAGACGATAATACAAACCCGACACTTAACCACTGTTCTAACACTTGCCAGTTTGGAGAGGAAGTCGGCGCGAGTGTTTTGCTCGCGAGGGACGTGCTGAATCTCAGCTGTGTCGAAGCCTCGCAGTTTTTCGGTGATGAGCGCGAGGTATTCGGCGAGGTTGTCGTTCTTCGCTTGATATTCTCCTCGGACTTGCGAAGCGACTAGCTGGGAATCTGTGTAGATTCGGATGTCCCTGGCCCCCAGGTCGGATGCCAAGCGAAGGCCGGCCAGAAACGCTTCGTACTCGGCCTGGTTGTTGGTTGTCGGGAAGGCCAGCGTGAGGGAGACTTCAATGAGGGTGCCTTCGTCGTTGTCGAGGACGATGCCGGCGCCGCTCCCCGTGGAATTGGAGGATCCGTCCACAAAAATGGTCCAAATGTGGTTCCTGGCGGTGGAGTCGGGTGGTGGGGTCATCTCGGCGACGAAGTCGGCCAAGGCTTGAGCTTTGATGGCTTGCCGGCCCTCGTAGGTGATGTCGAACTCAGAGAGTTCTAGTGACCATTTTAGCATGCGTCCGGCCATGTCGGGGCGGCCGAGGAGCTGGCGGATGGGCTGATCGGTGCGGAGCACGATGGCGTGTGCGAGGAAATAATGCCGGAGTCGGCGCGCTGCTGTGATGAGGGCTAGGGCGACCTTCTCGATCAGCTGGTATCGGATTTCGGGGCCGTGGAGGGCTTTGCTAGTAAAGTAGATGGGCTTTTGGCCCTCCCCGGCTTCGCTCACGAGGACGGCGCTGACGGCTTCGTTAGCTACGGCCAGATATAAGTATAGGGTTTCGCCCGTCACGGGACGCGTCAGCACTGGTGGTTCGGACAAGACGCGTTTGAGGTGGCAAAGGGCTTGCTCGCATTCGTCCGTCCATTCGAACTTGGTCTCCTTCCTGAGCAGTTTGAAGAATGGGAGGGCGTGCTGGGCGGACTTGGCTATGAACCGGAAAAGGGAGGCGAGCACGCCGTTGAGGGATTGGATGGACTTCTTCGTGGTGGGCGTGGCGATATTTGAGAAGGCGTGGCATTTGTCCGGATTGGCTTCGATCCCCCGTTTGGTCAAGTAGTAGCCGAGGAATTTACCGGCGCAGACGCCGAAGGTGCACTTCTCCGGGTTGAAGCGCATGCGGCACGACCTTGCGGTCTCGAAGACCTTCCGGAGGTGTGCCGTGTGGTCGTCCTCCGTGCCAGATTTGACGATCATGTCGTCCATGTATACTTCGAGCATGTCGCCGATTTCGTCGTGGAAGACACGGTTCATCATCCGCTGGTATGTGGCCCCGACGTTTTTGAGGCCGAAGGGCATCACGTTATAATAGTAATTGCCCGACGCCGTCATGAAGGCCGTGGCCTGTTTATCGTGTTCGGCCATCGGGATCTGATTGTATCCCGAGTACGCGTCCATGAAGGACAAGAGCTTGAAGCCCGCGGAGTTGTCGACGAGCTTGTCGATGTTGGGGAGGGGGTAGGCGTCCTTAGGACATGCCCGATTGAGATCAGTATAGTCAACACACATGCGCCATTTTCCATTATTCTTTTTAACGAGTACAACATTGGACAGTCAGGTTGAATACCGGGCTTCCGAAATAAAGTTTGCCTCTAGGAGGTTTTTTACAGCTTTTTCGGCTGCTGCCGATTTTTCGGGGGACTGGCGACGTTGAGCGCGAGGTCGTCCGGAGTGCCGTCGCGGTGTGGGCTAGCCATGATCGTGGAGTATTGGTGAAACTTTGGTTTTCTGCTCGGAGTAACGGGGAAGTTTCTGTTCCCACAGACGGCGCCACTGATCTGACCTGATCAGAAGGGGATCACGGGCCGGCCACACTCTGTTGGACTGCTACGTGCTCACCGGTGCTGAGGAGAAAACAAAGGGGGGTGTACCTGCAAAACACTCCGATGTCAAAGTGAGAAGTTGGGCAGAGCGATGGCGAAGTACAGAAAGAGGGGTAAGAAGCGTGTTACCTGACCCTCTTGAGGAAGAGGGTATTTATAGAGAGACCCCAGCGCTGGGCCAACGGTCACTTGAGATGGGCTGGATGACCAGGCCCAACCCTAATGACTGCTAGGGCTTACGTGGCGTAGTGAAGACCGGAACGTGGTCTTCGTCCTAGTCCAACTTTCCCGTGATCTCTGGAAAGTGGGTTTGACCTGCTCTTTCGAAGGTCGGCAGTTGGGAGATGACGTGTCCCCGCGGAGGGGAGCACGTGGAGAACGTGCACCGGGCACGTTGTTCTCCCCGCGGAGGGGAGCTTCGCGAGGTTCCCCGGATGGCGTTGGACTCCCTGCAGAGGGGAACGCGAGGATGGGGAGGAACCAAAGGCCTCGCTTCGATGCGTCGGGGTGTGTCCTGTTCGGCCGATTAGAGGGGATGTCGAGATGCTGTCGGACACGTCGCCTGTGGCCGGTGGTGCGCTCTGCCCGTCTGGGGGACGCGCGTGCCCGGCACGGCCAGTTCACCTATTGGGCCGTGCGTGTTATTGGGCTGGACCGAGGTCGGGCCCAGACCAGAACACATTTGTTCACATAATATACTCAGAAATTACTTAAAGAAAGGTTAAATATATTTTTATTTCCTATAAAAGTAAAAAAAATATATTTATTTTGGTTCCTACACAGATTTTATTTGTTTTTAATCATACATGATTTAACAAATATGTGCTTTTAGTCTCGTATCAGTAACGAATATTAGGTAATTTGTTTTCAGTTTTATAGGGAACAAAATATGTTCAATAATATTAATAAACAATAAATATTCACATGTAGAAAAATATCTTATTTGTATAATGTATAGTTTCATTCATATAAAGATGAAATGCTCAAATTAGTTACCTCTTGTAGAATTATTGCAAATGAGAACACATCCACTTTAGTGTCATATTCCACTTGATTAAAAACCTCAGGAGCCACATAACAGCCTATAACCAAAAATAACAAAGTTCCTAGTTTTAGAAAACTATTTCCTGAAGCAGCATATCTCATAGACCACTCACTGCATAAAAAATATCAGTGTCCAATATGAATAAGAGAATATTGTATTTAGATATTTAGATATTTTAAGTGTGCATTAATAATGACAGTTCTAAAGAAAAGCAGCACCCACAAGAAGTATCTTGGCAAGTTAGAGGCTTGTCTTTAATTGCTAGCAACTTGCTAACTCCAAACTCTGCAACTTTTAGGTGGCCGAAAGCATCCCGCAATATATTACTGTTAGTTTACTCATAAGCAACATTGATAAAAAGTGTAAATATATCAGATGATTAATCCAGACATTCAAACTTCACATTTAAGGACAAAGGAAAAAACAATAATTCAACAAAGAAACTTACGAAGGCTCGAGATCACGGTGAATAATGGGTGATGGTTTATTTTCATGCAAATAACCCACTCCCCTGCATAATATAAAATAAAAATGGCATTAAGTGACAATTCAAAAGAGAAAAAAGACAAACATCGCAGTAGAGACATCATATTCAGAGAATCAGAACCAAGTGAATGTGTCATCTTAACATGATTCACATATGTGAATTTTGAAAAGTTATTTCTAAAAGGTAATGCATATTTTTATCCAGAAAGTATGAACCTAGAGAGAAATGTTAAAGCTATGGTGCTTCTTAGGACACGCAATCAGAAAAATTCTGAGAAGAAACTTGTTCAAGAACTATATTTGAATAAGTGAATAACTTGTTTCTCTTTGGGGGTATATCCACCCACTTAGGTTACTGGACAAACGGATTGGATCATTACTTAGCCAAATTATACATGTGTTTCACTTGCTCAGCCTATGAACACATATTTATGTAATTAACTATGTTATTTTTTTTAAATTATAATATTTTAGCTTCTTACCTTTTTTTTTTAATTTTCCTTGATTTCTATTACTTTCTAGTTCCTAAAACACTATTTTTCCTATATAGGAAAACACTTGGCACACGGGCAGAGAATTTGAAGCATATCTGCTTTCCTTAACACAGTTTCTCCTTGAGTAGATATCTCTTCCGCTTGGTCTTTCTCATTAATCAAATTCATTAGATGAGATTCTCTGGGCTGAGAGATATGGAGGAACGTATTAAAGCAAACATTGGGATGATCTTATGACAAATTCAGATGATAGGCTGAGCATCAGAGCACATCCCACTTGAATGGGGATCAAGTGCTGACTTCGTGACACAATGTTGCAACTTGCAAATAGAATAATCAAAATAAAATCTATGGCATGAGTGTCAAATACCTAGCAATATCAAGTGCAAATCTAACAGCTATACTTGGTCTTAAGGCTCCTTTTCTTTTCATGAAATCGCGAAGATCTCCCTGCACACCATGGGAAATGAGATCTAGAAAGGAATATTTTCTATCACATTCCTATGGAATTACATCAAACTAGCATCCTACAATACACCACAAAATCATGTCCCTTGAGATTATAGGACAAAACCTTGGATGCAAAAACAAAGGACAAACCTTGGGAAGATATTCTGTCACAATCATCATTGGACTACTCTGTGTCACAGCACCAAGAAATTGGACTACGTTTGGATGCCGAATCTTCTGGAACAGAGCAAGCTCATCTCTGAAAGCCTTCCTGTTAGAACTCAAGTATATTAATTATCATGAAAGCATATAACAGAACCAAACAATCTCTGCACAAGGTTCATATACAACTCACACTTTCTCCTCATTGATTATGACGTCATCCCCAAGCTTTTTTACCGCAACCTTGGTTCCACGCCACAACGCAATGCAGAAAGTCCCCTGCCATTTAAGAAAAGATCATGGGATGGAAGAATCCTGTACATGCAATGGATTAAGGATTGACGAACGATATGTTTACCTTTGTTATCTCCACACTGTTGGGAAAATCAAGTTCTTTAGGATCAATTTCATATTCAGGGACTTCGAGGGCATGATTAACAAGCATGGATGCCATCTGAAACAGTATATTCACGTTTATTGCCACTCACTAGCAGAATTCAGAAGAAAAAACGGATAAGTCAAGATAAATAAGTGCAACAATCCTCAATTTACACACACCAGTGGCATTGTTCCATGTTTCTCCAATAGTTCGATCACGTCATTGTTTTTATAGAATATAGCATCAGCTAGGGGCTGTTTAAGAGACACGAAATTAATAACCTGTCTAACTATATATATAAAAGCAGTAATTTATTTTAAAAATTTAGTCCATACAGAAGACTCCATGATTGTTGTTGTTATAAAATGTGAAATATCCTATAATAACAGAATATTTTCTTACAGTATCTTATATTATCTCTTATCTTGGACTTGGAGTACTAGACTATCTCTTATGATTAGTTTCTATATTCCATATTCTTACCATGATATATTTCCCTATATAAGATTTGAAACCCTGTACTAGTATAAATAAGGGTTAGTATTTAGTCTTTTGTATCAAATCATAATTATCAATCAACATGCATGCATAAAATCTTATAATGGCTCTAATTCAATCAGGTAAGGCAAGTGAGATACCTAATTTCTTCCCCTTTTCCCTATTTTTATTTTATTTCTTGACTCCTGAAGCTTAAAATTGTGTGTCATGAAACATGGCCTAGATTTTTTCCAGTTGCCAAATTTTATACTCACTGCAGTCAATATCTCAACCACTGAGGAAGAATGGATGGCTGCTATTCTGACTTCACTAAATCAAGTCTAAAATACAATTCAAAATACAAGCCATTTAATTTTTACAATGACCGAGATCAGTGATGGGCTGGAATTGAGATGGAAAATAATCCGAATCAATAAAACATTATATAAGGAAGCAAGATTATGTGTTCTCTCTAAATCTAGACGTCCAATATGCTACCAACCAAAGTATTGTGTATGATCATCTTTTGAACAGTGACAGTTATCCGAGTTCAGCACACATCATGACATGCATTTATTCAGGCATTTATTGTTAGGAACTCAAGATCGAGCCTAGTCATTTATTCAGTCATTACAATGTAAAGAATGAATCCATAGTACAAGACTAGCAAGGCAACATAAAATTTATTTGAGTGGGCCAAACTCTACCCTAAAAAAAACTGACTTGCAAGGAGGAGAAGATGTCTTCCAAGTTATAAACTCATTTTCAGGCTGCATGGCCCCCCACTTATAAACTTCTCAACACCCAAAACCGAGCATTTGGTTATTTGAAGCGTGTGACCAAGAGGAATCTTGGATAGACTCTTAAACATTTTAGAATTTGAGTAGGCTTAACCTTACCCTACAAAAACAAGCTTGTAGGAGAGCTTGTAGGAGGGGATGTCTCCCACTTATAAAATTATTTTCATGTCATATCTCCTCAAGGTGGAGACGGAAGATTTCTCCATTACAATAGATTTACATCAAGGTTCAACACTAAGTCCCTATCTTTTTACCTTAATTTTGGATGTACTCACGGAACACATTCAAGAGCTAGCACCGAGATGAATGTTTTTTGCAGATATATTCCTACTTGAAAAGTCGAAGGAAGATTTAAATGAGAGGTTGAAGACTTAAAGACAAGTTTTAGAAACACATGGTTTTCACCTAAATAGAAGTATGACAGAGTATATGGAATGTAAATTCAACAAAAGAAGAAGTGTTTCTAACCTAGAGGTGAAAGTTGGAGACCATATGATTCCTAAAGTCACACGGTTTAAATATTTTGGGTCTGTAATACAAAATGATGAAGAAATAGAAAGGGATGTAAACCATTAAACTCAAATTGGGTGGCTGAAATAGAGGAAGGCTTCAGAGGTTCTCTGTGACGCATAGATACCGCTCAAGCTAAAGAGAAAATTTTATCGGACTGCGGTAAGATCTGCGATGTTATATGGGACAGAATGTTAGACACTTAAGAATTAATAAGAAAATAAAGTAAGTGTAGCAGAGATGAGGATGTTGCGTTGGATGTGAGATAAGACTAGAAAGGATAGGATTAGAAATGAAAATATTATAGTGTTGGGGATAACACCTATAGTAGAGAAGATGGTGGAAAATAGACTTAGATGATTTGGGCATGCAGAGAGAAAACCCATAGATTCTATGGTAACGAGAGTAAAAGAAATAGAGAGAAGTCAATCAATTAGAGAAAGAGAAAGACCTAAAAAAATTATAAAAAAAAACTATTAAAAAAGATCTCGAGATTAACAATTTAGATAGAAGTATATTTCTGAATATAATTTTATGGCGAAAATTGATCTATGCAGCGGACTCCACTTATCGGAACAAAACTCTTGGTGAATGTAAAACTATAAATTTACCCGAAAAGCTAAAGCCAGATTTAGACCATTGCAATGCAAATGAAATCTATGCCAACATAGACCATGTCAAGTATCAAAACCCCAACCAACCTCTACAACAGTAAAATTTTGCACTGAATGTTTACCAATTAGGCAACTAAACTAAACCAGTGATTAAAAATTACAAACTAAGTAGAATAGAAGAGAGCAATGAAGTGAATCACCGTGTTTCCCCATTGATCTTTAGGATCAACAGCAGCGCCATTCCCAAGCAGCAAATCAACAACGTCAGTGTAGCCCTGACAAGCAGCAATGTGAAGAGCAGTGCGTCCATCAATATCCTTAAAATCCACACTCATACCTGATTCAAGCACCTCACGAATTCCATCAACATCACCTTCGTATGCCGAATACATCAACCTAACTCCAGGATCAATAGTAGCATCAACATCATCGTGAAGTTCATCTTCTTCCCTATGTCGTTCTCGTGCTAACGACGACTGTTTCCCAAGCGTGAATCTAGTAGGGTTTTTCGATTCCATTGCGAAATTGAACACAAAAGAAAATGGAAGATTAATTTTTGAAGATTGAGTAGAGAAAGTGGAAATTTATTTGTGCCACTTGTGATTCAGTTTCAACGTTTGAAATTTTGAGAAGGAGGTGGACACGTGGATTTTTTAAAACTTTTTATAAATAAAAAAGTATTTATAAAAAAACATTTTAAAATTATTTTTTAAATACAAATATAAAGTTATTTTATAAATCAATTTCGTCGTCATAACTAAGAATGACAATGGGTAGGGTTTTGGCAAAATACTATTAGATGCCCAATTTTGTTTATTTGAACTATCAAATGTGGGTATTTTTCAATCCTTTTTGTCGAGAAACCATTCAAAATCGCTCTTACTTTGGTTAGTTTGCAATATTATGTGAAAGGATCTTGGTACGTTTAATTTGTGTGTTATTGTGCAGGAATTATGCATGAAAGAGTAGGAAATTAAGACACTAGAAAGATGGCAAAGAAACCAAGAAAGCAAGCAAACAACAGCAAGTTCACTAGGCGAACTGTCAGCAAGCTCCCTCCAAAACTTCACAAAGTTTGTTAGGCGAACTATGTAGCGAAGGGCAGAAATCGTGACACTGTTCACGACAGAATGGAAAGGACCCTAAACTCGCTAGGCGAGGGAGGCAGCGAAGGGCTCGCTAGGCGAAGCAGTAGCGAGATGCCTGCGAGCACCCCCAGACTTTGAGCAGAGGCAAAAGGAGCATAAACTCGCTAGGCAAGGGAGGTAGCGAAGAGTTCGCTAGGCTAAGCACCAGCGAGCAGGTAGCGAGCACCTCCAGACTTTGGGCAGAGGCGAAAGGACTATAAATTCGCTAGGCGAGGTTCACAGCGAAGGCTTCGCCTAGCGAACATGTGCAAACTGTAACACCCCAATCTAACCCAACGGATAATTAAGGAAAACAGAATCAGAGTGCAACAAATTTTGTAAACATGACGGTCGTAAGGGGGCTGCCACGACCATGACGGTCATGACGATCGTGAGGAAATTGTGACGAACGTCACACTTACAAATTCTGGGCGTTACAATTTCAAATCAAACAGTCCTCCATACATTTGCAATTCTTTTAGTAACATACATAGCACAGATTAAGATGAACAAACAGCAATAACTTGATTAACATTTTGAAAATGTGACAACCCGTCATTTGGCAGCGAAACCTAAATGGCTTCCAACAATTCATAATAAATTCAACAGTTAAACGTCATTAAAATTCAGCAAGTAATGACTCGAAACAACTAGTTCCAACTACAACATCAGCGCTAACAGAAACAATTGATTTAACGAAAGTATTCAATAAAATCCATGCAACAAGGAAATCAATTAAACAACACAAATGATCGTTCATCCCTCCCTAAGAGTGCTACGTATCAGAGCGACCGACGACACCTTACACGACGCGACACCTTATTCCAGGTTACCTGCAAGTCACCACCAACGGGGTAACATACAACGTAAAGGGTGAGATATCAACAATATAACATAAGGCATGATAAAAATCATGTCATAAATCATATCACAGTATTATAATCTTCGCAATTTTATAAACATTATCTACAATAAACTGCAAGCAAATCCATATCTCATATATACAACGATGATTAAGAAAATTCAGCAACAATCATGACTTACAATCGACACAACGATGCGACATCATGCGACTCAACTATGCACATGCATATGGTACCATTTCGGAGTAAAACTCCACAACCAATTCATTTGCCATTAAAGGCCGCCAATACAGGCACAACCAAACGCCAATACAGGCCAACCAAAATGATATGCCATGAAATGCATCTATTATGGACTACAACACAACCATAACAACCATACAACAAGGCCTTTAGCCTACAACCAAATTGTCCATAACAGAGCATCACAATTTCATACAACTCATGAAATCACCATTTTCCACCTGTTCATGTACGAGAACAACATCCTTTCAACATATAAGGACTCAACACAATTTCGCAAGAACGACATTACTACTTGTACTCACATATTTAATTGTAGGTTTAACTACACAAATCATGCAATACTACTGACAGATAAACTTTCCTCAGACACAAACAAACTTCGTCCCTAACGTTTATCATTTAACGGAAACTATACGCATGATTCGATTCCCTACACGAACTCGATCATACCCACGGTTATAGAATTGAACCCCGCCCTTACCTTGAATAGAGGTCAATTCCAAGCTTCCGGGTTCTGGTTTTTGCTCTCCGGCGACTCTTCTGCAACTATCTTCCAATTCTCTGATGGATAATTCTATGCTCTCAACTTCTCTCAACCACGTTCTTTTCCCTTTCGGTTTATGTTTTTCCCCAAATGAAAACAGAATTGAGAGTAAGTGAAAATACGAATAAGTTGGTTCCACTTTCTCAGCCTTTTACGTGCACGTTCCAATTCTACAGTTATTGGATTTTATAAGTGTGACAAGCGTAATGCGTGTCACGACCGTGACAGCCATGACGGTCGTAATGGGCACATGACGATCGTAACGATCGTGACGACCGTAACCAGCTTGTGACGAGCGTCACATCAGCAAAATTCCATTTTCTGCTCTTTTGCTTCTGCTGAGCACTAACAGTCCAATTTCCCGACTAATCTTCACCCAATACACTCGAATACAATTACGACACAACGAGACACGACAAAATATCATAATTAAATTAATCAAAATAAAACGGGCGTTACAACTCTCCCCTACTTAAAAGAATTTCGTCCTTGAAATTACCTTAACCAAACAGCTCTGGATAAGATTCCCACACTTATAGCAAACAATACCCGCAGGAGCATCTCCCCTACTAGTCTTCTTGTCATCAATTGCTCTCTGTTTCCCTTTGGCAGCTGGAGGGTCATAAGGATTACCGCGATTCTGCTGCGACTTGCCTCTCCTCTCACTCAACAGCTTGTAATGAGCATTTCTATCTTCTTCATAAATTCGACAGCTTTCAACCAACGCATCAAAAACACGGATCTTCTGATACCCAATTGCCTTCTTGATTTCAAACTTTAATCCGTTCTCAAACTTGATGCACTTAGAGAACTCAGCGGTTTCTGCGCTGTAGTGCGGATAAAACTTAGCCAACTCTTTGAATTTTGCTGCATACTCGGTAATAGATCGGTCTCCTTGCTTCAGCTCAAGAAACTCAATCTCCTTCTTACCATGGACATCTTCCGGATAATACTTCTTCAGAAATTCCCTACGGAACACAACCCAAGTGATTTCCTCACCTGCAGCTTCCAATACCAGACGAGTCTCTAGCCACCAGTCATCAGCTTTGACTGCTAGCATATGAGTCCCATAACGAACCTTCTGTGCTGGGGTACAATCCATCACACGAAAGATTCGCTCCATCTCCTTCAACCAGTCCAATGCACCACTAGGATCATGCCTACGCTTGAATGTAGGTGGATTCTCCCGCTGAAACGTTGCCAAACTGCGAGACCCAGCATCTCCAACAGGATTCGGCTGATTTTCCATAGCATTAGATAAAGCTTACAGGGGAGCAGCAATTGCAGCATCATTCCTTCCAGCCATGTCGACTTAAACTGCAACAACTATAGTTAGATCTCATAAACAACGATACTCTAATGTTAGACATGACAACTGACTCGATAACTTGGTCGAATGGAACGACCTGCTCTGATACCACTAATGTAACACCCCAATTTAACCCAACGGATGATTAAGGAAAACAGAATAAGAGTGCAACAAATTTTGTAAACATGACGGTCGTAAGGGGGTTGTCACGACCATGACGGTCATGACGATCGTGAGGAAATTGTGACGAACGTCACACTCACAAATTTTGGGCGTTACAATTTCAACTCAAACAGTCGTTCATACATTTGCAATTCTTTTAGTAAGATACATAACACAGATTAAGATGAACAAACAACAATAACTTGATTAACATTTTGAAAATGCGACAACCCGTCATTTGGCAGCGGAACCTAAATGGCTTCCAACAATTCATAATAAATTCAATAGCTAAACGTCATTAAAATTCAGCAAGTAATGACTCGAAACAACTAGTTCCAACTACAACATCAGCGCTAATAGAAACAACTGATTTAACGAAAGTATTCAATAAAATCCATGCAACAAGGAAATCAATTAAACAACACAAATGATCGTTCATCCCTCCCCAAGAGTGCTACGTATCAGAGCGACCGACGACACCTTACACGACGCGACACCTTATTCCAGGTTACCTGCAAGTCACCACCAACGGGGTAACATACAACGTAAAGGGTGAGATATCAACAATATAACATAAGGCATGATAAAAATCATGTCATAAATCATATCACAGTATTATAATCTTCGCAATTTTATAAACATTATCTACAATAAACTGCAAGCAAATCCATATCTCATATATACAACGATGATTAAGAAAACTCAGCAACAATCATGACTTACAATCAACACAACGATGCGACATCATGCGACTCAACTATGCACATGCATGTGGTACCATTTCGGAGTAAAACTCCACAACCAATTCATTTGCCATTAAAGGCCGCCAATACAGGCACAACCAAACGCCAATACAGGCCAACCAAAATGATATGCCATGAAATGCATCTATTATAGACTACAACACAACCATACAACAAGGCCTTTAGCCTACAACCAAATTGTCCATAACAGAGCATCACAATTTCATACAACTCATGAAATCACCATTTTCCACATGTTCATGTACGAGAACAATAACAACATCCTTTCAACATATAAGGACTCAACACAATTTCGCAAGAACGACATTACTACTTGTACTCACATATTTAATTGTAGGTTTAACTACACAATATCATGCAATACTACTGACAGATAAACTTTCCTCAGACACAAACAAACTTCGTCCCTAACGTTTATCATTTAACGGAAACTATACCCATGATTTGATTCCCTACACGAACTCGATCATACCCACGGTTATAGAATTGAACCCCACCCTTACCTTGAATAGAGGTCAATTCCAAGCTTCCGGGTTCTGGTTTTTGCTCTTCGGCGACTCTTCTGCAACTATCTTCCAATTCTCTGATGGATAATTCTCTGCTCTCAACTTCTCTCAACCACGTTCTTTTCCCTTTCGGTTTATGTTTTTCCCCAAATGAAAACAGAACTGAGAGTAAGTGAAAATACGAATAAGTTGGTTCCACTTTCTCAGCCTTTTACGTGCACGTTCCAATTCTACAGTTATTGGATTTTGTAAGTGTGATAAGCGTAATGCTGTCGTACCTCGAAAAATACGATCCTCGCGATGGCCGCGGAAAAATACTGTTCGAAACAGAGTCGCCACCTGTTGCGGTGGAAATAGGATCACAAACTATTAATGAGTTTGAATCGCAATTCAATTCACAACCGCTCTTTGATTTATCCGAAGGAAAAGGTCAAAAGAGGGAAAACCTATTTTGCATCGTAAACACAATGCGGGGAAAGATCTAGGGTTTGGGGGTTGGTTAAATTTAGGGAAGGTATTAGCACCCTAAACTTCTGTAGTACTCTACGGGAACCTTTTGTTCAAATGTTTACTATTTGCTTTATTTATTTGCTTAAGGTATATGTACAAAGGGATTAAAAGTGAGAAAAGAGACCTAAGGGGTTAATTCTAAGTTTACTCGGCAAGACATCGCATCGTGTGCCTACGTATCCTTACGGGAGTGGAATCAGAGTAATCGTAGTTCCCCTCAAAAGGGAGGTTAGAGACTTCTTGACTGTGGTCAAGGTCTCAATGGGAATAAACGCATCTTAAGGACACGCTTACGTGGAGTGTAGAAACTCCAAATCTCTACGTTGAATTGTTAAGTTGTAATAGGGTTAAATTAGGGTAGGGATTCTGCGGCGGGAAACCCTAAAATGAGTGTGGCGACTCTTTGACCTAGAGCTAGGGGTAAAATGGTATTTTTTCCTGCGGCGAGACATGTATGAAAATTAGGGTTTGTAAGAGTTGTAAGGGTTTGAAGTTGAGGACTATTGGCGCGACGACCAAAAACTAGACCTAACCTTCGGATGTGTGTAGTGTGACAGAATAATTGATAAGTGTAAAATGTGATGGTAGGTGAATAAATGCACATTTATGAAATATAAAGTACTGGAAAGAAAAGATAATGCGACAATTGTCTCGCAAAATTACAACCGGGAAACAGATACATATATAATAATGAATTGGAATTTAATCTGCAGAGAGAAACTGAAAAAAAATCGTTAGTGAAAGGTTAGATGAAAACAAATAATATTAAAGGGGAATACAAAAATGCAAAAAGATTTTAGAGTAAATTTTTAAAGAGAAATTAATATTAGTTTTAAAAAAAGGAGATTTAAATTTTAAAAAAAACTTTAATTTTTATCTTAAAAAAAATATAATTTTAAAAATATTTTAAGTTATTTTTAAAAAAAGTTTTATTTTTATTATATGAAAAGAGGTTTTTTTATAAAAAGGTTTTTATTTATTTTTAATATTTACACAAAAAGGTTTTTTTAAAATAGTTTTTTAAATTATAAAAGTAAAATGTTTAAAAAACAACTTAAAAAACAGAAAAAAAACAATTTTTAAAAAACAAAACAAAAAAATAAAAAATAAAGGGGTGGGGCCGGTCATCACCCCGGACCCAACCCGGCCTGCAAATGAAATGAAAGGGGGTCGTTAGGGTTTGAAGACCCTAATCTTGAACCATCAGCGGCGCCTTCGTTATCTTCATCCTCTCTTTCATATTATCTCTTCATCTTTTTTTCTCATCCGTCGATCGTTCGCCTCTGTTTCTTCGATGTTGGCCCTTCTGCTCTAAGATTCCTAAAAAACCAACACAAAAGAAGATCATGACATCTCAAAAAGATTTCTCACCCTTTAGCTAGGGTTTCGAGCGGTCTGTTACGATAATGGCCGATAATTGTTGATTGCTGCGAGGGCGATGATGATATTGCAAATCTGAGCCTCAATGGTTGTTTGCCCGCCGTTTAAATGGAACGGTGTTGGTGGACTTCCCCCTGAGTATTGTTTATCGCGTTTGATGATGAATTTGGTGATTCCAAGTCTTCTCCTTCGTGGCCGCCGTTGTTGTCCGTCGCTCCTCTCACGGCTACTCGTTAGGGTTTTTTTCTTGCGATGGTGAGATTGTCCCTTTTATATCTCTCTGATTTATCTTTTGGGCCTTTGGATGTTGGATTTGCGTTACTTTCTGATTTGATGATTTCGTGTTGATTGGTATTTTGATATGATTTGATTTTATATGATACTGATTCACACTTTCCTTTTCCAGAACTCCTTGATGGATTCGCTCGGATTTCATTTGATTCGTTTGATATCTGAAATGATTTGTTTTGATGTTTTTATTCTGATTTGTTTCGTTTCGAACCGATTTGAACTATTTTTGATGCAGTCTGGATTGGATTTTCGTTGGATATCTGCTTCTGATTTTCTAGATTCCGGTTTTGAAACATACATTAATTTTTCCTCTTCTTCCTTCAGGATAAGTACTATGGCTTCGGTCGCGTCAAACGCTGCCGAGGAAGGTATACGGCAATGATGACAATGTTCTGAGCCTTCAAGGGATATTCTTCTTTTTCTGCTATAGTTTTGTGGACTCATCGAACTAATATACTTGACCTGAACCTTTTTCACTATTTCTGATATGGTTTTGTTGTGTATTTGGTTATCCAGATTGATTTGTTCTTCGGGTTTCAGGTGATGGATTTATGGCTCATGGACTTGTTGGAGGTCTTTCTGCTATAGTTTGTTATCTGAACTTAATCCTCTGACCTGCACTTACTCTTCCATTTCTGAATTGAGCTGGTTTTCGCTACTTGTTTGTTGGGCAATGATGTTTTCCGCGCTGAGCCCGGTTTCCCGCATTTGTGATAACACATGTGCTGGCTTGGATTTCAATTGCGGCAAGCTTATCCTTGTGTCTGCTGCTCCAATGACATATGAATTCCATGATACTCTGTGAGCTGAGTTCACATTTGGTTCAGCTGCTGTTGTGATTTTTGATGGTGCTGTTACGAGTGCCGTTCCGATGTGGTTTGGTTTGCATTCTGAACTTTTGTGGCAGATTTGTTTCTTTGTGCCTTTTCACAATTGAAACTGGCGCGGGCTTTCCTTTTGCCTAGTTGCTGTTTTGTTTATGCAGCTTGTTTTGCTTTGAGTTCTGTTGTACTGATGCTGTTTGTGGAATTTCAGGTGTTGGAATTTTTCGAAACCAAAACGACTCAGACCTGCCGGCATCCGGGTCTGAGTCCAAATTTGCCTATGTTGCCTTACTCTCGTATCAGTTTGGAAATCCAATCGCGGCAAAAGCGAATCAGTCTCGCTTCTTTTATCACTTCTATCTCTCGAATGTCCCGTAATGATAAGAACAGGTGTTACCTGATCTGACGCCAACGGCGCGGATCGGTAACGGGGGTAGGACGCAGCTTCGGTTGTGCCACTCCCGGCACTCGATGATGACACCGTTCTGAGAGTGTCAAAAACAAATTCTAGCATTTTTCTATTTTGTTCGTTCTGTTTTGATGTGCAGGTGAATCGGGGATTCGTGGAGAAGCTCAAGGGACACCGCGAAGGATACTTAGAAGTCTTTAGGATTTAGGACCTTTTTAGAGTTAATGTAATTCCTTGTAACAGCAATGTGAAACAATTCAACTCCTTTTGTACCATGATGTTCTTATGAAATAAAATGCCAGAACTTCTTTTATATATCCATGACTGCTCAGTTTTAAATTTATTTATATTTATTTCTAGTTAAAAATTATAAACGTTTGTGAATAAATCCACAAATATTTAAATTCCTTAACCTAGTCATAAACCATAAACATTCCCGAATGACATTCTTGTTCGTGCACTTGTCTCATTTGTAATCTTAATCTCATCACCTGATTAAATTCACTCGCATTCCAACTTTAAATGCTAACCAGCAACTTTATAACCAAACACGGATGTGCGCCGTAACCACAACAGATTCGGTATCAACAATAACATTGCCCGTAATTGCATTCCATTGACCAAATGCTAAGAGCGACAATCCAATAATACCCAATTAAATTATGCCTTATTAACAGAAACGGAAGCGCTTTGGAAATAAACCATGAGCGATGAAATGGATCTTAAATCCAGTTGGGCCCGACAAATTTTAATACCGGCCACATCGAATTGGCGCCTTGATATAGTCAAACCCGGTGATAAGTAAACGCCTCAGAAATATGTCTCAAGTGTCTCAAAGCTCAGTAACAGCCCGTTTTCAAGGAATTAGCGGAATCCACGTAAAATGACCAAAATACCCCTGGAACCAACCCTGCAAAACAAATACCTCCATGACTTGTTAGTGGTTAGCAAATGCACAGATGAGATGCTATGCGAAATGACCGACTAAATATAAGGGTAAAATTTGGGGTATTACAGTTGCCCCTATTTAAATAGCTACACCAGATGATTTGAGTGACAGAGACTCGAGGAATCATGGTGGAGAGATTTAAATATAGATAACCGAAAATTTTGCCCTTATATGCGGTGATATGCAATGCTATGGACAAAACGAGGACAGATTAATGTAGATGATGCCATGAATATGATATGATGCGTATGCTGGAATGATGAATATGACGGCACAGGGACAGACGCTACGAGAAGAAACACACTGGGGAAAACGACGCGCTGGGACACAGTACAACACTGGGGAATTCTAAAATGATGGTCAACTGGTGCGAACACGACCAATTGTCATTTTAGAAACGAGATTCTCAAATGGAGATGGCACCTGTGAGACGGCCCCCACCGGGGAATCTAAAGGTAAATCTGGATCATGTACGACTGCAAGATTGATCACAGAACGCTGGAGCATTGAGCAAAGAATAACATCCAAGCTTTTGTAAACTATCTCTCGTGACAAGATCAAACGGACTGTTCGGGAATCCGTAGCAAATATACAGGGTAAAAACCGGCTGTACGCCAAAATAAATGGACTTTAGGAATAAGATCCTTAAATGGAGATGGCACCTATGAGATGACCTCCACTGGGGAATGACTAATAATAAAATTGGATCTACACGGTTGCAAGATCGATTACAGAACGCTGGAGCATTGAGCAAAGAATAACATCCAAGCTTCTATAAACTATCCTTCGTGATGGGATCGAATGGACTTTTCAGAAATCCATATCATATATACAGGGTAAAGACCGGTTGTATGCCAAAATAAATGGATAAGGATAATGCCCTGATAAGCTTCTCGAGGGAGAACTGCCACTTATCGTTGGAAGGGACTTACATGCCAAAATGGATAAGCACTCAAATAAAGAGGCTGTTGCTTATCTGATATATAAATCTTCTCATATTTAAGGTCGGTGCCTGGAATACGATTCTGATTTTTCTTTTACTAAAGGATAAATGAAATTCTTCATACTTCAAGATCGTGCTCTCCTGAATATGAAAAGGGTAAACTGAACTTCCTCATACTTCAAGATCGTGCTCTCCTGAATATAATTCGGCTCCTTCTTTTACTAAAGGGTAAATGAAATTCTTCATACTTCAAGATCATGCTCTCCTGAATATGAAAAGGGTAAACTGAACTTCCTCATACTTCAAGATCGTGCTCTCCTGAATATGATTCAGCTCCTTCTTTTACTAAAGGGTAAATGAACTTCCTCATACTTCAAGATCGTGCTCTCCTGAATATGATTCGGCTCCTTCTTTTACTAAAGGGTAAATGAACTTCCTCATAATTCAAGATCGTGCTCTCCTGAATATGATTCGGCTCCTTCTTTTACTAAAGGGTAAACTGAACTTCCTCATACTTCAAGATCGTGCTCTCCTGAATATGATTCCGCTCCTTCTTTTACTAAAGGGTAAATGAACTTCCTCATAATTCAAGATCGTGCTCTCCTGAACATGATTCCGCTCCTTCTTTTACTAAAGGGTAAATGAACTTCCTCATACTTCAAGATCGTGCTCTCCTGAATATGATTTGGTTCAAAACCTCTCTATACCTCAAGACGACAGGGAAAATGGAAGCCCAACTGCTCCATGGAGATGGCCATTTGCTGCGAGTCATAACGAAGATAGGATCGGCTTCTTAGGTGAGAAATGTTGCATACTGAGGCTGTAAGATGTAAGATTGTTTTCCAGGCGTGAGCTGGCGTGTATCTGTAAAGGATTGTGGTTGAAAGATAGTGAAAAGTAAATGCACGTCCGGGTACAGTGATAAGCTTCTCAGGCGAGAACAGTCGCATATCTGCCAAGGTAAGGTGAAAATCTTTAGATGGTGCAAAATAAATGCACGTCCGGTTGGGCTCGACGACCGACAAGACTGAGATTCAATCTAGGACCGAGCTAGAAAGAAGACTGGTAATCAAGACTCCATCGAGGGAATGATCTCGAAGGGTACATATCTTATCCTGGCGAGGAAAGATAGCTGAAGTAACCGTCATCCACGAGGATCGAGCTCTGTGGGGAAACTGGAAACACATATGTATTTTATGCTTAGGGCTGACAATCTATTTGGAGAGAATGGACCAACCCAGTTACTCGGCGGTAACAACCAATGATGGCGAGACACCATGAACCTGTGAACGCATATGTTAATGTGAATGTATGTTAATGTCTGTGTAGTTAAATGTGCAAGATGTTATGAAATGAGTATGTAATGAGTATGTGAAATGAGTATATGAAATAGGCATGTGATGCTTATGCCCCTGCGTATGCTGACGAAACTGACTAGAGACGGGACGAGAGATGAAATAAACACCTCGACGGAGGTACCCTGCGTTCTCTGCAACCAATACGTCAATCATGGGTGAGAAAGATCAATGGTAGAACCAAATCTGGTTTTAAAGTTCTGAATTCTCTGGGGGAGAAAGTAATCTGCTTGGGTGCACAGTATCACGCCTTCTCATGGGGAGAAGAAAACCTGAGGGACACTTTCGAGTTACCCAAGAAAAAGTTGTCAGCTTATAGTCTCTCTGGGGACTGTGATGAGGCAATAGTTTAGGAGCCTGTTGCAACACTGAGGTTTATTGGGGAATGAAGGCCGCTGTGAGTAAAATCCATCTGGTGCATGAAGAAAGTCGCGAAACCACATGGTTTTGATCTTGAAGGACCTTATAGTAGTCGCCATTTGTTTCCTTAAAACAAACACGGTGCCCCAAGATATTTGTGTTGCGAGGTATGGTCATCTCAAGAGGATTTTATAGAGAACATGGAGTCTGGTTGCCCCAATGTTTTCAAACTCTTTGAGAAATTTGTCAGGTCTTGACGTAACTGGCACAAATTAATCGTGTCACGACGAAATCTTCGAGAAATAGCTCCTAAGAACGTCAGACTCGCGTTGGTAAGCGAACTGGGAAACTGCCTGCCCCTGTGTAGCAGGATCTTCAAGTTCCACGGGTTATGTCCATATATAAATCTCTAAGATATCAAGCAAAGTCATCATGCCTGAAATGCCTATCCTGAGCTTGTCAATGTACACATATATTTGTCTTGAATTTTTGTTTTGAAAAAGATATCGCCAAAACTTGTGACCGAAATCACTAGTCAGGATATAAGTTTAAATTATAATGCCAACATGAATTTTTGAGCATAGCTCGTAGGAGTCAGGAAACGTGATCTTGTCGAGTATGCTTTCAACCGAAGTCCTACTTCAATTAGGTCTTTTAAAGGTTGTATCGTGGCTCGGCTCACGGTTTAAGAAACAAAAGATATAGGCTCAAAGTTATATTTGTACCCACCCCTTCTTCGTGATGTTCTCCAATCCTAATTCCGTTAATCGGATACGAACACTCATATCTCAAGCGGATTTGCTATGGTCGAGAACTTATCAAGGCTTTGGACATGGCAGTCACTCACCTATTTCTAATGACAATTCGATCACATGACCTTATTCTTTATAAGGATTCAAAAAACTAATGGTTTATTGCTCTTATTCCCTAACTTTTGCCTGGACAGCGTCTATTGATTTGACTTTGGAGTCCAGCGGGATGCCCCAGTTTTGCCTAAGTCTCCTTCATAGGTTTTGACTTAGCGGGCTCTTATTTTTTTTTTGAATATTCTTTTATGCACAAGTCGTGTAAATCTTTTGAGAGGCTCGTGACTGCCCAACTCCTTAGGTAACCGAGGGATAGTCATTGTATTGGACTTCTTAAGATGCTAAGGATAAATTCTCGAAGGTTTGCTATTCCCTTTTTTAGAGTCTAAGTGCTCGATCGGTTTAACTGAAGCCTACCCTGCCCCAGGTTAAAATGAGGGTTCTTAAAAAAAAACTCCTACTTCAAGGCTCAAAGAGGTTAACGAGGGATTAACATCCTTATATCTCCAGTGTATGGGATTTGAAACAATGCCTTACATCATCAGCGGGTTTCAATCGAAAGCATACGACAAGAAATCTGCCGTTTTGGGTTCGTCATCCTCCCCCCAATTCTCCATCAGAACAAGAGATCGGGTAAAGTTGGCATTATGATATATGAAAACGTTTTTTTGAATGAGTGAAACGAATGGATTTATTCAAGACAAACATATGCGTTGCATTAATTAATCAAAGATAAACAAGTTCGTGCATACTAAATATGCTTAATCAAAGAGAAATACACATAAATAAACAAATGAACTGTCGGAAAAATCCTTCTAAATGTTTATGAAATCTTGCATTCAAGAGTAACAGTTTCCTTTGGCGGAGCCTCAATGGAAAGGACGTCTGGTTTACGATCACTGTGAGTCGTCATGGCTTGCCCCAGTTATGCTGGTCACGTCTTCAACAGTTTCCAGTCGTTGCTTCAAAATAACTTTCCCAGATTCTTCGTTGATCCCGGTCATATCATCTTGAGGGTTACTGAAATGAAGCGAGCCAGGCCTTCGAATAATTACTGGATTCGGCTGATTTGCCACAGGAGTAGCATGCTTTGCAGAATTCGAACCCGACAAGTGAGGGACCCCGAGGGGAGTTTCGATCTTCAGCTGAGCATCGCTAAAAGACAACTTCTTCGCTTCTAGCAAATTTCTGACAACTTTCTTAAGAGCATAGCAATTCTCTAGATCATGGTCGGGCGCACCCTCATGAAATAAACAATGAGCGGCAGCGTTGTAACTTGCAGGTAACGGATTAGGCGGAGGACCCAAAGCACGGGTGGTAATCAGACCCTGTTGTACCAAATGGGGGTATAACTCAGTGAACGTCATCGGAATTGGAGGACAAGGCTTATACTGACTCTTACGGAGATAAGGAACCTGATCCCGTGATTGTTGGTGAACAGGAGCGTTGGGCACTCATTGATTGTTGACAGGAACTTGCATGGGCGGATAACCGGAAGGTTGTTGATACACTGGTGCTTGATATACCGGAGCTGACTGCACAGGCTGGTATGTAGGAAACTGCTGATCGAAAGGAGGTGCAACAGTAGCTACATAGGGTTGTTGGACATATGGAAGCGGATAACCTTGAACATAACTCTGCCAAGGTTGAGGTGTAGCTGTTTTGCGGTTCCTTGCACGTGCAGGTCCTTTACCATGGTCTGAGTTAGGAGTTTTGCACTTTGGAGGGGTAGCTCGTCGAACTGGTTGAGCACTAGAAGGCACCAAACCGGATTGAAGACCGTGAGGAGGTACATTCTCGACAGTAACAGCTTGTTGAGGTTCCATAACGGTATTAGTAGTCTCAGAAACAACAGTAGACTGAGCATCCACCTTCACACTAAGAGCTCGTAGCATCTCCATAATCTGCCCTACACTTCCTCGAAGATCTTCGAGTTCATGGCTGACACGGTTGATCTCTTGGTTTTGATCTTCCATCCTTTTGAAGGGTCGTATTTGATGCAGAGAACTCAGGGTGACAAAACTGGAAGGTGAGAAAACCGCGTATGAGAAACCCGGAGACACATGCAATGCAAAAGTATGATGCTAAAATGTGAATGCAAATGAAGATTTCATGGAATTCAAACATTTACGAATATTGCGGAATACCAAAGAAACTTTTAATTTATTGAAGACAGATTACAAATAATATTCTTGCAACCAAAATAGCTAAATAAAAGCCTAGAAAGTCCTAGAGAAGCATCTTCCACAACTTCAGTGGGCAGACGGAGATCCGGAGGAAAATAAATATTCGTAGAGCCTTCTCTTCTTGTAGGATTGTATCTCATCATTCTTCGACTGAATCTGCTTTTGAAGTTCTTCGTACTCGCTGACCATCACATGGTATTTGTTCTTCCATGATTCTGTTTCGCATTGTGATCTCTTCAAAGTGATCTTCAAAGTCTCAGCTTCAGTCATGAAATACTGGACAGGCTCTTCTCTTTGAGGTAAAGGATCTTGGCGAGAGTAGGGCATCTTCAACTCAATAGCTCTTCCTCGGACCCATTGAAGGTATGGTTCCATGGACACACAATTAGGTCTGCCCAAACTTTCTTTGTCTTTCCTATGCAGATGATTCCAAGAAGATAGAATCTGATCTTGAAGCTTTTTGTCGTCTTTGAAAAAGATTTGCTCCACCTGAATACCTTTAGGCGGTTCCTTCAAGGGGTATCCCAACTATCGGCGAGCTAAGGCTGGATTGTAGCTAATTCCTCCATTGAAACTGAGCAAAGGCACATTGTTGAAATTTCCACAACTATCAACGATCGATATCCCATCGTACATGCGATTATACCAATCAATATCAGGGTGAGTTAAAGCCATAACTTTTTGCGACCAACGTTCTTGATTAGGTCTCCAGAACGGACCGGACTTGGGTAAGTGAGAAATAAACCACTTGTATAGCAATGGCACACAACATGTAATCCTTCCTCCACCATGAAAGTTTCGGAGATGTACTGAATGATAAGTATTACCCAATAGCGTTGGAACTGGATTTCTCCTCATGAAGGTCTTGATTGCATTAAGGTCCACAAACCCCTCAAAACTAGGAAAAAGCAGCAACCCATAAATAAGCAAAGCAAATATTATCTCAAAGGCAAACATGTCTTTATGATCGGCATAAAATTGGGCCTTCTTAATTAGGAAGTCCCTGAGAAAACCGGAGGTCCCCCCTTTGGTGATCATATTGTTTTTGACATCGGATATCCTTAGACAAATGGCTTTAGCAATATCTCGTTCTTTAGGGTCTTCCTCCAAGAAAGGGAATGGAGACTTATCCAAGATAGGTAATCCCACCAACTGAGAGTACTCTTCTAAGGTAGGTAAAAGCTGATAATCTGGAAAAGTGAAGCAATGATAATCTGGATCATAAAACTGTAGCAAAGTTGCAAGAAGTCCTTCGTTTACTTGAATCTTCAACAAAGACAATAGCCTTCCATATCTGTTTTGGAACTTTTCTTGATCTTGAACCAACTCCCTTAGCTTCTCTAGGACTTCCAAATTAAAACCCTTAAAAGTAAATTTTAAAGTATGCTTCCTAGAGTGATCCATGGTATCCTGCAATGTTCATAGATAGAGTTTGAATTCCATGAAGTCTTAATGCGATATGATGTTTTATGAATGCAATGCATGAAAACACACAAAGTCCTAGGTTAAGGGTATGTGAGCGGAGTTAAGGTCTACCCATCCCCAAAAGGAGTGTACTATGGGTTAGTTGTACCTGCCGAACAAGGTTCTAAAAAAGTGCCCAAAGTCATCAGCCCATCTTTCGGATATTATCGACCTTCCGATTGACTCAAGGGTTAATAATATTCTCAAGAGAACCTCTTTTGAGTGTAGTATCGTGTAGCAACCAGTGTAGGACTACTCCCACATGGTTCCCGCACTACGTCCTAAATAAGGCCAAGGTGGTGTTAAGGTACTACGGTCCCCAATATCACAGACTCCAATCGACCATGGAAAAAGTTTTCGCGATTACTCGTTCAACCGAACCATTTTCGAAAAGGTCTCAACTGAGCGGTGATTCTCGAATCAACTTGGTTGGGATTCAACTCCCTATAAGCCTCATCGAATATATCCCCATCCTATAATAATGTCACTAGTCCGGGCGTAGGACTTATCTCACAACACAAGGAACAGTCCCCAAATCAAAGCACAAATATATACATGCAAATGAATAGTAAAACAGATAGTAATAAATATGAACAAGTTAGGGATAACCCTCAAAAGTTAAGACATCCCCAGTGAAGTCGCCATTTTCTGTTGCGGTGGAAATAGGATCACAAACTATTAATGAGTTTGAATCGCAATTCAATTCACAACCGCTCTTTGATTTATCCGAAGGAAAAGGTCAAAAGAGGGAAAACCTATTTTGCATCGTAAACACAATGCGGGGAAAGATCTAGGGTTCGGGGGTTGGTTAAATTTAGGGAAGGTATTAGCACCCTAAACTTCTGTAGTACTCTACGGGAACCTTTTGTTCAAATGTTTACTATTTGCTTTATTTATTTGCTTAAGGTATATGTACAAAGGGATTAAAAGTGAGAAAAGAGACCTAAGGGGTTAATTCTAAGTTTACTCGGCAAGACATCGCATCGTGTGCCTACGTATCCTTACGGGAGTGGAATCAGAGTAATCGTAGTTCCCCTCAAAAGGGAGGTTAGAGACTTCTTGACTGTGGTCAAGGTCTCAATGGGAATAAACGCATCTTAAGGACACGCTTACATGGAGTGTAGAAACTCCAAATCTCTACGTTGAATTGTTAAGTTGTAATAGGGTTAAATTAGGTTAGGGATTCTGCGGCGGGAAACCCTAAAATGAGTGTGGCGACTCTTTGACCTAGAGCTAGGGGTAAAATGGTATTTTTGCCTGCGGCGAGACATGTATGAAAATTAGGGTTTGTAAGAGTTGTAAGGGTTTGAAGTTGAGGACTATTGGCGCGGCGACCAAAAACTAGACCTAACCTTCGGATGTATGTAATGTGACAGAATAATTGATAAGTATAAAATGTGATGGTAGGTGAATAAATGCACAGTTATGAAATATAAAGTACTGGAAAGAAAAGATAATGCGACAATTGTCTCGCAAAATTACAACCGGGAAACAGATACATATATAATAATGAATTGGAATTTAATCTGCAGAGAGAAACTGAAAAAAAATCGTTAGTGAAAGGTTAGATGAAAACAAATAATATTAAAGGGGAATACAAAAATGCAAAAAGATTTTAGAGTAAATTTTTAAAGAGAAATTAATATTAGTTTTAAAAAAAGGAGATTTAAATTTTAAAAAAAACTTTAATTTTTATCTTAAAAAAAATTTAATTTTAAAAATATTTTAAGTTATTTTTAAAAAAAGTTTTATTTTTATTATATGAAAAGAGGTTTTTTTATAAAAAGGTTTTTATTTATTTTTAATATTTACACAAAAAGGTTTTTTTAAAACAGTTTTTTAAATTATAAAAGTAAAATGTTTAAAAAACAACTTAAAAAACAGAAAAAAAACAATTTTTAAAAAACAAAACAAAAAAATAAAAAATAAAAGGGTGGGGCCGGTCATCACCCCGGACCCAACCCGGCCTGCAAATGAAATGAAAGGGGGTCGTTAGGGTTTGAAGACCCTAATCTTGAACCATCAGCGGCGCCTTCGTTATCTTCATCCTCTCTTTCATATTATCTCTTCATCTTTTTTTCTCATCTGTCGATCGTTCGCCTCTGTTTCTTCGATGTTGGCCCTTCTGCTCTAAGATTCCTAAAAAACCAACACAAAAGAAGATCATGACATCTCAAAAAGATTTCTCACCCTTTAGCTAGGGTTTCGAGCGGTCTGTTACGATAATGGCCGATAGTTGTTGATTGCTGCGAGGGCGATGATGATATTGCAAATCTGAGCCTCAATGGTTGTTTGCCCGCCGTTTAAATGGAACGATGTTGGTGGACTTCCCCCTGAGTATTGTTTATCGCGTTTGATGATGAATTTGGTGATTCCAAGTCTTCTCCTTCGTGGCCGCCGTTGTTGTTCGTCGCTCCTCTCACGACTACTCGTTAGGGTTTTTTTCTTGCGATGGTGAGATTGTCCCTTTTATATCTCTCTGATTTATCTTTTGGGCCTTTGGATGTTGGATTTGCGTTACTTTCTGATTTGATGATTTCGTGTTGATTGGTATTTTGATATGATTTGATTTTATATGATACTGATTCACACTTTCCTTTTCCAGAACTCCTTGATGGATTCGCTCGGATTTCATTTGATTCGTTTGATATCTGAAATGATTTGTTTTGATGTTTTTATTCTGATTTGTTTCGTTTCGAACCGATTTGAACTATTTTTGATGCAGTCTAGATTGGATTTTCGTTGGATATCTACTTCTGATTTTCTGGATTCCGGTTTTGAAACATACATTAATTTTTCCTCTTCTTCCTTCAGGATAAGTACTATGGCTTCGGTCGCGTCAAACGCTGCCGAGGAAGGTATACGGCAATGATGACAATGTTCTGAGCCTTTGAGGGATATTCTTCTTTTTCTGCTATGGTTTTGTGGACTCATCGAACTGATATACTTGACCTGAACCTTTTTCACTATTTCTGATATGGTTTTGTTGTGTATTTGGTTATCCAGATTGATTTGTTCTTCGGGTTTCAGGTGATGGATTTATGGCTCATGGACTTGTTGGAGGTCTTTCTGCTATAGTTTGTTATCTGAACTTAATCCTCTGACCTGCACTTACTCTTCCATTTCTGAATTGAGCTGGTTTTCGCTACTTGTTTGTTGGGCAATGATGTTTTCCGCGCTGAGCCCGGTTTCCCGCATTTGTGATAACACATGTGCTGGCTTGGATTTCAATTGCGGCAAGCTTATCCTTGTGTCTGCTGCTCCAATGACATATGAATTCCATGATGCTCTGTGAGCTGAGTTCACATTTGGTTCAGCTGCTGTTGTGATTTTTGATGGTGCTGTTACGAGTGCCGTTCCGATGTGGTTTGGTTTGCATTCTGAACTTTTGTGGCAGATTTGTTTCTTTGTGCCTTTTCACAATTGAAACTGGCGCGGGCTTTCCTTTTGCCTAGTTGCTGTTTTGTTTATGCAGCTTGTTTTGCTTTAAATTCTGTTGTACTGATGTTGTTTGTGGAATTTCAGGTGTTGGAATTTTTCGAAACCAAAACGACTCAGACCTGCCGGCATCCGGGTCTGAGTCCAAATTTGCCTATGTTGCCTTACTCTCGTATCAGTTTGGAAATCCAATCGCGGCAAAAGCGAATCAGTCCCGCTTCTTTTATCACTTCTATCTCTCGGATGTCCCGTAATGATAAGAACAGGTGTTACCTGATCTGACGCCAACGACGCGGATCGGTAACGGGGGTAGGACGCAGCTTCGGTTGTGCCACTCCCGGCACTCGATGATGGCACCGTTCTGAGAGTGTCAAAAACAAATTCTAGCATTTTTCTATTTTGTTCGTTCTGTTTTGATGTGCAGGTGAATCGGGGATTCGTGGAGAAGCTCAAGGGACATCGCGAAGGACACTTAGAAGTCTTTAGGATTTAGGACCTTTTTAGAGTTAATGCAATTCCTTGTAACAACAATGTGAAACAATTCAACTCCTTTTGTACCATGATGTTCTTATGAAATAAAATGCCAGAACTTCTTTTATATATCCATGACTGCTCAGTTTTAAATTTATTTATATTTATTTCTAGTTAAAAATTATAAACGTTTGTGAATAAATCCACAAATATTTAAATTCCTTAATCTAGTCATAAACCATAAACATTCCCGAATGACATTCTTGTTCGTGCACTTGTCTCATTTGTAATCTTAATCTCATCACCTGATTAAATTCACTCGCATTCCAACTTTAAATGCTAACCAGCAACTTTATAATCAAACACGGATGTGCGTCGTAACCACAACAGATTCGGTATCAACAATAACATTGCCCGTAATTGCATTCCACTGACCAAATGCTAAGAGCGACAATCCAATAATACCCAATTAAATTGTGCCTTATTAACAGAAACGGAAGCGCTTTGGAAATAAACCATGAGCGATGAAATGGATCTTAAATCCAGTTGGGCCCGACAAATTTTAATACCGGCCACATCGAATTGGCGCCTTGATATAGTCAAACCCGGTGATAAGTAAACGCCTCAGAAATATGTCTCAAGTGTCTCAAAGCTCAGTAACAGCCCGTTTTCAAGGAATTAGCGGAATCCACGTAAAATGACCAAAATACCCCTGGAACCAACCCTGCAAAACAAATACCTCCATGACTTGTTAGTGGTTAGCAAATGCACAGATGAGATGCTATGCGAAATGACCGACTAAATATAAGGGTAAAATTTGGGGTATTACACCACCGAACTTTATTCATTCCAATGCAGAAATAGGAAAATATCGATAAAACCTTTAAGGAGATAAGAACATGGTCATCACAACCAATATTCTAGGTTCGGGAGTCGATTACGCAGAGGGAAGGTATTAGCACCCTCTACGTCCGTTGTACTCAACGGGAACCTCTTGATCGATTCGAGAGTAAAGTTAACTATGCTTATTTGTTTTCTTCTAAGGTTTCTCCTATGGGGGGAAATGGTGGTTTTAAGATAGGGTGCTCGCCAAGGATTGGGGCCCTTGTGCCTACGTATCTTCACTTGCAAGAAGTGGAAAATCAGAGCATTCGTAGTTCATGGGACTACGAGAAAGAGAGGGGATTGTGCTCGCCAAGATCATCGCAATCTTGTGCCTACGTATCTTACATTCAAGAGGGAATGAAGAATCAGAGCAGCTGTAGTTCGGCTAACTACGGTAAAAGGTTTGTGTTTGGAATGAACGAGAGTTTAGGTCGCATTCTAACTGCTAAACTTTGGCTTGTCCGCTCGCTAGGGGAGGCTGAAGCACGAGTTTGTTATGCGCGGAAGAAGGGACTAAACAATGTTCTTTGAGAAGATGTTGCTTGAGTTGTAAGGATCGCGCAAGGGATTAGGTTTATCGTATTGGATGTTTTGGTTTGAGGATACATTTGAATAGGTTTTAAGGTTTCGATTGCGCGGGGGCAAGAAAGAGGAGTTTGGCTAAGTAATTTTGATGGGGAATGACGACTATTTGATAAACGAGATGTCGGTCTCGTAATCAATTAATCGGGGTATTATTGGAATGTTAAATCCCAACCACACCTTTTTCATTCAACTAAATATGAAATTGTTTGAGAAAGTTTCAATCGCACGGGGGCGAGAGAAGAGAGTAGGGTTGAATATTTTAAGGGAGAATGACGACTACTCAATAAACGAGATGCCAGTCTCGCAATCGATTAATCGGGATATTATTGGAATGCTAGATCCCAACAACACCCTTTTCATTCAATTAATTATGAAATTGTATTTGAATGGACAATAACAATATTGGTCCAAGTAGTTAGGGCACATATTTTATATACGAAAGGTTGAGCGAACCACAACCTAAAGCGTATGCCCTGAGAGTGGTTACTCGAGAATTCAAGGAGTGCGAGACTCCAAGAACTCAGTTCTTTCGCAATTTAATTAAGAAAATAGTTTTGAATTTGATGTATGGTTTAGAAGCGTACTAGGGTTTAGACTCGATTACACATGGGTGAGGAACGAGGTTAGATGGGTTGAAAACTTTAGGAGGAATGACGACTAATTGATAAACGAGACGTCGGCCTCACAATCAATTAATCGGGATATTACCGGAATGCTAGATTCCAACGATACCTTTTTCATTCAATTAATTATAAAATATGTTTGTTGGACAATGTAAGTATTGGTCCAAATAATTAAGAAGTGTTTTAGAAACGAAAGTTCGAAAGATATACTATTCAAAGTGTACACCTTGATAGTAATTATTCTTTAATTCAAGGAATGCGCGACTCCAAAAACTCGATACTTTCGTAATTTTAATTATGAAAATAATTTGAAAATATTAGTGTGTAGATTGAACTAGGGTGAGCGTATTACTCGAATTAGGGTTTGCGACCTTTTGAAGGTTTAAACGAGGTTGGGTATCCTAAGGATGAAAGACGAAGTGACCACAACTCAAGGTGTGCACCTCGAGAGCGATCACTTAAGGATCCAAGGAGTGCTAGACTCCAAGGACCCACCACTCTCATATAAATTCAAAAAAAATGGATTTTTACTTATTCTAGTTTTAAAAAACAAAATACTTTGAATTTAATAAAAAGAAAATAAATTTTATAAAATTTTAAATAGAATCTAGATAATATCAAATTGTAAAACTAATATCAATTATCATAATAAAAAAATTAAAGAAAATTAAAAGCTAATAATGTTATTAATAACTAGCTTCTAAAATAAACCTCTATTAAATTCCAATTAAGTTTTAACTAGACCAAATGACGTTGTAACACGAGACCCAACGGCTCCATATTATCTCATACTCTCTTCTCCTTCTAGGAAAAGAAGCAAAACTGATTGGGTTGCCAAAAAGGTTCTTTAACTTACACGTGAACCATCATCAAGGTTCAACCGTCTGCAATTAATAAAAGCTGGCAATTCCAAGAGGTAGGCAAGGGACAAGTGTTCATGCGTTCATAAATATTCCCCACAACACTAGTAAAAAAAAAAAAAAAAACCAAAATACATCTTCCTTCCCGTTGCTTATTATTAGAGCCCATTAAATGAAAACAATAAAAACGAAAAAAAAAAAGGAACAATGAAACGTACATGCTTATCTGCAACAGAGGCAGAACTTAGAAGCCACAAAAAACTAAACGCTTCCACTCAAACGTATCAACCATAACCTCTTAATCTCCAACCTATTTTACCCTAAACCCTTCCTCTCTCTGGAATTTAACCCCAAATCGAAACACAAAACCCTAAACCCACTGTTAATTTTGACAAGCAAGCTCAACAAAGCCTAATCAAAACAGAGGATAACATATGCAAGCAAAAGAAATATGTTCCACGAGCGAAAATCAAGTGAACAAGAGAACTCACCAGCTTGGAGCTATCTCGACGGCGAGTCTGCGAGGTAAGTGCTTAACGCTTTACTTTTTCGCTTTTCTTCTTCTTGGTGTGTGTTCTGCTGGCTCGCGTTTCTGGGTTCGTGTGAGGTTGCTGAGTTTAAGTTGGTTAGAGCTTCAATGTGAAGCTCTATCTACCGTTAGAAAGAAATTTGGAGTCTTTTAGGTATTTTGTGGGTTGAACATCGCAAGGTTTCTCTAGGGTTTTTTCTTTTTCTCCTCTTTTTGCAGAATCAATGGGGTTAATTTATAAGGGATTTTTTAGGGTTTGGCTTGGTACGTGTGAAATCAAAACCTGCTGGTAGGAAAATTGCTTGATTCGTGTGAATGTTTGGTGTAGGACAATGAGGTGTCCTCTGGTGGTACAAATCCGTTATGTGCTGATACCACCATTACTGATTCTATGGGATTTGAACGACAGTGACCTCCAAGTTTGTCTGTTAGTGCATTTAAAAATAGCTACTTTTACCTTGATCTTTACTGTGAGGTCTTGAGATTTTACTGTGCTGATGTGGCTTTGGATTTAACTTCATTTTACCTTATACTGTTATTCTTTGTGAAATGGTCTCAACCTCTTATGTTTGCAACATTTTTCTTATTGTAATTGCTGAGTTTAATCAACTGATTTTTCATATCAGGTTCTTGCTCATACCTGGTTCTATCTCATCATTCAGTAGCATTGGAATTCTGGATTGTTATCGGTTCTCTTATCATGGTAGTGCACTACTCTATTTATACATTGCCTTTGAACTTCATGTTTTGATAAATGCTTCTTATCTGTCAAAACTTGTGCAGGACGGTGATAAGCTCGTAACTCCGCAACCAGATTTGTGGCATCTTCTCTAGGGACCGTATGGTTGCTGCGAAAGCTATTGGTCCAAATCCACATGATTTCTGCCTCTTCTCCCCATATTCATCCATAATGTCAGCAAGAAAATCTGTGAGTCCAGCAACAAACGTTGATGGCTGGGATCCTTCGGAATCAGGGGTAGAAATTATACTATCAAGATCATCAAATATGACAACAGAAGGTGCATGGTTTATAGCTTCAGTTATATGGTTTGCAAGTTCTTGAAAACTAACACCATTTCTGATTCTTCACGAACAATCAAGGATAGAGTCCAGTAACAAGTCACTGGAGTCACACATTCTAATAAAACAGGTTTTAGAATCTTGTCAATGGGAACAAAGCATCAGATGACTTTTCCACTCGTATAATGAGTCTCAAGCTGTACACCAAAAGCTGGCATAATCACAACAGACTCTTTATTAACAGGCTTCTGAAGTAACAACTTGACAAGAAGTATGTCAAAAACCAAGCTGTAATACACAAGACCAATCGATTTTTCCTCAAAACATACAGATAACAGCCACATGCTAATACAAGAAGTGCTGAGGCATACACAAAATAATATTTTGCACCACTCCTCTTCAGAACTGTATGGTGTATGTCAACATCTTCAGAGGGATATTTCTGATCATGCACATAATTATATATAGCATTTACTTATTGAAAATTCAACCATCATTATTCATTATTAGAATAACAAACTTCTTTGAAATCTAATGTCATAATACCAGGACAATCTTCATCTCTTTCCAATCTTCGTCATTTACAGGAACTAGTATATTACCCTGAGGCGGTCGTGGCATCAAAGAGTAACGGCTGGCAACTCACTGAAATGTAACGATAAATTGATCAGAGAGAAGATGAAGAAATTATTTTGGGTGGGTTCCGGGTTTTCAACGAAGTGTGTAATAAATGAAGAATGCGCGTCTGTAAGTGGAACGAGAATTTGAAATAGCATAGCTCTTTTTCAAATTAAAGACATGCAGAGAGAGCTGCAACAACTTCATTGTGGATCGACCAATTCAGGGTATCCAAAGTGACCCGAAGAAGCTTTTCCATGCAATGTGATTCCTGTTTTCATCATGCTGTCAATATTTGAGGAAGCTAGAATGAAGGTGCAAAAATGCGTATTTGAGTAGAAGAGTTTTGCAGAAGGAATGAAGATGATCCCCCCACTCTGCGACGGGCTGTAGCTTGAATCTCATCCGTCTGTATTTGTCTGTTGCCATGGTTTTATTTTGTTAGCTTGAGAAGCTGCTGCGGGACAAAGTTTGTAGCCGAATTATGAACGAGATTTAATCCTTGTAACATAGCATTAGGAACTGTGATGCAACTTTGGTTTGTAATGACTTCACTTGAGTTTAAATGAATATTTTCAAACTTAATAGTATTTTACGTAGCTTTGTGGCTTTATTTCTCTTGCTGTTGGAATGGCTTGAACCCACATATTTACTTTTCAAACTCTCCCTGCTGTTCAACATCCCTTATGTGGCATAAGGCCTGTGTAGTATATATATTATCTGCACGATTATACTTTTTTTGCATGGAATATATTCACGACCCATGAATGCATGATTAACTTTCATGTCATGGTGTCCAAAAACCTGGCAGCTTTAATCTCACCTTTCTAAAACCATTCGATCACAAGTAATGTAATGATCTTAGACATGGCACACATCAATCCAACCATGAATTGAACACGTTCCATAAACGACTTTGAATAATGATGATAATGCACTTTGAAACATAACTTTGAAGGTATAATAGTCTTTGCTTGAATGTACTCCAAACACAACTTCGAATCAACTTGCATCACAATTCAAAAGGACATGATTTAAGCTAAACTCCACAAATTTGGCCCATTCAAACACTCTTGTAATAAATCAATTAAGGACTCTGAATTATGTTGGTCTTGAAGTAATCCTTAAATCAAATTTCCATAGCTGCGCAACACCCAGAACAAAATTGTAGAAATATGGCCCTGAAATTCGCAAGCTAAATCTAAGTTTGTCACAAACTGATCTAGAATCCAAACATAGTTTGACGCTATTGACCATATCATATCTGCCTGATCGTGAGAACGAGGACACCTATGAGTTTGAGTATAAGGGCTGGAGGCATGCTCTTCTCACAAGAAATCAACATAAATTGCTAGGGATTAAAACCACAATATGCACACATCAGGTCTTCATCAACGAAGTCTTAGGTAGTCATAGCCAGAAGTCGTGAAGCAGTAAAATAATCACCAAATACTTAAGTAGGACAAATTTGGGGTATGACAGATGCCCCTATCTAATTGCCTTAAACCTGAAAGAATGAACTGTCGTATGGTGTTCATTTTGAGGTGGAAGTCAATTAGATATAAAAAGACCCCGAAATTTGTCTGATAAGCAAGTAAACTGCAGTGAGATATACTAGAGCAGGGTAGTAGGATGTAAAAGATAAACGAGATAATCTGACATTCTCTGGGTGGTTGAAGCAGTCCTTCATTCGTTAAGGTCCTTCGCGGTACCAAAGTAAAATTTGAGATTCTTCGGGTGGTCGAAGCAGTACCTTATCCACTAAGGCTCTTCGATGATACCAAAGCAGTATCTCGAACAAAACTTGAGATTCTTCGGGTGATCGAAGCAGTACCTTATCCATTAAGGCTCTTCGATGATACCAAAGCAGTATCTCGAACAAAACTTGAGATTCTTCGGGTGATCGAAGCAGTACCTTATCCATTAAGGCTCTTCGATGATACCAAAGCAGTATCTCGAACAAAACTTGAGATTCTTCGGGTGATCGAAGCAGTACCTTATCCATTAAGGCTCTTCGATGATACCAAAGCAGTATCTCGAACAAAACTTGAGATTCTTCGGGTGATCGAAGCAGTACCTTATCCATTAAGGCTCTTCGATGATACCAAAGCAGTATCTCGAACAAAACTTGAGATTCTTCGGGTGATCGAAGCAGTACCTTATCCATTAAGGCTCTTCGATGATACCAAAGCAGTATCTCGAACAAAACTTGAGATTCTTCGGGTGATCGAAGCAGTACCTTATCCATTAAGGCTCTTCGATGATACCAAAGCAGTATCTCGAACAAAACTTGAGATTCTTTGGGTGATCGAAGCAGTACCTTATCCATTAAGGCTCTTCGATGATACCAAAGCAGTATCTCGAACAAAACTTGAGATTCTTCGGGTGATCGAAGCAGTACCTTATCCATTAAGGCTCTTCGATGATACCAAAGCAGTATCTCGAACAAAACTTGAGATTCTTCGGGTGATCGAAGCAGTACCTTATCCATTAAGGCTCTTCGATGATACCAAAGCAGTATCTCTAGTGATAATTTTGCTGAGGAATAGTTGAGCTAAAATTCCTATTTAAAGGAACAGCGTTGTCCAATCTTTGCAGGGGAGAAAGCCTTCAAGAAACTCCTTTGAGGATAACCTCTGCTTGGGGAGCCACTAGAGCAATAGTTGCTGGGGATCATCTTCATCAACTGCATGGTTGAAGACTGACTTGCTGGGGAGTAGAATTCCCTGAACTCGTGAGGTGTTAAATCTTTTCAGAGTCATACTGCCAACTTCACTGGAGGACTGACCAAGATGCTCGCGAACTGATCCTGGATCCTGCCATATTGCTATGCAATGTAATGTTTTATGATGCCCAAACATGCAACTAAGGTGCAACTGTTAGGGAGTTCACAATGCGAATGCGAAGGATATGTTAATGCTTGATATGATTATGATATGAAGCTGTATGTCGTGCTTATGATAATGCAGCGACCAGGTATGCTGGGGATGAAATCCTGTCGGGGACATCACCAGGGACTGAATTCGGTAGTTGCTAAATGGTTTGGACTTTGGTTATTGAGGATGCCAACAAGGGTGGACTTTCAGTGGTTGCCAATGAAGACTGGACTTTTAGGGTAAATTGAAGGTGCCAATTGGAGTGGTTTTTTGTGGTTAGCCAATAAAAGATTGGACTTTCTATGGGGTAGTGAGAGAATTAGACTACTCGACATCCTAAATTTAGATACTCCATGACGACCAGGGGAATTGATTGCCCCAGTTTAGCTCTTGATCTCGATGCTGGAGGAAACCACCTCATACAAACCCTTTAGAACGACAAGTCTTTTTATGATGACAAGCCGGGGCAGCTGACAACTAACTCAAAGCTTCTACCTGTTGATATGTTTCTTGGAGACCATCTATCTTCCCCAATATCTTCAAACGTCAAAACAAGTTCTATACCTTGTCAAAAAGTTATATTTTATTATTATTATTTTTTTTAGCTGAAGTTTCGAACATAAATTATCAAAAAATAAAATTAATTTGCAAACAATCAGATAAAGTAAAAGAGTGAGCACAATTTAATGAGAAATCTCTCTTTATATTGATTTGACCCTTGAATGGGTAGATATACAAAGATATAATCCCTTAATGAGGTGATCACAGTGCGAGAAACAATATAATGGCAAAAAAATTAGAGCCCCTTTGAGTCTTGACACTGCTGTAGTCCCTATAACTTTGGAAGTCTTCAACACCTTGCTTCGTAGAAAGATGGCCGGGCCAATTATGTCTCTTGATTAGGTACTAGGGTCGAGCGATCATGCATAATGGATACTTTGCCTTGGAATTTTGCCCCTAACTTTTGCCTGGATCGCCCTTTCGGGTTTTCAATCCACCGGGACGCCCTTTTTTGCCTGAGCCGCCCTTTCGGGTTTTCAACTCAGCGGGCCTATTCTTATTTTATCCCTAATTTTTGCCTGAACCGCCCTTTCGGGTTTTCGGTTCACCGGGATAGCCAATTTTGCCTAAGTCGCCCTTTCGGGTTTTCGACTTAGCGGCTTTATTATTCCACTTTTTTTAGGTAAAGTATCGCTTGACCAAATCTGCATTCACTGGATAAGGTAATTCCTCCCCATCCATGGTTGCGAGCTTTAGGGCACCACCAGAGAATGCCTCTGTTACCACATATGGGCCTTCATAGTTCGGCGTCCATTTGCCCCTAGATTCATTATACATAGCCATGATCCTCTTGAGTACTAAGTCTCCTTGCGTGAATGTCCTGGGATGTACTTTTTTGTCGAAGGCTCTCTTCATTCTTCTCTGGTAAAGCTGGCCGTGGCATATGGCCGTCAAGCGTTTTTCCTCAATGAGATTAAGTTCTTCAAACCTCGTTTTTACCCATTCGGCTTCGTCAAGTTGAGCTTCCATTAAAACCCTCAGAGAAGGGATTTCGACCTCTATTGGGAGAACTGCCTCCATGCCATAAACCAACGAGTAGGGAGTTGCCCCTGTTGAAGTTCGTACGGAAGTACGGTAGCCGTGTAATGCAAAGGGTAACATCTCGTGCCAATCTTTGTATGTGACCACCATCTTCTGGATGATTTTCTTGATATTTTTATTGGCCGCTTCTACGGCTCCATTCATTTTGGGCCTATATGGTGTCGAGTTATGGTGTTCTATTTTAAAGCTGGCGCACAACTCGTCCATCATTTTGTTGTTGAGATTCGACCCATTGTCAGTGATGATGCGGCTGGGCACTCCATATCTGCATATGATGTTGTGTTTCAAGAAGCGGGCGACTACTTGCTTAGTAACGTTGGTATACGAAGCAGCTTCAACCCACTTGGTGAAATAGTCTATAGCCACAAGTATGAAGCGATGACCGTTTGAAGCTTTTGGTTCAATCATCTCAATCATGTCTATTCCCCACATGGAGAAGGGCCATGGTGAGGTTAAGACGTTCAATGGAGTGGTGGGTACATGAATCTTATCAGAGTATATTTGGCACTTGTGACAAGTTCGGGCATGATGGTAACAATCTGCTTCCATGGTAAGCCAATAATAGCCCACCCTTAATATTTTATTTGCCATGGTGTGTCCACTCGCATGAGTTCCAAAGCAGCCCTCATGAATGTCCTTTAGAATCTGTTCAGCTTCACATTTCTCCACACATCTAAGCAAAACAGTGTCATGGTTGCGTTTGTACAATACATTTTCGTTGAGGAAGAAGTTGGATGCCAATCTTCGCAAAGTTCTTTTGTCGATACCCAGGGCTCCTTCAGGATATTCGTGCTTTTCAAGATATTGCTTTATATCGTAAAACCACGGCTTTTCCTCTGCGTCTTTATCAGCAGTCAGACAATGTGTGGGCTCTTCAAAGCGTTGCAAATCAATAGATGGTCTATGATTTGTCCATATCAACTTGTACATGGATGCCAGAGTTGGCAAAGCGTCAGCCATTTGATTCTCTTCTCGAGGTATGTGAGAAAAAGTGATATCATCGAATCGAGGAAGCAATTTTGCTACATAATCCCGGTATGGAATTAAGTTTTCATGCTTGGTATCCCAATCGCCTCTTATCTGGTAAATTACTAAAGCAGAATCCCCAAACACATCGAGAGTTTTGATTCTCAAGTCAATGGCTTCTTCTAGCCCCAGTATACATGCCTCGTACTCTGCTATATTGTTAGTGCACGGGAAACAGAGCTTGGTCGTAAACGGCAAGTGAAAATTTTTGGGAGATGTAATCACTGCCCCAATTCCATGTCCATAAGAGTTAGAGGCACCGTCGAACATAAGAGTCCCTCGCTCCCCTGGTTCTGGCCCTTCATCTGGCCCTGGCTCTTCGCAATCTATTGCCATTATGATATCCTCATCCGGAAAGTCAAATCTTAAAGGTTGGTACTCTTCCACTGGCTGATGGGCCAAATGATTTGCTAACACACTGCCCTTTATAGCTTTCTGAGTGGTGTATTGGATGTCGTATTCAGATAGAAGCATTTGCCATCAGGCTATCCTACCGGTAAGAGCAGGTTTCTCGAAGATGTATTTGATTGGATCCATCTTGGAGATTAAGTATGTGGTGTGCGTCAGCATATATTGTCTGAGTCGTCTAGCAGCCCATGCAAGTGCACAACAAGTCTTTTCAAGCAAAGAGTATCTAGTCTCACAGTCATTAAACTTTTTGCTGAGATAGTATATAGCATGCTCTTTCTTGCACGTATCATCTTGTTGTCCCAACACGCAACCCATGGACTCTTCTAGCACGGTTAAGTACATAATGAGCGGCCTTCCAGGAACTGGTGGTATCAAGATCGGTGGTTCTTGCAAATATTCTTTGATTGCATCAAATGCCCCTTGGCATTCATCATTCCACACAACTGGCTGGTCTTTCCTGAGTAATTTAAAAATTGGCTTACAAGTGGCTGTGAGATGTGAAATAAATCTTGCGATATAATTCAACCTCCCTAGAAATCCACGGACCTCCTTTTCAGTCTTTGGTGCAGGCATGTCTTGAATCGCCCTCACTTTATCAGGATCCACCTCAATCCCTTTCTGGCTTACGATAAAGCCCAACAACTTTCCAGACTGAACCCCAAATGTACATTTGTTGGGATTAAGTCTCAACTTGAACTTCCTCAGTCTGGCGAACAACTTTTCCAAATTACCCACATGCTCCTCTTCAGTCTGGGACTTAGCAATCATGTCATCAACGTACACTTCGATCCCTTTGTGAATCATATCGTGAAAGAGTGTTACCATTGCACGTTGGTACGTTGCCCCAACGTTCTTTAACCCAAATGGCATTACCTTGTAACAGAATGTGCCCCATGGTGTAATGAACGTGGTTTTTTCCATGTCATCTGGATCCATCTTAATTTGATTGTAACCAGAGAACCCATCCATGAAGGAAAAAACAGAGAACTGTGCCGTATTATCTACTAACACATCAATGTGAGGCAATGGAAAATCGTCTTTAGGACTTGCTCTGTTTAAGTCGCGGTAATCCACACACATACGGACCTTTCCATCTTTTTTTGGTACGGGAACAATATTTGCAACCCATTGTGGGTATTTGGCCACTGCTAAGAACCCTGCATCGAATTGTTTTTGGACCTCATCACGGATTTTCAGAGCCATATCAGGGCGAGTTCTTCTCAACTTCTGCTTGACGGCATGACACCCTTCTTTGAGTGGTAGTTTGTGTACAACAATGTTCGTATCTAGACCAGGCATGTCCTGGTACGACCATGCGAATACATCAGCATACTCTCGGAGGAGCCCTACCAGCTTTACCTTGACAACATCTTGAAGAGACGCTCCAACCTTTATCTCCTTTTTATTCTCTTCTGAACCTAGATTGATAACCTCGACATCCTCTTTATGCGGCATAATGACCTTCTCTTCTTGCTGCAACAACCTAGCCAATTCGTTGGGGAGCTCATTCTCGTCTTCCTCATCCGCTCGGTATATTGGACAATCAAAATCATAAAGGCTTATAGCAGTGTCGATATCAAGGACCTCGGTAGTGTCTCTGCATGTTTATGATTTATGCAGCTTATTTAGGAAAGTGAGTGTGCGAAAGAAATGCCATTAATTATGAAAGAGTAGAAAAGAAAATGATCAAAAATTGAATGCAAATCAAAATTTTATTCATGTCAAACATGTTTCAAAACATCAGGGGGCCCGATACAAAGCTCCACTACGCCTTGGGTAGAGCGTAGGGTTTTTTGAAAATCAATTAAAACATTACTTTTGAAGAGGGAAAAACTGGGGTATTTCGATGGTCTTCCAATTCTTCAATTCTTCACCAGGTTCAGCCTGTCGGATCCAGCTCGCGGAGGCTTCTTTGTCACCAATCCCATCTTCAATTACCATGGCGGAGGTATGATCGAAGATATGCCCAGCGCTTTTGAAGACTTCTGCCACAGGAGGAATCTGCTTCTTGCCATATGCGATCGTCACAGTGTTGGATGAAGGATGGTATCCTAGCCCAAATTTGTCGAACTTTTCAGCCACTTCCACCATTTTGCCCCAGCCTTGGGCGTTTCCTTTGTCTACAACCATCTTAGCTTCTTCATAAGAGGCCATTGCTGATCTTGAACTCTGACCCTCTGAAATTCGCTGCACTGCTAATGTATTCACCATTTCGAAAGATTGAAAAGGCGTTTCCACCATTTCCCCTTCAACTTCAATGTACCTGAAGGATGTTAAGTGGCTAACCAAGATATCCTCCTCTCCTCCAATCTGAACTACTTTGTCATTACTGACAAATTTTAGCTTCTGGTGAAGGGTGGAAGTAACAGCTCCTGCATAATGAATCCAAGGTCTTCCTAATAGACAGCTGTACCCTGGATAAATATCCATTACTTGGAAAGTGATAGTGAAGACAGTTGGCCCGATTTTTATTGGCAAGTCCACATCGCCAATCACAGCACGCCTGGAACCATCAAAAGCTTTGACCACCAGAGAACTTGGCTTCATGCTAACTCCTTTTACCGGTATTCTCTCCAGGGTGACCTTGGGAAGCACATTCAAAGAAGACCCTGTATCCACTAAGACTCGGGATATCAATGTGTCTTGGCACTTGATAGAAATATGGAGAGCTTTATTGTGGTTTCTCTTCTCGGCAGTCAAGTCATCATCATTAAATCCAAGAAAGTTTCCGGTAGTTACGCTAGCTATCACATCATCGAACTGGGCTACGGTGATGTCTTTAGCAATATGCGCAGCGCTCAACACCTTCATCAAAGATAACCTGTGGGCCTCTGAATTCAGTAACAACGAGAGCATGGAAATTCTGGCAGGGGTTTGGTTTAGTTGATCAATCACTTTGTAATCACTTTTTCTGATGATCTTCAAAAACTCCTCAGCTTCTTTTGGTGTTACTGCTGCTTTTGGTGATGACACCTCAACAGGTGGCTCAACACTTGGTGGTTCAATTGTAGCTTTTTCTTTATTTCTGGCTGGCACTTCCACTGGTTTGGCGGCAAATAAACGACCGTTACGGGTCATTCCACTAGGCCCCACTACTGCATCGCATTTGGCAGCGTCATACTCAATCACTAGTCTCTCTGGCCCCTGTTTAAAAACTTTGGGCTCAGATTGATTGACAGAATATTCTATTACCACCGGAGCTGGTCGCGCTGCTCTTTGTCTATTGACGTCATCTTCATCATACTGCATAACTACGGGTGCTGGTCGGGCGGGCCTCTGTTGAAAGGCTTCCGAAGGATCATACTGTAAGACTATTGGCGCTGGTCGAAGTCGCCTTGTCAGATAAGCACTTGTTTCATCATACTGAATATCAATAGCAGATACATTCGAATCTCTTTGTTCTATTTGTATTATCCCCTGCTCTAAGAACCTTTGTAGATGTTTCTTTACCACTTCGTCAGCCAAATTCTCCCTTTCCTCTTGGGTAATCATCCCACTTTTCTTCAATTGTTCTCCGATAACGGCCATCGGAGTACGAACATCTTCAACATTCGTAATTAGCCTCAAACCACTGTTTTCTTCCACAGTATTGACGGAAGAACCTCCATGTTTATGCAACGGATCCTTCGTAATGTTGGCCCCTCTAGGTGTAAAAGTGAGATCTTTGGATTCTATTAAGTCCTGCACCCTATTTTGAAAAGCATAGCAGTTGTCTATGGAGTGCCCAGGGGCTCCCTTATGAAACTCACAACGGGCGTTCGCATCGTACCCGGGGGGGTATGGAAAGATTGCTGGACGTAAATCTCGCAACGTTAAGTGTCCACTCTGATTTAGCTGAGCAAAGATCTGCCCATATGACATAGGCAGCGGGTCAAGTTGTCTTCTTGGCTGTCTCGGCTTTTGTTGTCTTTGAACCGGGGCATTATGATATTGCGGTGGAGGAACTCTCTGATAATTCTGCTGCTGATTCTGTTGTTGAGCTGATTGTTGATAAGGAGCATGGGCTACTGCAGCTACCTGTGGATACTGGATGTTCACTGGAGCCCTATCTCCTCGTCCTCTTATCACGGCATTAGTTTCATCTTCCCTTTTCTTCACAAAAGGCTTCCTCCCCCCATTCATCGGGACCGCAGCCTTGTTTTTCTTCAAAGTACTCTCGATTCTCTCACCTACTGACACCACCTCAGCAAAGTTAGGGAAACTGGATCCGAGCATGCGGTCCAAGTATTGGGGTTGTAGAGTTCCCATAAACATGTCAGTTAACTCCTTAGTCAGCAATCGTGGTTGAACACGGGCAGCCAACTCCCTCCACCTTTGGGCATATTCTTTAAACGACTCATTGCTACGTTGAGTCATATCTTGCAGCTGTGTGCGATTCGGTGCCAAGTCAGTATTATACTGATAATGCTGTGAAAACGCGTCCGCCAGATCTCTCCACGTACTGATTTGCCCCTTCTCTAACTGCATATACCATTCCAATGATGCCCCACTGAGACTATCTTGGAAGTAATGTATTAATAGCAGATCATTGTCGATGTGAGCAGCCATCTTGCGACAGTATGCTCTCAGATGGGTTTTTGGACAGCTGACCCCCTTATACTTTTCAAAGTCTGGGACTTTGAACTTCTTTGGTATTACCAGCCCGGGAACTAAGCACATATCAACAGCATCTAAGCCTGGAGTCTTCTGAACCTCCAAGGATCTAATCCTCTCTTCAATAGTTCATAATCTATCTGCAGCAAAGTCGTTAGTAGCCCCCACATTGTGTTGAGGAGGAGGTTGTGGAGGTTGGTAGAAAGCATCGTATTGTTCGTCCATGTCTGCTTCAGAAACCTGATGCGCGGATATGGAACGGTCAACAAGGTCAGCGTGAGGGGTTTTAACAATCCCCGAAGTTCCTACGTTGTCAGCCGCCTTCCTGGCATCAACAAAAGTCTCAGCATTGTTTTCTTTCTGGGCTAGCGTCAGCATTGTCTCCAACAGCTGATCCATCTTCAACTTGAGAGCGTCGATGTCACCCCTCATGGTATTCTGAGTCTCTTCCATTTGCTCAAGCGTCATTTAGAAGTTGCGCCTAGTCTCGTAGCGATGTCGAATAGTCAGATTTCAAATTCTGAGGGAAAGGGAAAAGTCCAATGAGTTGTACTGTCGGGTGAAGATGCAAAAATGCTTATGTTATGCTTATGGGTATGATTGCGTTTTTATTCTTTTTAGGGAAGCATTTATAATGATTAGTTATTTATCAGACATTCAAACAACACGAGAACAAATAAAACAAAATAACTACTCTTCATTCATTCAAATTGTTCCAACATAACAAGAGTAGAAGTTAACAAGGAAAACAAATTCGCATTCCAAACAAACAACAGGAAAAGAAGACTAAGAAAACTTCAAACTTCGTTTCTTTTTGCTTCTCGCTCCTTGAGCTCATCTTTGAACCTTGCCAACATTTCCTGGCACACATATATGAACTCGCAAATGGCCGGAGCGGTGGAGTCATCAATGGCCTCCATAGCATCTCTATGTTTCCAAACTAGATCCTTGGTCAACCAATTGCAAAATTCTATCAATCCATTTAGCTTGTTGCGGTATACGTCTCGGTTGTTCCTCATGATGTGAATGGATTGCTCATATGCGGCAACATCTTGAGCTAGTTGGTCCCTTGTAGCAGACCAAATGGCTTTGTCTTCCATAACAGCTCCCATCTTGTTCTCTTGATATTTTATGAACCTTTCAAGCTCATCTATTTTAGCACAAGTCTTATGCCAATCCTCTGGTGTTATCCGAGATGCATTTAAGGCCTCTTCCTTGAGTTGACGTTCTCTATCCTCGCCAGCTCTTGAAAGGCGTAGCGCAACACTCAATGTCTTAACTTCAACTCCTAACGTATCTCTGAGCTCCTTGCTCTTCTTAGTGGCTAAAATGTACCATTGCTCATTTTCTCGCCATTTTGCATGAGCGTACTCTAGCTGCTCCTTGAGAGAATCTAAACAACTGTCAGCTTGATTGATACATACTTTAGTCCTTTTCCTCTTTCCCTCCTCTTCATCAATCCTGCTTCCCATTTCTTCAATTTGCTTATCCTTTCTTGCGATCTCATACTTCATATGATTCTTTTCATTAACCGCATCCTGAAGTCTTACTTGCAAGTCTTCATTTTCTTTCCCCATCTGGGCTATTCTGAGCCTCATCTCATCCACTTCTTCAACTGATATGGGCACAGGATGTGGAGTGGTGGGTCTAGGAGGTGCCTCAACAGAAAAGGGTAGCTTAACCATTTTGACCCTTTCCAGAACCCATTGCCGATAAGGCATTCTCGCCACCCCATCCCTTCTTCTCAACTCAGATCCTTTAGTATGAACTTTCTGCCAATATCGTACAATCTGGCAGAGAAGTGAGGGATCTTTAACACCTCTCTCATGAAGGATCATTTCTTCTAATTCTTTATCTTCAGGCTTCCCTAACATTGGGTACTCAAATTGTCGTATAGCTAGTATAGGGTTATAGCTTATACAACCTTTTGACCCGATCAACGGTACGTTGCCAAAACTACCACAACTCATGATGATTTCACTTGCTTCCAACTTATTCGGGTACCAGGTGATGTTCTTTTCGGAGATAGATGCTAGAAACTGAGCCCATTCCCCACTGTTTAAAGTTGGGACACTGGCGTGACGTTTGAGTATGTGGGAAGTGAGCCATTTGTAGAGGATAGGGAGACAAAATGTCAATACTGAACCCTTTTTTTCATGGCGAAGGTGTAAAGTGTAAAAAACATCAGCCAGGAGAGGGTATGTCAGGCTTTGATTCTTCTTCCAAACGGCCCAAAATACGCTGTCAGCTGCAGAATCAACGAAATCTTCGAAAGTGGGAAATAATACTAGCCCATAGATGAGGAGAGCCAATACATTCACCAAAGCATCCCATTGTTTGCTTTTTAACATCTTGATTGCTTCTTTCTCTAATACAATGCTTCTAAAACCGAAGAAATCTTCTCTTTTCTTCCAACCAGCCTTGGCTATTGAGATCGATATTTTGAGAGCATCGGCCAATTCTTCCACTTCTGGAGTCTGCCCTATCATAGTATAAGGTGCCCTACCCTTAACCGGGAAACCTAGGAACCCCTCGAACTCTTCGATAGCAGGTGTTAAGTAGAAATCTTGAAATAAGAAGCTTCTCATTTGCGGATCATAGAATTGTGCTAATGTCGTAATAGCAGGGACCTGTACTTTAACCATTAGCAGATCAATCACCTGGCCAAACCTTCCTATCAGAGTCTTCTTGAAGATGGTAGGCATTTCTTTCAAACAGTTCATGACCACACTAACATCAGGTCTGAGTGCCTTAAGTTGAATAGTCTTTCTTTTTTCTGAACTCGTGGCCATTGCGAATGTATGTCAACCTGTCAATATAAATGCTTCCCTGAAAATAAAAACTAGTGTAAGTCATGATGTATATGTAAATGTTTATGAATGCAATAGTGCAGGATCCAGGTTATCACAAGTATCTCCCACCCTCCTAACAGGTATAAGGATAGTTCTAGATTCTCTACCCAAAATAGTCCACTCACGGGATAGTTTCTACGTTGACGGATGGGGTTCTCAAGGTCACGGACACCGATCGCATCAACATTACGCAACAGGCTAGCTGTATTATAACGAGAGTACGATAGGGTCTCTCCTGAGCGGAGTCCTCATGCTAGGCACACGAGGAGCGAGTCCTCGGAGATTAACATTACACGACTACCAATACAGAAACGGGTTCTACGAGTGGTTCCCAGAGTCACGGACCCTTCATGAATCAAATCGTGTAACAGGCTAGCTGCGTTACGATAGGATCTACGAAAAGGTCTATCCTGGAGGAGCTTTCATGCCAGGCACACAAGGAGCGAGTCCTTGGGGACTAACACTAATTACTACCAATTATAAACTATGTTTTCTCTCTTCTTTTTCCAAAGCTCGGGTGTAGAGCTTTACTTGTGATATTTTCCCAGAATCCGACAAGTAAATATAATACAGAGCATATAATAGAAAGAGAAAGCAATAAATAAACAATAAGAGAAAATAAACATAAGAAAACAATTAAGAAAAGATTAGTACTCTCAAACCGAGTCAAGTTAGGCTTGACTCTCTCTTGCATAGGGCAATGCGAATCCCCAGCAGAGTCGCCATCTGTTGTACCTCAAAAAATACGATCCTCGCGATGGCCGCGGAAAAATACTGTTCGAAACAGAGTCGCCACCGAACTTTATTCATTCCAATGCAGGAATAGGAAAATATCGATAAAACCTTTAAGGAGATAAGAACATGGTCATCGCAACCAATATTCTAGGTTCAGGAGTCTATTACGCAGAGGGAAGGTATTAGCACCCTCTACGTCCGTTGTACTCAACGGGAGCCTCTTGATCGATTCGAGAGTAAAGTTAACTATGCTTATTTGTTTTCTTCTAAGGTTTCTCCTATGGGGGGAAATGATGGTTTTAAGATAGGGTGCTCGCCAAGGATTGGGGCCCTTGTGCCTACGTATCTTCACTTGCAAGAAGTGGAAAATCAGAGCATTCGTAGTTCATGGGACTACGAGAAAGAGAGGGGATTGTGCTCGTCAAGATCATCGCAATCTTGTGCCTACGTATCTTACATTCAAGAGGGAATGAAGAATCAGAGCAGTCGTAGTTCGGCTAACTACGGTAAAAGGTTTGTGTTTGGAATGAACGAGAGTTTAGGTCGCATTCTAACTACTAAACATTGGCTTGTCCGCTCGCTAGGGGAGGCTGAAGCACGAGTTTGTTATGCGCGGAAGAAGGGACTAAACAATGTTCTTTGAGAAGATGTTGCTTGAGTTGTAAGGATCGCGCAAGGGATTAGGTTTATCGTATTGGATGTTTTGGTTTGAGGATACATTTGAATAGGTTTTAAGGTTTCGATTGCGCGGGGGCAAGAAAGAGGAGTTTGGCTAAGTAATTTTGATGGGGAATGACGACTATTTGATAAACGAGATGTCGGTCTCGTAATCAATTAATCGGGGTATTATTGGAATGTTAAATCCCAACCACACCTTTTTCATTCAACTAAATATGAAATTGTTTGAGAAAGTTTCAATCGCACGGGGGCGAGAGAAGAGAGTAGGGTTGAACATTTTAAGGGAGAATGACGACTACTCGATAAACGAGACGCCAGTCTCGCAATCGATTAATCGGGATATTATTGGAATGCTAGATCCCAACAACACCTTTTTCATTCAATTAATTATGAAATTGTATTTGAATGGACAATAACAATATTGGTCCAAGTAGTTAGGGCACGTATTTTATATACGAAAGGTTGAGCGAACCACAACCTAAAGTGTATGCCCTGAGAGTGGTTACTCGAGAATTCAAGGAGTGCGAGACTCCAAGAACTCAGTTCTTTCGCAATTTAATTAAGAAAATAGTTTTGAATTTGACGTATGGTTTAGAAGCGTACTAGGGTTTAGACTCGATTACACATGGGTGAGGAACGAGGTTAGATGGGTTGAAAACTTTAGGAGGAATGACGACTAATTGATAAACGAGACGTCGGCCTCGCAATCAATTAATCGGGATATTACCGGAATGCTAGATTCCAACGATACCTTTTTCATTCAATTAATTATAAAATATGTTTGTTGGACAATGTAAGTATTGGTCCAAATAATTAAGAAGTGTTTTAGAAACGAAAGTTCGAATGATATACTATTCAAAGTGTACACCTTGATAGTAATTATTCTTGAATTCAAGGAATGCGCGACTCCAAAAACTCGATACTTTCGTAATTTTAATTATGAAAATAATTTGAAAATATTAGTGTGTAGATTGAACTAGGGTGAGCGTATTGCTCGAATTAAGGTTTGCGACCTTTTGAAGGTTTATACGAGGTTGGGTATCCTAAGGATGAAAGACGAAGTGACCATAACTCAAGGTGTGCACCTCGAGAGCGATCACTTAAGGATCCAAGGAGTGCTAGACTCCAAGGACCCACCACTCTCATATAAATTCAAAAAAATGGATTTTTACTTATTCTAGTTTTAAAAAACAAAATACTTTGAATTTAATAAAAAGAAAATAAATTTTATAAAATTTTAAATAGAATCTAGATAATATCAAATTGTAAAACTAATATCAATTATCATAATAAAAAAATTAAAGAAAATTAAAAGCTAATAATGTTATTAATAACTAGCTTCTAAAATAAACCTCTATTAAATTCCAATTAAGTTTTAACTAGACCAAATGACGTTGTAACACGAGACCCAACGGCTCCATATTATCTCATACTCTCTTCTCCTTCTAGGAAAAGAAGCAAAACCGATTGGGTTGCCAAAAAGGTTCTTTAACTTACACGTGAACTATCATCAAGGTTCAACCGTCTGCAATTAATAAAAGCTGGCAATTCCAAGAGGTAGGCAAGGGACAAGTGTTCATGCGTTCATAAATATTCCCCACAACACTAGTAAAAAAAAAACCAAAATACATCTTCCTTCCCGTTGCTTATTATTAGAGCCCATTAAATGAAAACAATAAAAAAAAAGGAACAATGAAACGTACATGCTTATCTGCAACAGAGGCAGAACTTAGAAGCCACAAAAAACTAAATGCTTCCGCTCAAACGTATCAACCATAACCTCTTAATCTCCAACCTATTTTACCCTAAACCCTTCCTCTCTCTGGAATTTAACCCCAAATCGAAACACAAAACCCTAAACCCACTGTTAATTTTGACAAGCAAGCTCAACAAAGCCTAATCAAAACAGAGGATAACATATGCAAGCAAAAGAAATATGTTCGACGAGCGAAAATCAAGTGAACAAGAGAACTCACCAGCTTGGAGCTATCTCGACGGCGAGTCTGCGAGGTAAATGCTTAACGCTTTACTTTTTCGCTTTTCTTCTTCTTGGTGTGTGTTCTGCTGGCTCGCGTTTATGGGTTCGTGTGAGGTTGCTGAGTTCAAGTTGGTTAGAGCTTCAATGTGAAGCTCTATCTACCGTTAGAAAGAAATTTGGAGTATTTTAGGTATTTTGTGGGTTGAACATCGCAAGGTTTCTCTAGGGTTTTTTCTTTTTCTCCTCTTTTTGCAGAATCAATGGGGTTACTTTATAGGGGATTTTTTAGGGTTTGGCTTGGTACGTGTGAAATCAAAACCTGCTGGTAGGAAAATTGCTTGATTCGTGTGAATCTTTGGTGTAGGACAATGAGGTGTCCTCTGGTGGTACAAATCCGTTATGTGCTGATACCACCATCACTGATTCTATGGGATTTGAACGACAGTGACCTCCAAGTTTGTTTGTTAGTGCATTTAAAAATAGCTACTTTTACCTTGATCTTTACTGTGAGGTCTTGAGATTTTACTGTGCTGATGTGGCTTTGGATTTAACTTCATTTTACCTTATACTGTTATTCTTTGTGAAATGGTCTCAACCTTTTATGTTTGCAACATTTTTCTTATTGTAATTGCTGAGTTTAATCAACTGATTTTTCATATCAGGTTCTTGCTCATACCTGGTTCTATCTCATCATTCAGTAGCATTGGAATTCTGGATTGTTATCGGTTCTCTTATCATGGTAGTGCACTACTCTATTTATACATTGCCTTTGAACTTCATGTTTTGATAAATGCTTCTTATCTGTCAAAACTTGTGCAAGACGGTGATAAGCTCGTAACTCCGCAACCAGATTTGTGGCATCTTCTCTAGGGACCGTATGGTTGCTGCGAAAGCTATTGGTCCAAATCCACATGATTTCTGCCTCTTCTCCCCATATTCATCCATAATGTCAGCAAGAAAATCTGTGAGTCCAGCAACAGACGTTGATGGCTGGGATCCTTCGGAATCAGGGGTAGAAATTATACTATCAAGATCATCAAATATGACAACAGAAGGTGTGTGGTTTATAGCTTTAGTTATATGGTTTGCAAGTTCTTGAAAACTAACACCATTTCTGATTCTTCACGAACAATCAAGGATAGAGTCCAGTAACAAGTCACTGGAGTCACACATTCTAATAAAACAGGTTTTAGAATCTTGTCAATGGGAACAAAGCATCGAATGACTTTTCCACTCGTATAATGAGTCTCAAGCTGTACACCAAAAGCTGGCATAATCACAACAGACTCTTTATTAACAGGCTTCTGAAGTAACAACTTGACAAGAAGTATGTCAAAAACCAAGCTGTAATACACAAGACCAATCGATTTTTCCTCAAAACATACAGATAACAGCCACATGCTAATACAAGAAGTGCTGAGGCATACACAAAATAATATTTTGCACCACTCCTCTTCAGAACTGTATGGTGTATGTCAACATCTTCAGAGGGATATTTCTGATCGTGCACATAATTATATATAGCATTTACTTATTGAAAATTCAACCATCATTATTCATTATTAGAATAACAAACTTCTTTGAAATCTAATGTCATAATACCAGGACAATCTTCATCTCTTTCCAATCTTCGTCATTTACAGGAACTAGTATATTACCCTGAGGCGGTCGTGGCATCAAAGAGTAACGGCTGGCAACTCACTGAAATGTAACGATAAATTGATCAGAGAGAAGATGAAGAAATTATTTTGGGTGGGTTCCGGGTTTTCAACGAAGTGTGTAATAAATGAAGAATGCGCGTCTGTAAGTGGAACGAGAATTTGACATAGCATAGCTCTTTTTCAAATTAAAGACATGCAGAGAGAGCTGCAACAACTTCATTGTGGATCGACCAATTCAGGGTATCCAAAGTGACCCGAAGAAGCTTTTCCATGCAATGTGATTCCTGTTTTCATCATGCTGCCAATATTTGAGGAAGCTAGAATGAAGGTGCAAAAATGCGTATTTGAGTAGAAGAGTTTTGCAGAAGGAATGAAGATGATCCCCCCACTCTGCGACGGGCTGTAGCTTGAATCTCATCCGTCTGTATTTGTCTGTCGCCATGGTTTTATTTTGTTAGCTTGAGAAGCTGCTGCGGGACAAAGTTTGTAGCCGAATTATGAACGAGATTTAATCCTTGTAACATAGCATTAGGAACTGTGATGCAACTTTGGTTTGTAATGACTTCACTTGAGTTTAAATGAATATTTTCAAACTTAATAGTATTTTACGTAGCTTTGTGGCTTTATTTCTCTTGCTGTTGGAATGGCTTGAACCCACATATTTACTTTTCAAACTCTCCCTGCTGTTCAACATCCCTTATGTGGCATAAGGCCTGTGTAGTATATATATTATCTACACGATTATACTTTTTTTGCATGGAATATATTCACGACCCATGAATGCATGATTAACTTTCATGCCATGGTGTCCAAAAACCTGGCAGCTTTAATCTCACCTTTCTAAAACCATTCGATCACAAGTAATGTAATGATCTTAGACATGGCACACATCAATCCAACCATGAATTGAACACGTTCCGTAAACGACTTTGAATAATGATGATAATGCACTTTGAAACATAACTTTGAAGGTATAATAGTCTTTGCTTGAACGTACTCCAAACACAACTTCGAATTAACTTGCATCACAATTCAAAAGGACATGATTTAAGCTAAACTCCACAAATTTGGCCCATTCAAACACTCTTGTAATAAATCAATTAAAGACTCTGAATTATGTTGGTCTTGAAGTAATCCTTAAATCAAATTTCCATAGCTGCGCAACACCCAGAACAAAATTGTAGAAATATGGCCCTGAAATTCGCAAGCTAAATCTAAGTTTGTCACAAACTGATCTAGAATCCAAACATAGTTTGACGCTATTGACCATATCATATCTGCCTGATCGTGAGAACGAGGACACCTATGAGTTTGAGTATAAGGGCTGGAGGCATGCTCTTCTCACAAGAAATCAACATAAATTGCTAGGGATTAAAACCACAATATGCACACATCAGGTCTTCATCAACGAAGTCTTAGGTAGTCATAGCCAGAAGTCGTGAAGCAGTAAAATAATCACCAAATACTTAAGTAGGACAAATTTGGGGTATGACAAATGTGTGTCACGACCGTGACAACCATGACGGTCGTAATGGGCACATGACGATCATAACGATCGTGACGATCGTAACGATCGTAACCAGCTTGTGACGAGCGTCACATCAGCAAAATTCCATTTTCTGCTCTTTTGCTTCTGCTGAGCACTAACAGTCCAATTTCCCGACTAATCTTCACCCAATACACTCGAATACAATTACGACACAACGAGACACGACAAAATATCATAATTAAATTAATCAAAATAAAACGGGTGTTACACAAACTGGTCTATGGAGAGTCCTCAGGACACAGGCACTTTTGGTGGCACATTTTGGGGTTCGCTAGGCGAACCACTTCACTTGCCTAGCGAGCATGACAGCTCAGCAAGACTTATATAAGTAGCATGGGCTAATTTTTGGAAAATATCTAATTTATTTTGTACTTGCATTGAGAGAATTTTTCTGACCTAGAAACCCATTCCTTCATTCTTCACCATCTCTTAACAACATTTTCACAAAAATAAGGTGGATTCCCATCCATTCTCGATTATTCGACTCGGATGTTGATCAACCTTCTCCCGAAACTTGTTGCTCAAGTCATCATGAAAATTAGTAGCTAAATCCCTCTTTTGTCAAGGTTAGGAGTAGTTGGTTCATATTTTATGTATTCTTCTTAATCTCTTGTATGTGAACAAGTTCTTAATCAATATTTATGAAGTTATTTTCCATTATTTTTACATTTATGGTTTGGTTTGTATTAGAGATAAACTTTCCAAGTCTTGACCTAATATCTTCATCTATCAACTATACAAATGCTAGAGATAGATTTGAAAGTTGATATCCGCTTTGTATCGTTCTTAAAGCTTATTGTTTCAATCCGTTAAGTAGAGAGATCATTTAACGGTTGAAACAATAACATTCACGAAATCGATTTAGAGATGAACATTTTTGCGAGGATACGCGGTTATGTTGGTTAGAAATTCGTTCACATATTTGATTGGTATAATACGTTTAGGACGGACTAGTGAACCCTAATCTTGGTATGCTTTTATCAAACTTAAGACCGACTTTTATTACGCTTTCTTTCTTGCAAACTTATGTTATAAAACTTGAAACCATTTTAAAAAACCCCTTTTTTCTTAAGCCATTAAACCGTTGAACGGAAAGCATTTATATTCTCTTCAATCCCTGTTGTCGCTACTGCGAAAATCGGCGTCGGCAATACAGAAGAGTCGCCACCGTGCGTTATTTATCCCAAAGGAGGGAAAGGAAACGCTCAGAGTAAACCTAACGCAAAGACGGGAAAAGGTATGGTCATCGCAACCACAACCTGGATTCGGGAGTCGGTTACGCAAGGGGAAGGTATTAGCACCCCTCACGTCCATCGTACTCGATGGGATCCACGCTTGCTTGTTTGTACGGATTACACTTCTATCTAAACTAAAGGATGAGGTCTGAAAAGAAAAGAAAACATGACTCGGCAAAGCATCGCACTTTATGCCTACGTATTCCCGTCTGGAACGAGAAATCAGAGTCAACGTAGTTCGCCTAACTACGGGTGAAGGTGGGGAAGGTTGCTCGCTAGGATATCGCATCCTATGCCTACGTACTTCCACACAGCATGGAAGATCAGAGCAAACGTAGTTCGGGCTACGCGCGACACAAGCTGTTCAAATGTCTTTTATGAAAAATATCACCTTAAACAAGAGTTTTCTTATTGCAAAAAGGTTTGTGTTTGTTCAAATCTTTTGACGGAAGAAGTGAATTTGATTGTTGTTATAACCTTTATTAATGTTTTTCTGTCGTTCTGAAGAAAGAAGAGATGACACTCTAAAAAACTCCTAGGGTTACAAAAAGGGATAAAAAATCTACCCTAATGTTATCATACATGGGTTAGCTCCTAATGTCTATCACATCCTCCCTTGAACAAGGAAGAATGAAAGTCCTACGGGAAAGGAAAACGAAAGGAAGAAACGGAAATACAAGTAATAACCGCATACAAGTGAACATGAATATAGCAATGGTAAATGCAATGCAAAGGAGGGAGGAAGGTTCATCTCAACCTCAAGCCCATTCATGGATGGAATAAGAAAATATCAAGTGATCATATGCAAAGAATCGAGTGAAAACTCCGAATGAAACGCGTAATCCACTATTTGGAATCGCAACGTGCTATCATGCAAACAAGTCGATAATTGGGCAAGCTACACATACAAATAACAGCCACCTAAGGGGTCTTCAAATACCTCTAGCCTATCTATAATAAGAAATATAAACCACGACGTTCACCACGCAAACACAAATCGGCCGTTGGAGCCTTAACAAAAATAAAGTCTGTTCGGAAGTCCAAATTACAAGTTCGAATACAAAACATAAGAAAAATAGCAAAAGGTGCTAAAAAATTCAAATAAAAATCTCCAATGCCCTACATCAAGCCACAAACCAGGGGTGAGAGATACCACAAAAATATCCACAATGAAATGGTCAAACAAGATGAAAACATTGCAAGATATCTCATGTATACCAAAGGAAAGATTAAAGTGGAGCATGTTAAAGAAAGCATCCAAAACCAATTAAAATGGTACAATAAAATTCCCACAAAAATATATCACAATACCTCAACGTGTGTATGAGATCCCTGCAAAAGGATTGACATTTAAATTATGTTTTGATAGGTCAAAGAAATTCAACAAAATGATAGCACCAGCATTGGCCTTTTTATGACGACCCAAATGTAAAAAATCCAAAGAAAATGTCAAAAAATGGTAAAATTATAATTCTAGTTTTATTAAATCCTAGACATCTTAAAGATTCAGCACAAAAAAATGGGGATCAAAAAGACTAATTTTCCTATTTTTTGTGATTATTTGAAGTCAGCATATAAAACAGAAAAAATAAAAGAAACATGGCAATAGGAAAATAAAAGAAAATAACATGAATAAATAAAAGTGGCATGAGGCTTATGTGGCCGATTACGTGGCGCAGTGAGAGGCGTTGGATGAATGGAAGAAACCTTGACTTGGAAATGCATCCGACGGTGTTAACACCTTCTTCTCCAAATCAAAATTTTCAACTTTGTGAATAGTAACCCGCAGCCCCATGAACATGAGTTTTTTGCTACTTTGAAGCACCATAACTCCATCAATAATTATCCGTTTCGCACAAAATTTTAGTCAAACTTGAAGGAAAAAAATCAAGGAATCCAAATATGGTCTTAGATTTTCTTGAAACTCTCTCTAACTCCCAAAACGTGGCACCTCAAGAAAAACTCAAGAACCAAAAATTGTCATAAAACCCATCTTTTTTGTACTAGAATCCATGTAGGAGATGAGAGCAATGTAATGCAACAACAATAATGCAAGAAAGACTCATAAATCATGAGTTATGTCGAATTCTTTATACCTCCGAAAAATGGCTTATGGAGCTTCACTCGATCACCAATTCTTTGAGAAAATGATGTGGACACGTCCTATAATTGATGAGGAAGGTGTTTGGATGGAAAGAAAGGAGTAAATTGATGGAAAACAAAAAATCAATTTTTCACTTGGAGCTCACTTTAATGGAGTTGTGTAGCTTGGTTCATGCATCAATTATGGCCAAAAAAGTGTTGAATCAATTGTAAGAATGATAAGGAATGTATTTGCAATGGTGGAATGAACCAAAAGTGGGAGAAAAATGGAATTGAAAATTTGAGTTTTCAAGTGTAGAAAAATGTGGGAAAAATGGAAAAATGGTGAAGAGAAAAATGAAGATTCAATATGATTTGCAAATGGAGAAAATGGATTCAACATCAACTATCACCAACCTCTTCTCTTAATGATCTCAATCCAATATATAGGAGAGCATGGAAAGATCTAGAGACTTCTAGCTCAATCCAAGATGATTCTAGAAACTTCAAGAATTTCTCATGTTATGACATAATCCCCATCTCATGATATCTCCCTTCAATCTAACTTGCAGCCCCTTAAACACTTTTCAAAATCTCATGACATGACAAATTAGAGTGATATGGGTGAAAAACAAGGGATTCCTTTGCCTTATGTTGAGTTTCTCACATGTACCTTATTATGCAAGTGATGGAATTACAAAGCAAGTCCATTTTTAAAGCCCTATCTCAAAATTGTGGCTGAACCAAAGTCTTTAAAATGTTGTTTAGACTCAATTTGATATATTACATGACCCATTTTGGATTTATAGATTGCCCATACCAATTTTCAATTTGAACTTTTTCAACTTATGTCCATTTTTTAAGTCATTTTCACCAACTTTTGTCAATTCTTGCTACAAGCTTTTCCAACATGCCATGACCTCTTTTCTAGGCTTAAAATTCCATTTTGAGAAACTTTTATGTTGTGAAGTTTTTCATTTGAAGCTTCCTTGTATGAGTTTTAGGCATAGGATAAGAATGACCTGTAATTCCACTTTCCCAAAATACCCCTGACTTGCACAAACTATAACTTGAGCTTCACAAATCAGATGAAGGCATACCATACCTTTTTGGAAAGGGGAGATCATGAATAACAATCCTTATGTTTGCCAAGAATTCATTTGAAAACTCCTTGAAGGTCAAAAGTTGCTTGGAAGACAGACAACTTTCACAGACAAATTTCAGTGCCTTCAGATGACCTGCAACTTGCAAGGACCATAACTTGAGCTCTGTAAATCATCTTGATGACTTCCACCACTCAAATTAAAGCTATGAAGATAATATACAAGTTTCATGTGGACCAGAAATTCATATGAAGCTTGCATTTTGAGTTACACTGCCTTGAAGTTTGACCTAAATCAGGGGATTTTACACTGAAACCCTAATTTGGTAACTCCTCTTCTCCTTGACTCCTGTTGATTCTTCTTTGACACAACACCACATCCATATCCATATAGCAAATAATTAATCCCACATTCTTCAAATGAGCCTTGATGCCTTTCCAAACAAGTCTTTGACCTAGGGTTGACCTAGTGTTGGCCCAGATAAAACCCTAGTTGACTGACTTCAACTGAGGCTCTTGCAATCATTCCAATGACCTGGCTCTTCTTCAAAATGATCATCTAGGTTCTTCATAACATCCATACACACCTCATGCTCTTGGCTCATAGCTCACACTTCCTCTGATGATCCCCAAATAACCTCAAGATAGGAGAGAATCCAGTGATTGATCTGAGTAATCTTGAATATGAATGAAACCCCTTGAACATACCTCTTGAGACAAGAATAGCACTTGATCCCCTGATTAAGATATCTTGCTTATGCTATGCAATGCAGATGAATGCACTATGTACATGATGACAATGCAAATGACTATGCAATTGAAACATGAACCTAGGTTAGAAAAGGTTGGGCAAATTTTGGGGTGCAACACCTGTGGAAACAATAAAACACTACCGAAAAATACTTCTAATAAAATGGTGTCGTTGCCGAGGATTGTTAGTTGAATATTGCAAGCATTGCAATAGTTTAGTGATATTAAGATTTTTAGGGATTCGATCCATTTCAGCAGGTTGTCTGCAATTATAATTGGGATTGGATGGCGGCTACTCACCTCGCCATGATTGACATTCATGATTCCATGCAAGTACTCCAGTTGCAGTGTCGCGATCCTTCTGTAGAGCGAAGTATGATGACGCGTGAGCAGTTTCTGCAAAATGTGAGCTGGCCTACATACAGACCTGTTTTCCATGAGAGGGCGGGTGTTTCTGGTGCTTCTGGTGACGCTAATGTGGCTGATGATGCTGATGATGGCGAGGATGATGATGATGAGGATGGCTCTGGTTCTGAATTTGGTAGTGTAGAGGGGACTGAGTCTGATGATGAGGACTAGTTTTTTTTACTGTATGGTTTATTATTTTGCATTCTCAGATACTTTGTTATTTGGTTTTGTACTTTTGAGGTGTTTTTCCCCACCCACATTTTATTTTGTTGAAGTTATGATTAAGTTATTTTTATGTTTAAATTATTTTGTTTGGTTTAAGTTTATTTTGTTTAATATTTTTCTGGTGTTGAGTTGTCAAACCTTCTAGATTGGTTGCTCTCCTAAAAGAAGTATCCAATGAAGGTGCTTCCGAGCTTGGATGCCAATGATAAAAATAAACAAGCGAATAATGCTAAGGTACATGGTTACCTTCGGTTAGAATTTTAGAATGCATTAAGAACTTTACTCTTGTCGCAATCGAATATTGTTCTTTTTGTAACATTGTTAAATGAATGATTCACCTAGAACCACAAATTGTGAGGAAACCTCCATTGTACACTAAATGCTGGATTCTAATAAATTGTGTTGATTCAGTTGATTCATGCTTTGTCTTTTATTATTGTGAATTTGTGGAAGCAATTAGAAATGATCAAGGCGCTTATTTTCTTTTGAGCACAACCAGTTCCAAATACAACTTACCCGTGAGCAGAGAGTATTCGTGAACCCCCTTGAGCTTAAACAGTTGAATCTCAGCTTGAAATATGCGAGATTTCAAAATCTTTTTTCTTGAACCCCTAAATTTTATGATAATTGTTCTTTTTGCCGTAAAAAAAAAAGAAAAAAAAAAGTCAAGAGCATTCACTTGAAAGTTGAGTAAAAGATAAGTTAGGGAGAACGGAAATGAAATTCGGTAGGTTGCCGCAACTCTTAAAAAAACCGAGCAAGCATTGAAAAAAAATATTTTAAAAGAGAAACATTTGTTTTGTGAATATGATGTGTAAAAGAAAAAAAAGAATGCTTACTTGGAAGAAAAATAGTGATAAACAAAAATGAGTTGTGAAATAAGAGTTGTGAAGGTTTCAAATGAGTTCAAGTGGAATGAAGTTGGGATGTGTGAATAATCGTACAGTGAATGTCTCTTTTGCCTCGGCAATTTCGTTTCAATGACCTTACATATGTCTCTTGTTTGTAAAGCCAACCAAGCTACAACCGGAAAAGACCTTAATGATCTTCTTGCTTCCATATTTTCATTGATAATTGTTAAGATATTGTATGAATTGAATTGATTTTGGTATTGTTTGTTAGAGAGTGAAATTGTCCCCGCCGTTGCAAATACGTAAATTTCTTCAATCCTTATTTGAAGAGGAGAGATAGGGTGATTCATTCATGATAACATTTTTATGGATTGATATATGTGTTACATTGCTTTAAGGCTTTAGTTCTTGTGTATTGTGTTATTCTAACCAATGGGAACTTGTGTCTGGTTGATTCTCTTGTGTTTGAGCCATTTGATCCAATTTCGGAGAAATCTTTTTCTTTAAGCAAATCCTCTTGTTCATCAAGAGGCATACTTTTCTTGAGGGCAAGCAAGAATCTAGTTGGGGAGAGTTGTTAGATGCCCAATTTTGCTTATTTGAGATATCAAATGTGGGCATCTTTCAATCCTTTTTGTCGAGAAAGTATTCAAAATCGCTCTTGCTTTGGTTGGTTTGCAATATTATGTGAAAGGATCTTGGTACCTTTAATTTGTGTGTTATTGTGCAGGAATTAGACATGAAAGATTAGGAAATTAAGACATAAGAAAGATGGCAAAGAAACCAAGAAAGCAAGCAAACAACAGCAAGTTCGCTAGGCGAACTGCCAGCGAAGCTCCCTCTAAAACTTCACAAAGTTCGCTAGGCGAACTATGTAGCGAAGGCCAAAAATCTTGACACTGTTCACGACAGAATGGAAAGGGTCCTAAACTCGCTATACGAGGGAGGCAGCGAAGGGCTTGCTAGGCGAAGCAGCAACGAAATGCCAGAGAACACGCCCAGACTTTGGGCAGAGGCAAAATGAGCATAAACTCACTAGGAAAGGGAGGTAGCGAAGAGCTCGCTAGGCGAAGCACCAGCAAGCAGGTAGTGAGCACCTCCAAACTTTGGACAGAGGCGAAAGGACTATAAATTCGCTAGGCGAGGTTCACAGCGAAGGCTTCACCTAGCGAAGGATTACTCGCCTAGCGAACATGCGCAAACTGTTATATGGAGAGTCCTCAAGACACAGGCACTTCTGGTGGCACATTTTGGAGTTCGCTAGGCGAACCACTTCACTCGCCTAGCGAGCATGACAGCTCAGCAAGACTTATATAAGTAGCATGGGCTACTTTTTGGAAAATATCTAATTTATTTTGTACTTGCATTGAGAGGATTTTTCTGACCTAGAAACCCATTCCTTCATTCTTCATCATCTCTTAGCAAAATTTTCACAAAAAGAAGGTGGATTCCCATCCATTCTCGATTATTCGACTCGGATGTTGATCAACCTTCTCCCGAAACTTATTGTTTAAGTCATCATGAAAATGAGTAGCTAAATCCTTCTCTTGTCAAGGTTAGGAGTAGTTGGTTCAGATTTTATGTATTCTTCTTAATCTCTTGTATGTGAACAAGTTCTTAATCAATATAGATGAAGTTATTTGCCATTATTTTTACATTTATGGTTTGGTTTGTATTAGAGATAAACTTTCCAAGTCTTGATCTAATATCTTCATCTATCAACTATACAAATGCTAGAGATAGATTTGAAAGTTGATATCCGCTTTGTATCGTTCTTAAAGCTTATTGTTTCGATCCGTTAAGTAGAGAGGTCATTTAACGGATGAAACAATAACATTCACGAAATCAATTTAGAGATGAACGTTTTTGCAAGGATACGCGGTTATGTTGGTTAGAAATTCGTTCATATATTTGATTGGTAGAATACGTTTAGGACGGACTAGCGAACCCTAATCTTGGCATGCTTTTATCTAACTTAAGACCGACTTTTATTACGTTTTCTTTCTTGCAAACTTATGTTACAAAACTTGAAACCATTCTAAAAAACCCCCTTTTTCTTAAGTCATTAAACCGTTGAACGGCAAGCATTTATATTCTCTTCAATCCCTGTGGAAACGATAAAACACTACCGAAAAATACTTCTAACAAGTACTATAGTACTCGTACTCAAACAAGTGATTTAAAAAAATCTTCATACTCGAGTTCATATGGATACCAACTTTTGTATCTGTATCTGTACCCTATACGCACCTAAGTATTCATATGCATATCCGTTTACCCGTATTTTTAATAAAAAATGATCGGTCAATTATAATTTATCATATCATTTAATTTTTTAACAATATTTAAGAAAATTTGAGAATGTTATTGTTGAGTTAAGAAATAAACAAACATTTATATTAAAATGTGTAGAAATTTAATAGTGATGTTTTCACTAAAATTGTTAGATTAACATATGTATATAATAATGAAAATATAAATAATAAATACATATCGTGCGGGTATGAGATGGACTGAGTATTAAGATACTCGTACCCACACTCATACCCATTTATTTTAGTGGATAATTGTTTGTGTCCGTACTCATATCCATTTTGCGGGTTTTTACTCCACCCTTTGTGGATAAATTTCTCAGATATCCACTAAAGATGGGTACAATTGTCATTCTTAATATTAATCATAAAAATATATAATATTAACTATTTGTTTTTGTTATAATTCATTAATCAACTTCAGTATTTCAATTAACTAATAAAATACATAATAATAATAATAATAATAATAATAATAATAATAATAATAATAATAATAATAATAATAATAATAATAATATTAATCTTTCTAACATTAAATTATAATAATATATTAATTATTTTTTATTTTTTTAATTAAATTTATTTTGTTATTTAATTTTTTTATGTTTGAATGCAATAAACAAATTATTAACTATATTAATCATTGTTATACATACCATTAACTAAAATTGATTTACCATGGAAGACTTTATCTTTAAAATTATAAATTATGTCAATCAACTTATTACCCTTTATTAATCAGATTTATTTTTCTACTTTAAATTACTTTTTAATGTCAAGACACATATGAATGTATGTATGTTCATCATAGTTGTGATAAATGACATGCCGTATAAATGTAACATTTTGGAGAGAGGATTCACTCCCTTTGAACATTGGTGTTTTTCATAACTTTGTACTTATATCCCTCTAAACCCATTTTTCTCTCTCCATTTAATATTATTTTAATAATTCATGTATCATTAAATTTACACCAAAGGCACAAAGTTACCAAAAAAAAAAAAAAAAAAATCAATATAACATTTTAGTGTTAAAATAGCATTTTTGAATTACATAATACTTTTTCTTAAAGTTTATATAAGTTGAATATTAGTTTATTTATAAGATCAATAGCTTTTCTTGGCCAAACACAATAGTTTTTCCACATCTCATTAATCAATTTTAAAGATTTTCACAATAATACATCTAATGTGTCTAGACGTTGTGTTTAATGTTGATTGGTCTTTTAATGTTTGCGAGCTTAGGGTGGAATTAAAAGGAATAAGGTTAGAGAGTTTATTTCTTCTAGTTCTTTTGAGTTTATTATTTTACAAGGATCAAACCTTGTGTTGTTTTTGCCTCTTTGATACATTATCTATGGGGTAATACTTTTTGTGGTTGAAGTTTTGTCCCAATAATTGTAAATAATGAGGGTCACTTTCTATCTAGTTCAACTCTAAGAGGTGTTCTTTGTTCTCCTTTTCTATCATGGGTTTTATATGGGTATGTCTTCAGTGGGAGCCATAAAAATTGAGTGTTATACTTGCTAGAAAAAGTATAATAGGGTAGCCTCGTATTTGTAGAAATGTTTTATGGTGTTTACGGTACTTTGGCAGTACTAGAGTTTGTTCACACAGAGTGGTGAGAAACCATATACATGGTGTTTATGGGAAAAATGGAATGTTTTTTCTTGGTGTTGGACTGATATATATATATATATATATATATATATATATATATATATATATATATATATATATATATATATATATATATATATATATATATATATATATATATATATATATATATATATATATATATATATATATATATATATATATATATATATATATATATATATATATATATATAAAGGACCTCTTCGGTCTAGGCTAAGACAATTTCCCTCACTTTGTTATTAGAAGCATAGAAAAGATGGAACCTTACCTCATCCGATTGTGAAGAAATGGTTATCTCTAGTTGACGATGTGGATTTATGTTCTTGCAAGTATAAAATAGACAAACAGTTGATCATTATCCATCATGATGTTTATATGATGAGAACATTGTCAATAGTATCAAGTCAAAATTGGTGGCAACTGAAGGTGAGAAAAACACTTAGAAGGGGGGGGGGGGTTGAATAAGGGTTTAGAAATAAATATGGCAATAAAAACACAATGATTTTTATCCTGGTTCGTTGAACTCAACTAATCCAGTCCACCCTATCAAGGTGATTTGCCTTTCTCCACAAGGACTTAATCCACTATATTCAAACTGATTAGAGTGTCAAACACTAAGAACAATTGTCTTAGTCTTCTCAAGAAATCCTGACCACAACTTGGTCTTCTTAAGGAACCTTTTACAAAGAGTTAAAAATAACAAATGTTTTTGAGTTTGCTTCTAACAAGCTTTAATCACAACTGTGATTTTTTACACAAGTATTATGAACGAATGAAAACTATTCAGCTTTGAGTAAGAAAGATTGTATGAGATTTTGTTGAATAATTTGTTGTAGATTCATTAACCTTAAATAGATGTTGAAGACATCCTTTTATAGTGCTGAAAGTCCAATGCTTGAAGACTGTGCAAGTAGAGTAGCTGTAGCCTTTTGTCTTCACATGACTTTTCCTTTCTCAGAAGTAGAATGTTCAGAGAAATGCCTTTTGCCTGAATCCTTGTGTCTATCACAAATAAAGAATAGTTCCGTTGAAGAGGACGTTAAGAATAGTACCAAGTCTATTCACGTGCTGACATCTTTTCAAACGTAAACAACATCAGATCCTCTGATGTGCTTCTTGATCTTCAGATCAGATTCAATGATATTAGAGTTGCAACAATAGTGCTTTAGCGTGGGTGATCTGATCGGAGCATACTTGTTTGTCAGAGCCTCTGTACTTGCAACGTAAAGTACATTCAGAGTCTTCTAAAACAATGCTTTAAACTCTTCATACAAAAATCTTTAGCTACGCTTCAGATGCTTCTGTAGCTTCTGCTTCAGAGTCTTCTGCAGCTTCTGCTTCAGAGTCTCTTCTGGCAGCGCTCAGAGTCTTCTGATGACTTGCTTCTGATGCTTCAGAGTTTTGCGTAACTCACTTTTGATGCTTCAGAGCTTTGCGTAGAGTAATGTTCAGATGCATTTTTGCTTCCATAAGAATATTTAATTCAATATCTGGAACACAAAACACTTGAACAAAATTAGAGTATATATTTTTTTAATACAAAATTTCATTAGTGTTATCATCAAAACATAAAGATATATTGAACATCAATCTGTATTCTAACAATCTCCCCCTTTTTGATGATGACAAAAACATAGGAAATTTTGTTCAATAAAAGGATAAATATATAACTCCCCCTGAGATAAAGAATCTCCCCCTAAAATAAATACTCTAATAGACGAAAATACTTCCCTTTTTGCATGAGTAAACTTTTCAGATTAAGAGCCTCGTTAGAATCCTGGTTAAGATATACTTTCCAGAATCAGAGCTTGATTACTTTTCCAAATCAGAGCCTGGTTTACTTTTCAGGATCAGAGCCAGGTAATCAGAGCCTGAATTTCAATGAATTTTGTTAGATAAACTCATTAGTTCTGAAACACTAAAAATTCATGTTAAATATAATTTATCATGTCTGAATTTCATTTTGGTAACTGTTTATATTTGAACAATCAGAATTTCTTTTTCTCCCCCTTTTTGTCATATCAAAAAGAAAACTTTTAAAGACCAATAAAAGGTTAACAGAAGAAAAAAGTATAAAGCTGATAATATCAACAGATGTAAACCAAATAAACAAACAGATAGATTCATTCAGAGATAATCAGAGTACATCCAGAACAGAACATGATTCAGAGAAAGCAGAAACATAACAAAATAACACTTAAAGTGCACAAACATAAGAACTAAGATAAACGTGATGCAAGAAGTTTAAGGATGTGGGTCATCTCAGAAGTAGATTCCTCTTGCTTAGCCATCCATTTCTGTATGATGTCTGTTTTCTCATCTTGATTTGCCATCCAAGATTTAATCTTAGATTGACCAGCTTCCAGCACAGCAATCTTGTCTTCTAGGTCTGAATTCTCTTTCTTAACTTCAGACGAAGTAGTAGGAGTAGATTCAAATGCAGGAGTAGGAGTAGATTCAGATCCAGGAGTAGTCTGGATTCTCTTTCTTAACTCCCAACGAGAAAGGCTCCTCGAGGGATTCCACTACACAACCACCATTCTAATCCAAGGTTTTTCTTAGACTCGGGTATAGAGTCATCTCACAAAGTGCCCATAATCAGAGAAACCCAATAATCACAAGAATTAAAGATAGGATATATAATAAGTAAGTAAATAACCAAACAAGCAAGAAATAACAACACAAGAAGAAAGCAAACAAGCGAGACTAACGCTCACGAATTAAGTCAAGTTAGGCTTGACTCTCTCTTGCATAGGGCCATGCAATTATCCCCAATAGAGTCAACAGCTGTCGTACCTCGAAAAAAGTACGATCCTTCGCGAATGGTCGTGGAAAACAGAGTCACCACCGAACTTTATTTATCATAAAGAGGGGAAGGAAAATATTGATAAAACCTTTAAGGAAAGAACATGGTCATTGCAACCAAGTCCTAGGTTCGAGAGTCGGTTACATGAGGGAAAGGTATTAGCACCCCTCACGTCCGTTGTACTCAACGGGAACCTCTTGATTCGATTCGTGATATAAGTTGGCTAGGTTTGTTTGTTTTCTTTTAAGAGAATAAAGCGAAAAGGTAAATAAAAAGGATTTAGATTGCTAAGGGAAAATGGGTTAGTTTTAGATTAGGGTACTCGCCAAGAATTAGGGCACTTGTGCCTACGTACCTTCACTTGAAAGAAGTGAAGAAACAAAGTGTTCGTAGTTCGTGGGACTACGAGAAAGAGAGTGAAGGTTGCTCGCTAGGTACGTAGGCACAAGGGCCCTAATCCTTGGCGAGTACCCTAATCTAAATCTAACCCATTTTCCCTTAGCAATCTAAATCCTTTTTATTTACCTTTTCGCTTTATTCTCTTAAAAGAAAACAAACAAACCTACCACAACATGTCAAGACATGTGATCTCACCTCAGTGGCAGCAGCACAAGCATGACAAGTTATCATGCTCCCCCTAAATAGATACATTCAGCCCAACAACAACAAAAAAACTACTCTTCCTAGGCAGTAGTAAACACAACACATGACATGAAGTCATGACATCTGATCCAAAATCAGAAACAAACACAACCAAAAATAAACTAACACTTTACTCCCCCGTTTTAGCCAAAAATTGATAAAAAGAAAACAGAGTAAATGTAAACACCATAAATGGAAACACACAGTAGCAAAGGCTACAAATAGTACTAACAACAACGAAACAAATGGAAGCAAAATTTGTCAAGGAATCATTACAACATAAACTTCAAAACAAAACAAACAAAACCAAACCAAAAATTTCAACTATGGAGCCGACAATCCACTCCAACCTCCTGAGTTAATGAAATTAAACCAATCTTCATCATCATCCTCATCAGAGTCATGTTTTTTTTTTAAGGGCCTCATTGTTGTCACATATGTATTTCTTGTCCTAGATGCTTCAGTAGATGAGGCAATAGATGTCCCAACTTTAGACTCTGCCTTCTTCGAATCAACACTCTTAGCATTCTTGGCATGCAACAAACCATCCTTTGTAGCATTGAAAGTTATGGAATTTTGGCTCATATTGAAACACGACTGGGTACACGGCTGAGACTGTAATTTTTTAAAATAAAGAATAACAGCTTTGCTTATAACGCCTGGACAGACAATAATAGGATTGTGGAACGAAGGGAAATTATCCTGGCTAACAGAGCCATTCTCCTTTTTTACTTTCCAACTTTGACTGCAGTATTTAAAATGACATTTTCCATATCATTGAAAAACCGCTTTTCTTGAGAAACGCATGCACTAAACAAACGAAAATGTATTTCATGCCCTCTAAATTGTAGATGTTATAACTCTTCATTAATACAAACTCCCAAAACACTGCTGACAATATTATGACCAATCATAATGATATTGTCCAGCTGTACAGAGAGAATCCTTGAAGCTTTTGATTATGACCAACTTGTCACAGTACAATGTCATAACATCCTGGTTGACATTGTAAATTATTAGCCTCTAAATCACGTTTGAGCAATAACTCCCTCAACAAACTTAGACAAACACAAATTATATTCTTGCTGATTAAAAAGACATGGTTGTATCTCAATGAAGAAACACTCTTAGATCAAATCATAAGAACACACAACGAAATTAACTAAGAATCCAAAGAGAACACCATGCAGTGATAACAAAAACCAACTCCTTCTAGATTACATAGCTTATGAACTTAGCAAAGTGCAGCTGAAAAGCTAAGCATAATGTCAAGACATTTAGTTCGACATCACAGAGCAACCAAAACAACACAAGTTACATGAGAACATGTAAGCTCTGTACAAACTGCAACTTTGCAGCTATAGATCAAAGGTACACAGATCTCCCTGATGACCACAACCTACTGCAAAAAAAAAATCTCTCATACCAAAAACATCATTGTCCTTAAGGACATACCCATGCAATCATGAACTGACTTAGTTCATATATCAGATGCACATGTATAGCAATGTTAGAAAGGCCTCAAAAACACATAAGAGAACCCAAAACAAAAACTTCAGGCAGGCAAGAAGTCATACACATTTGGTTTGACATCATGTACCCAAACCACATCAAAAGAAGTACATCTTCTCTTAAGCACCAACAACTAGAAAGATGTCAGGACATGACATCCCCTTATAAATTATAAAAGATAAGTAGAGATCATTCACATGCTACATACCATAGCATCACCAAGAAATCTCAGAGAAATCATGATTCTCCTCAACATCAGAAATGTCATCCTACTTTACACAGTAGAATCTTCCTTTCAGCACTGTCAAGGCCATCATCACCACCAAACTTGGCCAAAACTCTACTCCAAACTCCACCAGAACTCGATATTTCAATTCTGAAGCTGTTGGTGAACACAAACTCCATATGATGAGCTCCCATGAATAATATGCTGCAATAATGTCCCGACATTTGCTTGGACATTAGTCCCTTGAACCCTTAACCTTGGTTCTGGACAACATTCATAGGATTTATTATCATCACAGCAGCTCAGGCACATTCACTTGCATGAACTACTTGAGAAACAAAACACAACAATAAAGCAACAAACTGCAAAGATAGATCAGAGACACTCTAGAGAAATAAACTCTCACAAACAACATGAACCAAAATAGCTTCTATACAGAAGCACAATGTTAATACAACCTGTTTGACAACACAGTGCCAGCATAAACCCTTATGCAGATAAGAAGATGTTCTATCAATCAAGCAATATCTGAGCTGACCTCGTTACCAGAATGCTGACAAAGCATATCACAAATATCAAACTCTTCCACTTTAGTCTGCTCCTCTATCCACTAAGACCATTCCTTACACTGGCCTCATAAGAATTATGAGATGAAGGTTTATAACACCTCAAGAAGTCTGGAAATGCAACATTTGGTGACATCTCCACTGCAGCTTCCTTGATCATTCAGCAAGAGCAGCAGTTCCTTGGAATAAGCACATGTAGCAATTGTCTTTGGACTTAACTTCCTCATTAGCACTTCATACAATTCATTAAAGACCAATTGTTATCCCTTAAGGAAAATTACCTTAAGACCTTGATCATACAACTGAGTTGTGTTGATCTTACTACTTAACATCCCTATACCAAGGGAAACACATCAGAACTAGGGAAAAAAACCAGTTCACAAACCCTTTTAAGTTCACACTTTTGACACATCATTTTAGGAATAAAGTTGGAGAGAGATACTTAGAGTCCAACAAAACCACTTTTACTCCAGTCACGAGTCTGGAACATCCACAACTAGAATACCAAACTTAAGTAGTTGCAACTCCAAACTGGTTTGAGGTATGTGAGATAGAACAATTTGCACTTTCCCGGAGCTCTAAATACTGCTTGGTTAGCTATAGGCTAAGTTGATCCTTTGAAACAACCCTTCTAGTTGAAACAAAAAATACCTGACAAGAAAACTTAACCTTAGAAGAGAGACACCTTCAGAGCAAGTTCCTGCCTCTATCATGAATAATTTGATGTCCAGCACCATGTCGAGACATGACAAAGACATCATTGACTCAACTTTCCTATTGATAGAAACAAATTATTCTATCCATGAGATCTAACTTGCTTGATATAGTCTTGAGCACCCTATCCCTTTAAGGACTTCCAAACATCATCCCAACTTGAAGCACACTTCCAACACATCAAAAAGAAAAATTCCACTTATCAGATATGAGACAGACAACTCTTAAAGTTGCCCCAAAAATAGAGCACTCTGCCCTAATGCAATGAAAGAACCCTTCAAGTTCATGACACTGATAAGCTCTACCTTTACACCAGTTTCAACATATCTTTAAGCAGCGGAATCTTGAAGATGTTGGGATAAATGTACTTGAAATTTGACCTTGTCAATCTTTCCATTTTCCTCAGATCTGGATTGAAATGTCTCTTCATCATATGCCCAGTCACACACTTCTACAGAGTAGAAGACAAAAACCATGCTCATGTTCTTCAAATCACACTTGTCATTCTCAAAGACAAAGCAATAAAGTAGTGACCTAAGAGGTTCACTTGTGCTGATGGTGACTTGATCTATATCTTCAATAGCAGTTACATTCATGACATATCTCTTAGGTAAAGACTACTAAACCCTACTAACCTGACCAGATGTGCCTTCATGAAAGATCTTAAGAGACTCACAAGCGTCTTTGGTTACCACACATGTGTTTATCAATCTGAACACATGCTAATCAACTTCATTGGATATGAACTTCAAATCTTCACAATGAACAATCCAAACACATTCTTTGGTGACAGATTTCCAATAGATGTTGTCCTTACAATGATCAAACAGTACCAGAAAAAAATCTCACTAAAGCTCACCCAAAACTGACTAGGGTGCCAGCTCTGATGCCAATTGAAATCATGACACTCTAACACATGTTAATACTAATGTCCTCACATCAGAATATAATTTCAAGACAGATGATACAACATCTTATGTCTGATAACAAATAAACCAGACTGAAAAATAAATTGCAAAAATAAAAACAACAAAGTGAATTGGTAACTCAGTTCGATGCAACATCACCTACATCTAGAGGCATCAAAGCCAGGAAGGAAATTCACTATGATAGCATTAGTTCAAAGCTAAATTCTTCCGTTTACAACTTCTCGCCTAATCACTACCTTATGCAACTTCTACCTAGAAACCCTCTAGATATGAGATCCCCTCTCACTTCCTAATCAGCCACAATCCCAATGACAATACCTCGAGAAACCAAAAAGAAGAAGAACACTCTTCCAACTGCAATACTCGATTTTGCTTAAAATCTTCAACCAAGAACAATACACTCTTACTTACAAGCTTTATAGTGGACAATTAACAATACAAAATCAGTCTACCATAATGCATCAGAAGATACAAAGAGTGACATACAATTAACAAGAACAAGACTCTCAAAATCTAAGATTCTAAAACCTCCCCTTATTTTACAAAAGTGAAAACCGTATCTTCATTAGGTTTAGGTCATCTTTAAATAACCTTCAGACCTTGTGGGCTTGGGCTGTTGAGGCGCACAAATAGGAGCAATCAATCTTAACTCGCTGCAAATCTACCTGCACAATAATAGGAGTAAAATACAAACTTTCCTAAAAAGGCTTAAAGAACCTTTTTATAAAAACAAATAGAATCTGTATAACAGAAATTCACACAATATACTCCCATGAAAGTTTTCCACGTGTGCATCAGAACACACTCAAAAATCACATTAAAAATACGAAAATAGTCATGCCCTAACTTTCTGGTATAACATGTCCTGGAACATGTCACAACATCATGCAGAACTGTAAGTAAGAATTGTGCCTAAGAAGAGGGGGGTGAATTAGGTTCTTTTGAAATTTTCTGGTTTTAAAAGAGTTATATTACTTTCTTTTTGCAGAGTGATGTTATGAAAGCTTGTAAAGGCAGAAAGTAAAAAAGACACAGCGAATTATAGTGGTTCCCCTCACACTCCGAGGGTACTCCACTCCCCTTTCAACTCAAAAGAGATTTCACTATAGTTAGGATCAGTGTACAACTTTCTATCTAACCTATAGGGAGATCAAAGGCTCTTAAACAACTTTAAGATCTAAACACTAAGTGCAATGAGAACAATCCTCTCTAATGCACACACTTGCTTTCAACAATCCTAAACAGCAAGGGGAAATACATACAATTCTGATTTTTGTAATGATTTGTAACAATGTATACAGTTGTTTATCAATGCTGAGATTGATCTTCTCTTTCAATGGGAAATTCCACAAGTTTCTAAGACTTATTGCTCAAGAATTTTCTTTTCAAAGGATATGAAATTTTATGCAGAAAATTCTTTGTGAAAAAGTGAATTTTCTTAGAAGTGGAAAGATGAAATTATGATACAGATTTTTAAAAGAATTGAAAGAGATGTTGTTAAATTTTTTTTTTTTTTGAATTTTGAAAGAGTTAGGTATTTATATTACATAAACACCTCTTGAGAAAAACATGCAAATCTCCAGAAAAATTGATGAACAGTTGTCATGTTTCAAAGGAAACATTCCACATAAATTTGATTGAAGAGATGCAATTTTTCAGAAAGATTTTTTAAAAACGTTCAGTGAGCAATTGATTGCACAAAGAGACCAATCGATTGCACCTTCACATAATTACTTGAAAATTCAAATTTTCAAAAGAGCAATCGATTACACCTTTAGACCAATCGATTTCACTTCAAAACAGAAGTGAAAAATTAAAAAAAAATTTAAGCATGCAATCAATTGCTTACTGAAACAGAAGCAAAAATGAGTTAAAAAATTGATCATGCAATCGATTGCTCTAAGAGTGCAATCGATTGCACTTACAAAAACTTAGAAAAATTATCATTTTTAAAAGCTTGTGTTAGTGAAAAGTAATGTAAAATTCTTTTAATGTTTTGAGTAATTAGGACTTAAGTACTTAATGAAAGTTTTCATTATACCTTTTGAGAAAACATCGTTAAAGTTGTGTTTGTCCTGATGCTTGTGGTTGATCATCTTTGCCTTCTTTAAGTGGTTTGTCTTCATCAAAACATATGCTGATATCTGAGAATCTTGATTTCACAAGAACATGATGTCTGACTGTCATGGCAGAACATCTGGATCAACATCTTGCTAACAACATGTTGTTTTACTAAAATGCAGTCAATCCAAAAGTCACAGAACTTACGTGTACATGGGATATTCGATTACTTGAAGCAGATTAATGAGTATAATTCGGGAGCCGCTTATTTGGTCTACCAGTACTCCAAGTTAGCTCAAGGTTGTAAGTAGAAGATCAAACAGATGATAGACAACATCACACTATTGATAGTAATATTCTTACATCTTTTAGTGTTTGTGTGCCATTTTTATAACACTTTCACTACGCCATTACTAATTATTCATATTTACTATTTTCAAGCTTGGAGCCTCCAGCATTTCTCAAACATATCTGGTTGGTCATGTGTTCCGACATACTCTGAGGATATGCCATGTTCTTCTGCATTCGTCCCACTCAGAGGAAATCAAGCAACTGAGCTATACATAGTGTATCTTGATTGTTTGGTAGCATAAGATATAAACTTTCATACTTACAACACTCACTATGAGATGCGTCTCTTTGACATAGTCTTCTACTCTGAATGGTTGGCTTGTTGTTCACGTCTGACGTATCCTCATCTACCTAATAGTGTCATGCGGCAGTTCAGCTACATGCAATTTATTCCCATAGACTCATCTGAGTTTACCCCTCCCTCTATGACACATAGAGATATGGATACCGCATTTGATGATCATCTTAATCATCTGATATCAGATGAGACACGAAATATCATAACTTCTGGCAACTGGAGTGTTGTACACAGCTACATCCAATGGTATTTTAGGGTGTCTCATCCTTATATCACAACAGATGCCCAAAAAGATCCATATAGATCAACTCATCAGGAGATACTAGAGGAGGAGACTAGAATGAATTATGTTGATGTATTGCATAGATATCGTCATATCATGGAGATTGAACATACAGATATAGACAGAGGAATTTTTCCGGGTTACTCTAAGGTGTGGGACATTTGAGATGCCACGACAGAAAAGGCACTACATAATAAGGTATAAGCATAGGACTTTTTTCAAGTTACTCTAAGGTGTGGGACATTCTAGATGCCACGACAGAAAATGCACTACATAATAAAAGGCAACATAGAAACGGGGGGTTTGAGTCCGTCGTGCGCAGTATCAAAATAAAATATTATTGTCTGACGTGATTCCGATGTATCTCTAAATTATGTTTGATGTGAATACAGAAATGTATCTTCGAAATATTTTATGTCAAAAAAGAATGTCTCAATGAAGAATGTATGGGGAGGTGTACATAAACTTGTTCTGAAAATGCATTTCTAAAATAAAATTTGAAAAAAAAATGAAGTGAGACCCATTGGAACCTGTTTCCGTAAAATGCAACAAATAATACATTTTCGAAATTAAAGAGACATTTTAAAATTTTTATAGGGTGTTTTTCCAAACACTTATGTGGAATTAGCCATTCCCTAAAACAATATGTGAACCTGCGCCCCAGCATGTTTCATATGTCCCAACACCCGTAGTCATTATCATCTTAGCTGCAATAAATGATTGGAATAAAAATCTGATGAAAAATCCTGCAAAATGTATATACAAAAAAATGTCTTTTTGAGGCATAATACATACATAATGTACATGACATATAGCAAATTCCTAGAATACATTCTTTTGTTACAGCTTACAAGCAATTCTATAGCCAGGTAGTCATGAAGTTGGAAACAAATTATTGAAGAATCTTGAAATCTAAAATCACAATCATGCAGCTGGGAATACACGTGAGAAAACATTGCAATTCTCCAACTCAAGTGAAATGAAAATTGATTTGTATCTTTACCCCAATATTGAAGTTTATACACAGTAACATCAATCTTAATCCTTCATATACGGCTGGTAGAGGAACGAGATGAACTTCCCCGGCTGCTTAATTTTGATCGGTCTCTCTTCAACAAAGCTTCCAGATTCTGAAAGCACCTCAATGGTCTAACCTGCAGATGTTACAAGGAGCATAGAAGCAACTGGTATCAATGATTCAATGTTACAATACCTCTGCATGTTTTGTAATTAGCAAAATCTTTTTCATGCTAGAATTCATGAAATTGACTATATCTCAACACAAACAGTATTAAACCAATTTTCACGCAGTTTGAAACTACTCCCTCCATTCTCTTTTATAAGTAAATTTTAACTTCTTAGATTCATTCAATAAATAATGTATTTATTTTGGACTATAGGTTAGATGCATTAATTACTTAATGAATCTAAAATATTAAAATTTACTTATAAATAGGAATGGAGGGAGTAATATATATTGATATGTAAGCAAAAATATCTGGATCAAAGAGGTGAGGGGTATGTAAGAGAGATAGTAACCTTCCAACGTCCTTTTTGACCAATTGTATTGTAGATGGTTTCCAACCTTGTTATTATCTGTCTGAATGTTGGCCTCTTTGCTGGATTCTCATTCCAACATTCTTCAATCAACCTGTAAGCAGATACTCTTAGCAACAAATTGTAAATTACATAAAATTTGGCAGAAAAGTTATGTTAAATAATAGGAGTCAAGAATGATATGATTAACAATGAGTTTCTCAAAATCAGTGATTATGTGATTTTGTTGAAGCTCTAACGTGTAGATTTTGCTGAGATTGCGATGGCTCGCCAAGAATCTGACAATATCATTATCATTGACAGTCCAAACATGCACTCGATTAAGTAAGCACAACTTGCTTTGTAGAATGGAAAAAATGTTTACGGGCACTAATTATTTGTCAAATCAGATGGAAAAAAATACTCATACTTATTAAATTAGCAAAAGAATGTGAATTAGAAGAGTTTAAGATGAAGAAATAGTTTAACATCCTATTACCTACTAAATCTGTCCCTAATTATAACCACACTTTCAAAAGATTTTTGTCTCTGCATATAACTTTTTATAAATATACCTCTTATTAATAACAATACTAATTTGTTTTAAAAGATGAAAAGTCTGATTGAATAGTTCTATATACAAAAGACGATCTAGTAATATTTATGTACAAAATGTAAAGATTAATTACACTACCAACTTTTCTTAATATATGTGAAAAATTCCTAAGGTACTTGTAGAAAAGGATGAAGATAGTATTAAATATCACCTAAAAAGCATAGAAAACTTACTCTCGAATTCCATGAGAATAATGCTTAGTAGGAGCTCGGAAGGGCGGTCTCTCTTTTGAAGCATAAACCTTAGGAACCTCGTCGTCACGCTTTGCAGAAAAAGGAGGGCAGCCTTCAATCATCTAAAGTGGAGCATATAGTAAACATCAGTAATGATTACATGAAGTTATGAATGTATATCATTAACAAGAAAGCTACAATAATTCCATGTAACCAAAAAGGCGTCAAGCCAAAACCATCAGACATAAAAAAGCAATCACAGAGCAATAGCAGAAAATGCCATCTTATCTTATAGTTGAAAACTTGAAATGATAGGAAATGAGGGAACCAACTCATCAAATTAAAGAGATTTAAAAATTTTGCATGGCAGAAGTTAAAACAAACCAAACTCATTTTTAATATTTTTATTTCTTGAAAATGAAATTAAGTTAAAATAAATGCATTTCTTAATTCTTGAAAATAGAAAATGAAAACAGGAAATGTTTATGCAGTCCCAACGACTCTACGAAAATTTGGTTTGTCTAACACTATCGCAAATAACAAATGAATGAATATATTGTTTCCTTGTGCTTCTTCTGTATTGTGTCACTGAAAACAAACACTCAAGAAAACTTGATGCCCTATGTATCTTTAGAATATGTGGATTACAAAGAAAAAAAGCCAAGAAAGAGCTGGACTGAACCCAAGAACACTGCAATAGAGAGGGCAGGATTTATCCGATGAGTAGACTCAAAAAGCAGCCAAACACACTGGAGGGACAACAGGCCAGCAGCCAGATCTTAGATGACAAAGGCTATATATATATATATATCATTTGGAGTCTTGACACCACTCAGTTAGTTACATTCATTGTTGTTAAATGGAAACCATGGCGTGGCAGATTATTTCACAATTGCCATGGGAAATTTGTGAAGGGATACCCGCCATGGCAGCACCATAGATGATAGACCACAATGACATGCTTATATGGTAGATATTTTACCTTCCATGTTCCGCCATCAACAATAATGGTTACATCCCTTCCTCTAGAAAGGGAGCTACCCATTTCCATTTTCAAGATTTAAGAAATGCATTTGTTTACATAATATACTCGGAATTGTTCACACAAGGGTTAAATATATTTTTATTTCCTATAGAAGAAAAAACAAATTGGTTTTGGCATGTGATCAAATCTCCTATGAGTAAGCATGTGATCCTTTGTTCCTTACCAATATATCAATAATTTCTTTGCAGCTTTTCAGTTGATTACTCTTGTATCTACCTAGCACACCAACTACAAAATTGGTATCTGGTCTTGTACATGTTTGAACATACATCAACTCCCAACTACAGATGCATAAGGAATACTTCCCATATGTTTCTGTTCCAATTAATTCTTTGGACATTGCAAAGACAAGTCTAATAACCCTTGTGATTTTAGTCTCGTATCAGTAACAAATGTCTGGTATTTTGTTTTCAGTTTTATAGGGAACAAAAATATGTTCAATATTAATAAACAACAAATGTTCTTATGTAGCAAAATGTATAGTTCCATATAAAGATGAAACGCTAAAATTAGTTACCTCTTGTAGAATTAGTGCAAATGAGAACACATCCACTTTAGTGTCATATTCCTCTTGATTAAAAACCTCAGGAGCCACATATCGGCCTATTAACAAAAATAACAAATTTCCTAGTTTTTTAGAAAATTATCTCATGAAGCAGCATATCTAAGACCACTGCATTAAAAATATCACAATGTCCTATATGAATAAGAGAATATAGTATTAGATATTTAGATATTTTAAGTGTGAATTAATGACAGTTCTAAAGAAAAGAAGCACCCACAAGAAGTATCTTGGCAAGTTAGAGGCTTGTCTTCTTTAACTGCTAGCAACTTGCTAACTCCAAAGTCTGCAACTTTTAGGTGGCCGGAATCATCCCGCAATATATTACTGTTAGCTTACTCATAAGCAACATTGATAAAAAAAAGTGTAAATATATCAGACGATTCATCCAGATATACGAACTTCACATAAAAGACCAAAGGCAAAAACAATAATTCAACAAAGAAACTTACGAAGGCTCGAGATCACGGTGAATAATGGGTGATGGTTTATTTTCATGCAAATAACCCACTCCCCTGCATAATATAAAATAAAAAACGGTGTTAAGTGACACTTTTAGAGAAAAAAGACAAGCATTGCTTTAGAGAATAACCAAAATAAAATCTAGGCATGAGAGTGTCAAATACCTAGCAATATCAAGTGCAAATCTAACAGCTGTACTTGGTTTTAAAGCTCCTTTTCTTTTCATGAAATCACGAAGATCTCCCTGCACAACAAGGGCAAATGAGATCTATAAAGGAACATTTTCTATCATATTACTATTGAATTACAACAACTAGCATCCCAAGAAACACCACAAGATCATGGCCTTTAAGATTATAGGACAAAACCTTGGATGCATATAAAATAGGACAAAACCTTGGATGCATATAAAATAGGACAAAACCTTGGATGCATATAAAATAGGACAAAACAAAACCTTGGGAAGATATTCTGTCACAATCATCATTGGACTACTCTGTGTCACAGCACCAAGAAATTGTACTACATTTGGATGCCGAATCTTCTGGAACAGAGCAAGCTCGTCTCTGAAAGCCTTCCTGTTAGAACTCACGTATATTAATTATCATGAAAGCATATAATAGAACGAAACAATCTCTGCACAAGGTTCATACACAACTCACACTTTCTCCTCATTAATTATGACGTCCTCCCCAAGCTTTTTTACCGCAACCTCGGTCCCACGCCACAATGCAATACAGAAAGTCCCCTGTCAATTAAGAAAAGATCATAGGATGGAAGAATCCTGTACATGCAATGGAATTGGAAGATTGACTAACGATTTGTTTACCTTTGTTATTTCCTTACTGTTGGTAAAATCAAGTTCTTTAGGATCGATTTCATATTCAGGGACTTCACGTGCATGATTAACATGCATAGAGGCCATCTGAAACAGTATATTTACATTTATTGCCACTCATTAGCAGAATTCAGAAGAAAAGACTAATAGGTCAAGATAAATAAGTGCAACAATTCTCAATTTACACACACCAGAGGCTTTGCTCCATGATTCTCCAATAGTTTGATCACGTCATTGTTTTTATAGAATATAGCATCTGCAAGGGGCTGTTTAAGTCAAGAGACACGAAATTAATAACCAGTCCAGTAGAAACATACATAAAAGCAATAATTTATTTTCAAAACTCAGTCCATACAGAAGACTCCGTGATTATTGTTGTTATAAAATGTGAAATATCCTATAATAAAATCGGAGGAAATGTGATACAAGCTGAACAGAAAACATCATTTCATTGGCCATGAATCTAAGATAAGGAACCATCATAATTAATATTTCAAACAGAAAGAAACCCAATACGATTTGCAGCACTAGATGAAACACATTCTCTCATTTTCGCAATAGTTATATGATCTTGTTGATTATACTCCCATCATACAAATGTGTTTTAAGGAGAGAATTACTTAGCCCATGTAAAACAAAACATCAATTCTTGAAAATATATGAATTATGAAATCACACTGCCAAATGAATGTTGCGTACACACCGCTCTTCTCCACTCTAAGTTCAGAACAAATGACAAGAAGGCTGCGCACATATAAAGTTAACCATTTAGCTTTTACTTTTTGAAAATAACTCAAGATCTCAAAGCTAAACATTTAGTCAACCTTCCTGCAATAAACAAGATGCATGCATAAAATATTACAATGGGTCTAACTCAATCAGGTAAGGCAAGTGAGATATCTAAATTCCTCCCCTTTTCCCTATTTTAATTTTATTTCTTTCATTTTATAAGTTAGTTTTCAAATACAATTTTAGGGAGCTGCAATAGAACTCAAAGGTTTGTGGTTCTCCTGACTCCCTGAGGCTTAAAACTGTGTCATGAAACATGGACCTAGTTTATTTGCAGTTGGCAAATTTTGTGTCACTGCAGTCAATATCTCAACCACTAATGAAGAATGGATGGCTGCTATTCTGACTTCCCTTAATCAAGTTTAAGATAAAATTCAAAATACAAGCCATTTAATTTTCACCAACGGACGAGATCAGTGATGGGCTGGAATTAAGAGGGAATACAATCCAAATCAATCAAACACGGTATAAGGAAGCAAGATTGTGTGTTCTCTCCAAATCTAAACGTCCAATAGTCAACCAATGTAACTGTTGTGTATGATTATCTCTTGAACAGGGGGACAGTCATCCGAGTTCAAGACACATAATGATATACATTTATTCTTAGGAACTCAAGATCAAGCCTAGTCATTTATTCAGTCATTACAATGTAAAGAATGAATCCATAGCAAGACTAGCAAGGAAACATAAAATCAAGACTCTTAGATTTGAGTGGGCCAAACTCTATCCTAAAAATACCAACTTGCAAGGCGAGGATGTCTTCAACCTATAAACATTATCAGGTTGTATCGCCTCCCCCCCTTATAAACTTCTTAACACTCAAGACCAAACACCTTAACATTTGAAGTGCGGCCCAAGGGTGGTCCAAAAGGGTCACATGATAGCATGCAGTCCAACAAATCTGAGACAGACTCTTATACGATCTTAAAACTTGGATGGACTTAACTCTATCCTACAAAATCAGCTTGTAAGGAGAGGATGCCTCCATCAGTTTCATGTCATATCTCATCCCATCCCATGTGAAACTATAAAACTGTCCGAAAAGCTAAAGCCAGATTTAGACCATTGCAATGCAAATGAAATCTATACCACCAACAACAACAACCACCAAGCCTTATCCCACTAAGTAGAATCGGCTACATGGATCAACTTTCGCCATAATGTTCTATCCCGGACCATGTTTCTCTCCATGTATCAAAACTTCAACCAACCCATCTTACATTAATGACACATGGCAGAAGTCCACATCTCTAATCCTCGCTATTTTTTATCTACCTCAGTAAACTTTGCACTGAATCTTTATCAATTATGCAACTAAACTAAATCAGTGGTTAAAAAACTACTAACAAAGGAAATTTGAAGAGAGTAACAAATTACCGTGCTCCCCCATCGATCTTTAGGATCAACAGCAGCACCATTCTCAAGCAACAAATCAACAACATGAGTTAACCCCTGACAAGCAGCAATATGAAGAGCAGTACGTCCATCAACATCCTTAAAATTCACACTCACACCAGATTCCAACACCTCACGAATTCCATCAACATCACCTTCATTCGCCGAATACATCAACCTAACTCCAGCATCAATACTAGCATCACCTTCATGATGAACTTCATCCTCTTCCCTATCTCGTTCCGGTGCTAGCGACGACTGTTTCCCAAGCTTGAACCTAGTAGGGTTTTTCGATTCCATTGCAAAATTGAACAACCAAGAAAATGGAAGATCGGAATTTGAAGATAGGGTAGTGAAACTGAAAATTGACAAAGAGAGAATATGGGATAAATTATTTGTGCAACTTGTGATTGAAGTTTCAACGTTCCAATGTTTGAACTTTTGAGAAGGAAGAGGAAGACGTGGAGTTTACGCGTTTGATTTAGCGCGTGACATGTATGATGAAATGCCAGCTCAGGGTGATCGAAACAACGCGGCGTAGTGTATAGGACTGTGACTAACATGCGCTCTGGCGGCTATGCATAAATTTCGCCGACGATTTCCGTGTATGTAGAAGAGTAGATTTAATATGAACTCATAAATATGAAAATTAAATACACTTTTTTTTTTTTAAGAAAAGTTTACATAAGTTTGAATTATAATTTAATTTTAAAATCTCATAAGAATGTTCATAAAATTTATAACCTTTATTCAAAAAAAAACATCTCTAACATATTGTTGAAATATTATTAATTAGAGTGGGAATTGGAAAGATTTATTAACAATTAATGGACAATAAATGAACACAAGTAATAACTAATATATGTAAGAACAGAGTATGTCTAAGAGGGGGGGTGAATTAGGACTTTTGAAATTTTTTCGGTTTTTATATGGTTCTTGGAAAATATACTGGATGGTGTTCTTGGTTATGGAAAGCAGTAAATCAACAGAAAGAAAGAAAGACACAGGATTTATAGTGGTTCCCCTCACAATCCGAGAGTACTCCACTCCCCTTTCAACATGAAAGAGAATTTTCACTATTGTTTAAAACAGTACAACCTATCACACCATCAACCGGTGAGGCCTACTATCAAACAATAAAACTCACAAGTGTACAAGAACAATCCTCTTGTAAACACTCACCCTTGTGTCCAACAATCCTGGATCACAAGTCAAAAATAAAATAATTGTAATGAATTTGGATTGAGTATATCTATCAAAGTGATCTTCTCCAATGAATCAAAATTCACTCTTTGTAATTTTTCAATACAAGTGTTCAATGAATATGAAATTTTCAATGCAAGTATGAACACTTTTTGAAAAATGAATTTGATTCCAAGACAATTTTAAAAAGAGTATTAGAGGTTGAAAAGTTTTTGAGTTATGTTCTATTGGTTGTTTTTCAAAAATGAAAAACTCAGAATTTATATGAGTAAAATAACCTTTCAGAAAAGGTATGATTTTAAAAGATTCAAACCATGAAAAGGTATGTTTTTAAAATAATTTTTTGAACTCAAAACAAAGCAATTTTTCACTGCACGTTCAGTGTTAATCGGTTAACCCATATGGTTAATCGGTTAACACTGGTACGTTAGCCCAGAAAATTCAAAATTCAAATTGGTTAACCGGTTAACCTATATGGTTAATCGGTTAACACTGCTAATTTTCAGAAAAATGCTTTTTAAAATTAATGTTATACCATTTTTAAGGTTTCAAAAACATGCTTATGTATTATGCAAAAATGATTGATGTTTTTGAACACTTGTATATCAAATTATAAAGGTGGATTTGATATACCAGTAATGCAGCCAAGTCTGGAAGAGTCAGTTCCATATGTAGCTTGACTTGAAAGATAGCTAGATGACTTTATCTTGATGACTTTGAACGGCTTGTCTTTTTGCAATCAAGAGATGACTTTGAGTAGTATTGACATCATCAAAACTTGAGACTGAAGCATGCTTCTACATTCTCCCCCTTTTTGATGATGACAATCAAAAATGTTGTGCGATATCTCTTGGTTCTTGATCTGGTTCTCCCCCTATGTCTAGCAACTCCCCCTATCTTAACAGAGGAAAAAAATCTGCACACAGAGAGACATTAAAAGAACCAAGCTCTTCTCCCCCTTTGACATCAGCAAAAAGGAAGAGCTTTCAAAGAAATCACAAGATAGCAACATATATAGTAATAAGCACATGCAAAGCCAAGTAAACACAAAGCACAAACAGTAGTACATATAAAATGCAGCAAATAGAAATTGTACTTGTTACAATAAAACATAGTTCAAAAGAAAGCATAAAAACTTAAAACTAGAAAGCAAAGCAATAAAAACAACAGCAGCAGCATATTCTCTAAAAATCCTCATCCGCCATATCCTCCTCCTCTTCTTCCTCTTGTCCTTCATTTTCTTCATCAGATACAACAGGGTTGTCAGGGTTGGTGTGGTAAGAAGAAAGTACAAGGTTCCGGAGAGAAGCAATGGCCCGGGAGGTTTCTCTATGCTGAGTCATGATAGTTTGGTAAAGGAACTCGTTTGTGATGCCTCCTGCAGGTACGGGAAAGGCCTGGTTAGCATTGGCTCCTTCTTCTGAATACTTGTAAGTACCGTCATTATCCTTAAAAATTCCAGTATTCTTGACAATTGTAATCTCGTTGATCTCATTGGTGGTTGATTTCATCTTGATGGTTGGTTCACGGTTAAGATCCAAAGTAGTCAATTCCAAAATTCTTGATATCAGCCGTGCATAAGGAAGACGGGTCGACAAAGATAGTTGTTGTTGAAGGTGATACATGATGGTCAGAATCCAATTGACACGAATCTTGTTCTTGATGGCGAAAAGAAGTTGCATTTCCAGATCATTAATTTGTGCATGATTCGAATCCTTGGGAATCAGCACATAGCAGATTATATAGTGAAGCATCCGATCAGAGACGGTAAGATTCTTTGCATAGCACAACAGACGAGCAGTACGTTGGTTGGCGATAATCATCTCCTTTGGAAATCTGCAGATCTGATAATAGAACTCCATCTTGTCGTAGTTGGACCACGACCCTTCCACGTGGTTAACTCCCTTTCTCAAAAAGTACCCAGATGATGGTATGTTCAGCATTGCAGCAACATCAGACAGATTTTCTTCAACAACACAGTCTCTAACAATTGTTTTCATAATATGCTCATCATTTGCATTTAGAAACACAGACAGTTTATGCAAAAAGGATTTGACAAGATCCGGGTAGCAGTTTCCAGAATCAGACACAAATTTATCGATCCTCTGATATTTGAGCAAAGCAGGAAAATCAAAAGATGATGCAGGAAAAGCCTTAAGATTCACATACTTTACCGGAAGGATAGAACGAACTCGGACTTTGAAATCCATTCTGCGCTTCTTGGTTGTTTCCATAGGAATATCTTCATCAGATGCAAAGTGATGTTCTGGAAGTTTTCCCTTCCCGCGGTTTGATGCTGAAGCCATGGATGGAGGTTTGAGAGAACTGGGGTTGTGGGTTCTGAGGAAGTTAGGGTTTGAGAAGTTGTGGGGAGTTTTTCCAACTTTTGAGAGTGGGAGAGAGAAGTTAGGATTTTAAGAGGGAATGTGGATTTTGGATATGGATGTGGATATTTAAGAGAATATGGACCACACAAAATATATAAAGAAAAATATAAAATTTTCAAAAATTTAATTAATTTTTGTTTCTGATTTTTGAAAAAATTAATAGTGTTAATCGGTTAACCATATAGGTTAATCGGTTAACACATTAAAAAATTTAATCAGAATTGAAAATTCAACAGTGTTAATCGGTTAACCCATATGGTTAATCGATTAACATGCTCGAATTTTTGAAAAATACATAAAAACAGAATGCATACACATGAAAACATATTACAATTAATGCATACATATAATGAGACAAGGATCAGATGTCACCTTCATCAAGAATCCCAAGTTCTCTCCGAATTTTGTAGAATGGTTCTTTTGCCAAAGGCTTGGTGAAGATGTCGGCGAGTTGGTTGTGTGTGTCGACGAAAGTAACATCAACATCTTTGTTTAATACATGATCTCGAAGGAAATGATGTCGGATATCGATGTGCTTTGTTCTGGAATGCATAACCGGATTCTTTGTGATATTTATGGCACTAGTATTGTCACATCGTAGAGGAATGCATCCGAGGTCAACACCATAATCCAGAAGTTGTTGTTTCAGCCATAAAATCTGTGCACAGCAACTTCCTGCGGCGATGTATTCTGCTTCGGCGGTGCTGAGTGCTACACAAGCTTGCTTCTTGCAGGCCCATGATACTAGAGCATTTTCGAGAATATGACATGTACCACTTGTACTTTTTCTATCGGTTTTGCATCCTGCATAGTCAGCGTCAGAATAACCAACTAAAGAACAAGTACTACCTTTAGGATACCATAATCCGACGTTGGTCGTTCCTTTGAGATACTTGATAATTCTCTTCACAGCAGTGAGATGCGATTCCTTCGGATTTGCTTGAAAGCGCGCACACAAACAAACACTAAACATAATGTCAGGACGACTTGCCGTCAAATATAGTAATGAACCAATCATACCTCGATATTTAGTAATATCAATTGGAGTACCAGATTCATCTTGATCAACATACGTTCCGGATCCCATAGGAGTAGACATCATCTTGCAACTATCCATATCGAATTTCTTTATTAATTCCTTACAGTACTTGGATTGGTTGAGGAAGATTCCATCCTTGGTTTGCTTGATTTGTAGTCCAAGAAAATAATTTAACTTTCCCATCATGGACATCTCGAATTCTTCTCGCATCATGAATGAGAATTCTTCGCAGAGTTCTTTGTTTGTTGATCCAAAAATGATGTCGTCGACGTAGACTTGTACTAACAAGGTGTTACCCTTGATCTTCTTTACAAACAACGTCTTGTCAACCTTTCCTTTTGTAAATCCTTTCTCACATAAGAAGTTGTTAAGGCGATCATACCATGCTCGTGGTGCTTGTTTTAAACCGTAGAGAGCCTTCTTCAGTTTGAAAACATGTGAGGGATTTTTGAAGTCTTCAAAACCCGGAGGTTGTTTGACGTAGACTTCCTCATTAATGTACCCATTCAGGAAAGCGCTTTTGACATCCATCTGGAATAACTGAAAATTCATAGAACACGCGTAAGCAAGTAGTAATCTAATTGCTTCTAACCTTGCTACCGGAGCGAATGTTTCATCAAAATCAATTCCTTCCTCCTGGTTGTAGCCTTGTGCGACCAATCTTGCCTTGTTACGAACTATAATCCTATTCTCGTCAAGTTTGTTCTTGAACACCCATCTGGTTCCTATAATATGCTTATTGTCCGGTCTTGGTACAAGGGTCCAAACTTGATTTCTTTCAAATTGATTAAGTTCTTCTTGCATTGCTATAATCCATTGGTCGTCGCCTAAAGCTTCATCGATCTTTGATGGTTCAATTTGAGATACAAATGCCATGTTGAGACAAGCATCCTTTAAATTAAGTCGAGTTGCAACGCCTTGACTAATATCACCAATAACTTTATCAATTGGGTGATCTCTGTGTGTTCTCCATTCCTTCGGAAGATCTTGATTTTCTTGAGTAACATCTTCTTGTAATATTGTTTGATCTTTTGAAACAATTTCTTCATTTTGTGAAGTATCTACAAAATCATCATCATCATCCAAAACAATATTATCCTCTTTCGAGGGGTTAGTCTCATCAAACGAAACATGAATGGACTCTTCAATGGTAAGAGTTCTTTTATTAAAAATTCTAAAAGCTTTACTATAAAGAGAGTAACCAAGAAATATACCTTCGTCGGACTTCTCATCAAACTTACCGAGATTGTCCTTATTGTTGTTGAGAATGAAGCATTTGCAGCCAAATATGTGGAAGAATGATATATTCGGTTTCCTTACCTTGAACAACTCATACGGAGTCTTTTTGAGTAGCGGTCGAATATTCACGCGGTTGCTTACAAAGCATGTTGTGCTTACTGCTTCTGCCCAGAAATATTTTGGAAGATTTGTGTCGCTGAGCATTGTTCTAGCAAGTTCAACTAGTGAACGATTCTTCCGTTCTACGACGCCGTTTTGTTGAGGAGTTCTTGGTGCCGAAAAATTATGAGAGATTCCATGTTCTTCGCAAAATTCTTCAAAGTCTGAATTTTGAAATTCTCTACCGTGGTCGCTTCTTATGGAGGCTATAGTGAGTGACTTCTCGTTTTGAATTTGTTTTGCATACTTTTTGAATGCTTTAAACGCATCATTTTTCTGCACTAAAAACATTGTCCAGGTATATCGAGAAAAATCATCAACAATAACTAAAGCATAAATACTACCTCCAAATCTCTTCGTTCTTGATGGACCAAAAAGATCCATGTGCAACAATTGAAGTGGTCTTGATGTAGAAACCACTTGCTTGGATTTGAAAGCTGTCTTGGTCTGTTTTCCCTTTTGACATGCATCGCATAATTTATCCTTGATGAATTTTATCTTCGGAAGCCCAACAACCAGATCATGCTTGATTAATTTGTTTAAATGCTCCATGTGAATGTGAGCAAATCTTTTATGTCAAAGCCATGCCTCGTTGTTGTTTGCCATAAGACACTTTACCTTCAAGGAAGAGTCATCAAAAGAGATCATAAAAATATTATTATACCTTTTACCTTTTAGCAGAATCTCATGAGTGACTTCGTGTTCGATCAAGCATTCCTCCTTTGTGAAGTTGATTTTGAACCCCTTGTCACACAATTGACTGATGCTAAGCAGGTTATGCTTAAGGCTTTCAACAAAAAGAACGTCTTCGATGATTGTATATGGAGGTGCACCAATGGTTCCTGTAAGAGCACAGATTGTGTCTTAGTAATATCTCTATGTTTTGATGATAACACTAATGATAATTTGTATACAAGAATTATACTCTCTAAATTTGTTCTAAACTGTTTTCTACAGGCACAAAAGATTTTAATCTTAAAGAGCAAATTTGATGTGAACAATAAATTCTGAATGGCTCAAGAGCATCTGAAGATTAGAAGAATCTGAAGTATAAGAGCTTAGTCATCAAGATTCTGAAGATACAACACGCTGCATATATTATCAAGAATCTGAATGAAAGAAGACTCTGAGTGAAGAGACTCTGAATGAGTGAAGACTCTGAGTGAAGAGACTCTGAATGAGAGAAGACTCTGATCTAAATGAAGACTCTGATCTAAGAGCATGTTTCGCTTCAAGCACACAGCTGCACCAGACTCTGATTCATCATCATCTGAAGAACATCTTAAGCTCTGAAGTTTCCAGAAGATTCTGAAGACTGAAGACTCTGATATTGATTGTTGATCTGAACTATCTGAAGAATTATTTGAAGAAGATTATTTTAATATATCCGTTGGAATATGCCAGCAAATCTTTCCTTAATTGGGATAGACAAAAATCTCTGCAAGAAGATTATTCCTCTGATACATTCCAGATATGGTAAATTCACAGCTCAGCAGACAATTGCTACACCCACATTTTGTGCGCCGTCTCTCTGCTGCAATAGTACAAAGGACAGTACTATTTGATATTGGAAATATCTTCTCCAACGGTAAAATATTCTCTCCAATATTCAAGTGGCTATATAAAGGAAATCATAGCACTTTCTTCAGGGTAAAAAAAAAAAAGTGACGAAATTAATTGCAAGAACATTCTCACGCGAAAAAAAAACTCTCAAGCTCTCATATTCTTTGCTGTTCATATATTGTTCTAAACTTAGAGAAATAACACAGTTGTGTTTATAGCTTTCATAGAAGCAATTTCTTACTCTTACATTGTATTACATTAATTTGTAAAGGAAGTTTTCCTTAAGAGGATCTAGGTTAGATCAGTAGCTCTTGAGAAGACTAAGAACAGTTGTTCTTAGGTGTTGCTATTTGTAATCAGTTGATTTGAATAGTGGATTAAGTCCTTGTTGAGAAAGGCAAATCACTCTTAAAAAGGGTGGACTGGAGTAGTTGAGTTCAACGAACCAGGATAAAAATACTTGAGTTTTTATCTTTGATTATTTTCTGTCATACTTATTCAACCCCCCCTTCTAAGTATTTTCTCACCTTCAGTTGGCATTAGAGCTCCGGTTCTGAGTGTGCATTCACTTAACCGTGACAGATAAAGATCCAGTGAGAAGAATACTCTGTTATTTATTTGGTTGCTAATATGGGTGATATTCCTACATCAAGCAACAAATATGAAGGAGACAGAATCAGCACCAAACCTCCAATGTTTGATGGAGAAAAATTTGATTATTGGAAAGATAGACTTGAAAGTTTTTTCTTGGGGTATGATGCTGATCTCTGGGATTTAGTCATTGATGGATATGAACATCCTACTAAGGATGGCAAAAAGATTGATAGAAAATCAATGACTGAGGAGCAGAAGAAAGAATTCAAGAATCATCACAAAGCCAGAACCATACTTCTTAATGCAATCTCTCATACAGAGTATGAGAAGATTACCAACAGAGACACTGCTCATGATATGTTTGAGTCTCTCAAAATGACTCATGAGGGAAACACTCAGGTGAAAGAAACAAAGGCTCTGGTGTAACACCCCACTTCCCAAAACAAATAAAATATGAATAACATAATAAAAATCAGAGTTTCCTTCCCAAGTGGGATATCACATAAAAATCACGTTTCCTTATAAAAAAAGGTTTTTCTCCAAATACAGCGGAATATTTAAATAATACAATTAAATAAAAATTTTGATACGTTCGCAGGAAAAAAATAGGAGTTCAACATGAAACAATAAAAATGCCCAAGTCTCGTGCTACGTATCAGAGCATCCTAGACTCGACAGTCACACCAATATCCAAGCTAGCTAAGCACCTGGATTATCTGTACTTCCGAAGAAGCACAGACCACAACAACAACAAGGGGTGAGAAATCATGATCAAAAATATAATGGTAATGTAATACATGTAATAAGGCAGTAAAACACACCAACACATCAATTATTCCCCCCAACAACACCATATAACGAACCTACTGTTCAAATTACAATATAACATATTATAATGCAATTATGCAACTCAACACCATGCATGCGGTACCGACTCATTGGTTCATTCAATCGAACCTGGATAGATCACTTACGCTCCTCCTGAGACATGATCTATCCCCCACCATTCTCCACAAAGGAGTACGGATGAATCACTTACGCTCCTCCTGAGACATGATTCATCCCACCAAAACACCATGATATGCAAGACACCAATGCATAATTATTATATTCTGGCACGCTAAGTGCACACGATCCTCCTGATCATATCATCATACAACAATGCATATGTATAGATATATTACACCAACACCATATAAATCAATCAGATAGTAAACGAATTCATACTATCACACCGGATATAACTACGTCCCCCCCCCCCCCCACTCGGGGATACACGATCCTACTGATCACTACACACATATACATTACTAATTGCTCACCAACAATATTAAGGGAAACGCGTACTATCCCCAAGTACACAAGTTATATCCCATACTCATCATTTTCACACTACAGCAAGGCTAGAAGGATCACACGAGACCAATTCAGACATCTCACCAAAAGTCTCTGAGGTTACTCAGAACCTCCCTAAACCAACACCTCAGCCTATACACCAAAATCAATAATTCATCAACATCAATCCACAATCACAAACATGCCAATAGATATTATACTTACCAATTATCCTATAATTTCTACTCTAGAACCGACATTACGGTACATTACCGACATTTCAGAGTCACTCTGAATCTCACCAAGGTCCTAACCATAGTCATTAACGACGCTATAGGGAAACAACACATAACTTTTCCCAAAGCTATAATCACGGTCATTGCCAACACTACGGTAACAACACATAATCTCATCAGCTTTATATTCCTAGTTACTATCAACACTACAGTAACATCAACAATCCAACAAAATGGATCAATACTACAGTAACATCATCACCATATATATATATACCCCAAAATGCATCATCAGCATTCATCAATCCCCCAACATCAACAATAATCATAGCATGCCAATATAAAACTTTATATAACGATAAATTCCTACGGGGTTAAGGAATCCCCTCTACCCTATACATGTATAAACCATTCTCAATCAAATTTCTCCCCCCCTTACCTTGACAATTGGTCGATCGATAGAATTCCTCCTAGAATTGGTCTCTTGGCCTTCTCCTTCCTCTTCCGTTCTTCGTTCCCTTTTTCCTTCGTTCTTTTTCACTTTCCTCGTTCTTTCCTCTTCTCTCTTTCTATCGCTCTTTTTTCTCAATTTTCTAAAATGTATCGTAACTCTCCTAACCCCTCATATTCTATTTCCCTTTTTAATTATTCTAATCCCAATAATAATAACTAATAAAATAATATAATATTAATAATCTTAATAATAATAATAATAATAATATAATCTTACTAATATTAATAATACCACATATTAATAATAATAATAATAATAATAATAATAATAATAATATTAATAATTCTAATAATAATAATAATGATAATAATAATAATAATCTTAATAATAATAATACTATTAATAATAACAATAATAATAATATTATTATCTCTCCAATAATCATAATAATACTTTTAATAATAATAATAATAATAACACTAATAATAATAATAGTAATAATAATAATAATAATAATACTATTATTATTATCACACCAATATCCCACGCCTATGGTAATCCCTTTCCTCTCCATTCCAACTTTTCTAATATCTCCTTGCTACCCCTTCATATTTCCTTCCTCACGGTTTCTATCGTGACTTTTCATATTTCCATTCTAACTTCCCAATAACCCTTTCACCTCTTATTTTACTTATTCCAACCACTAATATTCCCAATAATAATTCTAATAATAATAATTATAATAATCATTATAATAATAATAATAATATAATATAATATAATACTATTATAATATTATAGTAATATTCAACATAATAATAATAATAGTGATACACCCAACAATAATTATAATTATAATAATAATAATATTATCACACCAATAATAATAATAATATTAATAAAAATAATATAATAATAATATAATAATACTAATATTATTATTTCACCAAAATAATAATAATATTAATAATAGTAACAAATATAATAAATATAATAATAATAATAACACCCCCACCAATGTTACTATTATTTTTATATTACTATATTTCACACCAAAATATCACCAATAGTCCTCCCACATTAGGGACACCCACCAAACATCATCAAATACACCCCCACCAAAGGGCACACCAACATATAATTTTTAAAATAATAATAAAGTGACTAAATAATTAAAATGGGTGTTACAACTCTCCCCCACTTTAATTATTTTCGTCCTCGAAAATTACCTGATGGAAATAGCTCCGGATACGCTTCTCGCATCCTGCTTTCCAACTCCCAGGTCACACTGCCTCCTGCAGCACCTCCCCAAGCTACCTTCACCAAAGGTATCTCTTTCCCTCGGAGCTGTTTCATCTTACGGTCCTCGATCCTCAACGGCATCGTCTCAATAGTAAGATTCTCCCGAACCTGAACATCATCTCTCTGAATCACATGAGATGGATCAGAAACATATTTTCGCAATTGCGACACATGAACCACATCATGTAGATTCGACAACTCCGGCGGCAACGCCACCCTATAGGCCACAGCACCAACTCTTTGCAAAATTTCATAAGGTCCAATAAACTTAGGATCCAGCTTCTTGGACCTCAACGCCCGACCCACACCAGTCATCGGGTTAACTCTTAGGAATACGTGATCACCTACACAGAATTCCAACTCTTTCCTCCGATTATCATGATAACTCTTCTGCCTACTCTGAGACACTTTTATTTTCTCACGAATCATCTGAATCGTCTCAGTAGTCTGCTGAACAATTTCTGGTCCAAGCACCACACTCTCACCGGTCTCATACCAACACAGAGGAGTCCTACACCTCCTCCCATACAAAGCTTCAAAGGGTGCCATTCCAATACTCGAATGGTAACTATTATTGTACGTGAATTCAATCAATGATAAATTAGTGTCCCACGCACCACCCTTTTCCAATACACAAGCTCTTAATAAATCCTCAAGCGACTGAATAGTCCTTTCCGATTGACCATCAGTTTGTGGATGATAAGCTGAACTTAATTTCAACTTAGTACCCAAAGCTTCTTGCAAGCTCTTCCAAAATTCTGAAGTAAACCTCGGATCTCTATCCGACACAATACTGGACGGAACACCATGTAACTTCACAATTACCCGAATATAAATCTCCGCCAGCTTCGTCAACGGAAAACTAATATTAATTGGCACAAAGTGTGCAGACTTCGTTAACCGATCCACAATCACCCATATAGCATCAAAACCTCTCGCCGTATTTGGCAATCCTGTAACAAAGTCCATAGAAATGCAATCCCATTTCCAAACCGGAATTTCCAACGGTTGCATAAATCCAGAAGGTCTCTGGTGTTCTACCTTCGATTTCTGACACGTCAAACAGGCATAAACAAATTGAGCAATGTCTCTTTTCATACCAGACCACCAAAATAATTTCTTTAAATCATGATACATCTTCGTAGCTCCGGGATGAATACTCAGATTACTACGGTGTCCTTCACTCAAAATCAGCTTTTTCAGTTCCTCATCATCTGGTACACAAATCCTGCCTCTAAATCTCAACACACCTGTACTATCCAATTTAAAGTCACTATCGGAGTCACTTCCTACTCCAGGCATCAAATCTACCAATTTCACATCCAACTTCTGATTCTCTCTAATCATATCCAAGAAGTCATTATTTACCTGCAACATACCCAACATTACACTCTCTGCAGTAGTTTCACAAACCATGCTCAAATCTCTGAATTGTTCAATTAACTCAATTTCTTTCACCATCAGAGCTGCCATATGAATTGTCTTTCTACTCAAAGCGTCTGCCACTACATTGGCCTTTCCCGGATGATAACTCAAACTGAAGTCATAATCCTTCAAAAATTCTAACCATCTTCTCTGCCTCATATTCAGCTCTTTCTGATCAAACAGGTATCTCAGACTCTTATGATCACTAAACACTTCAAATCTTGAACCATACAGGTAATGCCTCCAAATTTTCAACACAAAAACAACCGCAGCTAACTCAAGATCATGAGTAGGATAATTTCGCTCATGCACTCTCAGTTGCCGCGAAGCATATGCTACTACCTTACCATTCTGCATAAGAACTCCTCCTAATCCCATCTTAGACGCATCACAGTACACCACAAACGGTTCACTCGGAGTCGGTAACACTAACACCGGTGCCGTAATCAATCTCTTTTTCAACTCTTCAAAACTTTCTTCACAAGCAGCGTCCCATACGAAAACTTGGTTCTTTCTCGTCAACTGAGTTAATGGCAACGCCAAATTAGAGAACCCTTCAATAAACCTGCGGTAATAACCAGCTAAACCCAGAAAGCTCCTAATTTCTGTCGCTGTCTTCGGCGGTTCCCACTGCAATACTGCACTTACTTTTGACGGATCCACCGCTATTCCATCTTCAGATATTACATGCCCCAAGAAACTCACTCTCTTCAACCAGAAGTCACACTTTGACAGTTTAGCAAATAATTTATTTTCCTTCAACACTTGCAAGGCAATTCTCAAATGTCCTGCATGTTCTTCATCAGATTTAGAATAAATTAATATATCATCAATAAACACTACAATGAATTGATCCAAATAAGAATGGAAAATTCTGTTCATATACTCCATAAATACTCCCGGCGCATTAGTCACTCCAAACGGCATTACAGCATATTCATAATGTCCATATCGAGTTCTAAAAGCAGTCTTCTGAATATCACCTTCTTTTACTCTTATTTGATGATAACCCGACCTTAAGTCAATCTTACTAAACACACGAGCTCCCACCAGCTGGTCCATCAAATCATCAATCCTCGGGAGAGGATACTTATTCTTAATCGTCACTTTATTCAACTGACGGTAATCGATGCACAAACGCATACTACCATCCTTCTTCTTCACCAACAACACTGGAGCTCCCCACGGCGATACACTTGGCCTAATAAACTTTCTATCCAACAATTCTCCAATCTGAGACTTCAACTCAGCCAATTCCACTGCAGACATCCTGTACGGCGCCATAGAAATAGGCCTCGTACCAGGAACAAGATCAATACCAAATTCCACTTCTCGCGTCGGAGGCAATTCCGTAATGTCGTCAGGAAACACTTCCGGAAATTCATTCACCACTGCCAATTCCTCCATTGACACTTTGCTATCTACCGATAAAGTTGCAAATAAAGCAAACACTCTAGTTTCATCTTCCAACAAGGCCCTCAATTCTTTATTAGACAAAGAACTTGCTAAAGCTTCCTCTTCAGGGGTCAAGAACAACAATTCCTTCCGAAAACAGTCGATGTAGACTCGGTTGAACTCTAACCAGTTCATACCCAGAATAACATCCAATTTACCAAGTGGTAGACAAATCAAATCCACTTCAAATTCTCTACCGAAAATAGTCAGCGGACACTTCAGGCATACCAAAGAAGTAGTCACTGAACCTATAGAGGGTGTCTCAATAGTCATTCGTCTCTCCAGAGTAGACGGCACCAATCCTATCCTCTCCACGCAATCCACAGAAATAAACGAGTGTGTTGCACCCGTATCAATAATAGCAGTTAAAGGAATATTATTGATAATACAAGTACCTTTGATAACACGCTCATCACTGGCAGCTTGAGTTCCTGCCAAAGCAAACACTTTTCCACCAGCCGGAGACGTCTGAGGCTTCTTCGGCTTCTCACAATGGGTACTGATGTGACCCTTCTCACCACAGTTATAACAGGTCGGCATAGTTGCTCTGCAGTCAGCTATCACATGACCTGGTTTTCCACACTTAAAACACTTTTTGGCTTCATTAGGACAATCATTAGCACGGTGTCCCATACCACCGCACCGAAAACATTTCCCTTCAGCAGATGCTCTCCCATCTCTAGGCTTCTTATCAACAACAGCTTTACGTTTTCCCTTATCAGCAGCAACACCATAAGGAGTACCACTAAACCTCTGCTTACCCTTACGGTCATTAACAGCTTTGTAGTGTGCAATCCTTGCCCGGTTATCGTTATCATAGATCCTGCTCCTGCTTACCAGCTCAGGATAGCTCCTGATCTTCTGACAAGCAATCCCCAGCTTAATCTCTGGACGCAGTCCATTCTCAAACTTTAAGCACTTAGAAGTCGTTGCCCCTTCCACATTATAGTGAGGACAATACTGCACCAGCTCCTCAAACTTAGCAGCATACTCTGCTACAGTCATACTACCCTGCTTCAGCTCTAAGAATTCAATTTCCTTAGCACTCCGAATATCTTCCGGAAAATACTTCTCCAGAAAACCCTTCCGAACTACCTCCCAAGTAATGGCAGTTCCAGCAGCTTCCAATCTTTGGCGACTATTGTCCCACCAAGCTTCAGCCTCACCCTCCAGCATGTGAGTACCAAACCTCACCTTCTGCTCATCAGTACAATCCATAGTTCTGAAGATTTTCTCAATTGCCTTCAGCCACTTCTGAGCAGCTTCTGGGTCCAGAATTCCTCCTTCAAACGTTGGCGGCTTGTTGCTCCGAAACTGCGCCAAACTCCTGAATTGGGCATCTGCAGTTTGATTCTGATTAGCAACAGCTTGCGCCATTGCTTGCATAGCAGCAGCTAATGCAGCATCGTTCCTTCCTGCCATACTGCTCAAAACATAACAACACCAGGTTAAAAGATATTCAACTACATCATAACGGACAGACTCAACTCGACTCAACAACACTGGCCGGACGGACCGACCTGCTCTGATACCAATTGTAACACCCCACTTCCCAAAACAAATAAAATATGAATAACATAATAAAAATCAGAGTTTCCTTCCCAAGTGGGATATCACATAAAAATCACGTTTCCTTATAAAAAAAGGTTTTTCTCCAAATACAGCGGAATATTTAAATAATACAATTAAATAAAAATTTTGATACGTTCGCAGGAAAAAAATAGGAGTTCAACATGAAACAATAAAAATGCCCAAGTCTCGTGCTACGTATCAGAGCATCCTAGACTCGACAGTCACACCAATATCCAAGCTAGCTAAGCACCTGGATTATCTGTACTTCCGAAGAAGCACAGACCACAACAACAACAAGGGGTGAGAAATCATGATCAAAAATATAATGGTAATGTAATACATGTAATAAGGCAGTAAAACACACCAACACATCAATTATTCCCCCCAACAACACCATATAACGAACCTACTGTTCAAATTACAATATAACATATTATAATGCAATTATGCAACTCAACACCATGCATGCGGTACCGACTCATTGGTTCATTCAATCGAACCTGGATAGATCACTTACGCTCCTCCTGAGACATGATCTATCCCCCACCATTCTCCACAAAGGAGTACGGATGAATCACTTACGCTCCTCCTGAGACATGATTCATCCCACCAAAACACCATGATATGCAAGACACCAATGCATAATTATTATATTCTGGCACGCTAAGTGCACACGATCCTCCTGATCATATCATCATACAACAATGCATATGTATAGATATATTACACCAACACCATATAAATCAATCAGATAGTAAACGAATTCATACTATCACACCGGATATAACTACGTCCCCCCCCCCCCACTCGGGGATACACGATCCTACTGATCACTACACACATATACATTACTAATTGCTCACCAACAATATTAAGGGAAACGCGTACTATCCCCAAGTACACAAGTTATATCCCATACTCATCATTTTCACACTACAGCAAGGCTAGAAGGATCACACGAGACCAATTCAGACATCTCACCAAAAGTCTCTGAGGTTACTCAGAACCTCCCTAAACCAACACCTCAGCCTATACACCAAAATCAATAATTCATCAACATCAATCCACAATCACAAACATGCCAATAGATATTATACTTACCAATTATCCTATAATTTCTACTCTAGAACCGACATTACGGTACATTACCGACATTTCAGAGTCACTCTGAATCTCACCAAGGTCCTAACCATAGTCATTAACGACGCTATAGGGAAACAACACATAACTTTTCCCAAAGCTATAATCACGGTCATTGCCAACACTACGGTAACAACACATAATCTCATCAGCTTTATATTCCTAGTTACTATCAACACTACAGTAACATCAACAATCCAACAAAATGGATCAATACTACAGTAACATCATCACCATATATATATATACCCCAAAATGCATCATCAGCATTCATCAATCCCCCAACATCAACAATAATCATAGCATGCCAATATAAAACTTTATATAACGATAAATTCCTACGGGGTTAAGGAATCCCCTCTACCCTATACATGTATAAACCATTCTCAATCAAATTTCTCCCCCCCTTACCTTGACAATTGGTCGATCGATAGAATTCCTCCTAGAATTGGTCTCTTGGCCTTCTCCTTCCTCTTCCGTTCTTCGTTCCCTTTTTCCTTCGTTCTTTTTCACTTTCCTCGTTCTTTCCTCTTCTCTCTTTCTATCGCTCTTTTTTCTCAATTTTCTAAAATGTATCGTAACTCTCCTAACCCCTCATATTCTATTTCCCTTTTTAATTATTCTAATCCCAATAATAATAACTAATAAAATAATATAATATTAATAATCTTAATAATAATAATAATAATAATATAATCTTACTAATATTAATAATACCACATATTAATAATAATAATAATAATAATAATAATAATATTAATAATTCTAATAATAATAATAATGATAATAATAATAATAATCTTAATAATAATAATACTATTAATAATAACAATAATAATAATATTATTATCTCTCCAATAATCATAATAATACTTTTAATAATAATAATAATAATAACACTAATAATAATAATAGTAATAATAATAATAATACTATTATTATTATCACACCAATATCCCACGCCTATGGTAATCCCTTTCCTCTCCATTCCAACTTTTCTAATATCTCCTTGCTACCCCTTCATATTTCCTTCCTCACGGTTTCTATCGTGACTTTTCATATTTCCATTCTAACTTCCCAATAACCCTTTCACCTCTTATTTTACTTATTCCAACCACTAATATTCCCAATAATAATTCTAATAATAATAATTATAATAATCATTATAATAATAATAATAATATAATATAATATAATACTATTATAATATTATAGTAATATTCAACATAATAATAATAATAGTGATACACCCAACAATAATTATAATTATAATAATAATAATATTATCACACCAATAATAATAATAATATTAATAAAAATAATATAATAATAATATAATAATACTAATATTATTATTTCACCAAAATAATAATAATATTAATAATAGTAACAAATATAATAAATATAATAATAATAATAACACCCCCACCAATGTTACTATTATTTTTATATTACTATATTTCACACCAAAATATCACCAATAGTCCTCCCACATTAGGGACACCCACCAAACATCATCAAATACACCCCCACCAAAGGGCACACCAACATATAATTTTTAAAATAATAATAAAGTGACTAAATAATTAAAATGGGTGTTACATCTGGCGCTGATACAGAAGTATGAAGCGTTCAAGATGGAAGAATCTGAGAACATTGAGACTATGTTTTCCAGATTTTAGATTCTAACAGCTGGGTTGAAAGTTCTGGACAAGGGCTACTCAACATCTGATCATGTCAAGAAGATCATCAGAAGTCTTCCTACCAGATGGAGACCTATGGTGACTGCATTGAAGCTGGCCAAGGATCTGAACAAAATCTCATTAGAAGAACTCATCAGTTCTTTGAGAAGTCATGAGATTGAGCTGGAGGAAGATGAACCCCAGAAGAAAGATAAAGGTAAATCCTTAGCTTTTAAATCTAACAAATCTGTTAAAGCTTTGCAGGTAAATGAAGAAAGCTCTGAGGAATCTTCTTCTGAAGAAGAAGATGAACTATCCATGCTGTCCAGAAGGATCAACAAACTCTGGAAGCACAAAGGGAAGAAGTTCAACAACTTCAGAAGATCTGATCAAAAGAGAGAATCTTCTGGACACAGAAGATCTGGCAAGAAAGAGGTCACTTGCTTTGAATGTAAAGAACCTGGACACTACAAGAGTGAATGTCCCAAACTTCAAAAGGAAAAACCCAAAAGGAAGTTTGATAAAAAGAAAAAGGTTCTGATGGCTACATGGGATGACTCAGATGAATCTGAATCATCTTCTGAATCTGAGGAAGAATGTGCAAATGTTGCGCTGATGGCCAACACAAATGACCAAGATGAAGGAACGTCATCATCTGAATCTGAGTCAGAATCAGACTCTGACTCTGAAGAGGTATTTTCTGAACTCTCCAGAGCTGAACTTGTTGAAAGTTTATCTGACATGTTGGAAAGCTACAGCAAGATTAAACTCAAATACAAGAAGCTGAAAAGCAATCTTGAATCTGAGATTGATCTTCTGAGAACAGAACTTGTTGAGCAGAAAGAAATAAATTTAAAACTCAAAAATGATTTAGAAACAACTCAACAAGAATCTGATACTGAAACAGAGTCAAGTGAAAATATTTTAGAAAAATATGACTCCAGTTTTAAAAGATTCCTCACTAAAAGCATAGACAGAAGCAAAATGGCTTCTATGATCTATGGTGTTAGTGGGAACAACAGAAGAGGCATTGGATGTGAATCTTCCTCTGGAAGCAATCCAAAATCTGTTGATAAACTCTTCATCAAGAAGACTCCTCTGTACTCTCATTTTAAGTTTGGTCATCTGAATGATATTAAACATACAAGCTCTGAAAAGAGTACTTATGTGTTTAAGCCAAGGGCTAGCCAGAATAAACACTATGTTGAAAAACAGAAGTTTAGGCAAAACCACAGAACATCTAACCCCAAAGGACCCAAGAAGATCTGGGTACCTAAAAGCAAAATTATACCTGTTGCAGATGTTCTTAGCAGCAAAATCCAGACACCAATCATGGTACCTGGACTCTGGATGCTCACGACATATGACGGGCGAAAGGTCTATGTTCCAAAGCCTGGAACTTAGATCTGGAGGGGACGTGAAATTTGGAGGGAACCAGAAGGGCAAGATCATTGGCTCTGGTACAATAGGTAATGGTAACCTACCCTCTATTTCTAATGTTCTGTTAGTTGAAGGATTGAAACATAATCTATTGTCCATAAGTCAATTAAGTGACAATGGTTATGATATCATCTTTAATCAAAAATGTTGCAAAGCTGTATGTCAAAAGAATGGTTCAATCCTATTCAGTGGAAAGAGGAAAAACAACATTTACAAAATTAACCTTTCAGAACTTAAAGTTCAAAATGTAAAATGCCTTTTATCTGTGAATGATGAGCAATGGGTCTGGCATAGAAGATTGGGACATATTAATATGAGACGTATATCTCAGATTAATAAACTCAATCTGGTCAGAGGACTCCCTAATCTGAAGTTCAATTCAGATGCTCTGTGTGGCGCATGTCAAAAGGGTAAATTTTCAAAATCTCATTTTAAACCAAAAAATGTTGTTTCCACTTCTAGACCATTGGAATTACTTCATATTGATCTGTTTGGACCAGTGAAAACTGCATCCATCAGAGGCAAGAAGTATGGGTTAGTCATTGTAGATGACTACAGCAGATGGACATGGGTAAAGTTTCTAAAACACAAGGATGAGTCTCATTCTGTGTTCATTGACTTCTGCAATCAAGTCCAGACTGAAAAAGAATGCAAAATTATTAAAGTCAGAAGTGATCATGGTGGTGAATTTGAAAACAAATATTTTGAAAAATATTTTTCTGAAAAAGGAATTGCACATGATTTCTCCTGTCCTAGAACTCCACAACAAAATGGAGTTGTAGAGAGGAAAAATAGAACATTGCAAGAAATGGCCAGAACCATGATCAACGAGACAAATCTGGCAAAATACTTTTGGGCAGAAGCAATAAATACAGCATGTTATATTCAGAACAGAGTGTCTGTAAAACCTCTTCTGAAAAAGACTCCCTATGAATTGTGGAGAAACAGAAAGCCCAACATTGCTTATTTTCATCCATTTGGATGTATTTGTTATATGCTTAACACTAAAGATCATCTGAACAAGTTTGATTCCAAAGCACAGAAGTGTTTCATGCTTGGTTATTCTGAACGCTCTAAAGGCTACAGAGTATTCAATACTGAAACACAGATTGTGGAAGAATCTATTCATGTTAGATTTGATGATAAGCTTGGCTCTGAAAAGCCAAAGCAAGTTGAAAGTTCTGCAGATAGAGAAGTTATTCTCACAGACTCTGAAGGCTCAGAGGCAGACAAGACTGAAGACAAAGACTCTGAAGCAAACCCAGATGCTACGCCTCTAACTTCCCAACTTGACAATCTGCATATTTCTGAAAGACCAACAGTCAGAGGATCTTCTTCCAGAATGAAAGCTTCTCATCCAGAGGATGTGATAATTGGAAAGAAAGATGATCCAATAAGGACAAGAGCATTTCTCAGAACTTCTGAATCTTCCTTCTGTGGCTTAGTGTCAATTATAGAACCAACATCTGTTGATGAGGCTCTGGAAGATAATGAATGGATTTTAGCTATGCAAGAGGAGCTGAATCAATTCACAAGGAATGAAGTCTGGGATCTGGTTCCAAGACCTAAAGGTTTCAATGTCATTGGAACAAAATGGGTTTTCAGAAATAAACTTAATGAGAAAGGAGAAGTTGAAAGGAACAAAGCAAGACTGGTTGCTCAAGGCTACAGTCAACAAGAAGGCATAGACTACACAGAAACATATGCTCCTGTTGCAAGGCAGAATTTGAGATGAGCATGATGGGAGAATTGAGATTCTTTCTGGGAATCCAAGTAAATCAGACTCCAGAGTGCACCTACATACATCAGACCAAGTATGTTAAAGAGCTTCTGAAGAAGTTTAACATGCTGGATAGCAAAATGGCAAAGACTCCAATGCATCCTACAAGCACTCTAGGTAAGGAAGAGGTAAGTAAGAAGGTAGATCAGAAACTCTACAGAGGTATGATAGGATCTCTTCTTTATTTGACTGCTTCTAGACCAGACATTCTGTTTAGTGTTTGTTTATGTGCTAGATTCCAATCAGATCCTAGAGAATCACACTTAACTGTTGTTAAGAGGATTCTAAGGTATCTGAAAGGTACTGCTAATGTTGGTTTGTGTTACGAATATGCTGTAATGCCGTTTGGAGTGACTAACGCGCCGGGAGTATTTATGGAGTATATGAACAGAATTTTCCATTCTTATTTGGATCAGTTCATTGTAGTGTTTATTGATGATATATTAATTTACTCTAAATCTGATGAAGAGCATGCAGGACATTTGAGGATTGCCTTGCAAGTGTTGAAAGAAAATAAACTATTTGCTAAATTGTCAAAGTGTGACTTCTGGTTGAGGAAAGTGAGTTTCTTGGGGCATGTAATATCTGAAGATGGAATAGCGGTGGATCCGTCAAAAGTAAGTGCAGTATTGCAGTGGGAACCGCCGAAGACAGCGACAGAAATTAGGAGCTTTTTGGGTTTAGCTGGTTATTACCGCAGGTTTATTGAAGGGTTCTCTAATTTGGCGTTGCCATTAACTCAGTTGACGAGAAAGAACCAAGTTTTCGTATGGGACGCTGCTTGTGAAGAAAGTTTTGAAGAGTTGAAAAAGAGATTGACTACGGCACCGGTGTTAGTGTTACCGACTCCGAGTGAACCATTTGTGGTGTACTGTGATGCGTCTAAGATGGGATTAGGAGGAGTTCTTATGCAGAATGGTAAAGTAGTAGCATATGCATCGCGGCAACTGAGAGTGCATGAGCGAAATTATCCTACTCATGATCTTGAGTTAGCTGCGGTTGTTTTTGTGTTGAAAATTTGGAGGCATTACCTGTATGGTTCAAGATTTGAAGTGTTTAGTGATCATAAGAGTCTGAGATACCTGTTTGATCAGAAAGAGCTGAATATGAGGCAGAGAAGATGGTTAGAATTTTTGAAGGATTATGACTTCAGTTTGAGTTATCATCCGGGAAAGGCCAATGTAGTGGCAGACGCTTTGAGTAGAAAGACAATTCATATGGCAGCTCTGATGGTGAAAGAAATTGAGTTAATTGAACAATTCAGAGATTTGAGCATGGTTTGTGAGACTACTGCAGATAGTGTAATGTTGGGTATGTTGCAGGTAAATAATGACTTCTTGGATAAGATTAGAGAAAATCAGAAGTTGGATGTGAAATTGGTAGATTTGATGCCTGGAGTAGGAAGTGACTCCGATAGTGACTTTAAATTGGATAGTACAGGTGTGTTGAGATTTAGAGGCAGGATTTGTGTACCAGATGATGAGGAACTGAAAAAGCTGATTTTGAGTGAAGGACACCGTAGTAATCTGAGTATTCATCCCGGAGCTACGAAGATGTATCATGATTTAAAGAAATTATTTTGGTGGTCTGGTATGAAAAGAGACATTGCTCAATTTGTTTATGCCTGTTTGACGTGTCAGAAATCGAAGGTAGAACACCAGAGACCTTCTGGATTTATGCAACCGTTGGAAATTCCGGTTTGGAAATGGGATTGCATTTCTATGGACTTTGTTACAGGATTGCCAAATACGGCGAGAGGTTTTGATGCTATATGGGTGATTGTGGATCGGTTAACGAAGTCTGCACACTTTGTGCCAATTAATATTAGTTTTCCGTTGACGAAGCTGGCGGAGATTTATATTCGGGTAATTGTGAAGTTACATGGTGTTCCGTCCAGTATTGTGTCGGATAGAGATCCGAGGTTTACTTCAGAATTTTGGAAGAGCTTGCAAGAAGCTTTGGGTACTAAGTTGAAATTAAGTTCAGCTTATCATCCACAAACTGATGGTCAATCGGAAAGGACTATTCAGTCGCTTGAGGATTTATTAAGAGCTTGTGTATTGGAAAAGGGTGGTGCGTGGGACACTCATTTATCATTGATTGAATTCACGTACAATAACAGTTACCATTCTAGTATCGGAATGGCACCGTTTGAAGCTTTGTATGGGAGGAGGTGTAGGACTCCTCTGTGTTGGTATGAAACTGGTGAGAATGTGGTGCTTGGACCAGAAATTGTACAGCAGACTACTGAGACAATTCAAATGATTCGTGAGAAAATGAAAGTGTCTCAGAGTAGGCAGAAAAGTTATCATGATAATCGGAGGAAAGAGTTGGAATTCTGTGTAGGTGATCACGTATTCCTAAGAGTTAATCCGATGACTGGTGTGGGTCGTGCATTGAAGTCCAAGAAGTTGGATCCTAAGTTTATTGGACCTTATGAAATTCTGCAAAGAATTGGTGCTGTAGCTTATAGGGTGGCGTTGCCACCTGAGTTATCGAACTTACATGATGTGTTTCATGTGTCGCAATTGCGAAAGTATGTTTCTGATCCATCTCATGTTATTCAGAGAGATGATGTTCAGGTTCGGGAGAATCTTACTATTGAGACGATGCCGTTGAGGATCGAGGACCGTAAGATGAAACAGCTCCGAGGGAAAGAGATACCTTTGGTGAAGGTAGCTTGGGGAGGTGCTGCAGGAGGCAGTGTGACCTGGGAGTTGGAAAGCAGGATGCGAGAAGCGTATCCGGAGCTATTTCCATCAGGTAATTTTCGAGGACGAAAATAATTAAAGTGGGGGAGAGTTGTAACACCCATTTTAATTATTTAGTCACTTTATTATTATTTTAAAAATTATATGTTGGTGTGCCCTTTGGTGGGGGTGTATTTGATGATGTTTGGTGGGTGTCCCTAATGTGGGAGGACTATTGGTGATATTTTGGTGTGAAATATAGTAATATAAAAATAATAGTAACATTGGTGGGGGTGTTATTATTATTATTATATTTATTATATTTGTTACTATTATTAATATTATTATTATTTTGGTGAAATAATAATATTAGTATTATTATATTATTATTATATTATTTTTATTAATATTATTATTATTATTGGTGTGATAATATTATTATTATTATAATTATAATTATTGTTGGGTGTATCACTATTATTATTATTATGTTGAATATTACTATAATATTATAATAGTATTATATTATATTATATTATTATTATTATTATAATGATTATTATAATTATTATTATTAGAATTATTATTGGGAATATTAGTGGTTGGAATAAGTAAAATAAGAGGTGAAAGGGTTATTGGGAAGTTAGAATGGAAATATGAAAAGTCACGATAGAAACCGTGAGGAAGGAAATATGAAGGGGTAGCAAGGAGATATTAGAAAAGTTGGAATGGAGAGGAAAGGGATTACCATAGGCGTGGGATATTGGTGTGATAATAATAATAGTATTATTATTATTATTATTATTACTATTATTATTATTAGTGTTATTATTATTATTATTATTAAAAGTATTATTATGATTATTGGAGAGATAATAATATTATTATTATTGTTATTATTAATAGTATTATTATTATTAAGATTATTATTATTATTATCATTATTATTATTATTAGAATTATTAATATTATTATTATTATTATTATTATTATTATTATTAATATGTGGTATTATTAATATTAGTAAGATTATATTAGTATTATTATTATTATTATTAAGATTATTAATATTATATTATTTTATTAGTTATTATTATTGGGATTAGAATAATTAAAAAGGGAAATAGAATATGAGGGGTTAGGAGAGTTACGATACATTTTAGAAAATTGAGAAAAAAGAGCGATAGAAAGAGAGAAGAGGAAAGAACGAGGAAAGTGAAAAAGAACGAAGGAAAAAGGGAACGAAGAACGGAAGAGGAAGGAGAAGGCCAAGAGACCAATTCTAGGAGGAATTCTATCGATCGACCAATTGTCAAGGTAAGGGGGGGAGAAATTTGATTGAGAATGGTTTATACATGTATAGGGTAGAGGGGATTCCTTAACCCCGTAGGAATTTATCGTTATATAAAGTTTTATATTGGCATGCTATGATTATTGTTGAGGTTGAGGGATTGATGAATGATGATGATGCATTTTGGGGTATATATATATATGGTGATGATGTTACTGTAGTATTGATCCATTTTGTTGGATTGTTGATGTTACTGTAGTGTTGATAGTAACTAGGAATATAAAGCTGATGAGATTATGTGTTGTTACCGTAGTGTTGGCAATGACAGTGATTATAGCTTTGGGAAAAGTTATGTGTTGTTTCCCTATAGTGTCGTTAATGACTATGGTTAGGACCTTGGTGAGATTCAGAGTGACTCTGAAGTGTCGGTAATGTACCGTAATGTCGGTTCTAGAGTAGAAATTATAGGATAAGTGGTAAGTATAATATCTATTGGCATGTTTGTGATTGTGGATTGATGTTGATGAATTATTGATTTTGGTGTATAGGCTGAGGTGTTGGTTTAGGGAGGTTCTGAGTAACCTCAGAGACTTTTGGTGAGATGTCTGAATTGGTCTCGTGTGATCCTTCTAGCCTTGCTGTAGTGTGAAAATGATGAGTATGGGATATAACTTGTGTACTTGGGGATAGTACGCGTTTCCCTTAATATTGTTGGTGAGCAATTAGTAATGTATATGTGTGTAGTGATCAGTAGGATCGTGTATCCCCGAGTGGGGAGGGACGTAGTTATATCCGGTGTGATAGTATGAATTCGTTTACTATCTGATTGATTTATATGGTGTTGGTGTAATATATCTATACATATGCATTGTTGTATGATGATATGATCAGGAGGATCGTGTGCACTTAGCGTGCCAGAATATAATAATTATGCATTGGTGTCTTGCATATCATGGTGTTTTGGTGGGATGAATCATGTCTCAGGAGGAGCGTAAGTGATTCATCCGTACTCCTTTGTGGAGAATGGTGGGGGATAGATCATGTCTCAGGAGGAGCGTAAGTGATCTATCCAGGTTCGATTGAATGAACCAATGAGTCGGTACCGCATGCATGGTGTTGAGTTGCATAATTGCATTATAATATGTTATATTGTAATTTGAACAGTAGGTTCGTTATATGGTGTTGTTGGGGTGAATAATTGATGTGTTGGTGTGTTTTACTGCCTTATTACATGTATTACATTACCATTATATTTTTGATCATGATTTCTCACCCCTTGTTGTTGTTGTGGTCTGTGCTTCTTCGGAAGTACAGATAATCCAGGTGCTTAGCTAGCTTGGATATTGGTGTGACTGTCGAGTCTAGGATGCTCTGATACGTAGCACGGGACTTGGGCATTTTTATTGTTTCATGTTGAACTCCTATTTTTTTCCTGCGAACGTATCAAAATTTTTATTTAATTGTATTATTTAAATATTCCGCTGTATTTGGAGAAAAACCTTTTTTATAAGGAAACGTGATTTTTATGTGATATCCCACTTGGGAAGGAAACTCTGATTTTTATTATGTTATTCATATTTTATTTGTTTTGGGAAGTGGGGTGTTACATTTATCCAAAAATCCAATTTTACACTCTAAGGCCAAACATATAGAGATTAAACATCATTTCATCAGAGACTATGTTCAGAAGGGTGTAATAAATTTAGCCTTTGTTGATACAGATCATCAATGGGCAGATATTTTCACAAAACCCCTTGCTGAAGATAGGTTTAAGTTTATTCTGAAAAATATTTGTATGGATTTTTGTCCAGAGTAATATTTCTCAGAGTAAACTTCTCAGATGCTAAGTGTTTAACACTCTGAAGTATTTCATCTGTCTTGCTTGTTTAATTTATCTGTGAATTATTTTTTTGTGTGAAACTCTGAACTGACCATCTCAGAGGATCTGAAAGTTGAAAACGTTTCATTTCTTAAGAGTTATAGAATCACATGCAAGCAAACACGTGTCACTCAGAATCTGAAAAGATGGAGTACACCTACTGATTATGACGTTTAAGGTATTGCTTTGAAAATCTCAATCTGTGCTCTTACAATCTCCCCTTTTTTGATGATGACAAAAAGGGGGAGAAACAAAATAGAATCTGATTGTTCAAATCTATAAGCAATTATCTGAACTAAGTCAGACATGTTACTAACATTCTTTGAATTTAAGTGTCCCAGATATTATTAAAAAATCTGAGTTTAAGGTATTGCTTTGAAAATCTCAATCTGTCTTGATTTTCCCCCAAATGTCATATCATAATTAAAAATGATTACTTTTCATTTAATGCAAACGTGCGTATGTGTCCTATGTGTGTCTGTTGTGTTTCCCATGCTTGCTTTATTTGTCTATATAAACCACTCTCATAACACATTCACACTTTTCACATTCTCAAACACATATGCGCTTTTGTTTGTTGTTCTCTCTCTTTGCAAACCCTAAAAGAACTCAGAAACCTTCATCCTCTTCATCATCGTCAACAATGGCATCTACTTCAAACGCTGTTACTACCAAGAATGCTACCACTGTCATAGAACCAGTACGCACTCTTCTAACTGCTGTTGATTCACTAGAAGTACTGTGTGAAAGTTTCGTGGACTTAGAAGATCTTGCTGAAAATGGGTTTGATCTGATTTCTTCAATCAAAGCACAAGGCTGGGACGGTTACTTTGACAGGCTTATGGGTCCTGCGTATCCAAAGTTAGTGAAGGAGTTCTGGATCCATGCATATGCTACTCCAAAGTTCATTCACTCAGTTGTGCTGGGAAAAAAGATAGTTATCACTGAAAACCTGATAAGGAAACTCATAGGTTTTAAGGCAACTGATGGAGTAACCTCTCTGTCTTCTGCGCGTGAAGACCTGAAAGATGTATGTCAAGAAATCTGTACTACTGGTGAACCTTGTAAGAAGGTTAAGTTCTTGAAACCCACTTACAAGATATGGGCTAAGATTTTCATGAGCACCATCTTTCACAGACCCTCTTCAAACTCTTCTGATTATGTTAATGCTGAACAACTTTACTTCATGTATTGTTTACACCAAAACATTCAGATTGATCTTCCATATTTGTTGTTTAATCATCTGGTGTCTCACGTCAAGGAAACAAGGGAAACAGCCAGAGATAAATCTGGAAAAGTCAGAACATGGATTCCTATGGGAAGGCTGATTTCAGATATTCTGATAGAAAACCAACTTGTGGCGCATCTGCAAGAGGCTGGGTTGACAGAAGATCTGACTTATATCATTGGCTCTGAAATAAACGGTTTAACTTTGAGAAGGATGAAACTGGTTGATGATTTATCTGAGAAACCAAGGAAAACTAACTCTGAAGAAGTTAGGGGAAGAAGGATTCCTGTTAAGGATTTTCCTTTATTCACCTCAGATGAACCTAGAGAATTTATTGCTGAGTATGTTGCTAGCTGCCTAAGAGATGGTGTTGAGATTCCTGCCAATCTTGTGCAGAAGGAAGGCCAAGTTCTTCCTGATTTGACAAGGGAAAGAAGACGTAAGAGGAAAGCTGATAGTGAAGGTCATCAGAAGAAAAGGAAGCATTCAGATGCTGAAAAGAAGAAGAAAAGGAAGAAGCTGAAGAAGGTTCAACCAAATCCTCCTGCAGCAACTTTTGAAGAAATTAGAGATACTCTGAAACAGGTATTTAACACTGATTCTAATCCTGTTCATCATTCTGATACCCCCACACCTTCTGACTCCCCACTTAGATTTAGAAGATCCAGACCTTCTAAAACTTTTATCTCTAAACCATCTTCTGTCCCCCCTCATACACCTCAATCCAAGCAACCAACAAACATACAAACAGAATTTCCACAACAAACTCAACAAACAACACCACAACCACAAAACACTATCCCAGAAAACACCATTCCAGAGGATGTTCACCCTGAACACTCTGACCAACCTGAATATCTCATTGATCCTAATGAGATATTAGATGTCACACCTTTAAACCAGTCTGTCAATTTATCTTCAACTTCTGAAAAATCTAACCACTCTGATACATCATCTGATGATGAATCATCTGGTTACATTAATGAATGCTTGAATGATCTCAAACAACCTCGTTCTGAGAGTGTTTGGAAACAGCTGTTTAAATCTCCAACCTCTGAACATCCACCTTCTCCACAAAATTCCCCAACTCAAACTCACACTCCACAACCAACAGAAACCCAACCAATTCCCTCAATACCTCAATCACAACATTCTGACCAACAAACATCTGAACCACAAAACAACCAACCAACATCTGAACCACAAATCAATCCTCAATCTTCTGAACCACAAACATCTGAACATCCATCTTCACAACCTCAACCTTCTGAACAAACACCACAAACACAACTAACCCAACCAAGAAAACCCAGAACCCCTGATGAAGCAGAATTGGGATCACGTGTTTATACTCTGTTAAGAGATTTTGATAAGGATAATGTCTCAGACTTTGCTGACATTATGGATGTTTGCATGACTACTATGGACAAAGAGGCTGCTAACGCTGTTTGGAAGAAATATCTTTACAGACTGAATAGGGAGGCTTTGAAAATCAGGACTCAATGTCTTAGATTGTCAAAAGTAAGGTTTGCTGCTTATCAAAAACGGATTAAGAGAAACCCTCCTCCTATTCTTCTTCTAGAAGCTCCTCCACCTCCAGAAATTCCTGCACCTGATGTTACTCAGACTGTTCCAGAATCTACTGTTTCAGAATCTACTGTTTCAGAATCTACAGATCTTCAGAAGGATGTCAAAGAACTTAAGGATTTTATGGTTGATCAAAAGAAAACAAATGAAGAAATGAAAACTTGGATGGCTAAGCAAGATGAAAATTCAGAAAGGATTACAGCACTGCTGCAACTCATTGCTTCTCAACAAGCCTCATCTGCTAAACCTACTTGATGTTTTGCACAAGTTTTTCATGTTTTGCTTTGTTTTGATTTTCTTCTGATATGTTTTGTTTGCTTTTATCTGAATCTGGATGTTCTCTTGATTTAATGACAATGATCTTTTTGCTTATCTGGATATGTGTTTCTTCTGCATCTTTACTGTCTTTTAAAATTCTTTTTGATTATGACAAAAAGGGGGAGAAACAAAATAGAATCTGATTGTTCAAATCTATAAGCAATTATCTGAACTAAGTCAGACATGTTACTAACATTCTTTGAATTTAAGTGTCCCAGATATTATTAAAAAATCTGACAACCAGACTCTGATATCTAAGTCAGAACCTGATCAAAAATAGCTAAATCTGAGTAGACCAGACTCTGATATCTAACCTTGAGTACTATGATCTAAAAGATAACTCAAGACAGGAAATGGCAAGATAAACAACCAGGTGCTCTAAAGTTGTTCATCTGGCATCAAGCTTTAATATGGCATCAAGCTTTGACTCTAGAAGTCAAACATATGTCAACCAGGCTTCAATCAGACAACCAGGCTTCAATCAGGCTCTGAATCTGAAATGTACTCAACCAGAAAGGGAAGTATCTAATTCCATTAGAGTATTCATTTCAGGGGGAGATTGTTAATCTCAGGGGGAGTAATTTTAATTCATATTTTTATTGAACAAATTTCTCATGTTTTGTCATCATCAAAAAGGGGGAGATTGTAAGAGCATAGATTGTGTCTTAGTAATATCTCTATGTTTTGATGATAACACTAATGATAATTTGTATACAAGAATTATACTCTCTAAATTTGTTCTAAACTGTTTTCTACAGGCACAAAAGATTTTAATCTTAAAGAGCAAATTTGATGTGAACAATAAATTCTGAATGGCTCAAGAGCATCTGAAGATTAGAAGAATCTGAAGTATAAGAGCTTAGTCATCAAGATTCTGAAGATACAACACGCTGCATATATTATCAAGAATCTGAATGAAAGAAGACTCTGAGTGAAGAGACTCTGAATGAGTGAAGACTCTGAGTGAAGAGACTCTGAATGAGAGAAGACTCTGATCTAAGTGAAGACTCTGATCTAAGAGCATGTTTCGCTTCAAGCACACAGCTGCACCAGACTCTGATTCATCATCATCTGAAGAACATCTTAAGCTCTGAAGTTTCCAGAAGATTCTGAAGACTGAAGACTCTGATATTGATTGTTGATCTGAACTATCTGAAGAATTATTTGAAGAAGATTATTTTAATATATCCGTTGGAATATGCCAGCAAATCTTTCCTTAATTGGGATAGACAAAAATCTCTGCAAGAAGATTATTCCTCTGATACATTCCAGATATGGTAAATTCACAGCTCAGCAGACAATTGCTACACCCACATTTTGTGCGCCGTCTCTCTGCTGCAATAGTACAAAGGACAGTACTATTTGATATTGGAAATATCTTCTCCAACGGTAAAATATTCTCTCCAATATTCAAGTGGCTATATAAAGGAAATCATAGCACTTTCTTCAGGGTAAAAAAAAAAAAAGTGACGAAATTAATTGCAAGAACATTCTCACGCGAAAAAAAAACTCTCAAGCTCTCATATTCTTTGCTGTTCATATATTGTTCTAAACTTAGAGAAATAACACAGTTGTGTTTATAGCTTTCATAGAAGCAATTTCTTACTCTTACATTGTATTACATTAATTTGTAAAGGAAGTTTTCCTTAAGAGGATCTAGGTTAGATCAGTAGCTCTTGAGAAGACTAAGAACAGTTGTTCTTAAGTGTTGCTATTTGTAATCAGTTGATTTGAATAGTGGATTAAGTCCTTGTTGAGAAAGGCAAATCACTCTTAAAAAGGGTGGACTGGAGTAGTTGAGTTCAACGAACCAGGATAAAAATACTTGAGTTTTTATCTTTGATTATTTTCTGTCATACTTATTCAACCCCCCCTTCTAAGTATTTTCTCACCTTCAGTTCCAACTCCAAGAATTTTTCCTTTATTATCATCACCGTAAGTGACGTATCCTTTGGCCTTTAATGATAGACTTGAAAATTTGTTTATATCTCCCGTCATATGCTTCGAGCAGCCACTATCAAGATACCATTGATTTGTGGTTGTCTTCAAGCATACCTACAAAACAAAATTAGGTAGTGTTAGGTACCCAAGTTGCTTTGGGTCCTTGATAGTTAGTACCTTTTTCCACCCACACATAATGCCCCTTTGCAACACCAATATTACGTACATAGCAGGCATTAGGTGTGTGCCCTTTAATACCACAATAAAAACATGTAGGTTGAAAATGACTTTTATATCTAGGAATATAATCCTTTTTCTTATTAATTCTTTTCTTGTTATGATTTTGATGCTGAGTTTTAGAAGTGCTTGTCTCTTTCTTCACAACTTGTTCACTTGCTCTTACGAAAATGGTCTTATTGGTGCTTGGTTTTGAAAATTTAGAATATCCCAATCCACTTTTATCATTAGGATACCTTTGATGTTTAAGAATCTCTTCCAAGCCAATTTGACCTTTTTCGTATCTTTCTAAAACTCTTTTAAGTTGAACAATTTGAAAAGACAAAGACTCACAATTCTTACATACAAGACTTTGTTTTTCATCCATCACCTTTTGTTTTTTATCTTCAATATTTTTCAAGAAATCAGAATTTTGTTTTTCTAAAAGTAAAATTCTTTTCTTTTGTGATGAGATGTCTTTATACAAAGTCTTGCACTCTTTTAGAAGTTCATCTATAACTTCTTGTGCATCATTATCATAGACAGAAAAATTACTACTAACCTCATTTTCGTCATCGGAATGATGAGAGACCATTAAGGCAATATTTGCGCATTCATCGCTATCTGATTCCGATGATGAACTCACTTCGTTGTCGTCCCATGCGACATAAGCCTTCTTTGTTTTGAAATCCTTCTTGCCCTTGAATTTTCCTTTATTTGCGAGTTTTGGGCAGTCTGGCTTTATGTGACCTTGTTTTCCACATTCATAACATGTAATTTCTTGGTTTGATGTGGATGCCTCCTTTTTCCTGAAATGTCTATTCTTTTTAGAAAAAGAAGAAGTTTTATTATTATTAAAAAACTTACCAAGCTTCTTTACTAGAAGCATGAAATTTTCGTCTTCGGAAGATTCGTTAATTTTGTCATCCTTTGTGTCAGTCTTCAAGGCAATTCCTTTGGACTTCTTGTCTTGATTTTCATATTTCTCAAGCCTTCCAAGTTCCAGTTCATGCTGTTGAAGTTTCCCGAATAATGAAGCGGATGTCATTGTTGAAAGACTTTTCTTTTCCGAAATGGCGGTCACCTTTGGTTGCCATTCTCTTGTCAAGGATCTTAGGACTTTTAAGTTGAGATCATCGTTGGTGAAGTTCTTCCCAAGAGCAATCAGGTGATTTGTTAGATGAACGAACCTCTTTTGCAAGGCAACAATAGATTCACCGGGCTGCATACAGAACATCTCATATTCTTGACTTAACGTGTTAAGTCTTGATCTTTTTACTTCTGCTGTTCCTTCATGCGTTTCTACCAAGGTATCCCAAATCTGTTTTGCCGATTTACACTGTGATATGCGAAAGAATTCATTCATACTGAGAGCGCTTTGAAGTATGTTGATTGCTTTCTTCTCATTCAAGATTCTCTTCTTGTCATCTTCATCATATGAGGATTTGATCTTTGGGGTTCCAACACCATTTACCACACTTGTAGGAACATGTGGACCAGTTTCAACGGTTTCCCATATACCATTTCCTTGAGCCTCAAGATGTGCCTTCATACGGATTTTCCAAAAATCAAAGTATTCTCCAGAAAAGAGTGGTGGTTTGTTACTACTTCCACCATCTTTGAAAACCGGGTTGGTACTTGCGGAAGCCATACTGAATCGTTAGGAACAGGTTACCTTAACCTGCTCTGATGCCAATTGTAAGAACAGAGTATGCCTAAGAGGGGGGGTGAATTAGGACTTTTGAAATTTTTTTCGGTTTTTATATGGTTCTTGGAAAATATACTGGATGGTGTTCTTGGTTATGGAAAGCAGTAAATCAACAGAAAGAAAGAAAGACACAGGATTTATAGTGGTTCCCCTCACAATCCGAGAGTACTCCACTCCCCTTTCAACATGAAAGAGAATTTTCACTATTGTTTAAAACAGTACAACCTATCACACCATCAACCGGTGAGGCCTACTATCAAACAATAAAACTCACAAGTGTACAAGAACAATCCTCTTGTAAACACTCACCCTTGTGTCCAACAATCCTGGATCACAAGTCAAAAATAAAATAATTGTAATGAATTTGGATTGAGTATATCTATCAAAGTGATCTTCTCCAATGAATCAAAATTCACTCTTTGTAATTTTTCAATACAAGTGTTCAATGAATATGAAATTTTTAATGCAAGTATGAACACTTTTTGAAAAATGAATTTGATTCCAAGACAATTTTAAAAAGAGTATTGGAGGTTGAAAAGTTTTTGAGTTATGTTCTATTGGTTGTTTTTCAAAAATGAAAAACTCAGAATTTATATGAGTAAAATAACCTTTCAGAAAAGGTATGATTTTAAAAGATTCAAACCATGAAAAGGTATGTTTTTAAAATAATTTTTTGAACTCAAAACAAAGCAATTTTTCACTGCACGTTCAGTGTTAATCGGTTAACCCATATGGTTAATCGGTTAACACTGGTACGTTAGCCCAGAAAATTCAAAATTCAAATTGGTTAACCGGTTAACCTATATGGTTAATCGGTTAACACTGCTAATTTTCAGACAAATGCTTTTTAAAATTAATGTTATACCATTTTTAAGGTTTCAAAAACATGCTTATGTATTATGCAAAAATGATTGATGTTTTTGAACACTTGTATATCAAATTATAAAGGTGGATTTGATATACCAGTAATGCAGCCAAGTCTGGAAGAGTCAGTTCCATATGTAGCTTGACTTGAAAGATAGCTAGATGACTTTATCTTGATGACTTTGAACGGCTTGTCTTTTTGCAATCAAGAGATGACTTTGAGTAGTATTGACATCATCAAAACTTGAGACTGAAGCATGCTTCTACAATATAGAAGTGAATTTGAAAAAATTCATTTTAGTCTCACATTAAAGGGAATGAAAATATTAGTAGTGTAATATTTCAACTTGGTCAATTGGGTTGGGCTCTAAAGGGCACCCAATTTTATGAAAGGAGTGAGGACACACCCATGACCATCCAGACACGCGCGCCGCCGTCGCTCGGTTCGGTCTAGATGAATTATTTTTCCCTACTCAGCCTTACTAGCTGCCTATAAATACAGGGTAGAAGTTCAGTAGTGAGGTACCAAATTTCAAAAAGTTCACACGAATTTGATTTTCATCTTCTCTCCCTTAATTCTCTTCGTCTACAAATCCTTTTTTTTTGTTTTTTCGACTGACTATTTTCGCCAGATACCGTGACTTAGAAAGGTGTATTTCTAGAGCGATTCATCAATCGTACATTATTGAACGCTTTGCATAATTTGACAAGCGACCTAATACGCGACTCACCCCGATAATTTTCTTGTGCGAAACTCAATTTTTCAAATCCGAAAATAACACATATAATATCTTTTTTTGTTCTATTTGTAAGAAACTAGTAATTATTTAATAATTTTTTTATTCAATCCAAAAAAGCGCTTTAACAAGTGGGAACTTGTGTCGTTGAATTATCCAAGCTTTATGGATATAAAAGCAAGCATCAACTTCCACTAGAAATAGTAACACCGTAGCCTTTGGTCGATAACCACTGATATCCGTAAAAAACATCAATAACAAATTGTTAGGGTAAAAATTTTAAAAATGAATTTGGGTAAACACTTATTAAAATAAATGAGTAAAGTGTAGATACAAGTATCTAATATTAAAGTTATAATGCTTTTTAGATATCAAAATTATTAAAAAAATTGAATAACTTTTTATATAAAAAAAAAAATTTTAGATGTATCTTTTAAAAAAAAAATATGATTTTAACTATATTTTAATTTTTATTAATGTATATTTATATAATTGAATGTCAAAATTAATTTTTAAATTTATTAACAAAAAGATTAAAATAACTTTTACTAGAAAAAAAATCATAAAATCACTTTTATTAGTGTTAAAACAAGCAGCCCTCAATTTACGTTGATTTAAGTTAATGCTTAACTATAAATCACAATGCCCAACATTGAATAAACGCTAAAGCATGTAGGTTGGAGAATAACTATCCATGAGGGGCATTAATTGTTTCTTAAAAGCCGCTTTAATAACATTTCAAATGAACACAAGTAAAAGGGTCAAGAAAGTTAGATTCCTATATATTTGATGCAACTTTGTTTACAACTGCATAGTCATGAGAACAATGTTAGGCGAGTTATGTGGTGTGTCCTCAATTTTCCATTTGAAGTTGAAATTCCATACTAATACATATGAAGTTACTAATCTTCAAATCGACTTGGAAGCGTCTCACACATGTTTCATAGTATTGTTAGAGAGAGTATTGAAATCATAAAGGATCTTTTGTCACCAATGTCATGGGTATGGATATGGCTAACTTAGAGGCTCAATTATATTAATGCATTAGTGATAAAAACAACTATGAAAAAGCATTTCCTTTTGAGTCTAAGAGGACAGTCGAGTATCCAAAGTCTAATAGAGATTTCGTTAAGGTCGTAGTAAAGTAAGGTCCTTCAAAAAATTTCATGATATAGAAGATTTACTCGATAAGGTAAGATATTGACTTACGATATCATTGTAAGATAACATTAACATGTTTGCATATACCAAATAAGATATGTCTTACATAGATTTTGAGGTAGTTTGCCACTTTTTGGCCATACATAAAAATATACCTTACATGACCCAACATCATGGAAACAACCACCAAATAAAGATGAAAGCATTCAATATTAATAGGACAACAAAAGATCTCGTCAGAGTCGGATATCGAAGCAAAGTATATTAATTGGTTGTGAAATGTTGTAATCTCCAATAAATTAAATTATAAGTGGCATGTGTGTGTTGATTATTCTACCTTAATAGAGTGTGTCTTGTGCCATTTGCCCAACATACATAAGTTTGTGGATAACTTGTCTAGTTTCAAGTTATTGTTGTTCATGAACGCATATTTGGTGTAGAGCCCGATACTTATAAACGTTAATGATTGTGCTAAAACAACGATGATGACCGAATAAGAGAATTTTTGTTACAATGTGATGTCTTTCAGTTAAAAAAATGCAAGAGAAATATATGATGAACAATGTCTTTAAGGACCTGATTAGAAACGTGTTGGAGGTGTTCATGGTTGCCATGATAGTAAGTCCACAAAGGAAGAAGATAGTATGATCCACCTGAGGTTGCTTTCAAGGAAGTCGAGAAATACAATATATACTGTTAAATCCCAAGAAATACACATTTGGAGTGAAGACAAGAAAGTTCACATGTTATTACCTCACAGAAAAGGGGATAAATGTAAATCCTGACAAATGTAAGGTCGTTATAGACATAGAAGTTCCAACATCCAAAGAGGAATATATCAACTAAACATAATGTTGCTCAACCATTCAAGGTTCATCTTAAAGTCGACTTACCACATATTTTTGTTCCATAACATACTAAGGAAATAGATGAACTTTGAGTGGACGCTTGAGTGTGAGTTCGCACTCCCAAAACTCAAAGAAATATGATATCGACCTCCGGTTTATATATCGATATTTGCGGAAGTTATCAAAGCCGTCCTTATGTATAATGACGAGGTATTCTAAAAACCAATATATTTTATTGGCAAAGTATTGTAGAGGATAAAGACTATATACTAATAGTTAGAGAAGATTGTGTAGTCCCTCATAACAATGGCACACAAATCAGGTGAATACTTTTTGAAATATTGCATCACAATAAGGTATGATCACCCAGTTACAAAAGTATGGTCTAGTCTTAAAATAAAGTATCAATTGATGTTTATGTGACAGTTATGGTTCATTCAGAATCAACGAATTATTTTACAATATTTGAACCAAAAAATTTCACTAAACAAAGCACATTAAAAAAAATGAGGAAATGATACTTGCTATAAGAATATCTAGAAACATCAAAATTAAAAGACAATGCGAACGGAAAAAAACAATACGCATAAGAAGAAATGATTATTCAAAAATGAGCGCGAGTGAAGAAGACAAAGGTAGAAAGTGAAGGAAATGGAAATTTTATGAACTTAAAAAAAATAAAGATAAAAAACAACAGATAAAAAAATATTAAAACAGTGATCAAATGTCCAATATAAAATCATTAGAACAAATGGTTTTGAAGCCACACAGAAAAAGCAATAGTCACATCAATGATGTCCTGAAGTGATAGAAACATATGTCAACCGATTAATTATTAAAACAATCACGTAATAGTTGAGTTACAAATATAAAATTTTGACTTCCACTTCAATCCTAAGCTGCAAGTTTAAATGGGTCGGATGTAATGACATTTCTTTTAAAAAATAAACATATTTTCACTAAAAAAAATCTTTTTCCTTGTGGTTACACAAAAAATTCCACAAAAAATGACGTTCGGGCGCTACCGCAAATGCTCCAAGTGTATGAGAAAAGAAAACACCCCCCCCCCCCCACAGTGTCAACACACAATTAAAGAAAAAGACTACAAAATGCAAATAATGGGCTCAAATACTCTTGGTATCTAGCCACTCCAGAGGCTGATGGGGAGTTCTTACCACGTCAAATTCGAACTAGATTTTCACCTAGGGACAAGGAACATGTATCGACCCTTGGCCGAACACGATTCTAGAGACACCCAATAAAACTTTGAGCACGGCCTCAGAAAATAAGCTATCTCCCAGATAAAATAACTCTGGAATTGACACAACACAATAATAGGTAAAAAATAATAGCAAGTCGCAAAAATAAATGTATACAGTGCCAAGCAGGAACCACAAAGTTTACATATTAAACAAATGTGTGTTGGACAAGAAAAGAAAAGGGGGAATGAAGGACCACACATCTAACTAATCCCATAGGAATATCATTTTTCCATTCTCCATCATCTGATAAGGACATACTTGTTCTCGTGAAATATGCATCGTTGGATAAAATTGGTTCATCTATTGCAAAGAATTTTCAAAGGACTCGTGTGCAATGGATTAACTCCCATCTACTGACTTTGTGTACTCCTTAGTCAAGGCGAGATTATCAAGAATACATCTATCAAAGGTTGTCTTTATCCTTCTTTCAACCCTTGTGAGACTCATTTGACTTATTTAAAGATGCTTCAATCTCTTCTACCTTTTTGCAGGAATGATCCAGTGTTCGGTTTGATTCAATAAGAGAAGCCTTTGTCGTAGATAGAGATGTTTGGAAAGAAGCTAAAGCTTCCTTTTTCTTTGTCACATTGTGCACAAATAATTTCACATTCTCGGGCCGTGAGTTTTGATACCCAAAACCCTTTATGGCAACTGCAATATCTAAAAATGAGGAAGACACACACACTTTAAAGCTCCTCTGGATATCAATCTCACTTGATGGTATGAAATTAACACATTATTGAATTACCTATTTTACCCTATGAAGATGGTTGGGTAATAAGACTTTTCCCTGCCCAACAACACTGGAGGCCAAGACAGCAGATGCCTAACGTGTATGATAAGAAAAATCTAATAATTCCTCTTGATGAGCATCATCGACTTTGTTTAAGAAATAGGAATAATCTTCTACATAGATAGAAGCCTGAAACTCCCTAGTCGCCCACGGACCAATGCAAGTCAAAAATTTAAGGGGTAACCCAACCATAATCGAGGCAAAACCTTTTGCAGAACTAGGCCTCCTTAAGTTATGCACTTGTTGTTGGAGAAGCTTAACTAATGGTCTTTCTACTTGTGGAACTTCAAGCTCAAGACTAAAGTCGGGACTTCCCTTGCTGCCAAGATACGGCGAACACAAAACATTTTCCACCATAACTTGGTAACATAAACCTCAAATTTCCACTTGTTTTGGTGTAGGCGTAACTCGAGTAATCGAAATGGTAGAGACCACCATTGTCGAAACCTCTAAAGTGACAACGATATTGATATCACCTTCCAAGAGAGGGAGGACCTAGGGATTTCTCATAATTTATTATACTATTTTCTCACATTTCATCTTATATGCAGAACAAAACATACATATTACAAAAGAAATCACCAAAAGAAGAAGGAGAGGATTCATCGTCTCACTCACCAAATATAACCTTATTGGCCTCTTTTAAGTCGGCATTCACCATTCAGTTTGTTTTTTTGTGCCACATTAGAAGGGAAAACTCTCTCTTCATAACCTAGATCCTCAAAGAAAATGTCAAATGTCTCTTTAGAAAAATATCTTCTTGAGACAAATCATCCATCTTGTAAACATAAGACCTAAAATCCGACATGAAATGACTTTGATGTCAAAACCTAGAGAATATGTCTAAGCATTGATAAGGCAGACCAAGATCTATGAAGCATATCTTAGAGTGAGGCTCTTTGTTGAGGGAAGTGATAAGGGAGAATCAATTTTTGAAATGCTCTGCACTATTTAAGTAAACATTGAACGTACTGGTACACTAAGCAACCAAGATATGCAGAGCTTTGAAAAGATGGAATAAGAGAGACAAGGTTGGCATACTTTTCTTATATTTGCACCAGCATTAGAAAAATTGACATAAGCCTAAATTACAAGGTGTAACTGCGAAGGAGCGATTAACAAATGGTTGAGAACGTCAATCTCATAACCATTGAAAGGGAGACGAAGGCACATCAAAGAAGACAAACACTCACGAAGAAGATTGACACATCCATTATAATTGTTACATATCCTCTTATCTTCTTCTAGAACAAGAATTTCCTAATTTGATGAAGGTATCACCTTGCTAAAAGCCCAATTTAAACCGCCCTCACAAACAAAAGCGGAGGCGACATTCAATGTCTCATGATCCATCTACACCAACGAGTTGTCCCTTTTTTCCTTATGGATTTTAGTTGGAATAATCTTCATTATGAAAAATATTATCAATACAAAAAAGGAAAAAATGAAAAACACAATACACATTCAAGGTAAAGATTCAACCCTCTATTTAAACATCTCAATGATAAAAGTTTATCATAAAGGAAGTAAGAATATCAGAGACTCCAAAAACACATTTTCCAAAACCCTAATAAAGAAAATAGAAGTGGAAAGAAAATACAATACAAACCAATGTGTTGTAGGTACCATCAAACGAAGTATCATAAATGAACCTTCAGTGCAAAAGATCTTGTAAGAAAGAGGGAAGAGGATCGTATAACCCATTATAGTAAGAAGCTCATACCATACTATCAACGATCAAAATTTCATCACTAATTATTTGAGATACTCGAGTATCCTAAAATATAGAAGAGACATCATTACTGACTAACATAGGGACACATGTAAGACAATCCTTACAAAAATGGTATCCATTACAGATAAGGTATTTATATGCTTTTTCCCAACAAAAGTGATGTCCCATTAAGACTCTTCACTTACTCCTGTCTGCAGCCAACCCAAGGGTGTACACGAAAAATCCCCGTTCTACAAAAAAGAAACAAAGGATACAATCATGTGATTAGGTCCAACAACCACCTAAATAACGTGCATTTCACACTAAGAAATTGAATGTCGGAACGCTAAACTTATAAATCAACCCTCTCTATTATCGCACTCCCTATCTCTCTTATTGAACTCTATCACACAAAAAACATGGTATCAAGTGGAACAACATTTAATATTTTGGTTTATTTATCTCTTCGTTTCTATTTTTTATTTATATTTCTCACATTGTCCATTACCAAGTGTGTAATACTTGTCGCTACTGCGAAAATCGGCGCCGGCTGAACAGAAGAGTCGTCACCGCGCGTTATTTATCCCAAAGAGGGGAAAGGAAACGCTCGAGGTAAACCTACCGCAAAACGGGGAAAGGAATGGTCATCGCAACCAAATCCTGGATTCGGGAGTCGGTTACGCAAGGGGAAGGTATTAGCACCCCTCACGTCCGTCGTACTCGACGGGATCCACACTTGTTTTCTGGTACGGATTGTTATTCTATCTACTCTACAGGTCTGGGGTTAAAAGAAAATAAAATGACTCGGCAAAGTATCGCACCTTATGCCTACGTATTCCCGTCTAGAATGAGAAATCAGAGTCAACATAGTTCGCCTACCTACGGGAAAGGAGGGGAAGGTTGCTCGCTAGGATATCGCATCCTATGCCTACGTACTTTCATACAGCATGAAAGATCAGAGCAAACGTAGTTCGGGCCACGCACGACACAAGTCTGTCTTGATTGTTTTTATCTCCTTCTAAAAAAAGGGTTTTTCTGATTACGCGTCCAAGCGGACAAAAATTGACGTTTTGATGAGTTCACATTCTTTTACGGAAGAAATGTCTTTTATTGTGTTTGAAATATTTATTGTGTTTTTCTGTTTGTTTTGAGAAAGAAGAGACAACACTCTACCTATGGTTGAAAAGGGAATCACACTAACCTAATGTTATCATGCATGGGTTAAGACCTAATGTCTATCATGTTCCTCTCTTGCACAGAGAGAAACAGAGATCCTAAGGGATAAACGGAAACAGAAACAATAGCATATATACAATAAAGCAGTAAAATGCATGGATGCAGCAATACAAGCGAGGCAAGGGAGTCTCACTCAACCTCGAACCTAGAAAACAACAGGCAAAAGCGAACAAAATTCGCTTTCAACCTAACAGATTAAATGGCAAACAATACAGTCAGGGAAATTCAAACAATACATCAAGAATTATACACAGCAAAAATAAACAGCAAACAACATTTCTGCCCAGCAAGCTTTATCAACATCTGGCTTCAAGTCATCTTCAAACAGCTACAGGCTTCAAGCAAGCATCAGTCTTCATCTTCACAGCCTTCAAGCAAGGTCTCTATCTTCAATCTTTCAGGGCTTTCCTTCAAGTCTCACTCTCCAAGATGAGCAGCAGTTAACAGGATGCATTGGATGTTAAGCAGTCAGTTGCCTACCAAGGGTGGCCTACTGACTGTTAACATGATACAAACAGTTTTCTCTCAAAATTTCTATCTTTTAAATACATTCACTAATCCTTCCAAAGGAAGGAGGTGAATATTTAAAATAGAATTTGAATCATAGAGAAAGAATGGAGGCAAACAAGGCCTTCCATGTTTGTGAATCAAGTTCCTATTCTAGAGCTCTACCTAGCTCCTAGATCCTATAACCTTCATCAGCTACAAGCAGGCTGCAATCTTCATCAACTCTGGAAATTGATCTTCATTCCTTGTCTTCAATGGGCTTCATCAGCAAAGTCTTCAGCTCAAACCCAAACCCCAAGCAGGCCCAATACCCCACACAATCAAACAATAACCCTAAAAAGGGCACACCACACAATCAATCAATTACAAGAGTATACTAATAGTATTAACATAATAGGGGAACTTCTAGCATTTTCTAAGGGATCCATCACTTACCCATAATACCCCTATAGTCCCATCTTCTAATTTGTCCTAAAGAAAACCCAAAAAGAAAATTGTTTTGTTATACCTATATTATATTCACAACCCTAATTGACTATCCTAATAGTTTCTAACTAACTACCTAAAATAAATCCTAAAAAATTGGTATAAAAATTAGGGGGCACCTAATATCCATATCTAGTTGTACTAACAAGAATGGGATGAAAATCCTAAAGGAAACTCTCAAACTAAATCCAACAAATAGTAGCATAAACCAAAAGAATTAAAAAAAAGCTATTAAATGTAAAAATATGCAAAAAATATGAAAATGAAATAAAATGACAATTTTATGTTTTCATATTTTTCTAGACAAAAAATGGAAAATGGGAAAAAAAGTCTCATTAAAAAATATGCATTTTTCAATTTATTATGAATTTTTGAAGTAAAATGAAATTTGGAGTAATATTTAATATGAAAATGGTGATGGGGTGCAAGAAGTAATGATATTAAGTTGATTATTAGGATGGGCCCAGACTGGGGGTGCGCGTAGCAAGGCGCGCCTGGGCCCAGTTTATTAATCAGAAAACTAAAAAAATAAAAGAAAAAGGTAAAAGGAACGGTGTAGAAAGCAGGAAATTATAGTGCAATGCAATTGGGCTTGGACAAAGGGGGTGGGGAAAGCAATTCGCGCTAAGGCCCATGATGATATACTAATCAAAACGCTGTGTTTGGTGCTGCAGCTCCCTCCATTTCGCGTGTGGATCCTGGACCGTTGGATGGTCTTCCAGTCAACAAGTCAAGCGCAAATCCAACGGTATAAAGACCATCTTCAACCTTTGGACACTTAGGGTTTAGAAACACCATGAAAATACAACTCCATGCATGAAACTTCATCTTCTTCGTTCTCTCTCATTTCTCCATCAAATTTCATGATCCAAGAACCAATTTTGACTAGAATTTTACGTAGAATACAACCATGCCCTTGGATTCCATTGAAACAAACTACATCGTGCCAACCGAACAGTACAACTCCATGAATCCAAATTTTCTTCAATTTTCAACCATCACAAAACTCAACAATCTTTATATATAATTAATCCTTATGCCATGCTGATTAAAACCAACCAAAATTCGTGCATTATAACCCCTTAAATAGTGTGTTCTAACTCCATCAAGAATCAAACACCATGGAAGAAACCTCACCAATTGGCCTAAAACTCATCCAAATGAATCACCTAATGGTCTCTAATGGTTTCACAACAAGAACTAATCCTAGTCATGCCTAAATCAGAGTGTGGGAAAGATTTTGCATACCTTGATCCTTACAATGGTAGGTGGTGAAAAGCTTCGAATCAGGCCTTCTAGATCTTCAATAATGGTCCCTAGGTGATGAACAATACTCTGCTTGCACAAGATTTGATGGAGATGGCTTGTATCTTCAGATCCAATCCCTTTTGCTCTCTTGCAACTTCACTTGGAAAGCTCCAATTCTTCAACAATGGAACCTTACTCTAGCATGAACATGTTCAGGGAGGTTTGTGGTGATGATTTGTGTAAAAAAATAGAAGGGTAATGAAGAGAAAAATGAAGTTTCAATACAATTTGCAAAATGGAGAATTTTGGTTCAATTTCTATTCTCTACCACCATTAACATCAACAATCACCAACCTCTCACCAATGGAGATTGTAATCAATATATAGACTGATTTAGAAGGGTCTAGAATCATCTAGATCAATCTAGTAGGAACTTGAAGTTTCATGACTTGATATTTTGCATTTCCATTCTCACCACATGAGATATCATGACAAAATCCCTTGCAACTTGAGTAATTAACTTGATTTTCTCCTTAAGTGGTATTTTGGACAAGATACAAAGCTTAAACACCTTGCTTATGGACTTTTTCCTTGTTTTGGTTTGGTATGCCATTATGCAAGTAAGACTTTTACAAAGCAACCCCAAGATTTAAGCCTCAAATAAAAATTGTGGATGAACCATTATTCTTAAAATGTCCTTGGGAGTCAAAATGACCTATCATATGACATGGTTAGGGTTTAGAACTTGGATTTTGCGATTTTCCATTTCACTTGAATTAACTTATACCTCATTTTTAGGCCATTTTTATCACTTTTTGCTATGAGACTTTCCAACATCTTATGACCACCCTACTAGCCTTAAAACATCATTCTAAGAAACTTTGATGTTGAAGGTTTTTCCATTTGAAGCTTGGAAGTAGGAGATATGGCCATATGCTTGAAATGACCTATAACTTCCAAATGACCAAAATGCCCTTGGCTTGCCAAAGTCATAAGTAGAGTTCCACAAATCAGATGAAGGCATACTATACCTTTCTAGAAAGCTAAGATCATGAAGAACAACTGTCATGTTGTCCAGAAATCCATTTGAAAGCTCCTTGAGGGGTAAAAGTTGCTTGGAAGTCAAGTAACTTTCACAGACAAATTTTAGTGTCCTCAAATGACCTGTAACTTGCAAGAACCATAACTTGATTTCTATAAATCTTCTTGATGCCTTCCACCACTAAAATTAAAGGTCTTGAGATCCTCTACAAGTTTCATGTTGGCCAAGGATCCATTTGAGGCTTGAATTTTGAATTATCTTGCTTGGAAGTTTACCCTAAATCAGGGGATTTTACACAGAAACCCTAATTTAGAAACCTCTCTTCTTCTTGATTTCTCTTGATCTCTTCTTGGCACAACACCACACCCATATCCACATATCAAATGATGAACCCCACATCTTTCAAATAGACCTTGATGACCTTCAACCAAGCATTTGACCTAGGGTTGACCCAGGGTTGACCCAGATGAAACCCTAGTTGACTGTCTTCAACTGCAGCTCTTGTAATCACATCAATGACTTGCCTCACTTTCAAAATGACCCTCTAGGTCTTCCATGATGTCTACATGCACTCCATGACCTCAATTCCTTGCTCACAACTTCTTTGATGATCTTCAAATACCCTCAAGATAGGAGATAGATCCACTGCTTGGTCCACTAACTTCTCAGATGATGACTTGGCTAAGATTGAATTTGAATAAGAATCACTTGATATGCCCATAGGGATAAGAATGACACTTGTTCCCTTGTTGGATGACTTGCCCATGCTATGCTATGCAGATGAATCAATTATGTTCATGACCTAATAGACAAATGCTAATGCAATTGAAACATAAAATCAGGTGAAGTAGGTTGAGCAAATTTTAGGGTGCAACAATACTAACTTTTAAAATAGCGATGTGAAACTATATAAGTGATGTGCAACATCTTCTATGAAATTCACCAAGTCCACTTGATTGTGCTTCATAGAAATACCAATTATAAATTTCTTTTACATTAATAGTTAGTTTTGTATTTAATTGCTTGAGAAGCAAGTTAGATTAGTTGTTGAATTGGTTGTAACTAACTATTTTTTTTAGTTATCTTGTAACTACTTTGTATCATTGTGCTTTTACACTTATATATCTGGAAGTATCAAATGTTGATTAATTGAATCACATCATTTTCATCACCATCATTGCAATTTCTCCATGAATACTCAATACTACAATACGGTATAAGTAGACATTTTTTATTTTGCTTTTGTGTTTTGTTTTGTGATTTTGTTCATCATCTTTCTTTCTCTCCTTCCTTGATCATCTAATTTCATGGCTAATCACAATGATCCTTTTTACCTTAATTCATCTGATCATTCTGATGTCATTTTGGTTTCTCAACCACTCACCGGAGACAACTTAAATTTGTGGTATTGTGAAATGATCATGGCTCTTGATGGCAAGGACAATAAGGCACAATTCCAAAACTAGAAGAAAATTCACCTCGGTTTCATTCTTAGATACGAAACAATAGTATCATGTCATCGTGGCTTCTTAACTTAGTTTCCAAGGAAATCTCTGCAGGTGTGATCTATGCAGCAAATAATGCTGAAATATGCAAAGAGCTTCAATATCGATTTCAGCAAAAGAATGATCCTCATGTGTTTCAACTGAAGAAGAATTTGTTAAGCTACACCCAAGGTTCTTCAACTGTAAGTGCTTACCACACTCAATTAAAATCCTTGTGGGAGGAACTAGGATAATATCAACCTATGTATACATTTAAATGTGGTGGAGTGTGTTGCTACGCGAAAAATGACACAAAGTCGCCACCGAATTTTATTTATCCCAAAGATGGAAAGGGAAATATCGATAAAACCTTTAGAGAAAGATCATGGTCATCACAACCAAGTTTCGGGTTCAGAAGTCGGTTATGCAACGGGAAGGTATTAGCACCCTCTCACATCCATCGTACTCGATGTGAACCATCTAAGTTGTCTGGCTTGAATGAGTGTTCTATTCTAAAAGTCTACTTGATTAAAGGAAAGAGGGGTTACTTTTTATTAGAGTGCTTGCCAAGGATTGAGGCCCTTGTGCCTATGTATATTCACTTGTAAGAAGTGAAAAATGAGAGCGTCCATAGTTCGTAGGACTAGGGGAAAAATAGGAAGAGTGGGTGGATGATGTTAATGTGCGCATTCTAGAAATTAGGTGTATTGCAGCTCGCTTGTGGAGTCTTAGGTGTTACCTGTTTGCAGTAGAATGGACGTAACATGTCCTTTTTGGGAGAATAAAATAGAAGGGTGAAGGAAAGAAGAGTGCTCCCTAAGATCATCACAATCTTATCCCTACGTATTCTCAACAGGTATGAGAAATCAGAGCAGCCATAGTTCAGCCTACAGTTTCTTGGTGTTTTTTATGGACGATGCTAACTTTCACGTCCTAAAAGTTAGGTGTATTGTAGCTCGATCGTGGAGTCATATGCGTTACCTGTTTGCGATGGAACGGACATAACATGTCCTTTTTGAAAAGGCTTTTGAGGTAACTCCGAAGGAGAAACTAATTTGGATTTTTTGGAGTTTTAAAAAGAAGTTTGAGATGCGTATTGTAAAAAAGTCTATGGATAGAGGTGAATATTTTGAATCTACCAAGACGAGCGTCCTTTGCTCAAAATACTCGGAGTGAGTGTAGGAGAAACTCCATCTCACTCCTTCTTCACCGTGTACTACACTCATTGTGTTCATTAAGTGTTTTATTAAGAAAAATGTCACTAGGCGTTGGATCAAGGGTTTTATTACTTATTAAGAAATTTTTTTGAAGTGATGCGAATAAGGTTGATGGCGATGCACGAGGCAATCGACTTATAAGTTTTGGGTATGGCTTGATATGCAGATCAAGAATACTTTAGGGTTAAGTCCTAATTCGTAAGACGTCTAACTAGCGAAACAACGGAAAACAAAATAGCAAAGTACATCAAACGGGGAAGGGATACATAAAAAGTACATGGGATGATCAATGCGAGAGAAAAAGAGTAAACTATAAAAACAAGTTCAAAAGATCCCAAGCGATGTAACGGTAACCACTTTGCGATTTAAGATCGCAAATCTCAAATAACGATTCAATGTCACACCTAAGTCACACATGAAATCCAATGGACTCTTCACAAAAATCTTATACCTCAAACTTAATCCTAAGAACTAAATATTTTTTGTATTTTCGATTTTATCATTTTTTGTTCATTTTCATTATTAAAGATTACTAATCAAAATCTCTAATTCTAAAATTAAAATACTAATCTTAAAATTAAAAATTAACTAAACCTAATATTATAATACTAATCCTAAAATTAAAAAAAAAATCAAGAATTAAATCTAAACTAATCAAATTGAGAAAATAGTCAAGAATTAAATCTAAACTAATCAATTGAGAAAATAATCAAGAATTAAATCTAAATTACTTAAATCAGGGGTGTGTGAATGGGAATTGGTGGTGTGGGTAGAAATTTCACTTGGGCTTGACCCATAAGCCCACTGACCCTGATTTAATATTAAGGGAGTGTGTAGAAAAGAAACGAAGGGTGCACTGGTAAACTAAGATGGGCCATTTGGCCCGGTCTAATTTAATGAGGAGGATATCATGTATGAAAACTTCAATTCACGCAGAGAGAAATACTCTAACTCACCTCTCCCTCGCGATGCCTTCATGCTCATCAACTCAAAACAAAAAATTGTCGCGAATAAGATTGCTTCATCGCGCCAATGTCTGCTCCAGTGACGGTGGAAATTCTTGACATCTAAAACTTCCCCTATTTGCTCATCTTCTTCTTTGATTACTCACGAATTTCTCCGTCTGTCCATCCACAACACTGCCACCTTCAATCGGAGCATCTGTCACGCCCTTCACCAATACAACGTACCACCTCGACGACTCCTTTGGATGGCTACCGCTCTCTCTTTCTTCTATTCGTGATTTCTCTGAGTTTCGTGTTCGATCATGGCGTTATTGTTGGTAAATGCAGGATGGTTTGTAGTTTGAAGGTATGAAGAATGAGAAGATGGTTACTTGTTGTTGTAATAGTAGCTTATGAAGTGACAGATTATGGTTGTGTTTCACATATGAGGTTATATCGTTGTGTGTTTCTGTTTGCTGGATCTGTGGAGATTGGTGATTTGCATTGAGGGATGTTTGGCTCAGCAGAAACTGTTATGAGTTGTTATTACTGTGTTGGAGTTTTACTCAAGAAATTATGAGGTTGGGTGATGTAATGGTAAACATGGCGTGATGAAAAGTTTTGGGATACCATTGAAAATCGGTTATGGTTTTCTAAATCTCTAGTCCTGGAAGAGTATTGAAGGATCTCCTTTTATTATTAAGAGGTATCATGTTTTTTTAACTTTTCTCTCTCTGTTCGCCATGTTCTCCTATTTTTCCTTTAACTAAAAAGAAATATCCTTGTTTATTAAGTCTGAATTTTCTGTTGTTGAAAGGTTCTTTTCTATTGCAGGTTTTTTCTGATGTTTTATTGTTATTTTGTGCAGGTTAAGGTGTGCAGAACTCTGAACTTGTTTTGTGTGATGGGTCATTTTCAATGCAGGTTTTGTACTATCTGGTGTGTTATGAAGTAGTAGCAGGCATGGTACAATTTTGTAGGGTGTTTTGTAGAATGTTTTGTCTGGTGTGGGGGTTTATGCAGCAGGATTTGAGTGTTTTATGGTAGCAGCATAGTGTTTCTTTGTGGTGTGTATGTAACAGGGCTTTGTGTGCAAGATATGTAATGATTTGTAGTAGAGTTTAGGTTTGTCCAGTTATATAAAAGTAGATTTGGCTTGGCTTTTGTTTTGTAGCGGTAACTGAACTTATATAGTGAATTAAAGAATTTTTCTATGAATTTTATGTCAAGGGAATAACATTGCTTGTTTCATGGAAGGATTTAAAATCATGGGTTTATGATCTTTGTATGCAATTTTTGTGTCTGATGGCTTTGTGATAGTATTATGAAGATGATGTATATCATGTAGTATAGGTTCATGAAGTTGATTGTGTCTTGAGGTCATGTTACTATGGTTTGGTTTGAAGGCTTACTATTTTTTCCTTTTGACAAATCATGTAACGGGCCTTTTTTTGGAACGACTTGGGAAATTTGAAATGATAATGGACTTTACAAATTTGACATGATTGAGTGAGTTTGGTTGTGAATTAAAATGGGATCTTGGACGAAACTTATAAATTGACATGAAATTTGGAATTTAATCTTGAATTAAAAACTTGGAATTTAAATCACGCCCCTTGAATAAAATTTGAATATTGGTTAGGAATTGAATATTGAATTTTTGAAATAGAAATTGAAACTTGACATGAACTTGAATGGACTTTAAATAGAAATTTTAACTTGAAAACTTGACATGAGATGAAACTTGAAATTGGATCATGAATTTGCAATTGATTACGAATTGAACATGGAATTAAACTTGAATCTTAGAACTTGTAATCGTCATGGACTCGAAACTTGAAATTTAGTTATCACACTTGAATATGAAACTTGAAATGGAAGGAAATGAAAATGAGACTTGAATTCAATCGAAATAGAGTTGAAACTTGAACCTCTTAAATGGAAATAGAACTTGCAAAAGGTAAGTTGAGGGCAAATAATACATTTGTATATCCCTTAGCTTTTCATATCAACTATGCACACAAGGACTTACAAAAGGTAAGTTGAGGTAATAACCATCCTCATGAAAAAGACAGAGGAAACTTACAAAGGGTATTAGAATGTCATTTGACTTCACAGGCACAATGGTGGAGATGACATTCTTTAAGTATGGCGACCATCCAGTTCTTGGCCACACAGGTGTCAAGCGTCCAAATTGATCAAAGATACCCATAACAAAGTTTTGTCGCGTGTAAAAGACATCGAAGACGCTTACAAAAGGAAAGCAAAAGGATAAGATTTCACGTGAAAGGTAATGAAATCTCTTACGAAAGGTAAGGTGACTCCTATGCAAAAGGCAGGGAGGAGATATCTTACAAAAGGCACGGCAGGACTTACAAAAGGTAAGTTGAAGAAAACCTTGTGCAAAAGGCACATAAGGAGTTACAAAAGGTAAGTGATAGGATAAATGCCTTGAAAGAATATTGACAAGATGTCCACAGGAAATTCGCATCTTCGAAAACGACTAGCTAAGCACGCATGTAATGATACAAGATGTATGCAAGGTATGTATGTAGAATGCCGATGTATGTTCGGGTTGTCAGGGATATGAGGATGTGAGGATATGTAAGCCATAGGTACTGGACGTGCCAAGTATGGTTGGGCCTTTGTTTTTGGGTCAAGCGAGGTTAGGCTTTGAAGGTGAATTACCAGACGAGAATTGAGTTTTACAGTATAGGCTACCAAACGAGAACTAGTGGCCAAAGGGTTAAGTTGTCAGACGAGAACCGACTCCTTGTTTTATCATCAGACGGGAACTGATTTTATGGTTTTCCAGACAAGAACTGGACTTTGAAAAGAAAATTGACTACCATACGAGAACTGGAGTCTAAAGTTAGGTTAAAGAATAGGGTGACCAGACGAGAACTGGATTAAAAGTTGTCTACCAGACGGGAACTGGCATCCTAGTATGATTTTCCAGACAGGAACAGATTTTGAAGCGATTTGGGTTACAAGGATTTTTGCTATTAGATTCAGGTTGTGAGGTTAGGCTCGAGGAATGGGATGATATGCAGGATACTATGCATGAGCGGAGCGACATGACTAATGCATGAAGATGATTTATGCAATGATATGAAGGTTTCCAAAAAAGGAATGAGGGTCCTTTGTAACAAGGCTTTTGTTTGAGAAGGATGATTTGGTTGGGTGGGCTAATAGCATAATTCCCCAACACTAGTCTTGAACTCAATAGAGATTGCTGATGGTGGTAGAGCTTGCTTGAGAAGCTTGAAGGCATATAGAGGAGTTGCCCTAGTGTAGTTCAACTTGCCCCAGTCTGTTGGGTCCTTGGAGAGGTTCCCCTGGAAAGGAGGTTGGAAGTAGGTTTCCATGAGATAACCTCGAGATCGCTTGCCCTAGAATTTTGAGTTATGAAAGAATTTGTCCTTAATTATCCAACTCTTGAAGTGGTTGACTTCGATGTACTCTTGAGTTTACTTGCCCCATAATGAGAATTGAAGCGATTTAACTTATGTTGATTGAGCATTGGAGGGACTCTTCCTTAATCAAAGAACCTCTAGATGGCTTGCCCCTGGTTGTTTAAGTTCTGAGATGATTCTTTCTGAACAACCAATCTCAGAATGATTTCCCCATATTCAACTGATGCTTGGGGGACTTACTTTAGACTGGCTAATTTCTTGGATAAATATGACAATGCCCCTGATCCAAGAGAACTACAAGGTTCTCTTTATTCTGGTCAACTTTGATGGATGATCTCATCTTCTTTGTCTGCTCCTTGCTGGAATTTCCTCGATGTCAAGTACCGACTTGCAATTTAAATTTTTTATTCACAAATGGTAATTTTAATGCAATTCTCATGAAAATTTTGAAAAAATCAATCATTATTGGAATGAAGTGAAAATGTGTGAAAAATGGACCATTAGTCCAAACATAGTGTTGATTTAGTGGTGTGTGAAAGATATAGAAAGAAGATGACACCAATGCTAAAGATTAACAAATCTGTGGTGAGTCAGTTTACGCAACCTTGTTATGGTATGCTTTCAGAATAAACCTTGCCTCAATTAGGTCTTTTGAGGGTTGTAGCGTGATCTGGTTCATGGTTATTTGAAATAAAGGATATAAGGCTCAAATTTTGATTTTAACCCACCCCTTCTTCATGATGTTCTCCGGTCCTACGTTCACTTAAAACTACACATTTTTATATTCCAAAAGGGTTGATGGTGTAAGGGTGAAGATGATGATTCAAGATTCGCTTGAAATGACATTCACCTTATTTTGTTTTTTGTGGATGTCAGCGACCCTTTAATGTTTGACATGGTGGTCACTGAATCTTATTTTGCTTCGAGGATTTGAGGACCTCTTTTGCTTTATTTATTTATTTGATCCCTAACTTTTGCCTAAGTCACCTTTGGGCAGTGGATCTAGAGGGCCTCTTTTTTTTTTGGGAAAGGCTTATGACTACCAAGTTTTTGGTCATTGAAGAACAACCGCCATAACAGGAGGTTTCATCTTGCAATTAAACGTGCAGTCAGATTAACTAAACATTATCCATGCCACAGGTTTATCGTAAGGGTTTAGAAATCTGAAGGAAACTCCTACTTCTAGGCTCTAAGTGGTTAACTAGAGACTAACTCCATATCTCTCTAGTGTTTAGGGGATTTGAAACAATGGATGTACATCATTAGAAGGATTTTATCTAAAAGCACACTGTAATACCCCAAATTTTACCCTAAGATTTGTCGTCGCATTTTATTGCATTTAATCAATTACTAACAAATTTGTGTAGTCGTTTGACTTTTTGCAGGTAAATATCATATGGCATGCATTTTTTTCTAAAAAGTAAAAATGGTACAATTGGCAAGAGGACATGTGTAAGGAGTTGTGAGTGTGAGAGGTTGAGAGTTTGAATATCACCTTTGTCACTTTTTTGTTTTTTATTATTTTTACTCTAAATTTTTCTATCTTTCATTAAAAAAATAACAAAAATAGTTTTTTATTATTATTTAATTATTATTTTCGTATTTTAATTAAATCATTTTTTAAAATATTATTTTTTTTCACTTTTTTCTAAATTATTCATAAAAATATCCAAAAAATCATAAAATAAAAAATATTGAAAAAATTTTTGTTCTTTTTATAATATTTTTGATTTTAGGAATCAATAGGATTATTAGTTTTATTTTAAGTTTATTTTAATTATTTTAAATTATTTAAATTTTATTTTTTTTTCTTAACTAATTATTTAGTTTGGGCTTTAAAATGGGCTTTAGGGACATTATTGACAATTTGGTGTTAACCCTAATTTGTTCCCTATATATACATGTGTTGCTTTGTTGAAAAGGGGGTCAGAAAGTTTTCTTCAGAAAAGAGGAGAGAGAGAGGGAGAAACAAAGGAGATCCCCAAAGAAGAAAGGCGGTCGTTCCCACAACTCGTCAGAAGGATTGGAGCTCTCTAACGTTCCCTTATTCAAACCTTTTTCACATTTACCGAAGCAAACCTCTGCTTCGTAGGTTAAATTACTAAACCTTTTGCCTTTTCATGTTTATGTGCATATTTTGCCATGCTAATGTGTTTATGTCCGTTAAATTATTAAACCTTTTGCTTTTTCATGTTTATGTGCATATTTTGCCATGTTAATCTCCATGTGTGTTTAGGTCCGTAGATTTTAATATCAAAACCCTTTTTTATCAAAACCTTTTTTTAAAATAAAAACCCTTTTTTTTATTTATTATTAAAACCTTTTTTTTAGTAAGACCTTTTTTAAAAACTGAAAAGCCTTTTTGTTCCCAAAAACCTTTTCCCAAAAAACTGAAAAGCATTTTCCCAAAAAAAACTGAAAAACCTTTTTTTGGATGAAAAGTCTTTTTTGTTCTAAAAAAACTGAAAAGACTTTTCCTCCAAAAAAAACTTTTTTTTATAATTTAAACTTAATTTTTTTTTATAATTTTAACTTAAATATTTTTTATTAAAAAAATTAAAACCTTATTTTTATAATTAAAATATTAAAAAAATTAAAACCTTTTCGTAAGGAACTCCTGATGTTTGATGTTTGTCGTGTCATTTTATGTACCTTTTACTACTTTTCTTTCTTTGGGCATTTCATGTGCATGCTCGAGGTTGAGATGTGCTTGTGGTGGCCACAGCCCCACACTATTTTCCTCCCTCACTTCATTCTAAGTGTCATTACATATTTTCATATTCTTCATGTTTTCAGAAATGTTTCTTTGTTTCTTTATACCCTCTGCCTTTATTATTTTTCTTATTTCTGTACCTTAATTATTACTCCATATAATGATTTGTCATATTTTCACATTTTTTTTACAGTTTTATCCTTCCGAAGGATTAGGTCCAGCCTTTTGGCCGCCGAGTCAATAGCCTTACCCCTTTAATGGATCAAACCCTGTTTAGCCTAGGTGTCCCGCCGTGGGCAAAATTGCTTTTATCCTAGTGTTAGGCCAAAAGAGTCGCCGTACTCTATTTTAAGGTTTTCCGCCGTGGAATCCCTAATTTAACCCTATTTTAATTTTAATTAACATTTTTTTAACATAGAGATTGGAGTCTCTGAACAAACCTTGGCCACAGTCAAGACGTTTCTAACCTCCCTTTTGAGGGGAACTACAGTTACTCTGATTCCATTCCCGTAAGGATATGTAGGCACAAGATGCGATGTCTTGCCGAGTAAACTTAGAATTAACCCCTAGGTCTTTTTTAATTTTCAATCCTTTGTATATACCCTAAAGCAAAATAATTAATGAAATAAATAAAAAAAATAAACAAAAGGTTCCCGTAGAGTACTACGGAAGTTTAGGGTGCTAATACCTTCCCTAAATTTAACCAACCCCCGAACCTTAGATCTCTCCCTTTTAGGTTTTTCCTTTCTTTAACCTTTCCTTCGGATAAATCAAAGACCGGTTGTAAATGAATTAAGATTCAAGTTAATCAATAGCTTGACATCCAAATTTCACCGCAACAGAAAATGGCGACTTCACTGGGGAGTCCTAATTTTTGAGGGTTATCCCTATCTTGTTTATTTTTCTTCATATATTTGTTTCATTAATATTTTTACTCATTTGTATATACGTTGTTCAGGGTACCTGCTTGGGAGTTACTGTGTTGTGAGATAAGTCCTACACCCGGACTTGAGTGACATTATTATAGGATGGTGATATATTCGACGAGGCTTATAGGGAGTGAGTCCCGGCTAAGTTGACTCGAGAATCACCGCTCAGTTGAGACACTTTCGAAAATGGTTCGGTTGATCGAGTGTAATCGTGAAAACTTTTACCATTATCGATTGGAGTCTGTGATACTGGGAACCGTAGTACCTTTACACCATCTTGGCCTTATCTAGGACGTAGTGCGGGAACTATGTGGGAGTAGTCCTACAATGGTTGCTACGCGATACTACACTCGAACGAGGTTCTCTTGAGAATATTATCGACCCTTGAGTCAGTCGAGAAGTTGATAATATCCAAAAGATGGGCTGATGACTTTGGGCACTGATTTAGAACCCCTGTTCTGCAGGTACAATCAACCTATAGTACATACCTCTTTGGGAAGGGTAGACCTTGACTCCATTCATTGTTCCTCTAAAATTAGGACCTTTGTTTGCTTATGTGCGTTTGTGCTTTGCATCCATAAAGCATCATATCATTTCTAGTTTCAAGGAATTCAAAAGTCCTTTGCAAATTCAAGAAGTCCTACATTTTAAAGTCTAACAGCTTTTCTCGCTTTCCTAAAAGAGAATGTTTGCAATCGACCGTTGAAATTCTTGAGACCATTGCATGGCATTAGCATCACATTTTTGCATTGCATTTATCCCCCAGTTTCTCCTTCTTGGTCTTATCGTCTTCTAATGTACCTTTGAGTCGTCAAGCTGATTCCTCGACACAGATATCAGACCAGAAATGGAACAGGAGTCACTTTGATCCTATTCTCATGACTTACACAGAGCTATATCCTGACTTAGTTCGACAAGGGCTGATCACTACAAAGGCTTTACCACCTCCTCTTAATCCTCCAGTTGGATTTAGGGCTGATCTAAAGTGTGCTTTTCATGAGGGTGCCTTAGGCCACGGCTTGGAGCATTGTTTTGCATTGAAAGCTAGGGTGCGTGAACTGATTAGAGCCAGAATACTTGATTTTACGGATAGTCGTCCGAGCGTCCAGACAAATCCCTTGCCAGTACATCAGAAATGAAGTTTTGTCACTAGGCCTTTTGTTTCTCGTTGTTTGCACTTTCCTTATTTTGTTTAAGTTGTTTGCTTTCAATTATGTTTGTACTTTCATTAATGAAATAAGCATTGCGACTTTTGATTCAATTCATTTTCGTCCATTTATTTGCATCTTTATGCTTTATTTTTCAAATGTTTACTTCTTGTCCAAAATTTTGATATGCTAAGATTGGAGGGAGGATGATGAAAACGGTATACCCATAATTGCTGTCAGTATGCTTTCAATCAAACCTTGTTGAAGATGTAAGGCATTGTTTCAATTCCCAAACACTGGAGAGATAAGGAAGTTAATCCCTCGTTACCCCCTTCGAGCCTAGAAGTTGGAGTTTCTTTCGTTACAAAAAACCCACAATTTTAACCTTGGGATGGGTAGTTCTCAGTTAACTTGGTTGTGTGTTCATACGATACACCTTTCATTAACAAATTTTCCTTCGCACACGTCAAACAAGTGTCGAAGATGTTTTCTAATCAAAAGGTCGATGATGGTTCACCGTAATCATTAAAATCAAACAGTCACTTTCCTTCACCCAAAAAAATAATATAAAAAAATCAAAAGAAGCCCGCTAAGTCAAAACCTATGAAGGAGACTTAGGCAAAACTGGGGCATCCCGCTGACTGTAAACTCTAAAATAAATAGTTCAGACAAGATTTAGGGATAATACAAAGAGATTTTTAAATCCTTATCTTGAAAATCCTCAATGTCAAAACAATCAAATGTTATAGGGGAGTAGTGGCTGCCTTTTCATAGGTCCCTTTGACTTCTGAGTCATCATTGCTACGATCAATGAAATCCCTAACTTATGGGAACCTGAATGCATAGTATGAGTTAACTGAGCATAGGACTGAAGATCATCACGTAGATTGGGTGGGTACAAATAAATTTTGAGCCTTTATCTTTTGTTTCATAAACCGTGAACCAGGCCACATTACAACCCTCAAAAGACCTAATTGAAGCAAGGTTATTTTGAAAGAATACTACAACAAGGTTGCGTAACCTGACTCCTAAAGATCCTTGCGAATCATTTATTTTGGCAATACACTTTTATTTTAAACTTTGAGTGTCTTGAACCGCCTTGTTCTGACTAACGACTCATGTATTTTCCATCTTTCAAAAATAATTTTTCAAAAATCGCATGAACTTTGCATTACCATGTTTGTATTAATATTTTTGTTTGCAAACTGGCTTTCCTCTAAGGAATTTTCAAACAATGAGAAACTTGGTCAAGTGATCTTATCAGGGGCAAGTTCCTTTTACATCCTGTCAAAGAATTAGTTCAAGATTTGTTCAAGGCAATATCTTCTCAGATTTGGTTTATCTAGAGAATTGTTCAAGACCCAGACTGGGGCAAGCCCTCCGAGGATACAGCAAAACAGTCGATTCCACGAATCAGACAGCTGAAGCAATTATCAGTTCATTTGACCTGGGGCAGTTTACTCGCATAATCCCTAAGCAGTTATTCATCATTCCTACAGTGACTATCAACTTGATACAGTTTAACAAAATGACAGTGATCTCCGTGTTGAGGAACCAGTCCTCCAGTTTTGTCATCTCACAGAAAGAGTTGAGCCTTGTCGTCGATGTCTGCATTTGCATTTGATCATATCTCATAGCATAATTCCTATACATGTGCATATCTTGGGTGCTTTACTCCCCATTTACATTTCTATCTTGGGTGCTTTATTCCCCATTTACCTCTCTATCTTGGGTGCTTTACTCCCCATTTACATTTCTAGCTTGGGTGCTTTATTCCCCATTTATATTTTTATCTTGGGTGCTTTACTCCCCATTTACATTTCTATCTTGGGTGCTTTACTCCCCATTTACATGTCTATCTTGGGTGCTTTACTCCCCATTTACATGTCTATCTTGGGTGCTTTACTCCCCATTTACCTTCTATCCTTGGGTGTTTTATCCCCCATGTACCTTTATCCCGGGTGTTTTATTCCCCGTTTACCAGATATTCCTGGGTTTACCTAACATCATGGTGTTTTACCCCCATTTACTTTTTTTTTTCTCCCTGAGGTCGTGTTTTACTCGCGTCTTACCTTGTGGGCAAAATTTATTTACTTGGCATCATGAGTGTTTTATCCCCATTTGCGTTTTTCTCCTGAGCTCGTGTTTTACCCGCGTCTTACCTTGCGGACAATTTCTAATTTACTTGGCACCTATCAACAATTCTGTGTCGTGTCTACCCGACGTTCTTCCAGATATGACATGTCTTCTTCCCTAGTGCAATTCCTCGATGGGTCGTCCCCTGTGACGTTGTTTCGTCTGTATCCATGCATTTTTCATTTTCATCATACGCATCATATCAGATTCATATCATATTTAGCATTATAGTTCGTTTTGTTTTGTCCATATCATTGCATAGCACTGCGTCTAAAGGCAAAATTTTCGGTTATCTGTATTTAAATCCCTCCACCATGATTTCTCGAGTCTCCGTTGCTCAAATCACCCGGTGAAGTTATTTAAATAGGGGCAACTGTAATACCCCAAATTTTACCCTAAGATTTGTCGTCGCATTTTATTGCATTTAATCAATTACTAACAAATCTGTGTAATCGTTTGACTTTTTGCAGGTAAATATCATATGGCATGCATTTTTTTTCTAAAAAGTAAAAATGGTACAATTGGCAAGAGGACATGTGTAAGGAGTTGTGAGTGTGAGAGGTTGAGAGTTCGAATCTCACCTTTGTCACTTTTTTGTTTTTTATTATTTTTACTCTAAATTTTTCTATCTTTCATTAAAAAATAACAAAAATAGTTTTTTATTATTATTTAATTATTATTTTCGCATTTTAATTAAATCATTTTTTAAAATATTATTATTTTTCACTTTTTTCTAAATTATTCATAAAAATATCCAAAAAATCATAAAATAAAAAATATTGAAAAAAATTTTGTTCTTTTTATAATATTTTTGATTTTAGGAATCAATAGGATTATTAGTTTTATTTTAAGTTTATTTTAATTATTTTAAATTATTAAAAAATTTTTTTCTTAACTAATTATTTAGTTTGGGTTTTAAAATGGGCTTTAGGGACATTATTGAAAATTTAGTGTTAACCCTAATTTGTTCCCTATATATACATGTGTTGCTTTGTTGAAAAGGGGGTCAGAAGGTTTTCTTCAGAAAAGAGGAGAGAGAAAGGGAGAAACAAAGGAGATCCCCAGAGAAGAAAGGCGGTCATTCCCACAACTCGTCAGAAGGATTGGAGCTCTCCAGTGTTCCCTTATTCAAACCTTTTTCACATTTACCGAAGCAAACCTCCGCTTCGTAGGTTAAATTACTAAACCTTTTGCATTTTCATGTTTATGTGCATATTTTGCTATGCTAATGTGTTTATGTCCGTTAAATTATTAGACCTTTTGCTTTTTCATGTTTATGTGCATATTTTGCCATGTTAATCTCCATGTGTGTTTAGGTCCGTAGATTTTAATATCAAAACCCTTTTTTATCAAAACCATTTTTTAAAATCAAAACCCCTTTTTTTATTTATTATTAAAACCTTTTTTTTAGTAAGACCTTTTTTAAAAACTAAAAAACCTTTTTGTTCCCAAGAAGAAAAAAAACCTTTTTGTTCCCAAAAAACCTTTTCCCAAAAAACTGAAAAGCATTTTCCCAAAAAAAACTGAAAAGCCTTTTTTTGGATGAAAAGCCTTTTTTGTTCTAAAAAAAACTGAAAAGACTTTTCCTCCAAAAAAAACTTTTTTTTATAATTTTAACTTAATTTTTTTTATAATTTTAACTTAAATATTTTTTATTAAAAAAATTAAAACCTTATTTTTATAATTAAAATATTAAAAAAATTAAAACCTTTTCGTAAGGAACTCCTGATGTTTGATGTTTGTCGTGTCATTTTATGTACCTTTTATTACTTTTCTTTCTTTGGGCATTTCATGTGCATGCTCGAGGTTGAGATGTGCTTGTGGTGGCCACAGCCCCACACTATTTTCCTCCCTCACTTCATTCTAAGTGTCATTACATATTTTCATATTCTTCATGTTTTCAGAAATGTTTCTTTGTTTCTTTATACCCTCTGCCTTTATTACTTTTCTTATTTCTGTACCTTAATTATTCCTCCATATAATGATTTGTCATATTTTCACATTTTTTTTACAGTTTTATCCTTCCGAAGGATTAGGTCCAGCCTTTTGGCCGCCGAGTCAATAGCCTTACCCCTTTAATGGATCAAACCCTGTTTAGCCTAGGTGTCCCGCCGTGGGCAAAATTGCTTTTATCCTAGTGTTAGGCCAAAAGAGTCGCCGTACTCTGTTTTAAGGTTTTCCGCCGTGTAATCCCTAATTTAACCCTATTTTAATTTTAATTAACATTTTTTTAACATAGAGATTGGAGTCTCTGAACAAACCTTGGCCACAGTCAAGACGTTTCTAACCTCCCTTTTGAGGGGAACTACAGTTACTCTGATTCCATTCCCGTAAGGATATGTAGGCACAAGATGCGATGTCTTGCCGAGTAAACTTAGAATTAACCCCTAGGTCTTTTTTAATTTTCAATCCTTTGTATATACCCTAAAGCAAAATAATTAATGAAATAAATAAAAAAAATAAACAAAAGGTTCCCGTAGAGTACTACGGAAGTTTAGGGTGCTAATACCTTCCCTAAATTTAACCAACCCCCGAACCTTAGATCTCTCCCTTTTAGGTTTTTCCTTTCTTTAACCTTTCCTTCGGATAAATCAAAGACCGGTTGTAAATGAATTAAGATTCAAGTTAATCAATAGCTTGACATCCAAATTTCACCCACACCACTCACAATTATGGATATTTCGTATTCGTTATCTTCCCTCCAATTTTTGCTAAAACAATGGTTTGATAAAGAAAGTGGACGAGAGGTAAAATGGATTTTTGTTTTGTTTTTTGATATAAGTGAAGAAAAAATGAGCGAATGTGACATGATTAATTCAAAAAGCATGATTACTTCATTGATATTACCATTCAAAACAAACAATGTTTAAAAACAAGTAGCAAATAACAGAATATAAACTACAAATGCAATGATAAATGTCCAACAGTTGCCAATGTTAAGGATATCTTCCTGTCTGAACCACTGGCTTGAAGAGATGCACCTTAAAGTCTTCAAACTCATTCAGGCGTGAGGTTGACGTACACAACCAAGCTTTCTTCTGGAAAGGATATGTACCCTTTATCAATTAACTGCTGCACTTTGGCTTGGAAGGATTTACAATCTTCTGTTGGATGCCCCATTGATCCAGCATGATATCCACATCGTACATAAGGATTGTAACCAATAGGGTATGGCTCTGGAAACGACTTTAGAGGCTTAGGAACCACCAATGAGAAATGAATCAGATGTGGCAAGAGTTGACTATATGACATATAGATTGGATGAAGAGGAGCATTCCTTCTTTTCAAGTTGTTGCGAGGCCCATTCTGATTTTTCCACTGATTGTGATATCCTCGGTCGTGGGCTCATTGATTTTCATTGGGAGCAATCCAAGTTTTCTGGTACGAAGCTCTATGAATAATTTGTTGTCCATAAGAATAACATGGCACTGGAAATGATGACTAAGAGAATACTCAATATTTGCTATGAAAGCATTGGTTTCACCCTCTTTTTTCTCTTGGGAATTGCTGAGAGATTCAGTTTCACCGGCCTGGCTGCTCGAGGCGTCCTGGATTTGTCCACTCTTAAGGTAGCTCTCAATGCGTTCTCCTACTATAACAAGGTCAAAGAAGCCTGAAAATGCACTGTCAGCCATTCTTTCAAGATAAGAGCTATGCAGACTATATATGAACATTTCGATCAATTATTTGTCCAAGAGTGATGGTTGCACCCTAGCTGCCAATTCTCTCCACCGCTGTGCATATTCCTTGAAGGATTCATCGCTATTTTGAGATAAGCTTTGCAACTGCATGCGAGTGGGAGCCACGTCCAAATTGTACTGATATTACTTTAGAAATGCACTAGCTAAGTCCCTCCATTAATGGATAAAGCTTATTTCTAAATCCATGTACCAACTCAAAGATGCCCCACTCAAGCTATCTTGAAAACAGTGAATCATCAACTTGTCGTCGTGGGTATATGAGGTCATTTTTTGGCAGAACATGACCAAATAACATTTCAGGGAACTAAGGCCTGCATACTTCTCGAACTTAGGTACTCTTAATTTTTGAGGAATCATCAGGTTTGGCACCAGGCACATATCAACAGCATCGAGACCACGTGTATCATGCACTTTCATAGCTTGGAGTTTCTCCTCAATGACACAAATCTTTTCCTTTATAGGATCAGTCAACGACATCCTCTGGGGTCGAGCAAGAATGTTCACTTATGGAGGATCATCATCAGGATGAAAACCATACAGTGGATTAGTCGTCACAGTAAAACTGGGTGGAGGATCAACATTCTCCATCACAACATGCCGAGGGTTGTTCTCTGACATAACTACCACAATTTCCAACTTGATTTGTCTGACTGACCTTTCAAGATGACTCTTTTCTTTCTCGTCACTGCTTGATCTCTCCCAAAATGCCTTACAACTACTATATGTTCAATATGAGTGTTGGGAAATCAACTGGAAGGTCATGGATAAGAGATGGAATGAGTTTTCTACGGAAATGGCATGCATACATGCTGATGAAATGCAGATGCAATAAAATGGATGCAATGCGTGTTTTTGTTAATTTTTAGTACATGGGATCAAAGTTCAGAGGTACGAATCGAGGATAAAAGCTATTGCTCGTAACACAAGGTTCTCACCAGGTGCGGTCTAAGGTTTTAATAGGGAACCCAAAATCATAGGTTCATACAAATGTTTATCATATGTGTTACACCCTAATTTTTGACCATAAGATCCCACCTCTATTTTGCACTGTTATATTTATGTTTCTTTTTGCAACTAACCAGCTTGTGCAGGTACAATGGTGTCAGGTGTGAACGATACCTATTCTCTCGAATTGAGCATTTCAGGTTCTGACCAGTCAATCCTGATTCAAAGTGATCCTAGAGTTTACACTTGATATAGGTCCCACCTTCAAAACTCTTTCTCAGCTCCAGACCGTCTCTGGATCAATATTTTAAGGGTACTTTGTTCTCCAAGAGTCTTGGTCATTTGTCAAGAATGTTTTAAGGTTACAAGGATATAGCACAGAAGGCTTTAATGATTCAAATGTTCGAGTTCAATTTGCAAAGCTTTCGTCTAAAAAAGAAGACATTCTTACGTGACTCAAGTTTAAGTTAAAGGTCCAAGTTCAAGTCAATCTGGAACCCAAGCCTTTAAGTTATTATTCAATTTTAAAAAGGCTACATGGTTCAAGTTTAAGTTATGATTCGGTGTGGCATTGTTTCCGAGATGATCCATATGTCCTCACAAAATTTGTCACCATTAGAAGAACTGGATGTTTGGACGTTTCTGACGTGGTTCTTATCAAATTTTAGTGCAAGATTCATAATCCTCACAAGTCAACTTGAATTTGTTTAAGTCATCAATCCAAGTCACCATTCAAGAAGGTTTTTTTATCTTAAGAGAATTTATGGATTGAAGTTCACATGTTACATAATCCTTTCTAGAATACAAATGATTCTCTAGAAGTCCCCCATCACATTTCACATAATTTCAATGCTAAGTTTGCAAAGTATTTTCAAGGCCACCAAACCATGTTAGTCATGAATAATTACATCAAAGGCACCGTTCACTTCCAAATGATACATATTGGTTATGTGGATATAAACTAAGTATAGTAACAATGTTTTGAAACGCATAACTTTACAAGGATCATCAAAGTAGGAGTTATCTCTAATGTCCATACTAAACTACATACTGGGTGCGGAAAGCTCCAGCATGTCGTCGCAGAACATTAACTCCAATGTGGGTTGAAGTTTATTCTCATTCCAAATGATGCTACAACTAAACATGGATGTCCATGGTATCCGGTGTGGATATCTGAGACCAGAGGTAACGGCCGGCAGTGCCGCTAGAGAATGCCCTTAGTATTTGTCGTGCACATCATGAGGTCGCTTCGCAAAGTCATCATACCGCAACCAAACAGGTCCTCGACTATAGTATTTCCCTGCTCAATTCCATCGACCTACATGAGATACCATGATTTAATCATTAATACAAAAGTATACATATGAAGTTAAGATTGGGTATATCAAAATGCACCACACGGCTGTAGTTTGAGGATAGAGACACTGGCTCTAGATTGAGACTGAACAACAGAGAATCATCATGTAAAGAAGCATTGATTTTCATCATTTGTTTCAAACCTAAGAAGCCCTTGTTATTAATCTATATTAACATTGAGGATGTTAGGGAATGTTCGACCCGCGTGCTACCTCAAGAAGATGGAAAACCAGAAGACTTGCCCGAGGAACTGGTAGCCTCCGATTCTCGATCATCTACATCACCTGTAGAAATTCATGAAAAGAAGGCAAGCAGTTCATAAGTTATCAATATGGGGCATATTCCCAAGATTACACAAACAACACTCTACTTACAAAGATTAATAAACCCATCGACAAGACGAGTCTGATAGGCTTTTCTTTGGATAGTCGGTATTGCCAACAACACCATTATCCATGCTGAACCGTGCAACCAAGCTTTTTCCGCCAAGAGAATTCGCGGACCTCATCACTGTCAAGAGACCTGCAGACTTTACAAATCCATATTTTTTGCCCCGGTATTACCACAAAGTACTATCCATGGATTGGAGTTACCAGAACTGTCAAAACAACACCAACATCGTCAAAACAGAACAATTCAAAGAATTAAATTGAGTTCAGATCCAGGATACAAATACCAAGGACACAAATGCTACAATGGGAATACAATAAAAGATTTATAGAATTTACAACTACAATCTATATGCCTCATGAAGTTGTTCTTGACAGACATGGATGATGAAGCCAACGCGGCGACTTTGCTTCATTTCAAGTCCATACTTTGTCCTAACTAATACAAGCTTCATTCCCTAATGAACTAGAACCGTACGACAAACCGTCATGTTATTCTTTCCAGGCTCACATTCCAACCTGCCAATAGAATTTGATAAGTTAGTAATGCAATGTTATGATCTACAAAGGTGCAATTCATATATCCAAGCAATGATCGAAGAATGTACTATTTGACATAATAAGGCCATTTTGAAACAGCAGATGTTCTTGAATTTCAACACAAACTCAAGACATGTTTGACAAAATCTCAAAAGCACGATTCAAGAGAAGAGTAACTCCAGCTTTTTCTCCAACACGCTAAGCCAAACAAGAACTGATTTTATACAAGGCAACCTCACCTTCACCTTTCTCTCCAAGCTTTGCCAAAACCCTTATCCCCCGCAACTTCAACGGAACCCTTTAAGCTTCAGTTACGCTGCTTCGATCCCGTCTCCAATTCAAAACCTACAGAGGAGACAACTGCATTTAATTAGAATAAAACAGAAACACATCAAGGCCAAACAAGAAACTTTTATCACCATAAAGTCATGTTCCCGATTTGTGGCAGGCATTAAAGAACATTACAACATATCAGAACAGGAAATCAAGGTTTCTATAACCAGCACAAACATGTCCGAGTAAAATTGGAAAACACTTCAAGTCACGTATCTTCTTTCCAAAAAAAGATTCAACAGGATAATCTCAATCCTTAAATTCAGAATCAGAAATCTTCTACTCAGGGGGCCTATAAATTGGAAAGAGAATAGCAAATGGAGAGGGGGGAATTCACAACATTCTAAACAATCACAAAATTACGAAACCCCAGAGTTCGTAAACCACAAAAAGAGGAAAAGAACTTATCCTTTCAGAAGCCATCGTCGGAATTCCTTCAACAAACCACTGCCGGAGAAACCGCGAGCGATCCACCTTTCGCACTCCTATCGCCGGAAAACCGTTCATCCTCATCGCCTTTGGATCTGCAGAAAAGCATATCAAATCGTGAGGATTTCTTTTCTAACATTTTCGATTTTTTTTGTTGCTGTTTGTTTTGGATTTGTGTAGAAAAGCAGACAAGAAGAAAGAGGTGGAAATCGCAGAAGTGAGAGAGAGCAAGGAGAAAAAGGGCGATTGAGGACGGGAGAAGAAGATAAAGAGAAAGAGGCGAAGGAGAATCGGAAATCAGAAGAAGAAATTAAAGGGGAAAAAGAAGAGAAATTCGCGATCGTGGGAGAGAGGGAGAGAGCAGGGCGAAACGGAAACGGCGGAAGGTTCAATTTGGGATTAGGGTTCCTTTTCCCAATTTTGTTATTACTGTAATTCCTTGCACACACACAAACCACACACTCACCATGCGTTTAACCTCTAATCACCAATTAATCACCCTAAAATTAACCTATTAATCTGCTCTTTTTTTTATTTTAATTAACTATAACTAATTAATCCTTTTTTAAAATAAACTAACAACTTTTTTAATCATAATCATTATCTTTTAATTTAATTATTTAATTAATCTACTTTTAATTAATTCACCTTATTTAATAATTAATTATTTTACCTTTTTTCTAATAATTCCAATTAATCAACTTTTTCATAATATCTCTTTTATTATAATAATTCAGTAAAAACCTAAAAATATAACTTATTTGCATTTTATTAAATCTATTTCATATTAATCTTTAATACTTTAATAATAACACCTTTTATTAAGAAATTCTAGCTAGTTTGTTTTTCAATGATAGAATCCCTTTTATTTAATAAAACCCATTTAATATTTAAAATAATTTCAAAAGTAATAAACCTTTTTTCTTAATTCTAATAATAATAATAAACAACCTTTTTTACAATTTATTTAATAATAACAACACAACTTTTATATAAAATTAAACCATTCCATTCAAGTTTTTTTGGAGGTAGGTAATAAGTTAATTCATTTTATTTAAAACCTCGCCTTGTAGAACCTAATTTAATCCAACCATTCTCAAATCAAAATTTCCCTTAAGTTTAATCTCACTAAAATAATTCAATTTCCCCTTTAAATCAACCTAACTAAAATCAGCTTCTCGTCTAAAAAAAAAACAATCCGCTTAAAATCAATCAACATCGTAAATCTAATTCAATCGTGCACCTTACACATTCACAATTCACTCACCTACACCTTAGCGCTTTCATGCGTGTGTATGGCTTTACTTTCTGCAGTTTATCTTCCGCGATTTAATATTATCGCAATTTATCTTTCTCGCATCGCATTCCGTCCAAAGGAAAAACCTACACATGATTCAACACTTGTGTGTAGTGCATATCATTTGCATCATACTCCCACTTGATCCTTGATCCCATTCAAGTCGATCTCTTAAGACAGATCCTACCCCATAGGAGGAAGTTTACCTTTATCTTTACAACTTAGATACAAACAAATACAACTCAATACAACAATATTCAAACATGCAAACATTAGAGAATAAGATGTTAATCATCTTAAGCGAGATAGAACTTCCATCCCACATCAATACAATCAATACCGTAGGGACTTTGCCTTAAGAGAGATAGAGGCGTACTTGTCGATCAATATCTGAGTACTTGAGCCCTTCTCTTAAGACGGTGCAAAGACTATTTTCCTACAACTTGTGGCGGTTAAATCTCCCTTAAAATGATAACTCATCTTTTCTCCTAAAATCAATCAATCAACTACCCTGAACCCGTAGGAACTTTGACCACAGTCAAAGAACTCCTCAAACCCTTTAGGGGAACTACAGATACTCTGATTCCACCCCCGTAAGGATATGTAGGCATAAGATGCGACATCTTATCGAGTATACTTAGAAATAAACCCCTAAGTCTTTCAACCTTTAAGCAGATAAACACATAGCAATAAAACAACATAAAACAAGAGGTTCCTGTAGAGTACTACAGAAACTTAGGATGCTAGTACCTTCCCTAAGTTTAACTGACCCCTGAACCTATAACTCTCTAGCTTGCATTTGCATTGCATTGTGGGAATTTCGATCTTTATCCCTTCCTTTGGACAAATCAAAGACCGGTTGCAAAATGAATTAAAGATTCAAACTAATCAATAGTTTGGTATCCGATTTTCACCGCGACAATATGCGACATTAGCATGTCAGTTGATAACTCTATCACATGGACCTCTTTCGGGTGAGATCTCTATATCGAACCTTGCGAGAAGAGCTTCTTGGGGACCCATATTATGACACCATCGACACTGGGTTCTAGACAAGGGTTTCAGAGTCATGGAATTTCTCAACTGTTTGTTACGTATGTCAGTTGTCATACCCCAAATTTTGACCCCTTAGATCCTCATTATCATTTTTAGAAGCATGATCATGCATTATCTAACCCTAAATCAGTGCAAGTTTATTATTGTCAATCAGGGTTCTCGCACCGACAAATTCAAAACAATCAAGGAATGATCAACCAATGATTTGGGCCAATTCAATCATGGAATGAAATCAAAGACAATATCAAAGTCAAATGGGAAGTCAATTTGAAGAAATCGTTTCAGAATCAAGAACAGTGCAGTCAGGAGGCCCCGATTAGGGTTTTTAACCAGTGGAAAGTCAACTGTGGTTTGACTTTGATGTTGGGAAAGGTTTTAATGGTGGGAGTGAGGTCCATGAAGTTAATATAGGCTATTAAAGACTATTCAAGAAGTGTCAAAGTCCCAGGATGTCCAGAATATCAACAGGCGACTCGATCGGCACCGATCGATCGTACGGTTGACCGAAAAGTCAACTCCTCGAATTTTGAGAATTGGAATCCAAGTTGTGAATCAAAGTTGTTCCTTATGTCATAATGGACTTGCATATCAATTTTCATGATCATTGGATCAAAGATGAGAGAGTAATCGAGAAATCGGGAAATTAGGGTTTTGAAAAGGGCTAAACCGTATCTCCTTAACCGCACATCCAATTGAGTTGGTTCTAGTCTCATTTGAAAGCTCTTGACAATTCCTACAAAAGTCCCATACTAGTCCACAACCAGAAAATGCATACTTTTTGAGATATAAGCAAAAACATTCCTAGAAGGGAAAATAACTTAGAAAATTTCTAAGTCATTTTCACTTTAGAAGCTAAAATCAGCCAACTTCAAGGGGGTTTTTCACCTAGTTTCAAATGGAATCAAGACTTCTGGCCAACATGAAAGTTTTAGTACTATGTGAGGGCTTTCTAAAAAGTACAAGTACATCTCAAGGGGATTTATGAGCTGAGAGATACATGTGTTCAAAGTTGGCAATTTGTCACTTTTGTCCCACATTGATGAATTTTGCAAAAACACCTCTAGCACTCAAGTGGATCAATTTCAATGCTACAAACTCCTTCTATATGATATATTAATCATTCTTAGCAGGTTAGAACAAAGAAATAACAAGGAGATAGCATGGAAATAAGAATGGTGAGTTCATTGCCAAAGTTGAAATATTTGACTTTTCCAAGCATGAGGTGGAAAGTCATTTCTGTTCCAGCCACTCTACCAGGCCTCTAGGCATTGATTCCTCTGTAAAAACATCATACAAACTTGCCAATTAAGTCAAGAAAACAGCTAGCAATCAGAAAAGCCAAGCAAGTGGTCATTTGGAAGAGAAAATATCAAGGTTTCTTCATGGTGAAGCAAAATGACCAAGCAAGCTCCTCACTCATTTTTTCTATAAATAGAGACCTCTAACTCCTCATTATGAACATCAACATCATTCTGAAAACCTGCTAAAAGGAGCCCTCTCATCACACCTCTCTCTCACTTACATTTTGCAAAATCACCAAAGTAGCCAAAATTGCCAAAATTCAGCATTTTGCAATCTTGCTACCACATTGAGCTACACATGTTCCAGCACTCAAATCTTCATCCACACATCCTAGAAATCATATATATGAGGTGTACAAACACTTAAACCACCAAAAAATTCAAAGAATCAAAAAGTCAACTGTCCATGGAACTTACTTTGACCAAAGTTCATAAAAACCTCCAAATCTTGATCCAAACACTTTCTTGAGGTTTTGATTGTTTGAACACCTCAAATATACCATATATCAAGTGTCCAAACCTTCATCCTTCATCAAAAGTTCACCAATCTCATTTTGGCATCTCATTTGGATTGTTTCTTAAAGTTCAAGTAAAGCACCAATACAAAGAGCTTGGATTTCTTCACCTCTGGTTTTCTCAACATTCTTGGCTTGCTAAATAAGATCACCAACAGGTATGTAATTTGTAAAACCTTGCTCTTTCATTATTCTCCATATCTTGCATATTTAGGTTTTTGATAAAATGAAGTATAAAGCATGAATGAGAGGTGTGTTCATGATCTTCCACACATAAACCACCAAAAGACCAACTTTGCACCAAACTAGTTTTCTCTTAAATTCACTCCACATACACTTTATAACACTCAAATATGACATGTTGGTATGCTCATCTTACACTAGAAACCAATGAATCAAAGTTCACATCTTCATGTGCATCAATGTTTGGATGACTTGCATATGCCATGACATTTTTCATACCAAGTGGTTTCTTTGGAATGTTAGTGTTTAGACCATCCATTTATCACTCACTTGTGCTGTACAAATGATTAATTTGGTTAAATTTGCTTTGGAACTTCATCTATGCATCATCATGCACCATTTTGCAAAAAGCCTCATTCTCACACACCAAATTGTAAATGCTTGTTTGTACTTGGTATTTTATTGTTGCTACAGCTTTATGTGAACATATGTGACATGTTTAGATAGACCACAACACTAAAAATGACCTGCACAATGATTTGCTTCACATCATGCTTCACACACACATAATACACACCATTTGCGAATTGAATGCTATGTTCTCATATGTGTGTTCCAGTTTAAATTTGTTCACTTGCACACACTTAATATGACATACTTAAGATGTTGTGATGATTGATACAGCTCAAGACACTCCTAAACTCTAAAGTCATCTTGTTGTGCTTTGTCATGCTTATGTGATTTTGCAACTTGGATATGACAGTCACATTCATGAATGCCTTGGTCTCAAAATTGTTTGCCACTTGTTATGTATCATATATTGGATGTGTATGTGAATTTACTTGGCATTAAACATGTTGGAATCAAGTTGTGCATAGCATTATGCATCTCATGACATAAAACCATACCAGCTATCGTTTTTTTCACAGGAAAATGAATCTCAGAAAACCAACACCACCATCCTCTTCCTCTCATTTTTCTACCCAATTTACATATAAAATTTGTCTCGATCCGATGAGCGGTTAGTGAGATACGGTATAAAACGTATTTGGTTTCGATTATGTTTCCATGCATCCAAAACACACACACACACCAGTCAGCGTTTTTTTCACAGGAAAATGAATCTCAGAAAACTAACACCACCATCCTCTTCCTCTCATTTTTCTACCCAAGATCCATATAAAATTTGCCTCGATCCGATGAGCGGTTAGTGAGATACGGTATAAAACGTATTTGGTGTTGATTATGTATTTTGCCCAGCCATGATTCAAAACGAGCCTTGTATACATATTGTTTCCATTTGATTAATGGATGTAACAGCCGCCCCAGCGGTAAGAGCATGCGCGCAATTATACCTTTCACCATCATGACCAGGGTTCGATCCGGGTGGAGGTCGAACCCTTTTATTATTTTTCCTATTTTTGTACATAAACTTCAAAAATTCGTAACTCTCTCATTTTTTATCGTTTTTCACCCGTTCTTTTTTCATTGTGTTTATTTTAATGTGTACTTTCATGTCATAATTTTATTTTCCATGTTTGATTATTTTTTCACCACGTTTTATGGTGCGCAATCCGCGCGTCAACGGTACTAACCCTATTTGGTTGCAGATGAAATTTAGAAGGTTTCCTCTTGTGTTTTCTCAGGAAAATTGATTGTTATCATATCTATATATGTTTGTCAACATGTTAGAATTTTTACCTTGAATTATTTTTATATTTATCTCATCTGTCTGTTAACGGTATTCCAGGTGCGAACTGTCGTCACGGTTCTCGTACCAAAACAATTGCTCTGATTGTCATCATTGCTTTCCATCTTTAATCTTTGTATTTAGTTGTCACCATGAATGTTTGAATGATGTTTGTATTTTATTTTATCCCTAAGCGACGGAGCTCGTTAGCTTTCGTCCAGTTGCCGACAATACTGTTCCTCCAAAGGAAGGTCTGTCCACTTGACTGTCAATGTCTTGGACCAAAATCTCTGCTATCCCTTGACTTTGTTAAGTCACCTTAACCCTAGACTAGAAGCCTTTAGACTTTGCTTGAAGTCTAAGAAACCCACCCATACTAGGAGTGTTCTTCAACTAGAACCCTAGGAAAGAGTTCGTCAACTCTGTGTAAGAATCATCGTCATGATTTCTTACTTCCCCCTTTTACAATTTAGTTTAGGGAGTTTTGTCAAACTCCACACAAACATCGTCATGTTTGTTCCCCTTTGAACCTTGATCATCATCAAGTGTTCTTTTCCCTTGTGAGGTGAACTACGATTACTCTGATTCTATCCTAGTCAGGATACGTAGGCAAAAGGTGCGACGCCTTTGCGAGCAAACTTAGAAAACCACTTAGGCCTTTATTTTATTTTTATCCCAATTCCCAATTAAACCAATGCATGTTTCACAGCCTAGCAAGTAATAAACAAAAGGTTCCTGTAGAGTACTACAGATATTTAGGGTGCTAATACCTTCCCTAGATATAACCAACCCCCGAATCCCCGAATCTCTAAAGCGTTGTTGTTACATCGCACAAAAGGTTCTTTCTCTCTTTAGACCTATCCTTTGGATAAATTAAAGACCGGTTGTAAAAGAAATATGATTCAAGTTAATCAATAGCTTGATATCCAATTTTCACCGCAACATCAGTCATTGTCAGGCAACAACTCCATCAAGAAAGTCTCTTCTGAATGAGGTCTTCGTATTGACCCTCGCGCGAAGAACTTCTCGAGGACCCATATTACGTGACCATCAATCTTAGTTGGCCAACAATTTAGGGTTCTAAGAAAAGGTCTTTAGAGTCATGGATTCCTAAGAAAATATTGATCAAACACACCAAGATCTTGACGATCGTCAACATTCTCAATATAATCTACTCTAAGCGAGGTTCTCGTATGAACTTTCACGAGATGAGCATCTCAAAAGCCCATACTACTCAACCTCTCCTATCTCAGTTTTACACTCTAGACTCGGGTGTAGAGTATTTTCCTCTTAGTTTACCACCAAAGTACCTAATCCATACTACAACATTAAAATAAAATACAATTAAATAAACAAAAAAGGAAAGCATTAAAGTAAAGCAAGCAAAGAATAATGAAAAACGCCCAAACATGCAAAAACAACCTAGATTAGGATTGACTTTCTTAGAAAATCCCCAGGAGAGTCATCACCGAATTTTATTTATCCCAAAGAGGGAAAGAGAAATATCGGTAAAACCTTTAGGGAATGAGCATGGTCATCGCAACCAAGTTTCGGGTTCGGAAGTCAGTTATGCGAGGGGAAGGTATTAACACCCTTTCACATCCATCATACTCGATGGGAACCATCTAAGTTGTCTGGCTTGAATGAGTGTTCTATTCTAAAAGTCTACTTGCTAAAAGGAAAGAGGGTTTGGTTTTTTATTAGAGCGCTCGCCAAGGATTGAGGTCCTTGTGTCCACATATATTCATTTGTAACAAGTGAAAAATCAGAGCGTCCGTAGTTCGTGGGTCTACGGGGAAAAATGGGAAGAGCGGGTGGGCGATGCTAACGTGCGCATTCTAGAAGTTAGGTGTATTGCAGTTTGCTCGTGGAGTCTTAGGTGTTACCTGTTTGCGGTAGAACAGACGTAACACGTCCTTTTTGGGGGAAGAAAATAGAAGGCTGAAGGATAGAAGAGTGCTCGCTAGGATCATTACAATCCTATCCCTATGTATTCTTAACAGGTATGAGAAATCAGAGCAGCCGTAGTTTGGCCTAAAATTGCTTGGTGTTTTTTTATGGACGATGCTAACTTTCGCTCCCTAGAAGTTAAGTGTATTACGGCTCGCCCGTGGAGTCTTATGTATTACCTGTTTGCAATAGAACAAATGTAACATGTCCTTTTTGAAAAGGTTTTTGAGGGAACTTCGAAGGAGAAACTAATTTGAATTTGTTGGAGTTTTGAAAAGAAGTTTGAGATGCGTATTGGAAAAAAAAGTCTATGGGCAAAGGTGAATATTTCGAATCTACCAAGACGGGCGTCTTGTGCTTAAAATACTCGGAGTGAGTGTAAGAGAAGCAGCATCTCACTCCTTCTCCATCGCGTACTACACTAATTGTGTTCATTAAGTGTTTTTTATTGAGAAAAATGCACTTGTCGTTGGATCGAGAGTTTTATTACTTATTAAGAAAAAAGTTTGAAGTGATGCGAACAAGGTTGATGGCGATGCACGAGGCAATCGACTTACAAGTTTTGGGTATGACTTGATATGTGTGTCACTACCGCGAAAATAAGGTGCCGGCAAAACAGAAGAGTCGCCACCTTTCGTTATTTATCCCATAGAGCGGGAAAGGAAACGATCGGAAAAACCTGACGAAAAGGTATAAGACAAGGTCATCGCAACCATTGTCTGGGTTCGGGAGTCGATTACGCAAGGGGAAGGTATTAAGACCCCTCATGTCCATTGTACTCGATGGGATCCACGCTTGTTTTCTAGTACGGATTGTTATTCTATCTACGCTAGAGGTCTGGGTTAAAGAAAAGAAAATGACTCGGCAAAGTATCGCACTTTATGCCTACGTATCCCCGTCTGGAACGAGAAATCAGAGTCAACGTAGTTCGCCTAACTACGAGTTAAGGGGGGAAGGTTGCTCGCTAGGATACGACATCCTATGCCTACGTACTTTCATACAGCATGAAAGATCAGAGCAAACTTAGTTCGGGCTAATACGGATTACGGGGATTCAAATTCATCTGTTTTTATCGAGTAGGGTTAACAAACAGTTCCAGCAGTTGGATATACGCAGCTCGACCCTTGGAGACTTATGCGTTACCGTTTGCGGTAGAACTGGGAGTTAACGACACTCTTTTCTTCAGAAAAGCTTCCTTTGAATTATGGGCCCACGGGGCAAAAAGGTTTGAAGTTTGTTTTCTGTCTTTTACGAAAGAACTGTTTTTTATGGATGTTTGCAACCAATATCGCACTAGAGACTATGACCTAAGAGCAAATGCGTCGCATGTCGCCCAAAGGGTGCCATACTAAACATCCAGACTGTTGAAAAGAAACTCTCCAACAATCCTTTCTCAGATAGCTTAAGGCTCGTAACGTGCGACGTCAGTTAACCTTTATTACTGTATTTTGATTTGTTTTGAGATGAGAAGAGAGAGGGACAACTAAAGGGAGACTATCAAGCCCTACTGTTGTCATGCCAAGGATTCATCCTATGGTTGAGGTTTGAAACAGGGAACTCCTAGAAGTTATCATGCATAGGTTTCAACCTAAAGTTCTAATCGTCACTTCCTTATCAAAGGAAGTGAGATTCCTAGGGGATCATGTCAATGATACAGGAACAGATAAAGCATCAGCTTAAACGGTAAACAGTAAACGACTGTAAAATGCATGCAATGCAAGTGAGGAAGGAAAGGTGTGTGGGGCATCAGCCTCCACAAGCTCATCTCAACCTCAAGCCAAGTATGAATAACTGAAATCATGAAGGAAAAATAAAATTCCATCAAGCAAATCACAAACCACACAAGAAAGGGAGTGAAGCTCTACTGAATACCCGCAAGCAAAGCCATACAGTAACAATACAAGCAGAGGGAGCAACTCAATCTCTAGTGCAAACATGCTCCTATCTTAACACCATCTAAACATGAACTTATTCTAATGCATCAAGCAAATCAAACAAGTCACATCAATACAGTTGCACAGAAAGAAAACAGACAGAAAAAGAAAGCAGATCAACCACTCCCACAGCTTCACAGCAAAGCTCCTCTGACAGTAGTTCAGCCTTCAGTCTTCAACTGCTCTTTAAGACTATCCTCTCCAATAGCAAGCATCAACTTACCTCTCTGAGCTTCCAACACATCAACATAAGTATCAACTTATTCTCTCTTCTTCAGGCCTCAGCTCCAAAGTAAATTCCACCTTCAGGCTTCAATCCCAATTGAAAGTATCAACTTGTTCCTTCAGGGACTCAATGCATTAAACTCACAAGTATCAACTTGCTTCCCAATCTCAAGCTTCATCTTCTTCATTCAATCTCTAATGGATTCCTCTCACAAGTATCAACTTGTTCTTCATCTTCTTCAAGCTTCAGCTCTTCCCTCAATCTCAGCTTGATCTTCTTCCCACAAGTATCAACTTGCTCCTCTTGATCCTCAAGCTTCAGCTCCAAAGGTAGTCTTCAAACACAGAGAAGTATCAACTTCTAGCCTTCAATCTTCTTCAAGCAAGGAACTCCATCCACTAGCAAGGGAGATAGATTCATCTAACAAGAGCAAAGTTTGGATGATTGGTAGCAGAGTGAAGACCAAAGGTCACCACTGAGCATCCTATCATCAGAGAAAGGGGCCCTCAAAGGTTCTACCAAATTGTAAAGAGCCACACATCCTACCAAAGGAGGGATGAGTCCTTTACAAGGGGACCTTACATCATAGGGAAGAAGGGAAGTGATCAACACCTTCCATGTTTTTGAAAGAAGAGAATCTATCTAGAAGCTCTGCCTACAAACCCTAATCTTAACACCTAATCAACACCACACCAAAAGAAGGGAAGATCTTCACATCCAAACTTCTTCAAGCATCCCATTGCACCTTCAACTTGTCTTCATCTTCAACCAAGGGCAATAGAGGCAAAACCCTAATCTAAGGGAACTAAGGAAGTCAATCTAGTCAACTTAGTGCATTAGAATCATCCAAAGTTAGCACCTAAACTAAAATCAAACTAAAATAGTAAACCATATTATAAATTCCTACAAAAATTCCTAAGGGACCCTAATTCAATCATGAACCTACCATACAAAATTCAGAGGTTGAATCATCCACCAAGTCCTAGAAATAAAACCTAAATCACAAGGTACTAACCATAAACCCTAAAAATGGAGCTCCTAAAGTTTCAACTTAAAACTACCACCTACATTCATCACAAAAATGTGAGAAAAATCTAAGGGTAACATGCATCTCTATTCTATCTATACACAAAAAATCAAGGCAAGAATCATCACCAAATACTCAAACCAAATTCATCAAAACAAGGTATCAACCATGGTTATTCTAATATCAATTAAAATTCAACAAATGCAAATAAAATAAAAAATGCATGAATTATTAATATTTTTTATCTACAAGATTCTAGATTCAATCATGAATCAATGGAAAAAAATTGGAATTAATTGAGTTAGTCTTCAATTTTTTATGAATTATTTACTAAGTCACATGAAATGATGAAATTAATAAAACAATAAAATGGAGAATATGGCCAGAGGGTGTGATCAGCAAACAATTCCCACTAGCTTCGCTTGGGCCCTTAATCCTGGGGGTGCACATAGCAACTGGGCGTGAGGCCTATCTGAATTTCAACTCAGTAAAAAAAAATAAAACCAGGGGAGGGTGCATTGAGTAAGGACTTCATGTTGTAAATCTCATTGGGCCTGGAAAGAGGGGTGGGGATAGCAACTACAACCCAAGCCCATACGCCTGAGTTCCTAAGGTTCAATTCACAAATAAATAAAAATGCACACGCGAGGACTTGAACTCGTGCACCCTTGGCATATGCAGCGAAGAAACAAACCTGGGACTTTCAACTCATCAAAACGGGGCGTTTAAGGGGAAGGGGTATGTGGCGCAACGAGGAGCCTTGGATCCAGGTCTGAGTCAAAGTCTTCTTCATGAATGAACACTCTAGATTATGTCTTCCTCAATTCAAATTTCTGAAACCTTCCAACCTGCACGCACGGAGGTCACCGCCGGTGGCTTTTCCGGCCACCATCAAGCAACCCTAACTCCCTCTACAGACCACCATTGGCCACGATTTCTACATGAATCTTGCCCTAAATTTCACCAGGAATCCAACTATACTAACCAATCGTGCTAAAAATGCCAGGATAAAAAAATATCCACCTCAACCGAAAATGGCATCATCCCTAAATTGTCACTAATCTTCAAATTAATGATCCAGAAAGCTTCTAGCAATGATCTAGAATGATTCTAACCTATCAAAACCTAGCCAAACTACATGAATCATGCTACACGATGAGAATTACATACCTGCAAAACTTGAATGCACAGAGCACTGAAACCTTCAAATCAACCTCCAAGAATCTCCAGATACCTTCACTAACACCAAAGGAAGCTTCTGTATGCAACAAATTGGATTGAAACTCTCTGAATCCTTGAATTCGATTTTGAATTGCAAGCTATGAACTCAAGGTGCTCTCTCACGATTTTGCTATGATCTTGGCTTGAATTCTATCTGGAACCACTCATACACTCAAGAGGAAGATGTTGGAAACAAGAATTTAGACTGAAACGGATCAAAACCGTGTAACTGAATTTGATTTGCAAGAAGAAAATTCAGTTTGCAATCTCTCTATTCTCTCTCAATTTCCACCAACCTTGGCCTTGATCCAGTTCTAGAGCTTATATAGAACCAGTAGGAATGATCTAGAAGTTCCTAGAACCATCTATATGAGATATCCAATATCTCTTGCTTTTGAATTTTTCATCTCATGCTCATCCATGACAATTCTGCTTTGGCTTGTTGCAGCCCCTCATTCTCATCCAAATTCTCCTCAAATGAGATTCTGAATGTGTTTGGATGGATTGGAACATTGGTCTTGCACTTGTGCATAGTTTGGCATATGTAACTTACATCATAAGCTACTAAATGCAAACCTTTGAATTGGGCCTCAAATGAAAAAACCAACATTGACATTGTCTTTAAAATGTATTTTCCAATCAAAATGACCTATAAGTTTGTCTCATTTGGTCACCAAATGAATTATTTGAATTTTTGATCATTAAATCCTTTTAATTCTTCCTTTTTCCAAAATTTCTTGAACCAAGTCTCTCCTTGAGCCATTTCAATGCCTCCTTGATGCATGGACAAGATCAAAACCCCATTTTGAGCGACTTCCTAGTTGAACCAAACTTCATTTGAAGCCTCTAAGTTTGTGAAAATGGCCTATGATCACAAATGACCTATAATCACCAAATGTCCAAAATACTCTTGACTTGTCAAAGCCATAACTTGAGTTCTACCAATCCTATCAAGGACTTATAGTACTTTCTAGAAAGCTAAGAGGATAAGGAACAACATTCATGTTGACCAAAAGTTCATAGGAATCATCTTTCTTAGGCAAAAGTATCATGCAAGTTGGGTAACTTTCAAGCTCCAAATTCACATTCCTCAGATGACTTGTAACTTGTCAAAGCCATAACTTGAGTTCTACAAATCCTATCAAGGACTTCTAGTACTCAAATTAAATCTAATCTCATGCTATACAACAATCATGTTGGGGGTAAGATGAGATGCCAATCACATCTTGAGCTAAATTGCCTTGAAGATAGGGGTCAAACTAGGGGATTTTACACTGTCAAGCCTTAGAAACCCTAGTCTGAAACTTCTCAAGCTCTTCAATCATGATGAGTTGACCTTGGAATAATCCTTATAACATCTTATTGCATCAATCCATGATCACATGGCTCTTGGATTAGGTCTCAACCTTCTTCAAATCATCAGTTGACTTAGGGTTGACCCAGTCAAACCCTAGCTGCACCAATCATGGCTGAGGCTTCTTAATCTTGCACAATGACCTGTCTAGGCCCCAAAGTAATCTTCAACACTTCTCATGAGCTCTCTCAAGACCTCAAGTCCAACTTCATGGCTTCAGAATCATCTGATGACTTCCCACAACTCTCAAGTTAGGAGGCCTACCCACTTGGCTTCAACCACTCTTTCTGAGGCTCTTTCAACTTCTCTGACAAGGATATCAACCCTTGAACACTTGAATAACCTTATTAGATAGCTTTATAGTCTTGTATAGATCTTGATTGGTAATCATACCTCTTGATCTCCTGCATACATGTCAATGAAATGCAAATGATAATGCTAATGTGAATGAAATGAAACATAAGCTAGGTAAAGAAATGTTAGGCAAATTTTAGGGTGCAACAATGTGGATCTAGAATACTTTACGATTAGGTCCTAATTCCTAAGATGTCTAACTAGCAAAACAACGGAAAATAAAATAGCAAAGTACATCAAACGGGGAAGGGATGCATAAAAAGTACAAGGGGTGATCAATGCGAGAAAAAAAGAGTAAACTATAAAAACAAGTTTAAAAGATCCTAAGCAATGTAATGGTAACCACTTTGCGATTTAAGATTGCAAACCTCAAATAATGATTCAATTTCACGGCTAAGTCACACATGAAATCCAATGGACTCTTCACAAAAATCTCATACCTCAAACTTAATCCTAAGAACTAAATATTTTTTGTATTTTCGATTTTATCATTTTTTGTTCGTTTTTCATTATTAAAGAATACTAGTCAAAATTTCTAATTCTAAAATTAAAGTACTAATTCTAGTACTAATCCTAAAATTAAAAATTAACTAAACCTAATATTATAATACTAATCCTAAAATTAAAATATGAATCTTAAAATTAAAAATTAACTAAACCTAATATTATAATACTAATCCTAAAATTAAAAAATAATCAAGAATTAAATCTAAACTAATAAAATTGAGAAAATAGTCAAGAATTAAATCTAAACTAATCAAATGGAGAAAATAATCAAGAATTAAATCTAAATTACTTAAATAAGGGGTGTGTGAACGAGAATTGGTGGTGTGGGTAGAAATTGCACTTGGGCTTGATCCATAAGCCCACTGGCCCTGATTTAATATTAAGGAAGTGTGTAGAAAGGAAACGAAGGGTGTACTAGTAAACTAAGATGGGCCATTTGGCCCAGTCCAATTTAATGAGGAGGATATCATGTATGAAAACTTCAGTTCATGCAGAGATAAATACCCTAACTCAGCTCTCCCTCGCGACGCCTTCATGATCATCAATTCTGAACCAAAAGTTGTCGCGAATAAGATTGCCTCATCGCGCCAGTGTCTGCTTCAGCGACGGTGGAAATTCTTGACCTCTAAAACTTCCCCTATTTGCTCATCTTTTTCTTCGATTACTCACAAATTTCTCCGTCTGTCCATCCACAACACTGCCGCCTTCAATCGGAGAATTTGTCACGCTTTTCACCAATACCACATACCACCTTGAAGACTCCTTTGGATGGCTACCGCAATATCTTTCTTCTATTCGTCATTTCTCGAAGTTTCGTGTTCGATCATGGCGTTATTGTTGGTAAATGCAGGATGGTTTGTAGTTTGAAGGTATGAAGAATGAGAGGATGGTTACTTGTTTTTGTAATAGTAGTTTATTGAGTGACGGATTATTGTTATGTTTCACATATGAGGTTGTATCATTGTGTGTTTCTGTTTCCTGGATCTGTGGAGATCGGTGATTTGCATCAAGGGATGTTTGGCTCAGCAGAAACCGTTATGAGTTTTTATTACTATGTTGGAGTTTTACTCAAGAAGCTATGAGGTTGGGTGATGGAGTGGTAAACAGGGCGTGATGAAAAGTTTTGGGATACCATTGAAAATCGGCTATGGTTTTCTAAATCTCTAGTCTTGTAAGAGTATTGAAGTATCTCCTTTTATTATTAAGACGTATCGTGTTTTTTAACTTTTCTCTCCCTGTTTGCCCTGTTCTTTTGTTGTTATTTTGTGCAGGTTAAGGTGCACAGAATTTTGAACTTGTTTTGTGTGATAAGTCATTTTCAATGCAGGTTTTGTACTATCTGGTGTGTTATGAAATAGTAGCAAGCATGGTACAATTTTGTAGGGTGTTTTGTAGAATGTTTTGTCTGGTGTGGGGGTTATGCAGCAGGATTTGAGTGTTTTATGGTAGCAGCATAGTGTTTCTTTGTGGTGTGTATGTAACAAGGCTTTGTCTACAAGATATGTAATGGTTTGTAGTAGAGTTTAGGTTTGTCATATTATATAAAACCATATTTGGCTTGGCTTTTATTTTGTAGTGGTAACAGAACTTATGTAGTGAATTAAAGAATTTTTCTATGAATTTTCTGTCAAGGGAATAACATTGCTTGTTTCATGGAAGGATTTAAAATTATGGCTTTATGATCATTGTATGCAGTTTTGGTGTATGATGGCTTTGTGATGGTATTGTGAAGATGATGTATATCGTGTAGTGTAGGTTCATGAAGTTGGTTGTGTCTTGAGGTTATGTTGTTATGGTTTGGCTTGAAGGCTTACTATTTTGTCCTTTTGACAAATTATGTAATAGGCCTTTTTTTGGAACGACTTGAGAAATTTGAATGATAATGGACTTTACAAATTTGACATGATTGAGTTAGTTTGGTTGTGAATTAAAATGGTACCTTGGATGACACTTATAAATTGACATGAAATTTGGAATTTAATCTTGAATTAAAAACTTGGAATTTGAATCTTGCCCCTTGAATGAAATTTGAATATTGGTTAGAAATTGAATATTGAATTTTTGAAATAGAAATTGAAACTTGACATGAACTTGAATGGACTTTGAATAGAAATTGTAACTTGAAAACTTGACATGAGATGAAACTTGAAATTGGATCATGAATTTGTAATTGATTACGAATTGAACATGGAATTAAACTTGAATATTAGAACTTGTAATCTTCATGGACTCGAAACTTGAAATTTGGTTATGACACTGGAATATGAAACTTGAAATAGATGGAAATGAAAATGAGACTTGAATTAAATCGAAATAAAGTTGAAACTTGAACATCTTGAATGGAAATAAAACTTGATAACGTAGCATTGTGTTCACTTTGTAAACCCTGGATCTCAGATTAATTTGGGAGTTATTATCCTTGATCAATGAATTTTGTTTGGTAATCCTTAAATTCTTTTGCCACTTCTGTAAAAGTTTGACAACAAAATTGACTTGAATCACCTAGAGAATTTTTTGAAAAGAAACTTGAATCATGGCCAGAAATCACTTAGAATCGTTCTTGAGATATGACTTGAAATTAGATGATTACGCCTTTGAACTTCAAGTAACTTGCTTGCCAAAAATCCCTTTTAAATGCATTCTTCCAACCAATCCTTGACAAACTTGATTAAAATAGACTCAAGGACTCACTACTCTTTACATAATCCAAACTAAACTTCACTCTCAAGTCCAAATTAACTTGTACTTTGCAATGAACCTCAACTGGATGACACTTATCAAGCTCAAAGCCTAACCTTATTGTCTTGAATGCATATAGATGAAATAGTGGCTTGACAAATCTGATTCAAAGCCTCCTTAGTTAAACCAATAATGAAACCCATACCAACTTGGTGACATTAAAGACCTTGAAGCAAGCAACATTGAAAGGTATAGGATCATATAAACCCTAAGTCCGATAAATTTCAATTGCATAGTTTAAACTAGAGAAAACCCTAATCCAATTGTTCTTGGTGAGTTATGATAGCAGAGAAACCTATGGATTGAGGAACAATGAGGTTGATTTGAAGAAGAATCCAAACTCTAGATTTCACACGTCACTGAAGAAGAAGCAACCTGAATCATCCCTGAATGAGGAATGGGGTTTCACAGGGATAGAGAAACCTTAACTTGTACATAATACTTTGATCCTACACCTTAGAAGCCTAATGAAATGCATGATTATGATCGAATGTTATGTGTAGATGATGAAATCTCTGTGATATGAAAAGATAAGGGATAGACAAATGTATTGTTTGTCCTCTTGCAAAGTTGAAAAGACTTCCTTTTAAATATACAAATCATTTTTGTGCCAACAATTTTGATCTTATTCCTTATGGAAAACCTACATATAATGGAAAATAACTTTTCTAACCGTTGTTGATAACTTCAGTTGTTTCACATGGATTTGTTTTCTAACTAACAATTCAGAAGCTCCCATTAAGATACAACAGTTCTTTACACTTGCAAAGACTCAGTTTGGCAAAGTCATTAAAGTTATGAGATCTGACAATGCCCAGAAGCTAAAAATGACCCAGTTCCTTTAGAAGCAATGCAACATCCATCAATACTCTTGTTCTTATAGACCCGAGCAAAACTCAGTGGTGGAAAGAAAATATCAACACTTGCTAAATATAGCAAGGTCATTGATGTTTCAAGTCAAGCTACCAATCAAATTTTGGGGAGATTGTATAACTACAACCACATTCATCATAAATAGAACTTCATTAGTGGTTTTGAAGAGTAAGTCACCTTATCAACTCCTTTATGACAAACTTCCTGCATACTCTGAGTTCAAAGTTTTTAGATGTTTATGCTACATTTCCATAATTCCTTAACATAGAAACAAATTTACCCCTAGAGTCATTTCTTGTGTTTTTCTTGGTTATCCTGCTGGCTACAAATGTTTCAAAGTGTATGAATTGGTGTCCAAGACCTTTCATGTGTCTAGAGACATTGTTTTCCATGAAAACACTTTCCCCTTCCATTCATTATCTTATAATAACAGTCATGATGATCGCTTTCATGACATAGTTTTGCCAAATTCCATTTCTGATCATTCACCTCATGATATTGATGACTTTGTACCAAACAATATAGATGCCTATCATGATAGTCCTAACCCTGCAGAACCTATACACAACACAAGTCCTATTATGCCAAAGGAACAAAATATAGCTTACCTAAGAAGGTTAACAGAACACACATAGCTCCATCTAGCTTGAAAGACTTTGTGTATCACGTCCCTTATCATATCACTAATGTGTTGTATTATGACAAATTGTCTTCTCCTTACAAAGAGTTTGTCATGAATGTGTTATCTGTTGATGAACCCCAATTTTATCATATACTTTCCAGGACTAGAAATTGCACACTCAAACAAAGAGGATCTGCTTATGTCAAAAGAAGTATACATTATAGCTACTTATGGGCACAAATTTCATAGATGCTAAACCACTATATTTGCCTATGGACCCTGATGCGATTTTAAATGATGAATAAGGGAAATTACTTGAAGTTGTCTCTCAGTACAGGAGAATCATTGGAAGGTTATTGTACCTCATTATTTTTAAGCCTAGAATTTCATATGCTTTTCACAAGCTTAGTCAATACATGTCCAAACCAAGAAAGTCATATCTAAATAGGATCGATCACATCCTACAGTACTTGAAAGGCACATCAGGTCAAGGAATATTGTCTTCTTCAAATCCTTCTCTACATACTTATGCTTATAATGATGCAGATTGGAGAAATTGCATCACAAGAAGAAAACTCATCACATATTTTTGAATTTTTATTTGAGAATCATCAGTGGCTTAGAAGTCCAAAAAAAATCAACAATCTTAAAATCATCAGCTGAAGCAGAGTACAAAACCTTGGCATCAATTACGTCTGAGTTGTTATGACTGAAGCAGCTTCTGAGAGCCTTTGACATCAATGTTCCTTCTAGTAAAGGCTTCTGTGATAGCCACTAGTGCAAAAAGTATAATATAATTTTAAAATTTACACCCGTTAAACTAAAAACCGGTGTAGATAAAAAATGCGATGAAAAATTTGTAAATAAAATATCATTTTAAGTATTATGACGTGATAATAGATACCTTATTTTTTGAAAATGGGTGTAAATTAAAAAATCAAATCTCTACTACTCCCGTTAAATTTAAAACGGGTGTAAATTTAGATGAACAGAAGAAAAAAAACTTGTTTAATTTAATAACCCAAATAATTCTTATTATAAATATGATTTGATTTAATCATATAAAATACATAAATAACAAAATAAATTTTTGATATTTTATTTTGTATATAAAATTCAATGATAAAAAAGATAAAAAATTAATAGACTAAAATTACACGTAACTAAAATAAGGAACAACCTAAATAAGATTAAAGACTAATAAAATAATTTTAATAGAAAACTATTTCTGTTTCAATTTCTAAAATAATTTTAAGTAGAAAACTAGTTTTAATATTAAATTTAGTAGACTAATAAAATATTATTAAAGTTAAAAATATATGATTAATCAAAATTGAAATTTTGGTAGCAGATCACAGATGTTCCAAGACATGTCGAGACATGGATCTCTGCATAACTTAAACAAGGACAAAACATAACAAACCCGAACAATCTGATATCTCAAAGTCATAACAATGTAATGGCAGATGTTTCAACATCAGTCAAGATATATCTTCAGAGCATAAGAGCAGACTAACTAGAACATAACAAAATAAAAAATAACACAAAATATGATGACCCAGTTCGGTGCAAGTCACCTACATCTAGGGACTACCAAGCTAGGAATGAATCCATTATCAATAGTATTAATTTAGAATTAAACTCCCCCGTTTACAACTCCTCACCTAATGTCTACCCAGTACAGTTCTATCTAAAAATCACCATCTAGATAAGAGAAACTCATCTCAATTCTTAAATCACCTCAGTGGTATCTAACAATCACAACCTCCGGTGACTGTGTCAAACTATTCAATTGAAAGATACCCCTTCCAATATAATATTCAGTCAAAACTCTTGACTAACAATAATACTTGAATTTTCTTAAAAGCTTCATCCAAGAATAATATACAATTTATTACCTACATGTTTCTGAATATGTAAAACTATGTCTACCACAATGTATCAACTGAGAGTGACTTACAACACAAGAAAGTACACGACTCTCAAAATCCTAAACCCTTATAATTACTTTACAAGAATTAGTTACAAGGTCTACTACTGTCTTGCCTTAGGTCTTGGTCTTCCTTTTATAGCCTTCAGCGGCTTATGGGCTTAAAAGTCTCTATCCAATCTTTCCTTGATCCACGTTTTGGTTGCACCTTAAATCTTGGAATAGATCTGCAACAAACCTGATGTATCAGACCAAGATGTCGAGTCCACAATGCTATTACATCATGTCTGACATGTTGTCCATTACCAGATTTCTTCATGTTATGACATCTTGTGAAACATCATGTTTTACCAAAATTTGCTCAAATCTTAGAGCCTCCAATCTCTCTCTTTTGACAAATTTAGGCTAAAACTCCTTTTGCACAATAAACCCATGAAGTAATGAGAAGAGGAGTAGAAAATATTGAACTCATTTCATCCAGCCTATGACGAGTCTCCTGAAAGATTTCATTATTCATGTACATCATGCACCACATGTTGTACGACGTGTATTCTGAACCCTAGTGTACATGAGGAAGAAGATGCAAGCCACTCCCTCTCAAAACCAATCCCAATTTACCATCATTCATTATCCAGATCAGGGCTCAGAAGACCTGACCCCAACTCCGGATAACTCAGAACACAAGACACGATTTCATAACTCAGATTACAAGACACAAGAAGACTCAGAACAGAATCTAAGGTACAGACAGGATGTTGTAACATCCTATCCAACATCCTTGTAAAATAACTACAACGACAAACTTATACCAAAACACGAGATCAATTATGTGTTGCAATGAGTAACACACAACTGGGATAGACATATAATCTACCTCCCCCTTTTTAGCCAAATATTGGCAAGGATACCCAACACAGGTCCATACCCAAACTCGGACAAAAGTCATGAAGACTCGACACTGCAAAAGAATCACAACATGAGACTAATGAAGCACAAACCCCCATTAAATACCAGAGCAGTTTCCTTAGGAATTAACGTTCCATTGATATAACCAAAGGGCAATTCAATAAAAGAGTAAATTGAGAAAGAAAACTTCAGCGTAAATAAATGTGAACTTCCTAACTAGGATTTGACTGTTTCAAATTTAGGGAGAACTATCTAAGAAATGCGCATGTACCAAGGCACATGTTTTACACGCATTCTCTTAGGCATACTTTTCATTGTCCAAGAAGCACCGTCCAAATATAGCTACTTTGAAACAACCACAAGTCCTAAACAAAGTCATGGCATCTAGTCAGACTTTGTCTAGTCTCTTTCTTGTACATTTTGAAGCATAGTCACAATGCTTATCAATGAAATCCACACATACTCCTTTCATCCAAAATTAGAAAGTCCTAATCATGATGTCTAGAAATTATGTGTGACATCTCCCATTTATCAACAGAAGCTTCTGTGGACCTTATTCCAGACTGCAGAGAAAAATAAATTCTCCTAGACTATATCCAATCCCAATTCTTTTGTCTCTTCTAAGAGACATGGACATAATTGAAATAATTCAAACCTGAACAAGTCAAGCTCACAATCATAACTTACTAAGCCCCCAAGATGTTAAAACATTTAGTCTGACATCACAATCTCTCATGAATCATAAAACACCTTCATGCTCATAAGAGAAAGAAACAAAACAGGAGCAAAAATCTTGTACCATAACCAATATACTTTTGAATTGAGATTAAAAATCACCATTGATCACTCTCCCCCTGAACATATCCACACACTATACAAATCCATCTTGAATCTTATAGCGATATGAAACCTTGTTCTTTAGAGTAAATCCAAATAATCCTGGATTGTCCACGTTCCTGAAAGAGACATACACATTCTCATAACTCCTTGGCTAACCAAGATGTCCTCTACACTTGGACGTCATCAAACCCCTTCACCAAAAGAAGAAGAAAACATCCTCAATCTACCTCCTTCTCAAGATACACTCTTTTCTAGAGATACTTCCAGCAGAATCAACCACCTACACATAGATAATCAAAATCCATAAAGTCTTGACCGTACTTCACAATGAATAGATAGTTCACTTCTAATCCAACTGGTTAGCTTTCTGAAGAGATAGTCAGCTGAAATGATGTTTCAAACACCAGTTAAAACATCATCCTCAAACAAAGTACTCATCTGCTTTGGTTCTGAAGTCAACATCCATATGAATAACTCTTTGCATGTTAATCCATACACTTCCTTTTGTAATGAACACATGAGGATCCTAAAAGATCAGAGCTGGAGCAACTTATAGATCATCATAGGAGGCATAATACCACAATGAGAATTAAACTCTCTCAAGCCTCAGGAAGCTTCATCTCAGAAGCACAATGTTCAGACATCCTATCTGACATTACAAAGTTAACACCCATCCTTAAGCATCCAAAGAGGAGATTCCTTATTACAGATACCAGTATAACTAACAATAAGCATAAAGGTATAGATTGAGCATCAAATTAAAAACATACTTCTCTGTCATGTCTGCTTCTCCCCTGCCCTTCAATCTTTTATCCTTATTGCATAGTCCACCACAAGACATAAGTACTAACAAGGGATGACGCTTCATCTGGATATGACATCATAAGCCTAGAGTAACATGCTTGAGCAGGAAGTTTCTTGGGGCACACTTAAATACCACCTTCCTTCATAAGTGACCAATCAGAATACCTTCCACAAGGTCGTTGATCATGTAGAAACAACAACATAGCTGAATCTTCCAGTACTAACACCCCCTTACTCTAGACAGAACTCTAGAACACTCATATCAAACATCTTAGATGAGACTCCAAGAAGAATATATGAAAACACCAAGAAATCAGCAACTCCCTTGAGCTTTTAGCTATTGCATGATTCACAAAGGTTAAGATAGACTTTAGCACCAACCATATAGTTGGAGAGCAACCACTCCTAAAAAGATCAACTAACAACACGATGGTACAAATCCAATAAACACAACTTCCTTCAGCTTTAACATCCTGATGTTTAGCATAATGTCTGAACATTTAATTTGCATCAATGACTTGACTAGCCAACTGATGAGACCACACGTCCCCAACATTATCCCATGTTGAAAGTATTTTCCACCATAACATAAAAAGAGTTCCATGTTCTCATAGACTTGATCATGAAGTCAAGATTGAGTAAACAACCTCCATCTTATATATAAACGAAAAAACAACAACCAATTCTTTTCAGGATAACTTAAGGGAATGTACAAATACCCCGATGACAATCTTCCTTAACCATAATTCTCCATGATTAGATTCCACGCCAGAACCAACTTTGATAGATACAACTATCTGAACAATCACTAAGATTTAGCTTTGAAAAACCAGACAAGTCTTCAAGATGCCAGGATAAATGTCATAGAGATGTTTCCTTGACTTCCATATGCATAGAATCTGGTAGAGATGTCTTCACATTCCTTCAGTAGAGATTAGGTCACAAACTCCTTCAAAGAACAGAAGCTTGGCTCCAGATCAGAAATAAACTGACCCAAAGAAAACTCCTCAGGGCTAATGATATCTTGATCTTCATCTTCCTTGAGCACCATGCAAAAGGATAATAAACTAAAGTGCCTTTATGAGTGGGCTTGAGAGAAGAACTCAATTATCTTGGGCTTCTTCAGTCGTGACATAGAGAGTTTATCAAATCCATAGATTATAAGTTGGATACACAAGAACTCAACTCAACCTTTTTCCTCCTATTACCCTTCATGTTACCTGATTGAAACTATCTTCCAAGTAACATAAAAAGGTCTTTCAAAAGAATCCAGATCACAATGCTCTCTCCTGTCTATTACTCCCAATTAGAGATAACAAGAACAACCATAGAAACTAACTCCATATTCAACATGCACCAGGTAAGATGTCAGAACATCTTATAGGGAACCATGCGTAACAATAACATCATTATTAGCAACAATAGACAAATCTTCACAGAGCACTCAGTCAACCATTAGTAGTTTTCAGGCCAGATTCAGAAAACCAGAAGGAGGAGGTAGACCATAGAAGCACAAACCATTAGTGAAGGAGGATAGTAACTCTTGGGTATCTTTCCTTTCAAACCCTTATCTCTTTTACTTTTTTTGTGCATGTTTATTTTCATTTTGTTTTTGCTTGTGTGTATGCGGTAATAAGGTCTTGATATGACCAAAAATCTATTGTAAAAGAGCTAAGAAAAGAGATAGAACATGGTGTAGGTTGCATAGTGACATGAGTTGAAAAACTCAAAAACACTATCATGTTCGCTGGCAAGTTCGCCTAGCGAATTTGCCACTCTTCCCCACTGTTTCCATAAAAAAACGTGCATTCTGGGCAAAACAACATGAAGTTCGCTAGGCGAACTTCTTGACTTTTTCTTCTGTCATGTTCGCTGGCACCTTCGCCTAGCGAACTTTGCCCCTTTTTGCCTCTGTTTGTGTTTTCTAGCACCTCACCTAGCGAACTTATCGTTGTTTTTTCTGGGCACCTTCGCCTAGAGAACTTCAGTCCCTTTTTGCCTCTGTTTGCGTTCGCTAGCACATTCGCCTAGCGAACTTATTGTTTTTTCTGGGTAGCTCCGCTACAGCCTTCGCCTAGCGAACTTCCCCTATTTTTTCTAGTTTGTTCCTAAATTTTTTTTTTGTATCTTGTTTCTTTTTAAGCTGAATAACTTGTTGTGGTTGTATGTTTTGTATATGTTTATTGTTGGTCATTTTTGACCTTTGGTTCCAAAAAACTATTTTCAAGAAAACAAACTCTCGATTCTCATCGAACCATTTTTGACCTTGTAAGTCGATTGCCTTGTGCATCGCCATCGACCTTGTTCGCATCACCTCAAACTTTTTAAGCAATCAAACCCTTGATCCAACGTCAAGCGGATTTTCTCAAACAATTGTTGAACCAATACACCATCTTTAATAAAAGGATAAAGTTCTCTTTGTATTGAACTAAAGAGAGAGGATTTAGTGTAGACTTCTTCCTCTCCGAGTGTTGGGACACTCGTTGTAGAGTGTGTGGGTTCGATACTCGTCTTTCAATACGAAGACGTAACCGTTCGCCATACCTTGCTCTCCTAAAACCTCGGTCCTGTGCCGAGTGCCTTTTTTAAAATCATTTTCATAACAAAAACTTGAATGGTCATGGCGTGGTTAGGCGTAGGCCTTCTCCTATCCCGAGTGCTTGACATTTACCGTAGGGTTTACAGTCGCAAAAGCACTTACCATTCAAAACCAAAAATACTTTAATAAGAGAATTAAGTTCTCTTTATGTTGAATCAAAGAGAGAGGATTGAGTGTAGACTTCTTCCTCTCCGAGTGTCAGGATACTCAATGTAGTGTGTGTGGTCTTGATACTCATCTTTCAACACGAAGACGCTACGTTCGCCACACCATTTCATAACAAAACCTAATCTTTCAAAAAAGGATATGTTACGTCCGTTCTACCGCAAACAGGTAACGCCTAAGTCTCCAATGGTCGAGCAGTAATATGCCTAAACTGCTAGAATGCGCACGATAACATCATCCATGAAAACATCGGTTAACCTTATCCCGAACTACGTTTGCTCTGATTTCTCATGCCAGATGAGGATACGTAGGCACAAGACGACGATGTCTTGGTGAGCACATTTCCCCTATATCCGTAGTTCCCCGAACTATGTCGACTCTGACTTTCTCATATCTGTTGAGAATACGTAGGCCTAGGACCGCGAAGTCCTACTGAGTCCTTTCTTCCCCCCTTTACCTCTCCTTTTCCGGTTTCTAACCTTTCTCTTTATCCCCTAGAACGCACTCATTTATCAATAAACTTTAAAGCAAATTTTACCATACGTCGACAAACAAATGGTTCCCATTGAGTACGATGGATGCGAGGGGAGCTAATACCTTCCCCTCGCATAACTGGCTTCCGAACCCATTCTTGGTCGCGAGACCATCTTATCCGTTTCTTCCCTAGGGTTTTCTCGATGTTTTCCCTTCCTTTCATGGGATAAATAAAGTTTGATGGCGACTCTTCTGTCTATCTTTTCGCCTCCCCGTTATTGCATTTTTCGAGTAGCAACAGCTGGCAACTCTGCTGGGGATATCTAGCAAGCCGAGCCTAGTTTGTTTGTCACGTGTTTCATTTATTTACTGTTATTGATTATTATGTTGTTTTCCTTTTAACCGGTTGGGTTTTTTGGTTTGGTTCGTGAGAATAAAATCTTTCTACCCGAGCTTTCTATATACACTAAGATTAGGAGGTTGATTCTTTCTAATTTGCGAGACTTAGGACTCGTTGAGTTGGTTTGAGTCCCACCGCTCAGATGAGACCCCTTTGGGATGATTATGTCTTACGAGTAGTCGTAATGGCATCTTTATTTCTTACCTGGGAGTCCGTGACTCTGAGGACCTGCTGTAGAACCTTATTCCGAAGGTTACTAAGACATAACTTTGCGTCCATCCTTTGAAGGGATTATCGTCTTACGAATCGTCGTTATGATGGAAAACTTTTGAGGGTTAGTGCATAGGACTTTGTTTAAAGCCTTTGGGATACCCTCTTATAAACCAGTAGATTCCCCACCCGAGGTGAGAGATATCTCATTGTGGTGTCTTGTAGAATGTGTGACTTTGATCCCGTGTTTGTTGCATTTCATATTGCATCACATGACATTTGCACTTCATTTGCATAACAAGTGTTCGAGGCTGGATCTTTGTTATCCTGATCTGGTTTTTTCTTTAGAATTTTTGACATTAACTCTTCAAAGAAGATAAAAGTTGACTATGGAGCAGATTAAAGTAGAGTTGAGGGAAGTCCGAGGACAAATGGGACAATTCATGGTGGACATGCGAGCCTTGTGTCTGGATCAGAAGATGCTTAAGGAGGAGGTTCATCAACTGAAGACTCAGATGGGTCTGATCATAGAAGTGATGAGAAATGTGCTAAGAAAAGAAAGCGATCATGTGCCTGAAGTTGCGGAAAAATGGTTATTCCACCTTTGTCTATGGAACCTCCCCCAAGGCGTGATGTGCCTCAAAGACCTTCTTGTCAACCTGGGGTTCCAGGATTTACCCGTCAGCAGCTACCTCCTGTTTCCCGAGACGATTCTAAGATTAAGAGGTATGCGCAAAGACCGAGGCGGTCCAACAGAATCTTCGACCGGATCCCTATGACTTACACTCAGTTGTTGTATGTGTCATACTAGAACATCAAGTTGGAAAGAACTAATAATTTGGAAAAATGACGGTCATAAAATAATGCTTGGTGGATGAAAAGAAAATTATTGAGCCACTAAAATAATGCCACATTACACATAATATTACCAAATATGTCTTGAGATGATTTTGTATTCAATGTTTCAGTGGTCTATAGTTGCTTATTTATCCATACCATAAAATTGCATAATATATTTAATTCTATTGATTACTTGGATACATTATCATTGTACTCATTAATAGAGTGATTCTTTTACTCTTCTCTAACTCTCAAGATCATGAAACTAAGTTAGATCTTTATATTATAGTAATGGGTTTTGATTTCAATTATTTATTCTAGATAAATTACATTATAGTATTACATATCTATATGAAAAGAATATATGTATCAACTCTATGAACCATGTCAAGAAATTAGTTATTTTGTTCTAGTGGTAGGTATTGTTTGAGAGTATTGTTTTAACTTTTAAGTGTTGTTTGATGTAGATAGAAAGTAATTTTATTGTTAAATTTTTTTTACTGACTATTTTTTAGTTGCAGAATTGTCGACAATGATGGACTTTTTCTTGATGGACCTATTCTTTAGTAAAATTAGTTTTAATTAATAATTGCTATTTCTCTTTGTTTAGTTAATAAAGAGACCTATTCTTCAGGTCCTTATAATTCTATTAGTTATACTTCTAGTGGGTAACAACCCTTTTTATTTTTTGTAAAGGCTATTTAAGCCAAGCTTTTCCTTGAATAATATATGAAGTGATTTCATTTCTCAGCAAATATTGAGTATGTAATTTAGTGTCTGAACACAAGTTTGTACAAGTGGTATTAGAGCATCACCATGATGCTTGATCTAGAGAGTGAGAAAAATGTCGAATGAAGGACAAAACTTGTTGAGTATTCCTAAGTTTGATGGGGATTACGATCACTGGAGTATGCTGATGGAGAATTTACTTTGTCCCAAGAAGTGGTGGCATCTCATTGATCCAGGATACGTCGAGTTGGGCGCAGATGTAGTGGAGAATGATGCGGAGAAGAAGGCAAGAGAAAGTCTGAAACTAAAAGGATCTGAAAGTCAAAAGTTATCTATTCACAGCCATAGATAAGAGCATTCTGAAGACAGTCCTGCAGAAAGACACATCTACACAACTTTGGAAATCAATGAGAAGGAAATATCGATAAAGTAAGAGAGTACAAAGAGCCCAATTGCAATCTCTCAGAAGAGAATTTGAAATCTTAGAAATGAAAGAAGGATAAAACATTGTCGAATATTTCTCCAGAGTCATGACGGTAGCAAATAAATTCTCAACAATGGAGAGGCAATGCAAGACATTCATATTGTGGAGAAAATTCTGCGGACTCTCACCGAGAGGTTTAATTACATAGTTGTCTTGATAGAGGAATCAAATGACATAAACCGCCTCTCAGTCGATGAACTTCAAAGGTTACTCATTATCCATGAACAAAAGTTTCGAAGAAGGATCAATGAAGAAGAGCAGGTGCTTAAAGTGACTTAAGAGGAGAAAAGCGGAAGAGGAAGAGGCAGAAGCATGTTTGGAGGATATCAAAGACGGGGTTGAGGGAGACCATCACCAGCTTACAAAGAAGAAATAGAGTGCTTCAAGTTTCACAAAAAAGGACACTTCCAGTACGAATGTCTAGATTGGGAAAGAAGGGCCAACTTTGCTGAATTAGAGCATGAAGATGAGCTGTTACTCATGGCATATGCTGAAGAAAAGAAATCAACGAGAGAAGAAATATGGTTCTTGGACTCTGGATGTAGCAATCACATGAGCGAAAATAAAGAATGGTTTACATATTTGAATGAGGGCTTCAAGCAAACAGTGAAATTGGGAAATGATAGCAGTATTGCAGTGATGGGAATAGGAAGTGTGCGGTTATGTGTAAATGACATCGTTAAGGTAATTACCAATGTTTATTATATTCCTGAACTAAAGAATAATTTGTTAAGTATTGGGAAGTTACAAGAAAAGGGGCTCACTATATTGATTTAGAATGGCACCTGCAAGGTGTTTCATCTTAGTAGAGGACTAATCATGCATTCAGATATGAGTGGAAATAGGATGTTCTACTTCTTGGCAAAGATGGTGTCAAGTCTACCTAAATGTATGCAAGTTGAAGATGATGATGAATCACGACTATGGAATTCACGGTTTGGACATCTCAACTACAAGGGACTCAAAACTCTTGCATATCGAGGAATGGTTGAATGGCTTCCTACTGTGAAAACTCCACAGAAGCTGTGCACACATTATCTCGTAGGGAAGCAGCACCAAGATCGCATTCCTAAAAGAAATCTCTGGAGAGAAACACATAAATTGCAGCTTGTTCACTCAGACATTTGTGGTCCTATTAGCCCAATTTCCAAGAGTAATAAGAGGTATATCCTAAGTTTTATTGATGACTTTACACGTAAAACTTGGATATATTTTTTGAATCAGAAATCAGAAGCATTGGAGGCTTTCAAAGGATTCAAAACATGGGATGAAAAAGAGGCTGGAACAAGCATCAAGTGTTTGAGAGTGGAGGCGAGTATAACTCAAAGGAGTTTATAGAATTTTGAAGCACTCATGGGATCGCTCGATAACTAATGGCAGCATACACTCCCCAACAAAATGGTGTTGTTGAGCGAAAGAATCGGACGATCATGAATATGGTGCGCTCCATGTTGTCTGAGAAATAAATGCTGAAGGAATTCTGGGCTGAAGCGGAAAATTGGTCGATTCACATTCTTAATAGATGTCCAACAATATCTCTTGAAAACATGACTCTACAAGAAGCATGGACTGACTGCAAACCAAGAGTGGATCACTTTCGAATATTTAGATGTCTCGCTTATGTACATGTTCCAGATCAGAAAAGAATGAAGCTAGATGACAAAAGTAAATCACACATTTTCTTGGTGTGAGTAAGGAGTCCAAAGCATACAAACTCTTTGATCCTATTACCAAGAAAATAACAATCAACAGAGATGTAAAATTTGAAGAAAATGCATGCTGAAAGTGGGAACAAAGTAAAGAAGAAGTTCAATCAGATGTACTAGAATGGGAAGATAAAAATTCAGATGCTAACTATATCGGTAAAAATCGTGAGTGTAAGCTATTGATTAACTTAACTCGAAAAATGTAAGAGTCGCCAACGCACTTTTATTTTATCCAAAAAAGGGAAGGAAAAAGAGCAAACAAAACCAAAGAGTTCTAAAATAAGAACAAATAAACAGAGATCTGAGTAAGGGGGTTTGTTACGCAATGGGAAGGTGTTAGCACCCAAAACATGTATAGTACTTTATAGGAGGCCTTTGAAATATTTACGCTTTTTGGTTTGAAAATGGTTTGTTTCAAAATAGATTATGGAGATGAGAAGAGAATAATGTTTTTAGATTTTTGTGTTTGGAGAGACTTACCGCCTCATGCCTACGTACCCACAAAGTGCAATATAGGATCAAAACCTCGTAGTTCGTGGTAAAAATTTCAAATTTTTTTTGGCTTTGATTGATTTTAAATGCAAAGATAAGTCGTCATTTTAAGGAGAAAACTACGACTAGTCGCCCACAAGTATAAGACAACATTTGCGTCACCTAAAGATGGAGGATTTTGCTTGGATTATCAACAAGTCTATCACTCAACATCTAAGTGGAAAATGTCAATATCTTAGTACTATGGGGAATAGGAGAATCATATCTCAACTATGAAAATGACTCATGTCTAAACTTTATGAAAAGTTTTAAAATGAATAGTGCATAAAGGCACAAAAAGAGTTGATGAGTTTTTTTTAAATATTTTTATGTCTTTTAAAATTAGTCAAAGTATGATTAACATTGATTGACTTTTATTAAGAAAAACAAAGTTTGAAAATCACTTGACGAAAGTCAAGGTTTTATTGCGAAAGCGGTCTTGAAGTTTGAAAAAAAACAAGAAGGTTTTGAAAGATGGAGAAGGTTTTGAAAATTTAAGAAAGGGAGGAGATGAAGTGACTACCATAGAAAGAAAAATAAAAGCTATAGACAAGAAGGACCTTACCAAATTGTAGCATACTTCATAGCTAACGAAATAAGAATTCCATCCGATTTAAGGCATAAGCTAATGAGAGAGGCAAATAAAGACCGAGAACCACAATACTCCGAGCATAGGGAAGAGTGTCCTAATTCTAAGTCTGAGATTTTAAGAATGATCCAAGAGCATAACCACAAAGTTAATAGCACCAAATTTTTTAGAGGTTTTGATCCTTCATTAGTGTTTTGAACTAGATATGATCCAAGTGGACAAAAGAGAAATGACATAAAAATAAACAAAGATATGATATGAAATGATAATATTGAAGCATAAAAGTAAAGAGATAGGGAGCAAGAGAAATATAAACAAAATTATACAAATATATTATTAGTGAATTAGTGATTAATGGTTAGAACATATGATCAACAACGGTTAATTTATGCACTTAGACCAAGGTTAATGAAAAATCATTAGAGGATTGATAGAAGCAAAGCCTCCTAACAATGAGTTTCATAGGTAGTGTGTAACACCCCCTTCTATACCCCTAAAATAATGCAATTAAACACTTAATCACATATACAAAATTCATCAGAGTATATTTATAACATAGTATAAAAGAGGCGCATCACATTATTCACGAAACGACAACATAAATAATAATGTTCATAAAGAGATAAAACAAAAGGGGTAAATCTCAACTAAAAGTAAAGCATGACTCTTAGAGTCCACATATCAATGTTTTGATTAAAGCGGAAGACTAGAACATTGAATTACTTAAGACATGATATAATAGAAGTACACATCATAAAGTTGTTCATAGTATCATTCATATATTACAAACATCATCAGCTGATACATATACAATGTATCACAAAAGAATACTCTACAAGCCTAGCTACCCGATGTTACATATCAGAGCAACCGACTCAAAAGAATGAAGTTATACTTCACCAAAAGAAAACCTCCAGCAATCCTAATCTACAATGCCTCATAGAGCATTATAAAACAGCAGAAGGGTGAGAAATATTATCATAATAATTAATGCATATAATTATATATACATACATAACATAAAACATACATACATTACATTACATCACATTTCTCACCACAATTCATTTTAACTCATATACATAGTCCACACGCAATCATATTTCATATAATAATGACATTCATGCTATGTGACTCAATACGACTCAATGCAAACGTATGCCATGTGGTACCAACACTTGTTATCTTTTTTCGGTTTACATTAAACTGGGTCCACTCTTCTAGACCGATAACCACCAAAAGCCCATCCTCTAAGCTTTCAAACCCACTCTTCTAGGCTTGGGACAAGTCACTAGTCTCCACAAAACTAGCAAGCATTGCCTCTTGACTAAATGATGCATATGCAATCAACAATTCAATGCACTTAAGACCGACATCTTAATCTCATGCATTCAAATAATTCGTCTCTTCAAGAATTATCACAACGATTGCACACACAACATATTCATACATATCATCAATATATTAACAAACAATGCACACATGTACACAATATGTTCTCATGCATTCTTCATACATTTTTACATCAATTATAACAATGTATTACATTTCTCCACGAATCACAATTTCGATCAATTCACAATCTAGGATTCACGCCGTAAGGCTATCCACAATATAATATATCCTGGCGTAATCGACGCCTCGAGCATGAAAATAATCAAAGTTAAGTCGGAAATCCGACCTCAAATGGAAACATTAAAGAAAAACACATTCTGTCACGTTCGCTACTCTGTTCGCTCAGCGAGCTCCTAGCGAGTATTCGCTACTTGTTCGCCTAGCGAACAAGCTCGCGAAGGCAAACAGAAGCTTCTGACTTCGTTCGCTACCTCGCTCGCTCAGCGAAGGCCTAGCGAACCTTCACTACCTCCTTCGCTACCAGCAAACACCATAACACGCATTCTGTCCAAGTCTGGGACCGTTCGCTACTGGCTCGCTACTAGCTCGCTTAGCGAACGTTTGCTACCAGCTCGCTCAGCGAACACGCTAGCGAATATCTGCGAACTCAGAATTTCTTACTGTCCAACTCCCACCAAACTCTCCAAAACCAACCGATTCTCACCGAACAAATTCCGTAACCTTAGTCTAACATCCTCCCGACTAAATACTACCACTTATTCTCATTTTCCACCGTGGAAACTCAGATTCTACCGATTAATCCGCTTATGCCCTAAAATGGAAGTTGTAGAAAAACATCCAATACTCTAACCCAAGCATACATATTCATACACATTGTTAAGATGATGATATTTCACACTCTTACCTTGATTAATCCAAAGCTTGAGAGTTGTTCTTGATGATTCCAAGTTTTTCCCTCTTCTTCTTCTCTTTTCTCTTCTTTCTCCTTCTTTCTCTATTCTTTCCTTTATGTTTCTATCTTTTCCTTTTCTTTCCATTCTCCTTTTTAATATGTCTTTATCTTCTAATTCTCTCCAACATCTATTAATTCATTTAATCAATTATCCATCAATTAAATAATTCTCATGAACCCATTAATTAATGCAAATAATTAATTAATGAAAAATCGGGCTGTTACAACTCTCCCCCACTTTAGGAATTTTCGTCCTCGAAAATGTTACCTGATTCGAACAACTCTGGATAAGATTTCCTCATCTGGCTCTCCAGCTCCCACGTTACATTCCCACCAGCCGGTCCTCCCCAAGCGACCTTCACCAAAGCAATCTCTTTGCCTCGAAGTTGCTTCGACTTCCGATCCTCTATCCGCATAGGTGATGTCTCCACAGTCAGGTTATCTCTCACCTGTACATCATCTACTTGGACTACATGAGACGGATCCGGAATGTATTTTCTCAATTGAGATACATGGAACACATCATGAAGATTAGCAAGAGATGGCGGTAAAGCAACACGATAGGCTTCCTCTCCTATCCTCTACAAAATCTGAAAAGGACCAATGAAATGTGGCGTCAAATTACGCGACTTCAATGCCCTACCAACACCAGTCATAGGAGTGACTCGAAGAAATACATGATCTCCCTCTTGAAATTCGATTGCTTTCCTCCTCTTGTCATGATAACTCTTCTGACGACTCTGGGAAATCCTCATCTTCTCTTGGATCATCTTAATCTTGTCGGTAGTATCTTGAACTAACTCGAGTTCAACTACAAAACTCTCTCCCGACTCATACCAACATAATGACGTCCTGCAACGTCTACCATACAAGGCCTTAAAAGGTGTCATACCGATGTTCAAATGAAAACTATTATTGTAAGTAAACTCAATCAAAGGCAAGTAGTTATCCCAAGATCCTCCCTTCTCCAATACACAAGCTTTCAACAGATCTTCAAGTGATTGAATCGTTCTTTCCGTCTGACCATCTGTCTGAGGATGATAAGTTGAACTCAAACGCAACTTCGTACCCAAAGCACTCTGCAGACTCTCCCAAAATCTCGAAGTGAACCTTGGATCTTGATATGACACAATGTTAGACGGAATACCATGCAAACTGACAATCCTCTTAATGTACAACTTTGCCAATTTCTCCAATGGATAGTCCATACGCATAGGAATAAAATGAGCAGATTTGGTCAATCTATCCATAATAACCCATATGGCTTCAAAATTACTCTGCGTTCTCGGTAAACCGGACACAAAATCCATAGAAATGCTATCCCATTTCCATTCAAGAATAAACAACGGTTGCATCAAACCTGACGGTTTCTGATGTTCAATCTTCGACTTCTGACAAGTCAAACAAGAATACACAAACTCTGCAATATCCTTCTTTATACTAGGCCACCAAAATATTTTCCTCAAATCTTGATACATCTTAGTAGCACCCGGATGAATACTCAATCCACTACGATGCCCTTCCTTAAGAATACTCTTCTTCAGCTCAACAATGTCAGGAATACAAACTCTATCACGATACCGCATAATACCATTCTCATCAATCCGAAAATCACCACCTTGGCCTTGATTGATCAAAGTCAACCGATCAACTAAGCTCAAATCCGATTTCAGTCCTTCTCGGATCTCGTCCAGAATACCACTAGTAAGTTTCAACATACCCAGCTTCACTCCATAAGAAATCCTTTCACACACCAAACTCAAATCACGAAACTGCTCAATTAATTCCAACTCCTTCACCATCATCATCGACATATGCAATGATTTCCTACTCAATGCATCTGCTACCACATTCGCTTTACCGGGATGGTAATTCAAACCAAAGTCATAATCCTTTAGAAATTCAAACCATTTTCTCTATCTTGCATTCAATTCCTTCTGATCAAAGAGGTACTTCAAACTCTTATGGTCACTAAACACCTCAAATCTCGAACCAAATAAATAATGCCTCCAAAGTTTCAACACAAATACAACGGCGGCCAACTCTAAGTCATGTGTTGGATAATTCTTCTCATGCACTTTGAGTTGCCTCGAAGCATAAGCTACAACTTGGTTATTCTGCATCAACACACCTCCCAAACCCATCAAAGAAGTATCATAATACACAACAAACGGTTCTTCCGGATTTGGCAAAATCAAAACAGGGTCCGTCGTCAATCTCCTCTTAATCTCTTGAAAACTTCCTTCAGACTTGGTATCCCAAACGAAAGCTTGACATTTCCGAGTCAACTGCGTCAACGTTGACGATAGCTTAGCAAATCCTTCAATGAACTTCCGATAATAACCGGCCAACCCCAGAAAACTTCTAATCTCGAAAACTGATTTCGGAGTCTCCCATTGCGATACCGCTTCAACTTTTGACGGATCAACCGCAATACCTCTACTTGAAATTACATGCCCAAGGAAACTCACTTCCTTCAACCAAAACTCACACTTAGAAAGTTTCGCATACAGCTTCTTTCTTTTAACACAGATAACACGACCTTCAGATGCTCGACATGCTCTTCTTCATTCTTCGAATATACTAGAATGTCGTCAATGAACACCACCACAAACTTGTCCAAATAGAGATGAAAAATTATATTCATGTAATCCATAAATACACCTGGTGCATTAGTCACACCAAATGGCATCACAAAATACTCATAGTGTCCATACCTCGTTCTAAAAGCAGTTTTCGGAATATCCTCAGTCTTCACGCGAATCTGATGATATCCGGATCTCAAATCTATCTTACTGAACACACTTGCACCAACCAACTAATCCATCAAGTCATCAATCCTCGGAAGTGGATACTGTAACGTCCCGATTTTGAATTCCCATTTTTATTGAGTCCTTCTTTGATTTATTTAAGTGATTATTTCATTTATGTGAAATTTGTGTGATAAAATGTTATGTTTACATATTGAGCTATCTTTGCCGACTTTGAGAGTTTCGGGTAAAAATAGGTTGGAGGATATTTTGGGCATTAGTGATAATATTAAGTGGATATTTTGTGAGAATTAATTGATAAGTGTGTGGAAAGAATTTGGGAGGAAAGAAATAGAATATGTGATATATAGAGAAAAGAGAAGGATAGAAACATTAAGAAGAAAAACAAGAGAAAGAAAAGAGGAGGAGAGAAAAGAAGAGAAAGTGGAGCAAAACCTAGAATCATTAAGAATCAACCTTAGCTTGCGATTAATCAGGTAAGAGTGAGAAGTTTTATCATCTTCATAATGTGTATGATCATGTATGTGCTAGATTGGATTTGTTGGATTGTTTTCTATGTTTCCATTTCTAGGTCGGAAGCAGATTTAATCGGTAGAAACTGAGTTTTATCGGTTAGAATTTAGAATAGACGGTGTAGTATAGTCGAGTGATGAGTGGGTTGTACAACTAGAACTGATTTGGATTAAATCGGTCGGGTTGTGAGGTTTGGGCTTTTGGACAGCCATGGGAGTTCTGAGTTCACAGGTTCGCCAGGCGAATGGCAGCGAAGCTTCGCCGGGCGAAGCCCAGCGAGCAGCAGGCAAACCAAGTCAGAAGCATCCACCTTGTCTTCGCTGGCAAGTTCGCCAGGCGAATGAGAGTGGAGAACGTTCGCCAGGCGAGTGTGCTAGCGAGTAATTCCAGAATAAATCCCAGTGGTCTTCGCTGGCAAGTTCGCCAGGCGAACGGGTAGCGAAGGTTCGCTAGGGGCTTCACCAGGCGAAGGTTAGCGAACACAGCAGTATATTTTCTTTTCTTGTGTTTTCCATTCGTGGATTGGCAGTGTGGTTTGGTTGCGATCATTCTTTGTTTGAGATGACTAATTATATGTTGTTATATGTGTTGTGGGTAGCCGTATGGCGTGAATCCTAGTTTGTGATTTGTGAAGTGTGAAATGTGGCCGTTTGGCAATTTTGTGCATTATTTGAATTAAATAGAGATGCAAGGCTAGATTGATTGTATATGTGAACCATTTATGAAAATTGGTATGAATGGATGATGAATATATATATATATATATATATATATATATATATATATATATATATATATATATATATATATATATATATATATATATATATATATATATATATATATATATATATATATATATATATATATATATATATATGCTTTGTGATACATATATTTGAATGCATAATGAATATATGCGATGAATGTGATGAATGCATGAGTATGTTTGTAAACATGTATACATTTCAAGAGTGTCATGAGTCATGTTGCATGTGAAGCATCATGGTATGCATTCTTGTGTCAATTGATCCCTCGGTGGATTTGCAGAACCTCGTGTGTCCTTGTGGGGTGTGAGCGATGGTTATTTATTGATCCCTCGGTGGATTTGCAGAACCTCGTGTGCCCTTGTGGGGTGTGACCGATGGTTATATTTGATTCCTTGGTGAATCTGCAGAACCTCGTATGTTGCGATGGTTATATTGATTCCTCGGTGAATCTGCAGAACCGCGTGTGCCCATGTGGGGTGTGAGCGATGGTTATTTGGTTCTTCAATTGAACCTGCTGAATGAGTCGGTACCACATTTGCATCTGCATAGAGTCGTGAGTCGGTCTCTGTGAGTTGCATGTAGACATCTGTGCATGATGTATGGTAAATAAACATGAATGTAGATGTTTATGTAGATTGTTGATAATTGACATGAATGGAAGGTTTGAATATACATGTATGTGTGAATATATGTGTATATGTATGCATGTTTATGAATTGATATAAACATTGTTGATGCACATTGTATATGTTTGGTGCTATATTTGTAAATAATTAATTGTGAATTTATTGCGATGTACAGTGTAGTGAGATGAGTTGTGGTGAGAATGCGGAAGACGTTTTAGGACGTTATGTATATATATATATATATATATATATATATATATATATATATATATATATATATATATATATATATATATATATATATATATATATATATATATATATATATATATATATATATATGTTTATATGCATTATGGATTATGATATTGTTTCTCACCCTTCTGCTGTTTTATAATGCTCTATGAGGCATTGCAGATTAGATTGCTGGAGTCTTTGTGAAGCGAGTCTTCACTTCTTTTGGTCAGATGGCTCTGATGTGTAACACTGGGTAGTTAGGAGTTATTTTGATTCTTTTGTGATGCATCTGTGTATGTATCTGCTGATGAACGTTTTGGAAACTCAACTGATGAATTGAATTAATCTGAACGATGTATATGACGCTTATGTTAATGAAGTGAATTCAATGTTTAGATGTTTCCGCTTTATTCTAAATGTTGATGTGTGGGTTTTAAGCGCTATGCTTTATTTTTAAAGTTGAGATCTACCCCTTTTGTTACATATTTTCGTGAGCTGGTATTATTTATGCTTCGCTTCGATGATAATGTGATGCGTCTCTTTTATACCATGTTATAATTATACTCTGATGGAATTTTTATTAGTGCCTAAATGATTTAATTGTTTATTTGGGGTATAGAAAGGGGGTGTTACATTAAGTGGTATCAGAGCAAGTGTTGAGTCAGTTGTGTCTGTCTCGTCGTTTTGTTGGTTGGACGGTTGTTTAACCTTGTTGTTATGTTTGGGAATAATCAGAATATGGCTGGTCGTAATGATAATGCGATGGCTGCTGCATTGGAGGCAATGGCTAGGGCGGTGCAGGGTGCGCCAAATGTGAACGCTAATGATGAGTTTAGAAAGAATCAACCGTCGGTATTCAAGGGAAGATTTGATCCGGACGGTGCTCAGATTTGGTTAAAGGAGATCGAGAGGATCTTTAGAGTTATGAATTGTCCTGAAGGGAACAAGGTGAGAATTGGGACTCACATGCTGAGAGAAGAAGCCGATGACTGGTGGGTCGGTATGAGACAAGTTCTTGAAGTAGACGACGAGGAAATCACGGGATTTATTTCGCACCGAATTTTTGAGAAAGTATTATCCTGAGAGTGTGAAGGGAAAGAAGGAGATGGAGTTCCTAGAATTGAAACAAGGCAATATGTCTGTGATAGACTACACGGCTAAGTTCACAGAGTTAGTGAAGTTTTATCCTCACTATGATGCGGTGACAACAAAATTTTCCAAATGTGTTAAGTATGAGAACGGCTTGCGCCCTGAGATCAAGCAAGCGGTGGGTTATCAGAGGATTAGGAGATTTTCGGACTTGACCGAATGCTGTAGAATCTTTGAAGAAGATAGTAAAGCTCGTTCCACTCACTATAAGAGTTTGAATGAGAAGAGAGGGAAGCAACTGGTGAGGAGTGGACCTTATGTGACGCCTGCTGATAAAGGCAAGCATAGGGAAAACTTTGTTAAGAGGTCCGGAGGTGGAAGTTCTGGTCCCATTAAGTGCTGTAGGTGCGGTGAACTGGGGCATAAATCTTTTGAGTGTAAGAAGGATGGAGCGAAGTGTGCTAATTGTGGAGGTATCGACCATGCTACAACTGATTGTAGAAGGAATGTGGTGAAGTGTTACAACTGTGGGGAAGTTGGTCATATTAGTACAAAGTGTACTAAGCCAAAGCAAGCTCCAACAAGTGGGAAGGTATTTGCATTAGCCGGTGCAGACACTACTAATGCGGATCGGTTGATTAAATGTACATGCTTTATTAAATAATATGCCTTTAGTTGCTATTATTGATACCGGAGCGACTCATTCGTTCATTTCTTTTGAGTTCACTAAGCGTTTGGATTTGTGTTTGTCTTCTTGTGGTGGTGATATGGTTATTGAGACACCCGCTTCGGGGTCAATAACTACATCTTTGGTATGTTTAAGTTGTCCTTTAACCATATATGGTAAAGACTTTATTATGGACTTGGTGTGTTTTCCGTTAGAAGGATTAGATGTGATCTTGGGTATGAATTGGTTGCAGTATAATAAAGTCCATATTGATTGTTATCACAAGTTAGTAAGGTTTCCTTCCTTGGAGGAGGATGAGGAAGAGAGTTCTCTATCTACTAAAGAGTTGAAGAAACTTTTGGCGGATGAGGCTCAAGTGTTCTGTTTGTTTGCATCATTGTCGGAAGAGAGTAAGGTTGAACTGGATATGGTTCTAGTGGTGTGCGACTTTCCAGAAGTATTTCCGGAGGACATTGTGGACGTACCGCTGGAAAGAGAAGTCGAGTTTTTGATTGATCTAGTTTCGGGTACTAGACCGATTTCGATGGCGCTGTATCGCATGTCGGCATCAGAGTTGATGGAATTGAAGAAACAATTGAATGACTTATTGGAAAAGAGGTTTGTCAGACCGAGTGTTTCTCCTTGGGGTGCACCGGTATTGTTAGTAAAGAAGAAAGATGGGAGTATGCGGTTGTGTATTGATTATCGACAGTTGAACAAGGTAACTATTAAGAACAAGTATCCGCTTCCTAGAATTAATGATTTAATGGACCAATTGGTTGGTGCTCGTATTTTTAGTAAGATTGATTTGAAAGTCGGGTTATCACCAGATTCGTGTTAAAGATGAGGATATTCAAAAGACGGCTTTTAGGACACTGTATGGTCATTATGAATTTCCAGTGATGCCATTCGGAGTTTCTAATGCACCAGGTGTATTTATGGAATACATGAATCGTATTTTTCATGATCAGTTGGATCGTTTTATGGTTGTGTTCATCAATGACATTTTGATTTACTCTAAGTCCCAAGAAGAGCATGTAGAGCATTTGGGAGTTGTGTTGTAGATATTGAAAGAGAAGCAATTATATGCTAAGTTGTCGAAGTGTGAGTTTTGGTTATCGGAAGTGAGTTTTCTTGGACATGTTATTTCTGGTAATGGTATTAGTGTTGATCCGTCCAAGATTGATGCGGTAATACAGTGGGAAGCTCCTAAGTCAGTTACGGAGATTCGAAGCTTTCTGGGATTAGACGGTTATTATCGGAGGTTTATTGAAGGATTTTCGAAGTTAGCACTTCCGTTGACTCAATTGACTTGTAAGGGAAAGGCCTTTGTTTGGGATATTGAGTGTGAGAAGAGTTTTGTTGAGCTTAAGAGAAGGTTGACAACAACGCCGGTTTTGATTTTGCCGAATCCGACGGAGTCGTTTATAGTTTATTGTGATGCTTCTTTATCCGGTTTAGGTGGTGTTTTAATGCAAGAAGGGAAAGTTGTGGCTTATGCTTCGAGACAATTGAGAGTGCATGAGAAGAACTACCCTACGCATGATTTGGAGTTAGCGGCCGTGGTGTTCGTTTTAAAAATTTGGAGGCATTATCTGTATGGTGCAAGATTTGAAGTTTTTAGTGATCACAAGAGTTTGAAATATTTGTTTGATTAGAAGGAATTGAACATGAGGCAGAGGAGATGGTTAGAATTTTTGAAGGATTATGATTTTGGTTTGAATTACCATCCGGGTAAGGCAAACGTAGTAGCCGATGCTGTAAGTCGAAAGTTGGTTCATATGTCAACATTGATGGTGAAAGAATGGGAATTGTTGGAAAGTTGTAGAGATTTGAGTTTGGTTTGTGAGATAACACCGAGTAGTGTGAAACTTGGTATGTTGGATGTTACGCATGATTTTCTTGCTACCGTGTGCGAAAGGCAAAAGTTGGATTTGAAGTTTGTTGATTTGATGATGAATGAGAATGAGGACTTCAAGGTTGATAATTTTGGAGTTTTGAGATTTCGTGGTCGTATTTGTATTCCCGATGATGTAGAGTTAAAAAAGATGATATTGAAGGAAGGACACCAGAGTAACTTAAGTATTCACCCGGGAGCGAATAAGATGTATCAAGATTTGAAGAAAATCTTTTGGTGGTCCGGATTGAAGAGGGATGTAGCTCAGTTTATGTATTCGTGCTTGACTTGTCAGAAGTCTAAAGTGGAACATCAGAAGCCTAGTAGTTTGATGCAACCGTTGGACATTCCAGAGTAGAAATGGGATAGTATATCGATGAATTTTGTTACGGGATTGCCTAATACGCAAAGAGGTCACAATGCTATTTGGGTGATTGTTGATAGGCTTACTAAATCTGCTCACTTTATTCCGATAGATATTAGTTATCCTTTGGAGAAGTTAGCCGAGATTTATGTTGGGGAGATTGCGAAGTTGCATGGGATTCCTAAGAGTATTGTGTCGGATAGGGATCCTAGATTTACTTCGAGATTTTGGGAAAGTTTGCAAAAGGCTTTGGGTTCTAAGTTGAGATTGAGTTCGGGTTATCATCCGCAAACGGATGGTCAAACCGAAAGGACGATTCAATCATTGGAAGGTTTGTTGCATGCTTGTGTGCTCGAGCAAGGTAGTGCTTGGGATGGTTATTTAGCATTGATTGAGTTCACCTACAACAATAGTTTTCACTCAAGTATTGGTATGGCACCATTTGAGGCTTTGTATGGTCGGAGATGTCGAACACCTTTGTGTTGGCATGAAACCGGAGAGAAATCGGTAGTTGGACCGGAGATGGTACAACAAACGGCGGAGAAGGTGAAGTTCATTTGGGAAAAGATGAGAGTTTCTCAGAGTAGGCAAAAGAGTTATCATGATAAGAGAATAAAGAATCTTGAGTTTCAAGAAGGCGACCATGTGTTTTTTAGGGTTACACCGGTTACGGGTGTGGGTCGTGCTTTGAAGTCGAAGAAGTTGACTTCTCATTTCATTGGTCCGTACCAGATTACTGCACGGGTTGGTGATATGGCTTATCGTGTGGCGTTGCCTCTGAAACTTTCGAATTTGCACGATGTGTTTCATGTTTCGCAACTTCAAAAGTATGTTCCGGATCCGTCACATGTGATTCTGATGGATGATGTGGAAGTGAGGGATAATCTTACAATTGAGGTTTTACCGTTTAGGATTTTGGACCGTGAAGTTAAGAGGCTCAGAGGTAAGGATATCGCACTTGTGAAAGTGGTATGGGGAGGTGCCGCGGAAGGCAATATGACTTGGGAATTGGAGAATAAGATGCGTGAGTCACATCCAGAGCTGTTTGACTCAGGTAATATTTTCGAGGACGAAAATTTCTAAAGTAGGGGAGAGTTGTAACGCCCCGATTCTGAATTCCCATTTTTATTGAGTCCTTATTTGATTTATTTAAGTGATTATTTTATTTATGTGAAATTTTTGTGATAATATTTTATGTTTACATATTGAGCTATCTTTGCCGACTTTGAGAGTTTCGGGTAAAAATAGGTTGGAGGGTATTTTGGGCATTAGTGATAATATTAAGTGGATATTTTGTGAGAATTAATTGATAAGTGTGTGGAAAGAATTTGGGAGGAAAGAAATAGAATATGTGATATAGAGAGAAAAGAGAAGGATAGAAACATTAAGAAAAACAAGAGAAAGAAAAGAGGAGGAGAGAAAAGAAGAGAAAGTGGAGCAAAACCTAGAATCATCAAGAATCAACCTTAGCTTGCGATTAATCAGGTAAGGGTGAGAAGTTTTATCATCTTCATAATGTGTACGATCATGTATGTGCTAGATTGGATTTGTTGGATTGTTTTCTATGTTTCCATTTCTAGGTCGGAAGCTGATTTAATCGGTAGAAACTGAGTTTTATCGGTTATAATTTAGAATAGATGGTGTAGTATAGTCGGGTGATGAGTGGGTTATACTACTGGAACTGATTTGGATTAAATCGGTCGAGCTGTAAGGTTTGGGCTTTTGGACAGCCATGGGGGTTCTGAGTTCGCAGGTTCGCCAGGCGAAGCCCAGCGAGCAGCAGGCGAACCAAGTCAGAAGCATCCGCCCTGTCTTCGCTGGTAAGTTTGCCAGGCGAATGAGAGTGGCGAAGGTTCGCCGGGCGAGTGTCCTAGAGAGTAATTCCAGAATAAATCCCAATGGTCTTCGCTGGCAAGTTCGCCAGGCGGACGGGTAGCGAAGGTTCGCTAGGGGCTTCGCCAAGCGAAGGTTAGCGAACACAACAGCATATTTTCTTTTCTTGTGTTTTCCATTCGTGGATTGGCAGTGTGGTTTGGTTGCGATCATTATTTGTCTGAGATGACTAATTATATATTGTTATATGTGTTGTGGGTAGCCGTATGGCGTGAATCCTAGTTTGTGATTTGTGAAGTGTGAAATGTGGCCGTTTGGCAATTTTGTGCATTATTTGAATTAAATAGAGATGCAAGGCTAGATTGATTGTGAATGTGAATCATTTATGAAAATTGGTGTGAATGAATGATGAATATATATATATATATATATATATATATATATATATATATATATATATATATATATATATATATATATATATATATATATATATATATATATATATATATATATATATATATATATATATATATATATATATATATATATATATATATATATATATATGCTTTGTGATACATATATTTGAATGCATAATGAATATATGCGATGAATGTGATGAATGCATGAGTATGTTTGTAAACATGTATGCATTTCAAGAGTGTCATGAGTCATGTTGCATGTGAAGCATCATGGTATGCATTCTTGTGTCAATTGATCCCTTGGTGGATTTGCAGAACCTCGTGTGCCCTTGTGGGGTGTGAGCGATGGTTATTTATTGATCCCTCGGTGGATTTGCAGAACCTCGTGTGCCCTTGTGGGGTGTGAGCGATGGTTATATTTGATTCCTCGGTGAATCTGCAGAACCTCATATGTTGCGATGGTTATATTGATTCCTCGGTGAATCTGCAGAACCTCATGTGCCCATGTGGGGTGTGAGCGATGGTTATTTGGTTCTTCAATTGAACATGCTGAATGAGTCGGTACCGCATTTGCATCTGCATAGAGTCGTGAGTCGGTCTCTGTGAGTTGCATGTAGACATCTGTGCATGATGTATGGTAAATAAACATGAATGTAGATGTTTATGTAGATTGTTGATAATTGGCATGAATGGAAGGTTTGAATATACATGTACGTGTGAATATATGTGTATATGTATGCATGTTTATGAATTGATATAAACATTGTTGATGCACATTGTATATGCTTGGTGCTATATTTGTAAATAGTTAATTGTGAATACATTGTGATGTACGGTGTAGTGAGATGAGTTGTGGTGAGAATGCGGAAGACGTTTTAGGACGTTATGTGTGTGTGTATATATATATATATATATATATATATATATATATATATATATATATATATATATATATATATATATATATATATATATATATATATATATATATATATATATATATATATATATATATATATATATATATATATATATATATATATATATATATATATATATATATATATATATATATATATATATATATATATATATATATATATATATATGTGTGTGTGTGTGTGTGTGTTTATGTGCATTATGTATTATGATATTGTTTCTCACCCTTCTGCTGTTTTATAATGCTCTATGAGGCATTGCAGATTAGATTGCTGGAGTCTTTGTGAAGCGAGTCTTCACTTCTTTTGGTCAGATGGCTCTGATGTGTAACACTAGGTAGTTAGGAATTATTTTGATTCTTTTGTGATGCATCTGTGTATGTATCTGCTGATGAACGTTTTGTAAACTCAATTGATGAATTGAATTAATCTGAACGATGTATATGATGCTTATGTTAATAAAGTGAATTCAATGTTTAGATGTTTCCGCTTTATTCTAAATGTTGATGTGTGGGTTTTAAGCACTATGCTTTATTTTTAAAGTTGAGATCTACCCCTTTTGTTACATATCTTCGTGAGCTGGTATTATTTATGTTTCGTTTCGACGATAATGTGATGTGCCTCTTTTATACCATGTTAGAATTATACTCTGATGGAATTTTTATTAGTGCCTAAACGATTTAATTGTTTATTTGGGGTATAGAAAGGTGGTGTTACAGATACTTATTCTTGATAGTCACCTTATTCAACTGTTTGTAGTCCACACAGAGTCTCATATAACCTTCTTTCTTCTTAACCAATAGCACCGGTGCACCCCATGGCGACACACTTGGACGAATAAACCTCTTATCAAGTAGATCTTCGATTTTTCTCTTCAACTTTTTCAATTCCAATGCGGACATACGATATGGAGTCATCGATATCGGACTAGTTCCAGGAACCAAATCGATCGTAAACTCCACTTCCCGTTCCGGCGGTAAATCTCTTATCTCATCAGGGAAAACTTCCGGAAAGTAACGAACAATTGGTAAAACAGCAATTTCTTCACTCTCACCAATACTCAAAGTTGCCAACAATATAAATACCTTTGCACCATCTTGCACCGACTCCTTCACTTGCTTAGCCGTCTGTTGCACCCTAATTTTTGACCGTAGGATCCCACCTCTTTTTGCGTATTTTCTATTGTTATTTGATTTTATTTTAATATTTAATATTTATGCGACTAACCAATTTTTGTGCAGACACGGTAATTTCGAGTGGAGATAACGTTCGTTCTTATGGTAAACCCATGCACAACTATCAGTTTTACCCAGTTTATGTTCATTTTGCAGACTTGTGGTAGAATATTCATAAGTCATGAAGGCTCTGTGTCTATAATTATCAAGTTTTTTATCCTCTTAAAATTATGTTAAATACCAGTTAAGATGAAAGAAGATATCAATTCAAAACGCTTAAACTTCACGGTATACTACTACAAAGGACTTGTATTTTCAAACTACTAAGCTCGGTATCATCGTTGGCCCTTTAAGTCATAAGAGTTGGATTTATTGTGGGATTTGAAATATGTTAAGGTGGTGAATCAGTCGGTGCATGCTGAACCAGATTTTAACGGGATTTTCTTAATAAGTTTTTGTTCTTCAAAGGAAAGTCATTTTTGGTGCTCTATGTTAAATTTGCAAGGTCCAACCCAAATTGGAAGTGGTTCCCAGGCTTATTACATTGAGTAGGGCCAGAGGTTGTTATTTTATAATACTCCAGTTACATCTGGGTAATGAAGATAAGCATTAGTAGAACAATAGCTATTTTTGGGACTTCAAGCTATTGGAAGAAATTGCATTAAAGTTGAGTCAACAGTGAAACTATCATACAAAGTCATATCGTTCAAATTGAAGGCTCTGCACAAAACATGTTCAAGGTCCAAGTGCTACTAAAAGGCTAAAATCCTTATGCTAAAACTCAAATAGGCCATCATATACAAGAATTAATAACCCACTGCCAATCATTGAAGCAACTAATACATAACAACTGGTGTGTGAATTCGAAAGGCTGCAAACACCTAGTGACTGCCACCAAATATTGGATTCCTTCGGAAACGATTAGCAGCTTGGCACGGCCCGTGGGGGTTTACGACGCGGAACCTTTCAAACTTCCAAAGATCACACCTATGCCACCTGAAAACAAAGCATATCGGTTAGAATGTTCAAGCATAATCTACCAAATAACCGCAGGTCCAGAATAACAGATTGAATTTATATTGAACTCCATATTACAAGTCCGCAAGGCTTCGAAAATCGTAAAATAAGAATAACATGGAAAGCCTAATAGCATTTGATCACTACAGACTTATTTCCATCAAGGCGTTTGTTGTTTTAACAAGGAAACAAGAATGTATCCATTACCGACACGCTCGCCATCCACTGAGAATCGTTATTATGGCTCATTATCATGGAATAAGACCAGGTGCATCAATTTGTTATCGTCTCAAACACCGCCGTCACAGCAACAAACGCCACAGCAACAATTGATGCCATGTATTCAATCTCAGCCTACATAACCGCAACAGCCACCGGGACGTTAAAATCCTCATGGCCCTAAACTGGGGAAACTTGGAAGTGCACAGAATATATTATGGTTCGCCATCTGAAGCATCTTCTTTGCAAACTTCTATCAGGGTCAGCTTTCTACCAGTTGAGTTACCTTCTTAAACCCAAAGAGTTTCCTGGAGTACTAGCCGAAACTATACCAGCACAAGCATCATTCTTCATGGCACATGTTGTGGCAACTCCTGCGAATGTACACCACCACAATTAATTAAGTTCACATAAGCAATTAGAAACCGGTGAACTCGGATATGTTAGAGGAGAGCTCACATTATATCTATCCAAAAGGAAGGTTTCGTGGGAAGAGCTTGTGAGCAAGACCTTAAGTAGTTACAGCCGTCCTCGCATAATCAAGTACCAAACTGTATGAATGTTCAAGCGGTGTCGAGTGAGTATTCAGAACCTGCAAAGAAATTATGACGATATTAAACCGTTGCAATTATTGAATGTGAACATGAACATAACAACAAGTTTGACGGTACCTTCATGAAACCATTTGGCCGGAACTTTATCATCCTTTACTTGTCTATCAACATGAGCTTCCCCCTGCAAGTGAATTAAGAAGGGATCATGTTTTAGAGCAATTAAATTCAAAATTACACGTAGTTGCCGGCAAGCTCCAAACTTCCGCCAACATGTTTTGGAGCATGTCTGCACACAACGAGAAGACAACCAGAGTTAATACAATTCAAGGTGCCAACAACAACATACTTGAAACAGAAGAAGAAACAAGCAGTCTAGTAACACGGTTCAGTATTATAAAAGCTACAGGCAATAAACTCTTACCACCTGCTGCCTTCATTGTATGTTTAATTACGAAGTTACTCCAAGACGTGTCAGTTGCCAGAAATAAGGATTAAGGTCTATTCAGTGGCAAAGATCATGTTCATAGCCACGGGTGTTGGAATGGCGCAGGAAGCCGTCAATGATGCTATCGTTGATGTAGGTACCCTAGAGAAGAACGAAAGTGTGCCAATGGCTCTAATGCTGACGTCTTTCCCCCCTCCCCCGCAGCACTGCAACCATCAAGTAATAGCAAAGGAAAGCACAACAACAAACCTGCAAAACAAGAACAGACTTAGAAGGTTTGAAGTTTGTGAAACATAACCGAACACCCTAAAGACTATGCTAATAAGAAGTACTCAACCCCACTGATACATTGTGAAATCTGCGATATTAAGTTCGAGAAGGAACATAAGAGAAGTTGTCGAAGCTACGTGAGAAGTCGATGAACATAGTACCTCTAAACGGAGTAACCGAGTACATATGCTGGACGCAGAGAAGGGCTTCATGACTGATTCACTTCGTCAGGCCACTCACCAACACAGGACAATTGCAGGAACTTCACAACAAATAATGGATAGGTGTATTCTCTAGTATGCTAATTATCAGTCACGGAAGAAAAGATCAGCTATGCTACCATCAAGCTTTTGAGCAGAATTTCTAAATTCCATGGACGTACTGCTGTTACCTGCCATACCAGTTCAAACATCCAGGTTATAACATGCCAAGCTTCATGTACATGAAAGAGAAAACGAACAATGCATATTGAACAAAACTACATGGATTCCCGTTACTACCAACTTAGCACAGGCAAGGATAACCAAGACGAAATAGCGACGAGCACAAGTGCGTCACTCCAAACATCATCATCCAGCACATGAAAAGGAAATGTTCAGATTCGTATCAGTTTGAAGAAAAAACTAAAGGATTAGAGTCTGAATTGGGAAAAGAAATATACCCTGCGTTCAGCTTGTGCGCAAAGAGCAATTGCAACTGTTACTCTTCATCACCAACTTCGTGGAAGCTCTCACCAACGTAGCAAGCGCAGGTTTCTTTCTGAGCTTTTAATTATTCTTTGGGCCCAACTCCTTCGCTTTCTACACCCATCAAAGAATCAAATCCAAATTAAAAACCGTTTGGAGAATATACCATCAGAAGAATATCCCAATCCCAAATCCTCAGACAAGATATTTAACAGGTTTATTATTACAAAATCAAAGATTGGAATTTTCATTTAATAAGCATTGAACAGGTTGGACGAAAGAGGAAGTTTTCCAAACACGGTTGGTACCCAATTTGGAAAATCCCAATCAGTAATCAAATCAGTATTCAAGAGTGATTTGATTACTTATCCTGGATGCCTTCCTATATAAAGGGGGGACAAAAATTCAGAGAAAAAAATCCATAAACAGTTCAACGTGAAAATCCCCTTCAAAACCCTAAAATTGATAACAGAGAGAATCAGGAACTTATCTTTTGAGGAGGATCGCCGGAAGTAGCCATCCATCGCCGTCAAGACTTTCGCTGCCAGGAATCTCCGTTCTCAGCCGAAATCCATTGCAAATCACCATCACCGCCACCTTGAAGCCCGCTCGGTAAGATCCCATTAGCCGTTAATATGAATCGTTGATCGTTTTTCTTTACTTTGTGTAGCAGCTATTGAGACGTTCGAAGCTCAACGCACGACGGAGGGAACGATCGAAGGAGACATGCGGATGAGAATTTGAGAGAGAGACGAGGGCGAATCGACGGGAGCGGAGGAGGGTCTTGATTTGGGATTTAGGGTTTTGTCTTTCTTTATTTCTTTCATTTGAGTTGTTGTGATAACTGCTATACATACACGACACCCTGCGCACACTCACCTAAACCGACCGTTAAGTCACCCCCTAATCAACTTTAATCGGTTAATCACCCTTTTTTATGAATTAATTACTTTTACTAAAATTAAACTTAAAAAATAGCTTATTAAGTTAATTAATCAATCTCTTAAGTAAATAATTTAACTTTGACCTTTTAAAATAACCTTTCAACCAATTTTGTTTAGTCTTGATCTTAATAACTTGGTAACCCTTGTTTTTAAAATTACTTCACACTTAAAGCAACCTTTTAAAATAATAATAAACCTCCTTTAACCTAAAATCAACTTTTAGCTTTTATAATAATTAAAAAAAAAACCTTTTATCTAATAAATCCAATTTATTTAACATCAATCCATATCAAAAACCTTTTTGCTAATAAAATTTAACTAACAACTTTTTATAAAATCAACCTCATCAAAATAATATTAACTTTTTTTTCTAAGTCAACCTCACAAATGCAACTCTTCTCTTAAAGTCAATTCAACCAAATCCACATTTTCGCATAATTCAAACTAAAATCAATCGACTTAATCAATCAACAGCGTAAAACATAATTCAATCGTGCGCAATCACTTCACGACACCTTTCACTCTCACACACTTCAAAGCGCTTTCATGCGTATGTGTATGGTTTATTTTTCCGCAATTTACTTTACAGTCATTTAACATTATCATATTTATCTATTCATACATCGCATTCCGTCCAAAGGAAAAACCTACACATAATTCAATGTTGTGTGTAGTTGCACATCATTTACATCATATTCCCTTCGATCCTTGAGTCCCTTCAGGTTGATCGCTTAAGTTAGGACCTACCCCATAGGAAGAACCTTGTCTTTATCTTTTACAACATAGAAACAACACAATCAAAACAATACAACTTTTCAAACACAATAGAGAATAGATGTTAATCATCTTAAGTGAGATATAATCTCCACCCCGACAACAATACAATCAAACATGTAGGGACTTTGCCTTAAGAGCGACAAAGGCATACTTGGCGATCATCCGAGTATGTAAGACCTTTTCTTAAGACGATGCAAAGACCATTTCCTACAAACCCCCTTTACATTTGTGGTGGTTACATCTCCCTTAACATGAAGACTCATCTCTTCTCCTAAACCCAATCAAACAACTACCCTAAACCCGTAGGAACTTTGACCACAGTCAAAGAAATCCTCAAACCCTTTAGGGTGAACTACAAAATACTCTGATTCTACTCCCGTAAGGATATGTAGGCATAAGATGCGACATCTTATCGAGTATACTTAGAAATAAACCACTAGGGTCTTTCAACCTTAAGCAGATAAACACTTAGCAGTAAACAAACATAAAACAAGAGGTTCCTGTAGAGTACTACAGAAACTTAGGATGCTAGTACCTTCCCTAAGTTTAACCAACCCCCGAACCTAAACAATCTAGCTTGCATTTGCATTGCATTGTGGGAATTTCGATCTTTATCCCTTCCTTTGGACAAATCAAAGTTCGGTTGCAAAATGAATAAAGATTCAAACTAATCAATAGTTTGGTATCCAAATTTCACCGCGACAGAAATGGCGACTTCACTGGGGATATCTCTAGTGGGTTTCCCTATCTTATTTTATTTTGTTTACTGCTTTATATATCTGCCTACTTGATTAATTGTTTACATGCTTTCTCTTGTATTTCTTTTGGGGTTATTGTTCTTGAGTGGTGAGATAAAGTTCTACACCCGAACTTTGAGAGAAATTAAGATAGGATGGGATATAGTCGAGGAGGCTTATAGGGAGTGGAATCCCTACTAAGTTGAATCGAAAATCCCGCTCAATTGAGGCCCTTTTGAAATAGTACTGTTGAACGATTAATCGTGAAGACACTCACTACTTTCGACTTTGGAGCCTATGATATTGAGGACCGTAGTTACCTTGACCCAACTTTGGCCTTTATTAGGACGTAGTGCGAGACTATGAGGAAGTACTTCCGAAATAGTGCTACGCGAAGCTACACTCAAAAGAAGTTCTCTTGAGAACATTATTAATCCTCGAGTAATTGGGAAAATTGATAATATCCGATAGATGGGCTGATGATTCTGAGTCCCATTAGAACCTTGTTTTGCAGGTACAAACAACCTTTAGTCCTTAAACCTTTGGGAAGGGTACACCTTTACTCCATGCTCGTTGCAAACCTAGGGTGCCCCTTGTTTGTTTATCTTTATGTCTTTATGTGAATACTTGTGTTTGCTGCATTCATGTAGCATCATTCTGCATTGGACTTCATGGGATTTACCTTCGTTTACGAACATTGTAGGTCACTATGGCTTCAGATAAAAGACATACTGTGAAATATACTTTTAAGAGTCCCAAATTGGACGACCTAAAGAAGTTGTGGGGTTTCATCAAAGATCAAGAAGAATTCAAGAACAAGTATGGGAAGCTGATATCTTTATTGGGTTGCTCAGTGAATGAAGGACTTCTCGCCACTCTACTACAGTTCTATGATCCTCTATACCATTGTTTCACCTTTCCAGACTTTCAGTTGCTACCTACATTGGAAGAGTATTCTTTTTTGGTTGGTCTACCTGTCCTTGAGGAATCTCCTTTTCCCTTCTTGGAAAAGGACCCCGATGAGAAAGATATTGCTAAAGCCCTCCGTTTGAAGGTGTCCGACGTCAAATCCAACCTAGTTACTAAGGATGGAATTCGTGGTTTAAAGACAAGTTTCCTAATCGAGAAGGCTTCATTCTATGCTGATTATTCTAATAAGGCTCCGTTTGAGGCAATTTTTGCTTTGCTTGTTTATGGGTTGTTTTTATTCCCAAGTTTTGAAGGTTTCATTGATCTCAAAGCATTCAAGATCTTTATGAAGAACAACCCAGTGCCAACTCTGTTAGGAAACGCATATCACTCTATACATCTCCGAAACCTTCGTGGTGGAGGGATGATTACTTGCTGTGTACCTTTACTTTACAAGTGGTTTATTTCGCACTTGCCGAAATCTAGCTCTTTTACAAACATTGGCAAAGAGCATTGGTCTCCAAGAGTTATGGCTTTGACCCATTCCGACATTGATTGGTACAATAGAGTGTATGATGGAGTATTGATCATTGATAGTTGCGGTGACTTCGCTAATGTACCATTGCTCAGCTTTGATGGAGGGATCAGCTACAATCCTATTTTAGCTCGTCGACAGTTGGGATACCCGTTGAAGGAACCTCCCAAGAGTGTTCAAGTAGAGGGTATGTTCTTCAAAGATGATATGGAACTCCGAGGAAAGATTCTACATGCATGGCGTAGTGTACACAAAAAAGGGAAGAGAAGTCTAGGGAAGCTTAACTGTGTATCTCTAGAACCATACCTCCAGTGGGTCAGAAAAAGGGCAACCAAGCTAAAGATGCCCTATTCCCGTCAAGATCCCATAGCTCCAAGGAGAGAGCCCATTTATGTCTTTATGTCTAAAGCCGAGGAGTTAGAGTGTCCTTAGGGAAGTCTCAACATGAGCTGGAATCTGGGAAGAACAAGTACCACGTAGCAGTGGCAGAAAATGATGAGTATCAAAAGCAGAAGGCTGAACTTCAAAAGGAGAAGGATGAACTTCAGAAACAGCTACAATTGAAGGATGAAGAGCTACTCCCTTGCAAGAAGAGGAAAGTCATGGAGGATTTATTTTTCTCCGACCCACAATGCACTATTTGGAAAATAATTGTGGACAACCTTATCCGTGAGAAGGCGCAACTAGAAGAGCAGCTCAAGCAGCAGCATTCAAAGCTTCTTTAGTGTCTTTACTAGCTTTTATTTAGCTTTTATTTGGGACTCTTTAAAAGAATATTTATGTAGTCCGTTTCAAATTTAATAAAACGCTTCCTTTTACCGCAATGCCCATAAATAGAGGAATCCCATGAAGTCCTAATCATCTTGCATTGCATTCTTTCCCTTTGTTCATTTCAAGAAACTCAAATTCGTTCTGTAGGTGTTGTAATCATGGATTTCAGAAGAGAAACCCTGAAGTACACTTTTCAGAGTCCCAACCTCGAAAGCTTGAGAGAACTAGCCGAACTCGTTGAGGATCGCTTTGCCTTCGCAGCAGAATATGGAGGAGTCTTTCATTTCCTCGAGCTAAGGATGAAAGAAGGATTGTTGGAAACATTGGTTTAATTTTACGACCCGATGTATCACTGCTTCACTTTTCCGGACTACCAATTGATGCCGACCTTGGAAGAGTACTCAGAACTCTTGAGGATGCCTGTGACTGTTCGACCTCTATTCACCGGAAGGGAAGACACGCCTAGTCACCAAGAGATTGCAAATGCCACTCATCTCAGCCTAGAAGATGTCCAGACACACCTGATCACCAAGGAAGGAGTCCTTGGGTTTCCCGCCGAATTTTTGATCGAAAAAGTCCGATACCATGCTGAAAGAAAGGAGGCTCTCACCCTGGAAGCCAATTTCGCTTTATTGGTCTATGGGACTTTCTGGTTCCCTAAAATTGACAGTTTTGTTGATATGGATGCAATCAAGCTGTTCATACTCAAGAATACAGTACCCACCTTGCTTGCTGATACGTACTTCTCGATTCACTCGAAGAATGCCGAAGGAGGAGGACACATTGTATGTTGTACCGCCTTGTTGTATTCATGGTTCATCGCTCGTTTGACTTGGTATCCGTCCCTTTGGGATGAAGAAGCAACACCTCAATGGTCCGAGATACTTATGGCCCTTACCCATTCGGACATTGTTTGGTATGATCCCGCCTATGGAGGCGTGCCTATGATTCCTAGCATCGGAGGATTCCCCAATGTACCGCTTATTGGAAGAGAAGGATGTATAAGTTACAATCCCGCTTTGGCCCGTAGACAGTTTGGACACCCTATGATCCAAATACCCGACCCAGTTTCGTTGGAAGAGATCTACTTCAAAGGAGAAGAGGACCTAGATCTCAGGACTGTCATCATTTATGCATGGAAGTATATTGATATGGAAGGAACAGCTGCTTCAGGATACCCCAACTGTGCTGTTTCCGAGGATTATCTGCATTGGGTGCGAGAAAGGGCTCTCGATCTCAAGATGCCTTTTCCTTTTCACGAACCTATGGTATTATCTCCTCATGACCCCGACTGGTTCGAAGAAGAGGAAATAGAACAAGTGAAAATTGCTTTAGATGAAGCCCGGAAATTGAGGACTGCCTGGAAGAACAAGTTCCTCACCCTCAAAGTAGAGAAGGAAAGACTTCAGAAGACACCAGGATTAGAAGTTGCCAGGAAGAGAAAGGCACAAGGGGATTTATTTTCTCCTCATGCCTCTTCAAGTGCTGTCACCAATGATGATCTCCCCTCAACTACCATGGCTTGGAAGGAGTGTGTGGAACGACTCATCATCGAGAAAGCGGCGTTGCAGGATCGCATTGACCAGTTGACCGAGGAGCTCCGTACAAAAGAGAAGACTGTGGGATAGAGCTCTAAGTTTTCTTTTGCTTTCGTTGCAATAAACTCTTGAAAGAGTACTTTGTTTTCATGGTTTCTCAAAAATAAAAAAAGTTTTTCAATTATTCTACATTATAATACTGAAGAACACTCTGAGTTTCTTGAAGTCTCCTCCTGCATTTGCATTATGCACCAACATCCTGCATTTAGCATGACATTTTACATTCGTACATGTGTCTTTCCTTTGTTGTGGCTCATTTCGGTTTTCCATCTTTGCTGTCAGTCGCCGTCTCGACCATCTGACCAAGCTGGAAGTATCATTAAAGGATAGTGAGGAGAACAAAGACATGGATCGCATGACTAGCTTCAGAGTAAGGTCTAATCCGACACTTCGCCGTCCCTCCGACAACTTTGTTCCTATGCAACTTCAGCCTGTGCAAGAAAAGGAAATGGACGATCCGGAGCTTACAGCATTCGAGAATGAATTTCGTGACTTCGAGGAACGATGGAAAATGATAAAGAGGAACCGTGCGCCTGATTTTCGTGCCCGTGACCTACGCCTAGTTCCAAACCTAGTTGTCCCCCTGGGATTCCAAATGCCCGCCTTTGAAGTGTACAAAGGTACAATTTGTCCAAGGTATCATTTGATGTTGTTTTGTCAGAAGATGACCGCCTATCTTGGGAACGACCAACTATTGATTCACTGCTTCCAAGAAAGTTTGTGTGGAGCACCATTAACATGGTATATGAAGCTACAAAGGAATCACATTCAGTCTTGGGAAGACTTAACTTTTGCTTTTGTGAAGCAATACCATCATAACTTGGGCATAGCCCCAAACAATAAAGATGACTGTGGACCTTCCAGAGAATTCATAGCTCCGGTACCCCGTCCTCATCACCAGTATGCGATGCCCGCTCAGCGTGAACAACAACCATCTCCCAGGCGGAGGTTGGCCTCTCCAGATCAACCACAGAATCGACGATTTCGGAAAAGGTATCAAAGGATGACTCCAGATACACCAAGGGAAGCAATTCATCAGTTTGATCCCATCCCTGTGAAGTATGTTGATTTGTTTCCAGCTCTAATTCAAAGAGGGCATATCCAGACAAGATCCCCACCCAAGGTACCTAAGAAGTTTCCATACTGGTACAAAGCCAACAAATTTTTCCTGTATCATCAAGGTGCTCCGGGGCGCGACATTGAGAGCTGTTACGGCATGAAAGCAGACGTCCAAAATTTGGTCAAAGATGGAGTCTTGTTCTTTGAGGGTGCCGTCCCTTACGTACGAGATAGCCCCCTATCTCGACAAGGTTCATCTTCCCCAGGCATGATTCAAGGTCGCCAACTCCGCGTTTGAAAGATGCGCACAAGACGTTTCTGCATGTCTCTCCAGCCTACACAAGAGCACAATAAAGATCCTAGAAAGGACTCTCCGAGAAAGTTTATTTCATTTTGTCCATGTTTATTCTTTGATTGAAAGCATATTTGGCATGTAAGAACTTTCTGTTTTGAATAAATAATGCAATAACTGTTTGTCTTGAAGAAATCCATTCGTTTTCACTCAAATAGTTTTTCAAAATTATTTATAATGCCGACTTTTACCCGATCTCTCGCTCTGACAGAGAATTGGAAGGAGGATGATGAAGTAAAACACATGATCTCTTGTTGTATGCTTCGAATGAAAACTCTACTGATGATGTGAGGCATTATTTTAAACCTCCTGAAAGCCAACATAGTCAACCCTTTCTTTTAAACCTTGATTGAGGATCCGTTCTCTTTCTCCCAAACCGAAACATCATTTTCTTAACCTGGGGCAGGGTAATATCAAAAAATGATGAACATCTTTCAAAAACTGGGTGGGCACAAATATACTAACCCTTTCTACCTCCATTCTACAAGTCATAAATTAAACCCATATACGACCCTCAAAGTCCTAATTGAGGTAAGGTTTAATTCGAAAGCATACTCGATGAGATATTGTTTCCTGACTCCTTGAGCTATGCTCAAATTTAAATCGGCTTTATAAATAATGATTCAATTTGTATCCTAACTAGTGGTTCCGATCACAAGTTATTGCGATACCCCTTTTCAAAACTTCAAGACAAACGCGTGTTGCATCAACCATTTCAAAATGGATATTTCAAATGTGCTAAATACGCTTGACATCTTAGAAAGACCACATACAGACATTGATGATGATATTTGAAGACTTTGCTGACTTGGGGCAAGTCATTCTTCCCAAGAAAATTCCATCCGCGCAAGTCTTGGGTTCAACTAGAAGAAATTCAAGGACTCGCTTACCGCCAATCAGGGGCAGTTACGTCGAGATTCGACGAATCTCTAGAGAGTTTGAAAAAAGTGGGGCACTTGGACATCATGTTTTCTATAAAATCCTCTCGAGACGTTTTTCTCTTAAACTATGTAACTTGGGGGCATTTGAAGATTGAAGCAAAAGATGTATATTTCATCCTCAGGAAGCTCAACCCCAACATGTTCAACAACTACGGAGACCCGGGATATTTATTTTATCCCCTATGAAACTTCGGTTTGGGTACCTCCATCTACAATTTCATACAACACGTCAAACTTATCAAGATGATACATCCCCAATTGGATTGATCACTTTTCCTCAGGAGAAATTTTGAAGTTTTGAAGCAGTATTGGGATCCTACATTTAGTTCCCCATCTACCCCCAGTGATACTCCTATCTTTGAAGATTGGTCGGATTTTTGTTTCGAGACGTTTATCCCGTATTCGGTCGTTGCTTTCGTCTGTCTTGTCAGCATAAGCATATACATATCATATAAGTAGATAGCATACTCATTTGCATTTGTGCATCCTTTGTTTGTTTTACTCTATCTCTTCGATCGCGTTTACCCTTGGGTATTTGGGTGTGTCTCTTCCTTCCAAATAGAGTTGTCAGCCCTAAGCAAAAAAAGAAAAAACTCAATATTTCTATTTCCCCACGAAGTTCGATCCTCGTGGAAGACAATTGTTTCAGTACATTCCCATTGGAGTTTATGCCTCTAGGGTTGAGTCTTGCTTGACAGTTTCTCTTCGGTTATTTTCTGAATTGAACTTCGGTCTTTGGCAATCACACTATGGACATCTCCCGCTTTTGAGCATGGATCAAAAGTGCATTTATTTTGCGCTTTGACATTATGAGGATCACCATTGAAGACGTGACATTTCTTCAGCAATACTACAAGACTTCCTCAACAACTTACAGTCGAAAAACAGAAGATCTCTTTATTTGAGCAACTCGTCTTGGGCTGACTTATATTCAAAACGACAAACAACAATTTCCTCAAGACGATCTGTCCTTCCCCAGTGGATTATTTCAAGACTATCAAGACAAAACAAGGGACATTACAGATACTTCCCTATTTGAGGATTTCTGCTACAACAATTTCACATGTCTTACAATTACAGCAGAGATACTCCTCAGAAATGATCTTCCCCAAAGAGTTCATTACGAGTACAAACAACGATATATCTCCTTACAAGAGGACACTCCACAAATCAACCGGCTTGCAGCTCATCTGAAGATCCCCGGTGCACATTCTACAAAGTGCCAATACAATACAAATTGCATCTACAATTACAAGTAAAAGATCACATCTACAAAATTCTACAATTACAGACTACACAACATTTACATCAACAATTCTACAATGTTACAATTTACAACATACAATTTACAATGACACTATGGCTCACAGCCGAACATCTACATCAACATTACAATTTACAACTACAGTTACATCTACAATCAACAAATTTACAACCCCCTATGAAGGCGCTCTCACGAGTTTTCATCATTTCGGGAAGGAACCGAGACCAGCTCATGGTTCCCATACCATGGTGCAAGGGGAAGTTCGACATTAGAAACCGAGACCAGCTCATGGTTCCCATACCATGGTGCAAGGGGAAGTTCGACATTAGAAACCGAGACCAGCTCATGGTTCCCATACCATGGTGCAAGGGGAAGTTCGACATTAGAGACCGAGACCAGCTCATGATTCCCATATCATGATGCTCGGGGAAGCTCTACCACTACAACAACTACAACAACATCTACAACTACAATGACATCAAAGACCGAGACCAGCTCATGGTCCCCGTACCATGATGCTAGGGGAAGTTATACATTTTACCGTTTCAGCTGAGTTACAAAATGTAAAATAATAAAAAATAGCGAAGAATGCGTTGCGCCCCCAAGCAAAAAGATCCATTTTGAGTTACTACTGACCACCACCTTGGTAGTAAAAGTATCTTTCGATCGCAAATCGTCAGAATCCCCGCATCCTCGATGCATGAGTTACCGTTACACGTTTGGAGATTTCCCATGAGTGATTGTTCCTGTCCTCGTAAGGGTCCCTTCTTGTTGGGTCTATCGCTCTTTTGTCCGGCATGTCGTATCCAGTCCGTCTCGCGGGACCCGTCTGTCTTGCATTCTCATATCATTGCATATCATTTGCATTCGGTGGTTTCTTACGGCCAAAAATTCGAGCAATGTTTATATTTAAGTCCCTCCTATCTCGTCGAGACGGAGATTTCAATCTCCATATCTCCGAACAGGAGTAACTCAAATAGGGGCATCTGTTGCACCCTAATTTTTGACCGTAGGATCCCACCTCTTTTTGCGTATTTTCTATTGTTATTTGTTTTTATTTTAATATTTAATATTTATGCGACTAACCAATTTTTGTGCAGACGCGGTAATTTCGAGTGGAGATAACGTTCGTTCTTATGGTCAACCCATGCACAACTATCAGTTTTACCCAGTTTATGTTCATTTTGCAGACTTGTGGCAGAAGATTCATAAGTCATGAAGGCTCTGTGTCTATAATTATCAAGTTTTTTATCCTCTGAAAATTATGTTAAATACCAGTTAAGATGAAAGAAGATATCAATTCAAAACGCTTAAACTTCACGGTATACCACTACAAAGGACTTGTATTTTCAAACTACTAAGCTCGGTATCATCGTTGGCCCTTTAAGTCATAAGAGTTGGATTTATTGTGGGATTTGAAATATGTTAAGGTGGTGAATCAGTCGGTGCATGCTGAACCAGATTTTAACGGGATTTTCTTAATAAGTTTTTGTTCTTCAAAGGAAAGTCATTTTTGGTGCTCTATGTTAAATTTGCAAGGTCCAACCCAAATTGGAAGTGGTTCCCAGGCTTATTACATTGAGTAGGGCCAGAGGTTGTTATTTTATAATACTCCAGTTACATCTGGGTAATGAAGATAAGCATTAGTAGAACAATAGCTATTTTTGGGACTTCAAGCTATTGGAAGAAATTGCATTAAAGTTGAGTCAACAGTGAAACTATCATACAAAGTCATATCGTTCAAATTGAAGGCTCTGCACAAAACATGTTCAAGGTCCAAGTGCTACTAAAAGGCTAAAATCCTTATGCTAAAACTCAAACAGGCCATCATATACAAGAATTAATAACCCACTGCCAATCATTGAAGCAACTAATACATAACAACTGGTGTGTGAATTCGAAAGGCTGCAAACACCTAGTGACTGCCACCAAATATTGGATTCCTTCGGAAACGATTAGCAGCTTGGCACGGCCCGTGGGGGTTTACGACGCGGAACCTTTCAAACTTCCAAAGATCACACCTATGCCACCTGAAAACAAAGCATATCGGTTAGAATGTTCAAGCATAATCTACCAAATAACCGCAGGTCCAGAATAACAGATTGAATTTATATTGAACTCCATATTACAAGTCCGCAAGGCTTCGAAAATCGTAAAATAAGAATAACATGGAAAGCCTAATAGCATTTGATCACTACAGACTTATTTCCATCAAGGCGTTTGTTGTTTTAACAAGGAAACAAGAATGTATCCATTACCGACACGCTCGCCATCCGCTGAGAATCGTTATTATGGCTCATTATCATGGAATAAGACCAGGTGCATCAATTTGTTATCGTCTCAAACACCGCCGTCACAGCAACAAACGCCACAGCAGCAATTGATGCCATGTATTCAATCTCAGCCTACATAACCGCAACAGCCACCGGGACGTTAAGATCCTCATGGCCCTAAACTGGGGAAACTTGGAAGTGCACAGAATATATTATGGTTCGCCATCTGAAGCATCTTCTTTGCAAACTTCTATCAGGGTCAACTTTCTACCAGTTGAGTTACCTTCTTAAACCCAAAGAGTTTCCTGGAGTACTAGCCGAAACTATACCAGCACAAGCATCATTCTTCATGGCACATGTTGTGGCAACTCCTGCGAATGTACACCACCACAGTTAATTAAGTTCACATAAGCAATTAGAAACCGACGAACTCGGATATGTTAGAGGAGAGCTCACATTATATCTATCCAAAAGGAAGGTTTCGTGGGAAGAGCTTGTGAGCAAGACCTTAAGTAGTTGCAGTCGTCCTCGCATAATCAAGTACCAAACTGTATGAATGTTCAAGCGGTGTCGAGTGAGTATTCAGAACCTGCAAAGAAATTATGACGATATTAAACCATTGCAATTATTGAATGTGAACATGAACATAACAACAAGTTTGACGGTACCTTCATGAAACCATTTGGCCGGAACTTTATCATCCTTTACTTGTCTATCAACATGAGCTTCCCCCTGCAAGTGAATTAAGAAGGGATCATGTTTTAGAGCAATTAAATTCAAAATTACACGTAGTTGCCGGCAAGCTCCAAACTTCCGCCAACATGTTTTGGAGCATGTCTGCACACAACGAGAAGACAACCAGAGTTAATACAATTCAAGGTGCCAACAACAACATACTTGAAACAGAAGAAGAAGCAAGCAGTCTAGTAACACGGTTCAGTATTATAAAAGCTACAGGCAATAAAATCTTACCACTTGCTGCCTCCATTGTATGTTTAATTACGAAGTTACTCCAAGACGTGTCAGCTGCCAGAAATAAGGATTAAGGTCTATTCAGTGGCAAAGATCATGTTCATAGCCACGGGTGTTGGAATGGCGCAGGAAGCCGTCAATGATGCTATCGTTGATGTAGGTACCCTAGAGAAGAACGAAAGTGTGCCAATGGCTCTAATGCTAACGTCTTTCCCCCCTCCCCCGCAGCACTGCAACCATCAAGTAATAGCAAAGGAAAGCACAACACCAAACCTGCAAAACAAGAACAGACTTAGAAGGTTTGAAGTTTGTGAAACATAACCGAACACCCTAAAGACTATGCTAATGAGAAGTACTCAACCCCACTGATACGTTGTGAAATCTGCGATATTAAGTTCGAGAAGGAACATAAGAGAAGTTGTCGAAGCTACGTGAGAAGTCGATGAACATAGTACCTCTAAACGGAGTAACCGAGTACATATGCTGGACGCAGAGAAGGGCTTCATGACTGATTCACTTCGTCAGGCCACTCACCAACACAGGACAATTGCAGGAACTTCACAACAAATAATGGATAGGTGTATTCTCTAGTATGCTAATTATCAATCACGGAAGAAAAGATCAGATATGCTACCATCAAGCTTTTGAGCAGAATTTCTAAATTCCATGGACGTACTGCTGTTACCTGCCATACCAGTTCAAACATCCAGGTTATAACATGCCAAGCTTCATGTACATGAAAGAGAAAACGAACAATGCATATTGAACATAACTACATGGATTCCCGTTACTACCAACTTATCAAGCCCGTGATAACTGTCTGCTTCGCCAACTAGCACAGGCAAGGACAACCAAGACGAAATAGCGACGAGCACAAGTGCGTCACTCCAAACATCATCATCCAGCACATGAAAAGGAAATGTTCAGATTCGTATCAGTTTGAAGAAAAAACTAAAGGATTAGAGTCTGAATTGGGAAAAGAAATATACCCTGCGTTCAGCTTGTGCGCAAAGAGCAATTGCAGCTGTTACTCTTCATCACCAACTTCGTGGAAGCTCTCACCAACGTAGCAAGCGCAGGTTTCGTTCTGAGCTTTTAATTATTCTTTGGGCCCAACTCCTTCGCTTTCTACACCCATCAAAGAATCAAATCCAAATTAAAAACCGTTTGGAGAATATACCGTCAGAAGAATATCCCAATCCCAAATCCTCAGACAAGATATTTAACAGGTTTATTATTACAAAATCAAAGATTGGAATTTTCATTTAATAAGCATTGAACAGGTTGGACGAAAGAGGAAGTTTTCCAAACACGGTTGGTACCCAATTTGGAAAATCCCAATCAGTAATCAAATCAGTATTCAAGAGTGATTTGATTACTTATCCTGGATGCCTTCCTATATAAAGGAGGGACAAAAATTCAGAGAAAAAAATCCATAAACAGTTCAACGTGAAAATCCCCTTCAAAACCCTAAAATTGATAACAGAGAGAATCAGGAACTTATCTTTTGAGGAGGATCGCCGGAAGTAGCCATCCATCGCCGTCAAGACTTTCGCTGCCAGGAATCTCCGTTCTCAGCCGAAATCCATTGCAAATCACCATCACCGCCACCTTGAAGCCCGCTCGGTAAGATCCCATTAGCCGTTAATATGAATCGTTGATCGTTTTTCTTTACTTTGTGTAGCAGCTATTGAGACGTTCGAAGCTCAACGCACGACGGAGGGAACGATCGAAGGAGACATGCGGATGAGAATTTGAGAGAGAGACGAGGGCGAATCGACGGGAGCGGAGGAGGGTCTTGATTTGGGATTTAGGGTTTTGTCTTTCTTTATTTCTTTCATTTGAGTTGTTGTGATAACTGCTATACATACACGACACCCTGCGCACACTCACCTAAACCGACCGTTAAGTCACCCCCTAATCAACTTTAATCGGTTAATCACCCTTTTTTATGAATTAATTACTTTTACTAAAATTAAACTTAAAAAATAGCTTATTAAGTTAATTAATCAATCTCTTAAGTAAATAATTTAACTTTGACCTTTTAAAATAACCTTTCAACCAATTTTGTTTAGTCTTGATCTTAATAACTTGGTAACCCTTGTTTTTAAAATTACTTCACACTTAAAGCAACCTTTTAAAATAATAATAAACCTCCTTTAACCTAAAATCAACTTTTAGCTTTTATAATAATTAAAAAAAAAACCTTTTATCTAATAAATCCAATTTATTTAACATCAATCCATATCAAAAACCTTTTTGCTAATAAAATTTAACTAACAACTTTTTATAAAATCAACCTCATCAAAATAATATTAACTTTTTTTTCTAAGTCAACCTCACAAATGCAACTCTTCTCTTAAAGTCAATTCACCCAAATCCACATTTTCGCATAATTCAAACTAAAATCAATCGACTTAATCAATCAACAGCGTAAAACATAATTCAATCGTGCGCAATCACTTCACGACACCTTTCACTCTCGCACACTTCAAAGCGCTTTCATGCGTATGTGTATGGTTTATTTTTCCGCAATTTACTTTACAGTCATTTAACATTATCATATTTATCTATTCATACATCGCATTCCGTCCAAAGGAAAAACCTACACATAATTCAACGTTGTGTGTAGTTGCACATCATTTGCATCATATTCCCTTCGATCCTTGAGTCCCTTCAGGTTGATCGCTTAAGTTAGGACCTACCCCATAGGAAGGACCTTGTCTTTATCTTTTACAATATAGAAACAACACAATCAAAACAATACAACTTTTCAAACACAATAGAGAATAGATGTTAATCATCTTAAGTGAGATATAATCTCCACCCCCACAACAATACAATCAAACATGTAGGGACTTTGCCTTAAGAGCGACAAAGGCATACTTGGCGATCATCCGAGTATGTAAGACCTTTTCTTAAGACGATGCAAAGACCATTTCCTACAAACCCCCTTTACATTTGTGGTGGTTACATCTCCCTTAACATGAAGACTCATCTCTTCTCCTAAACCCAATCAAAACAACTACCCTAAACCCGTAGGAACTTTGACCACAGTCAAAGAAATCCTCAAACCCTTTAGGGTGAACTACAAAATACTCTGATTCCACTCCCGTAAGGATATGTAGGCATAAGATGCGACATCTTATCGAGTATACTTAGAAATAAACCACTAGGGTCTTTCAACCTTAAGCAGATAAACACTTAGCAGTAAACAAACATAAAACAAGAGGTTCCTGTAGAGTACTACAGAAACTTAGGATGCTAGTACCTTCCCTAAGTTTAACCAACCCCCGAACCTAAACAATCTAGCTTGCATTTGCATTGCATTGTGGGAATTTCGATCTTTATCCCTTCCTTTGGACAAATCAAAGTTCGGTTGCAAAATGAATAAAGATTCAAACTAATCAATAGTTTGGTATCCAAATTTCACCGCGACACTGTCATAAACAAATCACCTTCTTTGTCAGATTCAGGGAAAATAACTGTTTTATCAAAACAGTTAATATAAACACGGTTGAACCTCAACCAATTCATTCCAAGAATGACATCAATTCGGTCTAAGTGAAGACACACTAAGTCAACTCCAAAATATTTACCAAAAATACTCAACGGACAATTCAAGCACACATACTGGGTAGTTACCGAACCCATAGCAGGAGTGTCAATAACCATAGTGCCACCCATAACAAACAACTTAAGACTTAATCTCTTAACACAATCCAAAGAAACAAAAGAATGCATAGCTCCGGTATCAATTATAGCGATCAAAGGTATACCATTAATAAAGCACGTACCTCGAATCATTCGATCATCACTAGCAGTTTCTGATCCAGATAGAGCAAACACTTTTCCGCTCCCTTGCGTCTTCTTCGGCTTATCACACTTTGTACTAATGTGCCCTTGCTCACCACAATTGTAGCAAGTCATATTTGCACCGCTTCTGCACTCTATAGTTTTGTGGTCTGGCTTACCACACTTAAAACACTTCAAACCAACACCTTTGCATTCAGGAGCACGATGTCCCGCTTCACCACAATTATAACATCTTACTGGAGTAGAGGCTCCTCCCCCACTTGGCTTCTTACCATAATCAGCTTTTTGTTTCCCTTTATCTGTGGGAGTCACATAAGGTTTCCCTCGAAATTGACCCTTTCCCTTCTTATCACCCAAATTCTTGTAGTGGCTAGACCGAGCCCTACTATCCTCGTCATAAATCCTACTCTTGTTTACCAACTCAGAAAATCACCTGATCTCCTGATATCTGACAGCTTGTTTGATCTCCGGCCTCAAACCATTTACAAATTTGAGACACTTAGATCTCTCAGCATTAACAGTGTTGTAGTGAGGGCAGAACTTAATCAACTCTTCAAATCTTGCCGTATACTCGGCCACAGTAGAGTTATCCTGCTTCAACTCAAGGAACTCAATTTCTTTCTTCCCACGCACATCTTCTGGAAAATACTTTTCCAGAAATGTCTCTTTAAAAAGATCCCAAGTAATCACCATCTCATTCTCCTCAAACCTTTGGCGAGTATTACCCCACCAATCCTCCGCTTCCTCATCCAGCATATGGGTGCCAAACTGCATCTTCTGAGCATCCGAACAATTCATAACTCGGAAGATCTTTTCTATAGCCTTCAACCAAACCTGCGCTTTGTCAGGCTCATGGGTTCCTTTGAACACTGGCTAATTATTCCTTTGAAACCTTCCTAAAGCACGAAATTCATCATCTGCTTGATTCCTAACATTCAAATTAGCTTGAGGGTTTTGCTCGATCGCTCCAGCCAATCTAGTCAAAGCCTCCGCAATCGCCTCGTCGTTCCTACCAGCCACCATCGTTCTATATCTCAATAATAGAATTCACAAGGTCAAACAATATCGATAGTGTCACACACAATCAGATATACAAAGGGAATAAACAAGTTAACAACTTGGCCAACTGGCCGACCTGCTCTGATACCACTTAAAGTAAACCCCCTTCTATACCCCCAAAATAATGCAATTAAACACTTAATCACATATACAAAATTCATCAGAGTATATTTATAACATAGTATAAAAGAGGCGCATCACATTATTCACGAAACGACAACATAAATAATAATGTTCATAAAGAGATAAAACAAAAGGGGTAAATCTCAACTAAAAGTAAAGCATAACTCTTAGAGTCCATATATCAATGTTTTGATTAAAGCAGAAGACTAGAATATTGAATTACTTAAGACATGATATAATAGAAGTACACATCATAAAGTTGTTCATAGTATCATTCATATATTACAAACATCATCAGCTGATACATATACAATGTATCACAAAAGAATACTCTACAAGCCTAGCTACCCGTTGTTACATATCATAGCAACCGACTCAAAAGAATGAAGCTATACTTCACCAAAAGAAAACCTCCAGCAATCCTAATCTGCAATGCCTCATAGAGCATTATAAAACAGCAGAAGGGTGAGAAATATTATCATAATAATTAATGCATATAATTATATATACATACATAATATAAAACATACATACATTACATTACAACACATTTCTCACCACAATTCATTTTAACTCATATACATAGTCCACACGTAATCATATTTCATATAATAATGACATTCATGCTATGTGACTCAATACGACTCAATGCAAACGTATGCCATGTGGTACCAACACTTGTTATCTTTTTTTGGTTTACATTAAACCGGGTCCACTCTTCTAGACTGATAACCACCAAAAACCCGTCCTCTAAGCTTTCAAACCCATTTTTCTAGGCTTGGGACAAGTCACTAGTCTCTATGAAACTAGCAAGCATTGCCTCTTGACTAAATGATGCATATGCAATCAACAATTCAATGCACTTAAGACCGACATCTTAATATCATGCATTCAAATAATTCATCTCTTCAAGAATTATCACAACGATTGCACACACAACATATTCATACATATCATCAATATATTAACAAACAATGCACACATGTACACAATATGTTCTCATGCATTCTTCATACATTTTTACATCAATTATAACAATGTATTACATTTCTCCACGAATCACAATTTCGATCAATTCACAATCTAGGATTCACACTGTAAGGCTACCCACAATATAATATATCTCGGCGTAATCGACGCCTCGAGCATGAAAATAATCAAAGTTAAGTCGGAAATCTGACCTCAGATGGAAACATTAAAGAAAAACACATCCTGTCACGTTCGCTACTCTGTTCGCTCAGCGAGCTCCTAGCGAGTATTCGCTACTTGTTCGCCCAACGAACAAGCTCGCGAAGGCAAACAGAAGCTTCTGACTTCGTTCGCTACCTTGTTCGCTCAGCGAAGGCCTAGCGAACCTTCGCTACCTCCTTCGCTATCAGCGAACACCATAACACGCATTCTGTCCAAGTCTGGGACCGTTCGCTATTGGCTCGCTACTAGCTCGCTTAGCGAACGTTCGCTACCAGCTCGCTCAGCGAACACGCTAGCGAATGTCTGCGAACTCAGAATTTCTTACTGTCCAACTCCCACCAAACTCTCCAAAACCAACCGATTCTCACCGAACAAATTCCGTAACCTTAGTCCAACATCCTCCCGACTAAATACTACCACTTATTCTCATTTTCCACCGTGGAAACTCAGATTCTACCGATTAATCCGCTTATGCCCTAAAATGGAAGTTGTAGAAAAACATCCAATACTTTAACCCAAGCATACATATTCATACACATTGTTAAGATGGTGATATTTCACACCCTTATCTTGATTAATCCAAAGCTTGAGAGTTGTTCTTGATGACTCCAAGTTCTTCCCTCTTCTTCTTCTCTTTTCTCCTATTTCTCCTTCTTTCTCTATTCTTTCCTTTATTTTTCTATCTTTTCCTTTTCTTTCCACTCTCCTTTTTAATATGTCTTTCTCTTCTAATTCTCTCCAACACCTATTAATTCATTTAATCAATTATCCATCAATTAAATAATTCTCATGAACCCATTAATTAATGCAAATAATTAATTAATGAAAAATCGGGCTGTTACATAGTGGACTTAAGACAAACAACTAACCATACTTGGACTTTCAAACATAAGTTTGAGGCATGAATGATCATTTTCCGATTACGAAACACTATAGCTCTATGTTAAGCAATCGTAATCAGGTTTATGTAGAAGTCACGACTATCTGAGGCTGGTCAATAATAATGTTAGTGCTAATGCATGCTTGAGAGGTGATATGTAAATCACTCTCCGAAAGCAATACCACACTAAAAGAAAAGAAGGTAGTGATCTCGTCTTAATCAAGATTTTTATCAATTAATCAAAGATAATCTATCACTATTCCAAAGTACAGAGAATTATCACAATGATCATTCGTCAATAGATTTGAAATAATGAAGATTAAACATCATTGACAACTAACAATCCATGATCCATAGATTTCATCGATCAAAAGAAAAATAAAAAGAAGAAAAAGTTCAAAATGAAAAGAAACAACAATTTGAATCTTAAATCGATCAAATCATCATCAATATCAATCACCTCTCATGGTGGATAAAATCAACACCTAAAGTCCATTGATATTGATGAGATTTTATCAAGATTCAAAAGGCAAAACAACCAACAACCAAGAATTAAAAATATGAGAATGATGAATCACATGAATTTCTAAAAAAAGTTTTAAGGCAACAATTTCCAAAAAAAAAAGACATATCCACATTAAGATATAAATTTTTTTTAAAGAAATCATTTAAAAAAAAAAGAAATAGTAGAAAATCAATTGAAATCTAAGAAAAGGGGAAATGGAGGTTCAAATTAAAATTAAGAAAAAGAGGTTGGATTGAAAAAAAATAAAATAAAACATAAACGGGTCAGACCCGTATTCAAGTATAGAGAGGCCATTGAATTACATCAGCCTGCATCCTCCTCAAATATCAAAATGCAAACATTGCCAAACAGAAATCGAAAGCTATGGTACTGCACATTCTCATTCTACCTCTTGCGAGACACTGTTCACGTACTTCTTCTTTTTTCGCCGTGATTCTCACTGCTCCATCTCTCTTTCTTGTTTTCACGCTGTTTTGGTGCAGTTAATTAATGTTGCGGAAAGATAACGAGATGTGGTTGTTGTTGTTTGAAGCTATTGCGAATCGATGCAGTTGTTCTGATGATTTGCTTGACTTGCGTAAATTTGTATTACCGTAGCTTATGATGTTGTGAAATTGATTGATTTGAATTTTTGTTAAATTTGCAGGTTATGATGTTTATGAATCTATGAGATTTTGGATTTGCAGCGGTTCGGTTTTGGTGAACTGGAATCGGAGCTTGAAAGATTGGTTGAAATTCGTAGAAAAATGGAGGTTGTGATTGAATTGAGGAAGAGTTTTGAGGAATTGGTGGTTGAAGCTTATGAGGTCATTATTTGGTGAAATTTTTTGCAGGGGTTAATTGGCTATTTTTAGCTTGATTTTGAAGTGATTGAGAGCTCCAATTTATAGCAAACGGAAGTGAGGTTTGTGATTTTGAAGATTGAAATTTATGTTGCCGTTTTATTAATTTTCTTCGCGTTTCGTATTAGCTGCGGGTCATGCTTTTTGGTTGTGCGACGTCTTATGGCTGAGCATGTTGAAGTCGGCTTGACGCGTTTGGTCATGTTTTAAGCAGCTTTTGAATAGCAGCTCAGTTGTGTTTGGAAGCCTGTGGGAGATCTTACGGCTTGGACGTAATTTTGGCAATATCTTGTGCAACTAATGGCTGAGGTTACCTTAGCTGGTATAAACTGAAGTTTTATTACTTGCAGATTGCCATTTGTGGCTTCACACAGTGCGTTCGGAAGTGGCTTGGGCCGTGTGGCCTTATGAATTTGTTTCTTCATTTTCTTTGCAATTTTTTTTATTGTAAAGAAATGGACTTATGATATTTAATGGGCTTTATATTTTTGTAATAGGTTTGTAATACGGTGGACTTTGAAAAAAAAAACAATGAGTTTATCTTCATATCACCTTTGGCAATTTTTATGATGGACTTATGGATTGGATGATCAAAATGGATTAAGAAATGGTTATTTGGAAATAATTTGCGGAATGGATAATGAAATTGGATATTATATTAAAATGGATATTTGGTTTTGAATTGAAAATGGGTATTGGTTAATTAATTTGGATATTTTAAACTGTACTCTGGACTAAAAATGGTTTATAGGCCTAGCAAGATGGATATGGATATCAATATGGATTATGGATAAGAAAACCTGATTTTTACTCCAAAACCAATCTTGAATTTTTTCACAATCCTCTGATAAAATACGCAATTAACCCTGATCATCGAATACCTTGCAACTGAGGTAATAACCATTTGAATCCACTTTGCTTCTGATCAAACTTGAATCAAACTTGAAATTGATCAAAATAAATGGTCTGCTTGAATTTGTGTTGAACTAATAGCCAGAATTTGAACCTTATAATCAGAACTTGGAGATGACCTAAGAATAGACCAGAAGGTCCTAACTTTAGAATACTCAGTCCCTTGATTTCATCATATGGATTTGGATTTTCACAAACCTTGGCCTTGATTACTTAATGATTTAAGAATTAATGGCACAAATAATCTGAGAATGAAACCATCTCGATTTGTTTGACCATGATCAAGTCAAACCTTTTCTTGAATATCAGTCATTGAAGAACAGTCGAACACTTGACTCCAAACCACACCCTTGCCACAAAGCTCCCTGCAAAACCCTAAACACACAGAGAAGAAGAAACAAGTAAAAATTGCAAAATATTTTTGGTATTTTGGTTAGAGGTCAGTAAACAGAAACAAACATAAAACAAGTAAGAAACAACAGGGGTGTTGGGAGAACCATAAAGTATGATCTTGCTCGTGATGCAAATGATGAGTGGGATCTTAGGGTTAAAAATTAGGGTATTACACTAACAAAGAGTTAGAGTTAGAAGAAGACTCTGATTCTGACCATATAAGTAACACAACCTCGCAAACAGGAGGAAACTCCTCCACAACCTCATCAGGTGGAAGCGAACCAAACTCGCCTAAAGGCAGATCTCGAAGAGCTCCTGCATGGATGTCAGAATACACAACCGAAGAAGGACTTTTAGAGGAGGAAGAAGCAGCAATAATGATAATAGAAGAAGATCCAGTCACATACAATGAAGTTGCAAAAGAGAAAAGATGAAGAGATGCGATGGCTAAAGAGATTGATTCGATAGATAAAAATGGCACGTGGGGACTCACAACCTTGCTGAGTGCAGTCAAAGCTATTGGAGTTAAATGGGTTTTTAAAACCAAGCTTAACGAACATGGTAATATAGAGAAGCACAAAGCTAGGTTGGTGGCCAAAGGATATGCATAACAATATGGGATTGGCTACACAAAGGTGTTTGCTCCGATGGCTCATCTTGATACAATAAGACTTATCTTGGCAACTGCAGCTCAAAACAAGTGGGAAGTATACCAGTTAGATGTCAAGAGTGCATTCCTTCAAAGGAGAACTTAAAGAAGAAGTGTATGTACAACAACCTACTGGCTGCGAGAAGAAGGGAGAAGAAGAAGTGTATGTACAACAACCTACTGGCTGCGAGAAGAAGGGAGAAGAAGAAGATGTATATAAGCTAAATAAAGCTTTATATGGACTGAAACAGGCTCCGTGAGCATGACACAATCGCGTAGAATCCTACTTCATTCGAGAAGGCTTCGAAAGGTGTGCTTCTGAACATACACTCTTTACAAAAGAAAAGGAAGGAGGTAAAATCCTAATTGTTAGTCTTTACGTTGATGATTTGATTTATACTGGGAATAAAAAGTATTTGTGAGGAATTTAAGATGTCAACGATGCACGAGTTTGACATGTCTGATTTGGAAAAGATGAGGTATTTTCTTGGCATGGAAATTATACAAAATTCAAAGGAAATATTCGTGTGTCAAAGAAAATATGCGAGAGAAGCTGGCAAGGTTTGGCATGTCTGATAGCAAACCAGTTGGAAATCCTATTGTGCCAGAAACAAGGCTTTACAAGGATGAGAAGGGAACCAAGATCGACTCAACCATGTTCAAGCAAGTTGTTGGAAGCTTGATGTACTTGACAACAACAAGACCAGACATCATGTTTGGAGTGAGTTTGATTAGCAGATATATGTCATTTCCAACTGAGGAGCATTGGTGCGGCAAAGAGGATATTAAGATACATCAATGGCACAATTAAAATGGGAATTCTTTACAAAGAAGAAAGCATCACATAATTGATGGCATACATGGAAAACGACTTTGCAGGAGATCTTAATGACAGGAAAAGTACTTCTAGTTTTGTATTTCTTCTTGCAAGAGGTGCAGTTTCTTGGGCATCAAAGAAGCAGCCCGTGGTTATATTATTTACCACTAAAGTTGAGTAAATTGATGCGTCTTCTTGCACATGTCAATACATTTGGCTTACGAGGTTACTCGAAAAGCTTGGGCATAAAGGAGAAGAAGGCAACATAATGTACTGTGGTAACAGTTCAATAATACAATTGCCAAAGCATTTTGTGTTCCATGGCAAGAGTAAACACATAGATGTGAAGTTTCATTTTTGAGAGACTTAGTGAATGAAGGAACTGTGAAATTGAAGTACTGTAATACCCAGAATCAAATTGCAGATATTATGACAAAGCCATTGGAGAAAGAACAATTTATCAAGCTACAAGAGATGTTGGGGCTGATGTCTACAATAGAAGTAAGTTGATTTACTTACAATATTCAGCTTAAAAGAGGGATTGATGGACCTATTCTTCAGTAAAAGGACACTGAGGAAAAAAATAGAAGGAGTTAGGGCTATAAGAAATTATTATAGAACTCAAGTAAAAGGATTCGAACTAAGAATCTAAGGTATGTGGAGTATTACTTTTCATTATAGTTGATATATGGTTTAGATGTATGTATGTGATTTTGGGGTTTTAGGGAGAATGTAGTAATATGATGGTAATGTGATGATTCATGACGAAATAAGTGATAGATTAATGTTGTAGCGCTATTAAATAATGTATATGATGCCTATTATGAAGTGTTGTTGTTGTATTGTGATATCTTGTAAATTATTTGCATTTTCATATTGAACGATATTGGAATCACAAGAGTTTTAGGGTTTGGACTGTGCAGAAAATGCAACTGCAGAGTTGCTGTTTTCGCGCTTTCGTCGGACGAGTCATATGTTTCTCCGGGCGAAGTTACTTTGCTTAGGAAGCGCCGGACGAAAGGGGGGCGAAAGAAGGATGAAAAAGAGGGGCTCCTGAAATTTTGTATGGGAAAGGCGATTTGCCCCTGCTTCGCCGGGCGAGCAGGGGCTGATATTTTTTTATTATTTTACTTTTCTTCTGTCTTTCTTTTCTTCTTTTTGTTGCTGCGTTGTGTAACGCCCATTTTAATTATTATTTTTAGTTTCGGTGTTATTGTATCCGTTGACGTGTTTTGAGTGGAATTATTTGAAGGATCAAGAAATCATAATATTAATATATAGTGATAAAATATGATAATTAGTAGTAATGTTAATATTGCTATTAATTATTATTATTATTACTAATATTAATATATATGAGTAAAATATAATTATGGGATTTTTGGAATTAAAAGGAATAAGATTATTAATTATGCAATTAAGAAAATGTGGAGAATATTATTTATTTAGAATATAAGAGAATTATTTAGGATGGGGGGTAACATTGGCATTTGGGAAAATTAGAGAAACACATGCACGGGGAAGCAAGCGAAGGACACGATTGAGGAAGGCTGAAGCAAGAGTTGAAGCTTGGCTAGGAGATCATCAAGCTTATCAGTTCGTGTTGATTGAGAAGCTTCATCAACATCAGCATCGAATTTGAGGTAATGGGGGGGGGGGGGGGGATTGATCGGTTGAATGGGTAATTGCATGAACAAATTGGTAGAGGGAAATCCCCTAATTCCCATGGATGATGATGAATGATGTTGATACATGTATTAATTCTGTTATGATTGTGATTGTTATGTTGAAAGTTCATTGCATGTGCTGTGGGGCAATGGTTTATGTGAAATTGGGTTTATTGTCGGAAGTTTGAGGTTTATTGTCGGAAGTTGGATAATTGAGCAGATAATGAGGTTTATCGGGTAAAATTGAGTTTGGATGTTGGGGCTAGGTTGTAGAACCTTAAGCCGATGATTTTAGTGTTGTCTCGATGGGAATTAGAGAGTGGGAGAGCTGCTGATTTTTGAGCAGCAGTTTTATTTTTCCAGAATCGCAGACTTTCGCTAGCTCATCGCTAGGCGAAAGCACAGCGAGCCTTCGCTGGCAGCTCGTGTAGCGAGCCTTGACAGTGGCTGTTTTTCTGTACTCGCTAGCAGGTTCGCTGAGCGAGGTAGTGGCGAGCACTTCCAATAGCTCAGAAGTGTGACTCGCGAGGAGGTTCGCTAGGCAAACGTTTAGCGAACACTCGCTAGGAGCTTGCATAGCGAGAAGGTAGCGAGTGTAGCAGGATTTGGTTTTTTGAGAGCTGTGTACAGCTGTTAGTGCTGAGTGTGATCGGTCTGATGTGTAGTGATTATATATGAGGGTTGAGAATATATCGAGGGTTTTAAGGGCCGTGTGGCTGGCGTTTATCGCATTTGACATAATCGGTGAATTATGTGCTAAGTATAGATATGTATGGATGTGTATGTGATATGTATGCACTATGTGCTAGGTGTGAGATATGTGGATCAGTAGGATCGTTACGCATTGAGTATGTTGTGTTGATATGTTGTGATGAGTGGATCAGTAGGATTGATACGCCTTGTGTGTGTTGTGTGTATATGTTACGTGATGGATTGGATCGGTAGGATCGGATGCACCTTGTGAGCCAGATGTGTATGCGGTGTGTGATATATGTATTTGTGATACATGATGAGATGTGGTCAGGGGACCGTGTGCACCGTGTGTGCTTGTGTGTTGTTGTGTATGTTTGATGCGTGTGTTGTGCATTGGGGTTATGCATAGCATGTTGTGTTGTTGTGCTCCCTTAGTGGAGGGGTGATGGCCAGGTGTCCATCGATTGTGTGCTCCCTGTGAGGAGGGTGATGGCCGGGTGTCTATCTATTGCGTTGATGTGCTCCCTGTGAGGAAGGTGATGGCCAGGTGTCCATCGGAGATGTGCTCCCTGTGAGGAGGGTGATGGCTAGGTGTTCATCGATATTGTTGTGTGCTCCTTTATGGAGGGATGATGGTCCGGTGCCCATCGTTGTTGTGATTCGGTATTGCATATCATTGTGTGAGTGGCATGTGTTGCATTGTTGTGTGTAGTGATTGTTGATGGTGGGACAGTAGGTCCGAATGTGTTGTATATGAAATGACGTTTTATATATTTCTGCCTTTTTATTTCATGTACATTTATACCGTTAATATTTGATCGTGATTTCTCACCCGTTTGTTGATTGTTGTGGTCTGTGCTTCTTCGGAAGTACAGACAATCCAGATGTTTAGCTAGCTTGGATTGTGGCGATATCGTAGGGATTGCTCTGATACGTAACACCGGGGCTTTTGGGAGTTTTCATGTTTATTGATGATTTTGTGTGCCCCTGTGGCGTATCTTGTTGTGTTGAATATGATGATGATGTTTTGTACATTTTGGACAGATGGCCGACTTGTTGTACATATGATTATGTTGATGAGGTATATATACATATTAGGTGCTCAGTTCAGAGACTTGAAGCAGTTCCAGAGCAACAAGCCACCAAAGTTTGAAGGTGGGATTCTGGATCCGGTAGCTGCACAGAAATGTTGAAGGCAATATAGAAGATCTTCAGAACCATGGGGTGCAGCGATGAGCAAAAAGTGAGATTTGGCACTCACATGTTAGAAGGAGAAGCTGAGGCTTGGTGGGACAATTGTCGTCAGAGGGTGGAGGCTTCGGGGACTCCGATTACTTGGGAAGTGGTTCGATCTGGATTTCTGGAGAAGTATTTTCCAGAAGATATCAAAAGTGCTAAAGAGGTTGAATTTTTAGAGTTGAAGCAGGGCAGTATGTCGGTAGCCGAGTATGCAGCTAAGTTTGAGGAATTGGCTCAGTATTGTCCCCATTACAATACTGAGGAGGCTATGACTTCTAAGTGCTTGAAATTTGAGAATGGGCTGAGGCCGGAGATCAAGATGGGGATTGCGTGTCAGAAGATCAGGAGCTATCCTGAGTTGGTGAGTAGAAGCCAGATTTATGATAATGATAACAGTGCAAGGATTGCACACTACAAGACGGTGAATGACCGTAAGGGTAAACAAAGGTTTGGTGGTACTCCTTATAGTGTTCCGACTAGTAAGGGGAAGTTCAAGGGTGTTGTTGATAGGATGCCCAGAGAAGGAAGGGAAGTTGCTGGTACAAAGTGTTTCCGGTGCGGTGGCATGGGTCATCGTGCCAATGATTGTCCTCATGAAGCGAAGAAGTGCTTCAAGTGTGGGAAGACGGGCCATGTGATGGCGGATCATAGGACTAATATGCCTACTTGCTATAACTGCGGGGAGAAAGGCCATATTAGTACTCATTGTGAGAAGCCGAGGAGGGCTCAGGCGCCTCAGGTTGGCGGGAAAGTGTTTGCTGTGGTGAGAACTCATTCGGCGAACGAGGAGCGTTCGATCAAAGGTACTTTTTTTTATCAATAACATTCCTTTGACTGCTATGATTGACACGGGTGCGACCCACTCGTTTATCTCTGTTGATTGTGTGAAGAGGTTAGGTTTGGTGTCGGCTACTCTGGAGCGGCGGATGACTATTGAAACTCCCTCGATTGGTTCAGTGACTACTTTGTTAGTGTGTTTGAAGTGTCCACTGACTATTTTTGGCCGAGACTTCGGTGTGGATTTGATTTTTTTGACACTTGGTGGTTTGGATGTTATTCTGGGTATGAACTGGTTGGAGTTCAACCGAGTGTACATCGATTGTTTTCGGAAGGTGTTATTGTTTTTGACTCCAGAAGAGGAAGCTTTGGCAGATTCCTTGTCTAGTAAGGAATTGAGGACTTTGTTGGAAGATGAAGCTCAGGTGTTTGCTTTATTTGCATCGTTGTCGGTTGACAGCAAGGCGTTGTTGGATGAGTTGGCAGTGGTGAATGAATTTCCGGAGGTGTTCCCAGATGATATTACAAAATTGCCTCCGAAGAGAGAAGTTGAGTTCAGCATTGATCGTATCCCTGGTACGAGGCCTATTTCTATGGCGCCGTACAGGATATCGGCAGTGGAGTTGGCCGAGTTGAAATCTCAGATTGGGGAGTTATTGGATAGAAAGTTTATCAGACCAAGTGTGTCGCCGTGGGGAGCTCTAGTGTTGTTAGTGAAGAAGAAGGACGGTAACATGCGGTTGTGCATCGATTACCACCAGTTGAACAAAGTGACCATCAAGAACAAATATCCTCTTCCCATGATTGATAATTGATGGATCAGTTGGTGGGAGCTCGTGTGTTTAGTAAGATTGACTTGAGGTCGGGTTATCATCAGATCAGAGTGAAGGAAGGTGATATCCAGAAGACGGCGTTTAGAACTCGATATGGACATTACGAGTATGCTATAATGCCTTTCGGAGTGTCTAATGCGTCGGGCGTGTTCATGGAGTATATGAACCGTATCTTCCATTCTTATTTGGATTAGTTTTTTGTCGTATTCATTGATGATATACTAAATTATTCTAAGTCTGAAGAAGAGCATGCGGAACATCTGAGGATTGCTTTGAGAGTGTTGAAAGATAACAAGTTATTTGCTAAGTTATCGAAGTGTGAGTTCTGGTTGAAGACGGTGAGTTTCTTGGGGCATGTTATTTCTGGTGATGGTGTTTTGGTAGACCCATCTAAAGTGAGTGCGGTGTTACAGTGGGAACCGCCGAAGACGGTAACAGAGGTTAGAAGCTTCTTGGGTTTAGCTGGTTATTACCGAAGATTTATTGAAGGTTTTTCCAGATTGGTGTTACCATTGACTCAGTTGACGAGGAAAGATCAAGTGTTTGTGTGGGATGCTGCTTGTGAAGAGCGTTTTGTGGAGCTGAAAAAGAGATTGACTTTGGCGCCGGTGTTGGTGTTACCAAATTCGAGTGAGCCTTTTGTGGTGTATTATGATGTGTCTAAGATGGGATTGGGAGGAGTTCTTATGCAGAATGGAAAAGTGGTAGCTTATGCTTCACGGCAATTGAGGGTGCATAAATGGAATTATCCTACTTATGATCTAGAATTGGCTGCGGTGGTCTTTGTTTTAAAGATTTGGAGACATTATTTATATGGTTCAAGATTTGAGGTGTTCAGTGATCACAAAAGTTTGAAGTACCTGTTTGATCAGAAAGAGTTGAATATGCGGCAAAGAAGGTGATTAGAATTCTTGAAAGATTATGATTTCAGTTTGAGTTATCACCCAGGAAAAGCGAATGTTGTTGCAGATGCGTTGAGCAGGAAGGCAATTCATATGTCAGCTTTGATGGTGAAAGAGATGGAGCTTATTGAGCAGTTTTGAGATTTGAGCATGGTTTGTGAATTTACGGCTGATGGTGTGATGTTGGGTAAATTGCAAGTAAAGAATGATTTCTTGGATCTGATAAGAGAACATCAGAAGTTGGATGTGAAACTTGTGGATTTAATGCGTGGGGCCGGAAGTGACTCCGGTAGTGATTTCAAGTTGGATAATGCGGGTGTGTTGAGGTTTCGGGGCAGAATTTGTGTGCCGGATAATGATGAACTGAAGAAGTTGATTTTGGACGAAGGACATCGTAGTAGCCTGAGTATTCATCCAGGAGCTACGAAGATGTATCAGGACTTGAAAAAGTTATTTTGGTGGTCGGGTATGAAGAGGGATATCGTTCGTTATGTTTATGTTTGTTTGGTATGTCAGAAATCGAAGGTGGAGCATCAGAGACCTTCTGGGATGATGCAACCGTTAGAAATTCCGGTTTGGAAGTGGGATTGTATCGCCATGGATTTTGTTACAGGTTTGCCGAATACGGCAAGAGGATTTGACGCGATTTGGGTGATCGTGGATCAACTTACTAAGTCTGCACACTTTGTGCCAATTAGTATCAGTTTTCCGTTGGAGAAGCTGGCAGAGATCTATATTCGGGTAATTGTGAAGCTGCATGGTGTGCCTTTGAGTATTGTATCGGATAGAGATCCGAGGTTTACTTCAGTATTTTGGAAGAGTTTGCAAGGAGCTTTGGGTACTGAGTTGAAGCTGAGTTCAGCCTATCATCCACAGAAGGATGGTCAGTCGGAGAGGACTATTCAGACTTTGGAGGATTTGTTGCGGGCATGTGTTTTAGAGAAAGGTGGTACGTGGGATACTCATTTGCCATTGGTAGAGTTCACGTACAACAACAGTTACCATTCTAGTATCGGAATGGCATCGTTTGAGGCTCTTTATGGTCGGAGGTGTAGGACTCCTCTGTGTTGGTATGAGTCGGGCGAGAGTGTTGTGTTGGGACCAAAGTTGGTGCAGCAGACTATTGAGACAGTGCAGATGATCCGTGAGAAGATGAAAGCATCTCATGATCGGCAGAAGAGTTATTATGACAACCGAAGGAAAGAGTTGGAATTCAGTGAGGGTGACCATGTATTTTTGAGGGTTAACCCAATGACTGGTGTTGGACGTGCATTGAAGTCCAAGAAGTTGGATCCGAAGTTTATCGGGCCGTATCAGATTTTGTAGAGGATTGACGTTGTGGCGTATAGGGTGGCATTGCCGCCAGAGCTTTCGAACTTGCATGACGTGTTTCATGTGTCGCAACTTCAGAAGTATGTACCCGATCCGTCTCATGTGATTCTGAGGAATGAGGTTCAAGTTAGAGAGAATCTAACTGTGGAGGCGATGCCGTTGCGGATCGGGGACCGCAAGATGAAGCGACTTAGAGGGAAAGAGATACCTTTGGTGAGAGTGGCTTGGGGAGGTGCTGCAGGAGGCAGTGTGACCTGGGAATTGGAGAGCAGGATGTGGGAAGCGTATCTAGAGTTGTTTCCATCAGGTATTTTCGAGGACGAAAATAATTAAAGTGGGGGAGAGTTGTATTGCCCATTTAAATTTTTTTTTAGTTTCGGTGTTATTGTATCCGTTGACGTGTTTTGAGTGGAATTATTTGAAGGATCAAGAAATCATAATATTAATATATAGTGATAAAATGTGATAATTAGTAGTAATGTTAATATTGCTATTATTGTGTGAGTGGCATGTGTTGCATTATTGTGTGTAGTGATTGTTGATGGTGGGACAGTAGGTCCGAATGTGTTGTATATGAAATGACTTTTTATATATTTCTGCATTTTTATTTCATGTACATTTATACCGTTAATATTTGATCGTGATTTCTCACCCCTTTATTGATTGCTGTGGTCTGTGCTTCTTCGGAAGTACAGACAATCCAGGTGTTTAGCTAGCTTGGATTGTGGCGATGTCGTAGGAATTGCTCTGATACGTAACACCGAGGCTTTTGGTAGTTTTCATGTTTATTGATGATTTTGTGTGCCCTTGTGGCGTATATTGTTGTGTTGAATATGATGATGATGTTTTGTACATTTTGGGCAAATGGCCGACTTGTTGCATGATGATGTTGATGATGTATATATACGTATTAGGTGTTTATGACAGACTTCTTCTTTTTCCGCTGCAATTTTATTGGAAAATTATTTAAGAAATGTTTGGTAAAATGTGACATCCCGTTTTTGAGGGAAAAACTCTGATATATGTTTATTTTATTTGTTTTATTTTATTTTGGGGAACAAGGTGTTACACATTGTCTCACAGGAAGTGAAATGATTAATATGATATATTTCTAATAATGATGCTATGATGGATTGTGACTGATTATGAGGGATATACTATGACGATTATATGAATGATGATGCAAGTTTAACTAGTCGTGGTCGTGTTTATTGTGACGTGTTGCATCATGCATTCATAACATATGTTAGGACTTCGGTCCAGTGACAATGTTAGGACTCCAGTCCAGTGATGGCCTCAATCCCGTTGTGTGGATTAAGTGTGTTTTATGATGTGCTCCGGTTCTGAGTGAGAATCGATCCTATGATGGGGATCTTTGGAGGGAGATGGTCATGTGTTCATCAAAGTGTTGGTACCACATGCATGAGTTGTTTTGTTGCATTACATACTAAGTGACATTGCCTAAAATGAGTTAATAAATGTTTTGATGATGTTGTGACATAAGTGATGTTTTGGCGATGATTTATTATTGACATAATGACGTTGTGAATGACTTAATGAAGTGACAATGTGAGTATGTGTAATGGATATATGAAGTACGGATAACTGTTGATGTAACTACTATATCTATTTCTTATAACTTTTGTAATGATTTGTGATTACTCACCCTGCCTGTTTGAATGTTACCTCTACGTGGATAACATGCAGGTGATCAAGGTTAGTTTGTTGACGCGTGAAGATTTAGCTTTGGAGTCAGTTTATCTTATTTCTGTGAATTAAGAGATCGAGTCTTGCTCTGATATGAAACATCATGGTTTGAGAACGCTTGATTTTCTGAAGTCGTTATTGATTTAAGAACATGTTTTTAAGAGTTTGTTACACGATGATTTGTTTTATGTTGATTTTTTATTATCATCAAAGACTTTGAAGTCCTTTGATAAAAATTATGAAATCATGTTGATACTAAGATTCCGTGCGAAGTTTCAATTATATGTGGAGTTATTAAGATGAATTTTATAATTATTAAAAACCCTTGTTACAGAACAAGACGTGTGATAAGAATGTTTTTATGAAGTATGTGACACCTTTGTTGGAGATTTACTCTGATTTAATTATTGATTTATGCGCTAAATTAGTCATTGGGTCTAGAGGAATGTTACACAGTGCGCAAAGCAGTATTTTACTGAGTGATTTCCACCTCAAAATGCATGTTTTGTCCTGAGTGTTTTACACTTGACAACGTTGTTGAGTATAATTTACTTCACAATCATGAACTTTGCTTAGTGTATTTCACTTGGCAACGTTGCTGAGTGAAATTCACTTCGCAACATATTTTTATGTAATTAAAAATATAATTATTATATATTTATATAATGCATAATTAATTTTTTAATTATATAATACAATAAATAATTAAAAAATAATATATGTATAGTAAAATAAAATAATTTTTTTTCTGTTACGTTCTGTTTTACTATAAAATTTTATTATAAATTAATTTTTCTATTTTATTCCCTTTTATGATAAAATAAATAATATTCTGGTTTGTTCTATTATATTAGAAACTAATTTTTCTGTATAATAAAATAAAATAATATAAATTTTTTTATTCTATTCTATTCTCTCTCTCTCTCTCTCTCTCTCTCTCTCTCTCTATATATATATATATATATATATATATATATATATATATATATATATATATATATATATATATATATATATATATATATATATATATAAAATAAAAAATGACAAAAACTTAATTACTTATTCTATTTAAATAAGAAAAGTAAAAAAAAAACGAATTTTTTTGAAAAAAAAAAGTAATATATTTATCTTTGTATTCAGTTTTATATTATTCATTATAAAAAAAAAATTACTTTATAAAATAAAATAATATCTAATATACAGATAACAACAAGACCAGGCTAGAACAGAACAACATTGTAAAATTTGATAAAAAATAAGTACTTTATTAATGAAGAAGAACAAGCTAGAACAAATTATCAAAAAACAAATTTCATGAAGAATAAAGAACTTTGTGGTAAGAGATAAAGTGATAAGTGTTATGTGTGTTTGATGAGAGATAAACATAATAAATGATAGCCACGCCACAATGCATGTAATTGCAAGGTGAATATCACCTCGCAATGCTTACTGACACATAAGCGCACCCTCTACTATGAATTGCACCCTCTACTAAATTGCACCCTCACTAAATTGAGGTGTCCAACGTCTTTAGTTTTTGAAATTTGAAAAAAGATAAAAAGATTTGCTGAGTTGTTTTGCAGGCGTCAAACTTTCTTTTGACAAATTTAATTCTAAAATTGCAAAATATATATATATATATATATATATATATATATATATATATATATATATATATATATATATATATATATATATATATATATATATATATATATATATATATATATATATATATATATATATATATATATATATATATATATATATATATATATATATATATATATATATATATATAAAGACGTTGCGAGATATTTGACATGTCCAAAACCAGCCTCTACAATAATATAAACAATACATGAATATGTCACTTGATTATTCAAGTGAGGGGAGAACATTGTATGCAACTAAAAACTCCCTCAATCACTTTTTTTTTTAAGACAGAGAGAAATTCCAAGAATCTCCCATCTTGAATCCAAAGGAACATTTGACGGTGTTCAAGTGCATTTTGTATCTTCTAATTGATTTTAGTATATATTTAACAAGACTGGTGTCAATGGTTCTTGGGTCTATAATGGTTTCTTAACAATGTCAATGGTGAAGAAGTAGTGTGATTGATTTTGCACAGAAGCTGTTCGACAAAATGTCCATGTTTCTTTTCTCAACAGGAAGGCTTGAAGAACAATTGTTTTCCCCCATTTTCAAACACAAATCCTCTTCTTAACCCTATCTGTTATCTCTGCAATTCTCCATTATCCTTAGCTTTCCTTCTTTTCTTTCAATCGAGTCTTGCTGCATTCTCGTTTCCTCGAAGATCAGGTGGTTATTTTCGGCTTAAATTCCTAGCTTTCGAGTTTAGGGGCCTTGGTAACCTATCTGGTTTTTTGGATTGTGAGTGTGGTTTTCGATGGCCTGGGAAAGGAAAGGAAGGAACGCTAGTCTTGGAAGGAAGGGAGGATTTTCAATTTGGAAGGAAAATAATGGGAAAGACGCTCTGTTTGGGGAACCGACAATGTCGTTCTTCATTACCGAATTCCCAGATAAGCTGAATGCTAAAGAGTTATTTGAGGTGTTCAAGGTGTATGGAGTCATTTCAGAAGTTTTTATAGCTGGGAGGCGCGACAAGAGGGGAAGAAGATTCGGTTTCGCAAAGTTTAGGAAGGTTCAAGAGCCCAGGATTTTAGCGTGTAACCTCGACAATATCGTTCTAGAAGGTGTCAAAATGCATGCTAACATTCCCAGATTTAGTACGGATCAAAAGCTGAAGAATTCTGCTGGTGTGAAGGAGTGGAAGTTTAGCAATCACAGTAGAACTAGTCACCCTGAGAAATTTGTCACTGCTGCTAGAACTTTTGCTAACGTGGTTAGCGAGAGGGAACCAAAGCATGGTAGCAAGTTTAGGGGAGGAGGCTCTTGTACGTTCCTTGAGGTGGATGAAGAGTGGGAACTAAGACTGAAAAGAATGAAAGTGGGAACGGTCACGGACGGAGGAGATGCTTTCAACATCCAAAGGGTTATTAATGAAGAAGGTTTTTTCAACATAAAAGCCATACCTCTGGGTGCCTCCAAGTGCCTGTTGGAAGATTGCTCAGGTGGTGATATTGAGATTTTCATCAATGAAGCTAGGGATTGGCTGGAGTTATGGTTCAGCGAAATTAGACCTTGGGATTAGAAAGAGATGGACACTGATAGGTTAGTCTGGATAGTATGCAGTGGCATTCCCAGTATCGCTTGGAGTGAAAAAAACTTTCGGTTGTTTACTGCTAGTTTGGGAGACTTTATCAGATGTGATGTCAAGACTGGTAATAGAGAGCGGATGGACGTTGCAAGACTGCTGATTAAGACTAAATTACGACTGATCCATAATAAGATGATTGTTGTTAATGTGCGCGACTTTGTATGCCACATTTATATCAACGAAGAAGTTTCTGGTGGCCATTTTCAGTCGTTGTTTGGAGAAGAAGATGAGCTGATAAACTCAGAAGAGTTTGATTCATCAGGCCCATTAGAATTTGACGGCGACTGGGACGATGTCGACGAGGAAGAGAGGGGGGACTCCAACGTTCTATTTAATGTCCCTAATGAGATTCATCCAGTTGCAGACCCCTTGGGTCCAGATTCCTTCCAGAATGATTCCGATATAGCGTCTGTTGTTGGAAACAGCTTTGTTACGAGTGAAGCAGGTGAAGTTGTTTTAGAGACTATGTTGGGGAACTCTGCAGAAAACTGTGTTTCTGTTGGTCACAAGAATGATCCTGGCCCGACTGAGACTGAGCTTAATCAGGTCCTCACGAAAGTTAATATCAGTAGCGCTCATGGGGATCCTGCTGCGAATTTGAGAATGCCAGCTCCTATTCTTGGTAATCCTGATGGATTCTTCGGGCCTGTTTCTGTTGGAAAATCCAAGAAGAAGAAATTGCTTCATGAGATTTATAAAAGCATCAAGATCCCATATAACCCTTCCTATTACACAAATCTTCTGATCTCGGCATCAAATGGTTTCGCAGCGGTTTCGAGGGAGTTTCCAGACAAAGAGGATAGGAATAAGTCTGTACGGATACTTAATTCCCGTCAATCTAGTTCAGAACCCTTGGGTGGAGAATCAATAACTGATACGGATGTGGATAGAGTTAATTTGCGATGTAAAAGGGCGATTGACGATATTCCAGTGAAATTGAGAAATTACCTGTTGGACCTTGGGATTCATGGCGATGAGGACAACGAGCTGGGTAACACTCTTAGGAAAATGGATAGCGAGGATTGTGCTGCAAGAGTCAGCAAGAAGGTTGTAGCTACTAGTGGATTATGAATATAGTGTCATACAACGTTAGAGGTTGCTGTAGTTCGTTGAAGAGACGGAGAATCTCTCAAACTCTGCAGAGAGGCAATGCTGATATCTGTCTTATTCAGAAATCTAAAGTAACGAATATGGAGAACGGTTTAGCTTGTAGTATTTGGAAGAACTCAGATGTGGAATGGTCAGCCCTTAACTCTAATGGCAGATCTGGAGGAATCATTACTCTGTGGAATAAAACGGAAGTTTCAGCCTTATTTAGCTTCTGCGGTGCCGATTTTTTGGGCATCCAATTCCTGTGGAAGAATCAAAACCTTATTGTGGTTAACGTTTATGCTCCGCGCAGTTCCGTGGACAGAAGGAAGTTATGGAGGGATCTTATTAAAATTAAAAGTAATTTACCAGGAGCTGGTTGGATCGTGGCGGGTGATTTTAACGAGATTATGAATGAGGAGGAAAGAAAAGGTAGTAGCGTTAACAGTTTGAAGGACATGGAGGTTTTTAGAGAGTTTATTGCCGAGATGAATTTAACGGATCTGCCGGCGGTTGGGAATAAGTTTACTTGGTTCAACTCCAGCGGAAACTGCAGAAGTAGTTTGGACAGGTTCTTGGTGGATGATACTGCAATATCAATGCTCTCTCTGTTAAATCAATTGGTGGGAGATAGAGATGTCTCAGACCACAGGCCAGTGTGGTTGAAGTCGAATTTTGTGAACTGGGGGCCAAAACCTTTCAGGTCCTTCAATTGTTGGCTGTCTCATAAGGATTTTATCCCTTTCGTTAAGAAGTCGTGGTGTTCGTACCATGTCTCTGGTTCTCACTGTAACATTCTGATAAAGAAATTCTCAGCCTTAAAAAGCGACATCCGGAACTGGAACCGTAATGTCTTTGGATGGCTGGATTTAAAGATAGAAAAGAATGTTTCTAACCTTAATTCGTTAGAGATGAACATTGACTTGATTTCTTCCTCCAACTTAGCAGAGTTGAACAAGGATAGGCTGAGAGCTCAGGAGGAGATGTGGAAGAACCTCAGAATTAAAGAAAGCATGCTGGCTCAAAAATCCCGTTTAAAGTGGCTGCAAGATGGGGATCATAATTCCAAATTTTTCCATGATTCTTTAAGAGCTAGATATCGGTCAAACTGCATTTCTGCTATTAGAGTAGGAGTAGGTTTAGAGGAAGAACCTGATGCTATTAAAAGTGAAGCAGTAAAGTATTTTAAGGAGATATTCAAGTCTAATTCATCGCCAAAGTTCACATTCGATTTCGATCATATTGTTTGTTTAGCTGAGGAAGACAGGAACTGCCTGGAAGCTGACTTCAGTCCTGCAGAAGTCAGATCTGCTGTTTTCAGTTGTGACGGAAACAAATGCCCGTACCGATGGCTTTAACTTCTCTTTTATTAAATCTTGCTGGGAGATTCTGGGCGAAGATTTCTCGAATTGCATCTTGGAATTCTTCAACACTGGTTACCTTCCGAAATCCTTCGCTTCTTCTTTCATCTCACTTGTTCCGAAAACTAAAAATCCACAACATTTCGAAGATTTTAGACCTATTACTCTTGTTAGTTGTGTGCTGAAGGTTATCTCAAAGATGCTCGCGTCCAGGCTTAGGAAGGTTATTCACAAAATTATTTCTCCTTCTCAAACTGCGTTCATCCCGGAACGACAGATATATGACGGTGTTCTGTTAGCTAACGAGGTGGCTGATTTTGCAAAGAGATCCAAGATGGGTTGTTTTTTCTTCAAAGTAGATTTCGCGAAAGCTTATGACTGTGTGGATTGGTTCTATTTAGATGCTCTTCTTGTTAAGATGGGGTTTGGAACAAAGTGTATGAAATGGATACGTGGCTCTGTTTTCAATAGCTTTGTCTCCATTCTCATCAATGGCAGTCCGTCGAAGGATTTTAGGACTGGCAGGGGTCTGAAGCAGGGCGACCCTCTCGCTCCTTTCCTGTTCGCAATAGTTGCTGAAGGTCTGTCAAGTTTGGTGAAATCAGCGGTTGATAGTAATATGCTATCCCAATTCTTGATTCATGGTCAACCAACGGCGAGTATTCTCCAATTTGCTGATGATACTCTTCTCATTGGAGACGGGTCGGCGGCAAATATTTGGGCCTTCAAAGCTGTTCTTAGGGCTTTCGAGATAATATCTGGCCTCAAAATTAATTATTCCAAAAGTTGTTTGTACGGGATTCATACTGATCCTGAATTATTAGTGGCTGCCGAAGATTTTCTTCATTGTAAATCGGGAAAGTTACCTTTTAGCTTCCTTGGTATCACTGTTGGAGGTAACCATCGTAGATATTCTTTTTGGAAGCCGGTTCTGCTGAATTTGAAGAATAAATTATCCACCTGGAATGGGAGAAACTTATCAATGGGGGGTCGTGTAACCCTCATTAATTCGGTTCTTGCAAATCTGCCTATACACTATCTGGCTTTTTTCAAGGCTCCTATTAAGGTTGTGAAGGATATCATAGCGATCCAACGGCGGTTCTTATGGGCTGGAAACTCGAGCAAATCTTCTATTCCTTGGGTCTCTTGGAATACTGTTTGTAAATCTAAGGAAGATGGCGGTCTGGGTATTAAGCATATGGGTCGGTTCAACTGCGCTTTGTTGGCAAAGTGGCTTTGGAGGTTTCAAACTGGCGACAATGAAATTTGGAGGAACACCCTCACTTTCAGGTACGGTAACCTTAGCATTAAGACGCAAACTTATTCCGTTGTTGTGAGTTCAAAGTCTGATTCGTTGTGGATGAAGGATATTATGAACAATGCGTCTCTAAATCCTAATGCCAATTTCTGCAAGTACACGACATGCTCCGTTGGTGAAGGTTCCGAAGCGGCGTTTTGGCTGTCTGTTTGGATCGGTGAAGTGCCATTACAAGTCAGATTTAATGATTTGTACCAGAGTTGCTCTCTAAAGTTAGGGTCAGTCCGTGATATGGGATACTGGGAGGATGGGCAGTGGAATTGGAATTTGAGAAACTCGTTGTTGGATTCAGATAACCCTCCTGAACCAGATTGGTCTGACTGCTGTAAGTTGCTAGAAAATACCTCAGTTAACCCGGGTACAACCGACAAATGGCGGTGGAGTCTCCATGAATCTCAATCTTTCAAGGTTAGTTCCTTTTATTCTGTCCTATATCCCTCCGTATCTGACCAAGACGTTGGCTCAGATTGTGCTTCCCTTATTGAGTCCATTTGGAAGACGGATATTCCGGCAAAAGTGCAAACGTTCAGCTGGAGGTTGGCGCTTGATAGATTGCCTACAAGATCTAATTTATTGAAGAGAAGAGTGCTTGAATCCGATCAAGATTTGGATTGTGTTTTTTGTTCTAATAGCATAGAGGATGTATCCCATCTTTTCTTCTCTTGTTATAAATCTAATCAGGTTTGGATCAAGATCTGTGAATGGGCGGACATAGATATAATCTCGGAAATTTTCTGTTTTTCTCACGCTAAGGTGTGGAACTCGAGCCTTAGAGGTAGGTGTCAAGTGAATAGAGTTAATTCGCTTTAGTTTATTACTTGCTGGACTATTTAGAGATCTAGAAATAATTGTTTCTTCAATAATGTAGTTACTGAGGTCGACAATATTGTTTTCGACATTAAGCTTAACTCTTGGAAATGGTTGATTCTAAGTAGGAAGGGAAGTAAACCGTGTTGTCTGTACGATTGGTTCAAATTCCCCTTTGACTTTTTGTAATTTGTATCATGATTTGAGATTTCCTTAATCTCCTTTAATTTTATCTGATTATCAAAAAAAACATTTGTATGCAACTCAATAAATACCTCTTCGCTTAAGACAAAGATAATCAATCAAATGATGAAACAATCCAATGTCAAGAGTTATGAAACCAAACCTATTGAAATAAATTGTCAAAATTGATAAGCATATCATCCAAGCATATCCTCCAAGCTGATCCTCTCACTAAAACCGTACCTAAAAACTTGTTTCATTATCTCATAGCCAAGTTAGAATGACTTTGTAATTGTTCAGTGGATTCATTTCTATACACATGATAATACATACCTTCGTATGCAATGGTTTGGTTCTTTATAACTTTATAAAATGTCATAAAGTTTTATTAAACATTCTCATATCACAAACAGTGAAATATAAACACTTGACATATCATATGTGTAAGGCAACATAGCCAAACACTTAATACATTTATTACCTTACCCTCTGAATCCATTAGCTTATATAATATATAAGCATCCTTTATTCACTTAAGAGGACATACAAATAATACAAATAGCTTTTCATGTTCAAGGAAAAGGAGCCCTTTTTTTCATTTCAGTTTCTTCAAAATCAATGACAAAACCTTTGCCATGTTGCTTCCAATAGTCGGCCAATGGATTGATCATCTCTGGCTCTGGAATCTCAACCCTCGACTTTTTTATGCTTTCTGTGGATATATTATACTTGTCATCCCTCTCACGCAGCAACTCTGGCCTCACCAACCCTGGTCTCACTGCCTGCGGTGACATCATCAAGGCTGGTGCACCCAGTGGAAGCCTATCCCCTGCAAAGATTATGCAAACATTCAAAGCTTTTACTCAGAAAATAGAAACAAAAAGTTGCATTAATTCGGTTATACCTCGGTCAACCTGCCATGTACACCAGAATTTCCCATAGGTTTTGGCAAGGTTTTCAAGCTCAGACATCCCAATCATCTCCGGAACTCTAGGATTCACCCACAAAGCTGATTTGATCTGCACCATCCAAAAAGTTACAATTGACATCAGACATATATAACACAGAAACATATCTCTAACTGTGGAGTAAGCATGAAAAAACCTCATAAGCATGAGAATGCCAAAGCTTCTGTTCCTCAGGAGGAAGAGTTTCAAAGATATCATCAGAAATGATATACTCAACACCTATAAGACGACCTTTGTTAGAGTCATCGGAATCATAAACAGCACACTGAAGGAATTGGTTGGTGAGACGAGAACAGTAGTGATGAGTTTCAATCTGGCGAGACATGTCATGGCTGTACATTGCAAAGGTACACACGTGCTGACTCATCTGATTTATGGGTTTGAAACTCTGAACCATCATTGCACTCTTGTCAACCACGTGCTGTCCTATAGTCATTGCCTCCCCTGGAGTTGGATCTGAACCCTTTGCTGGTGTTGGTTCCGGTGACTTATCGGTGGATGCCATTGTTGTTTTCTTTGTGAGTTTGGGTGTGTTTTATTTCTACGAGTGTTGGATTTGTATTATAAGGAGAGGAACGAAACAAGGTGTGTGTGTGTGGAGGAATGGATACGTGAAGTGTTGTTATGGTCCCACGTAGACATGCAGTGTTGCTTAGGTGGCTTTGCTTTGCATGGCTATGTTGCCACATGTTGAAATTATGAGATAGATAGATGAGAGCTTGTTTGTTGGTGTAGTCAATGCTTCTAGCTAAACAAAATACACTACTATAAATTTTAACTGACACATTTTATATGAAATTTTCATTTATTACATATCAGTTTTTCATAAAATTAATATTAAATTAAAAATAATTTTTATTTGACAAAATTAAATTTTAATTGAAATTTTAAAATTTCAAACCCATATTTCGAAAAATCAAATTTTTTTAATACCCTTCATCGTCATCTTCTTCTTCTAATCATCCATCTTCTTTCAATGGTGCAGACAAATTTACAAATTTCTATTTAATTCAATTCATCTTTCAATGTTATCATCTAAATATTATCCATCTTATTCGTCATCTTCTCTCACCCAATTTCGTATTCATTTCCTGTTCAATAGATAACTTTAAGAGGTAACATTCATCTACTTCGTATTGGTTGTGTTGGTCATCCAAGGATATCAAAAAAATTTCATCTTTGTGCTATTCCCTTACCCAGATTCACAATGGAATGTCGTCGTCTTCTTTCAAAGGTAGTTTTCGTATCCATGTCAATTTTTATATTTTTCCAAAGTCTAATTAATTAGAGTTATTATACATAAATTATTGAATTGGGTATTAGTTTTGTATTTTTAGTTGAAGTTGATTTAAATTCTTACTCAAAAATAGTATTTTAAGTTGAAGTTGGTATGTAGTTTGATGATTGGAGTTTGTATTTTAAGTTGAAGTTGATTCAATTCTTAAGCGAAAATTGTGGAATTGGGGATTAGGGTTTATATTTTATGAAATTCAAAAATTTTGAAAATTGCATTTGCATTTGAATTGATAGATAGTGAAATAATCTTAATTCAATTGAATCTTTAGAGTTTCAATTGAATTGTTAGTTTTTCAGTTGCATAAATAGAAATTTATATTATGATATTATTCAAATTTAAGTTGTGTGTTACTGTGAATTATTATGATGATTTATTCTTCAAATATCCAACAGTTAAGTAATGGCTATAAACAGGTTACTTAGAGTGTTTGAACTCAAAAACACACACTGAAGAAGGGCTTGCATGGATAAATAAAACAAAGTTAATTCATGTAGCTTATCCCACTTAATGGAATAAGGTTTGATTGTTGTTGTTATTTTACCTTTTTAGATTAAATATTTTGATAACCAATAGTAGATTGAGATGGAGTACTTGTTTAGTATACTATGTAAGACTTTAACTTTACTGGTGTGCGATTGCTAGACAATGTTTTTCACCCTTTATTTATGAGTGAAATAACATATTAATTTTTTACTGTGTGGATTGGTGCAGTCTTACTATTTTGATTTTGTACAAAACATTTGTTTTTACATACCAAGGAGTTTGTGATATGAGATTTTTTACTTTGTTGAAATCATACAATTTAGTAATAATAATATGTAGTAAAAGTGGTATCATATGGTTGCTTTTAAAACATTTTGGAACAGTCCAATTGGTCATAAAATATCTCACTTTTTGAGACCTGTTGCCAACTGGGGATTCTCCCTAATTGTGAGTTTCATTCGTATGATCATTTGTTGTTGTTGTTAACAAACTTTTTAAGCTAATATGTTAAACTATTTTTTACATGGAAAGGGTTTCGCTGACATCAATAAACCTCCTGAAATGTTGAATTTCTTCTTAGCATATTGGTCTGTGGATTAATTATTTCATAGCCTTTTTTTAATTTTTTCAGCTATGTGCGTTTATTTAGCATTGTTAATGAGGTTTGCATGGATTGTATATTGACACAACTATCTACTTCTTGCATGTCATGCTTCAGATGAGACTGTTCAGCTCTTTCAACAAACCTGATATTCAAAAGAGTTTGAACTCGAAAACACACACTGAAGAAGGGCTTGCAAGGGTAAACAAAACAACGTTACCACATGTTATTAACAAGCATAAGTGTTATGTCTGTGTAGGATGCAAGGAAATAGCATAAGAAACACATACCTGTACATTTGAGATAAGTTTTAGTACATTAAATGTTATAGAATGATTTCGTAGATAATACTCTGTATTTGCGTTAAATAATGTAAAATTTTTAGTCTCAATTGAAGCTTGTTCTTTTTTATCATAATTTATCTAATGTAATAATAAATATGGAAATGTTAGTCATCAAGAAAGTACTAAATTAGTTGCAGTTTTAAGTTTAAATTAAATCAAATAGATTGACACAACTAGAAAATATACCTTCGATGACACAATATCACAACGACCATTTTTCACCGTCGTTTATCACATTTTGTACGAGCATGTTTTTATTTAATTTTATTAAGAAATTTTTTATCACAGTTCCTTTTAAAAATCGTGGTCATAGAGTTTGAATGACAAGCTTCGAGTCCCAGCATAAACATTTTTCTTTTTTTTTTACATAAAAATTAGCGTGTGTCCCTTCTAATTTATTTTTATTTAAAAATTGAAAGTATAACAACCACAGTTGTTTAGTTCAATCGTGGTTATGTGTTCCATATTTCACTACGGTTGAAGCTTGCAAGCGTTGTGAAATGTTTTTCCATAAAATTAAAACATAACAAGTACTTCATTTTGTTCATAATATACAAGGGTGCCCTAGCGAATAAGACGACATTGATAGAGAAACCTTTACCATCTTCATTCATTTCTAGAAAGGAAATGCTCATCCTCTTCAAATTACGGTACATTACCAATCTGTCTCTCTGACGCTTTTGAATGTTTAAGTTCTTAGTAAAAGTTATTTACCATTGTCTCTCGTTGACGCTTTTGAATGTTAATGTTCTTCGCGAGGATGTTGTGTGTATTGACATTGTCATGTGTATTATTCATGTTTCCATGTTCATGTTTTATTCAGATTTTGTGAATATGCTTTAGGTTTTTGTGTTGGATATGTTTATGATTTATTCAGACATTGTAACGCTTCTGAATATGTTTATGTTTTGGTGTTGTCATGTTCATGTTTTATTCGGAAATTGTCATGTGCATATAATCATATTAGGATGTTGTGCGTGCAGCATTAGATTTTCATTCACATTATTCTTTTGATATAAATTTTAGAATTTGTTATGGATCGTAGTTGGATGAAAGTCGATAGATTAGACCCGGTGCATGATAAATGAGCTCTTGAATTCCTTGAGGATGCCGAAAAAAATGTTCCCGACAATAATGGTATATTTTATTGTCCTTGTGTTATTTGCAGAAATATCAGAAAACGGTCAAAAAAAGAAATATTACATCACATATGTTGTGATGGAATATGTCAAAATTATACAACATGGACGTGAAATGGAGAAGTGGATAATAATCAAAATGCAACGTCACAGATGGATGTAGATGATGATGATATAGATGATCGACTAGAAAATATGATTCATGATATTGGAAAATCGTCTTATATGAAAGCACATGCTTATGATACTTTATGTATTAATAAAGACGCGCCTTTATATAAAGGGTGCACTAATTTTACACGATTGTATGTGTTGTTAAAATTGTTTAATCTGAAGGCAAAAGGTGGGTGGTCGGATAAAAGTTTCACAGATTTGCTTGAATTGTTGAAATAAATGCTACCAGAAGATAACAATTTTCCTGATTGATGTTACGAGGCCAAGAAGATGTTGCGTACAATGGGTTTGGAGCATGTCAAAATACATGCATGCCCTAATGATTGCATATTATACAGGAAAGAGTACGAAAATACGGATCAATGTCCAAAATATGGTAAGTCACGCTACAAGTTAAAGAACAACAATGGTGATGGCAATGACAATGTTAGTAAGAAGCTTCCTCATGCAAAAGTGTTATAGTACTTGCCAATGATTTCGAGGTTAAAGAGACTTTTTACTTATGGAATGGCACAAAGAATATTAGATGGTATGCATATGAAGGAAAATATGATGGAAACATTCGACATGTAGTTGTTTCTTTGTAATGTGAGAAAATTTATTCATTATTTCCGAATTTTGGCCTTAAGCCGAGAAACCTTAGTCTTGGGCTTGCCACAGATGGAATGAACCCTTTTGGTAATCTGAGCACTAACCATTCTTTGTGGTATGTTCCTCTCACGATTTACAACCTATCTCCTTGGTTGTGCATGAAGCACAAGTATATGGTGTTAAGTATGATGATTTATGGATCAAGACAACCTGGAAATGACATAGATGTTTATCTAAGTCCATTAATTGAGGATTTAAAACTTTTGTTGGATAAATATGTTGACATTGATGATGCATATTCTGGTGAAAAGTTTAAGATGTGTGCAATGTTATTTTTCACAATCAACGACTTTCATTCATATGGTAATTTGGCTGGAAATAATGTCAAAGGAAATAAAGCGTGCCCTATATGTGAATCTGATACCTGTTTTCACCAGTTTGAGTTTGAAAAAAGACTATTTACCTTGGGCATCGAAAATTTCTAAAACCTAATCATCCTTATCGTAAATTGCAAAAGGCTTTTAATGGAGAGCAGAAGTTTGAAAGCGCTCATAAACCTTTAACTGGAGATGAAGTTTATCAATGACAAGAACACTTTAGTTTTGTATTTGGTAAAAAAAATACGACCCCGTTAAGAGAGATATTGGAAAAATAGATCGGTGTCCTTTGATATTCTATATTAGACTAGACTTGATATAAGACATTGTCTTGATGTGATGCATGTGAAGAAAAATATTTATGATAGTTTGATAGGAACACTTTTAAACATTCCAGGCAAGACTAAATATAATAAGAATTCCCGTTTAGATATGGTGGAGATGAGTATACGATAAAAGTTGGCTTCAGAAGATAGAGGAAAAATATCTTATTTACCTCCGACATCTGACACTCTTTCTAAAAAGAAAAATAATATTTTTTTGCGAGTGTTTGTATGATATCGAACGTTCCCAAGGTTACTCTTCAAACATCAAGAAACTTGTCTCAATGAAATATCTCAAGTTAGTTGGTTTAAAATCTCATGATTGTCATGTCTTGATGCAACAACTTCTACTAATGGTGATCTGTGGCATCCTTCCAAAAAATGTAAGAGTAACTATAACCAGATTGTGCTTATTCTTCAATGTCATATATAGTAAAGTTCTTGATTTCAAAAAACTAGATGAATTAGAAGATGATGCTGCAATAATATTTTGTCAATTGGAGATGTATTTTCCTGCATCATTTTTTGACATTATGGTTCACTTACTTGTTCATCTAGAGAAATCAGATATTGTGGTCCAATTTATTTAAGGTGGATGTATCCTATAGAGCGATACATGAAGATATTTAAAGGATATATGATGAATCATCACTTTCGAAAGCTTCAATTGTTGAAAGATACATCACAGAAGAAGCTCTTGAGTTTTTTTCAAACTATTTGTCGGAAACAGAGCCTATTGAAATTCTAAAGTCTTGTCATGCTGACAGATTTGAAGGTAGAGGTACTCAAGGTTTAAATGTTAAGTCAATGGGTCGAGATGTAGTACTTCAAGCACATTTCTATATATTGAATAATCTTAGTGTAGTTAAATTTTACATAGGTACTCACAAAAAAAGTTACAAAGAAAAAATATCCCCGAAAGGATGACAACTTTTTGTTGACACAACATAACAAGGATTCATAAGTTGGTTTAATATGAGGATTTCTAATGATGATTGTGCATATGAGACAATTAAATGGTTATCTTACATGCCAAAATTTACTCTGATAACTTAGACGACATACAACATTTATAATTATTCCTTTTATACGAAAGCAAAAGATGATTGTAGTACAATGCAAAATAATGTGGTTATGGTTGAGGCCGAATTCATGTATTTCTCTAATTCGAAAGATAAGAATCCTACTTTGGCAACCACCACTTTCTATGATTTCATTGAGGAGATTTTGGAGTTTGATTATGTTACTCTCAAAGTTTCTTTATTTAAATGCAAGTGGGCTCCAAATAATAATGGTATACAAACTGATGAGTTAGAATTCACATGTGTTCACCTTGGCAAGGCAACTTGTAACACCAAACCATTCATCACGACTACTTAAGCAAAACATGTTTTTTTATGTGATAGACCATGCAGACTCTTCGAGGAGATGATCACTTGTTCTCAGAGGAAAACACATTCTTCCTAGTAATAATGAAAGTTTTGATATTCCTTTCACTCCTTCTTATGCAACACAAGTTCCTAATTCATTTGAAGAAGTTAATAGAGATGATGTACATGTTATTCGTAACGATCATCAAGTAGGCATACAAGAAATTAAAAAGTAAGTATTTTATATTCCTCATTCATAATTTATTGTATGTTATAATTACTAATGATGTTATTTTCTAAAAACTATTATTATTTGAAATTATAGGTGTTTAAAGTCAAGATACCAAGATAACAAGATAGTATTATTTATTGTAATGATATGTATATTGTAGGTTGTTTTGTGTCATTTTGGTTTTGATATAATATACAATTTTTGATTCCTAATAGAATTATTTCATTGACGTAATACAATTTTTGGTCCAAATCAATTAAAAAATGGTTGTAATGTTGTTTCTAGTATGATATGATTCAGAAATATTTAGGTTTAAATTTGGGAATATTATAAAAATGTAAAATATGTTGTCATACCCCAAATTTTACCCTCAGATTCCTTGATCTTGTGCATATCATTCTAGGTCAATCAAATTGCATGACTAACTAGTTTTCAGCTCTTGTTTGTTTTGTTTCACCTGTAAAATCAGGGTTGGACTTCAGAAGCTTCAAAGGCGGTTAAAATAGAGATTTGGGCAAAAGGTTGTTTGATGAGGTGGATTTCCTTTGGTCAGAAACTGTTTATCTCGGTTATTTATACTCAAGTTTGAGGCGGAGATGTTGGGTGTTCAATTGTCATGATAAGTTCTTATCAGAAGTTTATCCAGGCACGACTTCAGTTCTCTGAATCGCCACAAGTGTGTCGTTGTTTAAGGTTTGATCTGTGGATTGACTAAAAAAGATTATGGATCAGGATTCTAGAAGATTAGGGTTTTCTCACCCTTTGTGTTTATGATTGACAAGTGTCATTCAGTTGAGTCTCTTGAGGCTAGCAAGTTCGATGTGCATGCAAGTACTGGATGGGTGGTTAGGGTTTTCAATATTGGCATGAGGATTCGTCAGGTTATGGTCTAATCAAGATCATTTCAAGATGGACTCGAGTTTGTGTTGTTGTCTAGGATTTGTGGTGGTCAAGTGCATTTGTGGAGTTGTTAAGTATTGTAGAGGTGCATTACAAAACCCATATCTATTCCTGTAACTATCCATTTCTAGTCCATTTATAAATCATTTTTATCTTTTTCTTATTCAAACCATTGAACCATTTCTTAGATCGATTCACTATTCTCCGTTTTTTTATTTTTAATTTTAACCTTTCATTAACTTCAATTTATAAAATCAACCCAACTTATCCAATTTCACAAAAATCCATATTTAATTTATTCCATTATCCATCTTAATCCAATTTCATGCCCATTCACAATAAAAGTCCATTTATTTTATCCACATTTTCTTCGTCCAATTTCCAATTTCATTATCCATTTTAATTCACTTCTCCTTTATTATCCATTCACAATGTCCATATTTTCATATCTATTTCATATTTATCCAATTCAAACTATCCATTTTCATCTTTCAAAGCCCAAGTCAGTAATCCATTTAACAAAAAAATCATAAAGTCCATCACTTTTTTATTTATTTATTACATTTACTTACAATAAAAAATTACAAAAATATAATGCTACAAGACAATTTTCTACCAGCCAAACAGACCCCACATCATGAAGCCATGCGCACCTCCTTACCCCCATGTACTGTACAACCAAAAATCTGTAACCATACTTCACAAAACAACACCCTTGGTCAAACTTCCTACTACCATCCAAACCCCAAAACCCTAAATATTCACCAAACTAGATATTACATCCAGCCTGTACCATCCTACAATCACTACACAAACCAAACCCTCCTCATACACAAACACACAAAAATCAATACTCCAAAGCCTTGATAAATAAACTGTTTTTGCGCTATACTTGAAAAATTCTGCAGAACAGACCTGAAACAAATCCTGCATATTGAAAGATACGTGACATATCAGTAGCAAAAAAATGGGACTAAATTAAAAAACTTGTGGGAAGTTTTAATAGGGGGACAAAGGACAAGTAAAGAAAGGGGGAGGATCCAAAAGAAGTTCTGCAAGTCTCAATTTCTCTCCCCTGCAAGTCTAAAAACCGAACAAGTCACCCTTTACTTGATCACCACACGTAACACTTTCTTCAAGTCCCTCTAAATCTTCTAATCTTAATCCACCTTAAACACAACAAAAACCACCACCATATCACCTCACTTTTTCTCACCATTTCATCGCGAAGCTACACATGAACACCCTCGCTGAACCTTCATCGACATAACATTACACATCTTGAATCCGCACGTCCGATACCACCTCATTTCATCCACTTCCCAAACCCAACCTTAAAACCTTCTATACTTTCCAATAACCGTACGTGAAGCAATCGAAACTGAGAGGGAATATCCAAAACTCGAATCAAAGAAAAAGGAGAAATCACACGAAGAAGAAGATTGGAGTAACGAAAAGAAATAAGGTTCGAATGTATACCTGAGTAATCTCCGATTCCATTAAATTTACAACGATTTGAGCGGGTGATATTTGTAAGGATGGAACAAGATGAATAATATCACAGTGATCTCGTGTTGATTTTGTTTTTTTTTTTTGCATTTTCGTCTTCGTTTTCTGCTTCGTGCGCTTTGTTTTGGTCAAGAAGTAAGGGTCATCTTCTTTTGGGATTCCACGTTTCTCTGCAGCTTTGTTGATAATGGCTATGAGTAGGGTGTTGAAACTAGCCCATTAACCTCAGCCGGGTCATCCGACCCATTCAACCCCTTGGTTTTGTACAGTCAGCAAGCCATGTAGGGCCTACTTTTTCTTTTTTGAGCTATATTTTTTTTTACTCATAAAAATTTCTTTTAATTATTTAAATTTTACTTGGTTAATTATTATTACAATTTTGAACTGGTATTTAAGTTCTTTTAGTTATTCTTTTTACTTCAATATTAATAGTAATTAGGTTAATTAGTTTAAGTTTCTAATTAAATAAAGAAATACTCAAAAACATTTTCTTTATTAATTTTGTGAAATAACCCTTAAATTTTTTTATTTATGTTTAGATTTCAATTGTTTAAGATTATTTAGATGTTTGCTATTACTTCTATAGATATTTTTAGGTTAATTAATACATATATTATAGACAAATTCAAAATATTTTCTTTACTAATTTTGTATATTATTCTATTAATATTCGATTTAGGTTTGGATTTTATTTGTTTAGGATCATATTTTTGTTAATAAAATTTTTTTATTCCTAATTTTTTGTGTGACCTGTAACTTAGGATTAGGTTATAGTTAGTAAACTCTATGTGAGTATCATGGTTATGGATACTCACTTTCCCCTTTGACTGGTTAAAGTCAATCCTAGTTGGGTTAGTTTTCAACTTAGACTTTAAGAGTTGGTTAACTCTGTGTAAGTATCATGGTTATGGATACTTACTTCCCTCTGGAACCTTGACCATAGTCAAGAGTTCCTCACTCCTAGTTTGGTGAACTACGATTACTCTGATTCCATCATAGTTAGGATACGTAGTCACGAGATGCAATGTCTTGGCGAGCATACTTATTGTATATACCTTAGGTCTTCACCTTAGCAAATTTCCCTTAACAAGCAAACTTTAATAACACAAATACTAACAAGAGGTTCCTGTAGAGTACTACAGATACTTAGGATGCTAACACTTTCCCTAGGTATAACCAACCCCCGAACTTTAGATCTCTAGCTTTGTTGTTACATAGCGCACTTAGGATTTTCTCTCGATCTTTACCCTTTCCTTTGGATAAATCAAAGCTCGGTGGTGAACTTCATTATTTGTGATTCAAGTTAATTAATAGCTTGATATCCGATTCTCACCGCAACAGAAATGACAACTTCACTAGGGACATTGTATCCCCTAAGAGGGTTAAGCCCACCTTGTTTATATATGTGTTTGTTATATGCTTACTTGTTTGTATATCTGTATATTTGTAAATATTTGTAAATATTTGTATATATATATATATATATATATATATATATATATATATATATATATATATATATATATATATATATATATATATATATATATATATATATATATATATATATATATATATATCTGTTTGTGCTTGGATTTTCTATATGCAGGGTTGTTACCTTGAGTGGTGAGGATACGTCTTATACCCGGACTTGAGTGCACCTATGATAGGAATGTGGTATATTTAAGAAGGCTTATAGGGAGTTGATACCCGACCAAGCTGACTTGAGAAACCACCGCTCAGTGGAGGCCCTCTTAGGAGTAGTTTTGTTGAACGAGTATTTGTGAAAACATTACTACTTTTGACCTAGGAGCCCGTGACACTGAGAACCTTTAGTTGCCTTTTCACCCCACTCTGGCCTTGTTAAGACGTAGTGCGATGACTATGAGGGAGTAGTCTTGAAATAGTTGATACACGATACTACACTTGGAAGAGACTCTCTTGAGAATATTATCGACTACCGAGTGATTTAGGAAATTGATAATATCCTAAAGTATAGTTGTTGACTCTGGGAACCTCTTAGAACCCTGTTCTACAGATTTGAGAACCTTTAGTACACACCTTTTGGAATGGGTAGACCATGGCTCCATGTTCATGTTCTATAAACCTAGGCCCTTGTCTGTTTACCTGTATATATATGTGTATATGTGAATATTTGTTCGCCTGTGTTTGTGCATACTTGCATTCATGAGCATCATACCATAAAATTTTCGTGGAACTTAGGCCTTTGTTTGTAAACATCAGGATTATCATGGATAGCGGAAGGAAGAAAACCTTGAAGTACACTTACAAGAGTTTCCACAACAGAGGGATGATCACTTGTTGTGTTCCTTTAATATACAAGTGGTTTATTTCGTACTTGCCTAAGGCTAACACTTTTTGGGTTCCTAAGAAAGGTTGGTGGTCACAAAATATCATGGCTCTCACCCACTCTGACATTGATTGGTACAATCGTGTCTATGATGGCGTGACGATTTTTAATAGATGCGAAGATTTTAGTAATGTACCTCTTCTTTGTACTAAAGGAGGGATCATCTGTAATTGAATCCTTACTCATCGATAGTTAGGATATCCTTTGAAGGAAAAACCCAACTGTGTTCATGTGGAAAGTATTTTCTTCAAGGAAGAGGAAGACAGCAAGGAGCTAAAGGAGAATATTCTGAATGCTTTGGGGCATTTGCATAAAAAGGGGAAGAAAGACCTAGGAAAGCCTAATTGTGTTTCATTGGAACCCTATCTCCAATGGGTCCAAAAAGGGCTTTTGAGTTGAAGATGCCCTATTCTCGAGAAGAGCCCATAGTTCTAAAGGACGAACCCATCCTGATCTTCATGTCTGAAGCAAAGGAGTTGAGGATTTCCTTGAGCAAATCATAACAAACAGAAGACGCTTGGAAGCACAAGTATTAAGTGGTTGTCAAGGAGAATATAGAACTCTAGAAACAACTGCAAATGAAGAATGGAGAAGTGCTCTCTTGTAAGAAGAGGAAAGCATCAGAGGATTTATTTCCATCTAGCCCTCAGTCGACTCTGTGGAAGCTAATTGTGGATAAGCTTATTCTCAAAAAGGCTCAGATGGAATAAGAGATCAAGAAGCTCAACATGAGGTTGTCAGGAGAATCTCTTTAGGACTTTTGTTAGCTTTTATTTAGCTTTATGTTTAAGACTCTTGTAAGAAGTACCAATATGTTGTAATTCAATATGTTGGTTAATGAATTTGAGTTTTTTGGTATCTCTTGATGTTTGTAAATATTTGAGTTCCATGAAACTTTTTTGCATCGCATGCGCACGTCGTTACATTTGCATTTGCATTTCTCAGCCTTGAGTCACATCTTCCTCTTCTTGTCTCTAGAAGGATACCTAGTGCGTTCTAGACCAATGATGATGATGAACGAGCTTTTGAAAGGCCAGGAAGCCTTGAAGGAGGAAATCAGGATCCACAAAGGTCAGATGAACTGGGTTTTGGAGACCTTACAAAATTTGGTGAAGAAAGAGGGACATTCTCACCATGTTGCACCCAGAGAGGTTGTCGCTTCGTCACCTCTGGTGGATATTCCAACTCAAGGATCTCCCCAATATCAACAGTCATACCACCGTCAGCCGTGTCAACATGCCATACAGAGGCCAAGGAAGCCAGAAAGGCATTTCACTCCCCTACCAATGTCATATAGTCAGATTTTGCCAGACTTGATTAAAGGTGGATTGATAGTTCCAAAGGAGGTAGATCCAGTGATTCTCCATACTCGCCAGGCTTTTACGTCAATGACTGATGTGGCTACCATGTTGGGGCCCAAGGGCATTTAATTGAAAACTGTAATGTGCTCAGGAGAAAAGTACATAATCTGCTTGACTCCGAGATAATCTCATTCACGCCTCAAGGCATTCAAATCAACAATCCTTCACCACTTCATGTGCCTCCTCCATATCAAGGATACACGTCTGAGGAAAATGCTAGTCAACTAGCATTTGGGCCTGCGCCAAAATGTCATCCTCATCAGGTGTTTACCAAAAGAGCTCCTCAACATCCATTGGTTATTTCCCTTCGAGTTTCTCAAAGGCAGAACACGAATAAGAAGAATCATGTCAAAAGTTATAGGGTCGACTATAAGCCAATTCATGTGCCGCTGAGTAAGCTTTATCCGCTACTAATTCAAAACTCGTTGGTGACTCCGCGAGCTCTTAACCCTGTGCTAGGACCATGGCACAATGCGAATTTTACTTGTGAGTTTCACAAAGGGGATGAAGGACATGAGCTAGATACTTATTTGGCATTAGGATCTGTTGTGCAAGAGCTGGTCTATGACAAAGATTTGATCCTCGAAGAAGATCACCGAGAAGTTAAATGCAAGTACCATACTGGGACAATGGGGCATCTAGTTGAAGAGTGTAAAGGTTTTGGGTTGAAGCTGCAAAGCTTGTTGGAGTTGCTAAAACCTCAAGAAGGTAAGCCAATTTCCAGTGTCTTAATTCCTGAAGAAAAAGACAAAGGACCTATGAGGCCTCTCAAGGTTCTGTACCATAAGGAGCAAGTAATCATTGATGGAGGTGTTCCCCTACTTGGGCCTGGAAGTTGAAGTCTGTTAAAGTCAATTCTCCAAAGCTAGTTGTATTTTGGTTATTTCAGTATTTTTAGTTGTATTTTCCTTAATTTTTAGTTTCATGTATGCTTGTAAGCTCCGTTGTTTGTTGAATTGGCAAGATTAATGAAATGTTTATGTATCTTTTGAATCAATCAATTCGTATCCACTCATTTTCTTTTATTGTCATAAAAAGCAAAAATATTTATGTTTTTCCATCCACTTATCTTTATCAAACTGTTGTTTAAGCCAAGATTATGGAGGATGACAAAAATGTTATATCCATAACTGTTGTTGGTATGCATTCAATTAAACTCTGCCGATGATGTAAGACATTGTTTCAATTCCCAAACACCGGAGAAATAAGGAGTTAATCCCTTGTTAACCATTTTGAGCTTAGAAGTAGAAGTTGTCACACCCTCATTTTCACCTTTAGCCTTTCATACCCTACGTTCGTCATATCATACATCGTTTTATTGTATATCGAGCATGTGGGTTCGCAAGGTAAGGATTGGGTTGGTTCGTTGTTTTCCATTTCACATAAGAGAAATTGCTTATCATGGGCTACATGGAATAAAAGGTTCATCATCTAAGGTTTGGTTCAAGTTGGAAAGTTTACTCATGTAGATTTCTTCAAGGAGAAGTTACTTGAAAAATATTAGGATATTCAAGACAAATATTCCTAATGAACATGAAATGCAATGCCTAATTCAAGATTTCTTCCTCCAACTTTGCTTTAAATTTTTGATCAAATGGAGTTCAAATTTGCAAAGCATGAGTCAAGATCACAAGTGCATAATTCAAGACTTCATTTTAAATAATGGCATAAGGGAATCCATCATTCAAAGTTCAAAATTCGTGAATTCAAGACTAGAATATTACAAGGATAAATTTCATGACATTACAAGAATGTCATTTGTTACAAAATTTCCAACTCTAAGTAATGTTTAGAAATTAATCTATTTCTAATCTTCATTCAAAGTTTCTAATCAAATTCATGCCAATATCAAGACAATGCATGCTTTTCCATGGGTAATTTTAATGTGATCCAAAACAGTCCCATGCAAAAGGTGACAAATTACCTCATGTCACAAAATCTAGACATGTCACAAGACCAAGGGAATAACACATGATAATGCATCTAAAAATCAGAATTTCAAAATTCTGTCCAAAGGTTAGCATTGACCAAAAGGGGCTGTCCAAACACAAGCCAATAAAATGGGTGCAAGATACAAAGTACAGTAGAAAAAATGACAGCATAGGCAAGTAGTGCAGCAAAAATGCAGCATAGCAACTTGCATGGAAATGGGAAGAAAGAGAGTGACATGAGGAAAGTGGCAAGAGACATTACCCCATGAAAAAATCTGATGTTTTGGGAGAAGAGAAAACCCTAGTGGGCTGAGATAAGAAGGAGAGGGGGTTGTACACATTCAACATTCATCATTCACTAGACATTGAGAGAAAGAGATAGAGAGAGCAAGAAGAAACCCTAAAAACCAGAAAATAGAGAGGAAGAAAAACCAGAAAATAGAGAGCAAGAAAACTAGTAAAAATCAAGAGAGTCACATAGAAACACAAGAGGACCATTGAGAAGCAGAACCCTCACCACATAGAGTGAAGAGTGAAGGGGACATCCAACCAAAATAAGTGGAGGACTTGCAAGAAGGACAAAAAGCTCTTGGGTATCCATTTCGTCAAACTTTTCTGTCTTTATATTTTGCTTTTGTATTCTTTTATTTCCTCTTTTAAATGTTGTTGTATTGTGTACATCATGTAAGGTCCTAAGAGGAACCAAGGAACCTCTGTAAGAACCTTAAGAACGGAAAAGAACAAAGAAAAAAATTCAGTTTTTTCACCCAGCAGGGCTGACAGGGGCCGTGTCGTATGACATGGATGGCCTTGTCAGCCCGCTGTTTGATTTTTCTTCGCGCGCACCTCCTAGATGTGCTGACATGGGTCGTGTCGTGTGACACGAGCGGTCGTGTCAGCCCGCTGTTTACCTCAAAAACCTTTTTTCCTGGGCACTTTTTGACACGGGCCGTGTCAGCCCGCTGTTTTGCCTCAAAAACGCATGTGGTAGACACTTTTTGACACGGGCCGTGTCATCCAACACGCGCAGGCGTGTCAGGCCCCCTGTTTTCACAATTTTTTTTTTGCTATTTTTACCTAAAAAAGTTTTTTTTTCAAGGAGTTCGCACGGCGAACTCCTTGACGTTTATTTTTTGTGTTTTTGCCTGGTTCAAGACGTCTAATCCTATGTGATTGTATAGCCATTTGTATATGGATATTGTTGGTCATTTATGACCTTTATTGCCAAAAACCATTTTCAAAAACAAACTCTCGATTTTATCGAGCCATTTTCAACCTTGTAAGTCGATTGCCTTGTGCATCGCCATCGACCTTGTTCGTATCGCTTCAAACATTTTTACAAACAATAAATATTGATCCAACATCAAGTGATACCTTTTTTCCTCATAAAAATCCAAAACACAATAAATATACGATTGGGGTTATACACCATAAACTTTAAAGTGCTGGGGAAGGAATGAGAATGGAACCCTCCTACACTCGTTTCAAATGTTTTGAATACAAGGCGCTCGACTTGGTTATTCGAAACATTCATCTCTATCCGAAGTTCTTTTTGCGTAATCCTAATTAAGAACAATTTCTTTTCAAAAACCTAAAAATAACATCAACTCATCAAACTTCTTTTCGCCTTAGGGCATCAATCCAAAACCCCTTTTTCAAGGTATAAAATCAACCAACAAACAACTATTTCACAAGCCTCCGAACTACGGAGCTCTGATTCTTCACTTCTTTTAAGTGAAGATACGTAGGCACAAGGGCCACAATCCTTGGCGAGCATTAAAATAAAAAACAACCCCCCTTTTTTTCTTAAGCAAGCACAATTATAATTAAAATATCCATTCACGCTAAATAACCTAGAAGGTTCCCATCGAGTACGATGGATGCGAAGGGGTGCTAATACCTTCCCCTTGCATAACCGACTCCCGAACCCTGAGACTTGGTTGCGATGACCATGCTCTTTTCCCAAAGGTTTTATCGCTATTTCCCTTTCCCTCCCCGGGATAAATAAAATCCGGTGGCGACTCTGTGTCATTTTTCGCGTAGCGACAGAAGTTTTCTTCGGATTTTAAAACCCGTAATCTCAAACCTGGGGTGTGTAGTTCTTAGTTAATTTGGCAATATGTGCATACATGATAACTTTCATATAAAGGTTGTGCTCACAGGTTTTCTTTCGCACACAACAAGCAAGTGTCGAAGATGTTTTCCAAGCCAAAGGGCTAATGATGGTTCACCATAGCCATTAAACTAGGTAGTCACCTTCTTTCTCTAAAAAAAAAGAAAGCCCGCTAAGTCAAAACCTATGAAGGAGACTTACGCAAAAATTAGGGCATCCCGCTTACTATACATCCAAAAGAAATAGTTCAGGCAAAAGCCAGGGATAATAAAAGAGGAATTCCTTAAAGCTTTCACTCTGAAAAGTCCTCAAATAAAAAAAAAACAACAATCGAGTGTTGTAAGGAAGTAATGACTACCCCAGGTTTTTGAACCATCAATAACTATTATCAGTTCAAATCCTAACCTATAGGAACCTGAGTGCATAACCTGAGTTAACTCGACGTATGATGGAAGTTCATTATGAAGATTGGGTGGGGAAAATAAACTTTAAGCCTTTATCCTTTGTTTCATGAACCTTGAACAAGGCCATATTACAACCTTTAAAAGACCTAATTGAGGAAAGGTTGTTTTGAAAGCATACTACAACAAGGTTGAAAGCATACTCCTAATGATCTTTGCTTTTTGTTGGTCACTTCACCTATCATTTTGTAAATGACAGGATCCACTTTGTTTTTGATCTTTGAATCACTCCACTCTGTTTTCAAAAGCTTGCATAAACGTTGCATTAAAATTGCCAATTTTAATAAACAACACTATTTTCAAGACAACCTTATATCAAAGGAATCCCAAAAATACAGCCAGCTAGGGAATTTGACTTGGTAAAGGAAGCTTAGTTTGAGGCAACCAATTTAAAGGATTTGTTAATCACCCATCCACAAGACTTAGCGAATCAGGGGCAAGTCTGATTCTCAGTTGTAATTCACAGCTGAAGGATTTTTTTGTCTAAGATTCAAACGATTTGGGGCAAGCAGATCAAGAATTAATAAACCTTTTGAAGACTAGTTAATCAGGAGCAGTCAGGTCAAGATTAGATAAATCTCTCAAAGATCAGTTAGTCTGGGCCAATTCTTTCACAAATCCGCCAGCTAACAGGGGCAAGTTTGTTCCCCAACTGTCACCCTCACAGTCTGACGGACAAGTTTGAGAATTTTGTTGTGAAATTGCAGTTAAACTGAGGCAGTAAGATTCGCGAATCACTCCAAGAGTTTGAAGATATTGAAGCATCTTATATGCCAATTCTTCTGTAAAATCCTCTTGGTAATTCCTTCTTGCAAACCATGTAATCTGGGGCAGGGGAAATTTGAAGTCTATTTGTTGTAAGGGTCGCTACTCATTGTTATAATCATTATGCAATTGAAGTACATAACTATATTGATTCTGTGACATCTTTTGCTAGCTCCCCAGTGAGTTGTTACTTCAGTTGATCTTGGCAATTCTGCATGGATTTTTTTCTCTTCCAACAAGAAAATCAGGCTTATGATGGCAACCCTAATGAAGTCATGATATTATATCATGAGTGGAATACTATTTTCCTCAGAGAAGGTTGTAACCTTAAAGTAGAACTGTTTGTTCTGCATGTTCATCCCTAGTGATGGTCCAATCTGGTGAGGTTGGCTGGGTATCCTTGTCGGGATGTTTATTTCATCTCCGGTTTCGCTTCCCTTTTGTCTGTTTTATCAGCATAAACATGGCATACAAACATCCATACATATGCATAACATCTGTGCATTGTTGCTACATTTATGGTGTTTACTTGTTTCATTCACTTTGGCGTTTATTCCCCAAGTGACTGGGTTTTTCTTTTCTCTCCAATAGAGCTGTTAGCCCTTAGGTATAAAGTGCCCATCATTTCTAATTCCCCACGGAGTTCGATCCTCGTGGATGATGGTTGTTTCAGTTATCTTTTCCATGTTTGGATAAGATAAATTCCTATTTGAGTTCACTCCTCAATGGTTAGAGTCTTGTTTGACCGTTCTTTCTAGCTTGTTCCTAGATTGAACTTTGGTCCTTGGAAGGTTTTTTCCAAATCTAAGTTGGGCGTGCATTTATTTTGCACTGTATCTCACAGGAAAAATCTTTTGTAGATCCTCCTTGAAGAAATAATCATTCTCCAACAATGTTATTGTAACAATATATCTTTGGAATTTATACTCAGATCAAATGACATCACTTTGAGAAGGTTAAGGAGAATTATGTTGGTTCTTTCTCTTGATTGGAGAAAATTGGCTCATAAAAACAACCAGCCCGCGTCCATTTTATGAGATCCCCAGTAAGTCCAATGGTAACTAGAATCTTTGTTAAGATCTTTGTTTGACACGCATATGTCGTTACTAATTGTCTGTTTGTTACATGTCTCCCCTTCGAAGTTTTGTTGTTACTGGCACTGCTGTTTGCAAGTCCAATCGTCATTGACACCTGTTAGGTCTGCTGTTATCAAATTCTGTTCATCTGGTTATTACCAATATCCCTGTAAAGTCCAGTGGTGATTGACATTTATTTTGAACTCCAGTGGTGACTGACATTTCTTTTAAAAGTCTAGTGGTGACTGACATTTATTTTAAAGTCCATTGGTGACTGGAATTTCTTTTAAAAGTCCAGTGGTGATTGGCATTTCTTTTAAAAGTCCAGTGGTAACTGAAATTTCTTTTAAAAGTCTAGTGGTGACTGGAATTTATTTTAATGTCCAGGGTGACTGGCATTTCTTTTAAAAGTCCAGTGGTGACTGACATTTATTTTAAAAGTCCAGTGGTGACTGGCATTTCTTTTAAAGTCCAGTGGTGATTGTCATTTCTTTTGAAAGTCCAATGATGACTGACCTTTATTTTAAAAAGTCCAATGGTGATTAGCATTTATTTTAGAAGTCCAGTGGTGACTGCCATTTATTTTTAAGTCCAGTGGTGACTGGCATTTATTTTAAATTCCAGTGGTGACTGACATTTATTTTAAAGTCCAGTGGTGACTGGAATTGTTTGAAAATGTAATGGTTATTGGTACCTAAAGTCCATTTTTTTTGGTGCTCTTGCCCACCTTGCTTTGATTTTCAGAGTTTGTTATTTCTCCTCCTTTTTTGGTGTTTCTTGAAGATTCCGTTTGAACTCTTCATTTTAAGAAATTTCCAGAAAGTTTGTTTGCTTTCCAATGTTTACCTGATCTCTTGTAAGAAGACTGTTCATCAATTCCCTTGGTCTCTGGTTAAAAGACCACTTTCTTAATTCTTCTGTTAAAAGATTAAACTTTTGTTTAAATTGATCCCTAGTGGAGATCATACTTCTTTCTGGTTTTATCCCCAGTAAAGAGTTTGTCTATGTGTCTTTACTCTAGTGTGTTGTCCAGTTATGTCTGAATCTGTTGACTAAATATTCTGGATATTCCTGAGTGGAGATCATACTTCTTTCTGGTTTTATCCCCAGTAAAGAGTTTGTCTATGTGTCTTTACTCTAGTGTGTTGTCCAGTTATGTTTGAATCTGTTGACTAAATATTCTGGATATTCCTGAGTGGAGACCATCTTTTGGTTCTACCTCCAGTGAGGATTCCCTCCTTCTAAAGTGTTAGTTGGTCATGCTTGAATATGTTGCTCCATCACTTTAAATTTTCCCAGTCTGTCTCAGCTCCCCCAGTGTGGTTGTCTTTCCCCAGTGAGTGGTTTCTCATTGTGATGTCTATATCCCTGTTTGCTTTCGTTCCGTCGGCATTTTGCATCTATCATCCCATAATTTTCATCATGTTAGAGTTCATCGCATGTCAGCATTGCATTTTAGTTCTCTTTCTCCATAGCATAACATTTCATTGAATCTAAGGGCAAAATTTTTGGTTATCTGTATTTAAATACCTTTCACCATGATTTCGTAAAGATTTTCATCACTCATGTCATCCGGTGAGGATATTTAAATAGGGTCAACTATCATACCCCAAATTTTAACCTCAGATTCCTTGATCTTGTGCATATCATTCTAGGTCAATCATATTGCATGACTAACCAATTTTTAGCTCTTGTTTGTTTTGTTTCACCTGTGAAATTAGGGTTGGACTTCAGAAGCTTCAAAGGCGGTTAAATTAGGTGGATTTCCTTTGGTCAGAAACTGTTTTTCTCGGTTATTTGTACTCAAGTTTGAGGCGGAGATGTTGGGTGTTGAATTGTCATGAGAAGTTCTTATTAGAAGTTTATCCATACACAACTTCAGTTCTCTGAATCACTACAAGCGCGTCGTTGTTTAAGGTTTCATATGTGGATTGACTAAAAAAAATTATGGATCAGGATTCTGGAAGATTAGGGTTTTCTCACCCTTTTTTTTATGATTGGTAAGTGTCATTTAGATGAGTCTCTTGAGGCTAGCAAGTTCGATGTGCATGCAAGTACTGACTGGGTGGTTAGGGTTTTCAATATTAGTATAAGGATTCGTCAGGTTGTGGTCCAATCAAGATCATTTCAAGATGGACTCGAGTTTGTGTTGTTGTCTAGGATTTATGACGGTCAAGTGCATTTGTGGAGTTTTTAAGTGTTGTAGAGGCGCGTTACAAAACCCATATCTATTCCTGTAACTATCCATTTCTAATTCATTTACAAACCATTTTTATCTTTTTATTATTCAAACAATTGAACCATTTCTTAGATCGATTCACTTTTCTCCATTTTGTTATTTATTTTAACCTTTCATTCACTTCAATTTCTAAAATCAATCCAACTTATCCAATTTCAAAAAAATCCATTTTTAATTTATTTCATTATCCATCTTATCCAATTTTATGTCCACTCACAATAAAAGTCCATTCGTTTTATCCACATTTTTCTTCGTCCAATTTCCAATTTCATTATCCATTTTAATTCACTTCTCCTTTATTATCCATTCACAATGTCCATATTTTCATATCTATTTCATATTTATCCAATTCAAATTATCCATTTTTATCTTTCAAAGCCCAAGTCAGTAATCCTTTAACAAAAAAATCATAAAGTCCATCACTTTTTATTTATTTATTACATTTACTTACAATAAAAAATTCCAAAAATATAATGTCACAAGACAATTTGCTACCAGTCAAACACACCCTACATCATGAAGCCATGCGCACCTCCTTACCCCCATGTACTGTACAATCAAAAACCTGTAACCATACTTCACAAAACAACACCCTTGGTCAAACTTCCTACAACCATCCAAACCCAAAAACCCTAAATATTCACCAAACTAGATCTTACATCCAACCTGTACGATCTTGAAATCACTACACAAACCAAACCCTCCTCATACACAAACACACAAAAATCAATACTCCAAAGCCTTGACCAAAATACTATTGTTGCGCTATACTTGAAAAATACTGCAAAACAGACCTGAAAAGTAAAGAAAAGGGGACAGAGGACAAGTAAAGAAAAGGGGAGGGGGAGGATCCAAAAGAAGTCCTGCAAGTCTAAAAACCGAACCAGTCACCCTTTACTTGATCACCACACGTAACATTTTCTTCAACTCCCTTCAAATCTTCTAATCGTAATCCACCTTAAAAACAACAAAAACCACCACCATATCACCTCACTTTTTCTCACCACTTCATCGAGAAGCTACACATGAACACCCTCGCTGAACCTTCATCAACAGAGTATTACACATCTTGAATCCGTACGTTCGATACAACCTAATTTCTTCCACTTCCCAAACCCAACCTTAAAACCTTCAATACGTTCCAACAACCGTGCATGAAGCAATCGAAACCTAGAGGGAATATCCAGAACTCGAATAAATAAAAATGAGAAATCACACGGAGAAGAAGATTGGAGTAACGAAAAGAAATAAGGTTCGAATATATATCTGAGTAATCTCCGATTCCACTAAATTTACAACGATTTGAGCGGGTGAGATTCGCAAGGATGGAACAAGATGAATAATTTCACAGTGATCTCGTGTTGATTTTGTTTTTTTGCATTTTCTTCTTTGTTTTCTGCTTCGTGCGCTTTGTTTTGGTCAAGAAGTAAGGGCTATCTTCTTTTGGGATTCCACGTTTTCTCTGCAACTTTGTTAATAATGGCTATGAGTAGGATTTTGAAACTAACCCATTAACCTCAGCCGGGTCATCCGACCCATTCAACCCCTTGGTTTTATATAGTCAGCGACCCATGTAGGCCCTACTTTTTCTTTTTTGAGCTATGTTATTTTACTCATAAACATTTCTTTTAATTATTTAAATTTAAATTTAATTGTTATTTAAGTTTTTCTTGGTTAATTATTATGATAATTTTCAATTGGTATTTAAGTTTTTTTAGTTATTCTGTTTACTTCAATATTAATAGTAATTTGGTTAATTAGTTTAAGTTTCTAATTAAATAAAAAAAACTCAAAAACATTTTCTTTATTAATTTTGTGATTTAACCCTTAAATTTTTTTTATTTATGTTTAGATTTGAATCGTTTAAGAGTATTTAGATTTTTCCTATTATTTCTATAGATATTTTTAGGTTAATTATTGCATATATTATAAAAAAAAATTCAAAATATTTTTTTACGAATTTTTTATATTATTCTATTAATATTTGATTTAGGTTTGGATTTTTTTCTTTAGGATCATATTTTTGTTAATTATTTTCTTTGATTCCTAATTTTGTGTGTGACATGTAACTTAGGATTAGGTTAACGTTGGTAAACTCTATGTGAGTATCATGGTTATGGATACTCACTTTCTCCTTTGACTTTGGTTAAAGTCAATCCTAGTTAGGTTAGTTTTCAACTTAGACGTAGAGAGTTAGTTAACTCTGTGTAAGTATCATGGTTATGGATACTTACTTCCCTCTGAACTTTGACCACAGTCAAGAGTTCCTCACCCCTAGTTAGGTGAACTATGGTTGCTTTGATTCCATCCTAGATAGGATACGAAGGCACGAGATGCGACGTCTTGGCGAGCATACTTAGTGTATATACCTTACGTCTTCACCTTAGCACATTTCCTTTAACAAGAAAATTTTAACATAACACAAATACTAACAAGAGGTTCCTGTAGAGTACTACAGATACTTAGGATGCTAATACCTTCCCTAGGTATAACCAATCCCCAAACCTTAGATCTCTAGCTTTGTTGTTAAATAGCGCACTTAGGGTTTTCTTTCGATCTTTACTCTTTCCATCAAAGCTCGGTGGTGAACTTCATGATTTGTGGTTCAAGTTAATTAATAGCTTGATATCCGATTCTTACCGCAATAGTTAATTATATCACAACGGTTTTTAACTTAACTGTTGTTATAAGTTGTGTGCGCTATCCAAAATAATAAAAGGAAAGAATGATGAGGTTGCGATTCGAACCAAGGACCTATAAATTATTTCACAATGGTTGTTCGAATAAACCCTTGTTATAACTAGCGTGCTACCTAACTTATAACCACGGCCTATTTGAATAAACCCTTGTTTCAGAAACCACGCCATACATACAACCATACACTACTTAACAACAAACGCGCAACCGTTAGTATATGTATTTTGCAACCGCCATTATATGTGTTTTCCGTAGTAGTGTGAAAAAACATATTTAATAGCATAATGTTCATTTGTTGTTGTCATGGTAAATTTAGTATTGGAGTTCAATATCGATTTTGAAAACAATGCTAAATTATCACATTGAGCCTATGATTTAAATTTAATAACCATTTAAGTTTTGCTGCATTTTGAAACAACGTAGACGAGTATGCAACATGTTAATTAGAGATCAAGTCAACTTGTGAAGAAGGATAATATGAATATAAGAGCTCATATCAGATGTAAGAGCAAGTCAGTTATACATAGGCAGATCACATAGGTATATTAAATCCAGAGGTAACATACCACTAGTTTTGGGATTTATTGAAAAATAAAAATGTTATGTGTATTTGATGTGTATCGATCAACTAGTAATTGATTTTGAATTTTGTCAAAAACGTCTGTTGCACCCCAAAATTTGACCAACCGGTTCCCATATCTGGTTTATGTTTCGATGCATTTTGCATTCGCATTCGCATACCGCATATATTGCATTTTCTCAGTCAGATTGATTTTATCGGGATTACAGCCTCCCCTGGCGCTTCAGGAATTTCAGGCCAATACGAGGATTTTTGTTGAGAATTGGTGCTCGTTCCCTGTGTTTTCAGGCCATTCCGGTGTCCGAGTTTTACCGCTTATTTCGTTATGGTTGCGTAATTGTTCTCTAATCGATTTAATCGGCTTCATGGCATTTTTAGAATTTTCTCTTTTATTTTCTAGATTTTTAGTGGATTTTAATAGATTTTTTTAATAGATTTACTTGAGTTTTTAGATATTAAATAGGTTTTTAATATTTTCTTATAGAATTAAATAGCTTTTTCTAGAATTTTTAATTAGGTATTCTTTTTTTTAATAATTTTAATAGATATTTCTTTTTTTAGATATTAAGTAGATTAAATGTTTTTTAATAGATTTAATAGATATTTTTCTATTTTTAATAGAGTTAGGAGTTAATAGAAATTAATTAGATTTTAATTGTTCTTTAATTAGGATTAATTAGGAGGTTGATTAGTGTTTTTCATTACTAGCTTTTATTTTCGTTTAGGTTAATTGAATGTTAATTGATCATCATTAGAGTCTTAAGTGTGGTTATTGGAGTCTTAATCAAGTTTAATTCAGAATTAATCCAGATAATTAGCATTTAATTAAGTCAATTAATCAGAGTCATTAAGGTCTAATGGGCCAGTTGTCCGAATTTGGGGGCCCAATTGCTGCCACATGTCATGCTATAAAGGATGCCACATGTATCACTCTCTCTCCTTCCACCTCATTCTGCTTGACACCTCACTGTCCACCATCTTCTCTCTCTCCCACACATGGCTTCTTCCCCTCCTCCCTCAGCCACACGTGGCTCTCACCCAATTTCCCTCTGCATGCAACAGCCAGCTGGCTCCCACTAACCGGACCTCCACCGGAGTACATGCAACCGCCGCACCGGTCACCGGTAACCGTCACCAGTGAACCCTAACCGTCGCCAGAACTTGAATTTCCACTGGAAACTGCAAATTTCTAGAAACTCATCCAAATTTCATCACCCTCAACGGTCGATCTTCATCAGCAACTCGCCGGAAACATCAAACCATCGCCGGAAAATTCATAGCGTTCTTCATGATTCTCCAGAAATCCACATTGATCTTCATCATGCGTTCATCAATTTCGCCATTTCTTCAACACATTCAAGAACATTCATAGACCTTCAAGAACGTTCGTCAGCAGTTTATTGGTCTTCATCCAGTTCATCGCACATTTTCTAGAACGTTCCTCGCCTTCATCAATCTTCAAGTGTTTTCGCCCAGAAACTCATCAAGATTCATCCAGATTGCAGATTTTTTAAGCTCTCCACGAATCTTCAAGCGTCTTCGACAAAGATCATCAACGAGCGTCATCAGTCTTCAACCAGTTCTCCAGATCTTCGTCTGATTTGCAAGAATCTTCGTCAAGTTGTTGATCTTCACCAGCTTCTTCAAGTCACCTACAACTCCCTCACCTTCATCGCACCTCCAGGTTTTGCTTTGAACTACTTAAACTTGTTAATTTATGGTTGTTTAGTTGTAGAACTAGGTTAGTTTGAGTGTTAGTTTTGTGAAACAAGATTAGGTTAGGAAGATGATTTGAGCTGAGAGATTGAAACGGATTAGGTTGTGATGGATATTGATGGATGCTTTATGGTGAGGGATTTGGAACGGAGGTTGGGGAAGAGATCGTGTGATAGAGAGAGGTTTGGGAGGATGAGAACGGCGCTAGGGTTAGTGATGAACATTAGAAAGGGGATTGAGGGGATTAGGGTTTTGTGAGCTGATAATGAGTGGATGTTGGACTCGGGCCTTAGGCCCATTGTTTCTTTGCCAAGCATCTCCTCTGTTTTCCCCATTGCACCTCCCTCTCCGTGTGAATTTTGGTTTTGGGCTTAGGTGAATTTTGCTAATCACACCCCTCCCTTAGGCCCAATTGAAAATAACACATGGATTGATTGCTATTTGACACAATTTTTTTTTCCTTTTTCATCTGATTTCTCATGGTATTTTCTGACTGGGTGGGCCTAGTGCGCGTTTTGATATCCGTACCCCCTCCTAAGCCCAACTTCATTTTGAACTGGATATTATTGCTATTCATCACGCTCTTTTATCATTTTCCATCTATTTTCTTTTTATTTCATGGTTTTAGCATAGTTAGTAAATAATTCATATTAAATTGAAAAATAATCATTTTAGGATGGGATTTTTTTCCCTAGTTCCCTTAGGACCTTTAGAAAATTATGAAACTAAAAAATCTTCATTTTATGCATTTTATATTTTTTGGTATATTTTACAATTTTATTGCTTTTATTTTACATTTGTTTGATACTTCATTTTTCTGAATTTAGTGTGAGAGATTGGTGAGGAATTTTGGAGTGATTCTTGTGAATTTGATTAGATTAGGGAAGCATGTACCCTTAGGAATTTTTTCATGTTTTTGTGACTAAAATTTAGGGTAGTTTGAGAGGTGAATAGGAGAGGTGTTAGAATTAGGGTTTTAACACAACTAGTTGTAGTTTAGGGCATAGTTTGGGGACTTAGGGTTTGATTTAGGCCTTGGGGTTTATATGGGGTATTGGGTATAGGGTTAGGTTCCCTTAGAAATTTACCTAGGATTTTATGATGAGTTTTAGTATTTTACTTGATTTTTGCAATTTGAGTGGTGATTGTGTGTTTTCCCCTTGGGCATTTGGTTTGTTTGTTTGGTTTGGGGTATTTTAATTGAGCTTTGGGCTTGGGTTCTGCTTGGTGGAGCTTCTGAAGGCTTGGAGGATGATTGGAAACAAAGGATGGAGCTTGGAGCATGAAGATTCTTCTCCTTGAGGGGGATTAAGAGATAGGAAATATAGGGAGAGCTTTAGATTATATTGATTTCTTCTTGCAAACATAGAAAACATCTTGTGCTTCTATTCCTCCCTATGACAAAAAGTCCTTTTAGGGTATGCACATCCTTCCTTTGGAGGGATAAGTGACATACTTTAGAAGTAGAACTTTGAGGAACCTCTTCCCTACAATGTTAAGTGCTTATAGGCTTCCTTTGGTTGTCAATAAGCTGTTTAGCATTTCAACTTAATCTGATAACTGATTCTCTTCTGGAGTGAGTGCATTGAAGATGGAAACCTATTGGAGAATGAATTTCATTGAAGGTTGGTGAAGATAAAGCCTGTGCCTGTCAAAGAGAGTTATCTGTTGAAGCTAGGGTTGCTGCTGTTTGAAGCTGTCTACTGGTTGGGATTCACTGCTTGCCAGAGCTTGGATATTTTTTGGAGACAGGAGCTTATCTAAAGCTTGGGGGTCATTGAAAGGTGAAGATGGGGTCTTGCTTGAAGTTGTTATTGTCAACCACTTGCTGTTAATCAACTGTAGCTGTCAGAGCTGTTGCTATTTGAGCTGTTTACTGTAGGAGCTGGTGTTGCTGTCAGAGCTGATGTTGGGTTTTATTTATTTTTCTGTATTGATTGTTGGCTTGTACAGCTTGCCCCTTAGGTTTGAAGTGAATACTGTTTCACTTTGCCTGTTGTTTTCCCAGGTTCGAGGTTGAGTGGGACTCCCTTGCCTCGCTTGTACTGCTGCATCTCATGCATGTTTACTGTTTACTGTATATATCTGTTTCTTTTCCGTTTATCCCCTAGGATCTCTGATTTCCTCTGTACAGGAGGGGATTATGACAGACATTAGGTTTTAACCCATGCATGATAACATTAGGTTAGTTTTATTCCCTTTTCAACCCTAGGTTTTTTTAGAGTTTCTTTCTCTTCTATCTCAAAACAACTCAAAAATACAGTAATAAGGTTAATTGATGTCGTACGCTACGAGCCTTAAGCTATTCGAGAAAGGGTTGCTGGAGAGCTTCTTTCCAGTAGTCTGGCTGCTTAGTGTGGCACCATTTGGGTGACACGCGACGTAGTCACTCTCAAATCATAGTCTCTAGTGCGTCAGAGATTGTAAACAAATTAAAAAATATTTCTTTCATAAAAGATTCAAAACAAGCATCAAAGTGTCATTTTTGTCCGCTTGGACTTTTAATCAGAAGAAACCTCTTTTCAAAAAGATAAAAACAGTCAGACAAGCCTGTGTCTTCCGTAGCCCGAACTACATTTGCTCTGATCTTTCATGCTGTATGAAAGTACGTAGGCATAGGATGCTGTATCCTAGCGAGCAACCTTCCCTTCCTTTCCCGTAGGTAGGCGAACTACGTTGACTCTGATTTCTCGTTCTAGACGGGAATACGTAGGCATAAAGTGCGATACTTTGCCGAGTCATTTTCTTTTCTTTCAACTCCAGACCTGTAGTGTAGATAGAATAGTAATCCGTACCAGAAAACAAGCGTGGATCCCGTCGAGTACGACGGACGTGAGGGGTGCTAATACCTTCCCCTTGCGTAACCGACTCCCAAATAAAGGATTTGGTTGCGATGACCATTCCTTTCCCGTCTTTGCGGTAGGTTTACTCTGAGCGTTTCCTTTCCCTCCGTTGGGATAAATAACGCACGGTCGCGACTCTTCTGTCATAGCCGGCGCCGATTTTCGCAGTAGCGACAACGTCAAAACACATGATAAACGATAAAATGTTACAAAATACAACACAATTATAAATAAATAAAAATGAAAACACAAATAAATCATCCCAAATTCATAGAAGAAAATCTCAATATTAAAAATTAACTTAATTGTTCAAGAGCCATGAACGGCTCAATAAACAAGTTATTAGCATTACAATCAACCTAAATGAATAAATATTTTATTTGTAGTTTATAGAACAAATAGTTATTAAAATAGAGTATTTATGAACAAATTTGCATAAATTATTTTTTTAATAAAACATAAAATAAAATAATTTTTTTTATATATTATTGATTGTTTTCATTAGTTATATTACAAAAAATTATAATAATAAATTAATTTTTTTAATGAAAAATATCATAAACAATTTTAATTAAGTTTGTTTGGTAAAATATGAGTTGATTGATAAGTTAGTTGATAATTTATGACTTATGACTGATGATTGATGACTGACAACTTATAGTTTATAGCTGACGACTGATAACTTATAACTAATAAATTAACTGAATTGGTTGGTAAAATTAACAGTACAATTAGTTGATAAATTAAAATGACATAAAAGACATTTAATATATAATTGTTTTATTTAAATTAAAATAAATTATAAAGGATAGCAGTGAGTTTTAGTTAAAATAATAAAGACAAAAGTGGACGAAAAAAGGATAAATTATAACTTAAATTGCTATTTAATATATTGTTTAAAAAATAAACGGTTAGGTTGTATGCTTTATGATTGGCTGTATTTTGTTAAAACAAGTATTCCAGCGAGATGTTGTAACAGATTTCGTGATGTGTTGGTGTGATACTAAAGCAGATCTTGTTCAAGTATTCCAGTAAAATGTCATACCAGATATCGTGACATGTTAGTGCGGTACTGAAGCTGATCTTGTTTTGCATTTTGTAAGATTTGGTTTTATTAGTGAAGATTATTTGAAGATTTAATTCAAGTATGTTACAGTCGAAGAAGCGTGTGTTTTTAGAAGCTCAAAGTTCGGTTCTAACTGTGCAATATTTCCTAAGAATGGTTGACATATCATTTAAGGAAACATGAGATTTGATTTGATTTGTTTCTGCAGAAGAATTGATTTGGATCTAGGAAATAATATATTATGGATATGCATTTAATAATATATTTTTTTCCATAATATTATGGATGTGCTATTTAATTTAGCCCGATTTGGCCATCAAGTCCATACTTTTTTGAAGGCTATTTATAAGAAGAATCTAAACCTAAAGTGCAAGGAAGGCAACCATGTTTTTTAGAGTTATTTACGTTTTTGTTTGTTCATTGTTATTTGTGAGTCACTCTTGTATCACCTTGATACTAAAGCTGGACTGTTTTAGTACGTGGATAATAAAAGAGGAATTCCTTAAAGCTTTCACTCTGAAAAGTCCTAAAAAAAAAAAACAACAACCGAGTGTTGTAAGGAAGTAATGACTACCTCAGGTTTTTGAACTATCAACAACTATCATCAGTTCAAATCCTAACCTATAGGAACTTGAGTACATAACCTGAGTTAACTGAATGTAGGATGGAAGTTCATTATGAAGATTAGGTGGGGGAAAATAAACTTTAAGCATTCATCCTTTGTTTCATGAACCTTGAACTAGGCCACATTACAACCTTTAAAAGACCTAATTGAAGAAAGATTATTTTGAAAGCATACTACAATAAGGTTGGATAACCTAACTCCTAATGATCTTTGATTTTTATTGGTCACTTCACCTATCATTTTGTAAATGACAGGATCCACTTTGTTTTTGATCTTTAAATCACTCCAATGTGTTTTACAAATAACTTTGTTTTCAAAAGGTTGCATAAACATTGCATTAAAATCGCCAATTTTAATAAACAACACTGTTTGCAAGACAATTCTATATCAAAGGAATCCCAAAAATGCAGCCAGCTAGGGAATTTGACTTGGTAAAGGAAACTTAGTCTCGGGAAAACAATTTAAAGGATTTGTTAATCACCTATCCTCAAGAGTTAGCGAATCAGGGGCAAGTCTGCTTCTCAGTTGTTATTCACAGTCCAAGGATTTTTTTGTCTAAGATTCCGACAATCTGTGGCAATCGGATAAAGAATTAATAAACCTTTTGAAGACCAGTTAATCAGGAGCATTCAGGTCAAGATTAGATAAATCCCTCAAAGATCAGTTAGTCTGGGGTAATTCTTTCACAAATCCGCCAGCTAATAGGGGCAAATTTGTTCCCCAATTGTCACCCTCACAGTCTGACGGACAAGTTTGAGAATTTTGTTGTGCAATTGTAGTTAAACTGAGGCAGTAAGATTCGCTAATCTCTCCAAGAGTTTGAAGATATCGAATCATCTTATATGCCAATTCTTCTGTCAAATTCTATTGGTAATTTCTTTTTGCAGACCATGTAATCTGAGGCATAGGAAATTTGAAGTCTATTTGTTGCAAGGGTCACTAATCATTGTTATAATCATTATGAAATTGAAGTACATAACTATATTGATTTTGTGACATCTTTTTCTAGCACCCCAGTAAGTTGTTACTTCAGTTGATCTTGGCAATTCTTCATTGATTTTTCTCTCTTCCAACAAGAAAATCAGGCTCATGATGGAAATCCTAATGAAGTCATGACATTGTATCCTGAGTGGAATAATACTTTCCCCACAGAAGGTTGTGACCTTAAAGTAGAAATGTTGGTTCTTCATGTTCATCCCTAGTGATGGTCCAATCTGGTGAGGTTGGTTGGGTATCCTTGTCGGGATGTTTATTTCATCTCCGGTTTCGCTTCCCTTTTGTCTGCTTTGTAAGCATAAGCTTAAGCATAAACATGGCATACAAGCATCCATACTTATGCATAGTATATGTGCATTATTGCTACTTTTTTGGTGTTTACCTGTTTCATTCACTTTAGCGTTTATTCCCCAAGTGACTGGGTTTGTCTTTTCTCTCCAATAGAGTTGTTAGCTCTTAGGCAAAAATGCTTATCATTTCTAATTCCCCACGGAGTTCGATCCTCGTGGATGATGGTTGTTTCAGTTATCTTTTCCATGTTTGGATAAGATAAATTCCTATTTGAGTTCACTCCTCAATGGTTGGAGTCTTGTTTGACCGTTTCTTTCTAGCTCGTTTCTAGAATGAACTTTGGTCCCTAGAAGGTGTGGTTTCCAAATCTAAGTTGGGCGTGCATTTATTTTGCACTGTATCCCATAGGAAATTTTTTTTATAGATCCTCCTTGAAGAAAGAATCATTCTCCAGCAATGTTATTGTAACAATATATCTTTGGAATTTATACTCAGATCAAATGGCATCTCTTTGAGAAGGTTGAGGAGAATTATGTTGGTTCTTTCTCTTGATTGGAGAAAATTGGCTCATAAAAACAACCAGCCCATGTCTCTTTTATGAGATCCCTAGTAAGTCCAGTGGTAACTGGAATCTTTGTTAAGATCTTTGTTTGACACGTATATGTCATTACTGCTTGTCTGTTTTTTACCTGTCTCCCATTCAAAGTTTAGTTGTTACTGGCACTGTTGTTTGTAAGTCCATTCATCATTAACACCTGTTAGGTCTGCTGTTCTCAAATTCTGTTCATCTGGTTATTACCAATATCCCTATAAAGTCCAGTGGTGAATGACATTTATTTTAAACTCCAATGGTGACTGACATTTCTTTTAAAACTCCAATGGTGACTGACATTTATTTTAAAGTCCAGTGGTGACTGGCATTTCTTTTAAAAGTCCAGTGGTGACTGGCATTTATTTTAAAAGTCTAGTGGTGATTGGCATTTATTTTAAAGTTCTGTGGTGACTAGCATTTCTTTTAAAATTCCAGTGGTGACTGACATTTATTTTAAAGTCCAGTGGTGACTGGGATTTCTTTTGAAAGTCCAATGGTGACTGACATTTATTTTAAAAAGTCTAATGGTGATTGGCATTTATTTTGGAAGTCCAGTGGTGACTGGCATTTATTTTTAAGTCCAGTGGTAACTGGCATTTATTTTAAATTCCAGTGGTGACTGTCATTTATTTTAAAGTCCAGCGGTGACTGGCATTTATTTTAAAGTCCAATGGTAATTGGCATTTCTTTTAAAAAGCCAGTGGTGACTGGAATTGTTTGAAAATCCAATGGTTATTGGTACCTAAAGTCCATTTGGTTTTTGGCGCTCTTGCCCACCTTGCGTTGATTTTCAGAGTTTGTTATTTCTCCGCCTTTTCTAGTGTTTCTTAAAGATCCCGTTTGAACTCTTCATTTTAAGAAATTTCCAGAAAGTTTGTTTGCTTTCCAATGTTTTCCTGATCTCTTGTAAGAAGATTGTTCATCAATTCCCTTGGTCTCTGGTTAGAAGACCTTTTTCTCTGATTCTTCTGTTAGAAGATTAAACTTTTGTTTAAATTGATCCCCAGTGGAGATCATACTTCTTTCTGGTTTTATCCCCAGTAAAGAGTTTGTCTATGTGTCTTTACTATAGTATGTTGTCCAGTTATGTCTGAACCTGTTGACTTGCTATTCTGAATATTCCCAAGTAGAGACCATCTTTTGGTTCTACCTCCAGTGAGGATTCCCTCCTTCTAAAGTGTTAGTTGGTCATGCTTGAAATGTTGCTCCATCACTTTAATTTTTCCCAGTCTGCCTAAGCTCCTCCAGTGTTGTTGTCTTTCCCCAGTGAGTGGTTACTCACTGTGTCGTCTCTCTCCCTGTTTGCTTTCGTTCCATCAGCATTTTGCATCTATCATTCCATCATTTTCATCATGTTAGAGTTCATCCTATGTCAGCATTGCATTTTAGTTCTCTTTGTCCATAACATAACATGTCATTGCATCTAAGGGTAAAATTTTCGGTTATCTGTATTTAAATACCTTTTACCATGATTTCATGAATATTTTCATCACTCATGTCATCTGGTGAGGATATTTAAATAGGGGCAACTATCATACCCCAAATTTTACCCTCAAATTCCTTGATCTTGTGCATATCATTCTAGGTCAATCATATTGCATGACTAACCAGTTTTCAGCTTTTGTTTGTTTTGTTTCACCTGTGAAATCAGGGTTGGACTTTAGAAGCATCAAAGGCGGTTAAATTAGGGATTTGGGCAAGAGGTTGTCTGATGAGGTGGATTTCCTTTGGTCAAAAACTGTTTCTCACAGTTATTTATACTCAAGTTTGAGGCGGAAATGTAGGGTGTTCAATTTTCATGAGAGGTTCTTATCAGAAGTTTATCCAGGCACAACTTCAGTTCTCTGAATCGCCACAAGCGTGCCGTTTTTTAAGGTTTCATATGTGGATTGACTAAAAAAGATTATGGATCAGGATTCTAGAAGATTAGGGTTTTCTCACCCTTTTTGTTTATGATTGGCAAGTGTCATTTAATTGAGTCTCTTAAGGCTAGCAAGTTCGATGTGCATGCAAGTACTGACTGGGTGGTTAGGGTTTTCAATATTGGCATGAGGATTCGTCAGGTTGTGGTCCAATCAAAATCATTTCAAGATGGACTCGAGTTTGTGTTGTTGTCTAGGATTTCTAGTGGTCAAGTTCATTTGTGGAGTTTTAAAGTGTTGTAAAGGTGCGTTACAAAACCCATATCTATTCCTGTAACTATCCATTTCTAATTCATTTACAAACCATTTTTATCTTTTTCTTATTCAAACCATTGAACCATTTCTTAGATTGATTCACTTTTCTCCGTTTTTTTTTAATTTTCACCTTTCATTCACTTCAATTTCTAAAATCAATCCAACTTATCCAATTTCACAAAAATCCATTTTTAATTTATTCCATTATCCATCTTAATCCTATTTCATGTCCATTCACAATAAAAGTCCATTCGTTTTATCCACATTTTCTTCGTCCAATTTCCATTTTCACTATCCATTTTAATTCACTTCTCCTTTATTATCCATTCACAATGTCCATATTTTCATATCTATTTCATATTTATCAAATTCAAATGATCCATTTTTATCTTTCAAAGCCCAAGTTGGTAATCCATTTAACAAAAAAATCATAAAGTCCATCACTTTTATTTATGTATTACATTTACTTACAATAAAAAATTCCAAAAATATAATGCCACAAGACAATTTGCTACCAGCCAAACACACCCCACATCATGAAGCCATGCGCACCTCCTTACCCTCATGTACTGTACAACCAAAAACCGATAACCATACTTCACAAAACAACACCTTGGTCAAACTTCCTACTACCCTCCAAACACCAAAACCCAAAATATTCACCAAACTAGATCTTACATCCAGCCTGTACCATCCTGCAATCACTACACAAACCAAACCCTCCTCATACAAAAATGCTAAAAAACCAATACTCCAAAGCCTTGACCAAAAAATTGTTGTTGCACTATACCTGAAAAATTCGGCATAACAGACCTGAAACAAATCCTGCATATTGAAAGATACGTGACATATCAGTAACAAGAAAATGGGACTAAATCAAAAAAACTTGTTAGAAGTTTTAAAAGGGGGACAAAGGACAAGTAAAGAAAGGGGGGAGGATCCAAAAGAAGTTCTGCAAGTCTTAATTGCTCTCCCCTGCAAATCTAAAAACCGAACGAGCCACCCTTTACTTGATCACCACACGTAACATTTTCTTCAACTCCCTTCAAATCTTCTTATCTTAATCCACCTCAAAAACAACAAAAACCACCACCATATCATCTCACTTTTTCTCACCATTTCATCGTGAAGAGAAATAAGGTTCGAATATATACCAGAGTAATCTTCGATTCCACTAAATTTACAACAATTTGAGCGGGTGAGATTTGCAAGGATGGAACAAGATGAATAATTTCACAGTGATCTCGTGTTGATTTTGTTTTTTTGCGTTTTCCTCTTTGTTTTTTGCTTCGTGCGCTTTGTTTTGGTCAAGAAGTAAGGGTCATCTTCTTTTGGGATTCCACGTTTTCTCTGCAGCTTTGTTGATAATGGCTATGAGTAGGGTTTTGAAACTAACCCATTAACCGAAGTCGGGCCATCCGACCCATTCAGCCCCTTGGTTTTGTACAGTCAGTGACCCATGTAGGCCCTGCTTTTTCTTTTTAATATTTTTTACTCATAAACATTTCTTTTAATTATTTAAATTTAAATTTAATTGTTATTTAAGTTTTTCTTGGTTAATTATCATTATAATTTTCAATTGGTATTCAAGTTTTTTTAGTTATTCTTTTTACTTTAATATTAATAGTAATTAGGTTAATTATTTTAAGTTTCTAATTAAATAAAAAAAACTCAAAAACATTTTCTTTATTAATTTTGTGAATTAACCCTTAATTTTTTTTATTTATGTTTAGATTTCAATCGTTTAAGATTATTTAGATTTATGCTATTATTTCTATATATATTTTTAGGTTAATTATTGCATATATTATAAAAAAAATTCAATATTTTCTTTACTAATTTTGTATATTATTCTATTAATATTCGATTTAGGTTTGGATTTTATTTCTTTAGGATCATATATTTGTTAATTATTTTCTTTGATTCCTAATTTTTTGTGTGACATGTAACTTAGGATTAGGTTAGAGTTACTCTATGTGAGTATCATGATTATGGATACTCAGTTTCCCCTTTGACTTTGGTTAAAGTCAATCCTAGTTAGGTTAGTTTTCAACTTAGACTTAGAGAGTTGGTTAACTCCGTGTAAGTATCATGGTTATGGATACTTACTTCCCTCTGAAACCTTGACCATAGTCAAGAGTTCCTCACCCCTAGTTAGGTGAACTATGGTTGCTCTGATTTCATCCTAGTTAGGATATGTAGGCACGAGATGCGACGTCTTAGCGAGATACTTAGTGTATATACCTTAGGTCTTCACCTTAGCACATTTCCCTTAACAAGCAAACTTTAACATAACACAAATACTAACAAGAGGTTCCTGTAGAGTACTACAGATACTCATGATGCTAACACCTATCCCTAGGTATAACCAAGCCCCGAACCTTAGATCTCTAGCTTTGTTGTTACATAGCGCACTTAGGGTTTTCTTTCGATCTTTACTCTTTCCTTTGGATAAATCAAAGCTCGGTGGTGAACTTCATGATTTGTGATTCAAGTTAATTAATAGCTTGATATCCAATTCTCACTGCAACATATATATTTAAAAAAAAATTATCACACAACGATTTTTAACTTAACTATTATTATAAGTTGAGTGCGCTATCCAAAATAATAAAAGGAAAGAATGATGAGGTTGCGATTCGAACCAAGGACCTATAAATTATTTCATAACGGTTGTTTGAATAAACCCTTGTTATAAGTAGTGTGCTACCTAACTTATAACCACGACCTGTTTGAATAAACCATTATTTCAGAAACCGCCATACACTACTTAACAACAAACGTGCAATTGTCATTATATGTATTTTGAAACCGTCATTATATGTGTTTTTCGTAGTAGTGTGAAAAAACTTATTTAATAGCATAATGTTTATTTGTTGTTGTCATGGTAAATTTAGTATTGGAGTTCAATATCGATTTTGAAAACAATGCTAAATTATCACATTGAGCCTATGATTTAAATTTAATAAGAATTTAAGTTTTGTTGCATTTTGAAACAACGTAGACGAGTATGCAACATGTTAATTAGAGATCAAGTCAACTTGTGAAGAAGGATAATATGAGTATAAGAGCTCATATCAGATGTAAGAGCAAGTCAGTTATACATAGGCAGATCACATAGGTATATTAAATCCATACGTAACATATCATTAGTTTTGTGATTTATTGGAAAATAAAAATGTTATGTGTATTTGATGTGTATCGATCTACTAGTAATTGATTTGGAATTTTGTCAAAAAGGTCAAAACACATAATAAACGATAAAATTTTACAAAATACAACGCAATTATAAAAAATAATAATATGAAAACACAACTAAATTATCCCAAATTCATAGAAGAAAACCTCAACATTAAAAATTAATTTCATTGTTCAAGAGCCATGAACAGCTCAATAAACAAGTTATTAGCATTTCAATCAACCTAAATGAATGAATATTTTATTTGTAGTTTATAGAACAAATAATTATTAAAATAGAGTATTTATGAACAAATTTGCATAAATTATTTTTATAATAAAACATAAAATAAAATAATTTTTTTATATATTATTGATTGTTTTCATTAGTTATATTACAAAAAATTATAATAATAGATTAATTTTTTTAATGAAAAATATCATAAACAATTTTAATTAAGTTTGTTTGATAAAATAGCGGTTGATTGATAAGTTAGCTGATAATTTATAACTTATGACTGATGATTGATGACTGACAATTTATAGTTTATAGCTGACGACCGATAACTTATAGTAACTAATAAATTAATTGAAGTGTTTGGTAAAATTAACGGTTCAATTAGTTGATAAATTAAAATGACATAAAAGACATTTAATATATAATTGTTTTATTTAAATTAAAATAAAATATAAAGGATAATAATGAGTTTTAGTTAAAATAATAAAGACAAAAGTGGACGAAAAAAGGATAAATTATAACTTAAAATGCTATTTAATATATCGTTCAAAAAATAAACGGTTAGGTTGTATGCTTTATGATTGGCTGTATTTTGTTAAAACAAGTATTCCAGCGAGATGTTCTACCAGATGTCGCAATATGTTGGTGCGATACTGAAGCAGATCTTGTTCAAGTATTCCAGTAAAATTTCATACCAGATATCGTGACATGTTAGTGTGGTACTGAAGCTGGTCTTGTTTTGCGTTTTGTAAGATTTGGTTTTATTAGTGAAGATTGTTTGAAGATTTAATTCCAGTATGTTACAGTCCAAGAAGCGTGTATTTTTAGAAGCTCAAAGTTCGGTTCTAGCTGTGCAATATTTCCTAAGAATGGTTGACATATCATTTAAGGAAACATGAGATTTAATTTGATTTGTTTCTGCGAAAGATTTGATTTGGATCTAGGAAATAACATATTATGGATATGCATTTGATAATATATTTTTTTCCATAATATTATGGATGTGCTATTTAATTTAGCCCGATTTGGTCATCAAGTCCATACTTTTTTGAAGGCTATTTATAAGAAGAATCTAAACCTAAAGTGGAAGGAAGGCCGCCGTGTTTTTTAGAGTTCTTTATGTTTTTGTTTGTTCATTGTTATTTGTGAGCCACTCTTGTATCACCTTGATACTAAAGCTGGACTATTTTTAGTATATTTGTAATTGTGAATAACTAATAAGCTTTTAAGCAAGACATTCTATTTCTTGAAGTGTGTCTTCTTCTTTTATTGTTTGTTTTATCATCACTGTAGTGTGATTGAGGGAGACTGAGAGGGGTCTCTTATATAAGAATGTCTTAGATAGAAATTGAACGGGTAGTGATTAGGTGCGAATATTATTAATTGGAGGTTGTTTACTTAAAAGCTTCAAACTAATACTATTATACTGGATTTCCTTTCTGGCTTAGTAGCCCTTAGATGTAGGTGACGTTGCACTGAACTGGGTTAATAACTTCATTGTGTTTTTTTACTTCCTGCAATTTTGTTTAAATTGTTCATTGTTGTTTCTGCTGTCACGATGTCTCGACACTGCATTCAACATTCTGGTGTCGTGACATCGTATACGACATTTGTCCACTACATGCCAAAATTTTAATTGGCATCAGAGCGGGCACCCTATTCTCTTTTGGGTGAGCTCCAGGGAGATATTTTCTGGTACTATGGATAAGGAAAGAGGATTTGTCAACAGTCCACCTATTTTGGATGATACCAACTATGATTACTGGAAGTTGCGTATGGTGGCTTTTCTAAAATCTATGGATAGAAAAACCTGGAAAGCAATTATTAAAGGTTGGCAACACCCTGTTGTAAAGGGCAAAGATGGGAAGGACACAACTAAATTGAAGTCAAAAGAGGGCTGGTTTAAAGAAGAAGATGATCTTGCTATTGAAAACTCCAAATCTTTGAACGCCTTGTTCAATGGGGTTGACAAGAATATATTCAGGTTGATAAGTACCTGTACCATGGCCAAAGGTGCATGGGAAATCCTCAGAACCACTCATGAAAGCACATCAAAAGTAAAGTTGTCAAGACATCAACTTCTCACCACCAAATTTGAAAATCTCAGGATGAAAGATGGCGAGTCCATTCATGATTTTCACATGAATACTCTTAATATTGCCAATACATCTAGTGCCTTAGGAGAGAAGATGTCAGAGGAGAAGCTGGTTAGAAAGATCCTCAGGTTGTTGCCTAAGAAGTTTGACATGAAGGTCACAGCGATTGAAGAAGTTCAAGACACCAACAAAACATGAAAGTGGAGGAGCTTGTTGGGTCACTTTAAACTTTTGAATTGGCTATCAATGAAAGATCTGAAAAGAAGAACAAAAGCATAACTTTTATCTCCAACACTAATGATGAAGAGGTTCAATGTGACATGGATACTGATGAAATAATTTATAATGCTATTGTACTTCTTAGGAGGCAATTCAGTAAGGTGTTAAAGAGTATGGATAGGAAGTCAAGACCAGATGTCAAGAACATGTCATTCGACATCAGGAAGAACAATGATTTAACAAAAAAAAGCAAAAATGGAGGAGAAGCCCAATCAAGGAAAAGGTATTCAGTGTCATTAATGTGAGGGTTTTTGTCACACTAGATCAAAATGTCCCATGCACCTCAAGAAACAAAAGAAAGGCATGTCTATTTTTTGGTCTGATGATGATTCTGAAAGTGAACTTGATGTTGAAATTGCTAAGCATGTTACAGCCCTCACTGATAGATGTGAACTTGATGAAGATTCCTATGATGAGGATGTCTCTTATGAAGAATTGGCTATTTCCTATGGAGAGCTTTGTCCTAGAAGTGAAGAGGTTTGTAGGATAGGAGAAAAGCATAAGAGTCTTATAACTTAACTACAACGTAAAAATGAGAAACTTTTATCTACTATTTCTAGTCTTTAAGATGAGGTAACCCTATTGAATTCTAAACTTGAAAACATGACCAAATCAGTAAGAATGTTGAACAATGAGACTGACATGCTAGATGAAATTACTCAAGTTGGAAAAGAGGCTGAAAGCTTAATAGGTATAGGTTTTGATTACCAATCCTAAAATAAACAAGGAAATACTCCTGTGAAAAAATTTATATCTGCTGAAAAGAAGTTCGATTATACAATGTCCGACCAAATGTTTTGACATCCTTCCAGACATCAGGAAACTCAAACCAAAGGCAAGTTCTTGTTGTGGAAGTGTCATTATTGTGGTAATTATGGTCACATCAAGCCTTTTTGTTACAAAATATATGGTTATCCTAGACATCCTATGAAATCTAGGATTAATCATGTGATGACTAAAACTAAAAAGGAGTGGAAACCTATGGTGGTAAATGTTGGTCTTATAGCCCACATTTTCTTTAGAGCTTCATCTAGAGAAGAATGGTACTTTGGCAATGGATTTTCTAGAAATATGACTTGGGTCAAGAAGTATTTGGTGGACATTAACTCTTATTCCACTAGTTTTGTCACGTTTGGTGATGGAGTTAAAGGTGAAATAAGGGAGTAGGAAAGTTAGTATGTACTGGACTTCCTAGACTAGATGACGTTCTTCTTGTGAAAGGATTGAATGTAAATCTGATCAGTATCAGTCAGTTATGTGATCAAGGTCTAAAAGTTAATTTCAACAAGTCATGTTCTAATGAGAGGAGTCAAGTCAAAAGACAATTGCTATTTCTGGGTACCACAAGAAACTACCTAGTTTTCCTCATGTTTAATGTCCAAGGAAGATGAAGTCAAGTTATGGAACTAGATGCTTGGGCATCTGAATCTCAAAGGTATGAATAAGATTATGTATGAAGAAGATGTTAGAGGTCTACCCAAGTTCAAAATTAAGGAGGGCAAAGTCTGTGGTGAGTGTCAAATTGGGAATCAAACCAACATGTCACACCCGAAGTCATAACATCAGGCTTCTTCCAGAGTTTTAGAACTTCTTCATATGGACTTAATGGGGCCAATTCAGGTTGAAAGTCTTGGTGGAAAAAGGTATGTATATGTGGTTGTTGATGATTTTTCAAGGTTTACTTAGGCAAATTTTATCAAAGAAAAATCAGACACTTTTAAGGTTTTCAAAGAGCTTTGCCAATGCCTTCAAAGAAAGAAGGTAAATGTGATCATTAGAATCAGAAGTGACCATAGCAAGGAGTTTGAAAATGTTAAATTTTCTGAATTTTGTTCTTATAAAGGTATTGGTCATAATTTCTCATCTCCCATCACTCCTCAACAAAATGGAATTGTAGAACACAAGAATAAAACCTTACAAGAATCATCTAGAGCCATGCTTCATGCAAAAAATCTTTCTTACCGTTTTTGGGCTGAAGCTATGAACACTGCATGTCATATTCACAATCATGCCACTATAAGAGATGATACATCTTCTACATTCTATGAATTGTGGAAAGGGAAAAAAACCTAATGTTAAATATTTTCACGTGTTTGGGAGTAAATGCTACATTCTAGCTTATCGTGCACATAGGAGAAAGATGGATCCCAAAAGTGATGAAGGGATATTTCTTGGTTACTCTACATATAATAGAGCTTATAGGGTATTTAACTCCATAACCAAGGTCATGATGGAATTCATTAATGTTGTGGCTGATGATTTAATTAGTGTGAAAGGGACTGATGTCGAAGAAGATGTTGGAACATCATATCAACGGACTGATGCTTCAGAAAATGTGGAAGACATTGAGTCCAACATTGAGTTAGCAAGAACTGAACTAGATGATCCTCAAGTCAACAAAGGTCTCTCTACTAGAATTCAGAAAAATTATTCAAGGGAACTTATTATTGGAAATCTTGATGAACGTGTCACCACTAGATCCAGAGATGTGATATCCAATTCTTGTTTTATCTCAAAAATTGAACCAAAAAATGTGAAGGAGGCATTTATTGATGATTTTGGATCAATGTTATGCAAGAGGAAATAATTCAGTTCAAAAGGAATAAAGTGTGGGACTTGGTACCCAAGCCTTAAGAGATAAATGTTATTGGCACAAAATGGATTTACAAGAACAAATCTGATGAAAATGGAATTGTGACTAGAAACAAGGCTAGACTTGTTACTCAAGGATACACTTAAAATGAATGGGTTGATTTTGATGAGACTTTTGCACCTGTTGCACATCTTGAATCCATAAGGTTGCTTTTAGGAGTGACATGTATGTTAAAATTCAAGCTATTTCAGATAGATGTGAAAAGAGCCTTCTTAAATAGGTACTTAAACAAAGAAGTGTATGTTGAACAACCCAAGGGCTCAATGATCCTATTTTTCCAAATCATGTTTACAAACTAAGGAAAGCTCTATGGATTGAAGCAAACACCTAGAGCTTGGTATGAAAGGTTAACTGAGTTTCTTGACAACAATGGCTACAGGAAAAAAGGAACTGACAAGACGTTGTTTGCTAAAGAATATCATGGTAAACTCACGATAGCTCAAATATATGATGGTGACATTCTATTTAGACGAATGTCAAACCAAATGGTCCAACATTTTATCGAGAAGATGCAATCTAAATTTGAGATGAGTCTTGTTGGTGAACTAACTTATTTTCTTGGTCTTCAAGTTAAACAAATGGATGATACTATATTCGTTTCTCAAAGCAAGTATGCTAAGAATATAGTAAAGAAGTTTGACTTAGAAAATGCTAGTCACAAAAGGACACCTGCTGCAACACACTTGAAATTAACTAAGGATGAAAAAGGTGTTGATGTGGATCAAAGTTTATACAAGAGTATGACTGGTAGCCTGTTGTATCTTACGACTAGCAGACCTGACATCACATTTGCTTTAGGATTTGTGCTAGATATCAGGCTGGTCTAAAAGCAGCCACATTACTCAAGTTAAGAGGATCTTGAAATACATCAATGGTACTAGTGATTATGGCATGTTGTATTCTCATAGTACTAATTCAACGCTTGTAGGGTATTGTGATGTAGATTGGGCAGGTAATGCTGATGATAGAAAAAGCATTTCTGGAGGATGTTTCTTCTTAGGAAACAGTTTTATCTCTTGGTTCAGTAAGAAGCAAAATTGTGTGTCTTTGTTTATAGCTGAGGCTGAGTATATTGCTTCAAGAAGCACTTGTTCTCAATTGATTTGGAAGAAACAAATGCTAAAGGAATATAATGTCGAACAAGATGTCATGACATTATATTATGATAATCTGAGTGCAATCAATATATCAAAGAGTTCCATCCAACATAGCAGGACAAAGCATATTGACATTACCTAACCAAAGCAGCATACAGTTGCTTGGTATACAAGTAATCCTAAGACACACTTCACACGTGAAGAACATAATTCTTCACTCACAAAGACGCTTGGTCTGCACTCTCTAATCTTCTATTCAAGAGCTGCCTTTTAGGATTGCTCCTTCTGTTATTTATAGCAGCAGTCAGTCCTTGGGCCTGGGTGCACAAATTAGGTTTAACATACCAAACCCTATTCTTCAATCATCTGCACGCTTGCCATTTAATTCAGGAACATTTTGATTCGCTTTAGGGCTTCTAAAATGTCTCCTGTCTTTCAGCTTGAGCTTCTAATTAGTTTCCTGATTTCTAGATACCAGAAAAACTAATCTGCTCGCTGGATGTCATACGATCAGAGTCATGACATTCTGTATGACATTCAACTTAACTAACATTTAGCTAAGTTAACTTACCCTGCAAAATCCACATTATGTATGTACTGACATCAGTCATGACATACATCGATACACTAATGTTTTTCCACAAAATGCAACTAATCAAGAGCACTTACAAACTCCCCCTTTGGCAAATTTTTGGCTAAAACATTTTTTTCATATACCAGAGATTTACACACAGTAGAGGACTTATCATATGCCCTGTCATGTAGGAAAGTTACTAGCTACACATTCTCAGAGTCCTCACAGTTAGCTCTCACTATTATAAGTTACCTTGTTAACCATCTGTTAGTTACTACTACAGATGTCACACTTTGCTGAGTGAGTAACACAAAGAGTTACTCCCCCTCAACTAATGCAACTTATCAGCTGAACGTTTCACCTGCACACCCTGCAGTCACACACAGCTAGTGGATGTACAGACATTCAGAATGACATTCTGAAGTCACACACACACACACACACACCTAAGCTTCTTCTAGGTTTTCACACATGTTAGCAACTACATCACAATGTTCCTAGTTCTAACATACATTCCTACACAAGCTAGGAATATCAGCACATCATTACATTACTAACAACTAGCAGTTGTTATCACACATATCATCAGCAACACCTGTGGTCACACCTGCATAATCTCATATCATATGCACAATGGCACATATGATCTAGCAAGTCTTCAAGCTATCCACCTTTCCACCTGCTTTTATCATATGCATAATGGCACATATGCTCTAGCAAGTCTTCAAGCTATCCACATTTTCTTCCACTTGCTGTTATTATCCAACACTCTATCCCCCTTTTTAGCCAAAAATTAAGATCCAACTAAGAACTTAGCATAGATCATAAATTGAATCCTTACAATTGTTAGGGGCAAATTATACAAACTTCTCATAGAGAGCATAAAAAAACAGGTTGTCAAACAATTCTCACAGAAGTCTAACCAAAACTAATCAAAATAAAACAGCAGCAACACCTCTTCCTGCATTAACTCAGTAATCAGTAGTCTGAGCCACACAGCAGACCTAGACATTAATCTTTTTCTTCAGCTGAGCTGGACCTGTCCTCAGATTCTTCAGTGCTTTCTTCTGCAACATAAATGCCTTCCTCTGAGCTGACAGCAGCTTCTTCTAAGCCAGCTTCTTGACCATCATCTTCCCTTGTACCATGATCATCAGTGAGTTCAGCATCCTTATCTTGCTCAAGAGATTTTAGCATTTTTTCAAGAGTTTGCTTCCTTGCACCCAGTTCCTTACATGTTTCTTTGATTATTGCCATCACTTCAGTTTTTCTGGTTTTGGGACCCCTTTTGGATGTCTCAGTGGGTGTCATGGCAATGTTTGGAATATGGGTTCCTTGAAACAACTTGTGATGGAAGGCTAAGGGAGTTTCTCTTTTGCTAGCTACATCACTGGTCTTGAGGATATTTGGAAATTGTGCTAACATAATTCCACAAATGAGCGAAGGAAATGCTATGGGTCCTTTTATGCTATAGCTACCAGCATGCTTATAGTCTGATCAAAGATGTAAGTTCCATAATCCATTTTGGTCTTGGTCCCAACAGCATAGATAACTCTCCCCAGGATAGTGGCCACTGACAATTTGTAATTAGTTGGCACCCAGTTTGCAGCACCAATCTTGTGCAGCACAACATATTTCACACTTAGTTTGCTGGCAGCAAGCTTTCCTTTTGATGGCCACTTTCTGACTTGATTTCTAGTAATTACTTGGCACATTTTGTTGTCAGAGATGGTTAACTCAGGCTGAGCTTCATTTGATCTTCCAAGGAAGTTGTTGATGGTATTGGGAGTGAAGATGACACCATTTCCTCTAACATAGACTTTCCCAAACTCAGTAGATTTTCTATCAGCACATTCATCTGATAAATTTACTATGAATTCTTTGACCAGAATTTCATGGCATTTGGAGAATTCAATCATAATTTTCATCAAGCCAGCATCACAGATGAGGGTCATGATCTCCTTGTTGTCAAGAGCATTTTGTGCAAGCTCTCTCTCCAGGGCCAACCTCTTTTGATATACATATTTCCATCTGATAACACCCGATGAATAGTGAAAAGAGATGTTGTCGATGGGAACTTCAGGTACATTTGCAGTCAATCTGCTGGTAGAAGGATTCTTCTTAGATTTGATGTCAGTGACATCAACAGCAACATCAAAATCTATCTCTGGTTCTGAACTAGATTCAACTTTCCTCTTTTTGGTGGTTACTTTGCTACAACCTTTGGAGGGCCTAACCTGATTCCTTTTTGTTCCAGCCTTCTTTGTGGAGATGTCTTGATCCGCAGTCTTCTCAGCAGCCCTTTTTGTGGAGATGTCTTGCTCATCAGCCTTCTCAACAGCCTTTTTTTTTGGAACTTTGGTCAACCACCTTTTTCCCTTTCCTTGTCATCAGCCTTTTGGCTATGCCCGGATTGAGCTTTTCTATGAGGTCATTGTCAGAATATTCATCTAGGTCTACCAACTCAGTATTTTTGGTGCCTGGAATATCATCACCCATTTTCTCAGCACCTTTACCCTTGTTTTCCCCTTCTGGTGTAGGATCTTTCAATGTTTTGACATTGTGAGAGACATTAGCTTGATCATTCAGGTTAGGATCAGAACTCTCATTGTTAGACACAGTGGGAATATTGAGTGCATTAGCTACCATATTCGCAATGGTAAGGTGGGTTCGTCTATCTTTCTCCTTATTGACGTCATCATGAGGAACAAAGGCAGTAGAGGGAGGGGCCTGACCTAAGGCAAGGTCTTTGGGTCTTTTTGCATGTAGCATTTTAGGATTCACTTTAGGTCTTTGAGCTATTTCAAGCACTTCATTAGGGTTTGAATCAGCATCGTTGTCAGTCATTCTTTTGGCTGAGGTTGGCTTAGAATGTTGCGACATTTTTAGGGACGTTGATTGAGAGTGAAGGGATTTTCCGTGCTTGTTGGAAACGGTATGGAAGCTGAATAGTTTGTGATGGAACCAAGAGTAGAGGGGTTGTATCGTATAAGTGGTAATAGGGTACGATTGCCCAATAGGAGGGAACTTACCTTTTTGATTTAAATGATTTAATTTCAAAATGTAATTCCCTATTACTTTTAATTGCTACAACTCATCATTACTAAAGGACCTCAATTTTAGTAGAGAATTTTTAAACTGAGACTCCTTGACACTTCTTGAAACCATGTCAGCACTATTTAGGACATAATCACCAAGTTTAGCACAACCCTCTTGCCATTTACACAGGTTACCCCTGAGCATGTCTCCCTTGAACTCATCAGAGCTCGTTTGGATGGTACTCTTGATGTCACAGAACAAGGCCATGACATCCGGAGTGACATTACTTTCTTTATGCAGGGCAACTTCCATGGACTCTGTTGTACCCCAAAATTTACCCTCCCATATTCAAGACAATGTTTCCCAAGAGGTTACTTAATACTCATAAGATTTGCAATTGGTCAAAGGGATTGAAGGTTTCATCAAAGCCTCCTCCTGAATAGTGGATCTTAGAACTAGGGTTTTGAGTCTCCCCGAGCAAAATGGACTTCTAAAACTTAAAATGGACTTCATAACATCCCACATACTTAAAAGAATCTCCATGTCAAGTTTTAGAGCTTTCCTCACAAGTTTGGCCATTCAGATGCTCAGATACCTAAAAACCAGTTAACTTGGTCAAAAAGTCAACTAAAGACAACTGTGGTCAACTCAAAGTCAAACTTCAAAAATTTTGGTCAACATCAAGATTACAAGGTGAAATTCATAATTTGATCAAGGGTTGATCATGATTCATCAGGGAAACCTCAGATCATTAAGAATCGGAAGTTGCTAAATTAGGGTTTTATGTAGGAAAAGTCAACTGAACTTTGACCAGCCATAACTTTCACATGTTTCATCAAACATTTCCCATCCAAAGCTCATTTTGAAGGAAGTTTAATTCTCTACAACTTTGTGTCTCACAAGCCAAGCCTAAAAATGTTTCATTTGAAAGATATGAGCCAAGACATTATAGGCCCTTTTGAAAGTCAACAAAAAGTTAACTTTTTCCAAAACTCATAATTCGAAAATGGTAAAAAAAAAAATATGGACATGGGACCAAAAGGGTTGATTAGAGGATACCCTAAGATTTCTAAAAAGTCTTAGAACACCTTCATAGCATTAAAATTGAGGAAGTTATGCATTGTCAAAGTTGGTAATTTTTCAAGGGGTGTATGAAGTAAAAAGGGCCATAACTCCAATTCTTTCCAAATGGGCCCATAAGATTGCAACCCAAACTTGAAGATAGAGTCACTCACGACCCAATGACCATATTTTCTGATTTTTATCATTTATTTTATATTATTTTTTATTTTTATCATTTAAAATCATTTTTAATTAAAATAAATTATAAAAAAAAAAATCAAAGATTTGATTTAAGATTTATTTTGGGATCAAATATATGGTATTCAAAGTGACTGAAGTCATCCAAATTCGTTCAAGACCAATATGATATGATTTAATTTGTTTTTTTTTTTTGACAATTATGATAATTGGCTCCTTCATCTTCAAGCAACCCATAAAACTCCAACCAATGCCCAATTGTTTACCCTAATTTTACACTACTTTATATACACAACAAAGTCAGAATGAAAAAAAAGGAGGGAGAGAAATTTTTTTTGGAAGCCATAAGAACCTTAGAAAAATCTTAAAACAACTTTGCAATAAGATTCAATCAGCTCTACAAGTCCATTCACATTCCTCAAGATCCTAGGAACCTATCCCACAAAGACGTGAAGGTTGAGACCTCACGAAGTGCATCCCATGAACATGCCGCCTCTCATCTTCTTTTTTTTTTTTGCTTTCTAATATTTGATTTCATTGCACTTTATCATATTTTCTGTTCATAATGATCTTCATAATCATGTTTAGGTTTGTTTTGATCATTTGTTTGCAAGGTATGATGCAGGTTTCAAGAAGTGTCATGGTTAAGGCATAAGCTTTTCAAGAGTTGAAACTCTTCGTACGGACATTTTCAGGCATTCCCCCATTTATTTTTAGTGAATTTCTTCCTTTTTTTTTTTTTATGTTTTATAGTTATTATTATTAAAACATTATTATTAATTTAATTAACCATTAATCTTTACTAACTGCTCACTAATTATTTTTCTTAAAATAAATTTTATAATATAATTTTATATTTTTTTTCCTCTCACATAACTTTTTTTAATTTATTAATTAAAATTGTGTATGAATATAACTAGGTTTAAATTAATTTAAAAACCCTAATTTTTCACTAACCCTAATTAGACCCTCATTTTTTAAACTTGATCTTTTTTTTAAAACAATTAATTTCCAAATTTAATTTACTTTCATTGCTTTATTTATATTATTTAGAGGATTGTATAGGATTTTCCTTATGTAATTTATTTTTTCGCACTGATTATTCTGTAATTGCCCCGAAGCCGTGTAATAGTTTAGGACTTTATTTCTTGTTTTTTTAATTATTTCCATAAATATTTAATTGCTTGATTAGTAATCTAGGGCGTGAAAAGATCTAATTGAATAAATTGGACTTAGAGAATCAATAATAAAAGAAATATCTGAAAATAATCACTCACACACGTAAGTCGATCGTTCCACGATCGCCATCTATACCTCCTAGGGTTACCCCTCTTAGTTGCCTTAATATGGTCAAGTCCCTCGAACGCAGGGGTGTCTTAAGCGATGTCCCTGCAAACAGATAAATCATCAAGTCCCTTTAAAGTTAAAAGGATCATAATCCCTTCGAAGTTGCCTACGGAATAAATGATCTTGTCCCTCGATGACCCTACAAAAATGATGATAGTCCCTTCGAATTACTAAGACACCCCTACATATTGCCTTCTTTGACCCTACGTCTGTCCCTTAACATCTAAGGTAAAGACTACTTACTCAGTAATAGTAAGGACAGTCTTACCCTTAAAGGAAATAAATAATAAGAAAGACCTTACAAACTTAAGGTAGGTAGCACTTAAATACTTGCTCACTTTTTTCAAAAAAACATTCTTTATACCCCGCTTTCAAAATATTTCCAAACTCAAGGGTTTGTATACATTGATACGAGGATCACTATAAAGAACTTCTGAAAATCTTTTCTAAACACACACTTCACATTACTTTTCAAACAAACAAGTGAGCTAAGTAACTAAGATCCCATGGATAACCATGGATATAAAGGGTGCTAACACCTTCCCTTTATATAACCTACCCCCCAAACTCAAAATATTTTCAAAAAGGTATTTCCTGTTCTTTTATAGCCTTTCCTATTGGATAAAATAAAAGTCGGTGACGACTCTTGCTATTCACACATGTTTTTGTCAAACAAAAACACCAATTCAGTTCTCCCACCATGTTACAGACTTCATGAGGTTCCAATATAGCCTATCTAGCTTTCCTTGATGACCAATCTTTGGGTATCCCTTCTTGGCTTGCTTTCCCACATGACGTTTCTTACATCCTGTCCTTCTTTCTGAAGCACACTTTGAAGATCCTCTTGCTGATGTGTTGGACCTGGTCCTTTCTATCTTTAGAAACTGTCTTCCTTTCTCCCTCCATAGCTGGTCCTTATTTTCCTTATTGATCAATCCAGTTATGTTACTTCTGGGCTCCCATAGGTAACAATTATTCTTAGATCTAGATCACGTCATTTCTTCCTCACCTTCTTCATTGACAACCACACACTTATCCTTTGAAAAGTGGACTTTTAAACCTTGATCACATAGTTGACTTATGCTTATTAGGTTAACAGTCAGTCCTTTAACCAGCAAGACATCCCTCAATTTTTGAGCTTTAAGACTGTCAAGTTGTCCAACACCTGTAATTTTTCCTCCAGCTCCATCACCAAAGGTTACATGACTAGATGAATGAGGGTTGAGTTTTATCAAGTGATCCTCAATTCCAATCATATGTCTGGAGCAGCCACTGTCAAAGTACCAATCCTCTTGGGTTGGCATCCTTAGAGAAATGTGAGCTACTAAAGCCATATTCTTGGTAACCCATTGTCTTTGCTTGTTAGGAGCATCCTTCTTAGGTTTTGCTTGATGCTGCCTTTTGACATGAGCTCTCTGTTTAGATTTCCCTTGATAAGGATGACTAGGAAATCTATGCAGCCAGAAACACACAGATTTGATATGACCAAGTTTTCCACAATGGTAACATCTATACCATTGGAATCTACTTTTGACTTGGTTCCAGTTTCTGTGTGGTGGATGTTGTGACATTGGTCGTGACATCCTTTTTACCTTCTGAATCTCAGGTTTCAGTCTCTTGAGTTTCAAAGCAGGATTTTGTCTATCAACAAATCCCAGTCCAGACCTATTTCCTGAACTCTAACCACTCTGCAAGATTTCTTCTAGGGTGACAATCCCAGGGTTTAGCATCCTTATGGATTTTGCCATCTGCTCCATTTTGGATTCCAACAACTTGACCTCACTTTTAAATGAGTCTATTGTTGCTAGCTGCTCTATCTTCTCAGCCTCTAATTCCATTATGCACTTCTTCTGGTGCTCTCCTTGCTGATACCATTCAATGCTTCTGATGGACAACTTCTTATATGATTCAGCTAGTTCATCATAAGTTAGCTCCTCTTCACTTGAATCATCATCAGAAATACATACACTGTTCAGAACAGTGACATGTTTAGCAGACTCTTCTTCAGAACCACTTTCTGAATCTTCATCAGACCAAGTGACTGCTAGACCCTTTTTCTGCTTCTTTAGATAGGTAGGACATTCAGCTCTAATATGGCCATACCCTTCACATTCATGGAATTGTACTCCTTTGCCTTGATTAGAATTCTCCTCAGAGTTACTCCTTCTGCTGCTATCAGAAGAGTTGTTCTTGGCATAGGGCTTTGACTTATGATCTATTCTTTTGATCAGTTTATTGAATTGTTTTCCAAGCAAGGCAATTGCTTCTGACAGGTTCTCCTCATTTTCACAATCTTCTTTTTCTGAATCATCTGCAGTGTTTGAAACAAGAGATATGCTTTTGTTCTTTTTCTCCACAGCTTGATCACACATTCCTATATCAAAGGTTTAGAGTGAACCAATGAGTTCATCCACCTTCATGTGGCATATGTCTTGGGCTTCTTCAATGGCAGTGACCTTCATTGCAAACCTTCCAGGTAAGGACATGATAATCTTCCTCATAAGTTTCTCTTCAGGCATCTTTTCTCCCAAGGCTCCTGAGGTGTTTGCAAGTTCAAAAATGTTCATGTAAAACTCATGAATGGTCTCATCCTCCTTCATCCTTAGACTTTCAAATTTTGTGGTCAGCATTTGAAGTCTTGACATCTTGACTTTGGAAGTTCCCTCATGAGTAGTTTTGAGAGTGTCCCAAATATCCTTTGCCAGTTCACAACGGTGTACTAGTCTGAAGATGTTTTTGTCTATACCATTGAAGAGTGCATTCAATGCTTTAGAGTTCCCAAGAGCTAAAGCCTCTTGCTCTTTGTTCCATTCCTCTTCAGGAATTAGCACAGATACTCCATCCTTGTCAGTCTTCACAGGATGTTCCCAGCCAGAGTTTGCAGCTCTCCATGCCTTGCATTCTAAAGACTTTAAGAAGGCAATCATCCTAGGTTTCCAATAGTCATAATTAGAGCCATCCAGAATTGGTGGTCTATTTGTGAATCCTATATCTTTATCCATAGTACCAGAATTTTTCTTCCCTAGATCTCACCCAGAAACAACAGGCAGGGTGCCTGCTCTGATGCCAATTGAAATTCTGGCAAGCACACGATGGATGTTATTACTATGGTTATAACATCCACAATGACATAGGCTACTGAACAGCTAATAATCAGTAATTGTAAAGTAGTAAATAACACAGCAATTGTTCACCCAGTTCAGTGTCAACAACACTTACATCTGGGGGCTACCAAGCCAGGGAGGAAATTCACTATCAGCATAATTAATTCAGAGCCAAACAACCCAGTTTGCACTCCTCACTTAAAACCTACCCAATGACACTTCAACCTAGAGACACTCTAGACCTGAGTATACCCATTCACTCCCCCTCAATCACCTCAGTGATATTAAAACACAATTACAGCAAAGTTATGGAGACACACTCCTAAACACACCTTGATCTTGCTTCACAACTTTGATCAAGTGACACATACTCTTGCTTAACAGCTTTGAGTGACACAACAGCTTAGAATCTACCAAACCAAAGCAGCATACAGTTGCTTGGTATACAAGTAATCCTAAGACACACTTCACACGTGAAGAATAAAATTTTTCACTCACAAAGACGCTTGGTCTGCACTCTCTAATCTTCTATTCAAGAGTTGCCTTTTAGGATTGCTCCTTCTGTTATTTATAGCAGCAGTCAGTCCTTGGGCCCGGGTGTACAAATTAGGTTTAACATACCAAACCCTATTCTTCAATCATCTGCGCGCTTGCCATTTAATTCAGGAACATTTTGATTCGCTTTAGGGCTTCTAAAATGTCTCATGTCTTTCAGCTTGAGCTTCTAATTAGTTTCCTGATTTCTAGATACCTGAAAAACTAATCTGCTCACTGGATGTCATACAATCAGAGTCATGACATTATATATGACATTTAACTTAACTAACGTTTAGCTAAGTTAACTTACCCTGCAAAATCCATATTATGTATGTACTAACATCAGTCATGGCATACATCCATACACTAATGTTTTGCCACAAAATGCAGTCAATCAAGAGCACTTACAACAGGTATGTGAGAGTGCAACATATACTTTCTCTTTCCTCTATTAGGTGGTGAATCTTATTAAGGATGTTGGTTTTGGTGACTGTTATGAGATGCTGGTGAAGAAATTCATTGTACACATTTCTGAGGATTGTGATAGTAAGATGAGCAAGGAGTATAGGAAGGTTTATTATAGAGGTAAACGTGTGGAGTTTTCTCTTGAAATTATAAACAAGTTTATGGGTAGGAGCGAGGAGGAGAAAGCTTAAGTGGAAGTGACTGATAAGGTGTTTGCAGCACCCTAGTATTTTGGTCAGTTTTGATATTGCATGTAGGAAGGAATATCCTATTTCTTTGCACTATAGATTGTTTGCAGGGATACATGTCCCAGACATTGTTGTGACATCTGGTAAGGTAGTGATAAAGATGAGGAAATATATAACAGTGTGTCATATGTTGTGCCCTATTTTTTTATTATTGCTTCTGTATCTACTATAGAGGATGTTTCTGCTTTTGGTGAATGTATGGCTGTTTTTTCTAAATTGAGGCTAAAATGGGGAGTAGGTGGTAGAATTTATTTATGCTTAATTTGCCCTTAAGGGGGAGTAGTAGTTTTTGTTTATGTGTTTAGGGGGAACATGATGTTTGACTGGAGATTATTTTGTTTCTGTGTCGGCTGTATGGTTGCATGTGATGTCATACCTGATGTCTTAGCATCTTGTCTGGAAGAATTTATTTTTCTCTACAAAAAGTTTCTTTTGTGAGAGTTTATTTCTCTCTAATGTTGTGCTCTGTGAGGCTGGTTTTTTCTTGTTCTACTGTGTATGCCTCTGATGCATCTTAGAGAAGTTCAAAGTTTGATTATTGTGCATTTTTCTTTGAAGAAGTTCTCTTGAATTTATTGGTTGTTACATGGTATGTTTTGCAAAGGTTATTTTAGCCAAAATTTGCTAAAGGGGGAGATTGTTAGGTTGTATGCTTTATGATTGGTTGTAGTTTGTTAAAACAAGTATTCTAGTGAGATGTTGTACCATATGTTGTGACATGTTGGTGCAATATTAAAGTATATCTTGTTCAATTATTCTAGCAAGATGTCATACCAGATGTCATGGCTGTTGAATGCCAAACATGTTTAATTTTGACTCATATTTATAGGCATTTTTCAACTCATTTGTTATGTATATATGGATTTATTCCATGTTTCAATGCTATTCTTCAATTATGTTACAAATATCTTTGTTTGCTTTGATATGTGTTTTATTGTGCAGGGTTAAGTCATAAAATCATCAAACATCAAGATACAAGTGAATTGACAAGGAAGCCAAAGAAAAGAAGAAGATTCAACATGTTTGCGGTGCGAACAACAGCGAGGTGCCAGCGAATGATTCACGATGTGAGCTCCTGGAGAAGCCCCATCGAACCATCCCAGATTAGAGGCAGTAAGAAAAGGACCCTAAGTTTGCTATGCAAACTTGTAGCGAAGAAGTTCGCTAGGCGAAGAAGTGTTCGCACTGCAAACTTAGATATTTCCTCAGGGGAGATTTAACTATTTATAGGCACTCTAGGTGCCATAAAGTGGTCTTTGCTGTGTGAAAAAGATGTTTGCTGGGCGAACTTGACAGATTTTGGAAGTACTATATATGTACTTTTCATACATTTTTGGGATCATAACCCCATTTTTCACATAGAAACCCTATTTTCTGCATTTCTTCACCAAAGAGTGATATTTTGAAAATAGAAGCTGGATTCGCATCCAAGATTGATTCTTCAATGTGGATGCTCATTCATCTTCTCCCATTACATGTAAATCAAGTTACCATGGTTATGGATAACTAATTTCCTTTGTATCAAAGGTAGAGGTAGTCTACCTTAGCTTTATGTATTTTTTTTATTGGCCTTGTATGTGAACAAATGATGATTAATATATGATGAATATTTTTGTTCTTAATGATGCATTCTTGTTTTGTAAAACTCTAGACATAGATTTTAGGGAACTTGACCTAAAATATTCATCTATCAATTTATAGATTGAGAGATCGGTCTATAGTTGATATTTGCTTTGTGTTGAACTTAAAGCTTACTATATTGGTTGTTATATGGAGAAATTGTGTAGCGATGAATATAGTATTTATCACGACACTGCTCTAGACATAAACGGTGTTGAGAGAATACATGGTGATATTAATCGGATCCGACTTCACATGCAAGATTAAGAGAATGCGTATTAGTTAGGGTAGATGAAAACTACTTTTGATATACTTTGTTAATCAAACAACTTTAGAATTTAAAGCTTTGCTACTAAATCGTGACAATTTATGAAACAAACTTTGAAAACCCTTTTCTTGAAACGGTAAAATATTAAATGACAAGCATCCCATATCAAAACAATCCCTATGGAGATGATAACAAAAATCCCCATGTACTACATCTTAACAAAATGACGTCGTTGTTGGGGATTATTGTTTGATATTGCAAGCATTGCAATAGTTTATTGATTTTAAGATCTTTGTATTGTGATTTCTTACCTCTGTGTATTTTTCTTGTGATATTTGATTTGTTTGGTTAAGTGTACAAATTCTATTTATGCGAGGGAGTGTACCTGCATACCAACTTCTTTTCAATCCTGAGATTGAAAAAACTGCGTGTAAGCTCAATAGCAAAACTAAGTGGAGAAGGCAAATTGTCAAAGAAATACGAGAGCGCGGATAAATTCTTCATCTACACCCATTTTTATGCCAAACATGGCAGCAATAACACCACCACCTCCTGCTTCAACCCCATGTGTTAACAGTCCAACACACAACGCTCAGTTTCCACGTAATGCCAACAACGAAAGGAATTCTATGATGAAGACGAGAATCTTAGATCTTTTATATGTAAATCCCTTTGCATGGATGGACCATGAGGACCCGTTTACTCATCTTACAAAGTTTTACGAGATAGCGGGTGCAACTGGAACGCCGGAAGTTGAAGAGGAACCTTTGTTCAAAAGGTTATTCTTGCATTCCTTAATTGTGAATACGAAGGAGTGGTATCTTAACCAATCTACTCTTCTGATGGCAGATTATAACATATTGAAGGAGAAGTTTCTTGAATGATTCTTCCCTCACAATTGGTTTATGGAGGCCAAGACGGAAATTTCTTGACTCAAGTGTATATATTCTGCAACGGACTTCAAATGTTCATAAAACTCTTTTGGATGCTACGGCGGGTGGGTCTCTAATGTCAAAAAGTGTGGAAGATGCAGTTTCCCTCATTGATAGGATGACACTAAATTATCATCAAGGTCAACATAACCGTGGTACTTCACAAAGAAAGCCGAGAATTATCAAGTTGGGAACAAATTATGCAATTCTTGCTCAAAATAAATTGCTCTCGCAACAAGTGGAATTGTTGACAAAACAAATGTCAAAACTTCCACAAGAAATAAGAGAGATGCAAGAAATTCCCAATAAAAATCAACAAATAGCAAGCTGTGAATTGTGCAAAGGTGATCATCCTACCGACTATTGTCCACCGGTCGTTGAAGAAGCCAACTATGCGGGAAACCAAAATCAAGGCTATCAACCGAGACCATTGTATCAAAGCAATAACCAAGGCCATCAACCGAGAGGTAATAGCCAAGGTTACCAACAAGGGTGGAGGCAAGAATCGAGTACTTCTAACTGTCAACCATATCAAAGTTACAACCAACCTCCACAAAACCAAGGTGGAAGTTCAAAGATAGAAGACACACTCAATCAATTTATACAATTATCATTGTCTAACCAAAAGAGCATCAATTCCTCTATTAGGAATCTTGAGGCACAAATTGGGCAATTGTCTAAACAATTGGCCGATCAACAAAAAGAAGCCTTTCAAGCTAAGCCTTAATTGGATCCTAATGAGGTGTGCAAAGCTATCCTTTCTAGGAGTTGTAGGAAGATTGATTTGGACATTAGTGAGAATGAAATGGAGAAGGAAGTTGTAGTTGAAAAAAATAATGATAATGAGTTAGTTGAAAAGGAGGATGAAATTGTTAAGGAGGAAGTTGAAGAAAATGTGAAGGCTGATTTAGTTGAAAAGAAATGGATAAAAGAGAAAAATAATAATGATAGGAGAGGGAAGGAACAAGTGAACATCCTTATTCAACATTTACCTTATTCTCATGGTCATACAAAAAGGGATAATGCAAGGCAATATGCTCGATTTATGGACATCTTTAATCAATTGCAAATCAATATTCCATTTGCAGAGGCATTAGAGGAAATGCCTACTTACGGAAAATTTATGAAGGATATCGTCACCAAGAAGAAACAGTATACGAATCAAGAAACCGTAATTGTTGATGCTAGTTATAGTGCAATCATTTAAAGGACTCTTCCTAGGAAACAAAGTGACTTGGGAAGAGTTACTTTACCGGTTACCATCGACAATATCTATGTTGGTAATGGATTGATTGATTTAGGCTCTAGTATAAATTTCATATCATTGTCAATTGTTAAAAGATTGGGACAGATGGAGTTGAGGGCTACTAGAATGACTTTGCAATTAGCTGATAAATCTACTACCCGTCCTCATGGTGTAGCTGAAGATGTATTGGTGAAAGTTGATAAGTTTTTGTTCCCCATTGACTTTGTGGTGATAGACATGGATTAATACGATGATGCTCCTCTAATTCTTGGGCGACCTTTCATGAAAATAGCAAGAATGGCCATTGATATGGATGATGGTCTTATGAAAGTGAGAGTTCAGGATAAAGAAGTTTTCTTTAATCTCTTTGAAGCCATGAAGCATTCAAAAGATAAGAATGATTATTTCTGTCTTGATACAATGGTGGAAGTGATAGAAGAGGTGAAAAGGGAAGTTCATGTTGCTACCCCTTAGAAAAAGCTCTTACTTATTATGCTTTGCTAAGTCTCAATGAGAGTGAAGAAAATGAAATTGAAAAGTGTTTGTGAGAAATTGAGGCATTAAAAGAAGTTCCTCCCTTGGAAGAGCTAGAGGAAGTTATGAAAAAAGAAAAGGTGGAGGACACCAAAATTGAGTTGAAAATTTTGCCCCCTAATTTAAAGTATGTGTTTCTTGATGATGGGGACACAAACCGGTGATCATAAGCAATGAACTAACCGTGGAGGAGGAAGAAAATTGATTGTGGTGTTGAAAAAGAATCAAAATGCTATGGGTTGGACTCTTTTTATGATTTAAAAGGTAAGTCCATCCTATTGCATGCATAGGATCTTAATGGAGGATGTCTTTAAGCTAGTAGCTAAACCTCAACGCTGCTTAAATCCTACCATGAAAGAAGTGGTTAGGAAAGAGGTAGTGAAAATGCTTCAGGCCGGAATGATTTATCCTATTTTTGATATTTCTTGGGTTAGTCCGGTGCAAGTGGTACTGAAGAAAGGTTGGATGGTGGTGATTCAGAATGAAAAGAATGAATTAATACCAACAAGAACCGTGACCAGTTGGAGAATGTGTATCAATTACTGTAGGTTAAACAAAGCTAAAAGAAAATATCACTTTCCTTACCTTTCATGGACCAAATGCTTGAGAGACTTTCTGGTCAGAAATTATATTGTTTTCTTGATGGTTATTTAGGTTACAACCAAATTATTGTTAACCCGGAGAATCATGAGAAAACTTAGTTTACATGTCTATTTGGGGTCTTTGCTTATAGGAGGATGCCTTTTGGGTTGTGTAATGCACCGACTAGTTTTCAGCGGTGTATGCAAGAAACTGACTTTATTAAAAATTCCATTGATGTTTTCATGGATAACTTTTCAGTTTTTGGATCGTCATTCGATATTTGTTTGAAAAATCTGGATGTTGTGTTGGAAAGGTGTGTGAAAACTAATCTCATGCTTAATTGAGAAAAGTGAAATTTCATGGTTACAGAAGGAATTGTGCTCGACCATAAAGTTTCTTCAAAGAGCCTTGAAGTTGACCAAACCAAAGTGGACATTATAGAGAAGTTGCTACCACCCTTGAATGTGAAAGGAATTAGAAGCTTTCTTGGTTATGAGGGATTCTATCGGAGGTTCATTAAAGACTTCGCAAACATTGCAAAGCCCTTGAGCAATTTTCAAAAAAAAAGATAAGTCTTTTGAATTTGATGACTCTTGCATGCTTGCTTTTAATTCTTTAAAATAGAGTTTGACTACTGCACCTATAATTATGGCTCCCAATTGGAAACTTGATTTTGAACTCATGTGTGATGCTAGTGATTATGTCGGTGGTGCGGTACTTGATCAAAGAAGAACAAATTTTTTTCATGCTATACACTATGCAAGCAAAGTTTTGAGCAAAGCTCAAATACATTATCTCACTACGGAAAAAGAGCTTCTTGCGATAGTATATGCATTGGAAAAGTTCCATTCTTACCTCATTGGGTCTAAAGTGGTTGTTTACACGGACCATGCGGCGATTAAGTATTTTCTAACCAAACCGGATTCTAAGCAAAGGCTTATTATTAGATGGGTCATTTTATTGCAAGAATTTGATCTTGAAATTTACGACAAAAAGGGATTTGAGAATTTGGTAGCGGATCACTTATCCCGTCTTGTGAATGTGGAAGTAACTAAAAATGAATTTGAGGTTAAGGAAGAATTTCTGGATGAGAAGTTGTTTATGGTTCAGGTTAGGCCTTGGTTTTCCGAGATTGCAAATCACAAAGCCGTCCGAGTGATACTGGAAGGCCTAACTTGGAATCATAGAAAAAAATTAATTGTTTGATGCCAAGTCTTTTGTGTGGGATGAGCCTTATTTTTTCAAACTTGGTGTTGATAATCTTTTGAGAAGGTGTGTTACAATTGATGAGTCAAAGATCATTCTTTGGCATTGTCACAATTCACCTTATGGTGGTTGTAATACCCTAATTTGTACCTCTAAGATTTCCCACATCTCATTTGCATCTTTGCATCACAAACAAGATCATGCTTTGGTTCCTTTATCCCTCTCATCTTTGGGTTTATGCCTTGCAGAGATCACTGTGCATCTGTGTGTTTCTTGTTTACTTTTATTTGTATGTTTATGCTTACTAACCTTAATCAAAATCCAAAAATATGTTTTTTTCTTTACTAACTCTTTTTCAGGAAGAGGTTGGAATCAAGAACATCAATCAATAGACCCTTAGCTTGAATAAATTTCATTTGAATAAAGTCAAAGTTGATATGCAAGCAATTCAAATCATTTGATCAAGAGTTTCTCAAGATTTGATTGACTTTTATTCAAGAGACTCCAAGGTTCATGTGTTTATTTCAATGCCTTCTTTAACAAATCAGAAGAATCGAGTCGGAACCAAGAAAACACATCAAAAATCCATTTTCACACTTTTTCATTGTGTTAATCGATTAACACATTTGTACATGCAAATGGTTAATCGATTAACTAGTGCGTTTTTTTTTGTTGTGAAAATGAGCCAAATTCAAATTTTGCAGCATTTTGGCACCAATTTTAAAATATTTCATCATGAGAATATTCTTGATCACTTCATTTTAATTCCCCTACCTCATCATAATTGATTCCCACCATACACCTTCACTAATCACCACTTGATCTTGATTTTTCCTCCAAATTCAAATTTCAAGCCTAATTATGGTTCCAAACCAAATTCCAAACCACCAAAATTTCCAAACCTAAATTCTGTAAATAGAGGTCTCATTTCATTCATTCTTCAAACTTTTGATAGCCAAATTCACCTTGCTAAAATTTCTCTTAATTCCCTTCAACTACCAAATTCACCAAAGCTATTTCTTTCTTTGAAAGTTAGTAAGTTTTTCATTGAAACTTACTAATCGTTGAGCTAAAACCTTCATCCAATCACTTTTTCATCATCAATTTCAGTAGATCAAGACTTTGGAGTGTGGTTCTTGAAGTTATTTTGAAGCAATTTCAGATTTAAAGTGGTAAACCCTCATTCCAGTATTGTTGTTCTTGATCCATCTTCCACAATGTGATCTATTGTTGTTTCTTGTCGCTTGATATTTTTATCTTGCAAATTGTGTTTTATTATGGTCTATTGTTGTTGTTTTACTTGAATTTTTGTTCTAATTCTAACTCATGATCATGAGGTGTATGAAGAAATGGTTAGATCATGAACGCTGATTTTTTTTTCAAATTTTTTTGCTGTCTTAGCAGTGTTAATTGATTAACACATTAGCACATGTAAATGGTTAATCAATTAACCTGTGTCTAGAATGATATTTTTGCTTGTTTTTGGGACTTTTTTTTGGTTCCTTTGCCTTTTCCTTCCCTTTCCTTTTGTTCTTTGCCTTGAATTACATCTTTGTGTAGTTCAATTTGGCATTTCTTCATCTATTTCTCATTTTCTTTTGATCAATGAAAATCTTCAATATGATTGTAACTTATTTTGGTTCTTGATGAAGATGAGATTGTTACCTATTTTATTTTCATATGGTATTGCTTTCAGAGGATGATCTACATATCGTCTCTCTAGCATGCATTAGTACAAACATTTTTATTGACCGACCTTAGATAGTCGTGGCTTCTTTATATAAGTCTGATTACGATTACTTAACATAATGCTACATGTGTCCCATATCAGAAAATTATCATTCGTGGCTCAAACTTATATTTGAAATTCCAAGTATGGTTAATTATTTGTCTTGGGTCCATTACTTATGAAACTTGTTGTTATGAGGCTTTGATTTTATCAATCCTCTAATGAGTCTTCATTAACTTTGACCTAAGTTCATTATTTAACCATCGTTGATCATTTGTTCTAACATTTAATGTCTAACTCAATAACAATATTATTTTACTAATTTTACTTATGTTTCCTTCTCGCTCCCTATCTCTTTTTTATTTTTATGCTCCATTATTATCATCTCATATCATATTGTTATTTATACTTCCGCCATTTTTCCTTTGTTCATTTGGACCAAAAATATTAATAAAGGCTTAAACCCCTAAAAAACTTGTTCTCTTAATGGTGAACTATGCCTACTATCCTTTGCATTGGACATGAAGTTTTGGACCTAGAACTAGGATCTTAACCTATGCTTGAAAGCTTGTGATGTGAAACCTTGAATTTTGGATACTTAGAGTTCTCTTTTGAAGACTTATTTTGATCAAGGCCTAATCTAAAGGAAGAATGCTTATATTGTAGAGCTTACTTGTGTGGTTAGACCGTTCTTATCATTAGCTTTTATCTTTTTTCTCTAGGATAGTCCCTTCTTCTCCACCACTTCTTTAATTTTCAAAATCTTCTCCCTTTTTCAAAATCTTCTTGTTTTCAAAATTAAACCTCTTTTACAATAAAACCTTGACTTTTTTCAAGAGCTTTTTCAAACTTCCTTTTCTTTAATAAATGTCAATCAATATTAATCATACTTTGACTCTTTTCAAAAAGGCATAAAAAGCATTCAAACTCATTCAAGCCTTTTGTGCCTTATGCACTTTTTCTTTTAAAACTTTTCCATAAGTTTAGACATGAGTCATCTTTTTAAGCGGAACTATTCATTTGGAAATGGCGACTTGTCTTTTCACTTAAAATAAACCATAACAAACTTATTTTGTTATTTGTATCACGAACTACAGGGTTTTGATCCTATATTACACTTTGTGGGTACGTAGGCATGAGGCGATAAGTCTTCCCAAACACAAAAATCTTAAAAAATACTTCTCTTCTCATCTCCCCAATATCACTTCAAACAAACCTTCTCAAACCAAAAAGTGTATATATTTCAAAGGGTTCCTATAAAGTACTATAGACGTTTTGGGTACTAACACATTCCCTTAGCATAACCAACCCCCTTACCCAATTGTCGCACCCTAATTTTGGACCTAAGATCCCACCCCTTTTGTGGAACATCCCGTGTAGCCTTTGGGCCTCGCGTGTGTGTGTTTTTTTTATCACTTACAGGTTTAGGCAGGTGTTTTAATCTCATGTTGATAGTACTGGTTCTCACAATAGCAGTATTTGAGTGTGTTCTAAAATCTAGTTAGAATTCACCGTTGCATCCATGGATTTCCTTGAGGCATGTTAATAGGTCATTTTGATCCATTGGTGTTTTCTTGATTTAAAGCTCTAACTCATTCCAAAGGACATGATTAGTTTATGTTCTTTATATCAAGATCTATTCAAATTTCATTCCAAGTAACAACCCATGGAGGGTGGTTTTTGGATAAGGATTTAATTAAGAAGTTTTTAAAATGAAGTTTATTTCCCTGTTTTTCACAAAGGTTTCACGAGAAGATTTTTTCCAGTTTTAAATAAGGAAGTTTCAATAACTTAGGAGATTAGAATTCCACAAGGGCACCATTACAAGCTAGCATGATATTCAAACCTTAAAAAGTTACAATTTTATTCAACGGACAAAATTTTCCTTTAATAGGGTTCACGCGAAAGGATAAGGTTTCATCATACATCGGGAACAACTTTTGTTTGTAAGTCATGTTTACGGTTATGCCTTAAAGCCATTTTCTGAAGGGGGGCAAATTAGACATGGAAATTCATCCACCATTTATGATGGAGTTCCAGCTATTGGCAGCTACTTAAGCAAGTAGACATGTTTCACCGGTTTCTCTCTAACCACTCTTCCAGTTAAACTCAAATCATTCAAGTTATTAAGTTGTAGAGGAGAAAGGAGGAACAACAAGGCAATTCAATATAGTTGCAGGCCTAAGTTCATATGGTACTAATTGGGCAATGTCGCTGATGCCCCTTTGAATCGACACTTTTTTTTCAGAATAGTATTAAATATGTTAAATTGCAACGACACACTCCAATAAAATAATTGAGGCATTATTCATATCTTTAACAGTTCATAGTCCTTACATTTTTATGTGGCTAGCAGTTCGATGTTTTGTAAGATAGGGTTCCACAATATACAAGAGAAAACGGCGATTCATGCCTCACCATGAATGTGTAAGGTCCATGTTCAATTTTTCAACTTCAAGCTTTGGTTGCAAGTTAAACTCAAGATTCAAAGTTTCAAAGGCTTGCGAGATTTATTCAAGTATACCACAGTTCGCATGGAACTTTTCAAAGAGCATTATTTATTGAAATTGGAATTTTTATGTCATTGCCAGCTGGTACAAAATCTCATAGACAATTAAGAATAGATAAAATCTCGGGTAATGTTAACTTGTGCCCTTGGGGCACATGTTAAGGAAACCGCTTTTAGTAAATTTGTATTGAAAAACACAATTTAAAAATTAATTTTATACTTTAATTTAAGTTTGTACACAATTTCCAAGATGATATTTCTTAATTTAGTTCTTAACATGTGCCCCAAGGGCACAAGTTAACATTACCCTAAAATCTCATCTTTTATCATTCCCAAGTGCGAGGTTACGAACTTTTCAAAGAGCATTATTTATTGAAATTGGAATTTTTATGTCATTGCCAGCTGGTACAAAATCTCATAGACAATTAAGAATAAATAAAATCTCATCTTTTATCATTCCCAAGTGCGAGGTTACGAACTTTTCAAAGAGCATTATTTATTGAAATTGGAATTTTTATGTCATTGCCAGCTGGTACAAAATCTCATAGACAATTAAGAATAGATAAAATCTCATCTTTTATCATTCCCAAGTGCGAGGTTACGAACGAACAGAAGTTAATAGTTCCACGGTTCATGTGTTTTGGCATGTCCGGTGCATACAGACAATGGCATCATGTTGTAGAAGTGTAATTTGTCACTTACGGATTAAAAGCAATTCCAAAGATTCACATTTTCTACAAATTACATAATACCATAACATACATATTGTCCAAACAATTTCATGATAGGAGGGAAACCTGTTTCAAAACAACCTTTGGAAAACACTTTTTTCTACAATACGACACTCAGGAATTTTGAAGCTTGAAAGAGTTTTTTCAAACAACACTCAAACAGTAATCCTCACGCTGGTGCATTTCCAAAACTGACATTTGAGGCAGACTTGCTATCCATTGCAATAGGACCAGTGAGTGAAAACGGCGGTATTTGTCAAATCTTCGCATAAACCCTTTGGAACCGGGTAAATCCAAAAAAACTCAGACCAAGTGATTCACTGTTCGCAACTGGCTTTCTTTCTGCAACCTGAAACCAGAACTAAGAGTTTATTTCCAGGTGAAGAGGATTAAGCTTTAATGAGAATCAATGAGCAATTAATAATCTGAGCATCCACACTCATTATCTTCACTTTGGTTCTTTAGATGGGGTCCACGCAATTTTTTATATTATATTCTACTTCAATATTTTCTAAACAACTCAACTACATCTTCTAAATATCCATACAACTTATTAAAAACTCTAAAATGGGTCTCACCAAATTCCAAAATAAATATCCATATAACTATTCACTTTTGAAATATAATATTTTAATATTAATTGAATAGGAAAGAAGTTCTCAAATGTGAGAACGTATGCAAATGTAAGAACGTTTTTTTCTCTCAAATATCCATTTAATTCTGACATGATAACTAATCCACCCATAATTATACTCTAAGTCAGCAAGCAAGTAAGTACATGTTTTGATAAACCAACTACTACCAGAACTAAAAGAAATACCTGCACTTTTTTTACCTACACAATTCTGAAGTAGTTGATGAAGAGGATCGAGTCGAATCTCGAGTCGGGAAGATAGCATGGTTACAACGTATAAGAATAGAGCCTTAGCAGTAATATGATTCTTAACCCACGCCAAAATTCAGTAGTTAGGCCTTTGAAATGAGACAGTCAGGGAGCTTGAGTAAAATGAAGAGATTTGTTCAGACAGATTTGAATCAAAAGGAAAGAAATCACTGTCATAAATTGTGTTTACTTTGACTCAAAAACGCATTCCAAATATATTCTAACACGTATAGGCCAAATGGAAACCTATTCATTGTCTTTTTAAATAAAAACAGCACACAGACAAGTTATCGCTCTTTCCAAAATGGTACCAGCATGAATCAAACACATTCAAAGCGAAATCGAGAAATCTCCAAACCAGGCTCAGACATGTCAATCCGGAAACGGAAAGGTTTTGAAATCACTTTTTTTCACTTCTCTAAACGGCTACAAAGGGCTATATAAAGAAGAGGTGTAGACCTTAAGGAAGGGCGGAGGGAGCCGTCAAAAGAGGGATTCGAAGCGTAAGGTCTTTCTTTCGGAAGGACGTTTCCAAAAGATAACAGCATAATCGCCACGAGAACCCATCTACCTGTACGCTTGCCCAAAACCACTGTGCCGCCTCCGTCCGTCGCGAGAATTACCATCGGAGTCGTTGAAGTCGCGAGAATTACCATCGGAGTCGTTGAAGTCGCTTCCACCGTCGGAGAAAGTTTGGTGAACAGGGAATAGCAAGTCCGAGACCCAGGATGAGGGTTTTTGACGTTCTGAGTCCCTTATTTTAATTTCGAAAAATGTTATTCTTACCCTCAACCCTCAAAAGTTACACTACACCTAATACTTCTAATACTTATGTATATATTTATAATTTAGTCTCAAAACATGGTTAATAGTATGTATTTTATTGGTTAATAAAATAGTGAAAGTGATTAATGAATTATAGGTAAAATAATTGATTAATGATATAGATTTTTGTGGTTAATGTAATTGTGAAGTTGGTTAATGACGCAATCTTATATTTGTGTTATAAAATAAATTTTAAAAATTAATATTTTTTTTAAAAAATTAATATTTTAAAAATATATATTATTTTAATAATAAAAAACACTGTTCACCGTATAAATACGGTGAACAGTGCATACTGTGTAGTATATGGGTGTAAGAAATGGTGTAAACATAGCAAACCTGTTTAATTTCCAACCCGGGTAGGTTTAATAACTTGACCCGTTCTGGTTCGCCAGGTCCTTTGTTCTTTTTATGGGAGTAGGGATGACAATGAACCGAACCAACTCGAAAATAGTTCGGAATTCGATTCGACAATAAAATCGTTGAACCAGATTCATGAACCAAATGAGTTGAGTATGAGCGAAAAATTAAGTTCGTTAACTAAATGAGCTGAACTTGAACTATACATAGTTCGACTCGTTAGGTTCATGAGTCAACTCGATTACATATGACAAGAATTATACTGTCTTTAAGATTAGGTTTAAATATTTACTTCAAATCTTAGACAAATTTAATCTTCAATTTAGTAGTTTTTGAATTAGACTCTCAAATGTATCTCTTGAAAGTTGTGTAGGTTTTGAATTAGTAGATTTCGAAGATAAAGTTAAATTTCAATATGATAACTTTTATTTTATTTAAAAAAATATATTTATTTAAAATGTCAAATATATATATATATATATATATATATATATATATATATATATATATATATATATATATATATATATATATATATATATATATATATATATATATATATATATATATATATATATATATATATATATATATATATATATATATTAAAAAATGGTTTTTAAGTCCGTGAATCATGTGAGATGAACCTAACGAGTTGAACCGAACTGTTCGTGAACTTATAACGAGTCAAGTTTGAGCTTAAAAAAAAGTTCGTGTCGAACTCGAACCAATTTTTAACGAGTCGAGCCGAGCTGAGGTGAGTTCGACTCGACTCGACTCATTTCCAACCCTACATGGGAGGCAAATCTCTTTAACAACCAACCGATCCAAGTTTTCATTTTGTTTTAAAATTCAAATCAATTATTTTAATTCTGTTTTTAAAATTCAGATTAATTGCTTTAATTTTATTTTAATTCAAATTAATTGTTAATTTTGTTTTAAAATTTAATTTAATTTTTTTTTGATTAAAAATTCAATTATGATTATAATTTTAATTCGAATTCAATTATGATTATAATTTTAATTCGAATTCAATTATAATTGTTAATAACTTTGATTTTGAAATATAGTAATGTTCAATTTGCATTTCATTTATAATTATTGTGGTATCGGATTGTTGATTTCGATTAAACTGTGGTGATAAATCATTAATTTTAATTGGATTACGATTCTTAGAACAACAGGCCTTAATTCCATACATGATTAATCCGTGATCTAATTTATTGATTTTAATTTCAACTCTGCTACCAAACCTTGGCGTAAACCCCGTTATGTTTTTTTGACAATTTGATTTGTATGCATATCTGTGTCCAAGGGAAGAACCTGTATATGACTTTATAAGTTGTATACACTGCATCTCATTTGCATCATGTTCCCTCGCTTGATCCTTGATCTCTCAAGTTGATCAGATAGGATAGACTTCCTTAAGTCTTTTAACTTAGATAAACCTTATAATTCAATTCAATCTTATTCTCCCCATAAGAGAATTAGACGTGATTCATCTTAGTAGTCGAGAAATAATTCTCCTACCCCATAATAATATTGAGAGATGTAGAATATTTTCCGCTTGAGAGAGGTATGTGGCATACTCGTCGATAAATCCAAGTTCTGAGCTCTTCTCTCAATGTGACGCAAAGACCATCTTCTACAAGTTGTGGTGGTTGAGTCGAGTGTTCTCCCTTAAGATGACGACTCATATTTTCTCCTAGAATCAATCAACAAACCTTCTACCCCCTGGAACTTTGACCATAGTCAATGGTTCCTCAATCCCTTTTAGGGGAACTACGAATACTCTGATTCCACTCCCGTCAGGATACGTAGGCACAAAATGCGATTTCTTGGCGAGTATACTTAGAAATAAACCCCTAGGTCTCTTACCCTTAGCAGCAACAATAACACAATAAAACAAGAGGTTCTTATAGAGTACTACAAATACTTAGGATGCTAACACCTTCCATTAGTATAACCAACCCCCGAACCTTAGATTCTCTAGCTTTGCATTTGCACTGCATCTTGTGGGTAATTCGATCTTTTTCCCTTCCCTTGGACAAATTAAAGACTGGTGGTGAATAATGAATTAAGATTCAAGTTAATCAATAATTTGATATCCAATTCTCACCGCGACAGAAATGGCAACTTCACTTGGGAAATAGATTATCGAGGGTTTCCCCTAACTTGTTTCATTTTGCTTTTATTGTTTATATATATCTGCTTATATGCTTGTGCTTTGGGTTGATATCTTTGTGTGGTGAGAAATGTCCTACACCCGAACTTGAGTGATATATTTGAGAAGGCTTATAGGGAGTAATTCCTGACCAAGCTAACTTGAGAATCACCGCTCAGTTGAGGCCCTATTGAAAATGGTATTGTTGAACGAGTATTCGTGAAGACAATTACTATTTTCGACCTAGGAGCCTGTGATACTGGGGACTTTTAGTTACCTTTAACCATACTTGGCCTTTCTTAGGACGTAGTGCGATAACTATGAGGGAGTATTCCCGAAGTAGTTGATACGCGATGCTACACTAAAAAAAGGTTGTCTTGAGAATATTATTAACTACCAAGTATTTGGGAAATTGATAATATCCGAAAGATGGACTAATGACTTTGGGAACTTTTTAGAACCTTCATTCTACAGGTACAATCAAAACTTTAGTCCACACCCTTTAGGAATCGGTATACCCTTTGCCTCCATCACTTGCAAACCTAGGTTCCTTGTTTGTTAATCCTTGTGTATCTCTGTGTTTTCCTGTGTTTATGCCTCTGTTGCATTCATAAAGCATCATATCGCATTGGTTTCATGGAATTCGGAGTTTTATTTATAAACATTGCAGGACCAATATGGATTACAAAAGAAAAATACTTTGAAATGTTCTTTTAAGAGTCTTAACTTGGATAACCTAAGGAAGTCGGAAGCTCTGATTGAAGAAAGAGAAATTCAAAGATAAGAGACTTTTATCATTATTAAAGATCCAGGCGGGCAATGGATTTATTTCTTACTTTCTGACCAGAAAAGAAAAGGGCAGGAGGATTTATTTTCCTCTAACCATCAGACTACTCCTTGGAAGCTGATCGTAGACGAGCTTATCTTCGAGAAGGCCCAGCTGTAGGAGCAGATCAAGAGGCACGACTCAAGGCTACCTTAGGGCTTTATTTATTAGTTGTTATGTCAAGACTCTTTTAAGAATATTTATTTGTAATCCGTTATCAAAATCAATAAATGAGTTTTCTATGGTATTCTACGACGTTTATAAATACTTGAGTTTCATGAAACCTTTTGTCTGCATTCTGCATTTTGCACAACATCTCTCATTTAGCATTTGCATTTGCATGCGTCCTTTCCCCGTTGTAACTCATCTGACCTTTTGTCTTTGTCTCGTCAGCTGACATCTTGACCATCTGACCAAGTTCGAAGTATTACTGAAGGATAACAGAGAACAAAAGATATGGATCCCGTGACCGGCTTCAGAGTGATGACTAATCCAATATTTGATCTTCCCTCTGATGACAATGTTCAACAAGTGGATGTTCTTACACAATCTCAAACTATGCAAGATAACTTGTGTGGTCAAGTTGATGAAAGAGATTCCCAGTTTCCACGGTGTATATCAAATCCTCAGAATGTCCATACTAAGATGAAGATGAGCAACCCTAAAATTTTAGCAATTGAGAAAGGATTTCATGATCTCGAAGAACAATTGAAGATGATGAAATGAGCTAATACATGCGGTCTTAGGGCTCATGATTTGTGTCTAGTTCCAGGAGTGGTTATCCCTCCTAAGTTCAAAATGTCTGTCTTCGAAGTATACAAGGGTGTTAGTTGTCCAAAATACCATTTGACGATGTTTTGTCGGAAGATGACTGCTTATATTGACAACGACAAACTGATGATTCACTATTTTCAAGAAAGTTTATGTGGGGCATCCTTGATGTGGTACACAAAGCTACAAAGGAACCATATTTATTCTTGGGAAGACCTAGATGATGCTTTTGTGAAGCAGTACGATTACAATATGGACATGGCTCCAGATAGCGATCAACTGACGAGCATGAGTAAGAATGACAACAAATCCTTCAGGGAGTACGCACAACGGTGGAAAGAATTGGCAGCCCAAGTTCATCCACCACTTTAAGAGAAAGAATTAGCCAAGGTGTTTCTAAGAACACTGTCAAACTCTTATTATGATAGGATGGTAGGCATTATGCCATTAGAGTTCTCCAAAATGGTAGAAGTCGGAGTAAACATCGAGAACGCACTCAAAAGTGGAAGAATCTAAGATGACTCGAATAGCCAAGCTAGTGAAGAAAAATCAGTTAGTGACTCCCAAGAGGAAGGAAGTCTTGATATTTACGCAATTTGGGATTCCCCTCAAATCCTGCCAGATTCAGTTCCAGTACCTTATCATCAACATCGGTATGCAGCGTCTGTTCAGCACAAGCATCGACCACCTCATAAATTTCCATACATACGGTGAATATTGACTTCTCAAGATCAACATCAGAATCGAAGGGTTCAAAATTAGTTTCAAAATCAGAGGGTACCTCTAAGTAGTCCGGAAGAAGATATCCTCCAGTTTAACCCTATCCCAATGAATTACAACCAATTATGGTCTTATTTTGCTAGAAACTCGATAATGACGCCCAAAAAGACTAGAACCATGAAAACTCACCCACCTTGGTTCAATCCAAACGCCAGCTGTGAATTTCATGATGGATTAATGGGGCATTCGATTGAGAAGTGCAAGGTTTTCCAAGAAATAGTTCAAGAAATGATAAATGATAAAGTGTTGACCTTCAAAGAAGGAAGCCCATTGGTGAATGGAACACCCTTGTGTTGATGAATATGAAGACTCATGAAAATCCTTTTCAAGCCAAGAGAAGGGTTCATCAGATTGTTCATTTTGTTTGCTTATATGTATTTTATTTATTTGATTATAAAAGCATAATTGGCATGTAAGAACTTGTTTATTTTGAATGATAATGCGATAAATATGTTTGTCTTGAAGAAATCCATTTGTGTTCACTCATTAAATTATAATGCCAACCTTACCCAATTTCTCTCACTATGATGAAGAATTGTAGGGAGGATGACTAAGTTAATTGCAAGGTCTCTTATCGTATGCTTTTGAATAAAACCTTGTTGATGATGTAAGGCATTGTTTCAAATTCCCAAACACTGGAGATATAAGGAAGGTAATCCCTCGTTAACCCCTTTAAGCCATGAAGAAGGATCCGTTTTTTCTCCCAAATAAAATTCATGTATAACCTGGGGCAGGTGACGTTCGACCAGTTTGACTGAGCACTTAAACTTTCAAAAGAGAGGTTGAGCATCACAAAGAGTGGGTGGGTACAAATAAACTTTGACCCTTAATCCTTTGTTTTATAAATCGTAAACTAAGCCATGATACAACCCTCTGTTGCACCTCAAAATTTTCTCAACCTTTTCTTAACTTGGTTTATGTTTCATTTCATTTCATTTTGTTCTAGCATTTGCATTGCATTGCATATCGCATCGAACAGGGGATCAAAAGGATGTGCATAGCAAGAGGAGTTTTCTCAGGGAATTTGAGCCTAAGCAGGGGTTGTTACTTAGGTTTGATTGGTCATCAGAGTGGTCAGTGTCTTGTTAAAGAACAGATGGATGTGTGTGGGACAACTCCTAACTAGGAGGCCAACTAAAGAGCATCAGAGGTTCGTGAATGCAAGATTTTGGGTATGAGATGTAAAGAAAGTTTATTGAGGTCCTTGAGGGTAATTGTGGAGCTTATGTAAGTGGTTGTGTGAAGTGGAACAAGCCACAGTTGAAAGTATCGCAATTAGGGTTTTCACCTGGTAAATCCTTAGTCAACTGTGCAATTGAAGAAGATAGAAACTCAATTCAAAGTCTCTATGGTCATGGGATGTTGTGTTAAGACATATGAGACATCATTTCAAGTTCAATTCATCAAGGGTTAAGTGTGTGAGAAGTTACTAAGTTAGGGTTCTCAGGGTAAAATCCCCTATTTAGTGCCTGACTTCAAGACCACCTACCTCAAGATAAAAGTCTCATCTCAATTTTTGGCCAACATGGAACTTGTAGAGCATGTTCTTAGATTTAATTTGAGTACTAGAAGTCCTCGATTGGATTTATAGAACTCACGTTATGATTCAGACAAGTTACAAGTCATTTGAGGTATGTGATTTTGGTCAACAAAAGTCAACCAACTTCCAAGCCAGTTTTGACCTAGAAGGGTGTTTCTCCTTAACTTTTGGCAAACATGAAAGTTGTAGGTCTTGATCTTAGATTTCCAAATTGTATTATAAGTCTTTCATCAGATTTGTAGAACTCAAGTTATGAGGTTTACAAGTCAGGGGTATTTTGGGAAAGTAAGATTATGGGTCATAAAATTATAGGTCCATTTCACCAACTTGCACACTTCAAATGGAAATCTTTTCAACATGAAACTTGCTTCAAATGGGTCCATTTGTAATACCAAACCATCTCTTGTCATGGTGGGGGCTTGGATTGAGAATTTGGGGTTTGAATTTTTCATAAAGGAGGCTTAAAAGTGAGAATTTGAGAATTAATGGATTTTAAACTTTTGCAAGGCAAGTTTGTGCTTTTTTTGATTGCAAATAACAATTCAAAGACATTTCCATTTTGACATTGGATTTTTGAAGTCTCAAAATGGGCCATTTTCATGGTTTCTTCCTCTTGAAGTAACAAAATGAAAATCAACCATAGGATCAAAATTAAACCTATAATCTCATTCCTTTAATTTACACAACTGATTTGTAGTGGATTTGGATAAAAAAATCAAGTGGTGTAGTGGTAAAAACGTGCATGGGATTTTCAAAAAGTGGTGAAATGTGAAAATTGGAAGTGGGCTGTTTTGCATGAATTAAGGCCCCATTTGATCACAAATCCATCATATAAGTATTCTAGATGAATTTTGAGGCAGAGCTAGGTCATTCTTGCTGCATAACAACCATTTTCATTTTCAAAAAAGTGGTGAAAACTCAAAATTCGAATTCTCATATTTACTCCATTTCAAGGCAAATTGAAGGTTGCAAAAGCTTTATTATGGATCATTGAACGTGTTTGGATCGTTTTCTTCAAGCTTTAGCACCTGTTGAAGGCTCAGTGGAAGTTCTTCATTAGGTAACTTGAATTCAACCTTACACTCTTAATACTCCATGATTCTTCGCCATTTTTGTTGCATTTGGATCCTTGAAGCATGTAGATCATTTCTGGATATTAATTGTTGATGTTCATGACGTTTGAAAAATGGAGCTTCAAACTTGGTTAATTTTGTATGAACTGTTTTTGCATGTTTTTGCTTCAGTTTTCATGGATCTATAACCTACATAACATGAGGATGATGTTAGGATGAATTTATTTGAGTTTTGATGAACTTATGTTTTTGTGCACCAAGCTTGTTGTTCGATTTTCTCTTTATTGGTGAGGTTTCAATGAAAACTAAGGCTAGATTCTTGTTCCCCTCGGAGAGTAGATGAATTTTCATCTATAGATTGTTGAAAACGGTGAAAAAATGGAGAAGTTATGTTGCCATGTGTATGCCGCGGCGGTTGGCACGACCGAGGAAGATGACCGGCAACACGCCGGCGCCGGCGAGCTGTTCGTGAGGAAGAAGACGCGTGTACAGCGTCCGATCGGCATACTTTCGTGTGGACGGTCGTGATTAGGCTTTACCGTGTTCCATGGTTGACTTGCTTCATGTAATCTTTCATAAACTTTCATTAATGTGTTGTCTTCACATAAGCCACATGATGCACATACCACGTGATCAAACGCTTCACATTGCATGCCTATGATACTCCTTGTTTGACTAATCACATGCAATTACTCAGAATTTATTTTGTTTTGTATTTTTCTGTTGGGCCTATAACCACGCGCTTTTGACACCCCCAGCTTGGGCCCGTTTGTGATTTTACACTCATTTTATTTTCTGTTTGCACCACTTTCCTTTCCATTTAATTGTGTGTTATTTTATTTTTCTGCTTTGAGCTGTTTCAAATTTAATTCAAATAAAATGGTTCCAATAGTTTAAAAATTCACAAAAAATAATTTTCATAAACTTTGAGATGTCTAGTTTTTTCTGGAAATTTTTATTTTATTTTTTGACTTTATTTTCAATTAAAAAACGAATTAAATATTGGGGTTGTTTTATTTGATTTAAATTGTGGTTTTGTTCTTTCTTGATTTTATTTCCATGTTTAAACTTCTTATTTTTGCATGATTTTTTTTTGAGCATTGTCTTAACATGTTAATTGATCCTTGGATATTTTTTCCATGATTTTTTAAGTGTTTTTTCCATGTGGTTTGAATTGTTTTTGTTCCCTTTCCATTTCTGCCTTATTTTGGGACACTCTTGGTGTTTGCCTTCTGTTGAGGCACTTCCCTTTTGTTTTTCAATCTCCCCTTTTGACCCCTGGTTCCTAATACCTTAGGGTCCTCTGAGATTTTATTTGGCATTTTTAGATGCATTTTCTTATTTTTCCTGTATTTTACAAGTTGCTTCATGTTTGTGCATCTTTGTTGTTGTACTTGTTTTGTTTTGCTTCCAAAAGCTTGGTTGTGCATTATTGATGAACCTAATTCTGATTGTTTCATGTTAGGGGCTTGTTATAGGTCTTGTGTGCTAATTCATGGGTCTTTATCATATGCATAAGTTGTTCATTTGATTTCATACTTTCATGTTTGCATATTGTGTTTCCATAAGTGATGTTTACTTGCATTCTTTGATGTTATTGTTGGCATTTTTTTGTGAGGTTTTGTGTTGGAATTTGAGATATATTCTTATCATCCCCATTCTGTCAATGACCTTAGAATACTACTTAAGGTTACTTGGTTCCTCCTGAGGAGGAACCTGAAGCTTGCCTAAAGTAATGAATCCATGAGGACTTTTTCTCATTGTTTTTGTTAGTTGTTTTCTATGCATCTTCTTCTCCTTTTCTCTTGTTCTTATTCATACCATGGCTTGAGGTTGAGATGAGATTGTGGAGGTTCCAGCCCCACACATATTTCCTCCCTCACTTGCATTGCATCTTTGTCTTCCTTGTTGCATTTATGTTTGCATTCTACATTTGCATTGTTTCTTCTTCTTTTGTCTTCCTTCCCTTAGGATTTCTAACCTCTCTTGTTCAAGAGAGGTTATGATAGACATTAGGGTTCTAACCATGCATGATAACATTAGGTAGATCCCTTTAAAACTCAACTTTAGGTGCACATTGTATGACAACTTTTAGGGTTTGGACTAGTCCCCTTTAGTTCGTCCTCTTTCTCTTCTCATCTTCAAACAACTTCAATCCACTTAATAAAGCTTGACCATTGTTGCACGCTACAAGCCTTAAGCCATTTGGGAAGTGATGATTGAGTGGTTTCCTCTCAATTATCTAGAATGTTAGTGTATGTCCTTCGGACGATATACGAAGCATTCACTCCTAGATCCTAGTCTCTAGTGTAGCATGAGTCGCAAACCAAATTCAAAACACTTCTTCCTTAAAAAACACAAAAACAATTCAAACTCTTTTTCACCCCTTGGGGTCTTAATCAGGAAAATTCTTTTCATAAACAAGAGTGTTGTTAACTTTCAGTCCTATCGCAAACGGTAACGCCTAAGTCTCCAAAGGTCGAGCTGCATACACCAACTGCTAGAACTGTCTGTTAACCCTACTCGGGTAAAACTTTTGAACAACCTGTGTTCTCGTAAGCCCAAACTACATTTGCTCTAATCTTTCGTACCAGAAGAAAGTACGTAGGCACAAGACGCGATGTCTTGGCGAACAACCTTCCCCCCTTCTTTAGCCGTAGTTAGGCGAACTACGTTGACTCTGACTTTCCCATTGCACGAGGGAGTACGTAGGCACAGAGCGGCGATACTCTGCCGAGTCAGTTCTTTTTCTTTCTCTTTTGTCCATAAGCCTTTAGCATAAATAGTTTCAACACACCCTTTTATCTAGACAACACATGCGTGGATCCCGTCGAGTACGACGGACGTGAGGGGTGCTCATACCTTCCCCTTGCGTAACCGACTCCCGAACATTGGACTTCGTTACGATGACCTCGTTTTTTGCCGTTTTCGTCAGGTTTTTCCGATCGTTTCCTTTCCCCTCTTTGGGATAAATAACGATAGGTGGCGACTCTGTTATTCATTACCGGCCTCTTTTTTCGCAGTAGCGACAGTTGGCGACTCTGCTGGGGACAAGAATATCCCCTATGCGAGTCAATCCTAGCGCTTGTGTGTTTTCTTTTTGGGTGTTTGTATATATGTGCTTTATGTTTATTTACTTCCGCATTTTATTTTCTGCATCATATATCATTACTGTTGTAATGTGGGGAAGGAAGTTCCATTGAGTGAGAAGCCGGACCTGGGCTTGAGTACAAACTTAGTATTAGCCGCGAAAAGTAGTGGTGAACCTGTATGTTAGGCATGCACTAGTTCCCACGAAATTTGCACTCAGACGAGATTCTCTTTGATACCTTTCTTTCCAGCCCAGTGGGCCGTTGAGAGAATTGTAGATTTGAGGGTTGTCGACTCTGGGGACCGATCATTTGTGATTCAGCTAAGTGAGGCCTCTTCAAGAGATGATGATGCCACACCTTCTGGGTATCGTATCATCGTTTCTTGAAAGTCTGTGACGCTGATGAACACATAGGATGTCGAACCTTGTCAGTGGATAGGTCCATACCTGTGAGTGGGTGGGTTATGCAGGAAACCTTGACTTCTAGACTACCCAGTTCTTGACAGTGTAAACCTGTGTTCATGATACAAAGGGGTCTTATGTCAGTGAGTTTGTCGGTACTAAGGCGAAGCGCTGGTTCTTCTCAACCGATAGCACAGCAGTCCTGATCCCCTATTTGCATTTGCATGTCCATTTTCATTTGCATTTCATTGACGTATGTTTATGTAGCAGGTGTACATTTCCTCTTCGATTCTGGTGATTCTGTTCTATCTTTGTTGACATGGAGCCCTTGAGGAGGACCCTGGCCTACAAGTTTCCTACGCCCTACATTAGAGTTCTGTGAAGCCTGATTTCTCAAGCTGACAAGAAGGTTATGGAGGATTTTAGAGAATCTTATGGGAGGATTTTGAATATTGTCTGCAAACCTTCTTTGGATGAATTGAATGGCCTTCAGACATTATTACAATTCTATGATCCTCAGCTGCAAGGCTTCACCTTCCGGAGTTTTGTTCTAGCACCTACATTGGAGGAGTTTTCTGATATATTGGGTATACCTATTTTGAACCAGATACCGTTCCATCATGTTGAGGGAGAGCCAGACTTGACTAATATTGCTAAGGCTTTATATTTGGATGTCTCTGAGTTGGAAGGGAAGTTAGCCAGTAGGAATGGAATGTTTGGGTTTCCTTTGCCTTTTCTTGCGGACAAGGCTCGAGAGTTTGTTAAGAAGGGTTGTTGGGTGATATTCAATGCTATCTTGGCCTTGTGTATCTATGGCATTATGTTATTCCCGAACATCCCAAATTTTGTAGATGCCGATGCATTCAGTATCTTTGCTTCAAAGAACCCTATACCCACTCTGTTAGGCGATGTTTATCATTCTGTGCACTACAAGAATGAGAACAGGAGAGGGAAGGGTGTGTCTTGTTGTGCACCTTTGTTCTATTCTTGGTTCAGGAGCCATCTTCCTAAGACCGTTCCGTCCTCTACTACTGATGGCACTTTGGAATGGTCTGAGCGATTGATGAGATTGTCTGCCGAAGACATTGTGTGGTTTGATAGAGATGTATTGGGCATTGAGATTATCTATAGTTGTGGAAGCTTTCCTAACGTCCCGCTGGTCGGAAGGAAAGGTTGCATAAACTATAATCCGGCTATTACTATTCGACAGTTTGGGTACGCACTTAGAGGGCCTCCGAAGGAGGAAGAGATACAGGAATCTCTGTATCTCACTGGTTTGCTGGAGGGAGATACTTTGGCTAGGGTTGAGCATGCATGGAGAAATGTCCATAGAAGAGGAAAGGTTGCTTTGGTAAAAAGCAATAGTCATGCATACGCTCCATATTTGGCTTGGATTCAGAGTAGAGCCAAAGAATTAATGATGCCATACCCGTCCATTCAGCCTGTGCATCCGCCTGAGATTGTAGAACCCACTACAGTAGATATCCAAAGGTATGAGCAGGTATGCCGCGAGAAAGAAGAGTTACAGAAGACAAATGAAGAGTTAGAGGAAGAGATGACTCAGCTCCGAAGTGAAAGGAACGAAGCGAGGTATTCTTTGAAAAAGCAAACAGAATTGGTGAATAAGTTGGGAACAGACTTAACTCAGGAAACTAGTGAGAGGGAGCGCACAGGCAAAGACTTGAATGCCACCTACGGTGTTCTAGCCACGAAGAAGGAAGAGTTAAGTAAAGCCTACTTGCAGATTTCTAAGTTTGAGGCTCAGTGGAACGCTGCCATGTCTACTAGCAAGGAGCGTGAAGACAAGTTGAAGGCGCATATCATCAAACAGAAGGCCTAGCTCAAAGCTAAAGATGAAGAAATCTCAAAGGAAGTCGCACTCAGAAGACATAGTGATTGCAAATTGTATGAAGCGCTTGAAACCTTGGAGGAGCATAGAGAGAAAGCTAGTGCTAAGAGGCGTAGGCTCGATGAGGCTGTTGGGAAGGAAGACTCGGTTGATGATCTTCAGTCTACTATCAGTCAGCAGGAGTTTCTCATACGTGGTTTGCTCACTAGGCCAGACCATCCGGATACACAGGCGTTGTTGAAGGATTTCCAGTCTCGCCATCCAATTTGATTTCATTTCTTTGTATTCCGTAGCGTAGACTTTTGTATGGACCATCACCAGACCTATTGGTTGAGGTCCCTTTCAGTTTGTACTTATTTGTTGTTTATACTTTGCCTATGGGCTTATGTTTATATATGAGGAGTTTCTATTTTGTGCTTGCCTGTGGGGCTCTCCATCGTCTTGGTTTTTATCACGAAACTAGAATTTAGGGGGAAATGTCCCTATTTGCATAAATACATGACTGCATTTTATCATATTTCTCGCATTTGCAGGTGCATCGGAACTGTTAACCTTATCTTGTTTTCTTGTGCCACTAGTGTTTCAGGATTGCAGAACAGATAACTCATCGCTACGGTACTAGAGGTAATCAGAGAAGGATAATGGATCAAATGCAAGTGGAAATGCAAGAAATGAGGGACCGCATTGCGCAACTGATGGATTTGATGCAAGGAGTTGCTACTGGGCAAGCTCAACTTCAGACTATGGTGCAACCCCTGTTGACGCGAGTGGATAGTGACGGCGTGCTGCACGAGGGGATTGGTTCTAATCCTCCTAACTGTGAAACCCCTCAGGTGGGCAATTCAATACCAACTTTAGTCATCCCCAACGCTGGAGGGGGTGGTCCGGGAACTAGTGCTGGGAATGAGACAGGTTTTAATGCTAGTAACGGTAATGGGAATGGCCATGGCTTCGGTTTCGATACTACAGGTGGCATTCATGGTAGTTTGGACCATACATGGAACAAGGATCGACAAGAGGATATATTCACTCCTAGGTTTGTAAATGCTGCAGGACCTTCTGAGGCTGACAGAAGGATTCAAATGATTGAAGAAAAGATGCGATCTCTGGAGATCCAAAATTCCATGGGGCTAGATATGTCCAACCTGGGGCTGATCCCAGGCTTAAGAGTGCCTCATAATTTCAAAGTGCCCGACTTCGATAAGTACAAAGGCACTACATGCCCGAGGGTCCACCTGCGCTCGTACTATAGGAAGATGTTCACGTACTCGGACGATGAAAAACTCCTGATGCACTTTTTCCAGGATAACTTGTCCGGCCCCTCTTTGGAGTGGTACATGGGGCTGGAGCCCGCCAACATCCGCAGCTGGAAGGAATTAGCCGAGGCTTTTGTAAGGCACTACCAATACAATAGTGACCTTGCACCGAACAGAGTCCAATTGCAGAACCTTTCCCAAAAGAGTAACGAGTGCTTCAAAGAGTACGTCCAAAGGTGGCGAGAGCTTGCTGCTAGAGTGCAGCCACCAATGGTAGAGAGGGAGCTGGTGGACATGTTCGTTGCGACTTTACCAGGGGTGTATTATGAAAAAATGATAAGCAGTATGTCCGGAAGTTTCTCAGATTTGATAATCACTGGAGAAAGAGTGGAGAACGGTATCAAGCTTGGAAAAATTCAGGTAGGAGAGGAACCCTCAGCTGGAGGAGGAGGAAAAAAGATGTTTGGAAACAAGAAGCGTGAAGGTGATGTCAGTTCAGTGGAAAGTTCTAGAGGAAGAGGAAGGGGTCAGCCCCAGAATCAATATCGCCAACAGCAGGTGGCTAGTGTCACTATTCCTGTGCCACAGCAACAGAGACCACAACAACAACAACAGCAAAGACAGTATCAGCCGCAACAGCAAAACCAGCAGGGTTATAGGAGGTATCCTGATAGGGCCAGGCCGAATAGAGTATTTGACACTCCACCAATGCCCTACTCTCAAGTGCTTCATACTTAATTGCAGCTACAATTAATTCAGAAAAGGACTCTCGCTCCTTTGACAGGTGATCCCCCACCCGGCTATGACACAAGTGCACGTTACGAATTTCACTCAGGGGCGCCTGGTCACTCTATCGACTATTGTAAGGCTTTTAAACACAAGTTGCAAGATCTCATTGACAGTAAAGCGATAAATTTTTCTCATGATGCACCTAACGTCGTGCAAAACCCTATGTCAAACCATGGGCAGGCTAGGGTTGTTACTATTCTGGTGGAGGAGGATTTAAACTTGATAATGGATGTGAATGAATTGAAAATCCATTGAAGTTTGTGAAGGACAAATTGCTGGGAGAAGGTGTATTCCCAGGCTATAATGAGGATTGTGTTAATTGCTTGAGTCGTCCTGAGGGATGCGTTGATCTGAGAAGATGTATCCAAGGAATGATAGACGAGGGGACGTTACAGTTTGAGCGGACTGCAGAAAAGAAACCTGTTGAGGAAGTGAACGAGGAGAGGTATGAGATCGCTACAATCTCGATTCCTTATAAGACTATAACTATTTCAGCGCCTCCTAGGCCACCAACAATCACTATTATCAAAGCAGGACATGTGCCTTATGAGAGCACCAAAGCCATCCCGTGGAACTATGGGGCTGAGGTGTATTATAACAGTCAGAAGATAGACTTGAAGAGTTTTCCTGTAGAGTCTGCAGAGACTGTTGTGGGAGCAGCGCCAATTACCCGAAGCGGCAGGGTCTTTGCATCGCCTGAAGTGGTGGCTGAAAAAGCAGATAAAGGGAAGGGAAAGATGGTAATTGAAGAAACCTCTCACTCTGGTGAAAAGGGATCTTTGGAGAATGATATGAAGGAGGTCATGAGGCTGATACGCAAAAGCGACTACAAGATAGTCGAGCACTTGCAGTAGACACCTTCTAAAATTTCAATATTATCGCTGTTGTTGAGTTCTGAAGCTCACAGAAATGCACTGATGAAAGTATTGAGCACCGCTTTTGTGCCTCAGGAGATATCAGTAAATCAGCTTGAAGGGGTTGTTGGGCATGTAAGAGCGGGAAATGGCCTTGGATTCACAGATCTAGACTTAATGCCCAGGGGCAGAAACCATAATTGTGCGCTGCACATTTCTGTTGAATGTAGAGGAGTGGTTATGTCTCATGTCCTTGTTGACAAATGGTCATCTTTGAATGTGCTGCCGAAGAAGGCACTTATGAAGCTGGATACTAGGGGCATTACCTATACACCGAGTGATTTGGTTGTACGTGCTTTTGATGGTACTCAGAGGTCTGTCTTCGGGGAGCTGACCTTGCCTATCCAAGTGGGCCCAGAAGTTTTCAACGCTGTGTTTTATATCATGGACATTCAGCCTGCTTATAGCTGTTTGTTAGGTAGACCATGGATCCACTCAGCTGGGGCTGTCACATCGACTCTGCATCAGAAGTTGAAATATATGGTCGGTGATAATGTTGTGACAGTATATGGAGAAGAAGATATCATGGTTAGTCACCCGTCTTCTTTCAAGTACGTTGAGGTAGATGGGGAAATTCATGAGACCCTGTGTCAGGCGTTTGAAACTGTTCAGTTGAAGGATAAGGCGCCAGTGGTGAGAAAAGAGCCTGAGGTGGCTATGTCCTCTTTCAAAGAAGCGCAGGCAGTGGTACAAGCTGGCTCAGCACAAGGATGAGGGCAAGTGATTGATATCCCTCAAAAGTAAGACAAGTTCGGCCTAGGGTACCACCCATCTTCTTCACAGAATACACCGAAGTTCAAAGGGCCAATCAGGTTTACCAGTGGGGGCGTTTTCTTCGAGCAACTCAACACCATTTCTGATGACGAAGCTGGAGACAGCGACTGTGACATGGATGCTTGGATCAAGCCATGCCTTCCAGGACAACGCTTATGCAACTGGTCCATCGAGGAATTTTTCCAAGTGACCAATGAACATTAATGCTTTGTTTTTCAATTATTGTACGACCCTATGTTCTACCCGGAGCATAGTGGTTTGTTATTTCAAGGTTTGTCTTGTTTATGTTTGAATACTGTTTCATCTATTAATCAAAGGGCGTTTTTCCATTCAAATTTTGAGATCTCTGTCTTTCTTGTTTTATCTTTAACAATAAAATGGCAATGTGTTTGTTTGCATATCATTTGAAGCACTTAACCATTTTCATTGTAGGTCTCATATCATTGCAGATGACACCGACCAAGAATCTTCTATGACTCGCTTCGACTTTGACAACCCGGTATTCCAAGCTGAAGAAGAGGTTGATGAGGATGAAGATTTGCCTGAGGAATTGGCTAGACTCTTAAGACAAGAAGAAAAGGTTATTCTGCCTCATGAAGAAGAGATTGAGATCGTCAACTTGGGTTCTGAAGAGGTTGTTAGAAATGTCAGGATAAGGGCTGCATTACAAGAAGACGTCAAGCAAAGGTTGATAGAGATGCTTCGAGAGTACAATGACATCTTTGCTTGGTCTTATGAAGATATGCCCGGGCTTGATACTGACATTGTGGTTCATCAATTGCCACTTCGGGAAGAATGTCCACCCGTCAAGCAGAAGCTTAGGAGGACGAGACCAGACATGGCGGTAAAAATCAAAGAAGAAGTTCAAAAGCAATTGGACGCTGGATTTTTAGCCGTGACAACTTACCCTCCGTGGGTCGCCAACATTGTACATGTACCTAAGAAAGATGGTAAGATACGAATGTGCGTTGATTACAGAGACTTGAATAGAGCGAGCCTAAAAGATGATTTCCCGCTCCCCCACATTGACGTATTGGTTGACAATACGGCTCAATTCTCGGTGTTTTCCTTTATGGATGGCTTCTCCGGTTATAATCAGATAAAAATGGCACCAGAGGACATGGAGAAGACAACATTCATTACACCATGGGGAACATTTTGCTATAAGGTGATGCCGTTTGGGTTGAAAAACGCAAGGGAAACTTATCAGCGGGCAATGGTGACTTTGTTTCATGATATGATTCATCATTAGATCGAGGTTTATGTTGATGACATGATCGCGAAGTCCCAGACGGAGGAAGAACATCTGGTCAATCTATTGAAGCTGTTTGAGAGGTTGAGGAAGTTCAAATTGAGGTTGAATCCAAATAAGTGTGCTTTCGGAGTTCGGTCCAGAAAGCTATTGGGGTTTATTGTCAGCAGAAAAGGAATCGAGGTAGATCCTGCAAAAATAAGAGCTATTCAAGAAATGCCAGCACCGAAGACTGAAAAAGAGGTCTGTGGTTTCTTAGGGAGGTTGAACTACATCGCTCGGTTCATATCTCATCTAACGGCCACGTGTGAACCAATGTTTAAGCTGTTAAAGAAAGATCAGGCGGTGGTCTGGAACGAAAATTGTCAAAAAGCATTCGACAAGATAAAGCAGTACTTGCAGGAGCCTCCGATACTGATACCCCCAGTGGCTGGAAGACCATTAATCATGTATTTAATGGTTCTGGAGAATAGTATGGGTTGTGTTCTCGGTCAACACGATGAGACAGGAAGGAAAGAGCATGCGATTTATTACTTGAGTAAAAAGTTCACAGATTGTGAGTCCCGCTACTCAATGCTTGAAAAAACGTGTTGTGCACTCGCTTGGGCGGCCAAACGTTTACGACAGTACATGCTCAATCATACAACCATGCTAATTTCGAAGATGGATCCGATTAAATATATCTTTGAAAAGCAGGCACTTTCTGGAAGGATTTCCAGATTGCAAATGGTATTGACAGAATACGACGTCTAGTATGTTTCCCAGAAAGCCATTAAAGGGAGTGTTCTGTCAGAATACTTGGCCGAACAACCAATTGATGATTACCAACCGATGAGATTTGAATTTCCAGATGAGGGTACTTGAAAGCAAAAGACTGTGATGAGCCATTACCCACTGAAGGACCAGAGAGGGGATCTCAATGGCAGATGATATTTGATGGTGCAGTTAATTCATATGGTAGCGGAATTGGGCAATTATCACAACTCCTCATGGAACTCATATCCCTTTCACTGCCAGATTAACTTTTCCTTGTACCAACAATGAGGCCGAGTACGAAGCATGTATCATGGGTTTGGAAGAAGCTATTGATCTGAGAATCAAAAATCTTATGTATATGGCGATTCAGCGCTAGTTGTTAATCAGATCGAAGGAGAATGGGAAACTCGACAGCCCAATCTGATCCTTTACAAGGATTATGTAAGAAGACTGTTACCATTTTTCGACCGTATAGACTTCCACCATGTGCCAAGAGCGGAGAATCAAATGGCAGACGCTTTGGCTACACTGTCTTCGATGTACAAGGTCAATTTTTGGAATAAAGCTCAGAGGATTGTTATCTCACGCCTCGACAGGCCCGCTTTCATCTTTGCTATTGAGGGAGCTTCCGATGGTAAACCGTGGTTTCATGAGGGATTCCAACTCCTTCCTGATGGCAACTTGCTCTTGTTGAATCTGCTCCATTATTCGTCTTGTATTGGCTCTAGTTGCATACTGGTGTCGAGGAATCAACTTGATTTACTGGATAGGATAGGAAGGAAAGAGAAACATGAGAAACTGACGAAGGAAGGAGAAGGCAAGATGCACAACAAATGAGATGCAATGCAAATGATATGCGATGCAAGACGCAAGATCCAGGATCACAGGATCACAAATTTAAAAAGTTCTGAGAATTAGTCGGGTGAACGGTTCAAGGATCACAGTCAGTGCTCGAAGAAACCCCCACAGGTAGGATTCTAAAACGGATAGGTGCCTAGAGTCATGGATATCTTTCAAAGATATTACAGCCATGACAAAGCCTCATCACGACGATAACATCCTCAATAGAATCTCCTCTAGGTGAGGTTCTCGTATCTTCCACGCGAGAAAGACTTCTCGGAGGCTTCAACTACACAACCATCGACACACGGATTCTAGAAAAGGTTCTCAGAGTCATAGATCGAGGTTGAAAATACTATTGTAAGAAAGTAATACGTTCAAGGGATCTCATCTGATTGGGGCGTTCGTATTAATTCACAAAGAATTAACACTACCAACCACCATGGATAAAACGGTTTATGGTCCTTGGGATCAACGATTCATACTCGAAAACATTATCGCCATGGCAAAGACTCACCATAACAACAATATCTCCAAGGAATCTACTCCAAGCGGGGTTTTCGCTTCAACTCAACGTGAAAGACTCCATGCAAGTCTCCACTACACAACCACCATCCTAATCCTAGGGTTATACTCGGACTCGGGTGTAGAGCCGTCTCACAAAGTAACCATAAGTAGAACAACCCCATAATGCCACAAGCACAAGTAACCAAGACAAGGATACTAATAAACAAGCGAGAAGAGAATAAAAACAAAAAGCTAACAACTCAAACTAAGATAGGATCGACTCTCTCTTGCATGGAGCAAAGGGTCCCCAGCAGAGTTGCCACCTGTCACACCTCGAAAATTTCATTCGAACATACGACCCTCGCGCGAAAGGCGCGGAAATGCGGTTCGACAGAGTCGCCACCGAACTTTATTTTTCCCGAATGAACGGGAGAGGAAAATATCGAGAAAACCTCATAGACGCGGAAGGAACACGGCCGTCGCAACCATATTCTTGGGTTCGGGAGTCGGTTACGCGAGGGGAAGGTATTAGCACCCCTCACGTCCGTCGTACTCGACGGGAACCTCTTAATTCGAGTTGTGATGATGTTAGCTAAACTTAATTCTTCTCTTCTCACTACTAAATGCTAGAGGATACTATAAAGGGATAAAGACACTAGGGGAAAGGGGATGGTTAGAGGATAGGGTGCTCGCCAAGGATTGGGGTCCTTGTGCCTACGTATGCTCATTCGGACGAGAATGAGAAATCAGAGCGTCGTAGTTCGACTACGGGAAAGGATAGGGGAAATGGAATATGGAGGGGATTATGCTCGCCAAGATCATCGCAATCTTGTGCCTACGTATCTTACATTCAAGAGTGAATGAAGAATCAGAGCAGTCGTAGTTCGTGGTAACAACCACGAAAGAAACTGGATTAAACGAGTTTGAAAGTGGGTACGGATGACGATTACTCGAAGCTTAAGAAAGACTTCTCGGACCCAAGTAATCGGGAGAGCGAACCAAAGACTTGGAACACTCTCTTTTTCATCATGAAGGAATGATATGTTTGAAAGGATAAGGTTGAAATGATGACGATCACTTGAAGCCTAAGAAAGACTTCACAGACCCCAAGTAATCGGGAAAGCGAACCAAAGATTTGGAACACTCTCTTTTTCATCGTAAAAGAAGGTTGTTTGAATTTGAAATGGTGTATAAAAGGATGAGATTGGTCGGATGATGACTACTTGAAGCTTGAGAAAGTCTTCTTGGTCCAAGTAGTCGGGAGAGCGAACCAAAGACTTGGAGGTGGTTGAATATTGTCGAGTTTGTTAATATTATTTAAAGGCGTCAATTGCTCACACACGAATAAGATAACTCGCATCTAAACAACCGAAAGCAAGATCAAAGACTTGAACCTACTCTTTACACCTTGGAAAGAATTGAATAGTTATTAATAGATTGATAGTTTGTTTCGAAAATCCGCTTGACGTTGGATCAAGGGTTTGACTCATTATCGCGTGCAAAGCGTGTTGGAAATGAAATGGTTTGAAAAAAGAGACCGACTTGACTTACGCATCAAGGGTCGAGTTGTAATATGTTGATGGCGAATGCGTATGAGCACTCGACTTACGAGGGTTTGAAAATGGCTCGATGATGAATCGAGAATTAATTTGAAAATAGTTTGATCCGCTCTAGTCGCTATGGGTGCCCCTAGGAGAAAAACTAATAATCAAAGAAATGCGAAACATACATCGGAATGGGAGAGGGATACATGTAAGTTACACGGGATTGCACGAAATAAAGGGTTCTCATTGTAAGGTAGCCCAAGAGAAAGCCGTGTGTGTGCATTTGTGTCCTAAACTACGCCTTGAGAAAAGTCGGGCATGTGTGCACTTGTGTGCATTTGAGAAAAGTCGGGCACAACTAAAAAACGATAAAAAATAGAAAATGAAAAAGTTTGAAAAAGGTTGGTCTCGGGTTTGTTATTATTTGTCAATAGTTTGACAAACTATAACTTAGAGGTCTCGTCATTGACCACAAAAGTAAAAATGGAACAAAATGTCCAATGGAAAATTCAAACTTTAAAAAGAAAATACTCTAAAACTCTAAATATAACATAGTATAAACTTCTAAGTATAATATATAAAAGATTCTAAAAGAAACTATAATAATAGACATTATTAAATAGGAAATAAAAAAACAGAAAAGGGTTTGTTAATGAACAGGGGGTGAGTAAAAGAAAAAATCAGGATCACTTGGGCTTGGAAGCCCATCACCCATCTGTGACAAAAGCAAATGGGAGGTAAAAAACTGAAATGATGTAGAATCATATGGGCTTCATTTTGAAGCCCATCATCCACAATCACTTGCTGCAAACGAGATAGAGGGAGGGGTGTAGATTAAAGATTTCGCTTGGACATCAAACATTCCCTAAAAATAAAAAAAACAGTCAAACGAAAATAAAATGTCTCACGGCCAAAACCAACAGCCTTGAGCACGATGACGTTTCGTCAATACCATCATCGTCGCAACAGTTCATAGAGAAAAAAAAATTCATCAACGAAACCTTTTTTGTGCAAAATCCAAATCAATCTCCTCTTCACGCTCATTAACTTCAACGATTTAGGTCTCTTAACCTTCTTCTTCATCTCATTTTCTCTCTCCGTTTGCGAAACGAGTGTTATTCTGGTTTGGTTTGAGTTTTAGGGTTTTTTGAAGGTTGTTATTTGGTTGGGTGCGATTTGATGAAAACGAAAGAGGGTTGGAGGAGATTGATGAGATTTTTTGAGATTTTTTGGAGTGAACAGATTTGAAGGGAGTGGCTTAGAAAATTGGAGTTGAAGGGATTTGCCGTTGAAGTTTTAGGGTTAAAGGGGGTTTCGGTTTGGATTTGCGGTTGAAGGTTACATTGGGGCAGAAGAGTGGGTGAAGATGCGTTGTTGTTGTTGATATTGAAGAAAGAAAGAGGCGAGGTTAATGGCTGTTGAAGATTAGAGTTAGGGTTTCGTAGAGTTATGTGATTTTGAGGGATATTTGAAGAGAGTTTATGGTTTGGGATTTGCGGTTAAAGGGGATATCAAGGACGGTGAAGGAAGTGTGTTCGATTGAGGTTTTGAGAAGAAGGAGGTGCGAGTTTGGTTCTGGGATTACGGTTTTAGAGGAAGAAGATGAAGGTTATGTTTTGAAGGTTGAATGGTTTATCATTGATGTTGAAGGTTCGAAGAGTATATGAGATTTGAGGAAGGTTGTTAATGGTTTGAGTTTTGAGGATGAAGAGTGAGTTTCGATGGGGATTTCTGGAGTTGTTTTGAGGGTTTTCGAACGGTTTGAGAAGAGGAACAAATAGTTTTCAGTTTGTTGAAACTGAAGATCGGGTTTGAATCAGGTTAGAAGAACTTTGAAGATAGAAGAATAGAGTTATGGTTTTCTTTTTCAGAATAGAGTTGAAGGAGTTGTTTATTGGAGATGACGGTTGAAGGATTTGAGTGAGGATGGATCGTGTTCTTGCAAAAGATATGGAAGTTGGTTGATTTTTCTGGGATGAGGTTTTCGGAGAATAGTTTGAGGTAGGAGATTCTGGGAATCTGGGTGTGGTAGAAGGTGAACTGAGGAAGTTTAATGGAGGTTGTCATTGTTCTGTTTTGAGGATAATGGTGGAGATGAATCAATCCTTTCTGAAGAACAGATTGGTTTTTTTGTTTTTGAAAAGAAAAAAGGGAGAAGAGGTTTTTTTCAAAGCAACTGGCGGCTAGGGTTTTCTTGCTGTAGCCTCTCACATGGTTTTATATGGGGAGAGTATCTGGAGGATTGAGGTGAGGTTTTGCCTCCTCTTTTGTCTGTAGTGAGGTAATATCTTTTTTCCATAATGCCTTATCATCCCTGATTTCACTACTAGTAAATATGATTTTTTACTATCTGTTATTTTGCTGATGTGTATTATAGCCTTTGATCAAATATTTAGAATAGATGACTTGCACTTTTCACTGATTTCTGCTTTGACTTTGCTTATGATAGAGAGTTGCTTGCCACCAATCTGTCTATATGCAGATGATTTTGTCATGAATAATTCAAGTTGTGGATTGGAATCTTCAAGCATCACAAAGATTAAACGGATGGTTACCAAGAGGAATAAGTTTTGCTTGAAGATGGCTTGAACACCAAGACAAATTAAGGTCCATGTTAAAGTCTTCTTTTGCTCTCATTGTTTGCTTTAAAGCACATAACTTTAAGAACATTGGCTTGAGTGCACAGTCGTAACTAACTTCTTGTCCATTTCATGTAGGTGGTGATGACTAATGAAATCCAACGGCGAGAATTTAAACTTTCAGCAACCCAGACAGCAGATTGGGACTGCTGCAGGAGAGCATCATCTTTGTGTCTTTTCTGTCATGACAGTAGCTTGGAGAATAACAATCAGAACTGTAGGTTTCAAAATCTATGGTTATTACTTGCACGTGACTGGTATGTTCATCATGATTTCCTCATTTTCTATTACACTTTGAGCTCCATATGATTGAATAAGATCTTTAAATTTCATATGTCTTGTTGTTTTGAAATGAATCTTATTCCAACACGGCTTGAACAAATTATGCCTGAGTGCTGTTATTATTGTACGCTGCATTTTGGCGTTTTGTGTCAATGGTACAACTGAATTTTTACTTTTCATTTGCAGGTAAAATGCTGTTGTGTGCAAATCGCAATTCTGCGACACCATTACCTGATGCGCTTTCTGTGCGTCCATTTTGTTGCAAAACAGAGCCTGTTATCTTTGAGAACACGTTGTGGGGCCAACTCTTTTGTGCAGGTTATGTTACATTGCACTGTGAAGAGGTTGCACATGGTGAATTATGTCCAACATCTGTTACATGGAGGCATCTTTGGCCTTTTGATGTGTATACAGTTTTTCTGCGTTTTCCGTTTGGTACAGATCATAATAGCGTGTCCTTTTGATCGTGTTTTTGCAGGTTATGAGTTGCTGGGTGATATTTGGATGGAGCGTAATGGTTATGCTTCTTTGAGGACGGTTTTGTGTGTGAGTGGTGGAAGGACGGTTTTTGAATTGGCCATGGAAGGGTTGTTTACAACGTGATGATTTGCAGTCCAAGTGTAGGTCCTGAATACTGATGCGATGCCGCTGTTAGCTGTGATTAGGAATGTTGCTGCTACTTCGTATGATGTGGGATGTGGGTGGAGGCTATCAATTGCTTTACGGAAAGGCAATAATTATGTGGGGCCTGATGTAAAATTTGGAAAGCAAAGAATATTATTTTCTATGGCAACAAATTATAATGTTATTTGAACTTGAGCCATGTAAAAAAAATATCCAGGCCTTGTGTCTTGAAACCGAGTTAAAAACCATAACTTGATACTATTACAACTTGAACTTTGTAATTGGGCTTTTATCATGCCATGAGTTCTCATGAGTTTTGAGCTAATCTTTTTGAAAACTTCTTGTGTAGTGGTATCTTGGGAAAATAATAATGAGCTTTAAATTCATGACCATACATCCTTGTAGAGTTTTCTTCATAATAAAAAATGGGGCTCTAGTTGAACCTTTTTTATGAATTTGTTGGGCTTTCCCCTTTTTGGAACAACGTGATTGGGCTTTGACTTGTACTACGTACACCCTCCATGTTTATTCAAATCACGCTTGTGATCAGTAATTCCTTTGAACTCGAAACAAGATAATATCATGCTTGAAACCTTGAATAACATTTAAACTTGGGATCTCAGTGTTTAAATCGGTCCTCGAAACAACATATGAATCCACTTAGAATTTGAAATGAATCAGAACCCTGCATTGAAATGAATGCACCACTTAATCAATCCTTGCACAGTTCCTCCTGCATTGATAAACCAAATATTGCATCATGACCAAAATTTTCAACAAAACGTCATCAAAAATGACGCCTTGGCGTATGTACCGCACTGCCTAAAATTCCGTCTGGAGGGATAAATGGCCCTTAATGATTCTCAATCATGAAGCCATAGACAACCTGGCATAATCCAATAACCCGATTCATCGTAATTATCTAACGCATAAGCCCCAACTGGATCCCTTGAATTCAAGTTTAATAATGCGGGAGCCACATACATTTTTTTTTTGTATTTTCCATATATGATTAGTGGATGAATATACAGAATGAAAGCTATATACACAGGTAGGACAAATTTAGGGTATGACAGTTTTATAACAGTGAACCCTAAAGGTAATGTCAAGCACTCGGGATAGGAGAAGGCCTACGCCTAACCACTCCACGACCATTCAAGTTTTATTGGGAAAAGAGTTTTGAAAATGCACTTGGTACAAAACCAAGGTTTTAGGAGAAAAGTTTTAAGAAGATGTGGCAAATACAAGTATGTCTTTATATTAAAAGACGAGTATCGAGGCCACACACTCTACAGTGAGTATCCTGACACTCGGAGAGGAAAAAGTATACACTACACCCCCTCTCTTTAGTTCAATGCGAAAAGAATTTTATTCTCTTATATAAAGGTGTTTCGATTTTGAACGGTAAGTGCTTTACGACAGTGAACCCTAAAGGTAATGTCAAGCACTCGGGATAGGAGAAGGCCTACACCTAACCATTCCACAACCATTCAAGTTTTATTGTGAAAAGAGTTTGAAAATGCACTCGGTACGGGATCGAGGTTTTAGGAGAAAAGTTTGGAAAAATAAGTTTTGAAACGATGTGAATAAGATAGGAGGTAAATACGAATATATACAGGATACAGATAATGTACATGATATATAACCAACAGTGCACCAATTTAGGATTTTATGATTTCGATATTTATTAGATGTTTTGAATATAAAAAAAGAAAATAAGGGGGTGGATGACAGTATGTATAATATGACAGTATGGAGTATGAATAGTGATGATGATACAAACAAGATAATGGACAAGACAATATCAATAGTGTTGTACCCCAAAATTTGACCAACCTCTTTTCTTGTAGGCTTATGTTTCATTGCATTTTAACATATTGCATTTGCATAGCATAGTTCTTACAGGGAATCAAATGATTGTGTGTATGTTCCAACCAAGAGGAGAGCCTTATTGGCTTCAAGCTCTAGCAAAGGTATTGGTACAAGTCATCAAGTGGGTGTTATTATCACGAGGTTATCAGAGCTCCTAGAGAGGAGAGATGTGCCATAGCTCATTGTCAAAGAATCATCAGAGGGTTGTGTCAAGAGTTTATTAGGTCTTATCATTGGTGTAAGCATGAGGTCGAAGCTTGTTGAGTACCTCAGAGGTTATTGTGGAGTGGAAATGATAACTCAGTTCATCTGCACAATGCCCAAGCAAAAAGGATGAAATTAGGGGTTCACTTTTAATCAGACTAAACCTGTCTCTTGGGTCAAAACTTGTTTACATGGTCTTCCATATTTATTAAGGTGTTTTAGGATGGGAGATTGATCATCAATTTTAATCAGAAGAGCTTCAATTGATCAGTCAATTGAAAATCATGAGATTTGGGGAAAAAGTCAACTGTGCAGTGAAAAAGTCAACTCCTGACTTTTTGAGGTCAAGATCATGTTCCTCAAGATTATTATGGCCAATGGATGGAATTTGATCAAGAAATATCAAGGGAATCATGAAAAATCAAGAAATGTTGAAGGTTGCCATTTTGGGAAATTAGGGTTTTAGAAACTTTCCATTTATGGAAAGTTTCATGGTTGAAGCAACCATCTTCAGGGCCATTTTTTTTCATGATCAAGGTTTCAAATGGACTTGGGTCAAACATAAAATTTGTTCGTCATATTCCAAGCTTTCGTTTGAGTACCAATTCATCACCATATGATACTTGGAGCTCAAGTTATGATCATTCAAAGTTGGGGATTTCAATGACTTCAAAATTGGCAAGTCTAGGCAGATTTTTGGACCAACTTTGCAGGCCAATTTCCATCAAGTTCTCATTGTAAAATGAAACTTTGTCCTAAATGAAAGTTCTAGAGCTTGTTCCAAGCTTTCCATCCATTACTAGAAATCCCTCATATGATTTTTGAAGCTCAAGTTATGGAGGTCCAAAGTTGAAGAAAAATAGTTCAAAACTCATAACTTAGAATTTTTTTTCTAAGTTACCTCTAGGCAGATTTTGTGCCATGCTTTTCAAGTCCACTTTTCATGATCTTCCAATCACCAAATGGAACTTTCACCAACATCAAAATTGCTCTATGTCATGCACTCTTTCATCTGAGCACAAGTTCTAAGAAAAATGAGCTTTGTGCATCAAGTTACACTGACTCAAAGTTGGTGTTTTGAACAAAATTACAAGGCATGAATTACAAGTCTTTTGGGCATGTTTGTGCATTTCATCCATGCAGCTTTGTCTCACCCCTATCCCATACGCATGGATTTGCATTTGGAGTGCACCAAACATTGCCTAAACAAACCAAACCAAAGCATGTACCTCTTTGCTCCATTTTGAAATTTCTTGCCAAACAAGGAAAGGACAAGCAGCCCCTTTGTTCTGATCCTTGCAGCCTCTCCAGTTTTCCTTTCTATTAAAATGAAACAGCCATATTGCAAGCATGCTCATGTACCATATCTCTCATCCACCATTGGGCCAAAATATCAATTTGATCTCACATCTGCACCATTCAACTTTTCACCACAGTTAAACTTGAAAAATCACTTTTCACTTCATACTTAAGCTAAAGAGAAACCCTAGAGAAAGCTCAGCCACCATTTTGCACAAGAATTCAGAATTTGAGCTCTTACATTCTCTGATTTTTTTTGGCTTCGAAACTCACTCACCTTTAAGGTTTTCTCCAAGTTTTTTCATATTCCATACTTACCATAACATCACTTTCAATCTGTTAGCAAAAGAACCACCATTGGAGCCAAACTCAGATTGTGCCATTTCTTGCATCCTCTGAAGATTCTTTTGAAACACTCAAACCACTGAGCCACTTCACAAGATTCTTCTTAATCCTTCATCCCCTCAACATCCTCTTTCAACTGTTTGCATCAAAAGCCATTTTTGCACACCTTGCTTCCCAACTGCTCAAAATCATTCTGGAGATTGGAGGAGATTAAAGACCATCGAAGCTTAGAAAAAGCATCTGCAAGTTACAAGGGATCATTATGCACATTTTGGTGAAGTTCCATCAAGCTCTGAAGAGGCAGTGGACCTTTTCTCCACTAGGTATTTCCTCAAGCTTTTTCTCACATATTAGCCATGAACTAAGTGCATTTTGTGTACATCTGAAGCCCTACATATATAGGCAATGTTTTTGCATTGTTTTGGTGAAGTATCATGGAGTTTCACATTTTGGCGCCCTAACTGTTTTGCTTCGAAACTCATTGAAGATGATGTTATTTTTAAAAATGGAGGGCAGATTTGGATTCCCCATGGAATTTTGAGTGGGGAGGGGGTTTACTTTTTCATGTCTGGGCAAGTGGAACCCTAGCTCCGGTGACCTCTCGTAGGAGAAGACGACCGGAACTAGGGTTCCGGCATCTATGAAGGAGAAGATAACCCACGTGGCCGTTGGCGCCTGTTTTTGAATTCAAATGATTTATGTTGTCAGGTTTTGGACCAACCTTCATGCCACATCAGGAATGAATGCCACGTGAGATCTGACTTCGGTAGTGGGATGGGTTTGTTTTGCTGTTAGCACCCCCTGCGCGTGGCCCATTTGCTTGTTTGCACTAATCCCAGTTATAATCCATTTTACTCACCACATCCCCCCACGCGCATTTTGTTCTTTTATTTCATTCTATTTGTTTGTTTGCTTTTAATTGTTTTAAAATAGTTTTTTAGCTCACAAAAATCTCAAAAAAATATATTCTGACATTTTAATGTGTTAATTTATTTTTCAACATTTTTATTTTAATTTTCGTTTTATTTTGTTATTTTATTTTGAATTTACTAATTAATGTGTTTTTATGGTTTATACCCTATTTTAATCTTGCTCATTTGAACCTTAAATAAAACCCCCTATGACCAAACTTTTTATCCTACTTAGGTGATGGATTAAAGAAGTTTTGAGGGCTGGTTTGAGTCATTGTTGAGCATTTTTCATTTGACTTTGAGTTGACTTTAGGTGCCCCTCGATTTATGCTCGATAAGGTGGAGCACCATCATTCCTTGAATTATTTGGTGATGCCTTGAGTGGAATTATTTCATGAAGTTTTGGCTTCTGTTTGTCACTAGTCTTGGTTACTTTGTGCAATTTTCTTGGCATTTATTGAAGCATTTTCCTATTTTTAGTGAATCTTGCGAGTCAAGTCACTTTTAGGGTTGTTTATGCATGCTAGTTTTGACCTAATCTTTGGGATATGATCATGAGTGATCCCTTGAGCACCTCTTAAGCCTTGTTAACACATGTTGACATGCTTGAGGTGCTACCTTGCTTGTTAGAGGTCATTTATATGTGTAACTTGCATCACAAATCACTTGTGAATCATGCTTCTCCATTTGTTTAAGTGTTGAGATTGTGTTAGGACTTTGTTTCCTTCACTTCCTATGATTGTGATTGTGCTTTGCTTCTTGTTTGTTGCTTGGATTTGGATCATTTCCTTTGAGTTTCACTTCTTCCCCATGTGGTTTACCACTTGTTCATGATAGTTTGGTGTCATTTGTGTATACTTTTAGATTGTCATGAACATTGATACTTGTTTGCTTACTTTGCTTGCATTGTTTTGTTTGAGTCTTAAGGATGGTGGTTGAGATGTGCTTGTGGTGGTTGCTGCCCCACGCTTTTTCCTCCCTCTATTATTTATTTGTTGCATCTTTTCTTTGCATCTCATATCCTTTGTTTGCATTGCATGTTGACTTGTTTAAGTCAGTTTCTTTTCTTTCTTTTCACTTCATCTATGAGTGAATTATTTAGTGTTTACTTGGCCTTTGGCCATGATCCCTCTAGGATTCCTAGTCCCTCTGTTTAAGATGGGAGTAGGAGAGACATTAGGTATTCAATCCTATGCATGATAACATTAGGGTAGTTCTTCCCTTTCATCCCAACTTTAGGAGCATTGTGTATGACAACATTAGGGTCCAGATTCCCCATAGTCTGTGTCTTCCCGTTCTCATCTCTTAAAAAACTTCAAAACACGTAATAAAGGATAACAAGTGTTGTACACTGCGAGCCTTAAGTACTTGAGGAATGATGGTTGGGGGGCCTCCTCTCAATTGTCTAGAGTGTTTAGCGTATGCCCATTGGGCGATATGCGACGCATTCGCTCTCAAGTCATAGTCTTTAGTGCAACATGAGTTTCAAACCATAACTCAATTCACTTCTTGTCTTAAAAAACAAAATAAAACATCAAACCTTTTTATCCTTCGGGATTAATGGAAAATATTTTTCATAAAGAGAGTGTTGTTAACTCTTGGTTCTACCGCAAAAAGGTAAGCCTAAGTCTCCAATGGTCGAGCAACATACACCTAACTGCTAGAATGAAGGTTTAATCCTACTCGGTTAAAACACTTGAACCAATCTATGGTCGTGTCAGCCCGAACTACTTTTGCTCTAATTTATCATACCAGATTAGGATACGTAGGCACAAGCGGTGATGTCTTAACGAGCAAGCTTCCCCCACCTTTCACCCGTAGTTTTCCGAACTACGTTGACTCTGATTTGCCCATTGCACGAGGGAATACGTAGGCATAGAGTGGCGATGCTCTATCGAGTCTCTTTTCTTTTATTTTGTCCCCGTGATCCTGTAGCTTAGATAGTTTAACACCCTTTTAGACTAGACAACAAGCGTGGATCCCGTTGAGTACAACGGACATGAGGGGTGCTCATACCTTCCCCTTGCGTAACCGACTCCCAAACCTAAGATTTGGTTGCGATGACCTGTCTTCTCCCTTTTTCATAGGTTTTCTCTGATTGTTTCCTTTCCCTCTCTTTGGGATAAATAACAAATGGTGGCGACTCTTCTGTCTTCCGTCGACCCTCTTCGCAGTGATGCGACAGCTGGCGACTCTGCTGGGGATGACTCTTCCCCTATGCGAGTCAATCCTAGCGCTTGTGTGTTTTGTCTTTGGGTGTGTATATATGTTTATATGTGTTGCATTTGCATTTTTATTATTGCATTTTACTTTCAGCATTGTTATATATATATCATTATTGTTGTGTTGTGAGGGGGTGTTCCATAGTGAGATAAGCCAAAACCCAAGCTTGAGAATAACCATAGAATTAGAGTTGAGAGTAGTGTTGGACCTGTATGTTTCTTCATGCACAGTTCTCATGAAATTCGCATTCAAACGAGGTCATCTTTGAAGGCATCCTATCTTGTATGTTTGTTAGGAAAGGGTGTTGGATCTGAAGGCTGTCGACTCTAGAGACCAATCATTTGGGAGTCAGCTAAGTGAGGCCGCTTCGTGAGTCAATGATGCCAAACCAGAAATGGTGAACGTATCATTGTTTCTCGAATGTTTGTGACGCTGATGACCACATAGGATGCCATACCTTGTTGGAAATAGGTTCATACCTGTGAGTGGGAGGGTTTTGCAGGAAACCTTGACCTTCAGCTTACCCATTCGTATCGTTAGTAGGAACTGTTAACAGTGGGATCCTTGTACTAGTGCCACATGGTTTTCTCGCCAAAGCGAAGCGCTGGTTCACCTCCGTCAGTAGCACAACAATCTTGATCCTCTGTTGCATTTGCATATTCATTTGCATTTTTTACATTGACATGTATTTGTGTTTCAGGTGTGTTTTTCTTCTCTTGATTCTAGTAACTTAATCCACCACTGATATGAAGCTTGACCTAAAGAAAGGTGTAACGTACAAATTCCCTACGCCAGAATTAGGACCTCTACTAAGTCTGATTTCTACAGCTAACCATAGTGTGATGGAAGATTTCAGAAGGGAGTATGGAAAGATTCTGAGTTTTGTCTGCAAAACCTCTAAGTTTGAAACAAGAGGTGTCCATCTGTTGCTGCAATTCTACGACCCTCAGTTGCGCTGTTTCGTATTTCCCGAGTTTGTGTTGCTACTAACTCTGGAAGAATTCTCTCATCTAATAGGGATTCCTGTGTTGGAGGAGGTACCCTTTATGCATTATGATAAGGAACCGAAACTATCCAAGTTGGCTGACGCTCTACATCTCGGTGTCTCTGAATTGTAGGGGAATTTGGTACAGAGAAGTGAAATTCCCGGTTCTCTACTTTCATTTTTGATAGATAAAGCTCAGCATTTTGCAAAAGAGGGATGTTGGCCGATCTTTAACGCTATTCTGGCTCTATGCATATATGGGATTACCCTGTTTCCTAACCTACCTGACTTTGTGGACTTGGACGCATGCTATATCTTCATCTCTAAGAATCCATTACCAACTCTCTTGGGCGATGTTTATCATTCAATTCATTATAAAAATGAGAATAGACGAGGCAATAATGTTTCCTGCTGTGCAGATGATTCATCTCACACCTGTCAAAGTCTGGACCCTTTGTTGATTTGGCAGGCACCGTGGATTGGTCAGAAAGGCTCATGGGGTTAAGGTCGGAGAACATTGTGTGGTTTTATAGAGATCTGTTAGGCATGGATATTATTTACAGTTGTGGAGGATTTCCCAACGTCCCCTTGATAGGAAAAAAAGGTGGTATTAATTACAACCCCGCTCTCGCCATCAAACAATTTGGTTATGCCCTGAGAGAACCACCAAGGGAGGAAGAAATGCAGGAATCTCTATACTTCACCGGTTTAGTTGACGACGAAACCTTAATCAGATTTGAAAGGGCCTGGGGTAAGATCCATCGCAAAGGAAATCCTTTACTAGGCAAGAGCAATTGCAGAGCTTATGAACCATATGTGGAATGGATTCAGAAGATAGTAGAGAGACTGTTGCTTCCCTTTCCGGCAAGAGAACCTTTGTATCCTTCAGTAGTTGTGGAACCAACGATAGTCGACGTGCAAAAATACAACTAACTATGGGCCGAGAAGGAAGAACTGTGTAGGGATAATGAAGAGTTAGAGAAGGAAATTGTCCAGCTTAGGATTGAGAGGAGTCAAGCTATCCAGTCATCCAAGAAGCAAACAGATTTAGTGAACAAGATGGGTACAGAATTGACAAAGGAGATTACTGCCCGAGAACGAATAAGAAAAGATTTGAAGAGCGTCAGTGATGTCCTTAAGGGAAAGAAGAAGGAGCTAGAGAAACCCCACTTAGAGATATCCAAGTTCAACACTCAATGGAATGCCATACTAACTAACAACAAAGAGAGAGAGGATAAGCTCCATCAACAAGTTGATGGTTTAAGAGCTCAGCTTCGATTCAGAATAGCAAAAGCTCCCGGTGAATCCATGCGCCTACTAGAAAGCGACCGCAAACTCCGTGAAGCTCTTGCAACATTGGAGGAATACAAGCTGAGGATAGACTTGAAAAAGCCCAGACTTGAAGACGCTTTTGGAGAGGACGCTTGGGAAGACTATGTTCAGGGTCTGCAAGCCACTATCAGGAAGAGGGATTCGATCATTCAAGGATTGATTGACAGGCCTGATCATCCAGACACAAAGGAGTTGTTAAAGGAGTTTCAGACTCGACGCCATGCTTGACGCACTTTCTCTTTTGTCTGTTGTTATTTGTATTCTGACCATCACCAGGGTTGTTGGATGAGGTCATGATGACTCTTTTTGTATTCATTTGGTGATGTTTGATGATACTCTATGGCTCATTTTATTTATGAGAAGTTTTCTTTGTCTATCTCTGCGGTTTTTCATTCACCTACCATGCTCGTGGAACTAGAATCAAGGGGAGAAATTTCCCTGAAATACATTTGCATGTCTGCATTTTGCATCTTTCTTCATTTTCATTGCAGGTGTTCCGTTTCTGTTAACCTTACCGCTTCTTGTGGTTTGCCACTAGTTTGTTTCAGGATTGAAGGCCAATCGATTCATCGTTATTCTACACGGGGAAACCAGCAAAGAGTCATTGATCAGATTCAGATCGAGCTTCAGGAATTCAGGGATCGTATGGCCCAGTTTATGGATATGATGCAAGGGGTCGCCAATGGCCAAGAAAAGTTAAGGACTCTGGTCCAGCCTCTGGTGGCAAGGGTTGATGGAAATGGAGTTTTGCACGGTAGAGCTACTGTTGTTCCTCCTCCAGATGACAATGGAATTCCTTACGCCAATGTCATCCCAACGAATGTTATTTCTCCGGGTGGAGGTAATCAGACCAGATTCAATATTCCAGGAGCGACGGGTGCTATGTGTTGCACCCCAAAATTTGCTCAACCTTTTCTTGCCTGATTTATGTTTCATTGCATTGCCATTTGCGTAGTTACACCATGTACATAGTTCAATCATTTGCATATCCTAGCATAGCATGCCTCCAACAAGGGATCAAGGTGTCTATCAAAAGAAGAGCTTAGCAAGGTGTGTTATCCAAGAGGAGAAGTCTTCCAGGCCATCAAGAAAAGATTTGAAGTCTGGAGAAGCTTGAGTGCCTACATGTGGGTTTCTCTCCTAACTTGAGGTGTATTGAAGATCATCAACATGGAATTATGAATTTGAGGTGTGTATGGATCCCATGGGATGCCTAGAGGGCCTTATTGATGCTTAGGCAAGTCATTGTATCAAGTTCAAGAGCCAGAGTTGAGGTGTGTACAAGTAGGGTTTCATCTGGGTAACCCTAGGTCAAGGAGAGCAAAGAAAGGGAATCAATACCTATATCTAGGTCATGGAAGTCATGGATTTATATTTTAAAGCATGTGTATGGATGAGCCAAGATCAAGTTCAAGAGAATCAAGAGTGGCTGGAGGTGTTTGAGACAGGGTTCCTAGGGTAAAATCCCCTGTATAGCACCTAACTTCAAAGCCACATAAGTCAAAATACAAGTTTCAAATGGATCTTTGGCCAACATGAAACTTGTAGAGATTCTCAATAGCTTTAATTTTAGTACTAGAAGTCTTCAAGAAGATTTGTAGAACTCAAATTATGGTTCTTGCAAGTTACAGGTCATCAGAGGACACTGAAATTTATCTGTGAAAGTCACTTGACTTCCAAGCACGTTTTGCCTCTGAAGGAGTTTTCAAATGTATTCTTGGCCAACATAAGAGTTGTAGGTATTGATCTTAGCTTTAATTTGAGTACTAGAAGTCCTCAAGAGGATTTGTGGAACTCAAGTTATGATCTTAGCAATCCAGGGGTATTTTGGGAAAGTTGAATTATAGGTCATTTTTCAACATGTGTCAAAATCTCTATCTTCCACTCCTCCAATGGAAAAATGTTCAACATGAAATGTGTTTAGAATGATGTGTTTAGGCCAGGTACGAAGTCATGAGGATTTGAACGGGCTTGTATCACAAAGTTACCAAAAATGGCTTAAAAAGGAAGAAATGAAAGTCATTTAAAAAGCCAAAATTGTGATTTTATGTTTTGGGGTCAAAATGAGGCATGTGATATATCAAATTGATCAGAAAGGATGTTTTAAAGATGATGGCAATGTTACTTTTGGCAATTGAGGCATATTTCAAAGGATTGCATTTGGTGGCTTATGGTTGAAGTAACATATGCAAAATCATTCACAAGATCAGCTATAAGGCTCTAACCAATTCCAATCAATTCAATATGTCATGTGGTGAGATTTTGGATCAAAATTAAGTTGCTGAAGCAAGCTAAACCCAACTGTCATGTGCAAGCTTCTCATGAGATTTCAAGTGTAAGAGAATTTGAATTTCTCACATGGATCATTCCAGATCATTCTAGAGCTTTCTAACATGTTCTATATAACCCTCATAACTGATTCAGTTGCTTTTTTGGCCAAGAACTCTGAAGAATTGAGAGAGAGCAAAGTGAGTTTTTTCATTGCAAATCAAAATTGTGTTTGGTGATTGGGAGGGATTCAAAGCAATTCATTGCATACAGAAGATCCACAAGGCATCATTGATCGTGTCTGGAGAAGATTGAAGGGTGATTTGAAGGATTTCTTGCTCTGTTCACTCAATTTTCACAGGTTTGCAAATTTCATCTCATAGCTCAATTTAGGTAGAATTGATAGGATTTAGATGTGCAGATGCATTGTAGACATGGCTAGGGTGGATTCTGGTAGGAAAAATTGGTGATTAGAGACAAAACCTAGGGCAACACCATTTCTGCTGAAGGTCGTTTCTCTTGGTTCTTGGAGGTTTAAGCATGTTTAGATGGTGAGGATTTATCAGTGTAATGTGTAGATGATGATAGGCTTGTCAATTTTAAGAATGGTGATGATTGAAGTTGGAGCATATTCTGAGCTTGGAGTCGTGTTTTGAGTTGTGTTAAGATTCAAGGAGAATGGAGGTTACCATTGGATTCAGTGAGAGAAAACGAGTTGATTAGGGTGCTTAGGTTTGAGTTTTGATGAGTTTTTATGGAGTTGATGCTTGGGGACGACGGTGGCGCCACCTCCGGCCACCGTCTGGCTCATTTCCCTCCCAGAATTTGAAATGAGGAAGATGATGGACTGACCATAGGATTAGGTCTTGACCTTGACTCAGATAACCATCCCACGGCCACGATTCAGTCTCAGCTTGTGAAGGAAGTCTGAAAACACATCCAACGCACCGTTTCACTTATGTTTTGGCTTTGGGCTTTGTTAACTAATTGCTATCCACACTCTCTTCTTAGGCCCATTGAGAATTTACAAAGGAATTGTTTGCTATTTGACACAGAGTTTTTTCCAATTTTCGTTATATTTTCCTGAGTTGTTTTTGTGTGGTTTGGGCTTAGCGCGCCTGCTAGTGACACCCCCTCCTGGGCCCAGCCTGTTAGAATAACACAATAATCTTGCTATTCATCACGCTCTGTTTCCATTTTCCTTTATTTTCTTTTATTTTTATGTTTTCATTTAGGATAGTTTAAAATTCATAATAAATTGAAAAATGAACATTTTTGAGTGAGACTTTTTTACCTGGTTTCCTTAGTGTCTCTAGAATTTTATAGGATTAAAAAATATTAGTTTCATGCATTTTATATTTTCTGGCATATTTTTATAGTTTTATTGCTTTTATTTTACATTTGTTTGATACTTCATTTTTCTGAATTTAGTATGAGAGTTTGGTAGTGAATTTTTGATTGATTCTTGTGAGTTTGATTAGATGAGGGAAGCATGTACCCTTAGAAATTTTATCATAATTTTGTGAATAAAATTTAGGTTAGTTTGAGAGGTGAATAGGAGATGTGTTAGAATTAGGGTTTTAAAACAATTAGTTGTAGTTTAGCGCATAGTTTTGGGTTTAAATAATTGATTTAGGTTATGGGATTTATATGGGGTATTGGGTATAGGGTTAGGTTCCCTTAGAAATTTACCTAGGATTTTATGATGAGTTTTAGCATTTTATTTGATTTTTGCAACTTGTGTGGTGATTGTGGGTTTTCCCCTTGGATATTTGGTTTGTTTATTTTGTGTGGGGCTATTTTGGGTGTGCTTGTGGCTTGGACTTTGCTTGGATGAATTGAAGATCAAATGAAGTTGCTTTGGATTGCTTGAAGAAGCTTGGAGTTGAATATTTCTCATCTGTTGGAATGCTTGTCAGGAGCTTAGGGATTAGGGCATACAGGAAGAGCAGTAGATTAGTCTTGTTTCTTCTTTCAAACATAGAGAGCTTCTTGTGCCTCTATCCTATCCTAGGATTCAAATTCCTCTTAAGGAAGCCCATCTCTCCCTTGGAGGGATGATTGGCATGCCTTAAAGAGTAGAACTTTTGAGGATACCTTTCTTTCCAGATGATGGTTTCTAGTGATTTCCTTTGGTTTTCACTGGTTCTCATTCATTATAACTTGATCTTAATAATTAAATCTTTCTTGGTGGAGCTTGCTAGAGCTTGGATATGAAGGTCTAAGATGTTGAATATGCCTTTCATGAGGTTTGCTTGAAGATGGAGGTGTGTTACTGTCAACTTTGCTGCCAGGAGCTGGCTGGAGGATTGAAGCTAGGGTTTACTGTTGCTTTTGAGTTGGAATTTTCTGTAGCTGTGGAGCTCAACTGTTTAGGTGTTGAGGAACTTTATTTGAAGTGTGCTTTCTCTTCCCTGGAGATTGGAGATTGAAGCTTACTGAAGTGTGGAGATGGAGTCTGTTGCTGTAGGAGCTTGATTGTTGCTGTCAGAGCTGGTGCTGGTGTTGTTTTCTTTTTTTTTTTTGTATTGTCTGTTGGCTTGTGTAGCTTGCCCCTAGGTTTGAAGTGAATGTTGATTCACTTTGCATGTTGTTTTCCCAGGTTCGAGGTTGAGCAGGACTCCCTTGCCTCGCTTGTACCGCTGCATTGCATGCATTTTACTGTATTTGCTTGCTTTCTTTTCTGTTTATCCCCTAGGATCTCTGATTTCCTCTGTGCAGGAGGGAATTATGACAGACATTAGGATTCTTATCCATGCATGACAACATTAGGTTAGTTTTTATTCCCTTTTCAACCCTAGGCTTTTTAGAGCTTCTTTCTCTTCTATCTCAAAACGACTCAAAAATACAGTAATAAGGTTAATCGATGTCGTACGTTACGAGCCTTAAGCTATTTGAGAAGGGGTTGCTGGAGAGCTTCTTTCCAGTAGTCTGGCTGCTTAGTGTGGCACCCTTTGGGTGACACGCGACGTAGTCACTCTCAAATCATAGTCTCTAGTGCGTCAGAGATTGCAAACAAACTAAAAAACACTTCTTTCGTAAAAGATTCAAAACAAACATCAAAGTGTCATTTTTGTCCGCTTGGACTCTTAATCAAGAAAAACCCTTTTTGAAGGTAATAAAAAACAGTCAGACAAGCTTGTGTCTTCCGTAGCCCGAACTACGTTTGCTCTGATCTTTCATGCTGTATGAAAGTACGTAGGCATAGGATGCCGTATCCTAGCGAGCAACCTTCCCCTCCTTTCCCGTAGGTAGGCAAACTACGTTGACTCTGATTTCTCGTTTCAGACGGGAATACGTAGGCATAAAGTACGATACTTTGCCGAGTCAGTTTCTTTTCCTTTTAACCCAGACCTGTAGAGTAGATAGAATAAAAATCCGTACTAGAAAACAAGCGTGGATCCCGTCGAGTACAGCGGACGTGAGGGGTGCTAATACCTTCCCCTTGCGTAATCGACTTCCGAATCCAGGAATTTGGTTGCGATGACCATTCCTTTCCTGTTTTGTGTTAGGTTTACTCTGAGCGTTTCCTTTCCCTCCTGTGGGATAAATAAAGCACGGTGGCGACTCTTCTGTCATAGCCGGCGCCGATTTTCGCAGTAGCGACAGCTGGCGACTCTGCTGGGGATTCCGACGGTTCCCTATGCGAGTCAGTCCTAGCGCTTGTTTTCCCGTCGTGGGTTTTGTATGGATTTACCTTTCTGTATTTACTTTCAGCATTATATTATTGTTGTTGTGCTGGGGTAGGGGATTAGATTGAGAGATAAGCCGGACCTGGGCTTGAGTGCACCTAGAATTAGTTGTGGAAAGTAGTGGGCGCGTGCATGCTTTGCATGTACTAGTGTCCCACAAAATCCACGCTCAGACGAGGTTCTTCTGGTTGACTTCTTTTTCAACCCTTTGGGTTGAGGGGGGTTGTTGGTTAGTTGGATTGTCGACTCTGGGGACCGATCAATTGGAAGTTGGCTAAGTGAGGCCTCTTCAGGACATGATGATGCCACACCTTCTGGGTATCGTATCATCAGTCTTGAAAGTCTGTGACGCCGACGACCGCATAGGATGCCGTACCTTGTGTCAGTTGATAGGATACCTACCTGTGAGAGGGATTGGGGCATGCAGGGAACTTGACCTCCAGACTACCCGGTTTTCTTGACAGTGGATCAGTTATATGTGGATACTTGGGGTTTCTTCACCAGAGCAGTGTTATGGGTCTGTTGAGACCAGGTTTGAGCAGTACTGCGGGTCTGTTGAGACAGATATTGTGGATGGATCTCTTCAGCAATATATCACTTGATCCCTGTTGCATGTTTGCATATTGCATTGTTGCATACTCATTTTGCATATCATTAACGTGTGTCTGTGCTGCAGGTGCATTTTCATACCTCTGATTCTAGTTGCTTGGATTTCTGTCTGCTGATATTATGGATACTTTGAAGAAGACTGTAGCATACAAGTTGCCTACTCCAGATGTTTCTTCTTTGTTGGGTTTGAAGTCTCTAGCCGACGATGAAGTGAAGAGAAGCTTCAGGAAGAGTTATGGGAAATTACTTAGGTTGGTTTATAAACCATCCATGTATGAGCGAAACAGATTGTATGCGCTGATGCAGTTCTATGATCCCCCGCTGAGGTGTTTTACTTTCCCTGACTTCATTCTGGCTCCGACTATGGAGGAATATGCTGAGATCTTAGAGTTGACCATTCAGAACAGGGTACCCTTCATTCATATGGGTGTTGAGCCCAAGCTGGAGGATTTGGCTGGTGCTTTGCATTTAGATTCCTCAGAGTTGCTGTTAACCTCGTGGAATGGAGTTTCTGGCTTTTCTCTCAAGTTCCTAGTTGGGAAAGCACAAGAGTATGCCAAGAGTGGATGTTGGACTGTGCTTAATGCTATCCTTGCTTTGTGTATCTATGGCATTATACTATTCTCGAACCTGCCTGACTTCGTTGATTTGGATGCGTTCAATATATTTGCTTCAGGCAATCCTGTGCCTACTCTGATTGGAGATTTCTATCACTCGCTGCATTATAAGAACGAGAATAGGAGGGGCAAGAACGTCTCTTGCTGTGCGCCTTTGTTGTATATGTGTTTTGATAGTCACCTGCCCAAGAAGGGTATTTTTGCTGAGTCTGCAGATACGGTGGATTGGTCTGAGCATCTGATGGGGCTTTCTTCAGAAGAAGTTGTCTGGTTTGATAGAGATTTGTTGGGATCTAAGATTATCTACAGCTGTGCCGGATATCCTAATGTTCCTCTGATTAGGAGGAAAGGGTGCATTAACTACAATCCTTCATTGTTGATCAGGCAATTTGGGTATGCTTTGAAAAGCCCGCCAAAGGAAGAAGAAGTGCAGGAATCTCTGTACTTCACAGGTGATCTGAGTGGAAAATTATTGTCCAGGCTTTAGCATGCTTGGAAAAATATCAACAAAAGAGGTAAGCTGTTGTTGGGTAAGAATGATTGTCAAGACTATGCTCCGTACAAGGTTTGGATCCAAGATAGGACAAAGCAGGCGCTGATGCCGTTTCCTGCAGTATCGCCTCCTGCTCCCCCCGTGATTGAAGAGCCAACTACTGTGCCTATTGAGAGATATGAACATGTTGTGAAGGAGAAAAAAGAGCTGATGAAAGCCAACGAGAAGTTGGAAGAAGAGCTAGTGCAACTCAGGAGCGAAAGGAATGAAGCCGTATATTCCTTCGAGCAGCAAACGAAGCTGGTGAATCAACTAGGCACGGAACTGACTGAACAACGAAAGAAGCGGGAACGTTTGGGGATAGATTTCAAGAGCTCCCATGATATGCTGGAGTCTAAGAAGAAAGCACTAGATATAGCCTACTGGGAGATCTCTGCATTCAACAAAACCTGGAATGCCACGCTGACCGGCAATAAGGAAAGAGAAGACAAACTGAAGCTGCAGATCTCTGAGCTGGAAGGTCAGTTGAAAGCTAGCCAGAAGAAGTTTGAAGAAGAGGTTATGCGGAGATATGATGTCCAGAATGCCTTGAACAAAGTTATCAAGCGCAAGAAAGAGTCTGCATCCCAGAAGCGGAAGCTAGAAGATTGCTTTGGAGAAGGTGTTTGGGAGGAATCCATTGGGGATCTCCGTGTTATCAGGCAAAGAAACTCGCTCGTCGAAGGGTTGCTTTCTCAGCCAAACCATCCCAAGACTAAGAGATTGTTAGAGGAGTACCAGGCATATGGTCGCACTTGATTATCTTATGTATTGATGTGTATGCTTTATTTGCATTGTACTGGCCATCACCAGGATTATTGGTTGAGGTCATGCCTTCTTATTGTACATTCAGTGATAGTGTATTCATGACTTGATGGGCTCTTCGCAGCAATATATGAGATGTTTTTCCATGATTGGATTTTGAGCTTCTTATTACTATCACTGTCACTACACTGGCACTTTGGCACTAGAATCGGGGGTTGATCTCCCTAACGCACAGACACATATTGCATCTGCATATTGATTTTTGCATCGTCAGTTACTTGTTGAATTTGTATCTCATTTCCTGCATCTCACAGGTTTTTCAGGATTGACGAACAAAGAGTCCACCGCTACTCGACCCGAAACAACTGCAAGAAAGTAATGGATCAAGTTCAAGTCGAGATGCAGGAAATCCGTGAGAAGTTAACTTTGTTCATGCAAGTCATGGAGAACATGGCCAAGGGCCAGGAGAATCTTCAGACCTTGGTGCATCCGCTACTGGCGCGGGCTAACGGAAATGGAAACACTGACCACATCTCTGTTGAAACTCCTCGCCAGGAGGACGAGATACCAGCATTTGTTACTCCGCCTGTTGTGACTGTCAACGGAAACACTGGTACTGGCGCAGGTGCTGGCGCCGGTAATGGCAATACTGGAAATGGTGGTGATGGGCATGTTGTTAACAACAAAGGCAACACTGTGGATGCCAATCAAGGATTCATTGACAATGTTGGCTTTGGAAACAACGGGTATGGCAATGTCAATCAGGACGGGAACTTCGGGTTCAACAATCAAGGCTTCGGTAATGACGGTTATGGCAACAACCAGGGGTACGACTATGGTAATGGTGGATTCTGTAATGTGAATGTGAACGGTGTTGGAGCACTTCCTTTCAACAATGGCTTTGGACCTGCTGGGGTCAATCTGGGGTTCGGCAACCGAGGACAGGGTCCTGTGTTCAATCATCAAGGATTTGGCCGTAACATGGGTTACGATGGGTATGGCAATGACTGGAATGTGGATCAACAGGATGACGCTTTTTCAGGAAGAGGTATGGGACCTGAAGGCCCTATTGACCCGGTTCAGAGGATCAAAATGCTAGAAGAGCAGATGAAAGGCGTGGTTGATCAGAACTCCGCTGGATTAGATATGACCACTATGGGGTTGGTACCAGGGTTGAGGGTGCCGTTGAAATTCAAGGCTCCAACATTTGACAAATACAAAGGGGATACCTGCCCTAAGGTCCACGTCCGCTCTTATTACAGAAGGATGTCCGCATATTCGGATGATGAAAGGATGCTCATGCATTTCTTTCAGGATAGCTTGTCAGGACTGTCACTTGAATGGTATATGGGGCTAGATCCCACTCAGATTAAAACTTGGAAGCAGTTGGCTGATGCTTTCGTGACGCATTACAAATATAACAGCGATCTGGCGCTAAACAGGGTCCAATTACAGGGTTTGTCACAGAAAAACGGTGAAAGTTTTAAAGAGTATGCGCAAAGGTGGCGCGATATGGCAGCGAGGGTGCATCCTCCTTTAATTGAAAGGGAGATGAACGACATGTTCATTGGGACATTTACGGGGATGTTCTACAAAAAATTATTTAGTGTGTCGTTGGGCAGTTTCTCAGATTTGATTCTTATGGGGGAGATGATCGAGAACGGGATTAAAGTTGGAAGATTCCAAGCAGGTGAGTCTACCTCAGCAGGAGGTACAAGAAAAGCATTCGATGGTAGACGACAGGGTGATACTAGTGTCGTGTTTGGTGGCAGGGGCAGGGGTAGAGGAAGGAATCAGTATGTTCAGCCTCAACAGATAGCTAGTGTTACTATCCCGTTTCCTCAACAGAGGCAGCCACAACAGCAACAACAACCACAGCAGCAACAAGGGCAGAATCCTGGTCAGAGAAGGATACAAAATACGAGACCGAAAAGAGTGTTCGACGCACCTCCTTCCACGTATGCAGAACTCCTTCAGACCCTGCTAGGGTTGAACTTGGTTGAAAAGAGGACTTTGGCCCCGCCTACAGGGTCGGTACTTCCTTATGGATATGATGCTAACAAGCAGTACGAATTCTATTCCGGGGCGCCCGGGCATGATGTAGAAGCTTGTCAGGCATTTAAACATAAAGTTCAGGATTTGTTGGACAGTAAAGCCATCAACTTTGGCCAAGTGGGGCCCAATATTGTACAACAGCCCATGCCTAATCATGGGGCAAATGCTATCTTAACAGAAGAAAACTTGAACTTGGTGTTGGATGTTAATGAGTTGAAGACACCATTGAGTGAAGTGAAAAGTAGGCTGCTCAGAGGGGGAGTATTTCCCGGTTGTGATGAATACTGTTTAGAGTGTTGGACCCAGCCAGAGGGTTGTACTGATTTGAAGGGGGGCATTCAGGCCATGATCGACGAAGGGACCTTACAATTTGATCGAACTGCGGTCGAGAAGCCTGTGGAGGCATTATTTAATAAGCAGAATGATGTTGCAACAGTGACGATCCCGGGGAAGACGATAACGATAGTGGGGCCCGCCAAGCGGCCAACTATTACGATTACCAAAGCAGGGTCTGTCCCCTTTGAAAGTACGAAAGCTGTCCCGTGGACATACTGATAACACGAAATCATATAGATATTTTCATGCATATTTCAACTAAAGTCTAACCATTTTTCAATCCGATTTCGGGTTATTTCCGTGTATTTGTCTGATGTTTTTGCAGGTATTCAATGATCACGTCTAAACAAGGCAACATGAAGAAAAGAAGCAATCCCAGATGAAATATGGACGAAAAAAGAGTGAAAACACAATGAAAAGCGCAGCAGACCGTTTTTACTGATGTGACGACCGTCACAGATGCATGACGACCGTCACACCTTGTGACGACCGTCATGCAGGCAAAAACGCCCCACTCAGATTACACGTCAAAAGAGCAGTTCCAATTCCCATTAAATGGTCCACTACTCCCTAAATTACCTGCCTCAAGGTCCATCATCCTCAGAGATAACCGTTGGGATTCCACTTCTATAAAAAGGGAAGCAGGGGACTTCAAATAGTGTGCTGCATTCATACCACGAAGTGCTGCCGAATTTAATTTCCAGAGCAAATTTACTTTCCAGTTTTTATTTGTATCCATTTCTCCAGTTTTTATTTCCCTTTCCTTTATTTCCCTTTTCATTTACTCATTCCCATTTCCGCTCTTCTGTAATTGTTACTGCACTGTACGATCGAATTGGAACTAAAGACAGAATCCTGCCAACATCTGTGGAGGATCTGCCCAAAGGCCAATTGGCATTATTTACAGGTTTTCATTTTGATCGACTTCTATTTTATCATGATGCAATTTATTATTTATTATTATTATTTATGTTTTGTTTTTCCAAATTCCATGTCTAGCTAAACTTAGGTAATCGATATGTAGTAATAATTCGAATGGGATTTGATAACTCTGGTTTGAAAACTTTCTTTTCACAAAAGTAATTTATGGTCTAAGTGTTTAAAATTGATTCACGAAATAAACTTCGTCACGAAAGCGAGAACTTATTTAAAAGTAGTTTTGCCACGAAAGTGGGAAATTAATTAAGATACGAACCAACAAGCGAAAGCTGCGGTAAGGTCAGATAGTAAACACTAGGCATTTGTTTTAATAACAGCGAAAGCACTTTAAAACGAATTAGAACTTAGAGATTTCCAAAAAATAGTTTTAACCCCGAACGGGATACGAAAGTGTACGTTTGGCCCTTAGGATTATGATTAGCGTCAATAACCATCGTGAGACGAGAGTCTTCAAATCTCCATTTTCTGCTTAAATAAACTGCGAAAACTATTTCATACACTAGCAACTTATCAAATCCCTGAAGAACATAATTACTACGTATCGATTCAATTAATTAAAAATCTAAACAGTAATCTTAGTTACCCCTTTTAGTGACAACCTTATTCCCTTAAAACATATTCTACCTAGCTAAACATAGTAACTCCCGAGAACACTAGTTTGATTACGAGTCCCTGTGGGATCGATATCTTTTATTACTACGCGATAGACTGTGCACTTGTAGTTAGTTGTATTAGACATAGAAAGTCGCGATCACATACGGTTTAGAAGCGTATTGCAATGGTGAAAAGATTGCAGTGAATAGCCAGCCAACTGGGACTGTTGATAATGTTGTTGGTACGGGGGGCATGACACGTAGCGGAAGGATCTTTACCTCACCTGAAATAGAAGCAGAGAGGTTGGCCAAAGGTAAAGCCAAAGTAAGTGAAAGCGGGCCTTCTCAGTCGAAAGAAAAGGACACGCCGCTCAAAGACGTAGAGGAGTTCATGAGACTGATTTGCAAGAGCGACTACAAAATTGTTGAACACCTACAGCAGACGCCGTCGAAGATCTCTATCTTGTCGCTGTTGTTATGTTCCGAGGCGCACCGGAACGCCTTGCTAAAGATTCTGGATACGTCGTTCGTACCCCAAGAAGTTTCTGTAAATCAGTTAGAGGGGGTAATGGCACATGTCAATGCTGGACATAGCCTGGGTTTCACAAATTTTGATCTAACACCTAAGGGTCGAGAGCACAACATGGCCTTGCATATATCGGTGGAATGCCGGGGCACCGTAATGTCGCATGTATTGGTAGATACGGGGTCGTCGTTGAACGTATTGCCAAAGAAAACCATGATGAAATTGGACATACGGGGAGTTATTTGCACACCCAGCGATTTGGTTGTGAGGGCGTTTGACGGGACGAAAAGATCAGTGTTTGGGTCGATAACATTACCGCTGCAGGTGGGGCCGAAAATTTTTGATACCGAATTTTACATCATGGATATCCATCCAGCTTATAGCTGTCTTCTCGGGCGCCCATGGATCCATGCTGTAGGGGCCGTAACATCCACATTGCATCAGAACTTGAAGTACATGGTGGATGATAGTGTCGTTACCATTTACGGGGAGGAGGATATTTTGGTCAGTCACCTGTCATCATTCAGGTATGTGGAGGTCGACGGAGAAATACACGAGACACCTTGTCAAGCCTTCGAGGGGTTGCAAATTAAAGATAAAGCTCAGGGTTCCAGAAAAATTTCATACGTGGCAGTGTCATCCTACAAAGAGGCTCAGGCTTTAGTACAGACTGGTGAGACTAAAGGCTGAGGGCAGGTGCTAGAGATTCCCGTGAAGAATGATAAGTTTGGGCTAGGGTATCGACCGACGTCGTCAGCATCCGCTTCAGGAGCGCCCAGGTTCAAGGGACCGGTCACAATTACGCCAAGCGGGGTGTGCTTTGAGATTATCAATGCTATTTCCGATGCTGAAGACGGAGATAGCGACTGCGATATGGACGCGTGGATCAAGCCAAGCGTGCCAGGACAAAGTCTCTGCAACTGGTACATCCGGGAAACTGTCCCAGTGACTTTCAAACAGTAATGATTTGTTTTATCAATTGTTGAATAATCCTATGTCCTACCCGGGGCATAGTGATGTTGCATTAGGGTTACTTGATTATGTGTATTGCACTGTTTTAATCATGGAATAAAGGCGTTTTTTATATTCAAATATTGTGATCCCTGTTTTTCCTGTTTTTACTTTAACAATAAATGGCAACGTGGTTATTTGCTTTGTTGGCGTGTTGAAGCGTTTAACCATTTCCTTTGCAGGACTAATATTTCAGATGACACCTCATACGAACCGCCTATGACTCATCTCGACTTCGAGCACCCGGTATTCCAAGCAGAGGAAGAGATTGTTGAGGATAGCAACCTGCCAGAGGAGCTGACTCGTTTGTTGAAACGGGAAGAGAGAATCATTCTGCCTCATCAGGAGGAAATTGAGATTATCAACCTGGGGTCGGAAGAAGTTGTGAGAAATATCCGTATAGGGGCTGCACTGCAAAGCGACATCAAGCAACGACTGATTGAGATACTGCGAGAGTATAGTGATATATTTTCTTGGTCGTACGAGGATATGCCTGGGTTAGATACGGACATGGTTGTGCACCGTCTGCCATTGCGAGAGGAATGTCCGCCTGTTAAACAGAAACTCAGGAGAACCAGACCGGACATGGCTGTAAAAATCAAGGAGGAAGTTCAAAAACAGTGGGATGCTGGTTTCTTAGCTGTTACAACTTATCCGTCATGGGTCGCTAATATAGTACCAGTGCCGAAGAAAGACGGTAAAGTGCGAATGTGTGTAGACTACCGTGATTTGAATAGGGCGAGCCCGAAAGACGATTTTCCACTTCCTCACATTGATGTGCTGGTTGATAATACCGCTCAGTTCTCCGTATTTTCCTTCATGGATGGCTTCTCGGGCTATAATCATATCAAAATGGCGCCAGAAGACATGGAGAGGACTACCTTCATTACTCCTTGGGGAACATTTTGCTACAGAGTGATGCCCTTCGGATTGAAGAACGCTGCGGCAACATATCAACGTGCTATGACGACTCTCTTTCATGACATGATGCACAAAGAGTTAGAGGTTTATGTTGATGATATGATTGCCAAATCCCAGACGGAGGATGAGCATTTGGTTAATCTGCTGAAACTATTCAAAAGGCTTAGGAAGTTCAGGTTGAGACTGAACCCTAACAAGTGCACCTTCGGGGTGAGATCGGGTAAACTGCTGGGGTTTATTGTGAGCGAAAAGGGAATAGAGGTTGATCCTGCGAAGATAAAAGCAATACAAGAAATGCCGACGCCTAAAACAGAAAAAGAAGCGCGTGGGTTTTTAGGGAGGTTGAACTATATCGCCCGATTCATATCTCACCTAACTGCTACATGCGAGCCGTTATTCAAGTTGTTGAAAAAGGATCAGGTGTTGACCTAGAATGAAAATTGTCAAAAGGCGTTCGACAAGATAAAAGAATACTTGCAGGAACCTCCTGTTTTGATACCCCCAGTGGCCGGGAGACCTTTGATTATGTATTTGACGGTTCTTGAGGAAAGTATGGGTTGTGTTCTCGGTCAACACGACGAGACCGGGCGTAAAGAGCATGCGATTTACTACTTGAGTAAGAAGTTCACAGACTGTGAGTCCAGATACTCAATGCTCGAGAAAATGTGTTGTGCGCTAGCCTGGGCCGCCAAATGTTTGAGGCAATACATGCTGAATCACACAACCATGCTAATTTCAAAGATGGATCCAATCAAATACGTGTTTGAGAAGCAAGCACTCTCCGGAAGAATTGCCCGATGGCAGATGGTGTTAACCGAATACGATATCCAATATGTCTCGCAGAAGGCTATTAAAGGTAGCGTTCTGTCAGAGTACCTCGCAGAGCAGCCTGTTGAGGACTACCAATCGATGAGGTTTGATTTTCCTGACGAGGATATCATGTACCTGAAAATGAAGGATTGTGAAGAACCGTTGCCGGGCGAAGGACCAGAGCTGGGTTCCAAATGGCAGTTGATATTTGACGGAGCTGTTAATTCCTATGGTAGCGGAATAGGTGTAATTATCACTACGCCTCATGGGTCGCACATCCCATTTACTGCCCGATTGACCTTTCCTGTTACCAATAATGAGGCTGAATATGAGGCTTGCATCATGGGTCTGGAAGAAGTTATTGATTTGCGAATCAAACATCTGGATGTATACGGAGACTCAGCTCTAGTGGTGAATCAGATTAAAGGAGAATGGGAGACACGTCAGCCCAATTTGATACCATATATGAATTATGCAAGGAGATTGTTGCCTGTCTTTGACAAGGTGGAATTGCATCATGTGCCGCGAGCAGAAAATCAAATGGCTGACGCCCTGGCGACGTTGTCTTCAATGTATAAAGTTAACTTCTGGAACGAGGCTCCCCGGATTGTTATCTCTCGGCTTGATAGGCCTGCATTCATATTTGCCATTGACGAGGCTCCCGATGGTCAACCCTGGTACTTTGACATCCAGAATTTCCTGAAGAACAAGGAGTATCCGGCTGGGGCATCCAGTCGAGATCAGAAGACCCTTAGGAGATTGGCTGGCAATTTCAATTTAAACCCGGACGGTGTCCTATACAAAAGAAACCATGACTTGGTGTTGCTACGTTGTGTAGATGAGAAAGAGGCGAAGTTGCTCATGGAAGAGATACATGAGGGTACATTTGGTACACATGCTGGTGGGTATGCTATGACGAGAAAACTGCTGCGGGCAGGTTATTATTGGCTAACTATGAAAACAGACTGTTTCAAGTTTGCAAAGAGGTGTCATAAATGCCAGATTTATGCAGACAAAATCCATGTGCCTCCGAGCCCTCTGAATGTGATGTCATCACCGTGGCCTTTCTCGATGTGGGGAATTGATATGATTGGAAAAATTGAGCCTACGACATCAAACGGACACTGGTTCATTTTGGTGGCAATTGATTACTTCACCAAGTGGGTGGAAGCGGCATCATATGCCAATGTCACCAAACAAATGGTCGCCAGATTTATCAAACGAGATATTATCTGCAGATATGGAATCCCTGAGCGGATTATCACCGACAACGGTTCGAATTTGAATAACAAAATGATGAAAGAGCTGTGTCAGAATTTTAAGATTGAGCATCACAACTCTTCTCCTTACCGACCCAAGATGAATGGCGCGGTCGAAGCGGCCAATAAGAACATAAAGAAGATTATTCAGAAGATGGTTGTGACGTATAAGGACTGGCACGAGATGCTACCTTTCACTTTGCACGGTTATCGTACGACGGTACGCACATCAACCGGGGCAACCCCTTTTTCATTGGTATACGGGATGGAGGCGGTGTTACCGTTGGAGGTCGAGATTCCTTCCCTGAGGGTTTTACGTGATGTCCAACTCGACGAGGCAGAATGGATTAAAGATAGACTGAATCAGTCAGCTTAATGGATGAGAAGAGGCTGGCTTCTTTAGCATACGGTCGGTTATATCAGAGCCGGATGAAGAAAGCTTACGACAAGAAGGTGCACCCTCGAAGCTTTCAGACGGGCGATCTTGTTTTGAAAACGATTCTCCCACCACAAACAGATCATAGGGGCAAGTGGACTCCTAATTACGAAGGTCCCTACGTTGTCAGAAAAGTCTTCTCTGGAGGAGCCTTGTTACTATCCACCATGGATGGTGAAGACTTTACGTCTCCTATGAATTCGGACGCAGTTAAAAAATACTTTGCTTGAAAGTGACCCGCTGGACAGTAAAAAGAGAGTCCAGGCAAATATGGGGCATCCCGGCGAACCATAAAAAATGAATAAAAGGTTCGGGAAAAAATTAGGGATAAAATTGAAAAAGATGTACACCCGCGGATTCGAAAACCTGAAAAGGGCGACTTCGGCAAAAAAGGGTATCCCGGTGAATTGAAAACCCGCAAAGGGCGATTCACGCAAAAGTTAGGGATTGAAAAAGCAAATGACTGCGGTCCGGGTTTGATACAACATTGCTTAGTGGTTTGGGAGTACCTGGGGGGCCGTCTATCCAAAAACAATCTCTTCCGAAGATCGAGTACCGGGAAAGCGCAGATTCAGGCGAGTCATAGGAGGATCAGCTCATGGTGTTTGTCTGTACCACGTCGCCGACATGTATACAAATATTGTTTTGTATTTTATTTATGCTTCTTGTGCATATATGTATGTGGGTGTGTGCGTAACTTCCTCTTTTCAGGAGTTGCATCCAGTGTACAAAAAACTTTGCCTATTCAGAGGTCCGTTATCAATAAAACATGTTATTCAGTACTTGATGCGTGTTCTTTACTGTTTTGCTTGTGAAAGACGCCGATGTTTTTGATAAACTTGCACTTGCATAATCTTGCTGGCCATTGCCATTAATTGCTAAAACTTCGAATTGACTGAAGTAATGTCACGGATGCTAACCCGGGTAGATTCTGTTGTATAGGCCTGTTTTATCTCGTTTGTGTTTTGCAGGGTTCTTACCTTTGGAGCAAACAGTCAGGGATTGTTTCCCCAGCCAAAATCTCTTGATGAAGAGCCTGATTCCAGTTGATGTCATTCCCCATCTAGTTGCAACTTATTTCCCAGAGAGTTGGAATGACGTTATCCCTTACCGAATGAGGGATTATTCTCCCCAGAAGAATATCCTCAGGGAAGTTGTCCACAGGATATCCCCAGCAAGTCGAAATCAGTATTCCCTGCAGAGGTTGTACTCCGTAGCGAATCGAAGATGGGCACGTTCAATCTCCAACATGGGAGGTTGGCGCAGAGTTTAACCAAGTTGTTGGTTCAGAAGGATTATACCCGGAGGACGGTTTCCTTTCTCCTCACAGGTCGTCATGCCATTGACAGGATGTTGATCCTCAGCAGAGTCCGAGGCTCCGAGTTTGTAAACTGTGCCCAGACAGTGTGCTTTTCCTAGAAGCGTCGCTTCTTTCCCCAGATGAGTTGGTTCACCAGCAGGGTGGTTTGTTCTTTCCTCCCAGTGGATATTGGTGTTTATTCTCTCCCCGGCAGAGTTGGCGGTATTTTCGACAGTTATTTTGCCGGAATACTTTGTGATACCCATTCATCCCCAACAGGGTGGTATTTGTCCTCAACGGTCGTGTTGATGAAGCAAGCTTGTCAGAGCCTCCCCCAGCAGCCTGAACCTGCATTTGCATTTGCATATATTATCATGTTTGCATCTACCCAAAAAACGCGTAGCATTTCCATGCCGTATGGAGCATTACGCCATTGTCAAACATACGCATTTTGAAACATAAATCAGGTTGGTTAACCTTTTCCTTTCAGGTGTGTTTCTCAGCAGGAGTATGAAGTTACAGCTCAGATCTATTACCAGACGATCGAGGTCTCACCGTGAGACATGTGACGATACAGTTCATCTTATTATCCCCACAGAGTTACTGGTTGAAGTTTCTCTTATCCGGTCAGCGGAGCATTCTTCCAGGTTTGCTGTCACGACAACATTTCAGGGTTTCATGAATCAAGATTTCAGAAGTGGTCACTTGTTGTCGAAACGGGTGTCGGGCAGTTATCTTTAGAATATCCCCAGTGGAGTTAGCTACTGCAAAGAATAGGCAAAGAAGCTATATCCAAGTTAACTTTCCTATAATCAGGCAGATGAATTTTCCCGTATGAAGCAGGCGGATGAACTTTCCTGTAATCAGGCAGATGACTTTTCCCGTATGAAGCAGGCGGATGAACTTTCCTGTAATCAGGCAGATGATGATTTTTCCCGTATGAAGCAGGCGGATGAACTTTCCTGTAATCAGGCAGATGATGACTTTTCCCGTATGAAGCAGGCGGATGAACTTTCCTGTAATCAGGCAGATGATTTTCCCGTATGAAGCAGGCGGATGAACTTTCATGTAATCAGGCAGATGACTTTTCCCGTATGAAGCGGGCGGATGAACTTTCCTGTAATCAGGCAGATGATGATTTTTCCCATATGGATAGGCGGATGAAGTTTCCTATGTTTAGGCAGATGATTTTCCCGTATGGATAGACGGATGGAGTTTCCTGTGTTTAGACAGATGATTTTCCTGTATGGATAGGCAGATGAGTTTCCTGTGATTAGACAGAAATGTTTTCCCAGTGAAGTCGACGAATTTTATTGCCTATGATTGATAGGACCTCCTCGTGTTGGTGGGAGGCGACCAACTCATCCCCCGCGGAGTAGCCGGGATTTCTCCGTGTTGACGGAATGTGGAGTCTTGACGTGGACAAATATCTCTTCAGGTTGACGGAATGTGGAGTCCTGACGTGGACAAATATCTCTTCAGGTTGACGAAATGTGAGTCCTGACGTGGACCGATTGGTGTTTAGTTGTGATTTGGAAAATTTGTTTCTCTTCTTGTGTTGATAAGATTAATCCAGTTGTGGACGGAGGTAGTCAGTACCTGTGGCGTTACACAGGTGGTTGATGTTGGAATCATAGTTATTATCAGACGTTGAATCAGTTGTTGCCGTAACAACCAGGTTCAGTTGGTGGATGTCGTTCCCCAAGCGGTTGTGCAGTTTATTTCTGCGGTTAACAAATTTCCGGGTTTCTTGGTATTCAACCGTCTCGTACCTCGATTGTTTGAAGGTCGTTCGCTCTTCACCCAGTCGGGTCCAAGCCGTTTGAATAGGGGCAGCTGTTGCACCCCAAAATTTGCTCAACTTTTTCTTGCCTTATTTATGTTTTATTGCATTGCCATTTGCATAGTTACATCATGTACATAGTTCAATCATTTGCATATCCTAGAATAGCATGCCTCTAACAAGGGATCAAGGTGTCTATCAAAAGAAGAGCTTAGCAAGGTGTGTTATCCAAGAGGAGAAGTCTTCCAGGCCATCAAGAAGAGATTTGAAGTCTGGAGAAGCTTGAGTGCCTACATGTGGGTTCCTCTCCTAACTTGAGGTGTATTGAAGATCATCAACATGGAATTATGAATTTGAGGTGTGTATGGATCCCATGGGTTTCCTAGAGGGCCCTATTGATGCTTAGGCAAGTCATTGTATCAAGTTCAAGAGCCAGAGTTGAGGTGTGTACAAGTAGGGTTTCATTTGGGTAACCCTAGGTCAAGGAGAGCAAAGAAAGGGCATCAAGACCTAGCTATAGGTCATGGAAGTCATGGATTGATATGTTAAAGCATGTGTATGGATGATCCAAGATCAAGTTCAAGAGAATCAAGAGTGGCTGGAGGTGTTTGAGACAGGGTTCCTAGGGTAAAATCCCCTGTATAAAACCTAACTTCAAAGCCAAATAAGTCAAAAAACAAGCTTCAAATGGATCTTTTGCCAACATAAAACTTGTAGAGCTTATCAATAGCTTTAATTTGAGTACTAGAAGTCTTTAATAAGATTTGTAGAACTCAAGTTATGGTTCTTGCAAGTTACAGGTCATCAGAGGACACTGAAATTTATTTATGAAAGTCACTTGACTTCCAAGCAACTTTTTCCTCTCAAGGAGTTTTCAAATGGATTCTTGGCCAACATAAGAGTTGTAGGTATTGATCTTAGCTTTAATTTGAGTATTATAAGTCCTCAAGAGGATTTGTGGAACTCAAGTTATGATCTTGGCAATCCAGGGGTATTTTGGGAAAGTTGAATTATAGGTCATTTTTCAACATGTGTCAAAATCTCTATCTTCCACTCCTCCAATGGAAAAATGTTCAACATGAAATGTGTTTAGAATGATGTGTTTAGGCCAGGTACGAAGTCATGAGGATTTGAACGGGCTTGTATCACAAAGTTACCAAAAATGGCTTAAAAAGGAAGAAATGAAAGTCATTTAAAAAGCCAAAAATGTAATTTTATGTTTTGGGGTCAAAATGAGGCATGTGATAAATCAAATTGATCAGAAAGGATGTTTTAAAGATGATGGCAATGTTACTTTTGGCAATTGAGGCATATTTCAAAGGATTGCATTTGGTGGCTTATGGTTGAAGTAACATATGCAAAATCATTCACAAGATCAGCTACAAGGCTCTAACCAATTCCAATCAATTCAATATGTCATGTGGTGAGATTTTGGATCAAAATTAAGCTGCTGAAGCAAGCTAAACCCAACTGTCATGTGCAAGCTTCTCATGAGATTTCAAGTGTATGAGAATTTGAATTTCTCACATGGATCATTCCAGATCATTCTAGAGCTTTCTAACATGTTCTATATAACCCTCATAACTGATTCAGTTGCTTTTTTGGCCAAGAACTCTGAAGAATTGAGAGAGAGCAAAGTGAGTTTTTTCATTGCAAATCAAAATCGTGTTTGGTGATTGGGAGGGATTCAAAGCAATTCATTGCATACAGAAGATCCACAAGGCATCATTGATCGTGTCTGGAGAAGGTTGAAGGGTGATTTGAAGGATTTCTTGCTCTGTTCACTCAATTTTCACAGGTTTGCAAATTTCATCTCATAGCTCAATTTAGGTAGAATTGATAGGATTTAGATGTGCAGATGCATTGTAGACATGGCTAGGGTGGATTCTGGTAGGAAAAATTGGTGATTAGAGACAAAACCTAGGGCGACACCATTTCTGCTGAAGGTCGTTTCTCTTAGTTCTTGGAGGTTTAAGCATGTTTAGATGGTGAGGATTAATCAGTGTAATGTGTAGATGATGATAGGCTTGTCAATTTTAAGAATGGTGATGATTGAAGTTGGAGCATATTCTGAGCTTGGAGTCGTGTTTTGAGTTGTGTTAAGATTCAAGGAGAATGGAGGTTACCATTGGATTCAGTGAGAGAAAACGAGTTGATTAGGGTGCTTAGGTTTGAGTTTTGATGAGTTTTTATGGAGTTGATGCTTGGGGACGACGGTGGCGCCACCTCCGGCCACCGTCTGGTTCATTTCCCTCCCAGAATTTGAAATGAGGAAGATGATGGACTGACCATAGGATTAGGTTTTGACCTTGACTCAGATAACCATCCCACGACCACGATTTAGTCTCAGCTTGTGAAGGAAGTCTGAAAACACATCCAACGCACCGTTTCACTTATGTTTTGGCTTTGGGCTTTGTTAACTAATTGCTATCCACACTCTCTTCTTAGGCCCATTGAGAATTTACAAAGGAATTGTTTGCTATTTGACACAGAGTTTTTTTCCAATTTTCGTTATATTTTCCTGAGTTGTTTTTGTGTGGTTTGGGCTTAGCGCGCCTGCTAGTGACACCCCCTCCTGGGCCTAGCCTGTTAGAATAACACAATAATCTTGCTATTCATCACGCTCCTTTTCCATTTTCCTTTATTTTCTTTTATTTTTATGTTTTCATTTAGGATAGTTTAAAATTCATAATAAATTGAAAAATGAACATTTTTGAGTGAGACTTTTTTCCCTGGTTTCCTTAGGGTCTCTAGAATTTTATAGGATTAAAAAAATATTAGTTTCATGCATTTTATATTTTCTGGCATATTTTTATAGTTTTATTGCTTTTATTTTACATTTGTTTGAAACTTCATTTTTCTGAATTTAGTATGAGAGTTTGGTAGTGAATTTTTGATTGATTCTTGTGAGGTTGATTATATGAGGGAAGCATTTACCCTTAGGAATTTTATAATAATTTTGTGAATAAAATTTAGGTTAGTTTGAGAGGTGAATAGGAGATGTGTTAGAATTAGGGTTTTAAAACAATTAGTTGTAGTTTAGCGCATAGTTTTGGGTTTAAATAATTGATTTAGGTTCTGGGATTTATATGGGGTATTGGGTATAGGGTTAGGTTCCCTTAGAAATTTACTTAGGATTTTATGATGAGTTTTAGCATTTTATTTTATTTTTGCAACTTGTGTGGTGATTGTGGGTTTTCCCCTTGGATATTTGGTTTGTTTATTTTGTGTGGGGCTATTTTGGGTGTGCTTGTGGCTTGGACTTTGCTTGGATGAATTGAAGATCAAATGAAGTTGCTTTGGATGGCTTGAAGAAGCTTGGAGTTGAAGATTTCTCATCTGTTGGAATGCTTGTCAGGAGCTTAGGGATTAGGGCATATAGGAAGAGCAGTAGATTAGTCTTGTTTCTTCTTTCAAACATAGAGAGCTTCTTGTGCGTCTATCCTATCCTAGGATTCAAAGTCCTCTTAAGGAAGCCCATCTCTCCCTTGGAGGGATGATTGGCATGCCTTAAAGAGTAGAACTTTTGAGGATACCTTTCTTTCCAGATGATGGCTTCTAGTGATTTCCTTTGGTTTTCACTGGTTCTCATTCATTATAACTTGATCTTAATAATTAAATATTTCTTGGTGGAGCTTGCTAGAGCTTGGATATAAAGGTCTAAGATGTTGAAGATGCCTTTCATGAGGTTTGCTTGAAGATGGAGGTGTGTTACTGTCAACTTTGCTGCCAGGAGCTTGCTGGAGGATTGAAGCTAGGGTTTACTGTTGCTTTTGAGTTGGAATTTTCTGTAGCTGTGGAGCTCAACTGTTTAGGTGTTGAGGAGCTTTATTTGAAGTGTGCTTTATCTTCCCTGGATATTGGAGATTGAAGCTTACTGAAGTGTGGAGATGGAGTCTGTTGCTGTAGGAGCTTGATTGTTGTTGTCAGAGCTGGTGCTGGTGTTGTTTTCTTTTTTCTGTATTATTTGTTAGCTTGTGTAGCTTGCCCCTAGGTTTGAAGTGAATGTTGATTCACTTTGCCTGTTGTTTTCCCAGGTTCAAGGTTGAGCAGGACTCCCTTGCCTCGCTTGTACCGCTACATTGCATGCATTTTACTCTATTTGCTTGCTTTCTTTTCTGTTTATCCCCTAGGATCTCTGATTTCCTCTGTGCAGGAGGGAATTATGACAGACATTAAGATTCTTATCCATGCATGACAACATTAGGTTAGTTTTTATTCCCTTTTCAACCCTAGGCTTTTTAGAGCTTCTTTCTCTTCTATCTCAAAACGACTCAAAAATACAGTAATAAGGTTAATCGATGTCGTACGTTACGAGCCTTAAGCTATTTGAGAAGGGGTTGCTGGAGAGCTTCTTTCCAGTAGTCTGGCTGCTTAGTGTGGCACCCTTTGGGTGACACGCGACATAGTCACTCTCAAATCATAGTCTCTAGTGCGTCAGAGATTGCAAACAAACTAAAAAACACTTCTTTCGTAAAAGATTCAAAACAAACATCAAAGTGTCATTTTTGTCCGCTTGGACTCTTAATCAAGAAGAACCCTTTTTGAAGGTAATAAAAAACAGTCAGACAAACTTGTGTCTTCCATAGCCCGAACTACGTTTGCTCTGATCTTTCATGCTGTATGAAAGTACGTAGGCATAGGATGCCGTATCCTAGCGAGCAACCTTCCCCTTCTTTCCCGTAGGTAGGCAAACTACGTTGACTCTGATTTCTCGTTCCAGACGAGAATACGTAGGCATAAAGTACGATACTTTGCCGAGTCAGTTTCTTTTCCTTTTAACCCAGACCTATAGAGTAGATAGAATAACAATCCGTACTAGAAAACAAGTGTGGATCCCGTCGAATACGGCGGACGTGAGGGGTGCTAATACCTTCCCCTTGCGTAATCGACTCTCGAATCCAGGAATTTGGTTGCGATGACCATTCCTTTCCCGTTTTGCGTTAGGTTTACTCTGAGTGTTTCCTTTCCCTCCTGTGGGATAAATAATGCACGGTGGCGACTCTTCTGTCATAGCCGGCGCCGATTATCGCAGTAGCGACACTATGCATGATAATACTGGCCCTCAATGGGAGGAAGACGGATAGGAAGACATCTTTTCCATGGAAGATCTTGGTGCAGGTCTGCAGTCTGACGTAGACAGAAGATTCAAGGCAATAGAAGAAAAGGTGAAGAGTTTCGAGAATGAATTCTATGGGTCTAGATATGTCAAATTTGGGATTGATTCCAGGGCTGAGAATCCCTCCGAAGTTTAAGGTTCCGGATTTCGATAAGTATAAGGGGACGGCGTGTCCAAGGGTACATCTTCGTTCTTATTTTAGGAAAATGTCAGCATACTCCGATGATGAGAAGTTACTTATGCATTTTTTCCAAGATAGTCTATCAGGGTCGTCCCTAGAATGGTATATGGGCTTAGAGCCAGTTAACATCAAGAGTTGGAGGGATTTAGTAGAGGATTTTGTCAAGCATTACCAGTACAATAGTGACTTGGCACCGAATCAAGTACAACTGTAGAATTTATCTCAGAGAGGTAATGAATGTGTTAAGGAGTACGCCCAGAGATGGTGTAAACTTGCCGCTAGAGTTCAACCTCCCATGGTGGAGAGAGAACTTATAGACTTGTTTGTGGCTACGTTTCCTGGAGTTTACTATGAGAAATTAATAGGCAACATGTCTGGGAGCTTCTCAGATCTAATCATCACCGACGAAAGAGTGGAAAACGGGATTAAGTTGGGGAAGATACAAGCAAGAGAAGGGACCTCATCTGGAGGAGGTAGGAAGAACTTTGGTGCTAAGAAAAGGGAGAATGAAACAAATGTAGTGTCAAGTTTTAAGAACCGGAACAAAAATCAAAATCAGCATCAACAACAACCATATTATTAATAACAACTGGAAGTGGCTAGTATTTCCATCCCGACAGTACCACCTCAGCCTCAGCAATAACAACCACGTCTGCAACAGCAACAGCAGCACCAACAGAACTATGCGCCTTGGCAGTTCCAAGATCGCAGAAGGACAGTAAATAGGCACTTCGACACATCGCCAATGCCTTACACCCAATTATTAAAGCATCTGATGCAATTACAGTTGGTCCAGAAAAGGACATTGGCATTATTAACAGGCCCACCACCTCCTGGATATGATGCCAACGCTAGGTGTGACTTCCACTCTGGCGCTCCTGGCCATCACATCGATAACTGCAAAGCCTTCAAGCATAAGGTACAAGACTTTATCGACAACAAAGCTATCAACTTTACTCATGATGTGCCCAATGTTGTCCAGAATCCCATGCCTAATCATGAAGGGGCCGGTGTGAATGCTATTTTCAGCAAAGAAGGCTTGAATTTGGTGTCTAGTGTGGAGGATCTGAAAACTCCGTTAAGTTTTGTGAAGAGCAAGTTGTTAGAAGGTGGAGTGTTCCCTGGCTATAGGAAAGATTGTGAAGATTGTGTAGATTGTCCTGAGGGATGTAGAAGTCTGAGGAACCGTGTGCAACGTATGATGGATGAAGGTATTCTGCAATTTGATAGGATCCAAGAGAAGAACGACGAAAGGATAATCAGTGAAGAGAAGGATGAGGTGGCCACCATCTCCATCCCTTACAAGACGATTAATATTTCTGCACCTCCAAGGCCACCCACTATCGTAATTACAAAGGTGGGACCTATACCCTACGAGAGCTCCAAGGCAATCCCTTGGAACTATGGTGCCGAGGTCTATTGCAACGGGCAGAAGCAGGAACTAAAAAGTTCACCTTTGGATTCGATTGACAATCTGGTAGGAGCTGGTGGGATGACCCGAAGTGGAAGAATATTTTCACCTCCCGAAGTAAATGCTGAGAGGTCCGATAAGGGTAAAAGGAAGGTGGTAGCTGAAGAGAGTTCTCAGGCTGGTGAGAAGGAAACCTTGCTAAAGGATGCGGAGGAGTTTATGTGCTTGATAAGGAAGAGTGACTACAAGATTGTGGATCACTTACAGCAAACTCCGTCAAAGATCTCCATTTTATCACTGTTGTTGTGCTTTGAGGCATACAGACACGCTCTCCTAAGAATCTTGAATACAACCTATGTGCCACAGGAGATATCTGTGAATCAACTCGAAGGGGTAGTGGCACACGTTAATGCAGGTAACGGGCTGGGATTTACTGATCTGGATTTAACGCCCAAGGGACAAAATCATAATCATGCGCTGCATATCTCCATTAAATACAGAGGGGCGGTGTTGTCACACGTGCTGGTAGATACTGGGTCATCACTAAATGTGTTACCCAAGAAGGCTTTAATGAAGCTGGACATCCAGGGAATAATATGCACCCCGAGTGACTTGGTGGTCCGAGCTTTTGATGGGACGAGAAGGTCCGTTTTTGGGGAATTGACTCTTCCTATTCAGGTCGGTCTGGAAATTTTTGATGTTGTGTTCTATATAATAGATATCCAGCCGGCATATAGCTGTCTATTGGGTCGGCCTTGTATACACTCAGCAGGAGCTGTGACATCAACCTTGCACCAAAAATTGAAGTACATGGTGGATGGAAACATTGTGACTGTTTGCGGAGAGGAGGATATCATGGTAAGCCATCTGTCTTCATTTAAATATGTAGAGGTTGATGGCGAGATTCACGAGATGTTGTGTCAAGCCTTTGAGACCATTCAAATCAAGGAGAAGGCACCAACTGAGATCAAAGCGCCAGAGGTTGCCATGTCATCATTCAAGGAAGCACAAGCCGTTGTAAAGTCCGGATCAGCGCAAGGGTGGGGGCAAGTTGTGAGCATCCCCAACAAATAAGACAAGTTCAAATTGGGATATATCCCATATTCGTCCTCCTCACAGAGCGCTCCGTGCTACAAGGGACCCATCCAGTTCACCAGTGGTGGGGTGATATTCGAGATGATTAATGTCGTGTCTGACGAAGAAGGAGACAGTGACTGCGACATGGATGCATGGATCCAACCATGTATCCCACGCCAGAGTTTGAAGAATTGGACCATTGAAGAAGTTATCTTTGTGACTTATGACGAGTAATTTCTTTATTTTGATTAATGTATTGCCCTATGCTCTGTCCAGAGCATAGTGGTCTTTATATGTAGGGCCCTATCTGTTATGTGTGTTAACAATCCTTTTTTATCATCAATCAAAAAGGCGTCTTTTCATTCAAAATTTGTGATCCTTGTTTTCCTTGTTTTTATTTCTAACAATAAAATGGCAATGTGGTTTGTGTTTGTTTGTTTGCATATCATTTAAGCATTAAATCATCATCGTTGCAGGTTTCACATTTCAGATACCATCGACTCAGACTCGTCTATGACTCGATGTGACTTTGACAATCCGATCTTTCAGGTAGAAGAAGAGATCGAAGAAGACGAAGACCTGCCCGAAGAGTTTGCAAGGTTGTTAAGACAAGAGGAGAAGGACATCCTGCCTCATCAGGAGGAAGTTGAAGTCGTCAACCTGGGAACAAAAGAGGCTAAGAAGGAAGTCAGGATATGGGATACACTGCAAAGTGATGTCAAAGAAAGACTGGTTGAATTGCTCCAAGAGTATAAGGATGTCTTTGCTTGGTCATACGAAGATATGCCTGGACTCGACACATATATTATGGTTCATCACCTACCTCTTCGAGAAGAGTGTCCTCCTGTAAAGCAGAAATTGAGAAGAACCAAGCCAGATATGGCAGTAAAGATCAAATAAGAGGTCCAGAGGCAATTGGACGCTGGATTTCTTGCTGTGACAAATTACCCTCCTTAGGTCGCTAACATCGTACCCGTGCCTAAGAAGGATGGGAAAGTCAGGATGTGTGTTGATTATAGAGACTTGAATAGAGCGAGCCCGAAGGATGATTTCCCGCTCCCCCATGTTGACGTGCTTGTTGATAATACCGCGCAATACTCAATGTTTTTCTTCATGGATGATTTCTCCGGATATAATCAAATTAAGATGGCACCGGAGGATATGGGGAAAACGACTTTTATCATGCCATAGGAGACGTTTTGCTACAAAGTAATTCCTTTTGGGTTGAAGAACGCATGGGAAACTTATCAGCGGGCTATGGTGACTTTATTTCATGACATGATGCATCACGAGATTGAGGTTTATGTCGATGATATGATTGCGAAGTCCCAAACGGAGGAGGAGCATCTGGTGAGTCTTCTAAAACTGTTTGAGAGGTTAAGGAAGTTCAAACTAAGGCTGAATCCAAACAAGTGCACTTTTGGCGTACGGTCAGGAAGTTGTTGGGGTTCATTGTTAGTGAGAAAGGTATTAAGGTCAATCCTGCGAAGATCAAAGAAATTCAAGAGACGCCAGCACCGAAGACCGAGAAGGAGGTTTGTGGCTTCCTGGGTAGATTGAAATACATTGCGAGGTTCATATCTCACCTCACAGCCACTTGTGAACCAATGTTTAAACTATTGAAGAAAGATCAGGCAGTTATCTAGAACGAGAAATGCCAGAAGGCATTCGAGAAAATAAAAGAGTATCTATAGGAACCTCCAATACTGATGCCCCCAGTGGCTGGAAGACCGTTGATAATGTACTTAACGGTTCTTGAGAATTCAATGGGTTGTATTCTCTGTCAACATGACGAGACTGGAAGAAAAGAGCATGTAATTTACTACTTGAGTAAACAGTTCACAGATTGTGAATCCAGATACTCAATGTTGGAGAAGACTTGTTGCGCACTGGCTTGGGCCGCCAAACGCCTAAGACAGTATATGCTAAACCATACAACGATGTTAATTTCCAAGATGGATCCGATTAAGTACGTATTCGAAAAACAAGCGCTGTCAGGGAGGATTTCTAGATGGCAGATGGTTCTAACAGAATACGACATTCAATATGTGTCCCAAAAGGCTATCAAAGGGAGTATTCTGTCAGAATATCTCGTGGAGCAACCAATCGACGACTATCAGCCAATGAAGTTTGATTTTCCTGATGAGGATATCATGTATTTGAAGATGAAGGATTGTGATGAGTTGTTACCTGGCAAAGGTCCTGAGTTGGGCTCCTAGTGGAAATTGATCTTTGACGATGCTGTTAACTCCTACGGTAGTGGAATTGGGGCAATCATTACCACTCCCCATGGTTCTCATATACCATTCACTGTAAGTTTAAAATTTCCATGCACCAACAATGAAGCCGAATATGAAGCGTGTATCATGGGTATCGAGGAAGCAATCGATTTGAGAATCAAAAACCTTGATATCTACGGTGATTTAGCTTTAGTGGTCAACCAGATTAAAAGAGAGTGGGAGACCCGCCAGCCTAATCTGATTCCTTATATGAACTACGTGAGAAGGTTGCTACCTTTCTTTGACCGAGTAGAGTTTCACCACGTGCCAAGAGCAGAAAATCAGATGGCGGATGCCTTGGCTACATTGTCCTCAATGTACAAAGTAAACTTTTGGAACGATGCTCCAAGTCATCTCACACCTTGATAGGCCGACATTCATTTTTGCAATAGAAGAGGCTTCTGATGGCAAGCCATGGTATTACGACATCCAAAACTTTCTCAAGAACCAAGAATATCCGCCTGGGGCATCGGCCCGGAATAAGAAGGCCCTGAGGAGGTTATCTGGTAACTTCTATCTGAATCCAGACGGTGTACTCTATCGAAGGAACTCTGACTTAGTGCTGCTAAGATGCATGGACGAAAAAGAAGCGAGGTTGCTTATGAAGAAGGTCCACGAGGGTGCCTTTGGAACACACGCAGGTGGGCATGCCATGTCTTGAAAGCTGTTGAGAGCGGGGTATTATTGGTTAAATATGGAGTCTGATTGCTTCAAATATGCCAAGAAATGCCATAAAAGCCAGATTTATGCCGACAAGATTCACGTGCCGCCAAATCCTTTGAATGTTATGGCGTCCCCATTGCCCTTCTCCATGTGGGGCATTGATATGATTGGCAAGATCGAGCCGACCGCATCCAACGAAAATCACTTCATCTTAGTGGCCATCAACTATTTCACCAAATGGGTCAAAGCAGCTTCTTATGCTAATGTCACCAAACAAGTTGTAGCCTGGTTCATCAAAAGGGACATCATCTGCCGCTATGGGGTACCTGAGAGGATCATTACTGATAATGGTTCCAATCTGAATAACAAGATGATGAATGAACTGTGTCAGAGTTTCAAAATTGAGCATCACAATTCTTCTCCCTATCGTCCGGAGATGAATGGCGCTGTGGAAGCGACTAACAAGAACATTAAGAAGATAGTGCAGAAGATGGTTGTGACTTATAAAGATTGGCATGAGATATCGCCCTTTGCTCTGCATGGATATCGTACCTCGGTGCATACTTCAACTGGAGCAACTCCTTTCTCGTTGGTATATGGTATGGAAGCTGGCCTACCATTAGAGGTCGAGATCCCTTCTTTGAGAGTTTTGGCCGACGTCAAACTAGATGAAGCAGAATGGGTGAAAAACAGGTTAAACCAACTCAGTTTGATGGATGAGAAGAGGTTGGCATCCCTTGCGTACGGTCGTCTATATCAGAGCAGGATGAAGAAAGCCTATGATAAGAAGATGCGTCCTCAAAGCTTTCAGGCAGGTGATTTGATATTGAAGTGGATTCTCCCACCATAGACAAATCACAGGGACAAATGGACTCCCAATTATGAAGGTCCGTATGTTGTAAGGAAAGTCTTCTTCGGAGGAGCCTTACTACTTTCAACCATGGACGGTGAAGATTTCACGTCCCCTGTGAACGCAGATGCAATCAAAAGATACTTTGCTTAAAATAGACCCGCTAGAAAGAAAAGGAAAATCCAGGCAAGAATGGGGCATCCCGGCGGACCATAAAAAGATAGGTTCGGGCAAAAATTAGGGATAAAAAGAAAAAAGATGTAAACCCGCAAGGTCGAAAACCTGATAGGGTGACTTTGGCAAAAATGGGTATCCCGGTGAATCGAAAACCCGTAAGGGCGATTCAGGCAAAAGTTAAGGATTTGAAAAGCAAATGATTGCGATCTGCGGATTGATCTTCAGAGCATAGTGGATTATGGGAGAACTCGAGAATCAGCCGTTCAAATCAATCTCTTTAGAAGACGAAGCATCGAAAAGGCATTGAAGTCACGCGAGTCATAGTTGAGTCGTCCTATGGTGGTTATCTGTGCCACATTGCCGACATTTTGTATATTCTTGTGCATTTCATTATATTGCTTACGGAACTTTCTCATTTCAGGAGTTGCATCTGTTGTAAATTTGCCTATTTATAGGTTGTTTATCAATAAAAGATACTATTCAAAAAACTTTTGTCTTTGTTTCAACTTTTACCGTTTTGTTTGCAAAAGACGCCTTATGTTTTTGATAAAACTTTGCATACATAAACTTATGGGCTCTGCCAACTATAATTGAAACAATGTTTTTTCTTGGATAATGTCACAAGTGATAGTTAAGATGGTGCCTGCTGCACATAACATGTTTTCTGTCATTTGCAGGATTCTCATCCTCGAGACTTTTCCAGAAGTCCCCCCATCTGAAGAAGGTGTGTTCACTTCCCCAGTAGTTTGGAACCTTGTACAGTTAAGGATATTCTCAGCAGGTCGAAATTGATATCTCCAGCAGAGTAGGATCATCTCCACCAAGTAGGTGCGGGATTATCCCCAGCAGTGGGACGAATTCAGAGTCTCGTTTCCCCTCAGAGCCTAGGTCATTGACTCATTTCCCAAGTGGAGGTTGATATTGATGAGTTTATTTCTCATTCCCCAAGCAGAGGTCGATGTTGATTCCCTCATTGCCTAATCCCCAGCCAAGTCATCGGAACAATTTTCTTCCCCACAGACTGGGACTGACTCGGAGGTTGTTTCTCTCCATCCTCAGCAGAGAGTGTGTGGGATAATCTCTCTGTAAAACTTATTCAATATCCCTAGCAGATAGCAGATCCAATCTCCAGCAGAGCGGAATCTCCAGCAGAATGGAGTTATTCCTCAGTAGTCTGTTGTGTTTCCCCAGTAGAGTTATTCTGGCTTGCCATTCAGGGCTAATTTCCTCGGTAGAGTGGAGTTTCTGTCTCCATCTGAGTTTGTTTGTTCCCCGGAAGAGTGGTATTCTGGTAGGCCATCCATGGCGTTTTCCTCAGTAGAGGTTGATTTTAATCCCCAGCGGAGTGGATTTGTTCTTAGCAAAGCAGTTTTACCCAGAAGATTTCTCAGAGGCCATCCAGGGCTTGTTTTCCCCCCAGCATGGGTCTGTTTGTACTAGACGCGTCTAGTCTTTCCCCAACGGAGTTTGGTTTCCTCTCTTTAGCATTTATTTTGCTAAGGTGGTTCCTCTGCATTTGCATTGTGCATAACATCCTCCCAAACGCGTAGCATTTCCATTTCATATGGAGCATTACGCCATATTCAAACATGTGCATTTGAAACATAAGCCAGGTTGTTACCTTTCGTTTTCAGGTGTATCTGCAGTAGACCGGTTATTTCAGTAAGCCCGTGTGGTATCCAGATCCCAGCCTCCTCCGGTTATTTCAGTAATCCCATGTGGTATCCAGACCCCGGCTTCCTCCGGTCATTTCAAAGCCCGTGTGGTATCCAGACCCCAACTTCCTCCGGTTATTTTAGTAAGCCCGTGTGGTATCCAGACCCCGGCCTCCTTCGGTTATTTCAGTAAGCCCGTGTGCTATCTAGACCCCGGCCTCCTCCGATTATTTCAGTAAGCCCGTGTGGTATCTAGACCCCGGCTTCCTCCGGTTATTTCAGTAAGCCCGAGCGGTATCCAGACCTCGGCTTCCTCCGGTCCATTTCAGTTAGCTCGTGTGGTATCCAGACCCCAGCTTCCACCGGTTTATTTCCTGAGCCTATGAGGTATCCAGACCCTAGCCAGTATTTTGTTTTGCCTGTGTGGTATCCATACCCCGACAAACCATGATGTTTCCTTTAACCCGTGCAGTATCCAGACCCCGGTTAACATTGTTTTATCTCTTTAAACTTGAGCGGTATCCAGACCATAGCTTATGCTATTTATTTCCTGAGCAGGTGTGGTATCAAGACCCTGGCAGATTATAAAATTTTCTTCCTCGCTTGTGCGGTATCCAGACCCCGACAGATTGTGATCTTCGATGGATGCGTCCATCTTATCTTTTTGTCTCTCCCCAACATTGTTCACAGACTTTATTCAGTTACAGTTTCTTTTTTGCGGTTGGCAAATTTCTGGGTTCTTTGGTATTCAACCGTCTTTTACCTTGAATGTTCGAAAGTCGGTCGCTTTTCATCCCTTTAGGTCCAAGTCGCTTGAATAGGGGCAGTTGTTGTACCCCAAAATTTGACCAACCTCTTTTCTTGTAGGCTTATGTTTCATTGCATTTTAACATCTTGCATTTGCATAGCATAGTTCTTACAGGGGATCAAGTGATTGTGTGTATGTTCCAACCAAGAGGAGAGCCTTATTGGCTTCAAGCTCAAGCAAATGTATTGGTACAAGTCATCAAATGTATTCATGGAGTTTCACATTTTGGTGCCCTAACTGTTTTGCTTCGAAACTCATTGAAGATGATGTTATTTTTAAAAATGGAGGGCAGATTTGGATTCCCCATGGAATTTTGAGTGGGGAGGGGGCTTCCTTTTTCATGTCTGGGCAAGTGGAACCCTGGCTCCGGTGACCTCTCGCCGGAGAAGACGACCAGAACTAGGGTTCCGGCGCCTGTGAAGGAGAAGATAACCCACGTGGCCGTTGGCGCCTGTTTTTGAATTCAAATGATTTATGTTGTCACGTTTTGGACCAACCATCATGCCACATCAGGGCCACATCATTTAATGAATGCCACGTGAGATCTGACTTGGGTAGTGGGCTGGGTTTGTTTTGCTGTTAACACCCCCTGCGTGTGGCCCATTTGCTTGTTTGCACTAATCCCAGTTATAATCCATTTTACTCACCACATCCCCCACGCGCATTTTGTTCTTTTATTTCATTTTATTTGTTTGTTTGCTTTTAATTGTTTAAAAATAGTTTTTTAGCTCACAAAAATCCCAAAAAAATATATTATGACATTTTAATGTGTTAAGTTATTTTTCAACATTTTTATTTTTATTTTCATTTTATTTTGTTATTTTATTTTGAATTTACTAATTAATGTATTTTATGGTTTATACCCTATTTTAATCTTGCTCATTTGAACCTCAAATAAAACCCCCTATGACCAAACTTTTTATCCTACTTAGGTGATGGATTGAAGATGTTTTGAGGGCTTGTTTGAGTCATTGTTGAGCATTTTTCATTTGACTTTGAGTTGACTTTATTTGCCCCTCGATTTATGCTCGATAAGGTGGAGCACCATCATTCCTTGAATTATTTGGTGATGCCTTGAGTGGAATTATTTCATGAAGTTTTGGCTTCTATTTTTCACTAGTCTTGGCTACTTTGTGCAATTTTCTTGGCATTTATTGAAGCTTTTTCCTATTTTTAGTGAATCTTGCAAGTCAAGTCACTTTTAGGGTTGTTTATGCATGCTAGTTTTGACCTAATCTTTGGGATATGATCATGAGTGTTCCCTTGACCACCTCTTAGCCTTGTTAACTCATGTTGACATGCTTGAGGTACTGCCTTGCTTGTTAGAGGTCATTTACATGTGTAACTTGCATCACAAATCACTTGTGAATCATGCTTCTCCATTTGTTTAAGTGTTGAGATTGTGTTAGGACTTTGTTTCCTTCACTTCCTATGATTGTGATTGTGCTTTGCTTCTTGTTTGTTGCTTGGATTTGGATCATTTACTTTGAGTTTCACTTCTGCCCCATGTGGTTTACCACTTGTTCATGATTGTTTGGTGTCATATGTGTATACTTTGAACTTGTCATGAACATTGGTGCTTGTTTGCTTACTTTGCTTGCATTGTTTTGTTTGACTCTTAAGGATGGTGGTTGAGATGTGCTTGTGGTGGTGGCTGCCCCATACTTTTTTCCTCCCTCTATTCTTTATTTGTTGCATCTTTTCTTTGCATCTCATATCCTTTGTTTGCATTGCATGTTGACATGTTTAAGTCAGTTTCTTTTCTTTCTTTTCACTTCATCTGTGAGTGAATTATTTAGTGTTTACTTGGCCTTTGGCCATGATCCCCCTAGGATTCCTAGTCCGTCTGTTTAAGATGGGAGTAGGAGAGACATTAGGTATTCAATCCTATGCATGATAACATTAGGGTAGTTCTTCCATTTCATCCCAACTTTAGGAGCATTGTGTATGACAACATTAGGGTACAGATTCCCCTTAGTCTGTGTCTTCCCTTTCTCATCTCTTAAACAACTTCAAAACACGTAATAAAGGATAACAAGTGTTGTACGCTGCAAGCCTTAAGTACTTTAGGAATGATGGTTGGGGGGCCTCCTCTCAATTGTCTAGAGTGTTTAGCGTATGCCCATTAGGCGATATGCGACGCGTTCGCTCTCAAGTCATAGTCTTTAGTGCAACTACATGAGTTTCAAACCATAATGGAATTCACTTCTTGTCTTAAAAAAATAAAATAAAACATCAAACCTTTTTATCCTTCGGGATTAATGGAAAATATTTTTCATAAAGAGAGTGTTGTTAAATCTTGGTTCTACCGCAAATAGGTAACGCCTAAGTCTCCAATGGTCGAGCAGCATACACCTAACTGCCAGAACGAAGGTTTAACCCTACTCGATTAATACACTTGAACTAATCTGTGGTCGTGTCAGCCCGAAACACGTTTGCTCTGATTTCTCATACTAGATGAGGATACGTAGGCACAAGACGACGATGTCTTGGCGAGCAACCTTCCCCCACCTTTTAGCCGTAGTTTTCCGAACTACGTTGACTCTGATTTTCCCATTGCACGAGGGAATACGTAGGCATAGAGCGGAGATACTCTATTGAGTCTCTTTTCTTTTCTTTTTTCCCCGTGAGCCTGTAGCTTATATAGTTTAATACCCTTTTAGACTAGACAACAAGCATGGATCCCGTTGAGTACAACGGACGTGAGGGGTGCTCATACCTTCCCTGTGCGTAACCGACTCCCGAACTTGAGATTTGGTTGCGATGACCTGTCTTCTCCCTTTTTCATAGGTTTTCTCTGATCGTTTCCTTTCCCTCTCTTTGGGATAAATAACGAATGATGGCGACTCTTTTGTCTTCCACCGACCCTCTTTGCAGCGATGCGACAAATAGAAAATATAAACAGAAAAAAAAATGTGTAGGAATATAAAACAATGAAGAATATTAACAGTGATTAAAGTCAAATGTTAGTAATTAGTGAAACGGAAAGGGATCAAAGGGAGTGAGGTCTCGTCTTAATCATAAACTCGCTTCGATTAATCAAAGGTAATCGCTCACGATCCCAAAGTATAGAAAAATGATCCAAATGATCATTTTCTTCAGAATTGAAATAATGAAGATTAGCGACTTCTATAAATCGACATTTACAAATGTAAAGATCTCATCGACAGTAAAAAGTAGGTTAAGACCGAAATAAAATCGAAAATGAAATTAAACCTCGTCTTAATCGCAAACTTCATGTTAATTAATCGAAGGGAACCTCTCACGATTCCAAAGTAGAGAAAATGACTCAAATTGTCATTTTCTTTAGATTTGAAATAATGAAGGTTTCAACATCCTCGAGGATTAATGTTTGACGAATCAAACACTTCATCGGTTCGAAAACAAAAATTGAAATGAAGAAGATACGAGGAGAGGAAAAGGTGGGTCTCAGATCCAACGTTATTTATCAATATTTTGACTAGTAACGATTTACGGAAGTCTCGTCATCGACCAAAAACGAAGTAATTATGCAAATAAAACTCAAAGATAAATAAAAACACTAAGATCTAAATTCTTAGAAACATAAATACATATATATATATATATATATATATATATATATATATATATATATATATATATATATATATATATATATATATATATATATAACTCTAAAATAAATTTAATCTAAAACCAATTTAAAGAAAACTATTAAAACTCTAAGGAACACTAATTTAGAAAACTATTATAAAAAACTAATTTATGTAAAATATAGATAAAATCTAAAAAAACTATTTTATGGAAATATATTAACAAATCTAAAGAAAACTTAATTTTTTATAAATAACTATAAAAACTTCTAAAAAAAACTTGTTACATTACAATGAGGGGGGTAGAACTCAAAAGACATGAGGGTATGAATAGGAAGGGAGAGCTAGGCATCACTTGGGCTCCAAAGAGCCCATCATCCTCTTGAACAAAAACAGGAATAAAAAACTAACAAGCAAAAATAGGACAAGGCCTCTGTATGGGTCATAAACCCAATCCGTAAATGGCAGTGGAACATTGTCATTACGGGACAACATCAACAACTATCAACTCTTCTCTTTTGCATAAAACAACATTAATATTTCCTTTGGAAACCAAAGCAAAAGGCTACATGTTAAAAAAAGAAAAAGAAAAGCTATCGGAAGAAGGAAAGTGCTTCGGCAACCCACAGATTCGCCGAGAACAACAACATTTGAGTAAAATGCGGAACCGACCTTCTTCGCTTTCATTCCTTTTTGTTTCAGTTTTGCATCATCTCGATCTCATATCTATTTCTGTTCTAGTTTGAATGTTGTTGATGATTTTAGAAAGAGTTGGGTTTGAAATTGTTGTGGCTGTTGAAGGTTGAATGGTTCGAGGTGTTATGCGGAGATTCGAAAATGGCGGTGAAAGTGTTTTCGTGGCGGAAAGAGAGGATGGGTTTGGGGGTTTGCGATGGTTGCGGATAGAAGAGTTTGCGAAGGATTTCGGGAAAGAGATTCGCGGTTGTCATGAGTTTTCGAAGGTTGGACGGAAATGGGTTGTAGATGGTTCACGCGGTGGTTTGAGGGTGAGTCGCGGGTGGAGATTGGAAGGATAAGAGGTTGAGCAATTGATGATATTGAAGTGAAGACGGGGATGAACGGAGGTAAGGTTTTCAATTGTTGGGGATGACGAACAGAGGAACAAAGGAGGCTAGGGTTTTTTTAGAGCTTCAAGAAAGTGAACAGTTGTTGGCTTACACAGTGAACACATGTTGCAACCTCTCTGCCTTTTTTGATTTTTGTTTAATTTTCTTAATTAACTAATATGTACTATTTCTAATACAAAGACTATTAAATCCTAAACTAAATCCTAACTATAATCTAATTTCTATTCTAACTTAGTTAACTGATAATTCAAACTTTAATTTAAGTTCTAATCTAACTTTACCCTAGACTAATTAAATAAAATCTAATTAATTCTAATATAATTTCTAAAATCTAAACTCTAATAAAAATTCTAAATTCTAAATTCAACTCTATTGTCTAATTATATTAAAAACTAAATAATTCTATCTATTTCTAATTCTAAATCTAAAATTCTATTTAATTCTATCTCTAAAATCCTAAATCCTAATTAACTCTAAATCTAGTTCTAATTAAATCTATTTAAAATTCTAAGTCTTAACCTATTCTAACTTAATAATTAAAACTTAATCAAAACTATTCTATTGGAAAAATCTAATTTCTAATAAAATAAAAAATGTAATATAATAAAAAAAAGTCTTAATTCTATTTTCTAAATAAAATTCTAACTCTATTTCTAACTAAAATCCTAATTCTAAAATAAAAAGGTTAATTAAAATTCCCAGTAATTTCTAAACAAATAAATTAAAGCTGAATTAAAAAAAAGACATAAAAACGATTAAAAGGGGTCGAACATGAAAATGCAACAAAATTATCAGCACGGACTGGACCATCAGGAAGAGTACGACCTTTGTTCGATTTCAACATAGAACTTATCTTTTGAATTGGTTTAAACTTGTCTAAAATGCGAACAAAGCGACTGTAATTTCGATAAATCCATTCTGGCTGATAACATGGATAACATGCGAAAAATGATCAACCTAGATGATATGCAGATGAATGCAAAACAAAAGGCAGTCGAGGTTAGGAAACGCGAGAGAAAATTTTGGGGTGCAACAAGTTGTAGTTCAGAGGAACGTATACGACTTATCCAGATTCCGACGGGAATCGGGTTCTAGGGTGAACCGTGTGTATTTGTGTTGGTACCACATGCATTATGTCGAGTCAGTGAGTTACATTACATATTTGTATTTGATTATGGGCTATTAATGCTGAGTGATTGAGATGGCACGTGTGTGTGTGTGTTGCATGTGTATGATTATATGTGTGGTGTGTAACTACTCCTTAGCATGTGTATTTCACCGCTTATTTATTGAATGTATTTCTCACCCCTTTTCTGTTTGTTGCGTCTGTGCTCATTGGGGAGTGCAGATGACCAAGTACTTGAGTAGTGCTTGGAGTGTGTTGCTATTTGATCGAGTCCTATGAGTCGCTCTGATACGTAACATGGGATGACGGGATTACGTTATAGTTTGCTTATTTTCTTGATTAATTGTTACGTATCTTTCATCTGTTGGATTAATGATGTATAACCACCAGTTGTTGGGATTATATTTAAACATTGATTTTATTCCGCTGTTTTATTGAATGACCTTGTTGAAATATTGTGGAAAGCATGAAGTGACTTGATACTTCATTGAATGAGAAAAATGTCTATGTGACATCCTACGTGTTTTGAAAACTCTGATGTATTTTCTTTAATATTCCTATAATACACGTACGGGGTAGAGTGGAGTGTTACAATTAGTATCAGAGCAGGTCGGTCCGTCCGGCCAGTGTTGTAGTAGACTCTGACTATAAGATGTCTATAGTCGTGTGTTTTTTCTAACCTATGTTTTCATGGATATTGAACAGTATGGCTGGTAGGAATGATGCTACGATGGCTGCTGCGTTACAAGCTGTTGCGCAGGCAGTGGAGAACATTGGTCAGGATATCAATCGGAGTGCTTGAAACGGAGGGTTTCGTAGTTTGGAGAAGTTCCAGAACAACAAGCCACCTAAGTTTGAAGGCGGACATGATCCAGATGTAGCACATAAATGGTTGAAGGATATTGAGAAGATCTTCAAAGTCATGGGATGCTCAGAGGATCAGAAGGTACAATTTGGTACCCATATGCTGGAAAGTGAGGCTGAGGATTGGTGGGACAACACCCGCCAGAGATTGGAAGCTAGTGAGGGTCCCATTAATTGGATAGTGTTCAGGCTAGAGTTTCTGGAACGGAATTTTCCAGAAGATATTCGTGGAAATAAAGAGATTGAATTCATTGAGTTGAACAAGGGAACATGACAATGGCAAAGTATGCGGTTAAGTTCGACGAACTGGTAAAGTATTATCCTCATTACAATACTGATGCAGCTATGAGTTCGAAGTTTATCAAGTTTGAGAACGGGCTACCTCCCGAGATCAAACTGGGTGTCGGTTATCAGAAGATCAGGTACTTTCCTGAGCTGGTGAACAGGTGTAGAATCTATGATGAAGACAACATAGCTAAAATCGCTCACTATAAGAATCTATGTGATAGAAGAGGCAAACAAAGGCATGGAAATACACCTTACGGTGCTCCAGCTGATAAAGGAATGCAGAAAGATGTTGCTGTAAAGAAACCAAGTCGGGGAGGAAATCCTTCCAATCCTCTCAAGTGTTTTAGATGTGGTGGCGCATGTCACCATACAAATGAATGTCAGAATGAGGTGAAGAAGTGTTTTAAGTGTGGAAAGCCAGGTTATGTGATCGCGGATTGTAGAACCAACATACCAACCTGTTACAACTGTGGTGAGCAGGGTCATATCAACACCCACTGTCAAAAACCGAAGAAGTCTTAGATAAGTGGGAAGGTGTTTGCATTGGTAGGAGCTCAGCTTACCAGTGAGGATCGTTTGGCCAGAGGTACATGTTACATTCATAACACTCATTTGATTGCTATTATTGATATGGGTATAACTCACTCATTTATTTCTGTGGATTGTGTGAAGAGACTGAGGCTTGTGCTGTCTACTTTGAGTAGAGGGACGGTGATTGATACTCCATCTATTGGATCAATCACTACATCTTTAGCGTGTTTGAATTGCCATGTGTCGATCTTTGGTAAAGATTTTGGAGTGGACTTGATTTGTCTACCACTCAGCGAGCTGGATGTTATTTTAGGGATGAATTGGCTCGAGAGCAACTATGTTTATATTGATTATTATAGGAAGAGGCTGTTATTCCTGACTCCTGAAGAAGAATAAATGGCTAGTCTTATATCTACTAAGGAGTTGAGAATCTTGGTAGAAGACGAAGCTAAAGTATTTGCAGTGTTCGCTTCATTATCTATGGAGGGTAAGTCGTCGATTGAGGAATTACCTGTTGTGAGAGAATTTCCTGAAGTATTCCCAAAGGATGTTGCAGATTTACCTCCAGAGAGGGAAATAGAGTTTACGATTGATCTTTACCCTGGTACCAGACCTACATCTATGGCACCATACAGAATGTCAGCGTTAGAATTGGAAGAGTTGAAATCTCAGTTGGGAGAATTATTAGACAAAATGTTTATCAGACCCAGTGTGTTGCCATGGGGAGCGCCAGTTTTGTTAGTAAATAAGAAAGATGGAAGTATGCGCTTATGCATCGATTATTGCCAGTTGAATAAAGTAACCATCAAGAATAAGTATTCACTTCCAAGAATCGAAGATCTGATGGATCAACTCGTGGGAGCTCGTGTGTTCAGTAAAATTAATTTGAGGTCAGACTATCATCAGATCCGTGTGAAATAAGATGATATCCAAAAAATAGCTTTCAGAACTCGGTATGGACATTATGAATATGCAGTGATGTCGTTTGGTGTATCCAATGCACCGAGTGCGTTCATGGTACACAATAGAGCTTGTCATCCGAAAGTGGACTAAAAACAACGGGTACCAACCACGAGCTAGGATGATTGAAACAATAACCGATCACAAATACAATGAGGGTTACTAACCGAAAGTCAGAGTCGTCAGGGAATACCATCGACCAAAAGTTGGAACAAAAACCACTAACCAAAAGATAGATAGCCTCGACACGAAGTCGAAACAAAAATTGCTAACCGAAAGATAGAAAGCCTCGACACGAAGTCGGAACAAAAACAGCTAACCGAAAGTTAAACAGCCTCGACACAAAGTCGGAACAAAAACTGTTAACTGAAATTAGACAGCCTCGAAACGAAGTCGGAATAAAAAACTGCTAACCGAAATTAGACAGCCTCGACACGAAGTTGAAACAAAAACTGCTAATTGAAATTAGACAGCCTCAACATGAAGTCGGAACAAAAAACTGCTAACCGAAATTAGACAGCCTCGACACGAAGTCAGAACAAAAACTGCTAACCGAAGTTAGACAACCTCGACACGAAGTCAAAACAAAAACTGCTAACCGAAAGTTAGACAGCCTCGACACGAAGTCGGAACAAAAACTGCTAACCGAAAGTTAGACAGCCTCGACACAAAGTCGGAACAAAAACTGCTAACCGAAATTAGACAGCCTCGACACGAAGTCGGAACAAAAACTTCTAACCGAAATTAGACAGCCTCGACACGAAGTCAGAATAAAAAAACTGCTAATCGAAATTAGACAGCCTCGACACGAAGTCGAAACATAAAATGCTAACAGAAATTAGACAGCCTCGACACGAAGTTGAAACAAAAACTGCTAACCGAAATTAGACAACCTTGACACGAAGTCGGGACAAAAACTGCTAACCGAAATTAGACAGCCTCGACATGAAGTTGGAACAAAAACTGCTAACTGAAAGTTAGACAGCCTCGACATGAAGTCGGAACAAAAACTGTTAACCGAAATTAGACAGCCTCGACACGAAGTCGGAACAAAAACTGCTAACCGAAATTAGACAGCCTCGACACGAAGTCAGAACAAAAATTGTGATAAGCAGGAAGTAGAATCAACCAATTTACAACCTGGAAAAGGGAACTCCGCTGGGGAAAGAGGAACTTAAACAAGGAAACTCTATTGGGGACCAAAGAAAAATGAAAACATCCACCCATGATTTTTGCTGGGGTTTGGTACCACAAAGGCTCACGAATTATGTCGTTATCTGCTAGAGAGATGTCTAGCAACAAAAGGTATCAAACCTAGCTTATGCTTCACATGCATATGTTTGAATATGGTGTAATGCTCCATACAAAATGGAAATTCTACGCGTTTGGGAGGATGCTATGCAAAATGAAAATGCAAAGGAACACCACCACGAACACGTGCCGAAAGAAACTGCAAGTAAACTTGTTGAGGAATATGCCCTAAACGGCCTTCTGGGGACAATTCCAATCTGCTGGGGATTGAGAGTAACATCCATCAGAAAGTTGCCCTAAAGATCTTACTTCGAAGAATACCAATGACCATTAGATTCTGCTGCGGATGTCTACCATTTCTGATTTACTCGTCGAGGGAATCAATATTAATCTCTGCTTGGGGAGAGGAGTCAATAAAATAGATCCTATCGGGAAACAACGCTGAACTTGCCCGACTGCTGAGGAATAATCCCAATCTTACCTGCTGCAGATAGATGCACATCACTGTTGGTGAGACACTTTTGATTTGGAAATAGTTCTTGGTGGAGTGAGTCATGTAAATGACAAACAAATAGTGTGTCCTGTATGCAACAATGGCTATTTCGGTCACCATCCATGACATCATTCAAATAAATCATCGTTTTAATGATGATTAGCAAAGCCCCAAAAGGTTTTGTATGCAAAGTTTATCAAAAACATCAGACGTCTTTTCGCAAACAAAACAGTAAAAAGCAAAAACAAGAAGAAAAGGCTCTTTGTGGAAAATACTTCATTGATTAAAATGGCCTGTAAATAGGAAAATTACAACGGATGCAACTCTTGAAAAGTGGAAATTGCGAAAAAAGTACAAATGCAAAAGATATAAATGTCGGCAATGTGGAAATAGACAACCATCATGTGTTGATTTAACTATGACTCGCATGACTTCGATGCTTCACCAATGTTTCGCTTTCTGAAGAGGATGAATTATTAACTCTTGGGTCCTCCAAGAATCCAACTATATCCACAGGTCAAACGTAGACCGTAGTCGTTTGCTTTTCAATCCCTAACGTTTGCCTGAGTCGCCCTTGCGGGTTTTTAATCCACCAAGATACCAATTTTTGCTAAAGTCGCCTTTTCAGGTTTTCGACTTCATGGGTTTATTCTTTTTCTTTTATCCCTAATTTTTTCCCGAACCTATTCTTTTTATGGTTCGCCGGGATGCCCCATTTTTTCCTGGACTTTTCTTTTTATGTCCAGCGGGTCTCTTTTAAGCAAAGTATTTTTTGACTACGTCTGTGTTCACAGGGGACGTAAAATTTTCACCGTCCATAGTTGATAGTAATAGGGCTCCTCTAGAGAAAACTTTCCTTACTACATATGAACCTTCATAATTGGGAGTCCATTTGCCCCTGTGATCTGTTTGTGGAGGGAGGATCCTTTTCAACACTAAGTCACCTACCTAAAAATGTCGAGGGCGCACCTTCTGATTGAATGCCTTCTTCATTCTGCTATGGTAAAGTCGGCCATGGGAGATAGCCGCCAATCTCTTTTCATCAATCAGACAAAGTTGATTCAACCTAGCTTTTACTCATTCTGCTTCATCAAGCTTCGTATCAGACAACACCCTTAGAGAAGGAATCTCAACTTCTAATGGTAGGATAACTTCCATACCATACACCAACGAGAAAGGAGTTTCCCCGGTTGAGGTACGCACCGATGTATGATAAACATGTAAAGCAAATGGCAACATCTCGTGCCAATCTTTGTAAGTCACCACCATTTTCTGTACAATCTTCTTGATATTCTTATTGGCTGCCTCGACAACACCATTCATCTTCGGACAGTACGGAGAAGAGTTATTGTGTTCAATCTTAAAACTCTAGCATAATTCTTTCATCATCTTATTGTAGAAGCATGCTTCATCTCAAGGTTTCAAGGTTTTGATGACAACAACAACAAGACACAAGATCATTTCATCTGTGCAAAAAGTCAAAAGCTTTCAAAAGACCAAGATCAAAGTATTATGGAAGTGATCAACATTCAAGCTTCATGTACATTTGCTCGATCATCTTTCAAGACTTGGACACAAGCTATGGTATATCAAAATTCTCTAATTTAATTGATATACAAGTGTTCAAATCATTTTTTATTTGATCATAATGCATGAACATGTTTTTGAAACAATTGGAATTGAGATAACTTTGTTTTATTAAGTATTTTCTGAAAAATAACAGTGTTAACCGATTAACCATATGGGTTAACCGGTTAACCATTTCAAAACTTAAATTTTCTGGCCTAACGTTCCAGTGTTAACCGATTAACCATATAGGTTAACCGATTAACACTGACCGTTTTCTGAAAAATTGTTTGATTTCATGTTCAAAAATTATTTGAATGTTATACCTTTCCATGTGTTAACTCATACTCAAATATACCCTTCTGAAAAGGTGTTTTGGCTCATATAAATTCTGATAATTTCAAATCAAAAGACACCTCCAACAATTTTCAAAAACAATCATTGAATCATATTCACTACTTTTCAAATAATTTCAAATACATTCAAAAAGTGTTCATACTTGCATAACCTTTCACATCCATTTGTTTGAACACTTGTATTGAGATTAAGTTGTGAATTTTGATTAAAGGAGAAGATCAATCTTTGCATTGATATTACTATTGTACTCTCAAATTATAAGAAGAATTACAGTATAGTTGTCGCTACTGCGAAAATCGGCGCCGGCTTGACAGGAGAGTCGCCACCGTGCGTTATTTATCCCTCAGAGCGGGAAAGGAAACGCTCTAAGTAAACCTCGCAAAGACGGGAAAAAGGTATGGTCATCGCAACCAAAACCTGGATTCGGGAGTCGGTTACGCAAGGGGAAGGTATTAGCACCCCTCACGTCCATCGTACTCGATGGGATCCACGCTTGGTGTTTATAGGTAAAAGGGTGTGTTATCTATCTACGCTAATGGCTGGTCTGAAAAGAAAATAAAAGGACAGGACTCGACAGAACATACGGTGTTCTGGGCCTACGTATTCCCTCGTGCAATGGGAAAGTCAGAGTCAACGTAGTTCGACTTCCTACGTCTAAACGGGGAAAAGGTTGCTCGCCAGGACATCGCGTCCTGTGCCTACGTACTTCCATCTGAAATGAAAGATCAGAGCAAACGTAGTTCGGCTAACTACGGGTAAACAGGGGCTCTCACACAGCAGTGAGAAAACAAACTGGTCTCTAAGGCTCGGGGACCTACAACTATGATCTGGTCTCAAATGCACTCGGGCAAGAGAAAAGGGGTAACAATTAGTCGTCAGCGGGAAAGTCTCGATCGCACAGCCGCGAGAGAGCAAATGTTAGTTGTTAGTGTGCTCGCTAGGATATCGCATCCTATGCCTACATATCTTCGTCTGGAACGAAGAATCAGAGCAGCTGTAGTTCGGCTAACTACGGATCAAGCTACTCAAAAGCTCCTACAGAAAGGAAAGGGAAACCCTAGAACTATAGCTGAGAAACAGGGGAATCTACCTACTGCTATCACCTGGTTGACCATCCTAAGGTTTATCATAACGACTCCGCAGCGGAGAAGTCAGAGCTCCTAAGGGATCATGGCAACAGGACTAAACGATAAACAAGAAACTGCAACGTAAAGGAATACTGAAAATATGCATGAATGCAACAACTAGACAAACAAGGCACAAAGGCCGCAAACCACAAAGGCAAGGGAGCTCAGCTCTACCAAATACCAACAAGCAAAGCCACGCAATAACAAACAAGCAGAAGGAGGACCACCTCAACTTCTCATGCACACAAAGTCTACTTCTAGGATGCACCTATTCAGAACTATCTAGATGAATACCTAAGTCTAATGCAACATAACATCACACAAGTCAAACAATACAAAGAGACTAACCCTGAGCAGGGCATCTAACAAACCTGAAACAAGCTCCTAATCTGGCTCTAAACAAAACTCCATACAACACCTTAAGCAAGGGTCTAAGCAACAACTCTAATCAAAACCCTAAGCAGGAGGAATCAATCCCAGTCTCCAAGCTTCAGAACAAGCTTACCAGAGAAAGGAAGCTAAGCAGACAAGCTCATAGTGCTTTCCTCAGGAAAGTACCAGGAGGTTACTACTCAGGAGTCATATCCTATGCGGCTCGACAACTGTGATCAGTTTACATCCCTCCTCAGGAGAGATTAAACTCACATGAAGGCTCCGGCATCACGGGATACTTGAGAAATACCTATATGCACTAGGGGAACTAAGTGAACAGACTCATAGGACCTTCCTCAGGAAAGTACTAGGAGGCTGACACTTAGGAATCGTATCCTACGTGGCTCAACAACTGTGATCAGTTTACATTCCTCCTCAGGAGAAATTAAACTCACAAGTCGGCTCCAACATCACTGGATACTTAAGAAATCCTAGATAAACTAATGGAACTAAGTGAATAGACCCATAGGACCTTCCTCAGGAAAGTACTAGGAGACTTCCACTTAGGAATCGTATCCCATGTGGCTCAACAACATGTGATCAGTTTACATTCCTCCTCAGGAGAAATTAAACTCACAAGTTGGCTCCAACATCACTGGATACTTACGAAAGAGGTGAGAAGAAAGGATGAAAGTCATTCATAGTGCCTTCCTCAGGAAAGTACCATAAACTCCCTTCAAACTTCAGGATCTCGAACCTCACAAACAGACAACAAGCTCCTAGACTAAGCCTCAATCCACTGCATCCCTGCAAGCTCCAACAGGACTTCCATCAGCTCCCACCTTCAAGAAGAACCCACAGGCCAAGAAACCACAAGGGACTATCTCTGAAGTTCAACCACAGTTGAACTTCACAATCAGAAGTCATCAAGACTTCTCCTATCTTCAGGCTCAGACAAATCCTATCAGAATACTCTAAAAAATCTATCAAAAATCTACTGGGAAACCTACATGGCTCTAGGGTAACATACTAAAAAAATCAGAATAAAATTCAACACCAGATGAAAGAATTAAAATCAGCAGCACAGACATATCCACAGACCAATTATTCAACATCAATAACAGTGAAAAAAAATGCGATTAAAATGAAAATGCATGATTGAGCTAATATTTTTGTACTATAAAATTCTACACTGAATTACGAGTCTACAGAAAAAAGAACGGAATTATTTGACTAACTCTACCATTTTTTATGAATTTTCTAATGATATGCATGCATTGAAAATATTAAAAACAATCAATTAAAATGGAAAATATGTAAAAAATAACAAATAAAAATAAAACGACATTTTTATTTTTATTTTTATTTAATTTTCTTAACATTTTTTATGATGAAATGGTAGAAACAAGAATTGTTAAAAAAACAATTATATTCAATTATTTATGATTTATTTAATATGGAAATATAAAAGAAAAAATCAAAACAAAAGAAAATAAAATGGAGGGGGGTTTAAACAGCAATGGTTTCAGTTTTATATATTCATTGGGCTCACAGGTGGGGGTGCAACTAGCAGTTGGGCGCAGGCCCATGTCTGAAAACAAACAAATCAGAAAAAACCTATGGGGGGGGGTGCAGCACTAGCAAGGTTTCAGTTGCTCTTACTGGGCTTACGCCCAGGGGGGTGTTGAAAGGAATAGGGCCTAAGGCCCAAATCCAAATACTCTGTCTCACACGCTAAGGGGGTAATTGATCAAACTGGGAGGTAGCATCAGCAAAGTACGTTTGGGCCTTGAACCCAGCCCAAACCTAATCTGAACAAACCCTAAACACAAAACCATCTCCCTCCTCACACGCTCGGGTACTGTTCACCAACACAACCCTAACTGCGCTCTCTCGTCTTCCTCCTCTCCACCCTATCTCACGCTCTCTGAAACTCTCAAACATCAAACAAACACGAACCCAGCCATGTAATCATTCTAAACCTAACCGTTCTATATCATCACCAAACACAATATCAAGATCAAACCCCAAATCTCAGCGTTATACAACAAACCACGCATCAATGAGTATCTCGAAACCCTAATCGTTGAAGGCAACGCAATTTAATCTAAAGAAGAACATGCAAGGAGTTTTAGCCAGCGTACCTGGGGATATGTTCGCCTTCTTTGAAGGTCTTTTCTGAAGACGTTACAGATGGAGGTTGGAGCGAAGGGATCTGGAAATCTCCTAGAAGCAGACGACGGATCTGGAGATCTAGATGAGGGCGCTTGTGTTCTTCATGGATCCAGACGATTTGGGACGCAATCTGAAATTTGCAAATCTTGGTGGCTTTGTTGAAGAACGAGGAATATTGATGACGTTCTGGAAAGAGTTTGAAGATCGAACTCAGTTTGAAATTTCTGAGTAATCTTGACGAGGATTGTTGAAGGTTTGAGTGTTCTTCTGGAAATCTGCTTGAAGGTTGATGAATGTTTAGGATGGCGTTCTGGAAATTCTTTGGCTGAGGATGAAGATTGATGTATTTCTGGGAAATTTGATGGAGGAGGATGAACGTATGAGCAAGTTCTGGAGAAAGTTGATGGAGGAGGATGAGTTTCTAGAAAAATTGGGATGAAGATGATGAAGGTTTTAGCTGTTCTGGAAATTGAACGATGAAGAACGATGAAGGTTCAAGGGAGGGGATCGGAGGAAGAGGATGAATTTCTGGGTTTTCTGGTGGTTAGGTGGTGGCCGGAGTTGGTTGACGGTGGCCGGCGGCGTGCGGTTAGGGCGTTTGCATGGACGCCGGTGGTGTTCTGGTGAATCTCCGGTGAGGGATGTCTGGGTGCCAAGTGGCGCACATGCGCTGAGAGAGAGAGGGAGTGGGGGACAGGTGGGGCCGTTCTCAGTGTGGCGTGGCGTGATCAGCGCAAAAAACGTGGGGCCTCTGCATGGCCAACACGTGGCTGGCTATTTATCACACTGAAAACGCCAGAATCTTCTGGAAGATTCTAGTGTGCGCTGGAAGTTTGGACCTTTGACTCACATTTTTTTTGGACATTCTGAACCATTTTTTTTGGACTATCTTGCTGGACCTTTTTGGACAAACAATGGCTGGGCCTCACCAAAAACGCCCCTGAGCCCAACACGAAAAAAAAGAATGAAAAACTGTAAAAAAACTGAATTGAAAACAATTAACTAAATTGGATTAATGTCTAATTAACACTAATAATCCTAATTAAATCTGAAAACAACAATTAACCTAATTAACTTCGAAAAAGTGATTAAAACTCTAATTATCCTAATTAAGTCTAAAAATCTAGTTAAGATCTAATTAACTCTAAATCAATTAACCTAATTAATTCTATATCATCCTAATTAAACTCTTAAAAAGTCAATTAAACCTAATTAAACTCTAAAAAGTCAATTAAACCTAATATTAATAAAAGAAACTATATTATTTTCTATATTCTCTAAAAAACTATTAAACCTATTTTAAAATCTATATAAAATTCCTAAAAATGATTTAAAAATTCTTATAAAATCCTAAAAAGAGAATTAAACCATTAAAATATTCAAAAACCCTATTTAAATTCCAGAAAAATCTATAAAGCCTGTTAAAAATTCACAAAAAGTCTATAAAACCCTAAAAATGCAGATGAATGCAAATGACCGCCATAAAAGCGCACGCGAGACCAAATCGAATCGAACAGAGATCCCCAGGCATCAGAATATCCCCAAAATTACTGAGAAATCACCGAGGAGCGCACAATTTCCCGAAAATAAAACCCCGATAATCTGGACTGGGTCTGCCATATCTGATAGACAAAAATCAAGCTGTAAACTCTGATATCCCCTGCTTGTGCACAAAAATCATACATCTGAGCTGTGGATATGAATTTAGACCATGAGTCAGATAGGAGAATCAGTTGGTCAAATTTTAGGGTGCAACAGCTGCCCCTATTCAAGCGACTTGGACCTGAAGGGTTTGAAGAGCGCTCAGCCTTCAAACATTCAGAGGTACGAGACGGTTGAATACAAATAAAACCCGAAAATTTGCCAATCGCGAGCATATACTGTAAACTGCTTGGGGAATAAAGTCCAGAAAACCGAGTCCAGTTATTGCGGCACCAAACTGATTAATCATCTGATAAAGAACTCCTGATTTGAATACCCGTTGCTTGTGATACCCCATATAACAAACCCGAGAGCTGCAACAAAATACCTGATTCTTTCACATTGCCTACTGATAGGCAGGAAGAGAAATATACTCACATCGTCCAAAGATGGACGGGAAGATACCCTGATTGAATACTCTCCTCGTCTAATGATAGACGGAAAGACACCATAATCTCCATATTCACATTGTCTAAGGATAGACGGCATCATCCTGATTGATGAACAAATCATTATTCACATCGTCTAAGGGTAGACGGCATCATCCTGATTGATGAACAAATCATTATTCTCATCGTCTAAGGGTAGACGGCATCATCCTGATTGATGAACAAATCATTATTCTCATCGTCTAAGGGTAGACGGCATCATCCTGATCGATGAACAAAACAACTCACATCGTCTAAGGGTAGACGGCATCATCCTGATTGATGAACAAATCATTATTCACATCGTCTAAGGGTAGACGACATCATCCTGATTGATGAACAAATCATTATTCACATCGTCTAAGGGTAGACGGCATCATCCTGATTGATGAACAAATCATTATTCACATCGTCTAAGGGTAGACGGCATCATCCTGATTGATGAACAAATCATTATTCTCATCGTCTAAGGGTAGACGGCATCATCCTGATTGATGAACAAATCATTATTCTCATCGTCTAAGGGTAGACGGCATCATCCTGATCGATGAACAAATCATTATTCACATCGTCTAAGGGTAGACGGCATCATCCTGATTGATGAACAAATCAATATTCACATCGTCTAAGGGTAGACGGCATCATCCTGATTGATGAACAAATCATTATTCTCATCGTCTAAGAGTAGACGGAAAGACACCATAACGCAATTCCACACCATCCCTTGAATCTCAGAATCCTTCTGTCTACGGGAATTGATGAAAAAGATCAACATCCTTGAAGGGGCCACATCGTCAGTATGGACCGACGGGAAGAAAACCACCTTTTAAAGAATCATGTCGTCGATCAACGATCATGCAAACTGAACATTCTTCGGAGAGCCTCGCCATCAATAAGGATTGACAGTCAGAAAAGTACCCCTCTTAAACGTCATCGTATCCAATAACCAGAAAGAGAACCAATATCCAAAATCATTTTGAAACCCCTCAACAACCAAGGATAGCCGGAGAAGACTCGTTGGGGAAACACCTCATCATATGTATGATCTGGCAATAAGAAACCCGCTGAACAGTAGCTCGAAACTTCACATCGTCTGCTGACAGACGGAAAGGAAAGCCACTTGCTAGAGAAGCTCTGTCTTGAACTCCATTGAAAATCAACCAAAACTTCACATCGTCTACTGATAGACGGGAAGAAAAGCATATCCTGGGAGAAACCCCTTCTTGAAATCTTACTGCGATCACCCGCAACTTCACATCGTCTATGGATAGACGGAAAGAAAACCACATTCGTACTCAAGACGTCTAATGATAGACGGAGAAATCCACTCATTGGAGGAACACATCGTCAATATGAATTGACGGGAAGAAAAGCTTGTCAACATCAGATGACTGCTTGCTTAAAGCATAATCGTTGTATGATCTGAGATACAAATAATCTGCTGAACTGTCTGAATACCGTTGCTGGATAAATGTCCCTGAACTGATCACAGAGTAATTCACGCGTCATGTGAAGCTGATAGAAAACCTGACTTATGCTTCGTATGCATATGCAAATGCTTTAATCTTTCTACAGCGTAATGCTCCATTCTGGATAGAAATGCTACGCATTCTGACAATGATATGCAAGTATGATGCAAGTATGATGCATGCAATATGCTAGCAGGCTCGAGCTGTTGGAGAGGCCGGGTACAGAAAACCACTTCAGCAAAATAAATGCTGAAGGCGAGGCCAACTTCGCTGGGGATAAACCCGGATATCACTGAATCGTCCTAGCAAAATAAATGCTGGGAGAGTGAAATCAACCATGCTGGGGATATTGAGGACTTAACCGAACACCTCGACGAAGTAATACCCTGCTGGGGAATGTAACTCCGTTGTAAAATAGCAGACGTGCTGAATATGATTAGACTCCTCTGGGAATAGCTTACCCATACCAATGGCAAATTGGACTTTGCTGTAGAAAATGGAGGGAGTCTTCCCGCGTACTGACGAAGCTCGGATCTGGAAATTGATGCGCCAACGCGGATGGGCTTCATGGTAATCGCAAACATGGATTTGAGCTCTTAAGCTATCTGTGATGGGTCAGGTACAACTGACGCTGGAAAATATTCTTCCTGAATACACAGCCTTTTAGTGAAGAGTCAAGGGATAGTGACACGACTTCCCGCATTCATCTCGCTCCCGAAAATCGACCGTATCTGCTCGAATAAACTCCGAATGACCCTATAGGTACGGAGAACAATCAATCCTTTTGCTTCTAATATGCCCCAGCCTACATGACATCTGTGGGGATAGTCCCTGAAAGGAAATCTGCAAATCTGTTCCCTGATGGTCTGATGTAACATGCCTCAGTGTTCTGAACTTCCAAGAGATACTTCACCTTGTCTGCTTCTCGCACAACCTTTGCGTGCTTAAGATGGTCTGCCCCTGACTGCAATGACCTTGCCCCGATTATCTGATTCAGAGTGGTACCTCATGACTACGACGTATTCACCGAATCTCAATCTGATTGCCCCAGAATAACTGACTTTGAAAAACTGACCTGACTGGGGATCACCATAAAGCTTGCCCCTGCTCTCGGAACATTCGGGCGTTCTGCATTCTATCTTGACCATACTTTCCATTGTAGGAAACTTTCCTGCTGTCCAGCGCTTACCCGCAAGTAAAACAAGTTGTTATGCATAAAAGATGTATTAATGCAACACATATGACAGCTTTGACATCCAATCTGTTCACTGGGAAAAGAAAAAACAGTTTATAGCATATAATGCACAAAACATTCATCAACATCCGTACCATCATGGTAAGAGGAACCTTTTTAGGAGTCAGAATCGACGCGACCTTTACCGGAGTATGCTTTCGAAACAACCTGCTTCAATTAGGACTTTTGAAGGTTGTAACATGGTTAGGTTCATGGTTTTGAAAGAAAGGATAAAGGCTCAAAGTTTGCTTTAACCCACCCGTTCTCCTTGATGTTCTCCTATCCTACGTTCAGCTGATTTGACCTTAGCGCGCACCTCTCAGAGGTTGAAAGATAGGAATGATAGTTCGAGAAACTTTTGGATTTTGGAGTGACAGCCACTCACTTTTCATTTTTGACACTTGAGGTCACACGACTCGTATTTCCATCGAAGATTTTTCTTTTGATCCTTTTTTCCATATCCCTAACTTTTGCCTGGACTGACTCCTTTTGAGTTTCGTTTGATTCTTTTAAGTCCAGCGGGATGCCCTCATTTTTGCCTAAGTCATTTGTTTTGAAGTTTTCTTGACTTAGCGGGCTTTTGACTCTTCTTTTTTCGTTTCTTCTCTTTTCGAACAAGTCGTGTGACACTGGTTGTTTGACTCTTTGGGAAGTGATGTGGCTGTCCCACTCTTGATTGAACCCTTGTGGTTTTTTAGGCACGACCTCTAGGGGTGTGATTGATCCTCGAACGGACACTTCTTTTGCAATTTGGACGCTTAGTCAAATTAGCTAACACCTACCCTGCCCCAGGTTATGATTGAGGGTTTTTCGTTTTCAGAAAGAAACTCCTACTACAAGGCTCAAAGGGGTTGACAAGGGATTATCTTCCTTATATCTCCGGTGTTTAGGGATTTGAAGCAATGCCTGTACATCATCAGCAGGTTTTATTTCGAAAGCATACAATATCGGTAGTTGCATGTCAGTCATTTTCGTCATCCTCCCCAAATTCTTCTTGACCAAGTGTTGGACATTTGCAAAAAACAGTGAGTGAACACGACTGGATTCAATCAAAACATGCATATTTATTTCATTATCATCAATTGAAATGAAAACAACGAGTTTTACAAACAAGTTTACAAATTCAAACAGGAAAGCAACTACAAATGTAAAGAAATGACAAGCTAAAACAAAGAAAACATGCTAGCTTCTGAGAACTGGGCTTTCACATTTGCCCTGCTGCTGAACCAGCTATCTTTATTAGAGGCAATTCGATGCTGTCCTGATCTGCTTTCAACGACCCAACCAAATTATAGAGCCCTTCCTCCTTTGTTCAGATGATTTGGGGACCTCTTGGCCCGAAGCTGATTGCTGCACTGTCAAGCAAATCCTGCACTTGGTGCTTAAAAGCGTGGCAGCCTTCTATATCGTGACCCGGGGCTCCAGAATGAAACTCACAGTGTTTGCTTGCATCATAACCAAACGGGGGAGTTCCCGTTATTGGTGCCAGAGTTCTTTTCTCCACTAGATTCAATCCCAACAATGTCTGCAACAAATCAGCATAGGTTGAGGGAGGCTTCTCAAACACTCTTTTCGGCTTGCCGCCCTGGAATCTTCGTTGAGTTTGTTGTGCCCCCTGCTGAGGCTGCTGCTGCTGGTATCGGGTTGACCCTTGAACACCCTTTGTATCAAATGCAACATTGGTTTCTTGACCTTCAATGTACTGATTAGCGCCCTCCTTATGCTTAACCATTTTCTTTCTCAGATCTGCCCCAGGAATAGGCAACAATTGTGGGCCTGGAGATTCTGACACCATGGATTCCAGGATACGCTTCTGACCCACTGCAGCTTTAGAAACATCTGTCATCTTAGCATCGACTGAGACAGGAGCAATATGCACAGCTACGCCGCTCGGCGTGAATTCAATATCGTGCGAGTCAATCAGGTCTTGAACATTGTGCTTGAAAGCATGACAACCCTCGATGTCATGCCCGAATGCCCCAGAATGAAATTCACATTGCTTACTGGCATCGTACCCTTGAGGAAATGCTCTCGTTGGTTGTGTCAACGCTCTTTTCTCAACCAGATTAAACCTCAATAAGATCTGCAAGAGCTCAGCATAGGTCATAGGTGGTGCTTCAAATATTCTCCTTGGCTTTCCTTCCTGGATCTTCCGCTGAGCCGGATGCATCTTCTGTTGCTGCTGCTCAGGTTCCACAGGCACAGGTGGCACGAGCTTCTTCATTGCGGCTTCAAATATCTGATCGTCTTCTTTCCTAAGCACATTCTTGACTACTTCCATGATCAAGCTCATTTGGGTCTTCAGCTGACTGTTCTCCTCTTTGAGAATCTTCTGCTCTAGACGCAACTCTTGCATGTCTCTCATCATCTGCCCCAGCTGGCTTTGGACTTCGCTCAATTCAAACTGATTCTGTTCCATATCTCTGAAGGAATTCCTGCAACAAACTGAACGATGAGGAAATAAGGCCCATGGTTCTGATATACCTGCTAAATGATAATGCAGCGTAGCAAACAAACACACATTCATAACGAGACAAAGAGAAACTCAAACTATAAACACACAGACGAATATCTCCCACACATGTACAACCAACAAAATCAGCAGGTAAGCACAAATGAGTATGAATACAATGACCCCAGCCAACAATCCTGGTGGTGATCGGAAGACACTAAAAAGCTAAACGGATTAAGCAGAGAAAACAGATGCGGTATCCGGCGTAGAAACCTCTAGAAACTTCCCCCATATTCAACTGAACTCTCTGATTGACAATCTTCAGAGCACACACTTCCTGTGGAGTCTTCCATGACATTAACCGACGAACCCCCACAACTGGAAGATGGAAAATCATTAATCTGAATGAAACCCTGAGGAGTGATGCAAATACGGCTAGAGTCTAACAGATCCTGAATCTGACTTCTAAGCACTTTACAATCATTGGTTGAATGCCCCTGTGCCCCAACATGGTACTCACAGCAGGCGCTGGCATCAAAACCTGGAGGATATGGTGGAATCACCGGCTTAGTCTCTTTCGGCACTATCAATCCACTTTTGACCAGATCTGGCAACAACTGACTGTACGACACCGGTAGCTGAGTAAACTGCCTTTCAGGCTTCCTTGGTCTCCGTGGAGCATGCTGACGCGATCGGCGATAGGATGATCGTTGACTTAAAGTGTCTGAAAACTGATCCTGAGATGCTAGAGATTCTGAGGTGGCGTCATCTCCTACTTCCCACTCTTCTTGAGAACTGACAACTGATTCAATCTTATTAACTGGGACGTAAGGAACACCTCGAAACTTTCCACTCCTGAGTCCTCGCTCAACAATCTCTCCCAGCCTCATCAGGCCCACAAAGTTTGTGCAACTGAACAATTTGTCAAAATAATGGCCTTTCAAAGTACCCAAGAAGATGTCAACCAGTTCCCTTTCCGGAAGCGGTGGTCGAACACTATCAGCCAATTCTTTCCATCTTCGCAAATACGCTCTGAATGATTCATTCTCTGCCTGAGACAATTCTTGCAGATCTACGAGACTAGGAGTCAAATCCAAATTGTAATCGTACTGCTTCATGAAAGCTCTGGCTAAATCCACCCAAGATCGAATCTGATTACTCTCTAATTGCACATACCATCTCAACGATGCCCCAGTCAGGCTATACTGGAAGCAATGGATCATCAATTTGTCATTTCGCACAAACGAAGTCAACCTTCGACAGAACATCATCAAATGCAACTTCGGACAGCTATCTCCCGTGTATTTCTCAAATTCCGGCACTTTGAACTTGTACGGCAACACGAGGTCAGGGACCAAGCACATGGCTACAGCATCCAGGTTAACGGCATCTTTCGCTTCTAAGGCTTTCATTTGCTCTTCCAACACTCGGACTCTTCTACCATAGTCAAGAGCTCTTGGATCTACTAACCCGGTCACTGGATTATCTCTCCGGTAATTCATCACAGGGAAAGCAGCACATTGATTGTTAACAGGAGGATAGCGCTCATTTCGGGCAAGAAACTGCTCATGCCGGTCTGGGTTCTCAACAGCAGGTTGCACAACTTGGTCTGCAGTAAGATTGTTCGCTTGCGGGAAGTCTTCCATAGAATCGTACTGATGGTTGGGCGCCACAGTAAACCCTGCCTGGGTGTTAGGAGCCTGGAAATCGCCTTCAGACATAGCCACCAATTATCTGTAACGGACTACACTGCCTGATTCTGCTCAAACCTGCTTCAGCCTCTTGGTCGTCTTCAACACTCCACTCTTGCCTCAAACAATTCCCCGAGAATCACCTTCTGGTGAAAACAAAGGTTGGATAAGTGCTCTGACCTGCTAAATGCTATGCAATATGATTTATGCAAACAGAAATACAAAAAATGCTAACGTGCATGTGTGCATTGGAGATATTTTCCCTCCAATTCCAGTGTCAGTGGTAGCAAGACGAGATAACCCATAAAGACAATATTTGGAAAAACCCTCATATATTGATTAGAATAACAGTCTTGTCAAGAAGTTACATAACTATGCTCCATACAGCTGATATGACAAAGAGGATCCCAGCCAACATGCCTGGTGGTGATCTCAACATACAGAATACAAGAGAAATCAAATACGGGTACGATTGCGGAAGTCCTCGACCATCTTCTTTGTCTCTGCATGATCTGGTTGATAAATCAAGCCTTCTATCAGTCGATCCCTCTTCCTGACTGTCCCCTGGATGTCTCTGACAAAGTCTTCCCAAGCCTTATCATTGGCACCGCCCCCTGGTTTGGGTCTCTTGGCATCTGCTCTATGCCGGAAATCTTCCAAATTCTTCATGGCATCTGTCAACTTGCGCTCGGCCTCGTATCGGCGACAGGCTTCTTCTTCAAGCTCTTCATTCTTCACCTTGACCTGTTCTTCTAACTGAGCAATCTGTGTCTTCAGCCCTTCTTCTCGCTCCTTGCGCTTGGTCATAGTGAGATCCCAGTGTTCTCTGAACTTGGCTAGCTTTGTGTAGGCTCTTTCCAGCTCTTGCTTTTTGGTGGCCAACACACTACTAACTGAGTCGACATCTAACTCTAGACGCTTCTTGGTTTCAGTCAATTCCAATAGAGTAGTCTTCAGATGTTTCAGAGTTTCAGCCTGTTGCTTAGAAATATATCCTGTTTCAATATTTTCATGCCGAAGCTGGGCATTCTCCTGCTCTAAAGCTTCTTTAGCCCTCGCTAGCTCTTCTTTCTCCGCCATCAGCTGCTTGTAAACCTGAATGTCCACAGTGGTAGGCTCCTCTACCGGAGGAGGATGCAATGGCTGAACTGCTGGATACGGCATAAGGAACTTCACAGCTCGCTCACGAATCCATTCTGCATATGGGCTAGGACCTCGAGTATCCCCTCTGTTACCTGAAAGCTTCCCTCTCTTGTGCAAGTTTTTCCAGGCTTTCTCAAGTTTGGTCAGCATCTCTTTCCCTATTGCCCCGGTGAGATACAGAGATTCCTGTATCTCCTCGGGCTTTGGCGCTCCTTGAGGTATGTACCCAAATTGCTTGATCAATAAGGAAGGGTTATAGTTGACACAACCTTTCCTTCCTATTAACGGAACATTCGGGAATCCTTCGCCTTTGAGTATGACTTCAGCTCCAAATACCTCTTTAATGACCCATACCACATTCTCAGCAGTCAATCCCATTAAGCGCTCGGGCCATCCTAGAGAATTGATAGATGTGACAAACGGGCCTGACTTAGGCATATGACTGGTGAACCACCTGCATAGGAGGGGTACGCAACAAGACACATTCCTTCCTCGCCGCTTTTCATTCTGGTAATGAGTTGAATGGTGGATATCTCCCAGCAAAGTAGGAACTGGGTTCTCCGCAGCCAAAATATAGAAGGCATCAGAATCAACAAAATCAGGAATGTTCGGGAACAACACGATGCCATACACACATACAGCAAGGATAACGTCAAAAACACCCCAGCTACCCTTCTGGGCATATTCTCGGGCCTTCTCCACTAAGACATCCAACGGAAATCCCCATACATCTCCTCTTCTGATCATCTTCCCAGACAGCTCAGACTCTTTCAAACACAGGATGGCAGAAAGCTCAGCCAGCTTAGGCTCAACGTCCGTACGATAAAAAGGCATCTGCTCACGGATCGGTATATCCAGAAGTGCAGAGTACTCCTCCAGGGTAGGAGCCAAAACAAAGTCGGGAAATACAAAACACCTGAGCTCCGCATCATAGAACTGTAACAGAGTATAGATGCCGCTGGTCTCGTAGGCAGATGGCTGATAAACGTAGGTCAGAATCCTCCCATATCTCTTTCTGAAGTCACCCATTCCTCTCTTCTTAGCAATAGCCATCAATTCTAACAATAGACTGATATTCGGCGACGGAAACTTATAGGGCAATACTCTCTTCAGGTTTTCCATGTCTTGCTAGGAACAAACACCAGAACTGGAAGGGAAAATATGTACCTGCAACACACACACGTTAGTTGAATGCAGATGGTGATGCAATGATGCAATACGATAAATAATGCAATCTGCGAACACAAGGGCTATGCTGTAGCCTGAAGAGGAATATCTCTGTGATCGAGAACAGAAAACCAACATGGTCACCAGAACCTCATGCCACTAACTACCCTCTGATACTCAAGATATCAATCCCCTGGTAAGAAAACCATCTGAACCTCTGTATCTGACGAGAATACCATCTGATAATAGCCTCAACCTCAGATAAGAAACCCATCTGACCAAGACAACACACCTGGAGATGAATCAAGAACACCATCTGACAAAGGTATTTGAATCATGGTTTCTGAAGGCCAGTTTTCCTGCAATAACCCAGTCCCTCTCACAGGTAGGATAAACCTAATCCACGGACAAAGGTACGGCATCCTATGCGGTAATCAGCGTCACAGACTTTCATGAGTGACGATACGATTCCCAGAAGGAGTGGCATCATCAAGTCATGAAGAGGCCTCACTTAGCTGACTTCCAAATGATCGGTCCCCAGAGTCGACAACCCTTACGTCTGGACTCCCCTCAGATCCTCAGGACCGGAAAGGAGCACCTCTGCAAGAATCTCGTCTGAGCGCAGATTTTCATAGGGAACTGTGCCTGCTCAGCAGACAGGTTCGTCTACTACTTCTCCACAACTATATCTAGGTGTGTACTCAAGCCCAGGTCCGGCTTTTCACTCACAGTAACCTCCCTTCGCCCACAGCAATAATCATAATAATATAATGCTGGAAAATAAATGCGGAAAGGTAAAGGTACAGAAAAGTAAAGTGCAGAAAAGTAAAACACAACATGCACAACACCCAACCAATAAACACCCAAGCGCTAGGATTGACTCGCGTAGGGGATGGGAAACGGTCCCAGCATAAGGGATGGGAAAAGTCCCTAGATGCTATAAGTCCCCAGCAGAGTCGCCAGCTGTCGCTACTGCGAAAATCGGCGCCGGCTTGACAGGAGAGTCGCCACCGTGCGTTATTTATCCCTCAGAGCGGGAAAGGAAACGCTCGAAGTAAACCTCGCAAAGACGGGAAAAAGGTATGGTCATCGCAACCAAAACCTGGATTCGGGAGTCGGTTACGCAAGGGGAAGGTATTAGCACCCCTCACGTCCATCGTACTCGATGGGATCCACGCTTGGTGTTTATAGGTAAAAGGGTGTGTTATCTATCTACGCTAATGGCTGGTCTGAAAAGAAAATAAAAGGACAGGACTCGACAGAACATACGGTGTTCTGGGCCTACGTATTCCCTCGTGCAATGGGAAAGTCAGAGTCAACGTAGTTCGACTTCCTACGTCTAAACGGGGAAAAGGTTGCTCGCCAGGACATCGCGTCCTGTGCCTACGTACTTCCATCTGAAATGAAAGATCAGAGCAAACGTAGTTCGGCTAACTACGGGTAAACAGGGGCTCTCACACAGCAGTGAGAAAACAAACTGGTCTCTAAGGCTCGGGGACCTACAACTATGATCTGGTCTCAAATGCACTCGGGCAAGAGAAAAGGGGTAACAATTAGTCGTCAGCGGGAAAGTCTCGATCGCACAGCCGCGAGAGAGCAAATGTTAGTTGTTAGTGTGCTCGCTAGGATATCGCATCCTATGCCTACATATCTTCGTCTGGAACGAAGAATCAGAGCAGCTGTAGTTCGGCTAACTACGGATCAAGCTACTCAAAAGCTCCTACAGAAAGGAAAGGGAAACCCTAGAACTATAGCTGAGAAACAGGGGAATCTACCTACTGCTATCACCTGGTTGACCATCCTAAGGTTTATCATAACGACTCCGCAGCGGAGAAGTCAGAGCTCCTAAGGGATCATGGCAACAGGACTAAACGATAAACAAGAAACTGCAACGTAAAGGAATACTGAAAATATGCATGAATGCAACAACTAGACAAACAAGGCACAAAGGCCGCAAACCACAAAGGCAAGGGAGCTCAGCTCTACCAAATACCAACAAGCAAAGCCACGCAATAACAAACAAGCAGAAGGAGGACCACCTCAACTTCTCATGCACACAAAGTCTACTTCTAGGATGCACCTATTCAGAACTATCTAGATGAATACCTAAGTCTAATGCAACATAACATCACACAAGTCAAACAATACAAAGAGACTAACCCTGAGCAGGGCATCTAACAAACCTGAAACAAGCTCCTAATCTGGCTCTAAACAAAACTCCATACAACACCTTAAGCAAGGGTCTAAGCAACAACTCTAATCAAAACCCTAAGCAGGAGGAATCAATCCCAGTCTCCAAGCTTCAGAACAAGCTTACCAGAGAAAGGAAGCTAAGCAGACAAGCTCATAGTGCTTTCCTCAGGAAAGTACCAGGAGGTTACTACTCAGGAGTCATATCCTATGCGGCTCGACAACTGTGATCAGTTTACATCCCTCCTCAGGAGAGATTAAACTCACATGAAGGCTCCGGCATCACGGGATACTTGAGAAATACCTATATGCACTAGGGGAACTAAGTGAACAGACTCATAGGACCTTCCTCAGGAAAGTACTAGGAGGCTGACACTTAGGAATCGTATCCTACGTGGCTCAACAACTGTGATCAGTTTACATTCCTCCTCAGGAGAAATTAAACTCACAAGTCGGCTCCAACATCACTGGATACTTAAGAAATCCTAGATAAACTAATGGAACTAAGTGAATAGACCCATAGGACCTTCCTCAGGAAAGTACTAGGAGACTTCCACTTAGGAATCGTATCCCATGTGGCTCAACAACATGTGATCAGTTTACATTCCTCCTCAGGAGAAATTAAACTCACAAGTTGGCTCCAACATCACTGGATACTTACGAAAGAGGTGAGAAGAAAGGATGAAAGTCATTCATAGTGCCTTCCTCAGGAAAGTACCATAAACTCCCTTCAAACTTCAGGATCTCGAACCTCACAAACAGACAACAAGCTCCTAGACTAAGCCTCAATCCACTGCATCCCTGCAAGCTCCAACAGGACTTCCATCAGCTCCCACCTTCAAGAAGAACCCACAGGCCAAGAAACCACAAGGGACTATCTCTGAAGTTCAACCACAGTTGAACTTCACAATCAGAAGTCATCAAGACTTCTCCTATCTTCAGGCTCAGACAAATCCTATCAGAATACTCTAAAAAATCTATCAAAAATCTACTGGGAAACCTACATGGCTCTAGGGTAACATACTAAAAAAATCAGAATAAAATTCAACACCAGATGAAAGAATTAAAATCAGCAGCACAGACATATCCACAGACCAATTATTCAACATCAATAACAGTGAAAAAAAATGCGATTAAAATGAAAATGCATGATTGAGCTAATATTTTTGTACTATAAAATTCTACACTGAATTACGAGTCTACAGAAAAAAGAACGGAATTATTTGACTAACTCTACCATTTTTTATGAATTTTCTAATGATATGCATGCATTGAAAATATTAAAAACAATCAATTAAAATGGAAAATATGTAAAAAATAACAAATAAAAATAAAACGACATTTTTATTTTTATTTTTATTTAATTTTCTTAACATTTTTTATGATGAAATGGTAGAAACAAGAATTGTTAAAAAAACAATTATATTCAATTATTTATGATTTATTTAATATGGAAATATAAAAGAAAAAATCAAAACAAAAGAAAATAAAATGGAGGGGGGTTTAAACAGCAATGGTTTCAGTTTTATATATTCATTGGGCTCACAGGTGGGGGTGCAACTAGCAGTTGGGCGCAGGCCCATGTCTGAAAACAAACAAATCAGAAAAAACCTATGGGGGGGGTGCAGCACTAGCAAGGTTTCAGTTGCTCTTACTGGGCTTACGCCCAGGGGGGTGTTGAAAGGAATAGGGCCTAAGGCCCAAATCCAAATACTCTGTCTCACACGCTAAGGGGGTAATTGATCAAACTGGGAGGTAGCATCAGCAAAGTACGTTTGGGCCTTGAACCCAGCCCAAACCTAATCTGAACAAACCCTAAACACAAAACCATCTCCCTCCTCACACGCTCGGGTACTGTTCACCAACACAACCCTAACTGCGCTCTCTCGTCTTCCTCCTCTCCACCCTATCTCACGCTCTCTGAAACTCTCAAACATCAAACAAACACGAACCCAGCCATGTAATCATTCTAAACCTAACCGTTCTATATCATCACCAAACACAATATCAAGATCAAACCCCAAATCTCAGCGTTATACAACAAACCACGCATCAATGAGTATCTCGAAACCCTAATCGTTGAAGGCAACTCAATTTAATCTAAAGAAGAACATGCAAGGAGTTTTAGCCAGCGTACCTGGGGATATGTTCGCCTTCTTTGAAGGTCTTTTCTGAAGACGTTACAGATGGAGGTTGGAGCGAAGGGATCTGGAAATCTCCTAGAAGCAGACGACGGATCTGGAGATCTAGATGAGGGCGCTTGTGTTCTTCATGGATCCAGACGATTTGGGACGCAATCTGAAATTTGCAAATCTTGGTGGCTTTGTTGAAGAACGAGGAATATTGATGACGTTCTGGAAAGAGTTTGAAGATCGAACTCAGTTTGAAATTTCTGAGTAATCTTGACGAGGATTGTTGAAGGTTTGAGTGTTCTTCTGGAAATCTGCTTGAAGGTTGATGAATGTTTAGGATGGCGTTCTGGAAATTCTTTGGCTGAGGATGAAGATTGATGTATTTCTGGGAAATTTGATGGAGGAGGATGAACGTATGAGCAAGTTCTGGAGAAAGTTGATGGAGGAGGATGAGTTTCTGGAAAAATTGGGATGAAGATGATGAAGGTTTTAGCTGTTCTGGAAATTGAACGATGAAGAACGATGAAGGTTCAAGGGAGGGGATCGGAGGAAGAGGATGAATTTCTGGGTTTTCTGGTGGTTAGGTGGTGGCCGGAGTTGGTTGACGGTGGCCGGCGGCGTGCGGTTAGGGCGTTTGCATGGACGCCGGTGGTGTTCTGGTGAATCTCCGGTGAGGGATGTCTGGGTGCCAAGTGGCGCACATGCGCTGAGAGAGAGAGGGAGTGGGGGACAGGTGGGGCCGTTCTCAGTGTGGCGTGGCGTGATCAGCGCAAAAAACGTGGGGCCTCTGCATGGCCAACACGTGGCTGGATATTTATCACACTGAAAACGCCAGAATCTTCTGGAAGATTCTAGTGTGCGCTGGAAGTTTGGACCTTTGACTCACATTTTTTTTGGACATTCTGAACCATTTTTTTTGGACTATCTTGCTGGACCTTTTTGGACAAACAATGGCTGGGCCTCACCAAAAACGCCCCTGAGCCCAATACGAAAAAAAAGAATGAAAAACTGTAAAAAAACTGAATTGAAAACAATTAACTAAATTGGATTAATGTCTAATTAACACTAATAATCCTAATTAAATCTGAAAACAACAATTAACCTAATTAACTTCGAAAAAGTGATTAAAACTCTAATTATCCTAATTAAGTCTAAAAATCTAGTTAAGATCTAATTAACTCTAAATCAATTAACCTAATTAATTCTATATCATCCTAATTAAACTCTTAAAAAGTCAATTAAACCTAATTAAACTCTAAAAAGTCAATTAAACCTAATATTAATAAAAGAAACTATATTATTTTCTATATTCTCTAAAAAACTATTAAACCTATTTTAAAATCTATATAAAATTCCTAAAAATGATTTAAAAATTCTTATAAAATCCTAAAAAGAGAATTAAACCATTAAAATATTCAAAAACCCTATTTAAATTCCAGAAAAATCTATAAAGCCTGTTAAAAATTCACAAAAAGTCTATAAAACCCTAAAAATGCAGATGAATGCAAATGACCGCCATAAAAGCGCACGCGAGACCAGATCGAATCGAACAGAGATCCCCAGGCATCAGAATATCCCCAAAATTACTGAGAAATCACCGAGGAGCGCACAATTTCCCGAAAATAAAACCCCGATAATCTGGACTGGGTCTGCCATATCTGATAGACAAAAATCAAGCTGTAAACTCTGATATCCCCTGCTTGTGCACAAAAATCATACATCTGAGCTGTGGATATGAATTTAGACCATGAGTCAGATAGGAGAATCGGTTGGTCAAATTTTAGGGTGCAACAATAGTCTATTGTGACTTGTGATCCAGGGTTGTTGGACACAAGGGTTAGTGTCTTGCAAGAGGATTGTTCTTGCACACTAGTTTGTTTTGTTGTTAGATTGTAGGCCTCACCGGTTGATGGTGTGATAGGTTGTACTTTCTCAAACAATAGTGAAAACTCTCTTTCATGTGGAAAGGGGAGTGGAGTACCTTCGGATTGTGAAGGGAACCACTATAAATCTTGGTGTCCACTTTCTTTATGCTTTCTACTGCATCCATCACCAAGAACATAACCAAAGAAAAATTAAAGAACACCAAAAATCCGAAAAAGTTTCCATAAGCCTAATTCACCCCCCTCTTAGGCATACTCTGATCTTACACTTATTGTTCAAATTTAACCATTGTCAGTAATGATTCGTTCTGGCACTCCATATCGGCAGATGATGTCCTTTTTTATAGATCGAGCAACTACCTGTCTGGTCACATTGGCGAAGGAAGCTGCTTCCACCCGCTTGGTGAAATAATCGATGGCCACTAAGATAAAGCGATGCCCATTGGAGGCGGTCGGTTCAATATTGCCAATCATGTCGATGCCCCACATAGAAAAGGGCCAAGGAGATGTCAAAACATTCAGAGTACTCGGTGGTACGTGTATTTTGTTAGCATAAATTTGACACTTATGGCATTTCTTAACATATTTAAAGCAGCCAGACTCCACAGTCATCCAGTATTAACCTGCTCTTAACAATTTTCTGGACATCGCATGCCCACCGGCGTGAGTACCAAAAGAACCTTCATGGACTTCTTTCATTAGCAAACTCACTTCATTTTCGTCCATACAACGCAACAATACCAGGTCGAAATTTCTTTTGTACAACACACCATCCTTGTTCAAGTAAACGTTTCTCGACAGCCTCCTCAGAGCCTTCTTATCTTTACTTGATGCCCCAGGCGGATACTCTTGAGTCTTGAGGAAATTTATGATATTAAAATACCAAGGCTTCCCATCTGATGCTTCTTCTACTGCAATACGAAAGCTGGCCTATCGAGGCGCATGATAGTGATCATTGGAGCTTTATTCCATTAATTCACTTTATACATCGATAATAGCGTTGCTAAAGTGTCTGCCATCTGATTCTCATCCCTCGGTACATGATGAAATTCGACCCTGTCAAAGAAAGACATCAATCTTCTTGCATAAAGCTGATGCACGCTTCATATTCAGCTTCGTTATTAGTGTAGGCGAATGTTAATCGGGCGGTAAACGGTATGTGGGAACCATGCGGAGTTGTAATGATTTCCCCAATTCCGTTTCCATACGAATTAACAGAACTGTCGAAAACCATCTTCCACTGAGAGCCAATTTCAGGACCTTCGTCTGGTAGGGGCTCGTCATAATTCTTCATCTTCAAAAACATTATGTCCTCGTCGGGAAACTCAAACTTTATTGGTTGATAATCCTCAATTGGTTGTTCTGCAAGATACTCTGACAAAGCACTCCCTTTAATGGATTTTTGTGAAACCTATTGAATGTCGTACTCTGTCAGAACCATCTGCCATCTAGAAATTCTCCAAGAAAGCGCCTGTTTTTCAAAAGCGTACTTGATCGGATCCATATTTGAAATCAAGATGGTCGTATGATTTAACATGTATTACCATAGGCATTTGGCTGCCCAAGCGAGTGCGCAATATGTCTTCTCTAGCATCGAGTATCTTGACTCACACTCTGTGAACTTTTTACTCAAGTAGTAGATAACGTGCTCTTTTCTGCCCGTTTCGTCGTGTTGACCTAGCACACAACCCATTGAATTCTCAAGAACCGTCAAATACATAATCAAAGGTCTTCCTGCAACTGGAGGCATTAATATTGGAGGTTCCAATAATATTCTTTTATCTTCTCGAAAGCCTTCTGACAATTTTCATTCCAAACAATCGCTTGATCTTTTCTCAACATCTTGAAAATATGCTCACAAGTAGCTGTGAGGCGCGATATGAACCTCGCAATGTAGTTTAGTCTTCCAAGGAAACCACAGACTTCTTTCTCCGTCCTCGGCTTAGGCATCTCTTGAATAGCTTTTATCTTTGCAGGATCGACCTCGATTCCTCTTTCACTGACGATTGTTGCACCCCAAAATTTGACCAACCAATTCTTGTATTTGGCTTATGTTTCGACTCATTTTGCATTTTTGCATCTGCATACCGCATACATTGCATTTTTTCAGTCAGATTGACTTTATCGGGATTACAGCCTTTTCCTGACGTTTCAGGCATTTCAGACCAGTTCGAATAAGCAGGTTCTGTTGTGGAATTTGTGCTCGTCCCGATGATTCGGTCTACGCTGTTATTTTTGAGGATATTTTGGTGTCCGGTTTTTACCGTTTATTTCGCTATATTCTCGCATCTTTTTGATTGATTTAATTGATTTTCATTACATTTTCTAGAATTTTTTTTCCTTAATTTTTAACTTTAGAAAATAGATTTTAAATAGTTTCTAGAGGTTAATTGTTTTTCTAGAATATTAAATAGACTTTGCTTAGATTCTAAATAATTTTTAGATATTATTAGGTTTAAATAGTTTTTCTATTTTTTATAAGTTTCTAGATATTAATTGAGTTGTTTATAATATAATAGGTTTTATTTTCTAGATTTAATTCTTTTTAGAAATTAATAGATTTAATTCTTTTTTAGAATAATTGATTCTTTTTAGAAATTAATAGATTTAATTCTTTTTTAGAATAATTGATTTCTTTTTAGAAATTAATAGATGTTAATTCTTTTTAGGATATTTGATTTGTTTTAGAAATTAATAGATTTTAAATTCTTTTTAGACTTAATTCTTTTTAGATTTTATTTTTAGGATTTAATTAGAATATTGTTGGCATTAGGTTTTAATTAGTCAGCTTTTATTAATTGTCATTTTCCTTTAATCACTTTAGTTAGTTTAATTGTCAGATTTTTAATCTCAGCTTTAGTCTATTAATTAGTCAGTAATTGGAGTCCATTGAATCAGATTTTGGGTCCACATGTCCATTTTCGCAGGCCCATTAGCCCATTTCGGTGCCACATGTCAGCTATAAGAGTCTTTCTCTCTCTCTCTCTCTCTCTCTCTCTCTCTCTCTCTCTCTCTCTCTCTCTCTCTCTCTCTCTCTCTCTCTCTCTCTCTCTCTCTCTCTCTCTCTCTCTCTCTCTCTCTCTCTCTCTCTCTCTCTCTCTCTCTCTCTCTCTCTGCAGTGATGACACCTCACTCCCCCTCTGCCCCCACACACCGCCACGTTTTTTCCACTCACTTTCTCTCCCTGACACATCACCCCACTCAGCCTCTCTCTCTTCCCTCCTGATCGCCGCGCGTCCCGCCTTCCATCTCCGCATGCGCGCCACCTATCCTACTTCACTCCCTCTCTCTCCGGCCATGCAAACCGCCTAAGGTACTCGCCAGTAAAATCAACGGTGGCAAACTCGCCAGAGACACCACCAGAATCATCAACATTCTTCTTCCTTCATCATGATTTTTCCAGAAACTCTCATCATCCGTTCATCAAGATTCAACAATCTTCAACCAGATATCTTCATCCCGTTCAAAAACAGTTTCCAGAAATTCATCAACCACCTCCCAGAATCTTCATCTTGAACGAACCTTCATCAGTGTTCATCATGAGTTTTCCAGATTTCTTCTTCAAGATTCATCACCTTCATGTTCGTTCTTCAAGAACCTTCATAGACCTTCAAAGTCTTTCCAGATCTTCAGTGAACCTTCAAGAAACTTCTTCAAACCTTCAACGTATTCATTCGTCCTGTTCCAGATCTTCAACCGCTCCCCAGAAATTCACATATTCATCACCGTTCATACATTCATACGAATATCATCCAAGAACCTTCATCAACATCACCAGATCTTCAGAGAACCACGAACAAGAGCTTCGATCTGAAGATTCAATCGCCTTCACAAACAACCACAACGAGCTCTCACGATCTCCTACATGCAACTCCAGATCCTTGCGTAGATCTTCAGGTTCGTCAATCTTCATCAATACTTTCTCCAGATCTCCCCGCAAGCTTCATTGTCACGAGTTGAGGAAGGTTCAGACGGAGAAGAAGGAGCTAGGATGGTGGGAGCAAGGAAGAAGAGGAAGTGTTTTGGTTCAGCTTTTTAGACGGAGAAGGTGGCGAAAGAGAGCGGCGGCGGAGGCTGAGTGAGAGAGAGAGAAGAAGAGGGTTTTTTTTCTGAAGGAATACGAAGAGGAAGCTTGGATGGCATCCCAAATGAGAACGGGCTTTTCCTGGGCCCAATTTCAGTTTCTGGACCGTACACCCCCCGTTTTCGCGTTAACCCCATCCCCTCTGTGTTTTTTTTTCCATTTTTTTATGAGAGGTTGGTGGGCTAAGCCCAACCTCTTTTCCCTATACACCCCCGTTTCCATGTGCACCTCCCGGTTCCCCTTGTTTTTTTTTGTTTTTTTTTGCTGTTGTATTATGGGCTCGGGCCCAACTGTTTTTTCTGTATTCCACCCCCTGTTTGACTGCTGTAACCCCCTTCCCTTTATTTTCTTTTAATTTTTGTTTTTGTATTGGGATATTGCATTGTAATAGATTTTAGTAATTCTTTACTATTTTCTTTTAGGAATTATAGTTTTATAGAATATTATGCATATGATTTTATTTTTCATTTTATTTTCTATATGCAATTTACTTGTAATTTCTTTAGAGTTTTCTATTAGGAATTTATTGCCTATTTTAGGAATAGAATATTATTTTCATTTGTTATTGGATTTCTCTCCTCATTTCTCTTCTGCAATCTGATTTTACTTTGATTTTATTCTGTGCTGGCCGTGTGACATGATTCAATTGGAGAATGATTCTCAATATCATTTCTCTATCTTGTCTTTGACACGGATATCAATACGCTACCTCTTAGAGTTTGATTTCTCTTATAAGTCGAACCATGACGGTTTAGCATTACATTGGTTCTGATTCGAAACGTCATCATCAAGGATCCAGAGAGGAGAAGATTGGAATGGAGCTTGCGCACAATGTCGAGGGCCGGCGGAACCGCTTCGTTCGATAATATCTTTCTTGTTCAAGTCTTCGTGCAACCGTCGAGTGTTGTGAGCTGTAGCGTTAGATACGTGGGAAATGACAATTGAGCGGTCTCCCCTCAATCGTTTAGAGTGTTTAGTGTAGCACCCTTTGGGTGATATACGACACATTCGCTCCTACGCCTTAGGTTCTTGCGTGCGTGTCCCGAGTTCCTCCCCGTTTAGGCGCGTTACGCCTGCTTCCTCTTTGTTCTCGCCCCCGTGCGATCGAAACCCTTTTCTCTCGCATTCAGGCGATTGAGACCCCTTCTCTTGCCCCTGTGCAATCGAGACTTGTTTTCCGTGTTGGTCGAACTACGTTTGCTCTGATCTCTCGTACTAGACGAGAGTACGTAGGCATAGGATTGCGACAATCCTAGCGAGCTCCCTTTTTCCTGTTTCCTGTAGTTGGCCGAACTACAGCTGCTCTGATTTCTTGTATCAGATGAGAATATGTAGGCATAGGATGCGATATCCCAGCGAGCATACTAACAACTAACTTCTCTGTTCTCTCGCTGCCGTGCGATCGAGACTCCCCCGCTGATGACTAATCTTCCCTTTCTCTTGCCCTAGAGCAATTGAGACTAAACCGTAGTTCTAGTTCCCGTAGGTTCCCATACCTTTAAACCAACGACATACTACGTCCGTTCTACCGCAAACAGGTAACTCCTAAGTCTCCGATGGTCGAGCAGTGTACACCTAACTGCTAGAATGCGCACGCTAGTATCGTCAATCTCTTCTCTCACCCCTGCATGATTGAGAACACCTTTTCGTCCCCTAGTATCCCGAACTACGTAAGCTCTGATCTCTCATATCGGTTGAGAGTATGTAGGCACAATACTGACGTATTGGCGAGCCATCTTCCCCCGTAACCCGTAGTTAGCCGAACTACGTTGACTCTGATTTCTCATTCTCTGACGAGAATACGTAGGCACGAAGCGTGATGCCTTGCCGAGTCATTTTTCCTTTCTTTTCAGACAAGCCTTGATAGGTAAATAGATAAACCAACCCGTCAGATAAACACAACAAGCGTGGATCCCGTTGAGTACAACGGACGTGAGGGGTGCTAATACCTTCCCCTTGCTTAACCGACTCCCGAACCCAGACATGGTTGCGATGACCTTGTCTTATACCTTTTCGTCAGGTTTTTCCGATCATTTCCTTTCCCTTTCCGTGGGATAAATAACGAAAGGTGGCGACTCTTCTGTTTTGCCAGCACCTTATTTTCGCGGTAGCGACAATGATGAAACCCAACAACTTTCCAGATCTCACCCCGAAGATGCACTTGTTAGGATTCAACCTCAACTTGAACTTCCTTAACCTTTCGAACAACTTGAGAAGATTGACCAGATGCCCTTCTCCTATCTGTGACTTCGCAATCATGTCATAAACATATACTTCGATTTCATGATGAATCATATCATGAAAGAGAGTCACCATTGCCCGCTGATAAGTTGCCCCTGCATTTTTCAATCCAAAAGGCATGACTTTGTAAAAAAATGTTCCCCACGGCGTGATAAAAGTAGTTTTCTCCATGTCCTACGGGGCCATTTTGATTTGGTTGTACTCAGAGAAGCCATCCATGAAGGAAAACACAGAATATTGAGCAGTGTTATCAACTAGGACATCAATGTGGGGGAGCGGGAAATCATCCTTCGGGCTTGCTCTATTTAGATCTCGATAGTCGATGCACATCCTGACCTTCCCATCTTTCTTAGGTACAAGAACAATGTTAGCAACCCATGGAGGATAATTTGTGACGGCGAGAAAACCGGAATCCAACTGCTTTTGGACTTCTTCTTTGATCTTGACTGCCATATCAGGTCTAGTTCTTCTCAACTTTTGCTTTACAGGCAGACATTCTTCCTGAAGAGGTAGACGGTGCATTACTATGTCGGTATCTAATCCTGGCATATCTTCATACGACCAGGCAAAGACATCTATGTACTCACGGAGCATTTCTATAAATCTTCTTTTGACGTTGTCTTCCAATGCAGCCCCGACCCTAACTTCCTTCTTGTCATCTTCAGTGCCCAGATTGACAACTTCAACATCCTCTTGATGAGGAAAAATCCTTTTGCCTCAAAAGTATGGCCAGTTCTTCAGATAGGTCACAATCTTCATCAGTCTCTTCTTCGGCTTGATAAATAGAATTGTCGAAATCATATCGAGTCATAGCCGAATCTGAATCAATGGTATCTGAGATGTGAAACCTGCATGATTGATGTTTTTATGCTTAATATGATATGCAAACAAACACAAACACATTGCCATTTTATTGTCAAGAATATAAGAAGAAAACCAAGGATCAAAATATTTGAATGCAAAAAGAACACCTTTCATTCATGATAAAAAGTTCGAAAATAAACCAAAGGGGCCCTACAAAGAAAAATCACTACGTCTTGGGCAGAACGTAGGACCAGACATAATAAAAAAACAAATGAGATTACTCTTCTAAAGTGACTTGGACGATTTCCTCCACAGTCCAGTTGCACAATTTTTGTCCGGGAACACACAGACGGATCCAAGCATCCATGTCGCAGTCACTATCTCCTTCATCATCCCTCACAACATTAATCCTATAAAAAATAATCCCACCACTGGTGAACTTAACAGGTCCTTTGTACCTCAGAGCACTTTGAGAAGAAGATGAGCTATACCCTATGCCAAACTTTTCTTGCTTGTTAGGAACATTGAGAACTTGGCCCCACCTTTGCGAAGAACCAGATTCTACAATAGCACGGGCTTCTTTAAACGAGGACATCAAATTTTTTGGAACTTTGTCTTCAACAAGAGGCCTCTCCTGAATCTGTACTGCTTCAAAAGCCTGACACAACATCTTGTGAATCTCACCATCCACTTCTACGCACTTGAAAGATGAAAGGTGACTGATCATGATATCATCCTCCCCATAAACCGTGACAATCTTCCCCTCCACCATATACTTCAGTTTCTGGTGCAAAGTCGAGGTGACTGCCCCGCAGAGTGTATCCATCGTCGGCCGAGTAAACAACTATAAGGTGGCTATATGTCCATAATATAGAAAACCGCGTCGAAGATCTCTGGGCCCACTTGAACGTTAATGTAACTTCACCAAATACTGACCTTCTAGTCCCATCAAAAGCCCTTACCACCAAATCACTGGGAGTACAAATCAAACCCTAGGTGTCCAGCTTCTTCAATGCTTTCTTGGGTAACACATTGAGTGATGATCCTGTATAAACTAGCACATGAGATAGAACAGCCCCCCTACACTCTATGGATATGTGTAGAGCACGGTTGTCCGAGCGAGAGTCAGATCCAAATCAGTGAAGCCCAAACCATTACCAGCGTTAACATGGGCCACTACCCCTTCAAGATGATTGACAGAAATTTCTTGCGGTACATAAGTCGTGTTCAAGATTCTCAACAAAGCATTTCTATGTGCCTCAGAGCACAACAACAATGATAAGATCGAGATCTTAAAGGGTGTTTGCTGTAAGTGATCCACAGTTTTATAATCACTTTTGCGAATGAGTCGCATAAATTCTTCAGCATCCTTAGCCAAGGAGTCTTTCTCCCTCTGTTGCTGACCTTCCTCGGCTACAACTTTACCCTTACCTTTGTCGTTTCTTTCCACATTAGTCTCCGGCAGAGAGAACACTTTGCCATTTCTAGTCAAGCCTCCTGATCCAACAACATTATCAACAGACGATCCCCTAACTGATGTCTCTACCAACTCTTGTTTGTATCCATTGCAGAATACTTCTGTCCCATAGTTCCAAGGAATGGCCTTGGTACTCTCATAAGGCATCGGTCCAGGTGTAGTGATGATTACCGGTGCTGGCCTCGGAGGCGCTGAAATATTGATTGTTCAGTACGGGATCAAAATTGTTGCAATTTCATCCCGCTCATTGTCAACTTCCTTCATATCTTCTTCTTCTACTGTTCTGTCAAACTGCAAACTGCCCTCATCCATCAAACCTTGAATATGATTTCTCAACTCAACACATCCTTCTGGGTGCACAACACATCCCTCACAACCTTCTAAACAACCAGGAAAAACACCACCCTTCAATAATCTTCTCTTCACATAGCTCAACGACGTCTTTAACTCTGCAACATTAATTATCAGGTTCAACCTTTCTCCCTCGATAACAACATTAGCTCTGGCTACCCCATGATTCGGCATAGGATTTTGATTCACATTCAGGGTCTCATTTGTGAAATTAATTGCTTTAGTGTCAAGCAGATCTTGCACCTTATGCTTAAAAGCTTTACAATTATCAATGTTGTAACCCGGAGCACCAGAACGAAAATCACATCTAGCATTGGCGTCATAGCCCAGTGGAGGCACACCAGTAAGCGGCGCCAAAGTTCTTTTCTCAACAAGTTGTAACTGTAGTAGATGTTGCAATAGTTGAGAGTAGGGCATGAGAGGCGTATCAAACTGCCTGTTGAAAATCATCCCTCTGTCTTGAAATCGGTGTGGTGCAATGGTTGGTTGCTGAGGTACAGTTGGAATGGCTATACTAGCAATTTGTTGTTGATGTTGAGGCTGGTACTATCGTTGATGCTGTGCTCGGTTTCTGTTTCTGTAAGCTGATACGACATTCGTGTCCCCTTCTCTTTTCTTTGGGTTCCCATACGCCTTCCTTGTTCCTCCTGATGTAAACCCTTCTCCACCATGTATCTTTCCCAACTTTATTCCGTTTTCCACTCTTTCACCTGTTATGATCAAATCTGAAAAACTTCCCGACATGTTTCCAATTAACTTCTCATAGTATATTCCTGGCAGGGTTGCCACGAACATGTCAATTAGTTCACGTTCCACCATGGGGGGGGGGGGGTGAACTCTAGCTGCTAATTCTCGCCACCTCTGGGCGTATTCCTTAAATCCTTCATTGTTTCTCTGTGATAAATTTTGTAATTGTACTCTGTTTGGTGCCAGATCACTATTATATTGGTAGTGACGAACAAAATCTTCCCCTAAATCTCTCCAACTCCTGATATGCGTCCCTTCCAGATCCATATACCATTCTAGAAAAGGACCTGACAAACTGTCCTGAAAGAAGTGCATTGACAATTTCTCGTCGTCGGAATAAGCTGACATCTTCCTGAAGTAATCCCTGAGATATACTCTAGGATAGGTTGTCCCTTTGTACTTGTCGAAATCTGGAACCTTGAATTTGGGGGGAATCTTGATCCCTGGTATTAATCCTAGATTTGACATGTCGAGCCCCAAAGAGTTTTGGTTCTCGAGGCTCTTCATTTTCTCTTCAATCATCTTGAACCTTTTGTCAACCTCTGTTTAGAGACCCACGTCCAAGCCTCTCATTGAGAATACATCATCTTGCTCTTCTTCTTCCCAATGAGGACCTGCATCTCCATGTGCGGCACCTACACCACCTCCTACACCAGTTATATGAATTCCTGCTTGGTGACCTCCGCCCAGAGGGTTAACAACAATAGGGATCACATTGGCCCGAGGAACGCTACCATCAGCTGGGGGAGGAATAGCAGTTGTTCCTCCATGTAAGAGGCCACTGCCATCCACCCTGGCTATCAGTGGTTGGACTAGAGTTATCAGTTGTTATTGCCCATTAGCTACCCCTTGCATCATGTCCATAAATTGCGTCATCATGTCCCTGAATTCCTGTAGCTCTTGTTGTATCTGATCCATGATCCTTCGTTGATTCCCTCTTGTGTTGTACGAATGTCTGGAAGTCAGCTTGCTCTAGTTCTGAAAGGGCAAGCGGTGTTTAAGGTCGGGTTTTAGGGAATGCGAAAATGATGCGTAGGTATATGCAATGCTCAAATGATGTTCAAGATACTTTTAAGACTTATGATTATCAACGGTATTATAGAACTGCGAATGAATAGTAAAGCATGCACAATTGAGACCAAAAAGAAACTTTCATTAATTTTGAGAGAAGATCCAATACAAATGATTGTTCAATAAGCGGAATACAATAGTTCATGTAACAAGAGAAAAAAAGCTAAATAACTAAAAAGCCTTCTTTCGAAGACGCTCTTCAAGCTTCTTCGACTCAAACATGAATCTGCTAACCATCTGATCACAAAGCTGGATGAAGTGATGGACTGAAGGAGGGACGTCGTTCCCTTCCAAGTATTTAATCGCACTCTCCAACCTCCATGGAATATCATGAATCATGAGGTTACAGTGTTCCACTAGATCATTGTACTTAGCACGACATATGTCTAGACTCGTCTGATAATAATGGAGAGAATCCACATGTGTATCCAACAGTTCATTGAGCTAAGCCTCCTTCTTGAGCCATTGTGAACTATCCCTTTTCAGGGCATTGAAACGATTCTTCCACAAAGTGGTTGTTTCCTGAGCGTTCTCCAACTCTAAACATTTGTTGTTCCAAATGCCAGGAGTGACATATGAAGCTCTTAACGCTTCTTCCTTGAATCTTCGTTCATCTTCAGTTAGGTTTAAAACACCTCTCAACTGCTCTTTGAGATCCTCAATGTCAACTTCGAGCTTCTCCCATGTCTTCTTCTTTTCAGCAGAAGCTAATTCGAAGAAATGCCATGCTCTATCACAAGAGTTCTTAGTTTCCTTTAGGCGCTATCGAAGAGTTTTCACTGATGCGTCAGCCCCTTCGAAGCCATTCTGATACATGACCCTCATATCCATTTCTAGCTTCAATTTCTTGCTGCTCTTATCCACTTGGTCTTGTTCAACCTCTATCTTCCTCTTATATTGGCCATTCTCCATACCTGCTTGGTGAACTTTAGCCTGAAGGTATTGATTCTCTTTGGTAAACCTTTCTACCACTAGCTTCAGCTTCTCATACTCTTCCATAGATACGTGAGTGGGAGTAGGAGATTTTTCTTGCATGGAGGGTTCTGGAGGAAATGGTAGCAACTTTTTAGCTACTCTAGCTTGCAACCATCGGTTGTACGGCTCTTTAGCCACACAGTTCTTTGCTTTCAACTCTCTCCTTCCCTTTGTATGAATTTTGGTCCATGCTTTATAAATTTTCTTGACAAACGCAGGATCTTCAGTTGTTGTGAGTAAAAAGAAGCTTTGGACTTTTTCTGCTTCGGGCTCGTCCTCCATAGCATAGCCCAACTGACGTAATGCCATGACTGGGTTATAATTGATGCAACCAGCCCTACTAATCAAAGGCACATTACCAAACTCTCCACAATTAAAAATGATCTCCGCATCGTAGTATTCATGGGAATGCCAAGCAATATCTTCAGCTGCTAGAGACATAATGCATTGAGACCATTTCAGCTTCTCCTTGTTTTCCACAAACGGCCCTTCCTTTGGCAGATGAGAGGCATACCATTTGAACAGTAAATGAAACAACATTGGAACATTCTTGTCTTCTTCTCACTCCTCCAATGAACATAGTGGTAAGTATCAGCAAGGAGAGTAGGAATGGGATTCTTCTGCATGAAGAGAGTAATGGCAACGATGTCTATGAAATTGTCTATGTCTGGGAAGAGAACAATCCCATAGATCATCAAAGCAACAGCAAGACCAAACCTTTCCCAATCCTCAACAGTCTTGTACTGGGCGGCTTTGTCTAGTAAAAACTTCAGAGGAAATCCTTGAGTACCTCCCTTATTGGCTATACCATCTTCGACTTCTCCCTTGGACATATGGAGAGCAAAAGCAATGGCGGAAGGCTTCGGTTCTTCTTCCAGACCGGTGTAGATAGGTTGATCCTTAATCTTGATATTCAACAAGTGAGAATATTCTTCAAGAGTAGGAGCCAGCTGATAGTTTTGGAAAGTAAAGCATCTGAAAGGAGCATTATAAAACTGAGCCATGGAAAACAAAGCCCAAGTGTCCACTCTAGAACAAAGAAGATCAAATAGCTTCCCATGCTTCCCTTGAAAATTGATCTTGATAGTCTTCGGTACATCAATCAAAAGGTCTTGAATTAATCCCAACTTAGATTCTCTGAACTTCAAGGAATTTGTGCTTCTTTTTCTTTGATCAGCCATTTCGTTAACCAATATCTGAGATAATCACAGTCTCTTAAGTCCCTTGATATGTAATAATGTTATGTAACGCAAATGGTTTATGAATGCATATGAGAACAGAATAACAACAGGGTCAAGGTCACAGATCTTGCAAGGTAACACAACAAGATATCCCTCACCTCGGGTGGGCAATCTAATGGTTTGCAACAGGGCATTCCAAGAGTTTTCAAACAAAGTCCCATATACTAACTCTTAAAATTTTTCCATCATAACGACGATTCGTAAGATGGTAATCCCTTCAAAAGATGAGCACGGAGTTATGCTTTAGCAACTTTTGGAATAGGGTTCTACAAAAGGTCCTCAGAGTCACAGACTCCTAAGTCGGAAATAAAGACGCCATTACGACTACTCGTAAGACATAATCATCCCAAAGGGGCCTCATCTGAGTGGTGGACTTCAAACCAACTCAACGAGTTCTAAGTCTCGCAAATCAGAAAGAATCCACCTTCTAATCTTAGTGTATACTAGAAAGCTCGGGTAGAAAGCTTTTATACTCACAAGCCAACCCAGCGAACCCAACAGGTAAGAGGAACAAAACACAATAAGTAAATAAAAGCAAATAAAACACAAATACGACAAACAAACTAGGTTTGGCTTGCTAGGTTCCCCAGCAGAGTCGCCAGCTGTTGCTACTCGAAAAATGCAACGACGGGGAGGCGAGAAGAAAGACAGAAGAGTCACCACCAAACTTTATTTATCCCATGAGGGGAAAGGAAAATATCAAGAAAACCTTAAGAAAGAAACGGATAAGATGGTCTCGCAACCAAGAACGGGTTCGGAAGCCGGTTATGCAAAGAGAAGGTATTAGAACCCCTCGCATCCATCGTACTCGATGGGAACCATTTGTTTGTCTATGTATGAAAATATTTGCTAAAATATATTGCTTTAAAAAAGTGTTCCAAAAGATAGAGAGAAAGGTTAGAAACCGGGGAAGGGGAGATAACGGGGGAGAAGAGACTCGGTAGAACTTCGGGGTCCTATGCCTACATATTCTTAACAGATATGAGAAAGTTAGAGTCAACGTAGTTTGGGGAACTATGGGTAATAGGGGGAGGTTGCTCGCCAAGACATCATCGTCTTGTGCCTACGTATCCTCATCTAGTATGAGAAATCAGAGCAGCCGTAGTTTGGCTAACTACGGATAAAAGGAAAAAGGGGTGCTCTCCAAGACATCGCCGTCTTGTGCCTACGTATTCTCGTCTGGTATGAGAAATCAGAGCAGCGTAGTGAAGGTGAGATAATACTTAGAAGGGGGGTTGAATAAGTATGAAAGATTAAGACTTAAAAAATAATCACACAATTATTTTTATCCTGGTTCGTTTAAACAACTACTCCAGTCCACCCTTCCTAGAGTGATTTGCCTTTCTCAACAAGGACTTAATCCACTATTAAATCAAACTGATTACCATAGTAACACCTAAGAACAACTTTTCTTAGTCTTCTCAAGAGCTACTGATTCCAACTGAATCCTCTTAAGGAAAAACCTTTACAATCAATGTAAATCAAATACAAGAGTATTAATGCTTCTATAAAGCTTTTATCACAACAGTGATTTTTCTCTTAAGTTTAAGTACAAGAAATTCTAAGAAGAATATGAAAGAATGAGAGCTTAGAATAATATGATTTCTTTTCAGCAAATTGTGTAACTGAAGAATATGGTGGAGTTCTCCTTTTATAGGCAGCTGATCCAAGGATGCTGAGCGTTGAAAAGAGAGTCCCAAAAAGGTCTGAACCTTTTTGTCTTCACATCAAGTGACCTTTCCTTGAAGTAGATAACACAGAAAAATCCTTTTTGTCTGTGTAATTGTGTCTAGCACAAATGAGGAAAGAGACGTTGATTTACTCCAACGGATATATTCTTGAATATTTCTTCTTCAGTTTTCAGCAAGTTCTTCAGAGTCTGAGTGGATCAGAGTCTTCTAATGATGTTCAGAACTTTGTTGTATCAGAGTCTTCTGCAGCATGTGTGCTTTCAGCGTGCTGATCATCAGAGCATATTTGACACATAACTTCAGTACTTGGCAGCGTTAATACTTTCAGAAACTTCTGTAGAATTATGCTTTGAGAAACTCTTCAAACAATATTCTTCTTTGCTTCAGATGCTTCAGCTTCAGATGCTTCTGATTAGCTTCAGATGCTTCTGACTAGCTTCAGATGCTTCTGACTCAGAATGTTCTGGAGCTTCTTGCTTCAGATCCTTCTGGAGACTACGCTCAGGATCTTCTGTAAACAGCAATCAGAATCTTCTGTAAGATGCATCTGGCGCTTCAGAGTCAGGATAACTTCTTGCATAATACAGATTTGCTTCTAGAGAGTTAATTTCATTTCAATCTGCAGTAAAACTCTCAAACAAATTTTAGAGTATATAATTCTTAAATATAAAATTTCCTAACAGTTATCATCAAAACAAAGAGTTATTATTAAGAACCAATTTGTGTTCTAACAATCTCCCCCTTTTTGATGATGACAAAAAGTATCAGAAATTTTATTTAACTGAACATTTAGAATTATAGCTCCCCCTGAGATTATGAATCTCCCCCTGAGTTAAATAAGAAAAAGGAATAGAAACTTCCCTTTTGTCTTGAGTAATCTTCAGAGTTAGATCTTGTTTGTTCTTATAACATTTTAGGGTCAGAAAGTTTTGCAGATATAAGATTCAGAGTTTGATAATAGACAAATGATCTGAGAGACTCAGAGTTTCTTTTATAGAGTGTTCTTATCAAATGTTCTGAAATAGTCAAGTTAAATGTTAGATAGAATAGATATGTCTGAAGATTCATTCTGGTGAAGTTATATTAAACAGTTCAGATCTATATTTTCTCCCCCTTTTTTGTCATAAGCAAAAAGTAAAACTTTTGAAAAGACAAATAAAAGGAAACAGTAAATAAGATAATTCAATGGATAAAACTGTGATTCATTCAAAAGATTAGAGCAAGAGTACATAGGTAAGCATCAGAAGACATAGCAATAAAGTTCAGATGCAAACAACAGATGCAAAAAAAATTAGAATGAAAAAAATCTAAGAGTGTTTGGACAAAAGCATCTTCAATAGATCTGTAATCTTAGAAGAGGATTGCTCTTGCTTGGACATCCACTTAGTCATAGTTTCATTCTTCTCATCTTGCTTTGACATCCATTCTGTCATATCCTCAGACTTCTTATCCTGCTTAGCCATCCAGGATTTTATCTCTGACTGTCCAGCCTCCAGAGCAGCAATCTTGTCTTCAAAGTCTGGATGTTCTGTCTTTATCTCAGATGAAGAATTAGGAGGTTCTGTAGCCTGAATAGAGTCAATTGCCATTGGTTCTGTAGATCCTGAAGAGGGTTCTACCAGAGTCATAGTCAATGCATTATCAGTAGATTCTGTTGATGGTGGAGGAGCATCTAAACGAAGCAGAGGTTCAGTTTTGTTGACAGTCCAGAATAGAGTCCTTTCAGCTCTGAGCTTTGCCTCATCAGAACAGACGTTCTTCAGATTTGAAGCTACAGTGTTGAATCTGTTTATGAATCCGTCCCAGATGATGTCAGATTCTTTGGCATCCATTATTTTTGAGCATTTCTTCTGAACAGTACCTAAAGACATCTATATTTCTTGCAAAAATGTTTGAAATAAATGATCAATATTAAGTCTGGGCAATGGTCGTAGCAAGGTTTCCAGAGTGATAGGTTTAGGTTGGGGAGTTGGTGGAAAAAGTGATTTTTGGATGGAAATCAGAGGAGGAGGATAGTATGGAAAGAAAGGAATTTCTGGTTTTTGAGGTAGGGATCTATTTAAATCATTAAGCAAATGAGGTTTTGGTCTTGTGTGAGGGTAAACAACATCAAAAGGTTCATTTGAGTATGGTTTGAAAGCAGATTTTGGTGGTTCAGCAGATGCAACTGTGTTATTAGATGCAAGTTGCAGAGCTGAAACAACAGCTTTACCAGATGTTGCAGATATGGTTGCTAAAGAGCCTACATTGGACATTGATTGAATATATGAAACAAGCACGGATGGAAGAGCTTGTTTGAGTTTTGGTTTCAGAGGTTTGAAGGGTTCAGAAGGTTCAACTCTGTCATAAAAATCTTTCAGTTTGAAACCATAAGATAAATTATGATAAAGAGAAGAAACTTGAGCACAGGATATAGAAGATGTTGGGTTGGAATTGGGGATTAATATCTCAGATGATGGTGCAGGTGGAGGCATAGGATCTGGAATGGGAGTTTTTGAAGGTATGGTAGATTCAGGTTCAGGTTCAGGTTGGTTCATCTCAGAGTATTTGTCAGATGGAGAGATTAGAAAATCTGGGTGGATTTCTGATTCTGATGAGTTGGAGGATGTTGTAGGTGTACAAGAGGTAGAAGATACTTGAAACACTGTTTTTAGTGGAGTGACATCAAGAACTTCTGTCTCAGGGATGTGAGTAGGTTCTGAAGGAATATCAGATTGTTTGGATGGTGGTTCTGATGAAATAGGAGCAGAGGTTACTTTTGTAGGTTCAGAAGTAACAGGTGCAATAGGTTCAGAAGGTGGATTATTTGATGGTGGATTGTCAGAGGCTTTTTCTGGTTGAACTTCTTTTGGTGGGTTCTCTGGATGTTCAGAGGTTTGTTGTTGAACAGATTTTTATTTTTCAGATGGTTGTTTTTCAGATGGTTGTTGATCTGATGGTTGATGATCTGATGGTTGAGGATCTGATGGTTGAGGATCTGATTGTTGAGGATCTGATGGTTGAGGACGTGGAACAAAGTGTTTGATATGAATTTTGGGTTGAGAAGGTTTTGGTACAGAAACTGTTGGTGTTGTTGTTTGTGTTGGAATTTGAGTAGGAACAGGTGTTTGTTTTTGTGGTGAAACAGAACTGGGAGCAGTAACAGAAGTAGTTTGTGTAGCAGGTGGTTTTGGAACAGACTTAACATTTGAATCATTAATAACAAGATTTGCAAAAGTAACAGAAGACTTAGTACCTTTTACTTTAATCCTCTTGGCAGGTACAGAAGCAGCTTCTTCAGAATCTTTTCTCTTCAAGAGCTTCTTGGGCTTCTCAGCAATCTTGACCTTCTTCTGAACAGGTTCAGATTCTTCTACAGGCTGAGTCCTTTTCCTCTGGAGTGGTGCTTCTTCTTCTCCTGCATCTGGTAGTGGTTGTTTAACTAGCTGAAACACATTAGCAAGAACAGGTATTCCTTCCTTCTTGCATTCTTCAATATACATAAGCACTATATGTCTGGGTTCTTCAGCAAAGAATAAAGGAAAGTCATCTACAGGAACCCTCTTATTCAATTCAGACATATTCAGCTTCTTGGGAGCTGTAGTGAGTTCATCAACAATTTTGAGTCTCAGAAGACTTTTAACATTTAGAGGCTTTCCCATTATAAAATCTAATTTCTATGTAACTCCAGCAGCGTACAAAGCAGTCACTAAACCATTCTCAGTAAGAAGATCTGAGATCAACCTTCCAAAGGGGATCCAAGTTCTGATCTTCTGTCCTTTCTCTTTCACATATTCTCTAGATGCATTGATATGGTTCCACAGATGCATAAACAGAATATATGGAAGATCTACCTTGGTGCTCTGACTAAGGCAATACATGAAATAGATCTGTTCATTATTGACATAGTCTGGAGAATTAGTTGACTTCCTGTGATGGATGCATCCCATGAAGATCTTGGCCCAGATCTTGTAATCAGGCTTCAGATCTTTGAATTTGTTAGAAGCTTGACCAGCAGTCATTACTTCTTCATAAACCTCATCCATGTCCACACGCCCAGCCGGCAGGTGGGAAACACCATCTGTTTCTTCATATCCTATCAATCTTCTTATCAGATCTTCTGTGATAATAATCTCTTTTCCCAGCACAGAAGATAAGATGAACTTGGGATAAACTGATGCATGGATCCAGAATTCTTTCACAAGGAGAGGGTAAACTGGTCCAAAAAGCCTATCAAAGTACTTAACCCATCCTTGAGCTCTAATTATGGAACGAAACTCAAACCCATTATCTGCCAGAGAATCAAACTCAACCATATATTCACATAGAACTTCCAATTTATCAACTGGCGTTAGAAGTGTTCTTTTGGGAAGAAAGTATGGAGCAACACCCAAGTTTTCTGAAGTTACAGCAGCCATAGTAGATTGTAATTGAGCAGTTGTTGATGATGAAGTTGCCATTGAAGAATGCTTTGTCAAACACTTAGGTTTTGGGTTTTTATGCAGAGAAAATAGGAGATGAAAACGCATGTAAATTCTGAGAGAGTGAAAAGTGTGAAAGTGAATACAAGACAAGTATTTATACTAAAAAACTTAGGCACATCAACAGTCAGAAAAATGCACGTTTGAACAAGCATTAAATGAAGAGAATAAAAATCATTTCAAAACATTAAATGCTTCTGACAATTTCGGGGGAAAACCAAGATTCTTACTATTCAAACTTCACCTCAAACGTCTCTTCAGTTATGTACACGCCACCTCTTCAGATTTTGTGTGACACGTGTTTACTTGCATGCTGTTCTGAATTCTCTTAAGAAATGAAACGTTAGCCAACGTTTAGATCTTCTAAAGATTGTTAGTTCAAAGTTTCACAAAAGAAATATTGATCAGAATAAAATAAGCAATCAGAAGAAATACTTCAGAGCATTAAGCATTTTTGCATCTGTAACAATTTGCTTCTGATAAATATCATTCTGGACAAAAATCCATACCAATATTTTTCAGAATAAAATTGAATCTATCTTCAACAAGGGGTTTTGTAAAAATATCTGCCCGTTGATGATCTGTATCAACAAAGGCTAAATTTATGATTCCCTTCTGAACATAGTCTCTGATGAAATGATGCTTAATTTCTATATGTTTTGCCTTAGAATGTAAAATGGGGTTCTTGGACAAACATATAACAGAAGTATTATCACAAAAGATAGAAATGTTACTTTCAAAAATTTGATAATCTTCTAGTTGACTCTTCATCCAGAGCATCTGCGTGCTACATCCAGCATCAGCAATGTATTCAGCCTCTGTGGTTGAAAGTGCAATTGTGGGTTGCTTCTTGCTGTACCAGGAGATTAGATTACTTCCTAGAAATTGACAACTTCCAGAAGTACTTTTTCTTTCCACTCTGTCTCCAGCGTAGTCAGCATCACAGAATCCAACTAATTTGAAATCATCAGATTTTCTGTAACACAAACCCACATTAGAAGTACCTTTCAGATACCTTAGAATCCTCTTGACAACTGTCAAGTGTGATTCTCTAGGATCTGATTGGAATCTAGCACACAGACAAACACTGAACAATATGTCAGGTCTAGAAGCAGTAAGATAAAGAAGAGAGCCAATCATACCTCTGTAGAGCTTCTGGTCTACTTTCTTACTTACCTCTTCTTTGCCAAGTGAGCTAGTAAGATGCATTGGAGTCTTTGCCAGCTTGCTGTCAGACATGTTGAATTTCTTCAGAAGTTCTTTAACATACTTTGTCTGATGTATGTAGGTGCACTCTGGAGTTTGATTAACTTGGATTCCTAGAAAGAATCTGAGTTCTCCCATCATGCTCATTTCAAATTCTGCCTGCATACATGTAGCAAACTCCTTTCCAAGCATAATATTTGTTGATCCAAAAATAATATCATCTACATAAATTTGGCAAATTAGAAGATCTTTCTTAATTGTTTTACAGAAAAGTGTTGTATCCACTTTGCCTCTGATGAAATTCTTCTCCAGAAGAAAATTGCTCAATCTCTCATACCAAGCTCTGGGAGCTTGTTTTAATCCATATAGAGATTTCTTTAGTTTGAAAACATGATCTGGAAATTTTTCATTTTCAAAACCAGGAGGTTGGTGGACATAAACTTCTTCTTCTATAATACCATTAAGAAAGGCACTTTTAACATCCATCTGATATAGAGTGATGTTATTTTGTGCAGCAAAGGAAATAAGAAGGCGTATAGATTCTACCCTTGCCACTGGAGCATATGTCTCAGTGTAATCAATACCTTCTTGCTGATTGTACCCTTGAGCAACCAGCCTTGCCTTATTCCTCTCAACTTCTCCTTTCTCATTTACCTTATTTCTGAAGACCCATTTTGTACCAATTATATTGAACCCTTGAGGTCTCTGAACTAGATCCCATACATCATTTCTGCTGAATTGATTTAGCTCTTCTTGCATGGCAATAATCCAATCATTGTCTTGTAGAGCTTCTTCTACAGAAGATGGTTCAATTTCTGACACTAGTCCAAATAGTGATGCTTCAGATGATCGTAGAAAGGATCTTGTTCTGATGGGATCATCCTTCTTCCCAATAATGACATCCTCTGGATGAGAAGCTTTAATTATGGATGATGATCATCTAATAGTTGACTCTTCAGAAATGTTTAGGTTATTCATCTGAGAAGTTAAAGGAGTAGCATCTGGAGTTGCTTCTGGTTCCTTCAGTTGAATTTTGTCTGCTTCTGGAACTTCAGAGTCAATAAAGACTACTTCCCTATCTGCAGAGTTATCAACCTGCTTTGGCTTTTCAGAGCCAAGCTTATCATCAAATCTTACATGAATGGATTCTTCCACAATCTGTGTCTCAGTGTTGTATACTTTGTAGCCTTTAGAGCGTTCAGAATATCCAAGCATGAAACACTTCTGTGCTTTGGAATCAAACTTGCTCAGATTTTCCTTAGTGTTTAACATATAGCAAATACATCCAAAAGGATGAAAATAAGAAATGTTGGGCTTTTTGTTCTTCCACAGTTCATAAGGAGTCTTCTTCAGAAGAGGTCTAACAGACACTCTGTTCTGAATGTAACATGCTGTATTGATTGCTTCTGCCCAAAAATGTTTTGCCAGATTTGTCTCATTGATCATGGTTCTGGCCATTTCTTGCAAAGTTCTGTTTTTCCTCTCTACAACCCCATTCTGTTGTGGAGTTCTAGGACAGGAAAAATCATGAGCAATGCCATTTTCAGAAAAATATTTTTCAAAATATTTATTTTCAAATTCACCACCATGATCACTTCTGACTTTTATAATTTTGAAATTCTTTTCATTCTGGACTTGCTTGCAGAAGTCAAAGAACATAGAATGTGACTCATCCTTGTGTTTTAAGAACTTTACCCATGTCCATCTACTAAAGTCATCAACAATGACTAATCCATACTTCTTGCCTCTGATGGATGCAGTTTTCACTGGTCCAAACAGATCAATATGAAGTAGTTCTAGTGGTTTAGAAGTAGAAACAACATTTTTTGATTTGAAAGATGTTTTTGAAAACTTCCCTTTCTGACATGCTTCACAAAGAGCATCTGAAGTGAACTTCAGATTAGGGAGTCCTCTGACAAGATTAAGTTTATTAATCTGAGATATACGTCTCATATTAATATGGCCCAATCTTCTGTGCCAGACCCATTGCTCTTCATTAACAGACAAGAGGCATTTAACATTTTGAACTTTAAGTTCTGAAAGATTTATTTTATAAATGTTGTTTTTCCTCTTACCACTAAATAGGATAGAGCCATCCTTTTGACTAATAGCTTTACAACATTTTTGATTAAAGGTAATATCATAACCATTGTCACTTAATTGACTTATGGACAATAAGTTATGCTTTAACCCTTCAACAAGTAAAACATTAGTAATAGAGGGAAGTTTACCATTTCCAATAGTGCCAGATCCAATGATCTTGCCCTTCTGGTTCCCTCCAAACTTCACGTCGCCTCCAGATCTAAGTTCCAGGCTTTGGAACATAGACTTTTCTCCTGTCATGTGTCGTGAGCATCCAGAGTCCAGGTACCATGATTGGTGTCCTGACCTTGCTGCTAAGAACATCTGCAACAGGAATTATTTTGTTTTTAGGTACCCAGATCTTCTTGGGTCCTTTGGGGTTAGTTGATTTGTAGGTTTGTCTAAACTTCTGTTTTTCAACATAATGTTTATTCTGACTTGCCTTGGGTTTAAACACATAAGTATTCTTCTCAGAGCTTGTGTGTTTAATGTCATTCAAGTGACCAAATTTAAATTGAGAATACAGAGGTGTCTTCTTGATGAAAAGTTTGTCAACAGGTTTTGGATTACTTCCATATGAAGATTCATATCCAATACCTCTTCTGTTGTTTCCACTAACACCATAGATTATAGAAGCCATCTTGCTTCTGTCTACGCTCTTAGTAAGAAATCTCTGAAAGCTAGAGTCATATTTTTCTAAAATATTTTCACATGACTTAGTCTCAGATTCAGATTCTTGTTGAGTTATTTCAAAGTCATTTTTGATTTTCAGATTTATTTCTTTTTTCTCAACAAGTTCTGTCTTCAGAATATCAATCTCAGATTCAAGATTGCTTTTCAGCTTCTTGTATTTGAGTTTGATATTGTTATAACTTTTAAGAACTTCTGTTAAAACTTTTATGAGTTCTTCTTTGGTAAGTTTAGCGATTACCTCTTCTGCGTCATCATCAGATTCAGAATCTAATTCATATCCTGAGGTACCTTCCTCTTGATCCTCTGTGCTGGCCATCAGTGCAACATTGGCACATTCTTCTTCTGATTCAGAAGATGATTCACATTCATCTGAGTCATCCCATGTTGCCATCATAACCTTCTTCTTTTTGTTAAACTTCTTCTTGGGTTTTTCTTTCTGAAGTTTGGGGCAATCATTCTTGTAGTGCCCAGGTTCTTTGCACTCATAGCACACAACTTCTTTCTTGGCAGATCTTCTGTGTCCAGAAGATTCCTTTCTATTATCAGATCTTTTGAAGTTGTTGAACTTCTTTCCCTTGTGCTTCCAGAGTCTGTTGATCCTTCTGGACAGCATGGATAACTCATCTTCTTCAGAAGAAGATTCTTCAGAGCTTTCTTGAATGACCTGCAAAGCTTTAGCAGTTTTGTTAGATTTTAATGCAACTGATTTACCTTTTTCTTTCTTCTGAGGTTCATCTTCCTCAAGCTCAATCTCATGGATCCTCAGTGAGCTGATGAGTTCTTCTAGAGAGATCTTGTTCAGATCTTTAGCCATCTTCAAGGCAGTCACCATTGGTCTCCATCTGGTAGGCAGACTTCTGATGATTTATTTACGTGATCTAATGTAGAGTATCCCTTGTCCAGAACTTTCAGCCCAGCAGTGAGTATCTGAAATCTGGAGAACATGGCTTCAACAGATTCAGAGTCTTCCATTTTGAAGGCCTCATACTTCTGGATCATAGCCAGAGCTTTTTGTCTCCTTAACTTGAGAATTTCCCTCATGAGTCATTTTTAGGGATTCAAACATATCAAAAGCAGTCTCCCTGTTTGTAATTTTCTCATACTCTGTATGTGAAATTGCATTCAATAATATAGTCCTGGCTTTGTGGTGATTTTTGAAATCTTTCTTCTGAGCATCTGTCATAGATTTTCTGTCAATCTTCTTGTCATTCCCATCTGTGGGATGGACATATCCATCTATGACTAGATCCCATAGATCAACATCATATCCTAGGAAAAAACTCTCAATTCTGTCTTTCCAGTAGTCAAATTTCTCCCCATCAAACATTGGGGGTTTGGTGCTGATCCTATCCCTTTCTTCATATTTATTGTTAATATTGGACATTGAATTATCAGCCATGGTAACAAATAAATATATATATCAAAGTATTTCTCTCTGGATCTTTACTGACACTGTTAAGTGGTAGCACACTCAGAACCGGAGCTCTGATGCCAACTGAAGGTGAGATAATACTTAGAAGGGGGGTTGAATAAGTATGAAAGATTAAGACTTAAAAAATAATCACACAATTATTTTTATCCTGGTTCGTTTAAATAACTACTCCAGTCCACCCTTCCTAGAGTGATTTGCTTTTCTCAACAAGGACTTAATCCACTATTAAATCAAACTGATTACAATAGTAACACCTAAGAACAACTGTTCTTAGTCTTCTCAAGAGCTACTCATTCCAACTGAATCCTCTTAAGGAAAAACCTTTACAATCAATGTAAATCAAATACAAGAGTATTAATGCTTCTATAAAGCTTTTATCACAACAGTGATTTTTCTCTTAAGTTTAAGTACAAGAAATTCTAAGAAGAATATGAAAGAATGAGAGCTTAGAATAATATGATTTCTTTTCAGCAAATTGTGTAACTGAAGAATGTGGTGGAGTTCTCCTTTTATAGGCAGCTGATCCAAGGATGCTGAGCGTTGAAAAGAGAGTCCCAAAAAGGTCTGAACCTTTGTGTCTTCACATCAAGTGACCTTTCCTTGAAGTAGATAACACAGAAAAATCCTTTTTGTCTGTGTAATTGTGTCTAGCACAAATGAGGAAAGAGACGTTGATTTACTCCAACGGATATATTCTTAAATATTTATTCTTCAGTTTTCAGCAAGTTCTTCAGAGTCTGAGTGGATCAGAGTCTTCTAATGATGTTCAGAACTTTGCTGTATCAGAGTCTTCTGCAGCATGTGTGCTTTCAGTGTGTTGATCATCAGAGCATATTTGACACAGAACTTCAGTACTTGGCAGCGTTAATACTTTCAGAAACTTCTGTAGAATTATGCTTTGAGAAACTCTTCAAACAATATTCTTCTTTGCTTCAGATGCTTCAGCTTCAGATGCTTCTGATTAGCTTCAGATGCTTCTTACTAGCTTCAGATGCTTCTGACTCAAAATGTTCTAGAGCTTCTTGCTTCAGATCCTTCTGGAGACTACACTCAGGATCTTCTGTAAACAGCAATCATAATCTTCTGTAAGATGCATCTGGCGCTTCAGAGTCAGGATAACTTCTTGCATAATACAAATTTGCTTCTAGAGAGTTAATTTCATTTCAATCTGCAGTAAAACTCTCAAACAAATTTTAGAGTATATAATTCTTAAATATAAAATTTCCTAACAGTTATCATCAAAACAAAGAGTTATTATTAAGAACCAATTTGTGTTCTAACACGTAGTTCATGATACAGTTAACCGGTGTTTTGTGGATGATGTTAACGTAATGCATTCTAGCAGTTAGATGTATTGTTGCTCGCTCGTTGGAGACTTAGGCGTTACCTGTTTGCGGTGGAACAGACGTAACATATCATTTTTGAAAAGATAGTTTTTGCCTATCAAGGAAAGATGTCACATTTGATTTGTGGGAGTTGTTTTTAGGGGTGAAATAGGTCCTCGAATAGTAACCCCTTGCGGGTGGTACCCAATTCTTTATCTCAAATTTTTGTTATGAAAAGGTGTGGCGAATATAGCTGGGTCTTTGTATTGAAAGACGAGAATCGAGACCACACACTCTACAGTGAGTATCCTGACACTCGGAGAGGAAGAAGTCTACACTCAATCCTCTCTCTTTAGTTCAATACAAAGAGAACTTCATTCTCTTATTAAATATGTTTTTGATCTTGAACGGTAAGTGCTTTTATGACAGTGAACCCTAAAGGTAATGTCAAGCACTCGGGATAGGAGAAGGCCTAAACCTAACCACTCCACGACCATTCATGTTTTATTGGGAAAAGAGTTTTGAAAATGCACTTGGTATGAAACCAAGATTTTAGGAGAAAAGTTTTAAGAAGATGCGGCGAATACAAATATGTCTTTGTATTAAAATACGAGTATCGAGATCACACACTCTACAGTGAGTATCTTGACACTCGGAGAGGAAGAAGTCTACATCCAATCCCCTCTCTTTAGTTCAATGCGAAAAGAACTTTATTCTCTTATTTAAAGGTGTTTTGATTTTGAATGGTAAGCGCTTTATGATAGTGAACCCTAAAGGTAATGTCAAGCACTCGGGATAGGATAAGGCCTACGCCTAACCACTCCACAACCATTCAAGTTTTATTGTGAAAACAGTTTGAAAATGCACTTGGTACGAGACTGGGGTTTTAGGAGAAAAGTTTGGAAAAAGAAGTTTTGAAACGATGTGAATAAGATAGGAGGTGAATACGAATATATACAGGATACAGATAATGTACAGGATATATAACCAACAGCCCACCAATTTAGGATTTTATGGTTTCGATATTTATTAGGTGTTTTAAATAAATAAATAAAAAGCAAATAAGGGGGTGGATGACAGTATGTATAATATGACAGTATGGAGTATGAACAATGATGATAATATGAACAAGATAATGAACAAGATAATATCAATAGAAAATCTAAACAGAAAAAAATATGTGCGGGAATATAAAACAATGAAGAATATTAACAGTGATTAAAGTTGAATGTTAGTAATTAGTGAAACGGAAAAGGACCAAAGGGAGTGAGGTCTCGTCTTAATCATAAACTCGCGTCGATTAATCAAAGGTAATCTCTCACGATCCTAAAGTATAGAAAAATGATCCAAATGATCATTTTCTACGGATTTGAAATAATGAAGATTAGCGACTTCAATAAATCGACATTTATGAATGTAAAGACTTCATCGACCGCAAAATGTAGGTTAAGACCGAAATAAAATCAAAAATGAAATTAAACCTCGTCTTAATCGCAAACTTCATGTTAATTAATCGAAGGGAACCTCTCACGATTCCAAAGTAGAGAAAATGACCCAAATTGTCGTTTTCTTTAGATTTGAAATAGTGAAGGTTTCAACATCCTCGAGGATTAACGTTTGACGAATTGGAGACTTCATCGATTTGAAAACAAAAATTGAAATGAAGAAGATACGAGGAGAGGAAAAGGTGGGTCTCGGATCCAACATTATTTATCAATAGTTTGACTAGTAACAATTTACGGAAGTCTCGTCATCGACCAAAAACGAAGTAATTATGCAAATAAAAATCAAAGATAAATAAAAACACCAAGATCTAACTTCTAAGAAAAATATGTTAAAATTAAAAAAAAACCAAAATTTAGAATATATATATATATATATATATATATATATATATATATATATATATATATATATATATATATATATATATATATATATATATATATATATATATATATATATATATATATATATATATATATATATATATATATATATATATATATATATATATATATATATATATATATATATATATATATATATATATATATATATATATATATATATATATATATATATATATATATATATATATATATATATATATATATATATATATATATATATATATATATAACTCTAAAATAAATTTAATCTAAAACCAATTTAAAGAAAACTATTAAAACTCTAAGGAACACTAATTTAGAAAACTATTATAAAAAAACTAATTTATGTAAAATATAGATAAAATCTAAAAAACTATTTTATGGAAATAGATTAACAAATCTAAAGAAAACTTTTTTTTTAAAAGAAATAACTATAAAAACGTCTAAAAAAAAACTTGTTACATTACAATGAGGGGGGCAGAACTCAAAAAATATGAGGGTATGAATAGGAAGGGAGAGCTAGGAATCACTTGGGCTCCAAAGAGCCCATCATCCCCTTAAACAAAAACAAGAATAAAAAACTAACAAGCAAAAATGGGCCAAGGCCTCCGTATGGGTCATAAACCCAATCCGTAAATGGCAGTGGAACGTAGTCAATACGGGACAACATCAACAACTATCAGCTCTTCTCTTTTGCATAAAACAACATTAACATTTCCTTTGGAAACCAAAGCAAAAGGCTACACGTAAAAAAAGAAAAAGAAAAGCTATCGGAAGAAGGAAAGTGCTTCAGCTACCCACGGATCTGCCGAGAACAACAACATCTGAGTAAAATGCGGAACCGACCTTCTTCGCTTTCATTCCTTTTTGTTTCAGTTTTGCATCATCTTGATCTCATCTCTATTTCTGTTCCAGTTTGAATGTTGTTGATGATTTTAGAAGAGTTGGGTTTGAAATTGTTGCGGCTGTTGAAGGTCGAATGGTTCGAGGTGTTATGCAAAGATTCAAAAATGGCGGTGAAGGTGTTTTCTTGGCGGAAAGAGAGGATGGGTTTGGGGCTTTGCAATGGTTTGTGGATAGAAGAGTCTGTGAAGGATTTTGGGAGAGAGATTCGCGACTGTCCTGGGTTTTCGAAGTCTTAACCTATTCTAACTTAATAATTAAAACTTAATCAAAACTATTCTATTGAAAAAAATCTAATTTCTAATAAAATAAAAATCTAATCTAATAAAAAAAGTCTTAATTCTATTTTCTAAATAAAATCCTAACTCTATTTCTAATTAAAATCCTAATTCTAAAATTCTTGTACCCCAAAATTTGCCCAACCCTTTTTTACCTAGCTTGAGTTTCATTTCATTCACATTAGCATTATCATTTGCATTTCATTGACATGTGTGCAGGAGATCAAGAGGTATGACTACCAATCAAGAGCTATACAATACTATTAAGCTAGCTAAGAAGGTCATTCAAGTTTTCAAGGGTTGATATCCTCACCAGAGAAGTCTAAGATCCTCAGAAAGAGTGGTTGAAACCAAGTCTGTAGGTCTCCTAACTTGAGAGTTGTGGGAAGATCATCAGATGATTCTGAAGCCATGGAGTTGGACTTGAGGTCTTGAGAGAGCTCATGAGAAGTGTTGAAGATCACTTTGAAGCCTAGACAAGTCATTTTGCAAGATTAAGAAGCCTCAGCCATGATTGGTGCAGCTAGGGTTTGACTGGGTCAACCCTAAGTTAACTGATGACTTGAAGAAGGTTGAGACCTAATCCAAGAGCCATGTGATAATGGATTGATACATGGATATGTTCCAAGATATATTCCAAGGTTAACTCATCATGATTGAAGAGTTTGAGAAGTTTTAGGCTAGGGTTTCTAAGGCTTGAAAGTGTAAAATCCCCTAGCTTGACCCCTGACTTCGAGACCAGTTAACTCAAGATATGATTTTCATATCATATTGACCCCAACGTGATTTTTGTAGGGCATGATCTTATATTTAATTTGAGTACTAGAAGTCCTTGATAGGGTTTATATAACTCAAGTTATGAGCCAGACAAGTTACAGGTCATCTGAGACATGTGAATTTGGAGCTTGAAAGTTACCCAACTTGCATGACACTTTTTCCCTAGAAGGATGATTCCTATTAACTTTTGGTCAACCTGAATGTTGTTCCTTATCCTCTTAGCTTTCTAAAGAGTACTAGAACTCCAAGATTGGATTTGTAGAACTCAAGTTATGGCTTTGACAAGTCAAGGGTATTTTAGGTATCTAGACATTATAGGTCATTTTGAATTATGGGACCATTTCACTATCTTGCAAATGGAGTTTTGTGCAACTTAAAAGTTGCTCAAAATGATGTTTTTAGCTCAGCCAAGTATCAAGAGTCCATGGATATGGATTAGAGCAAGCATTGGTTGAAGAAATTTCTCAAAAAAGGCCATTTTAATGAATTAAAATGGAAAAATTCAAAACAATTGGTAATTGAATGTTTTCAAGCCAAATTTGTGCTCATTTTGATTGGAAATGATATTTTAAACACTTTTCATTATTACATTTTTGAGTTGATACTCATTTAATGGCATTTTGGTGGATTGCTTCATGTTGAAGTTACAAATCAAACACACCTCTTTGGTTGAAATCAAAGGAGAAAAGTCACTCAATTACACTCCATAACTATCAAGTAAGTGTTCTGAAGCAAGTGTGAAGCAAGAACAAGGCAAACTCGTGCATACCATAAGTGAATTTTTGATAAAAACTTGAAAGTTGGAAATCACAAATTGGGCCATGATTGGGCCTCCAAAGGTTTCAAACAGATTATAAATTGATTTTGGATCATTTTCAGAAGCTTCTAGTGCCATTTTCTGTTGAGAAGCAGTTGGAATCAGTTGTGGAAGAAGCTTGGAAGTTGATTTTCGAGTTTGGAGATTGAAGGAGTTTCAGGAGAAATTGAACTTCAAGACTTGTTCATCATCATCCATCGAAGGAGTCTGCATCTTTTGGAAGAGAATTGAGCCCTGAAAGTCATCGTATTCGAAGCTCCAAACCAGGTTTCTTCCTCTCAAATTTCCTCTTAAATTATGCACTCTTAAAGCTTTAGATACATGCGGTTAAGTTAGTATTGAAACATAGATTGATTTTGTATGCATTTCGTAGTGAATCGTGAGAGTTTGTGATATGGTGTTCCAAGTTGTTGTTCGATTATCTCACTTGTTAATGGTTAGGATTGAAAACAAATTGTGGATTAGTGACCTAGGGAACAAGACGAGTAAAATGATGTAAAGAAATGGAAGTTTCGTTGATGTTGGATTTCTGGTACTGTGCATTCTCGCCGGAGAAGATGACCGGATCTTCTCCGGCCGCCCCTGCAACCACCGCGGGCATATTCCCTCCGTTTTGGTGTTTAAATCCCAGGTTATATCACAGCCACACGATGGCTCCGTTTGGTTGGACTGGTATGTCAATCTCATGGCCATAGTGAGTCCGCGTGTCCTTTTTCCCATGACCAACTCCTCATTTTAGTGAAACGCATAGTTTTACTAGGAAACTCTACTGGGCTTAATTCAAGTGCTATTCCCACTTCCCGTTCCTGAGCCCAAATCAAAATACACATGGAATTGTTGCTTAATACACCCCTGGATGGTTCCCTTAAATAAAACTGAGTGTGAAACTCAGTTGGGCTTAGATGTTATGCTATCCACACCCCATCAGCGAGGCCCATTACCAATTAACACGTGAAATACTGCTGGTTACACCTCCCTGTTAATTCTTTTTATTTCTTTTTCTTTTATTTTTTGTTTTGTTACTTGTTAGTTTTAATTCAAGAAAGTAGAAATGATTGTTAATAATTCCTGAAATAAATCATGTGAATACTTTGGTGTATTTAGAATTTTGTCACATTTTTAATTTCTATTTTCCATGTATTTTCAATTAATTGCATATTTTTCTATTTTTGTATGTTTTTAATAATTGAGAAATTGTATGCTGAGCTTGATGATTTTATTTCTCATTCATGCTTTTGAGTTTGATATTGAAATTTTGTGTGCTGGTTATAGACATGTTGATGATGTTAGGTGATTTTTGTTATGATTTTTAGATGATTCTAAATAGGGTTTTGAGCTAGTTATTTAGGAGTATTCATGGATGGATCCCTTTAGTGTACCCTTGAGGTTTTAGATTTGATTTGAGCCTTTTGATTTAGGTTTGACCCCTGATTTTTGTACCATAGAATGTTGATACATGTAGGATAGTATAATATTTTCCTTAGAATTTTTAGGAATGATTTTCAGTTAATTCCCCATTTTACAAATTGGCTCTAGTTTAGGTGATCCTAACTAGGTTAAGTGTATAGATTAATCTTGTAAATGGCCATTAGATGATTCTAAGTAGGGTATTCTTTCTTGATAGATTGGTAAGTAGGTAGAGACCTCATTAGAACTTTGCTAAAGCCTTGATAGAGCTTTTGATTCCCCTAGCCTAGGTGATCCTTGTAGCTAGCTTGTAGGGTTTCTTAGGAGTGCTGTGTTGCCTTCTGTCCCCTATGTAATTTCCTCCATGGGCTTTGCCCTACCCTCTTTATCCAAGTCTTGAAGAGGATCCCTCCCGGGAGAGCCTAATCCTTCCTTTGGTTGGATTTTGTGCATTCCTTAGGAGTTTGAACCTTGAATTGACATTCCCTAGTATAGTACATTCCTTTGGTTTGTACTATCTTTATCCTTCAAGTCTTGAAGAGGATCCCTCCCGGGAGAGACTAATCCTTCCTTTGGTTGGATTCTGTGCATTCCTCAGGAGGTTGAGCCTTGAATTGACATTCCCCAGTATAGTACATTCCTTTGGTTTGTACTATCTTTATCCTTCAAGTCTTGAAGAGGATCCCTCCTGGGAGAGCCTAATCCTTCCTTTGGTTGGATTCTGTGCATTCCTCATGAGGTTGAGCCTTGGATTGACCTTCTTGGCATGGTATATTCCCTTGGTTTATATACTGTCATCCATCTCAAAGTCCTTTTTCTTAGGATCCCTCTTGGGAGAGCCTAATCCTTCCCTTGGTTGGATTCTGTGCATTCCTCAACAGGTTGAGCCTGAGATGGACATTCTGTGTTGATACACTATAATCAGTTACCCTTAGATTGATATCTAAGACTAACATCCAGTCTTTTCTGTCCTATTGACATAGGATCCCTCTTGGGAGAGCCTAATCCTTCCTTTGGTTGGATTCTGTGCATTCCTCAAGAGGTTGAGCCCATGATGGACTCTGGTGTTGATACACCTCCAACATGATGTAGCCTGGGATGACTCCCTTGTTGCTCATTATGGTTTCTCTCCCTTGTTTGAATTGCTTGATGCATTAGAATATGATCATGTTTAGATTGTTTTAAGCTAGGAGCATGATTGCTAAGTGGTTGAATGGGTCTCCCTCTGCTTGTTTGCATTAAGGGTTGAGGTGATCCTCCCCTTGCTTGTATGTTGTTTTTCTTTTAATCTCTGTGTTAGTAATAGAGGTTGAGTCTGTCTATCTCTGTTTGACTGTTTCTCTTTGCTTGGTTGCTAAGAGGTTGAGTGAGTCTCCCTCTGCTTGTATTGCTGCATAGCATGTGCATCTTCTCTGTTTACTGTTTAAGCTGATGCTTTATCTGTTTCTGTATACCTTTGACATGATCCCCTAGGAATCTCACTTCCTTTGATAAGGAAGTGATGATTAGAACTTTAGGTTGAAACCTATGCATGATAACTTCTAGGAGTTCCCTGTTTCAAACCTCAACCATAGGATGAATCCTTGGCATGACAACATTAGGACTTGACAGTCTCCCTGTAGAGTTCGTTCTCTTCTCATCTCAAACAATAGTAAAAAACGTAATAAAGGCAAGTTAGTACAAGCGCGTTACGAGCCTTAAGCTACTTGGGTAATGATAATTGAGCGGCCTCCTCTCAATCGTCTAGAGTGTTTAGTATACGTCCTTTGGACGATATGCGACGCATTCGCTCCTAAGTCATAGTCTCTAGTGCTGTATAAACTACAAACAACCATAAAAAACAGTTCTTCCGTAAAAGACAGAAAACAAACTTCAAACCTTTTTGCCCCGTGGGCCCATAATTCAAAGGAAGCTTTTCTGAAGAAAGGAGTGTCGTTAACTCCCAGTTCTACCGCAAACGGTAACGCCTAAGTCTCCAAGGATCGAGCTGCGTACGCCAAACTGCTGGAACTGTTTGTTAACCCTACTCGGAAAAACAGATGAATCTGAACCCCCGTAATCCGTATTATCCCGAACTACGTAAGTTCTGATCTCTCATATTTGTTGAGAGTACGTAGGTACAATACTGATGTATTGGCGAGCCACCTTCCCCCATCCGTTTACCCGTAGTTAGTCGAACTACGTAGACTCTGATTTCTCATTCTCTGATGAGAATACGTAGGCATAAAGTGCGACGCTTTGCCGAGTCATTTTTCTTTTTCTTTTGAACCAACCTTGATAGGTAGATAGTAAAACCAACCCGTCAGTTAAACACAACAAGCGTGGATCCCATCGAGTACGATGGACATGGGGGGTGCTAATACCTTCCCCTTGCGTAACCGACTCTCGAATCCAGACATTGGTTGCGATGACCTTGTCTTATATCTTTTCGTCAGGTTTCTCCGATCGTTTCCTTTCCCTTCTGTGGGATAAATAACGAAAGGTGGCGACTCTTCTGTTTTGCCGGCACCTTATTTTCGCGGTAGCGAAAAAAATAAAAAGGTTAATTAAAATACCCAGTAATTTCTAAACAAATAAATTAAACCTGAATTAAAAAAAGACATAAAAACGATTAAAAGGGGTCGAACATGAAAATGCAACAAAATTATCAGCACAGACTGGACCATCAGGAAGAGTACGACCTTTGTTCGATTTCGACATAGAACTTATCTTTTGAACTGGTTTAAACTTGTCTAAAATGTGAACAAAGTGGTTGTAATTCTGATAAACCCATTATGGCTGATAACATGGACAACATGCAAAAAATGATCAACCTAGATGATATGCAGATGAATGCGAAGCAAAAGCCAGTCGAGGTTAGGAAACGCGAGGGAAAATTTTAGGGTGCAACAAGTTGTAGTTCAGAGGAACGTATACGACTTATCCGGATTCTGACGGGAATCGGGTTCTAGGGTGAACCGTATGTATTTGTGTTGGTACCACATGTATTATGTCGAGTCAGTGAGTTACATTACATATTTGTATTTGATTATGGGCTATTAATGCCGAGTGATTGAGATGGTACGTGTATGTGCGTTGCATGTGTATGATTGTATGTGTGGTGTGTAACTACTCCTTAGCATGTGTATTTCACTGCTTATTTATTGAATGTAGTTCTCACCTCTTTTCTGTTTTTTGCGTATGTGCTCCTTGGGGAGTGCAGATGACTAGGTACTTGAGTAGTGCTTGGAGTGTGTTACTATTTGATATAGTCCTAGGAGTCGCTCTGATACGTAACATGGGATGACAGGATTACATTATAGTTTGCTTATTTTCTTGATTAATTGTTACGTATCTTTTATCTGTTGGATTAATGATGTATAACCACCAGTTGTGGGGATTATGTTTAAACATTGATTTTATTCCGCTGTTTTATTGAATGACCTTGTTGAAATATTGTGGAAAGCATGAAGTGACTTGATACTTCTTTGAATGAGAAATATGTCTATGTGACATCCTACGTGTTTTGAAAACTCTGATGTATTTTCTTTAATATTCCTATAATACGCGTACGGGGTAGAGTGGGGTGTTATAATTAGTATCAGAGCAGGTCGGTCCATCCGGCCAGTGTTGTAGTAGAGTCTGACTATAAGATGTCTATAGTCGTGTGTTTCTTCTAACTTGTGTTTTCATGGATATTGAAAAGTATGGTTGGTAGGAATGATGCTGCGAGGGCTGCTGCGTTACAAGTTGTTGCGTAGGCAGTGGAAAACATTGGTCAGGATATCAATCGGAGTGCTGGAAACAGAGGGTTCCGTAATTTGGAGAAGTTCTAGAATAACAAGCCACCTAAGTTTGAAGGCGGACATGATCCAGATGTAGCACAGAAATGGCTAAAGGATATTGAGAAGATCTTCAAAGTCATGGGATGCTCAAAGGATCAGAAGGTACAGTTTGGTACCCATATGCTGGAAAGTGAGGCTGAGGATTGGTGGGACAACACGCGCCAGAGATTGGAAGCTAGTGAGGGTCTCATTAATTGGATAGTGTTCAGGACAAAGTTTCTGGAACGGTATTTTTCGAAAGATGTTCGTGGAAATAAAGAGATTGAATTCATTGAGTTGAAACAGAGGAACATGACATCGGCAAAGTATGCAGTTAAGTTCGACGAACTGGTAAAGTATTATCCTCATTACAATACTGATGCAGCTATAAGTTTGAGAACAGGCTACGTCCTGAAATCAAACTGGGTGTCAGTTATCAGAAGATCAAATACTTCCCTGAGCTGGTGAACAGGTGTAGAATATATGATGAAGACAACAGAGCTAGAATCGCTCACTATAAGAATCTAAGTGACAGAAGAGGCAAATAAAGGCATGGGAATACACCTTACGCGGATTGTAGAACCAACATACCAACCTGTTACAATTGTGGTGAGTAGGGCCATCTCAGCACCCACTGTCAGAAATCGAAGAAGTCTTAGACAAGTGGGAAGGTGTTTGCATTGGTGGGAGCTCAGCCTACCAGTGAGGATCGTTTGGTCAGAGGTACGTGTTACATTCATAATACTCCTTTGATTTCTATTATTGATATGGGTGTAACTCGTTTATTTCTATGGATTATGTGAAGAGACTGGGGCTTGTCCGTCTACTTTGAGTAGAGGGATGGTGATTGATACTCCATCTATTGGATCAATAACTACATCTTTAGTGTGTTTGAATTACCCTGTGATGATCTTTGGTAAAGATTTTGGAGTGGACTTGATTTGTCTACTACTCAGTGAGCTGGATGTTATTTTAGGGATGAATTGGCTCGAGAGCAACTATGTTTATATTGATTGTTATAGGAAGAGGCTGTTATTCCTGACTCTTGAATAAGAAGAAATGGCTAGTCTTATATCTACTAAGCAGTTGAGAATCTTGGTAGAAGATGAAGCTAAATTATTTGCAGTGTTCGCTTCGTTATCTATGGAGGGTAAGTCGTTGATTGGGGAATTACCTGTTGTGAGAGAATTTCATAAAGTGTTCCCAAAGGATGTTGCAGATGTACCTCCAGAGAGGGAAGTAGAGTTTACGATTGATCTTGTCCCTGGTACCAGACCTATATCTATGGCACCATACAGAATTTCAGCGTCAGAATTGGCAGAGTTGAAATCTCAGTTGGGAGAATTATTGGACAAAATGTTTATCATACCCAGTGTGTTGCCATGGGGAGCGCCAATTTTGTTAGTAAAGAAGAAATATGGCAGTATGCGTTTGTGCGTCGATTATCACCAGTTGAATAAAGTAACCATCAAGAATAAGTATCCACTTCCAAGAATCAAAGATCTGATAGATCAACTCGTGGGAGCTCGTGTGTTCAGTAAAATCAATTTGAGGTCAGACTATCATCAAATCTGTGTGAAAGAAGATGATATCCAGAAAACAGCTTTCAGAACTCGGTATGGACATTATGAATATGTAGTGATGCTGTTTGGTATGTTCAATGCACCGGGTGTGTTCATGGAGTACATGAATCGTATCTTCCATGCTTATTTGAACCAGTTTGTAGTAGTTTTCATTGATGACATTTTGATTTACTCCAAGTCAGAAGTAGGTCATGTAGAGCATTTGAGGGTTGTGTTGCAAGTGCTGAAGGATAATAAATTGTTTGCAAAACTTTCGAAATGTGAGTTTTGGTTGAGCAAAGTGAGTATTCTTGGACATGTTATTTCTGGAGGAGGCATAGTAGTGGATCCATCGAAAGTGAGTGATGTTCTTTAATGGGAGGCTCCGAAGTCAGTGACAAAGATTAGAAGTTTCTTAGGCTTGGCAGGCTATTACCGTATGTCATCGAAGGGTTTTCTAATTTTGCTCTTCCGTTGACCCAGTTGACTAGAAAAGGCCGGGGATTTGTATGGGATATTTTGTGTGAAGAAAGTTTCCGAGAACTGAAGAAAAGGTTGACTACCGCACCAGTGTTAACCTTACCAAATCTGAATGATCCTTTTGTGGTATATTGCGATGCGTCTAAAATGGGATTAGGCAGTTTTTTGATGCAAGATGGCAAGGTTGTGGCTTACGCTTCACAATAATTGAGGATTCATGAAAGAAATTATCCTACTCATGATCTAGAGTTAGCTGCAGTGGTTTTCGTACTAAAGATTTGGAGGCATTATTTATACAGGTCGAGTGTTCAGTGACCATAAGAGTTTGAAATATCTGTTTGACCAAAAGGAATTAAATATGAGGCAGCAAAGATGGATGGAATTTATAAAAGACTATAACTTTAGCTTGAGTTACCATTCCGGTAAAGCTAACATCATGGCATATGCTTTGAGTCGGAAGATGATACATATGTCGACGTTGATGATTAGAGAATTGGATTTGATTGAGCAGTTTAGAGACTTGAGTATGGTTTGTGAGTTAACTTCGGAAAGTGTAATGTTGGGGATGCTGAAAGTGAATAATGAGTTCCTTCGTGAAATAAGAAAGGGTCAGAAACTGGATTTGAAATTAGTAAACTTGATGACCGTATGCGGAACGAATAAGGAAGAAGACTTTAAAGTAGATGATTCTGGTGTGTTGAAGTTCAGAGACAGAATTTGTGTGCCAGATAATCCTGATTTGAAAAGGGTAATTTTGCAAGAAAGCCACAGGAGTAGCTTGAGTATTCATCCAGGAGCTACGAAAATAAATCAAGACCTAAAGAAATTATTTTGGTGGCCAGGTATGAAGAAAGACATAGCTCGGTTTGTGTATGCTTGTTTGACTTGTTAGAAGTCAAAGGTGGAACACCAAAACCATCTGGTTTGATGCAACCGATGGAAATACCGGAGTGGAAAGATAGTAGGCACAAGATGTGACGTCTTGTCGATGGAAATACCACAATCAAGAAGTTTCTAACCTCTCTTTCAAGGGGAACTACAATTACTCTGATTCCATTCCCGTCAGGATATGTAGGCATAAGATGTGACATCTTGCAGAGTAAACTTAGGACTAACCCTTAGGTCTTTTAGGTCACTCTATCTCTTAGCTCAATATCTATTTAAAATCAGACAATAAAGTAAAAATAGTAACAATAAACAAAAAGTTCTTGTAGAGTACTACAGAAGTTTAGGGTGCTAGTACCTTCCCTAAGCTTAACCAACCCCTTACCTAGGTCTCTACCTGCATTGTGTTTACGATGCAAAAAATAAGATTTCCTTCTTTTGAACTTTTCCTTCGGATAAATCAAAGTCGGTTGTGAATTAAAAATGTGATTCAAGATAATTAATAGTTTGATATCCTTATTCCACTGCAACAGTTGCCAATCATTTGTTTTCATTTCATACCTTTGCTTTCTCTTTCATTTTGAATGTCTAAACCACCATGTTTTGGCAAGTGATTCATTTGCTATGCATCAATAATATCATTCCAAAAGTGATTCATGTTAAGATGTTTTGATTTTATCAATTCTCTAATGAGTCTTCATTAACTTTGACCTAAGTTCATTATTTAACCATCGTTGATCATTTGTTCTAACAACTAATTACTAACTCACTAACAATATTATTGTACAAATTTTGCTTATGTTTCCTTCTCACTCCCTATCTCTCTTTTATTTTTATGCTCCATTATTATCATCTCATCTCATCTCATATTATTGTTTATGCTTCTGCCATTTTTTCTTTGTCCATTTGGACCAAAAACATTAATAAAGGCTTAACCCCTAAAAAACGTGTTCTCTTAATGGTGGACTATGGCTACTATCCTTTGCATTGGACATGGAGTTTTGAACCTAGAACTAGGATCTTAACCTATGCTTGGAAGCTTGTGATGTCAAACCTTTGGATTTTGGGTACTTGGAGTTCTCTTTTGAAAACTTATTTTGATCAAGGCCTAATCTAAAGGAAGAATGCTTATATTTTGGAGCTTACTTGTGTGGTTAGACCGTTCTTATCCTTAGCTTTTATCTTTTTTCTCTAGGATAGTCTCTTCTTCTCCACCCCTTCTTTAATTTTCAAAATCTTCTCCCTTTTTCAAAACATTCTTGTTTTCAAAATTAAACCTCTTTCACAATAAAACCTTGACTTTTGTCAAGAGTTTTTTCAAACTTCATTTTCTTTAATAAATGTCAATCAATGCTAATCATACTTTGACTCTTTTAAAAAAGACATAAAAAAACATTCAAACTCATTCAAACCTTTTATGCCTTATGCCCTTTTTCTTTTAAAACTTTTCCATAAGTTTCGACATGAGTCATCTCTTTAAGCGGAACTATTCATTTAGAAACGACGACTTGTCTTTTCACTTAAAATCAACAATAACAAACCTATTTTTTCATTTGTACCACGAACTACAGGGTTTTGATCCTATATTGCATTTTGTGGGTACGTAGGCATGAGACGATAAGTCTCTCCAAACACAAAAATCTTAAAAAATACTTCTCTTCTCATCACCCCAATCTCACTTCAAAAAACCTTTTCAAACCAAAAGCTTAGATATTTTAAAGGGTTCCTATAGAGTACTATGGACGTTTTAGGTGTTAACACCTTCCCTTAGCGTAACCAACCCCCTTACCCAATTTCTGTTTATCTGTTCTTGTTTTAGAACTTGATTAGGTTTTGTTTGCTCTTTTTTCTTTCCTTTTGGATAAAATAAAAGTGCGATGGCGACTCTTGCTTTATGAGTTAAGTTAATTAATAACTTACATTCACGATTTTTGCTGCTTCAATGATCATTTTAACGGGCTAAGAACGACAACGGAAGTCCTTCAATCAGGCTTTTATTGGCCTTCTTTGTTCAAAGATGCTGATGTGCATGCTCAAAGTTGTGACAATTTCCAACGGAGTGGAGGAATTACAAAATGGAATGAGATGCCGTTAAAAAGTATGTTAGAGGTGGAAGTATTTGATTGTTAGGGAATTGATTATGTTGGTCCATTTCCACCTTCATTTTCTGTGAGTACATTCTAGTTGTTGTGGAGTATGTGTCCAAGTGGGTGGAAGCGATAGCTTGTGCTAAAGCAGACGGTAAAACCGTGATAAAATTCCTGAAGAAAAACATTTTTTTCGCATTTTGGCACGCCTAAAGTGTTGATAAGTGATGAAGGTTCCCACTTTTGCAACACTCCGTTAGAAAAAGCTTTGGAGCACTATGGTGTGAAACACAAAATGACATCGCCATATCATCCTCAGGCTAATGGTCAGGAAGAAGTATCAAATCAAGAGATCAATATGATTCTTGAGAAAACTGTGTCTTCTTCTAGAAAGGATTGGGCACACAAGCTTGATGAAGCTTTGTGGGATTATCGGACTGCATTTAAGTCTCTGATAAGTCTCACACTATTTAAAATGATCTACGAAAAAACTTGTCATTTGCCGGTAGAGTTGGAGAATAAGGCTTTTTGGGCCTTAAAATTCCTGAACTTTGATCCCACTTTAAGTGGTAAAAAGAGGAAAGTGCAACTTCATGAATTGGATGAATTACGACTTCAAGCTTATGACTTCAACAAACTTTACAAGGAGAAGGTAAAAAGTATCATGACAAGAAGATTATGAGTAAAGAATTTCATGAGGGGAAATTGGTCTTATTGTTTAATTCAAGATTAAAATTGTTTCGGGTAAGTTGAAGTCAAAATGGTCCGGTCCATTTCGGATTAGGGAAATCAAACATTACAGAGAAATTGTGATTTAAGATCCTTCATAAAAAAAGTTGGACAATTAATTGGTAAACGTTGAAAGTGTACCTTGGTGGTGAAGTTGTTACGGGTGCGGGAACAATTTTTTTTTGGCGATCTTTGAGTCGCTTTCGACCATCGAGCTCAAAAGACATTAAACAAAACGCTTGTTAGGAGGCACCCCATCATTGTGAGTATTATTGTTTTTTTACTGCATTTGTTAGTTTTGGTATTGTGAAAAACCAAAAATTGAAGAAATCAGAATTTTTGAAGTTACTATCATGTTCACCCTCACTTTGTAGTGCAAATTTGGGGCGAATAAGTTCGCTGTGCAAAGAATTGTTCACACTGCGAACATGGCAGATTTTGGACTGATGATGAGTTTATGCTACAATACTTTTTTTGTTGTATTGTGTAGTACTGTTCATTGCCTTTTCTGTAGTTGACCTGAGGACATGCCTTTTTGAGAAGGAGGGGGACAGTTATAGTAGCTTCTAGTTTTTTATGGTTGTTTGGTAGCTTATTTTGAATTTAATGCTTTTTTCTTTGATGAGTGAATGTGAGAACATCTAGATTGGTTGCTATTTGATAAAAGTATCTAATGAAGTTTCTTCTAAGTTTGGATGGTGATGATAGGATTTTGAACATGTTAATGCAAGTAAGGTAAATTGTACCGCTTCTTAGAATGTTAGAGTGATTCATGAATTTTGTGCTTTGTGCAAATGTGTATTATTGTTTTATTTTGTAACTATGTTTAAATGCTTGTTTCACTTAGGTCCAATAACCACAAATTGTGAGAAACCTCCATTGTTTACTATATGCTTAGGATGACTGATAAACTTTGTTTAATACATTTGATTCATGCTTAATCTTTTGATTATTTTGATTTTGTGGAAGCATTAGAAATGATCAAGGCATTTGTTGATATCAAGCACAACCATATCCCAAAAAAGTAACTTACCCGTGAGTAGTGAGAATTTGCTAACCCGTTTGAGCTTAATAGTTTAGATCCTAATTTAGTGATGAAATTGATGTATGTACTATTCAGAGGAGTGTTTACACTGCAAACTTAGATATTTCCTCAGGGGCGGTTTAACTATTCAGAGGCACTTCAGGTGCCATAATATGGTATTCGCTGTGCGAAGAAAGTGTTATCTAGACAAACTTGATAGATTTTGGAAGTACTATATATGTGCTTTTCACACTTTTTTGGGATCATAACCCCATTTTTCACATAAAAACCCTATTTTCTGCATTTCTTCACCAAAGAGTGATATTTTGCAAATAGAAGCTGGATTCGCATCCAAGATCGATTCTTGGACGTGGATGCTCATTCATCTTCTCCCATTACATGTAAAGTAAGCTACCATGGTTATGGGTAGCTAATTTCCTTTGTATCAAAGGTAGAGGTAGTCTACCTTAGCTTTATTTATTTCTTTTGATTGGCCTTGCATGTGAACAAGTGATGATTAATATATGGTGAATATTTTTTTTCTTAATGATCCATTCTTGTTTTGTAAAACTCTAGACATAGATTTTATGGAACTTGGCCTAAAATATTCATCTATCAATTTATGGATTGGAGAAATCACTCCATGGTTGATATTTGCTTTGAGTTGAACTTAAAGCTTACTATATTGGTTGTTGTATGGAGAAATCGTGTAGAGATGAATACGGTATTTCTCACGACACCGCTCTAGACATAGACGGTGTTGAGAGAATACACGATAATATTAATCGGATCCGATTTCACATGAGAGGTTAAAAGAATATGTATTAGTTAGGATAGATAAAAACTACTTTTGATATACTTTGTTAATCAAACAACTTTAGAATTTAAAGCTTAGCTACTAAATCGCGACAATTTATGAAACAAACTTTGAAAACCTTTTTATTGAAACGGTAAACTATTGAACGACAAGCATCCCATATCAGAAAAATCCATGTGAAGACGATAACAAAAAACCTCTATACTACATCTTAACAGTGACATGTTGGTGCAAAACTGGAGCTGATTTTATTTTGCGTTTTGGAAGATTTGATTTTATTAGTGAAGATTCTTTGAAGATTTGATTATAGTATATTACAATCTAAGAAGAGTGTATTTTTAGAAGTTCAAAGTTCGATTCCAGCTGTGCAATATTTCCTAAGAATGGTTGACATATAATTTAAGGAAACATGAGATTTGATGAGATTTGATTTGATTTGTTTCTATAGAAGATTTGATTTGGATCTGAACTTTAGGAAATAATATATTATGGATATGCATTTATTAGTATATTGATTTCTAGAATATTATGGATGTGCTATTTAATTTAGCCCGGTTTGCTATTCAAGTCCATACATTTTCGAAGGCTATTTATAAGAAGAATCTAAACCTAAAGTGCAAGGAGGGCAACCGTATTTTTGTGAGAGTTCTTTAGGTTTTCTTTTGTTTTATGTGGCTTGTGAGCTACAGTTGTATCACCTTAATACTAGAGCTGAACTGTTTTTAGTAGAGTTGTAAATATGAATTACTCATAAGGTTTTGAGCAAGAGTGCATTCTATTTCTTGAAGTGTGTCTTCTTCTTTGACTGTTTGTTTTATCACCACTGTAGTGTGATTGAGGGGGAGTGAGAGGTGTCTCTTATTTAAGAGTGTTTTAGATAGGAATTGCACAGATAGTGATTAGGTGCGAAGATTTTAAAGTGGAGGTTGTTTACTTAAGAGCTTCAAACTAATATTATTATAATGGATTTCCTTCTTGCCTTGGTAGTCCCCAGATGTAGGTGGCGTTGCACCGAAATGGGTTAACAACTTCCTTGTATTATTTACTTCCTACAATTTTGTTTAATTTGTTCATTGTTATTTATGCTATCACGACGTTTCGACATTGCATTTGACATTTTGGTGTCGTGATATCCTATACGACATCTGTCCGCTATGTGCTAGAATTTCATAAACTAAAAATTAATAAAATAAATTATAAATTTGTGATAAAAAATTATTATAAAAAAAATCTTTCATTATCGTATAAACTTATAAACTATAAATTATAAATTCAAAAAATGTGTTGCCAAATCCAGTTTAAGTCTCAAACAATATCATAAAATTTATAAAATAAATAAGCTCGAATTTATGAGTTTTCCTAAAGAATTTTTTTAATATATTTTATTTATAAATGTCTTTAACTATACTCTCATTTATTTTTCTAATAGTTTCATCGTAGAGTTTTGAATAAATAGGAGGTCTTACATTGGATCGTTGCTATATATATGGTATTTATTCCTATTAATTGATTTTAAATATTTTGTTAAATACATTATTTTGTTAGGTCAATTTAACGTTATTTAATTGGATACAATATTTTTCCCGTGTATATGTATAAACAACTTTATTAGTATATTAACTTTTGGATCATATGTTTCATGAGTAGTACTTATTTTATTTAATTTTAATAAATTATTAAAATTAACTTAAAAAAATATGAGATAGTTAAACTGATATGTATTAATTAAAACTCTTTTTCTGAAATGGTAAACTAGAATGGCAAGCATTCCATATTAGAACAATTTTTGTGGAGACGATAACAAAAACCCCCTTTACTACATCTTAACAATGACATGGTGGTGCAGTAACGAAGCAGATATTGTTTTGCATTTTGCAAGATTTGATTTTATTAGTGAAGATTCTTTGAAGATTTGTTTCTAGTATATTACCGTTCAAGAAGCGTGTGTTTTTTGAAGTTCAAAGTTCGGTTTCAGTACTGCAATATTTCCTAAGAATGGTTGGCATATCATTTAAGGAAACATGAGATTTGATTTGATATATTTCTGTGGAAGATAGGATTTAAATCTGAACTTTAGGAAATAATATATTATGGATCTGCATTTAATAATATATTATTTTCTAGAATATTATGGATGTGCTATTTAATTTAGCACGATTTGCTGTTCAAGTCCATACATTTTCGAAGGCTAATTTTAAGAAGAATCTAAACCTAAAGTGCAAGGAGGGCAACCATATTTTTGTGAGAATTCTTTAGATTTTTGTTTGTTCATTGTTGTTTGTGACCATTGTCGTAACACCTTGATACTAGAGTTGGAACTGTTTTTAGTAGAATTGTAATTGTGAATCACACATAAGGTTTTAATCAAGAGTGCATTCTATTTCTTGAAGTGTGTCTTCTTCTTTACTGTTTGTTTTATCATCAGTGTAATGTGATTGAGGGGGAATGAGAAAGGTCTCTTATTTAAGAGTTTCTTAGATAGAAATTGCACAGGTAGTGATTAGGTGCGAAGATTGTAAACTGGTGGTTGTTTGCTTAAGAACTTCCTTATAAGAATAATTCTTATGGAGGCGATAACAAAAATCCCATGTACTACATCTTAATATTGACATGTTGGTGCAGTACTGAAGCTGATCTTGTTTCGCGTTTTGCAAGATTTGATTTTATAAACGAAGATTCTTTGAAGATTTGATTCTAGTATATTACAGTCCAAGAAGCGTGCGTTTTTAGAAGTTCAAAGTTTGATTCCAGCTGTGCAATATTTCCTAAGAATGGTTGACATATCATTTAAGGAAACATGAGATTTGATTTGATTTCTTTATGTAGAAGATTTAATTTGGATATGAACTTTAGAAAATAATATATTATGGATCTGTATTTAATAATATATTATTTTCTAGAATATTATAGATGTGCTATTTAATTTAGTCTGATTTGCTCCCTAAGTCCATACGTTCTCGAAGGCTATTTATAAGAAGAATTTAAATCTAAATTGCAAGGAGGGCAGCCGTATTTTTGTGAGAGTTCTTTAGGTTTTTGTTTGTTCATTATTGTTTGTGAGCCACTATTGTATCACCTTGATATTAGAGCTGAACTGTTTTTAGTAGAGTTGTAATTGAGAATCACTCATAAGGTTTTAAGCAAGAGTGCATTCAATTTCTTGAAGTGTGTCTTCTTATTTGACTGTTTGTTTTATCATTATTGTAGTGTGATTGAGGGGGAGTGAGAGGGGTCTCTTATTTAAGAGTGTCTTAGATAGGAATTGCGCAGATAGTGATTAGGTGCGAAGAGTTTAAACTGGAGGTTGTTTACTTAAGAGCTTCAAACTAATACTATTATAATAGATTTCCTTCTTGCCTTGGTAGTCCCAAGATATAGGTGACGTTGCACCGAAATGGATTAAGAACTTCCTTGTATTATTTACTTCCTACAATTCTGTTTAATTTGTTCATTGTTATTTCTGCTATCACGACGTATTGCATTTGATATTCTGGTGTCGTGATATCATATACGACATTTGTCCACTATGTGCCAGAATTTCATAAACTAAAAATTAATAAAATAAATTATAAATTCGTGATAAAAAATTATTATAAAACAGATCTTTCATTGTTATATAAATTTATAAATTATAAGTTATAAATTCTAAAAATGTGTTGCGAAATACAATTTAAGTCTCTCAAACAATATCATAAAATTTATGAGAATAAATAAGCTCAAATTGATGAGTTTTCTTAAGGAAATTTTTTTATATATTTTTTGGCAAAATAACCTTTTTGGTCCTTTAACTTTAGCTCGGGGTCCACTTTGGTCCCTTATCTTTAAAAAGTGTCAAGTTGGTCCCTTAACTTTTAAAATGGTGTCATTTTAGTCCACACCGTCAGTTGCCCCCAAACGTCCGTTTGTTTTGTATAGCTGGCAGCTGAGATGACAATCTTGTTCATGATGTGTCTGCGTTCTTTCTCCTCCTTCTGTTGAAATCCCTAATCCCAAATCCCAAATCCCAAATCACGAATCCGTTAATTAATCTAGGGCAAGCATGAAATCTGAATGTTCCTCTTCCATGTCAAAAACGAAAAGTCGGGATTCAGATGTTTGTAGTCGGTCACGATGGAAGCCCATGTGCCATTATGGAGACATGGTTGTTCTTCAAAGGGAAACTACTGTTAAGAATATGGGAAAACATTTTTGGGGTTGTCCAAATTATAAGGTATGCAAGCTGGTTTTGTTCTCTGTTGAAGTTATGGTTTTGTTCTCTGTGTAAAGTTGTGGTTTTAGTGTATATACCCCCACGGGTATATAGTGTAAATTTCTGTTTCTGTTTTTTGATGTTTCTGTTTATTATTCATCATCCTCTAAACAATGAATCTTACAGGGAGGTATGCAAGCTGGTTGTGGCTTCTTTGATTGGTTTTATGAGGAGGTGGGTGATGAGAATGAGCAATTTTGGATGCATAGGCTAAGTGTGGTAACTAAGGGACTTGCTGAAGCAAAAAAGGACATTGAAAAGGAAACAATGGAGAATGAAGAATTAGGGAAAAAGCTAATGAAACTTGAAAGTGAAATGAAGAATATCATGAAGTGGAAAAAGATTTTGAATTTGATGTTTGTGATGATTATCATTGTATTAGTTGTTAGGGTTAGTTAGGTTATTACGGTTTGTTTGGAAGTATTATGTTTAGTCAAAGTGTTTTTATGTTTGATATATAACAGTTTTGGTCTGTCAATGTGTTTTCTCTGTTTGGTATATAACAGTTTGGATTGTATTTGGTATAAAACAATTTGGTATATAACATCAGCATACATAAAGCAGCATACATATAACAGTTTGGATTGCTTTTAGGTTCTGCTTTTAGGTTAAAGTGTTTTACCCAGTTTTTGTTATACATATAACAATTTTGGTTATACATAAAGCAGCATACATATAACAGTTTGAACAATGTGTTTTATCCAGTTTGGACTGCTTTTAGCATAACAGTTTTGGTATATATTTCATAATACCTATTTGGTATATAGCAGCATAACAACAGTAAAATACAACATGTTCATGACAACCTATTTGGTATATAGCAGCATAACAACAGTAAAATACAACATGTTCATGACAGCCTATTTGGTATATAGCAGCATAACAACAGTAAAATACAACATGTTCATGACAACCTATTTGGTATATAGCAGCATAACAACATAACAGCCTATTTGGTTCATTTCATAAACCTGTAATACTTTCCAAAACAACATGTTCATGACAACGGTAAAATACAACAATTGTAGAACTTGTTCATGACAACAGTAGAGTACACCATGTTCAAATTATAAACTTGTTCATGACAACAGTAGATGTGGAATCAAGATTCAAAGCCTTCTATGTTTTGATGAAGATAACTCATACAAGTTTGACGAGCAAGATACTTTCACTATATACCCGTGGGGGTATATGCTTATTGAAGTTGCTTACACTATATACCCGTGGGGGTATATACACTGAAGATAAAATCAGTGTTCATTACAACAACAGTAGAATGTAATAGACTATGTTCAAATTATAAAGTTGTTCAAATTATAAACTTGTTCAAATTATAACACATAAACTTGTTCATTACAACAACAGTAGAATGTAATAGACTTGTTCCAAAATGACAGCAATACAATACATAAACTTGTTCTAGGTAACTAAACATGTTCCACAACTTAGAGTTTCTTCTTTGGCGTGGTCCTCTTTGTTGGAGTAGACCACCTTGTTACTGGGCCAACAACATTTTTCGCAGCACTCAACCTAGTTGTAGGACCAGGTGGCACAAAAGGTCTTGTTGGCTTCCTTACAGACAACTTTTGTGTCTTGCTTGGCTGAGATGCTTGGCAAGATTGCTGAGTAGGCTGAGTTGTTGAATTAGGAGTTTGTTGGCTAGTTTGTTGAGCAGTATGAGTTGGAGTCTGAGTTGGAATATGATTGAGTTGGGCTGATTGTTGGCTAGGTTGTTGAGCAGTATGAGTTAGAGTCTGAGTTGGAGTATGATTGAGTTGGAGTCTGCAATAACATACAGTGTAGCATTACAATATAGCATAACAGGAATAGCATAACATAAACACATAAAACCATAGGAATAGCATAACATTATTAACCATTGGTTTATTTTTCACCATCATAAATGAAAATTGGAATATAATAGTTTAGGATAAGAGTACATATTATCAATTATATGGCACAATTAGAGGGAGAGCAATTAAAAAGGAAAATCAGTAGTACGACGAGATCACGTTTGGAACAGAGTTGAGAGAAAATTGCAGCTAAGGAACTAACGTGATTTCACAAATATGAAGCTATTGGCATATCTTAAATCATCTATAACTCAAATTTGCTTTTGTGAATCAAATGTTACATGGCTTAATTAACTAAAAATAACATTTTGGCATATGGCAATCAAAGTAATTCAGAGCAGACATTCTGTCCTGCTGGATTTAACAAGTCATTAACTACCTAAAAGGTAGTTTTGAAAATAACAGTGAGAAGAACAAAGTGGTGTTAATCAAACTTATTTTCGTGTCTGTATAAGACAAAATCAACATGAACATAGCATCACATTAATATTTAGTACTTATAATTTTTAAAACTACACAAGATGAGATTAAACTGATAACTCACCTCATTCTCACTTTTGCCTTTTGGATCAAAATCACTTCCACTGGCTGCTCCTTCTTCCTTTTCACCTGTTGGGTCTGAGACATATCATCCATTGATGCCTCTGTGCTTGCTGAATCAAATTCATATCATCCATTGTAGAATTCATCCCTAATCTAGTGGTTTGCTGCAACATTCAGCATCACAACACAACCCTCTCCACAAATCTAAAATTATCCGCTTTCTGTCAATATCAATACAACAGTTGAACAACTTACCTCTTTTAGAGTTGGTATATAATCATAAAAAAAGAGTTAACAAAATAGTGGCAAAGGGGGAAAAAACTGTTCCCGAGTGACAAACTATGAAGCATGAACACAGACACCAAATATGACACCAACACCGACACATGTAACATCTGATAGGCCATCAATCTGAAGTATCAGTGCTATATAGGTGAAAACTGTTAAGACAACTCAGCTTCATAGAATTGCATAGCTTAATTCATAGACTAATTTCCAACCATACAAGAAATAAAACCAACCTATCTCACTAGTATGAAGTCAAAACAGTAGCATTGTCAAAGCCAATTTTCATCCATTCAAAACCACAACAAACAAAAGTCCCAAACACAAATATAATTCCAGTGAGTATCCAATTCAATTCACAATTATCTACACCAAAAGACACAACAAAACATCATTATTTTCAGCAAATAAGTAATTGAGGAAAAAAAGTTCAGTTTTTCCCTATGACCCACAAATAATAATCAAATTTACACAACACCCAGAAGGTTAATTTCATCCAGAGCTCAAATACCTTGAAAATTCGAAAGAAATTGATAAACTTGAAAACGAGATTTTTGAGCATCTTTTTCTTCTACAAATATATAATACCGGAGAGTGTTCTCGTTGGAAAGAGAGATCAAAGAAGGGAAATTTTAAGGCGTTATTAAAGGAAAAAGAAGGAAAATTGGATGTGAATTGGAGAGGTTAAAGTTTGTGTGTGGAACAAAACAAGGGGACAAGGTTTGTGATTTCAATAATGTTCTGGGTGATGGAAAGTTAGTCTGAGTTGTTCTTCTAAGATCCACGTCAGCAGCGCCACCTAGACAAACGTGGCAAGTTTTCAAAGTCTGACTAACGGGGAACAGACGGAAGGATAAATGTGACATCAATTTAAAAGTTAAAGGACCAACTTGTCACTTTTTAAAGATAAAGGACCAAAATGGACACCGAGCAAAAGTTAAGGGACGAAAAAGATTATTTTGCCATATTTTTTTTTATAAATATCTTCAACTATAGTCTCATTTCTTTTTCTAATTGTTTCATCGTAGAGTTTTGAATAAATAGGAGGTCTTACATGTAAGAGCACAGATTGTGTCTTAGTTATATCTCTATGTTTTGATGATAACAATTATGAATTTTGTATTCAAGAATTATATACTCTAAACATGTTCTAGATTGTTTGCTACAGGCACTAAAGTAAATTATCTTAAGAAAGCAAAATTGCATCTGAACATTGTTTGTATGAAAGACTTCATAAGTTCAAGAGCATCTTAAGTGAAGATCTGAACTTTGCTCCCAGAAGAATCTGACTACTGTCTCTTGAAGATTCTGAAGAAGGAGCCTCTAAAGCATAGAAGACTCTGCTCTGAAGGATTTACACGCTCAAGCACACAAGCTGCACATACTCTGATTCAGCTCAATCTGAAGAACTTTCAAGACTCTGAAGATCCAGATGATCCGTGATCAGAAGACTCTGAAGATTCAGATTCTTATGTTGAAAGCTGAACTCACATTGAAGAAGATTTAAATATGTACGTTGGTCTTTCTCAACAGCTCTTTCCTATTTTGTGCTAGACACAAGGACACAGACAAAAAGGTTTTATCTGTGCATTCCATTCTGAGGAAAGTATTCTGCAAGTGGAGACAAAAAGCATCAGGCCTGTTTCAGCACAGCCTCCAATGTGAAGACAAAAGGCTCTAGGCTTTTCTGCACAGCCTTCAACGTAACAAGACTTCTTGGATCTTAGTGCCTATATAAAGAAGTCCACTCCATCTTCTTCAGTATCGAATCTCTAGAAAAATCACTCCTCAAAGCAAATCTCAAAAAGCTCTTAATCATATTACTTTGCTTTATCTTTATTCTTAAACTAAGAGAAATATCACTGTTGTGATTACAGCCTAATAGAAGCATTCTTACTCTTGTAAAAGTTTTACTTTGTTTGTAAAAGGTTTTCCTTAAGAGGATCCAGTTGGGATCAGCTGCTCTTGAGAAGACTAAGAACGGTTGTTCTTAGGTGTTGCTATTTGTAATCTGTTTGATTAAAATAGTGGATTAAGTCCTTGACAGAGAAAGGCAAATCACTCTTGAGAGGGTGGACTGGACTAGTTGTTTTCAACGAACCAGGATAAAAATATTTGTGTTCTAATCTTTGATTTTTAGTCTTACTTATTCAACCCCCCCTTCTAAGTAATTTTCTCACCTTCAGTTGGCATCAGAGCTCCGGTTCTGCGTGTGCTCCACTTAACCGTGACAGTTAAAGATCCAGTGAGAAAGATACTTTGATATTTGTGTTGTTGTCTTTATGGAAACAGCTACATCAACTTGCAACAACAAATATGAAGGAGATAGGATCAGTACCAAGCCACCCATGTTTGATGGGGAAAAATTTGACTATTGGAAAGATAGAATAGAAAGTTTTTTCCTCGGGTATGATGCTGATCTTTGGGATATGGTCATTGATGGATATAAACATCCTACTGATGAGGATGGCAAAAAGATTGATAGAAAGTCAATGACTGAAGTACAGAAAAGAGATTTCAAGAATCACCACAAAGCCAGAACTATATTGCTTAATGCAATCTCTCATACTGAGTATGAGAAGATTACAAACAGAGATACTGCTCATGACATGTTTGAGTCACTCAAAATGACTCATGAGGGAAATTCTCAGGTTAAAGAGACCAAGGCGCTGGCGCTCATACAGAAGTATGAGGCATTTAAAATGGAAGAGTCTGAAAATGTAGAAACTATGTTTTCTAGATTTCAGATTCTTACTGCTGGTCTGAAAGTTCTGGATAAGGGCTACTCAACGTCAGATCATGTCAAGAAGATCATCAGAAGTCTTCCCACCAGATGGAGACCAATGGTGACTGCACTGAAGATGGCAAAAGATCTGAATAAGATCTCCTTAGAAGAACTTATCAGTTCTTTGAGAAGTCATGAAATAGAGCTGGAGGAAGATGAGCCCCAGAAGAAAGATAAAGGTAAATCCATAGCTTTAAAATCTAACAAACCTGTTAAAGCTTTGCAGGTAAAAGAAGAAAGTTCTGAAGAATCGTCTTCTGAAGAAGAAGATGAACTGTCCATGCTTTCCAGAAGAATCAACAAGCTCTGGAAGCACAAGGGAAGGAAGTTTAACAACTTCAGGAAAGCTGACCACAGGAAGGAATCTTCTGGATACAGAAGATCTGGAAAGAAAGAGGTCACATGCTATGAATGCAAGGAACCTGGGCACTACAAAAATGACTGCCCCAAACTTCTCAAGGAGAAACCCAAGAGAAAGTTTGATAAAAAGAAAAAGGTTCTTATGGCAACTTGGGATGATTCAGATGAATCTGAATCTGAATCTGAAGCAGAAGAAGAGTGTGCCAACATGGCATTAATGGCTGGAATAGAAGATCAGAATGAAGAATTATCATCTGAATCTGAGTCAGACTCCGACTCTGATGCTGAAGAGGTAATGTCCAAACTTACCAAAGATGAACTTATAAAGGTGTTATCTGAAGTCTTGAAAAGCTACAATAATATTAAACTCAAGAACAAGAAGCTGAAAAGCAATCTTGAATCTGAGATTGATAATCTGAAAATAGAACTTGTTGAGCAGAGAGAAATAAATTTAAAAATAAAAAATGATTTGGAAATTGTTCAACAAGAATCTGACTCTGAAGCTAAGTCATCTGAAAATATTTTGGAAAAATATGACTCTAGTTTTCAGAAGTTCCTCACTAAAAGCATAGACAGAAGCAAGATGGCTTCTATGATCTATGGAGTTAGTAGGAATAAAAGAAAGGGAATTGGATTTCAATCTTCTTCTCTTGAAAAAGATGTAAGACCAATACCTGTAGATGATCTGATTATTAAGATAACTCCTTTATACTCTAACTTTAAATTTGGTCATTTAAATGATATTAAACACACGAGCTCTGAAAAGAATACTCATGTGTTTAGATCTAAGGCAAGTCTAAACAAAAACTATGTTGAAAAACAAAAGTTTAGACAAACCTACAAGGCAACTAACCCTAAAGGACCCAAGAAGATCTGGGTACCTAAAGACAAAATAATCCCCGTTGCAGATGTCCTTAGCAGCAAAGTCAGGACACCAATCATGGTACCTGGACTCTGGATGCTCACGACACATGACGGGAGAAAGGTCTATGTTCCAAAGTCTGGAACTTAGATCTGGAGGGGACGTGAAATTTGGAGGGAACCAGAAGGGCAAGATCATTGCTCTGGAGGTCTATGCTTAATACTAAAGATAATTTGAACAAGTTTGATTCCAAAGCACAGAAGTGTTTCATGCTTGGTTATTCTGAACGCTCTAAAGGCTACAGAGTATTCAATACTGAAACACAGATTGTGGAAGAATCTATTCATGTCAGATTTGATGATAAGCTTGGCTCTGAAAAGCCAAAGCAGTTTGAAAGTTCTGCAGATAGAGAAGTAATTCTCACAGACTCTGAAGACTCAGAGGCAGAAAAGGCAAAGAACAAAGAATCTGACGCAACCCCAGATGCTACACCTTTGACTTCCCAACTAAACAACTTGCATATTTCTGAAAGACCAACCGTCAGAGGATCTTCTTCCAGAATCAAAGCTTCTCATCCAGAAGATGTGATAATTGGAAAGAAGGATGATCCCATAAGGACAAGATCATATCTCAGAACTTCTGAATCTTCCTTATTTGGCTTAGAGTCAATGATAGAACCAACATCTGTAGATGAGGCTCTGGAAGATAATGAATGGATTATAGCTATGCAAGAAGAGCTGAATCAATTCGCCAGAAATGAAGTTTGGAATCTGGTTCCTAGACCTAAAGGATTCAATGTCATTGGAACAAAATGGGTCTTCAGGAATAAGCTGAATGAAAAGGGAGAAGTAGAAAGGAATAAAGCAAGGCTGGTTGCTCAAGGATATAGTCAACAAGAAGGTATTGATTACACTGAGACATATGCTCCAGTGGCAAGGTTAGAATCTATTCGTCTTCTTATTTCATTTGCTGCACAGAATAACATCACTCTGTATCAGATGGATGTTAAAAGTGCTTTTCTTAATGGTATTATAGAAGAAGAAGTATATGTCCACCAACCTCCTGGTTTTGAAAGTGAAAACTTTCCAGATCATGTTTTCAAATTAAAGAAATCCCTTTATGGATTAAAACAAGCTCCCAGAGCTTGATATGAGAGGTTGAGCAACTTCCTTTTGAAGAAAAATTTTATCAGAGGAAAAGTGGATACAACTTTATTCTGTAAATCTGTTAAGAAAGATCTGTTGATTTGTCAGATTTATGTAGATGACATTATTTTTGGATCAACAAATATTACGCTTGGAAAGGAGTTTGCTAAATGTATGCAGGAAGAATTTGAAATGAGCATGATGGGAGAATTGAGATTCTTCTTGGGAATCCAAGTCAATCAGACTCCAGAATGCACCTACATACATCAAACCAAATATGTTAAAGAGCTTCTGAAGAAGTTCAACATGGTTGATAGCAAAATGGCAAAGACTCCAATGCATCCTACAAGCACTCTAGGTAAGGAAGAGGTAAGTAAGAAGGTAGATCAAAAACTCTACAGAGGTATGATAGGATCTCTTCTATATTTGACTGCTTCTAGACCAGATATTTTGTTTAGTGTCTGCTTATGTGCTAGATTCCAATCAGATCCTAGAGAATCACACTTAACAGCTGTTAAGAGGATTCTGAGGTATCTGAAAGGTACTGCTAACATGGGTTTGTGTTACAGAAGATCTGATGAATTTTCATTAGTTGGATTCTGTGATGCTGACTATGCTGGAGACAGAGTTGAACGTAAAAGCACTTCTGGAAGATGTCAATTTCTTGGAAGTCATCTGATCTCATGGTACAGCAAGAAGCAACCTACCGTTGCACTATCAACTACAGAGGCAGAATACATTGCTGCTGCTGGATGTTGTACTCAGATGCTCTGGATGAAGAGTCAATTAGAAGATTATCAAATCTATGAGAGTAACCTTTCTATCTTCTGTGATAATACTTCTGCTATATGTTTGTCAAAAAATCCAATCTTGCATTCTAAGGCAAAACATATAGAAATTAAACATCACTTCATCAGAGACTATGTTCAGAAGGGTGTAATTAATTTAGCTTTTGTTGATACAGATCATCAATGGGCTGACATTTTCACAAAACCCCTTGCTGAAGATAGATTTAAGTTTATTCTGAAAAATATTTGTATGGATTTATGTCCAGAGTAATATTTCTCAGAGGCAACCTCTCAGATGCAAAATGTTTAATAATCTGAAGTATTTCATCTGTCTATTTTATTCATTTATATTTATTTGATTATTTCGTTTTGGGTAAAACTCTGAACTAACTAGCTCAGAAGATCTGAAAGTTGGAAACGTTTCATTTCGTGAGAGAAATCAAATGAGCCAACAAAGCAAACACGTGGCATTCAATTTCTGAAAAAATTGAGTGCATAAATGATTTGACGTTTGAGGTAATGCTTTGAAAATCTCACTTTTCTTGTTTTTCCCCCAGCTGTCATAATTTAATGTGAAATGATTACTTTTCATTTAATGTTGTCCAAACGTGCGTAAGTGTCTTTTGTGTGCCCTATATTTTTTTTGGTTTCCTATATATATCACCTATCACACTTCTATCACACTTTCCACATTCACTTCATTCATGCGTTTCTGCTTCCTTTTCAATCTTTTCCAAAACCCTAAACCGAAACCAAGGTTTTCTTCTTCTTCAATGGCGTCAACTTCAAACACTGCTGCAAAACCTAACAAGACCATCATGTACAAAGAACCTGAACGAACCTTATTCACTCCAGTGGCTGATCTAGAGGTGCTCTGTGAAAGCTTCATTGACCTCGACTCTTTAAAGGAAAATGGGTTTGATCTCATTTCTGCCATCAAAGCTCAAGGGTGGGAAAAATATTTTGAAAGGCTAATGGGGCCTGTTTTCCCAACACTGGTTAAGGAATTTTGGATACATGCAAGCGCTGGTCCCAAGTTTATACATTCTTCGGTTCTTGGAGTGGAGATAGTCATCACTGAAAACCTGATCAGACAACTATTTAGCTATACTGAGTCTGATGGTGTTTCAAATCTTGCTTCTTCTCGCATCGATATGGCTAGGGTTTATGAAGAAGTTACTATTGCTGGTTTGCCGTCAACAAAAATGTCAAAGTGGATCTACCGTATCTCATCTTCAGTCATTTATTAACTCATGTCAAAGAAACCAGAGAGGAAGTAAGGGCGAAAGCTGGTAAAGTAAGGACATGGATACCCCTGGGAAGGTTGATTTCTGATATACTTGTTGAGAACAAGCTGGTTCAACATCTGACTGATGCGAAGATTACAGAAGATCTGACTCACATCATTGGCTCTGAAATTAATGGGCTCAATCTGAAGAGGATGAAAATCATCTCAGAATTGAAGGGACAACTCAGGAAAATCAACTCTGACGAGATTCAAGGTAGAAGAGTTCCTGTGGAAGATTTTCCACTGTTCAGTGCAGATGAACCTAAGGAATTTGTCTGGCTGTACATTACTGAATGCCTAAAGGAAGGAATCCCTTTACCTGCCAATCTCGTTCAGAAGCCTGGAGAAGAATTGCCTAATCAGATGAAGGAAAGGCGCAGTAAGAGGAAGGCTGACGAAGAATCCGTTCAGAAGAAGAGAAAAGCTCCTGAAGCATCAAGAAAGAAGAGGAAAGAAGGAAAGAAGGCCAGAAGCAGTCCAAGAGAAGCTACTCTGGAAGAAATCAGAGACACCATTCAACAGGTATTAGCCTCTGATCCTACTCCTACTGTTCATTCACCACTATCTTCACCACAACTCTCTCCAAGCCTCATACCAAGAACTTCAAAATCTAGAAAGTCTGTTAATATCTCATCCGAACCACTATCCTCTGAACCAGTAAATTTAAACTCATCTCCAGCACCAATCCCATCTAATCCACAACATCAAACTATTCAAACAGAAATTCCACCACCAGAACCAATTTTATCTGAAAACTCTCCAACAATAACTCCACCAGAACCAACTCAACCAGAAAATTCTCCAACAACACCTCCACAACCAACTTTGTCGCAACAAGAGAATCCCCACATAGAGACTCCCCAACCACAAATAATTATTTCAGAACAAAATCATCCAGAGACTGTTCAAACTGAACACTCTGAACAAGCAATTCCCTCAGAAGATCCAAATCTTTCTGACAATATTCTTGATATTCCACCCCTCAACCAAACAATTGAAATTTCGTCTACATCTGTTCACTCAGATGAATCCTCTGATTCATCTGATTCATCTGACTATGATTCAGAATCACTCAAACAAGCTCGCTCTGAGAGTGTTATGAAGAAACATCTTAACATTGCTTTGTTTCATACCCCACCAAACTCTCCATCTCAACAACCATCTGAAGCTCAACCCTCTGACACTCAAACAGCTGAAAACCAAACCATTCCACAACCACCTGAAACTAATCCATCTGAGAATCAAACTCTTCCTCACTCAGCTGAACTCCCTCACTCTGTCATCCACACATCTCAACCACCCACACCTCAACCACAACCATCTGACCCTACTCCTGCTAACACCCCTAATCCTTTTTCCTCTGGTCAGAATGAACAGTCAGATTTAGGATCTTGTGTTAATGCTATGTTTGATATTTTCAAAAAGGAGTTAGATTCTGAATATGATCGTGTTAAGGCTGTATGTATGTCTAGTTTGGACCCAAATGTTTCGAATACTGCGTGGAAGCGCTTCATCTGGATGTTTAACAAAGCTGCCTTAAAAGTTAGAGCAAAATGCTCTAAGCTTGCTAAGACTAAATTTGCTGAGTTAATAAAGGTGACACTGATGAACATGCCTCCTCCTCCTCCTGTGTTACTATTGGAAGCTGCTCCTCCAGTTGTTCCTGATTTTGAAATGGTTGAACAAGCTTCTGTTAAAAACCAATCTGAAGGGAACCCTGCTGCTGCTGCATCTGCTCCGTCTTCATCTGTGGTTTCAGAACTTGTGAATGATGTGAAGGATATCAAGGACTGGATGATCAAGCAAGAGAAAACAACCGATGAAATCAAGACCTGGATGTCTAAGCAAGAAGAGTCAGCTGCCAAGATGACAGAGCTTCTGACCCTCATTGCCTCTCGCCAGACCTAGTTTTATTTGTTGTTTTGCACATGAACTGAGTTTTTGATGTTTGGTTATCGTTATTGTGTTATGTGTTTTTTGGCCTCTGCCTGTTTGTCTGTGAACTTTGGTTTGTTTTGGTTTTAATTGCATGCTAACATGTTTTGCTCCTAATTGCTTCTTCTCTTTTATTTCCTTCCGTCTTTGAAAATCTTTTTGATTATGACAAAAAAGGGGAGAAAAAGAGAAACTGAGTGTTCAACCTATAAGCATTTACCAAAACTAAAATTCAGACATTTTATTAACTTATTTGAATTTAAGTCTTTCAGATTATACTGTTATATCTGACATAATTCATTGAAGTTACCCTGAGACTGTGTCAACCAGAACCTGATTCTCTAAAGAAAATCTGAGTATTCAATCAACTCTGATATCTTACTCTGATACATTTATTCAATCATCTGGCATCAAGATTTGACTCTGAACTCATTCATCAGGCTCTGAATCTGAAATATACTCAATCAGAAAGGGAAGTATTCTATTCTATTGTAGTATTTATTTCAGGGGGAGATTGTTTATCTCAGGGGGAGTTTCTAATTCTTACTCTTTATTGAACAATATTTTCTCATGTTTTGTCATCATCAAAAAGGGGGAGATTGTAAGAGCACAGATTGTGTCTTAGTTATATCTCTATGTTTTGATGATAACAATTATGAATTTTGTATTCAAGAATTATATACTCTAAACGTGTTCTAGATTGTTTGCTACAGGCACTAAAGTAAATTATCTTAAGAAAGCAAAATTGCATCTGAACATTGTTTGTATGAAAGACTTCATAAGTTCAAGAGCATCTTAAGTGAAGATCTGAACTTTGCTCCCAGAAGAATCTGACTACTGTCTCTTGAAGATTCTGAAGAAGGAGCCTCTAAAGCATAGAAGACTCTGCTCTGAAGGATTTACACGCTCAAGCACACAAGCTGCACATACTCTGATTCAGCTCAATCTGAAGAACTTTCAAGACTCTGAAGATCCAGATGATCCGTGATCAGAAGACTCTGAAGATTCAGATTCTTATGTTGAAAGCTGAACTCACTTTGAAGAAGATTTAAATATGTACGTTGGTCTTTCTCAACAGCTCTTTCCTATTTTGTGCTAGACACAAGGACACAGACAAAAAGGTTTTATCTGTGCATTCCATTCTGAGGAAAGTATTCTGCAAGTGGAGACAAAAAGCATCAGGCCTGTTTCAGCACAGCCTCCAATGTGAAGACAAAAGGCTCTAGGCTTTTCTGCACAGCCTTCAACGTAACAAGACTTCTTGGATCTTAGTGCCTATATAAAGAAGTCCACTCCATCTTCTTCAGTATCGAATCTCTAGAAAAATCATTCCTCAAAGCAAATCTCAAAAAGCTCTTAATCATAGTACTTTGCTTTATCTTTATTCTTAAACTAAGAGAAATATCACTGTTGTGATTACAGCCTAATAGAAGCATTCTTACTCTTGTAAAAGTTTTACTTTGTTTGTAAAAGGTTTTCCTTAAGAGGATCCAGTTGGGATCAGCTGCTCTTGAGAAGACTAAGAACGGTTGTTCTTAGGTGTTGCTATTTGTAATCTGTTTGATTAAAATAGTGGATTAAGTCCTTGACAGAGAAAGGCAAATCACTCTTGAGAGGGTGGACTGGACTAGTTGTTTTCAACGAACCAGGATAAAAATATCTGTGTTCTAATCTTTGATTTTTAGTCTTACTTATTCAACCCCCCTTCTAAGTAATTTTCTCACCTTCAGATTGGATCGGTGATATATATGGTATTTATTCCTATTAATTAATTTTAAATATTTTGTTAAATATTCTTTTAACATTATTTTGTTAGGTCAATTTAACGTTATTTAATTGGATATAATATTTTTCCCGTTTTTATGTATAAACAACTTTATTAGTATAACTTTTGGATCATATGTTTCATGAGTATTTCTTATTTTATTTAATTTTAATAAATTATTAAAATTAATTTAAAAAGGTATGAGATAGTTCATATTAATTAAGTTAAATAATTGTAAATTATTAGATGAAAGTTTAATTACTATTAGTAAAATTTATTTATATTTATGTATCAATTAAAATTTGAATAAATAATTAATATTTAAATTTTGAATAATTTTTTTTTTCTTATTTGCTCATATTTACAATAAACATTAAACTATTTTGTAAGGATTCAAAAATTGAACTAGAAATTGAGTGGACATCTGATTTAAGATTATTGTTAGAATTTTGAGTCACAAATGTAATACATGTGTTAGGACCATTATTTAATTAGAAAAAACTAAAATGGATTAATTGATATTAAATCTATAACTAGGGACATATATATCATGAAAGGTTATTGTGTAGATACATATGTCAATATCTAATTTGATAACGAGTCAAATTAAAATATTGAACTAAGAAATAACCCTAAGGTTATTTATATGAGTTATGGTCCCCATTTGTAGAACTATTCACAAAAAATGGGTTATCAGGATTCTTTCTTCATCCCATCAAAATTTGAAATTTGAAATTTTTGAAATTAGAGTTTGTTAGAACAAGATTTGTTCATGATATATGTTCCTTGAGTTTTGATGATAACAAAGTATTAAAAGAACAATCGTTATATTTGATGTGTGTTTCTTGAGTGCAAGTTCTAATACTTATAAATATATATTCATAATATGATATACAAAGGCACAATTGAGAGAAGCTGAATTGCTAGCTTCTAGTGGTGCAAAATCTGAAGAGCACTCTATAAGTGATGTCGGACGTAGACTCTGAAGCTGAAGGTCTCAGCATCAAAAGAAACAATATTATTTTCTCTACACTTGGTGAATGTAAATTGACTTTTGGTGATCATTTAGAGTTAGTAATAAAACTGAAGTTATCCATACCGCAGAAAGCAAGCTGCATTGTCAGATCAGTTTGTCAACTAGAGTCTTAGTTCACAAGGCTCAAGAAAAATTGACATGCTTTACAAATATTTACTCTCAACGGCTCTATAGTACATGGTCTTTTTGAAGACTCAGTGGTTAAACATGATACACAATGGGTCAAGATCTTTTTGTGTATCTATCTTCAACGTCTCTTGTACTATGGAGAAAGTAAATACACTTAATCAAGTTATCTCTCCAACGACTAGTCTTCTGCAAATGTTATATAAGTAGCCGAAGATTCAAACTGAATCTTTAACAAGGATCAACCTAATGAAGGAGTAACAAGATCAATAATTATCAACTCAAATAGTTATGTATAATTTCTCTTGTAGGTTGTAATTGTAAAAGACTTAATATTTCTTACACATTGAATATCTTAGAAATCTTAAGAGCTTTAGGTCATTGTTATGGTGATTTCCCTATACCTCTGATATTTGTATCAAGTACACCTTATTCTATATTCCGCTGAACATGTTGTTTAGCAGTTTATATCAAAGTCTCTCACCAAGATGCTTGAGCCATGTAAGTCTCCTGCTATGTGCTAGAGCATTGAAATACTTAATCAAGTGGATTGATTGAGCAGAAGTCTTGGATTTGTGGAACTTGAGCAGAAGTCTTAAGTCTGTAGGGTTTAAGCATGAAGTCTTGAACCTGAGGGATTTGAACAGAAGTCTTGGGTTTGTGGAACTTGGGCAGGAAGTCTCGGATCGAGGGTCTGAGCAGAAGTCTTGAGCTTTAGGGGTTTGAGCAAAAGTCTTGGGCCATAGTGGCTTGAGAAGAAAGTCTCGGTTCGTGGAACCTGAGCAGAAGTCTTAGGGAAGAGTGACTTGAGCAGGAAGTCTCGGTTCGTGGAAGCTGAACAAGAAGTCTTGGGTCTGTAGGACTTGAGCAAGGAAGTCTTGAACCTTAGGGGTTTAAGCAAGAAGTCTTGGACTTAGGGTCTGAGCATTATAAAAGTCTTATGCAGAATGCATAAGCGATTGTAATCATGATTTGGTTATACTGAAAACCTCTTGTGAAGCAAGGGGATTGGATTATTCTCAGTCGGAAGGAACCAGTATAAATCTTTGTGTCTTCTGCTATTATTTATTTGCATATGTTAACATTCCGCTGTTAAGTATAATCAGAATTTGAACAACAGTTTAGATTCTAAGCTCTGATCAAACGTAAATTAAGAAAACAGAGAACACAATTCAACCCCCCTTCTTGTGTACTTTTTCTCACCTTCAGAGTTTCAAAATTTAAAATTTTTTTGATCTTTCAATTTGTGTAAGGTTTATATTTAATTTATGCTGCAATCATATGATTTTTAGTGATTAAAATATATTTGATCATATGTGACTGAATTCTATTAAATTTTAATTTATTCTTAATTTTAAAATTGTGATGCTACTGTTTTTAAATTGTGGTGCTATTGTTTCTAAATTGCGGTATGATTACACATTCCTCTACTGCTTTGCTAAATTGCAGTGCTATTGTTTCTAACTCCTTACCCGATAAATTTTTTAAAATTGTAATGTTACTCTTTCGTAATTATCCTTTATAAACTTATTGCGGGTTAGAAACTCTATAAAATTGGTTGTGGTGGTAATAAAATTATAAGAGTTTGATCCCAATCAACTTCATTGTTGTCGTTTTTATCAAATTTGGTTGAGAATTTGTTCTTTGAGTCTATCAAAATGAAAAGAAATTAGACTCTTGAATAGTGAGCGGTTACTTTATTGGTCATTCTTAAAGATCTAAGGGCTATAAGTTTTATGATTCCAAATTAAACTCAACCTTTAAGACAGGAACAACTATATTCTTTGAGGATATTGAGTTTGGAGGAAAGAATAAGGTTGGAGACTTGTTTTAGAGGAAGTGTGGAACCTCCACAAGACACTGTTGAATTTCCTCATACTCAAGATGTTTTGGTAATTCATGAAGAGCGAAATCAAAATCCTTAATAACAAGTATTACAAGAATCAATACCTTTGCGGAGATCCACTAGAGAAAGAAGAAGTGTTATTCCGAGTGATTACATGGTATTTCTTCAAAAACATGAGGAAAATAATGGAATGATGGAAAATGATCCAATTAACTTCCACCAAGCCATACAAGATTCCAACTCAAAAAAGTGGGTTGAAGCAATGAAGGAAGAGTAAGGCCATGCAAGACAACAAAGTCTTGGAACTTTTCCCGTTACCAAAATTTGTGAAACCCATTGGTTGCGAATGGATTTTTAAGACCAAGCGGGATTCTAACGATAATATGGAGAGGTACAAGGCTCGTCTTGTGGCTATGGGATATACTTAAAAGGAAGGGATTAACTTTAAAGAGACTTTCTCTCTGGTTTCATCGAAAGAATCTTTTAGGAAATCATAGCTCTTGTTGCACATTATGATTTGGAAATCAATCAAATAGATGTCAAGACGATATTTCTGAATGGAAACATTGATGAAACAATCTATATGGTGCAACTAGAAAACTTTGTGTCAGGAGACTCAAATAATATGGTTTGAAAATTGACAAAATCCATTTGTGGAATAAAGCAGGCGTCTTGTTAGTGGTACTACAATTTTCATGAAGTGATTCTCTCATTTTCTTTTGAGGTGAATGTTGTTGAAGATTGCGTGTATCACAAATTCAGTGAGAGCAAGTACATTTTCTTAGACTTGTAAGTCGATGACACACTGCTTGTTGATAGTGATATAGGCGAATGAAATATCTTGGTGACACCTCCTTTGTATTAGGAATTCAAATACACCGAGGCCGATCTTGAAGTACTATAGGATTATCACAAATGAGCTATATCAAAAAGGTACTTAAAAGGTTTGGTATGCATGAGTGTAAATCGGGAGATATCCAATTGCTAAAGGAGACAAATTTAGTCCCAGTTAGTGCTCAAAAGGAAACTTTGAAATTTAAGAAATTCAAAAGATTCCTTACACATCAGCTGTAGGGAGTCTGATTGCCCAAAATTGCACGCGTTCGGATATTGCGTTAATAGTTGGGGTGTTAGGCAGATATTTGAGCAATCCAGGTGTAATACCCTAAATTTTACCCTCAGATTAATCGATTCATATCACATGACATCTCATTTTTGCATCAGCTAACTACTAACGGGTTACATAGTCTGTTTATTTTGCAGGAATTACGCCTGGTACACTTTAGCTGTTGAAGGGCGAAATTGTCATTTATGCTTTGTTTGCTGACAGTTGATGAAGCTGAATCATCGTCAGGGATTTATTGAGTGATTAGAGCCTCCATTTCCGAGTTCCTTATGTTCTTTGAGGCTAAACAGAAATTCACGGTAATTTTGGCATCAGGATTTTTGAGATACGATAATTAATTCAACGGGCCGAGATTTTGTCGTCAGTGGATTTCCGAGACATTTATTTTATCATATGGGTTTGATTATATTGAGATATCAATTTGGTTCGGCTCAAATCAGTGTAAGAATCCATTCTGCGGATTTTTGTTTTAATAGGCGTTTATTTTCTGTTCTTCTGCTATCTGCCAGTCAATTTTAAAGTCAAAGCAGTGGAATTTTCGATTCATGTTCGGGTTTATTATATCGGTTTAATTGTGATTTTTGGCCGAGTTGGTTCATGGCATTGGGTTTAGCCATCAGAGATGCAGGGTTGAATTTTTTAGTGAGGAGGTTGATTCTGTTTTGCTGTTAATCAGTTTTCTCTGTGTTACTCGTTCAAGGCCGTATTTACGATTTCTATCCTCAGGCACGAGTTGATGTGGAAAAGGTTCTTTTCCGAATTTAAAGCCATATGTGTTGGAATGACAAGGTTGATTAAGATGATTTCTTTGGATTTATTCGTACGAATTTATGGGGTAAAATTAATTCTATTTGTTTAAGTTTAATCGTTTGATTTTTAATCAATTGAATTTATTCGGAGGTACTTAATCATTTGGATTTAGTCGGATAGTTTTTGCTTAAGTGCTTCGTTCGGGTGTGGCAAAGTTAGCTGAAGAATAATCGAAAAAAGATTAATTGGATAAAAAATATATATTGAATTTTATTCATAAATATTTTTTTACAATTTACAAAAAAGGAAAATAAAAAAGTACATTTTATCCTAAGTCCTATTTTCCTAAGAATGGTCTTCGTGCTCGACTTCACGACTAATTCTTCGCCCGACTTTTTCTTTGTACTTGCATACAGACAAACCAAGAACAGAGCAAAAAGAAGTTAATGTTAGAAATTATTTTTGTTCGACACCCTCAGAGTAATTTCATCATCGGGTCTCGGGAGGGCAACAACAAATGCCGAAGCCAGCTCCCAAATCGATTCTCGACCTCGGCTCAAATAGGCAGTATCTGTTCTTACTTTCGAGGCGGCCAGAGAAGAGAAAAAAAAGTGATTGTCGCAAAAAGTGATTATTTGGATAAGCACTTTTGAAAAAGTGATTTTTTTCCGCCAAACAGATTCAATCCAAAAGTGAAATCCGGATTCAACCAATAACCAGATTCGAGGCATCACAAAATCCAAGCAACAAAATCAAGTCCGTGACCATCAACAGATCCAAAGTTGGATCTGAAAATGAAAACAACACGATTCTATCAAGTAAATAATGTGGGTCCAAAATCACAAATCCGTATCCAATCTGGATATCAATAATTCAAGCCAAATCCAAATATCACAAAGTCCAAATCCAGATTTTCGTCACCACGAATCCATAATAAAATCAAATTAAGCCAAATCTGGATATCAGATTTTTTCATAAAGTAAATATCAAACGAAATCCAAATTTGTGTCCATGGGCTCATCTTGAAACATCATTGCCCAAAGGCTAAACAAAACACATAAGATAATGAAAGTATAAAATCATCAGAAAAAAGTCAGAAAAGGGGGACTGAACCCAGAAATCCAAACCCTAACAGCAACGAACGAACACCACCAAACGGCGGCCACGAAAATCACCGAATGAAAAACCCCTAAAAGACCAATCAACATCGGGCGGATCATGGAAGAAGGTTCAGAAGAAGCCCAACGGCTTCATCATCATTACCGAAAAGAGAAGAAGAGGACGGGATTCAGAAAATAAACCAAGAGTTTTCATCATCATCCTCGCCAAGGAAAAGAAGAAGGGGAGGTTTACCAGATCACGTCTTCACCGTACCAGATCGTGTCACCATCACCATCACCATCCACCGAGATTCAGAGGCAGTTCGACCTCATCATCATCCATAAGAGGAAAACAACGCTGGAGCCTCGAAGAAGACCGTCGAAACTCTCTGTATCAAACCAAATAGGATAATGATTCGCGGTGGTTTTTTTTTCTTTGTTCTGTTGGATTTGTGTTTCAGGTATCAAGAAGAGGAGAAGGAGGCAACATGCATCAGGAAAAGGAGAGATCTTGGAGCAAGATCAATGGTGAAGCAGCGGCGCCTGTGGTGTTGGAAAGAAGAACAAGGGTTACAGAAACCCTAAATGAGTGAAATGCTATGGATTAGTCCGCCCCTCCCCCTTTTGTCCGTAATTTTTTTTTTCATTTTATTTGCTTGCTTTTATTACTATTTTATAATAATAATAAAATATGGTTGGTGAATGTTAATTGGTTAGGGTTTAGTCTAAAGCAAAATCAAAATTAAAAATAATTTTCTTTAATTAAACTTAAATGAGACATTCTTTTAATCAAAGTTCAAAACTTTTCGTTATTTTCTTAACCAAGTTTAAAACATTTTTTTAAAGGTTAAAACTTTTTTTAATTGAAAGTTAAAACATTTCTTTAAATAAAAAAAAATCAAAACCTTTTTCTTAAATTAAAATTAAAGCATTTCTTTTTTAAATCAAATGAACTTTTGTAAATAAAAAACATTAATTGCAAAATAATCTTCTCTTTTAAATAAAAATTCAAAAAAAGTAGAATTATTGATCTAGCCGCCTCAATTTCTGTCTAACTCCAGTTGCATGTTCATCTCCGCGTGTTAATATGGTCGTTGTCCGTGCTGTTTGTTTGGTTGTAATTATGCGAGGTTTATTGTCGCATTTCGTTATTCTTGGCTCTTTGTGGTTTGTAATTTACGCGAATGGTCACAATGCTTTCATTTACTGCTTTCTTTATATTTCATATTTATATATACCTGCCATGTAACATTTTCATTTGTGTGCATGTTTTACTGTTAATTCACCTTCCGAAGGATTAGGTCCAAAACTGTTTGACCGCCGTGTCAATAATCCTCACCTTTAATCTTTTCCTTTTCCAAACCCTAATAGCCCAGGTGTCCCGCTGTGGACATTTTTACCCTTTACCCTAGCATTAGGTCAAAGAGTCGTCGTACTCTGTTTTAGGGTTTCCCGTCGTGGAATCCTTAATTTCAACCCTAATTTCAACTAACAATTTCAACGTAGAGATTGGAGTCTTCACACTCCACGTAAGCGTATCCTTAAGAAACGTTTATTCCCCATTGAAACCTTGACCATAGTCAATAAGTTTCTAACCTCCCTTTCGAGGGGAACTACAATTACTCTGATTCCATTCCCGTCAGGATATGTAGGCACAAGATGCGACGTCTTGCCGAGTAAACTTAGAATTAACCCCTTAGGTCTTTTCTTTAAATTCTAACCCTTTGTATATACCTTAAAGCAAATAATAAAAGCTAATAGCGAAAATAAACAAAAGGTTCCTGTAGAGTACTACAGAAGCTTAGGGTGCTAATACCTTCCCTAAGCTTAACCAACCCCTTACCTAGATCTCTCCCCGCATTGTGTTTACGATGCAAAAAATAGGTTTTTCCTCTTTTGACCTTTTCCTTCGGATAAATCAAAGAGTGGTTGTGAACTAAAGATGTGATTCAAATTAATTAATAATTTGATATCCTATTTCCACCGCAACAGAAAATGGCGACTTCACTAGGGAATTCTTAATCTTTTGAGGGTTATCCCTATTTTGTTTATTTTTTGATATTTGTTTCATTAATATTTTTGCTCTCTTGTATGTATATATTTTGGGGTACCTTGCTTGGGAGTTACTTTGTTGTGATATAAGTCCTACACCCGGACTTGAGTGACATTATTATAGGATGGTGATATATTCGTCGAGGCTTATAGGGAGTGAGTCCCGATCAAGATGACTCGAGAATCACCGCTCAGTTGAGACTCTTTCAAAAATGGTTCGGTTGAACGAGTGTATTCGTGAAAACTTTTACTATCATCGATTGGAGTCTGTGATACTATGAATCGTAGTACCTTTACACCATCTTGACCTTATCTAGGACGTAGTGCGGGAACTATGTGGGAGTAGTCCTACAATGGTTGCTACACGATGCTACACTCAAAAAAGGTTCTCTTGAGAATATTGTCTACCCTCGAGTCAGTCGGGAAATTGATAATATCCGAAGGATGGACTGATGACTTTGGGCACCGATTTAGAACCCTTGTTCTGCAGGTACAATTAACCTATAGTACATACCTCTTGGGATGGGTAGACCTTAACTCCATTAATCGTTCCTCTAACCTAGGACTTTGTTTTCTTATGTGTATTTGTGCATTGCATCCATAAAGCATCATATCATTCCTAGTTTCAAGGAATTCAACAGTCCTTTGCAAATTTAAAAAGTCTCACATTTTAAAGTCTGAAACATTTTCTAGCTTTCTTAAAAAGGTTTGAAATCGACCGTTGAGATTCTTGAAACCATTGCATGGCATTAGCATCATGTTTTTGCATTACATTTCCCCCCCGGCTTCTCATTCTCGGTTCTCTCGTCTTTCATTGTCTCTTTGAGTCGTCAAGCTGATTCCTCGACACAAATATCAGACCAGAGCTAACTATAGACGCAAGATGTCAGAACAAGAAGCATATAATGAGGAAATCCAAATTTAGATCGATGAGTTGAAATCAGGCATGACCAAGCTCACTGAGATGCTTCAAGTACTGATTGCCAGAGGAGAGCCACCTCAGAGGACTGTCATTCAAGAGATTTCAAGTGCTGATTCACCTCCTGTTCAGATGCAACCATCTACTTGGCCAGTGTTTGGTTTACCTCCTAACTTCTCTCCACTTCTCGCATCTACTGCTGTGATTGGTCAGACTGTCGAACCGATTTTTCAAGCTCTCGTCCTTACTGAGCCCAAACCTGTGGTCCACACTGTTGGCCAGACTGTCCGAGCTCCCTTTGAGAATCCTCTATATGAGCACAATGCTGTCAGTGTTCGAGGGGATGACCATGAAGATTTTGTTGTGCTTGAGATTACCCATGAACAATTCCAGATCATCGATAAGAGACTCAAGGCATTCGAGGGTACTGACTTCTTCAATGTTGATGCAGACAATATGTGCCTAGTTTCTGGTCTTGTTATGCCTGCCAAATTCAAGACTCCCGAGTTCGTGAAATATAAGGGTCACTCATGTCCAAGAGCTCATTTAGTCATGTACTTCTGAAAGATGGCAGCTTACACCAACAATCAGAAGTTGCTCATCCATTGCTTTCAGGATAGTTTGAGTGGTGCTTCTCTAAAATGGTATATGAACTTAGAGCATAACAGCGTCCACTGCTTCCAGGATCTTGCTAACGCTTTTATGAAGCAGTAAAAATACAATTTGGACATGGCTCCCGATCGTCGTCAACTTTAGAGTATGTCTCAGAAGGAAAAAGAGTCGTTCAAGGAATATGCTCAGCGCTGGAGAGAGTTGGCTTCCCAAGTTGTACCCCCTATAGCAGAGAAGGAACTGACATGAATGTTCATGGATACTTTGTCTCCTTTCTATTGGGAAAAGATGATTTGAAGCGTCTCTTCAAGCTTTATAGATTTGGTAACTATTGGCCAAAGGTTAGAAGAAGGTTTGAAAAATGGTAAGGTCTCCAAAGCTGTTGAATATTCTAATGGGGCAAAGAAATCCTATGGGAATTTCCAAAAGAAGAAAGAGGAGCAGACCAATGTTGTTATGTCTTAATCAAGAAAGCCTCGTCAGGGATCTCAACCTGTTGTTTCTCCACAGCCAGCTCAGACTTCTCAACGTCCAGTTATTAGACAAGACCAGTCTCGAAATAGGAACCAATTTGATCCTATTCCCATGACTTACACAGAACTTTATCCTGACCTGGTTCAAGAAGGGCTGATCACTATAAAGGCTTTGCCACCTACTCCTAATCCTCATCTAGCTGGATTTAGGGCTGATCTCCATTGTGCTTTTCATGAGGGTGCCCCGGGCCACAACTTGGAGCATTGTTTTGCACTGAAAGCTAGAGCGCGTGGGTTGATTCGAGATGGAATACTTGATTTTACGGATAATCCTCAAAATGTCCAGAGGAATCCCTTGCCAGAGCATCAAAAGTGAAGTTTTGGTCGGTTCTGATTTAGTCACTAGGCTTTTATTCTTCGTTGTTTGTACTTTCCTTATTTTATTAGCTCTTTGCTTTCGAATTATGTTTGTACTTTTACATTAATGAACTGGGCATTGCAACTTTCAATTTCAATTCATTTTGTCTATTATTTGCATCTTTGCATTTTATCTTTCAAACATTTATTTCTTGTCCAAATTTTTTATATGCAAATATTGGAGGGAGGATGACGAAAGCGTTATACCCATAACTGCTGTCAGTATGCTTTCAATCAAACCTTGTTGACAATGTAAGGCATTGTTTCAACTTCCAAACATTGGAGAAATAAGGAAGTTATTCCCTTGTCACCCCCCATTGAGCCTAGAAGTTGGAGCTTATTTCTTTACAAAAACCTGCAATCTCAACCTCGGGGTGGGTAGTTCTCAGCTAACTCGGTTGTACTTTCCTGCAATACGCCTTTCATATAAAGGTCCCACTCACAGTTTTCCTTCGCACATAACAAACAAGTGTCGAAGATGTTTTTCACGCCAAAAGTCGATGATGGTTCGCCGTAATCATTAGGCCAAGCAGTTACCTTCTTTCAAAAAAATAAAATAAAACAAGCCCGCTAAGTCAAAACCTATGAAGGAGACTTAGGCAAAACTGGGGCATCCCGCTGACTGTAAGCTTTAAAAGAAAAAATTCAGGCAAAATTTAGGGATGATAAAAAGAAGAGATCTTTAAATATTCATCCTGAAAACTCTCAATGTCAAAACAACCATGTGTTGTAAAGAAACAGTGGCTACCTTTTCAAAGGTATGTTGGCTTCTGAATCATCATCATTATTGTCAGTGCAATTCCTAACCTATAGGAACTTGAATGCATAACATGAGTTAACTGAGCGTAGGACTGAAGATCATCACGTAGATTGGGTGGGTACAAATAAATTTTGAGCCTTTATCCTTTGTTTCATAAACCGTGAACCAGAACACGTTACAAATCTCAAAAGATCTAATTGAAGTAAGGTTATTTTGAAAGCATACTACAGCAAGGTTGCGTAACCTGACTCCAAAAGATCTTTGTGAATCATTTATTTTGGCAGTACATTTCGTTTTAAACTTTGAGCGTCTAGAACCGCCGTGTTCTGACCAGTGACTCATTTATTTTTCATCTTGCAAAAATAATTTTGGTTTCAAAAGTTGCATGAACTTTGCATTACCATGTTGTATGAATATTTTTGTTTGCAAGCTGGCTTTCCTCTAAGGAATTTTCAAACAATTAAGAAACTTGGTCAGGTGATTATATCAGGGGCAAGTTCCTTTTACATTCTGTCTAAGAACCAATTCGAGATTTGTTCAGGGCAAGTTGTTCTCAGATTTGGTTTATCCATAAGGTTCTCAAGACTCAGACTGGGGCAAGCCTTCCGAGGGTAAAACAAAACAGTCATTTTCAGAATCAGACAAGCTGAAGCAATTATTAGTTCATCTACAACAGACAGTTTAATCTGGGGCAGTTTAATTGAAGGACTCCCAGCAGTGGCATCTTTAGTCCCCGAGCAAGTGGCAGTGATGTATGTGTTGAGGAATCAGTCTTCCAGTCTTTTAGTCTTACCGAAAGAGTCGAGCCTCATCGTCGACATCTGCATTTGCATTTGATCATATCTCATAACATAATTCATATACATATTCATATACATATATATATATATATATATATATATATATATATATATATATATATATATATATATATATATATATATATATATATATATATATATATATATATATATATATATATATATATATATATATATATATATATATATATATATATATATATATATATATATATATATATATATATATATATATATATATATATATATATATATATATATATATATATATATATATATATATATATATATATATATATATATATATATATATATATATATATATATATATATATATATATATATATATCATGAGTGTTTCATCCTCATTGGCATTTATCCCGAGGTCGTGTTTATCCGCGTCTTACCTTATGGTCAAAGTCCAACTCACTTAGCACCTACCAAATATTTTTGTGTCGTGTCTATCTAATGTTCTTCCAGATATGACATTCCTTATCCGATGGTTTTCCGGATTTATTTCTCTTTCTGATGTTTTCCCAGACTGAGTTTTTGTTCTGACGTTCTTCCAGAACTCCTTTGTTGCTTATCTGATGTTCTTCCAGATATGTCTTCAACTTGTCCCGTACATTTATTGCTTTACTAAATTTTTCGGGTTTACCTTCAGAGACTTGTCTTTATCTCATGCTCCTATAGATGTTATCCCTTTGTTTCTGGATGCAGCCCAGAGTTATTCGATGGTTTTCCGAGTATCTCTGGTATGTTTCAGAGTTCACTCAATGTTCTTCCGAATGTCCCTAAATTACGTTTCTTTGTCCCCAAGTTTATTCGATGTTTTTCCGAATATCCCTGGTGGGTTTCAGAGTTCATTCGATGTTCTTCTGGATGTTTCTGATGTTTGTTTTCCTCCCTGTTTATTTTCTGATGGTTCTTGAAGATCCTGCTCGATCCCTTCGTTTAAAGGAATGACCAAGAAGTTCCAGCACTTGTCGTTTACCTGATCCTACCGCCGTGTGGATCCTGTGTTATTGTTTCATCATAAGGTGACGGCTGGCCGTGCCTGCACCGGTTGATCCATCACTCTAGAATTCCCCAATTGTCGCGTTGTTCCACCAGTGCGTCGTATTCCCCAGTGCAGTTACTCGTCGCGTCTGTCCCCTGCGTCGTCGTGTCGTCTGCATTCTTGCATTTATCATTCTCATCATACACATCACATTAAAGTCATGGTATTGTCAGCATTATAGTTTGTCTCGTTTTGTCCATAGCATTGCATATCACTGTATACGAGGGCAAAAATTTTGGTTAGCTGTATTTAAATCCCTCCACCATGATTTCTCGAGCCTCTGTTGCTCCAATCATCCGGTGAAGCTATTTAAATAGGGGAAACTGTAATACCCCAAATTTTACCCGCAGATTAATCGATTCATGTTGCATGACATCTCATTTTTGCATCAGCTAACTACTAACGGGTTATGTAGTCTGTTTGTTTTTCAGGAATTACGTCTGGTACACTTTAGCTGTTGAAGGGAGAAATTGTCATTTATGCTTTGTTTGCTGACAGTTCATGAAGCTGAATCATCGTCATGAATCCATTGAGCAATTAGAGTCTCCATTTATGAGTTCCTTATTTTCTTTAAAGATGAACAGAAGTTCCCGGTAATTTTGGCATCGGGATTTTTGAGATACGGTAATCAATTCAACGGGCCGAGACTCTGTCGTCAGTGGATTCTCGAGACACTTATTGTATCATATTGGTTTGATTATATTAAGATATCAATGTGGTTCGGCTCAAATCAATGCAAGAATCCATTCTGCGGAGTTTTTAACAGGCGTTTATTTTCTGTTCTTCTTCTATCTGCCAAAGTCAAAGCAGTGGAAATTTCTATTCATGTTCGGGTTTATGATTTCCCTTAGGTCTTTAGGTCACTCTATCCCTTAGCTCAATATATACATCAGAGATGCATGGTTGAATTTTTAAGTGAGGAGGCTGATTCTGTTTTGCTGTTAATCAGTTTCTCTGCGTTACTCGTTCAAGGCCGTATTTACGATTTCCATCACCAGGCACGGGTTAATTTGGAAGAGGTTCTTGTCTGGATTTAAAGCCATACGTGTTGGAATGACAAGGTTGATTCAGATGATTTCTTTGGATTTATTCGTACGAATTTATTGGGTAAAGTTAACCCATTTGTTTAAGTTTAATCGGTTGAATTCATTTGGAGGTACTTAATCATTTGGATTTAATCGGATGTTTTTGTTTAAGTGTTTCATTCGGGTGTGGCAAGTTAGTCGAAGAGTAATCGAAAGAAGAGTAATTGGATAAAAATATTGTGAATTTTATTCATAATTATTTTTATTACATATTACAAAGAAAAATTAAAATACATTTTGATTTCTATTTCTAAGTTCTATTGTCTTCATGCCGATTCTTCACGTTTCTTCACCTGATTTTTTTCGTACCTGCACAAGATAGACAAAACAGAGAAAAGTTGTAATGTTAGAATAATGAAAAATGGGTTTTTGATAGTTCTGATACCCTCAGTTATTCATCATCGGGTACGTCGGGAGGGCAATGACAAAGTCGAAGCCGGCTCCCGACTCATATTCACGACCTCGGACTAAAACCGGAAGATATCTGTTCTTTTTTTTCGGGACGGCCATAGGAAGAGAAATAGAAGGGATTTCCGCAAAAAGTGATTATTTGGATAAGCACTTATTTTTGAAAAAGTGATTTTCCAGCCAAGCAGAATATCACAAAATCCATATCCATTTTCTATCAGGTAAATCCATGGATATCTGATATATCAAATCCGGATTTGTGTGAAACCAAAAATGAATCATCCAGATGTATCGAACCAAATACAAATCCGAATCTGTTTGAAACAAATCAAATAAGGTAAGATCAAACAATCACCTAGCATCCGCGGAATCCAGTCATCATCAAAGATTTGAGAAAAATCAAATCTAACTTTTACCAAAACGAATCCAATCTCAGATTTTAACAAAAAAAAACGTAAAGCAAATACGGATTCAGCCCAAAGAAACAAAGAATACGAAAGAATAATATAAAAATCCAACAATATAAGAGGAACAGAAAAAACCCTAACAACGGTGAAAAAACCTGGGACCTCATCGCGAATCATTATCATCACGAGTATCATCTCGTCCGCGAGCAACAACTGAAGCCAGCCTCAGACGCGTATCATCATCGGTGGCCATTAATCATCAAGGTGGACAAAAACCCTAAACCGAGTCCACAAGATCAAACCCTCATAACGGCGGCCAGAAGATCATAAGAAGAGATCCCAAAAGAGAACTCACGAAACGTCATCATCATCGGGCGGCAAACCCACATGCAATCATCACCGAAAAACTATAAATCCGTAAGGATTTATCATGTTCTTACTTATTTTGTTGTTTCTGTAACAGGGAATGTTGACGAAGAGCATGCAAATGGAGAAAGGATCTGGGCGGTCATGGGAGCATTTGAGAGAGAGACCAAAAAATGAGAAGAGAAATGATAGGGCGCTGTTTTGGCCGCTTGCAAATTTAGGGTTTCACGTACCCTCTCCTCTTGTTGCCTACCGTACCAGGTTGGGTCCGGGGAGTAATGACCCGGCCCAACCCCTTTTGTTTTAGTTATTTGTTTTCTGTTTTGAGTTATGTTTTTAATTAATTTAATAAAAATAAAAAAAATGTAAATAAATAATTTGTTTGTAATATTTTTCTTTAACACATAAAAAAATAAGCAACTTTTTTTTTATAATTAATTTGAAATAGTCTTTTTAAAAAAACTAATTTAACCATTTTCAAAAAATAGTAATAATAAGAGTTAACTGTTTTATTATTATTAAAATTCTATTTTTTTCATAAAAAATGATGGCTAACTCTTTTCCTTTAAAAATACTTTTTAAAACCAAATATATTTTCTCTAATTAAAAAAAAATTCTCTTGTAAGAAAATCATAAAACATTTTTATTCAAAAATTGCTAATCATTTTCATTTATCTTAATTTCAAACGCTTTCATGCTCCGAATTTTCTCGATGTCATCCTATGTAATTTTTCCGTCTATCTTTTTATGTTGATATTGTTCACTAACTGTTTATTTGTGTATTTTTCTTTTTCAGGATTATAATTAGTTTAATGATATTTATTTGCATTTTATTTTTGTCCATGGTTGCATTTTAGTGTACAAACATCATCATGTAATTTATTTATTTTGCGCTACTCATCAATGTACCGTAAATTTCACCATTCCGAAGGATTAGGTCTAAATCGTTTTGCCGCCGAGTCAATAATCCCACCCCTTTGATTATTTCAAACCCTAATTTACCTAGGCGTCCCGCCGTGGACGAAAACGCCATTTACCCTAGCTTTAGGTTAAGAGTCGCCGTACTCTGTTTTAGGGTTTCCCGACGTGGAATTCCTAATTTAACCCTAATTTAATTAACAATTTTAACATAGAGATTGGAGTCTCTACACTCCACGTAAGCGTGTCCTTAAGATACGTTTATTCCCCGTTGAAACCTTGACCACAGTCAAGACGTTTCTAACCTCCCTTTCGAGGGGAACTACGATTACTCTAATTCCATTCCCTATCCAGGATACGTAGGCACAAGATGCGAATCTTGCCGAGTAAACTTAGGACTAACCCTTAGGTATTTCTTTAAATCCTAACCCTTTATATATACCTTAAGCAAATAATAAAAACAAATAGTAAAAAATAAACAAAAGGTTCCTGTAGAGTACTACAGAAGTTTAGGGTGCTAATACCTTCCCTAAGCTTAACCAACTCCTTACCTAGATCTCTCCCCGCATTGTGTTTACGATGCAAAATTAGGTTTTTCCTCTTTTGACCTTTTCCTTCGGATAAATCAAAGAGTGGTTGTGAACTAAAGATGCGATTCAAATTAATTAATAATTTCATATCATATTTCCACCGCAACACCAGGAATGTATAATTAGAAAGTAGCCAAAAAGATTATGAGGTATTTAAAGAGAACAAAAGATTATATGCTCACATATAGGAGGTCGGACTAGTTAGAAATCACTAGATACTCTGACTCAAATTTTGCTAGATGCAAAGATAGTAAAAATTTCACCTCAGACTATATCTACATGTTGGCTGGTGGTGCAGTTTCTTGGCATAGTGCCAAGCAAATTCTTATAACTTCATCCATCATGGAAACAAAATTTATAGCATGTTTTGAGACATTTAACCATGGGATTTGGCTGAGGGTCTGTTAAGTGCAAATTTTGACATAAATTGAACTATCTTTCTTGGTATTTTTCAACTCATTTTTCATGTTTTCATGGATTTATTTCTTGTTCTTGTGTGATTCTTCAATTATATTGCAAATACCTTTGGATGCTTTGATGTGTGTGTTATTGTGCAGAATATATACATAAAACATCTATGATTAAGACCCAAAGGATTTGATAGGAAAGGCAAAGAAATGAAGAAGAATCAGCATGTTCGTTGTGCGAACACCATCGAGGTGAAAGAGAATGCTCTCTGTGTAAGGTCCTGATGAAGCCCCAACGAACCATCTCAGATTTGAGGCAGTAGGAAAATGGCCACAAGTTTGCTGGGTGAATTTGTAGCAAAGAGGTTCGCTGTGCGAAGAAGTGTTCGCACTACAAACTCAGATATTTTCCAAGGACGACTTAATTGTTCGTGAGGCACTTGAAGTGCCTAAAAGTGGTATTTATTGGACAAAGAAGGTATTCGCTAGGTGAACAAGGCAGATTTTTATTTTACTATATATGTACTTTTCTCACTTTTTAGAAACATAACTTTTGTAAGTTAGATATTTTTCAGAATAAAACTTTATCTCTCTCTTCATTCTAAGCATATTCTAGAGAGAGAAACATAAACCCTAAGGGGGAGAAGGTAAGAGCTTCAATCTCTTGTTGATACCTTATGTATTTCATCTAATCTATGTATTGTGAACTAGTTTTGATTCAATATTGATGTTGTCTTTGATTTCTTATTTCTGGATCTTGACAAAACCTTTTTCAAATCTTAGATCTTAGATATTCATCAATCAATGAGAAAATTTTTGACATGGTCATTTAAGTTGATATTCACTAGTATCTTTGATTTTATTGTGTTGATTAGTAGCATGAGTATGATCAATACGGTAATGTGAGGATGCGTGATAATAGAGATGAAGAACTATGTTCACTTATATTTGGTAAATTAGTTGAATGCATGTAAAAATGGTTAAATGTATGTACATATTTTGATTATGGCGTTTTATATGAATCAATCATGAAGCTGATATGGATGTCATCTTTGTTTACCTATTTATCTTTGATTTGAACCATTACAGAAATATACTCTTCAGATATGGATCTAGGATGATTATCTAATAGGTTCTAGACTCTAGACATAGATTTAGGCTTAAAATTTTCTTGAGTATCAGTTCTTAATGTTCTATGTTGTTGAGTTGTATGAGACATCACCAATGAGACAATATGGTTGTTCTCTCGACGTTGTGTTAGACATAACCTCTGTTGTGGATGATACGTGAGGATATTAGACAAATGATTGATTTGTGTTTAATTGGTTAGAAGAATGCATGTGTTGTCAATTGATGGGATCTAATCCTAATAAGACTATGTTTATATTTTAAGTCTTTACTTTATATTTTCGGTCTTTATATTTTCTGCCTTTATTTATGGTACCGTTGACCTATTAATAAATTTTTAAAACAAGGAACTTCAGTTTGATCTCACTAAACACTCCAGTAGGACCAATTGAAAATATGCATGATTTAGAGATCACATTGCATGAAATTTCCAAGCCACTCATCAATATCGATCTATGTCATCAAGTATGTTGATGTGGTGGTCGTCGGGGTTCCATCACGTTATACATTAGTGACGACAGCCGCGGTGATTCCATTATTTATGTACCAGGTGGACGAGATTGTAAAGTTGAAATCTAAAGAAAAATAGCATTCAGATGCGCGCCTGAAGAATTATGATATAATTATTAAGATATATTGGCCAAGTGGGAGATTGTTGGAATATTTTAATAATATAGTAATATATTAATATTTCAATAGTCATACGGCCAAATATATTTATTTATTATATTAGCTATTTTTATCAATTAAGTTCCTTTAAATAATCAAGTGATTAAATAATGTTAAAAAGACTCATTAGATTTCATTTATGAATTAATTAATTAATTAATTAATTAATTAATTAATTAATTAAATAATTAGGTATGGACTTAAATATGAGTGCGTCAGGATGACCCATTAGTGTATAATGAGAACCCTAATTGGTCATCACACTATATATAGGCTATGGTCCCCAATATACTTTACACAAGCAAATTATCTCTTCTCCCCATCGGAAGAGAATTTGAAGCATAAGGAGTACCCGTCTAAATTATCTAAATTATATATTATAATTTCTTAAGCATGTATATTTTGATTAATAGTTATTAATCTAATTCCAACATACTTTAGTTTATAAAGCTTGTCATTAAGTTATTTATACTTTGTACAATAAGTTATTGAAACATATGATTATTGAAACATATGACTTTCATGTACATACCAACTTTATGTGATTTTCATGCTACACACATTTTATGATTAATCTATGTCCTTTAGTTGTGTCACTATTAGTGATCATTGATGAGTTTAGTTATGATTATTATAACATAAATAATAATATAATGAAATGAAAAATTTTGAGCTTAGTGCGCAAAGCTTCGTGTGTAAAGCTACATATGTAATATTACATATTGTGAACAATAAAAAAATAGTTAAAATTTGAGGTCACAACTATAATGTTACATGTGTTAAGGCCATTAGTTGAATTTTTTTTTAAAATAGCAATGTTATAATTGTTATTTACCAAACAAATTATACTTTCAAAAAAATTACCAAAATGGCAAGGTTTGGAATTGCTTCAACAGACATTCGCCAATTCGTTTGGCGAATTAGGCCAAGCAGCAACATAAGTGATTCGCCATTTGGTTTGGCGAAAGGGTGTAATTTGTGGGCTTTCGCCCATTCAATTGGCGAATGAGGTTTGTATTTTAGGGTTTCTTTCGTTTTCAATTTCCTTTTAATTATGATATAATATATTTTCGTTTTCATATTTAAAGTCTTAAAATTTAATTGTTTTTTGATTTTAATTATTATTATTATTAACCATAAAATATATTAATTTATAATCTAATTAATATTAATATAATTAAAATATATTCGTAAGCATAAAGTGATAATAAAATGAAATTATATTAATTTATAATGTAATTAAAAATACACGAACAAAAATATAAATATAATGAAAATTACAAAAAAAAAAACCTAATGATCGGCTCTATCCAAGTGACCACCGGTGCCAGATTGGGGGGGACGCGTGTTGCGACGAGGTCTTCGACGAGGTTGTTGTGGTGTGTCAGGATGTTGTGTGTTGAGTTGTGGTGGAGGATTCTGTTGGGACGACCCCGACGTATCAACTAGATCTTGCATCATTTGACCTCAATAGCCGGGAGGTCCCATGTCACATGCACTTCCGTAGTCAAGGGCAATGCCCATGTTTTGGTACGATTGTCGGGGAGGGTGGGTGGAGTATGGACGATATGGTTGTCCGAAAATGTACATGGAGTTGGGTTGGTCTAGGTGTGTTGGTTGTTGTGGGGTGTGGTAGTTAAATAGTGGGTGGTTGGAGGTGTAGTTGGAGGGGGTAGGGTCGAATGAGTTGTCCGGGATATAGGTGGCAGGGGTAGGATCAAAAGACATATCAGGGCTGTACTGGTGAGATGGTTGAGGCTGAGATTGGATTGGTGGCATGTAAGGTGGTTATTGTTGATAGGGGGTATATGTTGGCATGGATTGGAGGGTGTCTTCGTATGGTGGTTGTTGTTGATGGTCTTCGTATGGTGGTTGTTGTTGATGGGGGGTGTCTGTTGGTATTTGTGGGTATGATGAAGAACCGCCTTCCCTTGGATCGGCCAAATAGGTTGGCTGGGACAGGAAAGGCTGGGTTGTCGTGACAGAACTAAACCAAGTCATATATTGAAGACTTGGCCTAGCCCCGTGCACAATACTGTCGGTTAAGACGTATTGCCTTCTTCTTTTCCAAAGTACACGCAGCTCCTTTGCAAACTCCTTCCAATCACCAATCATCCACTATGCGTCTACCCGTTTTTGATGCCACTTCCCCAAGTCTACGGGAGCATCTGGAATATCTTGATGCATCCCAAATTGGAGTTTGACCCGATCACTTTGGTGCATCTCCACCGTAGTGAACCTAATTATAGGTGTCTTTGTTGTCCACACAGCGGCATCGTCGGGGTTGGGCTGGTGGTCGAGACCCTCGTACGACATCCAGACAAACTACAATATAGTTGTAAAATTAAGTTAGACAGGATGTGTGAAGTTTATGCATATACATTAAAGAAAATTAGGGTAAATAGCTTACATCGTTTGGCCCAAGGTGGTCGATTAGGTTGCGGTATTGAATTATAGAGTGCCTTGGACATTTCTCATAATTCATCCCGGGTACAGACCACCTAAAAAAATAAACACAAGTTAGAAATTATTAACTGAAATAGAATACGTAGCTGGAAAATAATGTTGTAAAGATACTTACTTTTTTGCGTAGGGGAACGTAAAAGAATTTCTGTTTATTGGAGCAAGCAGTGGCATCCTCGACCAACCCCAAGCTTGCAAAAGATAGGCACAACCAAAAAAAGTACAAGAATTTTTTTTGGACGTCTTACAAAGTGCGCCATATAGATGGGCGAGGACTGTTGATCCCCAGCTATATTCACACACTTTGTTGATATTACGCAATAATGGTAAATACATAGTATGAATTGTATTTCCAGTGCCGTCTGGAAATAAAAAATGGCCAAATAAAATCATAATATAGCACCGAGTTTTTTGTATTTTCTCATACTCGGTGCTCTCATCCGTTAAAACAATACCATTGTATTGTTCTCTCAGGTATTTTAAGTTAATACCCTGACCCCTCGGGCGGCCCTTGCTTCCTGCCTGAGGTCCGTCCTCACAAAGAGGGGCGCCCAATAAGTCTTCACAAAGTTGGTCAGGGACACCAACTTTGCCGTTGACGGCCTTACCATCAATGTGTAGGCCGAGCAACATATAAACGTCCTGGAGAGTCACAGTACACTCACCACAAGGAAGGTGAAATGTATGTGTCTCCGGTCTCCAGCGTTCTAACAACGCTAGAATAAATTTTGTGTCAAGGGAATAAGATTTGATTTCGATCACACGCCCAAACCCACAATGTATAAGATAGTTTGTAATGAGGGGGTCGTGTGGTATGTAGTCATGCACACGACACTGAAACCTTCATACATCCTGCAAAATAATGAAGTAAAATTACTATAGTGTTTTAGACAAAATGATAAGACATTGACATGAACAAAAGGACTTACAAACTCGGCGATGTTTTCAGCCGTCCCTCTATGAGAATCACCCATGGTTAGTACATACATTGTCGAGAGTTGGGAGTTTGAAAGTTTAAGAGTTTCAGACTTTGGGAGGTTTCGAGTTTGAGAGTAGGAGAGTAAGAGAGTAGGAGACTTTAAGTGTGAGTAGAATTTGATGGGTAAATACCCCATATTTATATTCCAAGAGTGGATATGGTTTAAGTGCATGCTTGAAACTTGTGATGAGATATGTGTTGTGTGAGTGCATGCTGAGCACTTGGCGTGACATATGTGTTGTGTGGGTGCATGCTGAGCACTTGGCGTGACATATGTGTTGTGTGGGTGCATGTTGAGCACTTGGCGTGACATATGTGTGGTGTGAGTGCATGGTTGGCACTTGGCTTCAGCTATGCGTAAATGCAGTGTCTTGTTGGTAAAAGGATGCAGATTCCTTCAGTGTAGCGTCTAATCAAACAGGCTACATGGCATTTATTGTAATGCAGTGTCCCGTCTAATGTATGAAAGCAGATGCTCGTATGCCTGCATGGTCAATGTAGGGATGCATATCACATGTGAAAAAATGAGATTCCTTCAGTGTAGCGTCTAATCATACAGTGGTTCATTCATTGCATAGTGTGATTATTTATTCAGCATATTATATAATATTTTTATTCATCGTAATGTGATTTATTTCATCATACTATATAATATATTTAATATTTTTAAGTCAAAGTGTGATTTATTTCGTATTATACTATTTTCCATATTATACTTTGTTCATATTATGGAGCATGCGTGATAAATGAACATCACATGTAAATGCAGAACTTTGCATTGTCACTTCATATCAAGTCTGTGGTTCACGTTATTGATTATGGAGCATGCGCCATAAATGTAAGGCAGACAGAGATTCCTGACTTGAACATCACATGTAAATGCATAACTTTGTATTGTCACTTCATATCAAGTCTGTGGTTCACGTTATTGATTATGGAGCATGCGCCATAAATGTAAGGCAGACAGAGATTCCTGACTTGAACATCACATGTAAATGCAGAACTTTGCATTGTCAATTCATATCAAGTCTGTGGTTCACGTTATTGATTAAGGAGCATGCGTGGTAAATGAAAGGCAGAACTTTACTGATACATGCAAAAACACTAAGCCCATTTTATAAAGCCTTTATCAAACACACTCAAAGACTCAAACATTCAGAAGCACTAAGGCCATTATATAAAGCCTTTATCAAACACACTTAAAGACTCAAACACACTCAAACACTAAAACATTGTTACACTCCGTTATTCAGACACCATAATTTCCACAATGTCTCAAACACCACAACACATGATTGCCGCGCATATGAATGGTGAAGCTTTCGAATGTGAGGATTCGGGATACACTTTCAGAAACACGGAGGTTACACGATTTTTAATTGACAGAAGGTCTAATTTTTTACACCAGAAGTCAAGAATCGAAAAAAAAACTGCAGTGCGGTCCAATTGGCCAAATCGTATACAAAAACCCAGTATTCTTTGGCGGACTTGATTCGTGCAAATTTTTTCCTTTAAAGGTGCGAGATGATGAAGACGTGCGTAACATGTTCCGCACTCACGAGTATTCAGGGTTCTCAGAAATCATGGTATACGTTACGTTACAACAGCAACAACTGTCTCAGCAACTTGATTCGTCACAAGTTTTCTGCGATTCTGAAGATGAACACCCCGAAGTCAATGTCGTGGACGAAGAAGAAGAAGCAACTGAAGTCATTGTTGACGAGATGGTGAACAATCCAGAGGATGAAGTTCAACCTGAGCATGTCTATTGTCCACCAAATCACATGACTGATATCACCTTAGTTGATGATGAACCCGCAACGGATGTTTTCTACATCCCCAACTACACAACACGGGGCCAACTTAAAGAGGGCGACGAGTTTCGTACGAAACAAGATTGTGTCCAGGCTATCAAAAAGTTTCACATGGAATTGTCAGCCGATTACAGAGTTGATCACTCAAATCCAACGCGGTATATGATCTATTGCCGTAACGAGGAGTGCCCGTTCAAATTAACAGCATCTTTCAGGAAGAGAAGCGATTCCTGGAAGATAGGGTCAATGGGTACGTCCCACAGCTGTATCATCTCAAATCCAATGCAAGACCATCGCAAACTAAACTCTAAGTTGATTTGTGATGAGATTCTATCAGTCGTCAGCGACAACCCATCTTTGAAAGTGAGTACCATAATTGCGCATATGGTACAAAGGTACAACTACACTCCTTCGTACCGAAAAGCCTGGATAGCCAGGAATAAAGCTGTTGAAATGGTGTTTGGAAATTGGGAGGAGTCATACAAGGAAATTCCTAAATTCCTAGTAGCCCTTAAACACTACTCTCCAGGAACTATTGCGATATTGGAGACGTTTCCTGCTTGTACACCAGACGGGAGTTATGTTGCTGGCAATGGAATTTTCCACAGAGTCTTTTGGGCATTCGAACCATGCATCAAAGGGTTTGCATTTTGTAAACCTATAATTCAGATTGACGGAACCTGGCTTTACGGGAAATATAAGGGCACACTTCTGATGGTTGTGGCACAAGACGGGAACAACAACATTTTCCCGATAGCCTTCGCCATAGTTGAAGGGGAGACTGCTGGGGGTTGGAGTTTTTTCTTAAAAAACCTACGGTCATACGTGTCTCCCCAACCTAACTTATGTTTGATCTCCGATCGACAACCATCCATCGAGAGTGCTTACAACAACCATGACAACGGTTGGCAGGATCCTCCATCGACCCACGTCTACTGCATAAGGCATATTACCCAAAGACAGGACGCTGCGGAAGAAGGTTGTGAACGCGGGGTATGCACTAACTGAACCAACATTCAGATACTACCGTGACGAGATTAGACTGAACAACGCGGATGCATTAAGATGGATTGACGGCATTGATAGGGAGAAATGGACGCGGGCATACGACAATGGGGTGCGATGGGGCCACATGACAACCAACCTCGTCGAGTCAATGAATTCTGTTTTCAAGGGAATTTGAAACCTCCCAATAACTGCGTTGGTAAAGGCAACCTATTTTACGATGGGATCACTTTTTGATAGCAGGCGTGCGAAGTGGGGTTCGGTATTACAATCGGGTCAGCTGTACAGCGACACTGCAATGAAATTCATGAAAGGCGAAGCTGCCAAAGCCAACACCCACGTGGTCACAATATTTGACCGTACAGCTGGTTGGTTCAGTGTTGCCGAGGCTATAGATCACAATGAAGGAAGGCCCAGGGGATGTTATCGTGTTGAATTAGATAAGAGCTGGTGTGATTGTGGAAAGTTTCAAGCATTCCGTATGCCTTGCTCTCATGTCATAGCAGCTTGTTCGAAGGCGCGCCAGGACCCAACCAACCTTCTTTCTGCAGTTCACCAAGTCATAAGTCTATGCAATGTCTACTCATGCAGTTTTCAGGTGTTGGCAAAGGAAAACTATTGGCCGGAATACGAAGGCCAAATTGTTTGGCATAATGACTTGATGCGCAGAAAAAAGAAGGGTCGGCCTAACAGCACGCGCATACGAACAGAGATGGATACCTCGGATAAGCTAGTGAGATTGTGTAGTTCGTGTCGGCAACCAGGACACAATCGTACGACATGTCCAAACGTAGGTCCGAGCAGCAAATCATAGTTTCATTTGTAAACGTGTCCATTTAATTCAATAGTAAATTTAATTCGATTAAAATCAAATTTCATGCTATTACAAGCAGAGGTAACTGCAAATTTCCTTCTATTACAAGCAGAGTTAACTTTCATAAATTAAACAAACATAACAACAAGTGAAAAAAGTTCCTCCGATATCACGAAAAAGTTCCTCCGATGCTGGAAAAAAAACAAGTGAAAAAATGCTGGAAAAACAGAGCGTCTACGATATCACGAAAAGGTTCCTCCGATGCTGGAAACAAACATAACAACAAGTGAAAAAAGTTCCTAGCTGGAAAAACAGAGCGTCTACGATATCACGAAAAGGTTCCTCCGATGCTGGAAACAAACATAACAACAAGTGAAAAAAGTTCCTCCGATATCACGAAAAAGTTCCTCCGATGCTGGAAAAAAAACAAGTGAAAAAATGCTGGAAAAACAGAGCGTCTACGATATCACGAAAAGGTTCCTCCGATGCTGGAAACAAACATAACAACAAGTGAAAAAAGTTCCTAGCTGGAAAAACAGAGCGTCTACGATATCACGAAAAGGTTCCTCCGATGCTGGAAACAAACATAACAACAAGTGAAAAAAGTTCCTCCGATATCACGAAAAAGTTCCTCCGATGCTGGAAAAAAAACAAGTGAAAAAATGCTGGAAAAACAGAGCGTCTACGATATCACGAAAAGGTTCCTCCGATGCTGGAAAAAAAACAAATGGAAAAACAGAGCGTCTACGATATCGAACCCAGGCTAGCAAGGTGAAATGCGACAAAATGATTACCACTGGGGTGACTATACATTCATTAATAAATGTCACCCCAAAAATATATAAGTAAAGTTTAAAACCCAAGCTGGGCGATTTAGCAAGCAAACCAATTTATTTTAAATTTATAATTTCATAAAATAATTTAACCTTTTAAACTTAATTTTTTTAATATTATAAATGACATTATAAATTATATTATAAATTAATATTAACATTAATTATATAAATATTAATTAGATTATAAATTTATATATTTTATGGTTAATACTAATAATAATTAAAATCAAAAAAGAATGAAAACCGAAACCCTAAAAATACAACCCATTCGCCAATTGGTGTGGCGAAATCCCACAGAAAGCCCCTGTCGCCAATTGGTTTGGCGAATTGTTTGAAGCCCAATTTGGCCAATTGGGTCGGCGACCGCACGTTAGTGTTATGTGAAACATTGCAATTTTGGTAATAATTTTGAAACACTAATTTATTTGGTAAATAAAAAATAATACATTGCTAGTTTAAAAAAAAAATCCCATTAATTAACTAGACAAAATTAAATTATCTAAATTAACACAAGACATTATTTTACATTTTACCTGTAGTCTTATTCTATACGAACGAATTTGTTTTTCTCAATTTTACAACTTTTTACTTCTATGAGTTTGAATGCAATTTAAAATTCTATAGTTTCTTTATACATTGTAAACCTTTTAATCAAAATCAATAGATAGTGATTTAAAAAAAATGTAATTTTGAATATTTAAATAAACTTTAAATATGTATGTATGTTTAAAATTTTGTTTAAGTCTATCTAATCAATTTCTGTTATGATTCTCAATCACCTAATTATGATTGTGTAAAAATCCAAAAACACTATTTAGTTTTTTTTTTTATACTCTATTGTGTTGTGTTTTTAATTTTACTTATAAAATCATACTTAATTTAAATATTTTATAATTTTTTCCATTTTTAACAGGTTAAATGAGTAGAGAATTAGAAATTTATATACCCTTTAAATTAGAAAATTTGATGATATAATTTAATTTTTTATTTAATAATAATAAATTAGAGACTGTTTTTATCCTATCAATTATTTGCACATTAAAATATAATCATTGTACTAATTATTTTTTATGTGAGACATGAAATCAATCTGAGTAAAAAAAATATATTTTTTTTCAATTTTTTTTCTCAAACTTTCCCACATTCTAATTTAGAACACAAGATGCCAAAAACTATTGCAAGAACATCCCTCCAACCATTTTCCATTAGAGTTTTTTTAATTTTTATTTATATACATTAAAACTATTTAATTAATTAATAAAATAATAATATAATAAAATAAAATAATAATAAAATAAAATAATAATAAAATAAAAAACTAATAAAATCAGTAGCTTTAAGTAAAAAAAATATTGAATTAATTTTTTTAAAATTTATTTAACCAAGTAATTTATTAGATATCTTAATTTTATTCTGATGATTAAAAATAAAACACATTAAAAAAATTATTTTATTAACTTTTAATATAATTACATTTTTTTGTGAAAATTATTTATAAATATATTTCAAATAGTGTAAAAAATGGAGAAAAATGTGATTATAAATTTTAAAAACAAAAATTAAAATGGTTTTTGTTCATAAGTCTATAAAATATATAGATATGATAATTGATGGGCCGTAAAAATTAAATGTGGTTGTGTTGGTGGTAATTTTATGTTTTAATTTTGAATAGTAGAAATCTCTTTATGAAAATGCATTTGATTTTAGAAGTTGAGAAATTGAGAGATTTGAAGAATGCACTTGAGGTTAGAAATTGAGAAAATGACAGATTTGAGGAGGATTGAGGATTTTCAATGATGAAGTTTGGAGGTGGAATTGTTGAAATCAACTAAATATAAAGTATTTTTGAGGTATTTGGAAGTAGTTGGGTTTAAGAGTTGGTTTTTTTAGAAATTGTGGATAAATACGAATGACGCGAAGGCGGTTGCATGTTTGGGTATGAATGAGGGGTGTTAGTGTATGATGTTTTTGTTGGGTGGATTACATGTTATGAGTTGGTTGTGGTAGAAGTGGGTGTGGATTGCATGTATAGACACATTTTTAATATGAAATATCTGTGCTAGGTAGATGAATTCAAGAAAAGTAGAACATGTGCTATTAATGAGTTGAAGCTTGAAAAAACCACTAAGTATGAGAATGCCAAAGCAAGCATGTGTATACCAAAGCTTTTGGTAGTTAAGAGGCAGAGTTTCAAATACCCTTTTGCCGGTGTTGGGTCTGGTGAATTGTCACCATTGTTGTTTTCTTTGTGAGTCGAATGTATTTTTGTTTCTACTTATGTTTCTTGTTTGTTGGTTTGCATCATGGGAAGAGGAACAAAACAAATAGAGCATGGAGGAAAGGATACAGGAAGTTGTTTACTTCAATCCCTTAAAAACAATATGAAAGCAAAGAAAACCTTGTGTCCTTTCAACATCAAACAACCTACATTAAGCGAGTATGTAGCTCTAAAAGATGGAGCTGTGCTCAAAGCAACCTCCTACTAATTATGTCTTAGTATAATGAAAGTACCACCTATGGTAAAGCTGCCGAGATGACCCGGATACCACATCCAAGGAAAACAGCCGGTACATACTTGCTTCGACCTCGATGGAGCTTCTGTCTTAAAAAAAGTTTGATGATTCGATTATAGTATATGCATGTTTGGAGCAAGTCAATGTGACTAGTGATTCATCAGAATATTTATGGTGGTACTTGATAGAGTAAGAATTTTTCAGTTTTTCAAATACTCTTGAATGCTATACTATTTGGAATGTTAATTTCTTAAGTACTTGTTTATACTTATACCTTTTATTAACTGTCAATATCATATCTTGTTCTTACTGCAATGCCGGCCGACTATATTCTACATGTTTTTGTTAATGCGTGCCTCATTTTCTAAACACTCTTCCATGAAAATTTTCCAATTTCACATATGACCAATACTTATTAGTACAAAATTTAACTTTACAAACTATGAAGCAAGAATATATACCGATTTCATTTACAATACCCGGTGTATTTTACTAAATCTAGAGATGATGTGATTGAAAAATCGTCACTACTGTGTGTTTTGATAAACAAATGTTCATATTAAATAACAAGTTTCTTTACGTATTAATCTCTTGTATTAATGGTGTGGATTTGGAAATCCTAAATAAAGTGAATAGAAATAACAAGATTTCTTAATTAGTGTTGTGGGTGGTTTCTTGATTCGTGATTTGTTTTTTTAAATTTTATACTATGTGAAATTTTCAATTTGTTAATAAAAAATTTGTTTGTGATTTGTTTTCTTATGTTTATTTTACGTGAAATTTTCAATTTGCAATAAAAAATGTGTTTAATCATTTTTTCTTCTTCCAAACAATAGATAAAGTACATAGAAAAACAATTAGAGAGAGAATATCTCCCCTATCTATAGAATAGTATACCCTACCTCTCACTATATTGCCTTCAGAATCAACAACTATGGTGTCTTTTTCAGGTGCAGAGAATCATAATGGATGGAAACATGTAAACAGGAGGGAATGGAAGCCAATGAGATCCATCAAAGGCAAATGGGACACGAATATTAACAAGAATAGGGGCAAGAATCAACAGGAAAACGGTTTAGTTATTTCTTTACAATGTTTTCGGATACACACGGGGATAAGGAAATGTATGAGATCTTTAATGGTTATGATAATATTGATGAAGTGGTGATACCTATTAAGCGTGATAAAACAAAAGGCGATATGGTTTTGCACAATTTTTCAATGTCAATGATGGTTTTGCAAGATTTTTCAATGTCAATGATGAAAGAGTCTTGACAGTGAAACTGGATAACATTATTATCAACATGTAGATCTTTGCAAACATACCAAGATTTCAGAGGAGTATGGATGATAGCAAGAATGAACAAAAATACAAGGAAGATAATAAAATGAAAATTGATAACCTAACCTTTATTACAACAAAGAGATTTGAAGGGGGAAACAAGAAATCATATGCGGAAATGGTAACTGAAGGGGGAACAAGAAATCATATGCGGAAATGGTAACGGAAGGGTATGCGTATGAAAATAATATTAACTCAATAGAATAACCCGTAAGTCATATTTTAAATTTTTAACAGAATTTCCTATTCCTACGATACCAAATATATATATATATATATATAGATGCATGCATAGGTTTCAGCTGAGTTAATATTTTGAATGAAAACAAAAATCAACAGTGATGGCACGCACCACTGAGGTACATGATAATTCTTCACCACTATCATCAACACCAACACAAAACCATGAAATCAGAGAAACCAAAACCAACCAAAAACTTCCATTTTATAAGCTCTTCAATTTCGCGGATCGTCTTGATGTAACACTGATGATCATTGGCACTATCGCTGCCGTGGCTAATGGTTTGTCTCAGCCTCTCATGACTCTTATCTTTGGGAAACTCATCAATGCTTTTGGTGGTTTTGATCCATCAGCCATCGTTAAACAAGTTTCTAAGGTATGGATGTTATTATTGCATGATCTTTTCTTTCTCTTTCATCTTTCATGCATGTATTCTTGTAAACCTAATATAATTATCAAGAAAACTATGAAGCCAAATTCTTGGAGTTTTAATGATTAAAATTCATGTTAGAATTGTTGGTGCAAAGATAGAATAAATGATGAAATAGGGAAATATTCTATTAAGAATGACGGCAGAAAAACATAATATTTGGTTACAATGATTGTCACCCTATTTATAAGCTAAAACTAGGGTTACTAGAATAAGATAAATACTAAAATACCCTCTAACAAACTTATGGGCTTAAAAAAGTAATATAATAAAATATGAATTATTACTAATACCATCCCTTAATTCATATTCCATCAAAACTTGTAACACCAATTCCATCCCTTAGTCTGAGAAATTGATCAGTCTTGATAGCTTTCGTCAGAACATCTGCCAACTGCTTCTGAGTGCTGCAGTGTACAACTTCTAACACTCCACTCTGAACTTGATGTCTCAGAAAATGATACTTGGTCTCAATATGCTTGCTTCTCCCATGCAACACTGGGTTTCTGGCAAGATTGATTGCAGACTTGTTGTCAATCATCAACTTCAGAGGTTTGTCTACTTTAATCTTCAGATCCTGCAACAGATTCAGAATTCACACAGCTTGGCATGCAGTAACAGCACCTGCAATGTATTCAGCTTCACAGGTTGACAACGCCATAACAGGTTGCTTCTTGGAACACCAAGAAATGGAACCTCCCAGAAATTTGAACAAGTACCCAGATGTACTTCTTCTGTCAACTCTGTCTCCACACCAATCAGAGTTTGAATAACTCAGAAGTTCTGACTCATTATTTCCTCCAGAGGGAAATAACACTCCATACTTCAGAGTTCCTTTGATATACCTTAGAATCCTGACAGCAGCTTGGTAATGGGACCACTTAGGTTTACTCATGAACCTACTAACCATCCCAACTGAGTAGCAGATATCAGGTCTGGTATTGCACATATACCTCAGAGAACCAACCAACTGTTTGAAGGTTGTAGCGTCCACATCCTTTCCTTCAGAGTCTGAATCCAGTTTCTGATTTGTATCAGAAGGTGTGACAGCCATCTTTCAATTCTTCAGATCAAATCTCTTCAGAAGTTCTAATTCATACTTGAGCTGATGCAAAATGATACCTTTCTCAGAGTATCTGAACTCCATCCCTAGAAAGTATGTCATTTTTCCTAGATCAGTCATTTCAAATTCATTCATCAGAACTTTCTTGAACTTGGCTATCTCCTGTTCAGAACTTCCAGTCAGCAGTATATCATCAACATATAAACATACCAGAGTCATATTGCCTTCAGAAGTATGCTGAACATAGACACCGTACTCCATCTCACATTTCTGAAAGCCTTGCTTCTTGAAAAATGAATCAATCTTCTGATTCCAAGCTCTGGGCGCTTGTTTCAATCCATATAGAGCTTTGTATAATCTGTACACCATCCCTTCCTGATTCTTTTTCACAAATCCAGGAGGTTGTGACACGTAAGCTTCTTCTTCTAATGGACCGTTCAGAAATGCAGATTTTACATCTAGATGCATCAGAGGCCAATTCCTGTTAGCAGCTATTGCAATCACCATTCTGATTGTTTTATGTCTTGCTACAGGTGCAAACACTTCAGAGTAATCCAGCCCAGGTTTTTGTAGAAATCCTCTGGCTACCAACCTTGCTTTATGTTTGCCAATTGAGCCATCTGGCTTTAACTTCTGCTTGAAAACCCATCTGACGCTGATGGCTTTCTTGTCTTTTGGAAGTTCTGTCAGCTTCCAAGTCTTGTTTCTCTCTATAGCATCAAGTTCTTCTTTCATTGCCTTCAGCCAAAGCTTCTGCTTAAGAGCCTCCTCTGTACTTATAGGTTCAGAGTCTACTAACATGGCACACTGAATAACTTCTCCTTCAGAGTCTACTTCAGTGTCTTGCAGCATGTCAAATTCTGCAAATCTTCTGGGAACGCTTCTGATTCTTTATGGTCTCTGAACTTGTTCAGAGTCTTGAGCTTCAGAGTTTCCAGCTTCAGATGGTTGACTTCCTCTAGAGCTTTGACCATCTTCAAGATCTGGCATATTTTCAGAGTCTTGGCCATCTTCAGAGTCTGAACTGCCACCAAGATCTGGATTGTGATCAGAGTCTGAATTATCAGAGTCTGGGTCATCAGAGTCACCTTCATCTTCTGAGTCATCTTCAGAGTTTGAATCAGTATCAGAGTCAGAGTCAACGTCAGGGTTTACTCCAACTTCAGAAATTCTTAACTCTGACCTTTCTTCAGAGGTTCTAACATCAGAATCAGATTGAGACTTATCCCAATTCCAAACTTCTGATTCCTTCACAATCACATCTCTGCTGAATTCAATTTTATTGGTTTCTGGACAATAGAGCTTGTATGCACCTGTACTGTGGTACCCTATCAGAATCATCACTTTGCTTTTATCATCCAGCTTCTGTCTTCTGGCTTCTGGAACATGTTTATAGCAAACAGAACCAAACACCTTCAGATGACTAACACTTTGCTTGTCTCCAGTCCACTTCTGCATAGGAACTATTTCCTTCAACTTCTTCGTAGGACATCTGTTGAGTACATACGTTGCAGTGGCAACAGCTTCTCCCCAGAGCTTCTGAGGAAGCTTCTTCTCTTTTAGCATGCTTCTCACCATATCAAGCAGAGTGCGGTTTCTTCTTTCAGCAAGACCATTATGTTGAGGGGTATAGGGAGCAGTAACCTTATGCTCGATTCCATTCTCCTCACAGAACTTCTGGAACTCTTTGGAGTTATACTCACCTCCACCATCAGTTCTAAGAATCTTCAACTTCTGACCACTCTGATTCTCAGCCTTCATTCTGAACTTCTTGAATTCATCAAACACCTCGTGTTTGAACTTAATAAGGGATACCCATGTCATTCTTGTGAATTCATCAACAAACAACACAAAGTATTTATTCCCTCCAATTGATGCTACTGGAAATGGACCACACACATCAGAGTGTACAACTCCCAAGGCATGTTTTGCTCTTGGAGCAACTTCTGATGCAAATGGCAATCTTGGTTGTTTTCCTTCCATGCAAACTTTGCATGACTTTTCAGGCTTCTTAATTGCAGGAATTCCATGTACCAATTTCTTTGAATTCAGATGTTGTAAGCTTCTGAAATTCAAATGACCAAATCTTCTGTGCCACAGCTCACTCTCCTTCTCAGTACTTGTTGCACTAAGACACTCTGAGTCTGCAGTTCTGACATTCACCTTGAATGTTCTATTCCTTCCTTGTTCTGACTCCATAATCAACTTCTGATTGCATTCATACAACTTCAGAAGATTATCCTTCATGGTAACTGAAAAACCTTTCTCAATTAATTGTCCCACACTCATCAAATTGCTTCTGATGCCAGGTACATACCACACTGAATCAATGCTGTTTTCCCATTGTTCAGAGTCACTCTGACATTTCCCATACCTTCTGCATTAAGATATTTGTCATCAGCACATCTGATCTTTGTCCTCTTTTCAGAGTCAAAGTCAACCAGCCATTTCTTGTTTCCAGTAAGATGATTTGAACAGCCAGTGTCCATATACCACCAGTCTGTCAGATCATCAGATTCAGAGGCCATCAATAGCACAGATTCGTCATCAGAACTTCTGGCTATATTTGCTTCTTCTGATTTCTTCTCCTTGTTTGACCAACAATCTCTAGCAAAGTGACCAAACTTCTTACAACAGTAACATTGGATCTTCTTCTTGTCATACTTCTCTTTTCCCTTCTGAGCATTCTTTTGTCTATCAGAGGTTGAGCTTTCTGACTTCTGACCACCATCAGATCTTCTCTTGGCTTCTGACTGCTTCTGATACCTCCTATCAGAAGTTGCTTTCAAAGCCTGCTGCTCTACTTCCCTTTCAGAAGTTCTCTCAGTCAAACGCAACTCTTGCGCTTCTAAACTGCTCTGCAGCTCTTCAATTCTCATGGTACTCAGATCTTTGGAATGTTCTATTGCTACCACAATGTAATCAAATTGAGAGGTAAGGGATCTCAATACTTTCTCCATGATTGTTTCTTCAGAAAGAGTTTCTCCACATGCCTTCATCTCATTAGTGATCAGAATCACTCTGGAGATGTATTCAGAAACTTTCTCATTATTCTTCATGTTGAGATTCTCATATTGCTTTCTCAAGGACTGAAGCTTCACCTTCTTCATTGATGCGTCACCACCATAACATCTCACCAGAGTGTCCCATGCAGCCTTTGCTGTTGTAGAGTCTGCAATCTTCTCAAACACGTTTACATCCACACATTGATGAATGAAGAACAATGCTTTCTGATCCTTCTTCCTTACTTCCTTCTGCGCGTTTTTCTGTTCATCAGTTGCATCTGCTGCTACTGGAACATAACCATCAGTGACAAGATCTAGAACATCTTGAGCACCAAATAGTACGCGCATTTGGATCATCCAACGATTCCAGTTTTTACCATCAAATACTGGAAGTTTGGTGTTCATGTTGCCGTTTCCGTTCATCTTCTACTTTGCACAATACACTCAGATTTCTCACACAGTGTTTCCCAACCCACAGAATAAAATTCTGATCAGATTTTGTTCAAGATTCAACACGAATCTAAGAATCAAAATCAAACACACAAGACCTCACGTTCACTCGTGTTTCCCGTGTTTCCCAATGAATCTGAACCGGAGCTCTAGATACCAATTGTTGGTGCAAAGATAGAATAAATGATGAAATAGGGAAATATTCTATTAAGAATGACGGCAGAAAAACATAATATTTGGTTACAATGATTGTCACCCTATTTATAAGCTAAAACTAGGGTTATTAGAATAAGATAAATACTAAAATACCCTCTAACAAACTTATGGGCTTAAAAAAGTAATATAATAAAATATGAATTATTACTAATAAGAATCATAAAAGAATAGTTACATTTTATGTTGTTTCCAAACAGATACATGCATGGTGAATATATAACTAGTAGCTTCCCCCACTTTCTTTTTATGTGGAATTTTCACTTAACTAATTATATATTCATTTAATACAAGTTGAAATTGCATACTCTGTAATCAATGAACTTCGGTTCGAAAAAACTCTAAGGTTTAGAACAAAAAAATTCAGATATTTGTTACCAAAATGGATTATGGCATAGCATAGTTTAACACAATTCATATTTCAGGTATCTTTCTTATTTGTTTACCTGGCTGCTTGGGCTGGAATAGCATCGTTTCTACACCGCACTTTGTTGCTTATTTAATTTTGTTGGAGAGTAGTCCTTGAATTCGTTTTGATGATATAGTTTTTTAATTTTTGTTGCATGCTGTAGAGGTATCGTGTTGGATGGTGACAGGAGAAAGACAAGCCACGAGGATTCATAGTTTGTACTTAAAAATGATATTGAAACAAGATATCGCGTTCTTTGACACCGAAACGAACACAGGAGAGGTAATTGGTAGAATGTCTGGTAACACAATTCTCATTCAAGATGCCATGGGAGAAAAGGTTTGGTTCCTTTTTTTAATCTATCATGTTTTCAGTGGAAATGAGGTGAGTCTATTAACAAATGAGAACATCTATTTGTATGTTGTAGAGGTATCGTGTTGGATGGTGACAGGAGAAAGACAAGCCACGAGGATTCATAGTTCGTACTTGAAAATGATATTGAAACAAGATATCGCGTTCCTTGACACCGAAACGAACACAGGAGAGGTAATTGGTAGAATGTATGGTGACACAATTCTCATTCAAGATGCCATGGGAGAAAAGGTTTGGTTCCTTTTTTTAATCTATCATCTTTTCAGGGAAATGAGGTGAGTCTATTAACAAATGAGAACATCTATTTGCATGCTGTAAAGGTATCGTGTTGGATGGTGACAGGAGAAAGACAAGCCACGAGGATTCATAGTTCGTACTTGAAAATGATATTGAAACAAGATATCGCGTTCTTTGACACCGAAACGAACACAGGAGAGGTAATTGGTAGAATATCTGGTGACACAATTCTCATTCAAGATGCCATGGGAGATAATGTTTGGTTCCTTTTTTTAATCTATCATGTTTTTAGTGGAAATGAGGTGAGTGTATTAACAAATGAAAACATCTTGTTGCATGTTGTAGAGGTATCGTGTTGGATGGTGACAGGACAAAGACAAGCCATGAGGATTCATAGTATGTACTTGAAAATGATATTGAAACAAGATATCGTGTTCTTTGACACCGAAACAAACACAGGAGAGGTAATTGGTAGAATGTCTGGTGACACAATTCTCATTCAAGATGCCATGGGAGAAAAGGTTTGTTTCCTTTTTTTAATCTATCATGTTTTCAGTGGAAATGAGGCGAGTTTATTAACAAATGAGAACATCTTGTTCCATGCTGTCGCTTGCGCGAAAATAAGGTGCCGGCAAAACAGAAGAGTCGCCACCTTTCGTTATTTATCCCTCAGAGCGGGAAAGGAAACGATCGGAAAAACCTGACGAATAAGGGTAAGACAAGGTCATCGCAACCGTTGTCTGGGTTCGGGAGTCGGTTACGCAAGGGGAAGGTATTAGCACCCCTCACGTCCGTCGTACTCGACGGGATCCTCGCTTGTTTGTTTACTTGGACGGGTTGGTTATAATCTATCTACCTATCAAGGCTGGCTGAAAAAGAAAAGAAAAATGAAAAATGACTCGGCAAAGCGTCGCACTTTATGCCTACGTATTCCCGTCTGGAACGAGAAATCAGAGTCAACGTAGTTCGGCTAACTACGGGGGGAAGGTTGAAGGTTGCTCGCTAGGATATCGCATCCTATGCCTACGTACTTTCATCCGGTATGAAAGATCAGAGCAAACGTAGTTCGGGAAACTACGAGTTATCTCCTAACAGAAGTGTTTTTTATTGTTTGCGATCTCAACCGCACTAGAGACTATGACCTGAGGGTGGATGCGCCGCATGTCACCCAAAGGGTACCATACTAAACATTCATCCTCAGATGGCTTAAGGCTCGTAGCGTACGAAAGAAATCATTCATGATTACTGTGTTTTAAACTGCTTCAAGATGAGAAGAGAACAGGCCCAACTAGGAGGGAGACTATCAAGTCCTACTGTTATCATGCCATGGATTCATCCTATGGTTGAGATTTGAACAGGGAATTCCTAGATGTTGTCATGCATAGGTTTCAACCTAAAAGTCTATCATCAAATTCTCGTCAGAGGAAATGAGAGTCCTAAGGGATCATGTCAATGATACACCAAAACAGACAAAAGCATCAGCTTTAACAGTAAAATGCATGCAATGCAAGTGAGGGAGGAAATGTGTGTGGGGCTTCAGCCTCCACAAGCTCGTCTCGACCTCAAGCCAGTCATGAAATAACAGTAATCATACTGAAAAATAAACAACATGCTATCAAGCAATGAACAAATAGGAGAAGGGAAGTGCCATCAGACAACCAAACACACATGCTTGAGAAAGAAAGAATCTACTCTCTTATCCTAACCCTAACACAGGATCTGAATCAAATCTAAGCAAAGCCCTAAAGCAAAACCCTAAACAAGAGAAATCAATCCCAGCCTTCAAGCTTCAGAACAAGCTTACCAAAGAAAGGGAGCTAAGCAAGCAGACTCATAGTGTCTTCCTCAGGAAAGCACTAGGAGGTGTATACTCAGGAGTCATACCCTATGTGGCTCAACCACTGTGATCAGTTTATATTCCTCCTCAGGAGAAATTAAACTCACAAGCAGGCTCCAACATCACTGGATATTTAGGAAATCCTATCTGAACTAGTGGAACTAAGTGAATAGACCCATAGGACCTTCCTCAGGAAAGTACTAGGAGGCTTCCACTTAGGAATTGTATCCCATGTGGCTCAACAACCTGTGATCAGTCTACATTCCTCCTCAGGAGAAATTAAACTCACAAGTTGGCTCCAACATCATTGGATACTTGAGAAATCCTAGATAAACTAAGGGAACTAAGTGAATAGACCCATAGGACCTTCCTCAGGAAAGTACTAGGAGGCTTCCACTTAGGAGTTGTATCCCATGTGGCTCAACAACCTGTGATCAGTCTACATTCCTCCTCAGGAGAAATTAAACTCACAAGTTGGCTCCAACATCATTGGATACTTAAGAAAGAGGTGAGAAGAAAGAATGAAAGTCATTCATAGTGCCTTCCTCAGGAAAGTACCATGAACTCCCTTCAAACTTCAGGATCTCAAACCTCACAGACAGGGAAAAAGCCAAGCTCTGGGTCTCTGAGTCTTGATCTACAATCTTCTCTTCATGATGCTCTCCAACAAGATCTTCAAGACAACACAAGCCCCACAACAAACTCCCCAAAATAAACCCCAGAGATGAACAGATAACCACAGGGCAGACAAAATCAATAGGCACCTTCAGAAAATACCTAAAAATACTAAACCAAGGGGGAAAAATCTAACAATTATTCACAAGGGTCTACTACATCTATCCCTAACATCCACATAGGCCTCTACCCTAAAATCAAGACAAACCTATCTAAAGAAAGTGAATTCTTCACCTAAGCACAACCTAAACCCTAATTAGGATACCCTAAATCTACCCTAATTAAACTAATCAAAATTTAATTCTAAAATTCTAGAATAAATCCTATGGGGAACTATGATTCATCATCTAATTGCACAAAAAAGAATGGATTAAAAAGACTAAAGGAAGGTCCTAAAACAATTCTTGCAAAATCATGTATCAACTAAAAGAAAAAAAATATACTATATTAAAGAAAATACCACTAAAAATTCTACATTAAAAATAAAATTCCATTTTTATTTTTATATTTTTCTACACAAAATTATCTAATCATAGAAAAAAGAATGACCAAAAAATCATCATTTATCAATTTTTAATGAATTTTTAAAGACAAGAAAAATATTAAAAGAAAAATGGAATTTTATTTTTAATGTAGAATTTTTAGTGGTATTTTCTTTAATATAGTATATTTTTTTTCTTTTAGTTGATACATGATTTTGCAAGAATTGTTTTAGGACCTTCCTTTAGTCTTTTTAATCCATTCTTTTTTGTGCAATTAGATGATGAATCATAGTTCCCCATAGGATTTATTCTAGAATTTTAGAATTAAATTTTGATTAGTTTAATTAGGGTAGATTTAGGGTATCCTAATTAGGGTTTAGGTTGTGCTTAGGTGAAGAATTCACTTTCTTTAGATAGTTTTGTCTTGATTTTAGGGTAGAGGCCTATGTGGATGTTAGGGATAGATGTAGTAGACCCTTGTGAATAATTGTTAGATTTTTCCCCTTGGTTTAGTATTTTTAGGTATTTTCTGAAGGTGCCTATTGATTTTGTCTGCCCTGTGGTTATCTGTTCATCTCTGGGGTTTATTTTGGGGAGTTTGTTGTGGGGCTTGTGTTGTCTTGAAGACCTTGTTGGAGAGCATCATGAAGAGAAGATTGTAGATCAAGACTCAGAGACCCAGAGCTTGGCTTTTTCCCTGTCTGTGAGGTTTGAGATCCTGAAGTTTGAAGGGAGTTCATGGTACTTTCCTGAGGAAGGCACTATGAATGACTTTCATTCTTTCTTCTCACCTCTTTCTTAAGTATCCAATGATGTTGGAGCCAACTTGTGAGTTTAATTTCTCCTGAGGAGGAATGTAGACTGATCACAGGTTGTTGAGCCACATGGGATACAACTCCTAAGTGGAAGCCTCCTAGTACTTTCCTGAGGAAGGTCCTATGGGTCTATTCACTTAGTTCCCTTAGTTTATCTAGGATTTCTCAAGTATCCAATGATGTTGGAGCCAACTTGTGAGTTTAATTTCTCCTGAGGAGGAATGTAGACTGATCACAGGTTGTTGAGCCACATGGGATACAATTCCTAAGTGGAAGCCTCCTAGTACTTTCCTGAGGAAGGTCCTATGGGTCTATTCACTTAGTTCCACTAGTTCAGATAGGATTTCCTAAATATCCAGTGATGTTGGAGCCTGCTTGTGAGTTTAATTTCTCCTGAGGAGGAATATAAACTGATCACAGTGGTTGAGCCACATAGGGTATGACTCCTGAGTATACACCTCCTAGTGCTTTCCTGAGGAAGACACTATGAGTCTGCTTGCTTAGCTCCCTTTCTTTGGTAAGCTTGTTCTGAAGCTTGAAGGCTGGGATTGATTTCTCTTGTTTAGGGTTTTGCTTTAGGGCTTTGCTTAGATTTGATTCAGATCCTGTGTTAGGGTTAGGATAAGAGAGTAGATTCTTTCTTTCTCAAGCATGTGTGTTTGGTTGTCTGATGGCACTTCCCTTCTCCTATTTGTTCATTGCTTGATAGCATGTTGTTTATTTTTCAGTATGATTACTGTTATTTCATGACTGGCTTGAGGTCGAGACGAGCTTGTGGAGGCTGAAGCCCCACACACATTTCCTCCCTCACTTGCATTGCATGCATTTTACTGTTAAAGCTGATGCTTTTGTCTGTTTTGGTGTATCATTGACATGATCCCTTAGGACTCTCATTTCCTCTGACGAGAATTTGATGATAGACTTTTAGGTTGAAACCTATGCATGACAACATCTAGGAATTCCCTGTTCAAATCTCAACCATAGGATGAATCCATGGCATGATAACAGTAGGACTTGATAGTCTCCCTCCTAGTTGGGCCTGTTCTCTTCTCATCTTGAAGCAGTTTAAAACACAGTAATCATGAATGATTTCTTTCGTACGCTACGAGCCTTAAGCCATCTGAGGATGAATGTTTAGTATGGTACCCTTTGGGTGACATGCGGCGCATCCACCCTCAGGTCATAGTCTCTAGTGCGGTTGAGATCGCAAACAATAAAAAACACTTCTGTTAGGAGATAACTCGTAGTTTCCCGAACTACGTTTGCTCTGATCTTTCATACCGGATGAAAGTACGTAGGCATAGGATGCGATATCCTAGCGAGCAACCTTCAACCTTCCCCCCGTAGTTAGCCGAACTACGTTGACTCTGATTTCTCGTTCCAGACGGGAATACGTAGGCATAAAGTGCGACGCTTTGCCGAGTCATTTTTCATTTTTCTTTTCTTTTTCAGCCAGCCTTGATAGGTAGATAGATTATAACCAACCCGTCCAAGTAAACAAACAAGCGAGGATCCCGTTGAGTACGACGGACGTGAGGGGTGCTAATACCTTCCCCTTGCGTAACCGACTCCCGAACCCAGACAACGGTTGCGATGACCTTGTCTTACCCTTATTCGTCAGGTTTTTCAGATCGTTTCCTTTCCCGCTCTGAGGGATAAATAACGAAAGGTGGCGAGTCTTCTGTTTTGCCGGCACCTTATTTTCGCGCAAGCGACAGCTGGCGACTCTGCTGGGGAGTTATAGCATCTAGGGACTTTTCCCATCCCTTATGCTGGGACCGTTTCCCATCCCCTACGCGAGTCAATCCTATCGTTTGTGTGTTTGCTTGTTGGGTTGCGTTTATTTATCGCATCTTTACTTCCCGCATCTTTACTTCCCGCATTTTATTTCCCGCATTTTATTTCCAGTTTGATATGATTATCTGTGCTGCTGTGGGAGAGGGATGTTACTGTGAGTGAAAAGCCGGACCTGGGCTTGAGTACACACCTAGATATAGTTGCGGAGAAGTAGTAGACGAACCTGTCTGCTGAGCAGGCACAGTTCCCTACGAAAATCTGCGCTCAGACGAGATTCTTGCAGAGGTGCTCCTTTCCGGTCCTGAGGATCTGAGGGGAGTCCAGACGTGAGGATTGTCGACTCTGGGGACCGATCATTTGGAAGTCAGCTAAGAGAGGCCTCTTCATGACTTGACGATGCCACTCCTTCTGGGAATCGTATTGTCACTCATGAAAGTCTGTGACGCTGATGACCGCATAGGATGCCGTACCTTTGTCCGTGGATTAGGTCCATCATACCTGTGAGTGGGGTCGGGATATTGCAGGAAACTTATACCTTCAGACCACCTGGTTTTCTTGACAGTGAATCAGTTATGTTGGGTTCTCAGTTGCAGAGATGTTCTTGACAGAGCGAGAGTTTGATCAGAGGATTTTATCATCGGGTGTTTGTCTGTTCTCGATAGAGCAGGCTTTGATCAGTGTATTATCATCAGTGGTTTGTTCTGGACGGAGCAGATTTTGAGTGGGGTCTGAAGATCTCATCGGCAGTTGTTGTTTGTTCTTGATAGGGCAGATTTTGAGTGGGGTTTGAAGATCTCATCAGCAGCTGTGTGTTTGTTCTCGACAGGGCAGATTTTTGATTTGGGGTCTGAAGACTTCATCAACAGACGTTACTTGATCTTGCATCCGGGGTCTTTATTATCAGGCCTTCGTTCTTGTCAGAGCAGAATTTTGATCTCGATCCTACCAGATGGTTATTCACAGCAGATCAGATCAGTGGTTTTACACCGGGGTTTCCTTCTCATCAGTGACTGTTGACACCGTATCTCCACAGCAGCCACCTGGATATATTGTTGCATACCTGCATTTTGCATTAGCTTGCATAATCATTCGCATTCCATTGGCGTGTGTCTGCGACAGGTACCGTTTCCCCGATCCAGGATCTCTCGCCTCTTATTGCGTTACTGCAGCCTTTCTCAGGAAGACTGATGCGTACGAGTTCTCGGTCCTTGTTGTGTCGAATCTGACTATTGCTGATACTACGTGTGAGATTGCTGTTTCCATGATTGGGCCTGGATTCCTCTCCTTATTATTGCCAACAGGTGCCAGGATCGGGGGATAATCTCTCAAGCACACAGACACACGCATGCATCTGCATAAAGCATTTTTGCATGACATACATTCTGTTACCTTTTCCTAACCTTTGATGTTGACAGGTTTTTCAGGTACTCAGGTTCCGAGCTGCTTTCGATCTCCAGGATTGATCAAAGACTCATCCACCGCTACTCAACTCGCGCTAATCAGACGAGAATCATGGACCAGGTACAGTCAGATGTTCAAGAGCTTCGTAAACGGATGGATCATTTTATGGAGCTGATGCAAGTAGTTGCGAATGGGCAAGACCAGCTTCGTACTTTGGTTCAACCTCTCATCTCCAGGGTTGACAGTAATGGAATACTTCACGGCGGGGCCGTTCCCACTCCTCCTCAAGGGGATACTCCACAGAACGTTGTTCCTGCTGCCGGGGGTAACGGCAGTGCTAACGGCAATCTGATGACTAATCTCGGACTCAACGCGGCCGGCGCCGTCAATGGTAGTTTGGGAGCCAATGTTAACATGGGGCCGGTCAACGGCAATGCTGGTGCAGGAAATCTGGTGGCGCCTCAACCGTGGCTGGAGGACCATCAGGATGACATATTCTCTCAGAGAGGTGTAGAGGCAGAGTTGACTGCTGAGGCTCGACTCAGGTTCAAGGCGCTGGAAGACAAGATGAGAGACATAGAAAATCAGAACACATTGGGCGTTGACATGGCCAAACTCGGGTTGATTGCTGACTTTAAAGTACCTCACAAATTCAAGGTGCCTATCTTTGAGAAGTATAGGGGCACTACTTGTCCCCGCGTTCACCTCCGATCTTATTATAGAAAGATGTCCGCTTATTCTGACGATGAGAAGTTGCTGATGCACTTCTTTCAGGATAGTCTTTCTGGTCCATCGCTCGAATGGTATATGGGTTTGGAGCCCGCTGCCGTGCGCACTGTTAGATCCCATTTAGATTAGATATTTGGTTTCTTTTTGGTAGTATTTTCACTCAATTTTATCTAATAATGTTTGATTTCGTAGTTGAATTGGTTTAGTTTGATTTTATGCGATCCAAGCGAAGAATGTTTGTAATATTGCTGTTAGTGTGCAGGATTGACACTATTAAGAGCACTTGGGATCAAGGCAAAGCAGTTGGGAGATGTTGCAAATCAGGACATTCGCCTGGCGAGCCACAGCGAGTGCCAGCGAATATTCGCCAGGCGAGTGCAGGCGAACTGGGGCGAATAAATCAGATTTAACTCCCAGACCCAAAGGATAGGAAGTTCGCCAGGCGAAGGTTCCAGCGAAGCTTCGCTACCATTCGCCTGGCGAAGGTGCTGGCGAAGAAGTGGTAGCTTTCCTCATGCAGATTCCAGTAGCAAAACCACCCAAAGTTCGCCTGGCGAGTGAAGCCAGCGAATGTTCGCCCGGCGAGTGTTTATTCGCCTGGCGAATGCACGATTCCTTAGGGCGGTTTGCTAATCAAAGGCACTTTGAAGTGCCATGTTAAGTTGGTTCGCCGGGCGAATGAATGCCTTCGCCAGGCGAATGTGCGCAGACAGCACATCATTTTTACTTTATTTGTTGCTCTATTTAGCCCATACTTGGTACTTGGAAAGGGGGATCTTGCCAAATCAGAAAAAAGTCATTATTGGATAGCTCTAGAACCCTAAATACTTGAGTTCTTCTTCATCTTTACTAATTTGGTAATCAAGAGAAGTGGAAGCACATCCTTCATTGTTTCTTCAAAGTGGATGTTCTTCATCTTCTCCTTTCTTCTTGTTAAAGCTACCATGAAAATGTGTAGCTAAACTCATCTTTTGTCAAGGTTAGATGTAGGTGATTATTAAACTTTGTATGTGTATGGATGATCATCATTTGTAAACTCTTGAATGATTAATATAAGGTGAAAACTTTGTTTCATTTACAATCTTTTGTGTTGGTTGATGATTGAGAAATATTTTCCAACTCTAGACCTAGGTTTTCATCCTTCTCTTTTCTTGAGCTAGAGATAGTCTTGAAATGTTTTGTTCACTTATAATGTTGAACTTTAAAGTTGTCATTTGATAGATTGTGTGAGAGATCAACAATGGATCAAAATGGTAAATCTCACAATATGAGTTAGAGATAATCATATTGAGAGGATGTTGTGGATGTATTGATCATTAAAAGGAGTTTGTTAAATGTTGATTGGAAATATGCATGCAAAGTGATTACCGAACCCTAACTTTGGCAATATTTATTAAAACCGTTCAAATCATTATTTTACCGCATTTATTACTCACATGCAAAAGTTACCATTGTTTTAAAACCAAACACTTTGTTACTACAAAGTTACGAATTTAACAACTGTAGAAAGGCTGCAAAAATTTCATATTCCCTGTGGAGACGATAACAAAAACCCGACACTCAACCACTGTTTTAACACGCACCTGGAAAGATCTTGCAGAAGCGTTTGTTCTCCACTATCAATATAATAGCGACTTGGCTCCCAACCGAGTTCAGCTTCAGAATCTCTCGCAGCGAAACAATGAAAGCTTCAAAGAGTACGCCCAGCGGTGGCGTGAATTGGCTGCCCGGGTCCAACCACCGATGGTTGAGCGTGAGTTGGTGCAAATGTTCGTGGCTACCCTTCCTGGAGTCTATTATGAAAAGCTGGTTAGTGGCATGTCTGGAACATTCTCGGCCCTCATCACTTTGGGCGAGCATGTTGAAAACGGTATAAAGATCGGAAAAATTCAGGGCGAATCATCCTCAGCTGGAGGAGCTAGCAAGAAACCCTATACTGGCAAGCGTCGAGAGGGAGATGCCAGTGCTGTCACTAATGCTAGGAGAAAAGGCAAGGGCCCTCAGCCTCAGATTGCTAGCATAAACATCCCAGCTGCTCCCCCGCAGCCGCAACAACAGAATAATCAGGGATATAAGAGATATCAGAATCGGGGTCCCCTGGCAAACCGTCATTTGGAAACTCCTCCTATGCCGTATGCACAGCTTCTGCAAACGTTGCTTCAGCTCCAATTGGTTCACAAGAGGACAATGGCTCCCTTAACAGGGGCACCCCCACCAGAGTATGATGCTAATGCTACTTGTGAATTTCACTCGGGGGCACCTGGCCATACGGTTGAGAATTGTAAAGCTTTTAAGCACAAAGTCCAGGACTTGGTGGACGCCAAGGTTATCAACTTTTCTGACAACGTGCCCAACGTCACCAAAAATCCAATGCCTCATCATAAGGGGGGCGGAGTAAATGCTGTTATCACTGAGGAGAGTTCAGACTTGCTGACCGATGTCAAAGATCTGAAGACGCCGTTGAGTTTTGTTAAGGCTAAGTTGCTAAAGAAGGGTTTCTTTCCCGGATGTGGAGAGTTATGTATGGCTTGCGCTACACTTCCGGATGGGTGTGAGCAGCTGATCGAAGGTATCCAAAGTCTGATGTCCGAGGGTATTTTGCAATTCAGTCGGAGCGTTGAGAATGCGTCAGGGGAAGTTGTGCTGAAGCAGGCAGACGAAGTTGCTACCATTACTATTCCTCGTCATCCTATTATTATTTCTGCGCCCCGTCCGCCTTCTATCACCATCACCAGGGCCGGACCAATCCCATTCGAGAGTACCAATGCCGTTCCATGGCATTATGGCGCCGAAGTTTATTGTAATGGTCAGAAGATAGAGCTTGAGCCATCCGGATCGACAGCGCAGAATCTTACCGAAGTCAGTGGTATCACTAGAAGCGGAAGAGTATTCGCACCAGCAGAAGTTGCAGCAGAGAAAATGGTCCGAGCTGACGCTATGGATAAGGGCAAAGGTAAAGCTGTGGAAGAGGTCCCTGCAGGGGCAGAGAAGGACTTGCTGGTTAAAGATGCTGAAGAGTTCATGCGACTAATCAGGAAAAGTGACTACAAAATTGTAGATCATCTTCATCAGACTCCGTCAAAGATCTCGATTCTTAACCTGTTGCTGTGTTCTGAAGCGCACCGCAACGCATTACTGAAAGTATTGAATGCTGCATACGTGCCGCAGGAGATATCAGTGAATCAACTCGAGGAAGTAGTAGCCCATGTCAATGCTGGTAATGGGCTGGGATTTACGGATCTGGAGCTGACTCCTAAGGGAAGAGATCACAACAGCGCCTTGCACGTCTCAATAGAGTGCAGAGGCACGATTATGTCACATGTCCTAGTAGATACGGGCTCCTCGCTTAACGTGCTTCCGAAGAAGGCACTGATGAAGTTGGATACCCGTGGACTGCTGTGCACGCCCAGTGATCTGGTCGTGAAGGCCTTTGACGGAACCAAGCGCCACGTCTTCGGAGAATTGACCCTGCCAATTCAAGTTGGACCAGAGACGTTTAATGCGGTTTTCTATATCATGGATATCATGCCCGCCTATAGTTGCCTCTTAGGTCGGCCGTGGATCCATTCGGCTGGTGCCGTAACGTCCACGCTGCATCAGAAGCTTAAATATGCTGTTGGGGGCAGCATAGTCACAGTCTGTGGAGAAAAGGACATCATGGTAAGCCACCTATCGTCCTTTAAATACGTTGAAATGGATGGTGAGATCCATGAGACCCTTTGCCAAGCATTTGAAACCGTCAGGGTGAAGGAGGTAGCTCCCGTTGTTGCAGAGAAGCAAGAGTTGAACCTCTCCTCGTTTAAGGAAGCTAGAGCCGTTGTCGAAGCTGGTTCCACCCCAGGCTGGGGGCATGTCTTGGATATACCAATCAAACAGGATAAGTTTGGATTAGGGTATTCTCCTGGGGCTGAAGCTTCATCTTCTTCTGGCAGTTCGTCTCATGGGAAGGGGCCGATCTTATTCACCAAAGGAGGAGTAATTTTCGAGAGCATCAACGCTGCGTCAGAAGACAGCGGGGACAGTGATTGCGATCTTGACGCCTGGATTCAACCGAGCAAGCCAGGCGAGCGCCTCCACAATTGGACCATCAAGGAGATTATCGAGCTGACAAGTGAAGAGTAATGATTTGCTTTTTACAATCTTTGTACAACCCTATGTCCTGCCCGGGGCATAGTGGTTTTACTGTCAGGGCCTTGTTGGATTATGTGTATGCATTTTGTTAATAAATAAAAGGCGTTTTCTTCGTAATCAAATGTTGTGTTCTCTGTTATTCCTATTTTATGTTTATTTCGAAAAACAGCAAAATGGCAACGAGGTTCGTGCTAACCTGCATATTCTTGCTTTAAACTTAACCCTTGTTATTGCAGGATCCACGTAACAGATGACATCGACTCTGGACCCTCTACGGCTCACTACGACTTTGATTGCCCGATCTATCAAGCCGAGGATGAGATTGATGAAGACGAAGACCTTCCGGAAGAGTTGGCCCGCTTGTTGAGACAAGAGGAGAAGGTTATTCTGCCTCACGAGGAGGATATTGAGATCATAAATCTGGGTTCTGAGGAGCTCGTCAGAAATGTCAGAGTTGGGGCTGCGCTGCAGAATGATGTCAAGCACAGACTGGTCGAGATGCTTCGAGAGTATAGTGACGTCTTTGCTTGGTCATATGAGGATATGCCCGGACTTGACACAGATATCGTGGTTCATCGCTTGCCGTTGTGAGAAGATTGCCCTCCAGTCAAGCAGAAGCTTAGGAGGACGAGACCAGACATGGCTGTAAAAATCAAAGAAGAAGTCCAGAAGCAGTTGGACGCAGGATTTCTAGCCGTTACCACTTACCCTCCGTGGGTCGCCAACATAGTGCCTGTACCGAAGAAGGACGGTAAGGTACGCATGTGCGTCGATTATCGGGATTTGAACAGGGCGAGCCCTAAGGATGATTTCCCGTTGCCTCATATCGATGTGTTGGTCGACAATACAGCCCAGTTTTCCGTGTTTTCGTTCATGGATGGCTTCTCCGGTTACAATCAGATTAAGATGGCACCGGAGGACATGGAGAAAACGACGTTTATCACCCCCTGGGGCACGTTTTGCTACAAGGTAATGCCCTTCGGTCTGAAGAACGCAGGGGCCACTTACCAGCGGGCAATGGTAACTTTGTTTCATGATATGATTCATCATGAGATCGAGGTCTATGTTGATGACATGATTGCAAAGTCCCAAACGGAGGAAGAGCATCTGGTCAATTTGTTGAAGCTGTTTGAAAGGCTTAGGAAGTTCAGGCTGAGGTTGAATCCTAACAAGTGCACTTTCGGAGTGCGGTCCGGAAAGTTATTGGGGTTTATCGTTAGCGAACGAGGTATTGAAGTTGATCCTGCAAAGATAAAAGCTATCCAAGAAATGCCAGCACCGAAAACAGAAAAAGAAGTTCGTGGTTTCTTGGGCCGAATAAACTACATTGCAAGGTTTATCTCTCAGCTCACGGCCACTTGTGAACCGATGTTCAAGTTGTTAAAGAAAGATCAGGCGATTACTTGGAATGAGGATTGCCAGAAGGAATTCGATAAGATAAAGCAGTATCTTCAAGAACCTCCAATCTTGATACCCCCAGTGGCTGGACGGCCATTAATCATGTACTTGACAGTTCTGGAGAATAGTATGGGGTGTGTTCTCGGTCAGCACGACGAGACGGGCAGAAAAGAGCACGCCATTTATTATTTGAGTAAAAAGTTCACTGAGTGTGAATCTCGATACTCGATGCTGGAGAAGACGTGTTGTGCATTAGCTTGGGCTGCCAAACGTCTACGACAGTATATGCTCAACCACACTACTATGCTAATTTCGAAGATGGATCCGATCAAATACGTCTTCGAGAAGCAGGCTCTTTCGGGCAGGATTGCCAGGTGGCAGATGGTGTTAACAGAATATGATATTCAGTACGTCTCCCAAAAAGCCATCAAGGGAAGCGTATTGTCTGACTACCTTGCCGAACAGCCAATCGAAGACTATCAGCCGATGAAGTTCGAATTCCCTGACGAGGACATTATGTTTCTCAAAGCGAAGGATTGCGATGAGCCATTGCCCAATGAGGGGCCAGATAGGAAGTCTCAGTGGAAGTTGATATTCGACGGAGCGGTTAATTCCTATGGAAGTGGTATCGGGGCTATCATCACGACTCCTCACGGATCCCACATCCCGTTTACTGCAAGACTGACGTTTCCAGTTACCAACAACGAAGCCGAGTATGAAGCATGTATTATGGGTCTAGAAGAGGCAATTGATTTGAGAATCAAGAATCTAGACATATATGGTGACTCAGCGCTTGTAATCAATCAGATCAAAGGGGAGTGGGAAACTCGTCAAGCGAATCTAGTGCCGTACATGAATTATGCCAGGAGGCTGCTTCCGTTCTTTGACCGAGTAGAACTTCATCATGTACCCCGGGCTGAAAATCAAATGGCTGATGCTTTGGCCACGCTGGCTTCAATGTATAAAGTCAATTATTGGAATGAGGCTCCAAGAATTGTGCTTTCGCGGCTTGATAGACCAGCGTTTGTGTTCGCAATCGAAGATGCCACTGACGGCAAGCCATGGTTCCACGATATCCAGACCTTCCTTATGACCAAGGAGTACCCTGCGGGTGCGTCAACCCAGGATAAGAAGACTCTGAGGAGGCTATCTGGAAACTTTTACCTCAACCCTGATGGAGTGCTGTATAAGAGAAACCACGATCTCGTGCTACTCAGATGTGTGGATGAGAAAGAAGCAAGTATGCTCATGGAAGAAGTCCATGAGGGCACATTTGGTACGCACGCCGGCGGGCATGCCATGACGAGAAAGATCCTGAGAGCAGGATATTACTGGTTGACTATGGAGTCGGATTGCTTCAGATTTGCAAAGAAATGTCACAAATGCCAAATTTATGCTGATAAAGTTCATGTGCCGCCGTGCCCATTGAATGTCATGTCCTCCCCTTGGCCGTTCTCCATGTGGGGCATCGACATGATAGGCAAGATCGAGCCCACTGCATCCAATGGTCATCGTTTCATTCTGGTAGCTATCGACTACTTCACCAAATGGGTGGAGGCAGCCTCGTATGCTAATGTGACCAAGCAGGTGGTAGCTAAATTCATAAAGAGGGACATCATCTGTCGCTATGGAATTCCCGAGCGGATCATTACTGATAATGGTTCGAATTTGAATAATAAGATGATGAAGGAGCTGTGCCGGAGCTTCAAGATCGAACACCACAACTCGTCTCCTTACCGGCCGAAGATGAATGGCGCTGTTGAAGCGGCCAACAAGAACATCAAGAAGATTGTTCAGAAGATGGTTGTGACGTATAAAGATTGGCACGAGATGCTGCCGTTTGCCTTGCACGGTTATCGTACTACGGTGCGTACGTCGACCGGGGCAACTCCTTTCTCCTTGGTGTACGGCATGGAAGTTGTCCTGCCGTTAGAAGTGGAGATTCCCTCTTTACGAGTTTTGGTTGATGTGAAACTTGATGAGGCAGAATGGATTACGAATCGCTTGAACCAACTCAGCCTGATGGACGAGAAGAGGTTAGCATCGATTGCATTTGGTCGCCTGTACCAAAGCCGAATGAAGAAAGCTTATGATAAGAAGGTGCGTCCTCGGAGCTTTCAGACGGGTGATCTCGTCCTGAAGAAGATTCTTCCGCCACACTCCGATCACCGGGGCAAGTGGACTCCGAATTACGAAGGGCCGTATGTCGTCAGCAAGGTCTTCTCGGGAGGAGCTTTGTTGTTATCCACGATGGATGGTGAAGATTTTGCATCCCCGGTGAACGCGGACGCAGTTAAAAAATACTTTGCTTGAAAGAGACCCGCTGGACAAAAAAGAAAGAGTCCAGGCAAAAAAGGGGCATCCCGGCGAACCAAAAACAGAATAAAAGGTTCGGGCAAAAATTAGGGATATATTGAAAAAATGTACACCCGCGAAGTCGAAAACCTACACTGGGCGGCTTCGGCAAAAAAGGGTATCCCGGTGAACTGAAAACCCGTGAAGGGCGGTTCACGCAAAAGTTAGGGATTTAAATAAGCAAATGACTGCGTTCCGCGTATGGACTTTCATTGTTTAGTGGGTCGGAAGACCTGAGGGCCGTTTATCTGAATCAATCTCTTCCAAAGCTGAAGCATCGGAGAAGTATCGAAGTCGAGTGGGTCTTAGAGGGATCAACTCATGGTGTTCGTCTACGCCTCGATTGCCGACATTTGTATATACTGATGTATATTTATGTTTTCCTTTTTGCGCGGCTTCCTCATTCCAGGAGCTTGCCTCTGTTGTAAAACATTTTTGCCCGTTCAGGGGTTCATCATCAATAAAATGCACATTATTCAGCAATTCTACTTGACTGCTTAGCATTTATCTGTTTTGTTTGCGAATGAGAACGCCGATGTGTTTTTGATAAAATGCGCATACATAAACTTGCGGGCCTAGGCCCATTGATTGTTGAAACAACTAATTAACTGAATATTGTCACGAGATAATAACCTGGATAGGCCCCTTTGAGGAGGGTATCTTGTCTGTTTGTTTGTGTTGTTGCAGGTGTAGCACCTTGCCAGAAGATGTGCCGTGCGTATCCCCGAGGCAGGATGAGTCCTCCTTCCCTAGCAGAGTTCAGTAGTCTCTCCTCCGCAGAATCTGAACGCAAGATGGTGAGCATTGATATGTCTTCCCCGGGTAGAGGTGATTCTCTTCCCCAAGCAGACGCATCCTGAAGGAATGTCACCTCATCGGCTGAGTCAAGCACCGAAGAATGATGTCGTCTCTCCCCAGCACCGGGTCACAAGTGCAGAGTTCATAGAAATGTTTGGGTACTGGAGCTCGTGTTTTCCCCAGTAAAGTCACCAAAGCAGGTGTCTTCCCCAGCACCGGGTCACAAGTGCAGAGTTCATAGAAATGTTTGGGTACTGGAGCTCGTGTTTTCCCCAGTAAAGTCACCAAAGCAGGTGTCTCCCCCCGCACCGGGTCACAAGTGCAGGTTTCGCAGGAGGCTGTTCGTTAGCCGAAGGATGCAGTAACTGATGGTGCCAGACTGAAGTCTCCAGTGGAATTGAGATTCCTCACCAGAGTCAGGCTCTCTCCTGAAGTTCGATGATTCCCTCTTCCCCAGTAGAGTGTTGGAACAGCTGATGTTGTATTCCCCTGCAGAGTTGTACTCTTCCCCCGAAGTCAGATGATTCCTTCTTCCCCGGCGAAATTGAGTTTCCTCATCGGAGTTGCACTCTCCAGCGAAGTAGAATGATTTCTCTCCCCGGCTGAGTCCGCAGAAAAGCAGAATCCTTGGAAGTTGATCGGATCATGATCGATTTTCCCCAGCAGAGCGTGGGGCAGCTAATGCTGTGTTTCCCCAGAATCGCACTCTCTCCATCGAAGCAGAATGATTTCTCCTTCCTCAGCCGAGTTTGCAGATGTCCAAGAGATCCGAATCCTTGGAAGTTGATCAGATCATGATTGGTTTTTCCCCAGTGGAGTGTTGAACAGCTGAAGTTGGTTCCCCTCAGAGTGGTCATCCCCAGAAGAGTAGCCGAGACGGCCGCGCAGTTCATTCTCGCGATTGATATCAGCAGATCCAAGTTCTCGTAGAGCTTCATCCCCTGCAGCAGTCAGCTGAAGTTGTTCCCCTGCAGCAGTTCGCGGAAGATCAATTCCCCATACAGAGCCTGATTGATATTGGCGTGTTCACGTTCTCCTCAGCAAGATGACTCCCCTACCTGAGTGGTTCTTTCTCCTTGACAGGAGGATTTCCCCCTTCGGCATTTATTTTGCTGACGGGATCGCATCATTGTGCATGACTGCATAGCATTTAACACTGCGTAGAATTTAACGTTGCATAGCATTGTTCATGGTTGCATGGCATTTAGCATAAACGCATATCATTCCCACTGTGTGGGGCATGGCGCAGAAGCATATGCACCATAAGCATGATCTAGGTCATCATCATCCTTGTTGAACAGGTGTACCACCAAAAGACCGGTTGCTCAGGACGATTCTTGATGTTCTCCCCAGCAAGGTCGCTTTTGAGATGATTCTTAAAGACCCCGGGGTAATCCCCACGGTCGCTCGCTCAAATGATTTCTGAGATCCCCAGCGAAGTCTTCAGTTCGAGATGATTCCCAAGTCCCTCAGCAAGGCCATTTGCTTAAGACGATTCTTAAGACCCCAGTACAGCTTCCCGAGTGGTTCGCCTAGTATGATACTTGAGCTCCCCAATAGCGTCTCCAGCAAGAGTTGCCCAGGAAGATTTCTGGAATACCCAACAGAATGTTTGCTCCGGAAAGGTTATCAGTTCAGGACGATTCTTGAAGATGCCCGACGGATCTGTTTGTTCAAGATGATTCTTGAAGTCCTCAGCAGCATGATATGTCTGCTCCAACAATGATGTCTAATCTGAAGATGGATTTCGTAAGCGCCCGAAGGCGATATCAGAAGGTTCCTGTGAGTCCAGATTTCCGTGTTGATGAATCAACGGGTGGCTGAAGATAAGGTTCCAGAGGTTGTAGATACAACAGAGTGATCCGTGTGGGTCTGAAGACCAAGTCAGTTATCCTGAGGTGATGATTGATTGCGATCAAATGAAGGATATGTCTTCTGATTGAAGTCGAAGATGTTTCTCCAGCGGTGACGCAGGGTACTTCGATCGTCCGACGGTGATGTCAGGTTTAGTTCTCCAGTGGTGACGCAGGGTGCTTCGATCGTCCGACGGTGATGTCAGGTTTAGTTCTCCAGCGATGATGCAGGGTATTTTGATTGTCTGACGGTGATGCCAGGTCGATATTTCTCCAGCTAGTTGTTGAGCAGCTAGCGTTGCAGTATTCAAAGATTTGTTCCCCGCAGAGTACTGTGTGCTCGTGCAGTTGGCAAATTTTCGGGTTTACCGATATTCAACCGTCTCGTACCTTGATTGGTTGAGAGTCGTTCGCTTCTCACCCAGTCAGGTTCAAGCCGTTTGAATAGGGGCAGCTGTTGCACCCCAAAATTTGACTAACAATTATTTATTCATTGAGTGTTTGAAAGTGGATACCTTCAAGAGATCCTCAGAAGAAGTGGTTTGAAACCAGGGTTGTGTGTTTCATAGCTTGAGGGTTGGGAGTGCCCCTCAGATGATTCTGAGACTTTGAGAATGAACTTGATGTTTTGGGAAAGCCTATGAGATGTCTTAATAGCCTTCATGAAGCCCAGAGAATTCATTATGCAAGAGTTCAGAAGATTCAACCATGAATGATAGAATTAGGGTTTTGACTGGGTCAACCCTAGGATAACTGAAGATTTGGAGAAGGTTGAGACCCAATCCAAGGGCCATGAGATCATGGAATGATGCATAGAGAGGATATAAAGATGATTCCTAGGCCAACTCATCATGAGTGAGGAGTTTGAGAAGTTTCAAGTCAGGGTCCCAAAGGATTGTCAGTGAAAAACACTAATTTGATCCCTATCTTCCAGGCAGTTTTAGCTCAAGATGTGATTGATATCTCACCTTACCCATAACATGAATGTTGTAGAGCTTGTTCTAAGCTTTAATTTGAGTGGTGGAAGTCCTTGATAGGAGTTACAGAGCTCAAGATATGGTTTTGACAAATTACAGGTCAGCAGAGGTGTGTGAATCTGGGTCCTTGAAAGTCACCCAACTTGCAGACAACGTTTGCCCTAGTAGGGTGATTCCTATGACTTCTTGGTCAACATGAATGTTGAAGATCATCTTCTTAGCTTTAATTTGAGTGGTAGAAGTCCTTGATAGGATTTGTGGAACTCAACTTATGGTTTGAACAAGACAGGGGTATTTTGGTCATTTGTCAGTTTTAGGTCATTTTAGCCAATGCCTAAAACTCCTATTTCCAAGCCTCAAATGGAAAAACTCAAAACATGAAAGTTGTTTAAAATAGGATTTTAAGTCTAGAAAGAAGGTCACAAATTGTTGGAAAAGCTCATAGCATGAAGTTACATGATTGGTCAAAAATGAACTAAAAATGGCTTATAAGTTTGAAAAGTTGAATTTGAAAATTGGTTTGGAAGATCCACAAATCCAAAATAGGTCATCCAATATATCATTTTGATTGGAAACATCATTTTGAGAACATTGGTTTAGATATAATTTTGATTTGAAGCTTTAAAATGGGTGATGCTTTGAAAACTTGTTACTTGAAAAAGAAGGCAATGTTGAAAAACCTTACACAAGCCAAAGGTGAGCTTGTTTTTCACTCATCCACACTCAATATCTCTCATAAGTAGAATTTGGCACAAAATGGTAAGGCATAAGGCATGGGATGTGAGATTTCCAACTTGTCCCCACATGAGATTTTCAAGAACTTTCCACCATATTCTAGATGAATCTAGAAGTGTCTAATGATCATTATAAGAAGAGTGCATTAGGGAGTGATTAAGGTTGGTGATAGAAGGAGATTTCAGAGGAGAGAGAGAGAGAGAAATAACCATTGAAGCACTTTCTTCAAGTTCAAGCAATTCAAGAAATCTGCATCTACAAGCCATCTCTTTCACAACAAGTGCAAACAGAAACTTGTGCATCACAAGAGGATCTCATTGCAGCCATTACAAGCCTTGAATCATCCTCCACGAGCACCTACCATCATCACTTGACAGGTTCTTTCTTCTCCCTATACCTCTTAATTTATTTAGTTTCAGTTCATTCTTTAGGTGTAGAATTAATATGCTAGGATAGAGGATCAAATTCTGAGAGTTTGAGGGCTCTGTAGGTAGATCCATGGCAGGTGAGTGATTCTTTAATCTCCAAGAACTAGCTTTGTAGTGAGTTTTAACTAGCATGGATTAGGTTAGATTAACTAGGGTAGCATGTAGAGCAAGTTCAGATACTTAGGTTGAAGCTTTACCATGGTTGATCTCAGGTGAACATGGTGGAACCATGATCTTAAGGTCCTCTGTTTGAATGATCTAGGGGGAGTTAGTGAAAACTACACGTATGGCTGTGTTCCTCTTGATTAGTAGAAGACTTTTCGTTTTGGAATCGTGGCATTTCATGGCCTGAGCAGAGAGAATGAGTAGCTAGAAGATTAGTGCATGGAGGGAGGGTTTCTGCAAAACCCTAGTTTGAGTTGGGACGATGGCCAGATGTCGTTGGATGAGTCCCCAGTTCTTGACCTTTTCCATTCATCGTGTGGTCAGGATTTAAAATGAAAACGGAGGGAAACCTCCTCGCTGCAACGCAGCGTTTCATTAAAGCTGAAGACCTGGGCCTGGGTCCAGCTTGCTACGCGCACCCCCCCCCCCTTTTTAGCCCATTCTGAAACCAACTAGCGCGTGTAGCTATTCACACCCCTCCCTCATTTTCTTTATTTTTTATTTTTTGATTTCTTTTAATATTTTTCTTGTCTTTAAAAATTCATTAAAAATTGATAAATGATGATTTTTTGGTCATTCTTTTTTCTATGATTAGATAATTTTGTGTAGAAAAATATAAAAATAAAAATGGAATTTTATTTTTAATGTAGAATTTTTAGTGGTATTTTCTTTAATATAGTATATTTTTTTTCTTTTAGTTGATACATGATTTTGCAAGAATTGTTTTAGGACCTTCCTTTAGTCTTTTTAATCCATTCTTTTTTGTGCAATTAGATTATGAATCATAGTTCCCCATAGGATTTATTCTAGAATTTTAGAATTAAATTTTGATTAGTTTAATTAGGGTAGATTTAGGGTATCCTAATTAGGGTTTAGGTTGTGCTTAGGTGAAGAATTCACTTTCTTTAGATAGTTTTGTCTTGATTTTAGGGTAGAGGCCTATGTGGATGTTAGGGATAGATGTAGTAGACCCTTGTGAATAATTGTTAGATTTTTCCCCCTTGGTTTAGTATTTTTAGGTATTTTCTGAAGGTGCCTATTGATTTTGTCTGCCCTGTGGTTATCTGTTCATCTCTGGGGTTTATTTTGGGGAGTTTGTTGTGGGGCTTGTGTTGTCTTGAAGACCTTGTTGGAGAGCATCATGAAGAGAAGATTGTAGATCAAGACTCAGAGACCCAGAGCTTGGCTTTTTCCCTGTCTGTGAGGTTTGAGATCCTGAAGTTTGAAGGGAGTTCATGGTACTTTCCTGAGGAAGGCACTATGAATGACTTTCATTCTTTCTTCTCACCTCTTCCTTAAGTATCCAATGATGTTGGAGCCAACTTGTGAGTTTAATTTCTCCTGAGGAGGAATGTAGACTGATCACAGGTTGTTGAGCCACATGGGATACAACTCCTAAGTGGAAGCCTCCTAGTACTTTCCTGAGGAAGGTCCTATGGGTCTATTCACTTAGTTCCCTTAGTTTATCTAGGATTTCTCAAGTATCCAATGATGTTGGAGCCAACTTGTGAGTTTAATTTCTCCTGAGGAGGAATGTAGACTGATCACAGGTTGTTGAGCCACATGGGATACAATTCCTAAGTGGAAGCCTCCTAGTACTTTCCTGAGGAAGGTCCTATGGGTCTATTCACTTAGTTCCACTAGTTCAGATAGGATTTCCTAAATATCCAGTGATGTTGGAGCCTGCTTGTGAGTTTAATTTCTCCTGAGGAGGAATATAAACTGATCACAGTGGTTGAGCCACATAGGGTATGACTCCTGAGTATACACCTCCTAGTGCTTTCCTGAGGAAGACACTATGAGTCTGCTTGCTTAGCTCCCTTTCTTTGGTAAGCTTGTTCTGAAGCTTGAAGGCTGGGATTGATTTCTCTTGTTTAGGGTTTTGCTTTAGGGCTTTGCTTAGATTTGATTCAGATCCTGTGTTAGGGTTAGGATAAGAGAGTAGATTCTTTCTTTCTCAAGCATGTGTGTTTGGTTGTCTGATGGCACTTCCCTTCTCCTATTTGTTCATTGCTTGATAGCATGTTGTTTATTTTTCAGTATGATTACTGTTATTTCATGACTGGCTTGAGGTCGAGACGAGCTTGTGGAGGCTGAAGCCCCACACACATTTCCTCCCTCACTTGCATTGCATGCATTTTACTGTTAAAGCTGATGCTTTTGTCTGTTTTGGTGTATCATTGACATGATCCCTTAGGACTCTCATTTCCTCTGACGAGAATTTGATGATAGACTTTTAGGTTGAAACCTATGCATGACAACATCTAGGAATTCTCTGTTCAAATCTCAACCATAGGATGAATCCATGGCATGATAACAGTAGGACTTGATAGTCTCCCTCCTAGTTGGGCCTGTTCTCTTCTCATCTTGAAGCAGTTTAAAACACAGTAATCATGAATGATTTCTTTCGTACGCTACGAGCCTTAAGCCATCTGAGGATGAATGTTTAGTATGGTACCCTTTGGGTGACATGCGGCGCATCCACCCTCAGGTCATAGTCTCTAGTGCGGTTGAGATCGCAAACAATAAAAAACACTTCTGTTAGGAGATAACTCGTAGTTTCCCGAACTACGTTTGCTCTGATCTTTCATACCGGATGAAAGTACGTAGGCATAGGATGCGATATCCTAGCGAGCAACCTTCAACCTTCCCCCCGTAGTTAGCCGAACTACGTTGACTCTGATTTCTCGTTCCAGACGGGAATACGTAGGCATAAAGTGCGACGCTTTGCCGAGTCATTTTTCATTTTTCTTTTCTTTTTCAGCCAGCCTTGATAGGTAGATAGATTATAACCAACCCGTCCAAGTAAACAAACAAGCGAGGATCCCGTCGAGTACGACGGACGTGAGGGGTGCTAATACCTTCCCCTTGTGTAACCGACTCCCGAACCCAGACAACGGTTGCGATGACCTTGTCTTACCCTTATTCGTCAGGTTTTTCCGATCGTTTCCTTTCCCGCTCTGAGGGATAAATAACGAAAGGTGGCGACTCTTCTGTTTTGCCGGCACCTTATTTTCGCGCAAGCGACACATGCTGTAGATGTATCATGTTGGATGGTGACAAGAGAAAGACAAGCCACGAGGATTCATAGTTTGTACTTGAAAATGATATTGAAACAAGATATCGCGTTCCTTGACACCGAAACGAACACAGGAGAGGTAATTGGTAGAATGTATGGTGACACAATTCTCATTCAAGATGCCATGGGAGAAAAGGTTTGGTTCCGTTTTTTAATCTATCATGTTTTCAGTGGAAATGAGGTGAGTCTATTAACAAATGAGAACATCTAGTTGCATGTTGTAGAGGTATCATGTTGGATGGTGACAGGACAAAGACAAGCCATGAGGATTCATAGTTTGTACTTGAAAATGATATTGAAACAAGATATCGCATTCTTTGACACCGAAACGAACACAGGAGAGGTAATTGGTAGAATGTCTGGTGACACAATTCTCATTCAAGATGCCATGGGAGAAAAGGTTTGTTTCCTTTTTTTAATCTATCATCTTTTCAGTGGAAATGAGGCGAGTCTATTAACAAATGAGAACATCTTGTTGCATGCTGTAGATGTATCGTGTTGGATGGTGACAGGAGAAAGACAAGCCACGAGGATTCATAGTTTGTACTTGAAAATGATATTGAAACAAGATATCGCGTTCCTTGACACCGAAACAAACACAGGAGAGGTAATTGGTAGAATGTATGGTGACACAATTCTCATTCAAGATGCCATGGGTGAAAAGGTTTGGTTCCTTTTTTTAATCTATCAGGTTTTCAGTGGAAATGAGGTGAGTCTATTAACAAATGAGAACATCTATTTGCATGTTGTAAAGGTATCGTGTTGGATGGTGACAGGAGAAAGACAAGCCACGAGGATTCATATTTCGTACTTGAAAATGATATTGAAACAAGATATCGCGTTCTTTGACACCGAAACGAACACAGGAGAGGTAATTGGTAGAATGTCTGGTGACACAATTCTCATTCAAGATGCCATGGGAGAAAAGGTTTGGTTCCTTTTTTTAATCTATCATGTTTTTAGTGGAAATGAGGTGAGTCTATTAACAAATGAGAACATCTTGTTGCATGCTGTAGAGGTATCATGTTGGATGGTGACAGGACAAAGACAAGCCATGAGGATTCATAGTTTGTACTTGAAAATGATATTGAAACAAGATATCGCGTTCTTTGACACTGAAACGAACACAGGAGAGGTAATTGGTAGAATGTCTGGTGACACAATTCTCATTCAAGATGCCATGGGAGAAAAGGTTTGGTTCCTTTTTTTAATTTATCATATTTTCAGTGGAAATGAGGCGAGTCTATTAACAAATAAGAACATCTTGTTGCATGCTGTAGATGTATCATGTTGGATGGTGACAGGAGAAAGACAACCCACGAGGATTCATAGTTTGCACTTGAAAATGATATTAAAACAAGATATCGCGTTCCTTGACACCGAAACGAACACAAGAGAGGTAATTGGTAGAATGTCTGGTGACATAATTCTCATTCAAGATGCCATGGGAGAAAAGGTTTGGTTCCTTTTTTTAATCTATCATGTTTTCAGTGGAAATGAGGTGAGTCTATTAACAAATGAGAACATCTTGTTGCATGCTGTAGAGGTGTCGTGTTGGATGGTGACAGGAGAAAGACAAGCCACGAGGATTCATAGTTTGTACTTGAATATGATATTGAAACAAGATATTGGGTTCTTTGACACCGAAACGAACACAGGAGAGGTAATTGGTAGAATGTCTGGTGACATAATTCTCATTCAAGATGCCATGGGAGAAAAGGTTTGGTTCCTTCTTTTAATCTATCATGTTTTCAGTGGAAATGAGGTGAGTCTATTAACAAATGAGAACATCTTGTTGCATGCTGTAGAGGCATCGTGTTGGATGGTGACAGGAGAAAGACAAGCCACGAGGATTCATAGTTTGTACTTGAAAAAGATATTGAAACAAGATATCACGTTCTTTGACACCGAAACGAACACAGGAGAGGTAATTGGTAGAATGTCTGGTGACACAATTCTCATTCAAGATGCCATGGGAGAAAAGGTTTGGTTCCTTTTTTTAATCTTTCATCTATTCAGTGGAGATGAGGCTAGGCTATTAACAAATGAGAACATCTTGTTGCATGCTGTAGATGTATCATGTTGGATGGTGACAGGAGAAAGACAAGCCATGAGGATTCATAGTTTGTACTTGAAAATGATATTGAAACAAGATATCGCGTTCTTTGACACCGAAACAAACACAGGAGAGGTAATTGGTAGAATGTCTGGTGACACAATTCTCATTCAAGATGCCATGGGAGAAAAGGTTTGGTTCCTTTTTTTAATCTATCATGTTTTCAGTGGAAATGAGGTGAGTCTATTAACAAATGAGAACATCTTGTTGCATGCTGTAGAGGTATCATGTTGGATGGTGACAGGAGAAAGACAAGCCACGAGGATTCATAGTTCGTACTTGAAAATGATATTGAAACAAGATATCGCGTTCTTTGACACCGAAACGAACACAGGAGAGGTAATTGGTAGAATGTCTGGTGACACAATTCTCATTCAAGATGCCATGGGAGAAAAGGTTTGGTTCCTTTTTTTAATCTATTATGTTTTTAGTGGAAATGAGGTGAGTGTATTAACAAATGAGAACATCTAGTTGCATGCTGTAGAGGTATCATGTTGTATGGTGACAGGACAAAGACAAGCCATGAGGATTCATAGTTTGTTCTTGAAAATGATATTGAAACAAGATATCGCGTTCTTTGACACCGAAACGAACACAGGAGAGGTAATTGGTAGAATGTCTGGTGACACAATTCTCATTCAAGATGCCATGGGAGAAAAGGTTTGGTTCCTTTTTTTAATCTATCATCTTTTCAGTGGAAATGAGGGGAGTCTATTAACAAATGAGAACATCTTGTTGCATGCTGTAGATGTATCGTGTTGGATGGTGACAGGAGAAAGACAAGCCACGAGGATTCATAGTTTGTACTTGAAAATGATATTGAAACAAGATATCGCGTTCCTTGACACCGAAACGAACACAGGAGAGGTAATTGGTAGAATGTATGGTGACACAATTCTCATTCAAGATGCCATGGGAGAAAAGGTTCGGTTCCTTTTTTTAATCTATCATGTTTTCAGCGAAAATGAGGTGAGTCTATTAATAAATGAGAACATCTATTTGCATGCTGTAGAGGTATCGTGTTGGATGGTGACAGGAGAAAGACAAGCCACGAGGATTCATAGTTCGTACTTGAAAATGATATTGAAACAAGATATCGCGTTCTTTGACACCGAAACGAACACAGGAGAGCTAATTGGTAGAATGTCTGGTGACACAATTCTCATTCAAGATGCCATGGGAGAAAAGGGTTTGGATCCTTTTTTTTAATCTATCATGTTTTCAGTGAAAATAAGGTGAGTCTATTAACAAATGAGAACATCTACTTGCATGCTGTAGAGGTATCGTGTTGGATGGTGACAGGACAAAGACAAGCCATGAGGATTCATAGTTTGTACTTGAAAATGATATTGAAATAAGATATCGTGTTCTTTGACACCGAAACAAACACAGGAGAGGTAATTGGTAGAATGTCTGGTGACACAATTCTCATTCAAGATGCCATGGGAGAAAAGGTTTGGTTCCTTCTTTTAATCTATCATGTTTTCAGTGGAAATGAGGTGAGTCTATTAACAAATGAGAACATCTTGTTGCATGCTGTAGATGTATCGTGTTGGATCGTGACAGGAGAAAGACAAGCCACGAGTATTCATAGTTTGTACTAGAAAATGATATTGAAACAAGATATCGCGTTCCTTGACACCGAAACAAACACAGGAGAGGTAATTGGTAGAATGTTTGGTGACACAATTCTCATTCAAGATGACATGGGAGAAAAGGTTTGGTTCCTTTTTTTAATCTATCATGTTTTCAGTGGAAATGAGGTGAGTGTATTAAACAATGAAAACATCTTGTTGCATGTTGTAGATGTATCGTGTTGGATGGTGACAGGAGAAAGACAAGCCACGAGGATTCATAGTTTGTACTTGAAAATGATATTGAAACAAGATATCGCGTTCTTTGACACCGAAACAAACACAGGAGAGGTAATTGGTAGAATGTCTGGTAACACAATTCTCATTCAAGATGCCATGGGAGAAAAGGTTTGGTTCCTTTTTTTAATCTATCATGTTTTCAGTGGAAATGAGGTGAGTCTATTAACAAATGAGAACATATATTTGCATGCTGTAGAGGTATCGTGTTGGATGGTGACAGGAGAAAGACAAGCCACGAGGATTCATAGTTCGTACTTGAAAATGATATTGAAACAAGATATCGCGTTCTTTGACACCGAAAAGAACACAGGAGAGGTAATTGGTAGAATGTCTGGTGACACAATTCTCATTCAAGATGCCATGGGAGAAAAGGTTTGGTTCCTTTTTTTAATCTATCATGTTTTTAGTGGAAATGAGGCGAGTCTATTAATAAATGAGAACATCTTGTTGCATGCTATAGAGGTATCGTGTTGGATGGTGACAGGACAAAGACAAGCCATGAGGATTCATAGTTTGTACTTGAAAATGATATTGAAACAAGATATCGCGTTCTTTGACACCGAAACGAACACAAGAGAGGTAATAGGTAGAATGTCTGGTGACAAAATTCTCATTCAAGATGCCATGGGAGAAAAGGTTTGGTTCCTTTTTTTAATTTATCATGTTTTCAGTGGAAATGAGGCGAGTCTATTAACAAATGAGAACATCTTGTTGCATGCTGTAGAGGTATCGTGTTGGATGGTAACAGGAGAAAGACAAGCCACGAGGGTTCATAGTTTGCACTTGAAAATGATATTAAAACAAGATATCGCGTTCTTTGACACCGAAACAAACACAGGAGAGGTAATTGGTAGAATGTCTGGTGACACAATTCTCATTCAAGATGCCATGGGAGAAAAGGTTTTGTTCCTTTTTTTAATCTATCATGTTTTCAGTGGAAATGAGGTGAGTCTATTAACAAATGAGAACATCTTGTTGCATGCTGTAGAGGTATCCTGTTGGATGGTGACAGGAGAAAGACAAGCCACGAGGATTCATAGTTTGTACTTGAATATGATATTGAAACAAGATATCGCGTTCTTTGACACCGAAACGAACACAGGAGAGGTAATTGGTAGAATGTCTGGTGACACAATTCTCATTCAAGATGCCATGGGAGAAAAGGTTTGGTTCCTTTTTTTAATCTATCATCTTTTCAGTGGAAATGAGGCGAGTCTATTAACAAATGAGAACATCTTGTTGCATGCTGTAGATGTATCATGTTGGATGGTGACAGGAGAAAGAGAAGCCACGAGGATTCATAGTTTGTACTTGAAAATGATATTGAAACAAGATATCGCGTTCTTTGACACCGAAATGAACACAGGAGAGGTAATTGGTAGAATGTCTGGTGACACAATTCTCATTCAAGATGCCATGTGAGAAAAAGTTTGGTTCCTTTTTTTAATGTATCATGTTTTCAGTGGAAATGAGGCGAGTCTATTAACAAATGAGAAAATCTTCCTGCATGCTGTAGAGGTATCGTGTTGGATGGTGACAGAAGAAAGACAAGCCACGAGGATTCAGAGTTTGTACTTGAAAATGATATTGAAACAAGATATCGCGTTCCTTGACACCGAAACGAACACAGGAGAGGTAATTTGTAGAATGTCTGTTGACATAATTCTCATTCAAGATGCCATGGGAGAAAAGGTTTGGTTCCTTTTTTTAATCTATCATGTTTTCAGTGAAATTGAGGTGAGTCTATTAACAAATGAGAATATCTTGTTGCATGTTGTAGAGGTATCGTGTTGGATGGTGACAGGAGAAAGACAAGCCACGAGGATTCATAGTTTGTACTTGAAAATGATATTGAAACAAGATATTGCGTTTTTTGACACCGAAACGAACACAGGAGAGGTAATTGGTAGAATGTCAGGTGACACAATTCTCATTCAAGATGCCATGGGAGAAAAGGTTTGGTTCCTTTTTTTAATCTATCATGTTTTCAGTGGAAATGAGGTGAGTCTATTAACAAATGAGAACATCTTGTTGCATGCTGTAGAGGCGTCGTGTTGGATGGTGACAGGAGAAAGACAAGCCACGAGGATTCTTAGTTTGTACTTGAATATGATATTGAAACAAGATATCGCGTTCTTCGACACCGAAACGAACACAGGAGAGGTAATTGGTAGAATGTCTGGTGACACAATTCTCATTCAAGATGCCATGGGAGAAAAGGTTTGGTTCCTTTTTTTAATCTATCATGTTTTCAGTGGAAATGAGGTGAGTCTATTAACAAATAAGAACATCTTGTTGCATGTTGTAGAGGCATTGTGTTGGATGGTGACAGGAGAAAGACAAGCCACGAGGATTCATAGTTTGCACTTGAAAATGATATTGAAACAAGATATCGCGTTCCTTGACACCGAAACGAACACAGGAGAGGTAATTGGTAGAATGTCTGTTGACATAATTCTCATTCAAGATGCCATGGGAGAAAAGGTTTGGTTCCTTTTTTTAATATATCATGTTTTCAGTGAAAATGAGGTGAGTCTATTAACAAATGAGAACATCTTGTTGCATGTTGTAGAGGTATCGTGTTGGATGGTGACAGGACAAAGACAAGCCACAAGGATTCATAGTTTGCACTTGAAAATGATATTTAAACAAGATATCGCGTTCTTTGACACCGAAACGAACACAGGAGAGGTAATTGGTAGAATGTCTGGTGACACAATTCTCGTTCAAGATGCCATGGGAGAAAAGGTTTGGTTCCTTTTTTTAATCTATCATGTTTTCAGTGGAAATGAGGAGAGTCTATTAACAAATGAGAACATCTTGTTACATGTTGTAGAGGTATCGTGTTGGATGGTGACAGGACAAAGACAAGCCACGAGGATTCATAGTTTGCACTTGAAAATGATATTTAAACAAGATATCGCGTTTTTTGACACCGAAACGAACACAGGAGAGGTAATTGGTAGAATGTCTGGTGACACAATTCTCGTTCAAGATGCCATGGGAGAAAAGGTTTGGTTCTTTTTTTTAATCTATCATGTTTTCAGTGGAAATGAGGAGAGTCTATTAATAAATGAGAACATCTTGTTACATGCTGTAGAGGTATCGTGTTGGATGGTGACAAGACAAACACAAGCCAAGAGGATTCATAGTTTGTACTTGAAAATAATATTGAAACAAGATATCGCGTTCTTTGACACCGAAACGAACACAGGAGAGGTAATTGGTAGAATGTCTGGTGACACAATTCTCATTCGAGATGCCATGGGAGAAAAGGTTTGGTTCCTTTTTTTAATCTATCATGTTTTCAGTGAAAATGAGGTGAGTCTATTAACAAATGAGAACATCTTGTTGCATGCTGTAGAGGTATCGTGTTGGATGGTGACAGGAGAAAGACAAGCCACGAGGATTCATAGTTTGCACTTGAAAATGATATTGAAACAAGATATCGTGTTCCTTGACACCGAAACGAACACAGGAGAGGTAATTGGTAGAATGTCTGTTGACATAATTCTCATTCAAGATGCCATGGGAGAAAAGGTTTGGTTCCTTTTTTTAATATATCATGTTTTCAGTGAAAATGAGGTGAGTCTATTAACAAATGAGAACATTTTGTTGCATGCTGTAGATGTTTCGTGTTGGATGGTGACAGGAGAAAGAGAAGCCATGAGGATTCATAGTTTGCACTTGAAAATTATATTGAAACAAGATATCGCGTTCTTTGACACCGAAACGAACACAGGAGAGGTAATTGGTAGAATGTCTGGTGACACAATTCTCATTCAAGATGCCATGGGAGAAAAGGTTTGGTTCCTTTTTTTAATCTATCATGTTTTCAGTGGAAATGAGGTGAGTCTATTAACAAATAAGAACATCTTGTTGCATGCTGTAGAGGCATTGTGTTGGATGGTGATAGGACAAAGACAAGCCACGAGGATTCATAGTTTGTACTTGAAAATGATATTGAAAGAAGATATCGCGTTCTTCGACACCGAAACAAACACAGGAGAGGTAATTGGTAGAATTTCTGGTGACACAATTCTCATTCAAGATGCCATGGGAGAAAAGGTTTGGTTCCTTTTTTTAATCTATCATGTTTTCAGTGGAAATGAGGTGAGTCTATTAACAAATGAGAACATCTTGTTGCATGCTGTAGAGGTATTGTGTTGGATGGTGATAGGACAAAGACAAGCCACGAGGATTCATAGTTTGTACTTGAAAATGATATTGAAACAAGATATCGCGTTCTTTGACAACGAAACGAACACAGGAGAGGTAATTGGTAGAATGTCTGGTGACACAATTCTCATTCGAGATGCCATGGGAGAAAAGGTTTGGTTCCTTTTTTTAATCTATCATGTTTTCAGTGAAAATGAGGTGAGTCTATTAACAAATGAGAACATCTTGTTGGATGCTGTAGAGGTATCGTGTTGGATGGTGACAGGAGAAAGACAAGCCACGAGGATTCATAGTTTGCACTTGAAAATGATATTGAAATAAGATATCGCGTTCTTTGACACCGAAACGAACACAGGAGAGGTAATTGGTAGAATGTCTGGTGACACAATTCTTGTTCAAGATGCCATGGGAGAAAAGGTTTGGTTCCTTTTTTTAATCTATCATGTTTTCAGTGGAAATGAGGTGAGCCTATTAACAAATGAGAACATCTTGTTGCATGCTGTAGAGGTATCGTGTTGGATGGTGACAGCAGAAAGACAAGCCACGGGGATTCATAGTTTGTACTTGAAAATGATATTGAAACAAGATATCGCGTTCTTTGACACCGAAACGAAGACAGGAGAGGTAATTGGTAGAATGTCTGGTGACACAATTCTCATTCGAGATGCCATGGGAGAAAAGGTTTGGTTCCTTTTTTTAATCTATCATGTTTTCAGTGGAAATGAGGTGAGCCTATTAACAAATGAGAACATCTTGTTGCATGCTGTAGAGGTATCGTGTTGGATGGTGACAGCAGAAAGACAAGCCACGGGGTTTCATAGTTTGTACTTGAAAATGATATTGAAACAAGATATTGCGTTCTTTGACACCGAAACGAACACAGGAGAGGTAATTGGTAGAATGTCTGGTGACACAATTCTCATTCGAGATGCCATGGGAGAAAAGGTTTGGTTTCTTTTTTTAATCTATCATGTTTTCAGTGAAAATGAGGTGAGTCTATTAACAAATGAGAACATCTTGTTGCATGCTGTAGAGGTATCGTGTTGGATGGTGACAGGAGAAAGACAAGCCACGAGGATTCATAGTTTGCACTTGAAAATGATATTGAAACAAGATATCGCGTTCTTTGACACCGAAACGAACACAGGAGAGGTAATTGGTAGAATGTCTGGTGACACAATTCTCATTCGAGATGCCATGGGAGAAAAGGTTTGGTTCCTTTTTTTAATCTACAATGTTTTCAGTGGAAATGAGGTGAGTCTATTAACAAATGAGAAAATTTTGTTGCATGCTGTAGAGGTATCGTGTTGGATGGTGACAGGAGAAAGACAAGCCACGAGGATTCATAGTTTGCACTTGAAAATGATATTTAAACAAGATATCGCGTTCTTTGACACCGAAACGAACACAGGAGAGGTAATTGGTAGAATGTCTGGGGACACAATTCTCGTTCGAGATGCCATGGGGGAAAAGGTTTGGTTCCTTTTTTTAATCTATCATGTTTTCATTGGAAATGAGGTGAGCCTATTAACAAATGAGAACATCTTGTTGCATGCTGTAGAGGTATCGTGTTGGATGGTGACAGCAGAAAGACAAGCCACGGGGATTCATAGTTTGTACTTGAAAATGATATTGAAACAAGATATCGCGTTCTTTGACAACGAAACGAACACATGAGAGGTAATTGGTAGAATGTTTGGTGACACAATTCTCATTCGAGATGCCATGGGAGAAAAGGTTTGGTTCCTTTTTTTAATCTATCATGTTTTCAGTGAAAATGAGGTGAGCCTATTAACAAATGAGAACATCTTGTTGCATGCTGTAGAGGTATCGTGTTGGATGGTGACAGCATAAAGACAAGCCACGAGGGTTCATAGTTTGTACTTGAAAATGATATTGAAACAAGATATCGCGTTCTTTGACACCGAAACGAACACAGGAGAGGTAATTGGTAGAATGTCTGGTGACACAATTCTCATTCGAGATGCCATGGGGGAAAAGATTTGGTTCCTTTTTTTAATCTATCATGTTTTTCAGTGAAAATGAGGTGAGCCTATTAACAAATGAGAACATCTTGTTGCATGCTGTAGAGGTATCGTGTTGGATGGTGACAGGAGAAAGACAAGCCACGAGGATTCATAGTTTGCACTTGAAAATGATATTGAAACAAGATATCGCGTTCTTTGACACTGAAACGAACACAGGAGAGGTAATTGGTAGAATGTCTGGTGACACAATTCTCATTCAAGATGCCATGGGAGAAAAGGTTTGGTTCCTTTTTTTAATCTATCATGTTTTCAGTGGAAATGAGGTGAGTCTATTAATAAATGAGAACATCTTGTTGCATGCTGTAGAGGTATCGTGTTGGGTGGTGACAGGACAAACACAAGCCACAAGGATTCATAGTTTGTACTTGAAAATGATATTGAAACAAGATATCGCGTTCTTTGACACCGAAACGAACACAGGAGAGGTAATTGGTAGAATGTCTGGTGACACAATTCTAATTCGAGATGCCATGGGAGAAAAGGTTTGGTTCTTTTTTTTAATCTATCATGTTTTCAGTGAAAATGAGGTGAGTCTATTAACAAATGAGAACATATTGTTGCATGCTGTAGAGGTATCGTGTTGGATGGTGACAGGAGAAAGACAAGCCACAAGGATTCATAGTTTGTACTTGAAAATGATATTGAAACAAGATATCACGTTCTTTGACACCGAAACGAACACAGGAGACGTAATTGGTAAAATGTCTGGTGACACAATTCTCATTCAAGATGCCATGGGAGAAAAGGTTTGGTTCTTTTTTTTAATCTATCATGTTTTCAGTGAAAATGAGGTGAGTCTATTAACAAATGAGAACATCTTGTTGCATGTTGTAGAGGTATCGTGTTGGATGGTGGCAGGAGAAAGACAAGCCACGAGGATTCATAGTTTGCACTTGAAAATGATATTAAAACAAGATATCGCGTTCTTTGACACCGAAACAAACACAGGAGAGGTAATTGGTAGAATGTCTGGTGACACAATTCTCATTCAAGATGCCATGGGAGAAAAGGTTTGGTTCCTTTTTTTAATCTATCATGTTTTCAGTGGAAATGAGGTGAGCCTATTAACAAATGAGAACATCTTGTTGCATGCTGTAGAGGTATCGTGTTGAATGGTGACAGCAGAAAGACAAGCCACGGGGATTCATAGTTTGTACTTGAAAATGATATTGAAACAAGATATCGCGTTCTTTGACACCGAAACGAACACAGGAGAGGTAATTGGTAGAATGTTTGGTGACACAATTCTCATTCGAGATGCCATGGGAGAAAAGGTTTGGTTCTTTTTTTTAATCTATCATGTTTTCAGTGAAAATGAGGTGAGTCTATTAACAAATGAGAACATCTTGTTGCATGTTATAGAGGTATCGTGTTGGATGGTGATAGGACAAAGACAAGCCACGAGGATTCATAGTTTGTACTTGAGAATGATATTGAAACAAGATATTGCGTTCTTTGACACCGAAACGAACACAGGAGAGGTAATTGGTAGAATGTCTGGTGACAAAATTCTCATTCAAGATGCCATGGGAGAAAAGGTTTGGTTCCTTTTTTTAATCTATCATGTTTTCAGTGGAAATGAGGTGAGCCTATTAACAAATGAGAACATCTTGTTGCATGCTGTAAAGGTATCGTGTTGGATGGTGACAGCAGAAAGACAAGCCACGGGGATTCATAGTTTGTACTTGAAAATGATATTAAAACAAGATATCACATTCTTTGACACCGAAACGAACACAGGAGAGGTAATTGGTAGAATGTCTGGTGACACAATTCTCATTCGAGATGCATTGGGAGAAAAGATTTGGTTCCTTTTTTTAATCTATCATGTTTTCAGTGAAAATGAGGTGAGTCTATTAACAAATGAGAACATCTTGTTGCATGATGTAGAGGTATCGTGTTGGATGGTGACAGGAGAAAGACAAGCCACGAGGATTCATAGTTTGCACTTGAAAATGATATTGAAACAAGATATCGCGTTCTTTGACACCGAAACGAACACAGGAGAGGTAATTGGTAGAATGTCTGGTGACACAATTCTCATTCAATATGCCATGGGAGAAAAGGTTTGGTTCCTTTTTTTAATCTATCATGTTTTCAGTGGAAATGAGGTGAGTCTATTAACAAATGAGAACATTTTTTTGCATGCTGTAGAGGTATCGTGTTGGATGGTGACAGGAGAAAGACAAGCCACGAGGATTCATAGTTTGCACTTGAAAATGATATTTAAACAAGATATCGTGTTCTTTGACACCGAAACGAACACAGGAGAGGTAATTGGTAGAATGTCTGGGGACACAATTCTCATTCGAGATGCCATGGGGGAAAAGGTTTGGTTCCTTTTTTTAATCTATCATGTTTTCAGTGGAAATGAGGTGAGCCTATTAACAAATGAGAACATCTTGTTGCATGCTGTAGAGGTATCGTGTTTGATGGTGATAGGACAAAGACAAGCTACGAGGATTCATAGTTTGTACTTGAAAATGATATTGAAACAAGATATCGCGTTCTTTGACACCGAAACGAACACAGGAGAGGTAATTGGTAGAATGTCTGGTGACACAATTCTCATTCAAGATGCCATGGGAGAAAAGGTTTGGTTCCTTTTTTTAATCTATCATGTTTTCAGTGGAAATGAGGTGAGCCTATTAACAAATAAGAACATCTTGTTGCATGCTGTAGAGGTATCGTGTTGAATGGTGACAGCAGAAAGACAAGCCACGGGGATTCATAGTTTGTACTTGAAAATGATATTGAAACAAGATATCGCGTTCTTTGACACCGAAACGAACATAGGAGAGGTAATTGGTAGAATGTTTGGTGACACAATTCTCATTCGAGATGCCATGGGAGAAAAGGTTTGGTTCCTTTTTTTAATCTATCATGTTTTCAGTGAAAATGAGGTGAGTCTATTAACAAATGAGAACATCTTGTTGCATGCTGTAGAGGTATCGTGTTGGATGGTGACAGGAGAAAGACAAGCCACGAGGATTCATAGTTTGCACTTGAAAATGATATTGAAACAAGATATCGCGTTCTTTGACACCGAAACGAACACAGGAGAGGTAATTGGTAGAATGTTTGGTGACACAATTCTCATTCAAGATGCCATGGGAGAAAAGGTTTGGTTCCTTTTTTTAATCTATCATGTTTTCAGTGGAAATGAGGTGAGTCTATTAACAAATGAGAACATTTTGTTGCATGCTGTAGAGGTATCGTGTTGGATGGTGACAGGAGAAAGACAAGCCACGAGGATTCATAGTTTGTACTTGAAAATGATATTGAAACAAGATATCGCGTTCTTTGAAACCGAAACGAACACATGAGAGGTAATTGGTAGAATGTCTGGTGACACAATTCTCATTCAAGATGCAATGGGAGAAAAGGTTTGTTTCTTTTTTTTAATCTATCATGTTTTCAGTGAAAATGAGGTGAGTCTATTAACAAATGAGAACATCTTGTTGCATGCTGTAGAGGTATCTTGTTGGATGGTGACAAGAGAAAGACAAGCCACGAGGATTCATAGTTTGCACTTGAAAATGATATTGAAACAAGATATCGCGTTCTTTGACACCGAAACGAACACAGGAGAGGTAATTGGTAGAATGTCTGGTGACAAAATTCTCATTCAAGATGCCATGGGAGAAAAGGTTTGGTTCCTTTTTTTAATCTATCATGTTTTCAGTGGAAATGAGGTGAGCCTATTAACAAATGAGAATATCTTGTTGCATGCTGTAAAGGTATCGTGTTGGATGGTGACAGCAGAAAGACAAGCCACGGGGATTCATAGTTTGTACTTGAAAATGATATTGAAACAAGATATCGCATTCTTTGACACCGAAACGAACATAGGAGAGGTAATTGGTAGAATGTCTGGTGACACAATTCTCATTCGAGATGCATTGGGAGAAAAGATTTGGTTCCTTTTTTTAATCTATCATGTTTTCAGTGAAAATGAGGTGAGTCTATTAACAAATGAGAACATCTTGTTGCATGATGTAGAGGTATCGTGTTGGATGGTGACAGGAGAAAGACAAGCCACGAGGATTCATAGTTTGCACTTGAAAATGATATTGAAACAAGATATCGCGTTCTTTGACACCGAAACGAACACAGGAGAGGTAATTGGTAGAATGTCTGGTGACAAAATTCTCATTCAAGATGCCATGGGAGAAAAGGTTTGGTTCCTTTTTTTAATCTATCATGTTTTCAGTGGAAATGAGGTGAGTCTATTAACAAATGAGAACATTTTTTTGCATGCTGTAGAGGTATCGTGTTGGATGGTGACAGGAGAAAGACAAGCCACGAGGATTCATAGTTTGCACTTGAAAATGATATTTAAACAAGATATCGCGTTCTTTGACACCGAAACGAACACAGGAGAGGTAATTGGTAGAATGTCTGGGGACACAATTCTCATTCGAGATGCCATGGGGGAAAAGGTTTGGTTCCTTTTTTTAATCTATCATGTTTTCAGTGGAAATGAGGTGAGCCTATTAACAAATGAGAACATCTTGTTGCATGCTGTAGAGGTATCGTGTTTGATGGTGATAGGACAAAGACAAGCTACGAGGATTCATAGTTTGTACTTGAAAATGATATTGAAACAAGATATCGCGTTCTTTGACACCGAAACGAACACAGGAGAGGTAATTGGTAGAATGTCTGGTGACACAATTCTCATTCAAGATGCCATGGGAGAAAAGGTTTGGTTCTTTTTTTTAATCTATCATGTTTTCAGTGAAAATGAGGTGAGTCTATTAACAAATGAGAACATCTTGTTGCATGCTGTAGAGGTATCGTGTTGGATGGTGACAGGAGAAAGACAAGCCACGAGGATTCATAGTTTGCACTTGAAAATGATATTGAAACAAGATATCGCGTTCTTTGACACCGAAACGAACACAGGAGAGGTAATTGGTAGAATGTCTGGTGACACAATTCTCATTCAAGATGCCATGGGAGAAAAGGTTTGGTTCCTTTTTTTAATCTATCATGTTTTCAGTGGAAATGAGGTGAGTCTATTAACAAATGAGAACATTTTTTTGCATGCTGTAGAGGTATCGTGTTGGATGGTGACAGGAGAAAGACAAGCCACGAGGATTCATAGTTTGCACTTGAAAATGATATTTAAACAAGATATCGCGTTCTTTGACACCGAAACGAACACAGGAGAGGTAATTGGTAGAATGTCTGGGGACACAATTCTCATTCGAGATGCCATGGGGGAAAAGGTTTGGTTCCTTTTTTTAATCTATCATGTTTTCAGTGGAAATGAGGTGAGCCTATTAACAAATAAGAACATCTTGTTGCATGCTGTAGAGGTATCGTGTTGAATGGTGACAACAGAAAGACAAGCCACGGGGATTCATAGTTTGTACTTGAAAATGATATTCAAACAAGATACCGCGTTCTTTGACACCGAAACGAACACAGGAGAGGTAATTGGTAGAATGTTTGGTGACACAATTCTCATTCAAGATGCCATGGGAGAAAAGGTTTGGTTCCTTTTTTTAATCTATCATGTTTTCAGTGGAAATGTGGTGAGCCTATTAACAAATAAGAACATCTTGTTGCATGCTGTAGAGGTATCGTGTTGAATGGTGACAACAGAAAGACAAGCCACGGGGATTCATAGTTTGTACTTGAAAATGATATTCAAACAAGATATCGCGTTCTTTGACACCGAAACGAACACAGGAGAGGTAATTGGTAGAATGTTTGGTGACACAATTCTCATTCGAGATGCCATGGGAGAAAAGGTTTGGTTCCTTTTTTTAATCTATCATGTTTTCAGTGAAAATGAGGTGGGTCTATTAACAAATGAGAACATCTTGTTGCATGCTGTAGAGGTATCGTGTTGGATGGTGACAGGAGAAAGACAAGCCACGAGGATTCATAGTTTGCACTTGAAAATGATATTGAAACAAGATATCGCGTTCTTTGACACCGAAACGAACACAGGAGAGGTAATTGGTAGAATGTCTGGTGACACAATTCTCATTCAAGATGCCATGGGAGAAAAGGTTTGGTTCCTTTTTTTAATCTATCATGTTTTCAGTGGAAATGAGGTGAGTCTATTAACAAATGAGAACATTTTGTTGCATGCTGTAGAGGTATCGTGTTGGATGGTGACAGGAGAAAGACAAGCCACGAGGATTCATAGTTTGTACTTGAAAATGATATTGAAACAAGATATCGCGTTCTTTGACACCGAAACGAACACATGAGAGGTAATTGGTAGAATGTCTGGTGACACAATTCTCATTCAAGATGCCATGGGAGAAAACGTTTGGTTCTTTTTTTTAATCTATCATGTTTTCAGTGAAAATGAGGTGAGTCTATTAACAAATGAGAACATCTTGTTGCATGCTGTAGAGGTATCGTGTTGGATGGTGACATGAGAAAGACAAGCCACGAGGATTCATAGTTTGCACTTGAAAATGATATTGAAACAAGATATCGCGTTCTTTGACACCGAAACAAACACAGGTGAGGTAATTGGTAGAATGTCTGGTGACACAATTCTCATTCAAGATGCCATGGGAGAAAAGGTTTGGTTCCCTTTTTTAATCTATCATGTTTTCAGTGGAAATGAGGAGAGTCTATTAACAAATGAGAACATCTTGTTACATGTTGTAGAGGTATCGTGTTTGATGGTGACAGGACAAAGACAAGCCATGAGGATTCATAGTTTGTACTTGAAAATGATATTGAAACAAGATATCGCGTTCTTTGACACCGAAACGAACACAGGAGAGGTAATTGGTAGAATGTCTGGTGACACAATTCTCATTCAAGATTCCATGGGAGAAAAGGTTTGGTTCCTTTTTTTAATCTATCATGTTTTCAGTGGAAATGAGGTGAGTCTATTAACAAATGAGAACATCTTGTTGCATGCTGTAGAGGTATCGTGTTGGATGGTGACAGGAGAAATACAAGCCACGAGGATTCATAGTTTGCACTTGAAAATGATATTGAAACAAGATATCGCGTTCTTTGACACCGAAACGAACACAGGAGAGGTAATTGGTAGAATGTCTGGTGACACAATTCTCATTCAAGATGCCATGGGAGAAAAGGTTTGGTTCCTTTTTTTAATCTATCATGTTTTCAGTGGAAATGAGGTGAGTCTATTAACAAATGAGAACATCTTGTGGCATGCCGTAGAGGTATCGTGTTGGATGGTGACAGGAGAAAGACAAGCCACGAGGATTCATAGTCTGTACTTGACAATGATATTGAAACAAGATATCGCTTTCTTTGACACCGAAACGAACACATGAGAGGTAATTGGTAGAATGTCTGGTGACACAATTCTCATTCAAGATGCCATGGGAAAAAAGGTTTGGTTCCTTTTTCTAGTCTATCATGTTTTCAGTGGAAATGAGGTGAGTCTATTAACAAATGAGAACATCTTGTTGCATGTTGTAGAGGTATCGTGATGGGTGGTGATAGGAGAAAAACAAGCCACGAGGATTCATAGTTTGTACTTGAAAATGATATCGAAACAAGATATCGCGTTCTTTGAAACCGAAACCATCAGAGGAGAGGTAATTTGTAGAATGTCTGGTAACACAATTCTCATTCAAGATGCCATGGGAGAAAAGGTTTGGTTCCATTTTTTAATCTATCAGGTTTTCAGTGGAAATGAGGTGAGTCTATTAACAAATGAGAACATCTTGTTGCATGCTGTAGAGGTATCATGTGGGATGGTGACAGGAGAAAGACAAGCCACGAGGATTCATAGTTTGTACTTGAAAATGATATTGAAACAAGATATCGCGTTCTTTGACACCGAAACAAACACAGGAGAGGTAATTGGTAGAATGTCTAGTGACACATTCTCATTCAAGATGCCATGGGAGAAAAGGTTTGGTTCCTTTTTTTAATCTATCATGTTTTCAGTGGAAATGAGGTGAGTCTATTAACAAATGAGAACATGTTGTTGCATGCTGTAGAGGTATCGTGTTGGATGGTGACAGGAGAAAGACAAGCCACTAGGATTCATAGTTTGTACTTGAAAATGATATTGAAACAAGATATCGCATTCTTTAACACCGAAACGAACACAGGAGAGGTAATTGGTAGAATGTATGGTGACACAATTCTCATTCAAGATGCCATGGGAGAAAAGGTTTGGTTCCTTTTTTTAATCTATCATGTTTTCAGTGGAAATAAGGCAAGTCTATTAACAAATGAAAACATCTTGTTGCATGTTGTAGAGGTATCGTGTTGTATGGTGACAGGAGAAAGACAAGCCACGAGGATTCATAGTTTGTACTTGAAAATGATATTGAAACAAGATATCGCGTTATTTGACACCGAAACGAACACAGGAGTGGTAATTGGTAGAATGTCTGGTGACACAATTCTTATTCAAGATGCCATGGGAGAAAAGGTTTGGTTCCTTTTTTTAATCTATCATGTTTTCAGTGGAAATGAGGTGAGTCTATTAACAAATGAGAACATCTTGTTGCATGTTGTAGAGGTATCATGTTGGATGGTGACAGGAGAAAGACAAGCCACTAGGATTCATAGTTTGTACTTGAAAATAATATTGAAACAAGATATTGGGTTCTTTGACACCGAAACAAACATAGGAGAGGTAATTGGTAAAATGTCTGGTGACACAATTCTCGTTCAAGATGCCATGGGAGAAAAGGTTTGGTTCCTTTTTTTAATCTATCATGTTTTCAGTGGAAATGAGGTGAGTCTATTAACAAATGAGAACATCTTGTGGCATGCCGTAGAGGTATCGTGTTGGATGGTGACAGGAGAAAGTCAAGCCACGAGGATTCATAGTTTGTACTTGAAAATGATATTGAAACAAGATATCGCGTTCTTTAACACCGAAACGATCACAAGAGAGGTAATTGGTAGAATGTCTGGTGACACAATTCTCATTCAAGATGCCATGGGAGAAAAGGTTTGGTTCCTTTTTTTAATCTATCATGTTTTCAGTGGAAATGAGGTGAGTCTATTAACAAATGAGAACATCTTTTTGCATGTTGTAGAGGTATCGTGATGGATGGTGATAGGAGAAAAACAAGCCACGAGGATTCATAGTTTGTACTTAAAAATAATATTGAAACAGATATTGCGTTCTTTGACACCGAAACCATCACAGGAGAGGTAATTGGTAGAATGTCTGGTGACACAATTCTTATTCAATATGCCATGGGAGAAAAGGTTTGGTTCCTTTTTTTAATCTATCATGTTTTCAGTGGAAATGAGGTGAGTATATTAACAAATGAGAACATCTTGTTGCATGCTGTAGAGGTATCGTGTTGGATGGTGACAGGAGAATGACAAGCCACGAGGATTCATAGTTTGTACTTGAAAATGATATTGAAACAAGATATCGCGTTCTTTGACACTGAAACGAACACATGAGAGGTAATTGGTAGAATGTCTGGTGACACAATTCTCATTCAAGATGCCATGGGAAAAAAGGTTTGGTTCCTTTTTCTAGTCTATCATGTTTTCAGTGGAAATGAGGTGAGTCTATTAACAAATGAGAACATCTTGTGGCATGCCGTAGAGGTATCGTGTTGGATGGTGACAGGAGAAAGTCAAGCCACGGGGATTCATAGTTTGTACTTGAAAATGATATTGAAACAAGATATCGCGTTCTTTGACACCAAAACGATCACAAGAGAGGTAATTGGTAGAATGTCTGGTGACACAATTCTCATTCAAGATGCCATGGGAGAAAAGGTTTGGTTCCTTTTTTTAATCTATCATGTTTCCAGTGGAAATGAGGTGAGTCTATTAACAAATGAGAACATCTTGTTGCATGTTGTAGAGGTATCGTGATGGATGGTGATAGGAGAAAAACAAGCCACGAGGATTCATAGTTTGTACTTAAAAATAATATTGAAACAAGATATTGCGTTCTTTGACACCGAAACCATCACAGGAGAGGTAATTTGTAGAATGTCTGGTGACACAATTCTCATTCATGATGCCATGGGTGAAAAGTTTTGGTTCCTTTTTTTAATCTATCTTGTTTTCAGTGGAAATGAGGTTAGTCTATTAACAAATGAGAACATCTTGTTGCATGCTGTAGAGGTATCATGTTGGATGGTGACAGGAGAAAGACAAGCCACGAGGATTCATAGTTTGTACTTGAAAATGATATTGAAACAAGATATTGCGTTCTTTGACACCGAAACAAACACAGGAGAGGTAATTGGTAGAATGTCTGGTGACACATTTTCATTCAAGATGCCATGGGAGAAAAGGTTTGGTTCCTTTTTTTAATCTATCATGTTTTCAGTGGAAATGAGGTGAGTCTATTAACAAATGAGAACATGTTGTTGGATGCTGTAGAGGTATCGTGTTGGATGGTGACAGGAGAAAGACAAGCCACGAGGATTCATAGTTTGTACTTGAAAATGATATTGAAACAAGATATCGCATTCTTTAACACCGAAACGAACACAGGAGAGGTAATTGGTAGAATGTATGGTGACACAATTCTCATTCAAGATGCCATGGGAGAAAAGGTTTGGTTCCTTTTTTTAATCTATCATGTTTTCAGTGGAAATGAGGCGAGTCTATTAACAAATGAAAACATCTTGTTGCATGCTGTAGAGGTATCGTGTTGTATGGTGACAGGAGAAAGACAAGCCACGAGGATTCATAGTTTGTACTTGAAAATGATATTGAAACAAGATATCGCGTTATTTGACACCGAAACGAACACAGGAGTGGTAATTGGTAGAATGTCTAGTGACACAATTCTCATTCAAGATGCCATGGGAGAAAAGGTTTGGTTCCTTTTTTTAATCTATCATGTTTTCAGTGGAAATGAGGCGAGTGTATTAACAAATGAAAACATCTTGTTGCATGCTGTAGAGGTATCGTGTTGTATGGTGACAGGAGAAAGACAAGCCACGAGGATTCATAGTTTGTACTTGAAAATGATATTGAAACAAGATATCGCGTTATTTGACACCGAAACGAACACAGGAGTGGTAATTGGTAGAATGTCTGGTGACACAATTCTTATTCAAGATGCCATGGGAGAAAAGGTTTGGTTCCTTTTTTTAATCTATCATGTTTTCAGTGGAAATGAGGTGAGTCTATTAACAAATGAGAACATCTTGTTGCATGCTGTAGAGGTATCGTGTTGGATGGTGACAGGAGAAAGACAAGCCACGGGGATTCATAGTTTGCACTTGAAAATGATATTGAAACAATATATCGCGTTCTTTGACACCGAAACGAACACAGGAGAGGTAATTGGTAGAATGTCTGGTGACACAATTCTCATTCAAGATGCCATGGGAGAAAAGGTTTGGTTCCTTTTTTTAATCTATCATGTTTTCAGTGGAAATGAGGTGAGTCTATTAACAAATGAGAACATCTTGTGGCATGCCGTAGAGGTATCGTGTTGGATGGTGACAGGAGAAAGACAAGCCACAAGGATTCATAGTCTGTACTTGACAATGATATTGAAACAAGATATCGCTTTCTTTGACACCGAAACGAACACATGAGAGGTAATTGGTAGAATGTCTGGTGACACAATTCTCATTCAAGATGCCATGGGAAAAAAGGTTTGGTTCCTTTTTCTAGTCTATCATGTTTTCAGTGGAAATGAGGTGAGTCTATTAACAAATGAGAACATCTTGTTGCATGTTGTAGAGGTATCGTGATGGATGGTAATAGGAGAAAAACAAGCCACGAGGATTCATAGTTTGTACTTGAAAATGATATCGAAACAAGATATCGCGTTCTTTGAAACTGAAACCATCACAGGAGAGGTAATTTGTAGAATGTCTGGTGACACAATTCTTATTCAAGATGCCATGGGAGAAAAGGTTTGGTTCCTTTTTTTAATCTATCATGTTTTCAGTGGAAATGAGGTGAGTCTATTAACAAATGAGAACATCTTGTTGCATGCTGTAGAGGTATCATGTTGGATGATGACAGGAGAAAGACAAGCCACGAGGATTCTTAGTTTGTACTTGAAAATGATATTGAAACAAGATATCGCGTTCTTTGACACCAAAACGAACACAGGAGAGGTAATTGGTAGAATGTCGGGTGACACAATTCTCATTCAAGATGCCTTGGGAGAAAAGGTTTGGTTACTTTTTTTAATCTATCATGTTTTCAGTGGAAATGAGGTGACTCTATTAACAAATGAGAACATCTTGTTGCATGCTGTAGAGGTATCATGTTGGATGGTGACAGGAGAAAGACAAGCCACGAGGATTCATAGTTTGTACTTGAAAATGATATTGAAACAAGATATCGCGTTATTTGACACCGAAACGAACACAGGAGTGGTAATTGGTAGAATGTCTGGTGACACAATTCTTATTCAAGATGCCATGGGAGAAAAGGTTTGGTTCCTTTTTTTAATCTATCATGTTTTCAGTGGAAATGAGCTGAGTCTATTAACAAATGAGAACATCTTGTTGCATGCTGTAGAGGTATCGTGTTGGATGGTGACAGGAGAAAGACAAGCCACGGGGATTCATAGTTTGCACTTGAAAATGATATTGAAACAAGACATCGCGTTCTTTGACACCGAAACGAACACAGGAGAGGTAATTGGTAGAATGTCTGGTGACACAATTCTCATTCAAGATGCCATGGGAGAAAAGGTTTGGTTCCTTTTTTTAATCTATCATGTTTTCAGTGGAAATGAGGTGAGTCTATTAACAAATTAGAACATCTTGTGGCATGCCGTAGAGGTATCGTGTTGGATGGTGACAGGAGAAAGACAAGCCACAAGGATTCATAGTCTGTACTTGACAATGATATTGAAACAAGATATCACTTTCTTTGACACCGAAACGAACACATGAGAGGTAATTGGTAGAATGTCTGGTGACACAATTCTCATTCAAGATGCCATGGGAAAAAAGGTTTGGTTCCTTTTTCTAGTCTATCATGTTTTCAGTGGAAATGAGGTGAGTCTATTAACAAATGAGAACATCTTGTTGCATGTTGTAGAGGTATCGTGATGGATGGTGATAGGAGAAAAACAAGCCACGAGGATTCATAGTTTGTACTTGAGAATGATATCGAAACAAGATATCGTGTTCTTTGAAACCGAAACCATCACAGGAGAGGTAATTTGTAGAATGTCTGGTGACACAATTCTTATTCAAGATGCCATGGGAGAAAAGGTTTGGTTCCTTTTTTTAATCTATCATGTTTTCAGTGGAAATGAGGTGAGTCTATTAACAAATGAGAACATCTTGTTGCATGCTGTAGAGGTATCATGTTGGATGGTGACAGGAGAAAGACAAGCCATGAGGATTCTTAGTTTGTACTTGAAAATGATATTGAAACAAGATATCGCGTTCTTTGACACCGAAACGAACACAGGAGAGGTAATTGGTAGAATGTCGGGTGACACAATTCTCATTCAAGATGCCTTGGGAGAAAAGGTTTGGTTACTTTTTTTAATCTATCATGTTTTCAGTGGAAATGAGGTGACTCTATTAACAAATGAGAACATCTTATTGCATGCTGTAGAGGTATCGTGTTGGATGGTGACAGGAGAAAGTCAAGCCCCGAGGATTCATAGTTTGTACTTAAAAATGATATTGAAACAAGATATCGCGTTCTTTGACACCGAAACGATCACAAGAGAGGTAATTGATAGAATGTCTGGTGACACAATTCTCATTCAAGATGCCATGGGAGAAAAGGTTTGGTTCCTTTTTTTAATCTATCATGTTTCCAGTGGAAATGAGGTGAGTCTGTTAACAAATGAGAACATCTTGTTGCATGCTGTAGACGTATCATGTTGGATGGTGACAGGAGAAAGACAAGCCACAAAGATTTATAGTTTGTACTTAAAAATAATAGTGAAAAAAGATATTGCGTTCTTTGACATCGAAACGAACTCAGGAGAGGTAATTGGTAGGATGTCTGGTGACAGAATTCTCATTCAAGATGCCATGGGAGAAAAGGTTTGGTTCCTTTTTTTATTCTATCTTGTTTTCAGTGGAAATGAGGTTAGTCTATTAACAAATGAGAACATCTTGTTGCATGCTGTAGAGGTATCGTGTTGGATGGTGACAGCAGAAAGACAAGCCACGGGGATTCATAGTTTGTACTTGAAAATGATATTGAAACAAGATATCGCGTTCTTTGACACTGAAACAAACACAGGAGAGGTAATTGGTAGAATGTCTGGTGACACAATTCTCATTCAAGATGCCATGGGAGAAAAGGTTTGGTTCCTTTTTTTAATCTATCATGTTTTCAGTGGAAATGAGGTGAGTCTATTAACAAATGAGAACATCTTATTGCATGCTGTAGAGGTATCGTGTTGGATGGTGACAGGAGAAAGTCAAGCCACGAGGATTCATAGTTTGTACTTGAAAATGATATTGAAACAAGATATCGCGTTCTTTGACACTGAAACGATCACAAGAGAGGTAATTGGTAGAATGTCTGGTGAAACAATTCTCATTCAAGATGCCATGGGAGAAAAGGTTTGGTTCCTTTTTTTAATCTATCATGTTTCCAGTGGAAATGAGGTGAGTCTGTTAACAAATGAGAACATCTTGTTGCATGCTATAGACGTATCATGTTGGATGGTGACAGGAGAAAGACAAGCCACTAAGATTTATAGTTTGTACTTGAAAATGATATTGAAACAGGATATCGCATTCTTTGACACCGAAACGAACACAGGAGAGGTAATTGGTAGAATGTCTAGTGACACAATTCTCAGTCAAGATGCCATGGGAGAAAAGGTTTGGTTCCTTTTTTTAATCTATCATGTTTTCAGTGGAAATGAGGTGAGTCTATTAACAAATGAGAACATCTTGTTGCATGCTGTAGAGGTATCATGGTTAATGGTGACAGGAGAAAGACAAGCCACGAGGATTCATAGGTTGTACTTGAAAATGATATTGAAATAAGATATCGCGTTCTTTGACACCGAAACGAACACAGGAGAGGTAATTGGTAGAATGTCTGGTGACACAATTCTCATTCAAGATACCATGGGAGAAAAGGTTTGGTTCCTTTTTTTAATCTATCAGGTTTTCAGTGGAAATGAGGTGAGTCTATTAACAAATGAGAACATCTTGTTGCATGCTGTAGAGATATCGTGTTTGGTGGTGACAGGAGAAAGACAAGCCACGAGGATTCATTGTTTGTACTTAAAAATGATATTCATAGAAGATATCACGTTCTTTGACACCGAAACCATCACAGGAGAGGTAATTGGTAGAATGTCTGGTGACACAATTCTCATTCAAGATGCCATGGGAGAAAATGTTTGGTTCCTTTTTTTAATCTATCATGTTATCAGTGGAAATGAGGTGAGTCTATTAACAAATGAGAACATCTTGTTGCATGCTGTAGAGGTATCGTATTTGGTGGTGACAGGAGAAAGACAAGCCACGAGGATTCATAGTTTGTACTTGAAAATGATATTGAAACAAGATATTGGGTTCTTTGACACCGAAACGAAGATAAGAGAGGTAATTGGTAGAATGTCTGGTGACACAATTCTCGTTCAAGATGCCATGGGTGAAAAGGTTTGGTTCCTTTTTTTAATCTATCATGTTTTCAGTGGAAATGAGGTGAGTCGATTAACAAATTAGAACATCTTGTTGCATGCCGTAGAGGTATCATGTTGGATGGTGACAGGAGAAAGACAAGCCACGAGGATTCTTAGTTTGTACTTGAAAATGATATTGAAATAAGATATTGGGTTCTTTGACACCGAAACGAACATAGGAGAGGTAATTGGTAGAATGTCTGGTGACACAATTCTCGTTCAAGATGCCATGGGAGAAAAGGTTTGGTTCCTTTTTTTAATCTATTATGTTTTCAGTGGAAATGAGGTGAGTCTATTAACAAATGAGAACATCTTGTTACATGTTGTAGAGGTATCGTGATGGATGGTGATAGGAGAAAAACAAGCCACGAGGATTCATGGTTTGTACTTGAAAATGATATTGAAACAAGATATCGCGTTCTTTGACACCGAAACGAACACAGGAGAGGTAATTGGTAGAATGTATGGTGACACAATTCTCATTCAAGATGCCATGGGAGAAAAAGTTCGGTTCCTTTTTTTAATCTATCATGTTTCCAGTGGAAATGAGGTGAGTCTGTTAACAAATGAGAACATCTTGTTGTATGCTGTAGACGTATCATGTTGGATGGTGACAGGAGAAAGACAAGCCACGAAGATTTATAGTTTGTACTTAAAAATAATATTGAAACAAGATATTGCGTTCTTTGACACCGAAACAAACTCAGGAGAGGTAATTGGTAGAATGTCTGGTGACACAATTCTCATTCAAGATGCCATGGGAGAAAAGGTTTGGTTCCTTTTTTTAATCTATCTTGTTTTCAGTGGAAATGAGGTTAGTCTATCAACAAATGAGAACATCTTGTTGCATGCTGTAGAGGTATCGTGTTGGATGGTGACAGCAGAAAGACAAGCCACGGGGATTCATAGTTTGTACTTGAAAATGATATTGAAACAAGATATCGCGTTCTTTGACACTGAAACGAACACAGGAGAGGTAATTGGTAGAATGTCTGGTGACACAATTCTCATTCAAGATGCCATGGGAGAAAAGGTTTGGTTCCTTTTTTTAATCTATCATGTTTTCAGTGGAAATGAGGTGAGTCTATTAACAAATGAGAACATCTTATTGCATGCTGTAGAGGTATCGTGTTGGATGGTGACAGGAGAAAGTCAAGCCACGAGGATTCATAGTTTGTACTTGAAAATGATATTGAAACAAGATATCGCGTTCTTTGACACCGAAATGATCACAAGAGAGGTAATTGGTAGAATGTCTGGTGACACAATTCTCATTCAAGATGCCATGGGAGAAAAGGTTTGGTTCCTTTTTTTAATCTATCATGTTTCCAGTGGAAATGAGGTGAGTCTGTTAACAAATGAGAACATCTTGTTGCATGCTGTAGACGTATCATGTTGGATGGTGACAGGAGAAAGACAAGCCACTAAGATTTATAGTTTGTACTTGAAAATGATATTGAAACAGGATATCGCATTCTTTGACACCGAAACAAACACAGGAGAGGTAATTGGTAGAATGTCTAGTGACACAATTCTCAGTCAAGATGCCATGGGAGAAAAGGTTTGGTTCCTTTTTTTAATCTATCATGTTTTCAGTGGAAATGAGGTAAGTCTATTAACAAATGAGAACATCTTGTTGCATGCTGTAGAGGTATCATGGTTAATGGTGACAGGAGAAAGACAAGCCACGAGGATTCATAGGTTGTACTTAAAAATGATATTGAAACAAGATATCGCGTTCTTTGACACCGAAACGAACACAGGAGAGGTAATTGGTAGAATGTCTGGTGACACAATTCTCATTCAAGATGCCATGGGAGAAAAGGTTTGGTTCCTTTTTTTAATCTATCATGTTTTCAGTGGAAATGAGGTGAGTCTATTAACAAATGAGAACATCTTGTTGCATGTTGTAGAGGTATCGTGTTTGGTGGTGACAGGAGAAAGACAAGGCACGAGGATTCATTGTTTGTACTTGAAAATGATATTCAAAGAAGATATCACGTTCTTTGACACCGAAACCATCACAGGAGAGGTAATTGGTAGAATGTCTGGTGACACAATTCTCATTCAAGATGCCATGGGAGAAAATGTTTGGTTCCTTTTTTTAATCTATCATGTTTTCAGTGGAAATGAGGTGAGTCTATTAACAAATGAGAACATCTTGTTGCATGCTGTAGAGGTATCTTGTTTGGTGGTGACAGGAGAAAGACAAACCACGAGGATTCATAGTTTGTACTTGAAAATGATATTGAAACAAGATATTGGGTTCTTTGACACCGAAACAAACATAAGAGAGGTAAGTGGTAGAATTTCTGGTGACACAATTCTCGTTCAAGATGCCATGGGTGAAAACGTTTGGTTCCTTTTTTTAATCTATCACGTTTTCAGTGGAAATGAGGTGAGTCGATTAACAAATGAGAACATCTTGTTGCATGCCGTAGAGGTATCATGTTGGATGGTGACAGGAGAAAGACAAGCCACGAGGATTCTTAGTTTGTACTTGAAAATGATATTGAAACAAGATATTGGGTTCTTTGACACCGAAACAAACATAGGAGAGGTAATTGGTAGAATGTCTGGTGACACAATTCTCGTTCAAGATGCCATGGGAGAAAAGGTTTGGTTCCTTTTTTTAATCTATCATGTTTTCAGTGGAAATGAGGTGAGTTTATTAACAAATGAGAACATTTTGTTGCATGTTGTAGAGGTATCGTGATGGATGGTGATAGGAGAAAAACAAGCCACGAGGATTCATAGTTTGTACTTGAAAATGATATTGAAACAAGATATCGCGTTCTTTGACACCGAAACGAACACAGGAGAGGTAATTGGTAGAATGTATGGTGACACAATTCTCATTCAAGATGCCATGGGAGAAAAGGTTTGGTTCCTTTTTTTAATCTATCATGTTTTCAGTGGAAATAAGGTGAGTCTATTAACAAATGAGAACATCTTGTTGCATGCTGTAGAGGTATCATGTTGGATGGTGACAGGAGAAAGACAAGCCACGAGGATTCATAGTTTGTACTTGAAAATGATATTGAAAAAAGATATCGCATTCTTTGACCTCGAATCAAACACAGGAGAGGTAATTGGTAGAATGTCTGGTTACACAATTCTCATTCAAGATGCCATGGGAGAAAAGGTTTGGTTCCTTTTTTTAATCTATCATGTTTTCAGTGGAAATGAGGTGAGTTTATTAACAAATGAGAATGTCTTGTTGCATGTTGTTAAGGTATCGTGTTGGATGGTGACAGGAGAAAGACAAGACACGAGGATTCTTAGTTTGTACTTGAAAATGATATTGAAACAAGATATTGGGTTCTTTGACACCGAAACGAACATAGGAGAGGTAATTGGTAGAATATCTGGTGACACAATTCTCGTTCAAGATGCCATGGGAGAAAAGGTTTGGTTCCTTTTTTTAATCTATCATGTTTTCAGTGGAAATGAGGCGAGTCTATTAACGAATGAGAACATCTTGTTGCATGCTGTAGAGGCATCGTGTTGGATGGTGACAGGAGAAAGACAAGCCACGAGGATTCATAGTTTGTACCTAAAAATAATATTGAAACAAGATATCGCTTTCTTTGACACCGAAACGAACACAGGAGAGGTAATTGGTAGAATGTCTGGTGATATAATTCTCATTCAAGATGCCATGGGAGAAAAGGTTTGGTTCCTTTTTTTATCTATCTTGTTTTCAGTGGAAATGAGGTGTGTCTATTAACAAATGAGAACATCTAGTTGCATGCTGTAGAGGTATCATGTTGGATGGTGACAGCAGAAAGACAAGCCACGGGGATTCATAGTTTGTACTTGAAAATGATATTGAAACAAGATATCGCGTTCGTTGACACTGAAACGAACACAGGAGAGGTAATTGGTAGAATGTATGGTGACACAATTCTCATTCAAGATGCCATATGAGAAAAGGTTTGGTTCCTTTGTTTAATCTATCATGTTTTCAGTGGAAATGAGGTGAGTCTATTAACAAATGAGAACATCTTATTGCATGCTGTAGAGGTATCGTGTTGGATGCTGACAGGAGAAAGTCAAGCCAGGAGGATTCATAGTTTGTACTTGAAAATGATATTGAAACACGATATCGCGTTCTTTGACACCGAAACGATCACAAGAGAGGTAATTGGTAGAATGTCTGGTGACACAATTCTCATTCAAGATGCCATGGGAGAAAAGGTTTGGTTCCTTTTTTAAATCTATCATGTTTTCAGTGGAAATGAGGTGAGTCTGTTAACAAATGAGAACATCTTGTTGCATGCTGTAGACGTATCATGTTGGATGGTTACAGGAGAAAGACAAGCCACGAGGATTTATAGTTTGTACTTGAAAATGATATTGAAACAAGATATCGCATTCTTTGACACCGAAACGAACACAGGAGAGGTAATTGGTAGAATGTCTAGTGACACAATTCTCAGTCAAGATGCCATGGGAGAAAAGGTTTAATTCCTTTTTTTAATCTATCATGTTTTCAGTGGAAATGAGGTGAGTCTATTAACAAATGAGAACATCTTGTTGCATGCTGTAGAGGTATCGTGTTAGATGGTGACAGGAGAAAGACAAGCCACGAGGATTCATAGGTTGTACTTGAAAATGATATTGAAACAAGATATCGCGTTCTTTGACACCGAAACGAACACATGAGAGGTAATTGGTAGAATGTCTGGTGACACAATTCTCATTCAAGATGCCATGGGAGAAAAGGTTTGGTTCCTTTTTTTAATCTATCATGTTTTCATTGGAAATGAGGTGAGTCTATTAACAAATGAGAACATGTTGTTGCATGTTGTATAGTTATCGTGTTGGATGGTGACAGGAGAAAGACAAGCCACGAGGATTCATAGTTTGTACTTGAAAATGATATTGAAACAAGATATCGTGTTCTTTGACACCGAAACCAACACAGGAGAGGTGATTGGTAGAATGTCTGGTGACACAATTCTCATTCAAGATGCCATGGGAGAAACGGTTTGGTTCCTTTTTTTAATCTATCATGTTTTCAGTGGCAATGAGGTGAGTCTATTTACAAATGAGAACATCTTGTTGCATGCTGTAGAGGTATCGTGTTGGATGGTGACAGGAGAAAGACCAACCATGAGGATTCATAGTTTGTACTTGAAAATGATAATGAAACAAGATATCGCGATCTTTGACACCGAAACGAACACAGGAGAGGTAATTGGTAGAATGTCTGGTGACACAATTCTCATTCAAGATGCCATGGGAGAAAAGGTTTGGTTCCTTTTTTTAATCTATCATGGTTTCAGTGGAAATGAGGTGAGTCTATTAACAAATGAGAACATCTTGTTGCATGCTGTAGAGGTACCGTGTTGGATGGTGACAGGAGAAAGACAAGCCACGAGGATTCGTAGTTTGTACTTGAAAATGATATTGAAACAAGATATCGTATTCTTTGACACCGAAACGAACACAGGAGAGGTAATTGGTAGAATGTCTAGTGACACAATTCTCATTCAAGATGCCATGGGAGAAAAGGTTTGGTTCCTTTTTTTAATCTATCATGTTTTCAGTGGAAATGATGTGAGTCTATTAACAAATAAGAACATCTTGTTGCATGCTGTAGAGGTATCGTGTTGGATGGTGACAGCAGAAAGACAAGCCACGAGGATACATAGTTTGTACTTGAAAATGATATTGAAACAAGATATCGCGTTCTTTGACACCGAAACGAACACAAGAGAGGTAATTGGTAAAATGTCTGGTGACACAATTCTAATTCAAGATGCCATGGGAGAAAAGGTTTGGTTCCTTTTTTTAATCTATCATGTTTTTAGTGGAAATGAGGTGAGTCTATTAACAAATGAGAACATCTTGTTGCATGCTGTAGAGGTATCATGTTAGATGGTGACAGGAGAAAGACAAGCCACGAGGATTCATAGTTTGTACTTGAAAATGATATTGAAACAAGATATCGCGTTCTTTGACACCGAAACAAACACAGGAGAGGTAATTGGTAGAATGTATGGGGACACAATTCTCATTCAAGATGCCATGGGAGAAAAGGTTTGGTTCCTTTTTTTAATCTATCAGGTTTTCAGTGGCAATGAGGTGAGTCTATTTACAAATGAGAACATTTTGTTGCATGCTGTAGAGGTATCGTGTGGGATGGTAACAGGAGAAAGACCAGCCATGAGGATTCATAGTTTGTACTTGAAAATGATATTGAAAAAAGATATCGCGTTCTTTGACACCGAAACGAACACAGGAGAGGTAATTGGTAGAATGTCTAGTGACACAATTCTCATTCAAGATGCCATGGGAGAAAAGATTTGGTTCCTTTTTTTAATCTATCATGTTTTCAGTGGAAATGTGGTGAGTCTATTAACAAATGAGAACATCTTGTTGCATGCTGTAGAGGTACCGTGTTGGATGGTGACAGGAGAAAGACAAGCCACGAGAATTCATAGTTTGTACTTGAAAATGATATTGAAACAAGATATCGCATTCTTTGACACCGAAACGAACACAGGAGAGGTAATTGGTAGAATGTCTGGTGACAGAATTCTCGTTCAAGATGCCATGGGAGAAAAGGTTTGGTTGCTTTTTTTAATCTATCATGTTTTCAGTGGAAATGAGGTGAGTCTATTAACAAATGAGAACATCTTGTTGCATGCCGTAGAGGTATCATGTTGGATGGTGACAGGAGAAAGACAAGCCACGAGGATTCATAGTCTGTACTTGAAAATGATATTGAAACAAGATATCACTTTCTTTGACACCGAAACGAACACATGAGAGGTAATTGGTAGAATGTATGGTGACACAATTCTCATTCAAGATGCCATGGTAGTAAAGGTTTATTTCCTTTTTCTAATCTATCATGTTTTTAGTGGAAATGAGGTGAGTCTATTAACAAATGAGAACATCTTGTTGCATTTTGTAGAGGTATCGTGATGGATGGTGATAGGAGAAAAACAAGCCACGAGGATTCATAGTTTTTACTTGAAAATGATATTGAAACAAGATATCGCGTTCTTTGACACCGAAACGAACACAGGAGAGGTAATTGGTAGAATGTCTGGTGACACAATTCTCATTCAAGATGCCATAGGAGAAAAGGTTTGGTTCTTTTTTTTAATCTATCATGTTTTCAGTGGAAATGAGGTGAGTCTATTAACAAATGAGAACATCTTGTTGCATGTTGTAGAGGTATCGTGTTTGGTGGTGACAGGAGAAAGACAAGCCACGAGGATTCATTGTTTGTACTTGAAAATGATATTCAAAGAAGATATCCCATTCTTTGACACCAAAACCATCACAGGAGAGGTAATTGGTAGAATGTCTGGTGACACCATTCTCATTCAAGATGCCATGGGAGAAAATGTTTGGTTCCTTTTTTTAATCTATCATGTTTTCAGTGGAAATGAGGTGAGTCTATTAAAAAATGAGAACATCTTGTTGCATGCTGTAGAGGTATCATGTTGGATGGTGACAGGAGAAAGACAAGCCACGAGGATTCTTAGTTTGTACTTGAAAATGATATTGAAACAAGATATTGGGCTCTTTGACACCGAAACGAACATAGGAGAGGTAATTGGTAGAATGTCTGTTGACACAATTCTCGTTTAAGATGCCATGGGAGAAAAGGTTTGGTTCCTTTTTTTAATCTATCATGTTTTCAGTGGAAATGAGGTGAGTCTATTAACAAATGAGAACATCTTATTGCATGCTATAGAGGTATCGTGTTGGATGGTGACAGCAGAAAGACAAGCCACGGGGATTCATAGTTTGTACTTGAAAATGATATTGAAACAGGATATCGCGTTCTTTGACACTGAAACGAACACATGAGAGGTAATTGGTAGAATGTCTGGTGACACAATTCTCATTCAAGATGCCATAGGAGAAAAGGTTTGGTTCCTTTTTTTAATCTATCATGTTTTCAGTGGAAATGAGGTGAGTCTATTAACAAATGAGAACATCTTATTGCATGCTGTAGAGGTATCGTGTTGGATGCTGACAGGAGAAAGTCAAGCCATGAGGATTCATAGTTTGTACTTGAAAATGATATTGAAACAAGATATCGCGTTCTTTGACACCGAAACGATCACAAGAGAGGTAATTGGTAGAATGTCTGGTGACAGAATTCTCATTCAAGATGCTTTGGGAGAAAAGGTATGGTTCCTTTTTTTAATCTATCATGTTTTCAGTAGAAATGAGGTGAGTCTGTTAACAAATGAGAACATCTTGTTGCATGCTGTAGACGTATCATGTTGGATGGTTACAGGAGAAAGACAAGCCACGAGGATTTATAGTTTGTACTTGAAAATGATATTGAAACAAGATATCGCATTCTTTGACACCGAAACAAACACAGGAGAGGTAATTGGTAGAATGTCTAGTGACACAATTCTCAGTCAAGATGCCATGGGAGAAAAGGTTTGGTTCCTTTTTTTAATCTATCATGTTTTTAGTGGAAATGAGGTGAGTCTATTAACAAATGAGAACATCTTGTTGCATGCTGTAGAGGTATCGTGTTGGATGGTGACAGGAAAAAGACAAGCCACGAGGATTCATAGGTTGTACTTGAAAATGATATTGAAACAAGATATCGCGTTCTTTGACACCGAAACGAACACAAGAGAGGTAATTGGTAGAATGTATGGTGACACAATTCTCATTCAAGATGCCATGGGAGAAAAGGTTTGGTTCCTTTTTTTAATCTATCGTGTTTTCATTGGATGTGAGGTGAGTCTATTAACAAATGAGAACATGTTGTGGCATGTTGTAGAGTTATCGTGTTGGATGGTGACAGGAGAAAGACAAGCCACGAGGATTCATAGTTTGTACTTGAAAATGATATTGAAACAAGATATCGCATTATTTGACACCGAAACAAAGACAGGAGAGGTAATTGGTAGAATTTCTGGTGACACAATTCTCATTCAAGATGCCATGGGAGAAAAGGTTTGGTTCCTTTTTTTAAACTATCATGTTTTTAGTGGAAATGAGGTGAGTCTATTAACAAATGAGAACATGTTGTTGCATGCTGTAGAGGTATCGCGTTGGATGGTGACATGAGAAAGACAAGCCACGAGGATTCATAGTTTGTACTTGAAAATGATATTGAAACAAGATATCGCGTTCTTTGACACCGAAACAAACACAGGAGAGGTAATTGGTAGAATGTATGGTGACACAATTCTCATTCAAGATGCCATGGGAGAAAAGGTTTGGTTCCTTTTTTAATCTATCATGTTTTCAGTGGAAATGAGGTGAGTCTATTAACAAATGAGAACATCTTGTTGCATGTTGTAGAGGTATCGTGTTGGATGGTGACAGGAGAAAGACAAGCCACGAGGATTCATAGTTTGTACTTGAAAATGATATTAAAAAAAGATATCGCATTCTTTGACACCGAATCAAACACAGGAGAGGTAATTGGTAGAATGTCTGGTGACACAATTCTCATTCAAGATGCCATGGGAGAAAAGGTTTGGTTCCTTTTTTTAATCTATCATGTTTTCAGTGGAAATGAGGTGAGTCTATTAACAAATGAATACATCTTGTTGCATGCTGTAGAGGTATCGTGTTGGATGGTGACAGGAGAAAGACAAGCCACGAGGATTCATAGTTTGTACTTGAAAATGATATTGAAACAAGATATCGCATTCTTTGACACCGAAACGAACACAGGAGAGGTAAATCGTAGAATGTCTAGTGACACAATTCTCATTCAAGATGCCATGGGAGAAAAGGTTTGGTTCCTCTTTTTAGTCTATCACGTTTTCAGTGGAAATGAGGTGAGTCTATTAACAAATGAGAACATATTATAATTATGACAGGTAGGGAAGTTTGTTCAGCTTGCTTCAAATTTTTTTTGGTGGTTTTGTGATCGCGTTTATAAAAGGATGGCGTCTGGCTGTAGTTTTACTTGCATGTATGCCTTGTGTTATTGTTGATGGTGGTTTCTTGTCTATGATGATGTCTAAAATGTCAAGTCGCGGACAAGTTGCATACGCAGAAGCAGGAAATGTTGTTGATCAAACAGTTGGAGCCATTAGAACAGTAAGACACTTGCATCAAATTATTAACATTGAATGATTTAGTTGAGTTTGTATTTTTCATTGTCTTAAAGCTTTATTTTGAAATTTGGTTAGGTTGCATCTTTTAACGGTGAGAAAAAAGCCATAGAGAGGTATAATAGCAAGATAAAAGTTGCTTATACGACAACGGTTCACCAAGGGATAGTCTCAAGTTTAGGAATAGGAATGCTTCTCTTAATCGTTTTCTGTACTTATGGACTTGCCATGTGGTATGGTTCTAAACTAGTTATTGAGAGTGGATATAGCAGTGGAAGTGTCATTACTGTGATCATAGCCCCGATGACTGGTGGAATGTAAGTGAGACATTGTAACCTGATATAACATTGTTTTAGGCATAAGATTTTTGCTTGATGAAATTTTCTTTGTTTGACAGGGCACTAGGTCAGGCATCCCCATGCATAAATGCATTTGCTTCAGGACAAGCAGCCGCATATAAAATGTTTGAGAGAATTGAACGAAAGTCGTAGGATCTTCCTAATAAGTCGTAGGATCTTCCTAATACACCCCCTCACGCCCAACACTCTTTTTGGGCTTGGTGCGTGGATTTAAACGGTGGGCTGCCCACGGTCCGATAGATAGTTTGACCTAACACAACCCTACAAAACCAATTGGTAAGGTGAGGGGTTCCACTCTATATAAACCATTTCAATGCTCTATCTCCAACCAATGTGGAACTTTAGGATCTTTCTAATAGTGGTGTTGTCTTGGAGGACATAAAGGGAGATATTGAACTCAAGCATGTTTACTTTAGATACCCTGCAAGGCCATATGTGCAGATATTCGCTGGATTCTCACTGTTTGTCCCAAGTGGCACAATTACTGCTTTGGTGGGTCAGAGTGGAAGTGGAAAGTATACTGTAATCAGTTTATTGGAAAGATTCTATGATCCTGATGATACCCTGCAAGGCCATATGTGCAGATATTCGCTGGATTCTCACTGTTTGTCCCAAGTGGCACAATTACTGCTTTGGTGGGTCAGAGTGGAAGTGGAAAGTCTACTGTAATCAGTTTATTGGAAAGATTCTATGATCCTGATGCTGGTGAAGTACTTATAGATGGTGTGAATTTGAAGAACTTTCAACTTAAATGGATAAGGGAACAAATTGGGTTGGTTGGTCAAGAGCCGATCTTGTTTACTACTACTATCAGAGAGAACATAGCATATGAGAAAGAAGGTGTAACTGATGAGGAGATAACAGCGACAATAACACTTGCTAATGCGAAAAATTTCATTGACAAACTGTCTCAGGTGTGTATAATATTGAAAACTTTGATCATGTTTGATTGAAGGTAATAATAATGATGTGGAAATTGTGTTTGCAGGGCCTTAACACCATGGCGGGACAAAATGGTACTCAACTTTCGGGCGGGCAAAAGCAAAGAATTGCAATTGCAAGAGCAATATTGAAGAACCCGAGAATCCTGCTTCTCGATGAAGCAACAAGTGCATTGGATGCTGAGTCTGAACGTATTGTTCAAGAAGCATTAGAAAAAGTTATATTGAAAAGGACTACTGTTGTCGTGGCGCATAGTTTGACAACTATTAGAAATGCTGACACAGTAGCAGTGGTTCATCAGGGAAAAATCGTAGAGAGAGGTTATACAATAACATATTATAGTTTTAGCATGAAGAACCGATTATGTTACATCTTAGAATGCTGTATTCACTTTTGCATGTTTCTTTTTTCCATAAGAACTCATAGCGAGTTAACCGTGGATGCTTACGCTGCTTATTCTCAATTTATTTGTCTACAAGAAGGAGAAAAAGAAGCTGAAGATAGCAGAACATCTGAAGTAGATAAGCCAGGTGACTCTTTAAATATAGAAGGTCACATGGCTAGATCTTCCACCCAAAGACACTCTCTTATGAGATCTGTTAAGAGTCCCACATCAGACAATATATGGCATGAACATGTGTTTATATAAGTGGGGGCAATCCTCACTCTACCAACCGGTTTTGTAGGGTTGATTTAAGTTCAACCACATTTCTTAACATGGTATCAGAGTCTGGTTTAAGATCAGAGCCTATCGATCGGACCTTGAGCAAATCCACGCACCCGGTTTTGTAGAGCCCAACCACAATTTCTTAATAAGATCAATAAGCCGAACATCATCAGCAAGTCTTCGGGTACCTCTAACGCGTTTGGCCAAGTTGAATAAGCATTGCTGCAATAGTACATGGTGTCGTGTTCCTTATATTTGGCCTCTTGTTTTCATCCGCTATTAGTATGATTTTTAAACCTCCAAAACAGCAGAGGAAAGAGTCCAGGTTTTGGTCACTTCTATACGTAGGTTTGGGTTTAGTTACTCTAGTGGTTTTACCACTTCAGAATTACTTCTTTGGGATTGCTGGTGGAAAACTTATTGAAAGAGTTCGTTCATTGACATTCAAAAATATTGTGCACCAAGAAATTAGATGGTTTGACAATCCTGCAAATTCAAGGTATGTTCAAAGTGTATTTTACTTCAAAACAAAATAAAGAGACTATTATTATGTATTGATTCCTTCTACTCATGAAACTGAAAGAACTGATTCGCCTTGCAGTGGTGCAGTGGGTGCAAGGTTATCTACCGACGCTTCAATTGTGAAAAGTCTTGTTGGTGACACGTTGGCTCTTGTTGTGCAAAACATATCAACGATCACAGCTGGTCTAGTTATATCATTCACTGCTAATTGGATTCTTACTTTTATAGTTTTGGCGGTGTCACCTATGGTTCTTATGCAAGGAGTCGTTCAGATGAAGTTTTTTAGAGGATTCAGTGCTGATGCCAAGGTTAGCCTTACTAGCAGTTTTGTCAATTACATTGTGTAAACTATACATTGTGGAAATCATGAGTTTATTTTATGTAGGTGATGTATGAAGAGGCAAGTCAAGTGGCAAATGATGTTGTTAGTAGCATAAGAACCGTTGCATCATTTTGCGCAGAATCAAAAGTGATGGACATGTACCGGAAAAAGTGTTTAGGGCCAGAGAGACAGGGTGCTCGATTGGGGCTTGTTAGTGGAGCAGGATTTGGTTTCTCCTTTTTCGCTATATATTGCACAAATGCTTTCACTTTCTACATAGGATCTATCTTAGTGCAACACGGAAAAGCAACGTTTCAAGAGGTTTTCAGGGTACAACCTTTTAAGCAACCTAGCATGCTTTAATTTTACTTGATGTTTACTTTGATCTGGTTCTTACAAGATAATGTATGCAGGTTTTCTTTTGTTTAACAATGACAGCAATCTCTGTTTCCCAGTCTAGTGCATTGGCACCAGACGCTAACAAGGCCAGAGACTCCACAGTTTCAATATTTGAAATTCTCGACAGCGAACCTGATATTGATTCCAGGAGCAAGGAGGGTGTAACACAACTACACAAGGAACGGTAGTTGGTAATATCGAACTTCAACATGTCAGCTTTAACTACCCAACAAGGCCCCACATTCAAATTTTCAAAGATTTAAGCCTAAGCATCCCGTCTGCAAAGGTAAACGTTTGGTTGTATAAATCAGTTTATTGAGAATGTGTTGTGTACTATTTAAATTGACGATATACGTCTTTGCAGACTGTTGCATTGGTTGGAGAAAGTGGCAGTGGAAAATCAACAGTTATAAGCCTTTTAGAAAGATTTTACGACCCTGATTCTGGACATGTCTACCTAGATGGTGTGGATATAAAAAAGTTCAGATTAAGCTGGTTGAGGCAACAAATGGGTGTGGTTGGTTAAGAGCCCATTCTTTTCAATGAAAGCATTCGTGCCAACATAGCTTATGGAAAAGATGGAGGTGCTACCGAGGATGAGATAATTGCAGCAGCTACAACAACCAATGCACATAGCTTCATAAGTTCTCTTCCAAATGGTTATGAAACCTCTGTTGGAGAAAGAGGCACACAACTATCAGGAGGACAAAAGCAGCGCATTGCTATTGCAAGAGCCATGCTGAAAAACCCAAAAATACTTTTGCTTGATGAGGCGACAAGTGCACTTGATGCCAAGTCAGAGTGTATAGTTCAAGAGGCTCTAGACAAAGTGAGTGTGGACAGAACTACTATGGTGGTGGCTCACTGTCTTACAACGATTCGAGGAGCAGATACTATAGCAGTGATTAAAAATGGAGTGGTTGCAGAAAAGGGAAGACATGATGTGTTGATGAAGATTAATGATGTGTTTATGCTTCATTAGTAGCTCTTCATTCAAGTGCATCATAAGATATTTTTATTTTCCCCTTCCAACCTACCAGCTTCATTAGTCTTCTTTCGTGTCACATTTTTCTCTCATTCACATTTTGCAGCTCTCTTTCTTCTCTTTTGTTGATTTTGTAAACTTTCATTATTTAATTCTTAGATGCGAGCGATAATCGTATTTTTTGAACGAAATGTTTTATCACACGTCATCGAAACTTGACTGCTTTGTATAACTATTGGCAGTACGACGAAACGTCCTAGTACACGTATCGTCCCGATAATTTTCTTTGTAACAATTTTTTCAAAACCGAAACAACAACAGGTTGTTCACAACCTCTTCTATGTTGGAAGCACCAAAGTTATCTATTGGTTGGATGGCTTGTGTTGGGCAAGAAACGGTTTGTTTGAGGCAGATTGCATAGGGAATCGACACAACTGGTTTTGTTGTTTCTGTTGAGTAAAATCTAACTGTAAATAAATAGATTTCATCATTTTAGTTAAGAAAATTTTAACCGAGTAATTCAAATGTCAAATATGGCATCATTTGAACTCGCATAGCATTTAATGTTTAAAATCTTACGGTTTAAAAGTGAATAATATATTTTAATTATGTTAAAATTACAAATGCTAATCTCTTTATATAAGATTATTATAATTTAATGGGTTTAACTAATGAACTAAAAATTCGAATATTAATTACTACTAATAGTAGTAAAAATAACTTATTTACAACATTCTCCCTCAAACTGATGAGTGAATATTTATTATTCTTAGTTTGGAAACAATTTTTTCAAAGTTATTGTTGTTCAGCCTCTTAGTTAGAAGATATGCACGTTGTCTTGAGAAAAAACATATGGAGTGCAAATAAGACCACTATCTAACTTTTCTTTGATAAAGTGTCTGTCAACTTCAATATGTTTGATTCTATCATACTGCATTGGATTATGGGTTATGCTAATAGCAGATTTATTATTATAATAAAGTCTTATTGGTTCATCACTCTTTATTTTCAAGTCTTTTAAGATCATTTTCTGTCAAAGTAGTTCACACTTCATTTTTACTCTTCCAAGTCACAAGATTCCCACCAAAAAAAGTACAATATCATGTAGTTGTTCTTCTATCCACAACCGACCCTACATAGTCAACATCACTATATGCTTCAAGACTCACACTTCCATTTCGTTCAAACAAAATTCCTCTACCTGAAGTTCTTTTTAAATATTGCACAATTCGGAGTGCAACATGTAAATAAATCTCCTTTGGTTGGTGCATGAATTGGTTGACTAAACTTAAAGCAAAAGCAACATTTGGTCTTGTTGTGAATCTTGTTGTGAATTACGAAAATATTCAATATCAATTTGTGAGGTAAAGAACAATAGAAACCAAAATAAATGGTCTTCAGCAATAATAATTCGTACACAGATAATATAACAGAATAAGGCAAGAAAAAAACTGAAGGTTTGTTTACCCAATTCGATCAAACGATCTACTCTGGAGGAGAGAGCAGCTCTCCAATTCACTATACTCAGAAAGTTGTTACAAGAGATTACAGATGAGTTACAAGAAAATAGTCTTCGCCTTTAGGTTCCCAAAAACAACCCTGAAGGCACCCAAGAACAACCCTAGTTTCTACCCAAGTGTTTCCCTGCCTCTCCAACTCTCAATATATGAATCACTCAAACCTAAGGTGTAATCCAAGGTTTTCTTTGTGCATAGCTGAAACCCTATGTTATACCTTTTGTAAGATGATTTAGGTCGTGCCTTTTCATTGATCTGTTAGTCTAATAATCATTTGTAATCAATACTAATAATAATCTTTCTATCTTTACATATCTAATACACCCCTGTAGTCGAAATTAGAGGTGAACGAATATTGAGACTATCACGAAAGTCATCAAAGAGTTGCAATGGAAGTCCCTTTGTGAAGATGTCAGCAATCTGAAAACGCGAGGGAATGTGAAGAACACGTACTTGACTGCAAGCAACTTTCTCACGCACGAAATGTATATCCATTTCAATATGTTTGGTGCGTTGATGTTGAACAGGATTGTCAGAAAGATAAACTGCGCTGATGTTGTCAGAATATACTAGAGTAGCTTTTGTGACAGGACAACATAGTTTCAAGAGTAAGTTGCGTAACCAACATGATTCAGACACAACATTAGCTACGCCTCTGTATTCAGCTTCGGCACTTAAACGAGATAAGGTATATTGGTGTTTTACGAACCGATAGATCAAGTTATCACCGAGATAAACAGAGTAGTCGGAGGTAGATCTTCTTGTGTCTAGAAAATCAGCCCAATCTGCGTCTGTGTAAGAAATGAGTCTATCGACGGATGAAAGGTGCAGATGGAGGTCGAAATCGGTGGTATCATTAATGTATCGAATAATACGTTTCAAGGAATACATGTTTTGTGTTTTTGGATCATGCATAAATAAACACACCCGCTGAACTGCATATGAGATGTATGGTCAAGTGAACGTCAAGTATTGCAATGCTCCAGCAAGGCTACGATATTCGGTTGAATCATGGTAAGGGTTACCGGATGAACCACTAAGTTTCACCTTTGTGTCTACTAGTGTGGATGATGGTTTGCAGGGGGGCATACCGACTCGTTCCATAATTTATTCTGCATATTTCTTTTGAGAAAGAAAAAGGCCTTCGGAATGTCAGGTGACAAAAATACCCAAAAAATAACTTAGAGGCCCCAGATCCTTCATGGAGAATTCGGAACTCAGTTGTTCCATAATAGATTCTCTAAGAATGTCAGATGATGCAACAAGAATACTGTCATCCACATATAGAAGAATATAAGCTATCTCATTGCCATTATGATATATAAAAAGAGAGTGCTTGTTTGAGACCATATAGAGATTTCTTCAATAAACAGACATGATCAGGAAATTGAGAATTACGAAATCCAGGAGGTTGATGCACGTATATTGTTTCATGAAGATTCTCATGCAAGAAATCATTTTTAACATCTAATTGATGAAGACACCATGATTTAGATAAAGCAACACTTAGAATCGTTCAAATGGTAGCCGGTTTGACCATCGGGCTGAATGCTGAATATATCACCACAATCAACACCCGTTTGTTAATTTGCACCATTACCTACAAAGCGAGCTTTGTATCTCTCAAAGGATCCTTCAGATTTCTTTTTATGCCTAAAAATCCACAAACTCCGAATAACATTAGTATTAGACTGACGAGGAACTAAGTCCCACATCTTATTTGCAATAAGAGCATCATATTTGTCTTTCATGGCCATTTTCCCATTTTGATCATTTAATGCATCAATGAGATTTATAGGTAGAGGGGATATGGAGGTTGAGGTTGAGGTATGGAGATTGAAGAGTTTGCGAGGTTTGACAATAGCGTGTTGGGCTCTGGTTGTCATTTGAGGGGAGAGAGGAGGTTTTTGTTGTGAAGGTGGAGGAGTCGGAACTGATGTAGTGGATGGGGATAAGACGGTAGTTGGTAATGATGGGTTTAGAGGTGATGTTATGGATGGGGCTGATGCTATGGTTGGTGAGGTGTGATTGTGGGAGGGTGACAGAGGCAAATTAAAAGAAGATGGTGATGGTTAGTAAATGTTTGTTTGAATTGGTGTAGTTAGGGGTGGAGTATGATTTTGACGATTAGAGGGTGGAGCACTATAGGAATAGGATGGAAGGAAGGGTGTGTCGTCATCCAAAAAATTATAGCCAGCCGTTGTAGGAACATTTAGATTAGAAAATGGAAGCTTAGTTTCATAAAAAATGACATGTCGGGAAATAAATATTTTACGGCTAGGTAAATCATATAATTTGTATCCCTCTATGATTTGAGGGATAACCTAAGAAGACACAAGGTATGGAATGAGCTTGTAACTTATTCCTATATGATGAAGGGATGCAAGAATAGCAAAGACATCCAAAGACACGAAGGTGAGTATAAGCTGGATCTTTTTGGTAGAGTATTTTAGTGGGTGATTGTAGAGAAAGTTTTTTATTTGGAAGGATATTATGTAGGTAAGTGGCCATGTGTAGTGCATGATGCCACATTGATGGAGGTAAAGAGGCATGAGCAAGAAGGATACAGATGATGTTTGTCATACCCCAAATTTTGACCCCTTAAATCCTCATTATCATTTAAGGATCATACTCATGTGATTATCTAACCTTAACCCAGTTCGAGTTTTTCTTTGTTAAGATGCAGATGAATTAGGGTTTTATGCAGTCAAAATCGAAGCTTTGAGGTTTGATCAATCAATGTTTTGGAGGGATTAAATCATGGAACAAGTTCAAAGATACAACATGAGATCAAAAGTGAATTCAATTTGAGGTTGTTACCCCGGAATCAAGAACAGTGTAGTTTGGGACCTCGATTAGGGTTTTTGACTGGTAAAAAGTCAATTGTGATGTTGGAAGATGTTTAAATGGTGGGATTGTGATTCATGAAGTTCATATGGCTTAGTAAATTCCATTCAAGAAGTTTCAAGGTCTTAAAAGGTCCAGAATGTCAACAGGCGACTCAGTAATCACCGATCGGTCGTATGGTTGACCGAAAAGTCAACTCTCTAAATTTTAGGAATTGGACTTCAAGTTGTGAAACAAAGTTGTTCCTTATGTCATATTGGACTTGCATATCAATTTTCATGACCATTGGATCAAGGATGAAGGAGTAATCAAAAAATCGGGAAATTAGGGTTTTGAAAAGGGCTAAACCATAACTCCTTAACCACACATCCAATTGAGTTGGTTCAAAGCTCATTTGGAAGCTCTTGAAAATTCCTACAAAAGTCCCTAAGTGGTCCATAATCAGGAAATGCATAGATTTTGAGTTATGATCAAATTCATCTCAAGAGGGGAAAAAGACTTGGGAAAATTTCATTTTTTAAGCTCATTTTTTAGCAACTTTGGGAGACTTTTTGGCCAAGTTCCTTTGGGAAATTGAAACTCATGAAAACATGAATGTTTTAGAGCTATGTGAGGGATTTCTAAACAGTACTAGCACATCTCAAAATGATTTGTGAGCTGAAAGTTATGGTCATGGCAATTTGGTGGTTTTTCACTTTAGTCCCACATTGTCCAAATTTCAAAAAGCATTCTTTCATCAAAGTTGGCCAATCTCAGCTTATGAAACTTGGTGTATCTGATATATGGAATGTTTTTAGCATGAAAGAATCAAGGAATTATGCAGAACTTGAATTTTCAAAGCCAAAGCAAGTGGCTTGCAAGTTGTTTTGCAACTTGCATTCAAAAAGTAAAAACAAGCATGAGGTGTAAAAGTAGTTCTGAACCAGCCTTAATGCTATACCTCTAGCTTGCAATTAGCCACCAAAATTCATCATTTTTCTTGACTAAAGAGGCCTGCCTTGCAGCCAAGGAAACCCTCCTAGGGAGGTTTCCTCCAAGTGTGCCAAAACCTTTCTTCAAAATGAAGAAACCTTCAAATCAGCCCCTCACTCCACTTGCCTATAAATAGGACTCTTCCCCACCTCATTTTGATCATCAACATTACACTAAAAACCAGAGGAATCAAGCACTCTTGCTATATCTCATCCTTGCACCCAAATTGCAAAAAACACCAAAGTTCTCAAAATTGGCAAAAAATTCTGTTTTGCACTTATGCTGCCCATTTGAGTTCTCTACATTCTTACACCCAAATAACCCTCCATACACTCTCTAAATATCATATAGAAAGTGTCTAACACTTTAAACCATCAAGAAACCTCAAAAATCAGAAAGTCAAACTCCTACCTATCATACTTTGACCAAAAGCCATAAAAATCACCAAATTGTGTTCTAAGCCTTTCCTTGAGGTTTTGATCATTCATACACCTCACAAATGACATATCTCAACTGTCAAAACCATTAGCAATCACTGGAGACTCATATTTTCTCATTTGGCATCATAAGTGTGTTGTTGCTTAAAAGTGAAGTAAGGTTCAAAGGCAAAGAAGTGAAGTAGAGATCTCTGGTTTTCTCAACTGGTTTAGCTTGCTTAAAAGGATCATCAAGAGGTATGTAACTTGTCTCCATTGGCTTTTGCATCATTTTCATGAAATTGCATTTTTGAGTGTTTTGGTAGAATTTGGTAGTTATGAGCATTTGGTGATTTTCCATGACATATGGTTTTTTTTAATGAGTGATAAGACTTTCATGAGTATTAGCATAAAGTGTTGAACCTATTCTTGTCATGTTGGTATGCTAATCTAATCAGTATGTGATCCCAAGTATTATGAGGAAGTGGCTCAATTTTTATGCTTGCTGCAACAGATATGTTGATGCTGTTGTTTTGTTTCTTCATACTTGAAACCATGAATCTGTTGGAGTAGGTTCGGTGATGCTTTATGTGTGTTAACATGAATACTATGTTTTATCTGTCATGCCTTGTTCACACTGTAATGGATGATAGTTTGTCATGTTGCTTAAATATCAATTTGCTGTGTTTTCTTTAATGTGCTAATGCTGTCAAAACAGAATCATAGCAGTAGGGCATCACTCTTTTGCAGAAGATCTTGAACTTCAGTTTTTATCCTTTGAATATGTTTCAAATCACATTTAGAGGGTGCCTATATGGTCACTTGGTTTTGTTTATGTTTAAAGGTCAAAATCACATGTTGTCACAAGAATCCTTAAACAAGTCAAAATGTCAATTTCCACACCAATTCACCTCTGCACCAAACCTGTATTGGGATGTCTCACACTCATTATTTTAAAGCTGTAGCATCACCATTTGATTATAAATCCAACTGCCATGATTTTCCCTTTGCATTTCAAAATCATCATGCTTGCTATTTTTAATGAAATCATGTTCATTGCTGTCAAAACTGTTTGAAGTTTGTTTTGGTGAATGCTCATTGAAATAAAACAAAAAGGGGATGTGAATGTGACTGTTGCTACTAAGGAGGGGGGGCAGGATAGTTTTAGGTTCTTGATTAAATTTGTGTTACTCTTTGAGTTGGAATTCTCATAGGTTTGATTTTGATTGTTTGATATTGTCATGTGAAGTTGGCATCTATCTTGTTGAACTTGTTGCATATAAACATGTCAGTTGGAAATCATATCATGTTTTTAATCATACTGTCATAGAAGCATTGCCATGTTGGAACTCCAAACCCTTGTAGAAACTGTCAAAACAGTTAGCATATCAGCTGTTATTTAAACAGTACAAAGCAGGTGGTAATCCTTGATGTATGCTTGTGTATGCATTTAGAAGTGGCCTAGATCATCATTTTGCTGGTTTTGAGATTATCACTCAATTTCACCTTTGACTTGCACAACAAAAGCACACACCAGTCACTCACACACTCATTTTTACTCTATTGATCTTTGTATGATATTTTTCTGTTGAAACATCTCCTGTATCAATTTGCAAACTTGCTCAAACTCACAATTGCTTGAAAAACTTTCTGTTTTGATTTATGACTTCAAGGATGCATTCTTACTTACACATCAAGCAACTCAAAAACTACTCTTTGCACAAGTTCACTTTTCACTGAAAACACTCCACATACACTTCACATTAGTCATTTGGGAAATGTTTGTATGATCACACAACTTTAAAACTGGTTGGAACACACATCACCCACTAAAATGCATGATCACACACAAAGAATGCACTTTGAATACCAAAACTGTACACCATCAGTGCAACCCCTAATTTTTAGTCAAAACTCATTCCTTAACTTGTATTAGAGGTGCACAGAAGGTTGTTATGATCAATGGTTACCTTGGACTTGAAATGCCTATTGTCATGCATGATCCCATGTCATCTTTGCATCTTGTATGTGACTTTTTATAACAGTGCAGTTTTAACCACAAAATTGACTTGAATTCATTCATCACCATTTATCTATGATGTGTGCATGGTTGGTATGGTTTAAGTATGAGTGTATGAGGCTACTCACTTGAAATTGCATTTTTGAGCATAAACATAACCCCTATCGGGTTTTTCAGTAGGAAAGTAATTTTCAAAAACCATCACCACTATCATGATCCTCAGATGATTCTACCCCAAATCCATATAAATTTTGTGCCGATCCGATTAACGGTTAGGAATTTACGATACAAAACGTAAATCCATTTGTTGTGTGTTTTTGCCCAGCCAGAAATTTGTCACTTTTTACACTAAACTTCCACCAGTGGAAGTTACTTGTAAAACTGCCCATTTTTTTACTCCAAATTCAAAAATTCATAACTCGCTCGTTTTTTATCGTTTTTCGCCCGTTATTTTTCCGTTGTGTTCGTATTAATGTCTATTTTCATGCTGTATTTTTATTTGTCATGTTTGCATTTTTTATCACTTAGTTTGATTATGTACAAGTATGCGCGTTTACGCGACCGTTTGTATAGTTGCAGATGAATGTTTATGTGCTTCTTTTAGATTTTTTTTTATTTTCTTGAAACTTGTTGGAATCCATGTATATACATGTTAGTTAACATGCTAAGGTTTATTTCTTGATGTTTAACCATTTTTCATCTGTTGTTTTTCGTCAAAGTGCGAACCGCTGTTGCAGTATCGTTTATTTCATCTGTTAACTTTTATCACCATGCTTCATTCTCACCATCTCTTGTCATTTAAGTGGTTGTAACCATGATCATGCTTTGCTTTTATTGTTATCTTGCTTAGCATTTTATTTCTTTTCTCCCCAAGCGACGAAACTCGTTAGTTCTCGTCCAAATCGTCTCCCCGTTTTTCCCTCCAAAGGAAGGTCCGCCCACTTGACCCTCGATGTCGTGGACAATTCAATCACACCCTTGACTTTGTTAACTCATTTTCACCTTAGATTAGAAGCCTTAGACTTTTCTTAAGTCTAAAAGACCCGCCCGTACTAGGAGCGTTCTTCAACTAGAACCCTAGGAAAGAGTTCGTCAACTCTGTGTAAGAATCATCGTCATGATTTCTTACTTCCCCCTTTTACAACTTAGATTAGGGAGTTTTGTCAAACTCCACACAAACATCGTCATGTTTGTTCCCCATTGAACTTTGATCGTCATCAAGTGTTCTTTTCCCTTGTGAGGTGAACTATGATTGCTCTGATTCTATCCTAGTCAGGATACGTAGGCAGAAGGTGCGATGCCTTTGCGAGCAAACTTAGAAAACCACTTAGGCCTTTTTATTTATTTTATCTCAATTCCCAATCCTTAAACCATAGTGCACAATTCATAAACTTAGCAAGTAATTAAACAAAAGGTTCCTGTAGAGTACTATAGATATTTAGGGTGCTAATACCTTCCCTAGATATAACCAACCCCCGAATCCCCGAATCTCTTAAAGCGTTGTTGTCACATCGCGCAAAAGGTTCTTTCTTTCTTTAGACCTATCCTTTGGATAAATTAAAGACCGGTTGTAAAAAGAAATACAGTTCAAGTTAATTAATAGCTTGATATCAAATTTTCACCGCAACAATGTTGTTTATGGTATGAATCTTTTTTTTCGGCTTTTCCATTTTGTGAGGAGGTATGAGGACACGAAAACTAAATGACATTCTATTGTTTTTACAAAATTTATGAAACATAGAGTTATCATATTCTTTACTGTTGTCGTATTAGAAACATTTACTTTTTCTTTCAAATTGTGTTTCAATGTGAGTTCTAAATTGAAGAAAAATGGAATGAACCTGAGATTTTGTATGAATTGGAAAAGTCCATAAAAAATTTGTGTAATCGTCAAGAAACAATGCATAGTAACGATGACCTTCTGAACTAAGAATTGGTGGAATCCAAAGGTCACTGTGCACAATATCAAAAGGAAAAAAATTATGAGACACAGAGCTATAAAAAGGCAATTTTATTTGTTTTCCAAGAGGGCATGAATTACAAAACTAATTGTTTCGAGACTTATTACATTGGAGAAAGTTGTCTCGGTGTAGAGAACTTAAGATAGTAGATCTTGGATGTCCTAAACGGTTGTGTCATAATTCTGTGGATAACGCGGCAAAGGTGGATGGTGGCAAGGTATTATTAGGTGGTCTTGTGGCAATGGGATAGAGGTCACCAGAACTGTTACATCTCATTAACAGTATTCCTGTCTGAAAATCCTTCTCAGAAAAACCAAAAGGATCAAATTCAACCGACACATCATTATCTATGGTAAATTTTACGAACAGAGATTATATTCTTTATGAGTTTTGGTGCATGTAAACATTAGGTAATTTTGGAGGATGAAGGGAATTTGGCAATGATGCATGTCCACAACCAATTACATGAATATTTTGACCATTACCGACAGTAATATTATTACTCATATTGAAGTAGGACGTAGGATTACCTCCATTGACCGTCATATGCGAGGTTTCTCCGGTGTCCATGCACCACTGATCATCAAGAGTAGAAAGTGAGAGAATATGCATGGCAGCTTGAATATCCATTAGAGCATATGAGGAGGTTGGCACTGCATTGGCGACATGAGCTTGGTGAGATGGCTTGGGACTAAGAATGTTGGGTTGTTCATTTGGATTTCTTGCTGTTGGATACGGACAAGGTGGTGTAGCCCATAGTTGCCATGGCGGGGAGCTCCACTGCTGATATTGATTTGGGTACAACGGATAAGCCGACTGCTGATGCGGGTAATATGGTGAAGGCCAGTGTTGTTGCAGAGCACGACCTCTGCCACGTCCATTGTTTTGCCCTCGGCCTTGTCCATGTTGTCCTCTGCCATTGCTTCGGCCACCACGATTATGGTTGTCGTTATTGCGGCGGTTAGGACGGGATGTCGATGAATCAATTGGCACGTCATTGTGAGACGCCATGAAAGATGAACTTTCAACTGAGCTTGACATTATTTTCTGCAGTGTTGTTTCTTCCAAAATGATCATGGAACGAGCTTTATAGAACTGAGGAAGTGAATCAGCATGACGAGTTTGGGATCCCACAATAGCATATGCATCAGTTAGTCCCAAAATGAGTTGAAGAACTAAACGTTCATTTGATACAAGGACACCAACATTAGCTAGTTTATCAGAGAGAGACTTAAGATGTTGGCAGTAGGAGGAAGCATCAGAGAATTGCTCCATATTAGTTTGAGAAAATTCTTGCTCTAGGTAGAGAGCCCTAGAATTCTTGTTATCATAAAAGATGTCGAATAAGCGATTCCACCTGATTTCAGCGGTGGAGTTATGTTCGATGATAGTGTTGAGAAGGTCATCGGAGATTGTTCCATATATCCATTGTAAAACGATGGTGTCGAGACGAAGCCATAAATGTGGATCAGTAGTTTTAAGAGAGGGATCTGCAGATGGTTCAGAGGGAATGATATGGTCAATCACTTGAAAAACTCGAGCATGAAATTTGAAAAGTTCTAACCACATGTTATACGTGCCATTTTCAATGCTCAGATTAATCTTAATGAATTAGTAATATTTGGGATAGTGAGGACAGGGTGAGTCAGCGTAGGAGTGGGAGGTGGAGGAAGAGGGTCAGTATGACCGGTGGAGTGTGAGAAAGATTTGTTGTTGGAGGAATCAGTAGTGGTAGTTATGGCTGTTTTGGGGTGGTTAAAGAGAAAAAAAAATGAAAGATAAGAATAAAGAAGGTTGACTACTGGTTTTAGGGTTTGGGAACAAACCAAGTGTGATACCATGTAAGATAATTTAGGTCGTGCCTTTTCATTGATATGTTAGTCATTTATATACACAATACAATTATATGGTTATGATTATAATAATCATTTGTAATCAATAATAATAATAATCTTTCTATATTTATATATCTAATACATTTAAATCCTTGGTCTCCCTTGTTGGTGAAAACTCTAAGATTGTCACACACCAAACATATAAGAGATACATATTTATAATAGCAAATATCCAACAAACAAAGCCTAAAATCACATATATCCATGGACCGAATCAAAAAAAGCCCGAAAACTCAAAATACTATTCATTATACGGATATCATTATTCATCCGTACGGATATCACTATTCACCGTACTGACGACACTATTCACTTCTTGATTTTATTTTATTTTTTTCGTCCGACTTTCTAAAACTTCTGATTTTTACAGTAAACGCATTCTCCAAAAATATGTTTTCTTTCTCTTCATCAACAAAGATTTTAAGGCACACTTACAACAATCTCCACCTTGACTCTAAATCGTGTTCATACCAATCAACAACGTTGTGCTCTCTACCAAGTTGAAACTTTAATCAATAACTTTGATCAAATTCAAGCAACCCTTAAATGTTGATCTCGTAACTTGCATCCACTTGTTCCCATTTAGAATTTGAATTTAAAGAAGCAACTTGTAAAACTATAATATTTTGATATTTTGAAATTTGTAAGTCTTGTGACTTTTCTAGAGATCGAGTCACCCGGTTCGATCGGTTTAATAACTATAAAGTTTTTTTATAAAGATCGGTTTATTCAACTAAATAACATGGTTTGATCCTATTTAGCCATGAGGTTCGACTAGTGACATATTGGTTCGACCAATGAACCAATGACCCAACACTCTCATCGGTTTAATGACTGGTCTAATTTTTAAAATAATGCTTGAGTGTCTTAAGTGGTGGGAGTGGGAGTATAATAAATTCCAAGTCCAAGGGTTTTGATAATTTAAGCATACAATTTTTTATTTTCATAAAATCAGTCACTTTAAAAAGGATTACCTCGAGAAAAAGGAAAATGAAGATTTTGTACAGGTTGCAGTTTTCTCAGTTGTAGATGGTTATAAGAGTGTTGGTGCACTATTGATGTCAAATTTGGAGAATAAAAAGACTTGGATCATGGACTCAATATTCTCTTATCACATATGTACAAGGAAAACATTCTTTAAGACTTTGAAGCTGGAATAAGGCGGAGTCGTTGGACTCAGTGATAATAAGTCTTGCAAGGCTCATATTTTTTTGTACGATCGAACTTAAAATGTCAAAAGATTGTAAGTTCCTTCTACACAAAATTAAGGTATAATCATAAGCATGTTTAATGATCTAGGCTATTGAAATAAAGTTGAACATAAGGTGCTGAAAATTTTGCATAGTGGATTGATCACGGCCGAATGCTCTAAAATATATGGGTTATATATTTTAGTGGTTCCACTATATTTGATCATGCATCATTAGCTTGTTAAAACTTTTACCGCAAGAGCAAGATATGATATTTGAGATCAAGGAATTTTAAAGAAAGAATAACTAACAAATGCGTGGATGTTAGTTTAGAAAATTTAAATGAGTTTTGAATGCAACAAGGTATAAAGAAAGATATATTTGTTGTTGGAATGCTAGGAGTTAGGTTAAAAAAGAGTTTCTCATATAACGTTGGTGCTAAAGCATCTAACCATATTGTAAGATGTCTAGTCACATAAGTAGACTTCAAGAAAACTATGGAGGTTTGGAGTAGGAATTTGAAAACTACTCTTATTTGAAGGTCTTAAAAGTTGTTTCATTTATACAAATCAAGATAGAATAGTTTGATGGTAAGACTCTAAAGTGTGTCTTAATTGGTTATCCAAAAATCGAGAAGGACTACAATTTTTGGAAGGTGGATATTGTAGGATCAAAATTCATCATAATCAAGATTGTTACTTGATAACACGAAATCATATAGATATTTTGATGCATAATTCAACTAAAGTTTAACCGTTTTCGACCCGATTTCGGGTTATCTACGTGTTATTTGCCTGATGTTTTGCAGGTATTCAACGATCACGTCTAAACAAGGCAACATGAAGAAAAGAAGCAATCTCAGATGAAATACGGACGAAAAAGGAGTGAAAACATCATGAAAAGCGCAGGAAGCTGTTTTTGCTGATGTGACGACCGTCACAGCTACATGACGAGCGTCACACGGGTGACGACCGTCACACCTTGTGACGACCGTCATGCAGGCAAAAACGCCCCACTTCAATTACACGTTAAAGAATAAGTTCCAATTCCCACAGAGTGGACCATGACTCCCTAAATTATCTGCCTCAAAGTCCATCATCTTCAGTGATAACCGTTGGAATTCCACTTCTATAAAAAGGGAAGAAAGGGACCTCATAAAGAGTGCTGCATTCATACAACAAAGTGCTGCCAAATTTATTTCCAGAGCATATTTTCCAGCAATATTCTTATTTGTTTCTCTTTACCTTTCCTGTATTCCATTTTTCATTTTTCTGTAATTTATACTTTCATTGTACGATCAAATTGGCATTAGAGATCAGAATCCTGCCGACATCTGTGGAGGATCTGCCCAAAGGCCAATTGGAATATTTACAGGTTTCTCATTTCAATCGATTCCAGTTTTATTATAATGCAAATCATTATTTATTGTTTTTATTTATATTTTATCTTTCCCAAATCCATGTCTAGCTAAACTTAGGTAATCGATATGTAGTAATAATTCGAATGGGATTTGATAACAACTGGTTGAAAAACTTTCTTTTCAAAAGTAACTTATGGTCTGAGTGTTTAAAATTGATTTACTGAATAAACTTCGTCGCGAAAGCGAGAACTTATTTAAAAGTAGTTTTGCCACGAAAGTGGGAAATTAATTAAGATACGAACCAACAAGCGAAAGCTGCGGTAAGGTCAGATAGTAAACACTAGTCATTCATTTTAATAACAGCGAAAGCACTTTAAAATGAATTAGAACTTAGAGATTTCCAAAAAATAATTTAAACCCCGAACGGGATACGAAAGTGTACGTTTGGCCCTTAGGATTATGATTAGCGTCAATAACCATCGTGAGGCGAGAGTCTTCAAATCACCATTTTCTGCTTAAATAAACTTTGAAAATTATTTCATACATCAGTAACTTATCAAATCCCTGAAGAACACAATTACTACGTATCGATTCAATCATTTATAATCTAAATAGTATTCTTAGTTCCCTTTTTAGTGACAATCTTATTCCCTTAAACATATTCTACCTAGCTAAACATAGTAACTCCCGAGAACACTAGTTTGATTACGAGTCCCTGTGGGATCGATATCTATTATTTCTATGCGATAGACTGTGCACTTGCAGTTAGGTTGTATTAGACATAGAAAGTCGCGATCAAGTTTTTGGCGCCGTTGTCGGGGACCCGTTTAGTCAATAGTGTAACCTTCTGTTACACCGTATAGACTAGGTTAACAATTTTCATTTTTCCTTTACTAGTTCTGTCGATTGTATGCCAAGTAATCGCCCGCAAGGCGATATCGTAAAACCATCAGTCGCAGAACTAGAACGCTTCTTACATTTAAGAAGTCGAATCATTGAGTACCAACTCAAACAACTCAAACATAACACTCCCGAACCTCTCACTTCCATTCCCAAATCAGAAGAAGAAGAAGAACCAGAGATGGCTGAAGGACCTCCAAACAAACCGCTGAAGGCATACGCTACACCATCCCAGATGGAGCCTAGAAGTAGCATTGCTGCCCCAGCTATTACCCGAAATGATTTTGACCTGAAACCATCATTGCTGTCGGCTGTACAACAAAACCAATTCTCAGGAAACGCAACTGAGGATCCGAACGAACATCTAACGAAGTTTGTACAATACGCAGACACAGTGAAAGCAAATGGAGTAACTCCAGACGCGATAAGACTTCGTCTTTTCCCATTCTCTCTTAGAGACAGAGCGTGGACATGGTTATAATCGTTACCATCCAACTCCGTTACGACGTGGGAGCAATTGAAGAACGTCTTCTTAGCGAGATATTTTCCGCCAAGCAAAACTGCCATGCTTAGAGCTCAAATCAACGGATTTCGACAGAAAGATACGGAATCTCTTTACGAAGCATGGGAACGATTCAAAGATATGATGAGAACATGTCCTCACCACGGTCTAGAAGACTGGGTGACAATCCATACCTTCTATAATGGGCTTCTATACAATACTAGATTGACAATAGACGCTGCCGCGGGCGGTGCACTTATGGATAAGCCATACGATGAAGCTTATCAACTAATAGAAAACATGTCACAAAACCATTGCCAATGGGGAGGTGAACGCACTCCAACTGAGAAAACCACAGCGAAAGGTGGGATGTACGAGATCAGCAGCCTTGAAAAGTTTAACGCTAAAGTAGATGCTCTAGCACAGAAGATAGATAGTCTGACCGTTAACCCCACTGCAACTGTCGCTGCAGTAACTCCAAATTGTGAGTTATGCGGAAGCACCACTCATAATGCACCCGAATGCCCATTGCTAGCCGGAATCCCACCAGACCAGGTAAATTATGCTCAAGGAATCCCTACGCAAATACCTACAACCCAGGTTGGCGAAATCATCCAAACTTTTCTTACAAAAGCGAAAATGCATTGCAAATGCCTACTGCTCCGCCAGGATATCAAAAACCAGCTGCTCAGAATGCACCTAGGAAATCAAACCTCGAATTGATGATGGAAAAGTTCATGGCTACTCAAGCTCAAACAAACAAAGAATTCCTGAATCAAAACATACACACTAGCGAGCAAATTAAATAGTTGACAGGAAAAGTAGACGCTTTAGCCACCCACAACAAAATGTTAGAAACTCAGATATCACAAGTGGCTCAACAGCAAGCCTCTGCTGCCGCACCAGCTGGCACATTTTCTGGACAACCCGAACAGAATCCAAAAGGCCAAGCAAATGCTGTGATACTAAGAAGTGGAAAAGAATTGGACGAACCGATCGATCCGAGGACCGAAAACTCAGCCATGCAACAAAAACCAACTGAACAAGCAGAAAAGGAATCCGAGTTAGAGAAGAAGGAAGACAACGAGAAGAAGGACACCGCAAGTGAAAAAACTCAAGCACCTCCAGCGCCATATAAATCACCTATCCCTTATCCGCAAAGATTAATAAACTCCAAAACTTCAGGACAGTTTAAGAAATTTGTAGAGCTCCTTAAACAGCTGAATATTACTATTCCTTTTACAGAAGCGATAACTCAAATGCCGTCATACGCTAAATTTCTCAAAGAAATCCTGTCGAATAAGAGAAAGATCGAGGATAATGAAACAGTTACACTTACTGCAGAGTGTAGCACTATTATTCAAAACCGCATGCCTCCTAAATTAAAAGACCCAGGTAGTTTCTCCATACCCTGCGTCATAGGAAAGTTCGTGATAGACAAAGCTCTATGCGATTTAGGAGCCAGTATCAGTGTTATGCCCTTATCTATATGCAAAAAGCTGAATATGGGAGACCTCAGACCAACCAAGATGTTCGTACAATTAGCTGACCGATCAGTAAAATACCCCGTTGGAATACTGGAAAACGTTCCAGTACGCATAGGACAATTCTACATTCCAACCGACTTCATAATCATGGACATCAAGGAGGACACTGTAACCCCAATTATCCTAGGAAGACCATTCCTAGCTACAGCCGGAGCGATTATAGACGTGAAGAAAGGAAGGCTAACATTCGAAGTAGGAGAAGAAAAGATAGAGTTCATTCTCACCAAGTTCTTACAAGCACCAGCAATAGACGATACCTGCTATTTAGTAGACGAAATTGACGAATGCATAAGAGAACTTGAAAATGAAGAGACCATGTATTCAGAAATAATAAAGATTCAAATACCCGATATTTCTGAAGACGATAATTGGCGTAAACCGTACAAAGACGACAGCCTAAGCGAAAGCTTAGCACTGACCCCAAACCATATGCCAGGGCCGAAGAACCCATCTTTAGAACTTAAAACACTACCCAAAAACCTTAGATATGAATTTCTAGACGATGAACTAAAAAGACCAGTGATAGTCAACGCCGACTTAGGACAACCGGAAACCAAAAAGCTATTAGAAGTCCTAAAGAAGTACCCCACCGCGTTAGGCTATAACATAAGCGATCTAAAAGGTATAAGCCCTTCGATCTGTATGCATCGAATTACAATAGAGGAAGACTCTAAAACCTCTCGAGAGCATCAGAGGAGACTGAACCCCATCCTGAGCACTGTAGTCAGAGATGAAGTAAAGAAATTGCTAGATGCAGGAATCATCTATCCGATCTTCGATAGTGAATGGGTCAGCCCAGTTCATGTCGTACCGAAGAAAGGAGGAGTCACAGTAGTTAAAAACAAAAAAGGCGAATCAATAACAAAAAGAGTCGTGACTGGAAGCAGAATGTGCATTGACTATAGAAAGCTTAACAAGGCTACACGCAAAGATCACTTCCCGTTACCCTTCATAGACCAAATGTTGGAAAGATTAGCCAAACATTCATATTTCTGCTATCTAGATGGTTACTCAGGATTTTTCCAAATTCCCATCCATCCTGATGACCAAGAAAAGACTACATTCACCTGTCCTTATGGTACTTTTACTTACCGCCGAATGTCGTTCGGACTCTGTAATGCTCCAGCAACCTTCCAAAGATGCATGATGGCAATCTTCGCAGATTTCATAGACAACATCATGGAAGTATTTATGGACGATTTCTCGGTATGTGGACAAAGTTTTGAAGGATGCCTACAAAACATAGAAATGGTATTAGAACGTTGTGTAAAAGTAAACCTCGTCCTAAATTGGGAAAAATGCCATTTTATGGTCCGACAAGGAATAGTTCTAGGACACGTCATATCAGATAGAGATTATAAAAGATCTCCAACCTCCAAAATCCGTACGAGAAATACGGAGTTTTCTAGGACATGCCGGTTTCTACAGAAGATTTATAAAAGATTTTTCGAAAATCACAAAACCTCTGACCGGCCTGTTGATGAAAGATGTTGAGTTCGTCTTCGACGACAACTGTTTAAAAGCATTCGAAACATTGAAATCAGCCCTTATCACCGCACCAATCATGCAACCACCCGAGTGGTGACTACCGTTCGAAATCATGTGCGATGCGAGTGATTATGCTGTAGGCGCAGTTCTAGGACAAAGGAAGGACAAGAAACTCCATGCTATCTACTATGCCAGTAGAACCTTAGATCCTGCCCAAATGAACTACGCTACCACAGAAAAGGAACTTCTAGCAGTTATATTTGCGCTTGACAAATTCCGTTCTTACTTAGTAGGAGAAAAAATTATCATATACACAGACCACGCTGCCATAAGGTACCTAATAAGCAAAAAGGAGGCCAAACCAAGACTATTGAGATGGATCCTGTTATTACAAGAGTTTGACTTAGAAATCAAAGATAAGAAAGGAACCGAGAACGTTGTTGCAGATCACTTATCCCGAATAGAAGGCATCAAACACGAACCAGTACCGATAAATGACGATTTCCCGTACGAACGTCTGATAGCCAAATTAGAAAGTGACACACCCAATTCAATCTCGGAAGATCCAGAATTCGAAAAAGCCGTAGAAGCCGTCTATGCCCAAGTCACATTACCTTGGTATGCTGACATCGTTAATTACCTCGTTGCGGGCGTGCTTCCACCGGATCTTACTTATCAGCAAAAGAAGAAATTCTTCCACGATCTGAAACACTATTATTGGGACGAACCTCTACTCTTCAAGAGAGGGGCCGGCAACATATATCGTCGCTGTGTCCCAGAGGAAGAAATAGAAAATATTATTTCCCAATGCCATTCAGCACCGTATGGTGGTCATGCTAGTACATCTAAGACGTGCGCTAAGATTCTCCAAGCCGGCTTATTTTGGCCTAATCTCTGGAAAGACGTTCACATCGCTGTGCAAAAGTGCGATCGATGCCAACGAACTGGCAACATCTCACAACGCGATGAAATGCCTCAGAAAGGAATCTTAGAGGTAGAAATCTTCGACGTCTGGGGAATAGATTTCATGAGACCATTCCCACCTTCTTTTGGTAATAACTACATACCCGTCGCTGTCGATTACGTGTCTAAATGGATAGAAGCCATAGCTGCTCCAACGAACGACACACGAGTAGTAATCAAACTCTTCAAAAACACAATCTTTCCTAGATTCGGTGTACCGAGACTCGTCATTAGTGACGGCGGATCTCACTTCATATCGCGAATATTCGATAAACTTCTCTCTAAATATGGAGTCCGACACCGAGTAGCTACACCTTATCATCCGCAAACTAGCGGACAAGTAGAGGTCTCAAACAGAGAAATAAAACAGATCTTGGAAAAGACTGTCGCTACCTTAAGGAATGATTGGTCGTCGAAGCTACAAGAAGCTTTATGGGCTTATAGGACCGCATTTAAGACACCAATAGGTACCACCCCCTACAAATTAGTTTACGGTAAATCCTGCCATCTCCCTGTAGAATTAGAGCATAAGGCCTTCTGGGCCATTAAGACACTCAACTTCAACTACACCGAGGCAGGAGAAAAGCGAATCTTGAACTTACATGAGTTGGAAGAACTTCGATTAGACGCTTACGAAAATGCCCGTATCTACAAAGAACGAACTAAAAAGTGGCATGATAAACTTTCAATCAGGAAACAATTCAGTGTGGGAGACATCATATTGCTATTTAATTCAAGATTAAAACTCTTCCCAGGTAAACTAAAATCTAGGTGGTCTGGACCTTATGAAGTGACTAAAGCACTTCAGAGTGGAGCTGTTGAAATTACCGATAAGATGAATGCACCGTTCATCGTAAACGAGCAACGTCTAAAACATTATAATAAGAACGACAACAGTCCTCAAGTCAGCAGTATAGCATTGCTTGAGCTTCCAGCTCAAACACCCGAATAGCTTCTCACCAAGCTATCGTCAGGCTTTAGACGTTAAAAACAGCGCTTACTAGGAGGCAACCCAATTTCCCTCGTTATTGTATTTCAATTTTCTTAAAACTTTTACTTTGAAAATCCAACAAAAATTCTAAACTTATAATTACTACTACTTTCTACTTTCGTTTGTTTTCATACTTTTATTTCTATTTTATTTTTTCTCTTTTGTCTTTTGTTTCTACCGCTTTTCGTTTCTAAAAATCCTGACTTCAATTCCCTGTTTTAAAATTTTCAGGATTTTTAAAAGCCTTCAAAACATTCCTTCTGTTTTCTCCGAATTACCTGCGAGTATGGCCGAATACGACTTCACAAAGGTTCACTTCCGAGGACTAGCTCAAAAGGCAAGATTTGCAGCACTGACCGAAAGAGAATTCGCCTTAACGCTGTATTATGATAAGGCTACTATGGATAAACTAGGAATCACGGATATCATTCAATACCTGTTCAATCAACTGGGTTGGGAGAACACTGCTCTGAAAACACGTTTTGCTACCTATAAGGACCTTACCTATGAATTCTTTAGTTCTTTCAGATACATACCCAACTATGGTTTTGGATCCAACACAGAGCTGATTACCTTCCGATTGTTTGGAATGGACCAAACCCATAGCCGGATGTCACTAGCTAACCTCCTAGGATTCCCTAGCGGACCGCATGTGTTCATCAATGCAGAAGATGACGATATTGATTTTCAACTCGATCAATTCTGGGGTAGAATCACAGGCGACTATCACCCTGAACCAGACAGAATGTACAATGATGACATTCATAACCCAGCCTTCAGATACTTCCATAAGATACTAGCTCACACCTTGTTTGGAAAAGAAGAAAATATTACTGCAGTATCTAAAGAGGAGTTATTCATCATGTTCTGTGCTTCTCAGGGACGTACAGTAAATGCAGTGCCTTTCATGATGAGATCTTTCAAACGCCTCACGCTGGAACCACAGACACCTATTCTTATAGGAGGCCTAGTAACAATGATTGCCCACGAGCTTGGCCTTAGATTCCACTTAAATGCCAGCACTCGTTTTGGCACCATCCGACCCATGAACATACAATTCTGCTTTAACAGGCGCATCTTAGGAACTATGGGACCTGGACCGTATGAGTACCTCATTAACGAAAAACCAGTACATCTATTCACACTGCCTGATCATCTGATGACAAGTATCCACAACAAGGACAACTGGCTCTATGAATTGGATGAGCCTATGGGACCTCCTTCACCATAGTCAACACCACAGAACTATATGTATGACAGTGACCACATCTCTGAGGCACACGACTATATGTACTATGAGGATGCTGTATCCGAAGCTGAAGTAGACCCTACGACTCCTCCGCACTACAACACTTATCCTGAGCCTATCCCTGAGGAGACCACCGACAAAATGGATGCCGTGTTACTCAGATTGGACGACGTTGATGCAACTCTGACTAATGCAAAAGCTGACATCGCAAGCATGCACAGCGAACTGGTAGGCTTCATGGATTTAGTCTGCGACCAACTCGACTACTACGCACGGAAATTCGATGAGTTGAAGACACGAAAAGATTAGTTACTAGTTCTTAGCAGTAGTTTCAGTTTAGTTTAGTCTAGTTCAGTTTCATTTAATCATTTGGATTTTTCGCATTGTTAGTTTTCTTTATGTACTAAAATCATTTCAATTTTATGTTATTTCAATTCTAGTTTTTATTCAATTATTCTATTTTCGCATTATCCGTTGTTTGTTGGCTGTTCAATTATATTGTCGTATCATTACTAAGCCTTAAAGTCACTACGAGAACGCCCTCAGAGCAAAATTCTGCGTTCTGCAGATTTTGCTGCTGTGACGACCGTCACAGGACCCTAACGAGCGTCACGCGGGTAACGACCGTCACACCTACGTGACGACCGTCACGAATTCAAAAACTGATATCTGATAAAACAGGGTTCGTGTTCTCTTCCACTTCCCCCATTACCACTTCCAATCATCCTAACTCCTACCCCACTACAAATTTTCGTCCTCCCCACATTGAACTATATATTTTAACTCCGAACTCAACTTCCAAATCACACTTTTGTCAGTTCTTACCACTCTGCAGAAAAACCCCAATCTTCAGAAACCTCTCCATCTTCCAACAATGGCAAGGAATGCAGAAACCCCAGATATCAGCAACATTACCTTCAGTGAAGGAGACTTAGGCAAAAGACAACGAGCAAACTACATCGCATTTCATCAGAGGTCGCTCCGGCCGACTCATTATCCGCACCTTCCATCGCTTACGGAGCTCGGACTCCTTGAAGGCGTAACCTGGATGCTTCAACGAACAGGCATCTGGAACCTCTGCACCAACCCACTGCCAACCTACGAACAACTCACTCTTGAGTTCTTGAGTTCGTTCACTTACGCCACATCCAGCGGCGAACTTAGCCAGCACTCAGGTGTCGCATGCTTCCGGATGTTTGGCACCAACTATCAGGTGAACCAAAATCAGATTGCCATCATCCTACAGCTACCTCGCGGCGACAACGCTCACCGCCGCATCATCGATCAGTTCCAGCACGAAGCTTTCACGCTGTGGTACCAATTGACCGGCATCAATGCCGATGGTTGGGACTCCCTGCACGCCACTCACATCCATAACCCAACCATCCGGTACTTTCACAGAGCGTTGAGCAACACTATTTTCGCCAGAGACAGCAACCACAAAGTGAACTCGAAAGAGCTCTTCTTTCTCCATTGCGTCTTCAATAATGAACCTGTCAACGCTGCTCCGTTTCTGCTGGCTCATATCCAGGCCAACTGCAAACGTGGCTCGAAGCCATTCTACTTTGGCGGGATTGTCACTGTTATTGCACTTGGGCTGAACCTTGGCGACCGCCTCCAGCACCTCCATTCCATCCCCTCGGTGTTCCTTGACACCGACCACTGCAGAGCCTCTCATTTTATCCGTTCCCGGGCTGACGGCAAATACCATCCGGTTGTGCGTGGCAAGATCGTCCGAAGCATCATCCTTCCGTCCCGCACCCGCACATACCCAGAGGACCGTACCAACTGGTTGTTCGACCTCACTGCCCCTCCTGCTGCCGCTGTTCCTACTCAGGATCACACTCACGGTTCCGACGATGAAATCCAAGCTGAGTTGGACAGGTCCGAGCAGCCAGAGGCATCGCAGCCTCCTCCTCCCGAAGGTACATCCTCTCGTCGCCGCCGACATCATCCCGTGCCAAACTACACAGAAGAGGACCTCCGTCGCTCCCTAGACCAGCAGACACAGATACTCGCGATGCTGCAGCAGCAGAATCAGCGAGCTGACCAGTTCGAAGCTTGGCACCAGACTCAAATGCAACAACTTCACACCGGCCAAGCTTCTATCACTGAGAGCCTGGCGAATCTGACCCTGCAGGTCGAAGGACTCCAGGACACCGTCTACCACACAGGAGCTACGAGTTATGAGGACAGAGTAGCCCTCGCCAGAGCCAGAGAACGCCAGCGTGGACGTGACAGAGGCAGCGGACGTGATTAGTTCTTCCATTTTTCCTTCATTGTTTACTATATTTCAGTTATTTGTACTTTCATTTCAGTTGTATCTCCCTCTCGCATGCTTCAAGAATCAGTGAGGACACTGATCGAGATAGTGTGGGAGCGGAGCCTTTATTTCCATTCCACTGTACTCTGAATTTCCTTTATTTTCTTTATTTCCATTCCACTGTACTTTGAATTTTCGTAATTTCTATTTAAACACTTTCTATTTTTAGCAAATAAAGCTCGTCTATATACTTTTCCCGTTACGCAAACACATTATTCAACGTAAACAAAAACTTTCGTTCGTTCCTCAAAAGCAAAAGCACCACGAGAATGCACCCGAGTTCAAAATAAGTTTTGAAACTCCGAGGAAACGACAGTTCTAACAAAACCAGTACCGTCCTGACACCTTAGATCTCTGGTTTATGCGAGTCGGTTTCACTACCTACGCGTACCAAAGTCTCAAGTGTTTACGCAAACTCAACCCCAAGTAGTTTATACTAGCAGTCAGCACCATCCTAAAACACTTCTAAGCGAGCGACCGATGCAAATAAGTGTATGATCTCCAAAAAGATGAAAAATCATGAAAGAGAGGTAAATAGCCCAAAAATATAAGACACGTTTCCTTCTAAGTTAGGTGCTCCTCACCCGAGCATTTAGCCCAACGCACGAAAACTCATTGAAAAATCAATGACATAAGCTTATGATCAATGAAGAAAATCAAAAACAGAAATGAGATCATATTCACTAACAGGTCGACTTGCCATGAAAGTGTACGGACAACGGGCTTAATGTGATTGCGCTAGAACAAACAGGGTGAACTTGCCGCGAGAACCTTGACACCAAGCTACAATAGCATGATTGGGACCGATTTGCATAAAAAGGAGACCTCCGAAGACTTGTAGTCCAGTGTCGTCATGATACTCGTCTTGTTCTTACCAAGAATCCCGGTTTTTCCCAACTCTGCGAACGAAGAAGCTGCCTCGTGCTTGCCGACTTTTTCATGTTTTACTTGAGGACAAGCAAAGATTCAAGCTTAGGGGAGTTTGATAACACGAAATCATATAGATATTTTGATGCATAATTCAACTAAGTTTAACCGTTTTCGACCCGATTTCGGGTTATCTCCGTGTTATTTGTCTGATGTTTTGCAGGTATTCAACGATCACGTCTAAACAAGGCAACATGAAGAAAAGAAGCAATCTCAGATGAAATACAGACGAAAAAGGAGTGAAAACATCATGAAAAGCGCAGGAAGCTGTTTTTTGTGATGTGACGACCGTCACAGCTACATGACGAGCGTCACACGGGTGACGACCGTCACACCTTGTGACGACCGTCATGCAGGAAAAAACGCTCCACTTCAATTACACGTTAAAGAATCAGTTCCAATTCCCACAGAGTGGACCATGACTCCCTAAATTATCTGCCTCAAAGTCCATCATCTTCAGTGATAACCGTTGGAATTCCACTTCTATAAAAAAGGGAAGAAAGGGACCTCAGAAAGGGTGTTGCATTCATACAACAAAGTGCTGCCAAATTTATTTCCAGAGCATATTTTCCAGCAATATTCTTATTTGGTTCTCTTTACCTTTCCTGTATTCCATTTTTCATTCTTCTGTAATTTCTACTTTCATTGTACGATTAAATTGGCATTAGAGATCAGAATCCTGCCGACATCTGTGGAGGATCTGCCCAAAGGCCAATTGGAATATTTACAGGTTTCTCATTTCAATCGATTCCAGTTTTATTATAATGCAAATCATTATTTATTGTTTTTATTTATATTTTATCTTTCCCAAATCCATGTCTAGCTAAACTTAGGTAATCGATATGTAGTAATAATTCGAATGAGATTTGATAACAACTGGTTGAAAAACTTTCTTTTCAAAAGTAACTTATGGTCTGAGTGTTTAAAATTGATTTACTGAATAAACTTCGTCGCGAATGCGAGAACTTATTTAAAAGTAGTTTTGCCACGAAAGTGGAAAATTAATTAAGATATGAACCAACAAGCGAAAGTTGCGGTAAGGTCAGATAGTAAACACTAGTCATTCATTTTAATAACAGCGAAAGCACTTTAAAATGAATTAGAACTTAGAGATTTCCAAAAAATAATTTTAACCCCGAACGGGATACGAAAGTGTACGTTTGGCCCTTAGGATTATGATTAGCGTCAATAACCATCGTGAGGCGAGAGTCTTCAAATCACCATTTTCTGCTTAAATAAACTTTGAAAATTATTTCATACATCAGTAACTTATCAAATCCCTGAAGAACACAATTACTACGTATCGATTCAATCATTTATAATCTAAATAGTATTCTTAGTTCCCTTTTTAGTGACAATCTTATTCCCTTAAACATATTCTACCTAGCTAAACATAGTAACTCCCGAGAACACTAGTTTGATTACGAGTCCCTGTGGGATCGATATCTATTATTTCTATGCGATAGACTGTGCACTTGCAGTTAGGTTGTATTAGACATAGAAAGTCGCGATCATTACTTCGGTGAGACCCGTTAAGGGACAAAGTGTAAAGACCTGAAAGTGAGAGGCTAAAAAACTATGGTGGAGAAGACTTAACATACAATGAATCCTTTTTCTATGAAGACTATAGATGAGGTGGATGTTAAGGCTTATATTGGCTTATAATTCTAGTTCTAGTAAGGAGAAACATATAATGGCCCTTGATTATAATTTGACTCGTGATAGCGTACGGAGGGAAAGTTTACCATCTCATGGATATGGTTATGTCGAATTTAATTGTTATGCTTTGAATGTGGCTTAAGAGTTGTAAAGATCATAATTAAATACCTTAAGGGAGGCATTAAAAATAAAAAAAATACTTAAATATGGTTAAAGGAGATGAATGATTCATTAGTTCAAGAACCATGTTTGTGGACTGGTGAGAATACTATAAAAGTTAAAGGTTAAGTCAAGCTTTAGAGAGAACAACAAGGTGATTTTTAATTAAATTGACATCACCATATGTTGAGTCAAGGTGGAGAATTTAAAAGTATGTTTCAATGTCCTTAGTGATGAAGAGAAAAATCATTTTTGGTTCTATCATGTTTTTCCCGCGAGTGGGAAATTGTAGTGGATTCATGGATCAATGATACTGCTAGAATTCAATATGAGGAGACTTATGGTCAACACTCTAGGTGATGTCGGTCGGGTCACAAGTCTTTGTATTTATAGGTATTAAGCTAATGATCCTGATATTGTTAACGGTCTTTATGTTTTGATGACAACAACAATAATGCTTGTTGAAGTCGGTGGTGGTATCTTTCCAACTCTCTGATGATGGTGATTAACTTGAAGTATTTGAAGCCCCATCAAGTAAAATATTTAAAGTTTAAGTGAAGTTCTTATATGATAGAAGTATATGGAAAAGTAACTTGAAGCTTCAGAGATATGAAATAGAGGAAGCATGAAAGCTCACCCGACTGTGTCTGTCTGAGTGACCCGAGTCTTGTGAAAGTAGGAAAGTAACTCCTAAAATCTTAAGGCAAACTCACACACACATAATTTTTTTTAAAGATATTTCTTTATTTTCTAAAAATAACCAAAAACATTTTGAAGTCCTAACTAACTGATTAAGGTTTTGTCTGATCAATTAGAGAACGTTTTACTACAAAATGATCGGTTAACCCTAATCATCTAATTGATTTATCTTGTTGAGCCTAAAATCTATAGGGACATTGTATTAATGATTGGTAATGATTAAATGTCAAAACCTACCAATTTGTGGCTTGAGCAATCAATTATTTAAGGTTAATAATCGATTGGCTTAATCAATTATTCAATTAATTCTTTCCATGGATTGTTTCATTTTTAGCCCTAGTTTCTCCTATATAAAGGAGGTTTCCCCTCATTTGAAATCACACGGGAATTTAGAGTTTTCTTATTTCTTACTATTTTAGTACTCTCATCCTTTCTCATTGATATTTTTCTTCGTAAAGTTTCCTTAGTGCCTTGTGAGTGAAAACTACTTGTGAGGAAAGTGTTGTACTAGTATAGTTCCATTTTTTATTTCAAGAGTATGATTCTCTTAAAAGTTCCTATTTTGGTTCTATAGATAAACTAGTGAAAATATTATTTTGTTTATAAACTCAGTCTGATAAACTTTTTGTTTGATTATTGAGATTGGTCGAAAAAATTTCTACTTGGTTCGTGAGCTCAACTCGTGCAAATAATCGTGTTTAGTTGGGGGGATAAGCTTGTGTAAAGTCTCTCGATTTTCTTGTAAGAAGGTTCGTGGGCATAACCTGTAAAAGCTCAAGATTATTATTATTATTAAAACTCTTAAGAAAATCTCTTGGGAACAAGAGTAGGACAACATCCGGCTGAATCTATATTAATCTCGGTGCCGTTTCTATAACCCTATCTCCTTACTTTCTATCATTTACTTTATATTTTTTTATTTCTTTAAGCTGCTTTTCTCCATGCTATTTCAATACTAACATAATTTGGTGTTTTAAGTTAACATTTTTTTTAATTAATCACAAATTTTAAATACCACAATTCACCCCCTCCCTATAAAATTTGACAGACCTTTTGAGATACCTAAATGGATTGGAAAACACTTCTAAATACATTAGTTTAAATGATTCATTTATTGAGAGTGGATATATTCAAAAGCACTTGGGTAGAAAATAAGATTTATTCTTGAAAACTTGAAACACAATTATCTTGTAAGTTATATGGTAATCTCTTATAATAACTCATGAAATATAGTGAATTAAGGGGCTGCTATTTTCCCAAAGTATATCAATTTGATCAAACTAGATAAACAACATTTATGTGTTTTTTTTTGTCTTTTATCTTATTTTTGTTCACGTGGATTTTCTAGCATTCTTTTGTGCGCATATATTTTTTTGATAAGCAGAATCTATTAATAAGAGATTAAGGAAATCTCAAACCAAAAGATAAATTATAAAAAGTCAAAGGGAAATTTGAATCAATCATACAAACAACATTGCTTGCTCCCCTTCCTACCTAGGATCAACCAATTCCAAGCAGATAGTTTAATGTCGAACACAATATTGTCGACCTCAGTAACTACATTATTAAAAATAAATTCATTTCTAGACCTTCAAATACTCCAGCAGGTTATAAACCAAATCGAATTTACTCTATTCACTTGACACCGACCACTAAGGCTCGAGTTCCACGCCTTCGCATGAGAGTAGCAGCAATTTTCAGAAATTAACTCTATATCCGCCCATTCGCAAATCTTGTTCCAAACTTGTGTTGATTTAATGCACGAGAAGAAGAGATGGGAAACGTCCTTGAGGCTACTAGAACAAAACACGCAATCCAAGTCTTGCTCGGAATCAAACACCCTTCTTTTCAATAAATTAGATCAAGTTGGCAATCTATCAAGTGCCAATCTGCAGCTTAGAGTTTGAACTTTCGCCGGAATAACCATCTTCCAAAGAGACTCAAGATGGGATGCACATTCGGAACCACTATCTTGATCAGAGAAGAAGGAAGATAAAATTGAATGTAAAGAACTAACCTTGAAAGACAAAGAGTCATGAAGAAGCCACCTCCATTTGTCGGACTCGCCGGGAATGACTGAGACATTTTCCAGCAATTTACAGCAATCAGACCAGTCTGGTTCAGGAGGTATGTCTGAGTCGACCAAAGAATCTCTCATTTTCTAATTTCGCTGCCCTTCTTCCTAGTATCCCATTTCACGAACGAACACTGTCTTCATAGAGAAACACTGAAATAGGCCGTTAAATCTGACTTTAAACGGCAGGTCACCATTCTAAATTGACTGCTAGAACGCCACACTGTTACCTTCACTAACGGAACAGGTCATGAATTTGCAGAAGTTGGCATGAGAATTTAGGGACGCGTTGGTCATAATATCCTTCATCCACAGCGAATCAGATTTCAAATTATCAACGTCGAGGTAGGTTTGCGTCTTGATACTGAGGTTGTTGTATCTGTTAGTGAGGGTCTTCCTCCATATTTTATTGCCGCCAGCTTGGAACCTCCAAAGCCATTTTGCCAACAAAGCACTATTGAACCGACCCACATGCTTAATACCAAGACCACCATCTTCCTTAGATTTACAGACATAATTCCAAGAAACCCAAGGAATAAAAGTTTTGCTCGAGTTTCCAGCCCATAAGAACCGAGGTTGGATCGCAATAATATCCTTCACGACTTTATGGGGAGCCTGGAAGAAAGCCAGATAATGGATAGGAATATTAGCTAGAACCAAATTAATGAGGGTGATTATGCCCCCCATAGACAGATTTCTCCCATTCCAGTTGGATAATTTATTCCTCAAACAAATCAGAACCGGCTTCCAAAAAGAGTAGCGAAGATGGTTTCCGCCAACAGTGATACCAAGGAAACTAAACGGCAACTTTCCGGATTTACAGTGATGAAAGTCTTCAGCAGCCACAAGAAAATCAAGTTCTACTCGAATCCCGTACAAGCAGCTTTTGGAGTAATTAGTTTTAAGACCTGAAGTTAACTCGAAAGCATGAAGAATAGCCTTGAAAGCCCAAATATTAGACGCCGAGCCGTCTCCAATAATCAGAGTATCATCAGCGAATTGAAGAATACTCACGGTTGGTTGACCATCAATTTTAAATTGAGATAGCATGTTACCGACAACCGCTGATTTTACCAAGCTCGACAGCCCCTCTACAGCTATAGTGAACAGGAACGGAGCAAGGAGGTCGCCCTGCTTCAGCCCCTACCAGCCCTAAAGTCCTTCGAGGGACTACCATTGATGAGAATAGAAACGTAACTATTGAAAACAGAACCATGGATCCATTTCATCCACTTAGTTCTAAACCCCATCTTTAAAAGCAAAGCATCTAGATAAAGCCAATCCACACAATCATATGCTTTAGAAAAATCTACTTTGAAGAAAAAGAAGTCCTTTTTGAATCTCTTAGCAAAGTCATCCAACAGAACTTCGTCGTGAATCTGCCGCTCCGGAATGAAAGCAGTTTGAGAAGGAGAAATAATTTTATGAATAACCTTTCTGAGTCTGCACGCAAGCATCTTTGATATTACCTTCAGAACACAACTGACAAGGAGAATAGGCCTGTAATCTTCGAATTGTTGGGGATTTTTATACTTCGGGACAAGCGAGATGAAGGAAGATACGAAGGTCTTCGGAAGGTAACCAGTATCGAAAAATTCCAAAATGCAGTTCGAGAAATCCTTGCCCACTATCTCCCAGCAGGACTTAATGAATTTAAAGTTGAAACCGTCAGCATCAGGCCACTTATTACCGTCGCAACTAAAAACAACAGCTTTAACTTCTGCAGGGCAGAAATCTGCTTCCAGCCATATCCTGTCTTCCTCATCGAAGCAAACTATATGTTCGAAGTCGATAAAAAACTTGGGCGATGAATTGGTCTTGTATCTCTCCTTAAAGTACTTCACAGCTTCACGTTTAATGGCCTTAGGGTCTTCCTCAATCCCATCTCCCACTCTGATAGCAGATAAATAGTTCGAACGATATCTAGATTTTAAGGAATCATGGAAAAACATTGAATTCTGATCCCCATCTTGAAGCCAATTTAAACGGGATGTTTGAGCCAACATGCTTTCTCTTAACCTGAGATTCTTCCACATCTCCTCCTGATTTCTCAACCTTTCCTTGTTCAAATATTTATCGTGGGAGGTAGAATCTAAGTCGTTGTCCAGCTCTAACGTATTGAAGTTAGATACATACTCTTCTATATTTAAATCTAGCCAATCGAAAACATTGTGGTTCCAACTCCGGATGTCACTTTTCAAAGCAGTAAACTTCTTAATCAAAATGTTGCAGTAAGAACCTGAAACATGGTAAGAACTCCACACATGCTTAACAAACGGAATGAAGTCCTTATGAGAGAACCAACAGTTTAAGGACCTAAACAGTTTTGGCCCCCAATTCACAAAGTTAGACTTCAACCACACAGGTCTATGGTCTGAAACGTCTCTATCGCCCACCACTTGATTAATCAGAGAAAGCATGGAAATTGCAAGATCATCCACCAAAAATATTTCCAATCTACTTCTACACTTGCCATTGGAATTGAACCACGTAAACTTATTACCAAACACCGGAAGATCCGTCAACTTCAGCTCAAGAATACACTCGCTTAAAGCCTTCATATCCTTGAGACTATTAGCACTTAAACCTTTTCTTTCCTCCCCGATCTTAACCTCGTTAAAATCTCCCCCCACGATCCATCCAGCACTAGATATTTTACTTTTAATTTTAGCGAGATCCCTCCATAAATTCCTTCTGTCAGCGGAACCGCAAGGAGCATAAACGTTAACCACAATCAAGTTTTGATTATTCCACAGGAAATGAATGCCTAAGAACCCAACACCACAAAAACTAGATATAGTTGAAATTTTCGACCTATTCCACAATGTAAGAATACCTCCAGATCTGCCAGAAGAATTAAGGGCTGACCAATCCAAATCAGTATTTCTCCAAATTCTATGCGCTATATTGTCCTCTATATGCGTAATTTTGATTCCTGAATAAGGCAAATGTCAGTGTTGCCTCTCTGCAGAGTTTGAGAAATTCTCCTTCTCTTCAACGAACTGCAGCATCCTCGAACATTATAGGAAGTGATATTCATAGTCTACTGGTAGCTACAACCTTCTTGCCTAATCTAACAGCCTTGTCCTCCCTATCCATTTCCTCAGAGTATTTCGAAGCCCATTATCTTCGTCACCCCGAATCCCTAAATCCATCAGGTAATTTCTCAGTTTGACTGGTACTTCGTCAATGGCCCTTTTACATCGCAGATTTCCTCTTTCCACATTCGTATCAGTTATAGATTCACCACACAGGAATTCAGAGCATGACTCAAGGGGTTTACTAATCAATAGGTTCTTATTCCTTCCCTCCCTAGAAGAAAGCCCCATCTATGTTCCTGTGTAACCTTTTGAAGCCGTGAGCAGGAGAGTTGAGAAATAAGATGGGGTGTATGGAATCTTGATGCAATTGTAAATCTCATGGAGCATCTTTTTCTTTTTGGATTTTCCTACTAAAGCAGGCCCAAGAGTCCCATCTGGAGGCCCAATAAGAGGAAAAGGCAGCCCTAGGTCCACAACTAGATCCCCTTTTAGGTTTAAGTTATCGTTTGCCACATGGATCTGGTTCTGTTCAAGGTCAACCGAAACATTAGCAGGATTGTGACCATTTGAAACGAGAAAGTCGGCAGAGTTCCCAACGATACTCCCTCTAATACCACCACCTGCATCACTCAAACCTAGGTTGTTACCAACTACAGACACGATATCAGAGGCAGAATGGATGTAGTGTGAACCTAGGAATTCAGCAGCTGGTACTTTCTCATCAGGTTCATTGATCAATGCACTGGAATCCCCACTCTCGGCCTCATCAGACTCCTCCCACGCGCCATCAAATTCTGATCGGGGCCTGAATATTCAAACTCATCTGAGTCTATCAACTCGTCTACTTCACCATCCAGCGAATAATGATGGCCACGAGAAACTTCTTTAGTGACAGAGATATGGTAAGCAACGTCGAACACTTTAACAACAATCTTCTTATTTTGAATAACCCCTAAGGTCGTCTTAATCAGAAATCTCGCAACATCCAAGCACTCTCTATTACTAGTCTTCTCATCGCATCTGATAAAGGTACCCATGCTAGCTGATATCAATCAAAAATTTCTATCACTCCAGGCGACACTGGGAATACCACAGCACACAACCTAGGCAAACCTATCTCTGTCAATCACCTCCTGATCCCAAGGCTGGATCTCACTGAACCATACCTCCAACCAATCGCTAGCTTCTTTGATGAAAACCTCAATGTCTCCACCTGAACTGTCTTCCAACAGGCACATAGAAGCTCCCAGAGGTATAGCCTTAATGTTGAAGAAGCCTTCTTCATTAATGATCTTCTGAATATTGAAAGCATTTCCATCCTCCATGACAACTCCCACTCTCATACGTTTTAACCTTTGTACCCAATCTTCATCCACCCCAAGACAAGTGCAAGGGCCTCCTCCCTAAACCTTTCCACAAGACTTAGGCTCACTCCCACTTACCAATTTGGTAAAGGATCTAGCAGCTATGATAAACTTCTTGGCTGCCCAGGTTTGCTATGCTTCCACACCTTCTCACCAACTGGATTCATCATCTTTTGTTCCTAGCTAAACCTGGGTATGTTAGCATGCATCTTCTTGCCTTCTAGAACAACACTATCAAGATTACACGCTAGTACTCTAGGGTCATGAACCTTCCTGAACTTAGAGAAACCGAATCTTCTACCTCTCTTGTCACGCCTCCTAGAAATAAAAACTTCTGAGATGACTCCATGCACCTTAAACACCTCAAACAAATCTTTAGCATTCATCTTGTCTGGGAATTCGGTTACAAAGAAAGACGTCGTTGGTTCCCCATCCAGAGCACCTTTCCCATTGTTCTCCTTCCACACTGAAATGCCACCATTCCTTCCGTTTCTAGCCTTCCTAATAATCCTTTTCCAGGCCATAAGGAACTGCACTCTCAATTCCATAGAAAACCAGACAGTTACCAAGGCCCCTAAACTCGAAAGCTAGGAATTTAAGTCGAAGATAACCACCTAATCTTCTGAGGATCGAACTATGCAGCAAGAATCGAAAGAAGAAACTAAGGATTAAGGAAGAAATTAGAGGAATTTAGGGATTAGGGTTAGAGATTGGGATTAGGGTTGTGAATTTGAGAATTTCACTGTTCATCCTTCTAAGAAACAGGTTACTAAGGAAGTCGAAGATTTGCGTTTTTAACCAACTTTTCAGGAGATGTTTCTTATTGAAGGTGACAATGTTGCTAAAGCCATAACAGAGCTTGTTAAGAATCTAAATATTAGAAAGCTGGTGATTGAAACTTCCCAATCTAATCTAAATATTTATTTTAGTTGTCATTGTACTTTTCTCTACATATTAATGTTCTATGGGTGGTTGATATTATTATATTTCATAACATATTCATAGGCTAATTAAGTGAAATATGTGAATGTAATTGTAGGTAGGGGTGGCAAAACGGGTCGGATCCGTCGGGTCAGTCCGTTTCACCCGCCATTTTTGGTGGGTTGGGCTGAAGTTTTCGGCTCGGTACTTTAAGTTCGCCCGCCCCACCTAACCCACTTGAAAAGCAGGTCGGACCGGGACGGGTTTGTCTGTGGGCTTTTTGTTAAAACTTTTTTATTTTCGTACTTAGAATTAAAACAACTTTAACTATAAAAATAACACTATTCTCTTAGGATTATGTTGATTGAATTATATTATAAATTATTATACAAATAAATTGAATTATAATTGTAACGTTCTGTCTATAACTTTCTAATACATGTGTTGATTGCAAACACTTGAAATAAAAGAAATATTGTATGGCATGCTGAGTTATTAAGTTGTCAAACATTAGCTCACGTGTTTTCTTTAAAAGTAGATGTTGATTTTAAGAAAAAGAAAGGATTTGATTAGTGTAGACATGTGACAAATTTATGATTTAACTATTAAGGAATCTGTCAAAATAAAAGTTTATATGATGTAAAGAGTGAGAAAGTCAAGTGTTGATATTTTATGCACTACTATTTTATGCATTGTGATGTTTTATGCAGTGTAATTGTTATTATTGTTTGTCTTTTATAAAGTCTTAATTAAGTTCTTTTAGTAATTAGTTTTTAAATAGGATTAGGATGATATGTATTATTTATTTATTTTGATATATTTTTTATTGTGCTTGAGTTTATTTCATTATTTTTTTGTTGTAATTGGTCTTTATTTATTTTATTTTTTAAACTGTTTGGGCTTAAGGCACGTTGAAGTTCTATTATGTTTCATGCAGTGTAATTGTTATTATGTGTTGAAGTTGCAAACTTATATACCATTTGAACTAATTTTTCGCGCTAATCACGAATATGCAATCAAATTTATCAAACAAGTTACGGTTCATGAGAATTAGGTAAAAATAAACGAAATACATAATGAAAAATCTTTAGTAATAAATAGTTTTTTTAAATTTATGTAGTAAATCAAATTGTAAAGGTAAGACTATTATTTTAGTCCTTTAAGTTATTTTAAAATATCAAATTAACCCCTTAAGTTTTTTTTGTAATGTTTAGGTCTCTTTTTAAAAATCTCCGTTACAATAAGTTGCAAACTCATATACCATTTAAACTGATTTTTCGCGCTAATCACGAATATGCAATTAAATTTATCAAACCAATTACGGTTCATGAGAATTAGGTAAAAATATGCGAAATACATAATGAAAAATCATTGATCCGACCAAAATACAGAATCAAACGCAAAACTAATTACATATCCGTGATCAGCGCGAAAAACCAATTCAAATGGTATATGAATTTGTAATTTATTATAAGAGAGATTTTTAAAAAAGGATCAAAGCGTTATAAAAAAAACTTAAGAGACTAACTTGATATTTTAAAATAACTTAAAGGATCTAGACAATAGTTTTGTCAGTTGCAATATAAAAAATAAAAAATTAGTAGGCCGGCCTGCCAACTTGCCAATTCGTTAGTAAACGGATTTGACTTTTGAGCTCAGACGCTTTAAGTTGATCCGCCCCGTCCAATCCCACTTTTAAACGAGCTTAAATGGGACGGGCCTAAACGGGGCAGACCACCCACTTTGCCACTCCTAATTGCAGGTATAAAAATTTAGAAACAATAGTCTTACCTTCACAGTTGCAAATGTCATCTGATTGGAGTAAGTCCGTGTATATCTACATGTATAAAATTAAAAAGAACGTTAATTCAACTTATTCATTAATTATGTATGATTAATTATTACTTAAAACATGATTACAATTATGTGAATACCCTGTGCAACTTGGTCATTTGTATACCACTGTCTCCACAAGAAATCAAAACTACAAAGTTCATCTTATGAAATATATGAGCATAGAGAAATACTACTAGCCTGTAAATTAGTGAACGAATGCCCTTTTTACTGAGATTTACATGATAATCATAACTGTTAAATATATCCTTCTCATAAGGTATATTACAGCTACAACGATGCCATTTTCCCATACTACCCTGCAACACATGCAACCAACCATTTATGTTATCATTACAAAACTAGTAAAGAGCTTCCTGCAATAGTATATGAATGTGTGAAATTCTGTAACATGTTATAAAGAGGCAACTTTTTTTTTATAGAATAAATAGATAGGAAATATAACAAAATTATAATTTTTGATTATAAGTATCGAATCTATACCTTACGTATGTGCAGTGCTTTGCGAAAATTATAACAAAATTCTGTATTTATTTTTTGAATATTTAAATTTTTTCTGTTTTAATTTTTTCTGAATTTATTTTCTTTTTAAATTTTTTCTGTATTTATTACAACAGAATATTTAAAATTATAATTATTTTTTATTTATATATATTAAAACAGAATATTTAAAATTATATTTTTAAAGTTATTTATATATATTTTTTAAAATAGAATATCAAAATTATATTTATGTTTTATTTTAAATGTATTATTTTTTAATGTTTAGAAACAAAATATTATTTTTAGAAATAAAATATTAAAAATAGAAATATATTATTTTTAATATTTCATTTATTTTTTGTTATATTTATATTAAAAACAGAATTATATTATGTTATTATGTGTTATTATAAACAAATTTTTATATATAGTATAAATATATATATTAAAAACCAAATATATTATTTTTAATGTTTTATTTTTATTTGGTTATATTTACATTAGAAAAATAAAACTTTGATCTGAGCTGCAAGCATAAAACTTTGATCTATCTGCGGGCACTATAGTATTGAAACTAAAAATCACAAAATTTTATATTAATGTTTGCAATGATAAAAACCCAAAAAAAATAGAATGGAATGAACCAGAAATTGTAAATCTAAAACATAACCTTATCCCATAAAATAAGGCAGACAACGTAGACATGTCGACGAGTCAGACCTATTTTATCTCAATGTTTCCATAATATTTTTCATCCTAAATATTCAAGATGATTTTGATATTTTATATAAGTTTTTTCTTATATCTTTGAAATCATCACACTAACACCTTTAATTATGTTTTATATAAATTATTTATTTTTTTAGAATGAAAAAATATCTAATAGATAACTTTTTCTTATATTCATTTCAATTAGATTGGCAGATCATGCTCAAAGGAATTTAATAATATACCACTCCTTCCTCGTGGTGTCTTTTGTAAACATACACCAAACCAAAAATTCATGCATTTTGATGGACAAACATAAAAGCTTTGAATTTAGATGTTAAATTCTAACCGCATTTTGTGGTAAATAAGTTATTTATTTCCTACTATTAGTAGTAATTTATATTTAAACTTTTAGTTTATGAGTATGCGTAATAGTCTCACATTAGTTAGAAATGTAAAGATTTTGACATTTATAAGTGGGAAGCTCATACACCTATCACTTTAAGATTTTTGGTGAATATGTGGTGTGTCTCTCACAAAGGTGTTGCTCTAAAAAAAGAAATCCTAAAATATTCAATGCTCCCTAGTTAAAATCTCCCATAACATTAGGCTCATTAGATTAGAATAGTCTTATATAAAGAGTTTAGTGTTTCTAAATTTAACATACTTGAAATATATTATTCAGTTTCAAACATGGCATCACGAGCGCTCGTTCAAGAGAGTTTCGCTTCCGCATAACAAAAACCCTAGTCGCCTTAATTGCGGTTTTTTTTCCCAAAATCCTAGCCGCCTTAATTGCGGTTCTTTTTTCAAACCCTAGCCGAGTTACTATTTACCCACAGTAACATTGTTCATCTGTGCCGGAACAGTTTTAAATTTTTCTTAAGGTTGCAGGCCTTTTTACCACTAGTTTGGTGGTTCTTTTTTTATTCTATTGAGTCAAACACATTCGCATGACATTCATCAACATTTCAAAAGGAGAAGTGGTTCAACAAAGAAAAAATAGAAAGGCTAAGATTCCTCCTTAGTAAGTTGAGAAACCAACAGGTACTTCTATGTTGGTACATTCAGATATGTTTCCGTTTTCACTTCCTCTTGGCAAGTCTTAATTTTCTTTTGGATTTAATGTCTCAGATAAACCCTTTAACCAATATTAATTGGATACTGGATTCTGGAGCCACGGACCACACGACACCTTTACTCACACACTTTTCTACTTATCCATCATGTTCTAACATTAAAAAAATATCCACTGCATATGGACCCTTATAATTGTATCTGGACAAGGAGATATCCAAATAAGCCTATCTATAATCCTTCAAAATGTTCTTCATATTCCCAATTTTTTCACTGGCCTAATTTCTATACAAAAGCTCACAATCGACCTATATCATGTAATGTTATTTTTTATAACAATACTTGTGTTTTCCAAGACAAGAATTCAGGGAGGACAATTGGAAATGTTAGAGAATGGAATGGCCTTTATTAATTGGATAACCAAAATATCCCTCCAAACTTATTCAGCAACAACAAAAAAATTTATTCAGAATCAATTAAAATCAACAGAGAAAAGGTCTTTCTGTATCATTGTCGCCTTGGTCATCCATCATTTAGAGTCATAAAACAATTATTTCCTTAATCATTTAAAAGTTTAGATGTGGATAGACTTTGTTGTGAGGTGTGTCAACTTGCTAAACACAAGCGTGTCTCTTTTACAGTCAGTAATAGAACGAGTACTTTTCCATTTTACTTAATTAGTACGGATGTTTGGGGTCCGTCGAATGTTTCAAATATATCAGGTGTTCGTTTGTTTGTAACATTTATTAATGATTGCACTCGAGTTACTTGGGTTTACTTGTTAAAACAAAAATCTGAAGTTTGTTTTGTGTTTCTTCACTTCTTCTATATGGTTAAAAATTAGTTTGGTATGAGTATTAAGAGAATTAGACCTGATAATGCCAAGGATTACTTTAATCATGGTCTTAATTCTTTTTGTCAAAAAGAAGGTATTATTCATTAGTCTTCTTGTGTTAAAACCCCACAACAAATTGGGATTGCTGAGAGAAAGAATGGGCACTTGTTAGACCAAACACGCGCTATGATATTCCAAAATAAAGTCCCTAAGAAACATTGAGGTGGGGATGTCTTAACTGCATCGTATCTAATTAATCGCTTACCCTCTATTGTCCTTGCATGCAAAACTCCATGGAAGTCTTATCCTCACTCTATCTTGACGTGCCTACTTCCAGTAATCTGACCTCTAGAATATTTGGGTGTACGTCGTTTGTCCATATTCATAGTGACAGTAGAGAGAAACTTGATCCTAGAACGTTGAAATGTGTATTTATAGGACAGTTTTCTACCCAAAAGGGTTACAAATATTATCATTCACCATCTCATAAATACTTTGTCTCTTGAGATGTCACCTTCCACGAACAAGAAAGTTACTTCCTTAAAAATCATCTTCAAGGGGAGAATATAAGTAAGGAAGACGAGTCTTCTCTAGTTCCTGACCTTACTTTTGAACCGGAAGTTGAGACTGAAACTAGTGGTGACAATATTGAGATTGAACTTGATTCTGGAAAAAAATGGAAATGTTGGAACTGATGTAAGATTTGGAAAGAATTTAGCATATACAATAAAGAATAACATTCTTGAATCTACTCATATCCAAGAATCCAATCTGACATTACATGTTGTAACTTCTCTCAACCATTCAAGCACTAGTGATTCAATTTTTGAATTTCTCATGAACAAGAAACAGAATCCAACTAAGTACTACCACCTCACTACAAGGATTTATATCTTTTAACTGCCCTAAGAAAAGATACCATAAAATGTACTAAAAAGCCACTTTACCCTATATCCAACTACCCTATATCCAAGAATCCAATCCGGCATTACATGAATGTACCCCTAGATATTGTGAACTTACTACCACCAACATTGTGTGCAGTTTAAAAAAGGCTTTATATAAGCTAAAACAATCACCACGAGCATGGTTTAGAATATTCACAAATGTTATGATAGGTTTGGGCTTTAAACAAAGTCAATGAGATCATACTCTATTTATCAAACATTTTGAGACAGGGAGAGTAACAATTTTATTAGTGTATGTGGATGACATTATAATAACAGGTGACAATGAGAATGAGCAACAATTGTTAGGCGAACACTTAGCTAAGGAGTTTGAGATTAAGACCTTGGGAAAATTGAAGTATTTTATGGGAATTGAAGTTGCCCACACTAAGAAAGGAATCTTCATATTTCAATAAAAGTACATTACTGATCTTCTACAAGAGACGGGTAAAACGACATGCAGGCTTGCAAGTACACCAATTGATCCAAGTGTAAAGTTGGGGAACACATAAGAGAATGTATCAAAGATTAGTCAGAAAACTTATATACCTATCACATACTATACCAAATGTTGCTTTTTTCTGTAAGCTTAGTCATCCAATTCATGCACCAACCAGAGGAGATTCATTTACAAGTTGTTATTCAAATTATGCAATATTTAAAAGGAACTCCAGGTAGAGGAATTTTGTTTGAACGAAATGGAAGTGTGAGTCTTGAAGAATATAGTGATGCTGACTATGTAGGATCAGTTGTGGGTAGAAGATCAACTACATGATATTGTACTTTTCTAGGTAGGAATCTTGTGACTTGGAAGAGTAAAAAACAAAGTGTTGTATTTAGATTGAGTGCTGAAGCAGAATTTAGAGCAATGACACTACAAGAAACTTCGCTTTTAGTGACCAAATTAGTGACTGAAAATTTTTAATCACTCTAGTGACCGAATTAGCTGTCAAAACTAAACATCATATTAGCAAATTTTAAAAGTTACTAAATCGGTCACAAAGTAAAAATAGCCACCGAATTAGCGGTTGATATTTTGTGACTGATTTTACCTGATCAGAAAGGAATCAGTAGCCTACCACGCGTCGTGAGTTGCTGCCTTCATCGGTATTGTGGAGGAGTAAGAGGGTGTACTTGCAAGATGCTCTGATTCTTAAGTAAGTACCAGAATTAGAGAGAGCAAGTACAAAAAGAATGTGTGATGAATATAATACCTGACCCTTTAGTGAAAGAAAGTATTTATAATGTGCCATCAGCGCAGGCCAACGATTACATTGAAAATTTTGAAGAAATTAGGGTTCAAGTTTAGTGAGAAGCGTGCAATAATCTTCTTCTATGTGGGTTTAAACTCTTAATATTCAGATTAGGGACCGTCGTAGAGAGGATTGAGCATTGTTTTAAGGTGGAACTAGGTATAGGGAGAGGAAGGAGACGATCGAAGAAACAGGCAATCACCACACCTCCAGTGAAGGTGAGAGTGTTCTCACGTCACTCAAACAATATGGTAGAGACAAGTACTCGCAACCAGGAAGAGGAGACTCAAAAGGGAAAAGAGTATGAAGATAATGGCACACCTAAGAAAGATCAAGAAACAACTCTTGAGGTCATAGAGGAAGTAACGGAAGAAGTCTTAAGGAAGAGGGTTACTTCATTATACGCTTCCGATCGCAATCTGATAAAGATGAAGTCTTAAGGAAGATGCATTATACCATATTTAGGAAGCCAATGTTTCTTCATGAGGAGAGACCAAATTTCTCAATGAAAGAGGACATTATGAGAGTGACCCCCTTATGGATTGTTTTACCTCAAATACCATTAGTGTACTGGGGGAAAGAAGCATAGGAAAGATAACCAGTGCTATTGGAAACCTTTTGATGACTAATGAATGTACGACAAAGAAACTACGAGTATCATATGCTAAGATCTTAGTGGAAGTAGATGTTTCCATTGAGTTGAAAGAAGAAATAGTTATAAGGAATCCTAGAGGTAAGAAAATTATCCAAAAATTGGAATATGAATTGAAACCATCCTTTTGTAAAAAATGCAATAGAGTGGGACATGATTGTGAGAACAAACCAAAGATGAAAGCTCCAAACAAGCAAGCCTGGACAGTGAAACAGAAACCAGAGGGACAAAAATCATTTGAAGAAAAGAAGGAAGAAAAGTATGAATCAGTAAAACAACCAAAAGAAGAAATACATGCTGAAGAAAAGACTGAGCAGAGAAACTGGACAAAAGTAGGGAGGGAGTGTGCCACACCTTGAAGATAAGATGCCATGATTGTTACTTGGAATGTGAAAGGCCTAAATAAAAAGGCTAGGCACATTGAGATTGGGGCCCATCTCAGGAAAATGAAGGTGTCTTGTATAGCTCTATTGGAAACTAGAGTGAAAGAGCATAATTCTAACAAAATCATAAGAATCTTTAGTACAAATTGAAAGTGGCATGATAATTATGATAAGCACACTAATGGCAGAATTTGGATCATGTGGAACCATGAAGAAGTTGACATTAGAGTCATGGAAAAAACTGAAGAGGGGGATGCCTGTTCAGAAGGTGGAGTACCAGGACTTGGAGAGGATGATGCAGAACTCTGGGCTGTTTGAACATAACACTCGTGGAAGACATCACACTTGGTCGAATAAACACACTACTGGAACTATATACTCTAGGATTGACAGGATCATCTGCAACAGGGAATGGCACTTGAAGTATCCTAACAATGATGTTGATATTCTTCCCACTCACATCTCTGATCACTCCCCCCTTAAGCTGACTAAAGGAGACAATTGGATGAGAAGAAATGAGAAGAAAAGATGCCCAACCTAGATTTAAATTCATCAATGCTCTTGTTGATGAAGCTGATTTTCTGGAGGTGGTTAGAGATGATTGGAATAAGGATATGGATGGAAGACCTATGAAGAGATTGTGGATAAAGCTGAAAAGACTTCAGCCTATTCTGAGAGGTATGAGTAAAAGAATTAGTAGAAGGGCTCAAAATATTCAGGAGTATAGAGACAATCTGAATCAGGTGCAACAACAGCTTAATGAGGATATGTTCAACTCTGAACTAATCAAGAAGCTAAAAAGTGGACTGAGGAAATCCTCAATAGTACTGAAACTGAAGAGAAAATCTTGATGCAGAAATCTAAAGTAACCTGGCTGAAATTGGGGATGGTAAGAATGCATATTTTCATGCTATTGTTAAGGAGAGAAACAAATATACTAGTTCTTGAAAAGGAGGTTACTCAGTTCTATCAAGAACTGGTTGGTACTAACTCTCAAATTCTGCAACATGTGGATATAGAGGTCTTGAGAAGAGGAGCTCAGTTGGATATGAACCAAGGTGATCAACTTACTCAACAAGTCATTGAAAAAGAGATTTGGCAAGATCTTAACTCTATAGGGGATACAAAAGCCCCTGGATTGGATGGTTTCACTTCAAAGTTCTTTAAAGCCACTTGGAGTATCATCAAAGATGATTTTACTGCTGTTGTGATGGAATTCTTTGAGGAAAATTATATGTATACTGCTATTAATTGTGCTATTGTCACTTTAGTTCCTAAGTCTGTAGAGGCTAAAAGAATGAAATATCTAAGGCCTATATCATGTTGTTCTACGGTTTATAAAGTCATCTCCAAAGTTCTTACCAATAGGCTCAGCAGAGTCATAAATTCAGTAGTGGCTGATAGCCAGTCTGCTTTCCTACCTGGTAAAGTTATTGAAGACAACATTATCATGGCCCATGAGCTTATTAGAGGGTACAACATGAAGCATATCTCCCCTAGATGGACAATCCAAATGGAAATTCATAAAGCATATGACACTTTAGAATGGAAGGCCTTGGAGGATATCATGCAAGAGTTGAATTTTCCTAGAAAATTTATTAACTGGACTATGCTAAGTGTGTCTTATGTGTCTTATAGATATTGCATAAATGGCAAGTATTCTAATCTGCTGAAGGCAAGGAGAGGTCTCAGATAAGGAGATCATATCTCCCTTCTTCTCTTTGTGCTAGTTATGGAGTATCTCAACAGATGCTTAGGGAAATTGAAGAATAAACCTGATTTCAACTTTCACCCTAAGTGTGAAAAGCTTAATTTAATCAACATATCTTTTGCTGATAACCTTATACTGTTCTCTAGAGGGGATTCTACTTCTGTGAATATTCTGATGGAAGAGTTCAAGCAGTTCTCAGAGGCAACTGGTTTAAAGGCTCATTCTGCCAAGTGCAAATTGTATTTTGGGGGAGTTCACCAAACAACCCAGGATGACATTATGCAGAACACAGGTTTTTCTAAAGGTGATCTTCCTTTTAAATACTTAGGAGTCCCTTTGGATAGTAGGAAAATATCTGTGCTGAATTGTAGGCCTCTTATAAACAGGATTGTAGGGAAAATCGCTCACTGGACATCTAAGCTTTTAAGCTATGAGGTAGATTGCAACTCATAAACAATGTGCTTTTTGTCCTCAAGAAATAATAAAGTGTTCAATCACACTGATATAGATTCAAATATAGTTGATAGAATTATACAAACCATCATTAGATATAAACAACAAATATAAATGTGGTCTTAATATGAAAAACAAAATACATGAATCTAAATGTTTTTCTTATGAATTGCTAGTTTTCACACATATTTCTTATTATTGATATTATTAATTTCATTAAATGGTCTTGCTATTTTTTGAAACTTAAATTGATTCTTGAAGTATTATAGCATATGTTAGAAAAGCCTTTAAAACAAATCAATTTAATGTAAATATACAAATAAACACTGATGTAAGAAAAATTATATTATGAGATACTTTTTACTAAGTAAATGCAAAAAAAAACATATGATATTTGTTTATAAAAAATATATTATTATTTGGAATTTGATCCCATAAAATAGAAATTATGAGCAAAACTATTTAATGAACCAATTGAAATTGAATTAACACTATATTCCAAAAGCAAATAAACCAACCTCACAAATAGATAAAAGAAAAAGAGTGACAGAGATTAATATATATGGAGAAAAAGATAACATGGAGAAAAAGATAACACAGAGAGATTTTATTCTGATTATTTGTCAACAATAACAAAAGTAAAAAGTGTTGTTGGTTTGTGGTGTAGATAAGGTTATTAAATAGAGGTTTTGGTGATTTATTTTTAGGCAATGAAGTAGTGGGATTAATTGGAAGTTATTATTATTTATTATTTAACTAATGTGTATCTTGATATAGGAGTAATGTAGTGTATGGTTTAGTGGATAGAGTATTATTTAATTAATTTGTATAAGAATGAAAAAGAAATATAATGAAGTAATGCGGTTAGTGGAAAGTTATTTAATTTTTTTTTTATAATTAAAATTATATTCAAGTTCCTTAGTCATTCTGCTTCTTTACCAGCAGCAGCTAATGCTACAAACTCAGATTCCATTGTGGAACCTGTTATACACGTTTGCTTCTTAGAAGCCCATGAGATGGCGCCTCCCTCAAGCAAGAACGCCCATCCACTTGTAGAGGATGAATTTTCATCATTATTTATCCAACTAGCATCCGAATAACCCTCTAACACTGAAGGAAATCCTATATATGACAATCCATAATTCATAGTACCCTTCAAGTACTTGAATACCCTAGTTATCGCATGCCAATTATGTCTACTAGGATTACTAGTAAATCTGCTCAACTTTCCAACCGCATAAGCAATATCCGATCTAGTGCTAATCATAGCATACATCAAAGAGCCGATAGCTCTTGAATATTCGAGTTGATCCACAGGTTTACCTGTATTTGGCATAAGCTTTTCTCCCGGATCCATGGGAGTACTTACTAGAGAACAACTTTCATAATTGAACTTCTTGAGTATTTTCTCAATGTAATGAGATTGCGTAATTACAATCCCCTTATTCTCCCGTTTAATCTTGATACCAAGAATAACGCCCGCTTCTCCCATATCCTTCATGGAGAACTTTGATGACAAGAAATTATTCGTTTTATCAATTTGATTTTGGTCGGTGCCAAAGATCAACATGTCATCAACATATAGACAAATGAAAACTCCTTTTTCGGGTGTATCACATTTGCTATATACACATTTGTCAGCTTGATTTAGAATGAAACCATTAGACAAAACAACCTCATCAAACTTTTGATGCCACTGTTTCGGAGCTTGTTTCAGCCCATACAATGACTTAACTAGCTTACAAACTTTATGCTCATTACCAGGCATTACAAATCCTTCAGGTTGCTTCATATACACTTCTTCTTCCAAATCACCATTCAGAAATGCTGTTTTGACATCCATTTGATGAATCACTAGATTATGAATAGCCGCCAAGGCAATCAACAATCTAATAGTAGTGATACGGGCAACTGGAGCATAGGTATCGAAATAGTCAATCCCTTCCTTTTGTCTGAAGCCTTGGATAACTAATCTAGCTTTAAACTTGTCAATTGTACCATCGACTTTCATCTTCTTTTTGAAGATCCATTTGCAACCCAATGGTTTGCAGCCTGGTGGTAAATCAGATAATACCCAAGTATTATTTTCCATGATAGAACCAATCTCTTCATCAATTGCTTCTTTCCAAAAAAATAGAATCTCGAGATTTCGCAGCTTCATCATACGTTCTTGGATCTTCCTCTATACTATAGCAATAATAATATTGAGCATCAATCTGATCCTTTGATCCCTCAACTAGATATAGTTGAAAATAAGATCCATAAGATCTAGATTTTCTGGCTCTTTTGCTCCTACGGGGTTCAACTGTCTCACTTGGCACATCATTTGAATGATCATCCCTTAGAGATTCATCTGAATTAGGTATAGAGTCCTTTGGTCTAGGTATATAAGAGAAACAATTCTCATCAAATATGGCATCTCTTGATTCTATACTCGTGTTAATAGAAATCGAGTCATTAGGTTCTATAACATAAAACCTATAGGCCTTGGAGTGCTCAGCATATCCAACAAAGATGCAAGCTACACCCTTTTCACCCAAAGTTTTCCTTTTTGGGTCCGGGAGTCTAACCACGGCCCTACAGCCCCAAACACGTAGAAATGTTAAGTTGGGTCATTTCTTATACCAAAGTTCATATGGGGTAGTTTTGTTCCTTTTATTAGGAACCCTATTTAACAAATAACAAGCCGTTAACATAGCTTCTCCCCAAAACCCTTCACTCAAACCAGAGTAAGATAACATGGCATTCACTATTTCTTTAAGAACTCTATTTTTTCTTTCAGCCACACCATTTTGTTGAGGTGTATAAGGTGTCGTAGTCTCATGAATGATTCCTACGGATTAGAAAAATACAGGATCATAATATTCACCACCTCTATCTGTACGTAATGTTTTAATCAACACATTTTGTTGCACTTCAACTTCAGTTTTATAAATTTTGAATTTATCTAAGGCTTCGTCCTTAGCGTGCAACAAATAAACATAGCAGAATCTAGATGCATCATCTATGAAAGTGACAAAATACTTTTTATGCCCTAATGATGGAGTAGCATGCAAATCACATAAATCACTATGTATAGATTTCCTTGTTATACCTTTAAAAGGTTGCCTAGTTATCTTTGTTAACATGCAAGTTTTACACTTTTCTACATTTTCATTAAAAACAGGAATTAAATTATCTTTAGACATTTCATGCATTCTTTTATAATGTACATGTACTAGACGAGCATGCCATAACGATGAATTGATAATATTCGAAGAGGACATAAATACAGAACCATAATTATTAGGAACTCCATTCAAATTCATCATAAACATACCATTATTATAATTTCCAAATCCTACAAACACACCAGACTTCGATAATACATATTTATCAGATTCACACACTTGCTTGTATCCAAGCTTATTTAATACAGGACCAGAAATTAAATTCGTACGTAGTTTAGGAACATACAAAACATTAAACAAAGTAATAGTCTTTCCAGAACTGAATTCTAGCACCACGTTTCCTTTGCCTTCAACGGGAGCGAAGTGATCATCTCCCATGTAGAGTTTAGAACCATCTTCCATTGGAACAAAAGTCTTGAACCAAAAACGATCCTTGCAAACATGTGTTGTGGCACCAGAGTCAATCCACCATGCGATAGCATCATCCTGCACATAAAATGCTTCAGAATTTAGTGAAACTGAATGTTTAATCAAACTATTCAAATCACGAATTAATTTCTGACCTTGGTTTTCGGATTGGTCCTTAGACCCCTTTCCTGAACCACTTGCATTTGCGTTATCGTGCCTTTTTCCGGAACGACAATCCTTCTTGAAGTGGCATGTTTTGCCACACTTCCAACATTCTAGTTTCGATTTCTTGTTAGCACCGAAACTGCCTTTTTTGTTCTTGAAAGCACGCTTCTTTCCTTTGTTTTTGTTGTTATCGTTCTTACCAAGCTCTTCGATCATATTAACCGAGGGTCCAACAATTTCTTTGCCTTTTCCTTTGTCACCCTCCTGCGCTCTTAGAGATTCTTCTATGCGCAAGTGACTTCCAAGTTGGATCAAAGACAATTCGTCTTTTCCATGCTTCAAATTGTGTTTGAAATCCTTCCACGAAGGAGGCAACTTGTCTATGATGCTTGAGAAAGATATTGTTTCATCCATCTTTAATCCGTGTTGTGTGAACTGTCCAAGTATTTGGAGGAGTTCATTGAATTCTTCCATGACAGACCTCGATTCAACCATTTTGTAATTGTTGAATCCGTGTTGTTCCTATAACATGTGCCCAACCACCACCAAGACATATGAGTGATTCTAAAGAAAATCTCTTTAGGGACAAAGAAACCATCATTGAAAATTACTTGATTCCTATACCACGAAAGATTCCAACAAGTAGCTAATTATACTAAGAGTGCAGACTATTTTGATAGATAATCTTCAAATGATTCCAACAAGTGCTCGACAGAATTCCTACCTATGGAAACATCACACCCCAACCAATTCTCCACTTCTTGCCACACCAATTTAGTTTTTGGAGATGTAAGGAATAAATGATCTAGATTTTCATCAGCGCGAAAACAAAGAACACATACCTTATCGTGCTCATTATATATTACACCTTTAGTCTCCAAGTTTGAACGCGTCGATAATCGATTTAAGATAAGTCTCCATCCAAAAATATTAATCTTTAATAGAGTATTGGTTCCCCACAAAAGACTCGAAGCTAATAATTTCATTTGATCCAATGGCAGGGAAGTTTCAACACCTGCTAAAGTGGAGTAACAGACATTGGCAGTAAAATTATTGCAATTACCCGCGGACCAGCTTATAGAATCTTCACAGTCACGGATTGGTGACATATCATCGAGCTGCAATAGCATGTTGTCCAGTTCTTGCACTAAAAGATCAGTCGGCTCCAAAAATTGTTCGCTCAAATTCCATTTCCATCGATCACCCTCCCAAAACCCACACTTTTTCACAATAACAAATTTGATGGCAGAGGCTTCGAACAGATTCAGGTAAGATGTTCTGAGGGAGTATCATAACCAATTAGCATGCCAAAATGAAGTATATGCTCCATCTCCCAAATTCCATGACATCCGTTTAAGAAATTTGTCGTCTGGATATGAATCACCCAACCCAATTAAATCTTTCCACCAATTAGATTCCATCCTTACACTTACGTCAACATTTTTCGTGAGTATTTATGCCTAATATTACCATATTTCACTTCAAGGATTCCATTCCATAACACATTTGGCTCGTAAAGGATTCTCCATAACCATTTCATTAGAAAAGCTTTATTAAAAGTAACTACGTCTTTGATTCCCAAACCACCCATCTTCTTACTTTTGCATACCATCGACCATCTCACCTACAAGATCGCTTCTTTCTCCATAACTCTATTCCATAAGATTTTTTTTGAATAACCCGAATCTCTTTTAAAACCTTACCTGGCGTCTTAAAGAACGATAAATGGTGTATAGGCATATTGGTGAGAACCGATTTAATCAACGTAACCCTTCCTCCTATTGAAAGAAACCTCCCTTTACAAGAAGATAGACGTGCCTTTATACAATCAATGGTTGGTTTCCAAAAATAGGCCCTTATATGATTCCCTCCAATAGTCAAACCAAGAAATTTGAAAGGTAGTTTTCCTATTTTGCAAGCCAAGAAATGAAAGGCAGCCTCCAAGAGTAATTCATCAACTCCAACTCTAATTGAGTTACTTTTCCAAAAATTTATCTCCAAACTAGATATTAATTTAAAACCTCTGAGAATTGCTTTGATTCCCCATAAATTTGACCAGGAGTTGTCACACATAATTATCGTATCATCAGTAAACTGAAGAACATTTCTCGAAGCCACTCTAATTGTCGACACACCACAAAACAAATTTTTACTGACAACCCTTTTAATCAACAGTGCCAAACATTCCACAACCAATGTAAACATAAACAGAGACAAGGGATCTCCCTATTGAAGGCCCTGTCTCGCCTTAAAATTGCTAGTTGTACTCCCATTGATTAGAACAAAGAGAAAGGATTTTAGAATCATACCCTTCATCCATTTGATCCATGTTTCTCCAAAGTTCATATCCTCTAGCACCTTAATCAAGATTCCTCAATCAATGCAATCATATGCTTGAGAGAAATCCACCTTGAGTAAAAGACATGACTTCTTTTTTTTATTCAATAGATCAATCACTTCATTTGCAACCACAACACCATCAAGAAGTTGACACCCATAATTAAAAGTCGTTTGTGAGGAGGATACAAGTTTTCCAATTACAGAACTCAATCTTCTAGCCAACATCTTAGCGACCACCTTGTAAATATTGCCAATTAAAGTTATAGGTCTGATTTCGTCTAAGTTTTGCAAATTATTGCTTTTAGGTATGAAAGCCATAAAGGAGGAAAATATCACTTTAGGGAAGGTAGTTGTACTATAGAACTCTTGAATATAATCGACAACATTTTTTCCAATCACACTCCAACAATTCTTAAGGAAATCCAGATTAAAACCGTCAGATCCCGGACTTTTGTTACCTTCGCAGCAATTGATGGCCTAAAGGATCTTCTCACTAGAAAAAGGCTCTTGATGTTTGGCATTATCATATTGGGATAGTTTTGATAACTCTGATAGATCCACATGAAGTCTACGCCTTTCAAAGTCGTGAATTTTTGCTACAAAGTGATCTCTGATGGTTTGCTTAATAATAGGAACATCCTCCATAACATCTGAGCCAATGTTATCTTCTGAAATAATATTCATCCTTGATCTAGAATTAACAAATGCATGATGTTATTATTATTATTATTATTATTATTATTATTATTATTATTATTATTATTATTATTATTATTATTATTATTATTATTATTTATGAGATATTGGATCAAACTCTAGTATGGTCGAAGTCGGTTCGCAAGTAATGTGTGTTGTAGTCGAAGCTTGTTCTAACATGTATTAGTCAATATTTCTAGGTTGTTAGCATTTTGAATTGGGCCATGCTTGTAAGCCAAATTGTTTAAGTTAGTTTGTACCCTAAGTTAGCTTGTAATGGGTAATTGTTAAAAAGGTCATTAGGTTAGTGTGCTATTTTTGTTATAAATAACATGCTAGTCTCTCATCTTGGTATGAGAAAAAATAGGAAGATAAAATCCTAATTTCAAGAGAGAGAGGTTATTTTTTTATTCTTGTATACTTGTAATCTTGTTCTAAGAGTAAGGAAAGAATAGCAGTTTATAACCATCCTTGTTGTTCCTTGTTGTTTTACCTTGTTTTCTTTGTTAACCCTAACCCTTGTGTGTTTCTTGATCATAAAGAAACCTTTTATATTTTGTTTCAAGACATCCGACTCACAACAAATTGGTGTGGTGAGCGTGGAGAAAATGGCTTTAACAAAGTATGAGATTGAAAAGTTCACCGGAGTGAACGACTTTGGTATGTGGCGCTTGAAGATGAAAACACTACTGGTTCACCAGGGTTGTTTGGAAGCATTGAAGGGAGAGGCAGCCATGGACGCTGCGTTAACGGCAAAAGAAAAGACGGGTATGCTTGAGAAAGCCCACAACACAATATTGTTGATCCTTGGTGATAAGGTTCTTTGAAAGGTATCAAAGGATGCTACAACGTTGGGATTATGGGTGAAACCTAAAAGTTTGTACATGACCGAATCTCAGGTGAATCGGCTCTACCTGAAGCAAGTTTTGTATTCATTCAAGATGAATGAAGACAAAGTGTTGGATGAGCAGTTGGATATGTTCAACAAGCTGATTCTTGATCTTGAAAACATTAATGTGAAGATCGATGATGAAGATCAATCACTGTTGTTGTTGTGTGCTTTGCCCAAAACACATGCTCACTTCAAAGAAACTCTCTTGTATGGAAGGGACTCCCTGAACTTTGAAGAAGTTCAATAAGCCTTGTATTCTAAGGACTTGAATGAACTAAAGGAGAATAAACTTTTGACGGTGGCGAAGGTTTTTCCGTTAAGGGTAAATTCTTGCGAAAGGATGGTAAGTTCAACAAGAAGAAAGGTAAAACTCAACAGAAGTCTTATAATGGTGAAACATATGGTATTCAATGTTATCATTGTAAGAAGGAGGGTCACAAAAGAAAGGTGTGCCCTGAACGCCTGAAAGATTATAGAGGTAATGGCAACGCAACCATTGTTCAAGATGACTTTGACTCATCCGATGTTCTTGTGGTTTCAAGTGGCGACTCGAGAAAAGAGTGGATTAAGGATTCAGGTTGCACTTGGCACATGACTCCAAACAAAGAATTGTTCGAGGAGCTATGTGATCAAGATGGTGGATTTGTGCTACTGTGAAACAACAAATCTTGCAAAATTACAGGTATTGGATCTATGAGATTCAAGCTCTATGATGAGTCAATAAGGTTATTGACTGAAGTCAGGTATGTAGCTGACTTGAAGAGAAATTTGACTTCTCTTGGTGAATTCGACGGAAAGGGATATTTTTTTCAAGGAGAGAAAGGTATCCTAAGATTCACGAAGAGGTCGAAGGAAGTCTTGAGAGGAATGAAGAAACAAGACTTGTATACCCTTGAGGCTGAGGTTGTAAGTGGTTCGACAAATGTTGTATCCACGAAACATGTGTCGAAGACAAAATTGTGGCACATGAGATTGGGCCATGTCAGCGAAAGAGGTCTGGTCGAATTGGGAAGCAGAATCTGCTAGGAGGTAACAAAGTCGAAAAGTTAGAGTTTTGTGAATCTTGTGTATTTGGTAAATACTGTAAGGCGAAGTTTAACAAAGGCAAGCAAAATGGCAGAAAGGTTAAGAGGTTGAGAACCGACAATGGACTTGAATTCTGCAACGAAGTGTTCAACAATTATTGTGTTGATTATGGGATTGTAAGGCATAAGACTATAGAAGGTACTCCTTAACAAAATGGCTTAGCTAAAAGATTTAATCGAACCATCCTTGAAAGGGTTAGATGCATGTTGGTTAGTGCTGAATTGAAGAAGGTGTTTTGGGCAGAAGCTGTTTCAACAGAAACTTAGCTGATAAATAGATGTCCCTCGACTGTCTTGGGAATGAAGACACCTGAAGAAGTTTGGTCGGGACATCCACCTAGTCTCGACAAATTGATAGTATTTGGCTGCGTGGCCTATGCTCATATTAGGCAAGACAAGATCAAACCTAAAGCTCTGAAATGCATGTTCATGGGATATCCTGAAAGAATCGAAGCCTACATAGGCTATGGTTCCTAGAGCCAGGTCACAAGAGGTGTATCACCAGTCGAAATGTAGTTTTCAATGAAGCAGAGATGACTTTCAAGAAAATTGATGATGCTAATGAAGTGATGGAACAATGAGAGATTCCTGTTGAGGTGGAGCATGTTAATGCTGAATTGCGTACCCCAGATGAAGGCGAAGAAGACACAGAAGATACTGTCGAAGATGAAGAGACTGATAATGACTACCTGCTAGCAAGAGACGGGTCGAGGAGAGTCATCAATCCACCTCAGAGATTTGGGTATGCAGATCTTATAACTTATGACTTAATATCTGCAAGTGAGGTTATAAACGAAGAATCTAGAGACTATAAAAAAGTTATGAAGAGTCGAAAGAAGACTAAATGGCTGAAGGTCATGGATGATGAGATGAAATCTCTTCATGATAACAATACCTGGGAATTGATCAAGAAACCTGCTGGAGACAGGTTAGTCAGCTATAAATGGATTTTCAAAGCTAAGGAAGGAATTGAAGGAGTGGCGTCGAAGAGATACAAGGCAAGATTGGTCGCTAGGGGGTTCACTCAGAAAGAAGGTGTTGACTTCAATGATGTGTTCTCTCCTGTTGTGAAGCACATATCCATTTGAATGTTGCTTGCCACAGTGGTACAGTTCGACCTTGAACTGGAACAAATGAATGTGAAGATTGTGTTCTTGTATGGTGATCTAGATGAAACAATCCTTATGAGGCAACCTGAAGGGTATGTCGAAAAAGGAAAGGAAGATTATGTTTGCAAGCTGAATAGATCTTTATATGGTCTGAAACAATCTCCTCGACAGTGGAATAGGAGATTCGCCAAGTTCATGACACGCATAAGTTTCATTAAAAATCAATTCGACAAATGTGTTTATTTCAAATTTCGACCAATATATTTATTTCAAATTTCGACTGGATAATTCTTTTGTTATATCATTATCATTATTATTATTATTATTATTATTAGAAATAAAAAAAACTTCATTTTTTTAAATATAAAACAAACATGCCTATGTCGACTCAGTCTAACAAGTGACAAAACTGTTTAGCTTACTTTAACCCGTGACAAAACTACTTACTTTAGCATTCCTGTATTTTAGTAGATGTAAACCAACAATTTATGATTATAAATTTGTTAAATAATATTAACTCAGTAGAGTAACCCGTAAGTCATATATTAAGCTCTATTAATCGATTTTATGCTATTAGCTGCTTAAATTTTATATTATTTTATATCGAAGTTACTCTTTTAAATTAACATAATATCATTTTTTTTAGTATTAATCTCTATGAGACACGATAAATACGTGTTTTCTCATAGTTTTACAATTTTTAAATATTTAATTATATGCATATAGTTATATTGTGTCTGATCAAGATCAAGCGATTGTAATTTAACAAAAGTATCTTTTAAATATTTAAATAAATTTTCAAAAATATGTTTGTTTACGATTATTTGATCAAAATCGGATAGGAATAATCTTGACTTATAATACAAAGATTGAATTTTTTAGGATGCTCTCATATTTTGTTTTCTAATTTATCTATAAACAAAATTTTTAAAGATAAAATAGAGCTTAATATATTCATTTTCAACGTTATTTTTATAGTTTGAAATTAAAAAATTAATGATATAATTTAAATTTTCTTTAATAAAAATAATTTCTAGAGTGTTTTTAGACTAATAAATATATTAATTATTGACCTATTAAAATATAATCAGTAATTTTTGTGTCAGATATCCAAGTAATGAGTATAATTGAAATAAATAAATAAAAATTATTTTCAATTTTGTTCTCAAACTTTCATATATTCTAATTTAATTTCTAAACTATCCTAATTTATGACACAAAAGACCAAAAAGTATTACAAAAAACATCCATAGAATGATTTTCCATTTTACTTTATATATATATATATATATATATATATATATATATATATATATATATATATATATATATATATATATATATATATATATATATATATATATATATATATATATATATATATATATATATATATATATATATATATATATATATATATATATATATATATATATATATATATATATATATATATATATATATATATATATATATATATATATATATATATATATATATATATATATATATATATATATATATATATATATATATATATATATATATATATATATATATATATATATATATATATATATATATATATATATATATATATATATATATATATATTAAGATTATTTAGTTAATCAATACAATAATAATTAAGTACAAAATTAATAAAATCAATAGTTTTAAATAAATAATATTGAATTAACTTCTTTTTTTTAAATTTTAATTGATTAAAAGGTTTAATTGGCTATTTAAAATTTAAACTAAAATAATAAGTAGTAATTTCCTCTCTTTACATTTAATTACTTATTATTTTTACCCATTAAATTAAAAGAATTAGCGGTCAAGATGTAGAATAAGGTTTAATAAATTATGGTTGGAGTAAGAATATCTCTATAAGAATGCATTTGATGTTAGAAGTTAAGAAAATGAGAGATATATAGAAGCATGAGGAATTTATTTTTTTGAATTATAGAAGCCTAAAGTTGAGATTTGAAGGTGGAATTGATGGAATCAATTAAATAGAAATAATTCTGATATATTTGGAAGTAGTGGGTTGAAGAGTTGCATTTTTTTTATAGAATTGTGGATAAATGTATGAGTGTTGTGGTGGTGGTTGCATGTATGGATATGAATGAAGGGTGCTATTGTATGATGGTTGTTGTGAAAATTTGAAATTAAACATGATTGTTGTTGTTGGGTAGTTTGCATGGTGAGTTAGGTGTGCTGGAATTTGAGTTTGGATTGCATGTATAGACACGTTATTAATATGAAATGTCTATGTTAAATAGATGAGTTCAACAAAAGTAAAACATGAAATATTACTAGTTGAAGCTTGAAAAAACCTCGAAAGCTAGCATGAGAATACCAAAGCTTTTGGTCGTTAAGAGGCAGAATTTCAAATACCCTTTGCTTGTGTTGGTGTTGATTTTGTATCATAAGAACAGGAACAAACAAGTAGTGCATGGAGGAAACGATAATATGAAAGCAAAGAAAACCTTGTGTCCTTTCAACAAACATAATTAAATAACCTACATTAAGCGAGAATGTAGCTGATAGAGCAACATGTGCTCAAACAAAAACAGAGAAACCATCAACTCTCCAAAAGCAAAACCTCCTATTGATTATGTCTTCTCCATTAATACATTATGATGAAGTCCACCATCTAAACCCAGCCTTCTGCATTAAAATGACACATTTTTGCCATTGTACTAGACTTGTTTCTTTCTGGTTAATTCAAACAAAACTGGAAAGAGATCTTTGAGGGGACTATTACCTATTCAATTTTCTAACTAGAATGAGTTGATAAGCCTATTATCGACTCTTTATCGATGGTTATCTTGATTTTTAACTTAATGGGTTTAGATTGCTATAGACATATACTGTTCGAACTCGATCTAAGATGAACATCTATTAGATTCTAAATGCTAGAGATAGATTTAGGACTAATATTCACGTGAGTATCGATTCTTAATGTTCAGTGTTGTCAAGTTGTGTGAGAGATCAACAATGAGACGATACGGTTGACCTATCGACTTTGTGTTAGACATAACCTCTGTTGTGAGCGATATGTGATGATATTGACGAGCGAATTAGGTTGCGTGCATTTGATAAAGCATGGATGTGTATGTGAGGAAGTTACTAGCAAAGAACACTAAAGGTGTCGAGCTAACGACATGAAACAAGCGCTTGTTGGGAGGCAACCCAATGGTTTTTGAGTTTGTATAGCTTTATGTTTATTTAGTTTAATTCAATTTTGTTAGGTTGTTAGAATAATTTTGTGTTTGCTCTCAAGTTTATTTTTGATTAGTTTGAGGATGCATTTTGTGATTTTCCAAGTTTAATCGTTTCAAAATGCGAATGTATGGTTTTGATATTGTTTGAAGTTGGTACTTTGTAAGGTACTCGTTTATCGCTTTCTAGAACATAGCATGATTGAGAAACTTTTCATTTGTACAATTCTCATGTAATTCATTCTTTTGCCATACTTGTTCAGTTTTGAATCACTTTAGAACAAAACCTTTTTGTGAGGAGCTTTCCATTGTTTACTATATGCAGAAGACCAACATTCTTGTTTAACTCGGTTTTATCATTTTTAATCTTGTATTTTATTGATTTGTAGGATAGCACTAAAATGATCAAGGAATTTTGTTCGATTTTGAGCATATCCACTTGACCAAATAGCTCATCTACCTTGTGAGTGAGTGAGAATTTGCTTACCCCCTTTGAGCCTTTGTAGAATCCATGTTGGTGTTAAGTTCATTTTTGTATGGATTCTAATACTTTTTCTTGAACTATAACCATGACTTGTTATTTGAGTTTTTACCCTTTCCTAATAAGTTTGGGAGCATTCATGTCACTATGTGTGGTTGTATTCAAGTTGGGGAGAAGAGGTTGGTTGTTAAGAGGTTGAGAAAAAGAAAATGTTTGAAAAAGAAAGAAAAGAAAAAATGAAAAAGAAAAAATGAAAAAGAAAAGAAAAAATGAAAAAGAAAAAAAAGGGGGAAAAATTGAAAAAATAAATTATAGAAGGATTGTTATGCTAATAAGTTGTGTGTGGAATGGTGTAACAATTTGGAAAAGAGGAAAAGGTGATTGGAATTTGTGAGTGCTTGAGATTGTGAGAAATGATCACTCTCATTTGATTAGGCAAGTTTTTGTTTCTTTTACCTTGAGAAAAACAATTGTTTGTTACCCAAGCTACATTACAACCTTTAAAAACCTTGTGATTTTTTCTTTTATATTGTTCAACATGAGTTTTTTCTTGATGAGTGCATAATTTAACTTGTTGTTAGCTTGAGTGTTGGGTGAGAGTTAAGTCCCTCGTGTTTTTTTATTCATTTACCGATGAAGTGTGTGCTGTAACACTCATTTTAATTATTTAGTCATTTTATTATAATTTTAATTATTATGTGTTGGTGTGCCCTTTGGTGGGGGTGTGTTGGATGATGATTGGTGGGTGTCCCTGATATGGGAGGATTATTGGTGGTGTTTTGGTGTGGATATAATAATATAATAAATAATAGTAATATTGGTGGTGATATTATTATTATTATTATTATTATTGTTATTATTATTAATATTATTATGACTTTTGGTGAGTTAATAATATTATTCTTATTATTATTATTATTAGTATTATTATTATTATTATTATTATTATAATTGTTATTATTATTAATATTATTATGACTTTTGGTGAGTTAATAATATTATTCTTATTATTATTATTATTAGTATTATTATGATTAGTATTATTAATATTTAGTAATATTATATTATTATTATTATTAGTTGGGATTAGAATATATAAAATAAAATAGAGGAATAAGAGGGGGAGTTAGAACGTGAGAAGAGAAAAGGACGATAGAAGTTAGAAGAACGGGAAAGAGAGCGAAGAACGAAGGAGAAGAGGGAAAGTCAGAATTGGCCAACCTTGGAGGATTTCCACCGATCAGAACAATTACCAATGTAAGGGGGGAGAAACTTGATTGGGATGGTATTTACATGTATAGGGTAGTGGGGATTCCTTAACCCCGTAGGAATGTATCGGTGTATGAAGTTTTATGTTGACATGCCTATAATTGTTGATTGATGTTGAGAATTGGTATTTGATAAACCAATGAGGAATTGATATATGCCGATGTTGATGAATTGTTGTTTTTGGTGAGTTTGGGGTATTGGTTGGGTTTACGGTTTTAGGGAAGTTTGTGTAATCTTTTTGATGTATCGATAGAATGTTTAAGTGTTGATTCTGGAATATGGATTAGGGAGTGATTGGTTGGAATTACGTGCACTATTGATACTGAGGATAAGATGAGGATTAAAGTTGGAATGTTAGGCTTGAATTTGGCTCTGGTAGCACTTCAGAGCAGTAGAAAATTTGGTGGATCGCAACATTCGCTGGGCTTCGCCTGGCGAGTGTTGGCGAAGCTTCGCCTGGCGAATGAAGGCGAGTATTCGCCTGGAAAACTGTGGCGAGTGGTAGCGAATAATTCTGAATTAAATCCCAGACCAAAAGAGTAGGAACTTCGCCTGGCGAATGCCAGCGAAGGTTCGCTACGGGGATTCGCTTGGCGAATGTCCCAGCGAACGTAGCAGAAAAATGTGACTTTTTGTGACGTTTGGCCTTGAGCTTTGATCTTGTGTGATCCCTTTGGCCATGATGAAGTGATAGAGTGGTGATTGTAGGATTTAATTGGAGTACTTGGTGATAGTAAGTGATCCCTTAATATTTTATTTTAAGTGGATGATTAGTTGGTGTATTCCCGAGTGGTGGGATGTGTTTATACTTGGTGTTAGAATGTGAGATTGCTCACTGTGTGATTTGAATTATTTGATGTTGGTGTGTAATATATCTATACCATATGCATTGACGTATGATGATATGATCAGGAGGATCGTGTGCACTTAGTGTGCTTGAATATAATAGTTATGCATTGGTGTCGTGCATATCATGGTGTTTGGTGGGATGAATCATATCTCAGGAGGAGCGTAAGTGATTCATCCGTACTCCTTGTGGAGAATGGTGGGAGATAGATCATATCTCAGTAGGAGCGTAAGTGATCTGTCGGGGATAGATCATATCTCAGTAGGAGCGTAAGTGATCTGTCCAAGGTTCGACTGAATGAACCAATGAGTCGGTACCGCATGCATGGTGTTGAGTTGCATATTTGCATTATAATATGTTATATTGTAATTTGAACAGTAGGTTCGTGATTGGTGTTGTGGGGTGAATAGTGGGGTGTTGGTGTGTTTTACTACATTGTTTACATGTATTACATTACCAATATATTTTTGATCATGTTTTCTCACCCCTTTGTTGTTGTTGTGGTCTGTGCTTCTTCGGAAGTACAGATAATCCAGGTACTTAGCTAGCTTGGATTATGGTGTGCCAGTCGAGTCTAGGATGCTCTGATACGTAGCACGGGACTTGGGTGTTTTTATTTGTTTTATGCTGAACTTGTATTTTGTTCCTGTGAACGTATCAAAAACCTTTGTTGGATTTTACTATTTAATATTCTGTTGTATTTGGAGAAAAACCTTTTTATAAGGAAATGTTGGTTTTGCTATGTGATATCCCACTTGGGAAGAAAAACTCTGATGTTTATTTATAATGTTTATTATTTTAATTGTTTTTGGGAAGTGGGGTGTTACATGTGCTAGGTGTGATTCATTTTTGAACATTGTATTGTCTTAGAATTATTGACATGTGTTTTGTATTTAGGAGTTGTTTCATTTTCATGTTATCGTTTTAGTTTAGTGGTATGTTTTTCTTTGCATGTACGTTTTTGTGTTGAACCATACATTTGTTTTTTGTTTTTCGAAACTTGTTGAGTCGTGATTGCTTGATTGTTACTTTTGTTTTCTTGAGTTGATCGTTTCTTGTTTGAGAACAAACAAGTTTAAGTTGGGGGGAGTTGATAAGTGCTAAAACGTACTGATTTTGAGTGTAAATAATTGGCACTTATTGGCTTAATTCAACCAATAAACCTCAACTTTTGTGCATATGTTGTATAGTTTACATTATAGTGTATATATTGTGTGTCGCGTAAATTTTATTGAGTTTAATTGATTTTTTCTCATTTTTTGTAGGTATATAAGCAATGATATTTTGTCATTGTCTTATAGAGCATTGAATAAGTTTTCCATCGTTTCTGACCGTGCGTAAAACGGAGTTACGGTTCAAAAGTTATGGTCGAAACAAGTATTGGTTTGCTGTCATGTTCGCTAGGCGAACAAAAAGTTCTAAAACGCGTGAAAAACACTGTTTTTCCAGTAGTGAAAGATGCATAAGTTCGCTAGGCGAACAGGACTTCGCTAGGCGAATACTAGGACCCATTTTTGTCTATTTAAGTAATTTTTCAGCATTTTTTAGGTTATGTTGTTTGGGAACTTTTTACCCCAACTTCATCAAATACATTCTTGAGTAGATTTAGCTTAGAAACAACATTGGAGGGTACATCTTGACGATCCGAAATCGAATCCACTTCAGTTGGAGTTGACAGACCGTGAGATTTGTGTTCTTCTTCCTTCCTCTCTATGTATTTTTCATTTGTTGGGGTTTTGTATGTAAGTTTATCTTGATTGTATGTATATTTATGGATCTTTGTATAAAATCTCTTTTACAACTCTTTATCGATGGTTATCTTGATTTTTAACTTAATGGGTTTAGATTGCTATAGACATATACTGTTCGAACTCGATCTAAGATGAACATCTATTAGATTCTAAATGCTAGAGATAGATTTAGGACTAATATTCACGTGGGTATCGATTCTTAATGCTTCGTGTTGTCGAGTTGTGTGAGAGATCAACAATGAGACGATACGGTTGACCACTCGACTTTACGTTAGACATAACCTCTGTTGTGAGCGATATGTGATGATATTGACGAGCGAATTAGGTTGCGTGCATTTGATCCATATATTTTTTAGTACATGATGGGTAAAACGAAATACAACTCCTGGCGAGTTTTCTCATTTCTTAAGAATGTACTTATTTTCTTGTTTTATATTTTTCCTTTTGAATTTTTATCCCAAACCATTCAAACCCAAGCTTAGAGACGCAGAGATTGTCGAACGACATTCTTTCCCTCACACTGATCCTTGTGGAGACGATAAATCCCGAAGGAAATTCTTCTGAAAAAAATATTTTTGCTTGCTGCTTTACCACACCAACAACCTCATTCTATTGGCGGAAAATAACTAAATTTCCCTCCAGAATTCGAATTCAAACTTCAAAGGTTCTTGCCTGTTGAATTGTTCGTCTTCTGGTCGAAATCCTCGCAGCCTAACCATAGTCGAAAACACTGTCTTAACTTAAAAACCTAACGTTTTCACCTGGGCGTCGAAATTCAAAGCTAACATAATGACAATAGCCTCAACCTTTCAAGTTTCCTAAAAAAACCTTCCCAAATCTTCAAAAACGCCTAGTTTAAAGGCCGCGTCTCCCTCAAGATCTAAAATCAAAACAAGAGGTTGGAGATGAAAGAATTTTATTTGTAAGAGTTTTTGAGTTTTAAAAAATGAAAGGGTGTTGATTTTACAAAAGTAGAATGTAGATTATGAAATTGTTGTAAAGTTTTTATTGGAAATGATATGATGAAATGAATTTATATGTGCTTGAGATTAAGAACAAAAATGGATGGAAAAAGCTAGTTAGCTTCGAGTTAAGAACATTTCATGATTTGAGTCAAATGATCATGTGAAGTGGAATAAGAAAGTATAAAGATTGTGACCCATTTCTAATTCAAATCAAGTATAAAGCATGACTCAAATAAGAAGGCCCCTGATTCAAATCAAGTGTAAAGTCTGATTCAAATCAATTTAAAAAGAGCCAAACAAAAAAATGTGAAAATTAGACTGATTCGAGTCAGGTGTAAAGGCCGATTCGAATTAAATGAAACAGAGGTGAACCAAATATGTCTGATTCGAATCAAGTGCAACTTGTGATTCGAATCACAAGGTTTCTTGATTCGAATCAAGTAAAAATATTGATTCAAGTCAAAAAGTTGAAAAAGTTTGTTTTGCCTTTGTTCAAATCAAGAAGCCTTTACACAAAATCTCAAATTTTTATGGTTTTCAAAATACTTTGAGATTTTTCTTTCCACCTAACTTAAATCAATAGCACACATGGTTATTGTTCCACTTACTTATGCAATTCACTTAGAACTTGATTTAGAGATGTGCAATCATAAAGGAGACTAAATAAACAAAAATAAACGAGACGAAAGCGATAAGACAAAAAATAAAATTGTATTGGAGTTCTCTCCTTGAATGTATTAGGAACATTCAACTTCATATTTTTTTGTCTTACATTTGTTTATCAAACTAATGATGAACAAAATTGAAAAAAAAACACAATTCAATCCCATCTCCTCCCCTTTTGTTTGGAGTGATTTAGTAAAACTTAGATTCTTGGTGAAATGGACAGTATCAACATAATATGCAATTATTATGTGCCAATCGGGGAAATGGTCAGCAAATGTCTTATTTTTTTAATTGTGAGAAAATATCTAATAAAAACACATATGACCTGATGCACCAGAATCTAATATCTCTTTTGGAGATGTTAGAGATGATATGTGAAGCATCTCAAGCAGATTTATCGTTGCTGGTATTTTAAGATGAATCTAGACAAAAATATTGTGATTTTCATGCTTGATGAAGTGTAGGTTTTTGAACAAAGTTAAAAAATCTTCTAAATCTTTCCATAACTTTATTGTGTTGTCAAAGCAAATGGTGCTTTGAAAAATTTGGAGATTTAGAGTTTTGATAATCCTAGACAGGACCATATTTTTGCATTTATCTCATAGCTTTAAATTTTTATTGTTTCAAAGAGGTTGGAAGAGTAAACCATTAATAAAGTCAAATATGTTTTTGGACAATAAGGCTATCTTCATTGATTTTCTCCAACTATAGTAGTGTGAATTGTTGACCGTGGTGTGGTGAGAATGGAGCCTAGGTAATAAACAAAATTTATTAAAAAATACAAAACAAATAAAAGCAAACAAAAAATGAAAGAAAAAAAATTATTAAACTTTAACACTTAATATTTATTTAACATCTAAATGCATCAAACCAAAAAAATGAAAATTTGATACAATTTTTCAAAAAAAATGAAAAAAAAAATAATAATAATTTAGTAAACATGAACAACAGTTGTTCAAGAGTTTTTAGTTTGTCATTTTCAATTCTAACCTTCAATGCTCTCTTTCTCTCTTCTTAATCATTCCTTCCCTAATTCAACCTCTAAACCGCTAGGGCACATCTCTAAATTTCTCAATTTTCTCTTTCTCTCAAATTCACACACTCAAATTCTCATAGATGCATTCACAACCGATTTGCTTGTTCAATTGTTGCAATTGTTGCACAGGGAATAGACATTACAGAGACGATGTTCAAGCGGATTATAAAAGGTGTTACACAAGCAAAAATTGGCGTTTTTTCTGAGTTTGGAAGTATTGTGTTATTTCTGAATAGATATGACGGTGAGAAGACGGTGGTTGCATTAGAGTAGAGAGTTGTTGTTGTTGTAAGTGCAAAATGTGTTACACAAGATGATGATAATAAATTTGTTCATGATAATGATTTTTTCTAGGTTTGAAAATTTTGAAATTTTTCGAGAAAATCAAGAAGATGATGACTAGGATGTCACACAAGCAAAAATTGACACAATTAGTGAAAAATAGACGGAAAAGATAAATATAACAATTAAAAAAATAAAGAATTAAATTGATATTTTTAAAAGAAAAGGAAATAAAATGGACGTAGAGATATAAGTGGGATCAAAAATAATATTAAGCTTTTATTGTATTTATTGGAACTAGTTAAAAACTCGTGCGAACTTACGAGTTAAAATAATTTTATAAAATAAAATTGTATTTAAATACACATTAAAAGCTTTTATTGTATTTATTGAAACTACTTGGATCTGATTGATTGTGTTATATACCACTTCATAAAATATTTCAATTACATCGTTAACAATACAGACAAGTGTAAATGAGTAATAGTGCAACAAACATCTCCCAAATAACAACGGGTTATCGTAAAAAGAACAATTGAATTCACTTATGAAACAAGTGCATTGGTTTTTTTATCACACGGTTAAAGAACCACAACTATTTTACTACTTAATTAATTTATTAGTGTTTATTGATGAGAAAACCTCCTTATGTGGTTTTCTAAAGCATGAATTGATACAATCATTTATATATTAAAGAACCACAACTATTTACTACTTAATTTAGTAATGTTTAATCATGTGGGAAAACCTCCTTATGTGATTTCCTAAAGCATGAACTGATATAATGAAGTCATTATATAGAAAATATTGAATATGTACATTGTATAATCAATTTAATTACACAAAGTGATGCTAATATAACATCATATAATTATTCTGTAGTATAAAATTTGATCTAAATGTAAGTATTCAAATTCAATCCTATCAAGCTAATCAATAATGCTTAAAACACATTGTATAAATATAAAAGCACAAAGCTTTCCCATTGTACAACAGATCTAGAAACTAACTAATAAGAGTTATTAAAAGATAAGTGAGTCATTCACGCTTTGGAAGTGGAAGGAAAACAGAGGTAGAAAAAATTAACTAGGCAACATAGTGGAACGTGAACAATTGAAAATTTGCAATAAATTGTGGACAATATATATCAAAAGCAAAATATAGCATTAGAAAGACACATTGAAACATATATCAATTAAAAAGGTTTAATATTAACGGTCAAGTAAATTATGGAGATACACTTTTTGGAGTTTGATCACAAATTTATCCTTTTAGAAAGTAAAGCAGGCATAGCCTATCACAATTGAAACTTGAGAATTTATGTTCGTTATTATAAACCCTTGATGATTTAAGTTGTGTTTGTTAAAACCTTTAATATTTAAGCTAGTTTAGGATCTTAAAACCAATAGCAGATGATTTAAATGTTAAACATTTTACGTTTAGAGCCCTGTTTGATAAAAATAACGGTTGAGTGATAAGATAATTGTATTGGAGTTGGTTGAAAATATACATATTAAAGAAGTCTCACAACACTTAGTTTTGTGAATAAAGAGAGAGTTTAAGACTATATATATGATACAAGTTCTTTCAAGTCCCACGTCGCTAAGTTTTATGGAGGAAGTGGGAGTCCAATGCTATATATAAGATTCAAGTTTTTCATTCCAAGATGTATCACTCAAAAGCACTTTAAGGTTGTATTTGATTTTTTTTTTTTTTTATATTTTCTCTTATATACTCTTGGTTTTAGAGTTTTGTAAGGGGTAGTTAAACATTTGCTTTGGAAAGTGAGTGTATTTTTTTTTATATTTTCTCTTATACTCTTGGTTTTAGAGTTTTGTGAGGGGTAGTTAAATATTTGCTTTGGAAAGTGAGTGTATTGGAGCCTTGGGGTGGTTGAGAGTAGTCTATGTGTTGTAATAATTTTCATATAGTGTTATTCTCTGGTTGTCATTTGACAACGGTCATGGTTTTTTCTTCGGTTTTGGAGTTTCCACGTTAATCTCTTGTGTTGTTATTGTGTTCTTCTTTTTCTTTATGTTTTGTTTTCCCTAACAAGTGGTATCTAGAGCCTTTGCTTTTTTAGTATGCTCTGTGGTTGCAGTTTTGACTGTCTTCCTTATCAGAAAAGAAATTTTATACTCAGTGTTGGTTGAGAAAATTTTGTTTTGCTCCAGGAAAGGTTTTGGTTGAAATGTCAAGTTTTTCAAGTGAAGTGAAGATTGACTTAGAGAAATTCGATGGAATAATTAATTTTGGCTTGTGGAAAATTCAAGTTACAGATGTTTTGATACAATTAGGATTACACAAGGCGTTGAAAGGAAACGTTTCAAACATAGACAACGAGAAATGGGAGGAATTAGATTTGAGAGCTTCGAGTACAATCTGTATGTCTTTGGCTAAGAATATTCTTGCGAATGTTCTTGGTACGTCGTCAGCCAAAGAGCTTTGGGAGAAACTTGAAGGGTTATATCAAGGAAAGAGTATATCAAATTGTTTATTGTTGAAGGAACAATTTCATAGCTTGCGTATGGATGAACATACAAAAGTATATGTTCATCTAAGTGTTCTAAATGGTATTGTTTCTGAATTAAAAACTATTGGAGTCAAGATTGATGATGAAGATAAAACTTTGAGACTAATATGGTCTCTTTCATCTTCCTATGAGCATATTAAACCTGTTTTAATATATGGGAAGGAAACTTTGAGCTTTGAAGAAGTTGCTAGTAAGATTATTTCTGAAGAAAGATTGAAGGGTGAGGAGAATACTTCATCAAACTCGGTGTTGGTATCTAGAGGAAGATCGTATTTGAAGAAAAACAATGAAACGGGTGTGAGATGTTGGAAATGTGGAAAGTTTGGACATATAAAGTATAAGTGTCCCGATGGGGCTGCGTCAGAGAAGGGCTCTGAGTCAAATGCTAGCAATGTCTCTATCGCTGTGAGAGAGGATGATCTTGTCTGAAAATTGAGAAGTGTGTCCTCATGACATTTCCACTGTCATAGAAAAGGACGAGTTATTGCTACAGATTAACACATGGGCATTAATGCAAAGTGTGTTGTGAGATTATGTTGATGGTTGATGAGCTTCCTGCCAACAAGGAAGTTGCACCATAAAGTTTCAACTTGGTTTTCAACATGTGAAAATTCTTGATGTGATTTAGCTTCAAGTGAAGTATACTCTTCTTTAGGTGGAGTATGATAGTTTTTGAAAACTATGATTGTCGGCGAAGGCAATGTAAAATTCTTGGAGTGGTGTAGCTTCAAGTGACTATACTCTTTATGGTGGAGTATGATTGTCGGTGAAGACAATGAAAGCTTATGTATTATTTTCATTCAAGGTGGAGATTGTTGGGGTTGGTTAAAAATATACATGTTAAAAAATTTCCACGTCGGTTAGTTTTGTGAACAAAGAGAGAGTCCAAGACTATATATATGATACACGTTCTTTCAAGTCCCACATCGCTTAGTTTTGTGGAGAAAGTGGGAGTCCAATGCTATATATAAGATTCAAGTTTTTCATTTCAAGATGTACCAGCACTTTAAGCTTGTATTTGATTTTTTATATATTTTCTCTTATACTCTTGGTTTTAGATTGTTGTGAGGTGTAGTTAAATATTTGTTTTAGAGAGTGTGGGTGTATTGGGGTGGTTGAGGATAGTCTATATGTTGTAACAATTTTCACATAGTATTATTTTCTGGTTGTCATTTGACAACGGTCATGATTTTTTCTCCAGTTTTGAAATTTCCACATTAATCACTTGTGTTGTTATTGTGTTCCTCTTTTTCTCTATACTTTGTTTTTCCCTAACAAGCTGATAATTTATAGGTTATAACTGATAGTTTATAGTTGATGTCTGATGACTTATAACTGATAAACTAATTGAAGTGTCACTACGCCAAAAATGAAATTTGGCAGCGCAACAAAGACAACGCTTTTAATAAAAGCGCTGCTAAAAGCTTTATAAAAAAATCACAGGCTTTAGAAAGCGCTTACTTAAAAGCTCTGCTATACGTTGTTATTTTGTAATACTATAGAAAACGCTTTCATGAAAGCGCTACTATAGGGGGGATACGAAAACGCTTTCTAAAAGCGCTGCTATAGGGGGAGATACGAAAGTGCTTTCTAAAAGCGATGCTATAGGGGGGAATACGAAAGCGCTGCTACAAGGGGAAATACGAAAGCGCTTTCTAAAAGCGCTTCTATATGGTGGATACGAAAGCGCTTTTAGAAAGCGCTGCTAAAGGTCCTGCCCTAGGCAGACTTTAGAAAACGCTTTCTAAAAGCGCTGCTAAAGGTGGGATTTACTAAAGCGCTTTTATGGAAAAAACGCTGCTATACGGGGGTTTTAGCAGCGCTTTCTAAAAGCGCTGCTATAGGTCTTTATTCATTTCACATTTCAGAGCTCTTTTCTTTCACTCTCTCGCGCCCTGTCCGTCGTTTTCTCTCAAACTATCACCATTGAAGCTTCTCCTTCCTTCATTCTCCTTCGTCTAACGCCTTCGTTTTCTCTCAACTGTCGACCACCGTCGTGCTCCCTCCATATGTTCTCTCTCATTCTCTCACCACTGTTATTGCATGTTCTTGCTGGTTTTATTTCTATTTCTATGTTTATGATAGTTTTAGTTTTTGCAGGAATTTAGTTTAGTTTAGTTTGTATGTTCTTGTTGTTATTGCTACAGGTTTAATTTATTTTTAGTTTATAATAGTTCTATTTCTATAGGGAGGGTTTATAGTTTAGTTCTATTTCTATAGGGAGGGTTTATAGTTTACATTAATGGACTCTATGTTTTGTTATAAAAAGTGAGTTGTAAGCATCTTTTGTTCTAGGTTTCTAAGTGTTAGCTTAATAGAGAATTTAGAAACTTATAACTTTTATATTAATGGACTCTATGATCATTGTTAGTATAATTGGTATTATAAATATGATGTTCTATTGTAATAATGAAAAATATCTATATTATTTTTGTTATAGTTGCCTTCTTTTAGAGTTGTATACAAATCATTTTGAAAAAGGAAACCAAATATTTGTTACGGAAATATATTTGTCAAATTGATCATTTAAAAATGGGGCTTCTGTTGTAACATGATAAATTGTACTTCTTAGTTGCTTAATAGTTAAATGTGATTCCAAATGTTGTTGTTGATGTTGTTAATGTTGATGTTGATGAAAACATGAATTAATTTTGTATTTTAATTTTTTATAGGGGTTACTTGTGAAGATTGTAATCGTTTTCAATTATCTTACTGTGTAGTTCTAAAAATTGGTGATTTCTCTACAAGTACTACATGTATCCTCTGTTTTTGTTTAGCTTACTTAGTTTAGTTTCTTCTTACAAAATGTATCATTTTCTGCGTTGTTAAATGCGATTCCAAATGGTGTTGTTGATTTTGTTAATGTTGATGTTGATGTTGTTAATGAAAACATGAATTAATTTTTTATGTTAATTTGTTATATGGGTTACATTGTGAAGATTTTGATCGTTTCCAAGAATCCTACTGTGTAAGAAGTTGGTGATTTATCTACAGGTGCTACCGGTATTCGCTGTTTTTGTTTAGCTTACTTAGTTTAGTTTAGCCTACTTAATTAGTATGGATAAAAAATGGATGTCTTCCAATCAGTTGTCAAACGAGTACGAGAATGAAGTATCGAAATTCGTTAAGTTTGCTGTTGAACACGCCAAAGACCCCAGTAGCATCACATGTCCTTGCTTAGGTTGCTATTATAGGTGTCAAATTGACGCATTTTAGTTGGAGTCTCATTTAAAGAGACATGGAATTGATTGAAGTTATACATGTTGGACATTACATGGTGATATAAGTAACGAGAATGTTGAATCGGGGGATAATACGACATATGCTTCAAATGACAATGGCAGAGATACATACGATTGTGATCGAGTCGAAGAGATTGCAGAAGCATTTGAAGAAGATCTTCAGGATTGTCTCAAGATGTTTGAGAGGTTGGTAAGCGATGCAAAGAAACTGTTGTATAAAGGTTGCACTACTTTCACAAGATTTTCTGCGATATTAAAGTTGTACAACTTAAAGTCGGGTAATGGATGGTCGGGTAAAAGTTTCACGGAGTTATTAGCCCTTGTGAAAGAGATGCTTCCGGAGGATAATGTTCTTCCCAATTGAACCTATGAAGCTAAAAAAATGTTATGCTCTATTGGCATGAGCTATGATAAGATACATGCTTATCCAAATAATTTTATTTTGTTTCAAAATGAATATGCATCATTAAACGAGTGTCCTAAATATGGTGTATCTCGGTATAAGAAAAAGTTGTCACCAGCAAAAGTCTTATGGTATTTTCCTATAATTCCGAGATTTAGATGCATGTTTCATAGTGAAACAGATGCAAAACACTTGACTTGGCATGCAGATGATAGAATTATATATGGGAAGTATCGACATCCAGCAGATTCACCACAGTGGATGAAAATTGATAATGAGTATCCTGATTTTAGAGATGAAGCTAGAAACCTTCGCTCGGAATTATCAACTGATGGAATGAATCCGCATGGTCTACAAAGTATCTCACATTCCACATGGCCTGTAATTATTATGATTTATAACCTACCTCCATGGCTATGTATGAAGCATAAGTACATGATGTTATCTATGTTAATTTCTGGCCCTAAACAACCAAGGAATGACATAGACGTATACTTGACACATTTAATCAAAGACTTAAAGAGTTTGATGGAGAATGGTGTAGAGGTTTATAATGGATATAGGAAAGAAAGTTTCAAGTTAAGGGCTATGTTTTTTGGCATAATTAATGATTTTCCAGCATACGGAAATCTATCGGGATATAGCATTAAAGGTCAATGTGTGTGTCCTATCTGTGAAGAAAACACAGATTGGACACAATTGGAATTTGGTCAGAAGAATGTCTTTCTTGGTCATCATAGATTCTTAAGTTCTAATCATCACTACCGTGGGTGGAGAAAAACATTCAATGGAAATTCAGAACAAGGTAGAGCTCCACCTACATTGACAGGTGACCAAATTTTTGGAAAGGTGAAAGATGTGAGTACTAAGTTTGGAAAGCGTTTTGCTCATACGCTTGTCACGCGTGGGTGGAAGAAGAGGTCAATTTTTTTTGAATTGCCGTCTTGGAAGTCGTTGTATGTAAGACATTTTCTTAATGTTATACATATTAAAAAAAAAGTATTTGAAAGTGTTATTGGTACGTTACTCAATATACAAGGAAAGTCTAAGGATGACCTTAAAGCAAGAAAGAACTTGGTAGCGATGGGAATAAGAAATGAATTAAGACCCTTGAAGAAAGGAAATCGAACATATCTACCACCTGCTGCTTATACTTTATCTAGAAAGGAGAAAAATATATTGTGTAAGTTTCTAAGTGAAGTTAAAGTTCCAGAAGGATACTCTTTAGATATTATAAGACTTGTTTCTATGAAAGACCTCAAGTTAAAGAGTTTAAAGACACATGATTTCCATGTTATAATGAAACACTTTCTACCAATAGGTATACGTTCTATTTTGCCAAAAAAAGTAAGAAGCGCAATAACTAAATTGTGTTTTTTCTTCAGGTCAATTTGTAGTAAGGTGATCGATCCTGCGATCTTACCAACATTGCAAAAAGAAATAGCTATTACTTTGTGTGAGCTTGAAATGTATTTTCCTCCTTCATTTTTTGACATAATGGTACATCTAGTTGTTCATCTTGTGAAAGAGACACAATTGTGTGGACCAGCTTATAGGAGATGGATGTACCCTGTTGAACGTTATATGAAAATATTGAAAGGGTATGTGAAAAACCAAAGTCGACCAGAGGGGTGTATTGTTGAACGATACATTGTTGAAGAAGCAATTGAGTTTTGTACTGAATATTTGTCAAATGTTCAATCCATTGGCTTCTCAAAATCTCATGTTGTTGAAAAAATAGTAGGAAAAAAATTAATTGGAAATAAAGTTGTGACAGTTTCAAGGGATGAACGGGAGCAAGTGCATTTGTATGTTCTGCACAATGACATTGAGGTTGAGCCGTATGTTGAAATGCACAAGGACGTTCTCCGAGGTTTAAATCTGAATAGAAATGAAAATTGGATAGTACGTGAGCATAATCGAAGTTTTATAACATGGTTCAAGGATCACATATTTTCAAAGTTTTATTCTGACCCCGCTTCAATAACAGAAAGGTTGAGATGTTTAGCATATGGTCCAAGTTTGCATGTGTTTTCTTATAGCACATACGCAATTAATGGATACACATTTTATACCAAAGAACAAGATGATAACAGTACAATGCAAAATAGTGGTGTCACCGTGCTTGCTGAAGCAATGCACATTTCAAGTGTGAAGGACTTAAACCCCAAATATGAAGTCTGTCATATTTTGGGGTTATCGACCGCATTTAGATGTTTGATTATGAGAAGTTTCAGATTCCTATCTTTGGATGCAAGTGGGTTGAAAATAGTAGTGGCATACGATTGGATAAGTCAGGATTTTTGCAAGTGGATCTTAATAAGGTGGGGTACAAAGATGAACCTTTTATTCTAGCCACGCAAGCTAAACAAGTGTTCTATGTCACTGATCTGACAAGTACGAAATGGTCTATAGTTCTTTTTTCCAACAAAGTAATCGATGATAACATTGGAGATCGAGGTGATGTTGATGTTGAGATGGAATCTTATATTATAGATGATCAAGATGAGAATATTAGAGCGGACAAATCATATATTAGAAATGATCATAACGAGGGAATTTGGATCAATCCATCCGTCCGTGTTGTTAAGAGAGAAGTAAACCATGTTCCAACAAAGAAAAGAAAAAGATGTTAGTGACAAAGGTACTTGTAAAATTACATATTATATCATTCAATAAAATTATATATTATATCATTCAATAAAATTATATATATGTTTTTCTTATTTATATGTTTTTATTTTCATATATATATTTGTCATTCATTTCATAATGTAGTTTTTCTGAATTATAGGTATTATGGCTATCAACAAGGAGAAATCACATGATACTTCTAAACATGATGGAAACGAACCAGCACAAGATGTGGAAGGAGATATTACAAGAGGAATAACGATTATAAAAGGAATCATTTGTGCGAGAGATAAAGGTATAAAGTATGTTGTGCATTGGAATGAAACAAACCAATTAATTGATCCTAACAGTGCAATGTTGACAAGTTACATTGGAGAACTTGTTTGTTCGCAAATTCCAATCACTTGCGTTAATTGGAGAATTCTTTCGTTAAAACCGGCTAAAGAAAAAATATAGAGCGAGATACATGTATGATATCCGATATTTTTTAATTATGTCGACGGTTATGTCTTTAAATTACTTATACTAACATATTATATGTATGCTTATTTGTTTGCATAGATCTTTTAATATTGATGACGATCAGAAAAAATATTGTCTTCAATTGGCCGAAAAACGACTAAGAGGATTTAGAGCATTTTTAACGAACAAGTTTCTTAAAGATTCTGATGGAAAATTTGTCGAATCAGAGCGTCCAAAGATGTATGCTGATCTAATTTCAGTTGAAGAATGAGAAACATTTGTTGCCAAGCGAAGAACCCAAGAATTCCATGTAATTCTAACTTATCATGAACAATGTATAATATATATACTTCTTCCACATGAGTTCTGATATGATTTAAACTTGTTTTTCAAGCTGTGAGTGACATAAATCGGCAACGAGTATCAAAACCCGCGTATCCATACAAAAAAGGGCGTTTGGGATATGCACGCTTACAATAAAAAAATAGTAGGTATATATAAATGCTTTAATATGATATAGTTAGAATACAAGAAAAGTGAAGCTTATTATCTGTCCTATTGTGTAGTTAGAAGAGGAGAAAAGTGACGCAACATCTCTTCCGGACCATGTTTTGTGGAAGGCTGCCCGTGTGGGTAGAGATAGATTCGTTCAAGAAGAAGTTCAACAAGTATTTGAGCAATGTGTAAGTACAACATTAGTTCTATCATAAAATCAAATGCGTATAATATACTTATGCTTTATCTATATTTCAGAAGAGTCTATCCCATACTATAACTGCAACTGAAGACGATGATTGCAGGAGCGTACTGAGTCGAGTGTTAAATATTCCTGAGTATTCTGGGCGTGTGAGGGGTACGGGATTTGGTGTCACTCCAACAAAATAATATAAGCAGCCAAAGAATAAAAATCCTAGAAATAAACAAGTGATGGAGTCGTTGGAAGAATTGAAAGCTCAAATTTGTGAATTGCAAAAGGACAAAGAGAGATACATGTCAGAAAGGTGCGGTCCAGAGTGTAAAGATACTAGTGACAAAGATAGTATCAATTGTAATTTTCAGTAGAAGCTTCCCGATGTAATATATATATATATATATATATATATATATATATATATATATATATATATATATATATATATATATATATATATATATATATATATATATATATATATATATATATATATATATATATATATATATATATATATATATATATATATATATATATATATATATATATATATATATATATATATATATATATATATATATATATATATATATATATATATATATATATATATATATATATATATATATATATATATATATATATATATATATATATATTACATTGAAATTAATTTAGCATAATTTTCTTAATTGACACATTAATCATATTCATTATTTGTTTAGGGCATTTCACCTTGTCGGCTCTATTTATCGTCACCGACTTATCGCATGGTTGGCAAGGGAAAAGTGCATAACACTTTAGGAGACTTACTTCACCATAAACCGCTCCCTGCTGGATTTTTGAAAGTACTGATTGATATTGCTTTAGAGGGGGGTGCGTTTTTGCCTATACCAGATGATGTTTCGGATGCAACATTGGTGGGAGACACAATAGGATCGTATGTTGCATGGCCGTCAAATCTCATTTTCATAGATGATGAGGTAGGTTGAACACCATTATGAACCTTGTAGTATTAAAATGTTTTACGATCCATACATGTAAGTTATTCTTACGTTTACGTACCATTTATTTGCATGATGATCTTAGACTCCTACAAAATCCAAATCAAAAGATAAGGGGATTATGCGGCAAACCGAGTCAGCTGCATAAAAAAAACAGGTACTACTACATTAATTGATATATATGCATAGAAAATGTCAATATAATTATATCCTCCGATTTCAATAGCTATACGATCTTATATATTAATTACTTAACTTATATGACTTTTAGGTTCATGCTCAAGAGTTGCAACAAGTCAGCAATGGTAAGATGTCTGAATCTATCAAGGCGTCCAACAAAAAAAAGGTCGAGACAAAAAAGGCATATGTTCCTCGATTTAGGTTATGCTTTTGAAACATATGTAGGAACAACAGATGTGGTGGAGGGTGGCATTCGTCAAATGCATCTGGAGGAAGGTATTTTCGGTTTTGATTATGCCGAAACAATTGCTAAAGAGGATTTGGATCAGATTTTTCAACATTCTGAATTAGGCATCGGTGTTATGCATTCATACATCAGGTACTCCGATCAATTTTAATTAAATAATTGAACAATTTATTTGCTCATTTAAATGAATATTCTAATGTTTGTCCCGCATCAATTGATAGAGAGATTTGCATTCTTATCTGCTAGCTGTATCAACGCACGGCTAATCGACCACACTCCAGATGTAGTCAGAGATTATTTAGTCCAAGCATTTATGGCCGCAGATACAGAGAAGTTGTATTTTTTGCCATATAATGTTGGTCATGGGTTAGATTTCATTCTAAATTCATTTACTATAATTGTTCGTTTTTTGCCATTCTATATAACATTTCCGTCTAAACTTTTATCTTATTTTACAGTGAACACTGGTTATTGGTTGCGATTAATCCGATAAAAGAAAGAGTGTATTATCTGGATTCATTGGATGATGATCAAACAAAATATCCTGATATGAAGAATATGGTTGATACGCAAGTGATGAGATATATTATTCTGAATAATTATCTTTATTTATTATGTGAGATTGTTCTAAATATTCGTTTATATTATGTTAGAGCTATACAAATATTCTGATCCCAAAGACAAGCAACAGTGCCAAAAAGGAAGGCTAACAACATTAGCTGGATCAGAGTGCAGATATATTTTCACAATTTTGACTGTTATAGTGATTCTACTTGATAAAACTAGTTAAACTATATATCCTGATAAATATTCGTTTATTTTTTCCATTTACAATGTCCTCGTCAACGCAATGGGATTGATTGCAGATATTTTGTATTGAGGTTTATGAAGGAAATTATTCATTCGGGTCAAATAGAGATTCTAAATACAGTATGAATTTATAAGTTATATGATTTATTTTAATATTAAACCGATATTTCACCTGAGTAATTAGTTTTAAAACTAAATCATGCATATTATGTTATATTATGTAGTACTTTGATAAATTCAAGTGTGGTACATACTCGAAAGACAAATTGGAAGAAACTAAGGAGGAATGATGTCAGTTGAGAATTGTATAAGGTATATATATATCGTCTTTCTGTCTTTTGATCATTGGAGTTTATAGAGATTTGTGTTGTTGTGATGTTATGTACATACTACTGGATAATTATATTTCTGGAAGTCGCATGTAGTTTTGAAATTTGTTGATATACTTCGATCTAGAAGTTAGTTGTTGTGAGGATCCGAAAATATGAAATTTGTAATTATATGTATAATGAATGTATTTGTAAAGTTATCGGTTTTGTAATTATATGTATAGTGAATATATTTGTGAAGTTGTTGTGAGGATCGACTTGTGTTGAATTATAAGCCGGTTTATGTGTTGAATTACAATGATTATGATATATATAAGGCCAAAGTGTTGAAATAAAGGCATGTGGTGAATGTAATTGTTATAAGAAGCTTTATCGAAAAAATTATAAAAAATGGTGCAACATAATTCAACAAAAATCGTTTTTAAAAAATATGAAAAATAGACAGCGCTTTTACAAAAAAAAAACGCTATAAAAAAGTGATTTTTTAAAATTAAAAAAATCAATGATGTGAAGAAAAGACAACGCTTTTGTTGAAAAAGCGCTCTAAAAGGGGGGGTATAGAGAGCGCTCCAAAAAAAGCAGCTATAGGGGGAAAAATGGATGGGAAATACAGTGCTGCTAAAGGGGGGAATAGGCAGCGCTTTTATTAAGAAAAGCACCGCTAAAGGTATTCAGTAAATACACTTTAGGCAACGTTTTTTAAAAGCGCTGCTATAGGGGGAGAATAGAGAGCACTTTTTTGCAAAAGCGTTGCTAAAGGTATTCAGCAAATACACTTTAGGCAGCGCTTTTCAAAAGAGCTGCTAAAGGTGGGGGAATAGAGAGCGCTTTTTTGAAAAAGCGCTGCTAAAAGTGGACCTATAGCAGCGCTTTTACATAAAAAAAGGCGCTGCTAGGCAGCGCTTTTAAGCGTTGCTAAAGGTCTTTTATGTCATAGTGTGTTTGGTTTAATTAGTTAATACAATAAAATAACATAAAAGATATTTAATAATTATTAACTTATTTTAAATTATAATAAATTATAAAGGATAGTGACATATTTTAGTTAAAATAATAAGGGTAAAAGTGAAATAAAAAATGATAAGCTATAAACTATAAGATAAAACGCTATTTAAAATAGTGTCTGGAAAATAAGCTACAAGCTAATACAATAAGCTATAAACTCGTGATGAAAAATCTATTATCAAATAGGTCTTTTATTATCATATAAACTTTTAACACTACAAGAAACATTGCATTTTCCCAAATGATTTTCACGTCACTAATCCAAAAAACACTTCACTAAACAACATTTGCGACGTGGGTAAAACACGTCGGAAAAGCAATGGTGGGAACATTTTTCCATGTGAAGAACACGTCACTAAGTTGTGACATGGGAACTACGTCGTAAATAAGCAAAATAATATAAAACGTTCCCACGTGAATATCACGTCACTAATTAGTGACTTGATTTTCACGTGGGAAAGCGCCTTTTTCAATATGTCTCTGCACGTTATATCTGACATCAATTAAATTTTTTCCCATGGATTTCCCACGTCACTAATTAGTGACGTGGTTTGCATGCCACAACTGAAAATATGTTTTATATTAGTGACATGGGTTACGCTTCACTATAAAATTTAATAATAAAAAAAATATATTAACTGAAAACAACTATAAAATTAAAATAAATATTAAATATTAACTATAAATATTAAATATTAACTATAAAATATAAATTATGTTTAAATCTATTTTTTCTATTTTTTAAATCTATTTTAAATTATGTAAATCATGTTTACTAAAATATACTACATATTTTCAAAATATAATATATAATTTATTTATTAAAAATAACAATTTAAAATACAATATATATTCATTATTTTTAAAAATCTATTTTTTCTAAAATAATATAAATTATGTTTATTAAAATATACTACATATTCTCAAAATATAATATTCTAAAATATAATATACAATTTGTTTATTAAAAACAACACATTTAAAATATAATATATATTCATTATTTTTAAAAATATGTTTTTTCTAAAATAATATATATTATGTTTACTAAAATATAATAAGTATTCTATAATATAATATTCTATAATATAATATATAATTTGTTTACTAAAAATAACACATTTAAAATATAAACATATTCATTATTTTTTAATAAAAATACTTTTTCTAAAAATAACACATTAAAAAAATAACACATTTTAAATATAATATATATTCATTATGTTCTTAAAAAAATACATTTTAATTTTTTGTATTTACAATTTTGTTTACTAAAAATATTTTTAAAAATTCTACTTTTTCTAACATAATATATATTCTGTTTTTAAAAATTAAATACATATTTAAATACAACATTGCATATTTTGTTTCTAATATATATTCTATTACATATTTTTCTAATATATATTCTATTTTTAATTCTAAAAATATATATTTTGTTTCTAATATAATATATCTTATAGTATTTTTAATTTTAACTTTCAACAACAACAACACAATACATATTTACATACAACAACAACAAATCTAAAATTTTATAACCAACAACCAAATTAACATTTCATATATCACTATAAATCTGAAAAATAAACAAATTTAATTGCGTAAATATCTCAATGGAGCAAATTCCCAAAACTTTAATGGAACAACTTCTTAATATCTGGAAAAAAACCAATAATTAATAATAAGAAAAAATTAAAATAAACTGTAAAACAAAAACAAAAACAAAAAAAATATCATTCACCTTAAACTTTTTGTGAAGGTTTCGTTCAAAAACGGAGGAGTAATGCAGGCAGAAGGAGGAGGAAAGGAAAGAAAGAAGGAAAAGGAACAAGAAATGAGGATGCGTGAAAAAATTATGGGCTTTTGAATATATAACCACACTTGCGACGTGGTGGACACATGGGAACGTACCCATGTGAAAACCACGCCGAAACCTATTAAATGCAAGCTTATTTGCGACGTGATTTCCCCACCCAACATTAAATATTTTAACGTTGCATTACTAAATGTCAAAGCAACGGTAAAAAATAAATTTTAATGTATTTATGTATCCTTTTGCGACGTGGGATTCACATGAGAAAACTGTCACAATCAATTTCAATATTAATGTGTCTGACAAGTAAAAGTAAAAGCTGACCACCTTTATTATTTACAAACTTGCGACGTGAAACACATGTGAATACTTTGTGACATGTTTCCCACGTCACAACTACAAAGACTTTTTTGAATTTTTAGTTCTCATGTGTTTAACACGCCACAATTTAATTTTTAAAAAATTCAAACTTCCCTCCCTCTTAAAATTTAAATATTTTGTTGCAGATTTTAGGTTTACATAATTTATTAATTAAATATGTTTGTGACGTAGTTTACAAGTGAGTACATGTTTTTTCCCACGTGTTTATCACGTCACCAAATCACTAGCCAAAATCAAAATTTTTTTGTAGTGTAAACTATAAGTTCAAAAAATATCTTATCAAACAAAACTTAAGTTAAAATTATTTTAGTAATTGTTAAAGCCTTAAATATTTAAGAGCAAATAGGAGACAAGTCCATTACCATTTACCATATAAACATCATATATAGTTTTAAAAAACAGGTTGTGAGATGAATGTGCTCATCCTAAAAAATTGCATAATATTTTAGTATTCAATGCAAGTATTAATTAGTAACTCAAAAAGTGAAAGTCTTGCCCTACTTTTATCATCAAATTAAAAAGCCATGAAGATATGTTCTACCATTGTGCTATATCTAATGAAGTCAGTGCATTTTTTTCTGGAAACATATTTGTGCCCTTTGAATTTTTGATTTCACCAACTTTTGAGACTTTTGTAACAAAAGAAATCATTATAGGCACTATTTAATTCAACATATTTTTCATTAATAAATGCAGCTAGAAACCCAAAATTTCCTTAACATATAATAGTCAAGGTGACTTTCATCTTATAATTAAAAGACAAATTTAAAATTTGATTGAGTTTAAAAATAAACTGTGTGACTAACCGGATAAACACTAAGACCATCTCCAACGGTGGTTCTTCAAATTGGTTTGCCAACTTGGCATTGAAATTGTCAACAAAAAGTTGTTCCAGTGAACGTTCCTTGCATAAGCAACGGTTCTTTATTTTTTTTATTATTAAAATAATTATTTAACTTGTTGGTTTTATTTTTTTTTTTAACTTTTTTTATTTATTATAAATATAAGTTTGTTGCAAAAATTTATAACAATCCTATTTTCTCTCACTTTTATTTACTCTTTAATTTTAAATTTCTCTCTCACAATTTCATCATTTTATTCATAAATTATTATTTTCAATTTTATGTTTAATTTTAATTTTATGTTTAGTTTATATTTATAGTAATTAAAATTTAAATATTTAAATTATAATTTTAAATAAAATAAATTTAATATAAATAATATATTTAAGTAAAGTAGTGGGACCCAATATGGGTTCTTTGAAGTTGCACAATTGGAGTGAAAATTGAATAAATTATTTTAGAAGAGTGGGTCCCACAAAGAACTTAAAAATGGGTTGCACCATTGGAGGTTGCACCTTTTTCTTTGAAGTTGCACCTTTTTCTTAAGCATCTTTGTCATGAAAATTAGAAGAAAAAAAAAAACTTTAACTCATGTAATGTGTAATAAAGAGAAAATACACTCACAAAACACTCATTCACAAATTTATTTAGCTAATTACCGATTTGGACAAATGTCTTTGTATAATTAGTATAGGGATGAATAATGTCTAATTTATTTGAAAAGGTTTTAAATTGAAAAGCCAAAGTGGCAAAGGTTTGAATAAGGTTTGTGTTTTTTAGTCTTATGAAAAAGTTTTGATATGCTTAAGATGTCTTGAAGCATTTATTAAGAAAAAAGTTTGAAAAGTCAATGACCTAATGTCCAGGTTTCTATGAAAAGATTTAAGTTTGAAAGAGATAACATAATGATAACACTATCTAAGGGTAACTACCTAAGAGGGTCACAACCTAATGTAATCAATATACGGTCAAACAAGCTAAACATATACAACCTAAGGTAATCAACATAAAGAGAAACAAGAATCATACAATGGTGAAAAATGAAAAAGAGATGCAATGCACATGACAACAAAGTCAACCATAAATCCTTCCCTTGGATTCAAACATGAGGAATCATAAAGATTCAAGAGTCACAAGTAAATATCAAACAAAATAGGCACGATAAAGGAGCTTCGACGATTTCAATTTTGGATTTTCTTCTTCTCTTTTGTTTTCTCTATTTCTTTGGTATGGTGAAGTATTATTATTGATGGTTGTGTTGTGGTGTAGTTCAATGTTTGTTACTGTTCACGTGGAGGAGGGGAGTATGTGATAAAAGTTTCAAGGTGGTGATGGTGATATGAGTATGTAAGGCGAAGAAGGTAGATGGCGGGTATGAGTCATATGGTGAGTTTGTGATGGTGTTTATGAGATTCCTGTTGAGGTCTGTATGGTGGTGGTCTTGGGTTTCACAATGATTATGGTAAGCTTTGATAGGAGTTTTAAATGGTGGATTTGATGAAGGAGGAGTGAGATCTAGATGTTGAGAGAGGCATAGATAAACTGGGTTTGAAGGAAATCCAAAAACATGTTAACATGTTTATTTCATTTTTTTTCAAAATTAAGAAACTACGTCCATGCACCATAAACTGCTTTTTCTATGCTCATGTCCATGCACCATGTCACTACGTCCATTTCCAGCTTTAATATTCCTCATGCATACACAAAATATCCAAACCACCTAGGTATACTTGCCTTTTACCAAAATAAACTAACAACTTTAACTACATAAAAGTTCTATGTGAAGGTAAATGGTTCAACACAAGTCCAAATAGTAATTCAAGAAGGTTGAAAAAACACAACATGTTATACATCACACACACAAAACCAACACAACAAAAATACAACATGCTATACGAATTTCAATACAAGAAGAAAGCCTTCATACAAAACAAAACACAATATGAATATTAAACATATATTATACATTACACACAAAACCAACACTATAAACACAAGGTTGAAGAGAGATATTTGAAACTTACCAACAATGGTGGAAATATTTCAAGCTCTAAGTTGAGTTGTGGACTTTGAGGGTGATAGCAAGGAGAGTAATATGAAGCCTTCCTTTAAGAAAATGAGAGTGTGGTGTTGAAGTTTTGTGAGATGGTTGTGATAATGATGAAAGTTATTGAAAGATTGATAATGAAGTGAAAAGATGGAAGTTTCTCCGTAATGGTTCAAAAATATTTTGTTCAAACTATGGATCCTCTTTTATTTATATCTCTCGCTCTCTTTAAAAACTATTTTATGTCCTTTCTTACAAAGACATTGAGTGGATCAAACTTAATCAACAAACTTTGGGTATAAGCATGAAAATGGCAAAAATGATTTATGGTTTCTCACTTTTGGTAGCACCAAATGAGTTAAATCTTGGTGTTTGGGGTTTTTGGCCTTTTGTAGCATGCATAACATCTGAATTTATCAGTTTAGAAAGGGACTTGTCTTGCCTTGGTTAATGGATTGCAAGACAAGTTTAGTTATGACACCAAAATCTGCCTAGTGATACAACTATACCATGACTCCTTGCATAAATCATAACTTCATGCTCAAGACTTCAAAATCCATGCTCTTGGTATCAATGGAAAGAGGGGACAAAATACTGCAACTTTGATGTTGGTAACTTTCTTTGAATCACCTTAGACCATGGAGAAAACTGGCCATGAAAGTTGGAGGTTTAAACTTTTTTATACTTAAAAATTCTGGGTTATTTTGCCACAAATTGATCATGATGAAACCTCTACTTTGGCCACCCATATCTTCCAAATGGTAAGATACTTTGAGTTCATTCTTTCACCGAAATGAAGTATGAAATATGGTCTTTAATTGCAGTTATCAAGCATCAAAAGAGGTTGCTTGAACTGTTCATAAGAAATATATAAAGTCATGTATTTCACCAATTTGTAGTATCAAATGCCATATTTCAAAGTAGCTTTCAAGTGTCTCCATTAGATCCTTGAGGAAGAAGTTACAATCTTGAAAAGGAGACCATTTGACCATGAGAATTTGTACTTAGAAAATTTTCCAAAACCCTAATTTCCTTAATTCTTGATCTTTGAATGATATCTTTGGTTTAACTTGATCAAACTCAATAATCTTTCATATTTCCATGATTCTTAACTTGTGGAGTCCATGTTTGATCAAAAATCTCAAAAGTCAAACTTTGACTTTGATCAACAATTGACTTTTCCCAATTAAACTAGAATTCTTCAATTATTAATGGATCAAGCTCCTTGAACCAATACAAACATGTGAATGGACTAAGATAATGTGCTTGAGGAATTTGAACCATGTCTTGAAATGTGAGATCATGCCTTGGTCAAAAAGTCAACCCATGGTTGATTTTGGTCAAAACTCTAACTTAGTGTATTAGATGACTTGGAGCCTGGTGAACTTGAGTTGATGGAATTTTGCACTTGATTGTTGTTGAAAGAATGCTATTGATCATGTCGAAGAATTGAGGATCACACAAATCCTTGATTGGTCAAACTTCTTGAGCTCTTTGGTGCCAAAACCCTAACTTGTAATCAAAGCAAAGGAAGGTACACATTTTTGTATTTTCAATGGGGTTAGTAATGCATAATAGAGACACACATGAGATGCTTGATGTCATGCAAAATGATGAAAATGAGGTGGAATCTTAGGGTCAAAAATTAGGGTATGACATTGTGCCCTTCGGGAAACAGCTAAACAACCGCTGAGGGAGGTGGCATATGTGGATAGCATATTCCGGTGGTGGGAACTCTTTGAACCTCTTTGTGTAATGACCATTATTTTGTGTGGCCGAGTTCACTAGGTGTTGCCACCCCTTTCCAAAGAATTTTTCCAGTGATTATTAGTCATTCCTCGACAATTTTCTTTCCTATTTGACGTGATTTTCAAAAGTTTGAATGTTAAGATGTCTCATGGTGGAGAGAGTCCAACATGAGAAGTATCTTCATACGACTGGTAAGTTGAAGTTCTGACTTATTTTTGTCATAGGGTGCCTCAAAGAGCATCAGAGGGCGATGGCAACCTTGGCGAAGGAGTGAAACAATTTGAATGTCCTCATGAAAAATTTGGATTTAAAAGTGCAGACCTATGCTGATGGGGCAGGGGAAAATGTTTGAAGGGATCCCTCAAAAAATCCCTCAACTCCATAATAGAACTTGAGGAAGTGGTATCCTTTCTCAAGGATGAAGCAATGGTCATTTTTGCTTAGTACTTTGCAAGGGCGAAGGAACAACTAACTTTCTTCTACCCAGGATTGGACCTAAGTGGGATTGACTTATTCAAGTGGTTCAAGACGACCATCTAGTGGACAATGAATAGATCCTTTGGAAGATCATATGCATCTTGGTGTCCTTTTTGTAACCTATCTTTTCCATGGATTTTTATAGTCGCCTCATTTATCCACCTGTTTGAGATGATAACATTCAATGTATACAATATTTTTATGGGTATCATTCCCTACTTATACAATTTTTTTCTTTCTTATAATTTGTTTGTAGTTCCCACGAGGGTGATAAGGATTCTTATGTGAGGATCTCGAGTTTTTAATCGCCTTTAGGGGCGACAAGGAATCTTTGTAACAATCTAGCATGTTTTATTGCCTCTAAGGGCAACAAAGATTCCTCCGTGAGGATCCAACATGTTTGATCGCCTCAAAAGGTGGAAAGGATTTCTTGTGAGAATCCAACATTTCTAATCGCCTCATAGGGAAACAAGGATTCCTTCAAGAGGATCCAACATTTTATCGCCTCCAAAGGCAGAAAGGATTCTTTGTAAGAATCCAATGTTTTATTGCCTCCAATGGAGAAAAGGATTTGTCCATGAGGATCTAGTGTTTTATCACCTCAAAAAGCGGCAAGGATAAGAATCCAACATTTTATCTCCTTCAAGGGTGGAAACGATTCCTCCATGAGGATTCTACATGTTTGATCACCTCAGAGGGCGGAAAGAATTCCTTGTGAGAATTCATAGTTTCCTATCACCTCAGAGGGCAGTAAAGATTCCTTCATGAGGATGCAATGTTATTTTTTCACCAAGGCCGACAAGGATTATTTTTAAGAATTCAACATTTTATCGCCTCTAAGGGCATCAAGGATTCCTCCATGAGAATCTGACATGTTTGATCGCCTTAAAGGGAAGCAAGAATTCATTGTGATAATCTATGTTTCTTATCGCCTCATAGGGCAACAATGGTTACTTTATGAGGATCCAATGTTTTATCGCTTCGAAGGGAGGTAAGGAAAGAATCAATTGTTTTATCTCCTCCAAGGGCGACAAGAATTCCTCCATGAGGATCCAATGTTTTATTGCCTCCAAGGCAGGCAATGATTCTTTGTAAAAATAAAATGTTTCTTATCACCTTAGAAGGTGACAAGGATGCCTTCATGGGGATCCAAGGTGTTTTACCTGCTTTGAGGGGATGCTTTGTACATATTTCCTTCATATAGTTTCCTGCAAAAAAAGGGGGCAATGACCATGCAAATAATTTAAAATAACAACACAAGGAGCCTCATTAAAAATCCTTGCCACCATATGAGGCACAAGGGATACGAGCGCTTCCCCGTAAAGATAACTTATCCTTACAAACGACAGAGGTATGAAACTCTCCGGAAACCAAAATAATAACAAGTAAAAAAACTCACGATAAAAAGATAGTATTGTTGTTTTCCAGTTGGTTGCTTTAGGTAAAACAACATTGGCAAAATAAGACGATTTTGTGAAGAGGCAACATGTGGGATAAGATGTTCCAACATATGTGTAACATCTCTCCTCAATCTTGAAGATAGATCTAGTGAGTAAATCTGAGCGCATTTTCATCCACACTCATATTCGTTTGGTTGTCAACGTGTATACAAATAATTTTTATATAGTGATTAGTACACAAAAAACACAGGTAATACATTAGTAAAAATATAAAAAAAAAATGTCACAAATAATTCCACTTATTTTTGGAAAAAATAAATTTTGGTTTTTTTACAACTCTATATGTCGGAAAAAAACTAAACATAAATAAAATTATTCAAAAGTAAAGTGAACATTTGTGTATTACGAATAATACCACTTACGTACTACAAATATCTTTTATCTTTGAATCATGAGTATACTGTAACGAGCATAGCATAATCATGTTATTTTCCCATTTACTTTTGGAAAAATAAATGTTGACTTTTTATTTCTTAAACCATGACACAAAAGACTATATCCCTCCACAACTCTACCTGTTGGAACAAATTAAACATAAAAAATATTATTCAAAAGTAAAAGGAACATTTTAGTATTGCAAATAATACCACTTACACTACACATATTTTTTATCCTTGAATCAAAATTATATTGTAACAAGCATAACATAGTTATGTTATTTTGCTTTGGACACATAATTATTAGTTGTCAATGAGTGCTGCATAAATATCCATAATAATTAATAATAGGTAAAACATTGAATATTAAATAAGAGAAAACATAAATTCATATATACTTACAAATTGAGCTATGGTTGACTTTGGTCAACTGTTAACTTTTTGGTCAACCAGTTGACCAAAGTCAATTGACCTAATCTTAACCTGAACCCTAATCCCTCCACTTTCTTCTTGCACAAGCCGCCTCATCTTGATCTTTAAACTTTATCATGATTCTTGTGATATGTCATCATTTGTTCCTTGCTTCATGCCTTGATTTCACACCAATACCAAGCCAAGTTTGCCTTACCCAAAGCCATAGTCTGACTGCAAAACATCAGCAGCAATATTGCAGTGTCAGCATTACCAATATGTATTTCTACAACATAAACTTTACAACAATTGCTTCATATGTAGTGATTTTTGTGAGCAATATTCAACCAGACTTAAGCTCTTTCCTTATAAGTTTTGCAACTGTCTTTGATATGGAGATATATTCAAGTTGTACTTGTAATGTTTTAAAATGGCGTTGGCCAAGTCTTCCTATGACTAAATATGACATCTTTCTAATTTCATATATTAGCTCAACGATGCTTCACTCAAATTTTTTTGAAAGCAGTGAATTATTAGCTTATCATTGTGACTTTAGGAGGCCATTTTTCAGGATAACAGTACCAAATCGTACCTTGGGCAATTATCCCCTTTGTACTTCTCAAAGTCGAGTACTTTGAATTTCGTGGATATAACTAGGTCTGGCACTAAACACATGTCATCAAGACTCAATGTGCTAAAGCCTTCCACAACCATCATTCTAGATCACAAAATGTTTCTACGACTTTAGCAAATTGAGGACGCCCCATTTTTGTCATCTGGTGGGCACTTTGAGAATCTGACACATTCCTTATAAAGTGAAGACCCCCCTTCATCAATGTGAACTACGAGGTTCTTCGGTATAATGTGAACTTCATTAGATATCAAGATATACACAGTTAGAGGTTGAGTAAGAACATCCACTTATTGAGAAGCATAGTTAGGAGGAAGATCGTACATTGGGTTAGTCACCACGGTAAAGCCTGATGGGGGACCGACATTCTATGCAACAACATGCTGAAGATTATTCTTTGACATGGCTACCACAACTTCCAGCCTGGTCTACCTGGCCTTTTAGGACATCTATATTTCCTCTTATCTCCACTTAATTCTGGTTTAAATGCTCTATCATCTTGCAGCAACTATCAAAAGTTTAGTACGAGTGTCGGGAAGTCAGCCTGATCATAATGGACAAAAGGTGTGATGAGTTTTTTCTTTTGGAAAATGATATACTTGCATGCTAATGGAATGCGAATGCATGAATTTTGGTTTTATGCATTTTTGAGAGTATGTTAAGTTTTATATGCAATGAGAATGCAATGCATGTCAGATATATGGATCCAGGTAATCTCTACTGAATAAAGCTAAGAATTTCAGACATTTTTCATTGCTTTGTACACTACGGTCAAGGTAACTCTAAGTTTGTAAGGTTTCCAAAGTCATAGGTCAACCTTGAGAATGATGCCCCCTTAGCAAAATTACTTGCTAGTTGACAATACCCTTAAGAATAAAGGATAAAGTAACAGGAAAAAAAAACAAATAAACAATGTTAACATTTAATCACAAATGAAACTAAGTTAGGCTTGACTCTCTCTACCTTGGAGCTACATCCCTGGCAGAGTCGCTAGCTGTCGTATCTCAAAAAATACGATCCTTTGCGAAATTCGTGGAAAAATAGTTTGAACAGAGTCACCACCGAACTTTATTTATTCCAATGCAGGAAAAGTAAAATATCGATAAAACCTTTAAAAAGAAAAATGGTCGTCGCAACCATATATGGGTTCGGGAGTCGATTACGCAAGGGGAAGGTATTAGCACCCCTCACGTCTATTGTACTCAATGGGAACCTTTTAATTAGATTTGCGGTTGAATGTTAGCTTATGTTATTTGCTTTCTTTAAGTGGTAAAAGATTAAAAGAAAAAAGAAAGGAAACCGCAAAAAAAAGTTTTTTATAGGGTGCTTGACAAGATTGCAGGTCTTGCCCTTATGTATCTCCATGTGCAATTGAGATTTCAAGGCTACGTAGTTCTGGATAGAAAATGTTTGTTTGTTGGTCAATTTTAGCGAAAGATACTTAGTCGCATTCGACAAAAAAACATTGTTTTACCCAACGCATGTGAGGAGCAGACGTTTGCATCATATTGAATTAATTTTCACATATAAAAAACGCCACTTATCTCAACTCAAATAGTTGTGGACGAAGCAATGTTTTGTGTCGTCTCAAGACACAATATCTTACATTTATGAAAAGGTTTAACATCACACTAGGGAGAAAAAAAGTTTGACGTGTTTGAATATTTTAGGTGATTGACAAATATTCAAACGGTAGGTTAAGTGCGGCCATCACATGAATATTCGGGAAAGGAGAAGAAAGTTACTTCCACTCCCATCTTTTTCAATCAATTAATTATGAAATTTGTCTCGCGAATCAAATTGTGTTTCTTTAACTGACGACAAGTATTCAAAACGGTAGTCTAAGTGTGGTCATCACACGAATACTCGGGAATGGAGAAGAAAATTACTTCCACCCGAATCTTTTTCGTCCACGAAAGAATCAATTTAATTCCTTTACTTAAGAGTGTTTTGATGCGATTGAGGAATACTCAAATGGAATTAAGTGATAAATAAATTCTCGCCAACTACCATATGGTGTTATCTAATATATTTTTATCAAGAGTCACAATATTATTGGCCCACCATATGCACATCTTTGATCTCTAGATTGATTAGTCACATAAAAACATTAATAAAACTATAATGGCAGTAGTATGACAGTTAAAGGAATTTTCTTCAATTGATACTTAAAATCGTTTTGTTTCTTTATCAAAGATTTATTGCCTTTTGATATATAAGAGGGATATGAAAAACTATGAAAGAGCCACACATAAGTATTTACATGGTACATTCGGTTTAGATAGATTCTCACAACTTTTGACGAGAATTTTTAGTGACTAGGCTAAAAAATGATTAAGCTTATCGAAACTAAAAGCAATCTTAACACAAAGCATGAATCATATATATTAACATAATCTAATAATAATAGAACACACATGACATCACTACAATAAAAATTCAAATTTGTGAGGTGCTAATCACCTTGCACACTCAAAAACTACCTCGCAACGTCTAATTTCATCGAATTCCAATTACTTCGATAAAACGTTAGTCACAACTTTTTTATTTAGTGAAATTCACCTCACAACTTGTTGAGTGAAAATCATTTTACTAGTTATTGAGTGAATATCACTTCGCAACTCACTTTTTAAAAAATAATTCACAAGTCCGTGTGTAGGGCGAGTAGAACAGGTGACAAAGTAGCATTAATATAAAGCGTAACACTTTGGTGAGTGAACTATATTAGAATATTAATAGTAATTCATATTTATTTAGTTGTACTATTTTCTTTAGCCCCTAAGTTTGTTAGAGGGTATTTTAGTATTTTATCTTATTCTAGTAACCCTAGTTTTAGCTTATAAATAGGGTGACAATCATTGTAACTTTTAATCATGTTTTGTAGCCGTCATTCTTAATAGAATATTTCCTTTGTTCATCATTTATTCACCTTTGCACCAACAATTGGTATCTAGAGCTCCGGTTCGGATTCATTGGGAAACACGGGAAACACGAGTGAACGTGAGGTCTTGTGTGTTTGATTTTGATTCTTAGATTCGTGTTGAATCTTGAACAAAATCTGATCAGAATTTTATTCTGTGGGTTGGGAAACACTGTGTGAGAAATCTGAGTGTATTGTGCAAGGTGAAGATGAACGGAAACGGCAACATGAACACCAAGCTTCCAGTATTTGACGGTAAAAACTGGAATCGTTGGATGATCCAAATGTGTGTACTGTTTGGTGCTCAAGATGTTTTAGATCTTGTCACTGATGGTTATGTTCCGGTAGCAGCAGATGCAACGGATGAATAGAAAAACGCGCAGAAGGAAGTAAGGAAGAAGGATCAGAAAGCATTATTCTTTATTCATCAATGTGTTGATGTAAATGTGTTTGAGAAGATTGCAGATTCAACGACAGCAAAGGCTGTGTGGGACACACTGGTTAGATGTTATGGTGGTGATGCATCAGTGAAGAAGGTGAAGCTTCAGTCCTTGAGAAAGCAATATGAGAATCTCAACATGAAGAATAATGAGAAAGTTTCTGAATACATCTCCAGAGTGATTCTGATCACTAATGAGATGAAGGCGTGTGGAGAAACTCTTTCTGAAGAAACAATCATGGAGAAGGTATTGAGATCCCTTACCTCTCAATTTGATTACATTGTGGTAGCAATAGAAAATTCCAAATATCTGAGTACCATGAGAATTGAAGAGCTGCAGAGCAGTTTAGAAGCGCAAGAGTTGCGTTTGACTGAGAGAACTTCTGAAAGGGAAGTAGAGCAGCAGGCTCTGAAAGCAACTTCTGATAGGAGGTATCAGAAGCAGTCAGAAGCCAAGAGAAGATCTGATGGTGGTCATAAGTCAGAAAGCTCAATCTCTGATAGGCAAAAGAATGCTCAGAAGGGAAAAGAGAAGTATGACAAGAAGAAGATCCAATGTTACTGTTGTAAGAAGTTTGGTCACTTTGCTAGAGATTGTTGGTCAAACAAGGAGAGAAAATCAGAAGAAGCAAATATAGCCAGAAGTTCTGATGACGAATCTGTGCTATTGATGGCTTCTGAATCTGATAATATGGATCTGATAGATTGGTGGTATATGGACACTGGCTGTTCAAATCATCTTACTGGGAACAAGAAATGGCTGGTTGACTTTGACTCTGAAAAGAGGACAAAGATCAGATGTGCTGATGACAAATATCTTAATGCAGAAGGTATGGGAAATGTCAGAGTGACTCTGAACAATGGGAAAACAGCATTGATTCAGAACGTGTGGTATGTACCTGGCATCAGAAGCAATCTGATGAGTGTGGGACAATTAATTGAGAAAGGTTTTTCAGTTACCATGAAGGATAATCTTCTGAAGTTGTATGAATGCAATCAGAAGTTGATTATGGAGTCAGAACAGGGAAGGAATAGAACATTCAAGGTGAATGTCAGAACTGCAGACTCAGAATGTCTTAGTGCAACATGTGCTGAGAAGGAGAGTGAGCTGTGGCACAAAAGATTTGGTCATTTGAATTTCAGAAGCCTAAAACATCTGAATTCAAAGAAGCTGGTACATGGAATTCCTGCAATTAAGAAGCCTGAGAAGTCATGCAAAGTTTGCATGGAAGGAAAACAACCACGTTTGCCATTTGCGTCAGAAGTTGCTCCAAGAGCAAAACATGCCTTGGGAGTTGTACATTCTGATGTGTGTGGTCCATTTCCAGTAGCATCAATTGGAGGGAATAAATATTTTGTGTTATTTGTTGATGAATTCACAAGAATGACATGGGTATCCCTTATTAAGTTCAAACACGAGGTGTTTGATGAATTAAAGAAATTTAGAATGAAGGCTGAGAATCAGAGTGGTCAGAAGTTGAAGATTCTTAGAACTGACGGTGGAGGTGAGTATAACTCCAAAGAGTTCCAGAAGTTCTGTGAGGAGAATGGAATTGAGCATGAGGTTACTGCTCCTTATACTCCTCAACACAATGGTCTTGCTGAAAGAAGAAATCGTACTTTGCTTGATATGGTGAGAAGCATGCTAAAGGAGAAGAAGCTTCCTCAGAAGCTCTGGGGAGAAGCTGTTGCCACTGCAACGTATGTACTCAACAGATGTCCTACGAAGAAGTTGAAGGAAATAGTTCCAATGCAAAAGTGGACTGGAGACAAGCAAAGTGTTAGTCATCTGAAGGTGTTTGGTTCTGTTTGCTATAAACATGTTCCAGAAGCCAGAAGACAGAAGCTGGATGATAGAAGCAAAGTGATGATTCTGATAGGGTACCACAGTACAGGTGCATACAAGCTCTATTGTCCAGAAACCAATAAAATTGAATTCAACAAAGATGTGATTGTGAAGGAATCAGAAGTTTGGAATTGGGATAAGTCTCAATCTGATTCTGATGTTAGAACTTCTGAAGAAAGGTCAGAGTTAAGAACTTCTGAAGTTGAAGTAAACTCTGAAGTTGATTCTGACTCTGATAGTGATTCTGACTCTGGAGAAGACTCAGAAGATGAAGGTGACTCTGATGATCTAGACTCTGATGGTAATCCAGATTCTGGTGGAAATGTAGACTCTGAAGATGACCAAGACTCTAAAAATATGCCAGATCTTGAAGATGGTCAAAGCTCTAGAGGAAGTCAACCATCTGAAGGTGGAAACTCTGAAGCTCAAGACTCTGAACAAGTTCAGAGACCACAAAGAATCAGAAGCGTTCCCAGAAGATTTGCAGAATTTGACATGCTGCAAGACACTGAAGTAGACTCTGAAGGAGAAGTTATTCAGTGTGCCATGTTAGTAGACTCTGAACCTATAAGTAAAGAGGAGGCTCTTAAGCAGAAGCTCTGGCTGAAGGCCATGAAAGAAGAACATGATGCTATAGAGAGAAACAAGACTTGGAAGCTGACAGAACTTCCAAAAGACAAGAAAGCCATCAGCGTCAGATGGGTTTTCAAGCAGAAGTTAAAGCCAGATGGCTCAATTGGCAAACATAAAGCAAGGTTGGTAGCCAGAGGATTTCTACAAAAACCTGGGCTGAATTACTCTAAAGTGTTTGCACCTGTAGCAAGACATGAAACAATCAGAATGGTGATTGCAATAGCTGCTAACAGGAATTGGTCTCTGATGCATTTAGATGTAAAATCTGCATTTCTGAATGGTCCATTAGAAGAAGAAGTTTACGTGTCACAACCTCCTGGATTTGTGAAAAAGAATCAGGAAGGGATGGTGTACAGATTATACAAAGCTTTATATGGATTGAAACAAGCGCCCAGAGCTTGGAATCAGAAGATTGATTCATTTTTCAAGAAGCAAGGCTTTCAGAAATGTGAGATGGAGTACGGTGTCTATGTTCAGCATACTTCTGAAGGCAATATGACTCTGGTATGTTTATATGTTGATGATATACTGCTGACTGGAAGTTCTGAACAGGAGGTAGCCAAGTTCAAGAAGGTTCTAATGAATGAATTTGAAATGACTGATCTAGGCAAAATGACATACTTTCTAGGGATGGAGTTCAGATATTCTGAGAAAGGTATCATTTTGCATCAGCTCAAGTATGAATTAGAACTTTTGAAGAGATTTGATCTGAAGAATTGTAAGATGGCTGTCACACCTTCTGATACAAATCAGAAACTGGATTCAGACTCTGAAGGAAAGGATGTGGACGCTACAACCTTCAAACAGTTGGTTGGTTCTCTGAGGTATCTGTGCAATACCAGACCTGATATTTGCTACTCAGTTGGGATGGTTAGTAGGTTCATGAGTAAACCTAAGTGGTCCCATTACCAAGCTGCTGTCAGGATTCTAAGGTATATCAAAGGAACTCTGAAGTATGGAGTGTTATTTCCCTCTGGAGGAAATAATGAGTCAGAACTTCTGAGTTATTCAGACTCTGATTGGTGTGGAGACAGAGTTGACAGAAGAAGTACATCTGGGTACTTGTTCAAATTTCTGGGAGGTTCCATTTCTTGGTGTTCCAAGAAGCAACCTGTTGTGGCGTTGTCAACCTGTGAAGCTGAATACATTGCAGGTACTGTTACTGCATGCCAAGCTGTGTGGATTCTGAATCTGTTGCAGGATCTGAAGATTAAAGTAGACAAACCTCTGAAGTTGATGATTGACAACAAATCTGCAATCAATCTTTCCAGAAACCCAGTGTTGCATGGGAGAAGCAAGCATATTGAGACCAAGTATCATTTTCTAAGACATCAAGTTCAGAGTGGAGTGTTAGAAGTTGTACACTGCAGCACTCAGAAGCAGTTGGCAGATGTTCTGACGAAAGCTATCAAGACTGATCAATTTCTCAGACTAAGGGATGGAATTGGTGTTACAAGTTTTGATGGAATATGAATTAAGGGATGGTATTAGAATATTAATAGTAATTCATATTTATTTAGTTGTACTATTTTCTTTAGCCCCTAAGTTTGTTAGAGGGTATTTTAGTATTTTATCTTATTCCAGTAACCCTAGTTTTAGCTTATAAATAGGATGACAATCATTGTAACTTTTAATCATGTTTTGTAGCCGGCATTCTTAATAGAATATTTTCTTTGTTCATCATTTATTCACCTTTGCACCAACAAACTACACCTTATAATTATGTATTTTACCGAGTGTAATTCACTTATCAACTTTATATATTTATATTATACATAATATTTTTTTATGATTAAATTTATATATAATATAAAAAATTTATAATAATGTAATGTAATATAATATAACTTTATATGTTTATATCATACATAATATTTTTTATATCCAATGTGAGTATTTTGCAGGTTGTTTCAGACGGTGAGAATTTTGTGAGATGTTTGACGTAGATCAATGGAAGTGAGGAAGAGTGGAAGAAAGATGATGATGGGTGTGGGGCGTCACTGTGCAAGACTGAAATTCAGAGGAAGCAGTGAGGTTTTTCCATTGTGGTTAATTGGTTATGAAGAAAATCATGAAAATGGTATGAGTTTTTTTTTTTTCTTAACAAAAATCGAAATGAAGAGAGAAATATGAGAGGAAAAAAAATGTCAGAGAGAGATTATTGAAGAAGCCTCCTCTTTTTATTGCAATCAGTGTATATCTCTTTCACTTCTTTAATGGATATTTTTTAAGACAAATTTTAAATATTCATGATAAATAGTTGAATATTAATATTTCTAATGTAAATTGAGTTAAAATATTAATTTATTTTTAAATAAAATATATATGAAAAATGATATGACATTTAATATGAATATTTTATTAGATGAGAGTGCGGATACCCACCTGAATTCAAGGATGCTAGAGTGTTCACCTATTTTATATTTGGCAACCCATCAATGACACGTGTTATGTCATGATTGAATATAGTGACATGATTTTCAAAAAACAATCAATAGGAGATAGACAATTGTCATTTAATGAGAGGGAGGAGATATTTATTATTTTCTGATTCAATGAAGTAACAAATCTTAATTTTATGATTGGTCAATAAGGATAAGTGAGGATAATACACGTGGGCTTTGATTAAATTTGAATCAACGATCTAGATTAAATCAAAGAAACACATTTAATTTAAAATATCAAAATTGCACCGTCTAGAAACTTTAATTAATTTAAATAATATTAAATTAATTTAAACAATTAAAATTTACAAATTCTTAAATAAATACAATAAAAATAAAATAAAGACATGAAAAATTCTATTTAATTCTTCTGGATATTTTGACAAAAATAATAAAAATAAAACGACTGGATATGAATAAGACACAGACGCAAAAGTGCTCAAAAAATTAAACTGAATGCACTAAAATGATCAGCATGAAATAAACTTCTTGGAAACATACATGTTTCGATCAAATTTTAGAATAAAAATTGACCAACTAAAAGGCCCAGGTTGATCAAAATGCGACTTAAAAGGTCGTAAAAATAAATAAAACGAGCACGGCAAGTTAAACTACGCGAACCGTAGATTAATAAAAATGACGTCTGCAAATCGGTCATTTTTAGGCGTTAATAAACTACGCTAATTTCAGGTATATTTGAAAATCAGTTTAATCGGTTTGTCTGTAGATCCGAAAATTATTCTGATTGACATTTTAGGCGTTATGCGGCATGAAATGCATATCGTGTTATGATATGCGTATAATGTTAATGCTACAATATATGCATTGATTCACCAATTTAGGGTCAAAATTGAGATGTAACAAATATCCAAGATGATTCAGTTAATATTCGAGTTTGCACAAGACGGGTGAAAACTCGAATGTAGGGAAGAGAATCTGAAATTTTTTTGAAGAGGATAAGTATTTTGTGATATAATTTCTAAATTCGAAATGATTTATTTATAGGTCATGTTTGTGTTGTTTCACAAGGTTACGGCCCTTGACAAAACAACATCCTTTCAGCAACACTTTTATAAAAAAAAGTTGTGTTATTTCGCCTACAACAACATTTTCAATAGTTGCATATTTTCATTCTACAACACTTCACAATGTATTACATTTTTTCGAATTAAAAATTCAAACTCAAGCAATCATAAAAAACAAGAGCAACAATCATTTTACCACATGCCGACCAAAGGTTGGCTGCCGACCACTGTTGTATAATGCCGCGAGTAGCTCAATTACTCTAATGCGTCATTCCTAAGTGCTCAAGTGCCGCCTACAAGCCGTCACTAGTGCCTCTATGCCCACGCCATCGAACCCGGTCTTGGAGCCGGAGCTGGTGTCTTTAGTGGAGACACCGTCCAGGGGTGTATGGAGTAGACAAGTGGCATAATGCTTGGGACCACCACTCTTATCCATGTGGCATTTTATTCTTTTTTATCCTTTTGTTTAGTTAATGAACATAACTCCTTATAAAGGCTTTTAATGTGAGTGAAACATTCTATGCGGGACTATATACCAAGCATTTTTGGATATTTACTCACTTCCACTTTTCTTGTCATTTTGGAACATACTTACGGACATTTATTGTTCAAAAATTACAACAATCCACCACTTCTTTTAATAATGAAAAGAGCAATTTCAAAAAAGAGAAACAAAGAATGTTAATACAATTAAGTATCTTTCGATTTGAGCTTAACCTTAGTAAGGATAATGCAAAGTCTAATCGGAATGTTAGGTAACAATATTTTGAACCATTCTCCCTTGTGATTATACTGACATTACCTTACACACACTCTTTAATGGTTCTTTTCCTACATCTATCGTCTAGCATTATTTATGGCTATGTTCTTTTCCTGTATTCGTGAATTATTCATGAGAAAAACTCCAACTCTCACTTTGAGACGACACCATCTCGAAATTCATATAGGTGAAGTTAATTTTGTATCTATTTCTTGAGATACATATCTTTGATATAGAACTTCATTAAAAGTTAAAAAAACTCAACCCTCAATATGTAATAGTCAACATTGTTACAAAATGTTAACAAATATCCAAATCAACAACTTGTTATTACTAATTGAATCTTAGGTTAAAGTTTGTTAACTTCAGATTGGGTTGCTAGCATTGTCAGAACCCTTATTCAAGGAGTTTTAATCTCATACCTCTCGAGGTAGTCTTTACTAAGTCTTTGGTCAGTGGCTTAGTAAACATGTCATCTAAATTATAGCTTGTTCGTATATTTTCCAGTGAAATGATTCTATCCTTAATTGATTTTCTCACAAAAGAACATCTAAGTCCTATATACCTAGACTTTCTATTGTATACTTCACTGAATGCTCTTGCTAGGGTGGCTTAGATATCACAATGTATCAACACTTTTGAAACATTTTCTTTAGCCAACGAAACTTTCAACAGAAGGTCCCTTAACTATTATGCTTCTTGACCAGTGGAAGCAAGAGCCACAAACTCAAATTCCATGGTCGAAAGAGTAATGCATGTTTGTTTCTTGATCTTTCAATAAATCACACCTCCAGCTAATATAAATATTCACCCAGTTGTAGATTTATCATCTCCAACACTCGATATCCAAGTTGCATCGGTATATCCTTTTAGTATGGGAGAAAACCTACCATAATGAAGGCCAATATTTTTAGTCTTTAAGAGGTAACCAAGAATCCTAGTTATGGCCTTCCAATGTTAACCATTTGGATTGCTAGTAAATCTAATCATCTTACTAACTGCAAATGATATGTCAGGTTCTGGTGGATTACATTAAATATATTAGATATCCAATTGCACTTGTATATTTCAATTGGGCCACAATTCTTCCATTATTCTTTTGAAGTTTGAAACTATGACTAAATGAAGTGTTTACTTCTTTAAAGTGCAGGTGTTTGAACTTATCCAACATTTTCTTAATATAATGTGTTTGCCTAACTTCATAACCCACATTATTTTGTTTTACTTTGATCCCTAAAATAGTATCAACTAGTCCAAGATCCTTCTTCTTGAATGAGGAAGTTAAAAATTTCCTTGTTTCTAAAATTCCATTCACCTTATTGATAATAATCAACATATCATCAATATATAGATACAAAAATATTACAATGTTTTCACGCACCTTTGTGCACAAATATTTGCCACAAGAATTTGGAGTAAATCCATTTGAAAGTATGACAGATTCAAACTTTTGATGCCATTGTTTTGGTGCCTATTTTAAACCATATAAGGATTTGAAAAGTGTGCATACCTTTTTATTCATTTCCAAGAAGCAGATAACTTTCTGGTTGATGAAATATAAGGTCATTCAAAGAAGCTAATGTAAATAATACTCTTATTGTTTTCGCCCTTGCTACTAGTGCATGTGGGTCAAAACAATCAACACCTTATTTTTGTCGAAACCTTTTTGCTACTAATCTTGCCTTGTAGGTGTTTTATGTACCATCACTATGATACTTCTTTCCAAACACCCATTTACATCCAATGGGCCTTGAACCCTTTGGAAGATTAACAAGTTATCAAGTGTGGTCTGAAATAATTGAATCCATTTTGTCTTGGAAAACATATTTCCAAAAAGAAGAGTCCCTTGAAGCCACTAATTCTAATTGAATAATAATAGGGATCTTATGAACATCATTCCCGCAATTTCCTTCAACTAGATAAAAGGAAATGAGTTGTGAATAAATTTCATTTGGTCATAGAAATTTATCTTTTCAGGATCTTTTGTTTATCCTAGACTCAGGTTGTGTTTCAATAATCCGTGAGATACTTTCAGGTGGTACTTCAACAATTCATGAAGAAGCTTCATCATAAGATTCTTCATTTGTGGGAATATCATATTCCTTATCCTTCTTAATAAGGTTTTCAAAGAACTCCACATCTCGGGGTTCAACAATTACATTAGACTCCAGATTTAAACGTCTATATGCTTTGTTATTGGATGCATATCCTATGAAAGTACATTTGATCCCTCAAGGACCCAATTAGCTTTAAAGGAATCCTATTCATTATATGACATGCAGATAGTAATGATTCACCCCACAAATTAAATGGCGACTCATAATGAATTAACATAACATTTATCATTTCTTGATATGTTCAATTCTTTCTCTTGGCTAGGCCATTTTGTTGTGGTGTACGAGGTGCGAAACATTCATGTATAATACCATATTCTTCATAATATGCATCAAATTTTGTAGAAAAGTATTCCCTGCCCCTATCACTCCTAAGGACTTTGATAGTATACCTAATTGATTTTTTACTTCCGCTTTATAAATTTTAAAGGCATTAAAGGCATCATCTTTATGCTTTAAAAGGTATGCATGTGTGAATCTAGAGCAATCATTGTTAACGATTATGAAATACCGGTTTTTCCCACGCGTTAACATACCATTAAATTCACACAAATCATAGTGCACAAGATCAAGCAAATTTGATTTTTTTCCCAACATTTTTGAAAGGTTTTTGATCGTTTTTTATTTAACACATATTTCATATTTTTAGAAATCATGACTATTGAATGAGATCATTCCAGATTTAATTAGTCTACTCATAGTACGAATACCAATACGTGCTAATATAGAATGCCATAAAGAAATAGTTCAAGCATATAAGCAGAATTAGAAATTTCATTAATAATTTATCATTAGTACAAAGTTTGATCATTCCCTCTGCGAAATATTATTTTCCTACAAATACATCGTTACAGGTTAATATTAGCTTGCCTGATTCATATACAGACTTAATACCCAGTTTTTCCAACAATTCCCCACTAGCAAGGTTCATGAAGTACATTTACAAGAAACATGCATATTCATGTCGGGGACATGAAGTACATTTACAAGAGTGACTTTCTTTACGAAAGTGAAGTTTAGTTTAACAAATCCCTTTCAACCGACTTAGATCGTACTTCATTTCCCATATACACTTCTTGTGCATCATTTAGTTCAGAATAAGTTTTAAATGCTGCTTTATCACAAGAAACATGCATAGTAGCACATGTATCATACCACCATCCTTGCATTTTTCCTTTGATTACCATAATCTCGCTCGTCGTAGCAATTATGTCATTGTTTGCATGAACATCATTAACTTTGTTTTTGGACTTGTTATGCCTGAAATCTCGAGCAAAATGGAATGGTTTTCCCCACACATACCAGCCGCCTTTTGGTCTACTAGAGTTCTTAAACTTATTATGTTCCTTATTTGGGCCAAGACGGTTTTCATGCCATCATGTTTCCTCTTTGCTTTTGCAATCATAGCACTGGCTTTAGAGTATCCAGTAAACTCAAAATTTTATATATCCTTCGTCTCCTCCTCGATTTGAAGGTTATTCTAAAGTTTCTCCAACGATAAATCCTCGGAGCTATGCAACATTTTCTTCCTGTATCCTTTCTTCAATGGTGGCAAATTTGCAATGATTGAACCAAATTGGAAAGCTTTTGGAATTTCTATTTTTACAGCTTTTATTTTATTCACGAGAACCTGTAACTCATGTACTTGCGTAAGAATCAGCTTGGAGTCCAACATTTTAAAATCAAAGTATTTAGATATGAAGAACTTTTTCGTACCTTCCTCTTCAGCCTTGTATTTGAATTCCAGTGCTTTCTAGAACTTTGTTGCAGATTGGGTATCATTGTTTAGATCATAGAGACAATCATATAATGGGTTCAAAATATGTCCATAGCATAATAATTCATCTTCCATTTGTTTCTTTTATTCCTTCTTGACTTCTTCGGTGTCATCTTTTGCTGGTTTTGGAATTGGTGTCAAATCAGGATTTAAGACATAATGAATTTTCTGTTAGAACAAGAATTTGGTTCTGCATATAATCTCTAAGTTTTTATGATAACAACACATATATTTTATATTTAATAATTATGTACTTTAATGATTTTTTCTGAAGTGTGCAGTCATTTATTTTAAATTTTAAAGTTTCATCAAAACTCTTCTGGCACACCTTAAGAATTTACTTTGTTCGTCTCTAAAGAAACATCAACAATTCTAATGAATGCTAAATGCCTCTGAAGACAAAGAAATATATGCGCTTCTAAGAAAAGATTTGCTTTCGAATTTGATACCAAGCTCTAATGACTATAAAGAAAAGTCTATGTTGAACAAGTTCTAAAGACTCTGAAGAAATTATTTCTAATGACCTTTGAAAATTCTGAAGACTCTGATTCCACTCAGTAGTTCTTCTTCTGGACTCTCATCACTTCACATCAGATAAATTTAATTAGAAGATAAGATCAAAGACATAAACATGTGATGAAAGACTTTGTACTAAAGTTCATTCCTGTTTTGGTACAAACTGATTTCACGTCAGTACTGCAATATGGGATATGGTGAGACTTTACCACTATTATCTCTCACGGTCTTGTTATTACTGTTGCAACAGTTGGCTTCACGAATTACGCTTGTACCCTTCAACATTCAAATAATTAGCTATATAAAGAAGTCTCTACCTCGCTACTAAATATATACAACAATCAACATTGCAAGTGAGAGACGCTGAGTCTAGAAATCCAATAGAAACACAAAAAGTTGTTGCTCATATTTGTGTAATACTTTGTTCTTAAATTTTTGTTTCATCTGCTTTATAAAAGCAACTTTGTAAACACTTTCTTTGTATCTTCTTGATATCATTTTCCTCAAGTGACTAAGTGTTAGTATGTAGACTTGAGAGGAATAAGTTATTTTTCTAAACACTTAAACGAACTTGTTGTAATATGTCTAGATTATTGGATTAAGTCCTTTTGAAGGCGAAATCACCTTAGCAGGTGGACTGGAGTAACCTTGTTAATAGTGAACCAGGACAAAAATTTGTGTCTACCTTTTTATTCTCTCTTGTCAACCATTATGCTAAAAGTTCTAAAAGTTGACGTTTGGTAAAGACTCTATTCAAACTCCCTTTTCTTGAGTTTTTCTGTACCTTCAGTTGGTATCAGAGCTCCAACTCACTTATTGATTTGTATATCAAACACTTAATCATGTAGAGATGTCCAGTGTGAGAAAAACATTATTGTTTCTGCTAACACAAATGAGAGAGACAATTATAATGCCAAGCCTCCTATTTTTTATGGAGAAAAGTTTGATTATTGGAAAGATAGAATATAAAGTTTCTTTCTATGCTATGATTCAAATCTTTGGGATATTGTTACAAATGATTATGAAATACCTGTATCTGCGATTGCTATTCCCATTCCTAGAAACAGGATGAATGATGATCAAAAGTGTGAGTTTAAAAATCATCATAAAAGCCAGAACAATCCTTCTAAATGCTATATCTTACAACGAATATGAAAAAAATTACCAACAGAGATACAACGAAGGATATTTTTGATTCCTTGAGAATGACACACGAAGGTAATACTCAAGTCAAGGAAATAAAAGATTTGCCATTGGTTGAGAAATATGAAGCTTTTAAGATGGATGATGATGAAACCATTGAAACCATGTTCTTAAGATTTCAAACCTTATTTTCAGGACTTAAGGTTCTAGACAAAGGTTATTCTACAGCTGATCATGTCAAAAATATAGTAAGAAGCCATCCCAAGAAATGGAGACCTATGGTCATAGCTCTTAAGCTATATAAGGACCTAAACTCTATAAGCCTTGAAGAGTTGGTCAGTTTGCTAAGAAGTCATGAAATAGAATTAGAGGAATATGAGCATCAGAAAAAGGGAAAATTTGTCACTCTAAGGTCTAATCCGAATGGAAAAATTTAGAAAAGACTAAATCCTTTCAAGCGAAGGAAGAAGAAACAGAAGATTCTAACGAAGAAGGTTTTGATGATGAAGATGAATTGTCCCTTCTTTCCAGAAGAGTTAAATAACTCTGGAAGAAAAGATAAAAAGAAATTCAAAAGATCCATAAATAGGGGTGATCGTTTAGATTCATATTCAAGAGGAAAAACAAGCAAAGAGCTAACATGCTATGAATGCAAGGAGCCATGACACTATAAAAATGTGTGTCCAAAGCTAAAGAAGAAAAGCTCCAGAAAAGAAATTTTTAAGAAAGATGCGTTCAAAGGCAAGAAGAAAGGTCTCATGGCAACATGGGATGATTATGACTCTACAGTATCAGAATAAGACTCTGAAGAAGAGCATGCCAACGTAGCACTCATGGCCTCCACAGGAAACACAACTAAAATAGAGTCTGACTCGGAAGAGGTATTTACTGAATTTTCTCATGCTGATTTAGAATTTTGTTTATTAGAATCTCTGAATAGATATAAGAAACTTCAACAAAAATTTAAAGACCTGAAAAAGGATCATGATCTGTAGTTGAAGAATGTGTTAAGTTTGAGAAAGAAGTTTCTAAACAAAAAGATGTCAATCTCGTTTTAGAAAAAGAAAATATTTTTCTAAATAAAAAATGCTTAAAACTTGAAGAAACTCTTTCTAAAGCTTCTCCATTTTCTGAAACCATCATATGAAAATATGATAGAGCATTTCAGAAATTCTTAAATGATAACATAGACAGAAGCAACATGGCTTCGATGATCTATGGCGTTAGTAACAATAAGAAGAAAGGAATTGGTTATGATTCTGCCATGATGGTTAGATCCCTCTTACAGAAAATAAACCAAATTCTCCCTTTTCTTTTCAATACGCATCATCACAAACACAAAAATTTATTGCTACACGAAAACCCAAAGTGATCAAAAACTCTAGGAAAGCTAATTAAAGAGGACCCAAAAGATTATGGGTACCAAAAGATAAAATAGTATATGTTGCAGATATCCTATGCAATAGAGTTAAAACACCACTCATGGTACCTGAACTTTGAATGCTCGCGACACATGACAAGAAGAAGGCATATGTTCCAAATCCTGGAACTTAAAGATGCTGGATACGTAGGTTTTGGAGGAAACCAGAAAGGAAGAATCAAAGGATCTGGAACAATTGGTAACACATTTCTTCCTTCTATATCTAATGTACTTTGTGTTGAGGGTCTAATGCATAAATTGTTATCCATAAATCAATTAAGTGATAATGGTTATGACATTATCTATAATCAGAAAACATGCAAAGTTGTAAGTCAGAAAGATGGAACAATTCTCTTCACTAAAAAGAGGAAAAACAACATTTACAAGATTAAACTTTCTGATCTTAAAAACCAAGAAGTTAAATTTTTAATGTCTGTTAACGAAGAGCAGTGGGTGTGACATAGATGTTTGGGTCATATTAGCATGGGAAGGATTTCTCAGCTAAATAAAATTGAGTTAGTCAGAGGTCTACCTAAGCTGAAGTTCACTTCAAATACTCTTTGTGAAGCATGTCAGAAAGGCAAGTTTTCAAAAACATCTTTTAAATATAAGAATATTGTTTCCACCTCTAGACCACTAGAGCTTCTACACATTGACTTGTTTGATCCTTTGAAAACAACGTCAGTCAATGGTAGGAATTATGGACTTGTCATTGTTAATGATTACAGTCGTTGGACATGGGTTAAATTCTTAAGGCACAAAAATGAGTCGCATTCTATGTTTACTAGTTTCTGTTCTAAAAAGAAAATTGAATTTGATTCTAAGATCGTTAGAGTTAGAAGTGATCATGGTGGTGAATTTGAGAATCAGTGGTTTGAAGAGTTATTTGACTTTAATGAAATATCCCATGATTTCTCCTGCCCTAGAACTCCACAACATAACAGAGTTGTAGAGAGGAAGAATAAGATGTTTCAAGAAATGGCCATAACCATGACCAATGAAATAAATGTGGCAAAACACTTTTGGGCAGAAGTTGTGAATACAACATGTTACATTCAGAATAGAATCTCTATCAGACCTATTTTGGAGAAGAATCTTTATGAATTGTGTTAGGGAAGAAAACCCAACATTTCTTATTTCCATCCTTTTGGATGTTCTTGTTTTATTCTGAAAACTAAAGAGAATCTGAACAAGTTTGACTCTAAAGCACATAAATGTATTATGTTGGGATACTATAAACGCTGTAAGGGCTATAGAGTATACAATACAGAAAAATGTATTATGGAAGAGTCAATTCATGTTAGGTTTGATGATAAGCTTGACTTAGAAAAGTCAAAGCTAGTTGAGGATTTTACAGATCTAGAGATAACACTTGCAGGCTCTAGAGAAAGGATTAAAGAATCTGAGGATAAAGATTCAAAGAACGCTAATAAAAATAAATATTAAGCAAATGAATGTCCTCCAACTCAGAAAAGGCAAAGGAATACACAACCTGTTTCTGAAGAATTGATTCTGGGAGACAAAGCTGAACCTATCTGAACAAGATCCACCTTTAAACAAACTGAGGAAATGCCTATAGGATTGACATCTCGGATAGAACCAACTTCGTGTAATGAAGCACTTCAGGACAATGAATGGATTCTGGCAATGCAAGAAGAGTTGAATCAGTTCTCCAAAAATGATGTCTAGGATCTGGTACCCAAGCCAAAAGGAATTCATGTTATTGGAACTAAGTGGGTATTCAGAAACAAATTAAATGAGAAAGGAAAAGTTGTCAGAAATAAAGCACGACTGGTTGCACAAGGTTACAGTCAACAAGAAGGTATTGACTATAATGAAACCTTTGCTCCAGTCGTCTGGTTAGAATCTATTTGTCTTTTAATTTCTTTTGACGTTAATCATGGTATTATTTTATATCAATTCGATGTCAAAAGTGTGTTTATGAACAAATACATTTCTGAAGAAGTATATGTTTACTGTAATACCCCAAATTTTACCCTTATATTTAGTCAGTCATTTCGCATATCATCTCATATGTACATTTGCTAACCACTAACAAGTGATGGAGGTGTTTGTTTTGCAGATTTGGTCCCAGGGGTATTTTGGTCATTTTACGCAAATCCTACCAAGACGGGCTGTTATTAAAATTCTGAGGCGTTTGATACGTTATCGTTTTGAGGCATTTATCTATCACCAGGTCTGATCATATCAAGGTGCCAATTTGAGCACAACTGGATTTAAGATCCATTCCAAAGCGCTTCCGTTTCTGTTATTAAGGCGCAGTCGTAATTGGGTGTTATTGGATTGTGGCTCTTGGCATTTGGTCAGTGGAATTTAATTACGAGTAGTGTTGTTGTTGATGCTGAAACTGTTGTGATTACGGTGCACATACGTGTTTGGTTATGAAATGGTTGGTTAACATTTAAATGGGATTTTAATCAGATGATGAGATTAGAATTACAAATGAGACGAGTGCACAAATAAGAATATCACTTGGGAGTGTTTATGTTTTATGACTATGTTAATGAATTTAAATACTTGTGGATTTATTCACAAATGTTTATATTTTTTAACTAAGAATAAAATATAAATGAATTCAAATTTTGGAATTTTTATTTCATAAAAAAATCTCATCATACAAGAAATGGAGATTGCTTCATATTTTTATACGTACTGTTACAAGGAATTACATTAAAGCTCTAAATCCTAAGGAATTACATTAAAGTATCTATCCTAAATCCTAAGAGCATCTAAGTGTCTTCATGTTGTCTTTGAGCTTCTCCACGAATCCTCGACTAACCTGCACATCACAAAGAAAGCAAACAGTATAGAAAAATGTTAGAAGATGTTTTTGACACTCTCAGAACAACGTCATCATCGAGTGCCGGGAGTGGCACAACCGAAGTTGCGTCCTACCCCCGTTACCGATCTGCGCCGTTGGCGTCAGATCAGGTAATACCTGTTCTTATCGATACGGGACATCCGAGAGATAGAAGTAATAAAAGAAGAGGGACTGATTCGTTTTGCCGCGATTGGATTTCCAAACTGATACGAGAATAAGGCGACATAGGCAAGTTCTGACTCAGACCCGGATGCCGGCAGGTCTGAGTCACTTTGGTTTCGAAACTTCCAACACCTGAAAAGCCACAAGCGTCATCAGTACAACAGAACTCAAAGCATAAACAAAACTAGGTAAGAAGGAACTCGTGCCCATACAAGTATGAAAAGCCACCAAAGAGACAAATCTGTTACCAAACAGAATGAAGGCCAATGCCCAAGGCAGAATGAAGGCCAATGGTCCAAACAGAATGAAAGTCAAGTCCAAACAGGACAAGAGAATTGAAATGCAAGCCAAAGCTGCATCAATTCCAAACAAACTGCATCAAAACAACAAATTCATGTGCAAAAGGCCATCAGAAAACATCCTGTAAATCATGCCCAACAGGATCCAAAGAAAAAGGTAACAACATGTTAATACAAAGAAAGCAAGTCCAAAGCAGAACAAGAGAAACCAAACTATGGCATCAAGCTGCATCAGTTCTAAACAGGACAGAAATCACAAACCATCAAACAATGCATCACAATGCAAGTTCATGCGCAAAGGGCCATAATAAAGCATCCTACAAATCTGTCGTGACAGAAAAAGTACTCAGCAGAATCCAAAGAAGCACAACAGCATCAAACTTGGTCATACCAGAAAAAGCAATTAACGATAGCAAGTCATCGTGACAAATCAACGTGCCATTCTGCTCACAACACGAGCAACAAACAAGATCATAGCATCTTCTCTGAAGGGCTCAGTTCAACATCATTGCCCTAAAACAGAAAGTTGGGGACCTGAAGATTAAAAGTTGAAACAGGTCATCATCACCAATTCAATCAGAAGCAGCAACATAAGCAAAAACCAGGATTGTAGCACCCTGCTCCAAATGGTTCAGACTAAGCGTCATCACTACCATGTACCCGTCTCGGCGGCAAAGACCAACGCAACATCAAGCCCTCTCTGAAAGAAGAAGAAGAAAAGAATCTGAGCTGCATCAAAGAAACGAACCAATCAAAAAACAAATCAGTTCGAGATCGAAAATATCAAACAGAGATACAAATCCATCAAGGAGTTCTGTGAATCAAAATCAAATATCAATCAATCCAATCTGAAGGCAAACCATATCAGAAAAATAATAGAAAGATTCTGATTTGATAAATCGAATAGGGTCAGAAGAATCGTATCAGCTGAGAATCAGAAAATCCCAATCAAATCCTAAAAAAGGAAACAGGATTCAATCATGTATCAGATGGATCCAAATCGTGTCAGGAAATATCCCTATTGGAACTCATTTTGAATCAATCAAACGAATCAGTATCAGATTCATACCAGAAAAATGTAATTCAATCTCACCAAAACCCCAATCAGGATTCCAAGAGAAGAAACGAGATCCCAATCGTATCAGAAAGCATCCTATTTGAACTCAATCTGGAAAAACCAAACCAAATCAAATCAAATCGAAATCATCAAATCTCAGAGTAATTCAAATCCAAGGCCCAAAAAAAGGGGATAAAGAGAAACTATAAAAAGGGAACGATCACCTCGTTGAAACCCTAGACGGAGAGTACCAGAAGCGGCGAAGAAGTCACATGCAAAAACCATAAACGGCGCGAGCTCAGACGAAGCGATCGTCATCACCGCTCAAAGAATCGCCCAACGCCGATCGAAGCTCATCACCAAACACGATCAGCAATACCCAGAGAGATCACCTTCACCGTTCGCGAAGAACGACGGGCAATCAACTCCGCAGCCTCAGCTTCAACATCATCGGCTAAAACGAATGTAAATCACCGTGCGTTACTTCACATACTCTTATCGTTCATATTTTGTTTCAGGAGATGAGATGATTACGGCGCGAGGAAGAAGAAAGACGAGAGAGGAAGATGAAGAACAACGGCGCCGCGAGGACAAGTCTGGGTTTGGAAACCCTAAAGGACACTCCACCTCATGACTAACAAATGGGTTGGGTCCGGGTGTGATGACCGGCCCAACCCCCCTCCCTTTTTTATTTATTTTATTTTTTATGCTGTTGTGTTTTTATTTTGTTTTATGATTTTTTTTAAAACCATTTTTAACATTTTAATATTATAAAATCATTTTTTAAAATATAACATTTTAATTTTATAATGAAAAAAAAAGCAAACAAATTTTTTTTTTTTTTTTTAAAAAAATATAAATATTAAGGATAAATAGAATTTTTTTTTTAATAAAACCTTTTTTAAAATTTCTTTTGTAAGCCAACATTAAATCATTAAATTTTTTAAATAAAGCAATAGTAAAATCTCAATTTACATCTTCTCTGCCTACTAACGGGTGTTCACTTTTGCAGTTCATACTTATTACTATTGTGTTGAGTTTTCATTTAAGTTACCTTTATATTTGTATCTGTTTCTCAATTGTAACCTCGCGAACCTAATAATCGCGTTTACTTTTCGCATTTAAATTTCTGCTGATGTACTGCTATTATCACATTACACACTCCGAAGGAATTAGGTCTAGCCGTGCCAATAGTCCTCAAACCCTCAAATTTCACACATTCAATTTCAAACCCTCAACCCTTACAACCTCACAAACCCTAATTTTCCACAAATGCCTCGCCGCAGGCAAAATTACAATTTTACCCTTAGCATTAGGTCAAAGAGCCGCCGCGCTCATTTTAGGGTTTCCCGCCGTGGAATCCCTAACCTAATTTAACCCTAATTACAACTTAACAATTCATAACGTAGAGATCGGAGTTTAAGACTCCATGTAAGCGTGTCCTTAAGATGCGTTTATTCCCCTTGAGACCTTGACCACAGTCAAGAAGTCTCTAACCTCCCTTTTGAGGGGAACTACGATTACTCTGATTCCACTCCCGTAAGGATACGTAGGCACAAGATGCGATGTCTTGCCGAGTAAACTTAGAATTAACCCCTTAGGTCTCTTTTCTCACTTTTAATCCCTTTGTACATATACCTTAAGCAAATAAATAAAGCAAATAGTAAACATCTGAACAAAAGGTTCCCGTAGAGTACTACGGAAGTTTAGGATGCTAATACCTTCCCTAATCTTAACCAACCCCCGAATCCTAGAATCTCCCCGCATTGTGTTTACGATGCAAAAATAGGTTTTCCCTCTTTTGACCTTTTCCTTCGGATAAATCAAAGAGCGGTTGTGAATTGAATTGCGATTCAAACTCATTAATAGTTTGTGATCCTATTTCCACCGCAACAGAAAATGGCGACTTCACTGGGGAGTCCTAAACTTTTGAGGGTTATCCCTAACTTATTCATCTTTATTACTATCTGTGTTATTATTCATCTGCATGTATATAGTTGTGCTCTGATTTTGGGAATGTTCCTTGTGTTGTGAGATAAGTCCTACGCCCGGACTAGTGACACTATTATAGGATGGGGATATATTCGATGAGGCTTATAGGGAGTGAATCCCGACCAAGCTGATTCGAGAATCACCGCTCAGTTGAGACCTTTTCGAAAATGGTTCGGTTGAACGAGTAATCGCGAAAACTTTTTCCATGGTCGATTGGAGTCTGTGATATTGGGAACCGTAGTACCTTAACACCACCTTGGCCTTATTTAGGACGTAGTGCGGGAGCTATGTGGGAGTAATCCTACAACGGCTGCTACGCGATACTACACTCAAAAGAGGCTCTCTTGAGAATATTATTCACCCCCGAGTCAGTCGGAAGGTTGATAATATCCGAAAGATGGGCTGATGACTTTGGGCACTTTGTAGAACCTTGTTCGGCAGGTACAACTAACCTATAGTACACTCCTTTTGGGATGGGTAGACCTTGACTCCGCTCACGTTCCTTTAACCTAGGACTTTGTGTGTTTTCATGCATTGCATCCATAAAGCATCTCATTGCATTGTATTTCATGGAGTTCAAATACCATTTATGGATATCGCCGGATACCCTGAATAAAAAAATAAGATGAAAAACAAGAAAAAGATTTCTTTGGTACCCCACGACATTCGTAAATGTTTGAATTCCATGAAATCTTCATTTGCATCATAGCATCATTCACTTGCATTGCATGTGTCTTCCGTTTTCTCATGTTCGGTTCTCTCGCCTTCCAGTTTCGTCACCCTGAGTTCTCGGCACCAGTACAACACCAGAGCTCAAACTCGGAAAAGAATGGAGGATCAGGCAAAAGAGATTGATCGCCTTAGCAATGAACTTGAAGACCTTCGAGGGGGTATGGGGCGCATGATGGAATTGTTACATGTCATGAATGCCAAGATGGATACCCAGCCCACTGTTGTTTCTGAGATTACCGGCGTTACTGTGGACCCTCCACCAAGTGTGACCGTAGCAAGGGACCCACCTTATGGTCTTGCTCCAGGTTTTGTGCCTCCGCAAGCCACTGTTCCGATTAATCAACCTGTTCAGCAAGCCGTGCCTTTATTTTCTGAAGTTTCTAGGGGGGCTCCTATCTTTGCACCACCTGTTGTACACACTCGTGCGCAACCGTACTTCAATGAGACAGTTTTTGATAATCTTGATGAGAATGTTGAGGGTTATGAGAAACATGATAAGCTTCGTGAGGAAGTAAACACCATCGTCCAGAGATTGAAAAAAGTAGAGGGTGATCAAATTTTTGGGACTGCTGCAAGGGATGTTTGTTTGGTCTCAGGTTTGGTTATTCCCCCGAAGTTCAAAACTCCGAACTTCGATCGTTATGAAGGTGCCACCTGTCCTAAGAGTCATCTGATCATGTATTATCGCAAAATGGCTGCCCATGTTGAGAATGATAAACTGATGATTCATTGCTTCCAAGATAGTTTGAAGGGTGCTTCTTCCAAGTGGTATTTAACTTTGGACCAGTCCCACATTAAGAGTTTTCAAGATTTATATGACGCTTTCATCAAACACTACAAGTACAATATGGACTTGGCTCCTGACAGAAGACAGTTGCTGAGTATGTCGCAAAAGAATTCTGAGTCATTCAAAGAGTACGCTCAAAGGTGGAGAGAGACTGCTTCGCAGGTAGAACCTCCTTTGACCGAGAAAGAGTTAGCTGATTGGTTTGTCGACACGGTCCGTCCAGAATTTTACGAGAGAATGGTGGGTAGTGTGACTTCAAATTTCTCCGACATCGTGGCTGTGGGTGTCAAGATTGAATTGGGTATGGAAAGCGGTAAAATGACAAATAATCATGGTGCCTCTAAGGATCAGCCGAAGAAACCTCCGTATAGCTCCCAGAAAAAGAAGGAGGGTGAGACTAATGCTATATCCTCTGGTAGACCAAGAGAACACTTTTATCGACATCCGCAAGGTTATGCTCAACCTCAAGGGTACCCAGTCCAATATGCTCAACAACCCTATGTGGCAGCTATTACACCTTCTTTCAATCAACAGGTTCCCATGTATCAACCTATGCAACAACCTCCTGTTTATCCGCCTCCTATCAACTACCTACAGGCGCCCAACGCTCCTGCTCCTCAACAGCCAAAGAATCCGGCTCCTCGCCAGAATGTTCCGAACAGAAGAACGTATAAGCCCTGTCCGCCGATCCCGATGACTTTCACCGAGTTGTACCCTTCTTTGGTCAAGCAAGGTCTAATCACTACTCGGGCTTTGGGTACGCCTCCTAATCCTCTACCCGCCAATTACAACGCCGCCGCTCATTGTTTATTTCATGAGGGTGCGCCTGGTCATGATCTGGAGAATTGTTATGCTCTCAAAAATATTGTCAGGGATTTATTGGAAAAGAAGATTTTGTCATTTGAAGATCCTCAACCAAATGTTAAAAAGAACCCTTTTCCTAACCATGAGAGTGTCAATGCCATTAGTGCTGATTCGGAAGAAGGTTACGCCCTTGACGTTGAACAGATTAAGACTCCTCTCAAGATGTTCCATTCGAAACTGTTTGAAGCTAGTTTGGTAGATACTTCCCACGTTGCATGCGTAAGTTGTGAAGCCAGTATTAAGGGTTGTGTGTTGGTTCAGAATGATGTTCAGAGGTTGATTAATGAGGGTGTTTTACAAGTGACAAGCCAAGCCAAGAAGGATGAGGTCGCTGTGGTTGAGCCTGTCTTCCATCAGCCTGAATCAAAGGGTAAGGTACCAGTGTTTAATCTATCAGGGGCAGGTTCTGCCAATCCCGTGTTCGATATACCAAAGTCGTCTATCCCTGAGGTGAATCAGCCTAAGCCTATAGTTATTCGAAGACCAAGTCCGTTTCCTTTCAGTGATCCTAAAGTTGTGCCTTGGAAATACGACGTGACAATGATTGACAAGGAGTCTGGGAAGGTTATTCCAAATGGAGAGGTTAAGGGCACTGTGACCAATATCGCGGAGGCAAGCAGGATGACTCGCAGTGGCCGTGTGTATACTCCCCATTCCAATGAGGTTCCACCTAAGGAAACCACTAATATCCCGGTGGCCATAAAAGACAAAGGTAAGGGAGTTGTTACGAATGATGAAGATGCTGAGTTTTTGAGGATCATCAAGAAAAGTGACTACAAGGTTATCGACCAACTTCATCAGACTCCTTCCAAGATTTCGATTTTATCTCTGTTGATGAGTTCACCCGCTCATAGGATGGCCTTGCAGAAGGTTTTGACTCAAGCACATGTGGATCAAGATATCAGCACCAGTCGGTTTGATAGTGTGATTGCCAATTTGACCGCCTGTAACACCCTTAGTTTCAGCAATGAAGAGTTACCGAAGGAGGGTCCGAACCATAATCGTGCTTTACATATATCGGTGAAATGTCAGGAGAACAATTTAGCGAGAGTGCTAGTGGACACCGGGTCTTCTCTGAATGTTCTACCCAAGAGGGTTCTTGATAAGTTGGCTTGTAAAGAGACTGTGTTGAAACCTACTCCTTTGGTCGTCAAGGCTTTCGATGGCTCTCGTCGGTCGGTAATGGGGGAGGTTGAGCTTCCTATCCTGATTGGTCCGCAAGTTTTTAATATCACGTTTCAAGTCATGGACATTAATCCCAATTACAGTTGCTTACTTGGAAGGCCGTGGATTCATGCCGCTGGGGCAGTAACCTCAACGTTACATCAGAAGATAAAGTTCGTAATCGATGGAAGGTTGGTTATTATACACGGTGAGGAGGATTTGATGGTCAGTAACCTGTCTTCTTTCCGTTACATCGAGGCCGATGAGAATGCTTTAGAAATCTCCTTTCAAGCACTTGAGATCGCCAATGCTGTTCTGCTAGAAGTCGAAGAGACAGTGGGCCAGGGTAATCCATCTTTTGCATCTCTGAAGAGTACCAAATCAACAATTGACAGGGGCATTCCTGAAGGTTGGGGAGAGGTAATTGATGTCAAGACCAAGACTGATCGCTCGGGGTTGGGTTACAAACCAACTCAGAATGGAGCTGCCACAACTGTCGAAGGGCGTCCGAAGGTTATCCAAGAGGTATTTGTCAGCGGAGGTTTCCAAGTCAATGCCATTTGTGACTGTGAGGAAAATGAAGAGCTGAGCAACCTGGTGTTTAAGGGTGATGCAGTTTTGAACAACTGGGAGGCCGTAGAGATCCCTGTTATTTTTCCCTTGTCAAAGTAATTTTTTTTTTTTTAAAAAGTTTCATTTACATTTCAAATAAAAATCCGTAGCTCTGCCCAAGGCTATAGGATCGTTTTTATTGGGCCACATTTCATTTCTAAAAAGATATTAATAAAAGTATTTTGTTCAATTCCACTTTGGTTCATTTGCGTTTTTCGTTTTCACCTTTAAAAATGAAATTGGCAACCTTTCTTCCAAAAAATAAAAAAAAATAAAAACAACAGCATTCCATTTCTTATCTTGCATATCTTTGAGCATTTTAATTAAGTAAGCCTTCCATCATGCAGAGACATCGTAAACCTTGTTGGGTCCAATGACTTTACTGACATTCCTGACTGGGATGCACCCATCAATCAAGCTGAGGACGAGAGTGAAGAAGATTTTGAAGTACCCGCTGAACTGACAAGATTGATTGAGTACGAGTACACAGAGCTTCAACCGCATAAAGAGCAGGTGGACTTAATTAATCTCGGTACAGATGAGAGCAAGAAAGAGGTCAAGATTGGCGCAATGCTTGGGACAGAGGTTAAGCCGAGGTTGATTGAGTTGTTAAAAGAGTATATTGATGTGTTTGCATGGTCGTATCAAGATATGCCGGGCCTAGACACGGATATTGTTGTTCACAAGTTGCCACTTAAGCCAGATTGTCCACCCATCAAGCAAAAACTTCGAAGAACGAGACCCGACATGGCTTTGAAAATTCGAGATGAGGTTAAAAAACAGTTGGATGCAGGTTTCTTGGCAGTCGCAAAATATCCAGATTGGGTTGCCAACATTGTGCCAGTGCCTAAGAAGGACGGTAAAGTTAGGATGTGTGTGGATTACAGGGACCTGAACAAAGCAAGTCCGAAAGACGACTTCCCTCTGCCACATATTGATACACTTGTAGACAATACAGCCAATTTTGCATTGTTTTCATTTATGGATGGTTTCTCTGGCTATAATCAGATCAAGATGGATCCCGACGATCGAGAGAAGACTACTTTCCTTACTCCTTGGGGAACCTTCTGCTACAAAGTCATGCTCTTTGGTTTGAAGAACGCGGGGGCAACTTACCAACGCGCTATGACTACTCTTTTTCACGATATGATGCACAAGGAGATCGAGGTGTATGTGGACGATATGATAGCCAAGTCTCAGAGTGAGGAGGACCATCTAGACCATTTGGTGAAGCTATTTGAACGACTCAGGAAATATCAGTTGAAATTGAACCCTGCTAAATGTACCTTCGGTGTCAGATCTGGAAAATTGCTCGGTTTCATTGTTAGCCAGCGAGGGATTGAGGTGGATCCTGACAAAGTCTGAGCCATTCAAGATATGCCGGCTCCGCGAACCGAGACGCAAGTTAGAGGTTTTCTGGGACGTTTGAATTACATTTCCAGGTTTATCTCCAATATGACCGCTACTTGTGAGCCGATATTCAAGTTACTTTGCAAGGGGCAGACGGTTGAGTGGAACCCCGATTGCCAGAAAGCGTTTGAGAAGATTAAGGGTTATTTGCAAGATCCCCCTATTCTGATTCCTCCCGTACCTGGAAGACCGTTGTTTATGTACCTTACCGTTCTTGAAAAGTCTATGGGTTGTGTGCTTGGGCAGCATGATGAGACTGGGAAAAAGGAACATGCGATTTATTACCTGAGCAAGAAGTTCACCGATTGTGAAAACAGATACTCACCATTGGAGAAAACTTGTTGTGCGTTGGCATGGGCCGCTAGGCGCCTTCGGCAATATATGGTCTGTCATACCACATTATTGATTTCTAAGATGGATCCGATCAAGTATATTTTTGAAAAACCTGCTCAAACCGGGAGGCTAGCCCGTTGGCACATGTTGTTATCCGAATATGACATCCAGTATGTACCCCAGAAGGCAATTAAGGGTAGTATTTTATCAGATTATCTTGCAGACCAGCCAGTTGAAGATTATGAACCTCTTAAGTTTGGTTTTCCCGATGAGGATATTTTGTTGATTAAAAGAGATTGTGAAGAGCCAGATCCGAGCGAAGGTCCGGAACCAGGTCTTTGGTGGAGGATGATGTTTGATGGTTCCTCGAATTTAAATGGGCATGGTATAGGCACCGTTTTGATGAACCCAAAGGGTGGATTCACTCCATTTACAGCAAGGTTGGACTTTGAGTGTACTAATAACGTCGCAGAATATGAAGCATGTATTCTTGGCCTCGAAGCAGCAATTCACCTCCGAATCAAACTTCTTAAAGTAAGTGGTGACTCAACCTTGGTTATTTACCAGGTACAAGGCAAGTGGGAAACAAAGAATGAGAAGTTAATCCCTTATAAGGACTACATTGTTGAGCTGATCAAGTATTTCGACGAGATAGAGTTCGAGCATGTTCCTAGATCCGAGAATCACGTTGCTGATGCTTTAGCCATGTTAGCATCCATGTGGAAAGTTAAATTCGTTAACGAAGCACCTCTCATCCATATTGAGCGCAAGGTTGAGCCCGCTTATTGTCAGTTGGTCGAAGAAGTTGAGGTGGATGAAAAGCCTTGGTTTCATGATCTCAAGAACTATCTCGTCAAGCAAGAGTATCCCGATGGTGCTACTGGTCTGGACAAAAAGACATTGAGAAGACTGGCGTCCAAATTCTTTATCAGTAATGGTGTGTTATACAAGAGAAATCACGACATGGTTCTGCTCAGATGTGTTGATAAACGGGAAGCGGACATGTTACTGCAGGAAATTCATGAGGGGACCTTCGGAACTCATGCCAATGGTTATGCTATGTCCAAGAAGATGTTAAGGGCTGGGTATTATTGGTTAACCATGGAAGCTGACTGCATCCAATACGCTAGAAAATGCCATAAGTGCCAAATTTATGCTGATAAAATGCATGTACATCCGTCACCGTTGAATGTTTTGTCTTCACCATGGCCGCTCTCTATGTGGGGCATTGACATGATTGGGGCAATCGAGCCGAAAGCCTCTAATGGACATCGTTTTATCCTTGTTGCCATTGATTATTTCACCAAGTGGGTAGAGGTTGCCTCCTACACCAACGTGACCAAGCAAGTGGTTGCCCGCTTCATCAGAAAAGAAATCATCTGCCGTTATGGAATACCAAGCCGGATAATAACTGACAATGGCACCAATCTGAATAACAAGACTATGAAAGAGCTGTGTGATAGTTTCAAGATCACTCACCACAATTCTTCTCCGTACCGTCCTAAGATGAATGGGGCCGTTGAAGCTGCGAATAAGAATATCAAGAAGATCCTGCAAAAGATGGTTGTGACTTACAAAGATTGGCATGAGATGTTACCGTTTGCTTTGCATGGATACAGAACCTCAGTGAGAACTTCGACAGGGGCAACGCCTTTCTCACTGGTATATGGAATGGACGCCGTGCTCCCCATCGAAGTAGAGATACCTTCTTTAAGAGTGTTGATGGAAGCTGAACTTGAGGAAGCTGAATGGGTTCAGGACAGATTGGATCAGTTGAATCTCATTGACGAGAAGCGCTTGACAGCCATGTGCCATGGGCAATTATATCAGAAACGGATGAAAAGAGCGTTTGATAAGAAGATTCGTATCCGTGAGTTCCGTCAAGGAGAGCTCGTACTCAAAAAGATCTTGCCAGTACACAAAGATATGCGTGGAAAGTGGATGCCCAATTATGAAGGCCCATTTGTTGTAAAGACCGTTTTCTCCGGAGGGTCTCTGATACTTACAACAATGGACGGGGAAGAACTAGCACATCCCGTGAATTCTGATGCAGTCCGAAAATATTATGCCTAAAAATCCGCTAAGTGGAAAAGAGAAATAATAATAAAAAGCTCGCTAAGTTGAAAACCCGAAAGGGCGGCTTAGGCAAAAAAGAGCGTCCCGGTGGATTGAAAACCCGAGAGGGCGGTCCAGGCAAAAGTTAGGGACAAAGGCATTTCATTGCATCAGAGGACACTGATCATCTCGAACACACTTTCCGCATGAGAGCCATGTCTCAGTTCTTTCATCCTTACCCAAAGCAGGATTCTGGATTAGTCTTAGTTATTAGTGTCAGTAGGTGTCATTGGATTCAATGTAACCTTTTCCCATGTTGCCAATTTCGAAACATAATCATCTGTGGAGCTATGCCTTCAGCAAGCAACCACCCTTTAATAAAAGATACCATTTTGTTACTTACATTCCTTGGTGCATTACTCTTTGTTTTCTATTGTTATGCAAAATGCGTTTATTCTTAAAATTGGAAAATGAAAGGTGCATGGTAGATTTTTCAAAAAAATTGTTTTTCAAAAAAAGTGAAATTGAAATATAATAAATTACTTTGACTAGTGGAAATTTAGGAAGGATCTCTTCACCCCCCGGAAATATCATTATTGCAGAAACACTTTCAAACCATTGCTCTAACACAGTCCCCAGAGAGACTATAAGCTGACAACTTTTCTTGGGTAACTCAAAAGTGTCCCTCAGGTTTTCTTCTCCCCATGTGAATACGTGATACTGTACACCCAAGCAGATTACCTTCTCCCCAGAGAATTCAGAACTTTAAAACCAGATTTGGTTCTACCATTGATCTTCCTTACCCATGATTGACGTATTGGTTGCAGAGAACGCAGGGTATTTCCGTCGAGATGTTTATTTCATCTCTCGTCCCGTCTCTAGTCTGTTTCATCAGCATACGCGAGGGCATAAGCATCACATGCCTATTTCATTACATATTCATTACATATTCATTACATATTCATTACATACTCATTACATACTCATTTCATAACATCTTGCATACATAAACATTAACATACATAGACATCAACATACATTCATATTAACATATTCATTAACACACGCGTTAGCATGCACAGGTTCATTGTGTCTCTATCATTGGTCGTTACCGCCGAGTAACTGGGTTCGTCCATTCTCTTCAAATAGATTGTCAGCCCTAGGCATAAAATACATATGTGTTTCCAAGTTTCCCTACGGAGCTCGATCCTCGTGGATGACGGTTACTTCAGCTATCTTTCCTCGCCAGGATAAGATATCTACCCTTCGAGATCATTCCCTCGATGGAGTCTTGATTACCAGTCTTCTTTCTAGCTCGATCCTAGGTTGAATCTCAGTCTTGTCGGTCATCAAAGCCCAACCGGACGTGCATTTATTTTGCACCATCTGAAGATTTTCACCATACCATGACAGATACGCGACTGTTCTCGCCCGAGAAGTTTATCACTGTACACGGATGTGCATTTATTTTGCACTATCTTTCAAGAAAATCAACCACAATCCTTTACAGATACATGTCAGTTCACGTCTGGAAAATCTATCAGTACAATACTTTACAATCCTACATGTTACAACACCTTACAACACTTTACAACACTTTACATCTTACAGCGTCAATATACAACATTTCTCACCTAAGAAGCCGATCCTACCTTCGTTATGACTCGCAGCAAATGGCCATCTCCATGGAGCAGTTGGGCTTCCATTTACCTGTCGTCTTGAAGTATAGGAGGTATGAACCAAATCGTATTCAGGAGAGCACGATCTTGAAGTACGGGGAGGTTTTGAGCGGAATCATATTCAGGAGAGCACGATTCTGAAGCATGAAGAAGTTCATTTATCCTTTAGTAAAAGAAGGAGCGGAATCATATTCAGGAGAGCACGATTCTGAGTTATGAGGAAGTTCAATTGGCCATTTTTCAGGAGAGCACGATTCTGAAGAATGAAGAAATTTCAAGAGCCGAATCATATCCAGGAGAGCACGATTCTGAGTTATGAGGAAGTTCAGTTAGCCATTTTCATATTCAGGAGAGCACGATTCTGAAGTATGAAGAATTTCATTTACAACCGAGTCATATTCAGGAGAGCACGATTCTGAGTTATGAGGAAGTTCAATTAGCCATTTTCATATTCAGGAGAGCACGATTCTGAAGTATGAAGAGTTTCATTTACACGAAAAAGCCGAGTCATATTCAGGAGAGCACGATTCTGAAGTATGATGAAGTTCAGTTTACCCTTTTCATGTTCAGGAGAGCACGATCTTGAAGCATAGAGAAGTTTATTTATCCTTCAGTAAGAGAAAAATCAGAATCGTATTCCAGGCGCCGACCTTAAATACGAGAAGATTTATTTATCCGATAAGCAGCAGCCTCTTTATTTGAGTGCTTATCCACTTTGGCATATAAGTCCCTTCCAACGATAAGTGACAATTCTCCCTCGAGAAGCTTATCAGAGCATTTCCCATCAAAGTCCATTTATTTTGGCATACAACCGGTTTTTACCCTGTATATTTGCTACGGAGTTCCGAAAGGCCCGTTTGATCCTGTCACGAGGGATAGTTTACAGAAGCTTGGATGTTATTCTTTGCTCAATGCTCCAGCATTCTGTGATCGATCTTGCAGTCATACATGATCCAGTTTTACTTTTAGATTCCCCAGTGGAGGCTGTCTCACAGGTGCCATCTCCATTTGAGAATCTCGTTCCAGTTCTAAAAATGACAATTGGTCGTGTTCGCACTAGTTGACCATCATTTTAGGATCCCCCAGTGTTGTACTGCGTCTCAACACGTCGTTTTCCCCAGTGTGTTCTTCTCGTAGCGTTTGTGTCGTAGTCGTTTTCGCATCCACCATTCCAGCATACGCATCATATCATATTCATATCATCTGCATTAAGCGGTCCTCGCTTTGTCCATAGCATTGCATCGTCGCATATAAGGGCAAAATTTTCGGTTATCTATATTTAAATCTCTCCACCACGATTCCTCGAGTCTCTGTCACTCAAATCGTCCGGTGTAGCTATTTAAATAGGGGCAACTGTAATACCCCAATTTTTACCCTTATATTTAGTCAGTCATTTCGCATATCATCTCATATGTACATTTGCTAACCACTAACAAGTGATGGAGGTGTTTGTTTTGCAGATTTGGTCCCAGGGGTATTTTGGTCATTTTACGCAAATCCTACCAAGACGGGCTGTTATTAAAATTCAGAGGCGTTTGATACGTTATCGTTTTGAGGCATTTATCTATCACCAGGTCTGATCATATCAAGGTGCCAATTTGAGCACAACTGGATTTAAGATCCATTCCAAAGCGCTTCCGTTTCTGTTATTAAGGCGCAGTCGTAATTGGGTGTTATTGGATTGTGGCTCTTGGCATTTGGTCAGTGGAATTTAATTACGAGTAGTGTTGTTGTTGATGCTGAAACTGTTGTGATTACGGTGCACATACGTGTTTGGTTATGAAATGGTTGGTTAACATTTAAATGGGATTTTAATCAGATGATGAGATTAGAATTACAAATGAGACGAGTGCACAAATAAGAATATCACTTGGGAGTGTTTATGTTTTATGACTATGTTAATGAATTTAAATACTTGTGGATTTATTCACAAATGTTTATATTTTTTAACTAAGAATAAAATATAAATGAATTCAAATTTTGGAATTTTTATTTCATAAAAAAATCTCATCATACAAGAAATGGAGATTGCTTCATATTTTTATACGTACTGTTACAAGGAATTACATTAAAGCTCTAAATCCTAAGGAATTACATTAAAGTATCTATCCTAAATCCTAAGAGCATCTAAGTGTCTTCATGTTGTCTTTGAGCTTCTCCACGAATCCTCGACTAACCTGCACATCAAAAAGAAAGCAAACAGTATAGAAAAATGTTAGAAGATGTTTTTGACACTCTCAGAAGAACGTCATCATCGAGTGCCGGGAGTGGCACAACCGAAGCTGCGTCCTACCCCCGTTACCGATCCGCGCCATTGGCGTCAGATCAGGTAATACCTGTTCTTATCGATACGGGACATCCAAGAGATAGAAGTAATAAAAGAAGAGGGACTGATTCGTTTTGCCGCGATTGGATTTCCAAACTGATACGAGAATAAGGCGACATAGGCAAGTTCTGACTCAGACCCGGATGCCGGCAGGTCTGAGTCACTTTGGTTTCGAAACTTCCAACACCTGAAAAGCCACAAGCGTCATCAGTACAACAGAACTCAAAGCATAAACAAAACTAGGTAAGAAGGAACTCGTGCCCATACAAGTATGAAAAGCCACCAAAGAGACAAATCTGTTACCAAACAGAATGAAGGCCAATGCCCAAGGCAGAATGAAGGCCAATGGTCCAAACAGAATGAAAGTCAAGTCCAAACAGGACAAGAGAATTGAAATGCAAGCCAAAGCTGCATCAATTCCAAACAAACTGCATCAAAACAACAAATTCATGTGCAAAAGGCCATCAGAAAACATCCTGTAAATCATGCCCAACAGGATCCAAAGAAAAAGGTAACAACATGTTAATACAAAGAAAGCAAGTCCAAAGCAGAACAAGAGAAACCAAACTATGGCATCAAGCTGCATCAGTTCTAAACAGGACAGAAATCACAAACCATCAAACAATGCATCACAATGCAAGTTCATGCGCAAAGGGCCATAATAAAGCATCCTACAAATCTGTCGTGACAGAAAAAGTACTCAGCAGAATCCAAAGAAGCACAACAGCATCAAACTTGGTCATACCAGAAAAAGCAATTAACGATAGCAAGTCATCGTGACAAATCAACGTGCCATTCTGCTCACAACACGAGCAACAAACAAGATCATAGCATCTTCTCTGAAGGGCTCAGTTCAACATCATTGCCCTAAAACAGAAAGTTGGGGACCTGAAGATTAAAAGTTGAAACAGGTCATCATCACCAATTCAATCAGAAGCAACAACATAAGCAAAAACCAGGATTGTAGCACCCTGCTCCAAATGGTTCAGACTAAGCGTCATCACTACCATGTACCCGTCTCGGCGGCAAAGACCAACGCAACATCAAGCCCTCTCTGAAAGAAGAAGAAGAAAAGAATCTGAGCTGCATCAAAGAAACGAACCAATCAAAAAACAAATCAGTTCGAGATCGAAAATATCAAACAGAGATACAAATCCATCAAGGAGTTCTGTGAATCAAAATCAAATATCAATCAATCCAATCTGAAGGCAAACCATATCAGAAAAATAATAGAAAGATTCTGATTTGATAAATCGAATAGGGTCAGAAGAATCGTATCAGCTGAGAATCAGAAAATCCCAATCAAATCCTAAAAAAGGAAACAGGATTCAATCATGTATCAGATGGATCCAAATCGTGTCAGGAAATATCCCTATTGGAACTCATTTTGAATCAATCAAACGAATCAGTATCAGATTCATACCAGAAAAATGTAATTCAATCTCACCAAAACCCCAATCAGGATTCCAAGAGAAGAAACGAGATCCCAATCGTATCAGAAAGCATCCTATTTGAACTCAATCTGGAAAAACCAAACCAAATCAAATCAAATCGAAATCATCAAATCTCAGAGTAATTCAAATCCAAGGCCCAAAAAAAGGGGATAAAGAGAAACTATAAAAAGGGAACGATCACCTCGTTGAAACCCTAGACGGAGAGTACCAGAAGCGGCGAAGAAGTCACATGCAAAAACCATAAACGGCGCGAGCTCAGACGAAGCGATCGTCATCACCGCTCAAAGAATCTCCCAACGCCGATCGAAGCTCATCACCAAACGCGATCAACAATACCCAGAGAGATCACCTTCACCGTTCGCGAAGAACGACGGGCAATCAACTCCGCAGCCTCAGCTTCAACATCATCGGCTAAAACGAATGTAAATCACCGTGCGTTACTTCACATACTCTTATCGTTCATATTTTGTTTCAGGAGATGAGATGATTACGGCGCGAGGAAGAAGAAAGACGAGAGAGGAAGATGAAGAACAACGGCTCCGCGAGGATAAGTCTGGGTTTGGAAACCCTAAAGGACACTCCACCTCATGACTAACAAATGGGTTGGGTCCGGGTGTGATGACCGGCCCAACCCCCCTCCCTTTTTTATTTATTTTATTTTTTATGCTGTTGTGTTTTTATTTTGTTTTATGATTTTTTTTAAAACCATTTTTAACATTTTAATATTATAAAATCATTTTTTAAAATATAACATTTTAATTTTATAATGAAAAAAAAAGCAAACAAATTTTTTTTTTTTTTTAAAAAAATATAAATATTAAGGATAAATAGAATTTTTTTTTTAATAAAACCTTTTTTAAAATTTCTTTTGTAAGCCAACATTAAATCATTAAATTTTTTAAATAAAGCAATAGTAAAATCTCAATTTACATCTTCTCTGCCTACTAACGGGTGTTCACTTTTGCAGTTCATACTTATTACTATTGTGTTGAGTTTTCATTTAAGTTACCTTTATATTTGTATCTGTTTCTCAATTGTAACCTCGCGAACCTAATAATCGCGTTTACTTTTCGCATTTAAATTTCTGTTGATGTATGATTTAAATTTCTGCTGATGTACTGCTATTATCACATTACACACTCCGAAGGAATTAGGTCTAGCCGTGCCAATAGTCCTCAAACCCTCAAATTTCACACATTCAATTTCAAACCCTCAACCCTTACAACCTCACAAACCCTAATTTTCCACAAATGCCTCGCCGCAGGCAAAATTACAATTTTACCCTTAGCATTAGGTCAAAGAGCCGCCGCGCTCATTTTAGGGTTTCCCGCCGTGGAATCCCTAACCTAATTTAACCCTAATTACAACTTAACAATTCATAACGTAGAGATCGGAGTTTAAGACTCCATGTAAGCGTGTCCTTAAGATGCGTTTATTCCCCTTGAGACCTTGACCACAGTCAAGAAGTCTCTAACCTCCCTTTTGAGGGGAACTACGATTACTCTGATTCCACTCCCGTAAGGATACGTAGGCACAAGATGCGATGTCTTGCCGAGTAAACTTAGAATTAACCCCTTAGGTCTCTTTTCTCACTTTTAATCCCTTTGTACATATACCTTAAGCAAATAAATAAAGCAAATAGTAAACATCTGAACAAAAGGTTCCCGTAGAGTACTACGGAAGTTTAGGATGCTAATACCTTCCCTAATCTTAACCAACCCCCGAATCCTAGAATCTCCCCGCATTGTGTTTACGATGCAAAAATAGGTTTTCCCTCTTTTGACCTTTTCCTTCGGATAAATCAAAGAGCGGTTGTGAATTGAATTGCGATTCAAACTCATTAATAGTTTGTGATCCTATTTCCACCGCAACATTTACCAACTTCCAGGTTTTGAAAACATCAAGTTTCCAGAACATGTTTTTAAACTTAAAAAGTCATTGTATGGTCTGAAACAAGCTCTCAGAGCTTGGTATGAAAGACTAAGTTCTTTTCTTCTAGAAAATGACTTTACCAGAGGTCAGGTGGATACTACTCTTTTTTGTAAGAACTTTGGAAATGATATGATGATATGCTAAATTTATGTAGATAATATAATTTTTGGTTCTACTAATCCATCTGTATGTCAAGAATTTTCTAAGCTAATGCAGACAAAATTCGAAATGAGTCTAATGCAAGAGTTAAAGTACTTTCCGAGGATACAAATAAATCAAACTTCAAATGTCACGTACATTCTTCAAAGCAAGTACACAAAAGATATCTTGAAGAAATTCGACATGTTAGATAGCAAACCAGCAAAGATGCCCATGCATCCGACATGCATTATGGAGAAAGATGAGGTAAGTAAAAAGGTTTGTTAGAAGCTCTATCGTGGTATGATAGACTCTCTTCTCTATCTGACTACTTCTTGTCCAGATATTTTAATCAGTGTATGCCTTTGTGCTCGATTTCAATCAGATCCAAGGGAACCTCATTTAACTGCTGTTAAAAGAATCCTAAGGTATCTGAAGGGAACATCTAACCTTGGCTTGATGTATGAGAAAACATCATAATACAAGTTATCAGGTTTCTGTAATGCAGATTACACTGAGACAAATTAGAAAGTAAAAGCACTTCTGAAAACTTCTAGTTTCTAGGAAACATTATTGTCTCATGGGCTAGCAAAAGGAAATTAACAATTTCTCTATCAACTGCTGAAGCAGTATATATTTCAGCATCACTTTGCAACACTCAAATATTTTGGATGAAAGATGAACTTGAAGACTTCCATATACATGAGAGTAAGATCCCTATCTTCTGTGATAACACGACTGCTATTTGCCTAAGTAAGAATCTTATTTTACATTCAAGAGCTAAACATATAGAAATAAAATACCATTTTATTAGAGATTATGTTTAGAAAGGGGTTATTGTCTCAGAATTTATAGATACACACCACCAGTGGGCTAATATCTTCACAAAAGCCTTAGTTGAAGATATATTTCTATTCATTCTGAAGCACTTAAAAATGGAACTCTGTCCAGAATAAACTTTTTTGTTCTAATGTGTTCGTCTCTTTCTGTAAAATTATGATTCTGACTTATGCAAATACTTTTCCTTCTGTCTTAAATGATTCTTCTACTAGTTAGAAGTTGTTAGAAAAATCTCAAGTCATAAACCTTTTGGTATTCGTGACTCTGAGAACATCTAAAATCGTGTATTTTCAAACGTGTGGCTATGATTTGTTTTAGAACTTGTCTATTTAAAATTATACATCACCGGTTGAAAGGACACCTCAAGCATTTGGATGTTTTGAGAACATTTGTTTAAATCATTATTGTTATTTATTACTCTCCCCTTTTGTCCATTTTCAATGCATTTGTAATCATTTCATTCTTTTATTATATATATATATATATATATATATATATATATATATATATATATATATATATATATATATATATATATATATATATATATATATATATATATATATATATATATATATATATATATATATATATATATATATATATATATATATATATATATATATATATATATATATATATATATATATATATATATATATATATATATATATATATATATATATATATATATATATATATATATATATATATATATATATATATATATATATATATATATATATATATATATATATATTCACTCTTTTCACTCTCACATACTAAGCTACTCGTTACTCACACTTCATCCTCTTTAACCCTAAAACCTCTTCGTCTCTGCTACCTACCTTCTCCCATGGATGCACAACAAGTTGCTGTTTATGAATACTCTCAACAAATGCTACAATAAAGTCAATCTTCTCAACCCTTGACTGCTAGCACCATGGCTGTTAAATCTCCAACGCTGTCTCAATCGTTGTCTACCTTTCAACCACTGCATGTTGATCATATTATTGATTGTCCAGCACACATTCACATGACAACACCTTTTGTGCAATTGGAAGTGCTCTATGGACTGCTGGTAGATTTTGATAACATAAAGGAAAATGGTTTGGATTTGGCTAAGGATCTCCACAAGCAAGGATGGAAAACCTACTTTGATTATATTTGCGGTCCAATATTCCTAAATTTGATAAAATAATTCTGGAGATATGCTGCTGATGATGATGAAAGATATATTGTGTCTCATGTTATAGGTGTCAAGTGCGTTATCACCGAGAAATCAATTGCTTTATTGTTGGAAATGGAACACACAAGAGTAAAAAGGGTTTATAACATGAGCCTTAGGTCAAAGTTTCTTCTTCAAGAAATCAACCCTGTAATCTTTACTAAAACCTATGAGAGTAAATCCAAAAATCAGGAACTTCACAAAAATCTCCAGGTGTGGCTAAAAATCATTCTGGGATGCATTCATCATAGACCATCATCTAGTTCTTCTGATTATGTCAACATTGATAAGAAGTTTATGTTATACTTTCTGATGAATGGAGAGTCGATGCACTTTCCTTCCATTCTTTTCAAATACGTCATAGATGTTGGAAAAGAAACTAGAAACACTGCAAAACCTAAAACCTACTTTCCTCTAGGCAGACTCATCTCAGACATTCTTATCGAAAATGGTCTTGTAGATTATTTACTACATTGAAAATTAATGGATGATATTATAGTGGAAACTAGAAAGCCTCTGAACGGAAGAAATCTCAAGAGTATGGTCATCATTGAGAAGGTTTTGGTTAAACCAATTATTGTTATAGATTGGGAAAGTATAAAAAATAGAAGGATGGTTGTCAAAGAATTTCCTCTTTTCACCAAGATTGATTCTCCAGAAGCTATTGAAGAGTATCTCAAAGTACTTGAAGTTGAAGGTCATGGTGTATCTTTATTTACCTATGATGATCTTCAAGATGTTCTTCCTAATATGATGAAAAGACCACGTATATCATCTCTGAAGAAGTCTGAGAAAAAGAAAAAGAAGTTGGAGAAAATACATCTAGGAGATTCTTTAAATCTTCAGAAATCTTCTGCACCGGGATCCTACCCTACTCCTTCTAGTTAGTCCTCTGGCTCTCTATCTGTTGTATCTGGTTCTGATACTATAACTCTTACTTCATCAATTCCTCCACCTCCTCCACTTATTTCAACCATAGTCACAACTACATCCATCCTACCTTCACCATCCATTACATCAGCCCCCATTGAAAAATCCAAATTACCTCCTACACCATCTAAGTCAACCATCTCCAAATTTACTTCTCAAACCACAACCATTAATCCTGAACATATTTCCCAAACAACTACAACATCTGAACCCCTTGTCAACTCTACAATGAATTTAGAAATCATTCCAACAACAAATCCTAAAATAGTTTCTCTTTCAACCACTTCCACAACAGCTGTAACGACATCACTTTTCTCATTTGCATTCTCATCTGCAGCAAACATTGTTCCTCTAGAAACCTTCCTAATTAACATCACTCGGCCACTTTTTGAAAATACTACTTCCGAACCAATACCTACATTGGAACCTATACCAATTTCCATCTCCACAACAAACGTTACTTTAGCATTCCAATACTTTAGTTCTGAATCTTTTGATCCATACTCACCTGGTCAAAACAATTATCAAACTGTGGCAAATGCTTCTTCAAAATCCAATAACATCTTTCTTGAGAAATCAAATTCTGATGAAGAAACCAACTCTAATTATAACACCTCTTATTTTCAACCTCCTAACCTGGCCCTTGATGAAGTAATATCTAGTTTCAAGGCTACTGCAGAAAGTAGAGTTCAAAATCTCTATGAGGAGTCTGAATCTAACAACGATCCTTCATATTTAGAGACTAGCTAGGATAGTTTTAATGAATGGTTGGGTGTTGAGTTTGACAAACTCAGAACTCCCTATGTCCAAGAAAAAGATAAGTTTGTCAAGGAAGCTGAAATCAAATTGGAAGCTCAGAATGCTGCTGAAAGAGAAGCTGGTGAAGGTACTGCTAGAGAAACTACGGAGAAAGAGGCCATGAGAAAGAAGCTGCAGAACAACAAGCTAGAAAGGCAGCTGCTGCAAAGGAAACTGCAGAAGGCTCTAATAAGGTACCCTCTTCTAACACTAGCATTTTCCCTCTAATGATGAAAACTTTGAAAGAGATGCAACATGAACAATAGAAAGTCAGAACTCGACTTGATAAGCAAGATGAAGCTAACACCAACATTAAGAATATGCTTGCCCAACTTATGCAAAGGATACCTCCTTCTTTATCTCAACCTTAGGCACTTAGGCTTCACCTTTTAGATTCTTGTTTTCATCTAAGGTTTTCTTTTTTGTATCGTCTTTTCATCATCTTTAATATATATATATATATATATATATATATATATATATATATATATATATATATATATATATATATATATATATATATATATATATATATATATATATATATATATATATATATATATATATATATATATATATATATATATATATATATATATATATATATATATATATATATATATATAGATATACATAGATATATATATATATATACATATATATATATATATATATATATATATATATATATATATATATATATATATATATATATATATATACATCTATATATATATATATATATATATATATATATATATATATATATGTATATATATATATATATATATATATATATATATATATATATATATATATATATATATATATATATATATATATATATATATATATATATATATATATATATATATATATATATATATATATATATATATATATATATATATATATATCTATGTATATATATATATACATACATACATACATACATATATATATATATATATATATATATATATATATATATATATATATATATATATATATATATATATATATATATATATATATATATATATATATATATATATATATATATATATATATATATATATATATATATATATATATATATATATATATATATATATATATATATATATATATATATATATATATATATATATATATATGCTTCTTTAATCTCAATGCTTACATTCTAACCTTAAAATACATATGCAAGTAGATTTATGCCTCTTTCATGAACTTTCTAAATGAATCAATCCTGATAAAAACATTGAAAAAGGTTATGATATTTCAAGCTATGATATGTCAATCAGGTTCTGATAATAAGACTATTTTAAGAAAACTAGGTTCTGACTCAGGGGGAACTTGTTTATCTCAGGGGGAGTTTCCTAACCTAACTCTGATATTCTTTTAGTTTTGATATCTTGTGCATATATTTATGTACACATTGTTCCATCAAAATACATGATTTTGTCATCATCAAAAAGAGGAGATTGTTAGAACAAGATTTTGATTCTGCATATAATCTCTAAGTTTTGATAATAACAATGCATATATTTTATATGTAACAGTTCTGTACTCTAATGAATTTTTCTGAAGTGTGCAATCATTTATTTTAAATTCTGAAGTTTCATCAGAACTCTTGTGGCACACCTCAAGAATTTATATTGTTCGTCTCTAAAGAAACATCAACAGTTCTGATGAGTTTTGAATGCCTATAAAGAAAAAGAAATTTATGCACTTCTAAGAAAAGACTTACTTTCTGACTTTGATACCAAGCTCTGATGACTCTAAAGACAAGGTTCTGTTGAACAAGTTCCGAAGACTCTGAAAATATTATTTCTAAAGATCTTTGAAGACTTTGAAGACTTTGATTCCACTTAGTAGTTCTTCTTCTGGACTCTCATCACTTCACATCAGATAAATTTAATTAGAAGATAAGGTCAAAGACAGAAACGTGTGATGAAAGAATTCGTACTAAAGTTCATTCCCATTTCGGTATAAACTGATTTCACGCCAGTACTGAAATATGGGATATGGTGAAACTTTACCACATTTATCTCTCATGGTCTTGTTATTACTGTTGCAACAGTTGGCTTCAAAAATTACACTTGTACCCTTAAACGTTCAAATAATCAGCTATATAAAGAAGTCTCTACCTTATAGCAAAATACATACAACGAGCAATATTGCAAGTGAAATACACTGAGTCTAGAAATCCAATAGAAATACAAAGAGTTGTTGTTCATAATTGTTTAATACTTTGTTCTTAAATTTCTGTTTCATCTGCTTTATAGGAGCAACTTGGTAAACACTTTATTTGTATCTTCTTGATATCATTTTCCTCAAGCGACTAAGTGTTAGTCTGTAGACTTCAGAGGGCTAAGGTATTTTTCTAAACACTTAGACGAACTTGTTGTAATATGTCTAAATTATTGGATTAAGTATTTTTTTGAAGGCGAAATCACCTTGGCAGGTGGACTAGAGTAACTTTGTTAACAGTGAACCAGGATAAAAGTCTTTGTGTTTACCTTTTTATTCTCTCTTGTTAACATTTGTGCTAAAAGTTATAAGAGTTTTCGTTTGGTAAAAACCCAAATCAAACCCCCCATTCTTGAGTTTTTCTCTACCTTCATTTTCAAGGCAATCAATATAAGCGTCATCTTGTCTTGCCAAAGGGTGAAATTTATTCCATTGAAATGATCCAACTTTATAAGGTCCTAGTTCATCACTTTGGTGCTTGAAACTGAAGTATCGGTGGCTATGATTTGAGATACTATAAGGCTGTTAGATAAAGCTTATATATTGAATGGATCTGGACAGAATTGTGAGTTGGTCACTTTCTTATAGTATTTCAAGCACTCTCGAATGTATTAAAGTTTCTATGCAGATATACTCATGATAATACAACCTATACTCGAGTTTGCATAAGACAAATGAAAAACTCGAATGTATGGAAGAGAAACTAGAATTTTTCTAAAGAGGATATGTATTTTGTGATATGATTTCTGAATTTTGTTTCACAAGGTTGTGACCCTTGATGAAACAACATCCTTTCAGCAACACTTTAAACAAAATATATGTTGTTTTGTCTATAACAATGTTTTCCAATAGTTGATAAGTGCCAAATTATGGTAACTTTGAGTGTGAATAACTTACACTTATTGGCTTGATTCATTGGTTTTACTAGTGAAATCCTTAACTTCAGCGTGAATAAGTAACAGTTTAGTATATTAGTGTAGTTTTTGTCAATTCATGTAAATATTGTTTCGTTTTGATTATTTTGATCTCTTTTTGTAGGTATTCATGCATGGTTGAAGCATTGAGATCAAAGGCAAAGAAAACACAAAGCAAAGAAGCTGAATATTAACTCTTTCGCCGGGAGAGACTAACTATTGCCTATTCAGAGTTTAACATTAAACATGCCATTAATAAAAAACTTATCACATATTTCAAATAGTCAAAAAATCATGTTATTTATTCATTGTAATATAGGGAATTTAATAATATTTTCAACGCTTTTGACTGTGCGTAAATGGAGTTACGGTTCTCGACTTATGGTGAAAACAAGAAACTGTTTTTTTTCTCAATGCTGTCAGGTCAGGCTAAGCGGGCTTAGCGCGACCTATGATTTTTGTCCCCTATAAAGTCATTTGTACATCATATTTTAGGTTATGGTTTTAGGAACCTTTAATCCCAACTCCATCAACAAAATTCTTTGTGTAGAGTAGCTTAGAAACAACATTAAAGGTTGCATAGAGATGATCCGGGTTTGAAATTGTGTCACTTTACTGGACACGAGGAGATATTCCTCTTCATCTTCCTTCTTCTTGTTATACCCTTTATTGTTGGGTTTGTATGTAAGTTTACTTTGATTTTATGTATATTTATTGATCATGGCGTTGTATACGATTTATTTTACAAATCTATATCAATATCATCTTTGTTTGCTTGCTTTATGTTTGGATTTTAACAGTTATAGATATATACTCTTCAGATCTGGAACTAGGATGAATATCTATTATGTTATGAACTCTAGAAATAGATTTAGATCTAATATTCACAATGGGTATCTGTTGCACCCAAAAATTTGCCCTCTTTCAAGGCTTGACTCATTTCTTCTTTTCTTTCAAATTCAATGACATAAGGGAGGCCCATCATTCCAAATTCAAGGTTCATGAATTCAAGGCTAGATTCAAGAATATTACAAAGGGAAATTTCATGACATTTGCGAGAATGTCACATTTGTTACAAAATCCAAACTCTTGGTAATGCTTAGGAAATTAAGCTATTTCTAGTCTTAATTCAAGTTTCTAAAAATAACTTCATGCCATGGTATCCCCCATGCCTCATCAAGTCCACATGGTCCTCTTTGTGTCTACAAACTTGCAAGGAAAATATTTAAGAGCTAATTCAACATTGGAATATCTCAAGGTCAAGGCTATGCATACATTCATGGGTAATTTGAATATGGTCCAAAACAGCCCCATGCAAGAAGTGGCAATGTGTATCATATTACAAAATCATTTTATGTCACAAAACCAAGGCTATAAGCTTATGTTGATACATCTACACATCAAAAATCAGAATTTGAAAATGATGTCCAAAAGGTAGTGTATTGACTACATGGGTATGTCCAAACAAATCAACCAACCAATGGGTACAAGGGTGAATAGAGAGGTAGAGTGCTGCAGAAGAAAATGCAGCAAAAACATACTAGAAATGGAAGGAAAGTGGGGCTGCACCAAAAGGTGGTAAAAGATATTGCCAAGAATGGAAATTCTGAAAATGAAGAAGTGTGCAAGAGTTGTGGTTTTGGTACAGCAGAAAATGCAGCAGAAAAAGTGAGATAAGGAGGCTTGGAGGCTGCACAAAAGGGGATTCACTATCATTCACTATCATGAACACATTTTGGAGATAGAGATATAGAGAGCACAGAGTAAGAGAAAAAAACAGAAAAAATAGAGAGAGCAAAAAACCAGCAAAAGATTTAGAGAGTGAAAGAGAAATACAAGGGAGCCATTGAGAAGGAGAGTCATCAAAGCATAGAGTGAAGAGAAGTGAACACCTAGCCAAAATCAGTGGAGGCTTTGCAAGGAGGGAAACAACTCTTAGGTATCCATTTCTTCAAACTCTTCTCTTCTTTTATATTGTGCATTTATCATTTGTTCTCTTGGTTGGAGTGTTGTTGTGTTGAGTATAACATGTAAGATTCCAAAGGGACCAAGAAATCATTTTTAAGAACCACAAAAAGAAGCAAAAAATAAGAGAAAAGTTGGAATTTTTCTTCTGGTAGCCCAACACGGGCCGTGTCACACGACACGGCCGACCGTGTTGCATCCCTGTGTGACTTTTCAAAGTAAAAAATGCCCAGAACACATGACACGGGCCGTGTCACACAACACGGCCACCCGTGTCACACAACACAGCCACCCATGTCACACAACACGGGCCGTGTCACACAACACGGTCACCCGTGTCACACAACACGGCCACCCGTGTCACACTTCTGTTTGCCCTAAAAAAATCATTTTTCTCCCAGACCTTGTGACACGGGCCGTGTCACACAACACGGCCACCCGTGTCACACTTCTGTTTGCCTCAAAAACCCTAAGTTTCCTGGAACTGTGACACGGGCCGTGTCACACAACACGGCCACCCGTGTCAGACCCCTGTTTTTCACGTTTTTTAGAATTTTTTACCTCAAAATTTTTTTTTTAAGGAGTTCGCACGACGAACTCCTTGATGGCACTTCGTGCCGTTTTTTTGTGTTTCGTTTTTTTTAGCCAATTAACCCGTTGTGTTTGGTATGGTTTTTGTGCATATTTATTGTTGGTCATTGTTTTTACCTTTGGTTCTAAAAACTGTTTTCAAGAAAACAAACTCTCGATTCTCATCGAGCCATTTTTGACCTTGTAAGCCGATTGCCTTGTGCGTCGCCATCGACCTTGCTCGCTTCACCTTAAACCTTGTTAAGCAATTAAACCCTTGATCCAACGTCAAGCGGATTTTCTCAAGCGATTGTTAAGCCAACTCACCATATTCAACAAAAGGATAAAGTTCACTTTGTATTGAACTAAAGAGAGGGGATTAAGTGTAGACTTCTTCCTCTCCGAGTGTCGAGACGCTCACTGTAGTGTGGGTGGTTTTGACACTCGTCTTTCAATACGAAGATGTTGTCATCCACACCTTTTTTCTCCTAAAAAACCCTCGGCCCCGTACCGAGTGCATTTTCAAAACACTTACAATAAATAAATCGATTCTCTTTGTATTGAACTAAAGAGAGAGGATTGAGTGTAGACTTCTTCCTCTCCGAGTGTTGGGATATTCACTGTAGTGTGGGTGGTCTCGATACTCGTCTTTCAATACGAAGACGTGACTTTATCCGCCACCTATCTCCCTCTACAACTTCTTTTCGCAACCTTTGTCACCTAAAAACCTTGGTCCCGTACCGAGCGCATTTTTAAACTCTTTTCATAACAAAAACTTGAATGGTCGTGGAATGGTTAGGCGTAGGCCTTCTTCTATCCCGAGTGCTAATGTTTACCGTAGGGTTCTCTGTCGCAAAAGCACTTACCATTCAAAACCAAAAACACTTTAATAAGAGAATGAAGTTCTCTTTGTATTGAACTAAAAAAAGAGGATTAAGTGTAGACTTCTTCCTCTCCGAGTGTCGAGATGCTCACTGTAGTGTGGGTGGTTTTGATACTCGTCTTTCAATACGAAAACTCTATGTTCGCCACACCCTTTCATAACAAAACCTTTGAGATAAAGAATTGGGTACTACCCGTAGGGGTTACTATCCGAGGACCTATCTCGCCCCTTAAAAAAAACAACAATTCAACAAATCAAATGTGACATCTTGCCTCGCATGGCGAAAACTTATCTTTCGAAAAGGATATGATACGTCCGTTCTACCGCAAACAGGTAACGCCTAAGTCTCCAACGAGCGAGCAGCAATACACCTAACTGCTAGAATGCGTACGATAGCATCATCCATAAAAACATCAACAAATCGTAGGCCGAACTACGGCTGCTCTGATTCTTTACTTCTTTTAAGTAAGGATATGTAGGCACAAGGGCCACAATCCTTGGCGAGCATAATCCCTCATACCCATAGTTTCCCGAACTACGTCGACTCTGACTTTCTCATGTCCGTTGAGAATACGTAGGCCTAGGACTGCGAAGTCCTACCGAGTCTGTTCTTTCTCTTCCTTCCCCTGTTATCTCTCTTTTCCCAATTTCTAACCTTTCCCTCTATCCTTTGGAACTCTCTTTTATAGTATAATGTTTAAGCAAATAAATCACACACGACAAACAAATGGTTCCCATCGAGTACGATGGATGCGAGGGGTGCTAATACCTTCCCTTCGCATAACCGGCTTCCGAACCTGTTCTTGGTTGCGAGACCATCTTATCCGTTCTTTTCCTGGAGGTTTTCTCGATATTTTCCTTTCCCCTCAGGGGATAAATAAAATTCGATGGCGACTCTTCTGTCCTTTTTCCTTTTCGCCTTCCCCGTCGTTGCGCGTATTTTTCAAGTAGCGACAATATCGATTCATAATGATGCGTGTTGTTTGATAGGTTGAGAGATCATCGATTAAACAATACGATAAAACTCTCATCGGTGTTACAGACATGAACACTGATGTGAGGGATACATGATGATAATGATGAGTGATTTAAGTTATGTACAACTGATTGGTTGATTTGTGTATTATATGGGTGAATGAACATCATTCCTGACGAGTTCTCTACCATACTTTATTTACTTGTTCATATGTTTTACCTTTTGCTTTTTACTCTTTTAATCCAGTCAAACCAAGTTTAGAAACATAGAGACCGTTGAACGACATTTGATACCTTGCACCGATCCCTTTGGATGCGATAAAACCCGAAATTATTCCAAACTTAATCGTTTCTTATCGCGTTATCACTTTAACAAAATGGCATCATATCCGGGGATTGGTTTTGATATTAATTGTATAGAAATAGTTTCTATCTTTTTAAGCTTTGTACATTTATCTATAATTTTAAGCTTTTTACTTCTGTGTTTATTTTTTAGCTTTGTTCACTTGTCTATATTTTTTATCTTTGTTCATTTTCCTACATTTTTTAGCTTTATACACTTTTCTATTTTGTTACTCTTTGTACATATTATCTATATTGTATATGTTTTTGTTTTCTGTCACGTTTGCTAAAGTGTTGGTTAGGGGTGGTTGTTGGTGAACAACTATCCCAACAAAGAACCAACAAGAAGGATAGTTATTTTTGATAAAGGTATCGAGCTAACGAAGTAAAATAAGCGCTTATTGGGAGGCAACCCAACCTTTTAATTATTTAATAGCTTTTCATTTAGTATTATAGTTATTAAAAAGTGAAAGTGGATGAAAAACTTGAGAAAATATGGCATTTTTGTAAAACTTTGTTTTGGTGATGCCGCTTAGCGCGACCAGAGGGCGCTTAGCGCGCTCTGCTGCAGATGGAAAAATATCTCAGCCAGTTATCTAATTTCACCCAGGTCTTTTGACCCATTTTGAACTTTTTTTTTATGTTTAGTAGTAGTTTAATTTGAAGTTGTTAAGTTGTTAGAGATTTGTTTTGTGTTTTTCCAAAAAGCTTAGTTTTTATTTTCTTGAAAAGACATGCGGTGATTGTTCAAGTTTGAGTGTGTCAACAAAAAAATGTCATGGTAATGATAAAAGTTTGAAAGGAAGTTGAATTGGCAAGGTACATGTTTATTGTTTTCTATAACATAGCATGCATATGACACGTAGGGTTTGTAAAAATTTCATGTCATTCATTCTTCTGCAATTCTTATTTATTTGTGAATCACTTTAGTTCATAACCAATGTGAGTAAGATTTTCCATTGTTTACTAAATTGCATGGAGACCAACATTTCTTTTTTTTAGCCGTTGAATTTATGTTTAATATCTTGCATTTGTGTTGATTTGTATGAAAGCACTAAAATGATCATGGAATTTTGTTTGATTTTGAGCACAACCACTTGACCAAAAAGTGGTCTACCTTGTGAGTGAGAATTTGCTTACCCCCTTTGAGCCTTTTGTCAGGATCCATTTTGATGTTAACTCTTGGAACTTGTACATAGCTAACTAAAACATTGTTGATTTTAGATTGGATTCTGAACTTTTTTCTTGAACCCTCAACCATTAATTATGGTTTAAATTTTTACCCATCCTTTAAAACGTTTGTGAGCATTCACATTATAATGTTGGTTGTATTCAAGTTGGGGAGAGAAGGTTGGTTGGTAAGAGGTTGAGAAAGATAAAAAAAGCATATAAAGTGTGCTAATAAGTTGTGTGAAATGGTGTAACAATTGGGAAAATAGGAAGAGGTTAATGAAAGTTGTGGGTGCTTAAGATTGTAAGAAATAATCACTCTCATTTAATTAGGAAAGTTTTTGTTTCAATTACCTTGAGAAATTGACCCTTCTTTGTTAGCCAAGCCACATTACAACCCTTTTAAGTCCTTGTAACTTTTTCTTTTTTACTTTCAATATGAGTTTTTTTAGATGAATGCATAATTTGAAGGATATTAGCAAGATTGTTTGGTGTGAGTTAAGTCCCTCATGTTTGTTTTTCAACCCTTGACGAAATTGTATGTTAGGTGTGATTCATTCTTGAATATGTATTTCTTTAGAGTTTTTGACATGTGTTTTATTCTTAGACTTTGTTTCATAGTCATGGTATCGTTGTAATATAGTGGTAAGCATTGTTTTGTTTGTACTTTTGAATTTGAACATTACATTGTTTCCGTTTGTAAAAACTTGTTGATCATGATTGCTTGGTGATTTCTTTTGTTTTTATTTAGGTATATTGATTCTTGTTTGAGGACAAACAAATTATAAGTTTGGGAGAGTTGATAAGTTCCAAATTGTGGTGATTTTAAGTGTGAATAATTGACACTTATTGGCTTAATTCATTGGTTTTCCTAGTGAAATCCTTAAATTTAGTGTGAATAAGTAACCATTTAGTATATTAGTGTAGTTTTTGTCGGTTCGTGTAAATATTGTTTCGTTATTGATGAAGCATTGAGATCAAAGGCAAATAAAACACAAAGCAAAGAAGCTGAATGTCAGCTCTTTCGCCGGGCGAGGCCAATTGTTGCCTATTCAAAGTTTAACATTAAACATGCAATTAATCATAAACTTGTCACATATTTCAAATAGTCATAAAAGCATGTTGTTTAGTCATTGTAATATAGGGCATTGAATGAGCTTTCTAACACTTCTGACCGTGTGCGTAAATCGGAGTTACGGTTCTTGAGTTATGGTGAAAACAAGAAACTATTTTTTTCTCAATACTGTAAGGTCGGGCTAACTGCCTTCTGAGCGAGCTTAGCGCGATCTGCGATTTTTGACCCCTATAAAGTTATTTCTACATTATTTTTTAGGTTATGGTTTTGGGAACGTTTAACCCCAATACCATCAACCAAATTATTTTTGTAGAGTAGCTTAGAAACAACATCATAGGTTGCATAACAATGATCTGGAGTTGGAATTGCATCACTTTGTTGGACACAGCGAGAGATTCCTCTTCATCTTCCTTCTTCTCTTTATACCCTTTATTGTTGGGGTTTTCATGTAAGTTTAATTTGATTGTATTGATATTTATTGATCATGACGTTCTATACGACTTATTTTACAAATCTATATCGATGTCATATTTATTTGCTTGCTTTATATTTGGATTTGAATCGTTATAGACATATACTCTTCAAATTTGGAACTAGAATGAACATATATTAGGTTCTGAACTCTAGAAATAGATTTAGATCTAATATTCATAGTGGGTATTGATTCTTAGTGCTCCATGTTGTTTGATAGGCAGAGAGATTTTTGATTAAACAATACACTAGAACTCTCATCGGTGTTGCAGACCTGAACACTGATGTGAGGGATACGTGATGATATTGACGAGTGATTTATGTTGTGTACAACTGATTGGTAGACTTGTGTATTAAATAGGTGAATGAATTTCATTCCTGGCGAGTTCTCTACCGTACTTTATTTACTTTTTCATTTGTTTTACTTTCTGCTTTTTACTCTTTTAAACCATTCAAATCAAACTTAGAAATGTAGAGATCGTTGAACGAAATTTGATTCCTTGCACCGATCCTTGTGGATACAATAAAACATGAAATTCTTCCAAACTTAATCTTTTCTTTTCGCTTTACCGCTTGAACAATAATTTCATATTTTCATTTTACAACACTTCACGAGGTGTTGCTTTTTTTCGACGCGAGTAGCCCGATTGCTCTAATGTGTCATGCCTAAATGATCTAGTGCCGCTTATAAATCACCACTAACGCCTCTACACCCACGCCCACACCCTCGGACCTGGCCCGAGAGCCAAAGCCAGTGTCGTTGGTGGCGACGCAGGCGAAGGGGTGTATGGAGGAGACAAGTGACATAATGATTGGGACCGCCACACTTGTCCTTGTGGCCCTTTATTCTCTTTTTTCATTTTGTTGAGTTAATGAACATAACTCTTTATAAAGGTTTTTAATGTGAATGTCACTTTCTACGTGAGACTATTTTCCAAATATTTATGGGCATTTGCTCACTTTCACTTTTCTTCGCATTTTAGAACATACTCATGGAAGTTTATTGTTCATAAATTACAAAATAAAAAAATAAGAACAAATAAAGTCATTAGTTCCATCGAACAAAAGACCTCACTAAAACACCATTTTTGCCAATTGAGGTGACATAAAATTGAATATTAATTTTGCTATATTGATTAAATATTAAGGTTTATTTATTTAAAGATTTAAATTTTTTTTGAAAAACATTAGTTTTAAGTTCAAGGCAAGAACCTAGCCCAACATGCTCTTGGATTGACCATGTGAAGATTCATTTTTTGAGTGTGTGTACAAATTTTTTTCTCTAAGTTAACAATTGTATTTATTGTTCAAGAAACAACATTCTCATCACAAAAACTTTTAATATCAACCACTTTTAAATTCTTTCATCCATAACTTCTCAATTTGATTAAGTTGTGTCCAGACCTGTCAAACGACTTAATAAAAAGAATTGACTTAAAATTAAAGGTCCAATATAAAATAATTTCGCATGAGAGACATGAATAGGTAGACTTTTGTTAGAGGATCTCACATCATATTTATACTATTCGTTCATCAACAATCATTGGATCCAATACAACGATCTTTCGCATTCCACATTAGACTAATTTAGAGTTATTTTAGCAGTCCATCATATATAAGCTTTAGTCCCTATTTTAGTATTCCATATATATATATATATATATATATATATATATATATATATATATATATATATATATATATATATATATATATATATATATATATATATATATATATATAAGCTCGTCCACGTTCCATGACAGGTACTTTTCATTCATTCTTGCAAGTTCTATGTCTCTTACTTCATTGACTTAGGTGTTAGAGTGTTAATCTTGTAAGCACACCTCCTCGCTCTGCCACATGAGAGACCTATACCACTGCATCGGGAGACATGCATACCTACATGTCATTAGTATTTTATTCTACACTAGAATAATGACACTGTCTGTGGGAATAACCCTCAGATTCTCATAAATTATCATGTAAAATCGATCAAATCACTTTCGTTGCGTCATCGCAATAGTTCCATCTCCCGATCTAATCTTCGTTAACACTTTCTACTAATAATGCTAGCTTCTAAGTTATCTCAAATAGTCCTCATCATAATTGTGGCACTCTGACAAAAGTCGTTGGGCCATTCCTCATTCCCACACAAAAAGTTTCACCTCTTCCCACAGAGGGAGCATATTTGATCTTAGTAACTTTTCCAAAATTCTCATATTAAAAGGCTCTAGTTCCTCCACCTATCTAGCGAAATAATTCCAATATCTTGTTGTCCTTCCAACCTTTTCTTCAATTTCTTCAATGACGAACATCTATGAAACCTCAACCGCAAGCGCAAGCTCACGAACCAATTTTTTTCTAAAGCCTTCAACAACTCCATGCAACCATTAGAGTGGAAGGAGTGAATGAACTAATCATTAGCATTTAAAATTTGGCAGAATAACATAATGCACGTCTTTTGGCTGAAAAGTTCCTACAGGTAGAAAAAAAAGCAAAAAATAGCTCCATCTAGAGGCCACACACAATGAATGTAACACCCTTTAAACCCAAAAGAGTAATTCAAAAAATAATAAGGATAATTTAGCTTAAATCACCTTTCAAGGGTGTCACACTTCATAGAAAACATTCATAATAATCATCCTGCTCCGTAATACGGTTACAACATCTATAACATCATTTCTTTTATGACTTCAACATATAAATTGAACTTTACATCATAATCATAATTATAAAACAATTTCATTCATCTTCATAATATCAAAATATCTTAGTATCGTCAAAAGTTGAAATTTAAATCAATTTCACATCTCAAACTCATGAAATATACTAACAAAATAACATATCATTTGAATTGGAATTATAATAGTTTGACATCTTCAAAATCATCATAAAATGTATTAGTCAAGGAAACACAACATTCGCATAAATGGTGTTTCCAACCCGATGTTACATATAAGAGAAAAACACCTTCTAATTAATGAAAACTAATAAAGTACTTCAAAGCTATCTTCAACGCTCTTACAAGCTACTATGGATCATCTGCATGTTATCCACGTAGAGGCGACATTCAAACAGGCAGGGTGAGTAATCACAATTCATTATGAAAGATATAAGGAAAAGACTTAGTAGTAACATCACCATAATATTAACACATATCACTTATAAACAAATCATACTCACACCTACACATCATAATAGCACTTATATGTCTTTCGTCATAAAACTTCATATAATTACATAGTCTCAAATATCATCATATCACATCTTATCAACAAACTTCATGCAGATGCCACATAGAATGTTAATGCACAACACTGACTCAATGCATGTGGTAGCAAATTCTCGTGAATAATCAGGTTCAGCGTTCTGATACCCACCTCCTAGGATTATAACCACTCACTGATCCATCACCTCTGAATCAGCTGCCGACTCAATCCACACAATGGGATTTTAGGCTTACCAACAACGAACCATTATCCACAAATTTATGCAACACAACTATTTATGCATACAACCACTACAACATCATCGTGCACAATAACCCACCATCATGGTTATGGTACATCATCCAAATTGGCAAACAAGCATAAGATATAATTCATACAACATATATATCTTTTATGCAATCACAACAAATCAAATAATCACATTTAAAGTAATGCATTATATCACACCATATTATAACATAACTTCGATCACGTCGAATAATAAAATATCACTACCCATGTTCACAAATGTATGCAACGCGACTATATATGCATACAACAATGACGTCATCATCGTGCACGATAATCCACCACCATGGTTACTGTACATCGCCCAAAGTGGCCAACAAGCATAACATATAATTCATACAATATGGATATGTATATCTTTTATGCAATCACAACAACATCATTAGAACATCTCCATATTACCATCATTAACATCACAACAACATCATTAAAACATCTTCATATTACCCTCATTAAAATCACAAAAAAATCATTAAAACATCTTTATATTACCATCATTTACATCAAATTAACATCATTAAAACATCTTTATATTACCATCATTAACATCACAACAACATCTTTGCAACAACACCGAAGATTCATCGCTTACAACACGTCTTCTTAGCATACATAATAAGTAATAATCACATTCCTAAACATATTATACATAAAAATATTAGGAAATTTTTTTACCTAATTATACCATGTTAAATTCCTATTCATTAGTTTTCCAACGCTTTAAACGGTTCGTCATTTAGATAAACGGTTAAAAAGTTATGATCGAAACCGTTTTTAGTATTTATTTTATGTCCCAATGCATAGGTCGACGCACAGGGCATGCAGGTCGACGCGAAGGCTTGTAGGTCGACTCGTGTTGTTCCAATTTTTGAATTATTCGTTTTGGGAAGCTTCAGGTCGACACATGCTATTACGAATTTCAAAAATCCCTTTTTAAAAAGGACTTTCACACTAGCTTATCATGCCAAAACCTATACTACGCAATTCCATCATCATAGACTCATTTTTTTGCTATCTTAACATTCTAAAAATCAATTATCCCTTATTTTACTCATGTATTAACATCATATAATCATCAATTTCCTATCTAAGATTCAAACCTTTATAACTCAACAATGGAGGAAACTTATAACTCAAAAGCAGAATTATCACACACATTGGCAAATGAAATTCATCATCTTTAAATCACCATTAACAAAATTAAGATCACAATTATATCAATGGCATATCCAACATCATAATCAACAATTTCGCCATACTTTTCATCATGCTTTTATTAAATCATCATACAGGACAAAACTTATATTTATCTTAACTATATATTGATCATAATAAACCAGGATTACATCCTTACCTCGATTCCTAGCGATTGACTCTCTTCCTTTGTATTCTGCCGAGTTCTCCTCCTGGTTCTCTGTAAGCCCTAGCCTCTCTTCCATTCTTCTCAAATGTTACGATTGTACCGAATGAATTTTATTTCCTTGTTTTACTTGTTTAACCCTAGGACCATTTCTATGGTTTGCCTCTTATGCCCTCACTTACTCCTCTAACTCTCCATTATGCCCTCAATATTCTCCCAATTTCCAATTCTACCCCTCATTCTTATTTTCACCTTAATATTCTTTTTTAATTATTATTATAAATCTAAATAATATAACTAAAATATTTAAATCTAAATAATTCTACTTCTCACCCAATATCCCTCTTATTTACCCATAACACATCAACATACATCATATAAATAAATTAAAATTCACAAATAATCATTTAGATAAATAATTCTAATTTTTTAGGGGTGTTACAGTGAGAGGCGTCATAACACAATAACCTCAGAAGTTCTTCTATGGCAATGCGTTCTTCCAGGTTTTTGTTTGCCTAATACGCTTTCTAAAGCTTCATAAGAAGTTTTTTCATGATTTTCAACCAAATCTTGAAGCTTTATCTAACATAAAAATATAGTAGTAGTAAATAAAAAGAAAATAATAGAATAATCAAAACACTAACAGGTTCTTCAACTCACTTCACAATTTATTTATTTCAAGATAACATATTAATTCAAAATAGTACTTGGGAATTCATTACCTAGAAAGATAATGGGAATAAGTCTTGGTTATAATAAAAGTGGATTTCCATCTATCACTAGTTTTGTAATATGTGTCAAAGCTTCCCTCCTATAGCAGCACTACATTTAACTTGTAATTTAACTTCTAATTTCTTCAATCCCAAACACAAATAAAATTCAATTCACAAAAAAAAATAATAATAAATTTAACTTTAGATTAAAAAAAGACAATTTAACTAGTGTGGAAGTAATCTTAAATATAACTAGTCAATAACCTTATTGACTCATCATGGAACTTGAATCTCACAGATCCAATACCTGCAATTTTGCAAGATTTGTTGTCTCCCAGCAGCACATATCCATCATCTTGATCACATAGCTCCTCTAAAAATTCTATGTTTGGAGTCATGTGCCAAGTGCAACTTGAATCCATAATCCACTCTTTTGTCAAGTCGCCACTTGAAACCATAAGAACATCAGATGAGTCGAAGCCATCTTGAACAATGGTTGTGTTGCCATCACCTCCATGATCTTTCAGGCATTCAGGGCACACCTTTCTTATGTGACCCTCCTTCTTACAATGATAACATCGAATACCAGATGACTTATGCTGACTTTCCTCTTGTCGAACTTACCATCTCTCACAAGAATTTTCCCTTAACGGCCAAACCTTCGCCCACTGTCGAAGGTTTATGCTCCTTTCATTTGTTCAAGTCCTTAGAATACAAAGCTGATTGAACTTCTTCAAAGATAAGGGACTCCCTTCCATACAAGAGAGTTTCTTTGAAGTGAGCATGTGTTATGGGCAAAACACACAACAACAACAATGATTGATCTTCGTCATCGATCTTCACATTAATATTTTCAAGATCAAGAATCAGCTTGTTGAACATATCCAACTGCTCAACCAACACTTTGTCTTCACTCATCTTGAATGAATACAAAGCTTGCTTCAGGTAGAGTCGATTCACCAGAGATTTGGTCATGTACAAACTTTTATGTTTCACCCTCGATTCTTCCATTTCAAAGTGGTACATCTAGAATGTTATTTTCTTTTGATGGTGCTTTGTGGAGATATTTGCTTTGACCTTTTGGCCTCTGTTTGCCAACTTGTTTAGCTTTCTTGTGCATTTTATTTGGTAATTTTTTATCCTTTTTCCTAATTTTGAGATGACTTGCAAGTTAGGTCATTTCATAAGGTGGCTCATACAAGTGCATGACCTAGTTTGAATTGGAAATGACCTTTGTGGATCTATTGAGCTCTCAACTCTTCTTGTTTCATATATTAGACATTGTTGCGGTGAAAATCAGATATCAAGCTATTGATTAACTTGAATCTTGATTCTTTTACAACCGAACTTTAATTTATCCAAAGGAAAGGTCTAAAGAAAGAAAAACCCCTTTTTGTGATGTAACAATAACGCTAAGAGATTCGGGGATCGGGGGTTGATTATACCTAGGGAAGGTGTTAGCACCCTAAGCATCTGTAGTACTCTACAGGAACCTTTTGTTTGATTGCTTGCTAAGTTTGTGAAATGTGCTATGGTTTGGGTTTGGGTAAAAGAATAGACAAAGACCTAATGATGGTCTTCTAAGTTTGCTCGCAAAGACATCGCATCTTCTGCCTACGTATCCTAACTAGGATAGAATCAGAGCAATCGTAGTTCACCTCACAAGGGATAAAGAACACTTGATTATGATCAAGGTTCAAGGGGGAGACAAACATGACAATGTTTGTGTGGAGTTTGACAAAACTCCCTAATCTAAATTATAACACTCAAAAGGGGAAGTAAGAAATCATGACAATGATTCTTACATAGAGTTGACAAACTCTATCCTAGGGTTCTAGTTGAAGAACACTCCTAGTAATGGTGTGTTTCTTAGACTTAAAGCAAAGTCTAATGGATTCTAAACTAAGGTTAAAGTGACTTAACAAAGTCAAGAGAAAGGGTGAATGAGCTATCCATGACATGAAGGTCAATGGAAAGACTTTTCCTTTGGAAGGAGAGAGAGGAGGCAACTTGGATGAGAACTAACAAGTTTCATCACTTGGGGAAAGAAAACACTTAATCAAAGTACTAAATATGATGAAGATAAAGGCATGGTGACAACCAATAAATGATCATGTTAAAAGTAAACACAAAATAGGCATTGATGACAATCAAAGCAGATGATCAAGCAAGAAATGTGACGACAGATCAAGCTCAAGTAAATTCCTCAGAGGAAGCAAAATAAACAATGGTAATAACCAAAAGACACAATCCTAATATGTTGACTAACATTTAAGGACATGAGTGTAAACAAATATTAAAACATACACAAGTATAACAGGAAAGAAATTCATCAGCATACGCGATAACGATCACGAAATGTACTTAACTTGCAAGTGGTCAAAAGGGATGAAAAATTGGGCAAACATGGAATTTTAAAATATGGAATGAAAGTAGACATAAAAATAAACACAATGCAAAAATAATGGATGCAAAATGATAAAAAATGAGTGAGATGTGATTTTTGGAAGTTTGGTAAAATAATGGTGAAAAACCACAAAAGGGTTGCCCTCCTCAGGGGTCGAACCCAGGTTCACATGGTCAAAGGCGCTTTTGGTGACAAGTTGGTTACCACTGGGGTGGCTGTACATCCATTGATGAAGCCACCCCTTTAAACATATAGGGCATAGATTCATGGCAGGCTGGGCACAAAAACACACCAAACTCAAGATTTGCATTTTGGCCATAACTTCTTCAATTCTTAATGGATTCATGCAAAATTTTAGTGCAAATTGAGTGGAACTAAATGAGGAACATGATAGTGGCATTAGTTTTTCAAGATACCCTCTCCATTTTAAAACCCGATAGCACTTGCTTTTTGAAGTTTGGAAATGCATTTTGATATGTAACTCATAATCCAATCAGATTTAAATCAGGACAAACATACATACACACCACAAATATGATAATAAGTGATTCTAGCACCTAGATTGAGTTCAAAGCAAGCTGTCATAAAAAATAGCATTCTAGTTGCAAATTATGTGGTGAAATGCATGAAGATGTGCAATTCTGATTCTCGGTATGTATAAGTCAAGCAAATTATGTGTACACATAAAAAACATGTTGCTGAATGCATTTATACAAAAGAAATGATCATAAGATGGCTGTGGTGAGAAATGGTATGTAAGTTGCAAAACTGACATGAATAAGATGCATCATGGTGCATGCTGAAAATGCAGTCCAACTTTTATGCACACATTGATCAAATTGAACACACATACATTTTGAATACATGTTACTAGATGCAATTGGACACAAGATAGGGCTCAAAACTGACTGATGTGGAAAATGGTGTTCAAAGTGCAAGCTTGTGTTTGTGATATGCATGAGAATTTTCACTTTCAATTCAAAACATTTTCAGATCAATTCAATCAAATACACATCACATATACATGGTATTGAGTGGATTCAAACACATTTTGAAGTCAAAAGAAGACTGTCATGAAAAATGGCACTTCAAGTTGCAAATGTCATGAATGTTGTGCATGATGAGACAAAAGTTGGATTCTAGCCAAGTTCAGATTAATGTAAACACATACACATGTTGAGAACATATTGATAAATGAGTGCCAACACAAAATTGAGTCTAAAACTGGTGGTAGTGGAAAATGACATTCATGCTGCATTTTTGTGTTTGTGAGGTGCAGTAAGATGTGCAGTTCGTGTTCCAGGCACAAATTGAGTAAGTTAAACACACATACATATCACATACATGAAAACAAACATGTTCATGCTCAGAAATCAACTTACAACAGCCTGAGGCGAAATATGTCTTTCAAGATGCACTTTGGTATTGATGGGAGGCATGAAAGGTTCAAAACAGGTTTTATACTCTTTTTTACTAGTCTAACACTTCAAACAAGCTACATATTATCTACATGAAATGCTTACATCTCCAAACTTGATCAATAACCAAAGGAAACAGAATTGGTATGGTGATGCTTGTTTTGTTGAAAATGCATTTTTAACGTGAAAGAGTAAACCATGTGAAAACAGATTATGCAGGTCCAACATACATGTCACAAATGCATAAATGAATGATTTTGAACTCAAGTTTAGACAACCTCTGACCTGAAACTAAAACTGGCATATTCATGGCAATAATGTGCAAGATAAAGCATTTTGAGAGTGATCCAACAAATCAAATGAAAACAGTTCAAACCAAACATACATATCCACCCTAACCATGATTTTGAGTGTGATTCAGTTCAAAACAAACAGATGTAGTGCAGTCATAATAGGATTTGACATATAACATATTCATGACACATTTTTAACATAATGAACTCAAAATGCCAAAACATGAGATTATGATGCAAAGCAAGGAATGGACTGTCTACATACCTCTTGTAGACTATGTTGAGTAGATTAGAGCACCAAGAAACCCAGAGATCCTCAAATGCCTCCTTCCTTTGGAACTTTATTCTCTTTGAAGCAAAATGCAACTTCTATGACAGTTGGAGAAATGAGCTCTACCAATGATCCTCAATGCTTTGGACAGTTGAGATATGGTATATATGAGGTGTTTGAGTGCTTAGAACATCAAGAAAATATCTAGAACATGATTTGACAGATTTCTTGCATTATGGTCAAAGTTACTTGGTATGGAAGTTGACTTTTGGAATGGTGAGGTTTTTGAATGTTTTAATGGTTGGAACACCTTTTATACCATATTTGTGGATTGTGTGGAAGGTTTTTAGAGAGTTTGAATGTATGGAGATGAGCTTAGGGGGTTGGGCTGTCAAGATAGATTTTTGGTATTTTTGTGATTTTTGAGATTTTGTGAATTTGAAGTGAAGAAGGAAAGAGCAAGAGCTTTGTAATTCTATGGTTTTTGAGAGATTTTTGATGTGTGGAATGAGGTAGAGATGCCTTCTATTTATAGGGAAATGAGAGGGCAAGGACAGATTGGAGGTTTCCTTCCTAAGAGGGAAAGGTTTGCAATTTTGGATCAAATCTCTCAAAAGTGTTTTCTAGGCTTGGAGGTAAGCTGAAAGTCAAGTGAAATGATGGATTTGGAGTGGCTAAAGTGAGGCTAGAGAGAGTAGGAACATTGCTGGTGCAGAGCTTCCTTTTCCACCTTTTTCATTTTTCATTATTTTAATGCAAGTTGTATTTACAACTTGCAAACCAACTTGCCAAACTTCAAATTTCCACTTCCTCTGCATAACTCTCACAATTCAATGCTTCAAAACATCTAAATATCAGAAACAATAAGATTCAAAGGCTGAGAAATGGTCCAAGTGACCAAAGGATGAACTTATGGAAAATTACCAATGTGGGACTCAAGTATGAAAACACCATCTTGCCAAATCCATAACTCTCAGCTCACAAATGCTAATGAGATGTTCTAGTACTTTTTAGAAAGACCTTAAATAGTTATAAAACATTCATGTTTACATGAGTTTCAAATTCCCAAAGGAACTTGGCCAAAAAGCCTCTCAAAGTTGCTAAAAAACAAGCTTAAAAGTGAAATTTCTCTAAGTCCTTTTCCCTTCTTGAAATGAATTTGATCATAACTCCAAATCTATGCATTTTATGACCATGGACCAGTTTAGGACTTTTGTAGGGCTTGTTAATAGATTTCCAATGAGCTTTGAACCAACTCAATTGGATGTGTGGTTAAGGAGTTATGGTCTTGCCCCTTTCGAAACCCTAATTCCCAACTTTTGCGATTACTCCTCAACCCTTGATCCAATTGCCATGAAATTTTATGGGTAGATGCAATATGTCATTAGGAACATTTTTTATTCTCATCTTGAGGTCAGATTTCTTATTGTTGAAGAGTTGACTTTTCGGTCAACCGAACGATCGATCGGTGCTACCGAGTCGACTGTTGATGCTCTGGACCTTTTGAGGCTTTGAAACTTCTTGAATGGACTTTACCAAGCTATATGAACATTATGGACCATGATCCCACCATTGTAACACCTTTAAATCAAAAGTCAAACCACAGTTGACTTTTTCTACTCGAAAACCCTAATCGGGTATCCTGAACATCACTACTTTTGATTCCTGGGTAACAACCTCAAATTGGATTCATGCTTGATCCAATAGAATATTCTTGATGATGTGGAGACCCAATCTCAAAGAAAACCAATCCAAAACATTGACTGGTCAACTCTCGAAATCTCAATTTTGGCTGTACAAAACCCTGATCCTCCTGTAACTTGACAAAGACCACTTGAAAAGGGTTAAGGTTAGATAAACATGTGAACATGCTCTTAAAATGATTATGAAGATCTAAGGGGTCAAAAATTGGGGTATGACAGACATGTTGAGCTTATTGTATGTTCGTTTTTAGGTCAAAATTATGTTCATTGCTTGTTGATCGATGCATTTCTTTATAGGCTTTCCACTTATGCTTCAAGTGTTGAATGTGTGTAAGACTTTGGTCTTTCTCCTTGCCTCTTATTGCATCTCTTTGGTGTGTTTGTGATGTTTATCTTGAGAATTCTCTTATCTTATCTTATTTCCTGTCCTATGACTTTGGAATGTCACTTAAGGTAGCTTGGTCCCTCCTTAGGAGGAACTTGAAGTTTGCCTAAAGTGATGAATCCATGAGGACTTCTCTTAGTGTTTCTTTGTGCTTTCTTTTTCACTTTGATGGTGATGTTCATGGTTGAGTGCATAATATGAGTACCTTATTTTCCTCATGTAGCCTCCCATCCTCACTTTGCTTTAGGCCTTCTTTGCCTTGCATTTGTGTTTGTTGTGTGCTTTATGGTTGATGTTTGAATGGTTTAGGCCATTTTATCCCATACTTTATCACACTTGTTTGTTTACTTTTGATGCATCTCTTTCTCTTTTCTATTTTCATTTCTCATATGAATGCTTGGTTGAGATGAGCTTGTGGTGGCTATTGCCCCACACATATTTTCCTCCCACTTTCATTCTACTTGTGCATTCTATGTATGCATTCTTTCATTTGCATTTTTACTTTGTTCTTTCTTCTTCTTCTTTTGTCTTCCTTCCCTTAGGATTTCTAACCTCTCTTGTTCAAGAGAGGTTATGATAGAAATTAGGGTTCTAACCATGCATGATAACATTAGGAAGATGTCTCCCTTTTGTAATCCCAACTTTAGGTGAACTTTGCATGACAACTTCTAGGGTTTGGTCTAGTCCCCCTTTAGTTTGTCCCTTTCTCTTCTCATCTTCAAACAACTTCAATCCACTTAATAAATAATGATAAGTGTTGTACGTTATGAGCCTTAAGCTACTTGGGGAATGGTGATTGAGTGTTTACCTCTCAATTACCTAGAGTGTTTAGTATACATCCTTAGGATGTTATGCGATGCATTCGTTCCTAAGTCACAAGTCTTTAGTTCAACATGAGTTACCAACAAAAAACTCAAAAAACATTTCTTCTCTAAAAGACTTCAAACCAACTTCAAACCTTTTTGTCCCTTGGGACCCTTAACCTTTGGAAAACCTTTTCATAAGCAAGAGTGTTGTTAACTTTCGGTTCTATCGCAAACGGTAACGCCTAAGTCTCCAATGGTCGAGCTGCATACACCAAACTACTAAAACTGTTTGTTAACCCTACTCAGGTAAAACTTTTGAACAACCTGTGTTCTCTTAAGCCCGAACTACATTTGCTCTGATATTTCATACCAGATGAAAGTACGTAGGCACAAGACGTGATGTCTTGGCGAGAAACCTCCCCCCCTTTCGCTGTAGTTGGTCGAACTACATTGACTCTGACTTTCCCATTGCACGAAGGAGTACATAGGCATAGAACGACGATGCTCTATTGAGTCAGTCCTTTTTCTTTATCTTTTGTACATAAGCCTTTAGCGTAGATAGTTTACACACCTTTTAGATAGCAAACACATCCATGGATCCCGTCGAGTACGACGGACGTGAGGGGTGCTCATACCTTCCCCTTGCGTAACCGACTCCCGAACCTAGGACTTGGTTGCGACGACCTCGTCTTTTCCCATTTTCGTCAGGTTTTTTCCTATCATTTCCTTTCCCATCTTTGGGATAAATAATGATAGGTGGGACTCTGTTAGTCATTGTCGACCTCTTTTTTCGCAGTAGCGACAATTGGCGACTCTGCTGGGGACAGGAATATCCCTTATGCGAGTCAATCTTAACGCTTGTGTGTTTTCTTTTGGGTGTGTGTATATATGTGCTTTATCTTTATTTACTTCCGCATTTTACTTTTCGCATTGTATCATGCTTGTTGTGCTGTGGGGAGGGAAGTTCCATTGAAAGATAAGCCAAACTCAGGCTTGAGTATAAACCTAGCATTAGTAGTGGAGATTAGTGGGTGGACCTGTTTGCTTAGCAGACACAGTTCCCCATGAAATTCACGCTCAGACGAGATTCTCTTTGATGATTTCCTTTCCGATCCTTAGGGTCCTACTGGATTTTGGATTTGAGAGTTGTCGACTCTGGGGACTGATCATTTGGGATTCAGCTAAGTGAGGCCTCTTCGAGAGGTGATGATGCCAAACCAGAAATGGTGAACGTATCATCATTTCTTGAAAGTCTGTGACGCTGATGAACGCATAGGATGCCAAACCTTGTCAGTGGATAGGTCCATACCTGTGAGTGGGTGGGTTATGCAGGAAACTTTGGCCTTCAGATTACCCGGTTATTTACAGTGTGAACCTGTGTTCATGGTACAAAGGGGTCATAATGTCAGTGATTTGTCAGTACTAAAGCGGAGCGCTGGTTCTTCTCAAGCTACAGCACAACAAGCTTGATCCTCTATTTGCATTTGCATTTGCATTTGCATCTTCATTTGCATTTCTTCATTAACATGTATTTATGTTGCAGGTGCATATTTCCCTCCTGATTCTAGTGGTTCTGTTCTTTGTTCTTGACATGGAGCCCTTGAAAAGGACAGTTGCTTACAGGTTTCCCACCCCAGATGTCAATTCTTTGAGAAGTCTGATTGCCATGGCTGAGGGGAAGGTGATGGAAGAATTTAGACAAGATTATGGGAGACTGGCCAAATGTGTCTGCAAGCCTTCATCCTTTGAGACCAGTGGTGTCTATACTCTCTTGCAGTTCTACAACGCTCAGTTGAGATGCTTTGTCTTTACGGATTTTGTTTTGGCGCCTACGTTGGAGGAGTATTCTGAGATGTTGGGGGTGCCTATCCTTGATCAGATGTCATTCGTCCATACAGATGCTGAGCCTGATCTGGCTAGGCTCGCTGCTATATTACATTTGGACGCTGTAGAGTTAAAGGGGAAGTTAGTTGAGAGGAAAGGAACTTATGGCTTTTTGTTACCTTTTCTTGTTGAGAAAGCTTAGAAGTTCGCCAAGAATGGTTGCTGGATTGTGTTTAGTGCTATTCCGGCTCTTTGCATTTATGGCATTGTTTTGTTTCTGAATCTTCCGGACTTCGTAGATGTGGATGCTTTCTACCTATTGGCCTCAGGGAACCCAGTCCCTACACTCTTAGGAGATGTTTATCATTCTGTGCACCACAAGAATGAAAACCGAAGGGGGAAGAATGTCTCGTGTTGTGTTCCTATACTTTATAGATGGTTGATGAGTCATATGCCTATGACCGATCAGTTTGTAGACACTGTTGCTACTTCAGAGTGGTCTGAGGGGATGATGGGCCTGACTGCCAAGGATATTATTTGGTTTGATAGGGATATGATTGGCATAGACATTGTTTATAGTTGTGGCGGATTTCCTAACGTCCCTTTGGTCGGGGAAAGGGTGCGTGAACTATAACCCTTCTCTGTTGGTACGACAGTTCGAATATGCTCTCAGGGACGCTCCTAAGGAAGAGGAGATACAAGAATCTCTGTATCTCACGGGTTTGTTAGAGGGTGATGCTTTAGTCAGACTTGAACGTGCTTGGGGAAGCATTCATAGGAGAGGCAAAGCGTTGTTGGGGAAGAGCAACAGTCAGGCCTATGACCCCTACGTGGCTTAGATTCATGAGAGGGCCACGATGTTCTTGATGCCATTTCCTCCAGTGAAGCCTGTTTGCCCTCCCATGATTGAGGAGCCTACCACTGTGGACATCCAAAGGTATAATCAGGTATGTCGCGAAAAAGAAGAGTTGCAGAAGACAAACGAAGAGTTGGAGAAGGAGATTGCTCAACTCATAAGTGAGAGGAATGAAGCAACTCATTCTTTGAGGAAGCAAACCGAGCTGGTGAACAAGTTGAGTACAGACTTGACTAAGGAGATGAGCAATAGAGAACGGTTGGGTTTAGACATGAATGATGATGACGAGAAAACGCATCGATTATATCGCTAGATTTCATTGACGTTTTATCGCGCATTCACCGTTTTAACGCTCGATTTCTCGAGTTTTTCTTACTATTTTGCAGGTACATCGTTATGTGAGGCCGAATCATGAATTAAGAAGAAAGGAACGAAAGAAACCACAAGAAATGAAGCAAGGCAGAAGCCTGCAAAAAGTCTGCATAATTTGTAACAGCCACGGTCGTTACAAGGGTGTCACGACCGTGACACCCCAATTTGGGCTATCACGACCGTGAGGAAGTAGTCACGACCGTGACACTTAAAATCCTCAAATAACAAACGTGAAGACCTTGTCACGCCCGTGACAAGGATAAAACTTAGTTTTGACTCAGACTACGTCAAGCCACCACTGAAGACCACTTCTCCTAGTAATTCTCCTCAAGGCAGCACGTGAAGACGACTTCTCCCATTTTCTGCTGCCACTTTCCAACATTTTCTCAACCACTTCAGCAAAGCCCAAGAAGAAAAAGACCAAGACACCAGCCCATCAAAGGCTCTATAAATAGTACCAGCAGAGGTGAGCTGAGGGGGAGACTTCATTATCCAAATTTCCTGCGGAAGCTCTGCCAAATTACCTTACGAACCAGAATTTTTATTCCAGCATTATTTTACTTTCTGTCTTGTTTTATTTGTATCCAAACCAACCGTGTAACAATTTCCAACATTAGGGAATTGTTATACTTTTATTTGTTTCCAACCTTCAGCATTCGTTTTAATTTTTATTTCCGCCTACTCCAAGCCTTCCGGTCTGTGGAAGAAGGAGTCTACTCAGATATTTGTTAATCAGGTTTTTCAATTTATTGCATTTTAATTTAATTATAATGTCTATTTATTTCTCTGCCATGAGTAAGTTATTATTTAATTCTGTGTCTGATTCAACCTCGATGAGTAGCTAAATACCTTAGGGCGGTATGTAGTTATAACAAACTAAACCGGTAAAATATAACCATAGGCTAAAATAATTAATCACTTAACATTCTGGCTGATACTTTTTAATTGAAATAGACCTTTTCGTTACGAGAGTAAGAAAAGGGTATTAGGTTGGGTCAAGACCACGAGAGTGTGAGATTTAACCAGATAGCTAAAGTTAGGCATTTAAATTAAATACAGCGAGAGCGCTTTAAGATAAATTAGAATTATTTAGTTTCCAAAAATTACCTCTAAACACTTATGGGCTAGCGAGAGCAGGCATAGGGCTTTAGGGATAAGATCTGATATAAGACCACGAGAGTGTGAGTTGAGGGTATTTAAACTAGTAATCTCTACCGAATAGATTAAGTGAACATCTTTATAAGCCTAGGTTAGATTGACCCACCTAAGTTAGTATAATTACATACCGACCGCCTTAGTATTATTTTATTAAAACTTAAATTTACCTCCGCCTTTAATAGTCTTAAAAACCAACAACAATCGTGACAACCATTCGCCTTAGCTAAACTAGAAGTTCATCTAGCACTAAGTAACAATAGAATCCCTGTGGATCGATAATCTTAAATATTACTTCGATAGGCTGTGCACTTGCAGTAAGATACCGCTAGACGCATAAGTAGACACGTCTTTAGCCCATCAAGTTTTTGGCGCCGTTGCCGGGGATTCCTTAATTTAGTTACTAGTGCACTTAGGTAGCATTGTCTAGACTAAGGTATCAACTATTTAATTTAATCTAATCTCCGAGTGTATGCCAAGTACTCGCTCTAAAAGCGAAGACTTGCAACCTCTAATCCCTGAATCGGAACGCTTCTTACACGTAAGAAGACGTATATTCGATTTCGAAAACAATTCCAATATTCCAGATCTTCAATTAGATCCGCCTGAACCAGTCGTAAAATCAGAAGACGCAGGGATGGCTAAAGAACAAACTCATCCACTCAAGTATTACGCTAATCCTTCGCAAGGTGAACCGCATTCAAGCATTGCAGCACCGGCTATCAACCGAAATGATTTCGAACTAAAACCTTCGTTGATATCAGCCGTGCAACAAAATCAATTCGCCGGAAATCCTACCGAGGATCCGAATCTTCATCTTTCGATCTTTGTGCAATATGCAGATACCGTGAAAGCCAATGGAGTTACCCAAGAAGCTATTAGACTATGTTTATTTCCTTTTTCGCTTCGAGACAGGGCAAGAGCTTGGCTTCAATCTCTGCCTTCGAACTCAGTAACTACGTGGGCAGAACTTAAGAAAGTTTTCTTGAATAGGTATTTTCCACCTAGCAAGACAGCTATGCTGAGAGCTCAGATCAACGGATTTAAGCAAAGAGAAAGTGAATCATTATTCGAAGCTTGGGAACGCTATAAGGATCTACTTAGACTTTGTCCACATCATGGATTAATAGACTGGATGGTCATCCATACCTTCTATAATGGACTCTTGTACAACACAAGAATGACAATTGACGCTGCCGCGGGTGGTGCATTGATGGACAAAGAATATCGTGATGCCTATGCACTTATCGAAAGTATGGCGCAAAATCATTACCTTTGGGGAAGCGAGAGAGTCGCAACTGAGAAACCAACAAAGGGAGGTATGTACGAAGTAAGTAGTATGGACCAAGTCAATGCGAAATTTGACCAACTAAGCCAAAAGATCGATAGCTTGGCCATAACACCTGCAGCCACCGTGGCTGCAGTAACACCTAACTGTGAGTTATGTGGAGTCCCAGGACACGAAGTTTCTGATTGTCAACTATTGGCAGGAACTCCCACTGATCAAGTGAATTATGCTCAAGGAAACCCTCACTCAAACACATACAACCCAGGTTGGAAGAATCATCCGAACTTCTCCTATAAGAATACCAATGCTTATTACGCACCAGGTCAAGCACCAGCTACATCACCAGGATATCAAAAGACTGCTCCTAATATCCCTAGAAAATCGAACCTTGAATTGATGATGGAGAGCTTTATAGCTAGCCAATCTCAGACAAACAAGGACTTCTTAAACCAAAACATTCACACTAGTGAGCAGATTAAACAATTAGTGAGCAAAGTAGATGCATTAGATACACATAACAAAATGCTTGAAACTCAGATTTCACAAGTAGCTCAACAACAAGCACCTACTGCTGCACCAGCTGGAGTATTCCCTGGACAACCTCAACCTAATCCGAAAGGACATGCTAACGCTGTAATATTAAGAAGTGGCAAGGAACTTGACGGACCTACCGATCCAAGACTTGACAATCCAGCCATGTACCAAAAACCGGATAAACCGACTGAAGCGGTGAATGATCCAGAAGAAAAGGAAGATGAAAGTCGAGAGGTAGTGGAGAAAGAACAACCTTATGTGCCTCCACCACCCTATAAACCACCAATTCCGTACCCTCAAAGATTAATAAGTTCCAAGACGACGGGTCAATTTAAGAAATTTGTCGAACTTCTGAAACAGTTGAATATTACTATTCCGTTTACAGAAGCAATTACCCAAATACCCTCGTATGCCAAGTTTCTAAAAGAAATCTTATCCAATAAGAAGAAGATAGAGGATAACGGAACAGTTACACTTACCGCCGAGTGTAGCGCCATAATTCAGAATAACATGCCTCCTAAGCTAAAAGATCCAGGAAGTTTCTCTATACCCTGTGTAATAGGAAAATTCGTCATTGACAAAGCTCTATGCGATTTAGGAGCCAGTATCAGTGTTATGCCCTTAACAATTTGCAAAAGGCTAGACATGGGAGACCTAAGACCAACTAAAATGTCTGTTCAACTAGCCGATCGCTCTGTTAAATATCCTGTAGGCATACTAGAAAACGTCCCAGTACGTATAGGACAATTCTACATTCCTACTGATTTTATAATCATGGACATCTCTGAAGACTCCACCACACCTATCATACTAGGAAGACCATTCTTAGCTACCGCCGGAGCTATAATAGACGTGAAAAGAGGAAAGCTAACCTTTGAAGTAGGTGAAGAGAAAGTCGAATTTGTTTTAACACAATTCTTACAATCACCAGCTATAGAGGATACATGCTATCTAATGGACGTAATTGACGAATGTGTAAGAGAAATGGAACTGGAGGAGACCACTTATTCTGAAATCATGAAAATTCAAATCCCCCCAATTCTCGAAGATGATAATTGGCGAAAACCGTATCAGGATGATAGTCTAAGCGAAAGTTTAGCACTTACACCGGATCCCATGCCAAGTAAAGATAAACCTACATTAGGATTGAAAACTTTACCTAACAACCTAAGGTACGAATTCTTAGACGTTGAATGTAAAAGACCAGTTATAGTAAATTCCAGTTTAGGAACTATAGAAACAAAGAAACTTTTAGATGTCTTGAAGAAATATCCAACTGCATTAGGATATAACATATCTGATCTCAAAGGAATATGTCCTTCAGTTTGCATGCATCGCATCCTGCTAGAAGAAGATTGCAGAACCTCCAGAGAATCTCAAAGAAGAATAAACCCAACCCTTAGCACTGTAGTAAAGGAAGAAGTCAAGAAATTATTAGATGCCGGGATAATATATCCAATCTCTGATAGTGAATGGGTTAGTCCAATACATGTAGTGCCAAAGAAAGGAGGTATCACTGTGGTGAAAAATGCACAAGGCGAATCGATATCGCAAAGAGTAGTAACGGGATATAGAGTGTGCATAGATTATCGTAAACTAAACAAAGCCACTCGAAAAGATCATTTCCCATTACCTTTCATAGATCAAATGCTGGAACGATTAGCCAAGCATTCTTACTTCTGTTATCTTGACGGGTACTCAGGATTTTTCCAAATCCCTATCCATCCTGATGATCAAGAGAAGACTACATTCACATGTCCTTATGGAACGTTCGCTTATAGGCGAATGCCCTTTGGATTATGCAACGCTCCTGCAACCTTTCAAAGATGTATGATGTCAATCTTCGCAGATTTTATAGACAACATCATGGAAGTGTTCATGGACGACTTCTCTGTATGCGGGCAGAGCTTTGAAGGATGCTTATCGAACTTAGAAATGGTGTTAGAAAGATGTGTAAAAGTGAATCTCGTGCTTAACTGGGAGAAATGTCATTTTATGGTCAACGAAGGAATAGTATTAGGTCATGTAATATCAGACAAGGGAATTGAAGTTGATAAAGCTAAGATTGAAGTAATAAAGGATCTTCAACCCCCTAAAACCGTTCGAGAAATACGAAGCTTTTTAGGACACGCCGGTTTTTACCGACGATTCATCAAAGATTTTTCGAAAATCACCAAACCTCTTACTGGTTTATTAATGAAAGACGCTGAGTTCATATTCAATGAAGATTGTATTAAAGCATTCGAAACTCTAAAAACAGCCCTCATCACCGCACCAATCATGCAACCCCCTGACTGGAGATTACCTTTCGAAATCATGTGCGATGCGAGTGACTATGCTGTAGGCACCGTCCTGGGTCAGAGAAAGGAAAAGAAACTCCATGCGATTTACTATGCCAGTAGAACCTTGGATTCTGCCCAGATGAACTACGCTACTACAGAAAAAGAATTGCTAGCAGTTGTCTTTGCGCTTGACAAATTCCGCTCTTACCTAGTTGGAGCGAAGATAATCATTTACACAGACCATGCTGCTATCCGATATCTATTAACTAAGAAAGATGTTAAACCAAGACTCTTAAGATGGATTTTACTCTTACAAGAGTTTGATCTAGAAATAAAAGATAAAAAAGGTACTGAAAACGTCGTAGCGGACCATTTATCTAGAATAGAAGATATTAAACCCGAACAAGTGCCGATTAACGATGATTTTCCGTATGAACAACTGATAGCACAAATAGGAAGCGACCTAGCGCAGTTAGATATAAATGAACCGAAACCCGTGGAAACAATACAGACAACTGTAGGACTGCCATGGTACGCCGACATTGTCAACTACCTAGCCGCAGGAGCTCTTCCACCCGATCTAACCTATCAGCAGAAAAAGAAATTCTTTCATAACCTGAAACAGTACTATTGGGATGAACCATTATTGTTCAAAAGAGTACCAGATGGAATCTTTCGCCGATGTATTCCCGAAGAAGAAATAGAAGACGTCATTGCTCAATGTCATTCATCTCCTTATGGTGGAAATGCAAGCACTTCCAAGACTTGTGCAAAAATCTTGCAAGCCGACATATACTGGCCTAATCTATGGAAGGATGTCCACATCGCTGTTATAAATTGCGACCGGTGTCAACGCACTGGCAATATTTCAAGAAGAGATGAAATGCCCCAAAAGGGAATTTTGGAAGTAGAAATCTTCGACGTCTGGGGAATAGATTTCATGGGACCATTCCCATCATCTTTCGGTAATAATTACATACTCGTAGCTGTTGATTATGTCTCGAAATGGATCGAAGCCATAGCTTCTCCTACAAACGATACACGAGTAGTAATAAAGCTTTTCAAAAATATAATCTTTCCCAGATTTGGTGTGCCTTGACTCGTCATAAGTGACGGTGGCTCGCACTTCATTTCAAAAATATTTGACAAATTACTATCTAAGTATGGAGTAAGACACCGTGTGGCTACACCATATCACCCACAAACGAGTGGACAGGTCGAAGTCTCAAACAGAGAGATTAAACAAATCTTAGAAAAGACTGTCGCCATATCTCGGAAAGATTGGTCATCTAAACTTAATGAAGCTCTATGGGCTTATAGGACCGCTTACAAGACACCCATAGGTACTACACCTTTCAAACTAGTTTATGGAAAATCTTGTCACCTCCCAGTAGAACTAGAACACAAAGCTTATTGGGCGATCAGAACTCTCAATATAAACTATAATGCTGCAGGAGAAAAGCGAATCCTAGACATTAACGAATTAGAAGAATTAAGGTTAGATGCATATGAAAATGCTAAGATATATAAAGAAAGAACTAAGCGATGGCATGATAAACGCCTATCCAGGAAAGAATTCAGTGTGGGAGACGTTGTACTCCTCTTTAATTCAAGACTTAGGCTCTTTCCTGGAAAATTAAAGTCTAGATGGTCAGGACCCTTTGATATAACTAAAGTATTCCCAAGTGGAGCAATAGAAATTAAGGGTAAGGATAGTGAACCATTCATAGTAAACGGACAACGTCTAAAACACTATCATAAAGTTGAAAATAGAGATTATGCGAATAATCTAAAGCTTTTAGAATTGTCCACTAATTCCCCTGATTAATCTAAACCAAGACATTACGTCAGGCTTTTGACAATAAAAACAGCGCTTAGTGGGAGGCAACCCATTTACCTATTTACTTATTTAAACTATTCTTTTCTTTTAGAGCATTTTTAATTATCGTTATTACTGTTTGTTTAAATTGTTTTGTCAGTTTTATTTCACATCACATTTACCGCCATTACATTTCAGCATTTCATTTTCTTATTTTTATCTTAAATCACTTTTTACAGATTTTCTAAAGTCTTTTCCACTGATTTGTTTCCCCCGTATTTTCACTGACCATGGCTAACCAACCCATTAACTATATGGAAACCAAATTTAGAGGTAGGAACCAAAGAATGAAGTTCGAAGAGTTATCACAGAGGCAAATGGATCTGACCCTGTACCCAAATGATAGGACTATGGAAACCTTAGGTATACATGATAGTGTCATGTACTTGTTCAACCGACTCGGATGGGAGAATGCAATGATCCAACGTAAGTTTGCGACTTACCGCGAGCTCACCCTTGAGTTCCTTAGTTCCCTACTTTACCTACCTGAGCGCGGTTTTGGGTCTAGGAAAGGATTTATTAGTTTCCGCCTATTTGGAATAGAATACGACTTTAACCATAAAGAACTAGCTGACCTGTTAGGATTCCCTAGTGGACCTTTTGCTTTTACTACCACACAGGTAGAATTGATGGATGTGGAGCTAGATTTCTTTTGGGGAACTCTGACCGGAAACTACCACCCTGAACCAAATGACATGAACAATGATGAGATCCATAACCCTGCTCTCCGTTACTTCCACAAATTCCTCGCCCATACCTTCTTTGGAAAAGAAGAAAACATTACCGGAGTCTCTAAAGATGAATTATTTATTATGTCATGTTTCACTACTGGACAGTCTGTTAATGGTGTACCTTTCATGATGCAAACCTTCACCCGCATCCAAGAAGAACCTGAATTACCTATAGTGGTAGGAGGTCTTGTAACCATGATTGCTGATGCCTTAGGACTTAGGTACCAACTGGACAGGTGCACCCGTCTGGGAACCATCCGCCTAATGAATCTTAAATTCTGCTTCAATAGACATATCATAAGGAATTTAGGACGCCCACCTTTTGAGTACCTGATCCGGAACGAAGTAGTCACCCTGTTCACATTGCCCAATCATGCTAAAGTAAGTGTTCATAATAAGGATAACTGGCTGTATGAGTTAAACCCACCTGATTATCCAGCCACTCCTGAAACACCTCAGTCTCACAGGATAACAGATGATATAATGACCGCTGTTGAAACTGACCCTGAGACACCTCCTGGATACCATGACACTGACCCAACTGACAAAGTTCATGAAACCCCTGGAGCGAATCACGGAGAGTACGCTAACAACTTACAGAACATCATGCACACTCTCAATGCCTACCAAACTGACATTAATCTATTCAAAGAAGACATTAAGAGTATGCGATTGGACATCATAGGATTGACTGACATGGCCTGCGAACAATTCTATCATTTGGACTCCGCCATCGAAGACCTGAAGAAACGCCTTTGAAACGGCTATTAGTGATTTAGTTTATTATTATTTTTTCTCATTATTTTTTCTCATTATTTTCGTTTCCAGTTAAATTTATCTTTCGCAACAATTTCATAACATAATTTCCGTTTATGTAATTTCAATTTTTCTTTATGCCATGCACTTTTTATTTCAATTATTTCTTCATTTTTTACAGCTTATATACTCTTTCTACTTTTTCTATATACTGTATGACCATATATTATTTTATGTATACAATCTTAGGTTCGTATACTACTGTGTTGCAAATGATATACCATATGGTGTGTGTTTAATATAAGTGTTACTAAATAAAATAAATTATTATCAATTTATAAATAACGTGAGACAATGTTCTTTTCTGGGAATTATTCAGCACAACAAGCCCTCACGGTCGTCACACCCCACTTACGATCGTGACGTGCTCATTTAGCGTGTCACGACCGTCACGCCCCTGTCACGACCATGACGACCTCTATTACAGGGATCGTGAGAAACAGAACTGTTCCTCATTGTGTCCCCTCTTCTTCTCAATCCATAACCTACCCAAAACACTACCCACTCATTCCACAACCGCCGTAACCTCTCCACTACCCCCATTAATCCTCCATTATCATCCACCATTTCATTTAAACTCTCCCGTATTTAACCCGAACCTCAATCTCCCTCATTCTACCATTTTTCTCACAAAACCTCACAAAATCCTTCCTCCCTCACTCTTCACTCTTGCATGTTATGGATTCCATCATTTTTAGAGAAGGTGAAGCTGGAGTAACCCAGAGAGACCGTTTCATCCGCTTCCAGAACCGCGGTCTGCAACCCACCCGCTACATTGCCACTGACTGTCTGCGAGAACTCAGAATGTTGTCCAGCGTTCAAAGCCTACTGCAAAAGGTCGGTCTGTGGGACCTCTGTCGTCAGCCATAGCCTACTTTCGAACTACTGACGCTGGAGTTCCTCAGCTCTTACAGTTACATCACCTCTCCCGGTTCTCAGAGTCAGCTTACCGGCATCGTAACATTCAGATTGCACGGCCAGGAGTTCAACCTCACGCAAACCAGGATCGCCGAGCTGTTAGGTTTCGATCATGGCACCGAAGCCCACCGTCGCGTGCCCGATAATTTCAGTGAACAAGCATTCACTCTATGGCACGACCTCACCAACACCCGTGCATCCACATTCCAGAGCCTCAACGCCACACACATCCACAACCCGGCTATCCGCTATTTTCACCGGGTCATCTGCAACACAATCTTTGCTAGAGAAAGCAACCACAAGCTCAACTCCAAGGAGCTTCTGTTCTTATACTGTGCCCTTCATGACGAGCCAATCAACGCTGCCCCCTTTATGCTTTACCACATCCAGGCCATTGCGCACCGAGGCTCCTCCCCGTTCTTCATAGGCGGCATTGTCACCACCCTCGCCATTCAGTTGGGGCTTGGTGACGCGCTCGCTAATCAGCCTCACCTCGCCGCCGAATTCCTGACCATGAGCTACTGCCGGTCCGCCCACCTGATCGCGCAGCGAGAGGATGGCAGGTACAGCCCTGTTGTCAATGGCACCATTTTCCACCACATCACTCTGCCGTCCCGCACCCGCATCGACCCATCCAACCGAGCCAACTGGCTCTTTGTTTTACCAGCTGCTGCCGATCACATCCCGGCTCATGATGATCAGGCAGACGCCCCAATGGACGAGATGCAGGACGCTATGGATGCAGTTGAGCCTGTCCTGGATATCCCCGAGACATCTACCAGGCAGCCCTCTGCTCCCGCAGTCACACTTGAGGAGGTCCTACTTGCGATTCATCAGCAGAACCTGATGAACGCCGCACTGGAGCGATGGCAGAAGGCGCAGTATGATGCTTTACTCGGCACCATTGCTGCCAACCAGGAGGCCACTAATGAGCGATTTGGAGAACTTTTCAGCGAGCTCGAGGCGCTCCGCATCAGCATTACTGCTACCTCCGGCACCGGCTCTGATCCCGACGCGACTCCCTCCAGACGCCGCTCTCGCACCAGAGGCCGAGCCCGCGGTCCTCAGCAGCAGTAGTTTACTTTTATGTTGTTTTTCATTTTTAGTCTTGTACTGTATTTGTACCGCATTTATATCACAACATTGAGGACAATGTCTGATATAGTGTGGGAGAGGTACTTTTCATTTCAGTGTACTTTCAATTCCGTTGTATTCCTTTTAGCAAAATCAATGAAATGAGCAAATCTGTGCGCTATTTTCGTTAATTTCGAGCTTTCCCCGATTATTAAGACATACCAGAAAAATCTTTAATTACTCGCATTACCCGACTTACCACCGAATGGTTCGTAATTACGAAGCCGGGAACGATTAAACAAGACCAATACAATCTTGACATCTTCGACCCCCTGCTTAAGAAATTCCATCCCGATCACCATTGCGAGTGCACCTTTAGTTTCAGTTCAAAAGTAACCCCCAGTAGTTTATACTAGCAGTCAGCACCGTCTGGACACAAACCACGTGGGGAGCCGATGAATATAAGCGTTTGATGCCTAATCAATAATGATCCTTCGTATCTCGATGCAAAATGAAAAGAAATTGCACCAAAGTACACGGTCGCAGATAAGAAACGAGAAATATGAGAAGGAATCCGTTTCGAGTTGGTTCAGAGGTACTGGTTCTGAACTCGGTAGGGCGTGCTACGGCTCGATCCCCCACAACCTCCGAATCGGATAAAACATGAAGGGTTACCACACTCGTGTACCAGACCCCGTGCTAAAAAAAAAGGATCAAAATCGCTAACCGGCTACTCCACTACGTGCGTGCGAAGGCAAAGGGCTTAATGTGACTGCGCTAGAACGAAGTCGGGCGAAATAAGATCGAAAAACTCTAGGTGAAATCGTAATGTGATCGCCGATTGTTTCGCTTGACGGGAAGTCGACGACATAGCTTGTTGCTTGTGTCATTAGAGTATCGGTAGTATTCTATCAAATTACCGGACTATCCGACAAAACGATCCACCGTACGGTTTGTTACGAGTATGCGCGAATAAAATCTTGTCCGCCGATTTTCAACCGACTATTTGCTTGAGGACAAGTAAAGGTTTAAGTTTGGGGAAGTTTGATGACGAGAAAACGCATCGATTATATCGCTAGATTTCATTGACGTTTTATCGCGCATTCACCGTTTTAACGATCGATTTCTCGAGTTTTTCTTACTATTTTGCAGGTACATCGTTATGTGAGGCCGAATCATGAATTAAGAAGAAAGGAACGAAAGAAACCACAAGAAATGAAGCAAGGCAGAAGCCTGCAAAAAGTCTGCATAATTTGTAACAGCCACGGTCGTTACAAGGGTGTCACGACCGTGACACCCCAATTTGGGCTATCACGACCGTGAGGAAGTAGTCACGACCGTGACACTTAAAATCCTCAAATAGCGAACGTGAAGACCTTGTCACGCCCGTGACAAGGATAAAACTTAGTTTTGACTCAGACTACGTCAAGCCACCACTGAAGACCACTTCTCCTAGTAATTCTCCTCAAGGCAGCACGTGAAGACGACTTCTCCCATTTTCTGCTGCCACTTTCCAACATTTTCTCAACCACTTCAGCAAAGCCCAAGAAGAAAAAGACCAAGACACCAGCCCATCAAAGGCTCTATAAATAGTACCAGCAGAGGTGAGCTGAGGGGGAGACTTCATTATCCAAATTTCCTGCGGAAGCTCTGCCAAATTACCTTACGAACCAGAATTTTTATTCCAGCATTATTTTACTTTCTGTCTTGTTTTATTTGTATCCAAACAAACCGTGTAACAATTTCCAACATTAGGGAATTGTTATACTTTTATTTGTTTCCAACCTTCAGCATTCGTTTTAATTTTTATTTCCGCCTACTCCAAGCCTTCCGGTCTGTGGAAGAAGGAGTCTACTCAGATATTTGTTAATCAGGTTTTTCAATTTATTGCACTTTAATTTAATTATAATGTCTATTTATTTCTCTGCCATGAGTAAGTTATTATTTAATTATGTGTCTGATTCAACCTCGATGAGTAGCTAAATACCTTAGGGCGGTATGTAGTTATAACAAACTAAACCAGTAAAATATAACCATAGGCTAAAATAATTAATCACTTAACATTCTGGCTGATACTTTTTAATTGAAATAGACCTTTTCGTTACGAGAGTAAGAAAAGGGTATTAGGTTGGGTCAAGACCACGAGAGTGTGAGATTTAACCAGATAGCTAAAGTTAGGCATTTAAATTAAATACAGCGAGAGCGCTTTAAGATAAATTAGAATTATTTAGTTTCCAAAAATTACCTCTAAACACTTATGGGCTAGCGAGAGCAGGCATAGGGCTTTAGGGATAAGATCTGATATAAGACCACGAGAGTGTGAGTTGAGGGTATTTAAACTAGTAATCTCTACCGAATAGATTAAGTGAACATCTTTATAAGCCTAGGTTAGATTGACCCACCTAAGTTAGTATAATTACATACCGACCGCCTTAGTATTATTTTATTAAAACTTAAATTTACCTCCGCCTTTAATAGTCTTAAAAACCAACAACAATCGTGACAACCATTCGCCTTAGCTAAACTAGAAGTTCATCTAGCACTAAGTAACAATAGAATCCCTGTGGATCGATAATCTTAAATATTACTTCGATAGGCTGTGCACTTGCAGTAAGATACCGCTAGACGCATAAGTAGACACGTCTTTAGCCCATCAAATGATGTTAGTAGTGTGCTTGCTACTAAAAAGCATGATCTGAATAGAGCCTACTTACAGATTTCCAAGTTTGAGACTCAATGGAACACTGCCTTGTCCAACAGCAAGGAGCGTGAAGACCAGTTGAAGTTGCAGATCAACAAGCTGAAGGCTCAGCTCAAAGCTAAAGATGAGGAGATTTCAAAGGAAGCTTCGCTCAGGAGACATAGTGACTGTAAACTATATGAAGCGCTTGCAACCTTGGAGGATCATAGAGAGGGAGTTGATGCCAAGAGGCGTAGACTTGAGGAGGTTTTTGGGAAGGAGGACTTGGTCGAGGATCTGCAGTCCACCATCAGTCAGCAGGAGCTGCTTATACGTGGTTTGCTCGCTAGGCCAGACCATCCGAAGACGCAGGCGTTGCTGAAGGATTTCCAGTCTCGCCACCCAGCTTGATCTTTTCCTTTGTATTCTGTTGCTTAGGCTTGTTGTATTGACCATCACCAGACCTGTTGGTTGAGGTCCTTTTCTGATTGTACTTAGTTGATGTTTGTACATTGCCTGTGGCCTTATGTTTGTATATATGAGGGGGTTTTATTCTATGCTTGTCTGTGGGGTTCTCCATCGTCTTGGTTGCTATCCCGAAACTAGAATCAAGGGGGAAATTTCCCTATTGCATATATACATGTTTGCATTTAGCATTTTTTTCGCATTGTAGGTGCATCGGGACTATTAACCTTATCTTGTTTCTTGTGCTCCACTAGTGTGTTTCAGGATTGCAGATCAGACAACTCACCGATACGGTACCAGAAGAAACTAGAAAAGGCTGATGGATCAGATGCAGGCAGAAATGCAAGAGATGAGAGATTGGATGACCCAGCTGATGGATGTCATGCAAGGGGTTGCTAGTGGCCAGACGCAACTTCAGACTTTAGTGCAACCTTTGATTGCACGAGTTGATAATGATGGTGTGTTACACGGTGGGACTGCTGCTAACCCTCCCCATGTTGAGACTCCCCAAGCTAACAACTCTGTACCTATCCCTAATGTTGGAGGGAATGGTAATGTTGGGAATGTCGGAGGAAATGGTAATGATGGTAATATTGGAGGGATTGGAAATGTCTTCGGAAACATGGGAAATATTGGTATTGGTGCTGGAGAAGGTGATTATGCTGGTAACAATGATGGTTATTATGACCATGGAGCTGATTGTGCTATTCATGGAAAAATGCGTCATCCTCGGATTGAGGATCAGCAAGGGGATGTTTTCTCAATGAGAGACGTCAGGCCTGAAATGTCAGCTGAAGCGAGCAGAAGATTTAAGCTTTTAGAAGACAAGATGAAAAGCTACGAAAACCAGAATTCCATGGGTTTAGATATGGTCAATTTGGGCTTGATTCCTGATTTAAGGGTACCTTACAAATTCAAAGTACCTGACTTTGATAAGTACAAAGGCACCACTTGCCCGAGGGTTCACCTGCGCTCGTACTATAGAAAGATGTCCGCGTACTCGGACGATGAAAAACTATTGATGCATTTCTTCCAGGACAACTTGTCTGGTCCTTCATTGGAGTGGTACATGGGGTTGGAGCCCACTAACGTCCGCAGCTGGAGAGATCTAGCCGAAGCTTTTGTAAGGCACTATCAGTACAATAGTGACCTTGCTCCAAATAGAGTCTAGCTGCAGAATCTTTCCCAAAGAAATAATGAATGCTTTAAAGAATACGCCTAGAGGTGGCGAGAGCTTGCGGCTAGAGTGCAGCCTCCCATGGTAGAGCGTGAGCTCATTGACATGTTTGTTGCTACTTTACCGGGAGTGTACTATGAAAAGATGATTAGCAGTATGTCAGAAAGTTTTTCAGACTTAATAATCACTGATGAAAGGGTGGAAATGGCATCAAGCTCGGAAAGATTCAGGCGGGCGAAGTACCCTCAGCTGGAGGAGGAGGAAAGAAGGTATTTGGTAACAAGAAGCGTGAGGGTGACGCTAACTCAATAACGAGTTCTATAGGAAGAGGTAGGGGTCAGCCACAGAACCAATATCGCCAACAGCAAGTTGCTAGTGTTACTATTTCTGTACCACAACAATAACAACCGCCACAACAACAACAACAAAGGCAGTATCAGCCCCCGGATCAAAATCAACAAGGTTATAGAAGGTTTCCTGATAGGGCCAGGCTGAATAGAGTATTTGACACACCACCGATGCCATACTCTCAAGTGCTTCAAACTTTATTACAACTGCAATTGATTCAGAAAAGAACTCTAGCTCCTTTGACAGGTCCTCCCCCACCCGGCTATGATGTAAATGCTCGTTGCGAGTTTCACTCTGGGGCACTCGGTCACTCTATTGATGATTGCAAGGCTTTCAAACATAAGCTACAAGATCTAATTGACAGCAAAGCAATAAATTTTTCTCATGATGCACCTAACGTTGTGCAAAACCCTATGCCAAATCATGGGCCGTCTAGGGTTGGTTCTATTTTGGTGGAGGAGAATTTAGACTTGATAATGGATGTGAATGAGCTGAAAATACCATTGAAGTTTGTGAAAGACAAATTGCTGGAAGGGGGTGTATTCCCAGGCTGCTATGAGGATTGTGTTGATTGTTTAAGTGATCCTAAGGGATGCGTTGATTTAAGAAGGTGCATCCAAGGAATGATGGATGAGGGGACATTGCAGTTTGAACGGACCGCAGTAAAGAAACTTGTGGAGGTAGTAGATGAAGAGAGGGATGAGGTCGCTACGATCTCGATCCTATATAAGACTATAATTATCTCAGCGCCTCCTAGGCCACCAACAATCATTATCACCAAAGCAGGACCTGTGCCATATGAAAGCACCAAAGCTATTCCGTGGAACTACGGAGCCGAGGTGTATTATAATGGTCAGAAGATAGACTTGAAGAGTTTTCCTGTTGAGTCAACAGATAATGTTGTGGGAGCAGGCGCGATCACCCGAAGCGGCAGGGTCGTTTCATCGCCCGAAGTGGTGGCTGAAAAAGCGGATAGAGGGAAAGGTAAGATGGTAATAGAAGAAACTTCCCAGGCTGGCGAGAGGGAACCTTTGGAGAATGATGTGGAGGAAGTCATGAGGCTGATATGAAAGAGCGACTACAAGATAGTCGATCAGTTACAGCAGACTCCTTCCAAAATTTCAATATTATCACTGTTGTTGAGTTTCGAAGCGCACAAGAATGCGTTGATGAAAGGGTTGAGTACCGCTTTCGTGCCTCAAGAAATAACGGTGAATCAACTTGAAGGGGTTGTTGGGCATGTAAACGCGGGAAATGATATTGGATTTACAGATTTAGACTTAATGCCAAGGGGCAGAAACCACAATTGTGCGCTGCATATTTCTGTTGATTGTAGAGGAATGGTTATGTCCCATGTCCTTGCTGACACAGGGTCATCCTTGAATGCGCTGCCAAAGAAGGCACTTATGAAGCTAGATACTCGGGGCATTACCTGTACACCAAGTGACCTGGTTGTACGTGCTTTTGACGGTACCCGAAGGTCTGTCTTCGGTGAGCTGACTTTGCCTATCCAAGTGGGCCCGGAAGTTTTTGACGCGGTATTTTACATTATGGACATGCAACCTGCTTATAGCTGTTTGTTGGACAGAACATGGATCCACTCGGCTGGGGCTGTTACATCAACTCTGCATCAGAAGCTGAAATATATGGTTGGTGGCAGTGTTCTGACAGTGTGTGGAGAAGAGGACATAATGGTTAGTCACCTGTCTTCTTTCAAGTATGTCGAGGTAGACGGGGAAATTCATGAGACCCTGTGTCAAGCTTTTGAAACTGTTCAGTTGAAGGAGAAGTCTCCGGTAGTGAGAAAGGAGCCTGAGGTGGCTATATGTTCTTTCAAAGAAGCGCAGGCTGTGGTGCAAGCTGGTTCAACCTAAGGTTGGGGGCAGGTGATAGATATACCTCAGAAGCAAGACAATTTCGGTCTGGATTACCGCCCATCGTCTTCATAAAGCACGTCGAAGTTCAAGGGGCCAATCAGGTTTACTAGCGGGGGAGTCTTCTTTGAGAAGATTAATGCCATTTCTAATGATGAAGCTGGAGATAGTGATTGTGATATGGATGCTTGGATCAAGCCATGCACTCCAGGATAGAGTCTATGCAACTGGTCCATTGAGGAATTTGTCCAAGTGACCAATGAATAGTAATGCTTTGTTTTCTCAATTATTGTACAACCCTATGTTCTACTCGGAGCATAACGGTTTGTTATTTCAGGGCTTGTTTGTTTATGTTTGAACACTGTTTCATCTATTAATCAAAGGGCGTTTTTCCATTCAAATTTTGTGATCTTTGTTTTTCTTGTTTTTGTTTTTAACAATAAAATGGCAATGTGTTTGTTTGCATATCATTTGAAGCACTTAACTATTTTCATTGCAGGACTCACATCATTGCAGATGACACCGATCAAGAATCTTCTATGACTCGCTTCGACTTTGATAACCCGGTATTTCAAGCTGAAGAAGAGATCGATGAGGATGAAGACTTGCCCGAAGAGCTAGTTAGACTCTTGAGACAAGAAGAGAAGATCATTTTGCCTCATCAAGAAGAGATTGAGGTCGTCAATTTGGGTTCTGAAGAGGTTGTTAGAAATGTCAGAATAGGGGCTGCATTACAAGATGACGTCAAGCAAAGGCTGATAGAGATGCTTCGAGAATATAGTGACATCTTTGCTTGGTCCTATAAAGATATGCCCAGGCTTGACACTGACATTGTGGTTCATCGCTTACCACTTCGGGAAGAATGTCCGCCAGTCAAGCAGAGGCTTAGAAGGACGAGACCAGACATGGCTGTAAAAATCAAAGAAGAAGTCCAAAAGCAGTTGGACGCAGGATTTTTAGCCGTGACAACTTACCCTCTGTGGGTCGCCAACATCGTGCCGGTACCAAAGAAGGACGGTAAGGTGCGGGTGTGCGTTAAGTATAGAGATTTGAATAAGGCAAGCCCAAAGGATGGTTTCCCGCTCCCTCACATTGACGTATTGGTCGACAATATGGCTCAATTTTCGGTGTTTTCCTTCATGGATGGCTTCTCCGGTTATAATCAGTTAAAAATGGAACCGGAAGACATGGAGAAAACAACATTCATTACGCCGTGGGGAACAGTTTTCTATAAGGTGATGTCGTTTGGGTTGAAAAACGCAGGGGCAACTTATCAGCGGGCAATGGTGACTTTGTTTCATGATATGATTCATCAGGAGATCGAGGTCTATGTTGATGACATGATTGTGAAGTCCCAAATAGAGGAAGAGCATATGGTAAACTTATTGAAGCTGTTTGAGAGGTTGAGGAAGTTCAAACTGAGGTTGAATCCAAATAAATGCACTTTTGGAGTTTGGTCTGGAAAGTTATTGGGGTTTACCGTCAGTAGAAAAGGAATCGAGGTAGATCCTGCAAAAATAAGATTTATTCAAGAAATGCCAGCGCCGAAGACTAAAAAAAAGGTTCGTGGTTTCTTGGGGAGGTTGAACTATATCGCTCGGTTCATATCTCATCTAACAGCCATGTGTGAACCGATGTTCAAATTGCTAAAGAAAGATCAGGCGGTTGTCTGGAATGAAAATTTTCAAAAAGCATTCGATAAAATAAAAGTGTATTTGCAGGAGCCTCCGATACTGATACCTCCAGTTGCTGGAAGACCATTAATCACATATTTAACGGTTCCTGATAATAGTATGAGTTGTGTTCTCGGTCAAAACGACGAGACAGGAAGAAAAGAGCATGCGATCTATTATCTGAGTAAAAAGTTCACAGATTGTGAGTCTCGTTACTCAATGCTTGAAAAAATGTGTTGCACACTCGCTTGGGCGGCCAAACGTTTAAGACAATACATGCTCAATCATACAACCATGCTAATTTCGAAGATGGATCCGATTAAATATGTCTTTGAAAAGCAAGCGCTTTCAGGAAGGATTGCTAGATGGCAAATGGTACTGACAGAGTACGACAACCAGTACGTTTCCCAAAAAGCCATTAAAGGGAGTATTCTGTCAAAATACCTTGCCGAACAGCCGATTGATGATTACCAACCAATGAGATTTTAGTTTTCTGATGAGGACATTATGTACTTGAAAATGAAGAACTATGATGAGCCATTACCCAATGAAGGTCCGGAGAAGGGTTCTCAATGGAAAATGATATTCGATGGCGCAGTTAATTCATTTGGTAGTGGAATTGGGGCAATTATCACGACTCCTCATGGAACTCATATCCCCTTCACTTCCAGATTAACTTTTCCTTGCACCAACAATGAGGCCAAGTACGAAGCATGCATCATGGGTCTGGAAGAAGCTATTGATCTGAGAATCAAGAATTTGGATGTATATGGCGATTCAGCGCTAGTGGTTAACCAAATCGAAGAGAATGGGAAACTCGTCAGCCTAATCTGATTCCTTACAAGGATTATGCAAGAAGACTGTTGCCATTTTTCGATCGTATAGACTTCCACCATGTGCTAAGAGCGGAGAATCAAATGGCAGACGCTCTGGCCACGCTGACTTCAATGTACAAGGTCAATTTTTGGAATGAAGCTCCAAGGATTGTTATCTCACGCCTCGACAAGCCCACTTTCATATTTTCCATTGAGGGAGCTTCCGATGGTAAGCCGTGGTTCCATGACCTCCAGAATTTCCTTAAGAACCAAGAGTATCCACCAGGGGCATCGACCCGGGATAAGAAAACTCTTAGGAGATTGTCTGGTAACTTTTACCTCAACCCGGATGGGATTCTCTATAGAAGAAATCATGATCTAGTGCTGCTCAGGTGTGTGGACGAAAAAGAAGCAAGCCTGCTTATGGAAGAGGTCCACGAGGGTACTTTTGGCACGCATGCCGACGGACATGCCATGACTCGGAAGATACTACGAGTTGGGTATTTCTGGCTAACAATGGAGTCAAATTGTTTCAAATTCGCGAAGAAATGCCATAATTGCCAGATTTATGCAGAACAAATTCATGTGCCACCGTGCCCATTGAATGTTATGTCACCCCCTTGGTCGTTCTCCATGTGGGGGCATCGATATGATTGGAAAGATCAAGCCCACTGCTTCTAACGGACACCATTTTATTTTGGTAGCTATCGATTACTTCACCAAGTGGGTGGAGGCAGCATTGTATGCTAATGTGACCAAACATGTGGTAGCAAGATTCATAAAGAAGGACATCATCTGCAGGTATGGAATTCCCGAGTGAATCATTACTGACAATGGTTCGAATCTGAACAATAATATGATGAAGGAGTTATGCCAGAACTTCAAGATTGAGCATCATAACTCATCGCCCTATCGACCGAAGATGAATGGCACTGTCGAAGCGGCCAACAAGAATATCAAAAAGATAGTGCAAAAGATGGTTGTTACTTACAAAGATTTGCATGAGATGTTTCCATTTGCTCTGCATTGTTATCGTACGAAGGTATGCACATCAACTGGGGAAACTTCTTTCTTGCTAGTGTACGGTATGGAAGCTGTCCTACCGCTAGAAGTCGAGATTCCTTCTTTAAGAGTTTTGGTTGACGTAAAGCTCGATGAGGCAGAATGGATAAAGAACAGATTGAATCAGCTTAGCCTGATGGATGAGAAGAGGCTAGCATTTATTTCATATGGTCGGTTGTATCAGATTCGGATGAAGAAAGCTTACGATAAGAAGGTGCGCCCTCGAAGCTTTCAGACGGGCGATCTTGTGCTGAAAAAGATTCTCCCACCATACTCAGATCATAGGGGCAAATGTACTCCCAACTACGAAGGTCCATATGTTGTACGAAAGGTTTTCTCTAGAGGAGCCTTAGTGCTATCCACCATGGACGGTGAGGATTTTGCATCTCCTGTGAATGCAGACGCAGTTAAAAAATACTTTGCTTAAAATGACCCGCTGGAATAAAAAAGAAAATCCAGGCAAAAATGGGGCATCCCGGCGAACCATAAAAAAGGAAAATAGGTTCGGGCAAAAATTAGGGATAAAAATGAAAAGAATGTAAATCCGCAAAGTTGAAAACCTTTAAAGGCGACTTTGGAAAAAATGGGTATCCCGGTGAATCGAAAACCCGAAAGGGCGGTTCAGGTAAAAGTTAGGGATTGAAAAGCAAATGACTACGGTCTGCGTATGATTTCATTGCTTGGTGGATTGGGATAACCTGAGGGCCATTTATCCGAATCAATCTCCTCTGAAGAACAAGCATCGGGAAAGCTTCAAGGTTAAGCGAGTCATATAGGAATCAGCTCATGGTGTTTGTCTGCACCATATTGCCGACATTGCTATACATTTTTTTTAATATGTACACTTTTGTATTTTCTTTTACGCATACCTGTAGTTTTGCGCAACTTCCTCTTTCCAGGAGTTGCATATGTTGTAAAACTTTGCCTATTTACAAGCCGTTTATCAATAAACATATACTATTCAGTACTTGTCTGTGTGCTTTGTTTTAGCTTTTACTGTTTTGTTTGTGAAAAACGCCTGATGTTTTTGATGAACTTGCATACATAAACTTGTAGGCCTTGGCCAATAATTGTTAAAACTTTGATATTAATTGAACGATGTCACGGATGATGACCAAGATAGCCCCGTTGTATAGGATGTCTTGTCTGTTTGTCTTTTGCAGGGTTGTTACTCTTGGGGAAAGGTTTTATGAATGTACGAATGGAGTCATCTGTTCTCTAAACAGTTTGGTTCTCCAGCAGTTGAGGTTGCATCTCTATCCCAGTAGAGTTATGTGCAGTGTATTAGCATGTCCCTGGCAGTTTGCCAGTGCGCTTTTAATCCTCCGCAGAGTACGGGTATGTGCTTACTCCCCAGCGAGTCGAGATTCGGGCGTATCCCCATGGAATAGGTGTAAAGTTTTCCCTAGTAGTGGTTTGGTATTCTTCGCTCTCCATTAGCTTGATTGTAGGTACTCAGCTTTCAGCAGTGCGGACCGAGGTCTCCGACAAAGTTGATTTCCCCGCAGTGTCATTTATCCCCTAGCAGGAAAGGTGTAATCTCGGGGTTGGTCATTTTTTCTCAGTTAGATCTTTGTTCCCCAAGAGAGTTGTGTCTTGGAAGTCCGTTCAGGGAATTTTTGTTCTCTATCAAGTAAGTTGGGTTGTTTAGCCTGGACGTTTTAAGTACTCGGTGAGTTGTCTGTTCCCCAGAAAGTTTGTATTCCGGAGAGTCAGCCCGGGCATTTTCCTCAGCAAGTGGTGATTTGCATCCTAAGTTGAGTTTGGATTTCCTGTTCTTGTATGAAATTTATTCCTGGTAGATGAGCCCTTCAAGGCCTTTTCGCTTCAGCGTAATGTTAAATGCCAAATTTCACTTATTTGATATATCAAATATTGACATCTTTCACTTATTTGATATATCAAATATTGACATCTTTCACTTATTTTTGGCAAGAAAGTGTAGAAAACCACTCTTGCTTTGTTTGGTTTGCAATATATTGTGAAAATCTCTTGGTACCTTTTATTTGTGTGTTATTGTGCAGGAATTAGGCACAAAACAAGTGAAAAGTAAGACACAAGAAATGGGCAAGGAAACCAAGACAACATGCAACCAACAAAATGTTGTTAGTGTGCAGGATTGACACTAGTTGGAGTGTTGGAGCACCTTGGAAAAGATGAGACAGAGTTGCTGGAAGAAGCTGGAAATCAGAGCATTCACCAGGCGAAGCCCATCGAATGTTCGCCTGGCGAGTGCTGGCGAGCCAGGGCGAGTAATTCAAGTTAAACTCCCAGACCTAAAGGGCATGAAGTTCGCCTGGCGAAGGTGCGGTAACTCAGAAGGGCAGTTTGCTCATTTGGTTCGCCTGGCGAAGGCCCCTGTTCTCCTGGAGAATGGGGGAAAACAGAACATCTTTTGTACTTTATTTAGTGCTTTTTAGAGATTAGAACTTAATAACTTTTCATAATTCCATTTTTGTAACATTTAGAAAGATCAGAACTTATCTCTCTTCATTTCTTCCAGGGAGAGAAACATAAAACCCTAAGAGGGAGGAGGTAAGATCCTTGATCTCTTGTTGGGGTTTGGATTGTAATCTTTTGATACCTTATGTATTTCATCTAATTTATGTTTGTGAACTAGTTTGGATTCTCTATTAATTGATTATCTTTGATTATGTATTTGTGGGTCTTGACAAAACCTTTTCACATCTTTGATCTCAGATCTTCTTCTATCAATGAACAAACTTTTGACATGGTTTTGAAGTTGATATTCATTTTATCCTCTATGGTGTTGTGTTGATTAAGTAGCATGGGTTGGATCAATATGATATTGTTTGGGTATGTGATAATAGTGATGAAGAACGATGTTCACCGACATTTGGCGGATTAGATGAATACATGTAAAAAAGGGTTAAGCATGTGTATGTATTATGATCATTGTGTTTTATGCAAAACAATCGTTTATCTTATATGGTTGTTATCTTTACTTTCTTGTTTATCTTTGATTTGAACCGTGATAGAGATATACTCTTCAGATCTGGATCTAGGATGATTGCTTGTTAGGTCCTAAATTCTAGAGAAAGATTTAGGCTTATCATTTGCGTGAGTATCAGATCTTAATGCTTTGTGTTGTGTTTTTGTTGGGTGAGAGATCACCAATGAGACAATACTGTTGTTTTCTCGATGCCGCATTAGAGATAAGCTTTATCGTGAGTGATACGTAAGGATATTAGACGAATGATTGCGTTGTGTTTAATTTGATCAGCAGAATGCATATGTTATCAATTGATGAAATCCAATCCCAACAAGGCTCCGTTTATGTTTTAGTCTTTATTTTATATTTTCTGTTTTTATCTATGGTTCTTTGACCCTTTTAAACCAAACCTTTTGAAATTAAGCTTAGAAATGTAGAAATCTTTGAACGGCGTTTATATCGCACTAATCCCTGTGGAGACGACAAAAATGGGTACTTAATATTTTTTGCTTGCTGCTTTACCTCACCAACACGTAAGTCCAATCGTTATTGGCATGGGTAAGCCATTCCCTGCAGGGTTGTTTGCTGTTCCTGACAGGATGGTTTCTGTTTCTCTAGCATCTATTTTGCTGTTTCAGTTCCGTTGCATCTGCATGCGTGCATAACATCTACCCACACGCGTAGCATTTCCATCTTGTATGGGGCATTACGTCGTTTTCAAACATTTGCATATGAAACATAGACCAGGTTGTTACCTCTTTGTTTGCAGAAATGTATCCGACAGATGATTGATTAATATTTGTGCCCGTATGGTGTTCAGACCATGGCAAGTTGAAGAGTATCTTCGCCCGAATAGTATCCAGACCATAATATTTTTTGTCAGCCCGCATGGTATCTAGACCCCGGCTTGCGTTTCTCCCCAGTAGTGTCATCGAACTTCGGTTGACGGTGTTGTCTTTAGCCCTATATGGTATCCAGACCATGGTGAGTTAAATATCTTTGTGTATATGGTATCCAGACCATAACAAGTTATTAAGTTTTTCTTTAGCCCGCATGGTATCCAGACCCCGACTTTTGTATTTCCTGACAGTTGGTTATCTTCGCCTACGTGGTATCCAAACCATGGCAGTTACCGATCTGTTTTGTCCGTTGAGTATCTAGACTCAGGTAAAATTCCCTTGTGATGTCCAGATCACAGCAGGTGTATTTGTGTTCTTTCGCCTTATGGTATCTGTCGCACCCTAATTTTTGACCTTAAGGTCCCACCTCCGTGCATTTTATCTTACGTGTTACCTCTCGCCCCACACATGTGTTTATTATAACTAACCAGTTCATGCAGGCGCGATAATGACAAGTGTAGACCCTTACAGACAAGTATTTCAAGGCGCAAGCGTTAGTGCCTATTATGTTTCCTATAGGGGGCCATCTCACAGGTTGAGCCAATATCTCCAAAGAGAAATTGGGGAGCGTCCTCAAAGGTGGTTTACGACTATGTTTGTTTCGAGAAGATAAGATTATGTGAGATTTGGTTCGTATTAAGAACTTCATCGTGGTGAAGGAGTTTTGTTTGTTGTTGATGATTAAGTTATTAAAGGACTGTTGGGAGCGTCAGTGTTACAACGATGAGGAATCCAACAATTAAGCAACGTCGCAAGCGGACATCGAGTTTCCTAATCCACCGCTTTTATTTTATCATTGCTTTGCCAAGAAAGGTGATTAAGGATATTAATTTACAAGACGCCCTGTTTTAAAAGCCCAAGGTACTACAAACCGAAACTTTGAAAATACAAGACATGGACATAAAATATTAAGAATGTCGAAGTTGGAACGTTTACAATTTAATCACAGCTACATTACATTTAAATCCCCACCACAGGAGGGTCCATATTTCTCAAGCACATAAGCTTCATACAAGAGAGGGAGAAGGGAGCACTTCATGATTTCCTATTTGAATATTCATGATACACAACCATTTTATCTAGTAATCTGTTTATGGCCTCTACATTATTTTAACATTACATGAGTCGCTCAGTAACCGCAAACATGGTTCATTATAAGAAACAATGGAGCATGAACCAATGTCGAATTTATGGGAACTTCCTCATCTTCGAGACTGCACACTTCTTTCTTGGCTAACGAAGGGATTCGCTCTAAGTTGGAGCCTCGGACACAACGAGGGACGTGCCTCTCATGCCCCGCTTCTGAGCAAAGCCACAACGCAAACCATGCCACAAGCTGTGAAATCGGACAAGCTGCAGGTGCATACCGGGAGTGTGGAAATCCTACATCAGAAAAGCCATCAACAACATAAGTCAAGACATAAGATTTAATCACAGTTTCGGCACATAATCAGTTTTAACCATGTGTTCATCAAAATGATTAGTAAAAATGTAAAGGAGTTGAAACCAGACACTTATCTTTTTATCATGCCACAACCTACAGAGAACACCACAGAAAGTCAGGACATACTATTAACAAAGTGAACTGCAAGACTGGAAATTTAAAAGGGAGCAGGAGTTGACTTCAGCCCTTAGTGCAATTCATCATCGGGCAGGAGGTTCGAGCAGCCAGAAGGGAAACGACCGAAGCCGTCGACGACTTCCTACTGAGCATCGAACAATGTAAAATTCGAGCTGCAAAATTACTAAGTGGCATCCTGAAAAAGGACATCAGCAGCAACTCAGTAAGAAAAACAAGCATACATCAACAACGGTCGCAAACATTCACAATAACACTTGCAAACAGGCATACACATAGCAGCTGCGAATACCAAACAAGGCAATTGAAAACAAGCATTCACCACAACGATGTAGTGTCAACAATGTCATCGTTGGCTACAGGCAGCGACAATGCAAGGGTCAACCATCTGATACAAAGTCCAGGAATAGAAAATCAAGATAAAGTACAACCCTCAGATCAACTCATCATCGGGCTAAGATTCGAGCGGCCGGGAGGACTATGACCGAGGCCATCACCAACTCCTTACCAAGCATCGAGAGATTCGAATCTAGATAAACGAGAAAACTATCCTCAGAATTTTTTTTCTCAACACAGACCAATGGCACCAACGGCATAACCTCAAGCACGCAAGTTCAAACCATCAAGTCATCATCATCGTTATACATTTCCCGGCACCGGAGCTAAGACCAAGTGGACTCTGAACCGATCATCAGCAACCTGAAGAAAGTAGAGAGAAGTCAGCAGTACAACAATGCTAACTGCGAGTAAACATTCACAACAGAGGAGCAACGTCAACGAATATTACCTATAAGCATCACAACAACAACCAACTTCAAGCCAGATGTTTCCTACACTAGGACTCACAGCCAACAGCAATCACTCATATACGAACGAAGATTCATCTTTTAAAACAGGCTACTCATATGAAACTTCAAGCAGTCAATCAAATGGAAAGTTTCAGTCCTCATCGACTTCAGAAGATGCCCTTCTGCACTTTCAACAACGGTATCAGCAAAAGCCCCAACAGTTTCAACAGCTAGACCAATATTTAAATCACAACAAACTTTGTCCATCAAAGAGATAGAATACGTGCAGAACAAGAACAACAATTATCTCGATCTCGTGCGAAAACAAGAGCGCGAGAACATTTCCTTGAAGAATCAACTTGCACCTAAAGGTTTAAGAGACAGTTTATCTTCAAATCACCCAAAGGTTGATGATGAGTACCCTTTACAAGCCAAGCAACTGAACATGTTTTACCAAAGCAACCGTGCACCCCAGATGTCTAATGAGGAAGAGAAGGATGATGCCTCTATTAAACTAGGGCATATAAGCAATTCACTCCCACAGAAGAGAATATGGATCTCTGAACAAGTTAGCATGATGTTTAGAAAAATCTCTGAAAAAAGAATTGCTAAATTCGAAACACATCAAGGAACAGAGATGGAATTTGAAAGTATACCCTGAGAATACTTGTGGTTTCTACTCTTCACCACCGGCTTTGTTCTTCGTGAAAGTTCCCACTAGACACATCAAACACGAGTTTTCCCGTCTGGGCTTCTAATTCATCTTTTGGCCCAAGACCTTTGCCGCCTCTACTTGCCAAGTCATGATAAAAAAAACTGTTAGGGAATATTCATCGAAGAATAGAAGATTCGATTCAAAGAGACCAAATCAAATCCAATTTCGAATTAATACACAAGATCAGAGATTGAAATGTCAATTAACGAATCATTACCATAATCAGTTAAAAAGAGAAAGTTTTCAAATCTACCCTACACCAAAAAGGAAGGCTCAATCAGGCATTCAAATCAGATTTTAAAACGAAAACCCTCCTTCGAAGCCTATAAAAGGGAGAGATTCGAAGGAAAATGCGGCCATCGGAAATCATCACAAAAAATCCTAAAATTTCATAACCTAAAAAATTGAAGGAGAATACTTATTCGTTTCAAGTCTCGAAGGAAGTCGTTGACGCCGGCACCGCTTCAACCTTCGCTGTCTCGAATCCGCCGCCACCGCCAAGCTCTCGTAATTTCTGGGTAAATTCATTTGTCTATATTCAATTGATACGTGTTGTGTTTGTTAGTTTACAGGATCAACATTGAAAACGGAGGAGGAGACGGAAACATTCGACGGAGAGAAATGATGAGAAGATGGAGAAGGAGATGACGAGATTGGAGAGGGAACCGACGATCTAGGGAGGGATTTGATTTGGGGATTAGGTCTTTCTGTGCTTGTTTTTTCGGTTGTCTTATTTTTGTTGTATTGCAATACTTCCACACACGACACCCACTGCATCACTACGCAAACCACCACCAAACTTTAATTAACCACCAAACCTTAATTAACCTAATTAATTATTTTTATTTAACCAATATTCACTCTTTTTTTTCTAATCAGCCATCATTTATCTTACTATTAACTTAATATTTATTTTGCCTAATCACCTTTTTTTTCTCTACCTAATTAATAGATAACTAATCAGCCACCTTTTTCTAAAATAATTAATAATTCTATAATTAGTTCTATTTTTATAATTACCTAATCAATTAGTCTTAAAATTCACCATTTTAATAATTGTTTATTTTGTCCCAACTTAATTGATCCCTTTTATAATAATTTTAAATAATCAATTATATCATTTAAATTAATTATAGTTTCTTAAGTCTAAGTGTTTTTATTTTATAATTTAGTTATTCCCCCTTTCTATTTAACTAAATTGACCTTTTATCTTAAACAACCTTTTATAATAAGTTGCATTTTATTTAACCATCAACTTTTAATTAATTGATCCCATATTTAGCTATTTCGTTTTAATAATAATAATATGAAGAAAACATTTTCATAATAACTTAAGCATTAGAAAAACAGTTTTGTCTTATAATTTAAATAACTTTCATTAATAATAAATACCAACCTTTTATATTAGAAAACTTTTAAAATTTAACTTTTAACATGATAATAAACAATTTTACCATAATGAATCTAGTGCAACCTTTTTTCCTAAAATTAATCCAATTCCTCTTAAAAACAACCTCACCAATAATATATTTTTCTCATAAATCAATCCATCTTAAAATCAAGCCGTCAAATCAAACAATTAAAATCAATCAACAGCGTAAAAGTACAACCTAATCATGCACACCCACATTCATAATACATTCACTCTCACACACTTCAACGCTTTCATGCGTATGTGTATGTCTACTTATTTGCCCTTTACTTTCCTTGCAATTTATCTTACAACAATTTACATTATCAATTTATATTCATGCATCGCATCCGTCCAAAGGAAAAACCTACACATGATTCAACAATCGTGTGTAGTGCATATCATTTGCATCATTCTCCCACTTGATCCTTGATCCCATTCAAGTCGATCTCTTAGGATATATCCTACCCCATAGGAGGACCTTCGTCTTTATCTTTACAACATAGAAACAAAACACATTAAACAACTCATACAAATATTCAAACATTAGAGAAAGATGCCAAATCATCTTAAGCGAGATAGAATCTCCACCCCACATCAATACAATCAATATGTAGGAACTTTGCCTTAAGAGAGATAGAGGCGTACCTCGTCGATCCCTATCCGAGTACTTAAGCCCTTCTCTTAAGACGATGCAAAGACTATTTTCTTACAATTTGTGATGGTTAAATCTCCCTTAAAATGACAACTCACCTTTTCTCCTAAAATCAATCAATCAACTACCCTAAACCCGTAGGAACTTCGACCACAGTCAAAGAACTCCTCAAACCCTTTAGGGGAACTACAAGTACTATGATTCCACTCCTGTAAGGATATGTAGGCATAAGATGCGATATCTTATCGAGTATACTTAGAAATAAACCAGTAGGTCTTTCAACCATTAAGAAAATGAACCTTAGCAATAAACAACATAAAACAAGAGGTTCCTGTAGAGTACTACAGAAACTTAGGATGCTAGCACCTTCCCTAAGTTTAACCAACCCCCGAACCTATGACTCTCTAGCTTGCATTTGCATTGCATTGTGGGAATTTCGATTTTTATCCCTTCCTTTGGACAAATCAAAGTTCAGCTGCAAAATGAATTAAAGATTCAAACTAATCAATAGTTTGGTATCCAAATTTCACCGCGACAGAAATGGCGACTTCACTGGGGAAGCTCAGTGGGTCTCCCTATCTTGTTTTTTCTATATTGATCTATATATTTGCTTATTTGCCTACTTGCATATTTGTTCTTTACTTCTTTTGGGCTATTATCCTTGAGTGGTGAGACAAAGTCCTACACCTGGACTTGAGAGAAATTATGATAGGATGGTGATATATTCGATGAGGCTTATAGGGAGTGAGTCCCGACTAAGTTGACTCGAGAATCCCGCTTAGTTGAGACCCTCTTGAAAATAGTTCGGTTGAACGAGTTTAGTCGTGAAAACTTTTACTACTTTCAATTGGAGTCCATGATACTAAGGATCGTAGTTACCTTTAACCCCACTTTGCCCTTTATTAGGACGTAGTGCGAGGCTATGAGGGAGTAAGTCCCGAAATAGTGCTACGCGATGCTACACTCAAAAGAAGTTCTCTTGAGAATATTATTAATCCCCGAGTTAATTGGGAAATTGATAGTATCCGATAGATGGACTAATGAGTTTGGGACCTCCTTAGAACCTTGTTCCGCAGGTACCATCCGCCTCTAGTCCTTGTCCTTTGGGAATTGGTATACCCTTGGCTCCATGCTCGTTGCAAACCTATGACCTTTGTTTGTTTATCTTTGTGTGCCTTTATGTGCTTACTTGTGTTTGTTGCATTCATATAGCATCATACTACATTGGACTTCATGGGATTTACCCTTTATTTATGAACATTGTAGGACATTATGGATAGACGAAATACTCTAAAATATACTTTTAAGAGTCCCAAATTGGATGACCTAAGGGAATTGGGAGCTTTGATTGAAGACCAAGAGAAGTTCAAGGGTAAATATGGGAAGTTACTATCTTTGTTAAGACGCAAGGCAAATGACCTCCTCTCCGCTCTATTACAATTTTATGATCCGATGTATCACTGCTTTACTTTTCCAGATTATCAGTTGTTGCCAACTTTGGAAGAATACCCTTTTTTGTTAGGTCTACCTATTCTAGAAGAATCTCCTTTTCCTTTCTTGGAAAAGGATCCCGAAGAAAGAGACATCGCTAAGGCCCTTTATCTCAAGGCATCTGATGTTAAGGACAACATGGTTGCTAAAAGAGGGACTTTTGGTTTGACTATAGATTTCTTATTCAAGAAGGCTTCATTTTATACTGATTTTACGAACAAGGCTCCATTCGAGGCAATCTTCGCCTTACTTGTTTATGGGGTGTTCCTATTTCCAAGTTTTGAGGGGTTCGTTGACCTTAATGCAATTAAGATCTTCATGAAGAACAATCCAGTGCCGACTCTGTTGGGTAACACCTATCACTCTATACATCTCCGAAACCTTCGTGGTGGAGGAATGATTACATGCTGTGTGCCCTTATTATATAAATGGTTCCTTACACACTTGCCCAAGTATGTTTCCTTTTGGCATCTTAATGATAAGCGTTGGTCAGAAAGGATTATGGATTTGACTCATTCTGACATTGATTGGTATAGCCGTGATTATGATGGGATTCTAATCATTGATGGATGTAGAGATTTTGCTAATATACCGTTACTCAGCTTTGGTGGAGGGATCAGTTACAATCAGGTTTTAGCTCGCCGACAGTTGGGATATCCGTTGAAGGAACCACCTAAGGGCATACAAGTTGAGAGTGTTTTCTTCGAGGGTAATCAAGAGCTCCGAGAAAAGATTGTGGAAGCTTGGAAACATTTGCATAAGAAATATAGGAATAGTTTGGGAAGGCCCAACTGTGTGTCTTTGGAACCGTATCTTCAGTGGGTAAGGAATAGGGCAATCAAGCTAAGGATGCCTTACTCTCGTCAAGATCCTATACCTCTGAGAAGGGAGCCCACTTATGTCTTTATGTCTGAAATTGAGAAGTTAGAGTTTGATTTAAAGAAGTCGCAACAAGAGTTAGAGTCATGGAAGAACAAGTATCTAGTGTCTGTTGCAGAAATTGATGAACTCCAGAAGCAGCTACAGTTGAAGGATGAAGAGTTACTCCTCTGCAAGAGGAGGAGAGTCATGGAGGATTTATTTTTCTCCGACCCACAATGCACTATTTGGAAGCTGATTGTGGACAACCTTATCCGTGAGAAGACGCAGTTAGAAGAGCAGCTCAAGCGGCAGAATTCGAAACTTCCTTAGTGTCTTTACTAGCTTTTATTTAGCTTTTATTTGGGACTTTTAAAAGCAATTATTTGTATTCCGTTTCAAAATTAATAAAAAAAACGTTTTCTTTTACAACAATGTTTATAAATAGTTGGGATCCCATGAAGTCCTACTCATCTTGCATTCCATTCTTTCTTTATTCATTTCAAGAAACTCAATTTTATTTCTCAGGTATTGTAACCATGGATTTCAAAAGAGAAGCATTGGAGTACACTTTCCAGAGTCCTAACATTGAAAGCTTGAGAGAACTAGCAGATCTCATCGAGAATCGTCACGCTTTCGCCACAGAATATGGAGAAGTCTTCCGTTTCCTCGAACTCAAGATGAAAGAAGGGCTGCTGGAGACCCTTGTTCAATTTTATGATCCGCTGTACTATTGTTTCACTTTTCTGGATTACCAGTTGATGCCGACTCTGGAAGAGTATTCTGATTTCTTGAGGATGCCTGTGACGGCCCGTCCCATATTCATCGGCCAGGAAGACTCACCCAGTCACCAAGAAATTGCAAACGCTACCCATCTCAGCCTAGCAGATGTTCAAGCGCACTTGACCACCAAGGAAGGAGTCCTTGGATTCCCAACTGATTTCTTGATCGAAAAAGTTCGTTACCATGCTGAAAGGAAGGACGTCCTTATCATGGAAGCTACCTTTGCTTTGTTGGTTTATGGGATCTTCTGGTTCCCAAAGGTTGATGATTTTGTTAACATGGATGCAATTAAATTGTTCATACTCAAGAATCCCGTTCTCACCTTGCTAGCTGACACATACTATTCAATCCACTTGAAGAATGCTGAAGGAGAAGGACATATCATTTGTTGTACCGCTCTGTTGTATTCATGGTTTATTGCTCGCCTGACTCGGCACCCGTCTATTTGGGAAGAGGAAGAGTCGCCCCGTTGGTCCGAGATAGTTATGGCTGTTACTCACTCTGACATTGTGTGGTACGACCCTACCTATGGAGGTATAGGTATGATTCCTAGCATCGGAGGATTTACTAACATACCGCTTATTGGAAGAGAAGGATGCATAAGTTACAACCGTGCTTTGGCCAGCCTCCAATTTGGGCATCCTATGATCGAAGTACCTGACTGTTGCGCCCTAAAAATTTGCCCAACCTTATTCACTTGGTTTATGTTTCAATTGCATTAGCATTTGCATATAGAGGCATGTACATAGACTAATCATCTGCATAGCATAGCAGGGCAAGTCATCTAACAGGGGATCAAGCATTATTCTCATCTCTAGAGGCCTATCAAGAGGTTATTATCCTAATTCAATCTCATTCAAGTCATCAGAAAAGAATTTGAGAGCAGAGAGTTCAGCAGATCAAGCCTTGAGTCTATTTCCTATCTGAGGGCATCTGAGGGTCAACAAGGGGGTTGTGAGTTGTGAATTGAAGGCATGGAGAGCATCTAGACATCATGAGAGGCTTAGAAAGTCATTTGGAGAAGAAAACAAGTTGTTGAGGTGACCACAAGAATTGCAGATGAAGACAGTCAACTAGGGTTTCATCTGGGTCAACCCTAGGTCAATTGATGGATTTAAAAGCATTAAGGGCTATTGGAGAGAGGTGGGGTTCATCATTTGACATGGAGAATAAGGATATGTTGTTGTGGTAAGAAGAGTTCAAGAGAAATCAAGGAGAAGAGGAGTTTCTAAATTAGGGTTTCTATGTAAAATCCCCTAGTTTAGGTCAAATTTCCAAGCAAGATAAGTCAAAATGCAAGCTTCAAATGGATCCTTGGACAACATGGAACTTGTAGAGGATCTCAATACCTTTAATTTGAGTGGTGGAAGACATCAAGGAGATTTATAGAACTCAAGTTATGGTCCTTGCAAGTTACAGGTCATCTGAGGTATCTGAAATTTTGTCTGTGAAAGTGACTTGACTTCCAAGCTATTTTTACCCCTCAAGGAGATTTCAAATGAATTTCTGGTCAACATAAGAATTGTTCCTCATTGTCTTATCTTTCTAGAATGGTATGGTATGCCTTCATATGATGTGTGGAACTCTATTTATGGTCCTGGCAAGCAAAGGGTATTTTGGTCATTTGTCAGTTATAGGTCATTTTTAAGCAAAGGCCATATCTCCTATTTCCAAGCCTCAAATGGAAAAATTCAAAACATGAAAGTTGTTCAAAAGGTGATTTTAAGTCAAGAGAGGAGGCCATGTAAGTTTGGAAATGCTTGTAGCTCATGCTTGTAAAAATGACCTAAAAAAGGCATAAATTTAATACATGAAATGTCCATTTTTGGGAATTTTATGCTACATGATCAAAATGAGGCAAGTGACATATCATTTTGACTAGAAAACATATTTTGGGATCATTGGCATTGTTAGATTTTGGATTTGAGGTCATAATTTGGGACTTGTCATAGATTGCTTATAATTCAAGTTACACATCCAACTCACATAAGGGATTAATACACAAGCTTGCAAGGCCTTTCAACATGTTCAAAATACCATTTGGGGAGATTTTCAATTGATAATCATGGGCTGTAACAAGGAGAACTTAGACTGAACTATGCATAGCATGAAATGAAAAAGTCATGACATGAGAAACTCAATTTCTCATAGGAAGGTTCCAGCTGGTTCTAGATGATTCTAACATCATCTATATATGGATTGGAGTGTGCTCAGATGCAGGGTTAGAGAGGATTGGTGCAGAGAAGAGAGATTGAATTTCCACTTTCTTCCATTACAAGTCAAGATCCATTTCTGAATTCCATCCCATTTCAATCAATTTTCTCTATTGGAACACATTCCATATGGATCACTGAGTGTGTGCAGATCAGTCAGAGAGCAAGATCATTGAGGAATCGTGTTCTTGATCTTCAAATTTCACACCTTCTACTTGAAATCGGTTTCCAAGATTCAGAGCTTTTCAACCTTTCTTTTTGCATACAGAAGCTAGAAGATGGATCACTGAATGATTTTGGAGAGACTCAGGCATTGATTTGAAGAATTCTACCATCTGTTCATCTCATTTCACCAGGTTTGTAAATTTCTTCGTGCACTTTAATTTAAGTAGAATTGATTAGAATTAGTAGGTTAGAATGGTTAGAAATCATTAGGGGAAGCTTTCTGGAAAGTTAGAGGTGATTTAGTGATGATTTTGTTAGAGGCACCATTTCTTTGTGGACCAAGAACTCCCTCAATATTGAATGATAATCTTAGTTCTTTAATTAGAATTGACCAGTGATAGGAGAGGAGCATGTTAGTGCAGTTAATTTCAAGATTGGTTAGAAGTGATTCTGGACCATAATTAGAGGTTGCTATCGGGTTCCAAGATTGAGCAAGATTCAATGGAATTCGAGACCATGGTTGAATTTAGGGGTGAATTTAGAGGGAGTTAGGGTTTTATTTGATAGGAATTGATCAAGATTTGGTGGAGTTCGAAGGAGGAGAAGATGAGCTCATGAAGTCTGTTCATCCATGGAACTCCCTCCAAAATTTGAACCAAGGAAGAAGACGACTTGAGAGCCCTTAGATCAGAAGGGAGACTTTGACTGAGAGTGAGATCGTGAGGCCAGGATTCGTTTTCAAATGTGAAGGGAGTCTGAGACAACCAAACGCTGCGTTTCATTAAGTTAGCAGCTTTGGGCTTGGATTCAGTATTACTAATGGCACCCTCCCCCAAGCTAAGCCCAACATGTCAACACGAATTAGATGCTATTCACACCGAGACTTTATTAATTTTTCTGGCATTTTTCCAAGTGTTTTCTGAACGCATATGGGCCTGGTAGACTTGATATTCGCACCCCACCTTCCTCAGCCCAACTGAATATGAACTGCGCGCCTTTACTATTTACACCCCTCTGGCTATTTCTTTCCATTTTCTTTTTATTTTCTTTATATTTTTCATGCATCTTATAAAATTCATAATAAATAGAAAAATCATCATTTTTAATTCATTCTTTTTGCATATTTTTCTTTAGGATGTCTAGAAAATTTAAAAATAAAAATTGCATTTTATTTTTTTATTTGATATTTTTCCCATATTTTCTAAATAAATAACATTTTAATAGTTTCATTTCATGCATGATTTTGTTATTTTTTGTTCTATTAGATACTTTCATATTTTTTGTTCATTCTTTTTAGGTTGTTTAGGTTAGACATTGAACTTGTAGAAACGATTTAGTTCCCATTTTTAGAAATTAATTTTAGGTGCTTAGTGTAGGTGTGAATAACATGAACAAATTAGGGTTTTTAGGGGATGACTTAGGAGACTTAATTCTTTTCCCTTAGGACTTAGGGTTTGATTAGTTTAGTTATGGGACTATAGGGGCTATGGGTAGTTATTAGATCCCTTAGAAGAAGTCAGGATTCCCCTACTGCTATTACTCTACTGTATATCTGATTGACTGGTGTGGTATGCCCTCTGGGGATTGTTGCTTGCTTGTTTGGGTATTGGGTTTGTCTGGGGACCTGGGAGAGCTTAAGACTTGAGGAGATGGAGACCATTGGAGATCCAGAGATTGAAGATCAACTGCCAGAGTTGAATAGGAGGTTATTGCTAGCAGCTGCTGAGGAGACTAGGGTTTAGGAGCTAGGCAGAGCTCTAGATTAGGAAGCTTGTTTCTCAAACATGGAATGCTTTGTCTGCATCCATCCTTTCTCTATGATTCAAAGTCTCTTTCAAATATCCACCTCCTTCCTTTGGAAGGATCAGTGAATGTATTTGAAAGATAGAACTTTTGAGGGAAAATTATCTGTATAATGTTAGCAGTTGATGAGCCACCCTTGGTAGGCAATTTACTGTTTAACATTCCTCTCCTCTTGTTGACTGATGTTCATCCCTGACGATTGGAGACTTGAAGAAAAGCCATTGCTTATAGAAGACTGATGATCAAAGCCCTTACCTGGAGGCCATGAAGATGGAGATTGATGCTTGTTGAAGCCCATAAATGATTGGAGATTACTTGAAGCTAGATGTTGAGTCAGAGCTGCTGATGCTGTTTATTTTTGCTGTATTTCATTTCTGATGTATTGATTGGTTTTCTGGACTGTATTGTTTGCTGTTTACCCTGTTGGGTTGAAAGTGAAGTCTGTTCACTTTTGCCTATTGTTTTCTAGGTTCGAGGTTGAGTGGGACTCCCTTGCCTCGCTTGTACTGTTGCATCCCTGCATTTTACCGCTTTATTATATCTGTTATTGTTTCTGTTTCTGCCTATCCCGTAGGATCTCTGTTTCTCTCTGTGCAAGAGAGGAACATGATAGACACTAGGTCTTAACCCATGCATGATAACATTAGGTTAGTTTGTTTCCCTTCGCAACCGTAGGTTAGAGTTCTGTCTCTTTCTTTCTCAAAACAAACAGAAAAATACATAAAGATTTCAAACACAATAAAAGACACTTCTTTCGTAAAAGAACGTGAACTCATCAAGCCGTCATTTTTGTCCGCCGGGATTGCTAATCAAGAAAACCTTTTTCAGAAAGAATAAAATCAACCAAGACAAGCCTGTGTCTTCCGTGGCCCGAACTACGTTTGCTCTGATCTTTCATGCTGTGTGAAAGTACGTAGGCATAGGATGCGATATCCTAGCGACCAACCTTCCCCTCCTTTCCCGTAGGTAGGCGAACTACGTTGACTCTGATTTCTCGTTCCGGACGGGAATACGTAGGCATAAAGTGCGATACTTTGCCGAGTCATTTTTATTTTCATTTTCTTTTCTTTTAACCCCAGACCTTTAGCGTCGATAGAATAACAATCCATACCCGAAAACAAGCGTGGATCCCGTCGAGTACGACGGACGTGAGGGGTGCTAATACCTTCCCCTTGCGTAACCGACTCCCGAATCCAGGTTTTGGTTGCGACGACCATACCTTTCCCGTGTTGTGCGAGGTTTACTCTGAGTGTTTCCTTTCCCTCCCGTGGGATAAATAACGCACGGTGGCGACTCTTCTGTTCAGCCGGCGCCGATTTTCGCAGTAGCGACAGCTGGCGACTCTGCTGGGGATCCAACGTCCCCTGGCTGCTAAGGACTGCGATGGTTCTTATGCATTTGGGATCCAACGTCCCTTGAGAGAGTCAATCCTAGCGCTTGTTTTCCCGTCGAGGATTTTGTATGGAGTTATTGTATATTTCTAACCTTGTATTTTCAGCTTTGTATATTGATTATTATTGCTGTATTTGGGGTGTGACGGGTGTTCTGATGTTGAGAGATAAGCCGGACCTGGGCTTGAGTGCACCTAGAATTAGCGTAGAAAGTAGTGGGCGCGTGCCGGCTTTGCTTGCATTAGTGTCTCATGAAATCTACACTCGGACGAGGTTCTTCTGGTTGGCTTCTTTTTCTACCCTTTGGGTCGAAGGGGTTGTTGGTCAGCTGAATTGTCGACTCCGGGAACCGATCATTTGGAAGTTGGCTAAGTGAGGCCTCTTCAGGATTTGATGATGCCACTCCTTCTGGGAATCGTATCATCAACCCTGAAAGTCTGTGACGCCGACGACCGCATAGGATGCTGTACCTTGTGCCAGTTATAGGGCCATCCACCTGTGAGAGGGTTTGGGGGTTATGCAGGTAACTAGACCTTCAGACTACCGGTTATTTCTTGATCAGAGATCCTGGGTATTTATGGAGAGTTAAGAGGTCTGTCAGAGACCATTTGGAGATGTGTTCTGAGGTCTGTCAGAGACCATTTGGAGATGTGTTCTGAGGTCTGTCAGAGACCAATTAGAGATGTGATTTGAGGTCTACCAGAGACCAGTGGGAGTTATGGTTTGAGGTCCATCAGAGACCAGTAATGGAGCTTTGTTTTAGGTCTATCTGAGACCAGGGTTTGATGACTCCTGGATGGTCTATCTGAGACCTTTCTTGATTGGGTTCGGGCTATTCAGCTACAGCTTTGGTCCCTGTTGCATGTTACTTGCATTGCATTGCCTGCATATCCATCGTCACTTGCATTTTACTAACGTGTGTCTGTGCTGCAGGTGCATTTGCATTTCCCCGGTTCTAGTACCCAGACTTCTGAGTATTGACTATGGCTAATTTGAGGAAGACAGTTGCGTATAAGCTGCCTTCACCTGATATTACTTCTTTGCTTGGACTGATATCTCTTGCCGATGAAGAGGTTAGGAGAAGCTTCAGAATGAGTCATGGGAGATTACTGAGATTAGTCTGCAAGCCCACGGCTGATGAGGTGAACGGGCTATACACCTTGATGCAGTTCTATGACCCCGCATTGAGATGCTTTACTTTTGCTGACTTCATCCTAGGACCCACCATTGAGGAGTATGTGGAGTTTACCGAGCTTCCCGTGCAGAACAAGGTTCCCTTTATTCACTCTGCTGCTGAGCCCAAGTTGGAGGACTTAGCCAAAGCCTTGCACATGAACGCTGCTGAGTTGTTAGTGACTTCTTGGCTTGGGGTTTCAGGTTTCTCTTTGGATTTTCTGGTTGGCAAGGCTCAAGAGTACGCCAAGAACGGTTGTTGGGTGGTTTTCAGTGCTATTTTGGCTTTATGCATTTATGGAATTGTGCTGTTTCCTAACTTGCCCAACTTTGTGGATTTGGATGCTTTCTATCTGTTTGCTGCAGGCAATCCAGTGCCAACTTTGATTGGAGACTTCTATCATTCATTGCACTATAAGAATGAGAACCGAAGAGGAAAGGCTGTGTACTGTTGTGCTCCTCTATTAAATATGTTGTTCAAAAGTCATCTCCCCGTGAAGGGACCATTTGTAGACAGCGCAACCTCAGCCAGTTGGTCAGAGCGCCTGATGAGGCTATATTCCGAAGACATTGTGTGGTTTGATCGAGACCTGTTGGGATCTGAGCTCATCTTCAGTTGTTCTGGGTACCCTAATGTACCGCTGATAGGAAGAAAAAGGTGTATCAATTACAACCCATCTCTGTTCGTCCGTCAGTTCGGATATGCGCTGAAGAACCCGCCAAAGGAGGAGGAAGTACAGGAATCTCTGTACTTCACCGGAGACGTGAAGGGGGAGTTACTAGCCAAGCTGCAGCATGCCTGGACGCGCATTAACCGCAGAGGGAAGCCGTTGTTAGGAAAGAATGATTGTCAGGCCTATGCACCTTATAGAGTTTGGGTCCAGGAGAGAGCAAGTCAGTTGCGGATGCCATTCCCAGATGTACCAATCCTTGTTCCTATTCCGGTAGCAGAGCCAACCACTGTTTCTCGGGAAGCCTACGAGCAAGTTGTGAAAGAAAAAGAAGCCTTGATGAAGATCAATGAAGGGTTAGAGCAAGAGTTAGCCCAGGTACGCAGTGAGAAAAACAAGGCCGTGTATGCTTTCCAACAACAAATCGAGCTGTTAAACAGGTTAGGGGCTGAGTTGACTGAGGAAAAGAAAAAGCGTGAACGTCTGGGGCGAGAGTTCAGAAGCTCCCATGACATGCTGGAAGCCAAAAAGAAGGCGCTCGACGCAGCACACCGAGAAATCTCCTCTTGCAACAAGACTTGGAATGCTACTCTCACCAACAATAAGATGAGAGAAGATAAGCTGAAGCAGCAAATCTCCGACCTCGAAGAGAAGTTGAAGTCTAGCATCAAGAAGTGTGAGGAAGAAGTGATGACCCGGTATAGTGTCCAGCATGCACTGAACAAGGCAATCAAATCCAGAGATGAAGCGGTGTCTCATAAGCGAAAGCTAGAAGATTGCTTCGGAGAAGCAACATGGGAAGAAACTGCTGAAGACGTGCGCCGTGTTCTTAAGAAGAGAAACCAACTTGTTGAAGGGCTGCTTGATCGACCAAGCCATCCAGAGACCAAGAAGTTGATAGAAGAGTACCAGACTTTTGGGAGGATGTGATCATTTCATGTAGTAACTTGTAGTAACTTGTATGCTTTATTTGCATAAGTGCTGACCATCACCAGGATTGTTGGTTGAGGTCATGCCTTCTTATCGTACTTTCAGCGACATTGTATTCGGGTTTTCTCAGCAATATATGAGGCTTTCTATGATTCAGCTCCGATATTCCTGTTGTCAACACTGTCACTGCACAGACACCTTCACACTAGAACTGGGGGAATGAATTTCCCTAATGCACAGACACATTGCATTGCATTCATATTCATATTGCATTACAGGTAATCTTTGAATAGTGTCTTATTTCCTGCTCTGTACCAGGTACTTAACAGGATTGCAGATCAACATCCGCACCGCTATTCTACCCGCACCAATTGTCGAAGAATCATGGATCAAATGCAGAACGAGATGCAAGATGTGCGCGAGAAGCTCGCTCTCTTCATGCAGACCATGGAAGCTATAGCAAAAGGGCAGGAGAATTTGCAGGCCATGGTCCAGCCTCTGTTGGCCCGAAACGCTGGTCATGGTAATGAAGATCATCAGTCTGTACGGGTCGATACTGTTCATGGAGACGGTACTCCCACGCCAGTGGCTCCGCCTGTGATCAACACACCTGCTGCTAATGTTAACAACGCTACCGCTGCTGTAAATGGTAACGTCGGAGTTGGAAATGAGACTGCTGTCCATAACGTTGGGCTGGGTGATGTCAATTTGGGAGATAATATGGGAGGCAACGGCTTTGTCAATACTGGATTCGGGTTCAACGATCAGGGATTCGATAACACTGGCAAGTACGGCTTTAATGCTCAAGGCTTTGGGAAAGATGGTTATGGTGCGACCAATCAGGGTTACGGGGGTTTTGGAAATGGAAACGGTGCTGGATTTATGGCTTTTGGTCCTGCTGGAGGTGTTCAAGGGTACGGCAACAGAGGCCGAGGTCCGGGGATGAATCAGATCAGAGCTGGGCGTAATAATGGATATGATGGGTACGGAGCTGGAAATGGTATGTGGCAAGAAGATCAGCAGGAAGACGCCTTCTCCGGAGGAGGTTTTGAAGGACCGATGGATGACTCCCAGAAGATTAGAATGCTGGAAGAGCAGATGAGGGGAGTCCTAAACCAAAGTGCTGTGGGTTTGGACATGGCAACAATGGGGCTGGTACCTGGCTTGAGGGTGCCGATTAAATTCAAAGCTCCTGCGTTCGATAAGTATAAGGGGGACACATGTCCAAAAGTGCATGTACGAGCTTATTACAGAAAGATGTCTGCATACTCAACTGATGAAAGAATGCTAATGCATTTCTTTCAGGATAGTCTGTCGGGTCCTTCCCTAGAATGGTACATGGGGTTGGAGCCAACTGATATCAAGACATGGAAGCAATTAGCAGAGGCATTTGTAGCTCACTACAAGTATAATAGCGATTTGGCACCCAATCGGGTCCAGTTGGCGGGACTGTCGCAGAAGAAGGGGGAGAGCTTTAAAGAGTACGCGCAAAGGTGGCGCGATATGGCTGCCAGGGTCCGTCCTCCTGTGGAAGATAAGGAAATGAATGACATGTTTGTCGGCACATTCACCGGTCTGTTTCATGATATGCTGTTTCACACATCTCTGGCCAGTTTTTCAGACCTAATTCTGATGGGAGAAAAGATTGAACGTAACATTAAGCAAGGAAAGTTCCAAGTCGAGGAATCAACTGCATCTGGCAGTAATAGGAAAGCTTATGGTGGGCGCCGTCAGGGCGAGGCAAGTGCAGTATTTGGAGGCCGAGGCAGGGGACGAAACCAATATCATCAGTCGCAGCAGGTGGCGAGTGTTACTATTCCATATCAGCAACAACCGCTTCAACAACAACAACCACTCCAGCAACAACAACCGGTTCAGCAACAGCCAATGCAACAGCAGCAGCAGCCTCAGCAGGGGGCACAGCAGGCTCAGCGAAGATTCCAGGGTAGTAAACTGAGAAGAGTATTTGAGAAGCCTCCCTCGACCTATGCGGATTTGTTGCAGACATTGCTAGGATTAAACCTGGTAGAGAAGAGAACTCTGGCACCGATAACGGGGGCTCCCCCGTTTGGTTATGATGCAAGCAGGCACTGTGAGTTTCATTCTGGAGCCCCGGGTCATGATATAGAAGGTTGCCATGCTTTTAAGCATGTTGTGCAGGATCTTTTGGACAATAAGACTATCAATTTCGGAACGGCAGGTCCGAATATAGTGCAGAAACCCATGCCTAATCATGGGGTAAACGCCGTTCTGACTGAGGAAGGTTTGAACCTGATTATGAATGTCGATGATTTGAAGACGCCGCTGAGTGAGATAAAGAGCCGACTGTTACAAGGAGGTGTTTACCCAGGATGTAACGAGTATTGCTTAGACTGTTGGACCCTAGCTGGAGGGTGTGAGGATTTGAAGAAAGGCATTCAGGCTTTAATTGATGAGGGCATATTGCAGTTTGACCAAGCGGCAACTGAAGAACCCGCAGGGGCGGTAGCAGATAATCAGAATGATGTGGCCACTGTGACAATTCCTCGGAAGACGATCACTATCGCGGCACCAGCTCAACGACCACCGATTACCATAACTAAGGCCGGGCCGATCCCGTATGAGAGCACGAAAGCAGTCCCATGGTCATATGGATTGGAAGTATATTGTGACGGAATAAAAATTGATGTTAATAAACAACCAGCCGGGACGGTGGGTAATGTTGTCGGCTCAGGAGGCATGACAAGGAGTGGCCGGATCTTTATATCTCCTGAAGTGGAGGCTGAAAGACTAGCGAAAGGAAAAGGGAAAGTGGTCGAAAATGTTCCGGTGCAAGCGAGTGAAAAAGAAGCGGCATCGAAGGATGTAGAAGAGTTCATGCGCTTGATTCGAAAAAGTGATTATAAGATTGTGGAGCATCTACAGCAGACACCGTCCAAAATATCTATCCTGTCATTGCTGTTGTGTTCGGAAGCTCACAGAAATGCGTTGCTGAAAGTCCTGGATACTTCTTTTGTACCCCAAGACGTCTCCGTGAACCAGCTAGAAGGAGTATTGGCACATGTAAATGCAGGCCACAGCTTGGGCTTTACCGACTTCGATTTGACCCCGAAAGGGAGAGATCACAATATGGCGCTGCACGTATCTGTCGAGTGTAGAGGCTCAGTAATGTCACACGTCTTGGTTGACACCGGATCATCTTTGAATGTGCTGCCCAAGAAAGCGATGATGAAGCTGGATGTTAGAGGAGTTTTGTGTACACCCAGTGATTTGGTGGTCAGAGCGTTTGACGGCACGCGGAGAACAGTCTTTGGATCGATTACTTTGCCTCTGCAAGTGGGGCCGGAAGTGTTTGCAACTGAGTTTTATATCATGGATATACAGCCTGCGTACAGCTGCTTGCTTGGAAGACCCTGGATTCATGGAGCAGGGGCAGTCACGTCCACCCTGCATCAGAAGTTAAAATATATGGTCGGAGACAGCGTAGTCACCGTGTGCGGAGAAGAGGACATCCTGGTCAGCCATCTATCTTCATTTAAATATGTGGAAGTCGACGGAGAGATCCACGAAACGCCCTGCCAGGCATTCGAAGGTTTGCGCATCAAGGACAAGGGTCCCGGGCCGAGCAAAGTGCCGGAGATAGCCGTCTCGTCGTACAAAGAGGCTCAAGCCCTAGTAGAAGCAGGAGAGGCAAAGGGCTGGGGCAAAGTGCTGGACATTCCTGTGAAGATGGACCGGTTCGGGCTGGGATACCAACCGTCGTCATCCACTTCTTCCGTGGGGGCACCCCGTTTCAGAAAACCAATCACCATCCTTGCCAATGGAGTATGTCATGAGACTGTCAATGCTGCTTCGGAGTCTGATGAAGGAGACAGCGACTGTGATATGGATGCCTGGATTCAGCCAAGCACGCCAGGACAAGGACTGTGCAACTGGTCTATTCAGGAGCTTGTTCCTGTGACTTTTAAACAGTAATGCTTTGCTTTATTAACTGTTGAACAATCTGATGCCTTTCCCGGGGCATCATGATTTGCTTAGGGCTGTGTTGTTATAAACATTGCGTGTTAATCATTAAATAAATGGCGTTTTTTCATGTGCAAATACTGTAATCCCTGTCTTTCTTGTTTTATATTTTTCAATAAAATGGCAACGTGGTTATTCGCTTTATACGCATTTTGAAGCACTTAACCATTCCTTTTGCAGGATAACATTTTCAGATGACATCCTTGAACCACCTATGACTCGTCCCGACTTTGAGCACCCGGTGTTTCAGGCCGAAGAAGAGGTTGTCAAAGATAGCGACGTTCCTGAAGAACTGTCTTGGTTAGTAAAGCAAGAGGAAAGAGCCATTCTGCCTCACGACGAGGTCATCGAAATTATCAATTTGGGGTCGGAAGGGGTTGAGAAAAACATTCGTATCGGAGCCGCGTTGCAGGATGATATCAAGCGGAGACTGGTTAAAATGCTCCAAGAGTATAGTGATGTATTCGCTTGGTCGTATGAAGATATGCCAGGGCTCGATACAGATATGGTCGTGCATCGCCTGCCACTGAAAGAAGATTGTCCGCCGGTCAAACAAAAGCTTCGCAGAACTCGACCAGATATGGCAATGAAGATCAAAGAGGAGGTTCAGAAACAGTGGGACGCTGGTTTCCTGGCTGTGACGAAGTATCCTTCATGGGTTGCCAACATCGTACCAGTGCCCAAGAAGGATGGCAAGGTTCGAATGTGCGTAGATTATAGAGATTTGAATAAAGCAAGCCCAAAAGACGATTTTCCACTTCCTCACATTGACGTGTTAGTTGATAATACTGCTCAGTACTCCGTATTCTCCTTCATGGATGGCTTTTCAGGCTATAACCAGATTAAAATGGCGCCAGAGGATATGGAGAAGACTACTTTCATAACGCCTTGGGGAACATTTTGTTACAAAGTGATGCCCTTCGGTTTGAAAAATGCTGGGGCAACATATCAGCGTGCGATGACGACTCTTTTTCATGACATGATGCATAAAGAGATCGAAGTTTATGTTGACGATATGATTGCCAAATCCCAGACGGAGGAAGAGCACCTGGTGAATCTGTTGAAGCTATTTAAAAGGCTTAGGAAGTTCAGGCTAAGGCTGAACCCTAATAAATGCACCTTCGGGCTGAGATCGGGTAAACTGCTGGGGTTTATCGTAAGCGAAAGAGGAATAGAGGTCGATCCTGCTAAAATAAAAGCAATTCAAGAAATGCCGACGCCTAAAACAGAGAAAGAGGTGCGCGGGTTTTTAGGGAGGTTGAACTACATTGCCCGGTTCATATCTCACCTAACGGCCACGTGTGAACCGTTATTCAAGCTGTTGAAGAAAGATCAAGCTGTGACGTGGAACGAAAATTGTCAAAAAGCGTTCGATAAAATAAAGCAGTATTTGCAGGAGCCTCCTATTCTAATACCCCCAGTGGCAGGTAGACCCTTGATAATGTATTTGACGGTTCTTGAGGGAAGCATGGGTTGTGTTCTTGGTCAACATGACGAGACGGGGAGAAAAGAGCATGCGATCTATTACCTGAGTAAGAAATTTACAGATTGTGAATCTCGATACTCAATGCTTGAGAAAACTTGTTGCGCGCTAGCCTGGGCCGCCAAGCGTTTGAGGCAGTACATGCTGAATCATACAACCATGCTCATCTCGAAGATGGATCCTATCAAATATGTGTTTGAAAAGCAGGCGTTGACAGGGAGAATTGCCCGGTGGCAGATGGTCTTGACTGAATATGATATTCAATACGTCTCACAAAAGGCTATAAAGGGGAGTGTGCTGTCTGAGTATCTGGCGGAGCAGCCTATTGAAGAGTACCAATCGATGAGATTTGATTTTCCTGACGAGGATATCATGTACTTAAAGATGAAAGATTGTGAAGAGCCGTTGCCAGACGAGGGACCAGAGTTGGGTTCTAAATGGAAGATGATTTTCGACGGAGCCGTGAATGCTTACGGTAGCGGAATAGGGGCAATCATCACTACGCCACACGGGTCGCACATCCCGTTTACTGCCCGGTTGACCTTTGCCGTTACCAACAATGAGGCTGAATACGAAGCTTGTATAATGGGGCTTGAAGAAGCCATTGATTTGCGAATCAAGAATCTGGACGTATACGGAGACTCAGCTCTGGTGGTGAATCAGATAAAAGGGGAATGGGAGACACGTCAGCCTAATTTGATACATTACATGAATTATGCAAGGAGATTGTTGCCTTTCTTCGACAAGGTTGAATTGCATCATGTGCCGCGGGCAGAGAACCAAATGGCTGACGCTCTCGCCACTTTGTCTTCCATGTACAAAGTCAACTTCTGGAACGAGGCTCCCCGAATCATTATCTCTCGGCTTGACAGGCCAGCTTATGTATTTGCTATTGACGAAGCATCCGACGACAAACCGTGGTATTTTGATATCCTTAATTTCCTGAAGAATAAAGAGTATCCGGCTGGGGCATCCAGTCAAGATCAGAAGACTCTCAGGAGATTAGCAGGCAATTTCTATTTGAACCCGAATGGCGTCTTATACAGAAGAAACCACGATTCGGTGCTGTTGCGTTGTGTAGACGAAAGAGAGGCAAAGCTGCTCATGGAGGAAATACACGAGGGTACCTTTGGTACGCATGCTGGTGGGCATGCTATGACGAGAAAACTGCTACGGGCAGGTTATTTTTGGCTGACTATGGAAACTGACTGTTTCAAGTTCGCAAGAAAGTGCCACAAGTGCCAAATCTATGCTGATAAGATCCACGTGCCTCCAAGTCCTCTAAATGTGATGTCATCGCCATGGCCATTCTCGATGTGGGGAATCGATATGATTGGAAAGATCGAGCCGACAGCTTCTAATGGGCATCGGTTCATTCTAGTGGCAATCGATTATTTCACCAAGTGGGTGGAAGCGGCGTCCTACGCCAATGTAACGAAGCAAGTGGTGGCCAAATTCATTAAAAGAGATATCATTTGCCGATATGGGATTCCCGAGCGGATAATCACGGACAACGGTTCAAACTTGAACAACAAAATGATGAAGGAGCTCTGTCAGAATTTCAAGATTGAACATCACAACTCCTCCCCTTACCGACCCAAGATGAATGGCGCTGTCGAGGCGGCCAATAAGAATATCAAAAAGATCGTTCAGAAAATGGTGGTGACCTATAAGGATTGGCATGAGATGCTACCTTTTGCTTTGCACGGTTATCGTACGACGGTACGCACATCAACCGGGGCAACTCCGTTCTCATTAGTATAGGGAATGGAAGCGGTGCTACCATTAGAAGTTGAGATCCCTTCTCTGAGGGTATTGCGAGATGTTCAGCTGGACGAGGCAGAATGGGTGAAAGACAGGTTGAATCAATTGAGTTTGATGGATGAGAAGAGGCTAGCTTCTCTAGCATACGGTCGTTTGTACCAGAGCCGAATGAAGAAAGCGTACGACAAGAAGATACATCCGCGAAGCTTTCAGACGGGCGACCTTGTGCTGAAAAGGATTCTCCCGCCGCAAGCAGATCACAGGGGCAAGTGGACCCCCAACTACGAAGGGCCATACGTTGTCAGTAAAGTCTTTTCAGGAGGAGCGTTGTTGTTGTCCACCATGGACGGAGAAGACTTCACGTCGCCTGTGAATTCGGACGCAGTTAAAAAATACTTTGCTTAAAATAGACCCGCTGGACAGAAAAAGAGAGTCCAGGCAAAAATGGGGCATCCTGGCGAACCAAAAACAGAATGAAAGGTTCGGGCAAAAGTTAGGGATAAAATTGAAAAAATGTACACCCGCGAAGTTGAAAACCTACACTGGGCGGCTTCGGCAAAAAAGGGTATCCCGGTGAACTGAAAACCCGTAAAGGGCGGTTCACGCAAAAGTTAGGGATTTGAAAAGCAAATGACTGCGGTCTGAATTTGATAATTGCAATAAGCATCAATGCGGGAGAATACATTTGAGGAGCCAGTTATCGGATACAATCTCTTCAGAAGTGGGGATACCGGGAAAGTATTAGAGTCAGATGAGTCATAAGAGGATCAGTTCGTGGTGCTCATCTGCATCCCGTTGCCGACATGTGTACAAATTTAAGTTGTCAATATTTATGCTTCTTGTGCATACTTGTGTACGTGTATATTTGCTTTGTGTAGCTTCCTCATTTCAGGAGTTACATCCCGTGTACAAAACTCCGCCCATTCAGGGGCCCGATCAATAAAACACGTTATTCAGTACTTGACACTGTTCTTTACTGTTTTGTGCATGATTAACGCCTAAGTTTGATGAAACTAGCATGAGTATAACGTCGCTGGCCCTTGCCAACAGTTGCTAAAGCTTTGAATTAACTGAAAATAACGTCACTAACCTGAGTTGATTTGGTTGCATAGGCTTGTCTTGTCTTGTTTGTGTTGTTGCAGGTTTCATAACCGTACGAGGAAGATGATCGAAAGATTGCAATAACGAAAGACTCAGCCTTCACGCAGGTCATGCAGGTTCTTCCTGGAGAAGGATCGAACTCTCTAGCTAGTCGTAGCTTGTGCAAAAAAAAAAAAGAAAGGATCGACGATTACAAGATCGTAAGGCTGTATTCAGACAGGTTCATCTTTCCCCGCAGGGTCATTCACTCTCCCCCAGCGGAGTCAGTGGATTCCCCCGAGAGAGTAGTCCCACCAGCGGAGTTCTCTCCTTGCAGCAAATGTTCTTTCCTCCCAGTGGAACCCGGAGATCAAGACTCTCCCCAGCAGAGTTGGTGGTGGGTCCTGTCGTTTATTTTGTCAGGGACACTGTGTAATATCAGTTCACTCTCCAGCAGAGAAGTCCAATCATACTTGGCATACTTGCTATTCCTCAGCAAAGTCATTTTCCCCAGCAGGGGTTTACCTCAACGGGGTATTTGGTTCAAGTTCCCAACTTCCCAGCATGGTTGACTTCACTCTTACAGCATTTATTTTGCTGGAATAATTCTATAGCATCTGGCTATTCCCGGCGGAGTCGGCATTATCCTCAGCATTTATTTTGCTGAAGCAGTTTCTGTATTATAGCAGTTCAGGTGGAGAGAACTCTTGCTCAAATGAACTACCAAACACTCAAGATCTCGGCATGAGATATTCAATGATAATGTCAGTTTCGGCAGTATTCCCTACAGAGTTACCAGGATAAGTCTCTCTTTATTCCCAAGCAGAGTTATTTGTCATCAAAAGGGCTTCATGAATCGGAATTTCAGAAGTTGCCCCCGGTTACCAGAGCAGGCATCCGGTAGTTTGGTTCCCAGATATCCCCAATAGAGTCCGCCCCAAAGTCGCTGTCACGTTGGTGCTAAGAAGTTTGTGGGTGGGAATCAATGGAGAACTAAGTCCTGACGTGGACAACTTATTCCTATATTGACGGGATTTCTTCAGAAGTGGGCGTCCTAACGTGGACAGATTTATTTCCCCGGATTGATGAGATGTGTTAGTCCTAACGTGGACAGATTCGGGTTCTCGGAGTTGGTGAAATGGGAAGTCATGACGTTGACAAAAGTGAGTGCTCTTTGTGTTGGTGTCCTGACGCAGACCAGTTACTCTCAGCAGTTATCTTTTTTCGTGTTGGCAAAGCATGGGTCCTGACGTGGACAGATCAGACAAAGGTGTGAGTCCTGACGTGGACAAGTCTTATTTCCTCAGCAGGTCGAAGGTGCCTGAGTCCTGACGTGGACAAATCAAGACGAAAGATGGGTCCTGACGTGGACGAGTCAGTTCCTTACGTGGAAAGACGAGTTTATTCCTAACGTGGAAAGACGAGATTCCTTACGTGGGAAAAAATGGGTTTCCTTACGTGGAAAGATTGAGTCCTCACGCGGACATATCGAGATAGATTCCTTACGTGGAAAATTTAGTCCTGACGTGGACGGATTCAGAAGAAGAAGTATTCCTAACATGGAAAGAAAGCGTGTTCCTTACGTGGAAGAGAAAGAGAAGTTTCAGTTCCTTACGTGGAAAGATTGAGATTCCTTACATGGAAAGAGAAAATGATTCCTGACGTGGAAAAGAGACGGAGATTCCTAACGCGGAAAAGATTGGAGTCCTGACGCGGACATGTCAAGTGGTAGTGGAGTCCTTACGTGGACAGATTGATATAGTTCTCCTTATGTGGAAAGAAGATTGCTTCCTGACGTGGAAATATGAAAGGTTTAGTCCTGACTTGGACAGATACAGAAGAGATGATTCCTAACGTGGACAGGTGTTACTCCTAACGTGGAAGAGTTTTATTCCTAACGTGGACGATTCAGTTTATGGAAATGCAGACGAATTATCCCCAGCGGAGTTGCCGAGATTTTTCTGGGTTAACAGCAAGTGGAGTCCTAACGTGGACAGGTTTTAGTTGAGATTTCTTCGTATTGATGACAGACAGAGTCCTAACGTGGACAAGCAAGCAATCTGTTATGACAGAATCCTTTTCAGAACGGTGAAGACAATCCCCAGCGTGGTCGTTACGAGATCAGTGAGCAGCTGCAAACAGTCAGATCCAAGCAGTGGATGTCGTTACCCAGACAGTGGTGCAGCTTATTTCTGCGGTTGGCAAATTTTCGGGTTCTTAGTATTCAACCGTCTCGTACCTCGAATGTTTGAAGGCCGTTCGCTCTTCACCCAATCGGGTCCAAGTCGCTTGAATAGGGGCAGCTGTTGCGCCCTAAAAATTTGCCCAACCTTATTCACTTGGTTTATGTTTCAATTGCATTAGCATTTGCATATAGAGGCATGTACATAGACTAATCATCTGCATAGCATAGCAGGGCAAGTCATCTAACAGGGGATCAAGCATTATTCTCATCTCTAGAGGCCTATCAAGAGGTTATTATCCTAATTCAATCTCATTCAAGTCATCAGAAAAGAATTTGAGAGCAGAGAGTTCAGCAAATCAAGCCTTGAGTCTATTTCCTATCTGAGGGCATCTGAGGGTCAACAAGGGGGTTGTGAGTTATGAATTGAAGGCATGGAGAGCATCTAGACATCATGAGAGGCTTAGAAAGTCATTTGGAGAAGAAAACAAGTTGTTGAGGTGACCACAAGAATTGCAGATGAAGACAGTCAACTAGGGTTTCATCTGGGTCAACCCTAGGTCAACCCTAGGTCAATTGATGGATTTAAAAGCATTAAGGGATATTGGAGAGAGGTGGGGTTCATCATTTGACATGGAGAATAAGGATATGTTGTTGTGGTAAGAAGAGTTCAAGAGAAATCAAGGAGAAGAGGAGTTTCTAAATTAGGGTTTCTATGTAAAATCCCCTAGTTTAGGTCAAATTTCCAAGCAAGATAAGTCAAAATGCAAGCTTCAAATGGATCCTTGGCCAACATGGAACTTGTAGAGGATCTCAAGACCTTTAATTTTAGTGGTGGAAGACATCAAGGAGATTTATAGAACTCAAGTTATGGTCCTTGCAAGTTACAGGTCATCTGAGGTATCTGAAATTTTGTCTGTGAAAGTGACTTGACTTCCAAGCTATTTTTACCCCTCAAGGAGATTTCAAATGAATTTCTGGTCAACATAAGAATTGTTCCTCATTGTCTTATCTTTCTAGAATGGTATGGTATGCCTTCATATGATGTGTGGAACTCTATTTATGGTCCTGGCAAGCAAAGGGTATTTTGGTCATTTGTCAGTTATAGGTCATTTTTAAGCAAAGGCCATATCTCCTATTTCCAAGCCTCAAATGGAAAAATTCAAAACATGAAAGTTGTTCAAAAGGTGATTTTAAGTCAAGATAGGATGCCATGTAAGTTTGGAAATGCTTGTAGCTCATGCTTGTAAAAATGACCTAAAAAAGGCATAAATTTAATACATGAAATGTCCATTTTTGGGAATTTTATGCTACATGATCAAAATGAGGCAAGTGACATATCATTTTGACTAGAAAACATATTTTGGGATCATTGGCATTGTTAGATTTTGGATTTGAGGTCATAATTTGGGACTTGTCATAGATTGCTTATAATTCAAGTTACACATCCAACTCACATAAGGGATTAATACACAAGCTTGCAAGGCCTTTCAACATGTTCAAAATACCATTTGGGGAGATTTTCAATTGATAATCATGGGCTGTAACAAGGAGAACTTAGACTGAACTATGCATAGCATGAAATGAAAAAGTCATGACATGAGAAACTCAATTTCTCATAGGAAGGTTCCAGCTGGTTCTAGATGATTCTAACATCATCTATATATGGATTGGAGTGTGCTCAGATGCAGGGTTAGAGAGGATTGGTGCAGAGAAGAGAGATTGAATTTCCACTTTCTTCCATTACAAGTCAAGATCCATTTCTGAATTCCATCCCATTTCAATCAATTTTCTCTATTGGAACACATTCCATATGGATCACTGAGTGTGTGCAGATCAGTCAGAGATCAAGATCATTGAGGAATCGTGTTCTTGATATTCAAATTTCACACCTTCTACTTGAAATCGGTTTCCAAGATTCAGAGCTTTTCAACCTTTCTTTTTGCATACAGAAGCTAGAAGATGGATCACTGAATGATTTTGGAGAGACTCAGGCATTGATTTGAAGAATTCTACCATCTGTTCATCTCATTTCACCAGGTTTGTAAATTTCTTCGTGCACTTTAATTTAAGTAGAATTGATTAGAATTAGTAGGTTAGAATGGTTAGAAATCATTAGGGGAAGCTTTCTGGAAAGTTAGAGGTGATTTAGTGATGATTTTGTTAGAGGCACCATTTCTTTGTGGACCAAGAACTCCCTCAATATTGAATGATAATCTTAGTTCTTTAATTAGAATTGACCAGTGATAGGAGAGGAGCATGTTAGTGCAGTTAATTTCAAGATTGGTTAGAAGTGATTCTGGACCATAATTAGAGGTTGCTATCGGGTTCCAAGATTGAGCAAGATTCAATGGAATTCGAGACCATGGTTGAATTTAGGGGTGAATTTAGAGGGAGTTAGGGTTTTATTTGATAGGAATTGATCAAGATTTGGTGGAGTTCGAAGGAGGAGAAGATGAGCTCATGAAGTCTGTTCATCCATGGAACTCCCTCCAAAATTTGAACCAAGGAAGAAGACGACTTGAGAGCCCTTAGATCAGAAGGGAGACTTTGACTGAGAGTGAGATCGTGAGGCCAGGATTCGTTTTCAAATGTGAAGGGAGTCTGAGACAACCAAACGCTGCGTTTCATTAAGTTAGCAGCTTTGGGCTTGGATTCAGTATTACTAATGGCACCCTCCCCCAAGCTAAGCCCAACATGTCAACACGAATTAGATGCTATTCACACCGAGACTTTATTAATTTTTCTGGCATTTTTCCAAGTGTTTTCTGAACGCATATGGGCCTGGTAGACTTGATATTCGCACCCCACCTTCCTCAGCCCAACTGAATATGAACTGCGCGCCTTTACTATTTACACCCCTCTGGCTATTTCTTTCCATTTTCTTTTTATTTTCTTTATATTTTTCATGCATCTTATAAAATTCATAATAAATAGAAAAATCATCATTTTTAATTCATTCTTTTTGCATATTTTTCTTTAGGATGTCTAGAAAATTTAAAAATAAAAATTGCATTTTATTTTTTTATTTGATATTTTTCCCATATTTTCTAAATAAATAACATTTTAATAGTTTCATTTCATGCATGATTTTGTTATTTTTTGTTCTATTAGATACTTTCATATTTTTTGTTCATTCTTTTTAGGTTGTTTAGGTTAGACATTGAACTTGTAGAAACGATTTAGTTCCCATTTTTAGAAATTAATTTTAGGTGCTTAGTGTAGGTGTGAATAACATGAACAAATTAGGGTTTTTAGGGGATGACTTAGGAGACTTAATTCTTTTCCCTTAGGACTTAGGGTTTGATTAGTTTAGTTATGGGACTATAGGGGCTATGGGTAGTTATTAGATCCCTTAGAAGAAGTCAGGATTCCCCTACTGCTATTACTCTACTGTATATCTGATTGACTGGTGTGGTATGCCCTCTGGGGATTGTTGCTTGCTTGTTTGGGTATTGGGTTTGTCTGGGGACCTGGGAGAGCTGAAGACTTGAGGAGATGAAGACCATTGGAGATCCAGAGATTGAAGATCAACTGCCAGAGTTGAATAGGAGGTTATTGCTAGCAGCTGCTGAGGAGACTAGGGTTTAAGAGCTAGGCAGAGCTCTAGATTAGGAAGCTTGTTTCTCAAACATGGAATGCTTTGTCTGCATCCATCCTTTCTCTATGATTCAAAGTCTCTTTCAAATATCCACCTCCTTCCTTTGGAAGGATCAGTGAATGTATTTGAAAGATAGAACTTTTGAGGGAAAATTATCTGTATAATGTTAGCAGTTGATGAGCCACCCTTGGTAGGCAATTTACTGTTTAACATTCCTCTCCTCTTGTTGACTGATGTTCATCCCTGACGATTGGAGACTTGAAGAAAAGCCATTGCTTATAGAAGACTGATGATTAAAGCCCTTACCTGGAGGCCATGAAGATGGAGATTGATGCTTGTTGAAGCCCATAAATGATTGGAGATTACTTGAAGCTAGATGTTGAGTCAGAGCTGCTGATGCTGTTTATTTTTGCTGTATTTCATTTCTGATGTATTGATTGGTTTTCTGGACTGTATTGTTTGCTGTTTACCCTGTTGGGTTGAAAGTGAAGTCTGTTCACTTTTGCCTATTGTTTTCTAGGTTCGAGGTTGAGTGGGACTCCCTTGCCTCGCTTGTACTGTTGCATCCCTGCATTTTACCGCTTTATTATATCTGTTATTGTTTCTGTTTCTGCCTATCCCGTAGGATCTCTGTTTCTCTCTGTGCAAGAGAGGAACATGATAGACACTAGGTCTTAACCCATGCATGATAACATTAGGTTAGTTTGTTTCCCTTCGCAACCGTAGGTTAGAGTTCTGTCTCTTTCTTTCTCAAAACAAACAGAAAAATACATAAAGATTTCAAACACAATAAAAGACACTTCTTTCGTAAAAGAACGTGAACTCATCAAGCCGTCATTTTTGTCCGCCGGGACTGCTAATCAAGAAAACCTTTTTCAGAAAGAATAAAATCAACCAAGACAAGCCTGTGTCTTCCGTGGCCCGAACTACGTTTGCTCTGATCTTTCATGATGTGTGAAAGTACGTAGGCATAGGATGCGATATCCTAGCGAGCAACCTTCCCCTCCTTTCCCGTAGGTAGGCGAACTACGTTGACTCTGATTTCTCGTTCCGGACGGGAATACGTAGGCATAAAGTGCGATACTTTGCCGAGTCATTTTTATTTTCATTTTCTTTTCTTTTAACCCCAGACCTTTAGCGTAGATAGAATAACAATCCATACCCGAAAACAAGCGTGGATCCCGTCGAGTACGACGGACGTGAGGGGTGCTAATACCTTCCCCTTGCGTAACCGACTCCCGAATCCAGGTTTTGGTTGCGACGACCATACCTTTCCCGTGTTGTGCGAGGTTTACTCTGAGCGTTTCCTTTCCCTCCCGTGGGATAAATAACGCACGGTGGCGACTCTTCTGTTCAGCCGGCGCCGATTTTCGCAGTAGCGACACTGACCATACTCTGTTAGAGGGGATCTTTCTCAAGGAAGGAGAAGATCCAGACCTGAAGACCGTCATAATTTATGCATGGAGATACGTCAACAAGGAAGGAAAAGCTGCTTTAGGATACCCCAATTGTACTGTCTCTGAAGAATATCTACATTGGGTGCGAGAAAGAGCTCTCGACCTCAAGATGCCATTTCCTTTCCATGAACCTATTGGCTTTTCATGATCCTGATTGGTTTGATGTGAGTGAAGTAGATCAATTGAAGGCTGCTTTGGATGAGGCCCGAAAACTGAAAGCCGCTTGGAGGAACAAGTTTTTCACACTCAAGGTAGAGAAAGAGAAGTCCCAGAGGCTGCCAGAAGTAGAACTTGCAAGGAAAAGGAAGGCGCGAGAGGATTTATTTTCCTCTCACACCTCTTCAAGAGTTGTCACCAGTGATGATCTTCCCCCAGCTGCTATGGCCTGGAAGGAATGTGTCGATCGACTCATCAGTGAGAAGGCCAAATTACAAGAACATGTCAGTCAGTTAGAAGAAGAGCTTCGCGCATAGAAGGAGCGTAAGGAGTAGATCTCCGAGTTTCTCCTTTGCTTTTGGTTCAATGTAATAAACTCTTAGAAGAGTACTCTGCTTTGTAATGCTTCGAATATCAAAATAAAATAAGTTTTTTTCTCCAACGTTACAATACCGAAAATAACTTGAGTTTCTTGAAGCCTCATATTCATTTGAATTTTGCATAAGCATAACATCGTTTGCATTCCAGGGTCTCACTCTTGCTTCATCTCCGCAGACAAGCTGAATCACCGATACAACACTCGAGCTAGTGAACGCCAGAAGATGGATTAACTAGAGCAAGAGAATAGAGTGCTCCGTGATGAAGTTGCAGTTCTGAAAGAAAGTTTGGAGAGGTTGAATGGTCTAGTGGAAGCTTTGTCCAATCAAGCCTCGATCAACAACCAAGAAGTTCCGAGGACTGTGATCTCTGAAGTGACGCCAGCACCGATCCCAGTGGTATCTTCTGTTGCTGAAATATCCTACAGTATGCCTCAAGGTTTCCCGTGGGGATTGTCTCCTAATTTCTTTTCGACCGGTTACCGTCTGTCTGTGTCTGAGATCCCTGTTGTGACCACTGTTCAAGCTGCTCCTATAGTTTCTGCTGTGATGACTACTACATCTCCACATGTGAACGATGTTCCGTATATTCTCGATGAGCCAATTTTACAAGGGCCGCCGACTGAAACTGTGGGTCTGGAAGAGAGGATGGATGGATTTCAAGACCAATTTTCTGAGATGCAAAAGGAGTTGAAAGCCCTTCGTGGGAAGAATTTGTTTTGAAAAAGCGCTTCTGAGTTGTGTTTGGTTCCAAATGTTAAGGTCCCGCCGAAATTCAAGGTCCTTGATTTTGAGAAGTACAAAGGGAATACCTGCCCTCAGAGTCATCTTATTATGTATGCCAGGAAGATGTCTGCCCAGACTGATAATGATCAATTGCTTATTCACTATTTCCAAGACAGTTTGACAGGCGCTGCGCTCAAGTGGTATATGAGACTGGATAGTACGAAAATTCAAACTTTCAATGATCTAGGGGGAGCCTTTGTCAAGCAGTATAAGTATAATGTGGACATGGCTCCTAACCGCGATCATTTGAGGGCTATGACACAGAAAGATAAGGAGAGTTTCAAGGAATATGCTCAACGTTGGCGCGAGTTGGCCGCGCAAGTCACACCATCATTAGAAGAAAAAGAGATGACCAAGATTTTTCTGAAGACCCTTGGTCCTTTCTTTTATGAGAAGATGGTAGCCAGTGCACCCAGTGACTTTACTGAAATGGTCAATATGGGAATGCGCTTGGAAGAAGGTGTCCGTGAAGGAAGATTGGCTAAATAAGAGAGTGCTCCTAGCAATGTTAAGAAATATGGGAATGGTTTCGTGAAGAAAAAGGAACAGGGGGTGAACGCCGTGCAGGAAGGAAGACTTAGAAGGAGGTACTCACCATCATACCAAGTTGCGGCAGTATCGCCAGTGTTTAATGCTCTCGTTTATCAACCTCAATAGTCTCCACAGCCGTATCAACAACCTCAATCCACCAATGCTCAACAGTCACAGCCTCAGTAAAATCCGCAATATTCTCAGCAGAATCAGCCGTTCAACAATCAAGGTCGTGTGTATAGAAGGATAAATTTTGAGCCTATTCCTATGACATATGCTGATTTGTTTCCAGCTTTGGTTCAGAAGGGCCATATTCAGACGAAAGCTCCACCTATGGTTCCTGCAAATCCTCCTCCCTCCTATAGAGATGACAAGTTTTGTCCCTACCATCAAGGTGCTCCAGGGCACGATATTGAGAGCTGTTTCGGTATGAAAGCAGACGTCCAGAGGCTCATTAAATGCGAAATCCTGTCCTTCAAGGATTCCGACCCTAATGTGTAAGTTAACCCGTTACCCCCACATGGTTTACCCTTTGTTAACATGATTCAAGACTGTTTGGCAAATGATGATCAGAAAGCTTCAGTTGAAAAGGCCGAAGAGGTTTGTGTTATAGTGCCTCACTTTAAAGAAGTGGAGCGTATCAAAATCGTGTATAATAGCAGAAAACCGGCTGCCACTCCTTTGGTGATCAATGTGCCTGGGCCTGTCCCTTATACTTCCAGTAAGGCTATCCCTTATAGATATAACGCTACAATGTTGGAGAATGGAAAGAAAGTGCCTTTGCGCATTGTACCTTAAGTAGTTAACATTGCAGATATCAGCAGAGTAACCAGGAGTGGTCGAGTCTACCCGACTGTACCACCGAAAGAAAAAGAGGTCTCATTTGAACAACAAGGCTCAAAGGATCCGATTGTGGGGCAACCTGGTGGATCCAATTTATCCAATTCAGATGAATGTCTAAAAGTGATTAAGAGGAGTGAGTATAAGGTTGCATATCAGCTCCTGCAAACCCCGTCAAAGATTTCTGTGTTGCAGTTGCTGATGAATTCTGAGGCTCATAGGGAAGCGCTCCAGAAAATATTAGAACAGGCGTATGTTGAACAAGATGTGACTATGGAGCAGTTTGACAATATCATTGGTAATATTACTTCATGTGACAATATGGATTTTAATGAGGATGATCTCCCAGAAGAAGGAAGGAAACATAACATGGCTTTACATATTTATGTGAACTGCGAAAACGACTCTCTGTCCAGTGTGTTGGTCGATACTGGTTCTTCTCTAAATGTGATGCCTAGGACTACTCTATCTAAGCTATCCTATCAGGGACCGCCGATGAGACCAAGTCATGTCATTGTTGTTGCGGTGAAAATTGGATATCAAGCTATTAAATTAACTTGAATCTTAATTCTTTTACAGTCGAACTTTATTTTATCCAAAGGAAAGGTTTAAAGAAAGAAAAACCTTTTTCGCGATGTAACGACTACGCTTAAGAGATTCGGGGATCGGGGGTTGGTTATACCTAGGGAAGGTGTTAGCACCCTAAGCATCTGTAGTACTCTACATGAACCTTTTGTTTGATTGCTTGCTAAGTTTGTGAAATGTGTATTGTGGATTGGGAAAAGATACGATTTAAAACCTAAAGTTATATACACTAAGTTTTCTCGCAAAGACGTCGCGTCTTCTGCCTACGTATCCTAACTAGGATAGAATCAGAGCAATCGTAGTTCACCTCACAAGGTAAGAAGAACACTTGATTATGATCAAGGTTCAAGGGGGAACAAACATGACAATGTTTGTGTGGAGTTTGATAAAACTCCCTAATCTAAGTTGTAATATTCAAAAGGGGAAGCAAGAAATCATGACAATGATTCTTACACAGAGTTGACAAACTCTTTCCTAGGGTTCTAGTTGAAGAACACTCCTAGTACAGGTGGGTTTCTTAGACTTGAAGCAAAGTCTCGTGACTTCTAATCTAGGGTTAAAGTGACTTAACAAAGTCAAGAGAGGGATGAGGGATGTATCCATGACATGAGGGTCAAATGGATGGACTTTTCCTTTGGAAGTAGACAGGAGAGGCAACTGGATGAGAGCTAACAAGCTTCATTACTTGGGGAAAGAAAACAACAAGAAAATTAACAACATGATAAAGGCATATTCATGGTGACAACCATTAAATAAACATGTGGAATGATAGAGATGAAGGTGCATTGATGACAATCAAAGCAGATGAATTAACAGGAACTGTGACGACAGATCGAGTTCAATTACATTCAACAGAGGGAACATGGTAACAACCAAAAATAAAATCCTATCATGTTAAATAACATGTAAGGATATGAATACAAGCAAGTATCACAAATAAGTTCAAGTGTAACCAAAGAAAAAATCATCTGCACATGCGTAAACAAACGTAAAATGCACTTAACTTGCACGAAGTGAAAAGAGATGAAAATTTAGGTAAAGATGAAAATAAAAAATATGGCATGAAAGTATACATCAAGATGAACATAATGAAAAAAGAACGGGTGAAAAACGATTAAAATTGAAGGAGATACGAATTTTTGAAAATGGAGTGAAAAATGATAAAAAATAATAAAAGAGTTGCCCTCCTCAGGGGTCGAACTCAGGCTTGCAAGGTGATAGCCGTGTTTTGGCATATGGGCTTACCACTGGGGTGGCTATACATCCGTTTGTAAATGCCACCCTATAAATATATAGGGGATGCTCACTTTGAATTTCTGGGCAAGAATAACACTCAAAATATGATTTACGTTTTCACTCGTAACTTTCTCGATTCTTAACCAAACGCGATGAAATTTATATGAATCCTGCCTAGAATTCCATGAGGAGCATGATAGTGCAATTGGTTTTCTCAGAATATGCTCACATTTCAAAACTCGACTGAAGATGCATATGATGTTTTTGAAATGCAATTCTAGATCAACAAGCCATAGCAGTTACAACTGGTGGTAGGAATTGGTTTGATCAAAGCTTAAACATGCTAATGAAGGTGTCTCAGTAACCATTTTGTCTAAAAACCAACAGGACAAGAATTTGGTATGAAATGCACATGGTAATGGATGCCTCTAAACATACTGTCAACAGAATTTGATGTTTTCCAATGATGAATTGCCAACAGTCTAAGTTCAACAATAAGTTAAAATGAGGCAAAAAGCAAATCACACAAGAGCAATGTAAATAGATGCAATAATCACTAAGTCAAAACCTGCCCCAAACCTCAACTAAAACAACATCATGATCAACAAAACCTCTAAGCTTGTCAAGGATCAAGTATGTCAAGCTGTCAACACCAGGCCCCAAAGACAGTTGTGGTCATTATAAAAGAATCCTATCATGATAGTGCCTACTACTAAACAAAAGTTCAAAAATTAGTCAACTGCAACTCACAAATTTAGGACACAGCCATTATGCACAAGAATCTCCAAAATAGTCAACAAGCTGATCAAGAATGTCCTCACAGCAGAACAATGCTTTAAAACAACAATCTCATGATTCAAAATCCAAATGTAATAGGCTGAGAGTTCTTACATTCAAATCAGCAACCTTTTTTCAAAACAGGAAATGTAGTAGGGCCATTATCCTATATATGCAACAGCAGACTGTGGATTAATCTCATGGACTTGTCAACTGGTTTTGATGAGTTTTCAACAAAAGATGTTATTCAAAAACCAAGTGAGCAAAACAGTGTGTGTGAGTTGAAGTTAGCAAGGTTTGACTATGGTTCTGTGATGACCAAGACATCAAGTCTAGGAAATTCTAAGCATGTCCCACAGACTCACGCACAAATCCAACAGCTAGCAGTGTGGTATTTGGTACCTCAACCAACATCTAATAATTACCTCCATGCCTACAATTCTCAAATATCCTACTGCAAAAAAGTGGAAAACTCCACTTGTCAAAACATGCTCATGATGGCATGCTTCAACTTGGCCACAAACTGATTATGCATTTCAGCAGCCATGATTCTCATTACAAACTGGTATGGATTTGAAACAACCTACCACTAACAGCATCATCACAAAACCACACTAACCCCTGCTTTCCATCTTCAACAGCATGACCAAAATTTAATCATTAAACCTGACAACAATCAGGTATGCTAAGCTGACAAAATCAGGCCTCAAAGATAGCCATCAATGCAAACACAAAAGTTGGTTAGATTTACAACTGAAAACCCCTCAAATAATGATGAAACTCTAATTATCACCAACCTGAATATTAACACTAAATCCTATGACAGTTTCCAAACTTCAAACCTGATAAAGTTCAAAACAAAAACAGCCTAAACCTCCTCAAGTGACAGTTACTGCTATCACAAAGCAAGCTTCAGTTTAAAAAATCCAACTGTTATTAAGAATCACAAACTGTCCTAAAGCTAACACTAATGTCTAAGATTTTGGGAAATGGTATAGTAGGGTGATTTCCAAAACAACCTGATTCACACCATAACAGAGATACACACCTACCATAGTTATGCTGAGGGATGTTTCTAAGGTCAAACTGCAGTCCTAATGCTTTTAAATAAAAATGTCATAAATGAAGGCATCTTGATGCCAGTAGTGCACATCACACATGGAAAAAAACACAACAGGCCCAAACTACTTAAACCAAACATTCAAACACTTTACAAGCATGCATTTGAGCATGTTCATATTCAGAAGTTGAGCACAAGCATATTGAGGCAAAGTTTGGCATGTGAACACAAAAGAGTAAAGCAAGCTTTATGTCAAAACTTCAAAAATTGTCCTTATGGTATAATGATGAATGAGATGAATTCAATACACATACCTCTTGTAGACAACTTCTAGCAAGCAAAGGGAACAAGAAAACCAGAGAATCTTCAATCACCTCCTTGTTTTGAACCTTTCTTCCTTTTGAAGCAAAATACCACCCTTGTGACAACTTGAGAAATAGGCCTCACTAATGATTCTCAATGCTTTGGACAGTTGAGATATGATATTTATGATGTGTTTGAATGGTTAAAACATCAAGAGAATGCCTAGAACAAGTTTTGACTGATTTTGTACATTGTGGTCAAAGTTACTTGGTATGGAAGTTGACTTTTTGAATGGTGAGGTTTTTGAGTGGTCTAAGGTCTTGGACACCTTTTATATCATATTTAGAGATTGTGTGGATGATTGTTGGGGGTGTTTGAATGGTGAGAAATGAATTTGGCAGCAAAACTACCAAGACAGATTTTTTGTGTTTTTGTGAAAATGAGATTTTGTGATTTTTGAAGCAAGGAGTGGAAATAGTGAAATCTTTCAATTTCTCTGGTTTTTAGAATTGATATTGTGTTGAGAATGAAGTGGTGAGGGCTCTATTTATAGGCAAGGAAGTGGCTTGGGGCAGATTTGGAGGTTTCTTCATTTTGAAGAAAGGTTTTGGATTTTTTGATTAAACCTCCACAAGAGGGTTTTCTTGGCTGATAGGCAAGCCTCATTAGTCAAGAAAAATGATGAATTAGTGTGGCTAATTGCAGGCTAGTGGTATAGGCTTGTGGCTGGTTCAGAGTTGCCTTTTACACGTCATGCTTGTTTTTCACTTTTGGATGCAAGTTGCAAATTCACTTGCAAGGCAACTTGTAAGCTTGGCTTTTTCTTCTCTTCTGCATAATTTCCTTGTTTTTCATGCTATAAACTCTTCACATATCAGATACAACATGGTTTACCCGCTGAGTTTGGTCAACTTTGGTGAAAGAATGAATTCTTGAATTTTGACAACGTGGGACTAAAGTGAAAAACCACCAACTTGCCATGACCATAACTTTCAGCTCACAAATCCTTTTGAGATGTGCTAGTACTTTTTAGAAAGCCCTCAAATAGCTATAAAACATTCATTTTTTCATGAGTTTCAATTTCCCAAAGGAACTTGGCCAAAAAGCCTTCCAAAGTTGCTAAAAAATGAAATTAAAAGTGAAATTTCTCTAAGTCTTTTTCCCTTCTAGAAATGAATTTGATCATAACTCCAAATATATGTATTTTCTGATCATGGACCACTTAGGGACTTTTGTAGGACTTGTCAAGATCTTCCAAATGAACTTTGAACCAACTCAATTGGATGTGTGGTTAAGGAGTTATGGTTTAGCCCCTTTCAAAACCCTAATGTCCCGATTTTTCGATTACTCCTTCATCCTTGATCCAATGGTCATGAAAATTGATATTCAAGTCCAATATGACATAAGGAACAATTTATTTTCACAACATGAAGTCCAATTCCTAAAATTTGGAGAGTTGACTTTTCGGTCAACCGTACGACCGATCGATGACTACCGAGTCGCCTGTTGACATTCTGGACCTCCTGAGACTTTTAAACTTCTTGAATGAACTTTATTAAGCTATATGAACTTCATGGATCATAATATCACCATTAAAACACCTTCCAACATCAAAGTCAAACTACAATTGACTTTTACTAGTTAGAAACCCTAATCGGGTGCCCTGAAATACACTGCTCTGGATTCTGGGGTAACAACCTCAAATTGGATTCTCAATTGTCATTATATGATAACCTTGACCTTGTTTCATAATTGAATGAGCCCAAAACATTGACTAATCACACCCTTGAAGTTTTGTTTTTGACTGCACGAAACCCTGATTCATCTGTAATTTGATAAAGACAAACTTGCACTGGGTTAAGGTTAGATAATTCATGAGTATGCTCCTAAAATGATAATGGGAATCTAAGGGGCCAAATTTTGGGGTGCAACAATTGTCAAGGCTTTTGATGGGTCAAGGAAAACAGTAATTGATGAGGTGGATTTGCCGATGACTATTTGGTTGCAGACTTTTATGATTACGTTTCAAGTCATGGACATTCGTGCCGCTTATAGTTGTCTGCTAGGGAGGCCCTGGATACATGAAGCTAGGGCAGTTACGTCCATTCTGCATCAGCAATTAAAATATGTTTTTGAGGGGAAAATAGTTACAGTTTGTGGAGAAAGAGCTTTGGTGGTGAGTCACTTGTCATCATTCTCGTATGTCGAAGCTGAGGAAGAGGTTGGCACGCAATTTCAAGCTTTGTCTATTATGGGCGAGGGTGTCCGGAAACCTCAAGCGTCTATGTCATCATTTAAAGACGCGCAGCGAGTAGTGAACAGTGGTCATCAGACAATTTGGGGAAAGGTGTTGTCTTTGCCAGAGAACAAAAATAAGGAAGGTCTTGGTTTCACCCGCAGTTCTGCTCAACAAACTACCAAGAGTCAAGGGTTTTCGCTGATTAATGAAGTGTTCCGTAGGGGAGGAGTCATCCATCATCCTCAGATTAATTTTGTGTCAGAGGATGAACTTGAAGGCTACATATCAGATGGTTCTACAAGGTCCTTCATTCCTTACGAAGACTACGAGCCCTATATGGAAGACCCAAGCTATGTTTTAGATGAATTTGACTATACCTTTGGAGTTTATGCTGTCACCGAGGAAGATTTAGATGGGGATATTCCAGACTTTATGACCCCAGGCGTTTTGGTTAAGAATTGGAGTGTGGTTGAAGCCCCTGCTGTCGTTAATATATCTAAGTAAAGCATTTGTTTTCAAAATTCTCGCTCTGCCCAAGGCGAAACTGCATTATTAGGGCTTACTTTTAAATAATTCCCTTTGCTCTGCCCAAGGCAAAGGTGACTTTGTTGGGCGTGTCTTTTTGGTTTTGCTATCATCAATAAATTACTTTCATTTTCATTTGTGTTTTTATATTTATTCACGATGTTGGAAAATAATAAGTAGCATCTCGCGTACACACACTTTCCACTTTACAAAAAACTTATTAAAAATCACATCACTTGCGCAGATTGCTACATAAATTGCATCCTGGGAATAATGATCCACTACCTTCTCCGAATTTCGATTTTCCTGTGTATGAAGCCGAAGACAAAGAAGATGACATCCCAGAAGAGATTTCCAGACTGCTTGAGAAAGAAGAGAAAGCTATCCAACCTCATCAGGAGCCAGTGGAAGTAATCAATTTGGGATCAAAAGAAATCCGTAGAGAAGTGAAAATCGGAGCTCTGCTCAAACCTGATGTGAAGAAATAGCTGATTGATTTGCTCAGAGAGTTTGTTGATGTGTTTGCTTGGTCATATCAAGATATGCCTGGATTGGACACTGCTATAGTTGAACATCGTCTACCTTCGAAGCCAGAATGCCCGCCAGTAAAACAGAAGTTCAGGAGGACTCGACCCGACATGGCTCTAAAGATCAAGGAGGAGGTACAGAAGCAGATTGATGCAGGTTTTCTTGTCACTGCCAAATATCCGCTTTGGTTGGCTAATATTGTGCCCGTCCCGAAGAAAGATGGTAAGGTTCGCATGTGTGTAGATTACAGGGATCTGAATAAGGCCAGTCCGAAAGATGATTTCCCATTACATCACATTGGCATTTTGGTTGACAGTACCGCAAGATATGAGGTTTTCTCCTTTATGGACGGTTTCTCAGGTTACAATCAGATTAGAATGGCTCCCGAGGACAGAGAGAAGACGTCATTCATCACACCCTGGGGCACCTTTTGTTACAGAGTTATGCCATTTGGATTAAAGAGTGTTGGGGCAATGTATTAGAGAGCTATGACTACTTTGTTCCATGACATGATGCACAAAGAGATTGAGGTTTATGTGTATGATATGATAGCTAAGTCGAAGACTAAGGATGACCATGTCAAACATTTGTCTAAGCTATTTGGTCGTTTGAGGGAATACAAGCTCCGTCTGAACCCCAACAAATGCACATTTGGAGTACGATCAGGGAAACTATTGGGTTTTATTGTCAGTCACAGAGGGATTGAAGTGGACCACGACAAAGTGAAAGCTATCCGGGAAATGCCAGCTCCCTCCACCGAGAAGCAAGTCAGAGGGTTCTTGGGACGTTTGAATTATATCTCCAGGTTTATATCCAACATGAATGCTACATGTAAACCTATATTCAAGCTTCTGAGGAAAGAACAAGGGTATGTTTGGACTGAAGATTGTCAAAAGGCTTTCGATAGTATCAAAGAGTATTTTCTTGAACCACCTATCCTGATACCACCAGTTGAAGGACAACCTTTGATTATGTATTTGACTGTTTTAGAAGATTCGATGAGTTGTGTACTCGGTCAACGAGATGAAACAGGAAAGCAAGACCATGTCACTTATTACTTGAGCAAGAAATTTACTGACGGCGAAACAAGGTACAATATGTTAGAGAATACTTGTTGTGCTTTAGCATGGGCCGCCAAACGTTTGCGATTTTGTGATTTTTGTGAAAATGAGATTTTGTGATTTTTGAAGCAAGGAGTGGAAATAGTGAAAGCTTTCAATTTCTCTGGTTTTTAGAATTGATATTGTATTGAGAATGAAGTGGTGAGGGCTCTATTTATAGGCAAGGAAGTGGCTTGGGGCAGATTTGGAGGTTTCTTCATTTTGAAGAAAGGTTTTGGATTTTTTGATTAAACCTCCACAAGAGGGTTTTCTTGGCTGATAGGAAAGCCTCATTAGTCAAGAAAAATGATGAATTAGTGTGGCTAATTGCAGGCTAGTGGTATAGGCTTGTGGCTAGTTCAGAGTTGCCTTTTACACGTCATGCTTGTTTTTCACTTTTGGATGCAAGTTGCAAATTCACTTGCAAGGCAACTTGTAAGCTTGGCTTTTTCTTCTCTTCTGCATAATTTCCTTGTTTTTCATGCTATAAACTCTTCACATATCAGATACAACATGGTTTACCCGCTGAGTTTGGTCAACTTTGGTGAAAGAATGAATTCTTGAATTTTGACAACGTGGGACTAAAGTGAAAAACCACCAACTTGTCATGACCATAACTTTCAGCTCACAAATCCTTTTGAGATGTGCTAGTACTTTTTAGAAAGCCCTAAAATAGCTATAAAACATTCATTTTTTCATGAGTTTCAATTTCCCAAAGGAACTTGGCCAAAAAGCCTTCCAAAGTTGCTAAAAAATGAAATTAAAAGTGAAATTTCTCTAAGTCTTTTTCCCTTCTAGAAATGAATTTGATCCTAACTCCAAATATATGTATTTTCTGATCATGGACCACTTAGGGACTTTTGCAGGACTTGTCAAGATCTTCCAAATGAACTTTGAACCAACTCAATTGGATGTGTGGTTAAGGAGTTATGGTTTAGCCCCTTTCAAAACCCTAATGTCCCGATTTTTCGATTACTCCTTCATCCTTGATCCAATGGTCATGAAAATTGATATTCAAGTCCAATATGACATAAGGAACAATTTATTTTCACAACATGAAGTCCAATTCCTAAAATTTGGAGAGTTGACTTTTCGGTCAACCGTACGACCGATCGATGACTACCGAGTCGCCTGTTGACATTCTGGACCTCCTGAGACTTTTAAACTTCTTGAATGAACTTTATTAAGCTATATGAACTTCATGGATCATAATATCACCATTAAAACACCTTCCAACATCAAAGTCAAACTACAGTTGACTTTTACTGGTCAGAAACCCTAATCGGGTGCCCTGAAATACACTGCTCTGGATTCTGGGGTAACAACCTCAAATTGGATTCTCAATTGTCATTATATGATACCCTTGACCTTGTTTCATAATTGAATGAGCCCAAAACATTGACTAATCACACCCTTGAAGTTTTGTTTTTGACTGCACGAAACCCTGATTCATCTGTAATTTGGCAAAGACAAACTTGCACTGGGTTAAGGTTAGATAATTCATGAGTATGCTACTAAAATGATAATGGGAATCTAAGGGGCCAAAATTTGGGGTGCAACAGTTGCCCCTATTTAAATATCTTCACTAGATGGAACTGAGAGATGATGATCTTTGTAGAATCACAGTGAAAGGTATTTAAATATAGAAAACCGAAAATTTTGTCCCTTAGATCCGATGATATGCAAAAGGACAGGTCATGATATGCCATGAATTCTAAATTATGCTTCATGATGCTTGGATGCAAGACATATGCAGAAGACAGAAAAAAAAACAACGAGTAACTACTCGTGGGGACCTGGCATAGTGGATCCGACGCTGGGGAATACCGAGGTTTAACAATCAATAGTTCAAACATGACTAGTGATAAAGGAGAGAAAAACTTACATGAGGATGCACAAAAATCCAATGAAGATGACAATCTTACTGGGGAAAAGCAAACACTTCACCGGGGAAAGAGGTAGATTTCCACCGGGGACAAGAGCGATTTTTTACTGGGGAAATTGAAACACGACCCTCACTGGGGATGATCAGATGAGGAGCTTCCTATAGTGAAGAGTTCAAATGGGATCTTCAGGAATGGACTAGAAACAAAAGACAAAACATATTGGGGATACTAGTGACGACTAGATCTCTGAGACTTGCCTGGGAAAAAGGTCTCGCTGGGTATAATGATGTCACCCAGTTTTAACAAGCAGTTCAAACAGTGCTAGTAACCACTAGACTTTCTGGAGGTAATGGTAACGACCAACCTGAGATAACAATAAATGAAATTTCAAATCCAATCGGTAATACAGGATTTTGACTGGGGAAATTGGTGACAACCAAATTTCAAGCAATGCCAGTAACCACTGGACTTAAAGGAGATTGGTAACGACCAAGTCAGGGTACCGATGAAGATTCGATTTTAAGCAATGCCAGTTATGACTGGTCTTTAAAAGAAACTCGGTGACGACCAAACCAGGGTATACCAGCACATGTGGTTACGAGAATGTTAGCAAGCTACTAGGCTTTAGCTAGGGAGGTTGGTAACGACCAAACCAGAAAATACCAATAACGATTGGATTTCAAGTGATGCCAGTTATGACTGGACTTCCATGGGGAAGGTTGGTGACAACCAACAAGATACCAATGACAATTGGATTTCAAACATCTTCCAGTTACGGCTGGACTTAAACGGAAATCAACCAGTAACGACTAGACTTCGCAGGGGATTCGCTAGTGACGACTAGACTTCAGAGGGAAAAGGTTGGTAATAACCGAACCAAAAGGTAATAACGAGTAGAGTTAGGATAAGGCCAGTTACGACTGGGTTTCGAAGGAAAATATGGTGACGACCAAAAGAATACCAATGACGATTGGATTTCGAACACTACCAGTTACGACTGGACTTTAAAGGAAAAGGGTGGTAACGACCGAATCAGGGATACCGACGAGTGGAATTAAGACAATGCCAGTTACGACTGGTCTTAACAAGAAATATGGTGACGACCAAAGAACTATCAATAACGATTGGCTTCTAAAACAATGTCGGTTACGACTGGACTTTCAGGCGGACGTTCACTAGTAGTGATCGGTTATTCACGGGGAATCGACAGATAGCACACCGAACTCGAGAGACAGAATAAATCACACTGAACCCTGGCTGAAAAGGTGTATGCAGTCTTGACAAATAGATCCACTCTCAATAGGGGAACAGAGCTTTAAACAAGCTATTCAGAGATGACAAAGTAAGTTCAAGTGCTCAGACATCTTCTACTGGGACGAGCCTTCACATCATCATAAGAAGTTCTTTTGAGAAAACAGTCTTCAAGGTTTGATACCCACACATGATCAAAGGAAAATCAGTAGTTCGACTTGCTTTCACTTCATTGGGGAATGTAATTGGATTGCATATCAAAGCTTCCGCTACCTTGAGGTTTCGGGGAAGTATGGTTTTCCTCGACCTTTTCCATGAGTTTGAAGTTTTTACGTTTGTTAATCTTTTCAAGTTTTATTCAAATAATTTGACCCTAATGCTTTCAAAACTATCGTTGATCAACGAACAATATTTTGCATAACAAAGAAAATAAAGGAAATGATAAAGTTGCAAAGGAAAGAATGTCTCAAAACTGATTTTATTCAAGGAAGAAATCTTGCAAATGACAAAATTCCATAGAAATTTTACAAGTGAAAAATGGCAAAGTGGACAAGGTTACATTGAATCCCATGACCAAACTATCCCTAAAGACTAAAACTCCCAAAAATCCTTGCTTCTGACGAGAGCGGTTGGAGTGAGTTCTTGTAGGATCTTCTGCGGTAGTGACAACTCATCTGATGCAGTGAAACGCCTTTGTCCCTAACTTTTGCCTGGATCGCCCTTTCGGGTTTTCAATCCACCGGGACGCTCATTTTTGCCTAAGCCGCCCTTTCGGGTTTTCAACTTAGCGAGCTTTTATTTTTCTTTTTCTTTTTCTTCTTCTCTTTTTTTCTTTTTCTTCAACCCTAACTTTTGCATAAGCCGTACTTTTGAGTTTTCGACTTATCGGGCTCTTTTAGGCGTAATATTTCCGTACTGCATCAGAATTCACTGGATGAGTAAGCTGCTCCCCATCCATGGTAGTGAGAATCAACGAGCCTCCTGAGAAGACTGTTTTCACAACAAACGGGCCGTCATAGTTAGGCATCCATTTTCCCCGTGCATCTTTATGAACTGGTAAGATCTTTTTGAGTACAAGTTCCCCTTCTCGGAATTCTCGGACACGAACTTTCTTGTCAAAAGCTTTCTTGATCCTCTTCTGATATAACTGACCATGACACATTGCAGACATGTGCTTTTTGTCGATAAGATTAAACTGATCAAACCTTTCTCTCACCCATTCTGCTTCTTCAAGCTTGGTTTCCATTATGACTCTCAAAGAAGGTATCTCGACCTCAATAGGAAGTACCGCATCCATTCCATATACCAAAGAAAAAGGGGTTGCCCCTGTTGAAGTGCGGACGGACGTTCTGTATTCATGCAAGGCGAATGGCAGCATCTCATGCCAATCTTTGTAAGTTTTCACCATCTTTTGCAAAATCTTTTTGATGTTTTTATTTGCAGCTTCTACAGCCCCATTCATCTTGGGACGATAAGGAGAAGAATTGTGATGTTCAATTTTGAAGTCATCGCACAACTCCTTCATGACTTTGTTGTTCAAATTAGTACCATTGTCCGTTATGATTCGGCTCGGGATTGCGTAACGACAGATAATCTCTTTTTTTATGAAACGGGCCACCACCTGCCGAGTAACATTAGTGTAGGATGCGGCTTCAACCCACTTTGTGAAATAGTCAATGGCAACCAGAATAAATCGGTGTCCGTTAGAAGCTTTTGATTCAATTGCCCCAATCATATTGATGCCCCACATAGAGAAAGGCCACAGTGAGGACAACACATTTAACAATGTTGGAGGTACATGCATCTTGTCAGCATAAATCTGACACTTGTGACACCTTCTGGCATATTGAATACAATCAGTTTCCAGGGTCAACCAGTAATAACCAGCCCTCAGAATCTTTTTAGACATAGCATATCCATTTGCATGAGTACCAAACATTCCTTCGTGGACATCTTGCATTAACAACTCTGCTTCTCGTCGGTCAACACATCTAAGCAGGACTATATCATGATTCCTTTTGTAGAGCACATCATTACTGAGGAGGAACTTGGATGCTAATCATCTCAGAGTTTTCTTGTCAAGTGACGTAGCATCTGTTGGATACTCTTGTTTTAAGAGGTAATTCTTTATGTCATAGAACCATGGCTTATCATCAGTCTCTTCTTCAATCATCTGATAGTAGGCGGGCTCGGTCTTGTGTTCGATTCAAATGAGAGTGGCATCATTGACATCCCTGACTTTCCACATTGAGGCTAGCATGGCTAGGGCATCAGCGATGTGATTCTCAGATCTCGGAACATGTTTGAAAGTGATTTCATCGAAATATTCCATCATTTCGACGATGTAGGCTCTATAAGGAATCAAATTCTCATGTCTAGTTTCCCATTCTCCAGTAACTTGATAGATAACCAAAGCTGAATCCCCACTGACTTCAAGAAGTTTGATTTTGAGGTCGATAGCTGCTTCGAGGCCGAGAATGCAGGCTTCATATTCGGCGATATTGTTTGTGCAGTCAAAATCCAACCTGGCTGTGAATGGAGTGTAACCACTTTCCGGATTCATTAAAACGGCGCCTACGCCATGCCCCCTGTAGTTGGAGGAACCATCGAACATCATTTTCCACCAAAGACCTTCCTACAGACCCTCATCAAGACTTGGCTCTTCACAATCTTTTACTAACATAATGTCTTCATCTGGGAAATCAAATTTGAGAGGCTCATAATCTTCCACTTGTTGATCTGCAAGATATTATGACAAAATACTACCTTTGATAGACTTCTGAGCTACGTACTGGATGTCATATTCGGATAACAACATGTGTCAAAGGGCGAGCCTTCCAGTCTGAGCAGGCTTCTCAAAAATATATTTTATTGGATCCATTTTTGAAATTAACAAAGTGGTATGACAAATCATGTACTGCCTCAAATGTTTGGCCGCCCATGCCAAAGCACAACAAGTTTTCTCCAAAACGGTTGGTAGGATCCTCCCTCGACCCACGTCTATTGCATAAGGCATATCGCCCAAAATTTCATGCGGGAAATCAAAGACAAGACGCTATGGAAGAAGGTTGTGAACGCGAGATATGCACTAACAGAACCCACATTCAAATACTATCGTGACGAGATCAGACTAACAAACACTGATGCATTAAGATGGATTGATAACATTGATAGGGAGAAATGGACGTGAGCATACAACAATGGTCTGCGTTGGGGCCACATGACAACTAACCTCATGGAATCAATGAATTCGGTTTTCAAGGGAATCCAAAACCTCCCGATAACTGCCTTGGTAAAGGCAACCTATTTTAGGCTAGGATCACTCTGATGGCAGACGTACGAAGTGGGGTTCAGTATTACAATCGAGTCAGCTGTACAGTGATACTTCAATGAAATTCATGAAAGAGGAAGCTGCCAAAGCCAACACACACGTGGCCACAATCTTTGACTGCACAGCTCGTTGGTTCAGTGTTGCCGAGTCTATTGATCACAACAAAGGAAGGCCTAGGGGATGTTACCGTGTTGAATTGGATAAGAGCTGGTGTGATTGTGGAAAGTTTCAAGCATTCCGTATGCCTTGCTCTCATGTTATAGCAAAGTGTTCGAAGGCGCGCCAGGACCCAACCAACCTTCTTTCTGCAGTTCACCAAGTCATAAGTCTATGCAATGTCTACACATGTAGCTTTCAGGTGGTGGAAAAGAAGGACTATTGGCCTCAATAAGAAGGAGAAATTGTTTGGCATAATGACTTGATGCGCAGAAAGAAAAAATGTTGGCCTAACAGCACGCGCATTCGAACCGAGATGGATACCGCAGACAAGCTGGTGAGATTGTGTAGTTCGTGTCGACAACCAGGACACAATCGTACAAAATGTCCTAACGTAGGATCAAGCAGCAGATCATAGTTTCATATGTAATCTTGTCCCTTTAAATCAATAGCAACTTTCATTCAATTAATAGCAAATTTCATTCGATTAACACTATAGTTAACTAACATAACAACAACATAAAGACAGAACATTGCACCAAGGCAACATAAATTAAACAAACATAACAACAACGTAAAGACATAAAACAGAACACTGCACCAAGGCGTCTACGATATCACGACCATAAACTTTATCTTCTTTGGTGTCAACATCATCACAAAGACACCAACATCATTTTCCACTTTTCTCCATTCACGAGTAACTCTGTTTCTCCCGGTCTCCTCGACCAACCTCTCAATTTTCCTAATCTTTTCTCCTGGAGCAATATCTCCTTCTAGCCAGCAGTTCAGTTCCCTATGCAAGTGCTTCAACGTCTGCGTATTCCACAGGAGCACCTTCATCGAATGCTTTGTTGCTGAAAACACAACTACGACATTTCTTTTCATTAGATCGAATGCTGGAAAGGGTTCCTCCGATGCTGATGACGACGACGACGAAGAACGTTGATTTAGAAATGCAGACATTCTAGACTCCACTCCACTCAAAATGCACTAACGTAGTCTTTTGGTATACAATATTGTGAAAACATATATGTGTTTGCAGTCGTATTTATAGAAAAATAAAATAGTACGTGCCCCATATGATATGTATTAAATACCCTTACAAAATTTATACACTTTATTATTCAATGGTTAATCAATTTTTATGTTTTAAAATTTATAATTTAAATCAATTTATATGTTTTAAAATTAAATTGTTAATCAATTTTTATTTTGTATTTAAATTAATTTATAATTAAAATTTTAAAATAATTTATAATTTAAAAACAATAATTATTACTTAAAAATATTCCTTAAATTTATTAAACCTTATTTTAAATAATTACTTAAATTTATTAATAACTATATTTTAAATAACTACTTAAATCTATTAATAACTATATTTTAATTTTATTAATAACTATATTTTAAATAATAAGAATATAAATTAAAACATTAACTAAAAAAACTAAAAAATAGAAACATGCTTTACAACTAAGTCGTCATTTGGTCCGGCGATATTGTTCATTTTTCTTCCCTGTCGCCAATTGCAACGGTGATTTCATGCGACGCCAATTCTGAATGCAACATTGTCGTCATTTGATCCGGCGACAGTCTGTTGAATGTTTGCCACTTTCGTCAATCTTTTGAATATTTTGTATTTTTGATAAATCCTATCCAATACATAGTTAATTTAAAAAGAAATTCTAATTCTTCATTCCAATCTCTTGGTGTATGAACAAATTTGCAACATACTACTTTTATTAATATAAGAAAATAAATTACTATCAAATATACGAATTACCTTATTAAAAACCTAATCTAATTTAATCCAATATTTCATGTTCATAATGATAATTTCTTATAGGAGGCCCATTAGAAACAGGAACCAGCCCAAGTGGATGAAAGATTTCTATAATTAATTATGTTAGTTACATGTTTAATTTAAATGTTGTCTCTATTCATGGGCTAGGCCCATTGGACTCATTAGAACATTCAGTTTCTTTTGTATTTAAAAGACCACTTTGGCCACAACAAAGGACATGAAATGAGAAAATTGTTATTTTAATTTTTATCTTCTCCATTCACTCTCAAATTAGTAACCCTAGATCTTAGAAAATATATTGCTAGAAACCTTCTTATCAAATTGGTGCTTTCATCTTTTGGATTCATGGCCCCCCAACCCAAACCACCAAACCCTAAAGACATTATTGATGAAGCTGTCCAAACAGCTCATACTCACCTTGATTTGGCATTAAATCGAACCCAGCAGCAGATCGATGAACGATTCGACAAAAGTTCTGCAGATATGGAGATGCTGCACACGCGAATGGACACTGGAAAACAGATCTCCGATTCACGTTATGACACCATGATGGCGCTGCTGCAAAAACTGATTGCTCAAAAAGAGCAACAGCAGCGGAACCCTCCTTCCATCTCAACGCCTTCCTCTTCAGGTATCACACACATTCCCCCTAATTTTTCTCAAACTACCACGCCTCTCTCTTCCCCTCACGTACCACAAGCCTCATCCCCCCTACTACACTCTGTCTCCATCCAACAACCCTCTCTATCCAGCACCATTTTTCGTCCCACACCCCTACCCCCACCCAGATTTTTTCCCTCTCCCCCACCCATCCACAATACCTCTACTATGTTACCTTTCCAACTAACCTATACAGCTCCTGTCTTTCACAATCTAAACTATTCTCCGCTCCACTCAACCACACCACTACCCCCGTTCAGAACCCCAAAACTGGAATTATCCATGTTTGATGGCTCAAACCCTTTGGAATGGTTATTCCAAGCCGACCAATTTTTTGATTTTTATCAACTCCCACCTGAACATAGACTTGCTATGATCTATTTTTACATGAAAGGCGAAGCCTTATGTTGGTTCAAGTGGATGTACCAAAATCATCTATTAACTGATTGGAATGCTTTTACCAGAGCTTTGGAATTGCGTTTTGGACCATCCACCTATATTAACCATCAAGCAGAACTATTTAAGTTAACACAGACTGGGACAGTTGTGGAATACCAAGCTGCGTTTGAGAAATTAGGTACGCAGGTGATTGGCTTACCTCAGGACGCTATCCTGAATTGTTTCATTTCAGGGTTACGGTCTGAGATTCAGAACGAGATTGCTATCCTCAAACCAGTTTCTATCTCACAGGCGATTGGCCTCGCGAAGTTAATTGAATCAAAAATTAAAGATTCCAAACCTAAATACCACAAACCCTTTCCACCTCCATTACCAAAACCTACTACTACCCCAGCAATTCCAGTCAACAATACACCTCCACTTCAATCCCCAACAATACCCCAGCCAACCAAACTACCCATTAGACGATTGTCCAACACCCAACTTCAAGAGCGCAGAGCACAAGGTTCGTGTTTTAATTGCGATGAAAAATTCATCCTAGGCCATAAATGCTCCACGGGAAAATTTTTGCTCCTAATGGTAGACGACGAGGTTGTCTCGGACGAGGAGCCCAACACAATTCCTGAGCCCATTCCACCAACCCTAGACATTGACGACACATATTTTCAACTATCCCCACAAGCAGCAAATGGCCAGTTTTCCCCAAAGACTCTGAAATTTAAAGGACACATTCATGGCCTTCCAGTGTCAGTTTTAATTGACACAGGCAGCACCCACAACATTCTTCAGCCGCGTATTGCCCACCATCTACGCTTAACCATCAACCCCATCCCCAACTTCTCTGTCATGGTTGGAAATGGCTCTAAACTATCATGCTCAGGACTATGCCCACACGTCCCTATCACCCTACAAAACCACCTTTTCACTATCCCCTTCCACTTAATACCCATTGAAGGCGCAGACGTCGTTTTGGGCATGGAATGGTTGCGTACACTTGGGCCACTCCAAGCAGATTTTTCTATCCCAAAAATCTCTTTTACATACCAGACAACTGAAATCACCATCACAGGGGACCCTAAATCCTCTCCCTTACACTCTTCTTACAACCATATCAGACATCTTCTACAAACAGATTCTGTTGCTTCTATCCATCTACTTCTTTATCAACCACCACCGGAGTCCAATTCCCTCACACCTGCCTCTCCACTTAGTTCTTTACCAACATCACTTCCCCAACAAATCTCCACTATAATTCACTCATTTGCAGCGATTTTCAACCAGCCGCACGGCCTTCCTCCCCCAAGGCCTCATGACCACCACATCCCAATTCTTCCCAACACCCCTCCTGTCAATGTGAAACCATACTGATATCCTCACTCTCAAAAAGATATCATGACTTCAATCATACAAGACATGCTACACGAAGGTATCATTAAACCTAGCAACAACCCTTACTCCTCACCCGTTCTCCTAGTTCGCAAGAAAGACGGCTCATGGTGTTTTTGCGTCGACTATCGCGCTTTGAATGCAGTAACTATTAAAGACCGGTTTCCAATACCCACAATTGATGAACTCTTTGATGAGTTGGGTTCTTCCACTATATTTTCTAAGATCGATTTACGCTCGGATTACCATCAGATACGGGTTAACCCAAATGACACTCACAAAACTGCTTTCCGAACGTTTGATGGTCACTATGAGTTTCTCGTCATGCCTTTTGGCTTGACAAACGCGCCAAGTTCATTTCAATCGGCTATGAATGATTTGCTTCGCCCATATTTACGCCGGTTTGTTTTAGTGTTCTTTGATGATATTTTAATTTATAGTTCCAGTGTTTCTGATCATGCTATGCATTTAAAACTCATCTTAGAATTATTGTTGGCTAACCAATTTTACGCGAAGTTCTCCAAGTGTATTTTCTCTGTTCCTAATGTTGATTATTTAGGCCATATTATCTCACGGGATGGTGTCACCCCTGATCCAACTAAAATCCAAGCTATTCTTGATTGGCCAACGCCACGTTCACTCACGGCTCTCATAGGATTCTTGGGCCTCACCGGTTTTTATCGACGATTTGTTCGTCATTACGCCACTCTCGCCGCTCCGCTCACCGATTTGTTACGTTCCACTAAGTTACAATGGAGTACAGCCGCGGATTCCGCGTTTACAAAATTAAAACAACACTTGACTACAACTCCTATCCTAAGTCTTCCAAATTTTTCTCAACTCTTCATCTTGGAGACTGATGCTTCAGCAGTTGCTGTTGGTGCTGTTCTTTCTCAGCAGGGTCACCCTTTGGCCTTTTTCAGTAAGAAGATGTGCAATCGGCTTCAGGCTTCCTCCGTTTATGTCCGCGAAATGTATGCCATCACGGAAGCTGTGAAGAAATGGCGCCAATACTTGATTGGTAGACACTTCCATATTTACACTGATCAAAAAAGTTTGAAGAATTTGTTAGTTCAGACTATTCAGACACCTGAACAACAAAAGTGGGCAGCAAAATTACAAGGCTTTGATTTTGACATTTTTTACAAACCTGGCAAATCTAACCAGGTCGCCGATGCCTTAAGTCGCATTTACTCCGATGAAGCCGCCATGTTCTTCTCAATCTCTTCCCCCGTCCTTCAACTGATCGGCTACCTCAGACAATATTATACAAAACAACCTGAAGGACAAAAACTTGTCACACATCTCTTAGCCGCAAATGCTAATCAGGTTCTGTTTCACTTCAAGGACGACTTGTTGTATTATAGAGATAAGATCTTTATACCTGCTGTTGAAGATTTGAGACACAAAATCTTGAAGGAATATCATTCAACACCCATCGCCGGCCATTCTGGACTTCAACCTACCCTTGCTAGGGTCTCTAGTGCTTTTCTTTGGCCAGGTATCTACAAGGACACAAAAGAATTTGTCAAAACCTGTGCAATCTGTCAAAAGAATAAATATAGCACTCAGAAGAAACAAGGACTAATGCAACCCTTACCAATTCCGCACCAGGTCTGGGAAGACTTAACGATGGACTTTATTACTCACTTGCCAGTTTCCTTTGGCCATACTGTAATCTGGGTGATTTGCGACCGTCTGAGCAAGTTTTGTCATTTTATTGGACTTCCTACAAAGTTCACTGCAAAAGACTTAGCTCTCAGATTCTCAGTTGAGATTTGCCGTCTTCATGGAATACCACGCACTATCATTTCGGATCGCGACCCCCTTTTTCTTAGCAACTTTTGGAAGGAACTGTTCAAGGCGCAAGGCACCACATTGAAATACAACACCGCATACCACCCTGAAACGGACGGACAAACAGAGGTAGTCAACAGATGTTTGGAAACCTATCTACGTTGTTTTGCTAGTGAACAACCAAAGAAATGGTTTCATTACTTACATTTAGCAGAACTATGGCACAACACGGCGTTTCACAGCTCCATCAAGATGTCTCCATTCGAAGCTCTCTATGGTCGGCCTCCACCTCCTTTTCCCCACTACGACCCAGGATCCTCTTCAATGGTCTCGGTGGACTCCTCCTTGCAAAACAGAGAAGAAATCATTACTATTTTGAAACGAAATCTACAGAAGAGTAGATTGGACATGCAAACTCAAAGCAACAAGAAACGTCAAAACGTTACCTTTACAGAAGGAGAGTGGGTTCTACTTCGCCTTCAACCATACCGACAGAACTCTGTGCAGCAACGCGCCTCTATTAAACTTTCTCCACGATTCTTCGGACCCTTCAAGGTTCTCCACCGTATCGGAAGTGTTGCCTACCACTTGGACCTTCCGGACACATCTCGCATCCACCCCGTCTTCCATGTATCCCAACTTCGTTCGTTCCATGGCAGAAATCCCAACTTACAGCTCCATCCACTTCCTGTTGACGACGACACCTCCAGGGACCAAGATCTGCCACATGCATCATCGTCTGAAACACCTCCTGTTGACAACCAACGTTCCACCGAATCAGAAACCCCTTCACACCATGATTCTGAGACAAGGGTAGCATATGTTAGAAAGAAAGGTGAACGCATGGATGAAGAAATTGTTAAATCTGAAAGACAAAGTGAGGCGTTGAACAATTTTCAGAATGAGAGAGCAAATGAGGAGAGAAGCTATCAGAAAGCACTTGTGAATGAAACTGTTTCCAAAGTCATCAATACAAAGCCTTCCCAAGACAGCTTTCCACCGAACAAAGCATGCATCGAGCCACGTGCACCTCCTAACCCACTTATCTCTGCATGCGTTCTGCCACTTGTCCCTCTCACCGCTTCAACTTTCCCTAGTGCTTCCCAGCTGGATTCCACTCCCTCGTTTCCAATTCATCCCAGTCCGTTGGGCCACACTATTGGGCTTCGTAACAAGACATCTCTTTCCAACTCACCATTTACTAAGCCTCTCAATACCAACCTTGAGGACAAGGTTGAAAATGGGCCGGAATGTAGTGATAGGAGGCCCATTAGAAACAGGAACCAGCCCAAGTGGATGAAAGATTTCTATAATTAATTATGTTAGTTACATGTTTAATTTAAATGTTGTCTCTATTCATGGGCTAGGCCCATTGGACTCATTAGAACATTCAGTTTCCTTTGTATTTAAAAGACCACTTTGGCCACAACAAAGGACATGAAATGAGAAAATTGTTATTTTAATTTTTATCTTCTCCATTCACTCTCAAATTAGTAACCCTAGATCTTAGAAAATATATTGCTAGAAACCTTCTTATCAATTTCAATCTAATCTTATCTATACTTAATTTTCATTCTTTTAATTATTATCCTATTAGTTTTACATTAAAAGTATAATAACATCATCACATGTGTATCATTCCATATTCAATGAATCTGATCATAGTAATGATTTATATTAACAAAACAGTTATTTAACACTTTCTAATATATGGGGAAAGTAGAAAGTCACACATGCAATTCAAATTTATTCAAATTTTCTTCTTTTATGTCTATGAAAATATGTAGTATTGGATATTTCATTATTACTGATATTTTTATATATAAATGATTTTGCATGATTAAAATATATAATATTGGTTATATATATATATATATATATATATATATATATATATATATATATATATATATATATATATATATATATATATATATATATATATATATATATATATATATATATATATATATATATATATATATATATATATATATATATATATATATATATATATATATATATATATATATATATTTCAAATCTAATAAATAATAAGAAATGTTTCTTGTATTTTTAAATCAAATAATATTAAACTAATTGAGATAGTTTTCATTTAAATACTTAAAATTATACCTTTTTAATAAATTCTTTATCAAACAATTTCTTATTTATTTACTTTAAATTTAAAATTATAAGGAATCATTATTAATTTTAGAATCATTAGAAATAATTATAAATTATTTAAAAATCATAATACTACTTGCTATGAAATAAATGTGTAACAGCACTTAATTATTAGAAAATATGTATATTTCAAAACACAGCTTTTACAAAATAAATGCGGGTGGGATGACAATTTGACCTATCTTAAGAGGGTATTTATAAAAATACCCACAACAGATAGTATAAAAATTCACAAAAATAAGTACGGGCACAGACTTGAATAATTATCCACTTAAATAAGCGAGGATGAGTACGGATATGAGCATCTTAGTACTCACTCCGCCTCATACCCGCACAATATATATTTATATTTTTTAATTTATATTATTATATAAAAATAAATGTCTATCAATTTTTAAAAATACATTAATTTTTAACTATTACATGTTTAATTTAACTAATCTTTTATTTTATGATCCAACAATAAATTTTTTTTTAAAACTTTTTAATGTTAGTTAAAAACTTAAAGTAATATGATATTTTATATTTGAAATATTTATTTTTATCAAAAATGCGAATAATGGGTACGGGTAAGAGTACGAGTGTCAATGTTGGTACCAAGCGAGTATGGACTCGGTCACTCGGGTAAGTGAATTTTTTCTAATTGCGGATAGGAGAACGAGTATTATCATCCCTAAATGTGTGGTAATAACATGGTTAGAAATCTATATTGCATTTATTTGTAAAAATTCCCTAAATCTTTATATTTAAACAAATAAAACATTTTTGTTATTTTCGAATTATTATACATTCTTTCTAAAAATTATAATTCATTATCATTTTTTTTTTGTCTTTACAAATGTAACTTAATATTATATTTTTAGAAGTTATAAGGAATCATTAATTTTAGAATTATTAGAAATAATTATATATTATTTATAAATCGTAATACTACTTGCTCTAAGTTATTAGGAATTTTCATTCTTTATAATCAATATTTAGTTTTCTACCTCATTCAATCTTATTGAATAAATGCATGTTAAAACAAATTTTAGTTTATAATTAAAATACAATTTAATATTTACAATATATTTTAATTAATATTTAAAAAATGCAAATTAAAATTAAAAGTAATTATATATTTATGTAAATTGTACTTTTTAATGATAAAAGGATAATATTTATATGATAATTTGCTATAAATATTTGTTTGATAAACAAAACATGAGACAATTATAACTCCGTCCTTTCGTCTATCCCAATTTTTTTCTTCTCTTTCTACAAAGCCCCGAAAGCGGTCATTAACAAAATCATTATAATCCAAAGATCCTTTCTTCGGGATGTTCGGGAAGCCGAGCACATTCCCTCGTTCAGTAAAAGTACCTCGATATAGTGGAAAGATCTTCTTTCGGTTGGCAAAAGGGTGGATAAGCCTAACTGGTTTTTTAATTCTTAGCCTGCAAAGTTGGGAATGGTAATTCTTTTGAGTTCTGGGAAAGTAAGTGGCAGGGTGAGATTTATTTTCATAGTAGGTTTGGTGTCATTTACTTGATGGCAAGTCAGTTTAGATCATGCATTGCTCATAACGGCCATTAGTTGTCAGAAAGTTGGACGTGGGAGTTGGCTCTGCTTGCAGGACCGTTGCAGCAGGAGGCAGTGGCTGAACTAGCCGTCTTGCAAGCTCTGTTTCAACCAGTTGTCTTAGACAATCAACAACAGGACCAAATCACATGGAGGAGGAATGTAGATGGTTTCTCGGTCTCGATTTGTTATGCTACAATCTCTACTTGTTGCTATAACAAGAATCATATCGCTAGGACTATTTTGGATGTGCTTAGGATTTTGTGGTGTACGAGTTTGCCTAGCAAAATTTCGGTTTTCGATTGGAGGTTCGTGTTAAACCGTCTTCCAACTCGGCTGAACCTTTTGTGCAGGGGAGTTTTATTTGGTAATTCAGATCTGTCTTGCCCACTTTGTGGAGGAGTGCTTGAAGATTTTGAGCATGTGTTCGTTTTTTCTCGGTTTCTCTAGTTTGGTGGAGGCAAGCCATTGAGCGGTTCCAATTTAATCCCGTTTTGACTGAGTTGTCGTTACTCGACTGATTTGAGGCAATTGGGAAGGCGGACAAAGTGAACCGTAAATTGGACTTTGGATGGATCTTTGGTTTGACAATTTGTAGGACAATTTGAGAGTGTAGAAATTCAGTCCTTTTTTGGGGAGATATTTTGGTTAATTTCGATGGTTTGGGGTCAATCAAGCGTTTTTTATGGGATTGGCTATTGGTGGATCAAGTTCGTGGTTGCGCTTTGTCTTGGTTGGATTGATGCGCCAAGTCGATGTTGGCTTAAGTTTTGATCCCTTTTGAGAGTGTCTTTCGGTTTCCTTTTGAAAAATGGAAACCTTTTTTTTATTAGTGTTTATAATTGGGTTGGACACCCATGTGCCTCTTTTAATCTATTTGTTTATAAAAAAAATTATGAATTAAAAAAATATAATTTATTATATTTCATTAATTTGGTTTGATTTAGACGTTTTAGTTTTTTTTTTTAATAATTTTTTTACAAAATGAAAACAAATCAATTAGGATCATGTTAAGATTAGTTTTTTATTTTATTTTAAGTTTTAACGGCTTTACCAAGTTTTTCGGATCTTCCTGTTAGATAGTATATTTAAAACTGGTGTTTTTAATTGGATAAATTCTTAAAAGATATAAGATTTGTTATGATCAGAAGTGCTAAATATTAGGGATTTTTATTTGACTAAATCTTATTAGTTTTAAACCTACTTAAACTCTTTCAAGTTGTTTCCTATAAAAACATTGTTTCTCAAACAAATTAATTAAACCAAACTCTTAAACACAAAACGTATTAATTTTCATCTTTCATTCTCATAATCATTCATGGAGTCGTCCTCCTTCAACTTAAGTGTGACTCCTGTCCTTGAAACATTCCAACCAAACTTTTTTTCTTTGAAAGAATACTTTTCCATTAATTTTCAATACACCCACTTAATTATTTCTTCTCCATCCAATCATCCGAAAAACCTTACCTTTAATATTACAACACCCATCTTCGACTACTTCTTGATTCCTCGTGAAACCTTATTCAACTATAATGCACCTACAAACATGAATGATGATATCAAGAAAGAGTTGTACAACATTTTTCATGCAGTGCCTAATTACATATTAGACACGGTTCTACGTAACATGAGAGATTGTGCAAAAGAAATGGTTGCACTTAATTCTGAAGAACTTGAACTAATGGAGATGAATGCGTTGCTTAGTATTGTTACCACGATAGAAGAAGATCATTTTGATCAATATCATTATAATTATTACGGTGGACAAATTTTGGGCTTGCCAACAAGATTGGATATTGATACTACTTCTTCAAACTCCAAAGATCATTGTTCAATTTGTTTTGAGGGGTTTCGCAATGGATCGCATACTGAACTTTTTTATACAAGATGTTCTCATATTTTCCATAAGGAATGTATTGCAAAATGGATCTATCGATGTGTCAATGGTGCGCGACCTTATTCTTGTCCTTTGTGTCGATGTGAAATAATATGAATAGAAAAAGAAGAATAGAGGAATCGGGCCCGAACTAGTCCTTTAGTATTTGTTCATGTTCCATTAGGTAGAGTGGATATGATAGTTTTCTATTTTGTATCATCTATAATGAAATAAATAGAAAAGAATTGATCCATGATGTGAATAATGAAATTGCTTTCCTTTCTCGTTCATATGAAGAAAAAGATATACATTATTATTTGATGAATTGTCTAATTATGATACAGCATAATTACATGGATGAAATATTCTAGTTACATCAAATTAATTATGACTAATTATAAAAAAAATATATTCTTTCACTTCTACATTCGAAATGGGAGGTTCACGAACCCTTAGACTAATATGAAAATCGTGTTTTTTTCCCACGTGATTAGCACGTCACTAAATCACTTGACAAAATGGACTTTTTCTTGTAGTGTGTGAATCATATGTATTGGATATGAAACATTAATATTATTGTATATACCTTTCTGTTTCATTATCGTCTATTATTTCAGTATTTTGAATGAATTTGTTTTATGATTTACGCTTGCAAAGGTACTAGGATTATGTTTTTTTTCCTTTTCCAGTGCTTTTCATCTAAGTTTTTCACTCGGGTGAACCTCTCAAATCCCCTTTCATCTCTCATCTTCACCCATTTGAAACAAAATTAATCTCGATTCATAGTGTTGTTGATGAAATTTCGATTTATAAATTGTAAAATTAGGTTTGAATTTGAAAGTAAATAATGAATTCAATTTTATTTTGAATTTTTGTTTGTTAATCTATAGATTTTCAAGTTGTAAAGTAATTTAAGTGAAATTTGACACATGGGTTGTATACTTTCAGTCAGTTTCGATGAAATTAAGGTTTGGATTTGGTAGGATTTCTTCCATTTCGAAAAATTAATGTTATATGATGCAGATTTTAGAGACAATCAATTATATTGCAGAAAAACCGAGCATGCAGAAATGAGTTTACAATTCTAGAATCAATTTTGTTATATTGTTGTATTTAATAAAAAATAATCTTAACTTTAAGTCTTGGAAGACAACCAATTCTTCATCCGTGCTTTTCATTTTCTATCTAACTTGGTAATTTCTAAGCTATCAAATGGTTGTAGAAAAGTTTTAAGTTAACAGTAATATTAAATTGAAAAGACACAATTACAATCCTTAATACTGGACCATTTTTTCAGTTGAACTTCCAAAGCTTATTATCATCAAGGACGACCCTATGGGTAGTCCACAAGGCTACCCATGTTTAGGGTCTGACATTTTTATTTTATATTTATATAAGTTTAATAAATTTATTATTTTTTTAAAATTCAAATTATTTATATATCCATTAAATAATCATACCTATTTAAGATATATAAAAATAACGTTATAATGTGTATTGTTTGGTTTATTAATTTAAAAATCACATGATAAATTTTTGAATTCTTTAACATGATAGAAGACTAGATATTTAAATTTTTTTTATAATTTTAAAATTGTTTTTCAATTATGATTTTTTTTATAAATAAAAAGAGTGTATAGATGAGTTAATTTTACTATCAATTAGAATAAAATAATAAATGAAATTGATTATAATAATTCAATGGTTTTACACCTTGAAACGTCTAAAATATATAAATTTTGGAAAAATATTTTTGTTATATTTAAAATATTTAATTTTAAAATTCTCCTCAAGATGCGTTGTATTATATAATTGTTATTTATTATTACTTGATTTTTTGATATAAAAATGATCTTGCATAGCCGTTTCTAAATAATTGCCTAGTAATATATTAACACGATTAAAAATGTATATTCCAATACACGTTTAACACTTAATTACTATTTTAAAAATGTATTTTCCAAGGCACATCTTCAAATTAAAGTTTTTGTATTCAATAGAAATATTTGATTAATCTACCGCTTTCATTTTTTCCTCTAAACTCTAAATAAAACTATTCCCTATCAATGTAGATTGTTAATTAAGTTATCTAATTCATTTTATAATTAATAATTTTAAAATTATAACCTACTAGCATCTAGAAGTGTTCATCTATCAATTTTTGTAATGTTTAGATATTTAAAAATATAAACATATTTTTTGTGTGTTTATTTTTTTAATTTAAATTTTATATAAAAAATTGAATGAAATAGTTGTGCAAATTATCATATAATAATTAATAAAAAAATTAAATTTTAAAATAAAAACAAAAGAGTATAATTGAAATAAAAATAGACTGCGAAATATGTTATAAAATATGTTATAGATTATGTAGAATATAATTAATAATTTATGATAAGATTTTATTCCTAACCCTTCAAATATAATTAATAAATTTAAAATTATAATTTATGACAAGATTTAATATTATTTTATCCAGACTACATTTTTTTTTAGAAAACAGACTTTATTACTTCAAATAAACACCATATACAAGCAAGGCCTAAGTCATTTCTCAAATTCCACAATTCATAAACAGCTTTAGCAAAAGCATCTTTGAAAATGTTGCTCCTTGGATTCTTCATGTTGTTTTTCCTCAACATCCAATCTAATTCTTCAAATTTTTTTTTTTAAAATTAACCCTGTATTGGATAATATTTACCAAAAAAATAAAATATTCAAAAGATTGACGTAAGTGGCAAACATTTAACAGATTGTCGCCGGACCAAATAGCAACAGTGTTGCATTCAGAATTGGCGTTGCATGAAATCGCCGTTGCAATTGGCGACAGGAAAAAAAATGAACAATGTCGCCGGACCAAATGGCGACTTAGTTGTAAGTTAGGGTTTCCATGTTTCTGGTTTTTTAATTTCCAATTTTAATTATTGTTTTATAAATATTTTTTATAAAAAAAATGTTCAATACATTCATTAATTTAAATAACATGTTAATAAATATTTAAATAATATATTAATAAATATTAAAATTTATGCAGGATATTTAAATACATATTCAATTTATGCAAATATTCAATTTATGCAAATATTAAAATACATATTTAAATAGTAATAACATTAAATTTGTTATTAAAATTATAAATATTTTAATTACCTATTAATAAATATTTGTCAATAAATTATGTTGTTTGTTTTTCATAATGAATTGAAATTTAAATAACCTTAAAATAATATAGAAATGTAAAAAATATTAAAATATATTAATTTATAATATAATGAAAATTACAACAACAAAAAAAAAATTAATGGTCGGCTCTATCCAAGCGACCACCGGTGCCATACTGCGGAGGATGCGCGTTGCGACGAGGTCTACGACGAGGTTGCTATGGTGTGTCTGGTCGTTGTGTGTTGAGTTGTGGAGGAAGGTTTTATTGGGACGGCCCCGGTGTATCGGATAGATTTTGCAGCATTTGACCCCAATAGTCGGGAGGTCCACTATCAACGGCGTTGCCGTAGTTTAGCCTAATTCCCATGTTTTCGTAGGATTGTCGGGGAGGTTGGGTGGAGTATGGACGATATGGTTGTCCAAATTCGTACATCGAATTGGGTTGGAAATGGTGTGTTGGTTGTTGTGGGGTGTGGTAGTCAAATAGTGGATAGTTGGAATGGTAGTTGGAGGGGTAGTTGGAGGGGGTAGGGTCAAATGAGTTATATATGCTATAGGTGGAGGGGGTAGGGTCAAATGAGTTATATATGTTATAGGTGGAGGGGGTAGGCTCAAAAGACGTATCAGGGCTATAATGGTATGGTGGTTGAGGATGGGTGGCATGTAATGGTCATGGTAAGGATGTTGGTTTTGATTGGGGGCATTTGGTGGCATGTATAGGTTATGGTAAGGCTGATTTTGGGCACTGGACTGTTGTTGTGTGTTGGACGAAGAAGCGCGTTGCCTTGGGTCAACCAAATAGGTTGGCTTGGACAGAAAAGACTGAGATGTCGTGACAGACCTAAACCAAGTCATGTATTGAAGACTTGGCCTAGCCCCGTGCACAATATGGTCAGTAAAGACGTGTCGCCTTCTTCTCTTCCAGTGTTTACACAACTCCTTCGCAAACTCCTTCCAATTACTAACACTCCACTGCGAGTCCACCCACTTTTGATGCCACTGTCCCAATTCTACCGAAGCATCTGAAATATCCTGATGCATCCCAAATTGTAACTTCACCCGGTCACTTTGGTGCATCTCCACCGTAATGAACCTAATTATAGGTGTTCTTGATGTCCACACAGCATCATCATTGAGGTCGGGCTTGTGGTCGAGACCCTCGTACGACATCCAGACAAACTACAATAAAGGTGGACAAATAAGTTAGACAGAGATATACAAGTTTATGCATATAAGTTAGAAAAATTAAAGGTAAATAACTTACATCATCTGACCCAAGGTGGTCGATAGGGTTGCGGTATTGAATTATAGAGTGCCTGGGATATCTCTGATAATTCATCCCTGGAACAGACCACCTAAAAAAAAGAAACACATATAAGTTAGCATCTAAAACACATCTCACAAAATATTAACTTACAAAGAAAAATTGGTTGCTAAATAATCTTGAAAAGAAACTTACTTGTTGGCGTACGAGAATGTAAAAGGATTCTGGTTTATTGGAACAAGCGTTGGCATCCTAGACCAACCCCACGCTTGCAGGAGATAGGCACAACCATAAAAAGTACAGGAATTGTTTTTGGAATTTTTGCAAAGTGCGCTATACAAATGGGCGAGGACAGCTGATCCCCAACTATATTCGCACACTTTGCTTATATTTTGTAATAGTGGTAAATACATAATATGTACAGAATTTCCAGTGCCCTCTGAAAATAAAAAGTGACCGAACAAAATCACAATATAGCACTGTGTTTTGACTATTTTTTCATATTCGGTGCTATCCTCACTTAATACAATATTGTTGTATTATTCTCTAAGGTATTTTAAATTTATTCCCTGGACCCTTGGGCGGCCCTCGCTGTCTGCCTGAGGTGCGTCCACACAAAGAGGGGCGCTCAATAAATCTTTGCAAAGTCGGTCAAGGACACCAACTTTGCCGTTGACGGCCTTACCATCGATGTGTAGGCCGAACAACATGTATACGTCTTGGAGAGTCACAATACACTCACCAAAAGGTAGGTGAAATGTATGTGTCTCCGGTCTCCAGCGTTCTAACAACGCTAGAATAAACTTCATATCGAGAGAGTAAGATTTAATTTTGATCAAATCACCAAACCCATAATTATGAAGATACCCCCTATGAGGGGGTCGTGTGGTATGTAATCATGCACACGATATCAAAACCTTGATACATCCTGTAAAATAATAAATGTTTCGTTAGACACGAACTAAAATAATTAACGTTTTATTAGACAAGATTGTAAACATACATAAGAACAAAAAACTTACAAACTCGGAGATGTTTTCAGTGGTGCCTCTATTAGAGTCGCCCATGGTGAGTAAAGACATTGTCGTTTGAGATGTTGAGATGTAGAGATGTTGAGTTTGAGAGTTTAGAGTTTGAGACTTAGAGAGTTTGGGGGTTTGAGAGTTTTACGGATTTGAGAATTTGGGAGTTTGAGACTTAGAGAGTTTGAGGGTTTGAGAGTAGGAGACTTTAAGTGTGAACAGAGTTTGCTGGGTAAAGACTCCATATTTATATTCCACGAGTGGATGTGTGTTGATAATGAATGCGGGCAAGTGTCCTGATGCATGTGTGGTGTAAACGCATGCGGGTCAAGTGTACTGATGCAGGGGTGATGTAAACGCATGCAGAAAGAGAATCTCGTAGGCCTGCAGGGTCAATGTAGGCATGCAGGGTGACATGTGAAACGCAGATTCTTGCATTGTCATGTCTTATCAAGCATGCATGACAAGTGTCCTGATGCATGTAATTGTATGCATGCAGGGTCACATGTGAAACGCAGAGTCTTGCATTGTCATGTCCTATCAAGCATACTGCATGTCTTTCTTATATTTATTATTATGTTTTTTTTAAATTAAAAATATATAGTTTGTTTAGTGTAATACGTATCCAAATACATGTAATTTATGCCACCTCTTAAAATTGTAAAATAGATTTAATTGAAATAAATATAAAAAGATTTCATACTATCAGAGTCTTTTTTATGCAGGGTCACATGTGAAACGCAGATTCTTGCCCTGTCCTATCTTATCAAGCATGTTGCATGCAGGGTCACACGTGAGACGCAGAGTATTGCCCTGTCCTGCCTTATCAAGCATGCTGCATGCAGGGTAAAAATATCGTTTGCCTGCAGAGACATTGTAGGCATGCAGGGTCACATGTGAAACACAGAGTCTTGCCCTGTCCTGTCTTATCAAGCATGCTGCATGCAGGGAATCAACTCACGGAACAGATTTCCAAACACTCAAACACTCAAACTCTCAAACACTCAAACACCCAAACACTCAAACCCTCAAACTCTCAAACTATTTAATAAAGTCTTTAAACTATTTAAACTCAAACACCCAAACACTCAAACTCTTTAAACTCTAAAACTTTCAAACTCTCAAATACTCAAACACTTAAACACTAAACTCTTTAATACAGTCTTTCCAAACACAATTTTCACTATGTCTCAGACACCACAATATATGATTTCTGCACATCTTAACGGTGAAGTTTTCGAATGTGAAGTATCAGGTTACAATTTCAGAAACACTAATTTTTAATTGACAGAAGGTCTACTTTTTAACACCTGAAGTCAAGAATAGAAAAAAACTGCAATGTGGTCCATTTGGGCAAATAATATACAAAAACCCAGTGTTTTTTGGCGGCCATGTTGAATGTAAAATTTTCCCTTTAAAGGTGCGAGATGATGAAGATGTGCGTAACATGTTCCGGAGTCACGAGTATTCTGATTTCTCAGATATCACATTATATGTTACGTTACAACAACAACTGTCTCAACAACTTGATTCTTCTCAAGTTTTTTGCAATTCTGACGATGAACACGCTGAAGTCAATGTTGTTGACGAAGAAGAAGCAACTGAAGTCACTGTTGACGAGATGGTGAGCAACCAGGAGGACGGTGTTCCACCCGGCAATGTTTATTATCCACCTCAACACATGACAACTCTCGACTTGGGTGACGATGAACCCTCTACGGATGTTTTCTACAACCCCAACTACACAACAGAAGGGAAACTACAAGAGGGTGACGAGTTTCGTACCAAAGAAGATTGTGTCTGGGCAATCAAACAGTTTCACATGGAGTTGTCAGCTGGTTGTAGAGTTGATCGGACAAATCCGACGCGGTATACGATCTATTATCGCAACGAGGATTGCCCGTCCCGATTAACAGCGTCTTTCAGGAAGAGAAGCGATTCCTGGAAGATAGGGTCAATGGCTCCATCCCATAGTTGTATAATCTCGGATCCGATGTAAGACCATCGCAAACTCAACTCTCGATTGATTTGCGATGAGATTCTGTCAGTCGTTAGCGACAACCCGTCTTTGAAGGTGAGTACCATTATTGCACATATGGTTCAAAGGTACAATTACACTCCTTCGTACCGAAAAGCCTAGATTGCCAGGACTAAAGCGGGGTAAAGGGTGTTTGGGAATTAGGAGGAGTCGTACAAGGAACTTCCAAAATTCCTGGTGGCTCTTAAACACTACTCTCCAGGAACTATTGCGATATTGGAGACAATGCCTGCGTGTACACCAGACGGGACTTGCGTTGGTGGAAATGGAATTTTTCACAGACTCTTTTGGGAGTTTGAACCATGAATCAGAGGGTTTGCATATTATAAACCTATAATTCAAATTGATGGAACATGGTTATACGGGAAATATAAGGGCACGCTGCTCATGGCTATGGCACAGGACGGGAACAACAACATTTTTCCAATAGCATTCGCTATAGTAGAAGAGGAGACTGTTGGGGGTTGGAGTTTTTTCTTAAAAAATCTCCGCTCTTACGTGTCTCCCCAACCTAACTTATATTTGATCTCTGATCGACAACCATCAATAGAGAGTGCATACAACAACCTTGATAACGGTTGGTAGGATCCTCCCTCGACCCACGTCTATTGCATAAGGCATATCGCCCAAAATTTCATGCGGGAAATCAAAGACAAGACGCTACGGAAGAAGGTTGTGAACGCGAGATATGCACTAACAGAACCCACATTCAAATACTATCGTGACGAGATCAGACTAACAAACATTGATGCATTAAGATGGATTGATAACATTGATAGGGAGAAATGGACGCGAGCATACAACAATGGTGTGCGTTGGGGCCACATGACAACTAACCTCATGGAATCAATGAATTCGGTTTTCAAGGGAATCCAAAACCTCCCGATAACTGCCTTGGTAAAGGCAACCTATTTTAGGCTAGGATCACTCTGATGGCAGACGTACGAAGTGGGGTTCAGTATTACAATCGAGTCAGTTGTACAGTGATACTTCAATGAAATTCATGAAAGAGGAAGCTGCCAAAGCCAACACACACGTGGACACAATCTTTGACCGTACAGCTCGTTGGTTCAGTGTTGCCGAGTCTATTGATCACAACAAAGGAAGGCCTAGGGGATGTTACCGTGTTGAATTGGATAAGAGCTGGTGTGATTGTGGAAAGTTTCAAGCATTCCGTATGCCTTGCTCTCATGTTATAGCAACGTGTTCGAAGGCGCGCCAGGACCCAACCAACCTTCTTTCTGCAGTTCACCAAGTCATAAGTCTATGCAATGTCTACACATGTAGCTTTCAGGTGGTGGAAAAGAAGGACTATTGGCCTCAATAAGAAGGCGAAATTGTTTGGCATAATGACTTGATGCGCAGAAAGAAAAAATGTCGGCCTAACAGCACGCGCATTCGAACCGAGATGGATACCGCAGACAAGCTGGTGAGATTGTGTAGTTCGTGTCGACAACCAGGACACAATCGTACAAAATGTCCTAACGTAGGATCAAGCAGCAAATCATAGTTTCATATGTAATCTTGTCCCTTTAAATCAATAGCAACTTTCATTCAATTAATAGCAAATTTCATTCGATTAACACTATAGTTAACTAACATAACAACAACATAAAGACAGAACATTGCACCAAGGCAACATAAATTAAACAAACATAACAACAACGTAAAGACATAAAACAGAACACTGCACCAAGGCGTCTACGATATCACGACCATAAACTTTATCTTCTTAGGTGTCAACATCATCACAAAGACACCAACATCATTTTCCACTTTTCTCCATTCACGAGTAACTCCGTTTCTCCCGGTCTCCTCGACCAACCTCTCAATTTTCCTAATCTTTTCTCCTGGAGCAATATCTCCTTCTAGCCAGCAGTTCAGTTCCCTATGCAAGTGCTTCAACGTCTGCGTATTCCACAGGAGCACCTTCATCGAATGCTTTGTTGCTGAAAACACAACTACGACATTTCTTTTCATTAGATCGAATGCTGGAAAGGGTTCCTCCGATGCTGATGACGACGACGACGAAGAACGTTGATTTAGAAATGCAGACATTCTAAACTCCACTCCACTCAAAATGCACTAACGTAGTCTTTTGGTATACAATGTTGTGAAAACATATATGTGTTTGCAGTCGTATTTATAGAAAAATAAAATAGTACGTGCCCCATATGATATGTATTAAATACCCTTACAAAATTTATACACTTTATAATTCAATGGTTAATCAATTTTTATGTTTTAAAATTTATAATTTAAATCAATTTATATGTTTTAAAATTAAATTTTTAATCAATTTTTATTTTGTATTTAAATTAATTTATAATTAAAATTTTAAAATAATTTATAATTTAAAAACAATAATTATTACTTAAAAATATTCCTTAAATTTATTAAACCTTATTTTAAATAATTACTTAAATTTATTAATAACTATATTTTAAATAACTACTTAAATCTATTAATAACTATATTTTAATTTTATTAATAACTATATTTTAAATAATAAGAATATAAATTAAAACATTAACTAAAAAAACTAAAAAATAGAAACATGCTTTACAACTAAGTCGTCATTTGGTCCGGCGATATTGTTCATTTTTCTTCCCTGTCGCCAATTGCAACGGTGATTTCATGCGACGCCAATTCTGAATGCAACATTGTCGTCATTTGATCCGGCGACAGTCTGTTGAATGTTTGCCACTTTCGTCAATCTTTTGAATATTTTGTATTTTTGATAAATCCTATCCAATACATAGTTAATTTAAAAAGAAATTCTAATTCTTCATTCCAATCTCTTGGTGTATGAACAAATTTGCAACATACTACTTTTATTAATATAAGAAAATAAATTACTATCAAATATACGAATTACCTTATTAAAAACCTAATCTAATTTAATCCAATATTTCATGTTCATAATGATAATTTCTTATAGGAGGCCCATTAGAAACAGGAACCAGCCCAAGTGGATGAAAGATTTCTATAATTAATTATGTTAGTTACATGTTTAATTTAAATGTTGTCTCTATTCATGGGCTAGGCCCATTGGACTCATTAGAACATTCAGTTTCCTTTGTATTTAAAAGACCACTTTGGCCACAACAAAGGACATGAAATGAGAAAATTGTTATTTTAATTTTTATCTTCTCCATTCACTCTCAAATTAGTAACCCTGGATCTTAGAAAATATATTGCTAGAAACCTTCTTATCAAATTGGTGCTTTCATCTTTTGGATTCATGGCCCCCCAACCCAAACCACCAAACCCTAAAGACATTATTGATGAAGCTGTCCAAACAGCTCATACTCACCTTGATTTGGCATTAAATCGAACCCAGCAGCAGATCGATGAACGATTCGACAAAAGTTCTGCAGATATGGAGATGCTGCACACGCGAATGGACACTGAAAAACAGATCTCCGATTCACGTTATGACACCATGATGGCGCTGCTGCAAAAACTGATTGCTCAAAAAGAGCAACAGCAGCGGAACCCTCCTTCCATCTCAACGCCTTCCTCTTCAGGTATCACACACATTCCCCCTAATTTTTCTCAAACTACCACGCCTCTCTCTTCCCCTCACGTACCACAAGCCTCATCCCCCCTACTACACTCTGTCTCCATCCAACAACCCTCTCTATCCAGCACCATTTTTCGTCCCACACCCCTACCCCCACCCATATTTTTTCCCTCTCCCCCACCCATCCACAATACCTCTACTATGTTACCTTTCCAACCAACCTATACAGCTCCTGTCTTTCACAATCTAAACTATTCTCCGCTCCACTCAACCACACCACTACCCCCGTTCAGAACCCCAAAACTGGAATTATCCATGTTTGATGGCTCAAACCCTTTGGAATGGTTATTCCAAGCCGACCAATTTTTTGATTTTTATCAACTCCCACCTGAACATAGACTTGCTATGATCTCTTTTTACATGAAAGGCGAAGCCTTATGTTGGTTCAAGTGGATGTACCAAAGTCATCTATTAACTGATTGGAATGCTTTTACCAGAGCTTTGGAATTGCGTTTTGGACCATCCACCTATATTAACCATCAAGCAGAACTATTTAAGTTAACACAGACTGGGACAGTTGTGGAATACCAAGCTGCGTTTGAGAAATTAGGTACGCAGGTGATTGGCTTACCTCAGGACGCTATCCTAAATTGTTTCATTTCAGGGTTACGGTCTGAGATTCAGAACGAGATTGCTATCCTCAAACCAGTTTCTATCTCACAGGCGATTGGCCTCGCGAAGTTAATTGAATCAAAAATTAAAGATTCCAAACCTAAATACCACAAACCCTTTCCACCTCCATTACCAAAACCTACTACTGCCCCAGCAATTCCAGTCAACAATACACCTCCACTTCAATCCCCAACAATACCCCAGCCAACCAAACTACCCATTAGACGATTGTCCAACGCCCAACTTCAAGAGCGCAGAGCACAAGGTTTGTGTTTTAATTGCGATGAAAAATTCATCCCAGGCCATAAATGCTCCACGGGAAAATTTTTGCTCCTAATGGTAGACGACGAGGTTGTCTCGGACGAGGAGCCCAACACAATTCCTGAGCCCATTCCACCAACCCCAGACATTGACGACACATATTTTCAACTATCCCCACAAGCAGCAAATGGCCAGTTTTCCCCAAAGACTCTGAAATTTAAAGGACACATTCATGGCCTTCCAGTGTCAGTTTTAATTGACACAGGCAACACCCACAACATTCTTCAGTCGCGTATTGCCCACCATCTACGCTTAACCATCAACCCCATCCCCAACTTCTCTGTCATGGTTGGAAATGGCTCTAAACTATCATGCTCAGGACTATGCCCACACGTCCCTATCACCCTACAAAACCACCTTTTCACTATCCCCTTCCACTTAATACCCATTGAAGGCGCAGACGTCGTTTTGGGCATGGAATGGTTGCGTACACTTGGGCCACTCCAAGCAGATTTTTCTATCCCAAAAATCTCTTTTACATACCAGACAACTGAAATCACCATCACAGGGGACCCTAAATCCTCTCCCTTACACTCTTCTTACAACCATATCAGACATCTTCTACAAACAGATTCTGTTGCTTCTATCCATCTACTTCTTTATCAACCACCACCGGAGTCCAATTCCCTCACACCTGCCTCTCCACTTAGTTCTTTACCAACATCACTTCCCCAACAAATCTCCACTATAATTCACTCATTTGCATCGATTTTCAACCAGCCGCACGGCCTTCCTCCCCCAAGGCCTCATGACCACCACATCCCAATTCTTCCCAACACCCCTCCTGTCAATGTGAAACCATACCGATATCCTCACTCTCAAAAAGATATCATGACTTCAATCATACAAGACATGCTACACGAAGGTATCATTAAACCTAGCAACAACCCTTACTCCTCACCCGTTCTCCTAGTTCGCAAGAAAGACGGCTCATGGCGTTTTTGCGTCGACTATCGCGCTTTGAATGCAGTAACTATTAAAGACCGGTTTCCAATACCCACAATTGATGAACTCTTTGATGAGTTGGGTTCTGCCACTATATTTTCTAAGATCGATTTACGCTCGGGTTACCATCAGATACGGGTTAACCCAAATGACACTCACAAAACTGCTTTCCGAACGTTTGATGGTCACTATGAGTTTCTCGTCATGCCTTTTGGCTTGACAAATGCGCCAAGTTCATTTCAGTCGGCTATGAATGATTTGCTTCGCCCATATTTACGCCGGTTTGTTTTAGTGTTCTTTGATGATATTTTAATTTATAGTTCCAGTGTTTCTGATCATGCTATGCATTTAAAACTCATCTTAGAATTATTGTTGGCTAACCAATTTTACGCGAAGTTCTCCAAGTGTATTTTCTCTGTTCCTAATGTTGATTATTTAGGCCATATTATCTCACGGGATGGTGTCACCCCTGATCCAACTAAAATCCAAGCTATTCTTGATTGGCCAACGCCACGTTCACTCACGGCTCTCAGAGGATTCTTGGGCCTCACCGGTTTTTATCGATGATTTGTTCGTCATTACGCCACTCTCGCCGCTCCGCTCACCGATTTGTTACGTTCCACTAAGTTACAATGGAGTACAGCCGCGGATTCCGCGTTTACAAAATTAAAACAACACTTGACTACAACTCCTATCCTAAGTCTTCCAAATTTTTCTCAACTCTTCATCTTGGAGACTGATGCTTCAGCAGTTGCTGTTGGTGCTGTTCTTTCTCAGCAGGGTCACCCTTTGGCCTTTTTCAGTAAGAAGATGTGCAATCGGCTTCAGGCTTCCTCCGTTTATGTCCGCGAAATGTATGCCATCACGGAAGCTGTGAAGAAATGGCGCCAATACTTGATTGGTAGACACTTCCATATTTACACTGATCAAAAAAGTTTGAAGAATTTGTTAGTTCAGACTATTCAGACACCTGAACAACAAAAGTGGGCAGCAAAATTACAAGGCTTTGATTTTGACATTTTTTACAAACCTGGCAAATCTAACCAGGTCGCCGATGCCTTAAGTCGCATTTACTCCGATGAAGCCGCCATGTTCTTATCAATCTCTTCCCCCGTCCTTCAACTGATCGGCTACCTCAGACAATATTATACAAAACAACCTGAAGGACAAAAACTTGTCACACATCTCTTAGCCGCAAATGCTAATCAGGTTCTGTTTCACTTCAAGGACGACTTGTTGTATTATAGAGATAAGATCTTTATACCTGCTGTTGAAGATTTGAGACACAAAATCTTGAAGGAATATCATTCAACACCCATCGCCGGCCATTCTGGACTTCAACCTACCCTTGCTAGGGTCTCTAGTGCTTTTCTTTGGCCAGGTATCTACAAGGACACAAAAGAATTTGTCAAAACCTGTGCAATCTGTCAAAAGAATAAATATAGTACTCAGAAGAAACAAGGACTACTGCAACCCTTACCAATTCCGCACCAGGTCTGGGAAGACTTAACGATGGACTTTATTACTCACTTGCCAGTTTCCTTTGGCCATACTGTAATCTGGGTGATTTGCGACCGTCTGAGCAAGTTTTGTCATTTTATTGGACTTCCTACAAAGTTCACTGCAAAAGACTTAGCTCTCAGATTCTCAGTTGAGATTTGCCGTCTTCATGGAATACCACGCACTATCATTTCGGATCGCGACCCCCTTTTTCTTAGCAACTTTTGGAAGGAACTGTTCAAGGCGCAAGGCACCACATTGAAATACAGCACCGCATACCACCCTGAAACGGACGGACAAACAGAGGTAGTCAACAGATGTTTGGAAACCTATCTATGTTGTTTTGCTAGTGAACAACCAAAGAAATGGTTTCATTACTTACATTTAGCAGAACTATGGCACAACACGGCGTTTCACAGCTCCATCAAGATGTCTCCATTCGAAGCTCTCTATGGTCGGCCTCCACCTCCTTTTCCCCACTACGACCCAAGATCCTCTTCAATGGTCTCGGTGGAATCCTCCTTGCAAAACAGAGAAGAAATCATTACTATTTTGAAACGAAATCTACAGAAGAGTAGATTGGACATGCAAACTCAAAGCAACAAGAAACGTCAAAACGTTACCTTTACAGAAGAAGAGTGGGTTCTACTTCGCCTTCAACCATACCGACAGAACTCTGTGCAGCAACGCGCCTCTATTAAACTTTCTCCACGATTCTTCGGACCCTTCAAGGTTCTCCACCGTATCGGAAGTGTTGCCTACCACTTGGACCTTCCGGACACATCTCGCATCCACCCCGTCTTCCATGTATCCCAACTTCGTTCGTTCCATGGCAGAAATCCCAACTTACAGCTCCATCCACTTCCTGTTGACGACGACACCTCCAGGGACCAAGATCTGCCACATGCATCATCGTCTGAAACACCTCCTGTTGACAACCAACGTTCCACCGAATCAGAAACCCCTTCACACCATGATTCTGAGACAAGGGTAGCATATGTTAGAAAGAAAGGTGAACGCATGGATGAAGAAATTGTTAAGTCTGAAAGACAAAGTGAGGCGTTGAACAATTTTCAGAATGAGAGAGCAAATGAGGAGAGAAGCTATCAGAAAGCACTTGTGAATGAAACTGTTTCCAAAGTCATCAATGCAAAGCCTTCCCAAGACAGCTTTCCACCGAACAAAGCATGCATCGAGCCACGTGCACCTCCTAACCCACTTATCTCTGCATGCGTTCAGCCACTTGTCCCTCTCACCGCTTCAACTTTCCCTAGTGCTTCCCAGCTGGATTCCACTCCCTCGTTTCCAATTCATCCCAGTCCATTGGGCCACACTATTGGGCTTCGTAACAAGACATCTCTTTCCAACTCACCATTTACTAAGCCTCTCAATACCAACCTTGAGGACAAGGTTGAAAGTGGGCCGGAATGTAGTGATTGGAGGCCCATTAGAAACAGGAACCAGCCCACGTGGATGAAAGATTTCTATAATTAATTATGTTAGTTACATGTTTAATTTAAATGTTGTCTCTATTCATGGGCTAGGCCCATTGGACTCATTAGAACATTCAGTTTCCTTTGTATTTAAAAGACCACTTTGGCCACAACAAAGGACATGAAATGAGAAAATTGTTATTTTAATTTTTATCTTCTCCATTCACTCTCAAATTAGTAACCCTAGATCTTAGAAAATATATTGCTAGAAACCTTCTTATCAATTTCAATCTAATCTTATCTATACTTAATTTTCATTCTTTTAATTATTATCCTATTAGTTTTACATTAAAAGTATAATAACATCATCACATGTGTATCATTCCATATTCAATGAATCTGATCATAGTAATGATTTATATTAACAAAACAGTTATTTAACAACGTCTAATATATGGGGAAAGTAGAAAGTCACACATGCAATTCAAATTTATTCAAATTTTCTTCTTTTATGTCTATGAAAATATGTAGTATTGGATATTTCATTATTACTGATATTTTTATATATAAATGATTTTGCATGATTAAAATATATAATATTGGTTATATATATATATATATATATATATATATATATATATATATATATATATATATATATATATATATATATATATATATATATATATATATATATATATATATATATATATATATATATATATATATATATATATATATATATATATATATATATATATATATATATATATATATATATATATATATTTCAAATCTAATAAATAATAAGAAATGTTTCTTGTATTTTTAAATCAAATAATATTAAACTAATTGAGATAGTTTTCATTTAAATACTTAAAATTATACCTTTTTAATAAATTCTTTATCAAACAATTTCTTATTTATTTACTTTAAATTTAAAATTATAAGGAATCATTATTAATTTTAGAATCATTAGAAATAATTATAAATTATTTAAAAATCATAATACTACTTGCTATGAAATAAATGTGTAACAGCACTTAATTATTAGAAAATATGTATATTTCAAAACACAGTTTTTACAAAATAAATGCGGGTGGGATGACAATTTGACTCTTAAGAGGGTACTTATAAAAATACCCACAACAGATAGTATAAAAATTCACAAAAATAAGTACGGGCACAGACTCGAATAATTATCCACTTAAATAAGCGAGGATGAGTACGGATATGAGCATCTTAGTACTCACTCCGCCTCATACCCGCACAATATATATTTATATTTTTTTAATTTATATTATTATATAAAAATAAATATCTATCAATTTTTAAAAATACATTAATTTTTAACTATTACATGTTTAATTTAACTAATCTTTTATTTTATGATCCAACAATAATTTTTTTTTTTTTAAACTTTTTAATGTTAGTTAAAAACTTAAAGTAATATGATATTTTATATTTGAAATATTTATTTTTATCAAAAATGCGAATAATGGATACGGGTAAGAGTACGAGTGTCAATGTTGGTACCAAGCGAGTATGGACTCGGTCACTCAGGTAAGTGAATTTTTTCTAATTGCGGATAGGAGAACTGAGTATTATCATCCCTAAATGTGTGGTAATAACATGGTTAGAAATCTATATTGCATTTATTTGTAAAAATTCCCTAAATCTTTATATTTAAACAAATAAAACATTTTTGTTATTTTTGAATTATTATACATTCTTTCTAAAAATTATAATTCATTATCATTTTTTTTTGTCTTTACAAATGTAACTTAATATTATATTTTTAGAAGTTATAAGGAATCATTAATTTTAGAATTATTAAAAATAATTATATATTATTTATAAATCGTAATACTACTTGCTCTAAGTTATTAGGAATTTTCATTCTTTATAATCAATATTTAGTTTTCTACCTCATTCAATCTTATTGAATAAATGCATGTTAAAACAAATTTTAGTTTATAATTAAAATACAATTTAATATTTACAATATATTTTAATTAATATTTAAAAAATGCAAATTAAAATTAAAAGTAATTATATATTTATGTAAATTGTACTTTTTAATGATAAAAGGATAATATTTATATGATAATTTGCTATAAATATTTGTTTGATAAACAAAACATGAGACAATTATAACTCCGTCCTTTCGTCTATCCCAATTTTTTTCTTCTCTTTCTACAAAGCCCCGAAAGCGGTCATTAACAAAATCATTATAATCCAAAGATCCTTTCTTCGGGATGTTCGGGAAGCCGAGCACATTCCCTCGTTCAGTAAAAATACCTCGATATAGTGGAAAGATCTTCTTTCGGTTGGCAAAAGGGTGGATAAGCCTAACTGGTTTTTTAATTCTTATAGCCTGCAAAGTTGGGAATGGTAATTCTTTTGAGTTCTGGGAAAGTAAGTGGCAGGGTGAGATTTATTTTCATAGTTGGTTTGGTGTCATTTACTTGATGGCAAGTCAGTTTAGATCATGCATTGCTCATAACGGCCATTGGTTGTCAGAAAGTTGGACGTGGGAGTTGGCTCTGCTTGCAGGACCGTTGCAGCAGGAGGCAGTGGCTGAACTAGCCGTCCTGCAAGCTCTGTTTCAACCAGTTGTCTTAGACAATCAACAACAGGACCAAATCACATGGAGGAGGAATGTAGATGGTTTCTCGGTCTCGATTTGTTATGCTACAATCTCTACTTGTTGCTATAACAAGAATCATATCGCTAGGACTATTTTGGATGTGCTTAGGATTTTGTGGTGTACGAGTTTGCCTAGCAAAATTTCGGTTTTCGATTGGAGGTTCGTGTTAAACCGTCTTCCAACTCGGCTGAACCTTTTGTGCAGGGGAGTTTTATTTGATAATTCAGATCTGTCTTGCCCACTTTGTGGAGGAGTGCTTGAAGATTTTGAGCATGTGTTCGTTTTTTCTCGGTTTCTCTAGTTTGGTGGAGGCAAGCCATTGAGCGGTTCCAATTTAATCCCGTTTTGACTGAGTTGTCGTTACTCGACTGATTTGAGGCAATTGGGAAGGCGGACAAAGTGAACCGTAAATTGGACTTTGGATGGATCTTTGGTTTGACAATTTGTAGGACAATTTGAGAGTGTAGAAATTCAGTCCTTTTTTGGGGAGATATTTTGGTTAATTTCGATGGTTTGGGGTCAATCAAGCATTTTTTATGGGATTGGCTATTGGTGGATCAAGTTCGTGGTTGCGCTTTGTCTTGGTTGGATTGATGCGCCAAGTCGATGCTGGCTTAAGTTTTGATCCCTTTTGAGAGTGTCTTTCGGTTTCCTTTTGAAAAATGGAAACCTTTTTTTTATTAGTGTTTATAATTGGGTTGGACACCCATGTGCCTCTTTTAATCTATTTGTTTATAAAAAAAATTATGAATTAAAAAAATATAATTTATTATATTTCATTAATTTGGTTTGATTTAGACGTTTTAGTTTTTTTTTTTTAATAATTTTTTTACAAAATGAAAACAAATCAATTAGGATCATGTTAAGATTAGTTTTTTATTTTATTTTAAGTTTTAACGGCTTTACCAAGTTTTTCGGATCTCCCTGTTAGATAGTATATTTAAAACTGGTATTTTTAATTGGATAAATTCTTAAAAGATATAAGATTTGTTATGATCAGAAGTGCTAAATATTAGGGATTTTTATTTGACTAAATCTTATTAGTTTTAAACCTACTTAAACTCTTTCAAGTTGTTTCCTATAAAAACATTGTTTCTTAAATAAATTAATTAAACCAAACTCTTAAACACAAAACGTATTGATTTTCATCTTTCATTCTCATAATCATTCATGGAGTCGTCCTCCTTCAACTTAAGTGTGACTCCTGTCCTTGAAACATTCCAACCAAACTTTTTTTCTTTGAAAGAATACTTTTCCATTAATTTTCAATACACCCACTTAATTATTTCTTCTCCATCTAATCATCCGAAAAACCTTACCTTTAATTTTACAACACCCATCTTCGACTACTTCTTGATTCCCTGTGAAACCCTATTCAACTATAATGCAGATACAAACATGAATGACGATATCAAGAATGAGTTGTACAACATTTTTCATGCAGTGCCTAATTACATATTAGACACGGTTCTACGTAACATGAGAGATTGTGCAAAAGAAATGGTTGCACTTAATTCTGAAGAACTTGAACTAATGGAGATGAATGTGTTGCTTAGTATTGTTACCACGATAGAAGAAGATCATTTTGATCAATATCATTATAATTATTACGGTGGACAAATTTTGGGCTTGCCAACAAGATTGGATATTGATACTACTTCTTCAAACTCCAAAGATCATTGTTCAATTTGTTTTGAGGGGTTTCGCAATGGATCGCATACTGAACTTTTTTATACAAGATGTTCTCATATTTTCCATAAGGAATGTATTGCAGAATGGATCTATCGATGTGTCAATGGTGCGCGACCTTATTCTTGTCCTTTGTGTCGATGTGAAATAATATGAATAGAGAAAGAAGAATAGAGGAATCGGGCCCGAATTAGTCCTTTAGTATTTGTTCATGTTCCATTAGGTAGAGTGGATATGATAGTTTTCTATTTTGTATCATCTATAATGAAATAAATAGAAAAGAATTGATCCATGATGTGAATAATGAAATTGCTTTCCTTTCTCGTTCATATGAAGAAAAAGATATACATTATTATTTGATGAATTGTCTAATTATGATACAACATAATTACATGGATGAAAAAGTCTAGTTACATCAAATTAATTATGACTAATTATAAAAAAAATATATTCTTTCACTTCTACATTCGAAATAGGAGGTTCACGAACCCTTAGACTAATATAAAAATCGTATTTTTTTTCCACGTAATTAGCACGTCACTGAATCACTTGACAAAATGGACTTTTTCTTGTAGTGTATGAATCATATGTATTGGATATGAAACATTAATATTATTGTATATACCTTTCTGTTTCGTTATCGTCTATTATTTCAGTATTTTGAATGAATTTGTTTTATGATTTCCGCTTGCAAAGGTACTAGGATTATGTTTTTTTTCCTTTTCCATTGCTTTTCATCTGAGTTTTTCACTCAGGTGAACCTCTCAAATCCCCTTTCATCTCTCATCTTCACCCATTTGAAACAAAATTAATCTCGATTCATAGTGTTGTTGATGAAATTTCGATTTATAAATTGTAAAATTAGGTTTGAATTTGAAAGTAAATAATGAATTCAATTTTATTTTGAATTTTTGTTTGTTAATCTATAGATTTTCAAGTTGTAAAGTAATTTAAGTGAAATTTGACACATGGGTTGTATACTTTCAGTCAGTTTCGATGAAATTAAGGTTTGGATTTGGTAGGATTTCTTCCATTTCGAAAAATTAATGTTATATGATGCAGATTTTAGAGACAATCAATTATATTGCAGAAAAACCGAGCATGCAGAAATGAGTTTACAATTCTAGAATCAATTTTGTTATATTGTTGTATTTAATAAAAAATAATCGTAACTTTAAGTCTTGGAAGACAACCAATTCTTCATCCGTGCTTTTCATTTTCTATCTAACTTGGTAAGTTTATTTCTAAGCTATCAAATGGTTGTAGAAAAGTTTTAAGTTAACAGTAATATTAAATTGAAAAGACACAATTACAATCCTTAATACCGGATCATTTCTTCACTTGAACTTCCAAAGCTTATTATCATCAATGGCGACCCTATGGGTAGTCCACAAGGCTACCATGTTTAGGGTCTGACATTTTTATTTTATATTTATATAAGTTTAATAAATTTTTTTTTTTTTTAAATTCAAATTATTTATATATTCATTAAATAATCATACCTATTTAAGATATATAAAAATAACGTTATAATGTGTATTGTTTGGTTTATTAATTTAAAAATCACATGTATAGATGATAAATTTTTGAATTCTTTAACATGATAGAAGACTAGATATTTAAATTTTTTTTATAATTTTAAAATTGTTTTTCAATTATGATTTTTTTTATAAATAAAAAGAGTGTATAGATGAGTTAATTTTACTATCAATTAGAATAAAATAATAAATGAAATTGATTATAATAATTCAATGGTTTTACACTTGAAACGTCTAAAATATATAAATTTTGGAAAAATATTTTTGTTATATTTAAAATATTTAATTTTAAAATTCTCCTCAAGATGCGTTGTATTATATAATTGCTATTTATTATTTCTTGATTTTTTGATATAAAAATGATCTTGCATAGCCGTTTCTAAATAATTGCCTAGTAATATATTAACACGATTAAAAATGTATATTCCAATACACATTTAACACTTAATTACTATTTTAAAAATGTATTTTCCAAGGCACATCTTCAAATTAAAGTTTTTGTATTCAATAGAAATATTTGATTAATCTAAAGCTTTCATTTTTTCCTCTAAACTCTAAATAAAACTATTCCCTATCCTAATGATTACAGTAATATTTACACTAAAATGTAGATTGTTAATTAAGTTATCTAATTCATTTTATAATTAATAATTTTAAAATTATAACCTACTAGCATCTAGAAGTGTCCATCTGTCCATTTTTGTAATGTTTAGATATTTAAAAATATAAATATATCTTTTTTGTGTGTTTATTTTTTTAATTTAAATTTTATATAAAAAAAATGGAATGAAATAGTTGTGCAAATTATCATATAACAATTAATAAAAAAATTTGAATTTTAAAATAAAAAACAAAAGAGTATAATTGAAATAAAAATAGACTACGAAATATGTTATAGATTATGTAAAATATAATTAATAATTTATGATAAGATTTTATTCCTAACCCTTCAAATATAATTAATAAATTTAAAATTATAATTTATGACAAGATTTAATATTATTTTATCCAGACTACATTTCTTTTAGAAAACAGACTTTATTACTTCAAATAAACACCATATACAAGCCAGGCCTAAGTCATTTCTCAAATTCCACAATTCATAAACAGCTTTAGCAAAAGCATCTTTGAAAATGTTGCTCCTTGGATTCTTCATGTTGTTTTTCCTCAACATCCAATCTAATTCTTCAATTTTTTTTTTAAATTAACCCTGTATTGGATAATATTTACCAAAAAAATAAAATATTCAAAAGATTGACGTAAGTGGCAAACATTCAACAGACTGTCGCCGGACCAAATAGCGACAGTGTTGCATTCAGAATTGGCATTGCATGAAATCGCCGTTGCAATTGGCGACAGAGAAAAAAAATGAACAATGTCCCCGGACCAAATGGCGACTTAATCGGTGGGCATTCTGGTCGAAGTGGTAACTTGTGAACTACTATGTCAGTGTCTAGACCCGGCATATCCTGGTATGACCAAGCAAATAAATCCACATATTCTTTCAAAAGTTCTTCTAGTTTCCGTTTGACTTCTGCCCTTAGAGTTGCCCCAATCTTGACTTCTTTCTTGTTTTCTTCCGTGCCAAGATTAATGACTTCTACCTGTTCTTTGTAGGGTTGAAGCTCTGCATACTCATGGTGTGCCAATTTTACCAGTTCACCAGGGATTTCAAAATCTTCATCCTCATCTTCAGCTTGGTATATTGGTGAATCAAAGTCCGGAGGGAATGCAAAGTCATAGGATTCAATGGGTTTTAGGACATCACTGCACGTTGGAAGTGCTTATTTTATTAAAACACACAAAGACAAATGCAACACATAACAGAGAAAAATTGTTTTGGGTTTTTTTAAGATTGCCATTTTTCTTTTTAAAATGAAAGCAAAAGCAGTAAAGGAAATAACACAAGGAAATTAACAAAATAGTTCATTTTTCATTGATTTTCTTGAAAGCTCGGGGCCCTTACAAAACATTCCTATAGCCTTGGGCATGGCTATGGAGATTTAAAACAACAACAAGAAAAGAAAAACAAACAAATTACTTTGACTCAGGAAAAACCAAAGGAATCTCAATAGCTTCCCAGTTGCTCAAGGCAGTGTTGCAATGATACACTAACTGCTCCAGGTCTTCATCTTTAAAATCTTCTTCCACAGCACTGACTTGGAAACCTCCACTGATGAATACTTCTTGTATAGTCTTCGGGCGTCCTTTGTCATGTGTCGATGCTTCATCATGAGTTGGTTTGTAACCCAACCCTTGGCGATCCATTTTTGGCTTTACTTCGATAATCTCTCCCCAACCTGCAGGAGTGCCTTCTTCCAGTGTAGACTTGATGCTCTGAGCGGATGCAAAAGACGGACCACTCTTAGCCACTGTTTCTTCCAACATCACTGCATTAGCTATCTCGAGTGCCTGAAAGGAAGTTTCTAACGCGCCCTCATCTACTTTGATATACTTGAATGATAACAGATTGCTCACCATTAGGTCCTCTTCACCGTGTACAATCACTAACTTATCATTCACAACAAATTTCATTCTCTGATGTAAGGTGGAAGTTACTGCCCCAGCGGCGTGAATCCACGGTCGTCCCAACAAACAACTATAAGCTGGGTTAATGTCCATGAATTGGAATGTAATATCGAACACATGAGGTCCGATCATGATTGGCAGTTCTACCTCTCCAACAACCGTTCTTCTTGAACCATCAAAAGCTTTTACAATCAAAGATGTTGGTTTCATTTCTGCCCATGCATATGCTATCCTTGCGAGCGACCTTGCGGGAAATACATTCAATGAGGATCCAGTATCGACTAAAACTCGTGCCATTGTGTCTTCCTGGCACCTGACAGATATGTGCAATGCACGATTGTGATTGTGTCCTTCGTTTGGCAACTCAACATCACTAAAGCTCAGGGTGTTACAGGCTGTAATGTTGGCTATTACTGAATCAAATTGTCCGAGAGTTATGTCTTTTGTCACATGTGCCTGTTTTAATACTTTTTGTAGAGCTTCTCTGTGAGCTGGAGAATTCATTAAGAGAGACAAGATCGATATCTTTGATGGGGTTTGGTGAAGCTGATCAATGATCTTGTAATCACTTTTTCGAATAATCCTTAAGAATTCTTCGTCGTCTCCATCAGTTCCTGGTACCTCTTTTTCTTTTGGCGCAGCAGAGGTAACCTCTTTTGGAGCGACCACTGTTATCTTTGGTTGATAGATTCGTCCACTACGAGCCATTTTGCTAGTACCTGCAATGTTTGTTACGTCTACTTGGTCGTCTTTTACTGTCTCTTTCTGACTAACCTTCCCAGATCCTCGGTCTATCACAGTCATGTCATACTTCCATGAAACGGCCTTTGTGCTTTCAAAAGGGAACGATTTTGGTTTCTGAATAATAACCGGTCGGGGTTGATCGATAGCTGACTTGTTGAAAACAGGCTTCATACCTTTGTTGGTCATTTTGAACACTGGAACTTTCTCACCTTTCTTCGGTAAATTGAAAACAGGCTCAATTACTGAAACTTCTTCTTTCCTCACCTTACTACACACTTGTAACACTCCCTCATCAATCAACCTTTGTATACCTCTTCGTACCTCATCACACCCTCTGGAATCACTAGAAAAATTTTCGCAATCACTATGGGTATCCTTTATCAATCCTGCTTTCAGTAGTTTCTCGTGAAGTAACCTCAACGGGGTTCTAATCTCTGACACATCTCGGACCATCCTTTCATCTGACACTTCTTCTACCGCATTGACCCCTCCATGGTTTGTTAATGGATTACTTTTGAAATTCGGGGGTACATCATCAAAAGACAAGATCTTCTTCTCCATCAATTCCCTGACAAGATGTTTTAAAGCAAGACAACCTTCTAAATCATGACCGGCAGCGCCTTCGTGAAAGGCACAATGAGCATTTGGATTATAGTGAGGAGATGTAGTGTCGGGGTTTAATGGTCGTGTTGTTACCAATCCCTGCTGCACTAAGGAGGGGTACAACTCGGTGTAAGTCATCGGTATCTGAGGAAGTGGAGGTTTTGTTGTTGGTCTCCGATTCTGGTAGTTTTGTCTAAGTGCCTGAGCTCTAGGCTGATGATGTTGCTGGTAGGGTGGAGCATTGGGTGCTCATTGATACCCTTGTTGAATTGGCTGATATACAGGTGCTGGCTGCACTGTCTGATAACTGGGAACGGGATGACTGAAAGCCGGAGTTACAGCTGCCACATAAGGTTGTTGGGCATACTGCAACGGATACATTGGTCTTTGTTGCTGGGATTGCTGAACATAACTTGCTTGAGGCTGCTGAACAAAGCCTTGCTGAGGTTGTTGAACATAACTTTGTTGATACTGTTGGTAAGGTGGTCTCCAGGTGCGACTCTTTCTTCCCACAGTTATTGCATTTGTCTCCCCTTCCTTCTTTTTATGGAAGTTACTGCTGAGCTTCTTGATATTGTTGTTACCAGAACTGCTGGAACTGCTAGCCACCTTCCCATTCTTCATTCCTAACTCCACTCTCACCCCCACTATTACTATATCAGAAAAACTTGCGGTTACACTACTAATCATCTTCTCATAAAACTCCGGTCTCACCGTATCGACGAACCAATCTATTAACTCTTTTTCACTAAAAGGAGGTTCTACTTGAGAGGCAGTTTCCCTCCACCTCTGTGCATACTCTTTGAAAGATTCCGAACTCTTCTGTGACACACTCAGTAACTGTCTTCTATCAGGGGCTAAATCCATGTTGTACTTGTAATGTTTTACAAAAGCATCGGCCAAGTCTTGGAAACTGTGAATACGAGATTGATCCAAGCCCAAATACCATTTAGCAGGAGCTCCTTTCAGACTATCTTGGAAACAGTGAATCATTAACTTGTCATCGTCCACGTGAGCGGCCATTCTTCGATAATACATAATCAGATGTGTCCGAGGACAGGTAGCCCCAGAATACTGATCAAAATTGGGAACTTTGAATTTTGGCGGAATTACCAATCCACACACTAAGCACATATCTCTGGCATCAGTACCAAAGATGTCATTTCCTTCCATTGCTCTGACTTTCCTGCTGATAGTTTCTACACTTTCTTTCAACTTAACATGTTGTCCGCTCTCATCTTCATACCCATCAAGACCTTCGTACACTGGTGGAGGATTATGAAAAACAGGGTGTGCTTGAACCTGCACGGAAGGCTGAGTGTAAGTAGGAATAGCTTGAGGAACTTCTGGCCCCAAAGGAATTGCTTGTTGATTGACTATTGGTGGAGGTACAAAACCAGGCGATAACCCATATGGTGGAACATTTGCAACAGTGACTGCCGTTGGGATCGGCTCTACAGCTATGCCAGTGATTTCAGAAACAACAGTGGCTTGAGTGTCCAACTTTGCACGAATGACTTGTAGGGCTTCCATGATCTGCCCCATGCCTCCTCGTAGCTCTCCGAGTTCATTATCAATTCTGTCCACATCCAAATTATGTCCTTCCATTCTTAGGCGAGCTTGGGCTCGGGTGTTGTATCAGTGTTGAGGATTCCGTGTGATTCTTTCTAGAGACAAGACAGCGAGATGAGACTCAATACAAGAACATGCACATGCAATGCTTATGAATGCAAAATGCAATAATGCAAAATTAATTATTCAAGGAATCCAAAAAAAATTATAACAACTGGGAAAAAAGTCCTCATAGATTAATAACTGAGAGTTTTACGACAATGATTCCGAATCCAGAATCCATCCTGCAAAATAATCTTTAATTCCTTGAATGATTAATTAATGCAAATGCAAAAGGTTTCATGGAACTCAGATCAAAACATCATTTCATTTCATTGATTTTCAAGATTGCATTACAAAATATCTAGTACATTTTACAAAAGTCCTAAATATAAGGCTGGCAGTATTCTAAATAAAAGTCTTCTTTTGCTTTGAGCTTCTTGATTTCTTCTTCCATCTAAGTCTTCTCAAGAATGAGTTTGTCCACTACTAGCTTCCATGGATTTGGCTGAGAGCTGGAAGAAGATAAACCTTCCTGTGTCTTCCTCTTCTTATAAGCATTCATTTCTTCATCCTTCGCTTGTAGTTGTCTACGGAGTTCATCATTCTCTTCCATGGCCACTTGGTACTTGTATTTCCAGGCTACTTCAGTTTGTTGTGATTTCCTCAAAGAAATCTTTAACTTCTCCTCTTCAGACATAAAGATCATTGTGTGTTCCTCCTCTAAAGCCATGGGTTTCTGCTGAGGATAAGGCATCTTCAGCTGAATATCTCTCTTACGGACCCATTGGAGATAAGGCTCGAGAGAGACACAATTAGGCTTCCCTAAGTCTTCCTTTCCTTTCTTGTGTACATGTCCCCAAGCTTTTAGAATTTCTCCCCTCAATTCTGAACTTCCTTTAAAGAAAATATTCTCCACATGAGCGCTGTTTGGCTTGTCCTTCAAAGGATATCCAAGCTGACGGCAAGCGAGAACAGGGTTATAACTGATTCCTCCACTTGTACCCAGAAGAGGTATGTTACCAAAGCTTCCACAACTATCAATGATTTTTATCCCATCGTAACTACGGCTGTACCAATCAATATCAGAGTGAGTAAGAGCAATAACCTTCTGAGACCACCAACCTTCCTTCCAAAAAACATGAGCCTTAGGTAAGTGAGAAATAAACCACTTATATAACAAAGGGACACAACAGGTAATCATTCCTCCTTTATGCAAATTCCTCAAGTGAACAGAATGATAGGCGTCAGCTAATAAAGTAGGCACAGGGTTTTTCTTCAAGAAAATCTTGATGGCATTAAGATCCACAAAGTTATCAAAGCTTGGAAACAAGAAGATCCCACAAATGAGCAAGGCAAAGATGGCTTCGAATGCATCCATACTCAAATGATCAGCATAGTATTGTGCTTTCCCAACCAAGAACTCTGCAGTCAAACCAAACACTCCTCCCTTAGTAGCCATATTTTTTTGAATATCCACTAATCCCAAACGCGTAGCTTTAGCAATTTCTTCTTCCTTAGGGTCCTTCTCCATGATTGGAAAAGGAGAGTCTTCATGAATGGGCAAACCAATCAAGCAAGAATATTCCTCAAGTGTAGGTACCAGCTGATAATCAGGGAAAGTAAAACAATGATAAAGTGGATCATAAAACTGGAGGAGTGTGGAGAGAAGTCCAAGATCCATCTTCCTTTTTATCCTCAACAATGACAACAAGTTCCCATACCTGCTCTTGAATCCTTCTAGATCTGTTATCAAAGTGCTCAACCTTTCTATGTTATCCAAGTTAGGACTTTTGTAAGTGTACTTCATAGTTTTCTTTTTTCCACTGTCCATGATGATCCTAATGTTTACAAACAAGAGATCTGAGTTCCATGAAACTTTTATGACATGATGTTTATGAATGCATGAATGCACAAACACAGGTAAGCACAGATTCACATATACACAAAGGTAAACAGATAAAGGTTTTGGTTTGGAGAACATGAGAATGGAGTCAAGGTCTACCCACCCCAAAGGTATGTACTAAGGTTTTCAAAACTGTAGAGCAAGGTTCTAAAATAGTTCCCAGAGTCCTCGACCCATCTTTCAGATATTATCAATTTCCCAAATACTTGGTGGTCAATAATATTCTCAAGAGAGTCTCGTCCAAGTGTAGCATCGCGTATCAACTACTTTGGAATTACTTCCTTATAGTCATCGCACTACATCCTAATAAAGCCATAGTGGGAAAAAGGTAATCTAAAGGTCCTCAGTATCATGGGCTCCCATGTAGAAAGTAGCATTGTTTTCACGAATACTCGATCAAAAATACTAACTCTCAGAAGGGCCTCTACTGAGCGGTGGTTTTCTCAAGTCATCTTGGTCGGGAATCAACTCCTTATAAGCCTCCTTGAATATACCACCATCCTATCATAAGTACGCTCAAACACGGGTACAGTGTTGTCTCACCACTCAAAGTTCCCAAGATCCAACAGGGCACATATATACATATTTACAAGTATTCACAAATAAGCAAGTATTCAAACAAGATAGGCTAAACTCTCACAATTACAGTCCCCAGTGAAGTCGCCATTTCTGTTGTGGTGAAAATTGGATATCAAGCTATTAAATTAACTTGAATCTTAATTCTTTTACAACCGAACTTTATTTTATCCAAAGGAAAGGTTTAAAGAAAGAAAAACCTTTTTCGCGATGTAACGACTACGCTTAAGAGATTCGGGGATCAGGGGTTGGTTATACCTAGGGAAGGTGTTAGCACCCTAAGCATCTGTAGTACTCTACAGGAACCTTTTGTTTGATTGCTTGCTAAGTTTGTGAAATGTGTATTGTGGATTGGGAAAAGATACAATTTGAAACCTAAATTTATATACACTAAGTTTGCTCGCAAAGACATCGCGTCTTCTGCCAGCGTATCCTAACTAGGATAGAATCAGAGCAATCGTAGTTCACCTCACAAGAGAAGAAGAACACTTGATTATGATCAAGGTTCAAGGGGGAACAAACATGACAATGTTTGTGTGGAGTTTGACAAAACTCCCTAATCTAAGTTGTAATATTCAAAAGGGGAAGCAAGAAATCATGATAATGATTCTTACACAGAGTTGACAAACTCTTTCCTAGGGTTCTAGTTGAAGAACACTCCTAGTACAGGTGGGTTTCTTAGACTTTAAGCAAAGTATCATGGCTTCTAATCTAGGGTTAAAGTGACTTAACAAAGTCAAGAGAGGGATGAGGGATGTATCCATGACATGAGGGTCAAATGGACGGACTTTTCCTTTGGAAGTAGACAGGAGAGGCAACTGGATGAGAGCTAACAAGCCTCATTACTTGGGGAAAGAAAACAACAAGAAAATTAACAACATTATAAAGGCATATTCATGGTGACAACCATTAAATAAACATGTGGAATGATAGAGATGAAGGTGCATTTATGACAATCAAAGCAGATGAATTAACAGGAACTGTGACGACAGATCGAATTCAATTACATTCAACAGAGGGAACATGGTAACAACCAAAAATAAAATCCTAGCATGTTAAATAACATGTAAGGATATGAATACAAGCAAGTATCACAAATAAATTCAAGTGTAACCAAAGAAAAAATCATCTGCACATGCGTAAACGAACGTAAAATGCACTTAACTTGCACGAAGTCAAAAGAGATGAAAAATTAGGTAAACATGAAAATAAAAAATATGGAATGAAAGTATACATCAAGATGAACATAATGAAAAAAGAAAGGGTGAAAAATGATTAAAATTGAAGGAGATACAAATTTTTGAAAATGGAGTGAAAAATGACAAAAAATAATAAAAGAGTTGCCGTCCTCAGGGGTCGAACTCAGGCTTGCAAGGTGATAGGCGCGTTTTGGCATATGGGCTTACCACTGGGGTGGATATACATCCGTTTGTAAATTCCACCCCATAAATATATAGGGGATGCTCACTTTGAATTTCTGGGCAAGAATAACACTCAAAATATGATTTACGTTTTCACTCGTAACTTTCTCGATTCTTAACCAAACGCGATGAAATTTATATGAATCCTGCCTAGAATTCCATGAGGAGCATGATAGTGCAATTGGTTTTCTCAGAATATGCTCACATTTCAAAACTCGACTGAAGATGCATATGATGTTTTTGAAATGCAATTCTAGATCAACAAGCCATAACAATTACAACTGGTGGTAGGAATTGGTTTGATCAAACCTTAAACATGCTAATGAAGGTGTCTCAGTAACCATTTTGTCTAAAAACCAACAGGACAACAATTTGGTATGAAATGCACATGGTAATGGATGCCTCCAAACATACTGTCAATAGAATTTGATGTTTCCCAATGATGAATTGCCAACAGTCTAAGTTCAACAATAAGTTAAAATGAGGAAAAAAGCAAATCACACAAGAGCAATGAAATAGATGCAATAATCACTAAGTCAAAACCTGCCCCAAACCTCAACTAAAACAACATCATGATCAACAAAACCTCTAAGCTTGTCAAGGATCAAGTATGCCAAGCTGTCAACACCAGGCCCCAAAGACAGTTGTGGTCATTATAAAAGAATCCTATCATGATAGTGCCTACTACTAAACAAAAGTTCAAAAATGAGTCAACTGCAACTCACAAATTTAGGACACAACCATTATGCACAAGAATCTCCAAAATAGTCAACAAGTTGATCAAGAATGTCCTCACAGCAGAACAATGCTTCAAAACAACAATCTCATGATTCAAAATCCAAATGCAATGGGCTGAGAGTTCTTACATTCAAATCAACAACCTTTTTTCAAAACAGGAAATGTAGTAGGGCCACTATCCTATATATGCAACAGCAGACTGTGGATTAATCTCATGGACTTGTCAACTGGTTTTGATGAGTTTTCAACAGAAGATGTTATTCAAAAATCAAGTGAGCAAAACAGTGTGTGTGAGTTGAAGTTAGCAAGGTTTGACTATGGTTCTGTGATGACCAAGACATCAAGTCTAGGAAATTCTAAGCACGTCCCACATACTCACACACAAATCCAACAGCTAGCAGTGTGGTATTTGGTACCTCAACCAACATCTAATAATTCCCTCCATGCCTACAATTCTCAAATATCCTACTGCAAAAAAGTGGAAAACTCCATTTGTCAAAACATGCTCATGATGGCATGCTTCAACTTGGCCACAAACTGATTATGCATTTCAGCAGCCATGATTCTCATTACAAACTGGTATGGATTTGAAACAACATACCACTAACAGCATCATCACAAAACCACACTAACCCCTGCTTCCCATCTTCAACAGCATGACCAAAATTTAATCATTAAACCTGACAACAATCAGGTATGCTAAGCTGATAAAATCAGGCCTCAAAGATAGCCATCAATGCAGACACAAAAGTTGGTTAGATTTACAACTGAAAACCCCTCAAATAATGATGAAACTCTAATTATCACCAACCTGAATATTAACACTAAATCCTATGACAGTTTCCAAACTTCAAACCTGACAAAGTTCAAAACAAAAACAACCTAAACCTCCTCAAGTGACAGTCACTGCTATCACAAAGCAAGCTTCAGTTTAAAAAATCCAACTGTTATTAAGAATCACAAACTGTCCTAAAGCTAACACTAATGTCTAGGATTTTGGGAAATGGTATAGTAGGGTGATTTCCAAAACAACCCGATTCACACCATAACAGAGATACACACCTACCATACATATGCTGAAGGATGTTTCTTAGGTCAAACTGCAGTCCTAATGCTTTCAAATAAAAATGTCATAAATGAAGGCATCTTGATGCCAGTAGTGCACATCACAAATGGAAAAAAACACAACAGGCCCAAACTACTTAAACCAAACATTCAAACACTTTACAAGCATGAATTTGAGCATGTTCATATTCAGAAGTTGAGCACAAGCATATTGAGGCAAAGTTTGGCATGTGAACACAAAAGAGTAAAGCAAGCTTTATGTCAAAACTTCAAAAATTGTCCTTATGGTATAATGATGAATGGGATGAATTCAATACACATACCTCTTGTAGACAACTTCTAGCAAGCAAAGGGAACAAGAAAACCAGAGAATCTTCAATCACCTCCTTGTTTTGAACCTTTCTTCCTTTTGAAGTAAAATACCAACCTTGTGACAGCTTGAGAAATAGGCCTCACCAATGATTCTCAATGCTTTGGACAGTTGAGATATGATATTTATGAGGTGTTTGAATGATTAGAACATCAAGAGAATTCCTAGAACAAGTTTTGACTGATTTTGTACATTGTGGTCAAAGTTACTTGGTATGGAAGTTGACTTTTTGAATGGTGAGGTTTTTGAGTGGTCTAAGGTCTTGGACACCTTCTATATCATATTTAGAGATTGTGTGGATGATTTTTGGGGGTGTTTGAATGGTGAGAAATGAATTTGGCAGCAAAACTACCAAGACAGATTTTTTGTGTTTTTGTGAAAATGAGATTTTGTGATTTTTGAAGCAAGGAGTGGAAATAGTGAAAGCTTTCAATTTCTCTGGTTTTTAGAATTGATATTGTATTGAGAATGAAGTGGTGAGGGCTCTATTTATAGGCAAGGAAGTGGCTTGGGGCAGATTTGGAGGTTTCTTCATTTTGAAGAAAGGTTTTGGATTTTTTGATTAAACCTCCACAAGAGGGTTTTCTTGGCTGATAGGCAAGCCTCATTAGTCAAGAAAAATGATGAATTAGTGTGGCTAATTGCAGGCTAGAGGTATAGGCTTGTGTCTGGTTCAGAGTTGCCTTTTACCCCTCATGCTTGTTTTTCACTTTTGGATGCAAGTTGCAAATCCACTTGCAAGGCAACTTGTAAGCTTGGCTTTTTCTTCTCTTCTGCATAATTCCCTTGTTTTTCATGCTACATACTCCTCACACATCAGATACAACATGGTTTACCAGCTGAGTTTGGTCAACTTTGATGAAAGAATGAATTCTTGAATTTTGACAATGTGGGACTAAAGTGAAAAACCACCAACTTGCCATGACCATAACTTTCAGCTCACAAATCCTTTTGAGATGTGCTAGTACTTTTTAGAAAGCCCTCAAATAGCTATAAAACACTCATGTTTTCATGAGTTTCAATTTCCCAAAGGAACTTGGCCAAAAAGCCTTCCAAAGTTGCTAAAAAATGAACTTAAAAGTGAAATTTCTCCAAGTCTTTTTCCCTTCTAGAAATGAATTTGATCATAACTCCAAATCTATGCATTTTCTGACCATGGACCACTTAGGGACTTTTGTAGGACTTGTCAAGAGCTTCCAAATGAACTTTGAACCAACTCAATTGGATGTGTGGTTAAGGAGTTATGGTTTAGCCCCTTTCAAAACCCTAATTTCCCGATTTTTCGATTACTCCTTCATCCTTGATCCAATGGTCATGAAAATCGATATTCAAGTCCAATATGACATAAGGAAAAATTTCGTTTCACAACTTGAAGTCCAATTGCTAAAATTTGGAGAGTTGACTTTTCGGTCAACCGTACGACCGATCGGTGACTACCGAGTCGCCTGTTGACATTCTGGACCTCCTGAGACTTTGAAAATTCTTGAATGAACTTTATTAAGCTATATGAACTTCATGGGTCATAATATCACCATTAAAACACCTTCCAACATCAAAGTCAAACTACAGTTGACTTTTACTAGTTAGAAACCCTAATCGGGTGCCCTGAAATACACTGCTCTGGATTCTGGGGTAACAACCTCAAATTGGATTCTCTATTGTAATTATATGATAACCTTGACCTTGTTTCATAATTGAATGAGCCCAAAACATTGACTAATCACACCCTTGAAGTTTTGTTTTTGACTGCACGAAACCCTGATTCATTTGTAATTTGACAAAGACAAACTTGCACTGGGTTAAGGTTAGATAATTCATGAGTATGCTCCTAAAATGATAATGGGAATCTAAGGGGCCAAAATTTGGGGTGCAACAATTGTCAAGGATTTTGATGGGTCAAGGAAAACAGTAATTGGTGAGGTGGATTTGCCGATGATTATTGGGTTGCAGACTTTTATGATTACGTTTCAAGTCATGGACATTCGTGCTGCTTATAGCTGTCTGCTAGGGAGTCCATGGATACATGAAGCTGGGGCAGTTACGTCCACTATGCATCAGAAATTAAAATATGCTTTTGAGGGAAAAACAGTTACAGTTTGTGGAGAAAGAGCTTTGGTGGTGAGTCACTTGTCATCATTCTCGTATGTCGAAGCTGAGGAAGAGGTTGACACACAATTTCAAGCTTTGTCTATTATGGGCGAGGGTGTCCGGAAACCTCAGGCGTCTATGTCATCATTTAAAGATGCGCAGCGAGTAGTGAACAGTGGTCATCAGACAATTTGGGGAAAGGTGTTGTCTTTGGCAGAGAACAAAAATAAGGAAGGTTTTGGTTTCACCAGCAGTTCTGCTCAACAAACTACCAAGAGTCAAGGGTTTCCGCTGATTAATGAAGTGTTTCGTAGGGGAGGAGTCATCCATCATCCTCAGATTAATTTTGTGTCAGAGGATGAACTTGAAGGCTACATATCAGATGGTTCTACAAGGTCCTCCATTCCTTATGAAGACTACGAGCCCTATATGGAAGACCCAGACTATGTTTTAGATGAATTTGACTATACCTTTGGAGTTTATGCTGTCACCGAGGAAGATTCAGATGGGGATATTCCAGACTTTGTGACCCCAGGCGTTTTGGTTAAGAATTGGAGTGTGGTTGAAGCCCTTGTTGTCGTTCATATATCTAAGTAAAGCATTTGTTTTCAAAATTCTCGCTCTGCCCAAGGCGAAATTGCATTATTAGGGCTTACTTTTAAATAATTCCCTTTGCTCGCGTACACACACTTTCCACTTTACAAAAAAAATTATTAAAAATCACATCACTTGCACAGATTGCTACATAAATTGCATCCTGGGAATAATGATCCACTGCCTTCTCCGAATTTCGAGTTTCCTGTGTACGAAGCCGAAGACGAAGAAGATGACATCCCATAAGAGATTTCCAGACTGCTTGAGAAAGAAGAGAAAGCTATCCAACCTCATCAGGAGCCAGTGGAAGTAATCAATTTGGGATCAGAAGAAATCCGTAGAGAAGTGAAAATCGGAGCTCTGCTCAACCCTGATGTGAAGAAACAGCTGATTGATTTGCTCGAAGAGTTTGTTGATGTGTTTGCTTGGTCATATCAAGATATACCTGGATTGGACACTACTATAGTTGAACATCGTCTACCTTTGAAGCCAGAATGCCCGCCAGTAAAACAGAAGCTCAGGAGGACTCAACCCGACATGGCTCTAAAGATTAAGGAGGAGGTACAGAAGCAGATTGATGCAGATTTTCTTGTCACTGCCGAATATCCGCTTTGGTTGGCTAATATTGTGCCCGTCCCGAAGAAAGATGGTAAGGTTCCCATGTGTGTAGATTACAGGGATCTGAATAAGGCCAGTCTGAAAGATGATTTCCCATTATCTCACATTGACATTTTGGTTGACAGTACTGCAAGATATGAGGTTTTCTCCTTTATGGACGGTTTCTCAGGTTACAATCAGATTAGAATGGCTCCCGAGGACAGAGAGAATACGTCATTCATCACACCCTGGGGCACCTTTTGTTACAGAGTTATGCCGTTTGGATTAAAGAATGCTGGGGCAATGTATCAGAGATCTATGACTACTTTGTTCCATGACATGATGCACAAAGAGATTGAGGTTTATGTGTATGATATGATAGCTAAGTCAAAGACTGAGGATGACCATGTCAAACATTTGTCTAAGCTATTTGGTTGTTTGAGGGAATACAAGCTCCGTCTGAACCCCAACAAATGCACATTTGGAGTACGATCAGGGAAACTATTGGGTTTTATTGTCAGTCAAAGAGGGATTGAAGTGGACCCCGACAAAGTGAAAGCTATCCGGGAAATGCCAGCTCCCACCACCGAGAAGCAAGTCAGAGGGTTCTTGGGACTTTTGAATTATATCTCCAGGTTTATATCCAACATGACTGCTACATGTAAACCTATATTCAAGCTTCTGAGGAAAGAACAAGGGTATGTTTGGACTGAAGATTGTCAAAAGGCTTTCGATAGTATCAAAGAGTAGTTGCTTGAACCACCTATCCTGATACCACCAGTTGAAGGACGACCTTTGATTATGTATTTGACTGTTTTAGAAGATTCGATGAGTTTTGTACTCGGTCAACGAGATGAAACAGGAAAACAAGACCATGTCACTTATTACTTGAGCAAGAAATTTACTGACTGCGAAACAAGGTACACTATGTTAGAGAACACTTGTTGTGCTTTAGCGTGGGCCGCCAAATGTTTGTGCCAGTATATGTTGAATCACACTACTTGGTTAGTTTCGAAGATGGATCCTATCAAATATATTTTTGAGAAGCCCGCTTTAACTGGGAGAATTTCTAGATGGCAGATGTTGTTATCCGAATATGATATCGAGTACCATACTCAGAAAGCTGTCAGAGGAAGTGTCTTGGCTAATCATTTGGCTCGCCAGCCTATTTTGGATTATCAACCCTCAAACGATGACTTTCCCGATGAAGATGTTATGTTTTTAAAAATGAAGGATTGCGAGGAACCTGTGCATGGTGAAGGGCCAGAACCAGGTTCTTAATGGGGTTTAGTTTTTGATGGAGCCGTCAACGCTCACGAAAAAGGGATAGGTGCTGTTATTGTGACTCCTCAAGGGACCCACTTCCCATTTACTTCCAGATTAACATTCCAATGTACTAATAATGAGGCTGAGTATGAAGCGTGCATTATGGGTCTTGAGGAAGCAATCGATTTGAGAAATAAGAATTTGGACGTGTTTGGTGATTCCGCAGTGGTAATCAATCAAATCACTGTAGAGTGGATAACTCGACATGATAATTTGGTCACGTATAGAGATTATGCCAGAAGACTGTTACCGTTCTTTGATAGGGTCGAATTTCATCATATCCCTCGTGATGAGAACAGAATGGCAGACGCGTTGGCAACTCTAGCCTCAATGATTGTGGTAAACTTTTAGAATGAGTGTCCTCGGATTGAAGTAAAACGTCTTCACAGACCCGCCTACATCTTTGCCGAAGATGGAAAACCCTGGTACCATGACATTGAAGTTTTCCTTAGAAGTCAAGAATATCTTTTGGGAGCTTCCAACAAGGATAAGAAAACTTTGAGAAGGTTGGCTGGAAATTTTCTTTTGAGTAACAATGCATTATACAAGCGGAATTTGGACATGGTCTTGCTGAGATGTGTTGACAAACAAGAAGCAGATATGTTGATAACGGAAATTCACGAAGGATCCTTTGGCACTCATGCCAACGGACATGCTATGGCTAAGAAACTTTTAAGAGCTAGCTATTATTGGATCACGATGGAATCAGATTGTTACAAGTTTGCTAGAAAATGTCACAAGTGTCAGATTTACGCATATAACATTCATGTGCCTCCGACTTTGTTGAATGTTATTTCATCCCCGTGGCATCCCTACCCCATTTCAATCTCACTTTCTGTTTAATCATGACATCCTTCAGTTTTAAATTGTTCCACATTTCAGTTTGGGCCTTGCTTCTCCTCAACATCTCCACCTCCGACACATGATCAAGAATTTCAGTTTCTTCATCACGTATAGCAGCAGCACTGCCACGAGCCATACAAGTGTTCCAGGACCTGCCAACAAAGTGAGAGAAATATGGATGTTCATACCAGGCATCGAAGATTTTGAACGGTTTAGGGTCCCAGTTGATATTGTTTGCTTTGATCCAAATCGGTCGGTCATCTGATATATCTCTATCACTGACATATTGAGCTTTGATATTCCATAAATTGATAAGCTGCTGCGAAATTAAAAATCTGTCCAGCCTACTTCTACAACTACCACTTGATGAGGACCAAGTAAAATTTTCTCCCACAACTAGTAAATCAATTAATTCCAATGTGTCAATGAACGACAAAATTTCCTCCATCTCAATATTATAGGTAGCACTCCTCCCATTCCTTTCCTCTCTAGATTTAATCAAGTTGAAATTACCACCGATTAGCCACTCCCTATATAGGATGAGATATCTTCCTCTGAATCAATTCCAACCACATTACTCTCTTCTCACCCAAATTACAAGAAGCATAAACATTTATCAGATAAATATTGGTCCCTTTCCATAAACATTACTCTCTTCCTGCGTTGAAAGCCTGGGAACTTCAAATGAACCTTATCACTAAATCCTTTTTTTTAAAGTTGGAACTGTTAGCACCCACCGCTTGCGCATATGTTACTTTACCGTTATATGTCTTTGTCTTCCAAACATGGTTTGGAATGTGATTTTCCGAACCCCCTTCCTTAGGCTTTCCCGGATGGTTCAGAGTTCTCCCATGATGAGCCTCAATATTTCAATCTCGTTGAAATCTGAGAATGTTAGCATGTATTTTCCTTCCTTGAATAAGTATGTTGTCTAACTTGATTGCCAGCATATTTTTATCCACTACCTTTCTAAACCGAACGAACCCGAATCTCTTTCCTCTTTTATCTCTTCTTGCGGGAATATAAACCTCCACGACCAAACCGTATTCTTTGAATGTATCAAACATGTTCTTGCGTTGAAATGATCAGGAAACTCGGTGAAAAATAAAGAAGATAATTTTTCTTTTTATCCCTTTCCCTCTCCTAACACTCCAAACTGAACTCCTCATGCCATTCAACCTGTGTTTGTTGCATTGGATCTTTTTCCACTGACCTTGGTCACCTTAATTTTTCTCTCCATTTTGATTATCCTCGCAATTGACCTTACTATGCCGAATTTTTCCTTGTTGTATTTTCCCTTGCTACATAGTTATCTGCCTTTTTTTGTCTACTATATTAATATAAAAAAATGTAAATAATTGAGACATATAAATAGGTCATAAATCAGTTATTTTATTATATTAGTAAATTACTAGATGCACCAAGTGGTGTCGCTTTAATCTGGAAGATACCCTTAGCATGTAATTCATCTTGAATAATATATGTATATCCAGTCTTCTCAACCACACCCACAAATGCTTTCTCAAATCTCACCATCTCCACTTATTTATGATGATCTTTTTTTTTTATGTATTTTATCGTATTAAAACTTCTTCACCAAAATGTGAATGAAATTCTGCAAATAAATTTTATTTTGATAAAATACATTATGATTTTGTTTGAATTAATATTTTCATGGCCAGAAATACTATGATTTCCTGCGGAGTTACCTGCGGATTTTGACAAAATTTCCGCAGAAACCATACTACCTGCTATTTTTGTTCTCAGTTAAATAATTAGCAGGTAAACTAGATAAATTCGTAGAAACAACCGCAGGTATTTAAATTTTCGCAGGAAAAGGCGCATCAAATTGTGAATCCGCAGGTAAACTCACAAGTAATTTCTCTCTCCGGTTTTTAATATTTATTACTTATTGTGTTTAATTCATATTTAAAATACTATGATTATTGTTAAATATAAAAGTAACAATAATATAAAAATAAAAATCTAATTTGAATAAGACAATGCAACACTAATCACATTCAAATTTTTAAAGCAACCAAATATTACTATAAAGTCAATAACGAGTACTTATAAAGTTACATTCAAGTTATTAATAATCACTTGTCCAACCAGATTAATAAGAAAAAATAATCCAAATCAAAATTCACTACTAATGTGTTCACTAATGTCTTCATCTGATTCATCAACATCATCTTCACTTGGATTATCAGTTTCATTATTGACTTGGGGTAGATGAGAAGAAGATGCAACAAATCCTAAATGATTCATTAACAATGAAAGTTTATTGTTCGTTTCAATCATCTCTTTTTCTTATCGTTGCAATTATTGCTTCATCTCCAACTTTTCTTGCTCTTGTCTTTGTAATGATACATTGAAAGTATGGACTTAACTTCTCAACTCATCAACCTCTTGAGATTGTATTTTTTATAAACTCTGTCATTTGGAGGTATGATATCCATTATTATAAACTATAAAGTAGCCATATCAAACCATGGTAGTATGCTTGAGGCTTACTGGTTGGAGTGGATACACGGTAACTAGGTCCAACAACACGACTAGAACTGCCACTTATAGGCAACTTCCCGTGAAGCTCTTGTGGGAATGGTACATTATTCATTAATCCTGCTTCATTTTCACCACTATGTAAATTACTATCATTAACCAAATTTGCAGTAGATTTTGACGAGAATGTTGTGGACCAAGATCCTCCATTTGACCCAGCCAAAGCCATTATAACATCTGTCTGCATACACCAAAGAGCATGCAAAAGTCATGACACTACGCCAGAATTGATTTTTAGCAGCGCACAAAAGACAGCGCTTTTAAAAAAAGCGCTGCTAAATATTCAGTAAAAAAAAAAGAAAAAAATTACCTACCAAAGACAGCGCTTTTTTAAAAAGCGCTGCTAAAAGGGGACCCTTAGAAAGCGCTTTTTAAAAGCGCTGCTAAAAGGGGACCCTACGAGAGCGCTTTTTTTATAAAGCGCTGCTATATGTCATTGCTAATGCACCTTATGAAAGCGCTTTTAAAAGCGCTGCTAAAGGCCTTTAAAAAGCGCTGCTAAAGGTATTAGTATAATAATTTTTATATACCCTCCAGAATTGTAAACGAAACAGAACACGCGTTTTTTCGTTTTCTTCTTCGTTTCTTCATTTCTCCATTTCCCTATCTTCCATTTTCGCCCTCCGTTGAAGCTTTCGTCGCCGTCCGTTTGCGCCGCCGTCTTCCATTTGTTTTCGCCGCCGTTCGTCGTTCCCTTTCGCCGCCGTTCACCGTTCGTTCTCCTCCACCGTTACGGTAAATCCGCGACTGTTACGGCATTTTTATGGATTATTGTCTTAGTATTGCATTTTTCTGGATTAGATGATGTTAGTGCTACTTCTTTCTGAGTTATTGACTTGTTTTTGTTGATACCATTGATGAGCATTACTCTTTTGATATTGGCTTGAGTTTTGTATGCAAGGTGTTTGTTGAAATGCCACAATGAATTTTGAGCATTATAAATTAGTTTAGAATAATTTAGTCCATTACCAAAATTTTCGAGAGTATGCTTTAATAATTTAGAATAGTTTAAAATCATATTAATGCAATAGTTTAGAATAGTTTAGAATAATTTAGTCCATTTCCACCATTTTTGAGAGTATGATTTAATAGTTTAGAATAGTTTAAAATCATATTAATGAAATAGTTTAGAATAGTTTAGAATAATTTAGTCCATTTCCACCATTTATGAGAGTATGCTTTAATTTAGTCCATGTCATTTTGAGCATTATAAAATAGTTTAGAATAGTTTAAAATCATATTAATGAAAGTATGCTTTAATAGTAGAATAGTTTATTATAGTATATCTACTTTTTTTTAATATGATTTGTTTTGTTGGATTATCTAGTTTTTTTGTTTTGGTTAATTATTAATATGATTTTAATAAAATGTATATATTGTCTGTTATAGGGGTTACCTGAGAAGAGTAAGGTTGTGATTGTTTCCAAGCATCCTACTGTACAACTTTCTTAGAAGTAGTGATTTCTTTACAGGTATTCTCTGTTTTTGCCTAACTTTCATAGTATGGATAAAATTGGATGTCTGTTAATCGATTGTCAAAAGAGTACGAGAATGGGGTATCGAACTTCGTTAAGTTTGCTGTTGAACACGCCAAAGACCCCAGTAGGATCACATGTCCTTGCTTAGGTTGCTGTTATGGACGTCGAATTGACGCGGTTCAGTTGGAATCTCATTTAATGAGACATGGAATTGATCGAAGTTACACATGTTGGACATTACACGGTGAGATAAGTAACGAGAATGTTGAACCCCAGAACAATACGACCTCTACTTCAAAGGACAATGGTAGGGATACATACGATTGTGATCGAGTCGAAGATATTGCAGAAGCACTTGAAGAAGATCTTAAAGATTGTCCAAAGATGTTTGAGAGGTTGGTAAGCGATGCAGAGAAGCCGTTGTATAAAGGTTGCACTACTTTCACAAGATTGTCTGCGGTATTAAAGTTGTACAACTTAAAGGCGGGTAATGGATGGTCGGATAAAAGTTTCACAGAGTTGTTAGCCCTACTTCAAGAGATGCTTCCGGAGGATAATGTTCTTCCCAATCGAACCTATGAAGCTAAAAAAATGTTATGCTCTATTGGTATGAGCTATGATAAGATACATGCTTGTCCAAATGATTGCATTTTGTTTCGAAATGAGTATGCATCATTAAACGAGTGTCCTAAATGCGGTGTATCTCGGTATAAGAAGAAGTTGTCACCAGCAAAAGTCTTATGGTATTTTCCTATAATTCCGAGATTCAGACGCATGTTTCGTAGTGAAACAGATGCGAAACACCTTACTTGGCATGCAGATGATAGAATTATAGATGGGAAGTATCGACATCCGGCAGATTCACCACAGTGGATGAAAACTGATAATGATTATCCTGATTTTGGAGAAGAAGCTAGAAACCTTCGCTTGGCATTATCGACTGATGGAATGAATCCGCACGGTCTGCAAAGTATCTCCCATTCCACCTGGCCTGTAATTCTTATGATTTATAACCTACCTCCATGGCTATGTATGAAGCGTAAGTACATGATGTTATCTATGTTAATTTCTGGCCCTAAACAACCAGGAAACGACATAGACGTATACCTGACACCTTTAATCGAAGACTTAAAAAGTTTGTGGGAGAACGGTGTGGAGGTTTATGATGGATATAGGAAAGAAAGTTTTAATTTGAGGGCCATGTTGTTTGGCACAATTAATGATTTCCCAGCATACGGAAATCTATCGGGGTATAGCATTAAAGGTCAATGTGCGTGTCCTATCTGTGAAGAAAACACAGATTGGACGCGGTTGGAATTTGGTCAGAAGAATGTCTTTCTTGGTCATCGTAGATTCTTAAGTTCTAATCATCAGTACCGTGGGTGGAGACAAGAATTCAATGGAAATTCAGAACAACGTAGAGCACCACCTACATTGACCGGCGATCAAATTTTTGCAAAGGTGAAAGATGTGAGTACTCAGTTTGGCAAGCTTTTTGCTCATACGCTTACCACGCGTGGGTGGAAGAAGAGGTCAATTTTGTTTGAGTTGCCATATTGGAAGTCGTTGTATGTACGACATTTTCTTGATGTTATGCATATTGAAAAAAATGTATTTGAAAGTGTTATTGGTACGTTACTCAATATACAAGGAAAGTCTAAGGATGGCCTTAAAGCAAGAAAAGACTTGGTAGCAATGGGAATAAGAAATGAATTAGGACCCCAGAAGAAAGGAAATCGCACTTATCTACCACCTGCTGCATATACTTTGTCTAGAAAGGAGAAAAAGATAATGTGTAAGTTTCTTAGTGAAGTTAAAGTTCCAGAAGGATACTCTTCAGATATTAGAAGACTTGTTTCTATGAAAGACCTAAAGTTAAAGAGTTTAAAGACACATGATTGCCATGTTCTTATGGAACACTTTCTACCAATAGGTATACGTTCTATTTTGCCAGAAAAAGTGAGAGGCGCAATAACAAAATTGTGTTTCTTTTTCAGATCTATTTGTAGTAAGGTGATCGATCCTGCGATCTTACCAACATTGCAAAAAGATATAATTATTACTTTGTGTGAGCTTGAAATGTATTTTCCTCCGTCATTCTTTGACATAATGGTACATCTAGTTGTGCATCTCGTGAAAGAGACACAACTGTGTGGACCTGCATATATGAGATGGATGTATCCAGTTGAACGTTATATGAAAATATTGAAAGGGTATGTGAAAAACCGAAGTCGACCAGAGGGATGTATTGTTGAATGATACATTGTTGAAGAAGCTATTGAGTTTTGTACTGAATATTTGTCCAACGTTCAATCCATTGGCCTCCCAAAATCTGATGTTGTTGAAAAAGTAGTAGGTAAACAGTTAATTGGAAATAAAGTTGTGACAGTTTCAAGGGATGAACGGGAGCAAGTGCATTTATATGTTCTGCACAATGACATTGAGGTTGAGCAGTACGTTAAATTGCACAAGGACGTTCTCCGAGGTTTAAATCTGAATAGAAATGAAAATTGGATAGTACGTGAGCACAATCGAAGTTTTATAACATGGTTCAAAGAGCATATTTATTCAAAGTTTTATTCTGATCCCGCTTCAATAACAGAAAGGTTGAGATGTTTAGCATATGGTCCAACTTTGCATGTGTTTTCTTATAGCGCATACGCAATTAATGGATACACATTTTATACCAAGGAGCAAGATGATAAAAGTACAATGCAAAATAGTGGTGTCACTGTGCTTGCCGAATCAATGCACATTTCCTCGTATTTTGGGGTAATCGAGCGCATTTGGGTGTTTGATTATGAGAAGTTTCAGATTCCTATCTTTGGATGCAAGTGGGTTGAAAGTAATAGTGGCATACGTATGGATAAGTGAGGTTTTTTGCAAGTGGATCTTAATAAGGTGGGGTACAAAGATGAGCCTTTTATTCTAGCCACGCAAGCTAAACAAGTGTTCTATGTCACTGATCCGAAAAGTACGAAATGGTCTATAGTTCTTTTTTCCAACAAAGTAATCAACGATAACATTGGAGAAAAGGGGGAGGTTGATGTTGAGAATGAATCTTATGTTAGGGATGATCCAGATGAGAATATTATAGCAGACGAATCATATATTAGAAATGATCATAGCGAGGGAATTTGGATCAATCCATCCGTCCGTGTTGTTAAGAGACAAGTAAAGCACCTTCGAACTAAAAAAAGAAAAAGATGTTAAAGGTACTTGTAAAATTACATATTGTCTCATTCAATAAAATAACATATTATTTCTTATTTATACGTTTCTTATGTGTATATATATATATATATATATATATATATATATATATATATATATATATATATATATATATATATATATATATATATATATATATATATATATATATATATATATATATATATATATATATATATATATATATATATATATATATATATATATATATATATATATATATATATATATATATATATATATATATATATATATATATATATATATATATATATATATATATATATATATATATATATATATATATATATATATATATATATATTTCTTATTTACATATTTGAATGTCATTCATTTGATACTTTAGTTTTCCTGAATTACAGGTATATTATGGCCAGCAATGAAGATTGGAAGAAATTAAAGTAGAATTGTATAATTTGTGATGTTGAATTTCGAGTTGAGAATTGTATATAATTTGTGATGTTGAATTGTGAAGCTTTTGAATTATATATATTAAAGTGGAATTGTATATAATTTGTGATGTTGAATTGTGAAGCTTTTGAATTATATATATTAAAGTGGAATTGTATATAATTTGTGATGTTGAATTGTGCATATAATGCCAAAGTGTTGAATTGTGCACATAATGCCAAAGTGTTGAATTGTGTATATAAAGCCAAAGTGCTGAAATAAAAGGCTAAATTATATAAGCAGGTATTGTAATATAAGCAGGTTTATTGAAAAATATATAAAAAATGCCATTAATCAGGAAATTTTTTTTTTCAAAACGTGCACATTAGACAGCGCTTTTATGTATAAGCGCTGCTAAAGGGGACAGAGAAACTGCTAAAAAAGCGCTGCTATAGGTGGGGAAAGAGGGGTCTAAGACAACGCTTTCATAAAGCGCTGCTATAGGGGGGGTCTAAGACAGCGCTTTAATAAAGCGCTGCTAAAGGGGGGGAGGGGGGGGGGGGGGGAGATTAGGCAGCGCTTTAAAAAGCGCTGCTAAAGGTGATGTCTTTAGCAGCGCTTTTTCCACAAAAAAAGCGCTGCCTTTACCTTTAGCAGCGCCACTTTAGGCAGCGCTTTAAAGCGCTGCTAAAGGTCAAAAAAAGCGCTGCTAAAGGTCTTTTTTGGCATAGTGTGATAAGCAAAGTGACCCAACAGAGTGAAAGACATAAGACCTTCTGTTATGATTTGCAAAGAAAACCTAAGAAAATGGGTGAACCATTAAAGTGAATGCCAACAGACTCTGCCCTAAATGATTTTAGTGAAAAATTGGTTTTGATAAAGCTCAAAGATATTTATTGATCCATGTAGTTGGTCCAACATTGTAGGATAAAGCTTGGTGATAAAAAAGATTACCAAGTCAGAATTCAGGATGTAACAATTTAACAGATCCTCACTGGATTTTGATTTGAAACTAACAATGATGTTTCTGATATTTCAAATATATATTATGAAACTCTGAAGAAAGCCTTAAGTAACTTTTTAAACGAGTAAGAGAAAATACTATTCTCAAAAGTGACTCTACCAGCGTACCAAAGCATAAGCAAATCTATTAATGATGCTTAATCCTATGAATACTTTTCTATCAAATATTATAGGTTGAGCACTTCCACTATACTGTGCAATGACCAGCCAAAATAAGTTGCCGAAACTACAACACATGTGTGATAGGAAAGCCAACTCTGAGTATTTATACTGTTTGTAAGCTGAAATCCAATTAGTTTAAATATAGAATGATTGTTAAACCAACCACAAGTACACCACTCACCATGTTTCTAAGGCACAAATTATTTCAACGTGATAACTCATAAATACAAACTAATTCTAGGCCCTATTTCAAAAAATGAAATAAACGAATACACTATGTAAAGAATAGGGATCTGACCTTATGTGGGTGGACATCATCAAAAACATGAGCTTGACCTCCGTAGAAGATAGTCATTTGGCGGGTGGCAGGTGTTAGCCCGTGTTGACTGCTGTCAATACCAAAATTTATAAAGTCAAGCAACATCTCCTTTTTTCCAAGGTAAAATTTATAAAGTCAATACTAACTGATCTAACTTTAAAACCAAGCTTTATAAGCTCGTTGAATGAAACTATCATTGCTCAGCATTTTGCAAACAAAAGTTTCTATCTCAAAAGCTAAAAATGTACCTGACTGTTCTTGAACCAAATTTTTCAGTAGCACCAGCAACAAATACTAGATTATCATCCTTGAAATCTGTTTTCTCAGGAATCCCTTCAGCAGTACTAGATTTTGTTGAACCTTGAATGAAGATACACACATGTTAAACATTCATACATGTCAAAAACACACATACACACACAAACATGAGAATTGGAGCATGTTTATCACCTGAAACTTGAGCTCTTATACTACTGGTACTACTACAGATTTAGTTGTTGGTCACTTCTAATAAACCGTCACTATGTAATTGATACCAAGATATTTATACAATGAATCAATACTTTATAAGATAAAACCTTGTCCATGGTCATTTCTAAAAAATATCACATTATTAGATAAAATATTTTATTTGGAGATACTAGCACAAACTTTGTTAGTTCAAATCATAAATTTGTAAAAATAACTTCACTAAGTAATTGATACCAAGATATGCAAAAGCTTTTGCCATTATAATATTATAGTGGATCTTGAGTTAGCCATAGTTGTTGGTAATTTTAGTGGTTAATGTTATTTAATCTAATACAACATAACACTTGCTCTAGAAGCTCCTCAACTTTGTTCCCCTGAACATGAACAAATATTATATGATAATAATTAGTAGAAGAATAAGATAAAGTTCATGTAATGTTTTTGTCATAAGAGAAAACTACATGCCTGGATTGTAAGGCCAACATCTAGAGTGCAGTTCTTTAATATGTCCATGAATGCTTCAAATCTTTTCCTAGAGATATAGCTAAATCTATGCATATCTATATCAATCTCAAAGTAATTTTCTCTTTGTAAAAAAAATAAACATATCAGTTAGGTAATTTTCTCATTCACAATCACAAGGTATAGTAACTCTTTAACTAACACCATATCTCCCTTCATGTATACAACAAACAACAATTTCTTAACCAGTTGAATTACCTTTAGTTAATATGATGCAGACATGAACATATCCAAGATTAAAACAAGTTTGAAAAAGGGGAACTTAAAACCTTGTGTATCTATTAAAGCATGAAGAGCAGCTTTAGAAGCACTGTAAGCACCCGACCAAGGTCCAGAGGCCAATCCAGTAACACTACCAACATTCACAATCTTTACTTGTTTCCTAGCTGCCATGTGAGCTACTGTTGGTGATGCAACAAAGAGTTATGGCAGATAGAAGAAATCAATCTTTTTTCGGGATGATTTAGAAGTTAAACAACTGAAATCTCAACCCTCAAGTAGAATTAATTAAATAATTAACTTTACTATCTATTGTCTAACAAAAACATACAGGTCTAACACATACTCTTCAACAGCATAGTAAACATGTCATTTTTGTGTGCTGTCTGAACCACCCATAACATAAGCCATGTTTCCTGATCCAAGCTTCCTAAAGTAGCTATCAAGGACTGGAACTTCCTTGGCGAAGCATAATAGAAAAAAATAGTAATAATATAAAACAAATAGTAATAAGAGATTTCAAATGAAGGAATGATATGACTTCAGTGATAAGGTCATCAGGGAGGAATAACGGTGGCGTGGGCGGCATACCTGCACTATGATCACCGGAAAGCCAACAATACGATACCGTTTTGGTTGAAGTTGATATTAGCAGAAGAAATATATATGGAGTGTTTTAAATAGATTTATATTTATTGAAAAATAAGCTTATTAGAAGTATAAGTAAACTTATATAAATTTAATTGTAGAGATCAAATTTATTATAGATAGTAAGTTCATGGGAAGTTGCTCGCAGGCTTGAACATGATCCAATTTCACGTGAACTTAAATTATAGAAAATTAAATTTATACATGAATATATTTAATTTTATTTATCAATGAGATGATGTCACTTAAAATTTTAAGTAGACTTGCACAATTGATAAATGAATTTATTATATATATATATATATATATATATATATATATATATATATATATATATATATATATATATATATATATATATATATATATATATATATATATATATATATATATATATATTTGAATGTATTTGAAGGTGATGTCACTTAAATATCTAAGTATACATGTATAAGTCTAATTGATGAGACTTATTTTATTATTATAGGTTTATGCTATGTTTAGTAAGACACAATTTTGAGCTTATAGCTTATAAGATAATATGACAATTTAGATTTGTTTGGTAACGATCTTTTCATCATGAGCTTATATCTTATTTTGCTAGCTTATAGCTTATTTTTCAAACGCTATTTTAAATTGCATTTTACCTTATAGCTTATTTTCCAAACGCTATTTTAAATTGCATTTTACCTTATAGCTTATAGCTTATCATGTTTTCTTCATTTTTATCCTTATTATTTTTACAAAAACACACTTTTACTCTTTATAATTTATTTTAATTTAAAATGAACATTTTACATTTATAAGTTAGTTGAACCGCTAATTTTACCAAACACTTCCATTAGCTTATCAACTATCAGTCTCAACCATCATTTATAAGCTATAAACTATCGGTCATCAACCATATGGTATAAACTATAAGCTATCAGTCATCAACCATATGGTATAAGCTATAAGCTATCAGCTAGTTTATCAATCAATTGCTATTTTTACCAAACAGACCCTTAGTAAATAAACTTTGAGATTGATTAACTTAGAGACGTCTTAGTCAATATTTATTGATGGAAGAAACTGTGTGTCTTTCTCACTTGTGTATAAAGTAGTTACTAAATAACGAGGTAATATCCTCTATTTATGTGAAGTCAGATCAAAGTGATCCTAGTTGATCCTCTGCCAAAGCCCCGGGAAAAAATTAATTAGTGAGCAAATCAAGGAGAATTGGATTTAAAGCCAATTGAAATTAATAAGTGATGGGAATCCAATCGTTGTGATTGGAAATCCCATGAAAAAGGTTCATATAGGTAAAAAAAAAAGTCACTTGTTAGTTATGCTAGCACAAAAATTTATTTGATTAAATTTTCTTTTGTTCTTTTCTTATGGTGTAGATGAGAAAGTGCTAGACACTGTATTACTGAGAGGATAAGCTTATGTAGCTTTTAATGAATTTCATATCCTTTATTGGTGGTGCATGATTTGCAGCATAAACTTGATGAAATCACCTATATGAGTGTTGAGTGGGGCCGCTTGTATGAGATCTTGGCGAAATCTCTAGAGCACTCATAAAATAACCAGACACATGCATGGCCTATTAGCGCACCACAGCGTTAACAACAAGAACTGTGAGGGTGTGATGTGGGTGTTAGACATCTAACATACGTCAAATATCTTTGGTTTATGTGCCTTGCTACACCAATTTCATTGTGTGTTAAGTACTATCATTCTACACCAGTTTGATGCATCACATTCGGGATGTTAATTTATAAATTTTTATTTTTACTATTATTTTGGAACTTTTGAAATATATGGGGGATTGTTGCAAATTTTGATATATATTTCAAAAATTTTAAAGTGGCTTTATCTTCTAATTTTGAATGAAAAATGTGATAAAATAATAATAATAATAATAATAATAATAATAATAATAATAATAATAATAATAATAATAATAATAATAATAATAATAATAATAATTATTATTATTATTATTATTATTATTATTATTATTATTATTATTATTATTATTATTATTATTATTATTATTATTATTTATGATTTTAATTGGTTATACAATAAATTTTTATTGACTTAGTCAAAACCTTTATCTATCTCCTATATATAAAAACTCCTCTAATTTCATAAAAAAGGAGAAGAAGGAAAAATTTACATATAATGTAAAAATTCTCACTGTTTTCTATGTTTTCCTATTCCTTTCCCTTTTTCCTGATTCATCTTCTTGTTAATAATTTTTTGTTGTTCTGAAACCTCATATTTATAATGAGAATCTGGTAAGAATCTGTTGAATCCTGGAGATTTGCATTTATGAGATGGATAAATCCTTAAAGACAATGTTATTACATGCCTCAAGTTTATATAATTGTTTATTATTTTGCAGGATAAAAATATTGGTCATTACAAAAAGATTTGATAAGCTGTGTTGGTGGTCAAATTCTACAGCAAAAGCTAAGTTTGGAAATTCGCCAAAGAAAATTAGTAGGATTTCTAAAATCCTGACTACTCTCTAAGATAACAACCATCTAAATAAAAATCACAATAGTATAAAAGAGAACCAAAATAAGTTGGATACAATCCTTCATCACGAAGAGATATGATGGGCTCAAAGAGCCAAAATCTATTGGCTCAAGGAAGGAGACAAGAATACCAAGTTTTTCCACCTTAAAGTCATTCAAAGAAGGAACCAAAATTGGATTAAAACTATTACGAAACCTAATGGTGACATAACTAACCACGAAGAAGAAATTTATGAAACTCTAACCGATTTCTACTACGAGCAATTCCACATTTCTAATCTAGACCAAACCGAGGAATATTTTAGAAAACAAACCAAAGTTCTAAGTGTAACAATGCAAAATATGCTTAAGGCTCCACTCACGCCTCAAGAAGTGTATAAGACGATCACTCATCTTAAGGGCAATGCAGCCCAAGGCCTAATGACCTGCCGACTATTTTCTACCAGACGGCCAGACCTATTAAAACATTGTATGGGAAGAAATCATTGATATAATTTTAAATATTATCAACAACAATGAGAACCTTAAAGACATTAACCACACTCATATTACCCTCATACCAAAAACTAAACACCCCCATTAAACCCAATGAGTTCAGCTATATTGCCTTGTGAAATGTGATTATGAAAATCGCTTCCAAAGCCATAACTAGCATAATAAAACCCATTCTACCCATCATTATAAGTGACAACCAAAGTGCTTTTGTTCAAAAAAAGGTTGATCAATGATATCACTATGATATCCACCAAGACATTCATTTTCCTTAACAAATACAATGGCAGGAATCATGGGTGTGTGGATATCAAGCTTGATATGGAAAAGGCTTATGACAGATTGGAATGGAACTTTATCAGGAACATTCTTCCGAACATTGGATTTACAACCAACATAATCAACACAATTCTGAGATGCATATCTGTAGTGACCATGGCTATTATGATTAATGGTTATCATACTAAAACTATTACTCCTACAAGAGGAATCAGACAAGGAGATCCCTTTACCCCTTTTCCTTTATCCTTCATACTGTTATAACATTCCTGGAACAATCAATGGTTGAAGCCATTACATAACAATTAATATGAATTGGGTACATATCATTAATGGTTACTAAACCCATTAAAAACACGTCCCTTCAAATCGAAAAGGGGGTATGATAGATGAATTACACAAAAAGGATAAAAACATACGTGAAAACCTTGGAACACCAACAATAGTGGCATTGATCTCTTCCTAACATACCTCATAACAAAATAGGACGATTGTGACCTCACCTGACTTACTTCAGGGAGGTTTATCTAAATAATGTTTAGCAAGAACACCTCAAATCAGGCTCAGAAGTTGAAAGAAAAAGTATAGGAAGGTAGGAATAAAAGGATGATAGGTCACAATGATCAAGATCGCCGCATAAACAAAAATGAGCACAATATGATCACTAACATGCAAATTGATCGAATATTAGATGAAAGGGGATAATAGAATGAATATGGGTTACCTCAATGGTGATATGAATCAGGACCAAAGTAAAATAGTTAAACACATGCAGCGAAATCCTGAAACAAGTAGAAACAATGAGATGAAAAACTTCAATAAATCATAAAAAATGTAAAATTCAGTGGATTCCAGCTAATCAGGGATGGATAAAGAGTAATATCGATGGTAGCCTTTCTCAAAAAGGTAGTTGGTGGTTTGGAGTTATCTTCTCTAACACATATGGAAATAGAGAGTTTCTTACCCCACCCCTTGGGGTTCTTACGCACCATGTGCGTTTTCAAAAATACCCCCTGTTTTCGGAGATGTATCTTTGCACGCACTTTTTTTTTACTCAATGCTGGTTTTTTCCGGAGCTACATCTATGAAAGGTTTCCATTTATACAGCTCCAAAAAAAATTAGAACACCTACACGCCAGTCTTTTCTCCTCTCTCATTCTTCATTTTTCTTCTTATTCTCAAACTCTCTTTCCAAACTCTCTCAACTCAAAAAATCTTTTTCAACCAAACTTCATTATTTTCAATCAAACTCGACAAGGAGCGTTCATTTTAACGATCAAGAAACACCAATATATTCAAAGCTTGATATAATCGGTAAGTTTTTGAGTTTCTGAGTTATTTTCGAGTATTTCCCGTAAACGAGTTAGAATATTGTTTTAGGGATAGAAATCCTTAGATAGTTTTAGAAACATAGTTTAGAGACAATGTAGGTATTGTTTGTTGACTGAAAAGGACGATCAAGGCTTCAAAAATCACATTTGCATGGGTAGGGGACGCCATTACCGTAACCTTTGAGTTACAGGTTATTCCGGATCTACATCTATGAAACAATTTAACATTAGAGCGCTTTTGTAGATGCAGCTCCAGAACAACCCAAACGTTGTAAATTCTGGGTGCTTCCATAGATACATATACGAAACTTGTTCCGGGTTTGTATATCCATAAGTAGAAAATGTCAATTTTTTTTCTTTTTTGTTTTTTGATTTATTTGTATATAACTATTTTTTCTTAGTTATTACGTTGCAGACATCATGGCAGACAGAGATGACAAATTGCGTCTTGGACGGGTTTCGCAGCATGCAGCAAGCCACCGTTACCCAGGCCGATACAGCTGAGGCACAACCTATTGTACAACCTTCTTCATCACATGTCCAGGACACTCCCTCGACCTCGTATCCCACCCTATCATCGACTTCTTCATCCCGGAGGCGTCGGGATTTAGCTGAGGGCTCATCACAGGCCCCGTCATCTCGCAAGCCTCGTCGAGATACTTATGTTCCTCATCCTGCTGATGATGTTGCTCTGGTGTCACCTCCAGAGGCTGATGACCTACCAATAGATGATGGTGGTTAAGACGATGATGATGAGTTGAGGGTTTCCCAGGGGGTCCCTCAGATATGTCCCTGCTGACAGGGTATGCTGACCATACTACCAGATATGTCTGTGATAGAGAGCTAACAATACTCAATTTGTTTTTATTTCATTGGAAATTTATAATTTGTACCATTGTTGATTACTAACATTGTTTCTTATTTATAGAAATTTTTCAGACTCGTGAGCCGTAGAAGTTCTATAACCATGGGTGGAAGATATCATCTTTGGAGCAGCCACAGGAGGCTTGGTTCCAAGATGTCCTTGTTGCCTCTGGTTTGAAGGACCTTTGTGATATCGATTACAGCCTGATCCATAACGGGATGCTGATGGGATTTACAGAGAGATAGCACCCTTAGACGTCCTCCTTCCATCTACTGCACGACGAGCTGACTATTACACTGGACGACATCTCCTGTCTGTTGCATATACTGATCAGGGGTATCCTCCTCCATCACAGTAAGATGACGAAGGAGGAGGCGAGAGAGATGTTGATCGATGAGCTTAGGGATGATCCAGTGGATGCACTGGAGGAGGTAGATAAGACCAGAGGGGCTCATGTGCGATTCTCCTTTTTGACACGTAGATTTTGCGAGGTGCTCGCTGCTGCACGCCAAGCAGATGGTGATCTAGGCGAGGTTGAGATACAAAGACAGCATGTGCTGAGGTGTTATGTTTTATTTTTACTCAGGACGCAGCTGTTTGTGGATACTTTCTCCACATATATTGATGTCGCTTACCTGAGGTACTTTTTGGATTTCACACGGATCCATGAGTACAACTCGGGGGCGGCTACCCTGGCTTACACATATTGGAGACTGAGAGAGGGATGCCAGTGGAAGACCAAAACTGTGGCAAGCAGCATGTCACTACTTGTGGTAGCTTTTTTTCATTTATTTTCATTTTATATTTATGATAATGCTTGACCCTGATGTATTTTATTTTCATTTCAGGCTTGGATATTCCAACATTCTCGCATGATTTTCAGGTGGGGGAGTGTGCTTGAATACACATAGCAGATGTTGTATGTTCGTGCTTTTATCCTGCTTAGGGGAAATCAGGCAGTCGACCCTTACATAGTCTATCTTGATCGCCTGGTTGCTGAGGACATATGCTACGACGTCTATGCCAATCACTGTGAGACGCGCCCGTTTAACGACATATCACTATTCTCAAGATGGTTTGCATGCAGTTCGATCATCATTGTTCCATATTTGCCGAAGTGCGTTATGCGGCAGTTCTGGTCCACATAGACGATACTCAGACATCCAGCTGTCTCCGCTCCTCTCGGCTTGACCCATAGGCAGATAGACGAGTTCTTTGCTGACTATTAGACGCACATGGTATTGGACGAGGCTTGGGCAACTAGAGTGCCGAGAGACTGGAGCTACCTCCGGTTTCTTCACTAAGGGGTCTAACCACAGGCGTGTATTGGATGAGACCATTGAGGTGGCACATGAGGAACTTATGAATCGTAAGCATCGCGTCAGGACGGGTGGGATCGATGGTCGAGGACACAAACCGGACGGTCGAGGAAGCGGCAGAGACAAACGAGGCGACAGAGGCATAGGCAGAGGAGGGGATACAAATGTTATCAGGCACACACAGTAGTGACTGTGATGTATTTTTTGATGTATATATTTTGATGACATTTGTGTACTATTTTTTTTATGATTATGACATATTACTTCTCATATATATATATATATATATATATATATATATATATATATATATATATATATATATATATATATATATATATATATATATATATATATATATATATATATATATATATATATATATATATATATATATATATATATATATATATATATATATATATATATATATATATATAATTTTATTTACGAATGTATGCTATTTTATATTCATTTGCGACAGTTAATTTACATTTGCGACTAACGAAATTTGATTTTTTTATAAAAAAAAAATTTGTTCCGATAAGATTTCGGAAATGTATCTACGAAATTTTTTCCGATATGTCTCCAAAAACATCCGACGTAAAAAAAATAATGCCTAAAAATATCAAAGAATGAATTAAGAAACTCTCGTAAAAATATCATTAAAAAAGCCCAAACTAAAGTTGGAGGAGACAACAATCCCCAAGCAGTGAATGGTCCAGTGATGAAAATGGCAATTGTGATACAAAATAGAATGCAGAAGGTGGTGTTGGAAACCGATAACCTAGGCCTAATGAAACTCATTACTGACAATGATAACGATCTATCTATATAGTAGGGATGACATGCAAGATTATGAAACAGATGTGTCAAAACATCAAATAGGCTAGATTTGTTCATACCCCTCGAACAAATAATGTTTTAGCGAATGAGATAGGAAAGAATATAAACCATAATAGGCCTGAGACACATATAAGCCACATTGTTGACCATTCGTTCAACTAAGTATTGAATTATGTTGTGTTGATAAGAGTTAGAAATAAAAAGAATTTTAATTTATTGTATTTCATTAAATTGGTTTGACTAATAGTAGGATTAAATTTATTCCTTAAAATAAAATAAATCAATTAGAATATAGTTAGTTTTTATATTAAAAAACATCTTGTTGAGTTTGATGATTAGGCCAAAATAAAAATAAAAACAGTTAACCTTCCTATTTTAAAGCAAAATTAACAATACTTATATTTTTTTAATAAAAAACTTGTTATCTTTATTTAGTTAAATTAATTAACATTGTTTATCAATAAAATTACTAAAATATATATATTTTTTATTAAAACAAGATAAGTATTGTTAATTTTGCTTTAAAATTAATAACTAATAATATGAGATATCCTACATAATTCTTGTCACAAATATTAATGGTGTTAGTTTTTTTTTTTGGTAATTAATGGTGTTAGTTTTTATCCTAAGAAAAATTCAAATCGTGTTGGCTATTAATGACACAATCTGCCACCAAGGATCTTTGTTAAAACAAATATATACTTTTGATGCCTATCTCATTCTCAGGTATTTTCGGATATTGCTGTTAGATAAAATATTAAAAGATTTAGGATTTGTTACAATAGGGTAAAATCTTATTAGAGAATTTTTTGTTGACAAAATCTTTTTAGGTTTAAACCTATTTAAACTTCTTTGAGATTTTTTTTCCTATAAAAGGATTGTATTTAAAACAAATTTAAACACAAAACCAAATATTTTTCTACTTCTACCCCATACTTGCTCTAAACCCTGTCAATCATTCATGGATTCCTCCTTCAACTCAAGAATGTCTCCTTCAAAAACTCTTTCATTGAATGATTGCTTAACCATCATCATTGATTACACTCACTTAATTATTTCTTCTACGTCCAATGACCCAAAAAACCTTACCTTTAGATTAATAACCCCCAACTTTCACAAATTTGAGATTCCTCTTGATATCTTATGCAACAATAATGATATCAACAACCAATGTTTGTACGAAATCTTTGAAGCCTTGCCTAACTACCTAATGAACTTGGTTATACGTGATATGAGAGATTGTGCTAGAAAAATGGTTCAACGTGGAAAATTGGAGGCGGTGAATTTGGCTCTTCGATGGGTTAATTCGCGCATTGGAGAAGAAGATGAATTTGATCTAAATCATGCTTATCATAATGATCAACAAATTGTGGGTTTATCATCAAATTTGGAAGTTGATATTACTTCAGATTCTAAGGATCAATGTTCAATTTGTTTTGAAGAGTTTTGCAATGGATCGGAGACAGAACTCTTTTATACAAAATGTTCTCATATTTTTCATAAAATGTGTATTGCTAAATGGATCTGTCAATGTGTGACTCATACACACATTTATTCTTGTCCATTGTGTAGATGTGAGATAATGTGAAATGAGAATGAAAAATTAAGTATGGATTAATTTTTTTTACATTAGATGCAATAGTTTTTATAATTAGTTAACATCTAGTTGTTTTTTTTTAAATAAAATTGAAATATTAAATAATGATTGGCGTGGATCATTTAGTTAGTTAGTGTGGATCTTTTCACATCTAGTTAACATCTAGTTAAATAATGATTTGAGATATTAAATAATGATTTGAGATAGTTGTTATAGATAGTGTGGATCTTTTCACAAATAATGAAAGGTTGCAACAGAAAACTAAAGCTTTATGGGATCATAAATAAACACTACAAGAAAAAAAATCCCATTTTGCCAAGTGATTTAGTGACGTGCTAATCACGTGGGAAAAAAACACGTTTAAATTTTAAGTGTAACAGGTCATAAGTTTCCCACATGCAAATCACGTCGCAGAACTATAAATAAAAAATATCTCAACTTTTCCATTAACCTTCCAGATACATTGAATGTTGGAATTGAATGTGACAGTTTTGTGACAGGATTACCACGTCGCAACAAACAAAACATAATTGCATTTTAAATTGGGAAATGTTACGACTTGGGAATCACGTGGGTAACTTCCCACATGGAACGTACGGGAATCATACCTTCCCACGTGTTCACCACGTCACAAGACTCCCTATATATTAATTCACAAGACTCCCTATATTTTTTTAATGTATATTATTTTAATTTTTTAAATTTTATAGTTAATATTTAATATTTATTTTAATTTTATAGCTGTTTTCAGTTAATATTTATTTTTATTTTTTTATTATTAAATTTTATAGTGAAGTGCAAATAATGTGACTATTATAAAACATATTTTTGTTGTGGCATGTATATCACGTCACTAATTAGTGACGTGAAAATCACATGGGAACCAGTTTAATTAGTGCCAGGGAACTATGTCACAACTTTGTGATGTGTTTTCCACGTGGGAACATGTTCCCACCATTGCATTTCCGGTGTGTTTTACCCACGTCGCAAAAGTTGGTTAGTGAAGTGGTTTTTGAGTTAGTGACGTGAAAATCACTTGGGAAAAATGTAATGTTTCTTATAGTGAAACTACATTTTTTGTGAAAGTATGTTTGGATCAAGTTTTTCAAGGGATAACTTGTTGGTACAAGCTTTAGAAAAGAAAGAATGGAAAGATATCATTTTTCAATTTTCATGAGTTAACCAAAAAGGAAGTCTGAGAAAGCACAATTGAAGAATATGTATGTTAATCTAAGAAAGGATTGGCGTGCATGGTACAACTTATTTGGAAAAGATACTGGATTAGGGTGAGATCATGTGAATAATACTATTGCAGCACTAAATGAGTGTTGGGAGAGTAAACATGTGGCATGTTATAAGAAAAATCTATTGTTTTGTAATACTTAGATATGTATGTTTGTTGGTGTTGGTTATTTAATGATGAGTTATGAACATGTAGGAAAACCTTTTTTTGTAAAAAAATTAGGAATAAATGACATAAATTCGCGAATGAATTAACCATATTTTTCAAGGATATATGGCTAATGGAAAGTGATCTTGATGGTTGATCAGAATCTGAAGTGGGTCAAAGACAATTGTCTATGATGCTGGGTGTGAGAGAGGATGCGGTGGTGTATCTGTAAGGCACTCTGATGCTAAAGAAAGAATCGGGAGAAAGAAGTCAAGTATAGAATATGTGTGTATCAAGGTGAATATTGAATACCTGACCCTCTCAAATGAGAGAGTTTTTATAGTGCCCCTAGTGCTTGGCCATTGGTCCTAATTTTCAAGCAAGATAACTGTTTCCCGAAGAATAGGTAACTTCTAGAAATTAGTCGTTGGGACATAAGAGGTGCTCATAACTAGCCGTTGCTATGGACAGGGACGCAATAACGGGCACAAGTGTCGTGACTGTTTCTGAGTGGTGGGACCGTGCGTGACGGGTAAGGACTGATGAGGAGAAGTGTGGGCCCAGGGGTAAACTGGTCTACCTCCCCCGGTGGATGGGCAGAAAGGTAAATGCTCCCCCAGTTTGGTTAGATTTCGGCAATTGAGCCGTTCTGGGAGCAGAAGTGGATTGGGCCAGTCCGGAATAGTAGCCCCCCAAGTCGTTGCTTTTGAGCATGGGAGTGATGACTTAAGGAAAATTCGCACTCCAGGCAAGGTCGTCGCTTGTTGCGGAGATGAGGCTGATACTTGGTGCCCGAGGGAATCTGTGTCCGGGGACCTATAACGCTACATGTCAGGAAGCTCAAGATACCGGGAGACCAACGATTGATGGGATTTGAAGAATTGAAGTGCCACGCATTCCTCGAGCCGTGAGCCACATTTAATGCGTTATGATGGCTAGGATAGGGTCATGATGATCCCCCTAACCGCGCGTGCTCGTTTACCAGAGAGTACATCATAAGTAGCAAGATCCTTACAAGACAAAATTCACCAAACTCTCAACTATTTAGGTTAACTGTTTACACTCAAAGCACAACATGAAGGTTAGTACTATCATAAGATTGAAAAGACTCTAACATCCATAATTAAAATACATGCACATAAAGATCAAAAATACTTGTATACAGGTTGTAACATGGCCAAGGTAATGGTGAGATAAATTCTAAGAGGTACTAGGCTAAAACTCAAAGGGTCAAAGAAAATTGAAGGAATTCGAGGGAGTTGAACTGCAAAATGCTTCATTCATTTCAAAACAACTTTTCTGCTATTTCACTTCTCTTTTCTCTTTTTATTCTCTTCTTTTTTTAGAAGGAAATTGTATTAATATCCTTCTTTTCTTCTTTTCTTTTTTTTTTTCTTTTTCTACCAACCTTTGGAACATCATACTTATATTGTTCAACCTCACCCAACTCCATACAAGACTATTTCAACCCTTTGAATATGGTGATAACATTATTTTTCACTTTTCGGCTTGTAATGAGTTTAAATAAAGAATGAGATAATAGGCTCAAAGTGGTTCCAAACAAGGGATAATATTTACATGGTTGGATTTTTGGCTAACTGGTTAAATATAAAACAAAATAACATGTATTTACCATATCAATGCGCACAAGTAAATAAAAAGTTTCAATAGAGTCAATTCAAGTTCTAGAGACTAACAGACATGAGTGAAATATACAAGAAAGAAAATGATAGATTTTTAAATGATATCCATTAAAAGGTTCAAAATCTTACAAGGTTAATGATCTACCACAAATGATGCACAATCTAGAGTTTAATCCTACTTAACATGCCAATAATATACCCAAAAAAATTCAACCACATCACACTACAATTTTTTAATCAATAGAACATAGAACTACTCACAAAAAATTGCAACTCAAAACTAAAGAATAGCATGCAACTTTTTTTATTTAAGGAAACACTCAAAAATGAAGAAAATTAAAAGAAATAAAATAAAGTAAATGAATCCCTCCCCCATACTTAAAACACACAATGTCATCAATGAAAGGAAAGAACACACCTAAGTAGTCAAGGTGGATAAATGATCACATAATAAGCCTTTCGCAAAGAGAGATATTCTACAGTCTCCTCTTCCAAAGTGGAGATCTCATAGAGTAACTTTGGATAGCATCCATTGACCTTGAATTTTTATTAGTACCTCTGCCTTTTATTCTAGGATCAAAGAAGGATCCTCGATAAGTAAAAGTGTCAAATGGGCACGTGAATGTGGTCTCCTTTTTCACAACATCAAGAATCAAATGATTAAGGGGTTGCCTCACTAACTTTATTCCATCTTTAATTTATACCCTAGCATACTCATGGATGGGCTAAACTCACGAGTGTCAACCAAGGTCCATCCAATTCCCTTCTTATGCTTCTTCAAAATCTGTAAAAGCTTATTTTCTTGATCAAAATCAAGGTTAGAAGAAAGGAGGTTTTTCAATGGATGGTGAGGTTGGGGAAGCCGTGATGTCAAGAGCTTCAGTTGCATAAATAACTTCATCTGTAAGAAAAATGTCAACCCGCAAGGCGTCCTCAATCTCAGGACAAACAAAAAAAATGTTATTGTCAGTACAATCATCACATGAGTAACTATCATCAAAACCAGATAAAGATGGAAAATCAGCTGAAACAAATTAGAATAAGCTTCTTCAACAATTTCAGAAAGCAACTCTTTTGGATTTACTACTGTTTGGGCAGGTAGTTAGTTTGATTCTTAAGCTTACTGCATGACATTCATTGAAGTGGAAACTTGTCCAATTTGTGTCTGCAAATCCTAATTACTAAATATGTTCGTTGTTGAAACTGGAGATTATTTACAGTTATTTTCTTGATAAGGTCCTCTAGTGAAGACCCAGAAGGTGCAGAGCATACAACCTGGAATTCCTTCAGATGCTTATGCGAATCCTCACCTGCATGACCATTAAACCTCGACAGCAAGTGTATTAAACCAGATTTCAATTTAAAAGGTATATCAATAGCAGGATATTCAATACATAAAACAATATAAATCACATCAGGAGCAACAAGTTCTCTAAGAGTTCTTTGATTAGCCATGTTAAATTTAATAGGAAATTTTTTAAACAACGAATGAGATAACACATAACTATTTCAGCAATGCAGCAACAATTACGAAAATGCCAACAATGTCCTTATTGAGAAAAAGAATGGAAAAATAGAAAAGTGATTAAAATAAAATCTAAAAAATTATGAAAACATGACTAAAAATTAAATCAAATCAGAATAAGTCTCTACAAAAAATATTGGATTTTTTTGAAAATATGAAAATAGAAAATAAATTAAATAAAATAGGAAAATAAGGAACTTGCGACTTTGAGGGACAAAAAGGTTGGTTGATTTTTTCAAACTTATCTGATAGGTTAGAATACTTACCACTATACTGCAACCCTAAAAATAAACAAGATAAAAGAACTCTAATAAAACTCTAAACCAGAATACTAAAATTGGCTAAAATCAACAAGAATCTCCGACAACAACACCAATTTGATCCGGGGTCGCACACAGGTCAAAAACGAGTTTAGAAAATGTAGTAACGGGAAGCAACATTCAAATGTCATATAACAAGGACTCTAGAATTATAATTAACCTACTAAAATCGATTTGGGGGTATTTAGGATAAGGTTGGATTACGAAAATAAGGAAAATAAGTGATTACAACTATGATTTAAGAGTTAATCTACTTATTTGATTCCTACCTATCATCGACTATTATAAACTCGTAATTCCTAACCGAATTCTCTATTCCTGTTCGATCACAAAATCAATCAACAAGCATGAATGAAAGTATAAGAATTATGATTCCTATTTTCCGGTCACAAAATAAATCAACAAGCGTGAATGAATTAAGCATTCGATTAAGAATAAAGCGAATTACACAAATGATAACACGCAATCAAATTTAGGAAACATGAATCAATCAAACCAAACCAAACTATGCTATGAAAAATCGGGTTAAGAAATGATAATCATACAATAGAATTGAAGGAAACATAAATTATATTGCAAATTATAATAATCTCAAGGTTTTGGAACCTGAATACAACAGATCAACTATGAAAGGGTTTAACTCTCCATATGAAATCGTACAAAGAAAAAATAAATATTCATGAAAAGTGAAAAAAAAAGGTCTCTCAACAGTACCGTGGCGGCTCTCTTATATAAAATAAGGATTTCCCCTTCTAATTCTAACTGGGTAGAAAAAACCTAAAAACCGACCCAAAACTAGTTATTCTCTAAAGTCTGAAACTTCAACGAATTATTTGATACTTCTTCACTTTGAATCAACTTTTGGCTTCAATGCAAAACTTTTAGCTCTTTCTCTTATCTTTTCAATGTCTATCAGAACGCGTCAATCCATTTCTTGTAACTCAAGTTATGGTCTGCATAGTGAACATGTATTAAATAACTGTTAATGCCGAAAATAAACTACAAATTTAAATTAAAGGCAAACATAAACTTAATTCTAAAAACACAATAAAATAGTAAAATTAATAAAACAAACTAGGGAAATGCCTAAGTATAATGGTAGAAGAATGTACATCAAATTGCATTGATCATGAAAGACAATTGGTTCTCTTGTTTTGTTCTAGGTTGAAGTTGTTCCCCAGAAAGCTGAAGTCGAGATGGTTTAGCCCATTCACTATCAACAAAATGTTCCCACATGGAGAAGTTGAGTTGAATAATAATACCAATGAAGACGCCTTCAAGTTCAATGGAAAGAGGTTGAAACCCTACCATCATTGACAAAAGAGTGGCCTATTGGGAGAGGTGCAGCTCATAGCATCATAGACTGATCGTACTTCGAGCTATGGACATTAAAAACACTTTTTGGGAGGCAACCCAAGAGAGGTAACAATATTTTTTATTTTATTTGTCTCATTTTAGTTGTGTATTTCATTTTCATGAGTCGTGTGTCACAGAGCCGAGCGAAAAAGGAAAAATCTTAAAGGCAAGGCAGAAACAAAAAGAAAAAAATTGAAAAAAATTTGCCTCTTACCCATACGCGTATGGGGATTCCAAAAAGTCCATTTATTTAAGTCCTCTTCTTATACACACATGGAGGTCTCCATACGCATATGAGGAATCTCAAAGATCACGTTTAATTTTAAAAGTTGGGGCATACGTGTATGGCCAGATGATACACGTATGTAACAGTCACTTGGAAGTATACGCATATGATACATGGTCTGGACTTTACACTGATTTTTTCCTCTGCCACTATACGTAAGGGATGTGTTATACACGTGTGGCCCGTTCGGGTCGAGTACCATACGTGTATGAAGGGTACGTGGCACTATATATATTTTTCTGACATTTTCCTCCCATTTTGCACCCTGAGCCATTGCCATGTTTCCTTATCTGAAAAAGTTGTCTGAGTGTCTTGTGTTTTTGAAGATTTTCTTTGATACAAGACACATATGCTCAGTACCATTACCCATGGACACTTCTTCTTCTTCTTCTTCTTCTTCATATTTTGATTCTATTAGATTTATCTCTGCTAAAACCAAGAGAGATATCCATGCTACTCTGAAGAAGTGTAAGCTAACTTATTTGAACAGACATATCCATCCAGTGGCTAAGGAGTTGGTGTTGGAATTCTAAACTAATGCTTACGTACCCCTCACTGAGGACACTACTACAGAGCCTGAGTAGATTTCTTGGGTTAGATGGAAGTAGAGCCAATTTGACTGAAAGACGGCAAACAAGTTGCTGAAGATGAAGTTCAGAGAGCCTAATTTCCATTATTTGATTCAGAAGACAACTTATAGGATTTGATGGCCGTATAGAGCAAAGCTGGATCACTTGGCATTAGAGTGCAGACATTGGAAGCATGCATCTACTCCTATTCCGAGAAAGATTGCAATGGTTAATTTGAATGCGGTTCTGAAGGCGTGGACCTAATTTTTGCACCACGCTTTAAATAAGAATCAAAGTGGATCTGAGTTTATCACCATGAGAGCTTTATCGCTTTATTTGATGCTGACCTGACAGCGGTGAACATTAGGCGCATTATTTCTTCTGATATGGATAAGATGATTCAGAGTACGATGACAAAGTCTCTAGGACATGCTTCTATTATCCTCTTATTGTGAAGAAAAGCAGGAGTCGAGGAGTTTATTGATGGGCGCATTGTCCACCCGGCACGCCCAGATCTAAAAAAAGCCCAAATTTCTTCTATTTAGGTGAAAAACAAAAATTTCCCAAGGCTTGGACGATATTGCACTAAAGGAACATGTTTTGAAGGCTGGAGAGCTTAGATTTTCAAGATGGACCAAGCTTTTCATGAAATTTTCATGATTAAAGACCTAATTTCATCTCTTAACTTTTAATGTCTACATCTTGTATTTTGTTTTACTTTGATATTATAAGCAGCTAAACCCCTCAATGCCAGGGGTGTCCCTAATTCGGATTTGTGAAATAATTCTGATTTGAACCTTGTCATGACAAACTTTTTATGATATTTGATTTACTTTCAATTTGTTCTTAATGCTTTCTCTTTCATAAAAATTGAGTTTGATTTACGGTTAATTGTTGGGTTGGACCGCCTTTATTAACGCTCAATTGAAAGTATTTCATAGCAGATATCATCTAGGATTAGGGATACCCCGTGGAAACTGAAACATTCTTGATAAAAATAATGCTTAACTTCAACTGTAATTCATTATGGACATAAGAGTAAATTTTAATTGTGAAAGGTTTTCTCATTAAGCACTTAGGAGTAAACACCCTTAAGGACGAGTAGTCAATATTGTTAAATTAAGTTGTTATCAGGCCAGGCTACAATTGTTGAAGAATCCAATCATACACCTTCCTTAGCATGTTCACTCATACTATTTTATTAAACCGTTCAACTAGCCTGTTTACTTTTAATTACAATTTATTTTCTATTTTCAAAACACCAATTCAAAACCCAGAAGTCTTTTGTTTAACTAATTTAGAGCACAAACTTTGTATCGTCAAGAAGTCCTTGAGATCAATATTTGGAGAATTTCCCTTATTACTATATTGGAAGATTAGTACACTTGCTAATTTACCGATCAAGTAGATAGGGTGATTAAAGCCAAATACTACACTAATAGTGACATACTGAAAGTTAAGCTAGGTAGGAGACCTATTAATCTATGAAGAACTCCCCATAACATATGAAAAGGAACAAGGTAGATATTTGGGAGGATAATTAGATTCCATCTCATGGTAGGTTAAAACTACTAACACAAAAACCCCTGTTTCTAGAGGTAATTGGAGTTAGGGACCTCGTTGAAGGGGAAAAAGGTAGTTGGAACCAAAACATCATTAATAATACCTTATCCCTATCGATAGAGAGGCTACTACTACAATATCTTTCCATAACCCTTAAATCATCGTGGTAGCTAACAAAAATGAGCATTACGGTGTTAAATCATGATACTATTGCATTAATGACTGGAAAAAGGCTGGAGACATAGAAATCGAAGACAAAAATAAAGATAAAAACTTATGGCAGAAGATTTGGAAAAGCAGGGTGAGTCCTAGATAGAAAGGGCTAATTTGGAGAATTCTAAACAAAATGCTTTCAGTCAAAGAAGAAGGAAAAATGCATGCTAATGAAACCCTTGAGAAAGCTATGCAAAGTTTCATAAACTACCTTATTTATCATACATACTAATGAAGAAGGGGGTGCTAAGAAGAATACCAAGAAGCATAATGGATGGAATCTCAAAAGAAATCGCACAAGCGATAATGAAAGGCAAAAAAATAAAACTTGTCAGTCAAGCAAATTCAACACAGGGAATAACAAAAACAAATTGAAGATGGCTAAAGACAAACAAAAGTTAGAAAGAATTGAATGTGACGTGTACGAAATATATTATGCAAAACAAATATTAGAACTTCAAACAGAATAGTGACATAAAAATCATTGTCATACAAATACTACTCCGACTTGATTTATAAGAAAAAAAGACAAATTTCATGTTTATTAAGAAATATAGTTATGTATATTTAATTTTCTTGATTTCATGTGAGAGAAATAACATAATTACTAATATAGCCTCATTAAATTATCTTCCACTAACAATATTAAGTGATTAATGCAGGAACATTTTTGGAATAAAGATATTAAATACGCATAGATTTGTTTGCATTTATTTATATTTATGGTTAAAAAATTAGAAGACTTTTGCTTATAGATAAGACTAAAAGGAGTAAGTATAAAGGTATAATAATAAATGGAAATCACACGGTGATTTAGAGCACAAATAAGATGAACGATACCTCCAATCAGGTTCTGAAGTTGTAAGAAAAGGTAGAGGAATGCAGGAATAAAATGATGATAGGTCGGAATGATAAAGATCTTCGCAGAAACAAAAAAGAGCACAGTTTGATCACTAACATGCAAAGTGATCAAATATTAGATGAATGGGGAAAGCAAATAAATGTAGCTTACCTCAATGGTGATACGACTCAGGAATAAAGTAAAAGATAATTAGGGGTATTATAGATGAAAAAAAGTATATTGTATGAAAAGTTACAATATTAATTAGCTTTTTTTAGTATACGTAAAAAATCAAAAGGTAATACAGTAGAAACTCTTTAAATTAATACTCGGTAAATTAATAAACTCTCTAAAATAATAAATTTGTCCGGTCCCGATTTGGGCCAATGTAAAAAATTGAAAAACTCGATAAAATAATAAGATAATAATTTTTCGGGAGATTCCTTTATAATTTTCGGTCCCGAGAAAATCATAAATTAATAATTCATAGAAACTGAAAAAAAATATATATTACACTCTATTGAAATATGATTCAATAGTTGTCTATTTTCCTTTAAAGTCCAAGTCTATTTAGAGCTCATCTCTAACTTTTCTTATTGCATCCAATAGCTCAGGTGTTGTATTTTTGTATAATTTCATAAAGTTGTGAAGAGTGTTTGACGCCCTAAGTGCTTCCTTTCGCGTAACAGGCTCTAATGACACCGTATCATCTTCCCCGTCATCCTCTACATTGTTCCCAATGATAGTACCCACAATATCTTCCAAACTATGAACCTCCGAACATGCTTCATTTTCACCTGGGTAGTTCATTAGATTGTCGATATCCATTTTATTACGATAGCCATGTTAATTGATCATAGTCTCGAGGTCTTGAGTTTCTTTATCAAAAGTGGATTCATCCAAATTTCTTGCAACGTCACTAGCAGAACGAATTTTACAATGTCGGAAGCAATTCACTATTGTTTCTTTTCGAACATCTATCGTCCAAGCTGGGATTTCCAAATTGATAGCATCAAAGACATTTATCTTTCCTGGATCAGATTGTCCCGCCTTATAACCTTCCAATATTTTGCGGTAAAACCTTCTAAGGTAATTCATCTTGAAAGCTCTTATTATCCCAGCATCGTAAGGTTGAATCTTTGATGTCATGTTGGGTGGTAAGAACAACAACTCAACGTTTCTTAGCTCTTCAATATTTCTTGGATGTGCTGGACAATTATCCACCACAAGTAGAACTCTTCTACCATGCATCATTTGGTCAAATGAACGAACATATTCATCAAAAAAACACACTAGTCATCCATACTTTTTTGTTAGCTCGATACTGAGAATTCAAGCTATTCATGTTGACATTCTTGAAGCAACGAGGCTTTGCATATTTCCCCATAATCCATAGAGGGATTTTTTCAGAGCCATCTTCATTACAACAAATAACTTCCGTCAGCCTTTCTTTATCTTGTTTTCTTCCTTCAAGTTGTTTTGTTGCCAGTGAATGATCAACTTGTAGCCTATAAAACAACCCAGTTTCATCCATATTGAAAACATCTTTCATAGGGAACTGATCAATTTTCTCCCGAATCGATACCAATTTCTGCTCCATGTCTTGTACATCAACATACCCACTCTCGCCAAAATGACGAAATGACTTTATGCCATGTCGATTCTTGAATCTCCCAAGCCATCCTATAGAGAAGTTAAAATCTAAATCATCATGAGGGTACACGAGTTTCATTGTATCTCTTGCCTTCTGCAAAATTAATTCTCTTGTGATATTCACACGTTCTTGATGTTGGAGAAACCACTCATAAACAACCTTCTCCATGTCAGGATATTTTGTTGGTTTGTGTCTTTTGATCTCTACTCTTCCCTTTTCTATTTCAGCAGAGAGATAGTCATTTGACCGTTTATGTGTGTTTGATATTGTTCCTTGACTAACTTTCAACTGAAATTTTCCCTCAAGCCATCTCTGCAAGTCTTTTTGTGTGCTTGCAGGATTATCTCTCTTGTACTCACACAACTCCTTACGTATTTGATCTGACATAGTTAATTTTGCAACACCTTTTAGATGAGAAGCCATTTTGTGAGATATGATTTGAATACTCTAACACATTCATGTAATTTATATATGGCAAACTTGCTTAAGAATACATTGAACACATTTGTTCCTCTTGTTTACATTTACTGTACTTCAAAAGTCATTATTGATTTTCAATGCATATGAACACAATAGTTACTAATTTACGTTGAGTCTCAAGGTTTGCTACAACGTAATTCTAAGAGGCATAGACTAATTTGCCTTTTTGTTTGGTATGTACAATATAATTACTTAAAAACTCTTTAAATTAATAATTATTAATTAATCGATAAATTAATAACTCTCTAACATTATTAATTTAAAGAGTTTCTATTGTACTTAAAAGAGAATTGAAGGAGTACCAAACAAAACCAGAATGTAAAATCTAATAGAGCCGAGACACATATGGGCCACATTGTTAGCCATTGGACCAACTAAGTATTGAATTTTGTTTGGTTGATAAAAAAAGGTTGATTAGAATTAAAAATAAATTTTAATTTATTATATTTCATTAAACTGATTTGATTAATATTAGAATTTAGGTTATTCCTTAAAATAAAACAAATCAATTAGAATCTAGTTAGTTTTTATATTAAAAAAATCTTGTTGATTTGGATTACTAGGCCACAATAAAAAAACAATTAATCTTCATATTTTAAAGAAAAATTAACAATACTAATGTTTTTTTTTATGAAAAAACTTGTTATCTTTATTTAGTTAAATTAATTTAAATTTTTTTATAAAAATAACGAAATCAATTTTTTATTAAAACAAAATATTTGCTTGAAAAAATAAAAATTATATTTGATGAAATTTAACACTAACATTATAGTAGAAAATCTGAATTAATAACTAATGATATGAGATATCCCTACATAATTCTTGTCACAAATAATAATGGTGTTAGCTTTTATCCTAAGAAAAATTCAAATCGTGTTAGCTATTATTAATGACAAATCTTCCACCAAGGATGTTTGTTAAAACAAATAAATAGAGTTTTAATGCCTTTGTCAAGTTTTTTCGGATATTGGTGTTAAATAAAATATTAAAAGATTTAGGATTTGTTACTATAGGCTGAAATCTTATTAGACTTTTTTTTTCCTTTTTTTGACAAAATCTTTTTAGGTTTGAACCTATTTAAACTCCTTCGAGTTTCTTTTTCCTATAAAATGATTGTATTCAAAACAAATTAATTAAACACGAATCCAATTATTTTTCTACTTCTACCCCATACTTGCTCTAAAACCTGATCAATCATTCAAGAATTCCTCCTTGCACAAAGGAAGCACTTTCCTTCTGTGAACTGGCTTATATCTTACTCAAAGTATTTTACGGTATGTCCTAGAGTTGGTATCTGCACAACTCATGTTTTCTTTTAAGCTGCCTTCATTTGTAATGGATATAGTTTGTGCTTGGGATCCCAAATATCATGATTTCCTAATATTTTCTATGGTATCTTCAGGTACTCGAATCCTTTTATGAGCAATTTGATCCAAATTTTATAAACATTAGGATAAGGGATCGCGAAGTTCTGCAAAGAGAAGACGATCTTAATGAAATTTTCCAGGTGTGTTCCTTTGCAGTTAATCATCTTAATATGTATTTTTTGCAGGCTGCTTCGAATGGAATGTACATTGATTGGTGTTTGGAGACGCTTGTCAATCATCAGAAATTCAAATCTTGGTCTTGATAGTGAGTTATTTCATTGATGATTTTCACGGCGGCTGGAACTAAAATGATCTCTGGTTTAAGATTTGTAGTAAGTATATTTTTATTTATTTCTATGTTTTAATTTATAATATTTTTCTCTACTCCTGAACTAGACGTCACATTAATAGTTTATTATCATTGCAAAAGATGTTTCACTGGCATCAGCAACGGATGAATGATGTGTATTTCTCTCTTCTGTTGATTTTGTATTTGTGTGTGGGTATGTTCTGTTAGCACTATAGTTATCCTCACATAGTATAATTGCTAGAATCTTTTATTCTTTTCTTTTACGAGTTATAAAATTTGCTTTATCCTTATTTATACTTCAGGTGTTGCTTATTCTAAATATATTGTCCACATATATTTCTATCATGGAGGGGATGATCTAAGAAATCACCTAGAGGTTTGTTGTGTCTAAAGTTAATACAAGTTCTCCAAGATCATTATTTGTCTATTAATATAATTCCAGCTTTCCGTTTATGTTCATGATATATGGCTGCTTATTTAGTTTTTGTAACTCATATTGAAGCTCATGTTAGGAGTGTCACTGATCTAGCTTTTTCTTTGTTTTTAATAAATTTTGAAAGCTTTCATTGAGGTACGAGATCACAATCCCGTTGTGAAAGCTTTTCCTACTCTTGAAGCCAGTCTAATAACAAATGTAAAAAATTAAGGATATCTGCAAAGCAAACCATTATAAATAGAGGTACGTTTTGTTTTTCAGGTAGTTGATTGTTGAAAACACATATGTTTGAGAATGCAAGCCAAATTCATTGAATCAACCATAAATACTGAAAATTCTAGATTTCTTTTTGAACTTATTTAATTTATAGGGGCATGTGACATTCTTCTTGTCGGGAGCCCCTCATGACTGCCTGCACTTTATATACAGTTCTATATGATGCATACTTTATATGCTTATTTTAGATAACTGCAATTCTATATCAAATTTGTGACCACCTCTCAACTTGCTGGAATAGTTTGAGAGTAAACATAATTAGCATAGTCCATTATTAGCTATAAAATGATAAGGAACACAATTTAAGTGGCATTGCGTAAAGAACTTGAATTGCCATCGTGATTTCAATATATGAAAAATGAAATATAAGATTTTTTCAAATTAATCAAAGATTAACAAGAAACGAAAATTATGAAGTAAAGCTATTTTACATGATTGTTATCAACTGGCCTCTATAATTAAGTCTGCGAAGTTACTTTAAATTGTGTCACTGTTTGTGTGAATTGTATTTTTTAATAACACTTTTTCTAAAGTTTTATGCTTTATATTTGGCTTTGATTACAAAGCTCTTAATAGTTTTACAGTTCCTATCAAATTTCTTATCTCAATCATATAAGGGTGTTGGAATCTATGCTAACGTGAGATATCAACTACTTTGCGGATTTGATAGAGCAGTGATCAGTCATTTTGATGTTATTGGAGTTGCATTGTTCTTCAGCACTGTGACAAATTATGCATTGGTTCTTGTGATGTCCTTCCATGCTTGACAATGTTAATTTCTAGCATTTGAAATCTTCTGCATTGTGGCTCACTGTCTGAGGACTATTGCCTCAATTTATTCTTTTAATTGCCTCATATTTTTACACTTTGCGGCTCACCGTCTGATGTCCTTCCTTTGCAGCAAAGGGGTTTGATTAAAGAGACATGGATGGATGAAGATCCAAGGGAAGCTATCCTAAAATACGTCGACGTTGCAGCAAAGGAGCCAAATTTCATAGCTCCAGCCTATGCCGAAACTCAACCTGAGCCATTGTTTGTGAAGTCAGATTCTGAGGATGAAGAGAAATGAGTTATGCAATTACAATTTCTGGTACTATAGATGGTCAATGCAGAAGGAACAGCCCCAGACAAGAATAACTCAAAACTCAGTAGTGGTTTACTTGTTCTAAATTCAACATGCAAAGTCGAGCGTTCCCGGCACCAGGACAAAGCTTAGTTAACGCAGCCGGGAAGGATGTTGAGTGTAGCAGCTCTACAAAGTTTTATAGATTTTCTTGGAGCAATATTAATATATGTACATTCTGTCATGTAACATTGAATTTTGAAAACTATTCTAACCCTATAATCTTAGTTTTGAAAACTATTCTAATGAAAATGTTGAGACTATCCTAGAAGAGATAGATCTATATGCTTGGATTTTAGTAGGAAAGTTGTTAGCACAGACAACTTATGGGTAGCTTCAATTATTACAATACTGAATTAACAATTGAGAATCACAAATTATTCACATTCATTTTAAAAAGAAACTATCTAAACTAAAAGCAACGTATTTCCTACAACATCATCCAAATGCAAGACTTCCTACTTTCTAGCTTTTACAACGTCGAGATGGTAAAACAGCTTGTGTAGAACATCTTTTCTATTCGAGTCATTCTTTTAACTTAACATGTTGGGATAATTCAAATTGCAGGCAATAATTTTTTTGCTGGCTTATTGCTGCTTTTGATGCTTGAAGAAAATGCCTTTTGGTAGGTCTCGATAAAGCTTCCTTAGATTTCTATAGTATATACTCAAAATTTGCACTTGTTCAATGTAGCTTCATAATTTTAAATGTTCCTGTATTTGTTGAGCTTTACTGTCATGAAGGAATGTGATAGAAATCTGGTATTTATAGTGAGTGAATTAAAGAAAAGAAAATAGAAATGATAGAACAATTTTCTGTAGAATTTGTCTTAAACAGCAGTTTATATTTTAATATAAAATTAACACATTTGATTCCACTGGTGGAATATATAATGTAAGCAGGGTTCTTAGTATCATATTTATATTTGACTATGGATTGAGCTTTGCATATTGTCAAATAATTCAAAATCTCATGTATTTGATCTTTTTATTTCATACAAGCTTACGATAAAATTGTATGTTACTTTATTGCTCTAAAAAATGAATCATGTATAAATATTACTTTAAAAAATTAAAAGTCTAAAATTTTGATTATGTATTTCAACCTTTTCACTATAATGTTTAAAATATGATTGAAATACTTCATAAAGTTACACGAGATACCATCAGTTAGATTCAAATAAATCAAAACTTGCATAAATATTACTCTTAATATGCATTTGAATATACTTTTTCTTGTGAAATTTGAATTTGATAAGATTATATTTTTTTTCATACCCGTGCAGACGCATGGGTCTTCTACTAGTACTTGCTCTAAAACCTGATCAATCATTCATGAATTCCTCCTTCAACTCAAGAATGTCTCATGAACTTGAATCAATCCAATCAAACACTCTTTCATTGAATGATTGCTTAACCATCAACATTCATTACACTCACTTAATTATTTCTTCTACGTCCAATGACCCAAAAAACCTTACTTTCAGATTAATAACACCCATCTTCGACAAATTCGAGATTCCTCTTGATATCTTATGCAACAATAATGATATCAACAACCAATCTTTGTATGAAATCCTTAATGTCATGCCTTACTACATAATAGACCCGGTTATACGTGATATGAAAGATTGTGCTAGAAAAATGGTTCTAAGTGGAAAATTGCAGGCGGTGAATTTGGTTCTTCGAAGGGTTAATTTTCACATTGGAGAAGAATATCAATTTGATCTAAATCATTCTTATCATAATGATCAACAAATTGTGGGCTTATCATCAAATTTGAAAGTTTATATTACTTTAGATTCTAAGGATCAATGTTCAATTTGTTTTGAGAAGTTTCGCATTGGATCGGAGACGGAACTCTTTCATACAAAATGTTCTCATATTTTCCATAAAGTGTGTATTGCTAAATGGGTATGTCAATGTGTGAATCGTGCACACTCTTATTCTTGTCCATTGTGTAGATCTGAGATGATGTGAATTGAGAATAAAACATCATCTTCAATTGTATGTAATAGAGGTCTTTCTTTAGTCACTTCACCATGCCATACCTATTTTGTGTAATTTTGAAAAATTTTATTACAACTACAATGATTGAAGATAACATTCCTTAAATGATATTTTTTTTTTGTATTAAAGCACTTTTTACAAGGACATCAAAATATCATATTTTTAGGAAGGTTATTTTTCAACGAAAATAAAAATTATATCAATCTATTCTCACACTCTTGACTTTATCTATTGACTTTCATCCAATTAGGATCCATAATCACATAAAGCTTCTAAAAATAAAATAAAAATAGTACATGCCCAACAAAACAATAAACAACAAGACAATCTCAAAATAATAACAATAACAATGATGACGACGACGACAACAATAACAATAATAACAACAAACAACAACAACAACACCAGTAATGGAGAACTTGTACATATCAGAAACATGATGAGAGACTTGTAAAGAAAAGTGTTGGTTTAAGCTTCCTTCCTCTTTTGAGAAGAATGATATTCTTTCGTTTGCAAGAGTACAAAAGGTGAATGAGCTAGACATAATATTAACTCCAAGGGAATAAAAAATTAGAGAATATTTATCTCGATTTTACTAAAAACTGAGATAACATATCCGACGTAAAATCTATATAAAAAAAAGAGGTTATTTTTAGTTCCAACAGCAATAAAAAGTTATAGAGTTTTTATCTCGGTTTAATTAAAAACCGATGTATCATATCCGACATAAAATCTATAAAACATAAAATTGCAGGAGTTAGGAATCCAATATCAAACCCTGAGCAACTTTTTGTCTCAGTTTTTGTAAAAATTAAGGGAAAAGATTGATTTAAAAAAAACGTGGCACTCACAATACCTATATCATGAGTTGTTTATTGTTCGAGGTGTAAGCTTCTTCATCAAAAGCATTATTTATAGTAGTGAAGAAAATAATGTAGATATTTGGGAGGATAATTAGATTCCATCTTGTTGTGGGTTTGAACTCCTAACACAAAACCCATGTTTCCATAGGTAATTGGAGTTAGGGACCTCCTTAAGGGGGAAAAAGGTTGCTGGAACCAAAACATCATCAATAATACCTTTATCCTTATTGATAGAGACACAATTATCAAAATTTCTCTCCATAATTGATGACTTCTTGACAAATGTATCTATAATGTCGCGGTAATAAATAAGATCGAATTCATAGGGACTGTTTTTAAAAAGAAAATTTTGTGCAATGCGTAGAAAATAGTAAATGGGGGGGGGGGGGAGTTCGAGTTTGCAAAGCGAAAAGTAAAAGAAAGTGTTTAGATAATTATAATAAAGCAACCAGGTTGTGTATAGAATTCTGTATTTTTCTATTGTTGATGTTCGATTCCTTACATGAATAATCTTATCACTAGAATCCCACGATGAATCAAAAAAATTGTTATAACTAATACCTTGTGATATAGCTCACTAATCACTACTCGGAGTTTCCTACCCCTAGTCCACCAGCGTAAGCAGGAATAGGCGATGTAACTGAGTGCTAATTCATTAGCCATTACTCGGGGTCTCTATTCAACCAGTGTAAGTACAATAATTGCCCCAGGTTCAACAAATAAACTAATGGTCAGTATTTCCTATGTGCCCGAAATCATATTAAAAGAGTATCTCACATAAAAAAAACAATACGAACAATAAGTAATTAAATAGAATTATAGATCAAAGTATTCATGCAATATCAAATCAGCATATGTCCCAAAAATTTTGAAATAGATTAATCAAACACAACCTAACCTAGAGAGAATTAGCTACTCATAATTCAGATTACAATACCAAAAACAATTAAGAATTGCATATGAGATCCCTTGAAGAATTTTCCTCTAATGGCTTCCAATGCTCTCCAAATATGCCTTATGGTGTTGTAAATTGTCACTTTTGGTGCAAAAGATCGTCCCTTTTTGGGTAAAGTTTAGAACCTTTGAAAAAGTAAAAAAATTCCCCTTTTAAAACAGTCAAAACGCGTCAGAAAAGTCCTGAAAACTGCCCATCGCTCGCGTGATACTTTTCCATCGCACATATGATTTGAACACGCTGCATCGTGCACACGATTTTTCCATTACATGGGTGATTATTCCAGAATATAGATATTTCTCTTATCTTTATTTTGAAAATAAATCCACTTTAAAATGAATTACAAAACTCTAGATATAATAAATTTATTGGACAAACCTCAAGATGTAAATTGTGCTGAAAATTGCTCGTTTCTTCACAATTTCTTCCTGATTTCTTGGCTTTGCTTTGTTTCTTTAAATTCTTCATTATCTTCATACTTTTCATATTTAGCTTATATTTAAACCGATATTTCATTGAGTTCATCGTAAATACTCATAAAAATCATATAATGACAAAATGACATCAATAACCCATAAATAGAGGATTGCTTTAGCTAGATAGCTAACAAAAATGGGCATTATCGCATTAAAGACTGTAAAAAGGATGGAGACACAGAAAATTGAGACAGAATTAAAGATAAAAACTTATGGCAAAAGATTTGGTAAAGAAATGATGACTCCTAGATAGAAATTGCTAATGTGGCGACTTTTAAATAATAGTTTTCTAGTCAAAGAAGAAGGGAAAAACTACTTGCTCATGAAGCCCTTAAGAAATCTACGAAAAGAAGGAATAAAATAATGATTGGTTGGAATGATCAAGATCTCCACATAAATAAAAAAGAGCACAGTTTGATCACTAACAGGCAGAGTGATCAAAGATCAGATGAAGGGGAAAAGATAATGAATTTGGGTTACCTCAATGGTGATATGAATCAGGACCAAAATAATAGATTTAAATAAATGCAGCGGAATCCTGAAACAGGTAGAAACGATGAAATGACAAAATTTCATAAATCATTAAAAAAATGTAGAATTCAGTGGAATCCACCTAACCAAGGATGGATAAAGAGTAATACCGATGGTAGCCTTGCTCAAATAGGGAGTCGGGGGCTTGGAGTTTGTAACTTGTAAATGCGCCAGAGGGGGGGGGGGGGTAAATTAGGTTCTGAAAAATTATTTGCAATCTTTTTCGGTTCTTGGTTCTTTTTCGGTCATGATGTTAGGACTTCGAAAGTAAAGTGCAGAAAGAAAAAGAGACACAAGAAATTTATAGTGGTTCCCCTCACACTCCGAGAGTACTCCACTCCCCTTTTGACTCGAAAGAGATTTCACTATAGTTTAGAATTATTGTACAACCTAATCACATCAATGGTGAAGCCTACTATATAATTTATAGGTAGTTCAAGTGTAGGAAGAACAATCCTCTTCAAACACTTCACGTGTTTCCAACAATCCTGGATAATAAGGTAATACAAAATAATCTTTGAAATAAGTTTGACATCTTTGAGTATTTGATGCTATCAATCTTCACGATCGATCTTCTCATTGAAACAAATATTACTCAAAGAAATATACAAGTGTTCTCTAATGAAATGAATTTGTGATAATGTGAAAGTTTATTCAAAAAGCTTCTTTTCAAAAAACTGTTTTTGAACACTTAATGAAAATTTGGAAGATGAAGAGAATGAGTAATTTTATGATTGAGTTTCTTGGAGGTGAAAAAGAATTTGAAATTTGATATCAATTTATATTGGCAAAATACCTTTACAAAAAGGTGTGATTTTGTGTAGCAAAAACAGTCAGAAATCAAAAAGAAAGCAATGCATTTTTTCATGAAAAGCTGCTATTTTTGCTTACTGTTTCAGTATTAATCGGTTAACCAAAAGGCTTAATCGGTTAACATACTTCAACATTTAAAAAATATTCAAAATTCACACCTGTTAATCGGTTAACATATAGGTTAACCAGTTAACACTATAAGTATCGTAACAGAAAGTTAATTTTGAAATGTGTTAACCGGTTAACGAAATGTGTTAATCGATTAACACTGAAGGTTTTCCAAAACATAATTAATTTTAAAATGGGAGAACATCTAAAAAATATTTTAAAAGTGTTTGTGATATATGTGTAGTGAGATATGATTTTATGAACACTTGTATATGTATTTTCAAGTAACATGTGTTATACCTTTGACTTGATGTTCAAAACTCTATCTTCAACACTTGAAACTTGTAAGAGAAGCTTTGATCCATAGTAGTCACATGCGAGAGCACTATCTTGATCTTTGATGACTTTGTTGTTTACTTGAATCTCTTACTTTTTGCGTATGTATATGTTGTGTAGAGAGCTTGTTCTTGTTGTCCTCATCAAAACTTTAATGTGCTTGAAACTTGCTTCTATAGAGTTATCTTTTCTAATACGGATGAGAATATCATTAAAAAAGCCCAAGATAAAATTGAAGGAGGCAACAATACCCAAGCAGCGGATGTTATAGTGACGAAAATGGCAATTGCGATACAAAATAGAATGCAAAAGATGGTGTTAGAAATCGATATCCTAGGTTTATTGAAATTCATGACATGTGATGATAACAATCTACCCAGGAACATAGTAGGGATGACATGTAAGATTATGAAGCAAATGTGTCAAAACATCATATAAGCTAGGTTTGTGCATACTATGGGTGTGCAAAAAAACTGGTTCACAAGAACCACACTTAAAAACATGGTGTACCTATTGCAAAAGTCCATATTATTTGGTTTAAAAACTAGTCCAAATTCATTTTACTAAAACCATTAAAAATCGGTGTCCATTTTTAAAAACCAATATATAAATCGTTAGTCCACTTTTCAAACATAATGTGTTCTTTGTCTTGTTTCTGCTTCATGGTCATAAATGACAATTAAGGTAATATATATTTAATAAATAAAACTTATATATATATATATATATATATATATATATATATATATATATATATATATATATATATATATATATATATATATATATATATATATATATATATATATATATATATATATATATATATTAAGAGAACTTTGTGTAACACCCCACTCTAAACTGTCACGGAAAAATAAGAGAAACAACAGAACAATCAGAGTGCAACAAAAAAAATTTCATGACGACCGTCATGGATGTCACGACCGTGGTGGTCATGACGAGCGTCATGGAGCTGTAACATCCGTCACACTCACAAATTTTGGGACGCATCAGAGGTGTCACATTTTCAACTTAACAGAACAACATACACCTGCAACGGATCATTTAATAACATACGTAGCACAGATTCGGATGAGCAGACAACGATAATTTGTTTAACATGTTAATCATAAAACGACATGTTATAATATACTTCCAACCATTCACAATAACCAAATTCCATAAAAATTCAGCAAGTAATTATCTTGCATCAATTCAACATAAACAACGAGTATCAACCATAAAAATCAGCACTACTAATTCATCGGTAAAGTGCATACAACCAACATTTGGCACTTAACAGCAGCCACCAATTCAATGAAAAGTACTTGATAAAATTCAACAACAAGGAATTAAATAAAAGCAATAACATCAATCGTTCATCCCCCCTAAGAGTGCTACGTATCAGAGCGACCAACAACCTTAAAGGAAAGCTACACTTTATTCCGGAATACCTGCAAATTACCACCAGCGGGGTAACATACAACGTAAAGGGTGAGATATCAACAATATAACATAAGACATGATAAAAGTCATGTCAGAATATTATCACAGCATTATAATTCCAATGGTTCGCAAAAGTATTATCAATAATTAAACCGCAACAATTCGGTATTCATATCCACAACCATTATCATTAAAATTCAGCAACTCATCAATTACTCGCAAATGCATTACGACACAACTCAACTATGCACTTCAACAAATGCGACTCAACTATGCAACTCAACTGTGCATATGCATGTGGTACCATTTTGGAGCCAACACTCCACAACCAATTTATTTGTCATTAAGGCCAACCGTCGCCAATCCAGGCCAAATAACGCCAATACAGGCACAACAAATATTTGTCACTAAGGGCCAACCGTCGCCAATCCAGGCCAAATGATATGCTATGAGACGCAACTATTATGGACTACAACGCAACAACATCAACCGTGCAACAAGGCATCAAACCTACAACCAATTATCCATAACAGAAACATCACTATTTCGCATACATCATGTACTCACCATTTCAACCTGTTCATGTCAGAGACAAATAACAACAGCCACGCAACAAGGCATTAAGCCTACAACCAAATTGTCCATAACAGAGGCATACCCTTCATCATATAACTACAACTTATCAACATAGTCCAAGGAGAATATTATAATAACATTTCTCAACAATGACATAACAACTTCATATGCATCAAGTATTCATCATCTCAATCTATTCATGTAAGGGAACAATAACAACATACTTTCGACAATTAAGAATTCAACACATTATCGTAAGAACAACATTACAACTTTTACTCACTAAATTAATTATAGTTCCTGAAAAGGTTCGTTAATTACGGGTCATCTAATCTTGCCCCATTAAGGGCAACCATACCGCATCGTACAACACTAACGATATAACACCTTCATTCCTACACAGACGAACCTCGTCCCTAACATTTATCGATTAACGGGAACTATATCTATGATTCGATTCCCTACCTGAAGTCGGTCAAGTAAGAGCATAATAACAACCTTTTCTACACAAATGGAAACTTAGCGCGTGTCAGCGCCGATTCCTAACATTACTACATAGAACTAATGACATAAACACTAATTCAGGCGTAGACAAACATTAACCCTTAATATTTCTCAACCTACGGGAACATTTACCCTTAATATTGCTCAACCTACGAGAACATTACTACGGGAACATTGTTACGGGAACATTACTACGGGAACATTACTCATGATTCAACTCCCTTCATGAAATCGATCACACCCATAGTTATAGAATTGAACCCCATCCTTACCTTGAATAGATGCCAATTCCAAGCTTCCGGTTCGAGTTCTACTCTTCGGTGACTCTTCTGCGACTACCTTCAATTCTATCCGGCGGATAATTCTTATGTTCTTACTTTCTCCACAGTCACATTCCTTTTTCCTTCTCTTCAACATTTTTCCTCAATTTTGATTTTCTGAGCTGTTTATCGTGATAATCCTCTTTCTCCCACAACTTCTCTAATAACTCCCTTCTCTTATTCCATCCACTAATATTCCAAATAATAATAATAATAATAATAATAATAATGATAATAATAATAATAATAATAATAATACTAGTTAAGATGTCGTGATAGAGTTGTGTTCTGGCTATTATTAAGTGGAACAAGGGTATTGTGGTAGATGGAGTATCCATCCTAGTGCTATAAAGATGTAACCGGATTTGAGGAAATTATTTTGATGGCCATAGATGAAGAGAGAAGTGGTTTAGTTGTATGTGCTGGTTAGACTTGTCGGAAGTCGAAGAATGAACGTCTGAGACTGTTGGGTCTGATGTAACCGTTGTATAGTCCAGAGTTGTAATCGGATAGTATTCCCATGGATTTTGCATTGGGTTTTCCAGAGAATTTGAGGAATATGGTTTTAATTGAGTGATTTTGGATGGGAATTTGAAGCTTTGTATGGTAGGAGGTGTAAGACTCCTTTGTATTGATATGATTCAGGCGAGGGTACTGCGCTCGGACCTGAGGATTATGTAAGAGATGAATGAAAAGATCAAGAAGATCCGAGAAAGGACATGTTCTAAGGGTTATAGTAGTGACGGGTGTTGATCGAGCTTTTAAGTCTCGGAAGCACACACCGTGTTTTGTTACTTAGTATCAGAGTGGCGCAGTGGAAGCGTGGGAGAAGTATCATGTTAGATTGTCTTACCGCTATCGCTTGTGAATTTACATGATGTGGTATGTGCCTAATTGAGGAAGTGCAAATGCATTCATTCAGACAGATGGTGTACAAGTGAGGAAGGATTTGACTTTTGAGACATTGCTAGTTCAAATTGATGAGCAAGAAGTAACTTCGAGGTAATGAATATTTCTTCGGTAAAGACAGTTGGGGGAACCAACTAGAGAAAGTGGGAATTAAGAGATTGGGATGAGGAAGTCGTATCCGATTCGGTTCATTGAGGTAACATTTTCGAGGACAAAAATTCCTAAAGTGGGGGAGAGTTGTAACAGCCCAATTTTCAATAACTAATTATTTATGTTAATTAATTGGTTTATTTGGATTATTCTAATTATTTGAATGATTAGATGATTGTTTAAATGGATCGATAGATGTTTTGGTGTCACCTCCAGAGGCTGATGACCTACCAATAGATGATGGTGGTTAAGACGATGATGATGAGTTGAGGGTTTCCCAGGGGGTCCCTCAGATATGTCCCTGCTGACAGGGTATGCTGACCATACTACCAGATATGTCTGTGATAGAGAGCTAACAATACTCAATTTGTTTTTATTTCATTGGAAATTTATAATTTGTACCATTGTTGATTACTAACATTGTTTCTTATTTATAGAAATTTTTCAGACTCGTGAGCCGTAGAAGTTCTATAACCATGGGTGGAAGATATCATCTTTGGAGCAGCCACAGGAGGCTTGGTTCCAAGATGTCCTTGTTGCCTCTGGTTTGAAGGACCTTTGTGATATCGATTACAGCCTGATCCATAACGGGATGCTGATGGGATTTACAGAGAGATAGCACCCTTAGACGTCCTCCTTCCATCTACTGCACGACGAGCTGACTATTACACTGGACGACATCTCCTGTCTGTTGCATATACTGATCAGGGGTATCCTCCTCCATCACAGTAGGATGACGAAGGAGGAGGCCAGAGAGATGTTGATCGATGAGCTTAGGGATGATCCAGTGGATGCACTGGAGGAGGTAGATAAGACCAGAGGGGCTCATGTGCGATTCTCCTTTTTGACACGTAGATTTTGCGAGGTGCTCGCTGCTGCACGCCAAGCAGATGGTGATCTAGGTGAGGTTGAGATACAAAGACAGCATGTGCTGAGGTGTTATGTTTTATTTTTACTCAGGACGCAGCTGTTTGTGGATACTTTCTCCACATATATTAATGTCGCTTACCTGAGGTACTTTTTGGATTTCACACGGATCCATGAGTACAACTCGGGGGCGGCTACCCTGGCTTACACATATTGGAGACTGAGAGAGGGATGCCAGTGGAAGACCAAAACTGTGGCAAGCAGCATGTCACTACTTGTGGTAGCTTTTTTTTCATTTATTTTCATTTTATATTTATGATAATGCTTGACCCTGATGTATTTTATTTTCATTTCAGGCTTGGATATTCCAACATTCTCGCATGATTTTCAGGTGGGGGAGTGTGCTTGAATACACATAGCAGATGTTGTATGTTCGTGTTTTTATCCTGCTTAGGGGAAATCAGGCAGTCGACCCTTACATAGTCTATCTTGATCGCCTGGTTGCTGAGGACATATGCTACGACGTCTATGCCGATCACTGTGAGACGCGCCCGTTTAACGACATATCACTATTCTCAAGATGGTTTGCATGCAGTTCGATCATCATTGTTCCATATTTGCCGAAGTGCGTTATGCGGCAGTTCTGGTCCACATAGACGATACTCAGACATCCAGCTGTCTCCGCTCCTCTCGGCTTGACCCATAGGCAGATAGACGAGTTCTTTGCTGACTATCAGACGCACATGGTATTGGACGAGGCTCGGGCAACTAGAGTGCCGAGAGACTGGAGCTACCTCCGGTTTCTTCACTAAGGGGTCTGACCACAGGCGTGTATTGGATGAGACCATTGAGGTGGCACATGAGGAACTTATGAATCGTAAGCATCGCGTCAGGACGGGTGGGATCGATGGTCGAGGACACAAACCGGACGGTCGAGGAAGCGGCAAAGACAGACGAGGCGACAGAGGCATAGGCAGAGGAGGGGATACAAATGTTATCAGGCACACACAGTAGTGACTGTGATGTATTTTTTGATGTATATATTTTGATGACATTTGTGTACTATTTTTTTTATGATTATGACATATTACTTCTCATATATATATATATATATATATATATATATATATATATATATATATATATATATATATATATATATATATATAATTTTATTTACGGATGTATGCTATTTTATATTCATTTGCGACAGTTAATTTACATTTGCGACTAACGAAATTTGATTTTTTTATAAAAAAAAAATTTGTTCCGATAAGATTTCGGAAATGTATCTACGAAATTTTTTCCGATATGTCTCCAAAAACATCCGACGTAAAAAAAATAATGCCTAAAAATATCAAAGAATGAATTAAGAAACTCTCGTAAAAATATCATTAAAAAAGCCCAAACTAAAGTTGGAGGAGACAACAATCCCCAAGCAGTGAATGGTCCAGTGATGAAAATGGCAATTGTGATACAAAATAGAATGCAGAAGGTGGTGTTGGAAACCGATAACCTAGGCCTAATGAAACTCATTACTGACAATGATAACGATCTATCTATATAGTAGGGATGACATGCAAGATTATGAAACAGATGTGTCAAAACATCAAATAGGCTAGATTTGTTCATACCCCTCGAACAAATCGTGTTGGCTATTAATGACACAATCTGCCACCAAGGATCTTTGTTAAAACAAATATATACTTTTGATGCCTATCTCATTCTCAGGTATTTTCGGATATTGCTGTTAGATAAAATATTAAAAGATTTAGGATTTGTTACAATAGGGTAAAATCTTATTAGAGAATTTTTTGTTGACAAAATCTTTTTAGGTTTAAACCTATTTAAACTTCTTTGAGATTTTTTTTCCTATAAAAGGATTGTATTTAAAACAAATTTAAACACAAAACCAAATATTTTTCTACTTCTACCCCATACTTGCTCTAAACTCTGTCAATCATTCATGGATTCCTCCTTCAACTCAAGAATGTCTCCTTCAAAAACTCTTTCATTGAATGATTGCTTAACCATCATCATTGATTACACTCACTTAATTATTTCTTCTACGTCCAATGACCCAAAAAACCTTACCTTTAGATTAATAACCCCCAACTTTCACAAATTTGAGATTCCTCTTGATATCTTATGCAACAATAATGATATCAACAACCAATGTTTGTACGAAATCTTTGAAGCCTTGCCTAACTACCTAATGAACTTGGTTATACGTGATATGAGAGATTGTGCTAGAAAAATGGTTCAACGTGGAAAATTGGAGGCGGTGAATTTGGCTCTTCGATGGGTTAATTCGCGCATTGGAGAAGAAGATGAATTTGATCTAAATCATGCTTATCATAATGATCAACAAATTGTGGGTTTATCATCAAATTTGGAAGTTGATATTACTTCAGATTCTAAGGATCAATGTTCAATTTGTTTTGAAGAGTTTTGCAATGGATCGGAGACGGAACTCTTTTATACAAAATGTTCTCATATTTTTCATAAAATGTGTATTGCTAAATGGATCTGTCAATGTGTGACTCATACACACATTTATTCTTGTCCATTGTGTAGATGTGAGATAATGTGAAATGAGAATGAAAAATTAAGTATGGATTAATTTTTTTTACATTAGATGCAATAGTTGTTATAATTAGTTAACATCTAGTTGTTTTTTTTTAAATAAAATTTGAGATATTAAATAATGATTGGCGTGGATCATTTAGTTAGTTAGTGTGGATCTTTTCACATCTAGTTAACATCTAGTTAAATAATGATTTGAGATATTAAATAATGATTTGAGATAGTTGTTATAGATAGTGTGGATCTTTTCACAAATAATGAAAGGTTGCAACAGAAAACTAAAGCTTTATGGGATCATAAATAAACACTACAAGAAAAAAAATCCCATTTTGCCAAGTGATTTAGTGACGTGCTAATCACGTGGGAAAAAAACACGTTGAAATTTTAAGTGTAACAGGTCATAAGTTTCCCACATGCAAATCACGTCGCAGAACTATAAATAAAAAATATCTCAACTTTTCCATTAACCTTCCAGATACATTGAATGTTGGAATTGAATGTGACAGGATTACCACGTCGCAACAAACAAAACATAATTGCATTTTAAATTGGGAAATGTTACGACTTGGGAATCACGTGGGTAACTTCCCACAGGGAACGTACGGGAATCATACCTTCCCACGTGTTCACCACGTCACAAGACTCCCTATATATATTAATTCACAAGACTCCCTATATTTTTTTAATGTATATTATTTTAATTTTTTAAATTTTATACTTAATATTTAATATTTATTTTAATTTTATAGCTGTTTTCAGTTAATATTTATTTTTATTTTTTTATTATTAAATTTTATAGTGAAGTGCAAATAGTGTGACTATTATAAAACATATTTTTGTTGTGGCATGTATATCACGTCACTAATTAGTGACGTGAAAATCACATGGGAACCAGTTTAATTAGTGCCAGGGAACTATGTCACAACTTTGTGATGTGTTTTCCACGTGGGAACATGTTCCCACCATTGCATTTCCGGTGTGTTTTACCCACGTCGCAAAAGTTGGTTAGTGAAGTGGTTTTTGAGTTAGTGACGTGAAAATCACTTGGGAAAAATGTAATGTTTCTTATAGTGAAACTACATTTTTTGTGAAAGTATGTTTGGATCAAGTTTTTCAAGGGATAACTTGTTGGTACAAGCTTTAGAAAAGAAAGAATGGAAAGATATCATTTTTCAATTTTCATGAGTTAACCAAAAAGGAAGTATGAGAAAGCACAATTGAAGAATATGTATGTTAATCTAAGAAAGGATTGGCGTGCATGGTACAACTTATTTGGAAAAGATACTGGATTAGGGTGAGATCATGTGAATAATACTATTGCAGCACTAAATGAGTGTTGGGAGAGTAAACATGTGGCATGTTATAAGAAAAATCTATTGTTTTGTAATACTTAGATATGTATGTTTGTTGGTGTTGGTTATTTAATGATGAGTTATGAACATGCAGGAAAACCTTTTTTTGTAAAAAAATTAGGAATAAATGACATAAATTCGCGAATGAATTAACCATATTTTTCAAGGATATATGGCTAATGGAAAGTGATCTTGATGGTTGATCAGAATCTGAAGTGGGTCAAAGACAATTGTCTATGATGTTGGGTGTGAGAGAGGATGCGGTGGTGTATCTGTAAGGCACTCTGATGCTAAAGAAAGAATCGGGAGAAAGAAGTCAAGTATAGAATATGTGTGTATCAAGGTGAATATTGAATACCTGACCCTCTCAAATGAGAGAGTTTTTATAGTGCCCCTAGTGCTTGGCCATTGGTCCTAATTTTCAAGCGAGATAACTGTTTCCCGAAGAATAGGTAACTTCTAGAAATTAGTCGTTGGGACATAAGAGGTGCTCATAACTAGCCGTTGCTATGGACAGGGACGCAATAACGGGCACAAGTGTCGTGACTGTTTCTGAGTGGTGGGACCGTGCGTGACGGGTAAGGACTGATGAGGAGAAGTGTGGGCCCAGGGGTAAACTGGTCTACCTCCCCCGGTGGATGGGCAGAAAGGTAAATGCTCCCCCAGTTTGGTTAGATTTCGGCAATTGAGCCGTTCTGGGAGCAGAAGTGGATTGGGCCAGTCCGGAATAGTAGCCCCCCAAGTCGTTGCTTTTGAGCATGGGAGTGATGACTTAAGGAAAATTCGCACTCCAGGCAAGGTCGTCGCTTGTTGCGGAGATGAGGCTGATACTTGGTGCCCGAGGGAATCTGTGTTCGGGGACCTATAACGCTACATGTCAGGAAGCTCAAGATACCGGGAGACCAACGATTGATGGGATTTGAAGAATTGAAGTGCCACGCATTCCTCGAGCCGTGAGCCACATTTAATGCGTTATGATGGCTAGGATAGGGTCATGATGATCCCCCTAACCGCGCGTGCTCGTTTACCAGAGAGTACATCATAAGTAGCAAGATCCTTACAAGACAAAATTCACCAAACTCTCAACTATTTAGGTTAACTGTTTACACTCAAAGCACAACATGAAGGTTAGTACTATCATAAGATTGAAAAGACTCTAACATCCATAATTAAAATACATGCACATAAAGATCAAAAATACTTGTATACAGGTTGTAACGTGGCCAAGGTAATGGTGAGATAAATTCTAAGAGGTACTAGGCTAAAACTCAAAGGGTCAAAGAAAACTGAAGGAATTCGAGGGAGTTGAACTGCAAAATGCTTCATTCATTTCAAAACAACTTTTCTGCTATTTCACTTCTCTTTTCTCTTTTTATTCTCTTCTTTTTTTAGAAGGAAATTGTATTAATATCCTTCTTTTCTTTTTTTCTTTTTTTTTTCTTTTTCTACCAACCTTTGGAACATCATACTTATATTGTTCAACCCTACCCAACTCCATACAAGACTATTTCAACCCTTTGAATATGGTGATAACATTATTTTTCACTTTTCGGCTTGTAATGAGTTTAAATAAAGAATGAGATAATAGGCTCAAAGTGGTTCCAAACAAGGGATAATATTTACATGGTTGGATTTTTGGCTAACTGGTTAAATATAAAACAAAATAACATGTATTTACCATATCAATGCGCACAAGTAAATAAAAAGTTTCAATAGAGTCAATTCAAGTTCTAGAGACTAACAGACATGAGTGAAATATACAAGAAAGAAAATGATAGATTTTTAAATGATATCCATTAAAAGGTTCAAAATCTTACAAGGTTAATGATCTACCACAAATGATGCACAATCTAGAGTTTAATCCTACTTAACATGCCAATAATATACCCAAAAAAATTCAACCACATCACACTACAATTTTTTAATCAATAGAACATAGAACTACTCACAAAAAATTGCAACTCAAAACTAAAGAATAGCATGCAACTTTTTTTATTTAAGGAAACACTCAAAAATGAAGAAAATTGAAAGAAATAAAATAAAGTAAATGAATCCCTCCCCCATACTTAAAACACACAATGTCATCAATGAAAGGAAAGAACACACCTAAGTAGTCAAGGTGGATAGATGATCACATAAGAAGCCTTTCGCAAAGAGAGATATTCTACAGTCTCCTCTTCCAAAGTGGAGATCTCATAGAGTAACTTTGGATAGCATCCATTGACCTTGAATTTTTATTAGTACCTCTGCCTTTTATTCTAGGATCAAAGAAGGATCCTCGATAAGTAAAAGTGTCAAATGGGCACGTGAATGTGGTCTCCTTTTTCACAACATCAAGAATCAAATGATTAAGGGGTTGCCTCACTAACTTTATTCCATCTTTAATTTATACCCTAGCATACTCATGGATGGGCTAAACTCACGAGTGTCAACCAAGGTCCATCCAATTCCCTTCTTATGCTTCTTCAAAATCTGTAAAAGCTTATTTTCTTGATCAAAATCAAGGTTAGAAGAAAGGAGGTTTTTCAATGGATGGTGAGGTTGGGGAAGCCGTGATGTCAAGAGCTTCAGTTGCATAAATAACTTCATCTGTAAGAAAAATGTCAACCCGCAAGGCGTCCTCAATCTCAGGACAAACAAAAAAAATGTTATTGTCAGTACAATCATCACATGAGTAACTATCATCAAAACCAGATAAAGATGGAAAATCAGCTGAAACAAATTAGAATAAGCTTCTTTAACAATTTCAGAAAGCAACTCTTTTGGATTTACTACTGTTTGGGCAGGTAGTTAGTTTGATTCTTAAGCTTACTGCATGACATTCATTGAAGTGGAAACTTGTCCAATTTGTGTCTGCAAAGCCTAATTACTAAATATGTTCGTTGTTGAAACTGGAGATTATTTACAGTTATTTTCTTGATAAGGTCCTCTAGTGAAGACCCAGAAGGTGCAGAGCATACAACCTGGAATTCCTTCAGATGCTTATGCGAATCCTCACCTGCATGACCATTAAACCTCGACAGCAAGTGTATTAAACCAGATTTCAATTTAAAAGGTATATCAATAGCAGGATATTCAATACATAAAACAATATAAATCACATCAGGAGCAACAAGTTCTCTAAGAGTTCTTTGATTAGCCATGTTAAATTTAATAGGAAATTTTTTAAACAACGAATGAGATAACACATAACTATTTCAGCAATGCAGCAACAATTACGAAAATGCCAACAATGTCCTTATTGAGAAAAAGAATGGAAAAATAGAAAAGTGATTAAAATAAAATCTAAAAAATTATGAAAACATGACTAAAAATTAAATCAAATCAGAATAAGTCTCTACAAAAAATATTGGATTTTTTTGAAAATATGAAAATAGAAAATAAATTAAATAAAATAGGAAAATAAGGAACTTGCGACTTTGAGGGACAAAAAGGTTGGTTGATTTTTTCAAACTTATCTGATAGGTTAGAATACTTACCACTATACTGCAACCCTAAAAATAAACAAGATAAAAAAACTCTAATAAAACTCTAAACCAGAATACTAAAATTGGCTAAAATCAACAAGAATCTCCGACAACAACACCAATTTGATCCGGGGTCGCACACAGGTCAAAAACGAGTTTAGAAAATGTAGTAACGGGAAGCAACATTCAAATGTCATATAACAAGGACTCTAGAATTATAATTAACCTACTAAAATCGATTTGGGGGTATTTAGGATAAGGTTGGATTACGAAAATAAGGAAAATAAGTGATTACAACTATGATTTAAGAGTTAATCTACTTATTTGATTCCTACCTATCATCGACTATTATAAACTCGTAATTCCTAACCGAATTCTCTATTCCTGTTCGATCACAAAATCAATCAACAAGCATGAATGAAAGTATAAGAATTATGATTCCTATTTTCCGGTCACAAAATAAATCAACAAGCGTGAATGAATTAAGCATTCGATTAAGAATAAAGCGAATTACACAAATGATAACACGCAATCAAATTTAGGAAACATGAATCAATCAAACCAAACCAAACTATGCTATGAAAAATCGGGTTAAGAAATGATAATCATACAATAGAATTGAAGGAAACATAAATTATATTGCAAATTATAATAATCTCAAGGTTTTGGAACCTGAATACAACAGATCAACTATGAAAGGGTTTAACTCTCCATATGAAATCGTACAAAGAAAAAATAAATATTCATGAACAGTGAAAAAAAAAGGTCTCTCAACAGTACCGTGGCGGCTCTCTTATATAAAATAAGGATTTCCCCTTCTAATTCTAACTGGGTAGAAAAAACCTAAAAACCGACCCAAAACTAGTTATTCTCTAAAGTCTGAAACTTCAACGAATTATTTGATACTTCTTCACTTTGAATCAACTTTTGGCTTCAATGCAAAACTTTTAGCTCTTTCTCTTATCTTTTCAATGTCTATCAGAACGCGTCAATCCATTTCTTGTAACTCAAGTTATGGTCTGCATAGTGAACATGTATTAAATAACTGTTAATGCCGAAAATAAACTACAAATTTAAATTAAAGGCAAACATAAACTTAATTCTAAAAACACAATAAAATAGTAAAATTAATAAAACAAACTAGGGAAATGCCTAAGTATAATGGTAGAAGAATGTACATCAAATTGCATTGATCATGAAAGACAATTGGTTCTCTTGTTTTGTTCTAGGTTGAAGTTGTTCCCCAGAAAGCTGAAGTCGAGATGGTTTAGCCCATTCACTATCAACAAAATGTTCCCACATGGAGAAGTTGAGTTGAATAATAATACCAATGAAGACGCCTTCAAGTTCAATGGAAAGAGGTTGAAACCCTACCATCATTGACAAAAGAGTGGCCTATTGGGAGAGGTGCAGCTCATAGCATCATAGACTGATCGTACTTCGAGCTATGGACATTAAAAACACTTTTTGGGAGGCAACCCAAGAGAGGTAACAATATTTTTTATTTTATTTGTCTCATTTTAGTTGTGTATTTCATTTTCATGAGTCGTGTGTCACAGAGCCGAGCGAAAAAGGAAAAATCTTAAAGGCAAGGCAGAAACAAAAAGAAAAAAATTGAAAAAAATTTGCCTCTTACCCATACGCGTATGGGGATTCCAAAAAGTCCATTTATTTAAGTCCTCTTCTTATACACACATGGAGGTCTCCATACGCATATGAGGAATCTCAAAGATCACATTTAATTTTAAAAGTTGGGGCATACGTGTATGGCCAGATGATACACATATGTAACAGTCACCTGGAAGTATACGCATATGATACATGGTCTGGACTTTACACTGATTTTTTCCTCTGCCACTATACGTAAGGGATGTGTTATACACGTGTGGCCCGTTCGGGTCGAGTACCATACGTGTATGAAGGGTACGTGGCACTATATATATTTTTCTGACATTTTCCTCCCATTCTGCACCCTGAGCCATTGCCATGTTTCCTTATCTGAAAAAGTTGTCTGAGTGTCTTGTGTTTTTGAAGATTTTCTTTGATACAAGACACATATGCTCAGTACCATTACCCATGGACACTTCTTCTTCTTCTTCTTCTTCTTCTTCTTCTTCTTCATATTTTGATTCTATTAGATTTATCTCTGCTAAAACCAAGAGAGATATCCATGCTACTCTGAAGAAGTGTAAGCTAACTTATTTGAACAGACATATCCATCCAGTGGCTAAGGAGTTGGTGTTGGAATTCTAAACTAATGCTTACGTACCCCTCACTGAGGACACTACTACAGAGCCTGGGTAGATTTCTTGGGTTAGATGGAAGTAGAGCCAATTTGACTGAAAGACGGCAAACAAGTTGCTGAAGATGAAGTTCAGAGAGCCTAATTTCCATTATTTGATTCAGAAGACAACTTATAGGATTTGATGGCCGTATAGAGCAAAGCTGGATCACTTGGCATTAGAGTGCAGACATTGGAAGCATGCATCTACTCCTATTCCGAGAAAGATTGCAATGGTTAATTTGAATGCGGTTCTGAAGGCGTGGACCTAATTTTTGCACCACGCTTTAAATAAGAATCAAAGTGGATCTCAGTTTATCACCATGAGAGCTTTATCGCTTTATTTGATGCTGACCTGACAGCGGTGAACATTAGGCGCATTATTTCTTCTGATATGGATAAGATGATTCAGAGTACGATGACAAAGTCTCTAGGACATGCTTCTATTATCCTCTTATTGTGAAGAAAAGCAGGAGTCGAGGAGTTTATTGATGGGCGCATTGTCCACCCGGCACGCCCAGATCTAAAAAAAGCCCAAATTTCTTCTATTTAGGTGAAAAACAAAAATTTCCCAAGGCTTGGACGATATTGCACTAAAGGAACATGTTTTGAAGGCTGGAGAGCTTAGATTTTCAAGATGGACCAAGCTTTTCATGAAATTTTCATGATTAAAGACCTAATTTCATCTCTTAATTTTTAATGTCTACATCTTGTATTTTGTTTTACTTTGATATTATAAACAGCTAAACCCCTCAATGCCAGGGGTGTCCCTAATTCGGATTTGTGAAATAATTCTGATTTGAACCTTGTCATGACAAACTTTTTATGATATTTGATTTACTTTCAATTTGTTCTTAATGCTTTCTTTTTCATAAAAATTGAGTTTGATTTACGGTTAATTGTTGGGTTGGACCGCCTTTATTAACGCTCAATTGAAAGTATTTCATAGCAGATATCATCTAGGATTAGGGATACCCCGTGGAAACTGAAACATTCTTGATAAAAATAATGCTTAACTTCAACTGTAATTCATTATGGACATAAGAGTAAATTTTAATTATGAAAGATTTTCTCATTAAGCACTTAGGAGTAAACACCCTTAAGGACGAGTAGTCAATATTGTTAAATTAAGTTGTTATCAGGCCAGGCTACAATTGTTGAAGAATCCAATCATACACCTTCCTTAGCATGTTCACTCATACTATTTTATTAAACCGTTCAACTAGCCTGTTTACTTTTAATTACAATTTATTTTCTATTTTCAAAACACCAATTCAAAACCCAGAAGTCTTTTGTTTAACTAATTTAGAGCACAAACTTTGTATCGTCAAGAAGTCCTTGAGATCAATATTTGGAGAATTTCCCTTATTACTATATTGGAAGATTAGTACACTTGCTAATTTACCGATCAAGTAGATAGGGTGATTAAAGCCAAATACTACACTAATAGTGACATACTGAAAGTTAAGCTAGGTAGGAGACCTATTAATCTATGAAGAACTCCCCATAACATATGAAAAGGAACAAGGTAGATATTTGGGAGGATAATTAGATTCCATCTCATGGTAGGTTAAAACTACTAACACAAAAACCCCTGTTTCTAGAGGTAATTGGAGTTAGGGACCTCGTTGAAGGGGAAAAAGGTAGTTGGAACCAAAACATCATTAATAATACCTTATCCCTATCGATAGAGAGGCTACTACTACAATATCTTTCCATAACCCTTAAATCATCGTGGTAGCTAACAAAAATGAGCATTACGGTGTTAAATCATGATACTATTGCATTAATGACTGGAAAAAGGCTGGAGACATAGAAATCGAAGACAAAAATAAAGATAAAAACTTATGGCAGAAGATTTGGAAAAGCAGGGTGAGTCCTAGATAGAAAGGGCTAATTTGGAGAATTCTAAACAAAATGCTTTCAGTCAAAGAAGAAGGAAAAATGCATGCTAATGAAACCCTTGAGAAAGCTATGCAAAGTTTCATAAACTACCTTATTTATCATACATACTAATGAAGAAGGGGGTGCTAAGAAGAATACCAAGAAGCATAATGGATGGAATCTCAAAAGAAATCGCACAAGCGATAATGAAAGGCAAAAAAATAAAACTTGTCAGTCAAGCAAATTCAACACAGGGAATAACAAAAACAAATTGAAGATGGCTAAAGACAAACAAAAGTTAGAAAGAATTGAATGTGACGTGTACGAAATATATTATGCAAAACAAATATTAGAACTTCAAACAGAATAGTGACATAAAAATCATTGTCATACAAATACTACTCCGACTTGATTTATAAGGAAAAAAGACAAATTTCATGTTTATTAAGAAATATAGTTATGTATATTTAATTTTCTTGATTTCATGTGAGAGAAATAACATAATTACTAATATAGCCTCATTAAATTATCTTCCACTAACAATATTAAGTGATTAATGCAGGAACATTTTTGGAATAAAGATATTAAATACGCATAGATTTGTTTGCATTTATTTATATTTATGGTTAAAAAATTAGAAGACTTTTGCTTATAGATAAGACTGAAAGGAGTAAGTATAAAGGTATAATAATAAATGGAAATCACACGGTGATTTAGAGCACAAATAAGATGAACGATACCTCCAATCAGGTTCTGAAGTTGTAAGAAAAGGTAGAGGAATGCAGGAATAAAATGATGATAGGTCGGAATGATAAAGATCTTCGCAGAAACAAAAAAGAGCACAGTTTGATCACTAACATGCAAAGTGATCAAATATTAGATGAATGGGGAAAGCAAATAAATGTAGCTTACCTCAATGGTGATACGACTCAGGAATAAAGTAAAAGATAATTAGGGGTATTATAGATGAAAAAAAGTATATTGTATGAAAAGTTACAATATTAATTAGCTTTTTTTAGTATACGTAAAAAATCAAAAGGTAATACAGTAGAAACTCTTTAAATTAATACTCGGTAAATTAATAAACTCTCTAAAATAATAAATTTGTCCGGTCCCGATTTGGGCCAATGTAAAAAATTGAAAAACTCGATAAAATAATAAGATAATAATTTTTCGGGAGATTCCTTTATAATTTTCGGTCCCGAGAAAATCAAAAATTAATAATTCATAGAAACTGAAAAAAAATATATATTACACTCTATTGAAATATGATTCAATAGTTGTCTATTTTCCTTTAAAGTCCAAGTCTATTTAGAGCTCATCTCTAACTTTTCTTATTGCATCCAATAGCTCAGGTGTTGTATTTTTGTATAATTTCATAAAGTTGTGAAGAGTGTTTGACGCCCTAAGTGCTTCCTTTCGCGTAACAGGCTCTAATGACACCGTATCATCTTCCCCGTCATCCTCTACATTGTTCCCAATGATAGTACCCACAATATCTTCCAAACTATGAACCTCCGAACATGCTTCATTTTCACCTGGGTAGTTCATTAGATTGTCGATATCCATTTTATTACGATAGCCATGTTAATTGATCATAGTCTCGAGGTCTTGAGTTTCTTTATCAAAAGTGGATTCATCCAAATTTCTTGCAACGTCACTAGCAGAACGAATTTTACAATGTCGGAAGCAATTCACTATTGTTTCTTTTCGAACATCTATCGTCCAAGCTGGGATTTCCAAATTGATAGCATCAAAGACATTTATCTTTCCTGGATCAGATTGTCCCGCCTTATAACCTTCCAATATTTTGCGGTAAAACCTTCTAAGGTAATTCATCTTGAAAGCTCTTATTATCCCAGCATCGTAAGGTTGAATCTTTGATGTCATGTTGGGTGGTAAGAACAACAACTCAACGTTTCTTAGCTCTTCAATATTTCTTGGATGTGCTGGACAATTATCCACCACAAGTAGAACTCTTCTACCATGCATCATTTGGTCAAATGAACGAACATATTCATCAAAAAAACACACTAGTCATCCATACTTTTTTGTTAGCTCGATACTGAGAATTCAAGCTATTCATGTTGACATTCTTGAAGCAACGAGGCTTTGCATATTTCCCAATAATCCATAGAGGGATTTTTTCAGAGCCATCTTCATTACAACAAATAACTTCCGTCAGCCTTTCTTTATCTTGTTTTCTTCCTTCAAGTTGTTTTGTTGCCAGTGAATGATCAACTTGTAGCCTATAAAACAACCCAGTTTCATCCATATTGAAAACATCTTTCATAGGGAACTGATCAATTTTCTCCCGAATCGATACCAATTTCTGCTCCATGTCTTGTACATCAACATACCCACTCTCGCCAAAATGACGAAATGACTTTATGCCATGTCGATTCTTGAATCTCCCAAGCCATCCTATAGAGAAGTTAAAATCTAAATCATCATGAGGGTACACGAGTTTCATTGTATCTCTTGCCTTCTGCAAAATTAATTCTCTTGTGATATTCACACGTTCTTGATGTTGGAGAAACCACTCATAAACAACCTTCTCCATGTCAGGATATTTTGTTGGTTTGTGTCTTTTGATCTCTACTCTTCCCTTTTCTATTTCAGCAGAGAGATAGTCATTTGACCGTTTATGTGTGTTTGATATTGTTCCTTGACTAACTTTCAACTGAAATTTTCCCTCAAGCCATCTCTGCAAGTCTTTTTGTGTGCTTGCAGGATTATCTCTCTTGTACTCACACAACTCCTTACGTATTTGATCTGACATAGTTAATTTTGCAACACCTTTTAGATGAGAAGCCATTTTGTGAGATATGATTTGAATACTCTAACACATTCATGTAATTTATATATGGCAAACTTGCTTAAGAATACATTGAACACATTTGTTCCTCTTGTTTACATTTACTGTACTTCAAAAGTCATTATTGATTTTCAATGCATATGAACACAATAGTTACTAATTTACGTTGAGTCTCAAGGTTTGCTACAACGTAATTCTAAGAGGCATAGACTAATTTGCCTTTTTGTTTGGTATGTACAATATAATTACTTAAAAACTCTTTAAATTAATAATTATTAATTAATCGATAAATTAATAACTCTCTAACATTATTAATTTAAAGAGTTTCTATTGTACTTAAAAGAGAATTGAAGGAGTACCAAACAAAACCAGAATGTAAAATCTAATAGAGCCGAGACACATATGGGCCACATTGTTAGCCATTGGACCAACTAAGTATTGAATTTTGTTTGGTTGATAAAAAAAGGTTGATTAGAATTAAAAATAAATTTTAATTTATTATATTTCATTAAACTGATTTGATTAATATTAGAATTTAGGTTATTCCTTAAAATAAAACAAATCAATTAGAATCTAGTTAGTTTTTATATTAAAAAAATCTTGTTGATTTGGATTACTAGGCCACACTAAAAAAACAATTAATCTTCATATTTTAAAGAAAAATTAACAATACTAATGTTTTTTTTTATGAAAAAACTTGTTATCTTTATTTAGTTAAATTAATTTAAATTTTTTTATAAAAATAACGAAATCAATTTTTTATTAAAACAAAATATTTGCTTGAAAAAATAAAAATTATATTTGATGAAATTTAACACTAACATTATAGTAGAAAATCTGAATTAATAACTAATGATATGAGATATCCCTACATAATTCTTGTCACAAATAATAATGGTGTTAGCTTTTATCCTAAGAAAAATTCAAATCGTGTTAGCTATTATTAATGACAAATCTTCCACCAAGGATGTTTGTTAAAACAAATAAATAGAGTTTTAATGCCTTTGTCAAGTTTTTTCGGATATTGGTGTTAAATAAAATATTAAAAGATTTAGGATTTGTTACTATAGGCTGAAATCTTATTAGACTTTTTTTCTCCTTTTTTTGACAAAATCTTTTTAGGTTTGAACCTATTTAAACTCCTTCGAGTTTCTTTTTCCTATAAAATGATTGTATTCAAAACAAATTAATTAAACACGAATCCAATTATTTTTCTACTTCTACCCCATACTTGCTCTAAAACCTGATCAATCATTCAAGAATTCCTCCTTGCACAAAGGAAGCACTTTCCTTCTGTGAACTGGCTTATATCTTACTCAAAGTATTTTACGGTATGTCCTAGAGTTGGTATCTGCACAACTCATGTTTTCTTTTAAGCTGCCTTCATTTGTAATGGATATAGTTTGTGCTTGGGATCCCAAATATCATGATTTCCTAATATTTTCTATGGTATCTTCAGGTACTCGAATCCTTTTATGAGCAATTTGATCCAAATTTTATAAACATTAGGATAAGGGATCGCGAAGTTCTGCAAAGAGAAGACGATCTTAATGAAATTTTCCAGGTGTGTTCCTTTGCAGTTAATCATCTTAATATGTATTTTTTGCAGGCTGCTTCGAAGGGAATGTACATTGATTGGTGTTTGGAGACGCTTGTCAATCATCCGAAATTCAAATCTTGGTCTTGATAGTGAGTTATTTCATTGATGATTTTCACGGCGGCTGGAACTAAAATGATCTCTGGTTTAAGATTTGTAGTAAGTATATTTTTATTTATTTCTATGTTTTAATTTATAATATTTTTCTCTACTCCTGAACTAGACGTCACATTAATAGTTTATTATCATTGCAAAAGATGTTTCACTGGCATCAGCAACGGATGAATGATGTGTATTTCTCTCTTCTGTTGATTTTGTATTTGTGTGTGGGTATGTTCTGTTAGCACTATAGTTATCCTCACATAGTATAATTGCTAGAATCTTTTATTCTTTTCTTTTACGAGTTATAAAATTTGCTTTATCCTTATTTATACTTCAGGTGTTGCTTATTCTAAATATATTGTCCACATATATTTCTATCATGGAGGGGATGATCTAAGAAATCACCTAGAGGTTTGTTGTGTCTAAAGTTAATACAAGTTCTCCAAGATCATTATTTGTCTATTAATATAATTCCAGCTTTCCGTTTATGTTAATGATATATGGCTGCTTATTTAGTTTTTGTAACTCATATTGAAGCTCATGTTAGGAGTGTCACTGATCTAGCTTTTTCTTTGTTTTTAATAAATTTTGAAAGCTTTCATTGAGGTACGAGATCACAATCCCGTTGTGAAAGCTTTTCCTACTCTTGAAGCCAGTCTAATAACAAATGTAAAAAATTAAGGATATCTGCAAAGCAAACCATTATAAATAGAGGTACGTTTTGTTTTTCAGGTAGTTGATTGTTGAAAACACATATGTTTGAGAATGCAAGCCAAATTCATTGAATCAACCATAAATACTGAAAATTCTAGATTTCTTTTTGAACTTATTTAATTTATAGGGGCATGTGACATTCTTCTTGTTGGGAGCCCCTCATGACTGCCTGCACTTTATATACAGTTCTATATGATGCATACTTTATATGCTTATTTTAGATAACTGCAATTCTATATCAAATTTGTGACCACCTCTCAACTTGCTGGAATAGTTTGAGAGTAAACATAATTAGCATAGTCCATTATTAGCTATAAAATGATAAGGAACACAATTTAAGTGGCATTGCGTAAAGAACTTGAATTGCCATCGTGATTTCAATATATGAAAAATGAAATATAAGATTTTTTCAAATTAATCAAAGATTAACAAGAAACGAAAATTATGAAGTAAAGCTATTTTACATGATTGTTATCAACTGGCCTCTATAATTAAGTCTGCGAAGTTACTTTAAATTGTGTCACTGTTTGTGTGAATTGTATTTTTTAATAACACTTTTTCTAAAGTTTTATGCTTTATATTTGGCTTTGATTACAAAGCTCTTAATAGTTTTACAGTTCCTATCAAATTTCTTATCTCAATCATATAAGGGTGTTGGAATCTATGCTAACGTGAGATATCAACTACTTTGCGGATTTGATAGAGCAGTGATCAGTCATTTTGATGTTATTGGAGTTGCATTGTTCTTCAGCACTGTGACAAATTATGCATTGGTTCTTGTGATGTCCTTCCATGCTTGACAATGTTAATTTCTAGCATTTGAAATCTTCTGCATTATGGCTCACTGTCTGAGGACTATTGCCTCAATTTATTCTTTTAATTGCCTCATATTTTTACACTTTGCGGCTCACCGTCTGATGTCCTTCCTTTGCAGCAAAGGGGTTTGATTAAAGAGACATGGATGGATGAAGATCCAAGGGAAGCTATCCTAAAATACGTCGACGTTGCAGCAAAGGAGCCAAATTTCATAGCTCCAGCCTATGCCGAAACTCAACCTGAGCCATTGTTTGTGAAGTCAGATTCCGAGGATGAAGAGAAATGAGTTATGCAATTACAATTTCTGGTACTATAGATGGTCAATGCAGAAGGAACAGCCCCAGACAAGAATAACTCAGAACTCAGTAGTGGTTTACTTGTTCTAAATTCAACATGCAAAGTCGAGCGTTCCCGGCACCAGGACAAAGCTTAGTTAACGCAGCCGGGAAGGATGTTGAGTGTAGCAGCTCTACAAAGTTTTATAGATTTTCTTGGAGCAATATTAATATATGTACATTCTGTCATGTAACATTGAATTTTGAAAACTATTCTAACCCTATAATCTTAGTTTTGAAAACTATTCTAATGAAAATGTTGAGACTATCCTAGAAGAGATAGATCTATATGCTTGGATTTTAGTAGGAAAGTTGTTAGCACAGACAACTTATGGGTAGCTTCAATTATTACAATACTGAATTAACAATTGAGAATCACAAATTATTCACATTCATTTTAAAAAGAAACTATCTAAACTAAAAGCAACGTATTTCCTACAACATCATCCAAATGCAAGACTTCCTACTTTCTAGCTTTTACAACGTCGAGATGGTAAAACAGCTTGTGTAGAACATCTTTTCTATTCGAGTCATTCTTTTAACTTAACATGTTGGGATAATTCAAATTGCAGGCAATAATTTTTTTGCTGGCTTATTGCTGCTTTTGATGCCTGAAGAAAATGCCTTTTGGTAGGTCTCGATAAAGCTTCCTTAGATTTCTATAGTATATACTCAAAATTTGCACTTGTTCAATGTAGCTTCATAATTTTAAATGTTCCTGTATTTGTTGAGCTTTACTGTCATGAAGGAATGTGATAGAAATCTGGTATTTATAGTGAGTGAATTAAAGAAAAGAAAATAGAAATGATAGAACAATTTTCTGTAGAATTTGTCTTAAACAACAGTTTATATTTTAATATAAAATTAACACATTTGATTCCACTGGTGGAATATATAATGTAAGCAGGGTTCTTAGTATCATATTTATATTTGACTATGGATTGAGCTTTGCATATTGTCAAATAATTCAAAATCTCATGTATTTGATCTTTTTATTTCATACAAGCTTAGATAAAATTGTATGTTACTTTATTGCTCTAAAAAATGAATCATGTATAAATATTACTTTAAAAAATTAAAAGTCTAAAATTTTGATTATGTATTTCAACCTTTTCACTATAATGTTTAAAATATGATTGAAATACTTCATAAAGTTACACGAGATACCATCAGTTAGATTCAAATAAATCAAAACTTGCATAAATATTACTCTTAATATGCATTTGAATATACTTTTTCTTGTGAAATTTGAATTTGATAAGATTATATTTTTTTTCATACCCGTGCAGACGCATGGGTCTTCTACTAGTACTTGCTCTAAAACCTGATCAATCATTCATGAATTCCTCCTTCAACTCAAGAATGTCTCATGAACTTGAATCAATCCAATCAAACACTCTTTCATTGAATGATTGCTTAACCATCAACATTCATTACACTCACTTAATTATTTCTTCTACGTCCAATGACCCAAAAAACCTTACTTTCAGATTAATAACACCCATCTTCGACAAATTCGAGATTCCTCTTGATATCTTATGCAACAATAATGATATCAACAACCAATCTTTGTACGAAATCCTTAATGCCATGCCTTACTACATAATAGACCCGGTTATACGTGATATGAAAGATTGTGCTAGAAAAATGGTTCTAAGTGGAAAATAGCAGGCGGTGAATTTGGTTCTTCGAAGGGTTAATTTTCACATTGGAGAAGAAGATCAATTTGATCTAAATCATTCTTATCATAATGATTAACAAATTGTGGGCTTATCATCAAATTTGAAAGTTGATATTACCTTAGATTCTAAGGATCAATGTTCAATTTGTTTTGAGAAGTTTCGCATTGGATCGGAGACGGAACTCTTTCATACAAAATGTTCTCATATTTTCCATAAAGTGTGTATTGCTAAATGGGTATGTCAATGTGTGAATCGTGCACACTCTTATTCTTGTCCATTGTGTAGATCTGAGATGATGTGAATTGAGAATAAAACATCATCTTCAATTGTATGTAATAGAGGTCTTTCTTTAGTCACTTCACCATGCCATACCTATTTTGTGTAATTTTGAAAAATTTTATTACAACTACAATGATTGAAGATAACATTCCTTAAATGATATTTTTTTTTTGTATTAAAGCACTTTTTACAAGGACATCAAAATATCATATTTTTAGGAAGGTTATTTTTCAACGAAAATAAAAATTATATCAATCTATTCTCACACTCTTTACTTTATCTATTGACTTTCATCCAATTAGGATCCATAATCACATAAAGCTTCTAAAAATAAAATAAAAATAATACATGCCCAACAAAACAATAAACAACAAGACAATCTCAAAATAATAACAATAACAATGATGACGACGACGACAACAATAACAATAATAACAACAAACAACAACAACAACACCAGTAATGGAGAACTTGTACATATCAGAAACATGATGAGAGACTTGTAAAGAAAAGTGTTGGTTTAAGCTTCCTTCCTCTTTTGAGAAGAATGATATTCTTTCGTTTGCAAGAGTTCAAAAGGTGAATGAGCTAGACATAATATTAACTCCAAGGGAATAAAAAATTAGAGAATATTTATCTCGATTTTACTAAAAACTGAGATAACATATCAGACGTAAAATCTATAAAAAAAAAAAGAGGTTATTTTTAGTTCCAACAGCAATAAAAAGTTATAGAGTTTTTATCTCGGTTTAATTAAAAACCGATGTATCATATCCGACATAAAATCTATAAAACATAAAATTGCAGGAGTTAGGAATCCAATATCAAACCCTGAGCAACTTTTTGTCTCAGTTTTTGTAAAAATTAAGGGAAAAGATTGATTTAAAAAAAACGTGGCACTCACAATACCTATATCATGAGTTGTTTATTGTTCGAGGTGTAAGCTTCTTCATCAAAAGCATTATTTATAGTAGTGAAGAAAATAATGTAGATATTTGGGAGGATAATTAGATTCCATCTTGTTGTGGGTTTGAACTCCTAACACAAAACCCATGTTTCCATAGGTAATTGGAGTTAGGGACCTCCTTAAGGGGGAAAAAGGTTGCTGGAACCAAAACATCATCAATAATACCTTTATCCTTATTGATAGAGACACAATTATCAAAATTTCTCTCCATAATTGATGACTTCTTGACAAATGTATCTATAATGTCGCGGTAATAACTAAGATCGAATTCATAGGGACTGTTTTTAAAAAGAAAATTTTGTGCAATGCGTAGAAAATAGTAAATGGGGGGGGGGGGGGAGTTCGAGTTTGCAAAGCGAAAAGTAAAAGAAAGTGTTTAGATAATTATAATAAAGCAACCAAGTTGTGTATAGAATTCTGTATTTTTCTATTGTTGATGTTCGATTCCTTACATGAATAATCTTATCACTAGAATCCCACGATGAATCAAAAAAATTGTTATAACTAATACCTTGTGATATAGCTCACTAATCACTACTCGGAGTTTCCTACCCCTAGTCCACCAGCGTAAGCAGGAATAGGCGATGTAACTGAGTGCTAATTCATTAGCCATTACTCGGGGTCTCTATTCAACCAGTGTAAGTACAATAATTGCCCCAGGTTCAACAAATAAACTAATGGTCAGTATTTCCTATGTGCCCGAAATCATATTAAAAGAGTATCTCACATAAAAAAAAACAATACGAACAATAAGTAATTAAATAGAATTATAGATCAAAGTATTCATGCAATATCAAATCAGCATATGTCCCAAAAATTTTGAAATAGATTAATCAAACACAACCTAACCTAGAGAGAATTAGCTACTCATAATTCAGATTACAATACCAAAAACAATTAAGAATTGCATATGAGATCCCTTGAAGAATTTTCCTCTAATGGCTTCCAATGCTCTCCAAATATGCCTTATGGTGTTGTAAATTGTCACTTTTGGTGCAAAAGATCGTCCCTTTTTGGGTAAAGTTTAGAACCTTTGAAAAAGTAAAAAAATTCCCCTTTTAAAACAGTCAAAACGCGTCAGAAAAGTCCTGAAAACTGCCCATCGCTCGCGTGATACTTTTCCATCGCACATATGATTTGAACACGCTGCATCGTGCACACGATTTTTCCATTACATGGGTGATTATTCCAGAATATAGATATTTCTCTTATCTTTATTTTGAAAATAAATCCACTTTAAAATGAATTACAAAACTCTAGATATAATAAATTTATTGGACAAACCTCAAGATGTAAATTGTGCTGAAAATTGCTCGTTTCTTCACAATTTCTTCCTGATTTCTTGGCTTTGCTTTGTTTCTTTAAATTCTTCATTCTCTTCATACTTTTCATATTTAGCTTATATTTAAACCGATATTTCATTGAGTTCATCGTAAATACTCATAAAAATCATATAATGACAAAATGACATCAATAACCCATAAATAGAGGATTGCTTTAGCTAGATAGCTAACAAAAATGGGCATTATCGCATTAAAGACTGTAAAAAGGATGGAGACACAGAAAATTGAGACAGAATTAAAGATAAAAACTTATGGCAAAAGATTTGGTAAAGAAATGATGACTCCTAGATAGAAATTGCTAATGTGGCGACTTTTAAATAATAGTTTTCTAGTCAAAGAAGAAGGGAAAAACTACTTGCTCATGAAGCCCTTAAGAAATCTACGAAAAGAAGGAATAAAATAATGATTGGTTGGAATGATCAAGATCTCCACATAAATAAAAAAGAGCACAGTTTGATCACTAACAGGCAGAGTGATCAAAGATCAGATGAAGGGGAAAAGATAATGAATTTGGGTTACCTCAATGGTGATATGAATCAGGACCAAAATAATAGATTTAAATAAATGCAGCGGAATCCTGAAACAGGTAGAAACGATGAAATGACAAAATTTCATAAATCATTAAAAAAATGTAGAATTCAGTGGAATCCACCTAACCAAGGATGGATAAAGAGTAATACCGATGGTAGCCTTGCTCAAATAGGGAGTCGGGGGCTTGGAGTTTGTAACTTGTAAATGCGCCAGAGGGGGGGGGGGGGTAAATTAGGTTCTGAAAAATTATTTGCAATCTTTTTCGGTTCTTGGTTCTTTTTCGGTCATGATGTTAGGACTTCGAAAGTAAAGTGCAGAAAGAAAAAGAGACACAAGAAATTTATAGTGGTTCCCCTCACACTCCGAGAGTACTCCACTCCCCTTTTGACTCGAAAGAGATTTCACTATAGTTTAGAATTATTGTACAACCTAATCACATCAATGGTGAAGCCTACTATCTAATTTATAGGTAGTTCAAGTGTAGGAAGAACAATCCTCTTCAAACACTTCACGTGTTTCCAACAATCCTGGATAATAAAGTAATACAAAATAATCTTTGAAATAAGTTTGACATCTTTGAGTATTTGATGCTATCAATCTTCACGATCGATCTTCTCATTGAAACAAATATTACTCAAAGAAATATACAAGTGTTCTCTAATGAAATGAATTTGTGATAATGTGAAAGTTTATTCAAAAAGCTTCTTTTCAAAAAACTGTTTTTGAACACTTAATGAAAATTTGGAAGATGAAGAGAATGAGTAATTTTATGATTGAGTTTCTTGGAGGTGAAAAAGAATTTGAAATTTGATATCAATTTATATTGGCAAAATACCTTTACAAAAAGGTGTGATTTTGTGTAGCAAAAACAGTCAGAAATCAAAAAGAAAGCAATGCATTTTTTCATGAAAAGCTGCTATTTTTGCTTACTGTTTCAGTATTAATCGGTTAACCAAAAGGCTTAATCGGTTAACATACTTCAACATTTAAAAAATATTCAAAATTCACACCTGTTAATCGGTTAACATATAGGTTAACCAGTTAACACTATAAGTATCGTAACAGAAAGTTAATTTTGAAATGTGTTAACCGGTTAACGAAATGTGTTAATCGATTAACACTGAAGGTTTTCCAAAACATAATTAATTTTAAAATGGGAGAACATCTAAAAAATATTTTAAAAGTGTTTGTGATATATGTGTAGTGAGATATGATTTTATGAACACTTGTATATGTATTTTCAAGTAACATGTGTTATACCTTTGACTTGATGTTCAAAACTCTATCTTCAACACTTGAAACTTGTAAGAGAAGCTTTGATCCATAGTAGTCACATGCGAGAGCACTATCTTGATCTTTGATGACTTTGTTGTTTACTTGAATCTCTTACTTTTTGCGTATGTATATGTTGTGTAGAGAGCTTGTTCTTGTTGTCCTCATCAAAACTTTAATGTGCTTGAAACTTGCTTCTATATAGTTATCTTTTCTAATACGGATGAGAATATCATTAAAAAAGCCCAAGATAAAATTGAAGGAGGCAACAATACCCAAGCAGCGGATGTTATAGTGACGAAAATGGCAATTGCGATACAAAATAGAATGCAAAAGATGGTGTTAGAAATCGATATCCTAGGTTTATTGAAATTCATGACATGTGATGATAACAATCTACCCAGGAACATAGTAGGGATGACATGTAAGATTATGAAGCAAATGTGTCAAAACATCATATAAGCTAGGTTTGTGCATACTATGGGTGTGCAAAAAAACTGGTTCACAAGAACCACACTTAAAAACATGGTGTACCTATTGCAAAAGTCCATATTATTTGGTTTAAAAACTAGTCCAAATTCATTTTACTAAAACCATTAAAAATCGGTGTCCATTTTTAAAAACCAATATATAAATCGTTAGTCCACTTTTCAAACATAATGTGTTCTTTGTCTTGTTTCTGCTTCATGGTCATAAATGACAATTAAGGTAATATATATTTAATAAATAAAACTTATATATATATATATATATATATATATATATATATATATATATATATATATATATATATATATATATATATATATATATATATATATATATATATATATATATATATATATATATATATATATATATATATATATATATATATATATATATATATATATATATATATATATATATTAAGAGAACTTTGTGTAACACCCCACTCTAAACTGTCACGGAAAAATAAGAGAAACAACAGAACAATCAGAGTGCAACAAAAAAAATTTCATGACGACCGTCATGGATGTCACGACCGTGGTGGTCATGACGAGCGTCATGGAGCTGTAACATCCGTCACACTCACAAATTTTGGGACGCATCAGAGGTGTCACATTTTCAACTTAACAGAACAACATACACCTGCAACGGATCATTTAATAACATACGTAGCACAGATTCGGATGAACAGACAACGATAATTTGTTTAACATGTTAATCATAAAACGACATGTTATAATATACTTCCAACCATTCACAATAACCAAATTCCATAAAAATTCAGCAAGTAATTATCTTGCATCAATTCAACATAAACAACGAGTATCAACCATAAAAATCAGCACTACTAATTCATCGGTAAAGTGCATACAACCAACATTTGGCACTTAACAGTAGCCACCAATTCAATGAAAAGTACTTGATAAAATTCAGCAACAAGGAATTAAATAAAAGCAATAACATCAATCGTTCATCCCCCCTAAGAGTGCTACGTATCAGAGCGACCAACAACCTTAAAGGAAAGCTACACTTTATTCCGGAATACCTGCAAATTACCACCAGCGGGGTAACATACAACGTAAAGGGTGAGATATCAACAATATAACATAAGACATGATAAAAGTCATGTCAGAATATTATCACAGCATTATAATTCCAATGGTTCGCAAAAGTATTATCAATAATTAAACCGCAACAATTCGGTATTCATATCCACAACCATTATCATTAAAATTCAGCAACTCATCAATTACTCGCAAATGCATTACGACACAACTCAACTATGCACTTCAACAAATGCGACTCAACTATGCAACTCAACTGTGCATATGCATGTGGTACCATTTTGGAGCCAACACTCCACAACCAATTTATTTGTCATTAAGGCCAACCGTCGCCAATCCAGGCCAAATAACGCCAATACAGGCACAACAAATATTTGTCACTAAGGGCCAACCGTCGCCAATCCAGGCCAAATGATATGCTATGAGACGCAACTATTATGGACTACAACGCAACAACATCAACCGTGCAACAAGGCATCAAACCTACAACCAATTATCCATAACAGAAACATCACTATTTCGCATACATCATGTACTCACCATTTCAACCTGTTCATGTCAGAGACAAATAACAACAGCCACGCAACAAGGCATTAAGCCTACAACCAAATTGTCCATAACAGAGGCATACCCTTCATCATATAACTACAAATTATCAACATAGTCCAAGGAGAATATTATAATAACGTTTCTCAACAATGACATAACAACTTCATATGCATCAAGTATTCATCATCTCAATCTGTTCATGTAAGGGAACAATAACAACATACTTTCGACAATTAAGAATTCAACACATTATCGTAAGAACAACATTACAACTTTTAGTCACTAAATTAATTATAGTTCCTGAAAAGGTTCGTTAATTACGGGTCATCTAATCTTGCCCCATTAAGGGCAACCATACCGCATCGTACAACACTAACGATATAACACCTTCATTCCTACACAGACGAACCTCGTCCCTAACATTTATCGATTAACGGGAACTATATCTATGATTCGATTCCCTACCTGAAGTCGGTCAAGTAAGAGCATAATAACAACCTTTTCTACACAAATGGGAACTTAGCGCGTGTCAGAGCCGATTCCTAACATTACTACATAGAACTAATGACATAAACACTAATTCAGGCGTAGACAAACATTAACCCTTAATATTTCTCAACCTACGGGAACATTTACCCTTAATATTGCTCAACCTACGAGAACATTACTACGGGAACATTGTTACGGGAACATTACTACGGGAACATTACTCATGATTCAACTCCCTTCATGAAATCGATCACACCCATAGTTATAGAATTGAACCCCACCCTTACCTTGAATAGATGCCAATTCCAAGCTTCCGGTTCGAGTTCTACTCTTCGGTGACTCTTCTGCGACTACCTTCAATTCTATCCGGCGGATAATTCTTATGTTCTTACTTTCTCCACAGTCACAATCCTTTTTCCTTCTCTTCAACATTTTTCCTCAATTTTGATTTTCTGAGCAGTTTATCGTGATAATCCTCTTTCTCCCACAACTTCTCTAATAACTCCCTTCTCTTATTCCATCCACTAATATTCCAAATAATAATAATAATAATAATAATAATAATAATGATAATAATAATAATAATACTAGTTAAGATGTCGAGATAGAGTTGTGTTCTGGCTATTATTAAGTGGAACAAGGGTATTGTGGTAGATGGAGTATCCATCCTAGTGCTATAAAGATGTAACCGGATTTGAGGAAATTATTTTGATGGCCATAGATGAAGAGAGAAGTGGTTTAGTTGTATGTGCTGGTTAGACTTGTCAGAAGTCGAAGAATGAACGTCTGAGACTGTTGGGTCTGATGTAACCGTTGTATAGTCCAGAGTTGTAATCGGATAGTATTCCCATGGATTTTGCATTGGGTTTTCCAGAGAATTTGAGGAATATGGTTTTAATTGAGTGATTTTGGATGGGAATTTGAAGCTTTGTATGGTAGGAGGTGTAAGACTCCTTTGTATTGATATGATTCAGGCGAGGGTACTGCGCTCGGACCTGAGGATTATGTAAGAGATGACTGAAAAGATCAAGAAGATCCGAGAAAGGACATGTTCTAAGGGTTATAGTAGTGACGGGTGTTGATCGAGCTTTTAAGTCTCGGAAGCACACACCGTGTTTTGTTACTTAGTATCAGAGTGGCGCAGTGGAAGCGTGGGAGAAGTATCATGTTAGATTGTCTTACCGCTATCGCTTGTGAATTTACATGATGTGGTATGTGCCTAATTGAGGAAGTGCAAATGCATTCATTCAGACAGATGGTGTACAAGTGAGGAAGGATTTGACTTTTGAGACATTGCTAGTTCAAATTGATGAGCAAGAAGTAACTTCGAGGTAATGAATATTTCTTCGGTAAAGACAGTTGGGGGAACCAACTAGAGAAAGTGGGAATTAAGAGATTGGGATGAGGAAGTCGTATCCGATTCGGTTCATTGAGGTAACATTTTCGAGGACAAAAATTCCTAAAGTGGGAGAGAGTTGTAACAGCCCAATTTTCAATAACTAATTATTTATGTTAATTAATTGGTTTATTTGGATTATTCTAATTATTTGAATGATTAGATGATTGTTTAAATGGATCGATAGATGTTTTGGTGTCACCTCCAGAGGCTGATGACCTACCAATAGATGATGGTGGTTAAGACGATGATGATGAGTTGAGGGTTTCCCAGGGGGTCCCTCAGATATGTCCCTGCTGACAGGGTATGCTGACCATACTACCAGATATGTCTGTGATAGAGAGCTAACAATACTCAATTTGTTTTTATTTCATTGGAAATTTATAATTTGTACCATTGTTGATTACTAACATTGTTTCTTATTTATAGAAATTTTTCAGACTCGTGAGCCGTAGAAGTTCTATAACCATGGGTGGAAGATATCATCTTTGGAGCAGCCACAGGAGGCTTGGTTCCAAGATGTCCTTGTTGCCTCTGGTTTGAAGGACCTTTGTGATATCGATTACAGCCTGATCCATAACGGGATGCTGATGGGATTTACAGAGAGATAGCACCCTTAGACGTCCTCCTTCCATCTACTGCACGACGAGCTGACTATTACACTGGACGACATCTCCTGTCTGTTGCATATACTGATCAGGGGTATCCTCCTCCATCACAGTAGGATGACGAAGGAGGAGGCCAGAGAGATGTTGATCGATGAGCTTAGGGATGATCCAGTGGATGCACTGGAGGAGGTAGATAAGACCAGAGGGGCTCATGTGCGATTCTCCTTTTTGACACGTAGATTTTGCGAGGTGCTCGCTGCTGCACGCCAAGCAGATGGTGATCTAGGTGAGGTTGAGATACAAAGACAGCATGTGCTGAGGTGTTATGTTTTATTTTTACTCAGGACGCAGCTGTTTGTGGATACTTTCTCCACATATATTAATGTCGCTTACCTGAGGTACTTTTTGGATTTCACACGGATCCATGAGTACAACTCGGGGGCGGCTACCCTGGCTTACACATATTGGAGACTGAGAGAGGGATGCCAGTGGAAGACCAAAACTGTGGCAAGCAGCATGTCACTACTTGTGGTAGCTTTTTTTTCATTTATTTTCATTTTATATTTATGATAATGCTTGACCCTGATGTATTTTATTTTCATTTCAGGCTTGGATATTCCAACATTCTCGCATGATTTTCAGGTGGGGGAGTGTGCTTGAATACACATAGCAGATGTTGTATGTTCGTGCTTTTATCCTGCTTAGGGGAAATCAGGCAGTCGACCCTTACATAGTCTATCTTGATCGCCTGGTTGCTGAGGACATATGCTACGACGTCTATGCCGATCACTGTGAGACGCGCCCGTTTAACGACATATCACTATTCTCAAGATGGTTTGCATGCAGTTCGATCATCATTGTTCCATATTTGCCGAAGTGCGTTATGCGGCAGTTCTGGTCCACATAGACGATACTCAGACATCCAGCTGTCTCCGCTCCTCTCGGCTTGACCCATAGGCAGATAGACGAGTTCTTTGCTGACTATCAGACGCACATGGTATTGGACGAGGCTCGGGCAACTAGAGTGCCGAGAGACTGGAGCTACCTCCGGTTTCTTCACTAAGGGGTCTGACCACAGGCGTGTATTGGATGAGACCATTGAGGTGGCACATGAGGAACTTATGAATCGTAAGCATCGCGTCAGGACGGGTGGGATCGATGATCGAGGACACAAACCGGACGGTCGAGGAAGCGGCAGAGACAAACGAGGCGACAGAGGCATAGGCAGAGGAGGGGATACAAATGTTATCAGGCACACACAGTAGTGACTGTGATGTATTTTTTGATGTATATATTTTGATGACATTTGTGTACTATTTTTTTTATGATTATGACATATTACTTCTCATATATATATATATATATATATATATATATATATATATATATATATATATATATATATATATATATATATATATATATATATATATATATATATATATATATATATATATATATATATATATATATATATATAATTTTATTTACGGATGTATGCTATTTTATATTCATTTGCGACAGTTAATTTACATTTGCGACTAACGAAATTTGATTTTTTTATAAAAAAAAAATTTGTTCCGATAAGATTTCGGAAATGTATCTACGAAATTTTTTCCGATATGTCTCCAAAAACATCCGACGTAAAAAAAATAATGCCTAAAAATATCAAAGAATGAATTAAGAAACTCTCGTAAAAATATCATTAAAAAAGCCCAAACTAAAGTTGGAGGAGACAACAATCCCCAAGCAGTGAATGGTCCAGTGATGAAAATGGCAATTGTGATACAAAATAGAATGCAGAAGGTGGTGTTGGAAACCGATAACCTAGGCCTAATGAAACTCATTACTGACAATGATAACGATCTATCTATATAGTAGGGATGACATGCAAGATTATGAAACAGATGTGTCAAAACATCAAATAGGCTAGATTTGTTCATACCCCTCGAACAAATAATGTTTTAGCGAATGAGATAGGAAAGAATATAAACCATAATAGGCCTGAGACACATATAAGCCACATTGTTGACCATTCGTTCAACTAAGTATTGAATTATGTTGTGTTGATAAGAGTTAGAAATAAAAAGAATTTTAATTTATTGTATTTCATTAAATTGGTTTGACTAATAGTAGGATTAAATTTATTCCTTAAAATAAAATAAATCAATTAGAATATAGTTAGTTTTTATATTAAAAAACATCTTGTTGAGTTTGATGATTAGGCCAAAATAAAAATAAAAACAGTTAACCTTCCTATTTTAAAGCAAAATTAACAATACTTATATTTTTTTAATAAAAAACTTGTTATCTTTATTTAGTTAAATTAATTAACATTGTTTATCAATAAAATTACTAAAATATATATATTTTTTATTAAAACAAGATAAGTATTGTTAATTTTGCTTTAAAATTAATAACTAATAATATGAGATATCCTACATAATTCTTGTCACAAATATTAATGGTGTTAGTTTTTTTTTTTGGTAATTAATGGTGTTAGTTTTTATCCTAAGAAAAATTCAAATCGTGTTGGCTATTAATGACACAATCTGCCACCAAGGATCTTTGTTAAAACAAATATATAGTTTTGATGCCTATCTCATTCTCAGGTATTTTCGGATATTGCTGTTAGATAAAATATTAAAAGATTTAGGATTTGTTACAATAGGGTAAAATCTTATTAGAGAATTTTTTGTTGACAAAATCTTTTTAGGTTTAAACCTATTTAAACTTCTTTGAGATTTTTTTTCCTATAAAAGGATTGTATTTAAAACAAATTTAAACACAAAACCAAATATTTTTCTACTTCTACCCCATACTTGCTCTAAACCCTGTCAATCATTCATGGATTCCTCCTTCAACTCAAGAATGTCTCCTTCAAAAACTCTTTCATTGAATGATTGCTTAACCATCATCATTGATTACACTCACTTAATTATTTCTTCTACGTCCAATGACCCAAAAAACCTTACCTTTAGATTAATAACCCCCAACTTTCACAAATTTGAGATTCCTCTTGATATCTTATGCAACAATAATGATATCAACAACCAATGTTTGTACGAAATCTTTGAAGCCTTGCCTAACTACCTAATGAACTTGGTTATACGTGATATGAGAGATTGTGCTAGAAAAATGGTTCAACGTGGAAAATTGGAGGCGGTGAATTTGGCTCTTCGATGGGTTAATTCGCGCATTGGAGAAGAAGATGAATTTGATCTAAATCATGCTTATCATAATGATCAACAAATTGTGGGTTTATCATCAAATTTGGAAGTTGATATTACTTCAGATTCTAAGGATCAATGTTCAATTTGTTTTGAAGAGTTTTGCAATGGATCGGAGACGGAACTCTTTTATACAAAATGTTCTCATATTTTTCATAAAATGTGTATTGCTAAATGGATCTGTCAATGTGTGACTCATACACACATTTATTCTTGTCCATTGTGTAGATGTGAGATAATGTGAAATGAGAATGAAAAATTAAGTATGGATTAATTTTTTTTACATTAGATGCAATAGTTGTTATAATTAGTTAACATCTAGTTGTTTTTTTTAAAATAAAATTTGAGATATTAAATAATGATTGGCGTGGATCATTTAGTTAGTTAGTGTGGATCTTTTCACATCTAGTTAACATCTAGTTAAATAATGATTTGAGATATTAAATAATGATTTGAGATAGTTGTTATAGATAGTGTGGATCTTTTCACAAATAATGAAAGGTTGCAACAGAAAACTAAAGCTTTATGGGATCATAAATAAACACTACAAGAAAAAAATCTCATTTTGCCAAGTGATTTAGTGACGTGCTAATCACGTGGGAAAAAAACACGTTGAAATTTTAAGTGTAACATGTCATAAGTTTCCCACATGCAAATCACGTCGCAGAACTATAAATAAAAAATATCTCAACTTTTCCATTAACCTTCCAGATACATTGAATGTGACAGTTTTGTGACAGGATTACCACGTCGCAACAAACAAAACATAATTGCATTTTAAATTGGGAAATGTTACGACTTGGGAATCACGTGGGTAACTTCCACAGGGAACGTAGGGGAATCATACCTTCCCACGTGTTCACCACGTCACAAGACTCCCTATATATTAATTCACAAGTCTTCCTATATTTTTTTTTTAATGTATATTATTTTAATTTTTTAAATTTTATAGTTAATATTTAATATTTATTTTAATTTTATAGCTGTTTTCAGTTAATATTTATTTTTATTTTTTTATTATTAAATTTTATAGTGAAGTGCAAATAATGTGACTATTATAAAACATATTTTTGTTGTGGCATGTATATCACGTCACTAATTAGTGACGTGAAAATCACATGGGAACCAGTTTAATTAGTGCCACGGAACTATGTCACAACTTTGTGATGTGTTTTCCACGTGAGAACATGTTCCCACCATTGCATTTCCGGTGTGTTTTACCCACGTCGCAAAAGTTGGTTAGTGAAGTGGTTTTTGAGTTAGTGACGTGAAAATCACTTGGGAAAATGTAATGTTTCTTATAGTGAAATGATCAGTGCATTTTAATGTACCTTCCTCTATGTTTAGACTTAGGCATTTCTACCATTTAGTTTATTTAATTTCCTATTTTATAATGCATTTTAATGTACCTTCCTCTATGTTTAGACTTAGGCATTTCTACCATTTAGTTTATTTAATTTCCTATTTTATAATGTTTTTACAATTTATTTTATTTTAAGCTTTATTTAATTTTCGTTTGTTATTTTTCAGCATTAATAGCTTTTAGTGAAAAATTCATAACTGGAGCTACAGGAATCGGATTGAGGCATTCTACCAGTCGTTGGAAAGCTAAGAAAGAGATCTACAACTTTTATGTTGCACAAAGGAGCTGATTCGGATTTCTTGAGTCTCGAATAATTCGTTGAAGTTTCTGACTTGTGACAATGTAGTTTTCCTTGCGGGCCTAGTTTAGGTTTCTGGCCCAGTTATTTTCTATTTAAAGTTGTTGTTGTGATGCAAAACGGGGACCTAGTTTATTTTTCCGAATTTTTTCCTTTGTTTTATAGTTTTCATGGAGAACTAATACCTCCGGGCAAATCCTGCTGTGTACGGTTTCAACACTTTGAGGTTATTATTATGTCAATTTACTCTGATTCCTTTCAATCCTTTTCTATGAAGTCATCTGCTTAATTTGATTACAATTGTTTGCTTAATTCAATTGTTGTTCATAGGATAGAATTGGTTAAATTCGATTGTATGCATGTTCCTAAATTTAATTGCGTATTATCGTTTGCTTAATTCGTTAATTCGTCATATTCTTAACCGTTTGCTTAATTCGGTAAACAGGAACATAATTCACTTGATGTTGATAAGCGCTTGTCTGATTAATATCATAATCGAATAGGATTGGTACCGCTTAGGGATTGATGTTATAATAACCGATGATAAGTCGGAACCCGAATCAGTAGGATTAGCCGTTTTAGTTTATCTGATAATCACTTTTTTTAATCACTTTTTTTTTCTTATTTTATAAATCAAAACTTAAAACCCCCATAAACATTTTATTTAGTTGGTTGAAATAATACAAGAATCCTTGTGAGAACGATATTTCGAGTCATTTGTCGCTATATTACATTTTTACAAAAATAACTCGTTTTTGATCCGCGAGCGACCGCGGATCAAATTGGCGCCGTTGCCGGGGATTCTTATTAATTTTAGCCAAATGTAAAATTTTAATTTTAGAGTTTTTGTTTTTTTTTGTTTTTTGTTTTTTGTTTTTGTGTGTAAATTTTCAGGGTTGCAGTACAGTGGTAAGCGTTTCAGCCTATCAGGTGAGTTTGTAAGCTATTGTTCCGATTTGCTCCGAATTTTTTCCAGAAAATCAGAAATAAATCGTTTAACAATACTCCTTTAGAATAGAATTCTAAAAGATTTTGACCCTGAAAATCGCAAATTAGTTATTTTTCTATTTTATTTTATTTTTTTTTTATTTTCATATTTTCAAAAAAATCCGAAATTTTTTTATTGACTCATTTTGATTTTATTTGATTTTTAGTTATATTTTTATAATTTTTAGATTTAATTTTATTCGATTTTCTATTTTTCCATTCTTTTTCTTAACGGGGACATTGTTGGTATTTTTCTAATTGTTGCTGCATTGCCGAATTTGTTCTTTGTTTTATTTTCTTTGTTGATTTTCCTATTAAATTTAATATGACAAATCAAATAACTCTTAGAGAACTTGTTGCCTATGATACGAACTATAATGCTTTATATATGGAATATCCTGTTGTTAGTGTACCTTTCGAATTGGAATCTGATTTAATACACTTGTTGCCAAGGCTTAATGGACTTGCAGGTGAGGATCCGAATAAGCATATGAATGAATTCCAAATTGTATGCTCTACACCTTCTGAACCTTCATTAGAGGACCTTGTCAAGCAAATGGCTATAAATGATCTTCAGTTTCAGCAACAAACAGATTCAAGTCTTCAGGCTCTGCAGACACAGATTGAACAGTTTGCCACTATACTGAATGCCATGCAACAAGCTCAAGAATCAAACCAACTATCTGCCCAAACAGTAGTGAATCCAAAAGAGTTACCATCTGATTTAGTTGATGATATTCATCCTGAGTTGTTATCTGATTTTCCATCTTTATTAGATTATGATGATACTTACTCTTGTGATTCATGTACCGACACTAACATTTGTTCTGTTTGTGCTGAGATTAATGCTGCCGTACAGGGTGATGTTTTTCATGCAGATGAAGTTGTTTATGTAGCTAAAACTCTTAACATCACGGCTGCCCCAACCTCACCATCCATTGAACAACCTTCCCCCTTGGAGCTTAAACCACTTCATACCAATCTGAATTATGCTTATTCAGATATGGATAAAAAGCTTCCAGTTATAATTTCTTCTAACCTTGATTTTGATAAAAGATAATAAACTTTTACAGGTTTTGAAGAAACATAAGAAGAGAATTGGATGGACCTCGATGGAAGTGGGAAGAAAAGCAATGAAGCAACCCCTTAACCCATTGATCTCTGATGTTGTAGAAAAGGATATCAAATTCACGTGTCCATTCGACACTTTTATTTATCGAAGATTCTTCTTTGATCCTGGAATAAAAGGCGAAGACACTAATACAAATTTCAAGGGCGACGGATGCTATCCAAAGTTACTCCCCACTTTGGAAGAGGAGACGGCAGGAAATCTCTCTTTGGGAAAGGATGCATATGTGATCACTTATCCACCTTGACTCCTCGGGTGTGTTCCTTCCTTTCTCTCACTCTTATTTTATATTTATGTTCTTTCGTTGAGGACAATGTATGCTTTAAGTGTGGGGGAGGGAACCATTTACTTTGTTTTATTTCTTTCAATTTTCTTTGTTTTGTTTTCATTTAATAAAAAAATTGTTTACTCAGAAAAACACAATGCATTTTTTGAAATTTTTGGGTTGAAGATCGATTGGAGGTCAGATTGTAGAGACTTGAGAAAAATTCATAAGATCGGTATCGTTTTAACACCTTGAGTCTCCAAAATATGGAAATCGATTTAGATACTTGTTATGGCTTAGTCTTGAGTTCTCGTTCTTTAATAGCTCTTAAGTAGTTTATCTAGCAGTCAGCACCATCTAAAAATCACATGCTAAGTAATTGAGCTGATGCAAATAAGTGAATGATCCCGTGCTTAATAAGAAAAAAAAAAGAGAAAAAGAAAAAGACAAAAAGTGAAAAAAAAGAAAAGAAAAGACAAAGAAAAATGTCTAATTATGAATTGTTGAAAAAAATATGGATCACAGTCACTAACAAGCTTAGTTACCATGCGTGTGAATAGATAAAGGGCTTAATGTGATTGCACTAGAATGAAAGAGAGCAAAAAGGAGGATGAATAAGTTAGACTTAGGCATAACGACATGATTTGGATTGGTTTGTATAGGAGGGAGTCTTATGATCGCAAAATTGCGGATTTGTGTTCTTACGATATCCTTAGTATGCAAAAGTAGTACCTAACAATGCAATCTTGACCAAAGACGAGTTCACAGCCTAGATTGAATAGCTGAATGTTTTTGTGTTTCATGAGTTTTGACAATACTTTGCTCGGAGTGCAAAAGTTCAAGTGTGGGGGAATTTGCTCAGTGCATTTTAATGTACCTTCCTCTATGTTTAGACTTAGGCATTTCTACCATTTAGTTTATTTAATTTCCTATTTTATAATGTTTTTACAATTTATTTTATTTTAAGCTTTATTTAATTTTCGTTTGTTATTTTTCAGCATTAATAGCTTTTAGTGAAAAATTCATAACTGGAGCTACAGGAATCGGATTGAGGCATTCTACCAGTCGTTGGAAAGCTAAGAAAGAGATCTACAACTTTTATGTTGCACAAAGGAGCTGATTCGGATTTCTTGAGTCTCGAATAATTCGTTGAAGTTTCTGACTTGTGACAATGTAGTTTTCCTTGCGGGCCTAGTTTAGGTTTCTGGCCCAGTTATTTTCTATTTAAAGTTGTTGTTGTGATGCAAAACGGGGACCTAGTTTATTTTTACGAATTTTTTCCTTTGTTTTATAGTTTTCATGGAGAACTAATACCTCCGGGCAAATCCTGCTGTGTACGGTTTCAACACTTTGAGGTTATTATTATGTCAATTTACTCTGATTCCTTTCAATCCTTTTCTATGAAGTCATCTGCTTAATTTGATTACAATTGTTTGCTTAATTCAATTGTTGTTCATAGGATAGAATTGGTTAAATTCGATTGTATGCATGTTCCTAAATTTAATTGCGTATTATCGTTTGCTTAATTCGTTAATTCGTCATATTCTTAACCGTTTGCTTAATTCGGTAAACAGGAACATAATTCATTTGATGTTGATAAGCGCTTGTCTGATTAATATCATAATCGAATAGGATTGGTACCGCTTAGGGATTGATATTATAATAACCGATGATAAGTCGGAACCCGAATCAGTAGGATTAGCCGTTTTAGTTTATCTAATAACCATTTTTTTTAATCATTTTTTCTCTTATTTTATAAATCAAAACTTAAAACCCCCATAAAAATTTTCTTTAGTTGGTTAAAATAATACAAGAATCCTTGTGAGAACGATATTTCGAGTCATTTGTCGCTATATTACATTTTTATCAAAACTACTCGTTTTTGATCCGCGAGCGACCGCGGATCATGAAACTACATTTTTTGTGAAAGTATGTTTGGATCAAGTTTTTCAAGGGATAACTTGTTGGTACAAGCTTTAGAAAAGAAAGAATGGAAAGATATCATTTTTCAATTTTCATGAGTTAACCAAAAAGGAAGTATGAGAAAGCACAATTGAAGAATATGTATGTTAATCTAAGAAAGGATTGGCGTGCATGGTACAACTTATTTGGAAAAGATACTGGATTAGGGTGAGATCATGTGAATAATACTATTGCAGCACTAAATGAGTGTTGGGAGAGTAAACATGTGGCATGTTATAAGAAAAATCTATTGTTTTGTAATACTTAAATATGTATGTTTGTTGGTGTTGGTTATTTAATGATGAGTTATGAACATGCAGGAAAACCTTTTTTTGTAAAAAAATTAGGAATAAATGACATAAATTCGCGAATGAATTAACCATATTTTTCAAGGATATATGGCTAATGGAAAGTGATCTTGATGGTTGATCAGAATCTGAAGTGGGTCAAAGACAATTGTCTATGATGCTGGGTGTGAGAGAGGATGCGGTGGTGTATCTGTAAGGCACTCTGATGCTAAAGAAAGAATCGGGAGAAAGAAGTCAAGTATAGAATATGTGTGTATCAAGGTGAATATTGAATACCTGACTCTCTCAAATGAGAGAGTTTTTATAGTGCCCCTAGTGCTTGGCCATTGGTCCTAATTTTCAAGCGAGATAACTGTTTCCCGAAGAATAGGTAACTTCTAGAAATTAGTCGTTGGGACATAAGAGGTGCTCATAACTAGCCGTTGCTATGGACAGGGACGCAATAACGGGCACAAGTGTCGTGACTGTTTCTGAGTGGTGGGACCGTGCGTGACGGGTAAGGACTGATGAGGAGAAGTGTGGGCCCAGGGGTAAACTGGTCTACCTCCCCCGGTGGATGGGCAGAAAGGTAAATGCTCCCCCAGTTTGGTTAGATTTCGGCAATTGAGCCGTTCTGGGAGCATAAGTGGATTGGGCCAGTCCGGAATAGTAGCCCCCAAGTCGTTGCTTTTGAGCATGGGAGTGATGACTTAAGGAAAATTCGCACTCCAGGCAAGGTCGTCGCTTGTTGCGGAGATGAGGCTGATACTTGGTGCCCGAGGGAATCTGTGTCCGGGGACCTATAACGCTACATGTCAGGAAGCTCAAGATACCGGGAGACCAACGATTGATGGGATTTGAAGAATTGAAGTGCCACGCGTTCCTCGAGCCGTGAGCCACATTTAATGCGTTATGATGGCTAGGATAGGGTCATGATGATCCCCCTAACCGCGCGTGCTCGTTTACCAGAGAGTACATCATAAGTAGCAAGATCCTTACAAGGCAAAATTCACCAAACTCTCAACTATTTAGGTTAACTGTTTACACTCAAAGCACAACATGAAGGTTAGTACTATCATAAGATTGAAAAGACTCTAACATCCATAATTAAAATACATGCACATAAAGATCAAAAATACTTGTATACAGGTTATAACGTGGCCAAGGTAATGGTGAGATAAATTCTAAGAGGTACTAGGCTAAAACTCAAAGGGTCAAAGAAAATTGAAGGAATTCGAGGGAGTTGAACTGCAAAATGCTTCATTCATTTCAAAACAACTTTTCTGCTATTTCACTTCTCTTTTCTCTTTTTATTCTCTTCTTTTTTTAGAAGGAAATTGTATTAATATCCTTCTTTTCTTTTTTTCTTTTTTTTTCTTTTTCTACCAACCTTTGGAACATCATACTTATATTGTTCAACCTCACCCAACTCCATACAAGACTATTTCAACCCTTTGAATATGGTGATAACATTATTTTTCACTTTTCGGCGTGTAATGAGTTTAAATAAAGAATGAGATAATAGGCTCAAAGTGGTTCCAAACAAGGGATAATATTTACATGGTTGGATTTTTGGCTAACTGGTTAAATATAAAACAAAATAACATGTATTTATCATATCAATGCGCACAAGTAAATAAAAAGTTTCAATAGAGTCAATTCAAGTTTTAGAGACTAACAGACATGAGTGAAATATACAAGAAAGAAAATGATGGATTTTTAAATGATATCCATTAAAAGGTTCAAAATCTTACAAGGTTAATGATCTACCACAAATGATGCACAATCTAGAGTTTAATCCTACTTAACATGCCAATAATATACCCAAAAAAATTCAACCACATCACACTACAATTTTTTTAATCAATAGAACATAGAACTACTCATAAAAAATTGCAACTCAAAACTAAAGAATAGCATGCAACTTTTTTTATTTAAGGAAACACTCAAAAATGAAGAAAATTGAAAGAAATAAAATAAAGTAAATGAATCCCTCCCCCATACTTAAAACACACAATGTCATCAATGAAAGGAAAGAACACACCTAAGTAGTCAAGGTGGATAGATGATCACATAAGAAGCCTTTCGCAAAGAGAGATATTCTACAGTCTCCTCTTCCAAAGTGGAGATCTCATAGAGTAACTTTGGATAGCATCCATTGACCTTGAATTTTTATTAGTACCTCTGCCTTTTATTCTAGGATCAAAGAAGGATCCTCGATAAGTAAAAGTGTCAAATGGGCACGTGAATGTGGTCTCCTTTTTCACAACATCAAGAATCAAATGATTAAGGGGTTGTCTCACTAACTTTATTCCATCTTTAATTTATACCCTAGCATACTCATGGATGGGCTAAACTCACGAGTGTCAACCAAGGTCCATCCAATTCCCTTCTTATGCTTCTTCAAAATCTGTAAAAGCTTATTTTCTTGATCAAAATCAAGGTTAGAAGAAAGGAGGTTTTTCAATGGATGGTGAGGTTGGGGAAGCCGTGATGTCAAGAGCTTCAGTTGCATAAATAACTTCATCTGTAAGAAAAATGTCAACCCGCAAGGCGTCCTCAATCTCAGGACAAACAAAAAAAATGTTATTGTCAGTACAATCATCACATGAGTAACTATCATCAAAACCAGATAAAGATGGAAAATCAGCTGAAACAAATTAGAATAAGCTTCTTCAACAATTTCAGAAAGTAACTCTTTTGGATTTACTACTGTTTGGGCAGGTAGTTAGTTTGATTCTTAAGCTTACTGCATGACATTCATTGAAGTGGAAACTTGTCCAATTTGTGTCTGCAAAGCCTAATTACTAAATATGTTCGTTGTTGAAACTGGAGATTATTTATAGTTATTTTCTTGATAAGGTCCTCTAGTGAAGACCCAGAAGGTGCAGAGCATACAACCTGGAATTCCTTCAGATGCTTATGGGAATCCTCACCTGCATGACCATTAAACCTCGGCAGCAAGTGTATTAAACCAGATTTCAATTTAAAAGGTATATCAATAGCAGGATATTCAATACATAAAACATTATAAATCACATCAGGAGCAACAAGTTCTCTAAGAGTTCTTTGATTAGCCATGTTAAATTTAATAGGAAATTTTTTAAACAACGAATGAGATAACACATAACTATTTCAGCAATGCAGCAACAATTACGAAAATGCCAACAATGTCCTTATTGAGAAAAAGAATGGAAAAATAGAAAAGTGATTAAAATAAAATCTAAAAAATTATGAAAACATGACTAAAAATTAAATCAAATCAGAATAAGTCTCTACAAAAAATATTGGATTTTTTTGAAAATATGAAAATAGAAAATAAATTAAATAAAATAGGAAAATAAGGAACTTGCGACTTTGAGGGACAAAAAGGTTGGTTGATTTTTTCAAACTTATCTGATAGGTTAGAATACTTACCACTATACTGCAACCCTAAAAATAAACAAGATAAAAAAACTCTAATAAAACTCTAAACCAGAGTACTAAAATTGGCTAAAATCAACAAGAATCTCCGGCAACAACACCAATTTGATCCGGGGTCGCACACAGGTCAAAAACGAGTTTAGAAAATGTAGTAACGGGAAGCAACATTCAAATGTCATATAACAAGGACTCTAGAATTATAATTAACCTACTAAAATCGATTTGGGGGTATTTAGGATAAGGTTGGATTACGAAAATAAGGAAAATAAGTGATTACAACTATGATTTAAGAGTTAATCTACTTATTTGATTCCTACCTATCATCGACTATTATAAACTCGTAATTCCTAACCGAATTCTCTATTCCTGTTCGATCACAAAATCAATCAACAAGCATGAATGAAAGTATAAGAATTATGATTCCTATTTTCCGGTTACAAAATAAATCAACAAGCGTGAATGAATTAAGCATTCGATTAAGAATAAAGCGAATTACACAAATGATAACACACAATCAAATTTAGGAAACATGAATCAATCAAACCAAACCAAACTACGCTATGAAAAATCGGGTTAAGAAATGATAATCATACAATAGAATTGAAGGAAACATAAATTATATTGCAAATTATAATAATCTCAAGGTTTTGGAACCTGAATACAACAAATCAACTATGAAAGGGTTTAACTCTCCATATGAAATCGTACAAAGAAAAAATAAATATTCATGAACAGTGAAAAAAAAGGTCTCTCAACAGTACCGTGGCGGCTCTCTTATATAAAATAAGGATTTCCCCTTCTAATTCTAACTGGGTAGAAAAAACCTAAAAACCGACCCAAAACTAGTTATTCTCTAAAGTCTGAAACTTCAACGAATTATTTGATACTTCTTCACTTTGAATCAACTTTTGGCTTCAATGCAAAACTTTTAGCTCTTTCTCTTAGCTTTTCAATGTCTATCAGAACGCGTCAATCCATTTCTTGTAACTCAAGTTATGGTCTGCACAGTGAACATGTATTAAATAACTGTTAATGCCGAAAATAAACTACAAATTTAAATTAAAGGCAAACATAAACTTAATTCTAAAAACACAATAAAATAGTAAAATTAATAAAACAAACTAGGGAAATGCCTAAGTATAATGGTAGAATAATGTACATCAAATTGCATTGATCATGAAAGACAATTGGTTCTCTTGTTTTGTTCTAGGTTGAAGTTGTTCCCCAGAAAGCTGAAGTCGAGATGGTTTAGCCCATTCACTATCAACAAAATGTTCCCACATGGAGAAGTTGAGTTGAATAATAATACCAATGAAGACGCCTTCAAGTTCAATGGAAAGAGGTTGAAACCCTACCATCATTGACAAAAGAGTGGCCTATTGGGAGAGGTGCAGCTCATAGCATCATAGACTGATCGTACTTCGAGCTATGGACATTAAAAACACTTTTTGGGAGGCAACCCAAGAGAGGTAACAATATTTTTTATTTTATTTGTCTCATTTTAGTTGTGTATTTCATTTTCATGAGTCGTGTGTCACAGAGCCGAGCGAAAAAGGAAAAATCTTAAAGGCAAGGCAGAAACAAAAAGAAAAAAATTGAAAAAAATTTGCCTCTTACCCATACGCGTATGGGGATTCCAAAAAGGCCATTTATTTAAGTCCTCTTCTCATACACACATGGAGGTCTCCATACGCATATAAGGAATCTCAAAGATCACATTTAATTTTAAAAGTTGGGGCATACGTGTATGGCCAGATGATACACATATGTAACAGTCACCTGGAAGTATACGCATATGATACATGGTCTGAACTTTACACTGATTTTTTCCTCTGCCACTATACGTATGGGATGTGTTATACACGTGTGGCCCGTTCGGGTCGAGTACCATACGTGTATGAAGGGTACGTGGCACTATATATATTTTTCTGACATTTTCCTCCCATTCTGCACCATGAGCCATTGCCATGTTTCCTTATCTGAAAAAGTTGTCTGAGTGTCTTGTGTTTTTGAAGATTTTCAAGACACATATGCTCAGTACCATTACCCATGGACACTTCTTCTTCTTCTTCTTCTTCTTCTTCTTCTTCTTCTTCTTCATATTTTGATTCTATTAGATTTATCTCTGCTAAAACCAAGAGAGATATCCATGCTACTCTGAAGAAGTGTAAGCTAACTTATTTGAACAGACATATCCATCCAGTGGCTAAGGAGTTGGTGTTGGAATTCTAAACTAATGCTTACGTACCCCTCACTGAGGACACTACTACAGAGCCTGAGTAGATTTCTTGGGTTAGATGGAAGTAGAGCCAATTTGACTGAAAGACGGCAAACAAGTTGTTGAAGATGAAGTTCAGAGAGCCTAATTTCCATTATTTGATTCAGAAGACAACTTATAGGATTTGATGGCCGTATAGAGCAAAGCTGGATCACTTGGCATTAGAGTGCAGACATTGGAAGCATGCATCTACTCCTATTCCGAGAAAGATTGCAATGGTTAATTTGAATGCGGTTCTGAAGGCGTGGACCTAATTTTTGCACCACGCTTTAAATAAGAATCAAAGTGGATCTGAGTTTATCACCATGAGAGCTTTATCGCTTTATTTGATGCTGACCTGACAGCGGTGAACATTAGGCGCATTATTTCTTCTGATATGGATAAGATGATTCAGAGTACGATGACAAAGTCTCTAGGACATGCTTCTATTATCCTCTTATTGTGAAGAAAAGTAGGAGTCGAGGAGTTTATTGATGGGCGCATTGTCCACCCGGCACGCCCAGATCTAAAAAAAGCCCAAATTTCTTCTATTTAGGTGAAAAACAAAAATTTCCCAAGGCTTGGACGATATTGCACTAAAGGAACATGTTTTGAAGGCTGGAGAGCTTAGATTTTCAAGATGGACCAAGCTTTTCATGAAATTTTCATGATTAAAGACCTAATTTCATCTCTTAATTTTTAATGTCTACATCTTGTATTTTGTTTTACTTTGATATTATAAGCAGCTAAACCCCTCAATGCCAGGGGTGTCCCTAATTCGGATTTGTGAAATAATTCTGATTTGAACCTTGTCATGACAAACTTTTTATGATATTTGATTTACTTTCAATTTGTTCTTAATGCTTTCTCTTTCATAAAAATTGAGTTTGATTTACGGTTAATTGTTGGGTTGGACCGCCTTTATTAACGCTCAATTGAAAGTATTTCATAGCAGATATCATCTAGGATTAGGGATACCCCGTGGAAACTGAAACATTCTTGATAAAAATAATGCTTAACTTCAACTGTAATTCATTATGGACATAAGAGTAAATTTTAATTATGAAAGGTTTTCTCATTAAGCACTTAGGAGTAAACACCCTTAAGGACGAGTAGTCAATATTGTTAAATTAAGTTGTTATCAGGCCAGGCTACAATTGTTGAAGAATCCAATCATACACCTTCCTTAGCATGTTCACTCATACTATTTTATTAAACCGTTCAACTAGCCTGTTTACTTTTAATTACAATTTATTTTCTATTTTCAAAACACCAATTCAAAACCCAGAAGTCTTTTGTTTAACTAATTTAGAGCACAAACTTTGTATCGTCAAGAAGTCCTTGAGATCAATATTTGGAGAATTTCCCTTATTACTATATTGGAAGATTAGTACACTTGCTAATTTACCGATCAAGTAGATAGGGTGATTAAAGCCAAATACTACACTAATAGTGACATACTGAAAGTTAAGCTAGGTAGGAGACCTATTAATCTATGAAGAACTCCCCATAACATATGAAAAGGAACAAGGTAGATATTTGGGAGGATAATTAGATTCCATCTCATGGTAGGTTAAAACTACTAACACAAAAACCCCTGTTTCTAGAGGTAATTGGAGTTAGGGACCTCGTTGAAGGGGAAAAAGGTAGTTGGAACCAAAACATCATTAATAATACCTTATCCCTATCGATAGAGAGGCTACTACTACAATATCTTTCCATAACCCTTAAATCATCGTGGTAGCTAACAAAAATGAGCATTACGGTGTTAAATCATGATACTATTGCATTAATGACTGGAAAAAGGCTGGAGACATAGAAATCGAAGACAAAAATAAAGATAAAAACTTATGGCAGAAGATTTGGAAAAGCAGGGTGAGTCCTAGATAGAAAGGGCTAATTTGGAGAATTCTAAACAAAATGCTTTCAGTCAAAGAAGAAGGAAAAATGCATGCTAATGAAACCCTTGAGAAAGCTATGCAAAGTTTCATAAACTACCTTATTTATCATACATACTAATGAAGAAGGGGGTGGTAAGAAGAATACCAAGAAGCATAATGGATGGAATCTCAAAAGAAATCGCACAAGCGATAATGAAAGGCAAAAAAATAAAACTTGTCAGTCAAGCAAATTCAACACAGGGAATAACAAAAACAAATTGAAGATGGCTAAAGACAAACAAAAGTTAGAAAGAATTGAATGTGACGTGTACGAAATATATTATGCAAAACAAATATTAGAACTTCAAACAGAATAGTGACATAAAAATCATTGTCATACAAATACTACTCCGGCTTGATTTATAAGAAAAAAAGACAAATTTCACGTTTATTAAGAAATATAGTTATGTATATTTAATTTTCTTGATTTCATGTGAGAGAAATAACATAATTACTAATATAGCCTCATTAAATTATCTTCCACTAACAATATTAAGTGATTAATGCAGGAACATTTTTGGAATAAAGATATTAAATACGCATAGATTTGTTTGCATTTATTTATATTTATGGTTAAAAAATTAGAAGACTTTTGCTTATAGATAAGACTGAAAGGAGTAAGTATAAAGGTATAATAATAAATGGAAATCACACGGTGATTTAGAGCACAAATAAGATGAACGATACCTCCAATCAGGTTCTGAAGTTGTAAGAAAAGGTAGAGGAATGCAGGAATAAAATGATGATAGGTCGGAATGATAAAGATCTTCGCAAAAACAAAAAAGAGCACAGTTTGATCACTAACATGCAAAGTGATCAAATATTAGATGAATGGGGAAAGCAAATAAATGTAGCTTACCTCAATGGTGATACGACTCAGGAATAAAGTAAAAGATAATTAGGGGTATTATAGATGAAAAAAAGTATATTGTATGAAAAGTTACAATATTAATTAGCTTTTTTTAGTATACGTAAAAAATCAAAAGGTAATACAGTAGAAACTCTTTAAATTAATACTCGGTAAATTAATAAACTCTCTAAAATAATAAATTTGTCCGGTCCCGATTTGGGCCAATGTAAAAAATTGAAAAACTCGATAAAATAATAAGATAATAATTTTTCAGGAGATTCCTTTATAATTTTCCGTCCCAAGAAAATCATAAATTAATAATTCATAGAAACTGAAAAAAAATATATATTACACTCTATTGAAATATGATTCAATAGTTATCTATTTTCCTTTAAAGTCCAAGTCTATTTAGAGCTCATCTCTAACTTTTCTTATTGCATCCAATAGCTCAGGTGTTGTATTTTTGTATAATTTCATAAAGTTGTGAAGAGTGTTTAACGCCCTAAGTGCTTCCTTTCGCGTAACAGGCTCTAATGACACCGTATCATCTTCCCCGTCATCCTCTTCATTATTCTCAATGATAGTACCCACAATATCTTCCAAACTATGAACCTCCGAACATGCTTCATTTTCACCTGGGTAGTTCATTAGATTGTCGATATCCATTTTATTACGATAGCCATGTTAATTGATCATAGTCTCGAGGTCTTGAGTTTCTTTATCAAAAGTGGATTCATCCAAATTTCTTGCAACGTCACTAGCAGAACGAATTTTACAATGTCGGAAGCAATTCACTATTGTTTCTTTTCGAACATCTATCGTCCAAGCTGGGATTTCCAAATTGATAGCATCAAAGACATTTATCTTTCCTGGATCAGATTGTCCCGCCTTATAACCTTCCAATATTTTGCGGTAAAACCTTCTAAGGTAATTCATCTTGAAAGCTCTTATTATCCCAGCATCGTAAGGTTGAATCTTTGATGTCATGTTGGGTGGGAAGAACAACAACTCAACGTTTCTTAGCTCTTCAATATTTCTTGGATGTGCTGGACAATTATCCACCACAAGTAGAACTCTTCTACCATGCATCATTTGGTCAAATGAACGAACATATTCATCAAAAAAACACACTAGTCATCCATACTTTTTTGTTAGCTCGATACTGAGAATTCAAGTTATTCATGTTGACATTATTGAAGCAACGAGGCTTTGCATATTTCCCAATAATCCATAGAGGGATTTTTTCAGAGCCATCTTCATTGCAACAAATAACTTCCGTCATCCTTTCTTTATCTTGTTTTCTTCCTTCAAGTTGTTTTGTTGCCAGTGAATGATCAACTTGTAGCCTATAAAACAACCTAGTTTCATCCATATTGAAAACATCTTTCATAGGGAACTGATCAATTTTCTCCCGAATCGATACCAATTTCTGCTCCATGTCTTGTACATCAACATACCCACTCTCGCCAAAATGACGAAATGACTTTATGCCATGTAGATTCTTGAATCTCCCAAGCCATCCTATAGAGAAGTTAAAATCTAAATCATCATGAGGGTACACGAGTTTCATTGTATCTCTTGCCTTCTGCAAAATTAATTCTCTTGTGATATTCACACGTTCTTGATGTTGGAGAAACCACTCATAAACAACCTTCTCCATGTCGGGATATTTTGTTGGTTTGTGTCTTTTGATCTCTACTCTTCCCTTTTCTATTTCAGCAGAGAGATAGTCATTTGACCGTTTATGTGTGTTTGATATTGTTCCTTGACTAACTTTCAACTGAAATTTTCCCTCAAGCAATCTCTGCAAGTCTTTTTGTGTGCTTGCAGGATTATCTCTCTTGTACTCACACAACTCCTTACGTATTTGATCTGACATAGTTAATTTTGCAACACCTTTTAGATGAGAAGCCATTTTGTGAGATATGATTTGAATACTCTAACACATTCATGTAATTTATATATGGCAAACTTGCTTAAGAATACATTGAACACATTTGTTCCTCTTGTTTACATTTACTGTACTTCAAAAGTCATTATTGATTTTCAATGCATATGAACACAATAGTTACTAATTTACGTTGAGTCTCAAGGTTTGCTACAACGTAATTCTAAGAGGCATAGACTAATTTGCCTTTTTGTTTGGTATGTACGATATAATTACTTAAAAACTCTTTAAATTAATAATTATTAATTAATCGATAAATTAATAACTCTCTAAATTAATAAATTTCTCCAGTCCTAACATTATTAATTTAAAGAGTTTCTATTGTACTTAAAAGAGAATTGAAGGAGTACCAAACAAAACCAGAATGTAAAATCTAATAGAGCCGAGACACATATGGGCCACATTGTTAGCCATTGGACCAACTAAGTATTGAATTTTGTTTGGTTGATAAAAAAAGGTTGATTAGAATTAAAAATAAATTTTAATTTATTATATTTCATTAAACTGATTTGATTAATATTAGAATTTAGGTTATTCCTTAAAATAAAACAAATCAATTAGAATCTAGTTAGTTTTTATATTAAAAAAATCTTGTTGATTTGGATTACTAGGCCACAATAAAAAAACAATTAATCTTCATATTTTAAAGAAAAATTAACAATACTAATGTTTTTTTTTTTATGAAAAAACTTGTTATCTTTATTTAGTTAAATTAATTTAAATTTTTTTATAAAAATAACGAAATCAATTTTTTATTAAAACAAAATATTTGCTTGAAAAAATAAAAATTATATTTGATGAAATTTAACACTAACATTATAGTAGAAAATCTGAATTAATAACTAATGATATGAGATATCCCTACATAATTCTTGTCACAAATAATAATGGTGTTAGCTTTTATCCTAAGAAAAATTCAAATCGTGTTAGCTATTATTAATGACAAATCTTCCACCAAGGATGTTTGTTAAAACAAATAAATAGAGTTTTAATGCCTTTGTCAAGTTTTTTCGGATATTGGTGTTAAATAAAATATTAAAAGATTTAGGATTTGTTACTATAGGCTAAAATCTTATTAGACTTTTTTTTTCCTTTTTTTGACAAAATCTTTTTAGGTTTGAACCTATTTAAACTCCTTCGAGTTTCTTTTTCCTATAAAATGATTGTATTCAAAACAAATTAATTAAACACGAATCCAATTATTTTTCTACTTCTACCCCATACTTGCTCTAAAACCTGATCAATCATTCAAGAATTCCTCCTTGCACAAAGGAAGCACTTTCCTTCTGTGAACTGGCTTATATCTTACTCAAAGTATTTTACGGTATGTCCTAGAGTTGGTATCTGCACAACTCATGTTTTCTTTTAAGCTGCCTTCATTTGTAATGGATATAGTTTGTGCTTGGGATCCCAAATATCATGATTTCCTAATATTTTCTATGGTATCTTCAGGTACTCGAATCCTTTTATGAGCAATTTGATCCAAATTTTATAAACATTAGGATAAGGGATCACGAAGTTCTGCAAAGAGAAGACGATCTTAATGAAATTTTCCAGGTGTGTTCCTTTGCAGTTAATCATCTTAATATGTATTTTTTGCAGGCTGCTTCGAAGGGAATGTAAATTGATTGGTGTTTGGAGACGCTTGTCAATCATCAAAAATTCAAATCTTGGTCTTGATAGTGAGTTATTTCATTGATGATTTTCACGGCGGCTGGAACTAAAATGATCTCTGGTTTAAGATTTGTAGTAAGTATATTTTTATTTATTTCTATGTTTTAATTTATAATATTTTTCTCTACTCCTGAACTAGACGTCACATTAATAGTTTATTATCATTGCAAAAGATGTTTCACTGGCATCAGCAACTGATGAATGATGTGTATTTCTCTCTTCTGTTGATTTTGTATTTGTGTGTGGGTATGTTCTGTTAACACTATAGTTATCCTCACATAGTATAATTGCTAGAATCTTTTATTCTTTTCTTTTACGAGTTATAAAATTTGCTTTATCCTTATTTATACTTCAGGTGTTGCTTATTCTAAATATATTGTCCACATATATTTCTATCATGGAGGGGATGATCTAAGAAATCACCTAGAGGTTTGTTGTGTCTAAAGTTAATACAAGTTCTCCAAGATCATTATTTGTCTATTAATATAATTCCAGCTTTCCGTTTATGTTCATGATATATGGCTGCTTATTTAGTTTTTGTAACTCATATTGAAGCTCATGTTAGGAGTGTCACTGATCTAGCTTTTTCTTTGTTTTTAATAAATTTTGAAAGCTTTCATTGAGGTACGAGATCACAATCCCGTTGTGAAAGCTTTTCCTACTCTTGAAGCCAGTCTAATAACAAATGTAAAAAATTAAGGATATCTGCAGAGCAAACCATTATAAATAGAGGTACGTTTTGTTTTTCAGGTAGTTGATTGTTGAAAACACAGATGTTTGAGAATGCAAGCCAAATTCATTGAATCAACCATAAATACTGAAAATTCTAGATTTCTTTTTGAACTTATTTAATTTATAGGGGCATGTGACATTCTTCTTGTCGGGAGCCCCTCATGACTGCCTGCACTTTATATACAAATCTATATGATGCATACTTTATATGCTTATTTTAGATAACTGCAATTCTATATCAAATTTGTGACCACCTCTTAACTTGCTAGAATAGTTTGAGAGTAAACATAATTAGCATAGTCCATTATTAGCTATAAAATGATAAGGAACACAATTTAAGTGGCATTGCGTAAAGAACTTGAATTGCCATCGTGATTTCAATATATGAAAAATGAAATATAAGATTTTTTCAAATTAATCAAAGATTAACAAGAAACGAAAATTATGAAGTAAAGCTATTTTACATGATTGTTATCAACTGGCCTCTATAATTAAGTCTGCGAAGTTACTTTAAATTGTGTCACTATTTGTGTGAATTGTATTTTTTAATAACACTTTTTCTAAAGTTTTATGCTTTATATTTGGCTTTGATTACAAAGCTCTTAATAGTTTCACAGTTCCTATCAAATTTCTTATCTCAATCATATAAGGGTGTTGGAATCTATGCTAACGTGAGATATCAACTACTTTGCGGATTTGATAGAGCAGTGATCAGTCATTTTGATGTTATTGGAGTTGCATTGTTCTTCAGCACTGTGACAAATTATGCATTGGTTCTTGTGATGTCCTTCCATGCTTGACAATGTTAATTTCTAGCATTTGAAATCTTCTGCATTGTGGCTCACTGTCTGAGGACTATTGCCTCAATTTATTCTTTTAATTGCCTCATATTTTTACACTTTGCGGCTCACCGTCTGATGTCCTTCCTTTGCAGCAAAGGGGTTTGATTAAAGAGACATGGATGGATGAATATCCAAGGGAAGCTATCCTAAAATACGTCGACGTTGCAGCAAAGGAGCCAAATTTCATAGCTCTAGCCTATGCCGAAACTCAACCTGAGCCATTGTTTGTGAAGTCAGATTCTGAGGATGAAGAGAAATGAGTTATGCAATTACAATTTCTGGTACTATGGATGGTCAATGCAGAAGGAACAACCCCAGACAAGAATAACTCAGAACTCAGTAGTGGTTTACTTGTTCTAAATTCAACATGCAAAGTCGAGCGTTCCCGGCACCAGGACAAAGCTTAGTTAACGCAGCCGGGAAGGATGTTGAGTGTAACAGCTCTACAAAGTTTTATAGATTTTCTTGGAGCAATATTAATATATGTACATTCTGTCATGTAAAATTGAATTTTGAAAACTATTCTAACCCTATAATCTTAGTTTTGAAAACTATTCTAATGAAAATGTTGAGACTATGCTAGAAGAGATAGATCTATATGCTTGGATTTTAGTAGGAAAGTTGTTAGCACAGACAACTTATGGGTAGCTTCAATTATTATAATACTGAATTAACAATTGAGAATCACAAATTATTCACATTCATTTTAAAAAGAAACTATCTAAACTAAAAGCAACGTATTTCCTACAACATCATCCAAATGCAAGACTTCCTACTTTCTAGCTTTTACAACGTCGAGATGGTAAAACAGCTTGTGTAGAACATCTTTTCTATTCGAGTCATTCTTTTAACTTAACATGTTGGGATAATTCAAATTGCAGACAATGATTTTTTTGCTGGCTTATTGCTGCTTTTGATGCCTGAAGAAAATGCCTTTTGGTAGGTCTCGATAAAGCTTCCTTAGATTTCTATAGTATATACTCAAAATTTGCACTTGTTCAATGTAGCTTCATAATTTTAAATGTTCCTGTATTTGTTGAGCTTTACTGTCATGAAGGAATGTGATAGAAATCTGGTATTTATAGTGAGTGAATTAAAGAAAAGAAAATAGAATTGATAGAACAATTTTCTGTAGAATTTGTCTTAAACAGCTGTTTATATTTTAATATAAAATTAACACATTTGATTCCACTGGTGGAATATATAATGTAAGCAGGATTCTTAGTATCATATTTATATTTGACTATGGATTGAGCTTTGCATATTGTCAAATAATTCAAAATCTCATGTATTTGATCTTTTTATTTCATACAAGCTTACGGTAAAATTGTATGTTACTTTATTGCTCTAAAAAATGAATCATGTATAAATATTACTTTAAAAAATTAAAAGTCTAAAATTTTGATTATGTATTTCAACCTTTTCACTATAATGTTTAAAATATGATTGAAATACTTCATAAAGTTACACGAGATACCATCAGTTAGATTCAAATAAATAAAAACTTGCATAAATATTACTCTTAATATGCATTTGAATATACTTTTTCTTGTGAAATTTGAATTTGATAAGATTATATTTTTTTTCATACCCGTGCAGACGCATGGGTCTTCTACTAGTACTTGCTCTAAAACCTGATCAATCATTCATGAATTCCTCCTTCAACTCAAGAATGTCTCATGAACTTGAATCAATCCAATCAAACACTCTTTCATTGAATGATTGCTTAACCATCAACATTCATTACACTCACTTAATTATTTCTTCTACGTCCAATGACCCAAAAAACCTTACTTTCAGATTAATAACACCCATCTTCGACAAATTCGAGATTCCTCTTGATATCTTATGCAACAATAATGATATCAACAACCAATCTTTGTACGAAATCCTTAATGCCATGCCTTACTACATAATAGACCCGGTTATACGTGATATGAAAGATTGTGCTAGAAAAATGGTTCTAAGTGGAAAATTGCAGGCGGTGAATTTGGTTCTTCGAAGGGTTAATTTTCACATTGGAGAAGAAGATCAATTTGATCTAAATCATTCTTATCATAATGATTAACAAATTGTGGGCTTATCATCAAATTTGAAAGTTGATATTACTTTAGATTCTAAGGATCAATGTTCAATTTGTTTTGAGAAGTTTCGCATTGGATCGGAGACGGAACTCTTTCATACAAAATGTTCTCATATTTTCCATAAAGTGTGTATTGCTAAATGGGTATGTCAATGTGTGAATCGTGCACACTCTTATTCTTGTCCATTGTGTAGATCTGAGATGATGTGAATTGAGAATAAAACATCATCTTCAATTGTATGTAATAGAGGTCTTTCTTTAGTCACTTCACCATGCCATACCTATTTTGCGTAATTTTGAAAAATTTTATTACAACTACAATGATTGAAGATAACATTCCTTAAATGATATTTTTTTTTTGTATTAAAGCACTTTTTACAAGGACATCAAAATATCATATTTTTAGGAAGGTTATTTTTCAACGAAAATAAAAATTATATCAATCTATTCTCACACTCTTTACTTTATCTATTGACTTTCATCCAATTAGGATCCATAATCACATAAAGCTTCTAAAAATAAAATAAAAATAGTACATGCCCAACAAAACAATAAACAACAAGACAATCTCAAAATAATAACAATAACAATGATGACGACAACGACAACAATAACAATAATAACAACAAACAACAACAACAACACCAGTAATGGAGAACTTGTACATATCAGAAACATGATGAGAGACTTGTAAAGAAAAGTGTTGGTTTAAGCTTCCTTCCTCTTTTGAGAAGAATGATATTCTTTCGTTTGCAAGAGTTCAAAAGGTGAATGAGCTAGACATAATATTAACTCCAAGGGAATAAAAAATTAGAGAATATTTATCTCGATTTTACTAAAAACTGAGATAACATATCCGACGTAAAATCTATAAAAAAAAAGAGGTTATTTTTAGTTCCAACAGGAATAAAAAGTTATAGAGTTTTTATCTCGGTTTAATTAAAAACCGATGTATCATATCCGACATAAAATCTATAAAACATAAAATTGCAGGAGTTGGGAATCCAATATCAAACCCTGAGCAACTTTTTGTCTCAGTTTTTGTAAAAATTAAGGGAAAAGATTGATTTAAAAAAAACGTGGCGCTCACAATACCTATATCATGAGTTGTTTATTGTTCGAGGTGTAAGCTTCTTCATCAAAAGCATTATTTATAGTAGTGAAGAAAATAATGTAGATATTTGGGAGGATAATTAGATTCCATCTTGTTGTGGGTTTGAACTCCTAACACAAAACCCATGTTTCCATAGGTAATTGGAGTTAGGGACCTCCTTAAGGGGGAAAAAGGTTGCTGGAACCAAAACATCATCAATAATACCTTTATCCTTATTGATAGAGACACAATTATCAAAATTTCTCTCCATAATTGATGACTTCTTGACAAATGTATCTATAATGTCGCGGTAATAACTAAGATCGAATTCATAGGGACTGTTTTTAAAAAGAAAATTTTGTGCAATGCGTAGAAAATAGTAAATGGGGGGGGGGGGAGTTCGAGTTTGCAAAGCGAAAAGTAAAAGAAAGTGTTTAGATAATTATAATAAAGCAACCAGGTTGTGTATAGAATTATGTATTTTTCTATTGTTGATGTTCGATTCCTTATATGAATAATCTTATCACTAGAATCCCACGATGAATCAAAAAAATTGTTATAACTAATACCTTGTGATATAGCTCACTAATCACTACTCGGAGTTTCCTACACCTAGTCCACCAGCGTAAGCAGGAATAGGCGATGTAACTGAGTGCTAATTCATAAGCCATTACTCGGGGTCTCTATTCAACCAGTGTAAGTACAATAATTGCCCCAGGTTCAACAAATAAACTAATGGTCAGTATTTCCTATGTGCCCGAAATCATATTAAAAGAGTATCTCACATAAAAAAAAAACAATACGAACAATAAGTAATTAAATAGAATTATAGATCAAAGTATTCATGCAATATCAAATCAGCATATGTCCCAAAATTTTTGAAATAGATTAATCAAACACAACCTAACCTAGAGAGAATTAGCTACTCATAATTCAGATTACAATACCAAAAACAATTAAGAATTGCATATGAGATCCCTTGAAGAATTTTCCTCTAATGGCTTCCAATGCTCTCCAAATATGCCTTATGGTGTTGTAAATTGTCACTTTTGGTGCAAAAGATCGTCCCTTTTTGGGTAAAGTTTAGAACCTTTGAAAAAGTAAAAAAATTCCCCTTTTAAAACAGTCAAAACGCGTCAGAAAAGTCCTGAAAACTGCCCATCGCTCGCGTGATACTTTTCCATCGCACATATGATTTGAACACGCTGCATCGTGCACACGATTTTTCCATTACATGGGTGATTATTCCAGAATATAGATATTTCTCTTATCTTTATTTTGAAAATAAATCCACTTTAAAATGAATTACAAAACTCTAGATATAATAAATTTATTGGACAAACCTCAAGATGTAAATTGTGCTGAAAATTGCTTGTTTCTTCACAATTTCTTCCTGATTTCTTGGCTTTACTTTGTTTCTTTAAATTCTTCATTCTCTTCATACTTTTCATATTTAGCTTATATTTAAACCGATATTTCATTGAGTTCATCGTAAATACTCATAAAAATCATATAATGACAAAATGACATCAATAACCCATAAATAGAGGATTGCTTTAGCTAGATAGCTAACAAAAATGGGCATTATCGCATTAAAGACTGTAAAAAGGATGGAGACACAGAAAATTGAGACAGAATTAAAGATAAAAACTTATGGCAAAAGATTTGGTAAAGAAATGATGACTCCTAGATAGAAATTGCTAATGTGGCGACTTTTAAATAATAGTTTTCTAGTCAAAGAAGAAGGGAAAAACTACTTGCTCATGAAGCCCTTAAGAAATCTACGAAAAGAAGGAATAAAATAATGATTGGCTGGAATGATCAAGATCTCCACATAAATAAAAAAGAGCACAGTTTGATCACTAACAGGCAGAGTGATCAAAGATCAGATGAAGGGGAAAAGATAATGAATTTGGGTTACCTCAATGGTGATATGAATCAGGACCAAAGTAATAGATTTAAATAAATGCAGCGGAATCCTGAAACAGGTAGAAACGATGAAATGACAAAATTTCATAAATCATTAAAAAAATGTAGAATTCAGTGGAATCCACCTAACCAAGGATGGATAAAGAGTAATACTGATGGTAGCCTTGCTCAAATAGGGAGTCGGGGGCTTGGAGTTTGTAACTTGTAAATGCGCCAGAGGGGGGGGGGGGTAAATTAGGTTCTGAAAAATTATTTGCAATCTTTTTCGGTTCTTGGTTCTTTTTCGGTCATGATGTTAGGACTTCGAAAGTAAAGTGCAGAAAGAAAAAGAGACACAAGAAATTTATAGTGGTTCCCCTCACACTCCGAGAGTACTCCACTCCCCTTTTGACTCGAAAGAGATTTCACTATAGTTTAGAATTATTGTACAACCTAATCACATCAATGGTGAAGCCTACTATCTAATTTATAGGTAGTTCAAGTGTAGGAAGAACAATCCTCTTCAAACACTTCACGTGTTTCCAACAATCCTGGATAACAAGGTAATACAAAATAATCTTTGAAATAAGTTTGATATCTTTGAGTATTTGATGCTATCAATCTTCACGATCGATCTTCTCATTGAAACAAATATTACTCAAAGAAATATACAAGTGTTCTCTAATGAAATGAATTTGTGATAATGTGAAAGTTTATTCAAAAAGCTTCTTTTCAAAAAACTGTTTTTGAACACTTAATGAAAATTTGGAAGATGAAGAGAATGAGTAATTTTATGATTGAGTTTCTTGGAGGTGAAAAAGAATTTGAAATTTGATATCAATTTATATTGGCAAAATACCTTTACAAAAAGGTGTGATTTTGTGTAGCAAAAACAGTCAGAAATCAAAAAGAAAGCAATGCATTTTTTCAGGAAAAGCTGCTATTTTTGCTTACTGTTTCAGTATTAATCGGTTAACCAAAAGGCTTAATCGGTTAACATACTTCAACATTTAAAAAATATTCAAAATTCACACCTGTTAATCGGTTAACATATAGGTTAACCAGTTAACACTATAAGTATCGTAATAGAAAGTTAATTTTGAAATGTGTTAACCGGTTAACGAAATGTGTTAATCGATTAACACTGAAGGTTTTCCAAAACATAATTAATTTTAAAATGGGAGAACATCTAAAAAATATTTTAAAAGTGTTTGTGATATATGTGTAGTGAGATATGATTTTATGAACACTTGTATATGTATTTTCAAGTAACATGTGTTATACCTTTGACTTGATGTTCAAAACTCTATCTTCAACACTTGAAACTTGTAAGAGAAGCTTTGATCCATAGTAGTCACATGCGAGAGCACTATCTTGATCTTTGATGACTTTGTTGTTTACTTGAATCTCTTACTTTTTGCGTATGTATATGTTGTGTAGAGAGCTTGTTCTTGTTGTCCTCATCAAAACTTTAATGTGCTTGAAACTTGCTTCTATAGAGTTATCTTTTCTAATACGGATGAGAATATCATTAAAAAAGCCCAAGATAAAATTGAAGGAGGCAACAATACCCAAGCAGCGGATGTTATAGTGACGAAAATGGCAATTGCGATACAAAATAGAATGCAAAAGACGGTGTTAGAAATCGATATCCTAGGTTTATTGAAATTCATGACATGTGATGATAACAATCTACCCAGGAACATAGTAGGGATGACATGTAAGATTATGAAGCAAATGTGTCAAAACATCATATAAGCTAGGTTTGTGCATACTATGGGTGTGCAAAAAAACTGGTTCACAAGAACCACACTTAAAAACATGGTGTACCTATTGCAAAAGTCCATATTATTTGGTTTAAAAACTAGTCCAAATTCATTTTACTAAAACCATTAAAAATCGGTGTCCATTTTTAAAAACCAATATATAAATCGTTAGTCCACTTTTCAAACATAATGTGTTCTTTGTCTTGTTTCTGCTTCATGGTCATAAATGACAATTAAGGTAATATATATTTAATAAATAAAACTTATATATATATATATATATATATATATATATATATATATATATATATATATATATATATATATATATATATATATATATTAAGAGAACTTTGTGTAACACCCCACTCTAAACTGTCACGGAAAAATAAGAGAAACAACAGAACAATCAGAGTGCAACAAAAAAAATTTCATGACGACCGTCATGGATGTCACGACCGTGGTGGTCATGACGAGCGTCATGGAGCTGTAACATCCGTCACACTCACAAATTTTGGGACGCATCAGAGGTGTCACATTTTCAACTTAACAGAACAACATACACCTGCAACAGATCATTTAATAACATACGTAGCACAAATTCGGATGAACAGACAACGATATTTTGTTTAACATGTTAATTATAAAACGACATGTTATAATATACTTCCAACCATTCACAATAACCAAATTCCATAAAAATTCAGCAAGTAATTATCTTGCATCAATTCAACATAAACAACGAGTATCAACCATAAAAATCAGCACTACTAATTCATCGGTAAAGTGCATACAACCAACATTTGGCACTTAACAGCAGCCACCAATTCAATGAAAAGTACTTGATAAAATTCAGCAACAAGGAATTAAATAAAAGCAATAACATCAATCGTTCATCCCCCCTAAGAGTGCTACGTATCAGAGCGACCAACAACCTTAAAGGAAAGCTACACTTTATTCCGGAATACCTGCAAATTACCACCAGCGGGGTAACATACAACGTAAAGGGTGAGATATCAACAATATAACATAAGACATGATAAAAGTCATGTCAGAATATTATCACAGCATTATAATTCCAATGGTTCGCAAAAGTATTATCAATAATTAAACCGCAACAATTCGGTATTCATATCCACAACCATTATCATTAAAATTCAGCAACTCATCAATTACTCGCAAATGCATTACGACACAACTCAACTATGCACTTCAACAAATGCGACTCAACTATGCAACTCAACTGTGCATATGCATGTGGTACCATTTTGGAGCCAACACTCCACAACCAATTTATTTGTCATTAAGGCCAATCGTCGCCAATCCAGGCCAAATAACGCCAATACAGGCACAACAAATATTTGTCACTAAGGGCCAACCGTCGCCAATCCAGGCCAAATGATATGCTATGAGACGCAACTATTATGGACTACAACGCAACAACAACAACCGTGCAACAAGGCATCAAACCTACAACCAATTATCCATAACAGAAACATCACTATTTCGCATACATCATGTACTCACCATTTCAACCTGTTCATGTCAGAGACAAATAACAACAACCACGCAACAAGGCATTAAGCCTACAACCAAATTGTCCATAACAGAGGCATACCCTTCATCATATAACTACAACTTATCAACATAGTCCAAGGAGAATATTATAATAACATTTCTCAACAATGACATAACAACTTCATATGCATCAAGTATTCATCATCTCAATCTGTTCATGTAAGGGAACAATAACAACATACTTTCGACAATTAAGAATTCAGCACATTATCGTAAGAACAACATTACAACTTTTACTCACTAAATTAATTATAGTTCCTGAAAAGGTTCGTTAATTACGGGTCATCTAATCTTGCCCCATTAAGGGCAACCATACCGCATCGTACAACACTAACGATATAACACCTTCATTCCTACACAGACGAACCTCGTCCCTAACATTTATCGATTAACGAGAACTATATCTATGATTCGATTCCCTACCTGAAGTCGGTCAAGTAAGAGCATAATAACAACCTTTTCTACACAAATGGGAGCTTAGCGCGTGTCAGCGCCGATTCCTAACATTACTACATAGAACTAATGACATAAACACTAATTCAGGCGTAGACAAACATTAACCCTTAATATTTCTCAACCTACGGGAACATTTACCCTTAATATTGCTCAACCTACGAGAACATTACTACGGGAACATTGTTACGGGAACATTACTACGGGAACATTACTCATGATTCAACTCCCTTCATGAAATCGATCACACCCATAGTTATAGAATTGAACCCCACCCTTACCTTGAATAGATGCCAATTCCAAGCTTCCGGTTCGAGTTCTACTCTTCGGTGACTCTTCTGCGACTACCTTCAATTCTATCCGGCGGATAATTCTTATGTTCTTACTTTCTCCACAGTCACATTCCTTTTTCCTTCTCTTCAACATTTTTCCTCAATTTTGATTTTCTGAGCAGTTTATCGTGATAATCCTCTTTCTCCCACAACTTCTCTAATAACTCCCTTCTCTTATTCCATCCACTAATATTCCAAATAATAATAATAATAATAATAATAATAATAATAATAATAATAATGATAATAATAATAATAATACTAGTTAAGATGTCGTGATAGAGTTGTGTTCTGGCTATTATTAAGTGGAACAAGGGTATTGTGGTAGATGGAGTATCCATCCTAGTGCTATAAAGATGTAACCGGATTTGAGGAAATTATTTTGATGGCCATAGATGAAGAGAGAAGTGGTTTAGTTGTATGTGCTGGTTAGACTTGTCGGAAGTCGAAGAATGAACGTCTGAGACTGTTGGGTCTGATGTAACCGTTGTATAGTCCAGAGTTGTAATCGGATAGTATTCCCATGGATTTTGCATTGGGTTTTCCAGAGAATTTGAGGAATATGGTTTTAATTGAGTGATTTTGGATGGGAATTTGAAGCTTTGTATGGCAGGAGGTGTAAGACTCCTTTGTATTGATATGATTCAGGCGAGGGTACTGCGCTCGGACCTGAGGATTATGTAAGAGATGACTGAAAAGATCAAGAAGATCCGAGAAAGGACATGTTCTAAGGGTTATAGTAGTGACGGGTGTTGATCGAGCTTTTAAGTCTCGGAAGCACACACCGTGTTTTGTTACTTAGTATCAGAGTGGCGCAGTGGAAGCGTGGGAGAAGTATCATGTTAGATTGTCTTACCGCTATCGCTTGTGAATTTACATGATGTGGTATGTGCCTAATTGAGGAAGTGCAAATGCATTCATTCAGACAGATGGTGTACAAGTGAGGAAGGATTTGACTTTTGAGACATTGCTAGTTCAAATTGATGAGCAAGAAGTAACTTGGAGGTAATGAATATTTCTTCGGTAAATACAGTTGGGGGAACCAACTAGAGAAAGTGGGAATTAAGAGATTGGGATGAGGAAGTCGTATCCGATTCGGTTCATTGAGGTAACATTTTCGAGGACGAAAATTCCTAAAGTGGGGGAGAGTTGTAACAGCCCAATTTTCAATAACTAATTATTTATGTTAATTAATTGGTTTATTTGGATTATTCTAATTATTTGAATGATTAGATGATTGTTTAAATGGATCGATAGATGTTTTGGTGTCACCTCTAGAGGCTGATGACCTACCAATAGATGATGGTGGTTAAGACGATGATGATGAGTTGAGGGTTTCCCAGGGGGTCCCTCAGATATGTCCCTGCTGACAGGGTATGCTGACCATACTACCAGATATGTCTGTGATAGAGAGCTAACAATACTCAATTTGTTTTTATTTCATTGGAAATTTATAATTTGTACCATTGTTGATTACTAACATTGTTTCTTATTTATAGAAATTTTTCAGACTCGTGAGCCGTAGAAGTTCTATAACCATGGGTGGAAGATATCATCTTTGGAGCAGCCACAGGAGGCTTGGTTCCAAGATGTCCTTGTTGCCTCTGGTTTGAAGGACCTTTGTGATATCGATTACAGCCTGATCCATAACGGGATGCTGATGGGATTTACAGAGAGATAGCACCCTTAGACGTCCTCCTTCCATCTACTGCACGACGAGCTGACTATTACACTGGACGACATCTGTTGTCTGTTGCATATACTGATCAGGGGTATCCTCCTCCATCACAGTAGGATGACGAAGGAGGAGGCGAGAGAGATGTTGATCGATGAGCTTAGGGATGATCCAGTGGATGCACTGGAGGAGGTAGATAAGACCAGAGGGGCTCATGTGCGATTCTCCTTTTTGACACGTAGATTTTGCGAGGTGCTCGCTGCTGCACGCCAAGCAGATGGTGATCTAGGTGAGGTTGAGATACAAAGACAGCATGTGCTGAGGTGTTATGTTTTATTTTTATTCTTCACTAAGGGGTCTGACCACAGGCGTGTATTGGATGAGACCATTGAGGTGGCACATGAGGAACTTATGAATCGTAAGCATCGCGTCAGGACGGGTGGGATCGATGGTCGAGGACACAAACCGGACGGTCGAGGAAGCGGCAGAGACAGACGAGGCGACAGAGGCATAGGCAGAGGAGGGGATACAAATGTTATCAGGCACACACAGTAGTGACTGTGATGTATTTTTTGATGTATATATTTTGATGACATTTGTGTACTATTTTTTTTATGATTATGACATATTACTTCTCATATATATATATATATATATATATATATATATATATATATATATATATATATATATATATATATATATATATATATATATATATATATATATATATATATATATATATATATATATATATATATATATATATATATATATATATATATATATATATATAATTTTATTTACGGATGTATGCTATTTTATATTCATTTGCGACAGTTAATTTACATTTGCGACTAACGAAATTTGATTTTTTTATAAAAAAAAAATTTGTTCCGATAAGATTTTGGAAATGTATCTACGAAATTTTTTTCGATATGTCTCCAAAAACATCCGACGTAAAAAAAATAATGCCTAAAAATATCAGAATGGATTAAGAAACTCTGGTAAAAATATCATTAAAAACCCCAAACTAAAGTTGGAGGAGACAACAATCCCCAAGCAGTGAATGGTCCAGTGATGAAAATGGCAATTGTGATACAAAATAGAATGCAGAAGGTGGTGTTGGAAACCGATAACCTAGGCCTAATGAAACTCATTACTGACAATGATAACGATCTATCTATATAGTAGGGATTACATGCAAGATTATGAAACAGATGTGTCAAAACATCAAATAGGCTAGATTTGTTCATACCCCTCGAACAAATAATGTTTTAGCGAATGAGATAGGAAAGAATATAAACCATAATAGGCCTGAGACACATATAAGCCACATTGTTGACCATTCGTTCAACTAAGTATTGAATTATGTTGTGTTGATAAAAAAAGTTGTTATCTTTATTCCTTAAAATAAAAATAAATCAATTAGAATATAGTTAGTTTTTATATTAAAAAACATCTTGTTGAGTTTGATGATTAGGCCAAAATAAAAATAAAAACAGTTAACCTTCCTATTTTAAAGCAAAATTAACAATACTTATATTTTTTTAATAAAAAACTTGTTATCTTTATTTAGTTAAATTAATTAACATTGTTTATCAATAAAATTACTAAAATATATATATTTTTTATTAAAACAAGATATTTGTTTTAAAAAATAAAAGTTATATTTGATAAATTTTAACACTAAGATTATACAAGAAAAACTGAATTAATAACTAATAATATGAGATATCCTACATAATTCTTGTCACAAATATTAATGGTGTTAGTTTTTTTTTTTGGTAATTAATGGTGTTAGTTTTTATCCTAAGAAAAATTCAAATCGTGTTGGCTATTAATGACACAATCTGTCACCAAGGATCTTTGTTAAAACAAATATATACTTTTGATGCCTATCTCATTCTCAGGTATTTTCGGATATTGCTGTTAGATAAAATATTAAAAGATTTAGGATTTGTTACAATAGGGTAAAATCTTATTAGAGAATTTTTTGTTGACAAAATCTTTTTAGGTTTAAACCTATTTAAACTTCTTTGAGATTTTTTTTCCTATAAAAGGATTGTATTTAAAACAAATTTAAACACAAAACCAAATATTTTTCTACTTCTACCCCATACTTGCTCTAAATCCTGTCAATCATTCATGGATTCCTCCTTCAACTCAAGAATGTCTCCTTCAAAAACTCTTTCATTGAATGATTGCTTAACCATCATCATTGATTACACTCACTTAATTATTTCTTCTACGTCCAATGACCCAAAAAACCTTACCTTTAGATTAATAACCCCCAACTTTCACAAATTTGAGATTCCTCTTGATATCTTATGCAACAATAATGATATCAACAACCAATGTTTGTACGAAATCTTTGAAGCCTTGCCTAACTACCTAATGAACTTGGTTATACGTGATATGAGAGATTGTGCTAGAAAAATGGTTCAACGTGGAAAATTGGAGGCGGTGAATTTGGCTCTTCGATGGGTTAATTCGCGCATTGGAGAAGAAGATGAATTTGATCTAAATCATGCTTATCATAATGATCAACAAATTGTGGGTTTATCATCAAATTTGGAAGTTGATATTACTTCAGATTCTAAGGATCAATGTTCAATTTGTTTTGAAGAGTTTTGCAATGGATCGGAGACGGAACTCTTTTATACAAAATGTTCTCATATTTTTCATAAAATGTGTATTGCTAAATGGATCTGTCAATGTGTGACTCATACACACATTTATTCTTGTCCATTGTGTAGATGTGAGATAATGTGAAATGAGAATGAAAAATTAAGTATGGATTAATTTTTTTTTACATTAGATGCAATAGTTGTTATAATTAGTTAACATCTAGTTGTTTTTTTTTTAAATAAAATTTGAGATATTAAATAATGATTGGCGTGGATCATTTAGTTAGTTAGTGTGGATCTTTTCACATCTAGTTAACATCTAGTTAAATAATGATTTGAGAAATTAAATAATGATTTGAGATAGTTGTTATAGATAGTGTGGATCTTTTCACAAATAATGAAAGGTTGCAACAGAAAACTAAAGCTTTATGGGATCATAAATAAACACTACAAGAAAAAAAATCCCATTTTGCCAAGTGATTTAGTGACGTGCTAATCACGTGGGAAAAAAACACGTTGAAATTTTAAGTGTAACATGTCATAAGTTTCCCACATGCAAATCACGTCGCAGAACTATAAATAAAAAATATCTCAACTTTTCCATTAACCTTCCAGATACATTGAATGTTGGAATTGAATGTGACAGTTTTGTGACAGGATTACCACGTCGCAACAAACAAAACATAATTACATTTTAAATTGGGAAATGTTACGACTTGGGAATCACGTGGGTAACTTCCCACAGGGAACGTACGGGAATCATACCTTCCCACGTGTTCACCACGTCACAAGACTCCCTATATATTAATTCACAAGACTCCTTATATTTTTTTAATGTATATTATTTTAATTTTTTAAATTTTATAGTTAATATTTAATATTTATTTTAATTTTATAGTTGTTTTCAGTTAATATTTATTTTTATTTTTTTATTATTAAATTTTATAGTGAAGTGCAAATAATGTGACTATTATAAAACATATTTTTGTTGTGGCATGTATATCACGTCACTAATTAGTGACGTGAAAATCACATGGGAACCAGTTTAATTAGTGCCAGGGAACTATGTCACAACTTTGTGATGTGTTTTCCATGTGGGAACATGTTCCCACCATTGCATTTCCGGTGTGTTTTACCCACGTCGCAAAAGTTGGTTAGTGAAGTGGTTTTTGAGTTAGTGACGTGAAAATCACTTGGGAAAATGTAATGTTTCTTATAGTGAAACTACATTTTTTGTGAAAGTATGTTTGGATCAAGTTTTTCAAGGGATAACTTGTTGGTACAAGCTTTAGAAAAGAAAGAATGGAAAGATATCATTTTTCAATTTTCATGAGTTAACCAAAAAGGAAGTATGAGAAAGCACAATTGAAGAATATGTATGTTAATCTAAGAAAGGATTGGCGTGCATGGTACAACTTATTTGGAAAAGATACTGGATTAGGGTGAGATCATGTGAATAATACTATTGCAGCGCTAAATGAGTGTTGGGAGAGTAAACATGTGGCATGTTATAAGAAAAATCTATTGTTTTGTAATACTTAGATATGTATGTTTGTTGGTGTTGGTTATTTAATGATGAGTTATGAACATGCAGGAAAACCTTTTTTTGTAAAAAAATTAGGAATAAATGACATAAATTCGCGAATGAATTAACCATATTTTTCAAGGATATATGGCTAATGGAAAGTGATCTTGATGGTTGATCAGAATCTGAAGTGGGTCAAAGACAATTGTCTATGATGCTGGGTGTGAGAGAGGATGCGGTGGTGTATCTGTAAGGCACTCTGATGCTAAAGAAAGAATCGGGAGAAAGAAGTCAAGTATAGAATATGTGTGTATCAAGGTGAATATTGAATACCTGACCCTCTCAAATGAGAGAGTTTTTATAGTGCCCCTAGTGCTTGGCCATTGGTCCTAATTTTCAAGCGAGATAACTGTTTCCCGAAGAATAGGTAACTTCTAGAAATTAGTCGTTGGGACATAAGAGGTGCTCATAACTAGCCGTTGCTATGGACAGGGACGCAATAACGGGCACAAGTGTCGTGACTGTTTCTGAGTGGTGGGACCGTGCGTGACGGGTAAGGACTGATGAGGAGAAGTGTGGGCCCAGGGGTAAACTGGTCTACCTCCCCCGGTGGATGGGCAGAAAGGTAAATGCTCCCCCAGTTTGGTTAGATTTTGGCAATTGAGCCGTTCTGGGAGCAGAAGTGGATTGGGCCAGTCCGGAATAGTAGCCCCCCAAGTCGTTGCTTTTGAGCATGGGAGTGATGACTTAAGGAAAATTCGCACTCCAGGCAAGGTCGTCGCTTGTTGCGGAGATGAGGCTGATACTTGGTGCCCGAGGGAATCTGTGTCCGGGGACCTATAACGCTACATGTCAGGAAGCTCAAGATACCGGGAGACCAACGATTGATAGGATTTGAAGAATTGAAGTGCCACGCATTCCTCGAGCCGTGAGCCACATTTAATGCGTTATGATGGCTAGGATAGGGTCATGATAATCCCCCTAACCGCGCGTGCTCGTTTACCAGAGAGTACATCATAAGTAGCAAGATCCTTACAAGACAAAATTCACCAAACTCTCAACTATTTAGGTTAACTGTTTACACTCAAAGCACAACATGAAGGTTAGTACTATCATAAGATTGAAAAGACTCTAACATCCATAATTAAAATACATGCACATAAAGATCAAAAATACTTGTATACAGGTTGTAACGTGGCCAAGGTAATGGTGAGATAAATTCTAAGAGGTACTAGGCTAAAACTCAAAGGGTCAAAGAAAATTGAAGGAATTCGAGGGAGTTGAACTGCAAAATGCTTCATTCATTTCAAAACTACTTTTCTGCTATTTCACTTCTCTTTTCTCTTTTTATTCTCTTCTTTTTTTAGAAGGAAATTGTATTAATATCCTTCTTTTCTTTTTTTCTTTTTTTTTCTTTTTCTACCAACCTTTGGAACATCATACTTATATTGTTCAACCTCACCCAACTCCATACAAGACTATTTCAACCCTTTGAATATGGTGATAACATTATTTTTCACTTTTCGGCTTGTAATGAGTTTAAATAAAGAATGAGATAATAGGCTCAAAGTGGTTCCAAACAAGGGATAATATTTACATGGTTGGATTTTTGGCTAACTGGTTAAATATAAAACAAAATAACATGTATTTATCATATCAATGCGCACAAGTAAATAAAAAGTTTCAATAGAGTCAATTCAAGTTCTAGAGACTAACAGACATGAGTGAAATATACAAGAAAGAAAATGATGGATTTTTAAATGATATCCATTAAAAGGTTCAAAATCTTACAAGGTTAATGATCTACCACAAATGATGCACAATCTAGAGTTTAATCCTACTTAACATGCCAATAATATACCCAAAAAAATTCAACCACATCACACTACAATTTTTTAATCAATAGAACATAGAACTACTCACAAAAAATTGCAACTCAAAACTAAAGAATAGCATGCAACTTTTTTTATTTAAGGAAACACTCAAAAATGAAGAAAATTGAAAGAAATAAAATAAATTAAATGAATCCCTCCCCCATACTTAAAACACACAATGTCATCAATGAAAGGAAAGAACACACCTAAGTAGTCAAGGTGGATAGATGATCACATAAGAAGCCTTTCGCAAAGAGAGATATTCTACAGTCTCCTCTTCCAAAGTGGAGATCTCATAGAGTAACTTTGGATAGCATCCATTGACCTTGAATTTTTATTAGTACCTCTGCCTTTTATTCTAGGATCAAAGAAGGATCCTCGATAAGTAAAAGTGTCAAATGGGCACGTGAATGTGGTCTCCTTTTTCACAACATCAAGAATCAAATGATTAAGGGGTTGCCTCACTAACTTTATTCCATCTTTAATTTATACCCTAACATACTCATGGATGGGCTAAACTCACGAGTGTCAACCAAGGTCCATCCAATTCCCTTCTTATGCTTCTTCAAAATCTGTAAAAGCTTATTTTCTTGATCAAAATCAAGGTTAGAAGAAAGGAGGTTTTTCAATGGATGGTGAGGTTGGGGAAGCCGTGATGTCAAGAGCTTCAGTTGCATAAATAACTTCATCTGTAAGAAAAATGTCAACCCGCAAGGCGTCCTCAATCTCAGGACAAACAAAAAAAATGTTATTGTCAGTACAATCATCACATGAGTAACTATCATCAAAACCAGATAAAGATGGAAAATCAGCTGAAACAAATTAGAATAAGCTTCTTCAACAATTTCAGAAAGCAACTCTTTTGGATTTACTACTGTTTGGGCAGGTAGTTAGTTTGATTCTTAAGCTTACTGCATGACATTCATTGAAGTGGAAACTTGTCCAATTTGTGTCTGCAAAGCCTAATTACTAAATATGTTCGTTGTTGAAACTGGAGATTATTTACAGTTATTTTCTTGATAAGGTCCTCTAGTGAAGACCCAGAAGGTGCAGAGCATACAACCTGGAATTCCTTCAGATGCTTATGCGAATCCTCACCTGCATGACCATTAAACCTCGGCAGCAAGTGTATTAAACCAGATTTCAATTTAAAAGGTATATCAATAGCAGGATATTCAATACATAAAACAATATAAATCACATCAGGAGCAACAAGTTCTCTAAGAGTTCTTTGATTAGCCATGTTAAATTTAATAGGAAATTTTTTAAACAACGAATGAGATAACACATAACTATTTCAGCAATGCAGCAACAATTACGAAAATGCCAACAATGTCCTTATTGAGAAAAAGAATGGAAAAATAGAAAAGTGATTAAAATAAAATCTAAAAAATTATGAAAACATGACTAAAAATTAAATCAAATCAGAATAAGTCTCTACAAAAAATATTGGATTTTTTTGAAAATATGAAAATAGAAAATAAATTAAATAAAATAGGAAAATAAGGAACTTGCGACTTTGAGGGACAAAAAGGTTGGTTGATTTTTTCAAACTTATCTGATAGGTTAGAATACTTACCACTATACTGCAACCCTAAAAATAAACAAGATAAAAAAACTCTAATAAAACTCTAAAACAGAATACTAAAATTGGCTAAAATCAACAAGAATCTCCGACAACAACACCAATTTGATTCGGGGTCGCACACAGGTCAAAAACGAGTTTAGAAAATGTAGTAACAGGAAGCAACATTCAAATGTCATATAACAAGGACTCTAGAATTATAATTAACCTACTAAAATCGATTTGGGGGTATTTAGGATAAGGTTGGATTACGAAAATAAGGAAAATAAGTGATTACAACTATGATTTAAGAGTTAATCTACTTATTTGATTCCTACCTATCATCGACTATTATAAACTCGTAATTCCTAACCGAATTCTCTATTCCTGTTCGATCACAAAATCAATCAACAAGCATGAATGAAAGTATAAGAATTATGATTCCTATTTTCCGGTCACAAAATAAATCAACAAGCGTGAATGAATTAAGCATTCGATTAAGAATAAAGCGAATTACACAAATGATAACACGCAATCAAATTTAGGAAACATGAATCAATCAAACCAAACCAAACTATGCTATGAAAAATCGGGTTAAGAAATGATAATCATACAATAGAATTGAAGGAAACATAAATTATATTGCAAATTATAATAATCTCAAGGTTTTGGAACCTGAATACAAAAGATCAATTATGAAAGGGTTTAACTCTCCATATGAAATCGTACAAAGAAAAAATAAATATTCATGAACAGTGAAAAAAAAAGGTCTCTCAACAGTACCGTGGCGGCTCTCTTATATAAAATAAGGATTTCCCCTTCTAATTCTAACTGGGTAGAAAAAACCTAAAAACCGACCTAAAACTAGTTATTCTCTAAAGTCTGAAACTTCAACGAATTATTTGATACTTCTTCACTTTGAATCAACTTTTGGCTTCAATGCAAAACTTTTAGCTCTTTCTCTTATCTTTTCAATGCCTATCAGAACGCGTCAATCCATTTCTTGTAACTCAAGTTATGGTCTGCACAGTGAACATGTATTAAATAACTGTTAATGCCGAAAATAAACTACAAATTTAAATTAAAGGCAAACATAAACTTAATTCTAAAAACACAATAAAATAGTAAAATTAATAAAACAAACTAGGGAAATGCCTAAGTATAATGGTAGAATAATGTACATCAAATTGCATTGATCATGAAAGACAATTGGTTCTCTTGTTTTGTTCTAGGTTGAAGTTGTTCCCCAGAAAGCTGAAGTCGAGATGGTTTAGCCCATTCACTATCAACAAAATGTTCCCACATGGAGAAGTTGAGTTGAATAATAATACCAATGAAGACGCCTTCAAGTTCAATGGAAAGAGGTTGAAACCCTACCATCATTGACAAAAGAGTGGCCTATTGGGAGAGGTGCAGCTCATAGCATCATAGACTGATCGTACTTCGAGCTATGGACATTAAAAACACTTTTTGGGAGGCAACCCAAGAGAGGTAACAATATTTTTTATTTTATTTGTCTCATTTTAGTTGTGTATTTCATTTTCATGAGTCGTGTGTCACAGAGCCGAGCGAAAAAGGAAAAATCTTAAAGGCAAGGCAGAAACAAAAAGAAAAAAATTAAAAAAAATTTGCCTCTTACCCATACGCGTATGGGGATTCCAAAAAGTCCATTTATTTAAGTCCTCTTATTATACACACATGGAGGTCTCCATACGCATATGAGGAATCTCAAAGATCACATTTAATTTTAAAAGTTGGGGCATACGTGTATGGCCAGATGATACACATATGTAACAGTCACCTGGAAGTATACGCATATGATACATGGTCTGGACTTTACACTGATTTTTTCCTCTGCCACTATACGTATGGGATGTGTTATACACGTGTGGCCCGTTCGGGTCGAGTACCATACGTGTATGAAGGGTACGTGGCACTATATATATTTTTCTGACATTTTCCTCCCATTCTGCACCCTGAGCCATTGCCATGTTTCCTTATCTGAAAAAGTTGTCTGAGTGTCTTGTGTTTTTGAAGATTTTCTTTGATACAAGACACATATGCTCAGTACCATTACCCATGGACACTTCTTCTTCTTCTTCTTCTTCTTCTTCTTCTTCTTCATATTTTGATTCTATTAGATTTATCTCTGCTAAAACCAAGAGAGATATCCATGCTACTCTGAAGAAGTGTAAGCTAACTTATTTGAACAGACATATCCATCCAGTGGCTAAGGAGTTGGTGTTGGAATTCTAAACTAATGCTTACGTACCCCTCACTGAGGACACTACTACAGAGCCTGAGTAGATTTCTTGGGTTAGATGGAAGTAGAGCCAATTTGACTGAAAGACGGCAAACAAGTTGTTGAAGATGAAGTTCAGAGAGCCTAATTTCCATTATTTGATTCAGAAGACAACTTATAGGATTTGATGGCCGTATAGAGCAAAGCTGGATCACTTGGCATTAGAGTGTAGACATTGGAAGCATGCATCTACTCCTATTCCGAGAAAGATTGCAATGGTTAATTTGAATGCGGTTCTGAAGGCGTGGACCTAATTTTTGCACCACGCTTTAAATAAGAATCAAAGTGGATCTGAGTTTATCACCATGAGAGCTTTATCGCTTTATTTGATGCTGACCTGACAGCGGTGAACATTAGGCGCATTATTTCTTCTGATATGGATAAGATGATTCAGAGTACGATGACAAAGTCTCTAGGACATGCTTCTATTATCCTCTTATTGTGAAGAAAAGCAGGAGTCGAGGAGTTTATTGATGGGCGCATTGTCCACCCGGCACGCCCAGATCTAAAAAAAGCCCAAATTTCTTCTATTTAGGTGAAAAACAAAAATTTCCCAAGGCTTGGACGATATTGCACTAAAGGAACATGTTTTGAAGGCTGGAGAGCTTAGATTTTCAAGATGGACCAAGCTTTTCATGAAATTTTCATGATTAAAGACCTAATTTCATCTCTTAATTTTTAATGTCTACATCTTGTATTTTGTTTTACTTTGATATTATAAGCAGCTAAACCCCTCAATGCCAGGGGTGTCCCTAATTCGGATTTGTGAAATAATACAAACTTTTTATGATATTTGATTTACTTTCAATTTGTTCTTAATGCTTTCTCTTTCATAAAAATTGAGTTTGATTTACGGTTAATTGTTGGGTTGGACCGCCTTTATTAACGCTCAATTGAAAGTATTTCATAGCAGATATCATCTAGGATTAGGGATACCCCGTGGAAACTGAAACATTCTTGATAAAAATAATGCTTAACTTCAACTGTAATTCATTATGGACATAAGAGTAAATTTTAATTATGAAAGGTTTTCTCATTAAGCACTTAGGAGTAAACACCCTTAAGGACGAATAGTCAATATTGTTAAATTAAGTTGTTATCAGGTCAGGCTATAATTGTTGAAGAATCCAATCATACACCTTCCTTAGCATGTTCACTCATACTATTTTATTAAACCGTTCAACTAGCCTGTTTACTTTTAATTACAATTTATTTTCTATTTTCAAAACACCAATTCAAAACCCAGAAGTCTTTTTTTTAACTAATTTAGAGTACAAACTCTGTATCGTCAAGAAGTCCTTGAGATCAATATTTGGAGAATTTCCCTTATTACTATATTGGAAGATTAGTACACTTGCTAATTTACCGATCAAGTAGATAGGGTGATTAAAGCCAAATACTACACTAATAGTGACATACTAAAAGTTAAGCTAGGTAGGAGACCTATTAATCTATGAAGAACTCCCCATAACATATGAAAAGGAACAAGGTAGATATTTGGGAGGATAATTAGATTCCATCTCATGGTAGGTTAAAACTACTAACACAAAAACCCCTGTTTCTAGAGGTAATTGGAGTTAGGGACCTCGTTGAAGGGGAAAAAGGTAGTTGGAACCAAAACATCATTAATAATACCTTATCCCTATCGATAGAGAGGCTACTACTACAATATCTTTCCATAACCCTTAAATCATCGTGGTAGCTAACAAAAATGAGCATTACGGTATTAAATCATGATACTATTGCATTAATGACTGGAAAAAGGCTGGAGACATAGAAATCGAAGACAAAAATAAAGATAAAAACTTATGGCAGAAGATTTGGAAAAGCAGGGTGAGTCCTAGATAGAAAGGGCTAATTTGGAGAATTCTAAACAAAATGCTTTCAGTCAAAGAAGAAGGAAAAATGCATGCTAATGAAACCCTTCAGAAAGCTATGCAAAGTTTCATAAACTACCTTATTTATCATACATACTAATGAAGAAGGGGGTGGTAAGAAGAATACCAAGAAGCATAATGGATGGAATCTCAAAAGAAATCGCACAAGCGATAATGAAAGGCAAAAAAATAAAACTTGTCAGTCAAGCAAATTCAACACAGGGAATAACAAAAACAAATTGAAGATGGCTAAAGACAAACAAAACTTAGAAAGAATTGAATGTGACGTGTACGAAATATATTATGCAAAACAAATATTAGAACTTCAAACAGAATAGTGACATAAAAATCATTGTCATACAAATACTACTCCGGCTTGATTTATAAGAAAAAAAGACAAATTTCACGTTTATTAAGAAATATAGTTATGTATATTTAATTTTCTTGATTTCATGTGAGAGAAATAACATAATTACTAATATAGCCTCATTAAATTATCTTCCACTAACAATATTAAGTGATTAATGCAGGAACATTTTTGGAATAAAGATATTAAATACGCATAGATTTGTTTGCATTTATTTATATTTATGGTTAAAAAATTAGAAGACTTTTGCTTATAGATAAGACTGAAAGGAGTAAGTATAAAGGTATAATAATAAATGGAAATCACACGGTGATTTAGAGCACAAATAAGATGAACGATACCTCCAATCAGGTTCTGAAGTTGTAAGAAAAGGTAGAGGAATGCAGGAATAAAATGATGATAGGTCGGAATGATAAAGATCTTCGCAAAAACAAAAAAGAGCACAGTTTGATCACTAACATGCAAAGTGATCAAATATTAGATGAATGGGGAAAGCAAATAAATGTAGCTTACCTCAATGGTGATACGACTTAGGAATAAAGTAAAAGATAATTAGGGGTATTAAAGATGAAAAAAAGTATATTGTATGAAAAGTTACAATATTAATTAGCTTTTTTTAGTATACGTAAAAAATCAAAAGGTAATAATACAGTAGAAACTCTTTAAATTAATACTCGGTAAATTAATAAACTCTCTAAAATAATAAATTTGTCCGGTCCCGATTTGGGACAATGTAAAAAATTGAAAAACTCGATAAAATAATAAGATAATAATTTTTCGGGAGATTCCTTTATAATTTTCGGTCCCAAGAAAATCATAAATTAATAATTCATAGAAACTGAAAAAAAATATATATTACACTCTATTGAAATATGATTCAATAGTTGTCTATTTTCCTTTAAAGTCCAAGTCTATTTAGAGCTCATCTCTAACTTTTCTTATTGCATCCAATAGCTCAGGTGTTGTATTTTTGTATAATTTCATAAAGTTGTGAAGAGTGTTTGACGCCCTAAGTGCTTCCTTTCGCGTAACAGGCTCTAATGACACCGTATCATCTTCCCTGTCATCCTCTGCATTGTTCTCAATGATAGTACCCACAATATCTTCCAAACTATGAACCTCCGAACATGCTTCATTTTCACCTGGGTAGTTCATTAGATTGTCGATATCCATTTTATTACGATAGCCATGTTAATTGATCATAGTCTCGAGGTCTTGAGTTTCTTTATCAAAAGTGGATTCATCCAAATTTCTTGCAACGTCACTAGCAGAACGAATTTTACAATGTCGGAAGCAATTCACTATTGTTTCTTTTCGAACATCTATCGTCCAAGCTGGGATTTCCAAATTGATAGCATCAAAGACATTTATCTTTCCTGGATCAGATTGTCCCGCCTTATAACCTTCCAATATTTTGCGGTAAAACCTTCTAAGGTAATTCATCTTGAAAGCTCTTATTATCCCAGCATCGTAAGGTTGAATCTTTGATGTCATGTTGGGTGGGAAGAACAACAACTCAACGTTTCTTAGCTCTTCAATATTTCTTGGATGTGCTGGACAATTATCCACCACAAGTAGAACTCTTCTACCATGCATCATTTGGTCAAATGAACGAACATATTCATCAAAAAAACACACTAGTCATCCATACTTTTTTGTTAGCTCGATACTGAGAATTCAAGCTATTCATGTTGACATTCTTGAAGCAACGAGGCTTTGCATATTTCCCAATAATCCATAGAGGGAATTTTTCAGAGCCATCTTCATTGCAACAAATAACTTCCGTCAGCCTTTCTTTATCTTGTTTTCTTCCTTCAAGTTGTTTTGTTGCCAGTGAATGATCAACTTGTAGCCTATAAAACAACCCAGTTTCATCCATATTGAAAACATCTTTCATAGGGAACTGATCAATTTTCTCCCGAATCGATACCAATTTCTGCTCCATGTCTTGTACATCAACAAACCCACTCTCGCCAAAATGACGAAATGACTTTATGCCATGTCGATTCTTGAATCTCCCAAGCCATCCTATAGAGAAGTTAAAATCTAAATCATCATGAGGGTACACGAGTTTCATTGTATCTCTTGCCTTCTGCAAAATTAATTCTCTTGTGATATTCACACGTTCTTGATGTTGGAGAAACCACTCATAAACAACCTTCTCCATGTCAGGATATTTTGTTGGTTTGTGTCTTTTGATCTCTACTCTTCCCTTTTCTATTTCAGCAGAGAGATAGTCATTTGACCGTTTATGTGTGTTTGATATTATTCCTTGACTAACTTTCAACTAAAATTTTCCCTCAAGCAATCTCTGCAAGTCTTTTTGTGTGCTTGCAGGATTATCTCTCTTGTACTCACACAACTCCTTACATATTTGATCTGACATAGTTAATTTTGCAACACCTTTTAGATGAGAAGCCATTTTGTGAGATATGATTTGAATACTCTAACACATTCATGTAATTTATATATGGCAAACTTGCTTAAGAATACATTGAACACATTTGTTCCTCTTGTTTACATTTACTGTACTTCAAAAGTCATTATTGATTTTCAATGCATATGAACACAATAGTTACTAATTTACGTTGAGTCTCAAGGTTTGCTACAACGTAATTCTAAGAGGCATAGACTAATTTGCCTTTTTGTTTGGTATGTACAATATAATTACTTAAAAACTCTTTAAATTAATAATTATTAATTAATCGATAAATTAATAACTCTCTAAATTAATAAATTTCTCCAGTCTTAACATTATTAATTTAAAGAGTTTCTATTGTACTTAAAAGAGAATTGAAGGAGTACCAAACAAAACCAGAATGTAAAATCTAATAGAGCCGAGACACATATGGGCCACATTGTTAGCCATTGGACCAACTAAGTATTGAATTTTGTTTGGTTGATAAAAAAAGGTTGATTAGAATTAAAAATAAATTTTAATTTATTATATTTCATTAAACTGATTTGATTAATATTAGAATTTAGGTTATTCCTTAAAATAAAACAAATCAATTAGAATCTAGTTAGTTTTTATATTAAAAAAATCTTGTTGATTTGGATTACTAGGCCACAATAAAAAAACAATTAATCTTCATATTTTAAAGAAAAATTAACAATACTAATGTTTTTTTTTTTATGAAAAAACTTGTTATCTTTATTTAGTTAAATTAATTTAAATTTTTTTATAAAAATAACGAAATCAATTTTTTATTAAAACAAAATATTTGCTTGAAAAAATAAAAATTATATTTGATGAAATTTAACACTAACATTATAGTAGAAAATCTGAATTAATAACTAATGATATGAGATATCCCTACATAATTCTTGTCACAAATAATAATGGTGTTAGCTTTTATCCTAAGAAAAATTCAAATCGTGTTAGCTATTATTAATGACAAATCTTCCACCAAGGATGTTTGTTAAAACAAATAAATAGAGTTTTAATGCCTTTGTCAAGTTTTTTCGGATATTGGTGTTAAATAAAATATTAAAAGATTTAGGATTTGTTACTATAGGCTGAAATCTTATTAGACTTTTTTTCCTTTTTTTGACAAAATCTTTTTAGGTTTGAACCTATTTAAACTCCTTCGAGTTTCTTTTTCCTATAAAATGATTGTATTCAAAACAAATTAATTAAACACGAATCCAATTATTTTTCTACTTCTACCCCATACTTGCTCTAAAACCTGATCAATCATTCAAGAATTCCTCCTTGCACAAAGGAAGCACTTTCCTTCTGTGAACTGGCTTATATCTTACTCAAAGTATTTTACGGTATGTCCTAGAGTTGGTATCTGCACAACTCATGTTTTCTTTTAAGCTGCCTTCATTTGTAATGGATATAGTTTGTGCTTGGGATCCCAAATATCATGATTTCCTAATATTTTCTATGGTATCTTCAGGTACTCGAATCCTTTTATGAGCAATTTGATCCAAATTTTATAAACATTAGGATAAGGGATCGCGAAGTTCTGCAAAGAGAAGACGATCTTAATGAAATTTTCCAGGTGTGTTCCTTTGCAGTTAATCATCTTAATATGTATTTTTTGCAGGCTGCTTCGAAGGGAATGTACATTGATTGGTGTTTGGAGACGCTTGTCAATCATCAGAAATTCAAATCTTGGTCTTGATAGTGAGTTATTTCATTGATGATTTTCACGGCGGCTGGAACTAAAATGATCTCTGGTTTAAGATTTGTAGTAAGTATATTTTTATTTATTTCTATGTTTTATTTTATAATATTTTTCTCTACTCCTGAACTAGACGTCACATTAATAGTTTATTATCATTGCAAAAGATGTTTCACTGGCATCAGCAACGGATGAATGATGTGTATTTCTCTCTTCTGTTGATTTTGTATTTGTGTGTGGGTATGTTCTGTTAACACTATAGTTATCCTCACATAGTATAATTGCTAGAATCTTTTATTCTTTTCTTTTACGAGTTATAAAATTTGCTTTATCCTTATTTATACTTCAGGTGTTGCTTATTCTAAATATATTGTCCACATATATTTCTATCATGGAGGGGATGATCTAAGAAATCACCTAGAGGTTTGTTGTGTCTAAAGTTAATACAAGTTCTCCAAGATCATTATTTGTCTATTAATATAATTCCAGCTTTCCGTTTATGTTCATGATATATGGCTGCTTATTTAGTTTTTGTAACTCATATTGAAGCTCATGTTAGGAGTGTCACTGATCTAGCTTTTTCTTTGTTTTTAATAAATTTTGAAAGCTTTCATCACTACAACATTTGTTGTCTCTGGCAACACTTTTTTAGGTAACATGTAAAAATTGTTGCCTAAAATTCGTAAAGGCAACAATTTATGGCTGTTGACAAAAATATATTTGCAGCCCTTGATAATCGTTGCCTAAAATATTTTTGGGCACGTTTTTAGAGCGTCACTCTTTTATTTGTTTGGCAACGATTGTTAAATATGCCTTTAACTACTTTTGGGGACGATTTTGGAGAGTCACTATACTATTTCTTTAGCAATGTTTGATAATTGTCCCCTTAAATACTTTTGGAGACATTTTTAAATTGTTACATTACTTCTAATAAAAGGCTACATTTATTCAATGTTGCATAAAATTTTAGTAGCATCAAATTTTTTGTGGCAATCTTCCCACCAAAATTATCCACTAAAAAAATATTTTCCTCTAAACATTATTAGAAAAAATTAAATATAAAAAATCATCTAACACATAATATAATAATATTGTAGTATATTGTTATATTATGTGTTAGATAATTTTTTATATTTATTATATCATCTAACACATATCTCACATTTAGAGAAAAATATTTTTTAGATGATTTTTTATATTTAAAATTTTTATTTATTGTTAGGGCTAAATATTTTATAATATTACATACCATAACTATTCATGTGAATAACTTTTATAATAAATTAAATATATTTATAAACTTAAAATTTATTAAATAAAAATAAAAATACTGATTACCTAAAAAAGTTAAATATAATAACATAATTTGTTAAATGTTGCATAAAATAATTTAATATTGATAAAGATCTAGATAATAATCTTCTCTTCAAATATAAATTTTTTAATATAAAATTATTAAAATATATATTTTTCAGAATTTCATTTCTCACAATTTTTTTTTTATAATCTAATAAAAATACCCTTTCTAAATTTAATTCAAAGCAAAAACATACAAATTTTGAATAATGATGCATTTAATAAAGATTATTACATAATAATAATAATAATAATAATAATAATAATAATAATAATAATAATAATAATAATAATAATAATAATAATAATAATAATAATAATAATAATAATAATAATAATAAGTTATTATTATAAAATAAAGAATAATTAAAATAAAGAAATTTATGTATATGTATATGCACACAAAACATTCAGGAGGCACATCTACCACCCCTATGAAAAAGGAAAAGTCTATATTGACACTTCCTCTACCGGCGCCGTTTTAGATCTTTCCCTCTCCTTCTCCAATATCAAACCCGACCTTCCTAATCCTCATGGAATTTCGATGGTGGCTAATCTCACGCGCAAAAAATCTACCCCTCCACAACCTAAGGAATTGCTCGTCTAGTTCACCAAGGGTTTTCGCTCACTATTTTCAATTTTGAGGTTTTTTTCGCCTTTTGATTAATTCATAACGTGTATTCCAGATTTGTGGTTATTATGTGGTTTGATTAAGCTTCAATTGCAACATTTGATTGCTAATTTGTTCCTTAATTGTTTGCTTAGGTTATTCATTACTCACTTGTTTTAATATTTATACTTGTAAGGTTTTAATTAGTGAAACTTGATTTTTTAGTGAGAGTTTTAGTTTTGAACTCTTAGTATAACTAGAAACAGTTTTTAAATTGAGGACTGCATCTGTTATTTTTATTTTTTGAAATAACTATTTCTAGAGATTGATTCTGTTTTTTTAGATACCGGTGAATGAGTGAGACCTTTGTGAAGTAGTTAGCTATATTGTGATGATAATTTGAATTGTGAAGTGAGTTTGGTGGTGGTATCTATTGAGAGTTTCTTCTGATATGTTGTAGGTTGTCTAGTTGTTACATTTCTAAAACTTTGATTGTAGATTGAGTTACAATGAAGATCTTATTCGATGTGATTTAATTTTGCGATTTTGTTTTGTCACTTTTACTCGGTTTTTCTCTGCCTGAACGTTTGAATATTTAATGTTTGGTTCAGTGGTGAACCAAAAAAATCAAAGTCAATTATACTCCTTAATTTTGGGTCTTCTAAAAGTGAAACCAAACATGCCGAGTTGAGTTTCCCCGTAGAATATGGCAGTAAGGTGAGTTTATATTACTGATTTGGAAATGGAATGTATTTTTGATGGAATGTACTTCTGGAGTGTTTTGAATATCCATGGACACTACAAACTCATAAATAAAATCAATTTTTTTCATAGGAATATGGACTTCTAAATTATTTTTTGTACTTTCCTGTTTTCTTTTTGAAGGTAAACCAGTAGCACCCACTAATCTTGAGGAGCAGAAATGGGAAACACTAAAGTCTGCTACATGTGCTATATTTTTGAAGTAATCTGACTCCTGTGACTTGGAGAAACTTTATCAAGTAATTATTCCATTTTTCTAATTCTTTCTTATTCTTATTATTTTAGTTATGCGGTTTATACTATGTGTTTTATGCTTTGATTAAATTTGATACTTTGGAAGTATTAAGATTGTATATATAATGGTGGTAAAACTTAACAATAACTTTTAAATTGCAAGAATCGGAAAAACTTGTTTTACATATAGTGACCAATTCGCTCAACTTTCCTTCAATCTGAATGTAATTCTAATTAAAACCTCATTTAAAAGCCTCCTTCTACATACAGAACATAGACAATTTTAAATAGTTTCACAAATTCAATACATTCAATAAATAAAATTTAAGTGGAGGAGGCATAATTTAACTGGTGTCTATCATGAGTATTTGAAAAAGGTATGTTTACGAAAAATATAAATTTTCTTATATGCTTCTAGTTTTTTTTTTCTATTTATTTTAAACTCTCCCCAAAATTTCTTTGTTACTCATTGTATTGGTTTTAATAATTTAAAATTAAAACAATTTTCTATTGCTTTAACTTTTCATGGTAAAAGAATAGAAACAAGGTAATTTTTTATGTAATTAAAAGTGAAAGATAATAATGAAAATAGAAAAAAAATCTAAAATGAATAGGAAATAAAAATAATCATCCAAGACTCTGTTTTTATATCTCTAATTGTGATATTTGATTTTAACGAGAAATGTGTTAATAAATAATGAAAATAGAAAATGAGAGATAAAAGTCTTAGATCTTAATGTTAAATCATTTACATCTAGGTCAAATTTTTGTTTCTAATGCGCAGATCCTAGTTGAGGAGCATGCAAGGATCCATATGGTCGGTAATGTCCAAAAGAAGAAGGAGCTTGATGATGGAAGGGATGACCACACCAATCGGTTATTGCATATTCATTATTTGAGCAATTGGATTGTTTACACTTCAAGTTACAAACCAACTTTGTCACTTGTCCATGGCTATGAGTACATAATTTGTGTGCTTTATAAACTTAATTATTATATTAATTTAAAGAATGTTATAAAAGTTCAACTCTTACTAGTTAATATCAAATTTTAGTTGATGTATTGCATTATATAATTTAAAGAATCTTGTGTATAAATTCAACTTACATGAATTGAGCCATACAAAAGTCCTAATTTTAATATATAAAATATTTTATGAGTTGGGCACAATTTAAGGGTGGCTACTGTGGACACTTTTGAAAAACCTATTTTACTCTAAGGCAACGTTTTATAATTGTTGGTGGTTCTGGGAACGCTTAAAAAGTATTGCCTCAAAGTCCATGAAAAAACGTCCCCTATCTCAATATTATAGGCGACGTGTATGAATACTGTGCCCAAAGATAAAAATAAGCGTTCCCTTAGGTAATGGCAACGGTCGTATAGAAGACACCTGAAAATTGTTGTCTATTCTTTAAGGCAACAATTTTCATAACTCTAGCAACATTTTTTCTGCGTTGTAAAAGATGGTAAATGTTGTAGTGCATTGAGGTACGAGATCACAATCCCGTTGTGAAAGCTTTTCCTACTCTTGAAGCCAGTCTAATAACAAATGTAAAAAATTAAGGATATCTGCAGAGCAAACCATTATAAATAGAGGTACGTTTTGTTTTTCAGGTAGTTGATTGTTGAAAACACAGATGTTTGAGAATGCAAGCCAAATTCATTGAATCAACCATAAATACTGAAAATTCTAGATTTCTTTTTGAACTTATTTAATTTATAGGGGCATGTGACATTCTTCTTGTCGGGAGCCCCTCATGACTGCCTGCACTTTATATACAGTTCTATATGATGCATATTTTATATGCTTATTTTAGATAACTGCAATTCTATATCAAATTTGTGACCACCTCTCAACTTGCTGGAATAGTTTGAGAGTAAACATAATTAGCATAGTCCATTATTAGCTATAAAATGATAAGGAACACAATTTAAGTGGCATTGCGTAAAGAACTTGAATTGCCATCGTGATTTCAATATATGAAAAATGAAATATAAGATTTTTTCAAATTAATCAAAGATTAACAAGAAACGAAAATTATGAAGTAAAGCTATTTTACATGATTGTTATCAACTGGCCTCTATAATTAAGTCTGCGAAGTTACTTTAAATTGTGTCACTGTTTGTGTGAATTGTATTTTTTAATAACACTTTTTCTAAAGTTTTATGCTTTATATTTGGCTTTGATTACAAAGCTCTTAATAGTTTCACAGTTCCTATCAAATTTCTTATCTCAATCATATAAGGGTGTTGGAATCTATGCTAACGTGAGATATCAACTACTCTGCGGATTTGATAGAGCAGTGATCAGTCATTTTGATGTTATTGGAGTTGCATTGTTCTTCAGCACTGTGACAAATTATGCATTGGTTCTTGTGATGTCCTTCCATGCTTGACAATGTTAATTTCTAGCATTTGAAATCTTCTGCATTGTGGCTCACTGTCTGAGGACTATTGCCTCAATTTATTCTTTTAATTGCCTCATATTTTTACACTTTGCGGCTCACCGTCTGATGTCCTTCCTTTGCAGCAAAGGGGTTTGATTAAAGAGACATGGATGGATGAAGATCCAAGGGAAGCTATCCTAAAATACGTCGACGTTGCAGCAAAGGAGACAAATTTCATAGCTCCAGCCTATGCCGAAACTCAACCTGAGCCATTGTTTGTGAAGTCAGATTCTGAGGATGAAGAGAAATGAGTTATGCAATTACAATTTCTGGTACTATAGATGGTCAATGCAGAAGGAACAGCCCCAGACAAGCATAACTCAGAACTCAGTAGCGGTTTACTTGTTCTAAATTTAACATGCAAAGTCGAGCGTTCCCGGCACCAGGACAAAGCTTAGTTAACGCAGTCGGGAAGGATGTTGAGTGTAGCAGCTCTACAAAGTTTTATAGATTTTCTTGGAGCAATATTAATATATGTACATTCTGTCATGTAAAATTGAATTTTGAAAACTATTCTAACCCTATAATCTTAGTTTTGAAAACTATTCTAATGAAAATGTTGAGACTATCCTAGAAGAGATAGATCTATATGCTTGGATTTTAGTAGGAAAGTTGTTAGCACAGACAACTTATGGGTAGCTTCAATTATTACAATACTGAATTAACAATTGAGAATCACAAATTATTCACATTCATTTTAAAAAGAAACTATCTAAACTAAAAGCAACGTATTTCCTACAACATCATCCAAATGCAAGACTTCCTACTTTCTAGCTTTTACAACGTCGAGATGGTAAAACAGCTTGTGTAGAACATCTTTTCTATTCGAGTCATTCTTTTAACTTAACATGTTGGGATAATTCAAATTGCAGGCAATGATTTTTTTGCTGGCTTATTGCTGCTTTTGATGCCTGAAGAAAATGCCTTTTGGTAGGTCTCGATAAAGCTTCCTTAGATTTCTATAGTATATACTCAAAATTTGCACTTGTTCAATGTAGCTTCATAATTTTAAATGTTCCTGTATTTGTTGAGCTTTACTGTCATGAAGGAATGTGATAGAAATCTGGTATTTATAGTGAGTGAATTAAAGAAAAGAAAATAGAAATGATAGAACAATTTTCTGTAGAATTTGTCTTAAACAGCAGTTTATATTTTAATATAAAATTAACACATTTGATTCCACTGGTGGAATATATAATGTAAGCAGGATTCTTAGTATCATATTTATATTTGACTATGGATTGAGCTTTGCATATTGTCAAATAATTCAAAATCTCATGTATTTGATCTTTTTATTTCATACAAGCTTACGATAAAATTGTATGTTACTTTATTGCTCTAAAAAATGAATCATGTATAAATATTACTTTAAAAAATTAAAAGTCTAAAATTTTGATTATGTATTTCAACCTTTTCACTATAATGTTTAAAATATGATTGAAATACTTCATAAAGTTACACGAGATACCATCAGTTAGATTCAAATAAATAAAAACTTGCATAAATATTACTCTTAATATGCATTTGAATATACTTTTTCTTGTGAAATTTGAATTTGATAAGATTATATTTTTTTTCATACCCGTGCAGACGCATGGGTCTTCTACTAGTACTTGCTCTAAAACCTGATCAATCATTCATGAATTCCTCCTTCAACTCAAGAATGTCTCATGAACTTGAATCAATCCAATCAAACACTCTTTCATTGAATGATTTCTTAACCATCAACATTCATTACACTCACTTAATTATTTCTTCTACGTCCAATGACCCAAAAAACCTTACTTTCAGATTAATAACACCCATCTTCGACAAATTCGAGATTCCTCTTGATATCTTATGCAACAATAATGATATCAACAACCAATCTTTGTACGAAATCCTTAATGCCATGCCTTACTACATAATAGACCCGGTTATACGTGATATGAACGATTGTGCTAGAAAAATGGTTCTAAGTGGAAAATTGCAGGCGGTGAATTTGGTTCTTCGAAGGGTTAATTTTCACATTGGAGAAGAAGATCAATTTGATCTAAATCATTCTTATCATAATGATTAACAAATTGTGGGCTTATCATCAAATTTGAAAGTTGATATTACTTTAGATTCTAAAGATCAATGTTCAATTTGTTTTGAGAAGTTTCGCATTGGATCGGAGACGGAACTCTTTCATACAAAATGTTCTCATATTTTCCATAAAGTGTGTATTGCTAAATGGGTATGTCAATGTGTGAATCGTGCACACTCTTATTCTTGTCCATTGTGTAGATCTGAGATGATGTGAATTGAGAATAAAACATCATCTTCAATTGTATGTAATAGAGGTCTTTCTTTAGTCACTTCACCATGCCATACCTATTTTGTGTAATTTTGAAAAATTTTATTACAACTACAATGATTGAAGATAACATTCCTTAAATGATATTTTTTTTTTGTATTAAAGCACTTTTTACAAGGACATCAAAATATCATATTTTTAGGAAGGTTATTTTTCAACGAAAATAAAAATTATATCAATCTATTCTCACACTCTTTACTTTATCTATTGACTTTCATCCAATTAGGATCCATAATCACATAAAGCTTCTAAAAATAAAATAAAAATAGTACATGCCCAACAAAACAATAAACAACAAGACAATCTCAAAATAATAACAATAACAATGATGACGACGACGACAACAATAACAATAATAACAACAAACAACAACAACAACACCAGTAATGGAGAACTTGTACATATCAGAAACATGATGAGAGACTTGTAAAGAAAAGTGTTGGTTTAAGCTTCCTTCCTCTTTTGAGAAGAATGATATTCTTTCGTTTGCAAGAGTTCAAAAGGTGAATGAGCTAGACATAATATTAACTCCAAGGGAATAAAAAATTAGAGAATATTTATCTCGATTTTACTAAAAACTGAGATAACATATCCGACGTAAAATCTATAAAAAAAAAAGAGGTTATTTTTAGTTCCAACAGCAATAAAAAGTTATAGAGTTTTTATCTCGGTTTAATTAAAAACCGATGTATCATATCCGACATAAAATCTATAAAACATAAAATTGCAGGAGTTGGGAATCCAATATCAAACCCTGAGCAACTTTTTGTCTCAGTTTTTGTAAAAATTAAGGGAAAAGATTGATTTAAAAAAAACGTGGCGCTCACAATACCTATATCATGAGTTGTTTATTGTTCGAGGTGTAAGCTTCTTCATCAAAAGCATTATTTATAGTAGTGAAGAAAATAATGTAGATATTTGGGAGGATAATTAGATTCCATCTTGTTGTGGGTTTGAACTCCTAACACAAAACCCATGTTTCCATAGGTAATTGGAGTTAGGGACCTCCTTAAGGGGGAAAAAGGTTACTGGAACCAAAACATCATCAATAATACCTTTATCCTTATTGATAGAGACACAATTATCAAAATTTCTCTCCATAATTGATGACTTCTTGACAAATGTATCTATAATGTCGCGGTAATAACTAAGATCGAATTCATAGGGACTGTTTTTAAAAAGAAAATTTTGTGCAATGCGTAGAAAATAGTAAATGGGGGGGGGGGGGGAGTTCGAGTTTGCAAAGCGAAAAGTAAAAGAAAGTGTTTAGATAATTATAATAAAGCAACCAGGTTGTGTATAGAATTCTGTATTTTTCTATTGTTGATGTTCGATTCCTTACATGAATAATCTTATCACTAGAATCCCACGATGAATCAAAAAAATTGTTATAACTAATACCTTGTGATATAGCTCACTAATCACTACTCGGAGTTTCCTACCCCTAGTCCACCAGCGTAAGCAGGAATAGGCGATGTAACTGAGTGCTAATTCATTAGCCATTACTAGGGGTCTCTATTCAACTAGTGTAAGTACAATAATTGCCCCAGGTTCAACAAATAAACTAATGGTCAGTATTTCCTATGTGCCCGAAATCATATTAAAAGAGTATCTCACATAAAAAAAAAACAATACGAACAATAAGTAATTAAATAGAATTATAGATCAAAGTATTCATGCAATATCAAATCAGCATATGTCCCAAAAATTTTGAAATAGATTAATCAAACACAACCTAACCTAGAGAGAATTAGCTACTCATAATTCAGATTACAATACCAAAAACAATTAAGAATTGCATATGAGATCCCTTGAAGAATTTTCCTCTAATGGCTTCCAATGCTCTCCAAATATGCCTTATGGTGTTGTAAATTGTCACTTTTGGTGCAAAAGATCGTCCCTTTTTGGGTAAAGTTTAGAACCTTTGAAAAAGTAAAAAAATTCCCCTTTTAAAACAGTCAAAACGCGTCAGAAAAGTCCTGAAAACTGCCCATCGCTCGCGTGATACTTTTCCATCGCACATATGATTTGAACACGCTGCATCGTGCACACGATTTTTCCATTACATGGGTGATTATTCCAGAATATAGATATTTCTCTTATCTTTATTTTGAAAATAAATCCACTTTAAAATGAATTACAAAACTCTAGATATAATAAATTTATTGGACAAACCTCAAGATGTAAATTGTGCTGAAAATTGCTCGTTTCTTCACAATTTCTTCCTGATTTCTTGGCTTTGCTTTGTTTCTTTAAATTCTTCATTCTCTTCATACTTTTCATATTTAGCTTATATTTAAACCGATATTTCATTGAGTTCATCGTAAATACTCATAAAAATCATATAATGACAAAATGACATCAATAACCCATAAATAGAGGATTGCTTTAGCTAGATAGCTAACAAAAATGGGCATTATCGCATTAAAGACTGTAAAAAGGATGGAGACACAGAAAATTGAGACAGAATTAAAGAAAAAACTTATGGCAAAAGATTTGGTAAAGAAATGATGACTCCTAGATAGAAATTGCTAATGTGGCGACTTTTAAATAATAGTTTTCTAGTCAAAGAAGAAGGGAAAAACTACTTGCTCATGAAGCCCTTAAGAAATCTACGAAAAGAAGGAATAAAATAATGATTGGTTGGAATGATCAAGATCTCCACATAAATAAAAAAGAGCACAGTTTGATCACTAACAGGCAGAGTGATCAAAGATCAGATGAAGGGGAAAAGATAATGAATTTGGGTTACCTCAATGGTGATATGAATCAGGACCAAAGTAATAGATTTAAATAAATGCAGCGGAATCCTGAAACAGGTAGAAACGATGAAATGACAAAATTTCATAAATCATTAAAAAAAATGTAGAATTCAGTGGAATCCACCTAACCAAGGATGGATAAAGAGTAATACCGATGGTAGCCTTTCTCAAATAGGGAGTCGGGGCTTGGAGTTTGTAACTTGTAAATGCGCCAGAGGAGGGGGGGGGGTAAATTAGGTTCTGAAAAATTATTTGCAATCTTTTTCGGTTCTTGGTTCTTTTTCGGTCATGATGTTAGGACTTCGAAAGTAAAGTGCAGAAAGAAAAAGAGACACAAGAAATTTATAGTGGTTCCCCTCACACTCCGAGAGTACTCCACTCCCCTTTTGACTCGAAAGAGATTTCACTATAGTTTAGAATTATTGTACAACCTAATCACATCAATGGTGAAGCCTACTATCTAATTTATAGGTAGTTCAAGTGTAGGAAGAACAATCCTCTTCAAACACTTCACGTGTTTCCAACAATCCTGGATAACAAGGTAATACAAAATAATCTTTGAAATAAGTTTGATATCTTTGAGTATTTGATGCTATCAATCTTCACGATCGATCTTCTCATTGAAACAAATATTACTCAAAGAAATATACAAGTGTTCTCTAATGAAATGAATTTGTGATAATGTGAAAGTTTATTCAAAAAGCTTCTTTTCAAAAAACTGTTTTTGAACACTTAATGAAAATTTGGAAGATGAAGAGAATGAGTAATTTTATGATTGAGTTTCTTGGAGGTGAAAAAGAATTTGAAATTTGATATCAATTTATATTGGCAAAATACCTTTACAAAAAGGTGTGATTTTGTGTAGCAAAAACAGTCAGAAATCAAAAAGAAAGCAATGCATTTTTTCATGAAAAGCTGCTATTTTTGCTTACTGTTTCAGTATTAATCGGTTAACCAAAAGGCTTAATCGGTTAACATACTTCAACATTTAAAAAATATTCAAAATTCACACCTGTTAATCGGTTAACATATAGGTTAACCAGTTAACACTATAAGTATCGTAACAGAAAGTTAATTTTGAAATGTGTTAACCGGTTAACGAAATGTGTTAATCGATTAACACTGAAGGTTTTCCAAAACATAATTAATTTTAAAATGGGAGAACATCTAAAAAATATTTTAAAAGTGTTTGTGATATATGTGTAGTGAGATATGATTTTATGAACACTTGTATATGTATTTTCAAGTAACATGTGTTATACCTTTGACTTGATGTTCAAAACTCTATCTTCAACACTTGAAACTTGTAAGAGAAGCTTTGATCCATAGTAGTCACATGCGAGAGCACTATCTTGATCTTTGATGACTTTGTTGTTTACTTGAATCTCTTACTTTTTGCGTATGTATATGTTGTGTAGAGAGCTTGTTCTTGTTGTCCTCATCAAAACTTTAATGTGCTTGAAACTTGCTTCTATAGAGTTATCTTTTCTAATACGGATGAGAATATCATTAAAAAAGCCCAAGATAAAATTGAAGGAGGCAACAATACCCAAGCAGCGGATGTTATAGTGACGAAAATGGCAATTGCGATACAAAATAGAATGCAAAAGATGGTGTTAGAAATCGATATCCTAGGTTTATTGAAATTCATGACATGTGATGATAACAATCTACCCAGGAACATAGTAGGGATGACATGTAAGATTATGAAGCAAATGTGTCAAAACATCATATAAGCTAGGTTTGTGCATACTATGGGTGTGCAAAAAAACTGGTTCACAAGAACCACACTTAAAAACATGGTGTACCTATTGCAAAAGTCCATATTATTTGGTTTAAAAACTAGTCCAAATTCATTTTACTAAAACCATTAAAAATCGGTGTCCATTTTTAAAAACCAATATATAAATCGTTAGTCCACTTTTCAAACATAATGTGTTCTTTGTCTTGTTTCTGCTTCATGGTCATAAATGACAATTAAGGTAATATATATTTAATAAATAAAACTTATATATATATTAATAGAACTTTGTGTAACACCCCACTCTAAACTGTCACGGAAAAATAAGAGAAACAACAGAACAATCAGAGTGCAACAAAAAAAATTTCATGACGACCGTCATGGATGTCACGACCGTGGTGGTCATGACGAGCGTCATGGAGCTGTAACATCCGTCACACTCACAAATTTTGGGACGCATCAGAGGTGTCACATTTTCAACTTAACAGAACAACATACACCTGCAACGGATCATTTAATAACATACGTAGCACAGATTCGGATGAACAGACAACGATAATTTGTTTAACATGTTAATCATAAAACGACATGTTATAATATACTTCCAACCATTCACAATAACCAAATTCCATAAAAATTCAGCAAGTAATTATCTTGCATCAATTCAACATAAACAACGAGTATCAACCATAAAAATCAGCACTACTAATTCATCGGTAAAGTGCATACAACCAACATTTGGCACTTAACAGCAGCCACCAATTCAATGAAAAGTACTTGATAAAATTCAGCAACAAGGAATTAAATAAAAGCAATAACATCAATCGTTCATCCCCCCTAAGAGTGCTACGTATCAGAGCGACCAACAACCTTAAAGGAAAGCTACACTTTATTCCGGATTACCTGCAAATTACCACCAGCGGGGTAACATACAACGTAAAGGGTGAGATATCAACAATATAACATAAGACATGATAAAAGTCATGTCAGAATATTATCACAGCATTATAATTCCAATGGTTCGCAAAAGTATTATCAATAATTAAACCGCAACAATTTGGTATTCATATCCACAACCATTATCATTAAAATTCAGCAACTCATCAATTACTCGCAAATGCATTACGACACAACTCAACTATGCACTTCAACAAATGCGACTCAACTATGCAACTCAACTGTGCATATGCATGTGGTACCATTTTGGAGCCAACACTCCATAACCAATCTAATATTGATCGAATATTAGATGAAAGGGGATAATAGAATGAATATGGGTTACCTCAATGGTGATATGAATCAGGACCAAAGTAAAATAGTTAAACACATGCAGCGAAATCCTGAAACAAGTAGAAACAATGAGATGAAAAACTTCAATAAATCATAAAAAATGTAAAATTCAGTGGATTCCAGCTAATCAGGGATGGATAAAGAGTAATATCGATGGTAGCCTTTCTCAAAAAGGTAGTTGGTGGTTTGGAGTTATCTTCTCTAACACATATGGAAATAGAGAGTTTCTTACCCCACCCCTTGGGGTTCTTACGCACCATGTGCGTTTTCAAAAATACCCCCTGTTTTCGGAGATGTATCTTTGCACTCACTTTTTTTTTACTCAATGCTGGTTTTTTCCGGAGCTACATCTATGAAAGGTTTCCATTTATACAGCTCCAAAAAAAATTAGAACACCTACACGCCAGTCTTTTCTCCTCTCTCATTCTTCATTTTTCTTCTTATTCTCAAACTCTCTTTCCAAACTCTCTCAACTCAAAAAATCTTTTTCGACCAAACTTCATTATTTTCAATCAAACTCGACAAGGAGCGTTCATTTTAACGATCAAGAAACACCAACATATTCAAAGCTTGATATAATCGGTAAGGTTTTGAGTTTCTGAGTTATTTTCGAGTATTTCCCGTAAACGAGTTAGAATATTGTTTTAGGGATAGAAATCCTTAGATAGTTTTAGAAACATAGTTTAGAGACAATGTAGGTATTGTTTGTTGACTGAAAAGGACGATCAAGGCTTCAAAAATCACATTTGCATGGGTAGGGGACGCCATTACCGTAACCTTTGAGTTACAGGTTATTCCGGATCTACATCTATGAAACAATTTAACATTAGAGCGCTTTTGTAGATGCAGCTCCAGAACAACCCAAACGTTGTAAATTCTGGGTGCTTCCATAGATACATATACGAAACTTGTTCCGGGTTTGTATATCCATAAGTAGAAAATGTCAATTTTTTTCTTTTTTGTTTTTTGATTTATTTGTATATAACTATTTTTTCTTAGTTATTACGTTGCAGACATCATGGCAGACAGAGATGACAAATTGCGTCTTGGACGGGTTTCGCAGCATGCAGCAAGCCACCGTTACCCAGGCCGATACAGCTGAGGCACAACCTATTGTACAACCTTCTTCATCACATGTCCAGGACACTCCCTCGACATTTGTGTACTATTTTTTTTATGATTATGACATATTACTTCTCATATATATATATATATATATATATATATATATATATATATATATATATATATATATATATATATATATATATATATATATATATATATATATATATATATATATATATATATATATATATATATATATATATATATATATATATATATATATATATATATATATATATATATATATAATTTTATTTACGGATGTATGCTATTTTATATTCATTTGCGACAGTTAATTTACATTTGCGACTAACGAAATTTGATTTTTTTATAAAAAAAAAATTTGTTCCGATAAGATTTCGGAAATGTATCTACGAAATTTTTTCCGATATGTCTCCAAAAACATCCGACGTAAAAAAAATAATGCCTAAAAATATCAAAGAATGAATTAAGAAACTCTCGTAAAAATATCATTAAAAAAGCCCAAACTAAAGTTGGAGGAGACAACAATCCCCAAGCAGTGAATGGTCCAGTGATGAAAATGGCAATTGTGATACAAAATAGAATGCAGAAGGTGGTGTTGGAAACCGATAACCTAGGCCTAATGAAACTCATTACTGACAATGATAACGATCTATCTATATAGTAGGGATGACATGCAAGATTATGAAACAGATGTGTCAAAACATCAAATAGGCTAGATTTGTTCATACCCCTCGAACAAATAATGTTTTAGCGAATGAGATAGGAAAGAATATAAACCATAATAGGCCTGAGACACATATAAGCCACATTGTTGACCATTCGTTCAACTAAGTATTGAATTATGTTGTGTTGATAAGAGTTAGAAATAAAAAGAATTTTAATTTATTGTATTTCATTAAATTGGTTTGACTAATAGTAGGATTAAATTTATTCCTTAAAATAAAATAAATCAATTAGAATATAGTTAGTTTTTATATTAAAAAACATCTTGTTGAGTTTGATGATTAGGCCAAAATAAAAATAAAAACAGTTAACCTTCCTATTTTAAAGCAAAATTAACAATACTTATATTTTTTTAATAAAAAACTTGTTATCTTTATTTAGTTAAATTAATTAACATTGTTTATCAATAAAATTACTAAAATATATATATTTTTTATTAAAACAAGATAAGTATTGTTAATTTTGCTTTAAAATTAATAACTAATAATATGAGATATCCTACATAATTCTTGTCACAAATATTAATGGTGTTAGTTTTTTTTTTTGGTAATTAATGGTGTTAGTTTTTATCCTAAGAAAAATTCAAATCGTGTTGGCTATTAATGACACAATCTGCCACCAAGGATCTTTGTTAAAACAAATATATAGTTTTGATGCCTATCTCATTCTCAGGTATTTTCGGATATTGCTGTTAGATAAAATATTAAAAGATTTAGGATTTGTTACAATAGGGTAAAATCTTATTAGAGAATTTTTTGTTGACAAAATCTTTTTAGGTTTAAACCTATTTAAACTTCTTTGAGATTTTTTTTCCTATAAAAGGATTGTATTTAAAACAAATTTAAACACAAAACCAAATATTTTTCTACTTCTACCCCATACTTGCTCTAAACCCTGTCAATCATTCATGGATTCCTCCTTCAACTCAAGAATGTCTCCTTCAAAAACTCTTTCATTGAATGATTGCTTAACCATCATCATTGATTACACTCACTTAATTATTTCTTCTACGTCCAATGACCCAAAAAACCTTACCTTTAGATTAATAACCCCCAACTTTCACAAATTTGAGATTCCTCTTGATATCTTATGCAACAATAATGATATCAACAACCAATGTTTGTACGAAATCTTTGAAGCCTTGCCTAACTACCTAATGAACTTGGTTATACGTGATATGAGAGATTGTGCTAGAAAAATGGTTCAACGTGGAAAATTGGAGGCGGTGAATTTGGCTCTTCGATGGGTTAATTCGCGCATTGGAGAAGAAGATGAATTTGATCTAAATGATGCTTATCATAATGATCAACAAATTGTGGGTTTATCATCAAATTTGGAAGTTGATATTACTTCAGATTCTAAGGATCAATGTTCAATTTGTTTTGAAGAGTTTTGCAATGGATCGGAGACGGAAGTCTTTTATACAAAATGTTCTCATATTTTTCATAAAATGTGTATTGCTAAATGGATCTGTCAATGTGTGACTCATACACACATTTATTCTTGTCCATTGTGTAGATGTGAGATAATGTGAAATGAGAATGAAAAATTAAGTATGGATTAATTTTTTTTACATTAGATGCAATAGTTGTTATAATTAGTTAACATCTAGTTGTTTTTTTTTTAAATAAAATTTGAGATATTAAATAATGATTGGCGTGGATCATTTAGTTAGTTAGTGTGGATCTTTTCACATCTAGTTAACATCTAGTTAAATAATGATTTGAGATATTAAATAATGATTTGTGATAGTTGTTATAGATAGTGTGGATCTTTTCACAAATAATGAAAGGTTGCAACAGAAAACTAAAGCTTTATGGGATCATAAATAAACACTACAAGAAAAAAAATCTCATTTTGCCAAGTGATTTAGTGACGTGCTAATCACGTGGGAAAAAAACACGTTGAAATTTTAAGTGTAACATGTCATAAGTTTCCCACATGCAAATCACGTCGCAGAACTATAAATAAAAAATATCTCAACTTTTCCATTAACCTTCCAGATACATTGAATGTTGGAATTGAATGTGACAGTTTTGTGACAGAATTACCACGTCGCAACAAACAAAACATAATTGCATTTTAAATTGGGAAATGTTACGACTTGGGAATTACGTGGGTAACTTCCCACAGGGAACGTACGGGAATCATACCTTCCCACGTGTTCACCACGTCACAAGACTCCCTATATATTAATTCACAAGACTCCCTATATTTTTTTAATGTATATTATTTTAATTTTTTAAATTTTATACTTAATATTTAATATTTATTTTAATTTTATAGCTGTTTTCAGTTAATATTTATTTTTATTTTTTTATTATTAAATTTTATAGTGAAGTGCAAATAATGTGACTATTATAAAACATATTTTTGTTGTGGCATGTATATCACGTCACTAATTAATGACGTGAAAATCACATGGGAACCAGTTTAATTAGTGCCAGGGAACTATGTCACAACTTTGTGATGTGTTTTCCACGTGGGAACATGTTCCCACCATTGCATTTCCGGTGTGTTTTACCCACGTCGCAAAAGTTGGTTAGTGAAGTGGTTTTTGAGTTAGTGACGTGAAAATCACTTGGGAAAATGTAATGTTTCTTATAGTGAAACTACATTTTTTGTGAAAGTATGTTTGGATCAAGTTTTTCAAGGGATAACTTGTTGGTACAAGCTTTAGAAAAGAAAGAATGGAAAGATATCATTTTTCAATTTTCATGAGTTAACCAAAAAGGAAGTATGAGAAAGCACAATTGAAGAATATGTATGTTAATCTAAGAAAGGATTGGCGTGCATGGTACAACTTATTTGGAAAAGATACTGGATTAGGGTGAGATCATGTGAATAATACTATTGCAGCACTAAATGAGTGTTGGGAGAGTAAACATGTGGCATGTTATAAGAAAAATCTATTGTTTTGTAATACTTAGATATGTATGTTTGTTGGTGTTGGTTATTTAATGATGAGTTATGAACATGCAGGAAAACCTTTTTTTGTAAAAAAATTAGGAATAAATGACATAAATTCGCGAATGAATTAACCATATTTTTCAAGGATATATGGCTAATGGAAAGTGATCTTGATGGTTGATCAGAATCTGAAGTGGGTCAAAGACAATTGTCTATGATGCTGGGTGTGAGAGAGGATGCGGTGGTGTATCTGTAAGGCACTCTGATGCTAAAGAAAGAATCGGGAGAAAGAAGTCAAGTATAGAATATGTGTGTATCAAGGTGAATTTTGAATAATTGACCCTCTTAAATGAGAGAGTTTTTATAGTGCCCCTAGTGCTTGGCCATTGGTCCTAATTTTCAAGCGAGATAACTGTTTCCCGAAGAATAGGTAACTTCTAGAAATTAGTCATTGGGACATAAGAGGTGCTCATAACTAGCCGTTGCTATGGACAGGGACGCAATAACGGGCACAAGTGTCGTGATTGTTTCTGAGTGGTGGGACCGTGCGTGACGGGTAAGGACTGATGAGGAGAAGTGTGAGCCCAGGGGTAAACTGGTCTACCTCCCCCGGTGGATGGGCAGAAAGGTAAATGCTCCCCCAGTTTGGTTAGATTTCGGCAATTGAGCCGTTCTGGGAGCAGAAGTGGATTGGGCCAGTCCGGAATAGTAGCCCCCCAAGTCGTTGCTTTTGAGCATGGGAGTGATGACTTAAGGAAAATTCGCACTCCAGGCAAGGTCGTCGCTTGTTGCGGAGATGAGGCTGATACTTGGTGCCCGAGGGAATCTGTGTCCGGGGACCTATAACGCTACATGTCAAGAAGCTCAAGATACCCGGAGACCAACGATTGATGGGATTTGAAGAATTGAAGTGCCACGCGTTCCTCGAGCCGTGAGCCACATTTAATGCGTTATGATGGCTAGAATAGGGTCATGATGATCCCCCTAACCGCGCGTGCTCGTTTACCAGAGAGTACATCATAAGTAGCAAGATCCTTACAAGACAAAATTCACCAAACTCTCAACTATTTAGGTTAACTGTTTACACTCAAAGCACAACATGAAGGTTAGTACTATCATAAGATTGAAAAGACTCTAACATCCATAATTAAAATACATGCACATAAAGATCAAAAATACTTGTATACAGGTTGTAACGTGGCCAAGGTAATGGTGAGATAAATTCTAAGAGGTACTAGGCTAAAACTCAAAGGGTCAAAGAAAATTGAAGGAATTCGAGGGAGTTGAACTGCAAAATGCTTCATTCATTTCAAAACAACTTTTCTGCTATTTCACTTCTCTTTTCTCTTTTTATTCTCTTCTTTTTTTAGAAGGAAATTGTATTAATATCCTTCTTTTCTTTTTTTCTTTTTTTTTCTTTTTCTACCAACCTTTGGAACATCATACTTATATTGTTCAACCTCACCCAACTCCATACAAGACTATTTCAACCCTTTGAATATGGTGATAACATTATTTTTCACTTTTCGGCTTGTAATGAGTTTAAATAAAGAATGAGATAATAGGCTCAAAGTGGTTCCAAACAAGGGATAATATTTACATGGTTGGATTTTTGGCTAACTGGTTAAATATAAAACAAAATAACATGTATTTATCATATCAATGCGCACAAGTAAATAAAAAGTTTCAATAGAGTCAATTCAAGTTCTAGAGACTAACAGACATGAGTGAAATATACAAGAAAGAAAATGATGGATTTTTAAATGATATCCATTAAAAGGTTCAAAATCTTACAAGGTTAATGATCTACCACAAATGATGCACAATCTAGAGTTTAATCCTACTTAACATGCCAATAATATACCAAAAAAAATTCAACCACATCACACTACAATTTTTTAATCAATAGAACATAGAACTACTCACAAAAAATTGCAACTCAAAACTAAAGAATAGCATGCAACTTTTTTTATTTAAGGAAACACTCAAAAATGAAGAAAATTGAAAGAAATAAAATAAATTAAATGAATCCCTCCCCCATACTTAAAACACACAATGTCATCAATGAAAGGAAAGAACACACCTAAGTAGTCAAGGTGGATAGATGATCACATAAGAAGCCTTTCGCAAAGAGAGATATTCTACAGTCTCCTCTTCCAAAGTGGAGATCTCATAGAGTAACTTTGGATAGCATCCATTGACCTTGAATTTTTATTAGTACCTCTGCCTTTTATTCTAGGATCAAAGAAGGATCCTCGATAAGTAAAAGTGTCAAATGGGCACGTGAATGTGGTCTCCTTTTTCACAACATCAAGAATCAAATGATTAAGGGGTTGCCTCACTAACTTTATTCCATCTTTAATTTATACCCTAGCATACTCATGGATGGGCTAAACTCACGAGTGTCAACCAAGGTCCATCCAATTCCCTTCTTATGCTTCTTCAAAATCTGTAAAAGCTTATTTTCTTGATCAAAATCAAGGTTAGAAGAAAGGAGGTTTTTCAATGGATGGTGAGGTTGGGGAAGCCGTGATGTCAAGAGCTTCAATTGCATAAATAACTTCATCTGTAAGAAAAATGTCAACCCGCAAGGCGTCCTCAATCTCAGGACAAACAAAAAAAATGTTATTGTCAGTACAATCATCACATGAGTAACTATCATCAAAACCAGATAAAGATGGAAAATCAGCTGAAACAAATTAGAATAAGCTTCTTCAACAATTTCAGAAAGCAACTCTTTTGGATTTACTACTGTTTAGGCAGGTAGTTAGTTTGATTCTTAAGCTTACTGCATGACATTCATTGAAGTGGAAACTTGTCCAATTTGTGTCTGCAAAGCCTAATTACTAAATATGTTCGTTGTTGAAACTGGAGATTATTTACAGTTATTTTCTTGATAAGGTCCTCTAGTGAAGACCCAGAAGGTGCAGAGCATACAACCTGGAATTCCTTCAGATGCTTATGTGAATCCTCACCTGCATGACCATTAAACCTCGGCAGCAAGTGTATTAAACCAGATTTCAATTTAAAAGGTATATCAATAGCAGGATATTCAATACATAAAACAATATAAATCACATCAGGAGCAACAAGTTCTCTAAGAGTTCTTTGATTAGCCATGTTAAATTTAATAGGAAATTTTTTAAACAACGAATGAGATAACACATAACTATTTCAGCAATGCAGCAACAATTACGAAAATGCCAACAATGTCCTTATTGAGAAAGAGAATGGAAAAATAGAAAAGTGATTAAAATAAAATCTAAAAAATTATGAAAACATGACTAAAAATTAAATCAAATCAGAATAAGTCTCTACAAAAAATATTGGATTTTTTTGAAAATATGAAAATAGAAAATAAATTAAATAAAATAGGAAAATAAGGAACTTGCGACTTTGAGGGACAAAAAGGTTGGTTGATTTTTTCAAACTTATCTGATAGGTTAGAATACTTACCACTATACTGCAACCCTAAAAATAAACAAGATAAAAAAACTCTAATAAAACTCTAAACCAGAGTACTAAAATTGGCTAAAATGAACAAGAATCTCCGGCAACAACACCAATTTGATCCGGGGTCGCACACAGGTCAAAAACGAGTTTAGAAAATGTAGTAACGGGAAGCAACATTCAAATGTCATATAACAAGGACTCTAGAATTATAATTAACCTACTAAAATCGATTTGGGGGTATTTAGGATAAGGTTGGATTACGAAAATAAGGAAAATAAGTGATTACAACTATGATTTAAGAGTTAATCTACTTGTTTGATTCCTACCTATCATCGACTATTATAAACTCGTAATTCCTAACCGAATTCTCTATTCCTGTTCGATCACAAAATCAATCAACAAGCATGAATGAAAGTATAAGAATTATGATTCCTATTTTCCGGTCACAAAATAAATCAACAAGCGTGAATGAATTAAGCATTCGATTAAGAATAAAGCGAATTACACAAATGATAACACGCAATCAAATTTAGGAAACATGAATCAATAAAACCAAACCAAACTACGCTATGAAAAATCGGGTTAAGAAATGATAATCATACAATAGAATTGAAGGAAACATAAATTATATTGCAAATTATAATAATCTCAAGGTTTTGGAACCTGAATACAACAGATCAACTATGAAAGGGTTTAACTCTCCATATGAAATCGTACAAAGAAAAAATAAATATTCATGAACAGTGAAAAAAAAAGGTCTCTCAACAGTACCGTGGCGGCTCTCTTATATAAAATAAGGATTTCCCCTTCTAATTCTAACTGGGTAGAAAAAACCTAAAAACCGACCCAAAACTAGTTATTCTCTAAAGTCTGAAACTTCAACGAATTATTTGATACTTCTTCACTTTGAATCAACTTTTGGCTTCAATGTAAAACTTTTTGCTCTTTCTCTTATCTTTTCAATGTCTATCAGAACGCGTCAATCCATTTCTTGTAACTCAAGTTATGGTCTGCACAGTGAACATGTATTAAATAACTGTTAATGCCGAAAATAAACTACAAATTTAAATTAAAGGCAAACATAAACTTAATTCTAAAAACACAATAAAATAGTAAAATTAATAAAACAAACTAGGGAAATGCCTAAGTATAATGGTAGAATAATGTACATCAAATTGCATTGATCATGAAAGACAATTGGTTCTCTTGTTTTGTTCTAGGTTGAAGTTGTTCCCCAGAAAGCTGAAGTCGAGATGGTTTAGCCCATTCACTATCAACAAAATGTTCCCACATGGAGAAGTTGAGTTGAATAATAATACCAATGAAGACGCCTTCAAGTTCAATGGAAAGAGGTTGAAACCCTACCATCATTGACAAAAGAGTGGCCTATTGGGAGAGGTGCAGCTCATAGCATCATAGACTGATCGTACTTCGAGCTATGGACATTAAAAACACTTTTTGGGAGGCAACCCAAGAGAGGTAACAATATTTTTTATTTTATTTGTCTCATTTTAGTTGTGTATTTCATTTTCATGAGTCGTGTGTCACAGAGCCGAGCGAAAAAGGAAAAATCTTAAAGGCAAGGCAGAAACAAAAATAAAAAAATTGAAAAAAATTTGCCTCTTACCCATACGCGTATGGGGATTCCAAAAAGTCCATTTATTTAAGTCCTCTTCTCATACACACATGGAGGTCTCCATACGCATATGAGGAATCTCAAAGATCACATTTAATTTTAAAAGTTGGGGCATACGTGTATGGCCAGATGATACACATATGTAACAGTCACCTGGAAGTATACGCATATGATACATGGTCTGAACTTTACACTGATTTTTTCCTCTGCCACTATACGTATGGGATGTGTTATACACGTGTGGCCCGTTCGGGTCGAGTACCATACGTGTATGAAGGGTACGTGGCACTATATATATTTTTCTGACATTTTCCTCCCATTCTGCACCCTGAGCCATTGCCATGTTTCCTTATCTGAAAAAGTTGTCTGAGTGTCTTGTGTTTTTGAAGATTTTCTTTGATACAAGACACATATGCTCAGTACCATTACCCATGGACACTTCTTCTTCTTCTTCTTCTTATTCTTCCTCTTCTTCTTCATGTTTTGATTCTATTAGATTTATCTCTGCTAAAACCAAGAGAGATATCCATGCTACTCTGAAGAAGTGTAAGCTAACTTATTTGAACAGACATATCCATCCAGTGGCTAAGGAGTTGGTGTTGGAATTCTAAACTAATGCTTACGTACCCCTCACTGAGGACACTACTACAGAGCCTGAGTAGATTTCTTGGGTTAGATGGAAGTAGAGCCAATTTGACTGAAAGACGGCAAACAAGTTGCTGAAGATGAAGTTCAGAGAGCCTAATTTCCATTATTTGATTCAGAAGACAACTTATAGGATTTGATGGCCGTATAGAGCAAAGTTGGATCACTTGGCATTAGAGTGCAGACATTGGAAGCATGCATCTACTCCTATTCCAAGAAAGATTGCAATGGTTAATTTGAATGCGGTTCTGAAGGCGTGGACCTAATTTTTGCACCACGCTTTAAATAAGAATCAAAGTGGATCTGAGTTTATCACCATGAGAGCTTTATCGCTTTATTTGATGCTGACTTGACAGCGGTGAACATTAGGCGCATTATTTCTTCTGATATGGATAAGATGATTCAGAGTACGATGACAAAGTCTCTAGGACATGCTTCTGTTATCCTCTTATTGTGAAGAAAAGCAGGAGTCGAGGAGTTTATTGATGGGCGCATTGTCCACCCGGCACGCCCAAATCTAAAAAAAGCCCAAATTTCTTCTATTTAGGTGAAAAACAAAAATTTCCCAAGGCTTAGACGATATTGCACTAAAGGAACATGTTTTGAAGGCTGGAGAGCTTAGATTTTCAAGATGGACCAAGCTTTTCATGAAATTTTCATGATTAAAGACCTAATTTCATCTCTTAATTTTTAATGTCTACATCTTGTATTTTGTTTTACTTTGATATTATAAGCAGCTAAACCCCTCAATGCCAGGGGTGTCCCTAATTCGGATTTGTGAAATAATTCTGATTTGAACCTTGTCATGACAAACTTTTTATGATATTTGATTTACTTTCAATTTGTTCTTAATGCTTTCTCTTTCATAAAAATTGAGTTTGATTTACGGTTAATTGTTGGGTTGGACCGCCTTTATTAACGCTCAATTGAAAGTATTTCATAGCAGATATCATCTAGGATTAGGGATACCCCGTGGAAACTGAAACATTCTTGATAAAAATAATGCTTAACTTCAACTGTAATTCATTATGGACATAAGAGTAAATTTTAATTATGAAAGGTTTTCTCATTAAGCACTTAGGAGTAAACACCCTTAAGGACGAGTAGTCAATATTGTTAAATTAAGTTGTTATCAGGTCAGGCTACAATTGTTGAAGAATCCAATCATACACCTTCCTTAGCATGTTCACTCATACCATTTTATTAAACCGTTCAACTAGCCTGTTTACTTTTAATTACAATTTATTTTCTATTTTCAAAACACCAATTCAAAACCCAGAAGTCTTTTGTTTAACTAATTTAGAGCACAAACTCTGTATCGTCAAGAAGTCCTTGAGATCAATATTTGGAGAATTTCCCTTATTACTATATTGGAAGATTAGTACACTTGCTAATTTACCGATCAAGTAGATAGGGTGATTAAAGCCAAATACTACACTAATAGTGACATACTAAAAGTTAAGCTAGGTAGGAGACCTATTAATCTATGAAGAACTCCCCATAACATATGAAAAGGAACAAGGTAGATATTTGGGAGGATAATTAGATTCCATCTCATGGTAGGTTAAAACTACTAACACAAAAACCCCTGTTTCTAGAGGTAATTGGAGTTAGGGACCTCGTTGAAGGGGAAAAAGGTAGTTGGAACCAAAACATCATTAATAATACCTTATCCCTATCGATAGAGAGGCTACTACTACAATATCTTTCCATAACCCTTAAATCATCGTGGTAGCTAACAAAAATTAGCATTACGGTGTTAAATCATGATACTATTGCATTAATGACTGGAAAAAGGCTGGAGACATAGAAATCGAAGACAAATATAAAGATAAAAACTTATGGCAGAAGATTTGGAAAAGCAGGGTGAGTCCTAGATAGAAAGGGCTAATTTGGAGAATTCTAAACAAAATGCTTTCAGTCAAAGAAGAAGGAAAAATGCATGCTAATGAAACCCTTGAGAAAGCTATGCAAAGTTTCATAAACTACCTTATTTATCATACATACTAATGAAGAAGGGGGTGGTAAGAAGAATACCAAGAAGCATAATGGATGGAATCTCAAAAGAAATCGCACAAGCGATAATGAAAGGCAAAAAAATAAAACTTGTCAGTCAAGCAAATTCAACACAGGGAATAACAAAAACAAATTGAAGATGGCTAAAGACAAACAAAAGTTAGAAAGAATTGAATGTGACGTGTACGAAATATATTATGCAAAACAAATATTAGAACTTCAAACAGAATAGTGACATAAAAATCATTGTCATACAAATACTACTCCGGCTTGATTTATAAGAAAAAAAGACAAATTTCACGTTTATTAAGAAATATAGTTATGTATATTTAATTTTCTTGATTTCATGAGAGAAATAACATAATTACTAATATAGCCTCATTAAATTATCTTCCACTAACAATATTAAGTGATTAATGCAGGAACATTTTTGGAATAAAGATATTAAATACGCATAGATTTGTTTGCATTTATTTATATTTATGGTTAAAAAATTAGAAGACTTTTGCTTATAGATAAGACTGAAAGGAGTAAGTATAAAGGTATAATAATAAATGGAAATCACACGGTGATTTAGAGCACAAATAAGATGAACGATACCTCCAATCAGGTTCTGAAGTTGTAAGAAAAGGTAGAGGAATGCAGGAATAAAATGATGATAGGTCGGAATGATAAAGATCTTCGCAAAAACAAAAAAGAGCACAGTTTGATCACTAACATGCAAAGTGATCAAATATTAGATGAATGGGGAAAGCAAATAAATGTAGCTTACCTCAATGGTGATACGACTTAGGAATAAAGTAAAAGATAATTAGGGGTATTAAAGATGAAAAAAAGTATATTGTATGAAAAGTTACAATATTAATTAGCTTTTTTTAGTATACGTAAAAAATCAAAAGGTAATAATACAGTAGAAACTCTTTAAATTAATACTCGGTAAATTAATAAACTCTCTAAAATAATAAATTTGTCCGGTCCCGATTTGGGACAATGTAAAAAATTGAAAAACTCGATAAAATAATAAGATAATAATTTTTCGGGAGATTCCTTTATAATTTTCGGTCCCAAGAAAATCATAAATTAATAATTCATAGAAACTGAAAAAAAATATATATTACACTCTATTGAAATATGATTCAATAGTTGTCTATTTTCCTTTAAAGTCCAAGTCTATTTAGAGGTCATCTCTAACTTTTCTTATTGCATCCAATAGCTCAGGTGTTGTATTTTTGTATAATTTCATAAAGTTGTGAAGAGTGTTTGACGCCCTAAGTGCTTCCTTTCGCGTAACAGGCTCTAATGACACCGTATCATCTTCCCCGTCATCCTCTGCATTGTTCTCAATGATAGTACCCACAATATCTTCCAAACTATGAACCTCCGAACATGCTTCATTTTCACCTGGGTAGTTCATTAGACTGTCGATATCCATTTTATTACGATAGCCATGTTAATTGATCATAGTCTCGAGGTCTTGAGTTTCTTTATCAAAAATGGATTCATCCAAATTTCTTGCAACGTCACTAACAGAACGAATTTTACAATGTCGGAAGCAATTCACTATTGTTTCTTTTCGAACATCTATCGTCCAAGCTGGGATTTCCAAATTGATAGCATCAAAGACATTTATCTTTCCTGGATCAGATTGTCCCGCCTTATAACCTTCCAATATTTTGCGGTAAAACCTTCTAAGGTAATTCATCTTGAAAGCTCTTATTATCCCAGCATCGTAAGGTTGAATCTTTGATGTCATGTTGGGTGGGAAGAACAACAACTCAACGTTTCTTAGCTCTTCAATATTTCTTGGATGTGCTGGACAATTATCCACCACAAGTAGAACTCTTCTACCATGCATCATTTGGTCAAATGAACGAACATATTCATCAAAAAAACACACTAGTCATCCATACTTTTTTGTTAGCTCGATACTGAGAATTCAAGCTATTCATGTTGACATTCTTGAAGCAACGAGGCTTTGCATATTTCCCAATAATCCATAGAGGGATTTTTTCAGAGCCATCTTCATTGCAACAAATAACTTCCGTCAGCCTTTCTTTATCTTGTTTTCTTCCTTCAAGTTGTTTTGTTGCCAGTGAATGATCAACTTGTAGCCTATAAAACAACCCAGTTTCATCCATATTGAAAACATCTTTCATAGGGAACTGATCAATTTTCTCCCGAATCGATACCAATTTCTGCTCCATGTCTTGTACATCAACATACCCACTCTCGCCAAAATGACGAAATGACTTTATGCCATGTCGATTCTTGAATCTCCCAAGCCATCCTATAGAGAAGTTAAAATCTAAATCATCATGAGGGTACACGAGTTTCATTGTATCTCTTGCCTTCTGCAAAATTAATTCTCTTGTGATATTCACACGTTCTTGATGTTGGAGAAACCACTCATAAACAACCTTCTCCATGTCAGGATATTTTGTTGGTTTGTGTCTTTTGATCTCTACTCTTCCCTTTTCTATTTCAGCAGAGAGATAGTCATTTGACCGTTTATGTGTGTTTGATATTGTTCCTTGACTAACTTTCAACTGAAATTTTCCCTCAAGCCATCTCTGCGAGTCTTTTTGTGTGCTTGCAGGATTATCTCTCTTGTACTCACACAACTCCTTACGTATTTGATCTGACATAGTTAATTTTGCAACACCTTTTAGATGAGAAGCCATTTTGTGAGATATGATTTGAATACTCTAACACATTCATGTAATTTATATATGGCAAACTTGCTTAAGAATACATTGAACACATTTGTTCCTCTTGTTTACATTTACTGTACTTCAAAAGTCATTATTGATTTTCAATGCATATGAACACAATAGTTACTAATTTACGTTGAGTCTCAAGGTTCGCTACAACGTAATTCTAAGAGGCATAGACTAATATGCCTTTTTGTTTGGTATGTACAATATAATTACTTAAAAACTCTTTAAATTAATAATTATTAATTAATCGATAAATTAATAACTCTCTAAATTAATAAATTTCTCCAGTCCTAACATTATTAATTTAAAGAGTTTCTATTGTACTTAAAAGAGAATTGAAGGAGTACCAAACAAAACCAGAATGTAAAATCTAATAGAGTCGAGACACATATGGGCCACATTGTTAGCCATTGGACCAACTAAGTATTGAATTTTGTTTGGTTGATAAAAAAAGGTTGATTAGAATTAAAAATAAATTTTAATTTATTATATTTCATTAAACTGATTTGATTAATATTAGAATTTAGGTTATTCCTTAAAATAAAACAAATCAATTAGAATCTAGTTAGTTTTTATATTAAAAAAATCTTGTTGATTTGGATTACTAGGCCACAATAAAAAAACAATTAATCTTCATATTTTAAAGAAAAATTAACAATACTAATGTTTTTTTTATGAAAAAACTTGTTATCTTTATTTAGTTAAATTAATTTAAATTTTTTTATAAAAATAACGAAATCAATTTTTTATTAAAACAAAATATTTGCTTGAAAAAATAAAAATTATATTTGATGAAATTTAACACTAACATTATAGTAGAAAATCTGAATTAATAACTAATGATATGAGATATCCCTACATAATTCTTGTCACAAATAATAATGGTGTTAGCTTTTATCCTAAGAAAAATTCAAATCGTGTTAGCTATTATTAATGACAAATCTTCCACCAAGGATGTTTGTTAAAACAAATAAATAGAGTTTTAATGCCTTTGTCAAGTTTTTTCGGATATTGGTGTTAAATAAAATATTAAAAGATTTAGGATTTGTTACTATAGGCTGAAATCTTATTAGACTTTTTTTTCCTTTTTTTGACAAAATCTTTTTAGGTTTGAACCTATTTAAACTCCTTCGAGTTTCTTTTTCCTATAAAAGGATTGTATTCAAAACAAATTAATTAAACACGAATCCAATTATTTTTCTACTTCTACCCCATACTTGCTCTAAAACCTGACCAATCATTCAAGAATTCCTCCTTGCACAAAGGAAGCACTTTCCTTCTATGAACTGGCTTATATCTTACTCAAAGTATTTTACGGTATGTCCTAGAGTTGGTATCTGCACAACTCATGTTTTCTTTTAAGCTGCCTTCATTTGTAATGGATATAGTTTGTGCTTGGGATCCCAAATATCATGATTTCCTAATATTTTCTATGGTATCTTCAGGTACTCGAATCCTTTTATGAGCAATTTGATCCAAATTTTATAAACATTAGGATAAGGGATCGCGAAGTTCTGCAAAGAGAAGACGATCTTAATGAAATTTTCCAGGTGTGTTCCTTTGCAGTTAATCATCTTAATATGTATTTTTTGCAGGCTGCTTCGAAGGGAATGTACATTGATTGGTGTTTGGAGACGCTTGTCAATCATCAGAAATTCAAATCTTGGTCTTGATAGTGAGTTATTTCATTGATGATTTTCACGGCGGCTGGAACTAAAATGATCTCTGGTTTAAGATTTGTAGTAAGAATATTTTTATTTATTTCTATGTTTTATTTTATAATATTTTTCTCTACTCCTGAACTAGACGTCACATTAATAGTTTATTATCATTGCAAAAGATGTTTCACTGGCATCAACATCGGATGAATGATGTGTATTTCTCTCTTCTGTTGATTTTGTATTTGTGTGTGGGTATGTTCTGTTAACACTATAGTTATCCTCACATAGTATAATTGCTAGAATCTTTTATTCTTTTCTTTTACGAGTTATAAAATTTGCTTTATCCTTATTTATACTTCAGGTGTTGCTTATTCTAAATATATTGTCCACATATATTTCTATCATGGAGGGGATGATCTAAGAAATCACCTAGAGGTTTGTTGTGTCTAAAGTTAATACAAGTTCTCCAAGATCATTATTTGTCTATTAATATAATTCCAGCTTTCCGTTTATGTTCATGATATATGGCTGCTTATTTAGTTTTTGTAACTCATATTGAAGCTCATGTTAGGAGTGTCACTGATCTAGCTTTTTCTTTGTTTTTAATAAATTTTGAAAGCTTTCATTGAGGTACGAGATCACAATCCCGTTGTGAAAGCTTTTCCTACTCTTGAAGCCAGTCTAATAACAAATGTAAAAAATTAAGGATATCTGCAGAGCAAACCATTATAAATAGAGGTACGTTTTGTTTTTCAGGTAGTTGATTGTTGAAAACACAGATGTTTGAGAATGCAAGCCAAATTCATTGAATCAACCATAAATACTGAAAATTCTAGATTTCTTTTTGAACTTATTTAATTTATAGGGGCATGTGACATTCTTCTTGTCGGGAGCCCCTCATGACTGCCTGCACTTTATATACAGTTCTATATGATGCATACTTTATATGCTTATTTTAGATAACTGCAATTCTATATCAAATTTGTGACCACCTCTCAACTTGCTGGAATAGTTTGAGAGTAAACATAATTAGCATAGTCCATTATTAGCTATAAAATGATAAGGAACACAATTTAAGTGGCATTGCGTAAAGAACTTGAATTGCCATCGTGATTTCAATATATGAAAAATGAGATATAAGATTTTTTCAAATTAATCAAAGATTAACAAGAAACGAAAATTATGAAGTAAAGCTATTTTACATGATTGTTATCAACTGGCCTCTATAATTAAGTCTGCGAAGTTACTTTAAATTGTGTCACTGTTTGTGTGAATTGTATTTTTTAATAACACTTTTTCTAAAGTTTTATGCTTTATATTTGGCTTTGATTACAAAGCTCTTAATAGTTTCACAGTTCCTATCAAATTTCTTATCTCAATCATATAAGGGTGTTGGAATCTTTGCTAACGTGAGATATCAACTACTTTGCGGATTTGATAGAGCAGTGATCAGTCATTTTGATGTTATTGGAGTTGCATTGTTCTTCAGCACTGTGACAAATTATGCATTGGTTCTTGTGATGTCCTTCCATGCTTGACAATGTTAATTTCTAGCATTTGAAATCTTCTGCATTGTGGCTCACTGTCTGAGGACTATTGCCTCAATTTATTCTTTTAATTGCCTCATATTTTTACACTTTGCGGCTCACCGTCTGATGTCCTTCCTTTGCAGCAAAGGGGTTTGATTAAAGAGACATGGATGGATGAATATCCAAGGGAAGCTATCCTAAAATACGTCGACGTTGCAGCAAAGGAGCCAAATTTCATAGCTCCAGCCTATGCCGAAACTCAACCTGAGCCATTGTTTGTGAAGTCAGATTCTGAGGATGAAGAGAAATGAGTTATGCAATTACAATTTCTGGTACTATAGATGGTCAATGCAGAAGGAACAACCCCAGACAAGAATAACTCAGAACTCAGTAGTGGTTTACTTGTTCTAAATTCAACATGCAAAGTCGAGCGTTCCCGGCACCAGGACAAAGCTTAGTTAACGCAGCCGGGAAGGATGTTGAGTGTAACAGCTCTACAAAGTTTTATAGATTTTCTTGGAGCAATATTAATATATGTACATTCTGTCATGTAAAATTGAATTTTGAAAACTATTCTAACCCTATAATCTTAGTTTTGAAAACTATTCTAATGAAAATGTTGAGACTATCCTAGACGAGATAGATCTATATGCTTGGATTTTAGTAGGAAAGTTGTTAGCACAGACAACTTATGGGTAGCTTCAATTATTACAATACTGAATTAACAATTGAGAATCACAAATTATTCACATTCATTTTAAAAAGAAACTATCTAAACTAAAAGCAACGTATTTCCTACAACATCATCCAAATGCAAGACTTCCTACTTTCTAGCTTTTACAACGTCGAGATGGTAAAACAGCTTGTGTAGAACATCTTTTCTATTCGAGTCATTCTTTTAACTTAACATGTTGGGATAATTCAAATTGCAGGCAATGATTTTTTTGTTGGCTTATTGCTGCTTTTGATGCCTGAAGAAAATGCCTTTTGGTAGGTCTCGATAAAGCTTCCTTAGATTTCTATAGTATATACTCAAAATTTGCACTTGTTCAATGTAGCTTCTTAATTTTAAATGTTCCTGTATTTGTTGAGCTTTACTGTCATGAAGGAATGTGATAGAAATCTGGTATTTATAGTGAGTGAATTAAAGAAAAGAAAATAGAAATGATAGAACAATTTTCTGTAGAATTTGTCTTAAACAGCAGTTTATATTTTAATATAAAATTAACACATTTGATTCCACTGGTGGAATATATAATGTAAGCAGGATTCTTAGTATCATATTTATATTTGACTATGGATTGAGCTTTGCATATTGTCAAATAATTCAAAATCTCATGTATTTGATCTTTTTATTTCATACAAGCTTACGGTAAAATTGTATGTTACTTTATTGCTCTAAAAAATGAATCATGTATAAATATTACTTTAAAAAATTAAAAGTCTAAAATTTTGATTATGTATTTCAACCTTTTCACTATAATGTTTAAAATATGATTGAAATACTTCATAAAGTTACACGAGATACCATCAGTTAGATTCAAATAAATAAAAACTTGCATAAATATTACTCTTAATATGCATTTGAATATACTTTTTCTTGTGAAATTTGAATTTGATAAGATTATATTTTTTTTCATACCCGTGCAGACGCATGGGTCTTCTACTAGTACTTGCTCTAAAACCTGATCAATCATTCATGAATTCCTCCTTCAACTCAAGAATGTCTCATGAACTTGAATCAATCCAATCAAACACTCTTTCATTGAATGATTGCTTAACCATCAACATTCATTACACTCACTTAATTATTTCTTCTACGTCCAATGACCCAAAAAACCTTACTTTCAGATTAATAACACCCATCTTCGACAAATTCGAGATTCCTCTTGATATCTTATGCAACAATAATGATATCAACAACCAATCTTTGTACGAAATCCTTAATGCCATGCCTTACTACATAATAGACCCGGTTATACATGATATGAAAGATTGTGCTAGAAAAATGGTTCTAAGTGGAAAATTGCAGGCGGTGAATTTGGTTCTTCGAAGGGTTAATTTTCACATTGGAGAAGAAGATCAATTTGATCTAAATCATTCTTATCATAATGATTAACAAATTGTGGGCTTATCATCAAATTTGAAAGTTGATATTACTTTAGATTCTAAGGATCAATGTTCAATTTGTTTTGAGAAGTTTCGCATTGGATCGGAGACGGAACTCTTTCATACAAAATGTTCTCATATTTTCCATAAAGTGTGTATTGCTAAATGGGTATGTCAATGTGTGAATCGTGCACACTCTTATTCTTGTCCATTGTGTAGATCTGAGATGATGTGAATTGAGAATAAAACATCATCTTCAATTGTATGTAATAGAGGTCTTTCTTTAGTCACTTCACCATGCCATACCTATTTTGTGTAATTTTGAAAAATTTTATTACAACTACAATGATTGAAGATAACATTCCTTAAATGATATTTTTTTTTGTATTAAAGCACTTTTTACAAGGACATCAAAATATCATATTTTTAGGAAGGTTATTTTTCAACGAAAATAAAAATTATATCAATCTATTCTCACACTCTTTACTTTATCTATTGACTTTCATCCAATTAGGATCCATAATCACATAAAGCTTCTAAAAATAAAATAAAAATAGTACATGCCCAACAAAACAATAAACAACAAGACAATCTCAAAATAATAACAATAACAATGATGACGACGACGACAACAATAACAATAATAACAACAAACAACAACAACAACACCAGTAATGGAGAACTTGTACATATCAGAAACATGATGAGAGACTTGTAAAGAAAAGTGTTGGTTTAAGCTTCCTTCCTCTTTTGAGAAGAATGATATTCTTTCGTTTGCAAGAGTTCAAAAGGTGAATGAGCTAGACATAATATTAACTCCAAGGGAATAAAAAATTAGAGAATATTTATCTCGATTTTACTAAAAACTGAGATAACATATCCGACGTAAAATCTATAAAAAAAAAAAGAGGTTATTTTTAGTTCCAACAGCAATAAAAAGTTATAGAGTTTTTATCTCGGTTTAATTAAAAACCGATGTATCATATCCGACATAAAATCTATAAAACATAAAATTGCAGGAGTTGGGAATCCAATATCAAACCCTGAGCAACTTTTTGTCTCAGTTTTTGTAAAAATTAAGGGAAAAGATTGATTTAAAAAAAACGTGGCGCTCACAATACCTATATCATGAGTTGTTTATTGTTCGAGGTGTAAGCTTCTTCATCAAAAGCATTATTTATAGTAGTGAAGAAAATAATGTAGATATTTGGGAGGATAATTAGATTCCATCTTGTTGTGGGTTTGAACTCCTAACACAAAACCCATGTTTCCATAGGTAATTGGAGTTAGGGACCTCCTTAAGGGGGACAAAGGTTGCTGGAACCAAAACATCATCAATAATACCTTTATCCTTATTGATAGAGACACAATTATCAAAATTTCTCTCCATAATTGATGACTTCTTGACAAATGTATCTATAATGTCGCGGTAATAACTAAGATCGAATTCATAGGGACTGCTTTTATAAAGAAAATTTTGTGCAATGCGTAGAAAATAGTAAATGGGGGGGGGGGGGGGGGGCAGTTCGAGTTTGCAAAGCGAAAAGTAAAAAAAAGTGTTTAGATAATTATAATAAAGCAACCAGGTTGTGTATAGAATTCTGTATTTCTCTATTGTTGATGTTCGATTCCTTACATGAACAATCTTATCACTAGAATCCCACGATGAATCAAAAAAATTGTTATAACTAATACCTTGTGATATAGCTCACTAATCACTACTCGGAGTTTCCTACCCCTAGTCCACCAGCGTAAGCAGGAATAGGCGATGTAACTGAGTGCTAATTCATTAGCCATTACTCGGGGTCTCTATTCAACCAGTGTAAGTACAATAATTGCCCCAGGTTCAACAAATAAACTAATGGTCAGTATTTCCTATGTGCCCGAAATCATATTAAAAGAGTATCTCACATAAAAAAAAACAATACGAACAATAAGTAATTAAATAGAATTATAGATCAAAGTATTCATGCAATATCAAATCAGCATATGTCCCAAAATTTTTGAAATAGATTAATCAAACACAACCTAACCTAGAGAGAATTAGCTACTCATAATTCAGATTACAATACCAAAAACAATTAAGAATTGCATATGAGATCCCTTGAAGAATTTTCCTCTAATGGCTTCCAATGCTCTCCAAATATGCCTTATGGTGTTGTAAATTGTCACTTTTGGTGCAAAAGATCGTCCCTTTTTGGGTAAAGTTTAGAACCTTTGAAAAAGTAAAAAAATTCCCCTTTTAAAACAGTCAAAACGCGTCAGAAAAGTCCTGAAAACTGCCCATCGCTCGCGTGATACTTTTCCATCGCATATATGATTTGAACACGCTGCATCGTGCACACGATTTTTCCATTACATGGGTGATTATTCCAGAATATAGATATTTCTCTTATCTTTATTTTGAAAATAAATCCACTTTAAAATGAATTACAAAACTCTATATATAATAAATTTATTGGACAAACCTCAAGATGTAAATTGTGCTGAAAATTGCTCGTTTCTTCACAATTTCTTCCTGATTTCTTGGCTTTGCTTTGTTTCTTTAAATTCTTCATTCTCTTCATACTTTTCATATTTAGCTTATATTTAAACCGATATTTCATTGAGTTCATCGTAAATACTCATAAAAATCATATAATGACAAAATGACATCAATAACCCATAAATAGAGGATTGCTTTAGCTAGATAGCTAACAAAAATGGGCATTATCGCATTAAAGACTGTAAAAAGGATGGAGACACAGAAAATTGAGACAGAATTAAAGATAAAAACTTATGGCAAAAGATTTGGTAAAGAAATGATGACTCCTAGATAGAAATTGCTAATGTGGCGACTTTTAAATAATAGTTTTCTAGTCAAAGAAGAAGGGAAAAACTACTTGCTCATGAAGCCCTTAAGAAATCTACGAAAAGAAGGAATAAAATAATGATTGGTTGGAATGATCAAGATCTCCACATAAATAAAAAAGAGCACAGTTTGATCACTAACAGGCAGAGTGATCAAAGATCAGATGAAGGGGAAAAGATAATGAATTTGGGTTACCTCAATGGTGATATGAATCAGGACCAAAGTAATAGATTTAAATAAATGCAGCGGAATCCTGAAACAGGTAGAAACGATGAAATGACAAAATTTCATAAATCATTAAAAAAAATGTAGAATTCAGTGGAATCCACCTAACCAAGGATGGATAAAGAGTAATACCGATGGTAGCCTTTCTCAAATAGGGAGTCGGGGCTTGGAGTTTGTAACTTGTAAATGCGCCAGAGGAGGGGGGGGGGGGGGTAAATTAGGTTCTGAAAAATTATTTGCAATCTTTTTCGGTTCTTGGTTCTTTTTCGGTCATGATGTTAGGACTTCGAAAGTAAAGTGCAGAAAGAAAAAGAGACACAAGAAATTTATAGTGGTTCCCCTCACACTCCGAGAGTACTCCACTCCCCTTTTGACTCGAAAGAGATTTCACTATAGTTTAGAATTATTGTACAACCTAATCACATCAATGGTGAAGCCTACTATCTAATTTATAGGTAGTTCAAGTGTAGGAAGAACAATCCTCTTCAAACACTTCACGTGTTTCCAACAATCCTGGATAACAAGGTAATACAAAATAATCTTTGAAATAAGTTTGATATCTTTGAGTATTTGATGCTATCAATCTTCACGATCGATCTTCTCATTGAAACAAATATTACTCAAAGAAATATACAAGTGTTCTCTAATGAAATGAATTTGTGATAATGTGAAAGTTTATTCAAAAAGCTTCTTTTCAAAAAACTGTTTTTGAACACTTAATGAAAATTTGGAAGATGAAGAGAATGAGTAATTTTATGATTGAGTTTCTTGGAGGTGAAAAAGAATTTGAAATTTGATATCAATTTATATTGGCAAAATACCTTTACAAAAAGGTGTGATTTTGTGTAGCAAAAACAGTCAGAAATCAAAAAGAAAGCAATGCATTTTTTCATGAAAAGCTGCTATTTTTGCTTACTGTTTCAGTATTAATCGGTTAACCAAAAGGCTTAATCGGTTAACATACTTCAACATTTAAAAAATATTCAAAATTCACACCTGTTAATCGGTTAACATATAGGTTAACCAGTTAACACTATAAGTATCGTAACAGAAAGTTAATTTTGAAATGTGTTAACCGGTTAACGAAATGTGTTAATCGATTAACACTGAAGGTTTTCCAAAACATAATTAATTTTAAAATGGGAGAACATCTAAAAAATATTTTAAAAGTGTTTGTGATATATGTGTAGTGAGATATGATTTTATGAACACTTGTATATGTATTTTCAAGTAACATGTGTTATACCTTTGACTTGATGTTCAAAACTCTATCTTCAACACTTGAAACTTGTAAGAGAAGCTTTGATCCATAGTAGTCACATGCGAGAGCACTATCTTGATCTTTGATGACTTTGTTGTTTACTTGAATCTCTTACTTTTTGCGTATGTATATGTTGTGTAGAGAGCTTGTTCTTGTTGTCCTCATCAAAACTTTAATGTGCTTGAAACTTGCTTCTATAGAGTTATCTTTTCTAATACGGATGAGAATATCATTAAAAAAGCCCAAGATAAAATTGAAGGAGGCAACAATACCCAAGCAGCGGATGTTATAGTGACGAAAATGGCAATTGCGATACAAAATAGAATGCAAAAGATGGTGTTAGAAATCGATATCCTAGGTTTATTGAAATTCATGACATGTGATGATAACAATCTACCCAGGAACATAGTAGGGATGACATGTAAGATTATGAAGCAAATGTGTCAAAACATCATATAAGCTAGGTTTGTGCATACTATGGGTGTGCAAAAAAACTGGTTCACAAGAACCACACTTAAAAACATGGTGTACCTATTGCAAAAGTCCATATTATTTGGTTTAAAAACTAGTCCAAATTCATTTTACTAAAACCATTAAAAATCGGTGTCCATTTTTAAAAACCAATATATAAATCGTTAGTCCACTTTTCAAACATAATGTGTTCTTTGTCTTGTTTCTGCTTCATGGTCATAAATGACAATTAAGGTAATATATATTTAATAAATAAAACTTATATATATATATTAATAGAACTTTGTGTAACACCCCACTCTAAACTGTCACGGAAAAATAAGAGAAACAACAGAACAATCAGAGTGCAACAAAAAAAATTTCATGACGACCGTCATGGATGTCACGACCGTGGTGGTCATGACGAGCGTCATGGAGCTGTAACATCCGTCACACTCACAAATTTTGGGACGCATCAGAGGTGTCACATTTTCAACTTAACAGAACAACATACACCTGCAACGGATCATTTAATAACATACGTAGCACAGATTCGGATGAACAGACAACGATAATTTGTTTAACATGTTAATCATAAAACGACATGTTATAATATACTTCCAACCATTCACAATAACCAAATTCCATAAAAATTCAGCAAGTAATTATCTTGCATCAATTCAACATAAACAACGAGTATCAACCATAAAAATCAGCACTACTAATTCATCGGTAAAGTGCATACAACCAACATTTGGCACTTAACAGCAGCCACCAATTCAATGAAAAGTACTTGATAAAATTCAGCAACAAGGAATTAAATAAAAGCAATAACATCAATCGTTCATCCCCCCTAAGAGTGCTACGTATCAGAGCGACCAACAACCTTAAAGGAAAGCTACACTTTATTCCGGATTACCTGCAAATTACCACCAGCGGGGTAACATACAACGTAAAGGGTGAGATATCAACAATATAACATAAGACATGATAAAAGTCATGTCAGAATATTATCACAGCATTATAATTCCAATGGTTCGCAAAAGTATTATCAATAATTAAACCGCAACAATTCGGTATTCATATCCACAACCATTATCATTAAAGTTCAGCAACTCATCAATTACTCGCAAATGCATTACAACACAACTCAACTATGCACTTCAACAAATGCGACTCAACTATGCAACTCAACTGTGCATATGCATGTGGTACCATTTTGGAGCCAACACTCCATAACCAATCTAATATTGATCGAATATTAGATGAAAGGGGATAATAGAATGAATATGGGTTACCTCAATGGTGATATGAATCAGGACCAAAGTAAAATAGTTAAACACATGCAGCGAAATCCTGAAACAAGTAGAAACAATGAGATGAAAAACTTCAATAAATCATAAAAAATGTAAAATTCAGTGGATTCCAGCTAATCAGGGATGGATAAAGAGTAATATCGATGGTAGCCTTTCTCAAAAAGGTAGTTGGTGGTTTGGAGTTATCTTCTCTAACACATATGGAAATAGAGAGTTTCTTACCCCACCCCTTGGGGTTCTTACGCACCATGTGCGTTTTCAAAAATACCCCCTGTTTTCGGAGATGTATCTTTGCACGCACTTTTTTTTTACTCAATGCTGGTTTTTTCCGGAGCTACATCTATGAAAGGTTTCCATTTATACAGCTCCAAAAAAAATTAGAACACCTACACGCCAGTCTTTTCTCCTCTCTCATTCTTCATTTTTCTTCTTATTCTCAAACTCTCTTTCCAAACTCTCTCAACTCAAAAAATCTTTTTCGACCAAACTTCATTATTTTCAATCAAACTCGACAAGGAGCGTTCATTTTAACGATCAAGAAACACCAACATATTCAAAGCTTGATATAATCGGTAATGTTTTGAGTTTCTGAGTTATTTTCGAGTATTTCCCGTAAACGAGTTAGAATATTGTTTTAGGGATAGAAATCCTTAGATAGTTTTAGAAACATAGTTTAGAGACAATGTAGGTATTGTTTGTTGACTGAAAAGGACGATCAAGGCTTCAAAAATCACATTTGCATGGGTAGGGGACGTCATTACCGTAACCTTTGAGTTACAGGTTATTCCGGATCTACATCTATGAAACAATTTAACATTAGAGCGCTTTTGTAGATGCAGCTCCAGAACAACCCAAACGTTGTAAATTCTGGGTGCTTCCATAGATACATATACGAAACTTGTTCCGGGTTTTTATATCCATAAGTAGAAAATGTCAATTTTTTTCTTTTTTGTTTTTTGATTTATTTGTATATAACTATTTTTTTCTTAGTTATTACGTTGCAGACATCATGGCAGACAGAGATGACAAATTGCGTCTTGGACGGGTTTCGCAGCATGCAGCAAGCCACCGTTACCCAGGCCGATACAGCTGAGGCACAACCTATTGTACAACCTTCTTCATCACATGTCCAGGACACTCCCTCGACATTTGTGTACTATTTTTTTTATGATTATGACATATTACTTCTCATATATATATATATATATATATATATATATATATATATATATATATATATATATATATATATATATATATATATATATATATATATATATATATATATATATATATATATATATATATATATATATATATATATATATATAATTTTATTTACGGATGTATGCTATTTTATATTCATTTGCGACAGTTAATTTACATTTGCGACTAACGAAATTTGATTTTTTTATAAAAAAAAAATTTGTTCCGATAAGATTTCGGAAATGTATCTACGAAATTTTTTTCGATATGTCTCCAAAAACATCCGACGTAAAAAAAATAATGCCTAAAAATATCAGAATGGATTAAGAAACTCTGGTAAAAATATCATTAAAAACCCCAAACTAAAGTTGGAGGAGACAACAATCCCCAAGCAGTGAATGGTCCAGTGATGAAAATGGCAATTGTGATACAAAATAGAATGCAGAAGGTGGTGTTGGAAACCGATAACCTAGGCCTAATGAAACTCATTACTGACAATGATAACGATCTATCTATATAGTAGGGATTACATGCAAGATTATGAAACAGATGTGTCAAAACATCAAATAGGCTAGATTTGTTCATACCCCTCGAACAAATAATGTTTTAGCGAATGAGATAGGAAAGAATATAAACCATAATAGGCCTGAGACACATATAAGCCACATTGTTGACCATTCGTTCAACTAAGTATTGAATTATGTTGTGTTGATAAAAAAAGTTGTTATCTTTATTCCTTAAAATAAAAATAAATCAATTAGAATATAGTTAGTTTTTATATTAAAAAACATCTTGTTGAGTTTGATGATTAGGCCAAAATAAAAATAAAAACAGTTAACCTTCCTATTTTAAAGCAAAATTAACAATACTTATATTTTTTTAATAAAAAACTTGTTATCTTTATTTAGTTAAATTAATTAACATTGTTTATCAATAAAATTACTAAAATATATATATTTTTTATTAAAACAAGATATTTGTTTTAAAAAATAAAAGTTATATTTGATAAATTTTAACACTAAGATTATACAAGAAAAACTGAATTAATAACTAATAATATGAGATATCCTACATAATTCTTGTCACAAATATTAATGGTGTTAGTTTTTTTTTTTGGTAATTAATGGTGTTAGTTTTTATCCTAAGAAAAATTCAAATCATGTTGGCTATTAATGACACAATCTGCCACCAAGGATCTTTGTTAAAACAAATATATACTTTTGATGCCTATGTCAGATATTTTCGGATATTGCTGTTAGATAAAATATTAAAAGATTTAGGATTTGTTACAATAGGGTAAAATCTTATTAGAGAATTTTTTGTTGACAAAATCTTTTTAGGTTTAAACCTATTTAAACTTCTTCGAGATTTTTTTCCCTATAAAAGGATTGTATTTAAAACAAATTTAAACACAAAACCAAATATTTTTCTACTTCTACCCCATACTTACTCTAAAACCTGTCAATCATTCATGGATTCCTCCTTCAACTCAAGAATGTCTCCTTCAAAAACTCTTTCATTGAATGATTGCTTAACCATCATCATTGATTACACTCGCTTAATTATTTCTTCTACGTCCAATGACCCAAAAAACCTTACCTTTAGATTAATAACCCCCAACTTTCCCAAATTTGAGATTCCTCTTGATATCTTATGCAACAATAATGATATCAACAACCAATGTTTGTACGAAATCTTTGAAGCCTTGCCTAACTACCTAATGAACTTGGTTATACGTGATATGAGAGATTGTGCTAGAAAAATGGTTCAACGTGGAAAATTGGAGGCGGTGAATTTGGCTCTTCGATGGGTTAATTCGCACATTGGAGAAGAAGATGAATTTGATCTAAATCATGCTTATCATAATGATCAACAAATTGTGGGTTTATCATCAAATTTGGAAGTTGATATTACTTCAGATTCTAAGGATCAATGTTCAATTTGTTTTGAAGAGTTTTGCAATGGATCGGAGACGGAACTCTTTTATACAAAATGTTCTCATATTTTTCATAAAATGTGTATTGCTAAATGGATCTGTCAATGTGTGACTCATACACACATTTATTCTTGTCCATTGTGTAGATGTGAGATAATGTGAATTGAGAATGAAAAATTAAGTATGGATTAATTTTTTTACATTAGATGCAATAGTTGTTATAATTAGTTAACATCTAGTTGTTGTTTTTTAAATAAAATTTGAGATATTAAATAATGATTTGAGATATTAACATCTAGTTAACATCTAATTGTTATAGTTAGTGTGGATCTTTTCACAAATAATGAAAAGGTGCAACAGAAAACTAAAGCTTTATGGGATCATAAATAAACACTACAAGAAAAAGTTCATTTTGACAAGTGATTTAGTTACGTGCTAATCACGTGGAAAAAAAGACGTTGCCAAGTGATTCCCACGTCACTGAACCATTTAAATAATAAATTATTCAGACCTAAAATCTTCAACTAAAAATTGGAATTTTAAGAGGGAGGGAAATTTGAAATTTTAAAACATTCAGTTGTGGCGTGTAAAATAGGTGGGAACTGAAAATTCAAAAAAGTCCCTTTATTTTCCACATGTGTAACATGTCACAAGTTTCCCACATGCAAATCACGTTGCAAAACTATAAATAAAAAATATCTCAGCTTTTCCATTAACCTTCCAGATACATTGAATGTTGGAATTGAATGTGACAGTTTTGTGAAATGTTCCGACTTGGGAATCACGTTGGTAACTTCCCACAGGGAATGCACGGGAATCACGTGGTACCTCTCACGTGTTCACCATGTCACAAGACTCCCTATATATTAATTCACAAAATTTTCCTTCAACAACATCTCATTTCATTCCTTCGTTGCTTTCATCTTCCTTCCTCCCCAATTTTCTTCGTTCTTCCATTATCACTGCCTCCATCACAACTCCATTTTCAAAGAAAATTTCACAAAAAATTTAAGGTGATTGATCTATAGATTGTTTTTGTGAATATTTTACCGTTTATTTTATATTTATCTAATTATTAATTGTTGATTTTTTTTCCAGATCTAGAGTTAAGAAATTCAATTGAAAGCTTTGATAGAGTTAGCACAATGAGGTATTTAAGCATTTCAATTAGTTTATTTTTGAGATTTTGGTGATATATGAAATATAATTTTAGAAGAAAATTTTAGATTTTTTGTTGATATATTATTGTGTTGTGTTGTTGTTGATATATTATTTTGTTGATATATTATAAAATTTTAGAATATTTATATTTTTGTTGTTGTTGATATTTTTTTGTTGATATTTTATAAATATTATTTTTGTTTATTGTGTTGTTGTTGTTGAAAGAAAAAAATAAAAACAATATATATATTTTTAGAATATATATATTTCGAATTAAAAATATAATAATATATATAAACAGAATATTTATTAGAAACAAATTAAATATGTAATATATTTTTAATTTTTAAAAACAGAATATTTAGTATGTGAGAAAAAGTATAATTTTTAAAAAAAAATTTAGTAAACAATATTGTAAATAGAAAAAATTAAAAGATATTTGTTACAAAACATAAAGAATATGTATTATATTTAAAATGTGTTATTTTTAAATGTATTATTTTGTCAAAAAGTATGTTTATTAAAAAATAATGAATATGTATTATATATATTTTAAATGTGTTATTTTTAATAAATATAATGAATTTTATAATGTATTATATATATTATAGAATATTATATTATTGAATAGTTATTATATTTTAGTAAACATAATATATATTATTTTAGAAAAACATATTTTTAAAAAATAATGAATATATATTATATGTTAAATATATTATTATTAATAAACAAATTATATATTATATTTTAGAATATTATATTTTGAGAATATGTTGTATATTTTAGTAAACATAATTTATATTATTTTAGTGAACATATTTTATTTGGTTGGTGTCGAAATAGAAAAAATAGATTTAAATTACACATTTTATTAAAATGATGTATATCTATAAGACAAATTACATATATTTTTTTAATGTATATTATTTTAATTTTTTAAAATTTATAGTTAATATTTAATATTTATTTTAATTTTATAGCTGTTTTCAGTTAATATTTATTTTTATTTTTTTTATTATTAAATTTTATAGTGAAGTGCAAACAATGTGACTATTATAAAACATATTTTTGTTGTGGCATGTATATCACGTCACTAATAAGTGACGTGAAAATCACATGGGAACCAATTTAATTAGTGCCAGAATTAACGTGCAAAGCCATTGGGTTCCCACGTGAAAATCACGTCACTAATTAGTGACTTGGTTTTCACGTGGGAAGATTTTCTCCTGATTTTGTTATTTGCGACGTGGGAACTATGTCACAACTTTGTGACGTATTTTCCACGTGGGACCATGTTCCCACCATTGCATTTCCGACGTGTTTTACCCACGTCACAAAAGTTGGTTAGTGAAGTGGTTTTTGAGTTAGTGACGTGAAAATCACCTGGAAAAATGCAATGTTTCTTGTAGTGAAACTACATTTTTTGTGAAAGTATGTTTGGATCAAGTTTTTCAAGGGATAACTTGTTGGTACAAGCTTTAGAAAAGAAAGAATGGAAAGATATCATTTTTCAATTTTCATGAGTTAACCAAAAAGGAAGTATGAGAAAGCACAATGGAAGAATATGTATGTTAATCTAAGAAAGGATTGGCGTGCATGGTACAACTTATTTGGAAAAGATACTGGATTAGGGTGAGATCATGTGAATAATACTATTGCAGCACTAAATGAGTGTTGGGAGAGGAAACATGTGGCATGTTATAAGAAAAATCTATTGTTTTGTAATACTTAGATATGTATGTTTGTTGGTGTTGGTTATTTAATGATGAGTTATGAACATGCAGGAAAACCTTTTTTTGTAAAAAAATTAGGAATAAATGACATAAATTCACGAATGAATTAACCATATTTTTCAAGGATATATGGCTAATGGAAAGTGATCTTGACGGTTGATCAGAATCTGAAGTGGGTCAAAGACAATTGTCTATGATGTTGGGTGTGAGAGAGGATGCGGTGGTGTATCTGTAAGGCACTCTGATGCTAAAGAAAGAATCGGGAGAAAGAAGTCAAGTATAGAATATGTGTGTATCAAGGTGAATATTGAATACCTGACCCTCTCAAATGAGAGGGTTTTTATAGTGCCCCTAGTGCTTGGCCATTGGTCCTAATTTTCAAGCGAGATAACTGTTTCCCGAAGAATAGGTAACTTCTAGAAATTAGTCGTTGGGACATAAGAGGTGCTCATAACTAGTCGTTGCTATGGACAGAGATGCAGTAACGGGCACAAGTGTCGTGACTGTTTCTGAGTGGTGGGACCGTGCGTGACGGGTAAGGACTGATGAGGAGAAGTGTGGGCCCAGGGGTAAACTGGTCTACCTCCCCCGGTGGATGGGCAGAAAGGTAAATTCTCCCCCAGTTTGGTTAGATTTAGGCAATTGAGCCGTTCTGGGAGCAGAAGTGGATTGGGCCAGTCCGGAATAGTAGCCCCCTAAGTCGTTGCTTTCGAGCATGGGAGTGGTGACTTAAGGAAAATTTGCACTCCAGGCAAGGTCGTTGCTTGTTGCGGAGATGAGGCTGATACTTGGTGCCCGAGGGAATCTGTGTCCGGGGACCTATAACACTACATGTCGGGAAGCTCAATATACCGGGAGACCAACGATTGATGGGATTTGAAGAAGTGAAGTGCCACGTGTTCCTCGAGCCGTGAGCCACATTTAATGCGTTATGATGGCTAGGATAGGGTCATGATGATCCCCCTAACCGCGTGTGCTCGTTTACCAGAGAGTACATCATAAGTAGCAAGATCCTTACAAGACAAAATTCACCAAACTCTCAACTATTTAGGTTAACTGTTTACACTCAAAGCACAACATGAAGGTTAGTACTATCATAAGATTGAAAAGACTCTAACATCCATAATTAAAATACATGCACATAAAGATCAAAAATACTTTTATACAAGTTGTAACGTGGCCAAGGTAATGGTGAGATAAATTCTAAGAGGTACTAGGCTAAAACTCAAAGGGTCAAAAGAAAATTGAAGGAATTCGAGGGAGTTGAACTGCAAAATGCTTCATTCATTTCAAAACAACTTTTATGCTATTTCACTTCTCTTTTCTCTTTTTATTCTCTTCTTTTTTAGAAGGAAATTGTATTAATATCCTTCTTTTCTTTTTTTCTTTTTTTTCTTTTTCTACCAACCTTTGGAACATCATACTTATATTGTTCAACCTCACCCAACTCCATACAAGACTATTTCAACCCTTTGAATATGGTGATAACATTATTTTTCACTTTTCGGTTTGTAATGAGTTTAAATAAAGAATGAGATAATAGGCTCAAAGTGGTTCCAAAGAAGGGATAATATTTACATGGTTGGATTTTTGGCTAACTGGTTAAATATAAAACAAAATAACATGTATTTATCATATCAATGCGCACAAGTAAACAAAAAGTTTCAATAGAGGCAATTCAAGTTCTAGAGACTAACAGACATGAGTGAAATACACAAGAAAGAAAATGATGAATTTTTAAATGATATCCATTAAAAGGTTCAAAATCTTACAAGGCTAATGATCTACCACAAATGATGCACAATCTAGAGTTTAATCCTACTTAACATGCCAATAATATACCCAAAAAAATTCAACCACATCACACTACAATTCTTTAATCAATAGAACATAGAACTACTCACAAAAAATTGCAACTCAAAACTAAAGAATAGCATGCAACTTTTTTTATTTAAGGAAACACTCAAAAATGAAGAAAATTGAAAGAAATAAAATAAAGTAAATGAATCCCTCCCCCATACTTAAAACACACAATGTCATCAATGAAAGGAAAGAACACACCTAAGTAGTCAAGGTAGATAGGTGATCACATAAGAAGCCTTTCGCAAAGAGAGATATTCTACAGTCTCCTCTTCCAAAGTGGAGATCTCAAAGAGTAAATTTGGATCGCATCCATTGACCTTGAATTTTTATTAGTACCTCTGCCTTTTATTCTAGGATCAAAGAAGGATCCTCATAAGTAAAAGTGTCAAATGGGCACGTGAATGTGGTCTCCTTTTTCACAACATCAAGAATTAAATGATTAAGGGGTTGCCTCACTAACTTTGTTCCATCTTTAATTTATACCCTAGCATACTCATGGATGGGCTAAACTCACGAGTGTCAACCAAGGTCCATCCAATTCCCTTCTTATGCTTCTTCAAAATCTGTAAAAGCTTATTTTCTTGATCAAAATCAAGGTTAGAAGAAAGGAGGTTTTTCAATGGATGGTGAGGTTGGGGAAGCTGTGATGTCAAGAGCTTCAGTTGCATAAATAACTTCATCTGTAAGAAAAATGTCAACCCGCAAGGCATCCTCAATCTCAGGACAAACAAAACAAATGTTATTGTCAGTACAATCATCACATGAGTAACTATCATCAAAACCAGATAAAGATGGAAAATCAGCTGAAACAAATCAGAATAAGCTTCTTCAACAATTTCAGAAAGCAACTCTTTTGGATTTACTACTGTTTGGGCAGGTAGTTAGTTTGATTCTTAAGCTTACTGCATGATATTCATTGAAGTGGAAACTTATCCAATTTGTGTCTGCAAAGCCTAATTACTAAATATGTTCGTTGTTGAAACTGGAGATTATTTACAGTTATTTTCTTGATAAGGTCCTCTAGTGAAGACCCAGAAGGTGCAGAGCATACAACCTAGAATTCCTTCAGATGCTTATGTGAATCCTCACCTGCATGACCATTAAACCTCGACAGCAAGTGTATTAAACCAGATTTCAATTTAAAAGGTATATCAATAGCAGGATATTCAATACATAAAACAATATAAATCACATCAGGAGCAACAAGTTCTCTAAGAGTTCTTTGATTAGCCATGTTAAATTTAATAGGAAATTTTTTAAACAACAAATGAGATAACACATAACTATTTCAGCAATGCAGCAACAATCACGAAAATGCCAACAATGTCCTTATTGAGAAAAAGAATGGAAAAATAGAAAAGTGATTTAAACAAAATCTAAAAAAATTATGAAAACATGATTAAAAATTAAATCAAATCAGAATAAGTCTCTACAACAAATATTGGATTTTGAAAATATGAAAATAGAAAATAAGTCAAATAAAATAGGAAAATAAAGAACTTGCGACTTTGGGGGTCAAAAAGGTTGGTTGATTTTTTCAAACTTATTTGATAGGTTAGAATACTTACCACAGTACTGCAACCCTGAAAATAAACAAGATAAAAAAAACTCTAATAAAACTCTAAACTAGAATACTAAAATTGGCTAAAATCAACAAGAATCTCCGGCAACAACACCAATTTGATCCGGGGTCGCACACGGGTCAAAACGAGTTTAGAAAATGTAGTAACGGGAAGCAACATTCAAATGTCATATAACAATGACTCTAGAATTATAATTAACCTACTAAAATCGATTTGGGGGTATTTAGGATTAGGTTGGATTACGAAAATAAGGAAAATAAGTGATTACAACTATGATTTAAGAGTTAATCTACTTATTTGATTCCTACCTATCATCGACTATTATAAACTCGTAATTCCTAACCGAATTCTCTATTCCTGTTCGATCACAAAATCAATCAACAAGCATGAATGAAAGTATAAGAATTATGATTCCTATTTTCCGGTCACAAAATAAATCAACAAGCGTGAATGAATTAAGCATTCGATTAAGAATAAAGCGAATTACACAAATGATAACACGCAATCAAATTTAGGAAACATGAATCAATCAAACCAAACCAAACTACGCTATGAAAATTCGGGTTAAGAAATGATAATCATACAATAGAATTGAAGGAAACATAAATTATATTGCAAATTATAATAATCTCAAGGTTTTGGAACCTGAATACAACAGGTCAACTATGAAAGGGTTTAACTCTCCATATGAAATCGCACAAAGAAAAAATAAATATTAATGAACAATGAAAAAAAAGGTCTCTCAACAGTACCGTGGTGGATCTCTTATATAAAATAAGGATTTCCCCTTCTAATTCTAACTGGGTAGAAAAAACCTAAAAACCGACCCAAAACTAGTTATTCTCTAAAGTCTGAAACTTCAACGGATTATTTGATACATTTTCACTTTGAATCAACTTTTGGCTTCAATGCAAAACTTTTAGCTCTTTCTCTTAGCTTTTCAATGTCTATCAGAACGCGTCAATCCATTTCTTGTAACTCAAGTTATGGTCTGCACAGTGAATATGTATTAAATAACTGTTAATGCCGAAAATAAACTACAAATTTAAATTAAAGGCAAAAATAAACTTAATTCTAAAAACACAATAAAATAGTAAAATTAATAAAAAACAAACTAGGGAAATGCCTAAGTATAATGGTAGAAGAATGTACATCAAATTGCATTGATCATGAAAGACAATTGGTTCTCTTGTTTTGTTCTAGGTTGAAGTTGTTCCCCGGAAAGCTGAAGTCGAGATGGTTTAGCCCATTCACTATCAACAAAATGTTCTCGCATGGAGAAGTTGAGTTGAATAATAATACCAATGAAGACGCCTTCAAGTTCAATGGAAAGAGGTTGAAACCCTACCATCATTGACAAAAGAGTGGCCTATTGGGAGAGGTGCAACTCATAGCATCATAGACTGATCGTACTTCGAGCTATGGACATTAAAAACACTTTTTGGGAGGCAACCCAAGAGAGGTAACAATATTTTTTATTTTATTTGTCTCATTTTAGTTGTGTATTTAATTTTCATGAGTCGTGTGTCACAGAGCCGAGCGAAAAAGGAAAAATCTTAAAGGCAAGGCAGAAACAAAAAGAAAAAAATTTGCCTCTTACCCAAACGCGTACGACCCATTCCATACACGTATGGGGATTCCAAAAAGTCCATTTATTTAAGTCCTCTTCTCATACACACATGGAGGTCTCCATACGCATATGAGGAATCTCAAAGATCACATTTAATTTTAAAAGTTGGGGCATACGTGTATGGCCAGATGATATACATATGTAACAGTCACCTGGAAGTATACGCATATGATACATGGTCTGAACTTTACACTGATTTTTTCCTCTGCCCATATACGTATGGGATGTGTTATACACGTGTGGCCCGTTCGGGTCGAGTATCATACGTGTATGAAGGGTACGTCGCACTATGTATATTTTTCTGACATTTTCCTCCCATTCTGCACCCTGAGCCATTGCCATGTTTCCTTATCTGAAAAAGTTGTCTGAGTGTCTTTTGTTTTTGAAGTTTTTCTTTGATACAAGACACATGCTCAGTACCATTACCCATGGACACTTCTTCTTCTTCTTCTTCTTCTTCTTCTTCTTCTTCTTCTTCTTCATATTTTGATTTTATTAGAATTATCTCTACTAAAACCAAGAGAGATATCCATGCTACTCTGAAGAAGTGTAAGCTAACTTATTTGAACAGACATATCCATCCAGTGGCTAAGGAGTTACTAGTGCTCCTGATAGTTCTCATGAGGAGCGACGGAGGGCACGCATTTTGAGAAATGCAAAGCCGCAAACAATTAGAAAATACAAGGGCAGATATGTCATTTGTTGCGATGGAGGAAGGTAAGTTTTATATATTATTTTTTTATAATTTAAATTTGTGTTTTTTTGGTAGGTAACTTAAGATTTTTTTGGTTAGCCTTATGTTGTGACAGGTCTGAACCCCTCTTTGACTCTAGTCTGTGGCTACGTCTGTGGTGCAGAAGTGGGATTTTTTTTAATTACATTTTGCGAGGGGCTTATCCCCTCGCCATTTTTGCGAGGTGCTTAACCCCTCACCAATGATTTGCGATGCCCTGATTAGCTAGGGGCTCTGTCCCCTCGTAAATCTTGGTTTTGTGATGAGTTTTTTGACTTAGTGAGGGGTTTAACCCCTAGCTAATTCCGGTTTTTCTTGTAGTGGATATACAGAAGATCAAAGAATCTGAAGATAAAATTTGAGATATAACATTTATAAAAAAAATATCAAATAATTTTTATTAAAACAAAATATTTGTTTAAATATAACATTTATAAAAAAAAATATCAAATAATTTTTATTAAAACAAAATATTTGTTTAAAAAAATAAAAGGTATATTTATTGAAATTTACAACTAACATTATAGTAGAAAAACTGAATTAATAACTTATAATATGAGATATCCCTATATAATTCTTGTCACAAATATTAATGGTGTTAGTTCTTATCCTAAGAAAATTTCAAATCTTGTTAGCTATTATTAATGACAAAATCTTCCTCCAAGGATGTCTGTTAAAACAAATAAATATAGTGTCATGTTTTTTCGGATAAAAATTTCAGATCTTGTTAGCTATTATTAATGACAAAATCTTTCTCCAAGGATGTCTGTTAAAACAAATAAATATAGTGTCATGTTTTTTCGGATATTGGTGTTAAATAAAATATTAAAAGATATAGGTTTAAATCTTAAAGTCAACAATATTTTTTATTTTATTTGTCTCATTTTAGTTGTGTATTTCATTTTCATGAGTCGTGTGTCACAGAGCCGAGCGAAAAAGGAAAAATCTTAAAGTCAAGGCAGGAACAAAAAGAAAAAAATTGAAAATTTTTTGCCTCTTACCCATACGCGTACGACCCATTCCATACGCGTATGGGGATTCCAAAAAGTCCATTTATTTAAGTCCTCTTCTCATACACACATGGAGGTCTCCATACACATATGAGGAATCTCAAAGATCACATTTAATTTTAAAATTTGGGGCATGCGTGTATGGCTAGATGATACACATATGTAACAGTCACATGGAAGTATACGCATATGATACATGGTCTAGACTTTACACTGATTTTTCCTCTGCACATATACGTATAGGATGTGTTATACACGTGTGTCCTATTCGGGTCGAGTATCATACGCGTATGAAGGGTACGTGGCACTATATATATTTTTCTAACATTTTCCTGCCATTCTGCACCCTGAGCCATTGCCATGTCTCCTTATCTAAAAAAGTTGTCTGAGTGTCTTGTGTTTTTGAAGTTTTTCTTTGATACAAGACACATATGCTCAGTACCAGTACCCATGGACACTTCTTCTTCTTCTTCTTCTTCTTCTTCTTCTTCATATTTTGATTCAATTAGATTTATCTCTACTAAAACCAAGAGAGATATTTTAGTTTGCTGGATAGGAAAATTATAGAGGAGGGGGCCTTTAACCTGCACCCAGATGAGTACCCTCACATTCATGCTACTCTGAAGAAGTGTAAGCTAACTTATTTGAACAGTCATATCCATCTAGTGGCTAAGGAGTTGGTGCTGGAATTCTATACTAATGCTTACGTACCCCTCACTGAGGACACTACTATAGAGCCTGAGTAGATTTCTTGGGTTAGATGGAATTAGAGCCAATTTGAATGGAAGACGGCAAACAAGTTGCTGAAGATGAAGTTCAGAGAGCCTAATTTCCATTATTTGATTCAGAAGACAACTTATAGGATTGTATGGCCGTATAGAGCAAATCTGGATCACTTGGCATTAGAGTGTAGACATTGGAAGCATGCATCTACTCCTATTCCGAGAAAGATTGCAATGGTTAATTTGAATGCGGTTCTAAAGGCGTAGACCTAATTTTTGCACCACACTTTAAATAAGAATCAAAGTGGATATGAGTTTATCACCATGAGAGCTTTATCGCTTTATTTGATGCTGACCTAACAGCGGCGAACATTGGGCGCATTATTTCTTCTGATATTGATAAGATGATTCAGAGTACGGCGACGAAGTCTCTAGGACATGCTTCTGTTATCCTCTTGTTGTGAAGAAAAGCAGGAGTCGAGGAGTTTATTTATGGGCGCATTGTCCACCCGGCACGCCCAGATCTGGAAAAAGCCCAAATTTCTTCTAATTAGGCGAAAAACACAAATTTCCCAAGGCTTGGACGATATTGCACTAAAGGAACATGTTTTGAAGGCTGGAGAACTTAGATTTTCAAGGTGGACCAACCTTTTCATGAAATTTTCATGATTAAAGACCTAATTTCATCTCTTAATTTTTAATGTCTACATCTTGTATTTTGTTTTACTTTGATATTATAAGCAGCTAAACCCCTCAATGCCAGGGGTGTCCCTAATTCAGATTTGTGAAATAGTTATGATTTGAACCTTGTGATGACAAACTTTTTATGATATTTGATTTACTTTCAATTTGTTCTTAATGCTTTCTCTTTCATAAAAATTGAGTTTGATTTACGGTTAATTGTTGGGCTGTACCACCTTTATTAACACTCCATTGAAAGTATTTCATAGCAGATATCATCTAGGACTAGGGATACCCCATGGAAACTGAAACATGCTTGATAAAAATAATGCTTAACTTCAACTGTAATTCATTATGGACATAAGAGTTAATTTTAATTATTAAAGGTTTTCTCATTAAGCACTTAGGAGTAAACAACCTTAAGGACGAGTAGTCAATATTGTTAAATTATGTTGTTATCAGGTCAGGTTACAATTGTTGAAGAATCCAAACATACACCTTCCTTAGCATGTTCACTCATATTATTTTATTAAACCGTTCAACTGCCCTGTTTACTTTTAATTATAATTTATTTTCTATTTTCAAAACACCAATTAAAAACCCACAAGTCTTTTGTTTAACTAATTGGAGCACAAACTCTGTATCGTCAAGCAGTCCTTGAGATCAATATTTGGAGAATTTCCCTTATTACTATATTGGAAGATTAGTACACTTGCTAATTTACCGATCAAGTAGATAGGGTGATTAAATCCAAATACTACACTAATAGTGAAATATTGAAAGTTAAGCTAGGTAGGAGACCTATTTATCTATGAAGAAGTCCCCATAACATATGAAAAGGAACAAGGTAGATATTTGGGAGGATAATTAGATTCCATCTCATTGTAGGTTAAAACTACTAACACAAAAACCCCTGTTTCTAGAGGTAATTGGTATCATGAAAAACAATCATTGTCATAAAAATAAAAACGTCCATCAGAAGGATCCCACTTGCATGATTAAGAATCAAGACCCCAGAAGAACAACATGCAAACGGAAAAGGGAGATATTATCCAGAGAAATACTACTCCGGCTTGATTTACAAGCAAAAAAAAGACAAATTTCACGTTTATTAAGAAATATAGTTAAGTATATTTAATTTTATTGATTTCATGTGAGAGAAATAACATAATTACTAATATAGACTCATTAAATTATCTTCCACCAACAATATTAAATGATTAATGCACGAATATTTTTGGAATCAAGACATTAAATACACATAGATTTGTTTACATTTACTTATATTTATGGTTAAAAAATTAAAAGACTTTTGCTTATAGATAAGACCGAAGGGAGTAAGTATAAAGGTATAGTAATAAATGGAAATCACACGGTGATTTAGAGCATAAATAAGATGAACGATACCTCCAATCAGGCTCTGAAGTTGTAAAAAAAGGTAGAGGAATGCAGGAATAAAATGATGATAGGTCGGAATGATAAAGATCTTCACAGAAATAAAAAAGAGCACAGTTTGATCACTAACATGCAAAGTGATCAAATATTAGATGAATGGGGAAAGCAAATAAATGTAGGTTACCTCAATGGTGATACGACTCAGGAATAAAGTAAAAGAGTTAAAGACATTCAACAAAATTCTGAAACAAGTAGAAACGATGAGATGACAAACTTCAATAAATTAAAAAGAATGTAAAGTTCAAAGAATTCCACATAATCAGAGATGGATAAAGAGTAATACCGATGGTAACCTTTCTCAAAGAGGGAGTTGGAGGCTTGCAGTTATCTTCTCTAACTAGGATGGGGATATCATTAAAAAAGCCCAAGCTAAAAATGAAAGAGACAACGATCCCCAAGCAGCGGATGTTGTAGTGATGAAAATAGAGATTGCGATACAAAACATAATGCAGGAGGTGGAATGGGAAATCGATAACCTACGCTAGGTTTGTGCATACCCCTTGAACAAATAATATTCTAGTGCATGAGATAGAAAAAGAAGTTGTGTACTTGGAAACCTCTTGAAAAAACAATGTAGTGGCGCTTGTACAATTGAATACTCCCTATGTTCTTTTAAAGTGTCACTTTTTGGATAATTTTTGTTTCTTTTTAATTATCACGTACAAAATTCAAGATAGTATTAAATGCATTTTTGTCAAAACTACTCCTAGATAATTATTACAGATAGAGAGAAAAAGTAAAATGAATGTAATAAATAATTAGGGGTATTATAGATAAAAAAAGTATATTGTATGAAAAGTTACAATATTAATTAGCTTTTTTAGTATACGTAAAAAATCAAAAGGTAATACAGTAGAAACTCTTTAAATTAATACTCGGTAAATTAATAAACTCTCTAAAATAATAAATTTGTCTGATCCCGATTTGGGCCAATGTAAAAAATTGAAAAACTTGATAAAATAATAAGATAATAATTTTTTGGGAGATCCCTTTATAATTTTCGGTCCCAAGAAAATCATAAATTATTAATTCATAGAAATTGAAAAAAAATATATTACACTTTATTGAAATATGATTCATTAGTTGTCTGTTTTCCTTTAAAGTTCAAGTCTATTTAGAGCTCATCTCTAACTTTTGTTATTGCATCCAATAGCTCAGGTGTTGTATTTTTGTATTATATCATAAAGTTGTGAAGACTGTTCGACGCCATAAGTGCTTCCTTTCGCGTAACAGGCTCCAAAGACACCGTATCATCTTCGCCGTCATCCTCTGCATTGTTCTCAATGATAGTACCCACAATATCTTATAAACTATGAACCTCCGAACATGCTTCATTTTCACCAGGGTAATTCATTAGATTGTCGATATCCATTTTATTATGATAGCCACGTTGATTGATCATAGTCTCGAGGTCTTGAGTTTCTTTATCAAAAGTGGATTCATCCAAATTTCTTGCAACGTCACTAGCTGAACAAATTTTACAGTGTCGGAAGCAATTCACTATTGTTTCTTTTCGAACATCTATCGTCCAAGCTGGGATTTCTAAATTGATAGCATCAAGGACATTTATCTTTCCTGAATCAGACTGTCCCACCTCATAACCTTCCAATATTTTGCGGTAAAACCTTCTAAGGTAATTCATCTTGAAAGCTCTTATTATCCCAGCATCGCAAGGTTGAATCTTTGATGTCATGTTGGGAGGCAAGAAGAACAACTCAATGTTTCTTAGCTCTTCAATATTTCTTGGATGTGCTGGACAATTATCCACCACAAGTAAAACTCTTCTACCATGCATCATTTGGTCAAATGAATGAACATATTCATCAAAAAGCACACTAGTCATCATGCTCTTTTGTTAGCTCGATACTGACAATTCAAGCTATTCATGTTGACATTCTTGAAGCAATGAGGCTTTGCATATTTCCCAATAATCCATAGAGGGATTTTTTCAGAGCCATCTTCATTGCAACAAGTAACTTCCGTCAGCCTTTCTTTATCTTGTTTTCTTCCTTCAAGTTGTTTTGTTGTCAGTGAATGATCAACTTGTAGCCTATAAAACAACCCAGTTTCATCCATATTGAAAACATCTTTCATAGGGAACTGATCAATTTTCTCGCGAATCGATACCAATTTCTGCTCCATGTCTTGTACATCAACATACCCACTCTCGCCAAAACAACGAAATGACTTTATGCCATATACACGAGTTTCATTGTATCTCTTGCCTTCTGCAAAATTAATTCTCCTGTGATATTCACACATTCTTGATGCTGGAGAAACCATTCATAAACAACCTTCTCCATGTCAGGAAATTTTGTTGGTTAAGTGTCTTTTGATCTCTGCTCTTCCATTTTCTATTTTAGCAGAGAGTTAGGAATTCCTTGACTAACTTTTAACTGAAATTTTCCCTCAAGCCATCTTTGCAAGTCTTTTTGTGTGCTTGCAAGATTATCTCTCTTGTACTCACACAACTCCTTACATATTTGATCTGACATAGTTAATTTTGCAAAGATGAGAAGCCATTTTGTGAGATATGATTTGAATACTCTAACACATTCATGTAATTTATATATGGCAAACTTGCTTAAGAATACATTGAACACATTTGTTTCTCTTGTTTACATTTACTGTACTTCAAAAGTCATTATTAATTTTTAATGTATATGAACACAGTAGAATTTGCCTTTTTGTTTGGTATGTACACAGTATTAATTTTTGTTTGGTATGTACAATAGAATTACTTAAAAACTCTTTAAATTAATAATTATTAATTAATCGATAAATTAATAACTCTTTAAATTAATAAATTTCTCCAGTCCTAACATTATTAATTTAAAGAGTTTATATTGTACTTAAAAGAGAATTGAAGGAGTACCAAACAAAACCAGAATGTAAACTCTAATAGAGCTGAGACACATATGGGCCACATTGTTAGCCATTGGACCAACTAAGTATTGAATTTTGTTTGGTTGATAAAAAAAGGTTGATTAGAATTAAAAATAAATTTTAATTTATTATATTTCATTAAATTGATTTGATTAATATTAGAATTTAGGTTATTCCTTAAAATAAAACAAATCAATTAGAGTTTTAATGCCTTTGTCAAGCTTTTTCGGATATTGGTGTTAAATAAAATATTAAAAGATTTAGGATTTGTTACGATAGGCTGAAATTTTAATTTATTATATTTCATTAAATTGATTTGATTAAGTATTGAATCGTGTTAGCTATTATTAATGATAAAATCTTCCACCAAGGATGTTTGTTAAAACAAATAAATAGAGTTTTAATGCCTTTGTCAAGATTTTTCGGATATTGGTGTTAAATAAAATATTAAAAGATTTAGGATTTGTTACGATAGGCTGAAATCTTATTAGACTTTTTTTACCTTTTTTTGACAAAATCTTTTTAGGTTTGAACCTATTTAAACTCCTTCGAGTTTCTTTTTCCTATAAAAGGATTGTATTCAAAAAAAATTAATTAAACACAAATCCAATTATTTTTCTACTTCTACCCCATACTTACTCTAAAACCTGGTCAATCATTCAAGAATCCCTCCTTGCACAAAGGAAGCACTTTCCTTCTGAGAACTGGCTTATATCTTATTCAAAGTACTCAACCGTATGTCCTAGAGTTGGTATCTGCACAACTCATGTTTTCTCTTAAGCTGCCTTCAATTGTAATGGATATAGTTTGTTCTTGGGATCTCAAATATCATTGATTTCCTAATATTTTCTATGGTATCTTCAGGTACTCGAATCCTTTTATGAGCAATTTGATCCAAATTTTATAAACATTAGGACAAGGGCTCGCGAAGTTCTGCAAAGAGAAGACGATCTTAATGAAATTTTCCAGGTGTGTTCCTTTGCAGTTAATCATCTTAATATGTATTTTTTGCAGGCTGCTTCGATGCGCTTGTCAATCATCAGAAATTCAAATCTTGGTCTTGATGGTGAATTATTTCATTGATGATTTTCACGGCGGCTGGAACTAAAAGGATCTCTGGTTTAAGATTTGTAGTAAGTATATTTTTATTTATTTCTATGTTTTAATTTATAATATTTTTCTCTACTCCTGAACTAGACGTCACATTAATAGTTTATTATCATTGCAAAAGAGGTTTCACTGGCATCAGCAACGGATGAATGATGTGTATTTCTCTCTTCTGTTGATTTTGTATTTTTGTGTGGGTATTCTCTGTTAACACTATAGTTATCCTCTCATAGTCTAATTGCTAGAATCTTTTATTCTTTGCTTTTACGAGTTATAAAATTTGCTTTATCCTTATTTATACTTCAGGTGTTGCTTATTCTAAACATATTGTCCACATATATTTCTATCATGGAGGGGATGATCTAAGAAACCACCTAGAGGTTTGTTATGTCTAAAGTTAATAGAAGTTCTCCAAGATCATTATTTGTCTATTAATATAATTCCAGCTTTCTGTTTATGTTCATGATATATGGTTGCTTATTTAGTTTTTGTAACTCATATTGAAGCTCATGTTAGGAGTGTCACTGATCTAGCTTTTTCTTTGTTTTTAATAAATTTTGAAAGCTTTCATTGAGGTACGAGATCACAATCCCGTTGTGAAAGCTTTTCCTACTCTTGAAGCCAGTCTAATAACAAATGTAAAAAATTAAGGATATCTGCAGAGCAAACCATTATAAATAGAGGTACGTTTTGTTTTTCAGGTAGTTGATTGTTGAAAACACAGATGTTTGAGAATGCAAGCCAAATTCATTGAATCAACCATAAATACTGAAAATGCTAGATTTCTTTTTGAACTTATTTAATTTATAGGGGCATGTGACATTCTTCTTGTCGGAGCCCCTCATGACTGCCTGCACTTTATATACAGTTCTATATCAAATTTGTGACCACCTCTTAACTTGCTGGAATAGTTTGAGAGTAAACATAAGGAACGCAATTTAAGTGGCATTACGTAAAGAACTTGAATTGCCATCGTGATTTCAATATATGAAAAATGAAATATAAGATTTTTTCAAATTAATCAAAGATTAACAAGAAACGAAAAATTATGAAGTAAAGCTATTGTACATGATTGTTATCAACTGGCCTCTATAATTAAGTCTGCGAAGTTACTTTAAATTGTGTCACTGCTTGTGTGAATTGTATTTTTTAATAACACTTTTTCTAAAGTTTTATGCTTTATATTTGGCTTTGATTACAAAGCTCTTAATAGTTTCACAGTTCCTATCAAATTTCTTATCTCAATCATATAGGGTGTTGGAATCTATGCTAACATGAGATATCAACTACTCTGCGGATTTGATGGAGCAGTGATCAGTCATTTTGATGTTATTGGAGTTGCATTGTTCTTCAGCACTGTGACAAATTATTCTTTTAATTGCCTCATATTTTTAAACTCTGCGGCTCACCGTCTGATGTTCTTCCTTTGCAGAAAGGGGGTTTGATTAAAGATACATGGATGGATGAAGATCCAAGGGAAGCTATCCTAAAATATGCTGATGTTGCAGCAAAGGAGCCAAAGTTCATAGCTCCAGCCTATGCCGAAACTCAACCTGAGCCATTGTTTGCGAAGTCAGATTCTGAGGATGAAGAGAAATGAGTTATGCAATTATAATTTCTTGTACTATAGATGGTCAATGCAGAAGGAACAGCCCCAGACAAGAGTAACTCAGAACTCAGTAGTGGTTTACTTGTTCCAAATCCAACATGCAAAGTCGAGCGTTCCCGGCACCAGGACAAAGCTTAGTTAACGCAGCCGAGAAGAATGTTGAATGTAGCAGCTCTACAAAGTTTTATGGATTTTCTTGGAGCAATATTAATATTTGTACATTCTGTCATGTAAAATTGAATTTTGAAAACTATTCTAACCATATAATCTTAGTTTTGAAAACTATTCTAATGAAAATGTTGAGACTATCCTAGAAGAGATAGATCTATATGCTTGGATTTTAGTAGGAAAGTTGTTAGCACAGACAACTTATGGGTAGCTTCAATTATTACAATACTGAATTAACAATTGAGAATCACAGATTATTCACATTCGTTTTAAAAAGAAACTATCTAAACTAAAAGCAATGTATTTCCTACAACATCATCCAAATGCAAGACTTCCTACTTTCTAGCTTTTACAACGTCGAGATGGTAAAACAGCTTGTGTAGAACATCTTTTCTATTCGAGTCATTCTTTTAACTTAACATGTTGGGATAATTCAAATTGCAGGCAATGAATTTTTTGCTGGCTTATTACTGCTTTTGATGCCTGAAGAACATGCCTTTTGGTAGGTCTCGATAAAGCTTCCTTAAATTTCTATAGTATATACTCATAATTTGCACTTCTTCAATGTAGCTTCATAATTTTAAATGTTCCTGTATTTGTTGAGCTTTACTGTCATAAAGGAATGTGATAGAAATCTGGTATTTATAGTGAGTGAATTAAAGAAAATAAAATAGAAATGATAGAACAATTTTCTGTAGAATTTGTCTTAAACAGTCGTTTATATTTTAATATAAAATTAACACATTTGATTCCACAGGTGCAATATATAATGTAAGCAGGATTCTTAGTATCATATTTATATTTGACTATGGATTGAGCTTTGCATATTGTCAAATAATTCAAAATCTCATGTATTTGATCTTTTTATTTCATACAAGCTTACGATAAAATTGTATGTTACTTTATTGCTCTAAAAAATGAATCATGTATAAATATTACTTTAAAAAATTAAAAGTCTAAAATCTTGATTATGTATTTCAACCTTTTCACTATAATGTTTAAAATGTGATTGAAATACTTCATAAAGTTACACGAGATACCATCAGTTAGATTAAAATAAATAAAAACTTGCATAAATATTACTCTTAATATGCATTTGAATATACTTTTTCTTGTGAAATTTGAATTTGATAAGATTATTTTTTTTCATACCCGTGCAGACGCATGGGTCTTCTACTAGTACTTGCTCTAAAACCTGATCAATCATTCATGAATTCCTCCTTCAACTCAAGAATGTCTCATGAACTTGAACAAATCCAATCAAACACTCTTTCATTGAATGATTGCTTAACCATCAACATTCATTACACTCACTTAATTATTTCTTCTACGTCCAATGACCCCAAAAAACCTTACTTTTAGATTAATAACACCCATCTTCGACAAATTCGAGATTCCTCTTGATATCTTATGCAACAATAATGATATCACCAACCAATCTTTGTACGAAATCTTTAAATCCATGCCTTACTACATAATAGACCCGGTTATACGTGATATGAAAGATTGTGCTAGAAAAATGGTTCTAAGTGGAAAATTGGAGGTGGTGAATTTGGTTCTTGGAAGGGTTAATTTGCAATTGGAGAAGAAGATCAATTTGATCTAAATCATTCTTATCATAATGATCAACAAATTATGGGTTTATCATCAAATTTGAAAGTTGATATTACTTCAGATTCTAAGGATCAATGTTCAATTTGTTTTGAGGAGTTTCACATTGGATCAGAGACGAAACTCTTTTATACAAAATGTTCTCATATTTTCTATAAAGTGTGTATTACTAAATGGATATGTCAATGTGTGAATCGTGCACACTCTTATTCTTGTCCATTGTGTAGATCTGAGATGATATGAATTGAGAATAAAACATCATCTTCAATTTTATGTAATAGAGGTCTTTCTTTAGTCACTTTACCATGCCATACCTATTTTATGTAATTTTGAATTATTCTATTACAACTACAATGATTGAAGATAACATTCCTTAAATGATTTTTTTTTGGTATTAAATCACTTTTTACAAGTACATCAAAATATCATATTTTTTAGGAAGGTTATTTTTCAACGAAAATAAAAATTATATCAATCCATTCTCACACTCTTTACTTTATCTATTGACTTTCATCCAATTAGGATCCATAATCACATAAAGCTTCTGAAAATAAAATAAAAATAGTACATGCCCAACAAAACAATAAACAACAAGACAATATCAAAATAATAACAATAACAATGATGACGACGACGACAACAATAACAATAATAACAACAAACAACAACAACACCAGTAATGGAGAACTTGTACATATCAGAAACATGATGAGAGACTTGTAAAGAAAAGTGCTGGTTTAAGCTTCCTTCCTCTTTTGAGAAGAATGATATTCTTTCGTTTGCAAGAGTTCAAAAGGTGAATGAGCTAGACATAATATTAACTCCAAGGGAATAAAAAATTAGAGAGTATTTATCTAGATTTTACTAAAAACTGAGATAACATATCCGACGTAAAATCTATAAAAAAAATAAGAGGTTATTTTTAGTTCCAAAAGCAATAAAAAGTTATAGAGTTTTTATCTCGGTTTAATTAAAAACCGATGTATCATATCCGACATAAAATCTATAAAACATAAAATTGCAGGAGTTGGGAATCCAATATCAAACCCCGAGCAACTTTTTGTCTCAGTTTTTGTAAAAATTAAGGGAAAAGATTGATTTAAAAAAAACATGGCGCTCACAATACCTATATCCTGAGTTGTTTATTGTTCGAGGTGTAAGCTTCTTCATCAAAAGCATTATTTGTAGTAGTGAAGAAAACAATGTAGATATATTTGGGAGGATAATTAGATTCCATCTTGTCGTGGGTTTGAACTCCTAACACAAAACCCATGTTTTCATAGGTAATTGGAGTTAGGGACCTCATTAAGGGGGAAAAAGGTTGCTGGAACCAAAACATCATCATAAATACCTTTATCCTTATTGATAGAGACACAATTATCAAATTTTCTCTCCATAATTGATGACTTCTTGACAACTGTATTTATAATGTCGCGGTAATAACTAAGATCGAATTCACAAGGACTGCTTTTTAACAAGAAAAATTTGTGCAATGCGTAGAAAATAGTAAATGGGGGGGGGGGGGGGGGGGGGGAATTCGAGTTTGCAAAGCGAAAAGTAAAAAAAAGTGTTTAGATAATTATAATAAAGCAGCCAGGCTGTGTATAGAATTATGTATTTCTCTATTGTTGATGTTCGATTCCTTACATGAATAATCTTATCACTAGAATCCCACGATGAATCAAAAAAATTGCTATAACCAATCCCTTGTGATATAGATCACTAATCACTACTCGGAGTTTCCTACCCCTAGTCCACCAGCGTAAGCAGGATTAGGCGATGTAACTGAGTGCTAATTCACTAGCCATTACTCGGGGTCTCTATTCAACCAGTGTAAGTACAATAATTGCCCCAGGTTCAACAAATAAACTAATGGTCAGTATTTCCTATGTGTCCGAAATTATATTAAAAGAGTATCTCACATAAAAAACGTTACGAACAATAAGTAATTAAATAGAATTATAGATCAAAGTATTCATGCAATATCAAATCAGCATATGTCCTAACAATTTTGAAATAGATTAATCAAACACAACCTAACCTAGAGAGAATTAGCTACTCATAATTCAGATTACAATACCAAAAACAATTAAGAATTGCATATGAGATCCCTTGAAGAATTTTCCTCTAATGGCTTCCAATGCTCTCCAAATATGCCTTATGGTGTTGTAAGTTGTCACTTTTGGTGCAAAAGATCGTCCCTTTTTGGGTAAAGTTCAGAACCTTTGAAAAAGTACAAAAATTCCCCTTTTAAAACAGTCAAAACGCGTCAGAAAAGTCCTGAAAACTGCCCATCGCTCGTGTGATACTTTTCCATCGCATATACGATTTGAACACGCTGCATCGTGCACACGATTTTTCCATTACATGGGTGACTATTCCAAAATATAGATATTTCTCTTATCTTTATTTTGAAAATAAATCCACTTTAAAATGAATTACGAAACTCTAGATATGATAAACATATTGGACAAACCTCAAGATGTAAATTATGCTGAAAATTGCTCGTTTCTTCACAATTTCTTCCCGATTTCTTGGCTTTGCTTTGTTTATTTGAATTCTTCATTCTCTTCATACTTCTTCATATTTAGCTTACATTTAAACCGATATTTCATTGAGTTCATCGTAAATACTCATAAAAATCACATAATGACAAAATGATATCAATAATCCATAAATAGAGGATTGCTTTAGCTAGATAAATAACAAAAATGGGCATTATCGCATTAAAGACTGTAAAAAGGATGGAGACACAGAAAATTGAGATAGAACTAAAGATAAAAACTTATGGCAAAAGATTTGGTAAAGAAATGATGACTCCTAGATAGAAAGTGCTAATGTGGCGACTTTTAAATAATAGTTTTCTAGTCAAAGAAAAAGGGAAAAACTAATTGCTTATGAAGCCCTTAAGAAATCTATGAAAAGAAGGAATAAACTAATGATCGGTTGGATTGATCAAGGTCTCCACATAAATAAAAAAGAGCACAGTTTGATCACTAACAGGCAGAGTGATCAAAGATCAGATGAAGGGGAAAAGATAATGAATTTGGGTTACCTCAATGGTGATATGAATCAGGATCAAAGTAAAAGATTTAAATAAATGCAGCGAAATCCTGAAACAGGTAGAAACAATGAGATGAAAAAATTCAATAAATCATTAAAAAATGTAGAATTCAATGGAATCCACCTAACCAAGGATGGATAAAGAGTAATACCGATGGTAGCGTTGCTCAAAGAGGGAGTTGAGGGCCTGTAGTTTGTAACTTGTAAATGCGCCTAAGAGGGGGGGGGGGGGGGGTAAATTAGGTTCTGAAAAATTATTTTCAATCTTTTTCGGTTCTTGGTTCTTTTTCGGTTATGATGTTAGGACTTTGAAAGTAAAGTGCAGAAAGAAAAAGAGACACAAGAAATTTATAGTGGTTCCCCTCACACTCCGAGAGTACTCCACTCCCCTTTTGACTCGAAAGAGATTTCACTATAGTTTAGAAATATTGTACAGCCTAATCACACCAATGGTGAAGCCTACTATCTAATTTATAGGTAGTTCAAGTGTAGGAAGAACAATCCTCTTCAAACACTTCACTTGTTTCCAACAATCCTGGATAACAAGGTAATACAAAATAATCTTTGAAATAAGTTTGATATCTTTGAGAGTTTGATGCTATCAATCTACACGATCGATCTTCTCCTTGAAACAAATATTACTCAAAGAAATATACAAGTGTTCTCTAATGAAATGAAGTTGTGATAATGTGAAAGTTTATTCAAAAAGGTTCTTTTCAAAAAACTGTTTTTGAACACTTAATGAAATTTTGGAAGATGAAGAGAATGAGTAATTTTATGATTGAGTTTCTTGGAGGTGAAAAAGAATTTGAAATTTGATATCAGTCTTCAAAAGGGTGTGATTTTGTGTAGCAAAAACAGTCAAAAATCAAAAAGAAAGCAATGCATTTTTTCATGAAAAGCTGTTATTTTTGCTTACTGTTTCAGTGTTAATCGGTTAACCAAAAGGGTTAATTGGTTAACATCCTTCAACGTTTAAAAAATATTCAAAATTCACACCTGTTAATCGGTTAAACATAAGGTTAATCGGTTAGCACTGTAAGTATTGCAATAGAAAATTAATTTTGAAATGTGTTAACCGGTTACCCAAATGTGTTAATTGATTAACACTGAAAGTTTTCCAAAACAAAATTAATTTTAAAATGGGAGAACATCTAAAAAATGTTTTAAAAGTGTTTGTGATATATGTGTAGTGAGATATGATTTTATGAACACTTGCATAAGTATTTTCAAGTAACATTTGTTATACCTTTGAACACTTGAAGCTTGTAAGAGAAATTTTGATCCATAGTAGTCACATGCGAGAGAACTATCTTGATCTTTGATGACTTTGTTGTTTACTTGAATCTCTTACTTTTTGCGTATGTATATGTTGTGTAGAGAGCTTGTTCTTGTTGTACTCATCAAAACTTTAATGTTCTAAAACTTGCTTCTACAGAGTTCTCTTCTCTAACACGGATGAGAATATCATTAAAAAAGCCCAAGATAAAATTGAAGGAGGCAACAATCCCCAAGGCGCGGATGTTATAGCGACGAAAATGGCAATTGCGATACAAAATAGAATGCAAAAGGTGGTGTTAGAAACCGATATCCTAGGTTTAACGAAATTCATGACATGTGATTATAACGATCTACCCAGAAACATAGTAGGGATGACATGTAAGATTATGAAGTAAATGTGTCAAAACATCATATAAGCTAGGTTTGTGCATACTATGGGTGTGCAAAAAAACTGGTTCACAAGAACCACACTTAAAAACATGGTGCGCCTATTGCAAAAGTTCATATTATTTGGTTTAAAAACTAGTCCAAATTCATTTTACTAAAACCATTAAAAACCGGTGTCCACGTTTTAAAACCAATATATAAGTGGTTAGTCCACTTTTCAAACATAATGTGTTCTTTGTCTTGTTTCTGTTTCATAGTCATAAATGACAATTAAGATAATATATATTTAATAAATAAAACTTATATATATATATATATATATATATATATATATATATATATATATATATATATATATATATATATATATATATATATATATATATATATATATATATATATATATATATATATATATATATATATATATATATATATATATATATATATATATATATATATATTAAGAGAACTTTGTATTCTCATACTCTCATAATGATGCATTTAGTCTTTCATCTCACTTTCAACATTACATTTTAAATGCTTATTATTATATTGAAATTATATGATTACTAACTTGTTTTTGTATGCTTCTTACCTTGAATTAATTCAATTATTAAACTGATATGTTTTTTCTTAGAAATCTTATCCACTAAAGTGAAGACGGGTGGAGTCAGAAAAATAATAAGTGTAAAATAGTATATAGAGAGTATTTTCTTGAAAAGGTGGGAAAAAAAAGAGATTTTTATATAAATTAGATAAAATTATATGTATGTGCGAGAGATTGAGTATTTTGTAATTACTCAATTTTGATTTTTCTGATTGAAAATTAGTTGTTTCTTTTTACGGCTCCTTAACATTTTTTTTTCATAATTATTACTAATTATTTCAATTCAATTCAATTTACTGTCAATGAATGGTTATTAATTTCAAAAATGGTTGGATGGAGTTAAGAATAGGTTGTTGGATTAATATTTAAGTTTTTGTTGAAATAAGTTTGAGGGAAATTTGGTTTTAAAATTGGTCCGAACAAAAACTGGTTTTTTAATGCAAAACAGTTATTAACCAAACCGATCCAAACATAAACTGGTTTTGAAAAAATAAACCGGTTTTGTAAAAGTGGTTTTAAAAACAAAACTGATCCATATATTTGGTTCAATTTGGTTTGGTTTTAGAACCATGCATACCACTAGTGCATACCCCTCGAACAAACAATATTTCAGTGCATGAGATGGTAAAAGAAGTTATGTACTTGGAAACTTCTTGAAAAAAACAATGTAACGGCGCTTATGCAAATGAATACCAAACAAAACGAGAATGGGCCACATATGGGCCAAATTGTTAACCATTCGATCAACTAAGTATTGAATTTTGTTGGGTTGATAAAAAAAAGGGAGTGAAATTGCTATTGACTACAGAAAAAGAAAGGATAATGGGAGTGAAATTGCCTATGAATCTGATATTTTTAGTATTCTATTAAACCCAACTTCAAGCCCATTTTGTTTGTCATAATTCTGTTTTATTGTTCAACATTTTTTTGTTTCATGTATCTTGTGGCACTATGCAGGTGCGTTGCTCTGGTCATGGAAAGAATGGTTCCTTGTGCGTTCTTCGACAATCAATTCGCCCAGAAGTGATTACCGAGGTTTGTCCATAGTTCATTATCTTGATCCTTTTTTATTTCACATATCTTAATGCTTTTGTTTATGATTTCATAGTTTCTTTGCACTTCCATGTAAGAAAGCTATTAATACTTTTGTTTTTAATGCTATATCAATATGATGGTATTATAAATACGCCATTTTCAAATACATCACATATTTGATTTAAATGTACTGCTTTCATTTTCGGTTAATTTCTTGTAGATTACTGAATGACATATGTTCTATGATGAAAAGGACGGCACTCGATCGTGGAGACATACTCTTAATGTGAATTTTATTACTGTTTTTGACACTACCCGCCTTGCGGTAAGCTTGAAATTTGTCCTGGTTTTCTTTCACGTATCACATTATCGATCACACAGTTAAGAAAAGAGGGGATTGAAACCTTTTGTTGTTGATTGTGTGCTTTTAAATAGATTAAAAGCATGGCAGCGTTGAAAAGGCTTGGGGTGATCATCAATTTGGGTTCTGCTTCGGGTCTTTATCCGATGTATCTTGACCCTATCTATAGTGGCTCTAAAGGTTTGTCATTTAACAATCAATTATGCATCTCCACAAAACTTATACTAACTTACTATCATTTTTTGTTTTCCCAAAAATTAACTTACTATATAGTTTACTAAACTGTTTCTTTGCTTCACAGGTGGTGTTGTTTTGTTCACTAGAGCACTTCGTTTATACAAACGTCAAGGAATTCGAGTCAATGTGCTTTTCCCTGAGGTAAGAGTTGTTTTTGGACTTGAAAATTTTGATATTTTCAAAATAAATTCTACTCTACATTACAGTTTACTATAATTAATCCCTGAAATATTAATGTTTAGTGCAGTTTGTTGAAACTGAGATGGGCTTAAAGGTGGATCCCAAATTCCTTAATATGATGGGGGGCTTTGTACCTACGGAAATGGTGGTGAAAGGTTAGTTTGCATATCATTTTGTTATTTGGTGTGCCTTGGCAAAAAGAGCATGAGTGTTTGTACTTTGTAGACTCTTAATTCACAATAAAGATGAGTTATTTTAAATTGACTGTGTGTTCTCATGGTTTTGTTCATTTTAAGATGAGTTATTTAGTTGTTTCATATTGCTGCTTACTGTTTGCAGAGTTGTTCATACCTTGACTCACAACTTTCAGAATGCTACCGGCTTAGTGAGAGCACCACTGAGATTACCTATCAAATCAAACTTGTTCTTGTTAAGATAGTTTATGCTGGTGTAAATGCTAGTGATGTAAGTTTTTACATATTTCTAGAAGATTTGTGTGTGAATTTATTTTATAGCTACAATTCTGACAAGAATTTGTATTGATAGGTAAAATTTAGCCCAGGCCTCTATTTTGGTGGCAATAACAATGATACTGCGGCCCGTCTTCCATTCGATGTAGGATTTGAGGTATGATGTATCCCCAAACATAGATTTATTTTATGAAGCTGATTACTTGATGCAAAATGCCTATACTCATATGTGTGCTGAATTTCATTTATATTTTAGGCTGTGGGAATCATTGCAGCAGTTGGGGACTCGGTCAATGACTTGAAAGTTGGCATGCCATGTGCATTCATGACTTTTGGAGGTTATGCTGAATTCACAGAGGTGAGCAGTGGTTTTATCTCGTTGATTCCGGTTTCGTCGCATTTTAGTTTTCGCATTGATTTGGTAACAACAGCTGATTATAAGTTTACTCTCAGATTTATCATTGGTGCTGCGATCGAATGTTGGTTAAGTTACTTTAAGGTTATTAAATAGGATATGATATTATGGTTTTCTGGTTTCTAGTTATCTCAGTCATGTTCATACTAAACTTTTAGGACTTGATTTTAAGAATTCTTTTTGAAATTTGATGATGGGTTTTACTGCTTGTATGACTTTCAGTTGTAATTATCTTTATAAGTTGCTTATGGCATCCGACTGAACCGGTTTCGGTTTTACTGTTCTTCATTCAATAGATATGTTTCCTATAGTTTTTTTTCCATTGCATTAATTTTGGAGTAAATTGAAGGACCAATTGGATACTGTGCTTGTTCTGGTTTTTTTTATATTACATGATTTGCGGCTGTAAATTCTTATGGGAGGAGTGTACTGCTAAAGTTTATAACTTGTTGTTTTTTTTGTTTCTGGATTTCATGGATGTGAAAACAAATCTTGATAGTGGTTTTCCAATAAATCCCTTTTCAAGAATCCAATACTGAGAATAATTTGGGTTTAGTCCTTCATGTTTAGAGTTGCAACCACTCTGCAGAATGCCAATTTTGCACCCCTTTGCTTTTGAGTTAGCACCTGTTCCCAAATAGTTTCACTTTCGACCCTAGCTCTTGCTCTCTCCTAAACTTAATTGCAGTTTTGGAATAACACCTATTCTCACCTGACACACGTTGTATACGTGTAGTTGTTATTTTATAGCTTTTGGATAGGTGTTTCAATATGATGGGGCTTGCTTTTTTGTAAATAATGATATCACAATGAACAATGTGTTATTTTTTATCATCTTTACTTGATATATCAGATGGTGCTTCATGCGTTGAACGCCTTGTTGCTGCATGTTTGATGATAACATTATCAATAATAGCTCACCTTTTGTTTCATTGGCATTTTTGCTTCCAGAAAAGGACTCTGTCCATTCAGTGGACTCAGATTTCGGTAGAAACGGATGGGCTTCTGCTCAAAGTCTGGTGTCAAACTCGGAGAAAGATCACTTCCAGGAAAATAATACTACACAGTCAAAGCTTAATCAAGCAACAATGGAGAATAAGAATACATCGGTCAAGGCTATGGATATAGAGAACAAGCAAGACAAAGGGGCTCTCCCTGAAGGTTTATTTTATAATAAAGAGGCTGATTTGCGGGCACGTGGCATTAAGCCTATTAAACCAGATGTCAAGTAGGTTCCCAACTTATGTTGTTTGTGCATCCATACATTACTACCACATATAATAATCAAGAATCTAGTTTACATGGAATGGAAGTAAAGATAACATAAATTTACAAATTTTACCTACGGTTATGACACAAATTTCCCACAAGTAATGAAAAAGAGAATAGTGAATATATATTTCAAGTGCTGGTTTTTATCTAGTGCTGGTTTTTATCTCACACACAGCATTTAAACTTCTTTACCATTCTTGTGCTTGCTTCGGTTAGTATCCACTTCATTATATGACTTCCATTATGCAGTCTTGCTATTGTTTCTAGCATAAACATGAACAATGGCACTGTGTTTTGATATTTCAAAGCTTTTGAAACTTTTGTTAATACATGTTTGGATATTTCAAAGCTAATGTTTTTTGATCGGTTAACCGAACAAACCGATCCATTTTAACCGATCAACCGATTAAACCGATCCGATCAAACCGATTAAAACTTCGGTCAGAATTGGGCCTACAAAATCTACCCATGGGTTTGGCCGGTTTGACATATTGGACCCGAATCCAATCCAAACCGACCGATGTTCAGCGCTAGCTCCAGTGATGAAAATGGCAATTGTGATACAGAATAGAATGCAGAAGGTGGTGTTGGAAACCGATAACCTAGGCCTAATGAAACTCATTACTGACAATGATAACGATCTATCTATATAGTAGGGATGACATGCAAGATTATGCAACAGATGTGTCAAAACATCAAATAGGCTAGATTTGTTCATACCCCTCGAACAAATAATGTTTTAGCGAATGAGATAGGAAAGAATATAAACTATAATAGGCCTGAGACACATATAAGCCACATTGTTGACCATTCGTTCAACTAAGTATTGAATTATGTTGTGTTGATATAATTTTAAATATTATCAACAACAATGAGAACCTTAAAGACATTAACCACACTCATATTACCCTCATACCAAAAACTAAACACCCCCATTAAACCCAATGAGTTCAGCTATATTGCCTTGTGAAATGTGATTATGAAAATCGCTTCCAAAACCATAACTAGCATAATAAAACCCATTCTCCCCATCATTATAAGTGACAACCAAAGTGCTTTTGTTCAAAAAAAGGTTGATCAATGATATCATTATGATATCCACCGAGACATTCATTTTCCTTAACAAATACAATGGCATGAATCATGGGTGTGTGGATATCAAGCTTGATATGGAAAAGGCTTATGACAGATTGGAATGGAACTTTATCAGGAACATTCTTCCGAACATTGGATTTACAACCAACATAATCAACACAATTATGAGATGCATATCTGTAGTGACCATGGCTATTATGATTAATGGTTATCATACTAAAACTATTACTCCTACAAGAGGAATCAGACAAGGAGATCCCTTTTCCCCTTTCCCTTTATCCTTCATACTGTTATAACATTCCTGGAACAATCAATGGTTGAAGCCATTACATAACAATTAATAATGAATTGGGTACATATCATTAATGGTTACTAAACCCATTAAAAACACGTCCCTTCAAATCGAAAAGGGGGTATGATAGGTGAATTACACAAAAAGGATAAAAACATACGTGAAAACCTTGGAACACCAACAATAGTGGCATTGATCTCTTCCTAACATACCTCATAACAAAATAGGACGATTGTGACCTCACCTGATTAGCTTCAGGGAGGTTTCTCTAAATAATGTTTAGCAAGAACACCTCAAATCAGGCTCAGAAGTTGAAAGAAAAAGTATAGGAAGGTAGGAATAAAAGGATGATAGGTCACAATGATCAAGATCGCCACAGAAACAAAAATGAGCACAATATGATCACTAACATGCAAATTGATCGAATATTAGATGAAAGGGGATAATAGAATGAATATGGGTTACCTCAACGGTGATATGAATCAGGACCAAAGTAAAATAGTTAAACACATGCAGCGAAATCTTGAAACAAGTAGAAACAATGAGATGAAAAACTTCAATAAATCATAAAAAAAAATGTAGAATTCAGTGGATTCCAGCTAATCATGGATGGATAAAGAGTAATATCGATGGTAGCCTTTCTCAAAAAGGTAGTTGGTGGTTTGGAGTTATCTTCTCTAACACATATGGAAATAGAGAGTTTCTTACCCCACCCCTTGGGGTTCTTACGCACCATGTGCGTTTTCAAAAAAAAACCCTGCTTTCGGAGATGTATCTTTGGACGCACTTTTTTTTACTCAACGCTAGTTTTTTCTGGAGCTACATCTATGAAAGGTTTCCATTTATACAGCTCCAAAAAAAATTAGAATACCTACACGCCATAGTCTTTTCTCCTCTCTCGTTCTTCATTTTTCTTCTTATTCTCAAACTCTCTTTCCAAACTCTCTCAACTCAAAAAATCTTTTTCGACCAATCTTCATTATTTTCAATCAAACTCGACAAGGAGCGTTCATTTTAACGATCAAGAAACACCAACATATTCAAAGCTTGATATAATCGGTAAGTTTTTGAGTTTCTGAGTTATTTTCGAGTATTTCCCGTAAACGAGTTAGAATATTGTTTTAGGGGTAGAAATCCTTAGATAGTTTTAGAAACATAGTTTAGAGACAATGTAGGTATTGTTTGTTGACTGAAAAGGACGATCAAGGCTTCAAAAATCACATTTGCATGGGTAGGGGACGCCATTACCGTAACCTTTGAGTTACAGGTTGTTCCGGATCTACATCTACAGAACAATTTAACATTAGGGCGCTTTTGTAGATGCAGCTCCAGAACAACCCAAACGTTGTAAATTCTGGGTGCTTCCATAGATACATATACAGAACTTGTTCCGGGTTTGTATATCCGTAAGTAGAAAATGTCAATTTTTTTCTTTTTTGTTTTTTGATTTATTTGTATATAACTGTTTTTTCTTAGTTATTATGTTGCAGACATCATGGCAGACAGAGACGACAAATTGCGTCTTGGACGGGTTTCGCAGCATGCATCTATGAGACGCGAACGAAGCCAAGCCACCGTTACCCAGGCCGATACAACTGAGGCACAACCTATTGTACAACCTTCTTCATCACATGTCCAGGACACTCCCTCGACCTCGTATCCCACCCTATCATCGACTTCTTCATCCCGGAGGCGTCGGGATTCAGCTGAGGGCTCATCACAGGCCCCGTCATCTCACAAGCCTCGCCGAGATACTTATGTTCCCCATCCTGCTGATGATGTTGCTCTGATGTCACCTCTAGAGGCTGATGACCCACCAATAGATGATGGTGGTTAAGACGATGATGATGAGTTGAGGGTTTCCCAGGGGTCCCTCAGATATGTCCCTGCTGACAGGGTATGCTGACCATACTACTAGACATGTCTGTGATAGAGAGCTAACAATACTCAATTTGTTTTTATTTCATTGGAAATTTATAATTTGTACCATTGTTGATTACTAACAGTGTTTCTTATTTATGGAAATTTTTCAGACTCGTGAGCCGTAGAAGTTTTATAACCATGGGTGGAAGATATCATCTTTGGAGCAGCCACAGGAGGCTTGGTTCCAAGATGTCCTTGCTGCCTCTGGTTTGAAGGACCTTTGTGATATCGATTACAGCCTGATCCATAACGGGATGCTGATGGGATTTACGGAGAGATAGCACCCTTAGACGTCCTCCTTCCATCTACCGCACGACGAGCTGACTATTACACTGGACGACATCTCCTGTCTGTTGCATATACTGATCAGGGGTACCCTCCTCCATCACAGTAGGATGACGAAGGAGGAGGCGAGAGAGATGTTGATCGATGAGCCTAGGGATGATCCAGTGGATGCACTGGAGGAGGTGGATAAGACCAGAGGGGATCATGTGCAATTCTCCTTTTAGACACGTAGATTTTGCGAGGTGCTCGCTGCTACACGCCAAGCAGATGGTGATCTAGCTGAGGTTGAGATACAAAGATAACATGTGCTGAGGTGTTATGTTTTATTTTTACTCAGGACGCAGCTGTTTGTGGATACTTCCTCCACATATATCGATGTCGCTTACCTGAGGTACTTTTTGGATTTCACACGGATCCATGAGTACAACTCGGGGCGGTTACCATGGCTTACACATATTGGAGACTAAGAGAGGGATGCCAGTGGAAGACCAAAACTGTGGCAAGCAGCATGTCACTACTTGTGGTAGCTTTTTTTTCATTTCTTTTCATTTTATATTTATGATAATGCTTGACCCTGATGTATTTTATTTTCATTTCAGGCTTGGATATTCCAACATTTTCGCATGATTTTCAGGTGGGAGAGTGTGCTTGAATACACATAGCAGATGTTGTATGTTCATGCTTTTATCCTGCTTAGGGGAAATCAGGCAGTTGACCCTTACATAGTCTATCTTGATCGCCTGGTTGCTGAGGACATATGCTACGACGTCTATGCCGATCACTGTGAGACGCGCCCGTTTGACGACATATCACTATTCTCAAGATGGTTTGCAAGCAGTTCGATCATCACTGTTCCATATTTGCCGAAGTGCGTTATGCGGCAGTTCTGGTCCACATAGACGATACTCAGACACCTAGTTGTCTCCGTTCCTCTCGGCTTGACCCGTAGGCAGATAGACGAGTTCTCTGCTGACTATCAGACGCACATGGTATTGGACGAGGCTCGGGCAACTAGAGTGTCGAGAGACTGGAGCTACCTCCGGTTTCTTCACTAAGGGGTCTGACCACAGGCGTGTATTGGATGAGATCATTGAGGTGGCACATGGGGAACTTATGAATCGCAAGCATCGCGTTAGGACGGGTGGGATCGATGGTCGAGGACAAAGACTGGGCGGTCGAGGAAGCGGCAGAGACAGACGAGGCGACAGAGGCATAGGCAGAGGAGGGGATACAAATGTTATCAGGCACACACAGTAGTGACAGTAATATATATATATATATATATATATATATATATATATATATATATATATATATATATATATATATATATATATATATATATTACTTCTCATATATATATATATATATATATATATATATATATATATATATATATATATATATATATATATATATATATATATATATATATATATATATATATATATATATATATATATATATATATATATATATATATATATATATATATATATATATATAATTTTATTTTATTTTATTTACGGATTTATGCTATTTTATATTCATCTGCGACAGTTAATTTACATTTGCGACTAACAAAATTTGATTTTTTTATAAAAAAAATTTGTTCTGATAAGATTTTGGAGATGTATCTACGAAATTTTTTTCGTAGATATGTCTCCAAAAACATCCGATGTAAAAAAAATGGTGCCTAAAAATATCAAAGAATGGATTAAGAAACTCTGGTAAAAATATCATTAAAAACCCCAAACTAAAGTTGGAGGAGACAACAATCCCCAAGCAGTGAATGGTCCAGTGATGAAAATGGCAATTGTGATACAAAATAGAATGCAGAAGGTGGTGTTGGAAACCGATAACCTAGGCCTAATGAAACTCATTACTGACAATGATAACGATCTATCTATATAGTAGGAATGACATGCAAGATTATGAAACAGATGTGTCAAAACATCAAATAGGCTAGATTTGTTCATACCCCTCGAACAAATAATGTTTTAGCAAATGAGATAGGAAAGAATATAAACCATAATAGGCCTGAGACACATATAAGCCACATTGTTGACCATTCGTTCAACTAAGTATTGAATTATGTTGTGTTGATAGAAAAAAGTTGATTAGAATTAGAAATAAAAAGAAATAAAAAGAATTGTGGGTTTATCATCAAATTTGGAAGTTGATATTACTTCAGATTCTAAGGATCAATGTTCAATTTGTTTTGAAGAGTTTTGCAATGGATCGGAGACGGAACTCTTTTATACAAAATGTTCTCATATTTTTCATAAAATGTGTATTGCTAAATGGATCTGTCAATGTGTGACTCATACACACATTTATTCTTGTCCATTGTGTAGATGTGAGATAATGTGAATTGAGAATGAAAAATTAAGTATGGATTAATTTTTTTACATTAGATGCAATAGTTGTTATAATTAGTTAACATCTAGTTGTTTTTTTTTAAATAAAATTTGAGATATTAAATAATGATTTGAGATATTAACATCTAGTTAACATCTAATTGTTATAGTTAGTGTGGATCTTTTCACAAATAATGAAAGGGTGCAACAGAAAACTAAACTTTATGGGATCATAAATAAACACTACAAGAAAAAGTTCATTTTGACAAGTGATTTAGTGACGTGCTAATCACGTGGAAAAAAACACGTTGCCAAGTGATTCCCACGTCACTGAACCATTTAAATAATAAATTATTCAGACCTAAAATCTTCAACTAAAAATTGGAATTTTAAGAGGGAGGGAAGTTTGAAATTTTAAAACATTCAGTTGTGGCGTGTAAAATAGGTGGGAACTGAAAATTCAAAAAAGTCCCTTTATTTTCCACGTGTGTAACATGTCACAAGTTTCCCACATGCAAATCACTTTGCAAAACTATAAATAAAAAATATCTCAGCTTTTCCATTAACCTTCCAGATACATTGAATGTTGGAATTGAATGTGACAGTTTTGTGAAATGTTCCGACTTGGGAATCACGTGGGTAACTTCCCACAGGGAATGCACGGGAATCACGTGGTACCTCTCACGTGTTCACCATGTCACAAGACTCCCTATATATTAATTCACAAAATTTTCCTTCAACAACATCTCATTTCATTCCTTCGTTGCTTTCATCTTCCTTCCTCCCCAATTTCAACTCCATTTTCAAAGAAAATTTCACAAAAAATTTAAGGTGATTGATCTATAGATTGTTTTTGTGAATATTTTACCATTTATTTTATATTTATCTAATTATTAATTGTTGATTTTTTTTTCAGATCTAGATTTAAGAAATTCAATTGAAAGCTTTGATAGAGTTAGCACAATGAGGTATTTAAGCATTTCAATTAGTTTATTTTTGAGATTTTGGTGATATATGAAATATAATTTTAGAAGAAAATTTTAGATTTTTTGTTGATATATTATTGTGTTGTGTTGTTGTTGATATATTATAAAATTTTAGAATATTTATATTTTTGTTGTTGTTGATATTTTTTTGTTGATATTTTATAAATATTATTTTTGTTTATTGTGTTGTTGTTGTTGAAAGAAAAAAATAAAAACAATATATATATTTTTAGAATATATATATTTCGAATTAAAAATATAATAATATATATAAACAGAATATTTATTAGAAACAAATTAAATATGTAATATATTTTTAATTTTTAAAAACAGAATATTTAGTATGTGAGAAAAAGTAGAATTTTTAAAAAAAAATTTAGTAAACAATATTGTAAATAGAAAAAATTAAAAGATATTTGTTACAAAACATAAAGAATATGTATTATATTTAAAATGTGTTATTTTTAAATGTATTATTTTGTCAAAAAGTATGTTTATTAAAAAATAATGAATATGTATTATATATATTTTAAATGTGTTATTTTTAATAAATATAATGAATTTTATAATGTATTATATATATTATAGAATATTATATTATTGAATAGTTATTATATTTTAGTAAACATAATATATATTATTTTAGAAAAACATATTTTTAAAAAATAATGAATATATATTATATGTTAAATATATTATTATTAATAAAAAAATTATATATTATATTTTAGAATATTATATTTTGAGAATATGTTGTATATTTTAGTAAACATAATTTATATTATTTTAGTGAACATATTTTATTTGGTTGGTGTCGAAATAGAAAAAATAGATTTAAATTACACATTTTATTAAAATGATGTATATCTATAAGACAAATTACATATATTTTTTTAATGTATATTATTTTAATTTTTTAAAATTTATAGTTAATATTTAATATTTATTTTAATTTTATAGCTGTTTTCAGTTAATATTTATTTTTATTTTTTTTATTATTAAATTTTATAGTGAAGTGCAAACAATGTGACTATTATAAAACATATTTTTGTTGTGGCATGTATATCACGTCACTAATAAGTGACGTGAAAATCACATGGGAACCAATTTAATTAGTGACAGAATTAACGTGCAAAGCCATTGGGTTCCCACGTAAAAATCACGTCACTAATTAGTGACTTGGTTTTCACGTGGGAAGATTTTTTCCTGATTTTGTTATTTGCGACGTGGGAACTATGTCACAACTTTGTGACGTATTTTCCACGTGGGACCATGTTCCCACCATTGCATTTTCGACGTGTTTTACCCACGTCACAAAAGTTGGTTAGTGAAGTGGTTTTTGAGTTAGTGACGTGAAAATCACCTGGAAAAATGCAATGTTTCTTGTAGTGAAACTACATTTTTTGTGAAAGTATGTTTGGATCAAGTTTTTCAAGGGATAACTTGTTGGTACAAGCTTTAGAAAAGAAAGAATGGAAAGATATCATTTTTCAATTTTCATGAGTTAACCAAAAAGGAAGTATGAGAAAGCACAATGGAAGAATATGTATGTTAATCTAAGAAAGGATTGGCGTGCATGGTACAACTTATTTGGAAAAGATACTGGATTAGGGTGAGATCATGTGAATAATACTATTGCAGCACTAAATGAGTGTTGGGAGAGGAAACATGTGGCATGTTATAAGAAAAATCTATTGTTTTGTAATACTTAGATATGTATGTTTGTTGGTGTTGGTTATTTAATGATGAGTTATGAACATGCAGGAAAACCTTTTTTTGTAAAAAAATTAGGAATAAATGACATAAATTCACGAATGAATTAACCATATTTTTCAAGGATATATGGCTAATGGAAAGTGATCTTGACGGTTGATCAGAATCTGAAGTGGGTCAAAGACAATTGTCTATGATGTTGGGTGTGAGAGAGGATGCGGTGGTGTATCTGTAAGGCACTCTGATGCTAAAGAAAGAATCGGGAGAAAGAAGTCAAGTATAGAATATGTGTGTATCAAGGTGAATATTGAATACCTGACCCTCTCAAATGAGAGGGTTTTTATAGTGCCCCTAGTGCTTGGCCATTGGTCCTAATTTTCAAGCGAGATAACTGTTTCCCGAAGAATAGGTAACTTCTAGAAATTAGTTGTTGGGACATAAGAGGTGCTCATAACTAGTCGTTGCTATGGACAGAGATGCAGTAACGGGCACAAGTGTCGTGACTGTTTCTGAGTGGTGGGACCGTGCGTGACGGGTAAGGACTGATGAGGAGAAGTGTGGGCCCAGGGGTAAACTGGTCTACCTCCCCCGGTGGATGGGCAGAAAGGTAAATTCTCCCCCAGTTTGGTTAGATTTAGGCAATTGAGCCGTTCTGGGAGCAGAAGTGGATTGGGCCAGTCCGGAATAGTAGCCCCCCAAGTCGTTGCTTTCGAGCATGGGAGTGGTGACTTAAGGAAAATTTGCACTCCAGGCAAGGTCATCGCTTGTTGCGGAGATGAGGCTGATACTTGGTGCCCGAGGGAATTTGTGTCCGGGGACCTATAACACTACATGTCGGGAAGCTCAATATACCGGGAGACCAATGATTGATGGGATTTGAAGAAGTGAAGTGCCACGTGTTCCTCGAGCCGTGAGCCACATTTAATGCGTTATGATGGCTAGTATATCATAAGTAGCAAGATCCTTACAAGACAAAATTCACCAAACTCTCAACTATTTAGGTTAATTGTTTACACTCAAAGCACAACATGAAGGTTAGTACTATCATAAGATTGAAAAGACTCTAACATCCATAATTAAAATACATGCACATAAAGATCAAAAATACTTTTATACAGGTTGTAACGTGGCCAAGGTAATGGTGAGATAAATTCTAAGAGGTACTAGGCTAAAACTCAAAGGGTCAAAAGAAAATTGAAGGAATTCGAGGGAGTTGAACTGCAAAATGCTTCATTCATTTCAAAACAACTTTTATGCTATTTCACTTCTCTTTTCTCTTTTTATTCTCTTCTTTTTTAGAAGGAAATTGTATTAATATCCTTCTTTTCTTTTTTTCTTTTTTTTCTTTTTCTACCAACCTTTGGAACATCATACTTATATTGTTCAACCTCACCCAACTCCATACAAGACTATTTCAACCCTTTGAATATGGTGATAACATTATTTTTCACTTTTCGGCTTGTAATGAGTTTAAATAAAGAATGAGATAATAGGCTCAAAGTGGTTCCAAACAAGGGATAATATTTACATGGTTGGATTTTTGGCTAACTGGTTAAATATAAAACAAAATAACATGTATTTATCATATCAATGCGCACAAGTAAACAAAAAGTTTCAATAGAGGCAATTCAAGTTCTAGAGACTAACAGACATGAGTGAAATACACAAGAAAGAAAATGATGAATTTTTAAATGATATCCATTAAAAGGTTCAAAATCTTACAAGGCTAATGATCTACCACAAATGATGCACAATCTAGAGTTTAATCCTACTTAACATGCCAATAATATACCCAAAAAAATTCAACCACATCACACTACAATTCTTTAATCAATAGAACATAGAACTACTCACAAAAAATTGCAACTCAAAACTAAAGAATAGCATGCAACTTTTTTTATTTAAGGAAACACTCAAAAATGAAGAAAATTGAAAGAAATAAAATAAAGTAAATGAATCCCTCCCCCATACTTAAAACACACAATGTCATCAATGAAAGGAAAGAACACACCTAAGTAGTCAAGGTAGATAGGTGATCACATAAGAAGCCTTTCGCAAAGAGAGATATTCTACAGTCTCCTCTTCCAAAGTGGAGATCTCATAGAGTAAATTTGGATAGCATCCATTAACCTTGAATTTTTATTAGTACCTCTGCCTTTTATTCTAGGATCAAAGAAGGATCCTCATAAGTAAAAGTGTCAAATGGGCACGTGAATGTGGTCTCCTTTTTCACAACATCAAGAATTAAATGATTAAGGGGTTGCCTCACTAACTTTGTTCCATCTTTAATTTATACCCTAGCATACTCATGGATGGGCTAAACTCACGAGTGTCAACCAAGGTCCATCCAATTCCCTTCTTATGCTTCTTCAAAATCTATAAAAGCTTATTTTCTTGATCAAAATCAAGGTTAGAAGAAAGGAGGTTTTTCAATGGATGGTGAGGTTGGGGAAGCCGTGATGTTAAGAGCTTCAGTTGCATAACTAACTTCATCTGTAAGAAAAATGTCAACCCGCAAGGCATCCTCAATCTCAGGACAAACAAAACAAATGTTATTGTCAGTACAATCATCACATGAGTAACTATCATCAAAACCAGATAAAGATGGAAAATCAGCTGAAACAAATCAGAATAAGCTTCTTCAACAATTTCAGAAAGTAACTCTTTTGGATTTACTACTGTTTGGGCAGGTAGTTAGTTTGATTCTTAAGCTTACTGCATGATATTCATTGAAGTGGAAACTTATCCAATTTGTGTCTGCAAAGCCTAATTACTAAATATGTTCGTTGTTGAAACTGGAGATTATTTACAGTTATTTTCTTGATAAGGTCCTCTAGTGAAGACCCAGAAGGTGCAGAGCATACAACCTAGAATTCCTTCAGATGCTTATGTGAATCCTCACCTGCATGACCATTAAACCTCGACAGCAAGTGTATTAAACCAGATTTCAATTTAAAAGGTATATCAATAGCAGGATATTCAATACATAAAACAATATAAATCACATCAGGAGCAACAAGTTCTCTAAGAGTTCTTTGATTAGCCATGTTAAATTTAATAGGAAATTTTTTAAACAACAAATGAGATAACATATAACTATTTCAGCAATGCAGCAACAATCACGAAAATGCCAACAATGTCCTTATTGAGAAAAAGAATGGAAAAATAGAAAAGTGATTTAAATAAAATCTAAAAAATTATGAAAACATGATTAAAAATTAAATCAAATCAGAATAAGTCTCTACAACAAATATTGGATTTTTTTGAAAATATGAAAATAGAAAATAAGTCAAATAAAATAGGAAAATAAAGAACTTGCGACTTTGGGGGTCAAAAAGGTTGGTTGATTTTTTCAAACTTATTTGATAGGTTAGAATACTTACCACAGTACTGCAACCCTGAAAATAAACAAGATAAAAAAAACTCTAATAAAACTCTAAACTAGAATACTAAAATTGGCTAAAATCAACAAGAATCTCCGGCAACAACACCAATTTGATTCGGGGTCGCACACGGGTCAAAACGAGTTTAGAAAATGTAGTAACGGGAAGCAACATTCAAATGTCATATAACAATGACTCTAGAATTATAATTAACCTACTAAAATCGATTTGGGGGTATTTAGGATTAGGTTGGATTACGAAAATAAGGAAAATAAGTGATTACAACTATGATTTAAGAGCTAATCTACTTATTTGATTCCTACCTATCATCGACTATTATAAACTCGTAATTCCTAAGCGAAATCTCTATTCCTGTTCGATCACAAAATCAATCAACAAGCATGAATGAAAGTATAAGAATTATGATTCCTATTTTCCGGTCACAAAATAAATCAACAAGTGTGAATGAATTAAGTATTCGATTAAGAATAAAGCGAATTACGCAAATGATAACACGCAATCAAATTTAGGAAACATGAATCAATCAAACCAAACCAAACTACGCTATGAAAATTCGGGTTAAGAAATGATAATCATACAATAGAATTGAAGGAAACATAAATTATATTGCAAATTATAATAATCTCAAGGTTTTGGAACCTGAATACAACAAATCAACTATGAAAGGGTTTAACTCTCCATATGAAATCGCACAAAGAAAAAATATATATTCATGAACAATGAAAAAAAAAGGTCTCTCAACAGTACCGTGGTGGCTCTCTTATATAAAATAAGGATTTCCCCTTCTAATTCTAACTGGGTAGAAAAAACCTAAAAACCGACCCAAAACTAGTTATTCTCTAAAGTCTGAAACTTCAACGAATTATTTGATACATTTTCACTTTGAATCAACTTTTGGCTTCAATGCAAAACTTTTAGTTCTTTCTCTTAGCTTTTCAATGTCTATCAGAACGCGTCAATCCATTTCTTGTAACTCAAGTTATGGTCTGCACAGTGAATATGTATTAAATAACTGTTAATGTCGAAAATAAACTACAAATTTAAATTAAAGGCAAAAATAAACTTAATTCTAAAAACACAATAAAATAGTAAAATTAATAAAAACAAACTAGGGAAATGCCTAAGTATAATGGTAGAAGAATGTAAATCAAATTGCATTGATCATGAAAGACAATTGGTTCTCTTGTTTTGTTCTAGGTTGAAGTTGTTCCCTGGAAAGCTGAAGTCGAGATGGTTTAGCCCATTCACTATCAACAAAATGTTCCCGCATGGAGAAGTTGAGTTGAATAATAATACCAATGAAGACGCCTTCAAGTTCAATGGAAAGAGGTTGAAACCCTACCATCATTGACAAAAGAGTGGCCTATTGGGAGAGGTGCAGCTCATAGCATCATAGACTGATCGTACTTCGAGCTATGGACATTAAAAACACTTTTTGGGAGGCAACCCAAGAGAGGTAACAATATTTTTTATTTTATTTGTCTCATTTTAGTTGTGTATTTCATTTTCATGAGTCGTGTGTCACAGAGCCGAGCGAAAAAGGAAAAATCTTAAAGGCAAGGCAGAAACAAAAAGAAAAAAATTGAAAAAAATTTGCCTCTTACCCATACGCGTACGACCCATTCCATACACGTATGGGGATTCCAAAAAGTCCATTTATTTAAGTCCTCTTCTCATACACACATGGAGGTCTCCATACGCATATGAGGAATCTCAAAGATCACATTTAATTTTAAAAGTTGGGGCATACGTGTATGGCCAGATGATATACATATGTAACAGTCACCTGGAAGTATACGCATATGATACATGGTCTGAACTTTACACTGATTTTTTCCTCTGCCCATATACGTATGGGATGTGTTATACACGTGTGGCCCGTTCGGGTCGAGTATCATACGTGTATGAAGGGTACGTCGCACTATGTATATTTTTCTGACATTTTCCTCTCATTCTGCACCCAGAGCCATTGCCATGTTTCCTTATCTGAAAAAGTTGTCTGAGTGTCTTGTGTTTTTGAAGTTTTTCTTTGATACAAGACACATGCTCAGTACCATTACCCATGGACACTTCTTCTTCTTCTTCTTCTTCTTCTTCTTCTTCTTCTTCATATTTTGATTTTATTAGAATTATCTCTGCTAAAACCAAGAGAGATATCCATGCTACTCTGAAGAAGTGTAAGCTAACTTATTTGAACAGACATATCCATCCAGTGGCTAAGGAGTTACTAGTGCTCCTGATAGTTCTCATGAGGAGCGACGGAGGGCACGCATTTTGAGAAATGCAAAGCCGCAAACAATTAGAAAATACAAGGGCAGATATGTCATTTGTTGCGATGGAGGAAGGTAAGTTTTATATATTATTTTTTTATAATTTAAATTTGTGTTTTTTTGGTAGGTAACTTAAGGTTTTTTTGGTTAGCCTTATGTTGTGACAGGTCTGAACCCCTCTTTGACTCTAGTTTGTGGCTACGTCTGTGGTGCAAAAGTGGGATTTTTTTTAATTACATTTTGCGAGGGGCTTATCCCCTCGCCATTTTTGCGAGGTTCTTAACCCCTCACCAATGATTTGCGATGCCTTGATTAGCTAGGGGCTCTGTCCCCTCGCAAATCTTGGTTTTGTGATGAGTTTTTTTGACTTAGTGAGGGGTTTAACCCCTAGCTACTTCCGGTTTTTCTTGTAGTGGATATACAGAAGATCAAAGAATCTGAAGATAAAATTTGAGATATAACATTTATAAAAAAAATATCAAATAATTTTTATTAAAACAAAATATTTGTTTAAATATAACATTTATAAAAAAAAATCAAATAATTTTTATTAAAACAAAATATTAGTTTAAAAAAATAAAAGGTATATTTATTGAAATTTACAACTAACATTATAGTAGAAAAACTGAATTAATAACTTATAATATGAGATATCCCTATATAATTCTTGTCACAAATATTAATGGTGTTAGTTCTTATCCTAAGAAAATTTCAAATCTTGTTAGCTATTATTAATGACAAAATCTTCCTCCAAGGATGTCTGTTAAAACAAATAAATATAGTGTCATGTTTTTTTGGATAAAAATTTCAGATCTTGTTAGCTATTATTAATGACAAAATCTTTCTCCAAGGATGTCTGTTAAAACAAATAAATATAGTGTCATGTTTTTTCGGATATTGGTGTTAAATAAAATATTAAAAGATATAGGTTTAAATCTTAAAGTCAACAATATTTTTTATTTTATTTGTCTCATTTTAGTTGTGTATTTCATTTTCATGAGTCGTGTGTCACAGAGCCGAGCGAAAAAGGAAAAATCTTAAAGGCAAGGCAGGAACAAAAAGAAAAAAATTGAAAATTTTTTACCTCTTACCCATACGCGTACGACCCATTCCATACGCGTATGGGGATTCCAAAAAGTCCATTTATTTAAGTCCTCTTCTCATACACACATGGAGGTCTCCATACGCATATGAGGAATCTCAAAGATCACATTTAATTTTAAAATTTGGGGCATGCGTGTATGGCCAGATGATACACATATGTAACAGTCACATGGAAGTATACGCATATGATACATGGTCTAGACTTTACACTGATTTTTCCTCTGCACATATACGTATAGGATGTGTTATACACGTGTGTCCTATTCGGGTCGAGTATCATACGCGTATGAAGGGTACGTGGCACTATATATATTTTTCTAACATTTTCCTGCCATTCTGTACCCTGAGCCATTGTCATGTCTCCTTATCTAAAAAAGCTGTCTGTGTGTCTTGTGTTTTTGAAGTTTTTCTTTGATACAAGACACATATGCTCAGTACCAGTACCCATGGACACTTCTTCTTCTTCTTCTTCTTCTTCTTCTTCTTCATATTTTGATTCAATTAGATTTATCTCTACTAAAACCAAGAGAGATATTTTAGTTTGCTGGATAGGAAAATTATAGAGGAGGGGGCCTTTAACCTGCACCCAGATGAGTACCCTCACATTCATGCTACTCTGAAGAAGTGTAAGCTAACTTATTTGAACAGTCATATCCATCTAGTGGCTAAGGAGTTGGTGCTGGAATTTTGTACTAATGCTTACGTACCCCTCACTGAGGACACTACTATAGAGCCTGAGTAGATTTCTTGGGTTATATGGAAGTAGAGCCAATTTGAATGGAAGACGGCAAACAAGTTGCTGAAGATGAAGTTCAGAGAGCCTAATTTCCATTATTTGATTCAGAAGACAACTTATAGGATTGGATGGCCGTATAGAGCAAAGCTGGATCACTTGGCATTAGAGTGTAGACATTGGAAGCATGCATCTACTCCTATTCCGAGAAAGATTGCAATGGTTAATTTGAATACGGTTCTAAAGGCGTAGATCTAATTTTTGCACCACACTTTAAATAAGAATCAAAGTGGATATGAGTTTATCACCATGAGAGCTTTATCGCTTTATTTGATGCTGACCTAACAGCGGTGAACATTGGGCGCATTATTTCTTCTGATATTGATAAGATGATTCAGAGTACGGTGACGAAGTCTCTAGGACATGCTTCTGTTATCCTCTTGTTGTGAAGAAAAGCAGGAGTCGAGGAGTTTATTTATGGGCGCATTGTCCACCCGGCACGCCCAGATCTGGAAAAAGCCCAAATTTCTTCTAATTAGGCGAAAAACACAAATTTCCCAAGGCTTGGACGATATTGCACTAAAGGAACATGTTTTGAAGGCTGGAGAACTTAGATTTTCAAGGTGGACCAAGCTTTTCATGAAATTTTCATGATTAAAGACCTAATTTCATCTCTTAATTTTTAATGTCTACATCTTGTATTTTGTTTTACTTTGATATTATAAGCAGCTAAACCCCTCAATGCCAGGGGTGTCCCTAATTCAGATTTGTGAAATAGTTATGATTTGAACCTTGTGATGACAAACTTTTTATGATATTTGATTTACTTTCAATTTGTTCTTAATGCTTTCTCTTTCATAAAAATTGAGTTTGATTTACGGTTAATTGTTGGGCTGTACCACCTTTATTAACGCTCCATTGAAAGTATTTCATAGCAGATATCATCTAGGACTAGGGATACCCCATGGAAACTAAAACATTCTTGATAAAAATAATGCTTAACTTCAACTGTAATTCATTATGGACATAAGAGTTAATTTTAATTATTAAAGGTTTTCTCATTAAGCACTTAGGAGTAAACAACCTTAAGGACGAGTAGTCAATATTGTTAAATTATGTTGTTATCAGGTCAGGTTACAATTGTTGAAGAATCCAATCATACACCTTCCTTAGCATGTTCACTCATATTATTTTATTAAACCGTTCAACTGCCCTGTTTACTTTTAATTATAATTTATTTTCTATTTTCAAAACACCAATTAAAAACCCACAAGTCTTTTGTTTAACTAATTGGAGCACAAACTCTGTATCGTCAAGCAGTCCTTGAGATCAATATTTGGAGAATTTCCCTTATTACTATATTGGAAGATTAGTACACTTGCTAATTTACCGATCAAGTAGATAGGGTGATTAAATCCAAATACTACACTAATAGTGAAATACTGAAAGTTAAAGCTAGGTAGGAGACCTATTTATCTATGAAGAAGTCCCCATAACATATGAAAAGGAACAAGGTAGATATTTGGGAGGATAATTAGATTCCATCTCATTGTAGGTTAAAACTACTAACACAAAAACCCCTGTTTCTAGAGGTAATTGGTATCATGAAAAACAATCATTGTCATAAAAATAAAAACGTCCATCAGAAGGATCCCACTTGCATGATTAAGAATCAAGACCCCAGAAGAACAACATGCAAACGGAAAAGGGAGATATTATCCAGAGAAATACTACTCCGACTTGATTTACAAGCAAAAAAAAGACAAATTTCACGTTTATTAAGAAATATAGTTAAGTATATTTAATTTTATTGATTTCATGTGAGAGAAATAACATAATTACTAATATAGCCTCATTAAATTATCTTCCACCAACAATATTAAATGATTAATGCACGAATATTTTTGGAATCAAGACATTAAATACACATAGATTTGTTTACATTTACTTATATTTATGGTTAAAAAATTAAAAGACTTTTGCTTATAGATAAGACCGAAGGGAGTAAGTATAAAGGTATAGTAATAAATGGAAATCACACGGTGATTTAGAGCATAAATAAGATGAACGATACCTCCAATCAGGCTCTGAAGTTGTAAAAAAAGGTAGAGGAATGCAGGAATAAAATGATGATAGGTCGGAATGATAAAGATCTTCGCAGAAATAAAAAAGAGCACAGTTTGATCACTAACATGCAAAGTGATCAAATATTAGATGAATGGGGAAAGCAAATAAATGTAGGTTACCTCAATGGTGATACGACTCAGGAATAAAGTAAAAGAGTTAAAGACATTCAACGAAATTCTGAAACAAGTAGAAACGATGAGATGACAAACTTCAATAAATTAAAAAGAATGTAAAGTTCAAAGAATTCCACATAATCAGAGATGGATAAAGAGTAATACCGATGGTAACCTTTCTCAAAGAGGGAGTTGGAGGCTTGCAGTTATCTTCTCTAACTAGGATGGGGATATCATTAAAAAAGCCCAAGCTAAAAATGAAAGAGACAACGATCCCCAAGCAGTGGATGTTGTAGTGATGAAAATAGAGATTGCGATACAAAACATAATGCAGGAGGTGGAATGGGAAATCGATAACCTACGCTAGGTTTGTGCATACCCCTTGAACAAATAATATTCTAGTGCATGAGATAGAAAAAGAAGTTGTGTACTTGGAAACCTCTTGAAAAAACAATGTAGTGGCGCTTGTACAATTGAATACTCCCTATGTTCTTTTTAAGTGTCACTTTTTGGATAATTTTTGTTTCTTTTTAATTATAACGTACAAAATTCAAGATAGTATTAAATGCATTTTTGTCAAAACTACTCCTAGATAATTATTACAGATAGAGAGAAAAAGTAAAATGAATGTAATAAATAATTAGGGGTATTATAGATAAAAAAAAGTATATTGTATGAAAAGTTACAATATTAATTAGCTTTTTTAGTATACGTAAAAAATCAAAAGGTAATACAGTAGAAACTCTTTAAATTAATACTCGGTAAATTAATAAACTCTCTAAAATAATAAATTTGTCTGATCCCGATTTGGGCCAATGTAAAAAATTGAAAAACTCGATAAAATAATAAGATAATAATTTTTTGGGAGATCCCTTTATAATTTTCGGTCCCAAGAAAATCATAAATTATTAATTCATAGAAATTGAAAAAAAAATATATTACACTCTATTGAAATATGATTCAATAGTTGTCTGTTTTCCTTTAAAGTTCAAGTCTATTTAGAGCTCATTTCTAACTTTTGTTATTGTATCCAATAGCTTAGGTGTTGTATTTTTGTATTATATCCTAAAGTTGTGAAGACTGTTCGACGCCATAAGTGCTTCCTTTCGCGTAACAGGCTCCAAAGACACCGTATCATCTTCGCCGTCATCCTCTGCATTGTTCTCAATGATAGTACCCACAATATCTTCTAAACTATGAACCTCCGAACATGCTTCATTTTCACCAGGGTAATTCATTAGATTGTCGATATCCATTTTATTACGATAGCCACGTTGATTGATCATAGTCTCGAGGTCTTGAGTTTCTTTATCAAAAGTGGATTCATCCAAATTTCTTGCAACATCACTAGCTGAACGAATTTTACAGTGTCGGAAGCAATTCACTATTGTTTCTTTTCGAACATCTATCGTCCAAGCTGGGATTTCTAAATTGATAGCATCAAGGACATTTATCTTTCCTGAATCAGACTGTCCCACCTCATAACCTTCCAATATTTTGCGGTAAAACCTTCTAAGGTAATTCATCTTGAAAGCTCTTATTATCCCAGCATCGCAAGGTTGAATCTTTGATGTCATGTTGGGAGGCAAGAAGAACAACTCAACGTTTCTTAGCTCTTCAATATTTCTTGGATGTGCTGGACAATTATCCACCACAAGTAAAACTCTTCTACCATGCATCATTTGGTCAAATGAATGAACATATTCATCAAAAAGCACACTAGTCATCATGCTCTTTTGTTAGCTCGATACTGACAATTCAAGCTATTCATGTTGACATTCTTGAAGCAACGAGGCTTTGCATATTTCCCAATAATCCATAGAGGGATTTTTTCAGAGCCATCTTCATTGCAACAAGTAACTTCCGTCAGCCTTTCTTTATCTTGTTTTCTTCCTTCAAGTTGTTTTGTTGTCAGTGAATGATCAACTTGTAGCCTATAAAACAACCCAGTTTCATCCATATTGAAAACATCTTTCATAGGGAACTGATCAATTTTCTCGCGAATCGATACCAATTTCTACTCCATGTCTTGTACATCAACATACCCACTCTCGCCAAAACAACGAAATGACTTTATGCCATATACACGAGTTTCATTGTATCTCTTGCCTTCTGCAAAATTAATTCTCCTGTGATATTCACACATTCTTGATGCTGGAGAAACCATTCATAAACAACCTTCTCCATGTCAGGAAATTTTGTTGGTTAAGTGTCTTTTGATCTCTGCTCTTCCATTTTCTATTTTAGCAGAGAGTTAGGAATTCCTTGACTAACTTTCAACTGAAATTTTCCCTCAAGCCATCTTTGCAAGTCTTTTTGTGTGCTTGCAAGATTATCTCTCTTGTACTCACACAACTCCTTACATATTTGATCTGACATAGTTAATTTTGCAAAGATGAGAAGCCATTTTGTGAGATATGATTTGAATACTCTAACACATTCATGTAATTTATATATGGCAAACTTGCTTAAGAATACATTGAACACATTTGTTCCTCTTGTTTACATTTACTGTACTTCAAAAGTCATTATTAATTTTTAATGTATATGAACACAGTAGTTACTAATTTACGTTGAGTCCCAAGGTTCGCTACAACGTAATTCTAAGAGGCATAGACTAATTTTCCTTTTTGTTTGGTATGTACAATAGAATTACTTAAAAACTCTTTAAATTAATAATTATTAATTAATCGATAAATTAATAACTCTTTAAATTAATAAATTTCTCCAGTCCTAACATTATTAATTTAAAGAGTTTATATTGTACTTAAAAGAGAATTGAAGGAGTACCAAACAAAACCAGAATGTAAAATCTAATAGAGCTGAGACACATATGGGCCACATTGTTAGCCATTGGACCAACTAAGTATTGAATTTTGTTTGGTTGATAAAAAAAGGTTGATTAGAATTAAAAATAAATTTTAATTTATTATATTTCATTAAATTGATTTGATTAATATTAGAATTTAGGTTATTCCTTAAAATAAAACAAATCAATTAGAGTTTTAATGCCTTTGTCAAGCTTTTTCGGATATTGGTGTTAAATAAAATATTAAAAGATTTAGGATTTGTTACGATAGGCTGAAATTTTAATTTATTATATTTCATTAAATTGATTTGATTAAGTATTGAATCGTGTTAGCTATTATTAATGATAAAATCTTCCACCAAGGATGTTTGTTAAAACAAATAAATAGAGTTTTAATGCCTTTGTCAAGCTTTTTCGGATATTGGTGTTAAATAAAATATTAAAAGATTTAGGATTTGTTACGATAGGCTGAAATCTTATTAGACTTTTTTTTACCTTTTTTTGACAAAATCTTTTTAGGTTTGAACCTATTTAAACTCCTTCGAGTTTCTTTTTCCTATAAAAGGATTGTATTCAAAACAAATTAATTAAACACGAATCCAATTATTTTTCTACTTCTACCCCATATTTACTCTAAAACCTGATCAATCATTCAAGAATCCCTCCTTGCACAAAGGAAGCACTTTCCTTCTGAGAACTGGCTTATATCTTATTCAAAGTACTCAACCGTATGTCCTAGAGTTGGTATCTGCACAACTCATGTTTTCTCTTAAGCTGCCTTCATTTGTAATGGATATAGTTTGTTCTTGGGATCTCAAATATCATTGATTTCCTAATATTTTCTATGGTATCTTCAGGTACTCGAATCCTTTTATGAGCAATTTGATCCAAATTTTATAAACATTAGGACAAGGGCTCGCGAAGTTCTGCAAAGAGAAGACGATCTTAATGAAATTTTCCAGGTGTGTTCCTTTGCAGTTAATCATCTTAATATGTATTTTTTGCAGGCTGCTTCGATGCGCTTGTCAATCATCAGAAATTCAAATCTTGGTCTTGATGGTGAATTATTTCATTGATGATTTTCACGGCGGCTGGAACTAAAAGGATCTCTGGTTTAAGATTTGTAGTAAGTATATTTTTATTTATTTCTATGTTTTAATTTATAATATTTTTCTCTACTCCTGAACTAGACATCACATTAATAGTTTATTATCATTGCAAAAGAGGTTTCACTGGCATCAGCAACGGATGAATGATGTGTATTTCTCTCTTCTGTTGATTTTGTATTTTTGTGTGGGTATTCTCTGTTAACACTATAGTTATCCTCTCATAGTCTAATTGCTAGAATCTTTTATTCTTTGCTTTTACGAGTTATAAAATTTGCTTTATCCTTATTTATACTTCAGGTGTTGCTTATTCTAAACATATTGTCCACATATATTTCTATCATGGAGGGGATGATCTAAGAAACCACCTAGAGGTTTGTTATGTCTAAAGTTAATAGAAGTTCTCCAAGATCATTATTTGTCTATTAATATAATTCCAGCTTTCTGTTTATGTTCATGATATATGGTTGCTTATTTAGTTTTTGTAACTTATATTGAAGCTCATGTTAGGAGTGTCACTGATCTAGCTTTTTCTTTGTTTTTAATAAATTTTGAAAGCTTTCATTGAGGTACGAGATCACAATCCCGTTGTGAAAGCTTTTCCTACTCTTGAAGCCAGTCTAATAACAAATGTAAAAAATTAAGGATATCTGCAGAGCAAACCATTATAAATAGAGGTATGTTTTGTTTTTCAGGTAGTTGATTGTTGAAAACACAGATGTTTGAGAATGCAAGCCAAATTCATTGAATCAACCATAAATACTGAAAATGCTAGATTTCTTTTTGAACTTATTTAATTTATAGGGGCATGTGACATTCTTCTTGTCGGGAGCCCCTCATGACTGCCTGCACTTTATATACAGTTCTATATCAAATTTGTGACCACCTCTCAACTTGCTGGAATAGTTTGAGAGTAAACATAAGGAACGCAATTTAAGTGGCATTACGTAAAGAACTTGAATTGCCATCGTGATTTCGATATATGAAAAATGAAATATAAGATTTTTTCAAATTAATCAAAGATTAACAAGAAACGAAAAATTATGAAGTAAAGCTATTGTACATGATTGTTATCAACTGGCCTCTATAATTAAGTCTGCGAAGTTACTTTAAATTGTGTCACTGCTTGTGTGAATTGTATTTTTTAATAACACTTTTTCTAAAGTTTTATGCTTTATATTTGGCTTTGATTACAAAGCTCTTAATAGTTTCACAGTTCCTATCAAATTTCTTATCTCAATCATATAGGGTGTTGGAATCTATGCTAACATGAGATATCAACTACTCTGCGGATTTGATGGAGCAGTGATCAGTCATTTTGATGTTATTGGAGTTGCATTGTTCTTCAGCACTGTGACAAATTATTCTTTTAATTGCCTCATATTTTTAAACTCTGCGGCTCACCGTCTGATGTTCTTCCTTTGCAAAAAGGGGGTTTGATTAAAGATACATGGATGGATGAAGATCCAAGGGAAGCTATCCTAAAATATGTTGATGTTGCAGCAAAGGAGCCAAAGTTCATAGCTCCAGCCTATGCCGAAACTCAACCTGAGCCATTGTTTGCGAAGTCAGATTCTGAGGATGAAGAGAAATGAGTTATGCAATTATAATTTCTTGTACTATAGATGGTCAATGCAGAAGGAACAGCCCCAGACAAGAGTAACTCAGAACTCAGTAGTGGTTTACTTGTTCCAAATCCAACATGCAAAGTCGAGCGTTCCCGGCACCAGGACAAAGCTTAGTTAACGCAGCCGGGAAGGATGTTGAATGTAGCAGCTCTACAAAGTTTTATGGATTTTCTTGGAGCAATATTAATATTTGTACATTCTGTCATGTAAAATTGAATTTTGAAAACTATTCTAACCATATAATCTTAGTTTTGAAAACTATTCTAATGAAAATGTTGAGACTATCCTAGAAGAGATAGATCTATATGCTTGGATTTTAGTAGGAAAGTTGTTAGCACAGACAACTTATGGGTAGCTTCAATTATTACAATACTGAATTAACAATTGAGAATCACAGATTATTCACATTCGTTTTAAAAAGAAACTATCTAAACTAAAAGCAATGTATTTCCTACAACATCATCCAAATGCAAGACTTCCTACTTTCTAGCTTTTACAACGTCGAGATGGTAAAACAGCTTGTGTAGAACATCTTTTCTATTCGAGTCATTCTTTTAACTTAACATGTTGGGATAATTCAAATTGCAGGCAATGAATTTTTTGCTGGCTTATTACTGCTTTTGATGCCTGAAGAACATGCCTTTTGGTAGGTCTCGATAAAGCTTCCTTAAATTTCTATAGTATATACTCATAATTTGCACTTCTTCAATGTAGCTTCATAATTTTAAATGTTCCTGTATTTGTTGAGCTTTACTGTCATAAAGGAATGTGATAGAAATCTGGTATTTATAGTGAGTGAATTAAAGAAAATAAAATAGAAATGATAGAACAATTTTCTGTAGAATTTGTCTTAAACAGCCGTTTATATTTTAATATAAAATTAACACATTTGATTCCACAGGTGCAATATATAATGTAAGCAGGATTCTTAGTATCATATTTATATTTGACTATGGATTGAGCTTTGCATATTGTCAAATAATTCAAAATCTCATGTATTTGATCTTTTTATTTCATACAAGCTTACGATAAAATTGTATGTTACTTTATTGCTCTAAAAAATGAATCATGTATAAATATTACTTTAAAAAATTAAAAGTCTAAAATTTTGATTATGTATTTCAACCTTTTCACTATAATGTTTAAAATGTGATTGAAATACTTCATAAAGTTACACGAGATACCATCAGTTAGATTAAAATAAATAAAAACTTGCATAAATATTACTCTTAATATGCATTTGAATATACTTTTTCTTGTGAAATTTGAATTTGATAAGATTATTTTTTTTTTCATACCCGTGCAGACGCATGGGTCTTCTACTAGTACTTGCTCTAAAACCTGATCAATCATTCATGAATTCCTCCTTCAACTCAAGAATGTCTCATGAACTTGAACAAATCCAATCAAACACTCTTTCATTGAATGATTGCTTAACCATCAACATTCATTACACTCACTTAATTATTTCTTCTACGTCCAATGACCCCAAAAAACCTTACTTTTAGATTAATAACACCCATCTTCGACAAATTCGAGATTCCTCTTGATATCTTATGCAACAATAATGATATCACCAACCAATCTTTGTACGAAATCTTTAAATCCATGCCTTACTACATAATAGACCCGGTTATACGTGATATGAAAGATTGTGCTAGAAAAATGGTTCTAAGTGGAAAATTGGAGGTGGTGAATTTGGTTCTTGGAAGGGTTAATTTGCAATTGGAGAAGAAGATCAATTTGATCTAAATCATTCTTATCATAATGATCAACAAATTATGGGTTTATCATCAAATTTGAAAGTTGATATTACTTCAGATTCTAAGGATCAATGTTCAATTTGTTTTGAGCAGTTTCACATTGGATCAGAGACGGAACTCTTTTATACAAAATGTTCTCATATTTTCTATAAAGTGTGTATTACTAAATGGATATGTCAATGTGTGAATCGTGCACACTCTTATTCTTGTCCATTGTGTAGATCTGAGATGATATGAATTGAGAATAAAACATCATCTTCAATTTTATGTAATAGAGGTCTTTCTTTAGTCACTTCACCATGCCATACCTATTTTATGTAATTTTGAATAATTCTATTACAACTACAATGATTGAAGATAACATTCCTTAAATGATTTTTTTTTGGTATTAAATCACTTTTTACAAGTACATCAAAATATCATATTTTTTAGGAAGGTTATTTTTCAACGAAAATAAAAATTATATCAATCCATTCTCACACTCTTTACTTTATCTATTGACTTTCATCCAATTAGGATCCATAATCACATAAAGCTTCTGAAAATAAAATAAAAATAGTACATGCCCAACAAAACAATAAACAACAAGACAATATCAAAATAATAACAATAACAATGATGACGACGACGACAACAATAACAATAATAACAACAAACAACAACAACACCAGTAATGGAGAACTTGTACATATCAGAAACATGATGAGAGACTTGTAAAGAAAAGTGCTGGTTTAAGCTTCCTTCCTCTTTTGAGAAGAATGATATTCTTTCGTTTGCAAGAGTTCAAAAGGTGAATGAGCTAGACATAATATTAACTCCAAGGGAATAAAAAATTAGAGAGTATTTATCTAGATTTTACTAAAAACTGAGATAACATATCCGACGTAAAATCTATAAAAAAAATAAGAGGTTATTTTTAGTTCCAAAAGCAATAAAAAGTTATAGAGTTTTTATCTCGGTTTAATTAAAAACCGATGTATCATATCCGACATAAAATCTATAAAACATAAAATTGCAGGAGTTGGGAATCCAATATCAAACCCCGAGCAACTTTTTGTCTCAGTTTTTGTAAAAATTAAGGGAAAAGATTGATTTAAAAAAAACATGGCGCTCACAATACCTATATCCTGAGTTGTTTATTGTTCGAGGTGTAAGCTTCTTCATCAAAAGCATTATTTGTAGTAGTGAAGAAAACAATGTAGATATTTGGGAGGATAATTAGATTCCATCTTGTTGTGGGTTTGAACTCCTAACACAAAACCCATGTTTTCATAGGTAATTGGAGTTAGGGACCTCATTAAGGGGGAAAAAGGTTGCTGGAACCAAAACATCATCATAAATACCTTTATCCTTATTGATAGAGACACAATTATCAAATTTTCTCTCCATAATTGATGACTTCTTGACAACTGTATTTATAATGTCGCGGTAATAACTAAGATCGAATTCACAAGGACTGCTTTTTAACAAGAAAAATTTGTGCAATGCGTAGAAAATAGTAAATGGGGGGGGGGGGGGGGGGGGGGGGAATTTGAGTTTGCAAAGCGAAAAGTAAAAAAAAGTGTTTAGATAATTATAATATAGCAGCCAGGCTGTGTATAGAATTATGTATTTCTCTATTGTTGATGTTCGATTCCTTACATGAATAATCTTATCACTAGAATCCCACGATGAATCAAAAAAATTGCTATAACCAATCCCTTGTGATATAGATCACTAATCACTACTCGAAGTTTCCTACCCCTAGTCCACCAGCGTAAGCAGGATTAGGCGATGTAACTGAGTGCTAATTCACTAGCCATTACTCGGGGTCTCTATTCAACCAGTGTAAGTACAATAATTGCCCCAGGTTCAACAAATAAACTAATGGTCAGTATTTCCTATGTGTCCGAAATTATATTAAAAGAGTATCTCACATAAAAAACGTTACGAACAATAAGTAATTAAATAGAATTATAGATCAAAGTATTCATGCAATATCAAATCAGCATATGTCCTAACAATTTTGAAATAGATTAATCAAACACAACCTAACCTAGAGAGAATTAGCTACTCATAATTCAGATTACAATACCAAAAACAATTAAGAATTGCATATGAGATCCCTTGAAGAATTTTCCTCTAATGGCTTCCAATGCTCTCCAAATATGCCTTATGGTGTTGTAAGTTGTCACTTTTGGTGCAAAAGATCGTCCCTTTTTGGGTAAAGTTCAGAACCTTTGAAAAAGTACAAAAATTCCCCTTTTAAAACAGTCAAAACGCGTCAGAAAAGTCCTGAAAACTGCCCATCGCTCGTGTGATACTTTTCCATCGCATATACGATTTGAACACGCTGCATCGTGCACACGATTTTTCCATTACATGGGTGACTATTCCAGAATATAGATATTTCTCTTATCTTTATTTTGAAAATAAATCCACTTTAAAATGAATTACGAAACTCTAGATATGATAAACATATTGGACAAACCTCAAGATGTAAATTGTGCTGAAAATTGCTCGTTTCTTCACAATTTCTTCCTGATTTCTTGGCTTTGCTTTGTTTATTTGAATTCTTCATTCTCTTCATACTTTTTCATATTTAGCTTACATTTAAACCGATATTTCATTGAGTTCATCATAAATACTCATAAAAATCACATAATGACAAAATGATATCAATAATCCATAAATAGAGGATTGCTTTAGCTAGATAAATAACAAAAATGGGCATTATCGCATTAAAGACTGTAAAAAGGATGGAGACACAGAAAATTGAGATAGAACTAAAGATAAAAACTTATGGCAAAAGATTTGGTAAAGAAATGATGACTCCTAGATAGAAAGTGCTAATGTGGCGACTTTTAAATAATAGTTTTCTAGTCAAAGAAAAAGGGAAAAACTACTTGCTTATGAAGCCCTTAAGAAATCTATGAAAAGAAGGAATAAACTAATGATCGGTTGGATTGATCAAGGTCTCCACATAAATAAAAAAGAGCACAGTTTGATCACTAACAGGCAGAGTGATCAAAGATCAGATGAAGGGGAAAAGATAATGAATTTGGGTTACCTCAATGGTGATATGAATCAGGATCAAAGTAAAAGATTTAAATAAATGCAGCGAAATCCTGAAACAGGTAGAAACGATGAGATGAAAAAATTCAATAAATCATTAAAAAATGTAGAATTCAATGGAATCCACCTAACCAAGGATGGATAAAGAGTAATACCGATGGTAGCGTTGCTCAAAGAGGGAGTTGAGGGCCTGTAGTTTGTAACTTGTAAATGCGCCTAAGAGGGGGGAGGGGGTAAATTAGGTTCTGAAAAATTATTTTCAATCTTTTTCGGTTCTTGGTTCTTTTTCGGTTATGATGTTAGGACTTTGAAAGTAAAGTGCAGAAAGAAAAAGAGACACAAGAAATTTATAGTGGTTCCCCTCACACTCCGAGAGTACTCCACTCCCCTTTTGACTCGAAAGAGATTTCACTATAGTTTAGAAATATTGTACAGCCTAATCACACCAATGGTGAAGCCTACTATCTAATTTATAGGTAGTTCAAGTGTAGGAAGAACAATCCTCTTCAAACACTTCACTTGTTTCCAACAATCCTGGATAACAAGGTAATACAAAATAATCTTTGAAATAAGTTTGATATCTTTGAGAGTTTGATGCTATCAATCTACACGATCGATCTTCTCCTTGAAACAAATATTACTCAAAGAAATATACAAGTGTTCTCTAATGAAATGAAGTTGTGATAATGTGAAAGTTTATTCAAAAAGGTTCTTTTCAAAAAACTGTTTTTGAACACTTAATGAAATTTTGGAAGATGAAGAGAATGAGTAATTTTATGATTGAGTTTCTTGGAGGTGAAAAAGAATTTGAAATTTGATATCAGTCTTCAAAAGGGTGTGATTTTGTGTAGCAAAAACAGTCAAAAATCAAAAAGAAAGCAATGCATTTTTTCATGAAAAGCTGTTATTTTTGCTTACTGTTTCAGTGTTAATCGGTTAACCAAAAGGGTTAATTGGTTAACATCCTTCAACTTTTAAAAAATATTCAAAATTCACACCTGTTAATCGGTTAAACATAAGGTTAATCGGTTAGCACTGTAAGTATTGCAATAGAAAATTAATTTTGAAATGTGTTAACCGGTTACCCAAATGTGTTAATTGATTAACACTGAAGGTTTTCCAAAACAAAATTAATTTTAAAATGGGAGAACATCTAAAAAATGTTTTAAAAGTGTTTGTGATATATGTGTAGTGAGATATGATTTTATGAACACTTGCATAAGTATTTTCAAGTAACATTTGTTATACCTTTGACTTGATGTTCAAAACTCTATCTTCAACACTTGAAGCTTGTAAGAGAAGCTTTGATCCATAGTAGTCACATGCGAGAGAACTATCTTGATCTTTGATGACTTTGTTGTTTACTTGAATCTCTTACTTTTTGCGTATGTATATGTTGTGTAGAGAGCTTGTTCTTGTTTTACTCATCAAAACTTTAATGTTCTGAAACTTGCTTCTACAGAGTTCTCTTCTCTAACACAGATGAGAATATCATTAAAAAAGCCCAAGATAAAATTGAAGGAGGCAACAATCCCCAAGGCGCGGATGTTATAGCGACGAAAATGGCAATTGCGATACAAAATAGAATGCAAAAGGTGGTGTTAGAAACCGATATCCTAGGTTTAACGAAATTCATGACATGTGATTATAACGATCTACCCAGAAACATAGTAGGGATGACATGTAAGATTATGAAGTAAATGTGTCAAAACATCATATAAGCTAGGTTTGTGCATACTATGGGTGTGCAAAAAAACTGGTTCACAAGAACCACACTTAAAAACATGGTGCCCCTATTGCAAAAGTTCATATTATTTGGTTTAAAAACTAGTCCAAATTCATTTTACTAAAACCATTAAAAACCGGTGTCCACTTTTTAAAACCAATATATAAGTGGTTAGTCCACTTTTCAAACATAATGTGTTCTTTGTCTTGTTTCTGTTTCATAGTCATAAATGACAATTAAGATAATATATATTTAATAAATAAAACTTATATATATATATATATATATATATATATATATATATATATATATATATATATATATATATATATATATATATATATATATATATATATATATATATATATATATATATATATATATTTTAAGAGAACTTTGTATTCTCATACTCTCATAATGATGCATTTAGTCTTTCATCTCACTTTCAACATTACATTTTAAATGCTTATTATTATATTGAAATTATATGATTACTAACTTGTTTTTGTATGCTTCTTACCTTGAATTAATTCAATTATTAAACTGATATGTTTTTCCTTAGAAATCTTATCCACTAAAGTGAAGACGGGTGGAGTCAGAAAAATAATAAGTGTAAAATAGTATATAGAGAGTATTTTCTTGAAAAGGTGAAAAAAAAGAGATTTTTATATAAATGAGATAAAATTATATGTATGTGCGAGAGATTGAGTATTTTGTAATTACTCAATTTTGATTTTTCTAATTGAAAATTAATTGTTTCTTTTTACGGCTCCTTAACATTTTTTTTTCATAATTATTACTAATTATTTCAATTCAATTCAATTTACTGTCAATGAATGGTTATTAATTTCAAAAATGGTTGGATGGAGTTAAGAATAGGTTGTTGGATTAATATTTAAGTTTTTGTTGAAATAAGTTTGAGGGAAATTTGGTTTTAAAATTGGTCCGAACAAAAACTGGTTTTTTAATGCAAAACAGTTATTAACCAAACCGATCCAAACATAAACTGGTTTTGAAAAAATAAACCGGTTTTGTAAAAGTGGTTTTAAAAACAAAACTGATCCATATATTTGGTTCAATTTGGTTTGGTTTTAGAACCATGCACACCCCTAGTGCATACCCCTCGAACAAACAATATTTCAGTGCATGAGATGGCAAAAGAAGTTATGTACTTGGAAACTTCTTGAAAAAAACAATGTAACGGCGCTTATGCAAATGAATACCAAACAAAACGAGAATGGGCCACATATGGGCCAAATTGTTAACCATTCGATCAACTAAGTATTGAATTTTGTTGGGTTGATAAAAAAAAAGGGAGTGAAATTGCTATTGACTACAGAAAAAGAAAGGATAATGGGAGTGAAATTGCCTATGAATCTGATATTTTTAGTATTCTATTAAACCCAACTTCAAGCCCATTTTGTTTGTCATAATTCTGTTTTATTGTTCAACATTTTTTTGTTTCATGTATCTTGTGGCACTATGCAGGTGTGTTGCTTTGGTCATGGAAAGAAGGGTTCCTTGTGCGTTCTTCGACAATCAATTCGCCCAGAAGTGATTACCGAGGTTTGTCCATAGTTCATTATCTTGATCCTTTTTTATTTCACATATCTTAATGCTTTTGTTTATGATTTCATAGTTTCTTTGCACTTTCATGTAAGAAAGCTATTAATACTTTTGTTTTTAATGCTATATCAATATGATGGTATTATAAATACGCCATTTTCAAATACATCACATATTTGATTTAAATGTACTGCTTTCATTTTCGGTTAATTTCTTGTAGATTACTGAATGACATATGTTCTATGATGAAAAGGACGACACTCGATCGTGGAGACATACTCTTAATGTGAATTTTATTGCTGTTTTTGACACTACCCGCCTTGCGGTAAGCTTGAAATTTGTCCTGGTTTTCTTTCACGTATCACATTATCGATCACACAGTTAAGAAAAGAGGGGATTGAAACCTTTTGTTGTTGATTGTGTGCTTTTAAATAGATTAAAAGCATGACAGCGTTGAAAAGGCTTGGGGTGATCATCAATTTGGGTTCTGCTTCGGGTCTTTATCCGATGTATCTTGACCCTATCTATAGTGGCTCTAAAGGTTTGTCATTTAACAATCAATTATGCATCTCCACAAAACTTATACTAACTTACTATCATTTTTTGTTTTCCCAAAAATTAACTTACTATATAGTTTACTAAACTGTTTCTTTGCTTCACAGGTGGTGTTGTTATGTTCACTAGAGCACTTCGTTTATACAAACGTCAAGGAATTCGAGTCAATGTGCTTTTCCCTGAGGTAAGAGTTGTTTTTGGACTTGAAAATTTTGATATTTTCAAAATAAATTCTACTCTACATTACAGTTTACTATAATTAATCCCTGAAATATTAATGTTTAGTGCAGTTTGTTGAAACTGAGATGGGCTTAAAGGTGGATCCCAAATTCCTTAATATGATGGGGGGCTTTGTACCTACGGAAATGGTGGTGAAAGGTTAGTCTGCATATCATTTTGTTATTTGGTGTGCCTTGGCAAAAAGAGCATGAGTGTTTGTACTTTGTAGACTCTTAATTCACAATAAAGATGAGTTATTTTAAATTGACTGTGTGTTCTCATGGTTTTGTTCATTTTAAGATGAGTTATTTAGTTGTTTCATATTGCTGCTTACTGTTTGCAGAGTTGTTCATACCTTGACTCACAACTTTCAGAATGCTACCGGCTTAGTGAGAGCACCACTGAGATTACCTATCAAATCAAACTTTGTTCTTGTTAAGATAGTTTATGCTGGTGTAAATGCTAGTGATGTAAGTTTTTACATATTTCTAGAAGATTTGTGTGTGAATTTATTTTATAGCTACAATTCTGACAAGAATTTGTATTGATAGGTAAAATTTAGCCCAGGCCGCTATTTTGGTGGCAATAACAATGATATTGCGGCCCGTCTTCCATTCGATGCAGGATTTGAGGTATGATGTATCCCCAAACATAGATTTCTTTTATGAAGCTGATCACTTGATGCAGAATGCCTATACTCATATGTGTGTTGAATTTCATTTATATTTTAGGCTGTGGGAATCATTGCAGCAGTTGGGGACTCGGTCAATGACTTGAAAGTTGGCATGCCATGTGCATTCATGACTTTTGGAGGTTATGCTGAATTCACATAGGTGAGCATTGGTTTTATCTCGTTGATTCCGGTTTCGTCGCATTTTAGTTTTCGCATTGATTTGGTAACAACAGCTGATTATAGGTTTACTCTCAGATTTATCATTGGTGCTGCGATCGAATGTTGGTTAAGTTACTTTAAGGTTATTAAATAGGATATGATATTATGGTTTTCTGGTTTCTAGTTATCTCAGTCATGTTCATACTAAACTTTTAGGATTTGATTTTAAGAATTCTTTTTGAAATTTGATGATGGGTTTTACTGCTTGTATGACTTTCAGTTGTAATTATCTTTATAAGTTGCTTATGGCATCCGACTGAACCGGTTTCGGTTTTACTGTTCTTCATTCAATAGATATGTTTCCTATAGTTTTTTTTCCATTGCATTAATTTTGGAGTAAATTGAAGGACCAATTGGATACTGTGCTTGTTCTGGTTTTTTTTATATTACATGATTTGCGGCTGTAAATTCTTATGGGAGGAGTGTACTGCTAAAGTTTATAACTTGTTGTTTTTTTTGTTTCTGGATTTCATGGATGTGAAAACAAATCTTGATAGTGGTTTTCCAATAAATCCCTTTTCAAGAATCCAATACTGAGAATAATTTGGGTTTAGTCCTTCATGTTTAGAGTTGCAACCACTCTGCAGAATGCCAATTTTGCACCCCTTTGCTTTTGAGTTAGCACCTGTTCCCAAATAGTTTCACTTTCGACCCTAGCTCTTGCTCTCTCCTAAACTTAATTGCAGTTTTGGAATAACACCTATTCTCACCTGACACACGTTGTATACGTGTAGTTGTTATTTTATAGCTTTTGGATAGGTGTTTCAATATGATGGGGCTTGCTTTTTTGTAAATAATGATATCACAATGAACAATGTGTTATTTTTTATCATCTTTACTTGATATATCAGATGGTGCTTCATGCGTTGAACGCCTTGTTGCTGCATGTTTGATGATAACATTATCAATAATAGCTCACCTTTTGTTTCATTGGCATTTTTGCTTCCAGAAAAGGACTCTGTCCATTCAGTGGACTCAGATTTCGGTAGAAACACATGGGCTTCTGCTCAAAGTCTGGTGTCAAACTCGGAGAAAGATCACTTCCAGGAAAATAATACTACACAGTCAAAGCTTAATCAAGCAACAATGGAGAATAAGAATACATCGGTCAAGGCTATGGATATAGAGAACAAGCAAGACAAAGGGGCTCTCCCTGAAGGTTTATTTTATAATAAAGAGGCTGATTTGCGGGCACGTGGCATTAAGCCTGTTAAACCAGATGTCAAGTAGGTTCCCAACTTATGTTGTTTGTGCATCCATACATTACTGCCACATATAATAATCAAGAATGTAGTTTACATGGAATGGAAGTAAAGATAACATAAATTTACAAATTTTACCTACGGTTATGACACAAATTTCCCACAAGTAATGAAAAAGAGAATAGTGAATATATATTTCAAGTGCTGGTTTTTATCTAGTGCTGGTTTTTATCTCACACACAACATTTAAACTTCTTTACCATTCTTGTGCTTGCTTCGGTTAGTATCCACTTCATTATATGACTTCCATTATGCAGTCTTGCTATTGTTTCTAGCATAAACATGAACAATGGCACTGTGTTTTGATATTTCAAAGCTTTTGAAACTTTTGTTAATACATGTTTGGATATTTCAAAGCTAATGTTTTTTAATCGGTTAACCGAACAAACCGATCCATTTTAACCGATCAACCGATTAAACCGATCGGATCAAACCGATTAAAACTTCGGTCAGAATTGGGCCTACAAAATCTACCCATGGTTTTGGCCGGTTTGACATATTGGACCCGAATCCAATCCAAACCGACCGATGTTCAGCGCTAGCTCCAGTGATGAAAATGGCAATTGTGATACAAAATAGAATGCAGAAGGTGGTGTTGGAAACCGATAACCTAGGCTTAATGAAACTCATTACTGACAATGATAACGATCTATCTATATAGTAGGGATGACATGCAAGATTATGCAACAGATGTGTCAAAACATCAAATAGGCTAGATTTGTTCATACCCCTCAAACAAATAATGTTTTAGCGAATGAGATAGGAAAGAATATAAACCATAATAGGCCTGAGACACATATAAGCCACATTGTTGACCATTCGTTCAACTAAGTATTGAATTATGTTGTGTTGATATAATTTTAAATATTATCAACAACAATGAGAACCTTAAAGACATTAACCACACTCATATTACCCTCATACCAAAAACTAAACACCCCCATTAAACCCAATGAGTTCAGCTATATTGCCTTGTGAAATGTGATTATGAAAATCGCTTCCAAAGCCATAACTAGCATAATAAAACCCATTCTCCCCATCATTATAAGTGACAACCAAAGTGCTTTTGTTCAAAAAAAGGTTGATCAATGATATCACTATGATATCCACCGAGACATTCATTTTCCTTAACAAATACAATGGCAGGAATCATGGGTGTGTGGATATCAAGTTTGATATGGAAAAGGCTTATGACAGATTGGAATGGAACTTTATCAGGAACATTCTTCCAAACATTGGATTTACAACCAACATAATCAACACAATTATGAGATGCATATCTGTAGTGACCATGGCTATTATGATTAATGGTTATCATACTAAAACTATTACTCCTACAAGAGGAATCAGACAAGGAGATCCCTTTTCCCCTTTCCCTTTATCCTTCATACTGTTATAACATTCCTGGAACAATCAATGGTTGAAGCCATTACATAACAATTAATAATGAATTGGGTACATATCATTAATGGTTACTAAACCCATTAAAAACACGTCCCTTCAAATCGAAAAGGGGGTATGATAGGTGAATTACACAAAAAGGATAAAAACATATGTGAAAACCTTGGAACACCAACAATAGTGGCATTGATCTCTTCCTAACATACCTCATAACAAAATAGGACGATTGTGACCTCACCTGATTAGCTTCAGGGAGGTTTCTCTAAATAATGTTTAGCAAGAACACCTCAAATCAGGCTCAGAAGTTGAAAGAAAAAGTATAGGAAGGTAGGAATAAAAGGATGATAGGTCACAATGATCAAGATCGCCACAGAAACAAAAATGAGCACAATATGATCACTAACATGCAAATTGATCGAATATTAGATGAAAGGGGATAATAGAATGAATATGGGTTACCTCAACGGTGATATGAATCAGGACCAACGTAAAATAGTTAAACACATGCAGCGAAATCTTGAAACAAGTAGAAACAATGAGATGAAAAACTTCAATAAATCATAAAAAAATGTAGAATTCAGTGGATTCCAGCTAATCAGGGATGGATAAAGAGTAATATCGATGGTAGCCTTTCTCAAAAAGGTAGTTGGTGGTTTGGAGTTATCTTCTCTAACACATATGGAAATAGAGATTTTCTTACCCCACCCCTTGGGGTTCTTACGCACCATGTGCGTTTTCAAAAAAAAACCCTGCTTTCGGAGATGTATCTTTGGACGCACTTTTTTTTACTCAACGCTGGTTTTTTCTGGAGCTACATCTATGAAAGGTTTCCATTTACACAACTCCAAAAAAAATTAGAATACCTACACGCCATAGTCTTTTCTCCTCTCTCATTCTTCATTTTTCTTCTTATTCTCAAACTCTCTTTCCAAACTCTCTCAACTCAAAAAATCTTTTTCGACCAATCTTCATTATTTTCAATCAAACTCGACAAGGAGCGTTCATTTTAACGATCAAGAAACACCAACATATTCAAAGCTTGATATAATCGGTAAGTTTTTGAGTTTCTGAGTTATTTTCGAGTATTTCCCGTAAACGAGTTAGAATATTGTTTTAGGGGTAGAAATCCTTAGATAGTTTTAGAAACATAGTTTAGAGACAATGTAGGTATTGTTTGTTGACTGAAAAGGACGATCAAGGCTTCAAAAATCACATTTGCATGGGTAGGGGACGCCATTACCGTAACCTTTGAGTTACAGGTTGTTCCGGATCTACATCTACGGAACAATTTAACATTAGGGCGCTTTTGTAGATGCAGCTCCAGAACAACCCAAACGTTGTAAATTCGGGGTGCTTCCATAGATACATATACAGAACTTGTTCCGGGTTTGTATATCCGTAAGTAGAAAATGTCAATTTTTTTCTTTTTTGTTTTTTGATTTATTTGTATATAACTGTTTTTTCTTAGTTATTACGTTGCAGACATCATGGCAGACAGAGACGACAAATTGCGTCTTGGACGGGTTTCGCAGCATGCATCTATGAGACGCGAACGGAGCCAAGCCACCGTTACCCAGGCCGATACAACTGAGGCACAACCTATTGTACAACCTTCTTCATCACATGTCCAGGACACTCCCTCGACCTCGTATCCCACCCTATCATCGACTTCTTCATCCCGGAGGCGTCGGGATTCAGCTGAGGGCTCATCACAGGCCCCGTCATCTCACAAGCCTCGCCGAGATACTTATGTTCCCCATCCTGCTGATGATGTTGCTCTGATGTCACCTCTAGAGGCTGATGACCCACCAATAGATGATGGTGGTTAAGACGATGATGATGAGTTGAGGGTTTCCCAGGGGTCCCTCAGATATGTCCCTGCTGACAGGGTATGCTGACCATACTACCAGACATGTCTGTGATAGAGAGCTAACAATACTCAATTTGTTTTTATTTCATTGGAAATTTATAATTTGTACCATTGTTGATTACTAACAGTGTTTCTTATTTATGGAAAATTTTCAGACTCGTGAGCCGTAGAAGTTCTATAACCATGGGTGGAAGATATCATCTTTGGAGCAGCCACAGGAGGCTTGGTTCCAAGATGTCCTTGCTGCCTCTGGTTTGAAGGACCTTTGTGATATCGATTACAGCCTGATCCATAACGAGATGCTGATGGGATTTACGGAGAGATAGCACCCTTAGACGTCCTTCTTCCATCTACCGCACGACAGCTGACTATTACACTGGACGACATCTCCTGTCTGTTGCATATACTGATCAGGGGTACCCTCCTCCATCACAGTAGGATGACGAAGGAGGAGGCGAGAGAGATGTTGATCGATGAGCTTAGGGATGATCCAGTGGATGCACTGGAGGAGGTGGATAAGACCAGAGGGGCTCATGTGCGATTCTCCTTTTTGACACGTAGATTTTGCGATGTGCTCGCTGCTGCACGCCAAGCAGATGGTGATCTAGCTGAGGTTGAGATACAAAGATAACATGTGCTGAGGTGTTATGTTTTATTTTTACTCAGGACGCAGCTGTTTGTGGATACTTCCTCCACATATATCGATGTCGCTTACCTGAGGTACTTTTTGGATTTCACACGGATCCATGAGTACAACTCGGGGCGGTTACCCTGGCTTACACATATTGGAGACTAAGAGAGGGATGCCAGTGGAAGACCAAAACTGTGGCAAGCAGCATGTCACTACTTGTGGTAGCTTTTTTTTCATTTCTTTTCATTTTATATTTATGATAATGCTTGACCCTGATGTATTTTATTTTCATTTCAGGCTTGGATATTCCAACATTTTCGCATGATTTTCAAGTGGGAGAGTGTGCTTGAATACACATAGCAGATGTTGTATGTTCATGCTTTTATCCTGCTTAGGGGAAATCAGGCAGTTGACCCTTACATAGTCTATCTTGATCGCCTGGTTGCTGAGGACATATGCTACGACGTCTATGCCGATCACTGTGAGACGCGCCCGTTTGACGACATATCACTATTCTCAAGATGGTTTGCATGCAGTTCGATCATCACTGTTCCATATTTGCCGAAGTGCGTTATGCGGCAGTTCTGGTCCACATAGACGATACTCAGACACCTAGTTGTCTCCGTTCCTCTCGGCTTGACCCGTAGGCAGATAGACGAGTTCTTTGCTGACTATCAGACGCACATGGTATTGGACGAGGCTCGGGCAACTAGAGTGTTGAGAGACTGGAGCTACCTCCGGTTTCTTCACTAAGGGGTCTGACCACAGGCGTGTATTGGATGAGATCATTGAGGTGGCACATGGGGAACTTATGAATCGCAAGCATCGCGTTAGGACGGGTGGGATCGATGGTCGAGGACACAGACTGGGCGGTCGAGGAAGCGGCAGAGACAGACGAGGCGACAGAGGCATAGGCAGAGGAGGGGATACAAATGTTATCAGGCACACACAGTAGTGACAGTAATATATATATATATATATATATATATATATATATATATATATATATATATATATATATATATATATATATATATATATATATATATATATATATATATATATATATATATATATATATATATATATATATATATATATATATATATATATATTACTTCTCATATATATATATATATACATATATTACTTCTCATATATATATATATATATATATATATATATATATATATATATATATATATATATATATATATATATATATATATATATAATTTTATTTACGGATTTATGTTATTTTATATTCATCTGCGACAGTTAATTTACATTTGCGACTAACAAAATTTGATTTTTTTATAAAAAAATTTGTTCTGATAAGATTTTGGAGATGTATCTACGAAATTTTTTTCGTAAATATGTCTCCAAAAACATCCGATGTAAAAAAAATGGTGCCTAAAAATATCAAAGAATGGATTAAGAAACACTTGTAAAAATATCATTAAAAACCCCAAACTAAAGTTGGAGGAGACAACAATCCCCAAGCAGTGAATGGTCCAGTGATGAAAATGGCAATTGTGATACAAAATAGAATGCAGAAGGTGGTGTTGGAAACCGATAACCTAGGCCTAATGAAACTCATTACTGACAATGATAACGATCTATCTATATAGTAGGGATGACATGCAAGATTATGAAACAGATGTGTCAAAACATCAAATAGGCTAGATTTGTTCATACCCCTCGAACAAATAATGTTTTAGCGAATGAGATAGGAAAGAATATAAACCATAATAGGCCTGAGACACATATAAGCCACATTGTTGACCATTCGTTCAACTAAGTATTGAATTATGTTGTGTTGATAAAAAAAGTTGATTAGAATTAGAAATAAAAAGAATTTTAATTTATTGTATTTCATTAAATTGGTTTGATTAATAGTAGGATTAAATTTATTCCTTAAAATAAAATAAATCAATTAAAATATAGTTAGTTTTTATATTAAAAAACATCTTGTAGAGTTTGATGATTAGGCCAAAATAAAAATAAAAACAGTTAACCTTCATATTTTAAAGCAAAATTAACAATACTTATATTTTTTTAATAAAAAACTTGTTATCTTTATTTAGTTAAATTAATTAACATTGTTTATCAATAAAATTACTAAAATATATATATTTTTTATTAAAACAAGATATTTGTTTTAAAAAATAAAAGTTATATTTGATAAAATTTAACACTAAGATTATACAAGAAAAACTGAATTAATAACTAATAATATGAGATATCCTACATAATTCTTGTCACAAATATTAATGGTGTTAGTTTTTTTTTTTTTTGGTAATTAATGGTGTTAGTTTTTATCCTAAGAAAAATTCAAATCGTGTTGGCTATTAATGACACAATCTGCCACCAAGGATCTTTGTTAAAACAAATATATACTTTTGATGCCTATGTCAGATATTTTCGGATATTGCTGTTAGATAAAATATTAAAAGATTTAGGATTTGTTACAATAGGGTAAAATCTTATTAGAGAATTTTTTGTTGACAAAATCTTTTTAGGTTTAATCCTATTTAAACTTCTTCGAGATTTTTTTTCCTATAAAAGGATTGTATTTAAAACAAATTTAAACACAAAACCAAATATTTTTCTACTTCTACCCCATACTTGCTCTAAAACCTGTCAATCATTCATGGATTCCTCCTTCAACTCAAGAATGTCTCCTTCAAAAACTCTTTCATTGAATGATTGCTTAACCATCATCATTGATTACACTCGCTTAATTATTTCTTCTACGTCCAATGACCCAAAAAACCTTACCTTTAGATTAATAACCCCCAACTTTCCCAAATTTGAGATTCCTCTTGATATCTTATGCAACAATAATGATATCAACAACCAATGTTTGTACGAAATCTTTGAAGCCTTGCCTAACTACCTAATGAACTTGGTTATACGTGATATGAGAGATTGTGCTAGAAAAATGGTTCAACGTGGAAAATTGGAGGCGGTGAATTTGGCTCTTCGATGGGTTAATTCGCACATTGGAAAAGAAGATGAATTTGATCTAAATCATGCTTATCATAATGATCAACAAATTGTGGGTTTATCATCAAATTTGGAAGTTGATATTACTTCAGATTCTAAGGATCAATGTTCAATTTGTTTTGAAGAGTTTTGCAATGGATCGGAGACGGAACTCTTTTATACAAAATGTTCTCATATTTTTCATAAAATGTGTATTGCTAAATGGATCTGTCAATGTGTGACTCATACACACATTTATTCTTGTCCATTGTGTAGATGTGAGATAATGTGAATTGAGAATGAAAAATTAAGTATGGATTAATTTTTTTACATTAGATGCAATAGTTGTTATAATTAGTTAACATCTAGTTGTTTTTTTTTAAATAAAATTTGAGATATTAAATAATGATTTGAGATATTAACATCTAGTTAACATCTAATTGTTATAGTTAGTGTGGATCTTTTCACAAATAATGAAAGGGTGCAACAGAAAACTAAAGCTTTATGGGATCATAAATAAACACTACAAGAAAAAGTTCTGACAAGTGATTTAGTGACGTGCTAATCACGTGTAAAAAAACACGTTGCCAAGTGATTCCCACGTCACTGAACCATTTAAATAATAAATTATTCAGACCTAAAATCTTCAACTAAAAATTGGAATTTTAAGAGGAGGGAAGTTTGAAATTTTACACCTATAAAATAGGTGGGAACTGAAAATTCAAAAAAGTCCCTTTATTTTTCACGTGTGTAACATGTCACAAGTTTCCCACATGCAAATCACGTTGCAAACTATAAATAAAAAATATCTCAGCTTTTCCATTAACCTTCCAGATACATTGAATGTTGGAATTGAATGTGACAATTTTGTGAAATGTTCCGACTTGGGAATCACGTGGGTAACTTCCCACAGGGAACGCACGGGAATCACGTGGTACCTCTCACGTGTTCATCATGTCACAAGACTCCCTATATATTAATTCACAAAATTTTTCTTCAGCAACATCTCATTTCATTCCTTCGTTGCTTTCATCTTCCTTCCTCCCCAATTTTCTTCCTTCTTCCATTATCACTGCCTCCATCACAACTCCATTTTCAAAGAAAATTTCACAAAAAATTTAAGGTGATTGATCTATAGATTGTTTTTGTGAATATTTTACAGTTTATTTTATATTTATCTAATTATTAATTGTTGATTTTTTTTTCAGATCTATAAATATTATTTTTGTTTATTGTGTTGTTGTTGTTGAAAGAAAAAAATAAAAACAATATATATATTTTTAGAATATATATATTTCAAATTAAAAATATAATAATATATATAAACAGAATATTTATTAGAAACAAATTAAATATGTAATATATTTTTAATTTTTAAAAACAGAATATTTAGTATGTGAGAAAAAGTAGAATTTTTAAAAAAAAATTTAGTAAACAATATTGTAAATAGAAAAAATTAAAAGATATTTGTTACAAAACATAAAGAATATGTATTATATTTAAAATGTGTTATTTTTAAATGTATTATTTTGTCAAAAAGTATGTTTATTAAAAAATAATGAATATGTATTATATATATTTTAAATGTGTTATTTTTAATAAATATAATGAATTTTATAATGTATTATATATATTATAGAATATTATATTATTGAATAGTTATTATATTTTAGTAAACATAATATATATTATTTTAGAAAAACATATTTTTAAAAAATAATGAATATATATTATATGTTAAATATATTATTATTAATAAACAAATTATATATTATATTTTAGAATATTATATTTTGAGAATATGTTGTATATTTTAGTAAACATAATTTATATTATTTTAGTGAACATATTTTATTTGGTTGGTGTCGAAATAGAAAAAATAGATTTAAATTACACATTTTATTAAAATGATGTATATCTATAAGACAAATTACATATATTTTTTTTAATGTATATTATTTTAATTTTTTAAAATTTATAGTTAATATTTAATATTTATTTTAATTTTATAGCTGTTTTCAGTTAATATTTATTTTTATTTTTTTATTATTAAATTTTATAGTGAAGTGCAAACAATGTGACTATTATAAAACATATTTTTGTTGTGGCATGTATATCACGTCACTAATAAGTGACGTGAAAATCACATGGGAACCAATTTAATTAGTGCCAGAATTAACGTGCAAAGCCATTGGGTTCCCACGTGAAAATCACGTCACTAATTAGTGACTTGGTTTTCACGTGGGAAGATTTTCTCCTGATTTTGTTATTTGCGACGTGGGAACTATGTCACAACTTTGTGACGTATTTTCCACGTGGGACCATGTTCCCACCATTGCATTTCCGACGTGTTTTACCCACGTCACAAAAGTTGGTTAGTGAAGTGGTTTTTGAGTTAGTGACGTGAAAATCACCTGGAAAAATGCAATATTTCTTGTAGTGAAACTACATTTTTTGTGAAAGTATGTTTGGATCAAGTTTTTCAAGGGATAACTTGTTGGTACAAGCTTTAGAAAAGAAAGAATGGAAAGATATCATTTTTCAATTTTCATGAGTTAACCAAAAAGGAAGTATGAGAAAGCACAATGGAAGAATATGTATGTTAATCTAAGAAAGGATTGGCGTGCATGGTACAACTTATTTGGAAAAGATACTGGATTAGGGTGAGATCATGTGAATAATACTATTGCAGCACTAAATGAGTGTTGGGAGAGGAAACATGTGGCATGTTATAAGAAAAATCTATTGTTTTGTAATACTTAGATATGTATGTTTGTTGGTGTTGGTTATTTAATGATGAGTTATGAACATGCAGGAAAACCTTTTTTTGTAAAAAAATTAGGAATAAATGACATAAATTCACGAATGAATTAACCATATTTTTCAAGGATATATGGCTAATGGAAAGTGATCTTGACGGTTGATCAGAATCTGAAGTGGGTCAAAGACAATTGTCTATGATGTTGGGTGTGAGAGAGGATGCGGTGGTGTATCTGTAAGGCACTCTGATGCTAAAGAAAGAATCGGGAGAAAGAAGTCAAGTATAGAATATGTGTGTATCAAGGTGAATATTGAATACCTGACCCTCTCAAATGAGAGGGTTTTTATAGTGCCCCTAGTGCTTGGCCATTGGTCCTAATTTTCAAGCGAGATAACTGTTTCCCGAAGAATAGGTAACTTTTAGAAATTAGTCGTTGGGACATAAGAGGTGCTCATAACTAGTCGTTGCTATGGACAGAGATGCAGTAACGGGCACAAGTGTCGTGACTGTTTCTGAGTGGTGGGACCGTGCGTGACGGGTAAGGACTGATGAGGAGAAGTGTGGGCCCAGGGGTAAACTGGTCTACCTCCCCCGGTGGATGGGCAGAAAGGTAAATTCTCCCCCAGTTTGGTTAGATTTAGGCAATTGAGCCGTTCTGGGAGCAGAAGTGGATTGGGCCAGTCCGGAATAGTAGCCCCCCAAGTCGTTGCTTTCGAGCATGGGAGTGGTGACTTAAGGAAAATTCGCACTCCAGGCAAGGTCGTCGCTTGTTGCGGAGATGAGGCTGATACTTGGTGCCCGAGGGAATCTGTGTCCGGGGACCTATAACACTACATGTCGGGAAGCTCAATATACCGGGAGACCAACGATTGATGGGATTTGAAGAAGTGAAGTGCCACGCGTTCCTCGAGCCGTGAGCCACATTTAATGCGTTATGATGGCTAGGATAGGGTCATGATGATCCCCCTAATCGCGCGTGCTCGTTTACCAGAGAGTACATCATAAGTAGCAAGATCCTTACAAGACAAAATTCACCAAACTCTCAACTATTTAGGTTAACTGTTTACACTCAAAGCACAACATGAAGGTTAGTACTATCATAAGATTGAAAAGACTCTAACATCCATAATTAAAATACATGCACATAAAGATCAAAAATACTTTTATACAGGTTGTAACGTGGCCAAGGTAATGGTGAGATAAATTCTAAGAGGTACTAGGCTAAAACTCAAAGGGTCAAAAGAAAATTGAAGGAATTCGAGGGAGTTGAACTGCAAAATGCTTCATTCATTTCAAAACAACTTTTCTGCTATTTCACTTCTCTTTTCTCTTTTTATTCTCTTCTTTTTTAGAAGGAAATTGTATTAATATCCTTCTTTTCTTTTTTTCTTTTTTTTCTTTTTCTACCAACCTTTGGAACATCATACTTATATTGTTCAACCTCACCCAACTCAATACAAGACTATTTCAACCCTTTGAATATGGTGATAACATTATTTTTCACTTTTCGGCTTGTAATGAGTTTAAATAAAGAATGAGATAATAGGCTTAAAGTGGTTCCAAACAAGGGATAATATTTACATGGTTGGATTTTTGGCTAACTGGTTAAATATAAAACAAAATAACATGTATTTATCATATCAATGCGCACAAGTAAACAAAAAGTTTCAATAGAGGCAATTCAAGTTCTAGCGACTAACAGACATGAGTGAAATACACAAGAAAGAAAATGATGAATTTTTAAATGATATCCATTAAAAGGTTCAAAATCTTACAAGGCTAATGATCTACCACAAATTATGCACAATCTAGAGTTTAATCCTACTTAACATGCCAATAATATACCCAAAAAAATTCAACCACATCACACTACAATTCTTTAATCAATAGAACATAGAACTACTCACAAAAAATTGCAACTCAAAACTAAAGAATAGCATGCAACTTTTTTTATTTAAGGAAACACTCAAAAATGAAGAAAATTGAAAGAAATAAAATAAAGTAAATGAATCCCTCCCCCATACTTAAAACACACAATGTCATCAATGAAAGGAAAGAACACACCTAAGTAGTCAAGGTGGATAGGTGATCACATAAGAAGCCTTTCGCAAAGAGAGATATTCTACAGTCTCCTCTTCCAAAGTGGAGATCTCATAGAGTAAATTTGGATAGCATCCATTGACCTTGAATTTTTATTAGTACCTCTGCCTTTTATTCTAGGATCAAAGAAGGATCCTCATAAGTAAAAGTGTCAAATGGGCACGTGAATGTGGTCTCCTTTTTCACAACATCAAGAATTAAAGGATTAAGGGGTTGCCTCACTAACTTTGTTCCATCTTTAATTTATACCCTAGCATAATCATGGATGGGCTAAACTCACGAGTGTCAACCAAGGTCCATCCAATTCCCTTCTTATGCTTCTTCAAAATCTGTAAAAGCTTATTTTCTTGATCAAAATCAAGGTTAGAAGAAAGGAGGTTTTTCAATGGATGGTGAGGTTGGGGAAGTCGTGATGTCAAGAGCTTCAGTTGCATAAATAACTTCATCTGTAAGAAAAATGTCAACCCGCAAGGCATCCTCAATCTCAGGACAAACAAAACAAATGTTATTGTCAGTACAATCATCACATGAGTAACTATCATCAAAACCAGATAAAGATGGAAAATCAGCTGAAACAAATCAGAATAAGCTTCTTCAACAATTTCAGAAAGCAACTCTTTTGGATTTACTACTGTTTGGGCAGGTAGTTAGTTTGATTCTTAAGCTTACTGCATGATATTCATTGAAGTGGAAACTTATCCAATTTGTGTCTGCAAAGCCTAATTACTAAATATGTTCGTTGTTGAAACTGGAGATTATTTACAGTTATTTTCTTGATAAGGTCCTCTAGTGAAAACCCAGAAGGTGCAGAGCATACAACCTAGAATTCCTTCAGATGCTTATGTGAATCCTCACCTGCATGACCATTAAACCTCGGCAGCAAGTGTATTAAACCAGATTTCAATTTAAAAGGTATATCAATAGCAGGATATTCAATACATAAAACAATATAAATCACATCAGGAGCAACAAGTTCTCTAAGAGTTCTTTGATTAGCCATGTTAAATTTAATAGGAAATTTTTTAAACAACGAATGAGATAACACATAACTATTTCAGCAATGCAGCAACAATCACGAAAATGCCAACAATGTCCTTATTGAGAAAAAGAATGGAAAAATAGAAAAGTGATTAAAATAAAATCTAAAAAATTATGAAAACATGATTAAAAATTAAATCAAATCAGAATAAGTCTCTACAACAAATATTGGATTTTTTTGAAAATATGAAAATAGAAAATAAGTCAAATAAAATAGGAAAATAAAGAACTTGCGACTTTGGGGGTCAAAAAGGTTGGTTGATTTTTTCAAACTTATTTGATAGGTTAGAATACTTACCACAGTACTGCAATCCTGAAAATAAACAAGATAAAAAAAACTCTAATAAAACTCTAAACTAGAATACTAAAATTGGCTAAAATCAACAAGAATCTCCGGCAACAACACCAATTTGATCTGGGGTCGCACACGGGTCAAAACGAGTTTAGAAAATGTAGTAACGGGAAGCAACATTCAAATGTCATATAACAATGACTCTAGAATTATAATTAACCTACTAAAATCGATTTGGGGGTATTTAGGATTAGGTTGGATTACGAAAATAAGGAAAATAAGTGATTACAACTATGATTTAAGAGTTAATCTACTTATTTGATTCCTACCTATCATCGACTATTATAAACTCGTAATTCCTAAGCGAATTCTCTATTCCTGTTCGATCACAAAATCAATCAACAAGCATGAAAGTATAAGAATTATGATTCCTATTTTCCGGTCACAAAATAAATCAACAAGCGTGAATGAATTAAGTATTCGATTAAGAATAAAGCGAATTACGCAAATGATAACACGCAATCAAATTTAGGAAACATGAATCAATCAAACCAAACCAAACTACGCTATGAAAATTCGGGTTAAGAAATGATAATCATACAATAGAATTGAAGGAAACATAAATTATATTGCAAATTATAATAATCTCAAGGTTTTGGAACCTGAATACAACATATCAACTATGAAAGGGTTTAACTCTCCATATGAAATCGCACAAAGAAAAAATAAATATTCATGAACAATGAAAAAAAAGGTCTCTCAACAGTACCGTGGTGGCTCTCTTATATAAAATAAGGATTTCCCCTTCTAATTCTAACTGGGTAGAAAAAACCTAAAAACCGACCCAAAACTAGTTATTCTCTAAAGTCTGAAACTTCAACGAATTATTTGATACATCTTCACTTTGAATCAACTTTTGGCTTCAATGCAAAACTTTTAGCTCTTTCTCTTAGCTTTTCAATGTCTATCAGAACGCGTCAATCCATTTTTTGTAACTTAAGTTATGGTCTGCACAGTGAATATGTATTAAATAACTGTTAATGCCGAAAATAAACTACAAATTTAAATTAAAGGCAAAAATAAACTTAATTCTAAAAACACAATAAAATAGTAAAATTAATAATAAAAAACTAGGGAAATGCCTAAGTATAATGGTAGAAGAATGTACATCAAATTGCATTGATCATGAAAGAGAATTGGTTCTCTTGTTTTGTTCTAGGTTGAAGTTGTTCCCCGGAAAGCTGAAGTCGAGATGGTTTAGCCCATTCACTATCAACAAAATGTTCCCGCATGGAGAAGTTGAGTTGAATAATAATACCAATGAAGACGCCTTCAAGTTCAATGGAAAGAGGTTGAAACCCTACCATCATTGACAAAAGAGTGGCCTATTGGGAGAGGTGCAGCTCATAGCATCATAGACTGGTCGTACTTCGAGTTATGGACATTAAAAACACTTTTTGGGAGGCAACCCAAGAGAGGTAACAATATTTTTTATTTTATTTGTCTCATTTTAGTTGTGTATTTCATTTTCATGAGTCGTGTGTCACAGAGCCGAGCGAAAAAGGAAAAATCTTAAAGGCAAGGCAGAAACAAAAAGAAAAAAATTGAAAAAAATTTGCCTCTTACCCATACGCGTACTGTAACCCGGTGAACTGACTTTAAACAATGTTGCGGATAGCAAGAGTCGCCACCGACTTTTATTTTATCCATAAGGAAAGGTTATAAAAGAACAGGAAAGACCTTAGAGAATATTTTGGGTCCGGGGGGTAGGTTATGAAAAGGGAAGGTGTTAGCACCCTTTTCATCCATGGTTATCCATGGGCTCTTAGGTACTTAAGCTCACTTTTGAATTGTTTTGAAAGTGTAGTGTGTGAATAGAAAATTTTCAGAATAGTTAATAAATAATCCATGTAAGGATGTGTTAAGAACTTGTTTGAAAATTTTGTTGGAAATTTGTTTAAGTGTGAAAAAGTTTTGAAGTGAGCAAGTATCTAGGAGTAGCCTACCCTAATGTTTTAAGGTCTTTCTTATTCTTTATCCTTTCCTTAGTAAGACTATCCCTACTATAATGGAGTAGGTAGTCCTTACTTTGGATGTTAAGGGACATGTGAGGGACAATTGGATTTTTGAAGGCCATTGTGGGGTGTAATAAGCAAACTGGAGGGACTATCATCATTTTTCGAAAGGGACTCGATTCGTAAAGGCAACCATAAGGGACTTTGATGATTTTCTTTTTGAGGGACTTGCTTTATACACCCCACTTAACCAATATTCATAGGCAACTTGAGGGATATCCTTAAGAAGTGAGACGGCGATTAAAATCGACTTACGTGTGTGAAATGTTTAATTTAATTATCTTATATTAAAATGATCTAATTTATTTTTTTAAATATCATACATCTTGGCACTCCCTAATTACTAACCATAATGATAATAATAATTAAATGATTACAATTTACATCTAAGAGGCAATTACAAAATTATAATAAATAAAATAAATAGTAAAATATGATCAAAATAAATATAATAAAAAAAATAACAAATAAGTAAATAAAATATTGGGGTTAGTAAATAATAAGAAAAATTAAATAAGGTTAGTATAAATATAAAGTTAGTGAAAATAATTAGTTGAAACAATAATAATGAGAAAAATAGACAAAGTTAGAAAAAATAATAAGATAGAAATTTCAAAATAATAATAAGCAACAAAATATGATTAGCAATAATAATTAATTAATAACGTGATTAAACATAAGATTTGATTTTTATTTAGAAACATAAATGATTAAATAATTACTATAATATAAAGTTCTAAATATCATAAGATTTGATTTTTATTTAGAAACATAAATGATTAAATAATTACTATAATATAAAGTTCTAAATATCATAAGATTTGATTTTTATTTAGAAACATAAATGATTAAATAATTACTATAATATAAAGTTCTAAATATAACATAATTATAAATTTCTTAATCATTTACAAAAATTTAATTATCTCTAATTATATATTAACAATTATTAAGAAAAATATTTACACATTATGATGAAAACAAATTTTAACTAATCAATAATCACATTCACCAAAATTTTACATTAAGTGTTTATAAGGTTTAATTTTATTTACAAAAATTTACAAGAATTATAATAAATATATACATAGAATCATATAGAAAATTAAAATTAGGTTTTCATATTAATTTGGAAAAAAGATGTTAATGTCATTTATTTTAAAAAAAACAGATCTTTATATTACAACAAATTTTAATAAATTAATGATAACAATAATAATAATAATGATAATAATGATAATAATAATAAATAATGATAATAATAATAATAATAATAATAATAATAATAATAATAATAATAATAATAATAATAATAAAGCAATAATGAATTTTAAATGTGCCAAATAACCCAACAATGTTGCTAACGCAGAAATGCGCTCATCGCAACCAGATCTAAATCGGACGAAACAAAATTTATCGCAAAGAAAAAGAAATTAAGCAAAAAATAGTATTATTGCTCACACAAAAATGCGATCATCGCAACCAGATCGAACTAACACAAATGTCACGCGTCATGCACACAAATGTGCAAACATCGTATCGACATAATTCGATCAAAAATCTTATATATATATAAACTCTAACAATTTAAAAATTATATATATATAAACGCAACAGTAATAGATAAAGAAAAAGAAATAACGGTAATAGATGAAGAAAAAGAAATAACGATAAAAGATGAAGAAAAAGAAACAACAGTAATGGATGAAGAAGAAAACTAAATAACGGCCAACGGCACTCACTCCTCTTAGGTTTTTTTCATTCTCTCCTCTTTTTCCAACAAGGCAACACATGTATATATAAGGAACAAATTAGGGTTAACACCAAATTGTCAATAATGTCCCTAAAGCCCATTTTAAAGCCCAAACTAAATAATTAGTTAAGAAAAAATAAAATTTAAATAATTTAAAATAATTAAAATAAACTTAAAATAAAAACTAATAATCCTATTGATTCCTAAAATAAAAAATATTATAAAAAGAACAAAATTTTTTTCAATATTTTTTTATTTTATGATTTTTTGGATATTTTTATGAATAATTTAGAAAAAAGTGAAAAAAATAATATTTTAAAAAATGATTTAATAAAAATACGAAAATAATAATTAAATAATAATAAAAAACTATTTTTGTTATTTTTTTAATGAAAGATAGAAAAATTTAGAATAAAAATAATAAAAAAAAAAAAATGACAAAGGTGAGATTCGAACTCTCAACCTCTCACACTCATAACTCCTTACACATGTCCTCCTGCCAATTGTGCCATTTTTACTTTTTTAGAAAAAAAATGCATGCCATATGATATTTACCTGCAAAAAGTCAAACGACTACACAAATTTGTTAGTAATTGATTAAATGCAATGAAATGCGACGACAAATCTTAGGGCAAAATTTGGGGTATTACAGTTATTATGATAATATTTCTCACCCATCCTCTCTTTGATGTTGGCAAAAAAAATCATGAAGTTTGACTTTGGTTTGACCACAGTTGACCTCAGTTTGACCTTTTAACTGCATTGACTGCTTTTGACTTATCTGATCATCTGACTGAGCAAACTTTTGAGAAAAGTCTTGAAACTTGACATGGGGGTTCTTATACACATATAAGATGTTATGAAGCTCACTTGAAGTCTTGGAAGTCCATTTAGCCTGATTAAAGTCAAAACCCTAGTTTTGGATGCACTGCTTAGGAGGTGCATTGTCTGAGGGAATTGTCAACTCTTCTGACCAATTATGAATTTTGTGAACCTTGTGAACCTTCTTGGAACACAAAGTCTTGTATTGTCAGGGCAAATTTTGGGGTGCAACAGCTGCCCCTGTTCAATTTTCTGAAACCTGAGGGGTTAGATTGGTATATTTGCCAGTCGTAACCTGGAAGGTTGAAGGGGATTGAACACAAAAGCCCAAAAATTTGCACTCACCAGTGCATGGAGTGATATTGATGGTTGGTTGAACATGATTGAGTGGGCTTAAAGATGCCACTAGGGGAAAGTTCTTCAGTAGTATAATGAGAGCTGTCAGGAGTCTGGAGTAATACTGATGTAACAGCATGTCTTCATGAGGATAGAGCGATCAATAATGATAACCCTAAAGCAGTCTTGAAGTGATAAATCGGACCTCAGGAGGATAGAGCAATCAATATCTCTAAAGCAGTCTTGAAGTAATAATGGCTTCAGGAGGATAGAGCAATCAATAGCTCTAAAGCAGTCTTGAAGTAATAGAATGGCTTCAGGAGGATAGAGCAATCAACAGCTCTAAAGTAGTCTTGAAGTAATGATTTAAGGAGGATAGAGCAATGAATAGCTCTAAAGCAGTCTTGAAATAATAACGTGATATGTCTTCAGGAGGATAGAGCAATCAATAGCTCTAAAGCAGTCTTGAAGTAATGATTTCAGGAGGATAGAGCAATGAATAGCTCTAAAGCAGTCTTGAAATAATAATGTAATTTCAGGAGGATAGAGCAATGAATACTCTAAAGCAGTCTTGAAGTAATGATTTCAGGAGGATAGAGCAATGAATAGCTCTAAAGCAGTCTTGAAATAATAACGTGATATGTCTTCAGGAGGATAGAGCAATCAATAGCTCTAAAGCAGTCTTGAAGTAATGATTTCAGGAGGATAGAGCAATGAATAGCTCTAAAGCAGTCTTGAAATAATAATGTAATTTCAGGAGGATAGAGCAATGAATACTCTAAAGCAGTCTTGAAGTAATGATTTCAGGAGGATAGAGCAATGAATAGCTCTAAAGCAGTCTTGAAATAATAACGTGATATGTCTTCGGGAGGATAGAGCAATCAATAGCTCTAAAGCAGTCTTGAAGTAATGATTTCAGGAGGATAGAGCAATGAATAGCTCTAAAGCAGTCTTGAAATAATAACGTGATATGTCTTCAGGAGGATAGAGCAATCAATAGCTCTAAAGCAGTCTTGAAGTAATGATTTCAGGAGGATAGAGCAATGAATAGCTCTAAAGCAGTCTTGAAATAATAATGTAATTTCAGGAGGATAGAGCAATGAATACTCTAAAGCAGTCTTGAAATAATAATGGCTTCAGGAGGATAGAGCAATGAATAGCTCTAAAGCAGTCTTGAAATAATAATGTGATATGTCTTCAGGAGGATAGAGCAATCAATAGCTCTAAAGCAGTCTTGAAGTAATGATTTCAGGAGGATAGAGCAATGAATAGCTCTAAAGCAGTCTTGAAATAATAATGTAATTTCAGGAGGATAGAGCAATGAATACTCTAAAGCAGTCTTGAAATAATAATGTAATTTCAGGAGGATAGAGCAATGGATAACTCTAAAGCAGTCTTGAAATAATTAGATGGCTTCAGGAGGATAGAGCAATGAATAGCTCTAAAGCAGTCTTGAAATAATAATGTGATATGTCTTCAGGAGGATAGAGCAATCAATAGCTCTAAAGCAGTCTTGAAGTAATGATTTCAGGAGGATAGAGCAATGGATAGCTCTAAAGCAGTCTTGAAATAATAATGTAATTTCAGGAGGATAGAGCAATGAATAGCTCTAAAGCAGTCTTGAAGTAATGATTTCAGGAGGATAGAGCAATGAATAGCTCTAAAGCAGTCTTGAAATAATAATGTAATTTCAGGAGGATAGAGCAATGAATACTCTAAAGCAGTCTTGAAGTAATGATTTCAGGAGGATAGAGCAATCAATAGCTCTAAAGCAGTCTTGAAGTAATAATGGCTTCAGGAGGATAGAGCAATCAATAGCTCTAAAGCAGTCTTGAAGTAATAGAATGGCTTCAGGAGGATAGAGCAATCAACAGCTCTAAAGTAGTCTTGAAGTAATGATTTCAGGAGGATAGAGCAATGAATAGCTCTAAAGCAGTCTTGAAATAATAACGTGATATGTCTTCAGGAGGATAGAGCAATCAATAGCTCTAAAGCAGTCTTGAAGTAATGATTTCAGGAGGATAGAGCAATGGATAGCTCTAAAGCAGTCTTGAAATAATAATGTGATATGTCTTCAGGAGGATAGAGCAATCGATAGCTCTAAAGCAGTCTTGAAGTAATAATGTGATATGTCTTCAGGAGGATAGAGCAATCAATAGCTCTAAAGCAGTCTTGAAGTAATAATGTGATATGTCTTCAGGAGGATAGAGCAATCAATAGCTCTAAAGCAGTCTTGAAGTAATAATGTGATATGTCTTCAGGAGGATAGAGCAATCAATAGCTCTAAAGCAGTCTTGAAGTAATAATGTGATATGTCTTCAGGAGGATAGAGCAATCAATAGCTCTAAAGCAGTCTTGAAGTAATGATTTCAGGAGGATAGAGCAACGGATAGCTCTAAAGCAGTCTTGAAGTAATGATTTCAGGAGGATAGAGCAATGGATAGCTCTAAAGCAGTCTTGAAATAATAATGTAATTTCAGGAGGATAGAGCAATGGATAACTCTAAAGCAGTCTTGAAATAATTAGATGGCTTCAGGAGGATAGAGCAATGAATAGCTCTAAAGCAGTCTTGAAGTAGTAATATGACCTCATGAGGATAGAGCAATGAATAGCTCTAAAGCAGTCTTGAAGTAATAGGATGATTTCAGGAGGATAGAGCAATCAGTAGCTCTAAAGCAGTCTTGAAGTCATGAGAGGCTATCAGGAGGATAAAATAACCCTGAGGTTACAATAAAGCAGTCCCAAAGTAATAAGAAGCTCATCAGGAGGATAAAGTAACCCTGAGGTTACAATAAAGCAGTCCCAAAGATCATAAACTTGTTTGTTGGATAATTAACCTGAAAACAAGGTAGCACTCTGTATAACAACATTAGTTTATGCTTTATGTATGCATGTATGACATGATGCACTTAGGTAATGTACTATAGACATATATGTTATGGTATGATGTAAATGATGTATGTATGATATGACACTGCTGGAAGTGTCTGGATATCCTTGTATAACAACTGCTGGCCAAGGAAAATAAATCCCGATTCGTTGTTGAAGAATATATAACCCTCCGTCTGCTGGGAATAACAAGGTATAGATAACCTCCCGTTGTTGGGGATAACAAGGTATATATAACCTCCCGTTGTTGGGGATAGTAGGGTATAAATAACCTTCGTTTTCGTTTGATAGTAGGATAAGTATAACATCCCGTCTTCGTTCATCGTGCCCTTATTGGAAAGTAATTTCCCGTATATCTGTATGAGGATAAAAGAGATGGATATAAATTCCAGGGGAGATTAGACTTTGTGAAAATGGATTAGTCCTACTGTCTTGTAAAGATGAACCGGCGAAGCTTCGTTGAAATCCTTCCCTCGTTCGTCCTTAGTAAATACTATTACTGCATTTTCATGCATTTCTGGTAAACATCAATCATATTAAAAGCATACATGCATTTCTGGTAAACATCAATCATATTCAAAGGCATACATACATTCAAACACAACCAATGGACGTTTCGCTTATATAAATAGGGTAAAAGTAAATCTGGATTCAAAAGATGGAATTTATTTATATCAAAAGTGACCCATACACGGGTAAGTTTGTACAAGGAGACATAAACCCTAGTAAGAGAATTTTGTCATGAAGTTTTACAAAAAGAATCAGCTATGTGGGAAATAATCCTATTGAGTTTCAATTCTACTATTGCCACTCAAGTATCTCATCTTCTTGCTGTTGAGACGGAAACGATTGGATTGAGCTTTATCTGTTTGAGCTTGAGTAAGTAGTACAACTGGTTGCAGTTTCATGAGTGATCCAAACGAGACATAGTCATACGCTTTAATCCCTAACTTTTGCCTGGATTGCCCTTTCAGGTTTTCAATCCACCGGGATACCCTTTTTTGCCCAAGCCGCCTTTTCAGGTTTTCGACTTGCCGGGTGTACATCTTTTTATATATATATCCCTAATTTTTGCCCAAACCCTTTTGGTTTGCCGGGATGCCCTTATTTTTGCCTAGGCCTGTCAACCTAGCGGGTCTCTTTTTATGCGTAGTATTTTTTAACTATGTCTGCGTTTACAGGTTGTGGGAAGTCTTCACCATCCATTGTAGTCAATATCATGGCACCTCCTGAGAACACTGTCTTGACTACAAATGGTCCCTCATATGTTGGAGTCCACTTGCCCCTAGGATCACCCCGTGGTAATATGATACGCTTGATTACCAAGTCACCAGCCTGATATACCTTTGGCTTAACCTTCTTGTTAAAAGCTTTGATCATCCGTTTCTGGTACATCTGGCCATGACAAACTGCTGCTAACCTTTTCTCATCAATCAAATTTATCTGGTCAAGTCGAGTCTGAATCCACTCATCTTCATCCAAGCCTGCATCCTTCATAATTCTCAAGGAGGGGATCTGAACTTCAATAGGCAGAACTGCTTCCATACCATAGACCAAGGAGAATGGGGTTGCCCCGGTTGAAGTACGTATTGTAGTACGATAACCATGCAGAGCAAATGGTAACATCTCGTGCCAATCCTTGTAAGTAACAGTTATCTTCTGTACAATCTTCTTAATGTTCTTATTAGCAGCTTCAACTGCCCCATTCATCTTTGAAATCAACAAGGTAGTATGGGTCAACATATACTGTCTTAGTCGGCGAGCAGCCCGTGCCAAAGCGCAGCAAGTTTTCTCGAGCAGTGAGTATTTTGTTTCACAGTCGGTAAACTTTTTGCTAAGGTAGTATATTGCCTGCTCTTTTCGACCAGACTCGTCATGTTGCCCCAATACACACCCCATTGAGTTGTCTAATACTGTTAAATACATAATCAAGGGTCTTCCATCAACTGGTGGCATTAAAATTGGAGGTTCTAGCAAATACCTCTTGATTTCATCAAAGGCAGTCTGGAACTCATCATTCCATTCCATCACCTGATCTTTCTTCAACAACTTGAAGATTGGCTCACAGATGGTAGTTAATTGGGAAATAAATCTTGCAATGTAGTCCCAAGAAACCTCTAACCTCCTTCTCAGTACGGGGAGCTGGCATCTCTCGTATAGCTTTCACTTTTGCAGGATCCACTTTAATACCTTTTCCACTGACAATGAAACCCAGGAGCTTTCCAGATCTAACTCCAAAAGTACACTTGTTTGGATTTAATCTCAACCTGTATTTCTTCAACCTCTCAAACAACTTGTGCAGATGATCAAGATGTTGTTCTTCATTCTGAGACCTGGCTATCATATCATCCACATATACCTCTATCTCATGATGAATCATATCATGAAACAAAGCCACCATAGCACGCTGATATGTTGCCCCTGCATTCTTATGCTGAGCAGTGTTGTCTAAATCAGCCCCTATCTGGACCTCTTTTCTGTTTTCTTCAGTTCCCAGATTCACAACTTCGACTGGCTCTTCATGTGGCTGTATAGCTTTCTCTTCTTGTTGTAACAACCTAGCAAGCCCTACAGATATTTCACAATCGTCCTCGTTTCCGTCTTCAGTTTGATAGATCGGATTCTCGAAATTGTAATTGGCAATAGTAGAACTGTTATCAATTGGATCCAGAGTGGATGAGGATCGGCATTTTAGTGACGTGGGTGTGTGTAAGAACACATAGCTGATAAAGCAAAAATAAAAGAAAAAGAAAGACAAGGAACACAATATTTACGAAAACGAAACGTCCACTGATTTTATCGAATGAAGTATGCAAATGAGATGACAACCCGTAACAAGCACACCATTGTGCCCCGGGTAAGGCACATGGATTGAAAGTTTTAATTGTTCCAGAAATTATAAATTTAAAAACATAACACAGTAATAGTATTTACTCCTGACTAAAGGAGATAGGGATAACATCTTCAGCTGTCCAATTATTGAGTCCAGCACCCACAGTAGGAAGAGTCCATGCCTCCAAGTTGTAGTCTTCATCTTGATCTCCCACAGCATTGATAACCCCTTGATTGGTGATACGAACAGCACGAGCACGACGAACAGCCTTCTGGGACTCTTCTTCCACCACAGCTTTTGCATCATTGAGGGAGGCCATTGCCATTGTTGGAGGGTTTCTGATGACCACAGGAACCTTCTTCACAGCAGGAGGAGTCACACAATCCTTAACAGCCCAGGGAACCACTTCGAATGACTGACATGGAGTTTCAATGTATTCACCTTCTACTTCCAGATACTTGAAAGTGTTTACATGGCTGACAAAGTATTCTTCCTTTCCAAAGACAGTAACAACTTTTCCATTCACCGGATATCTCAACTTTTGATGTAATGTGGAGGTCACAGCACCTGCCCCATGGATCCAGGGACGACCAAGCAGACATGAGTACGAAGGACGAATATCCATCACATAGAATGTAGCAGTAAACACCTGAGAGCCAACCTTGATTGGAAGATCAATTTCCCCATGCACTACTCTTCTAGAACCATCAAAAGCCTTTACCACAATATTACTGGGCTTCAATACCGTATCTTCAGGACTCAGCTTGTTCAGGACTTCCTTAGGCAACACATTCAGAGAGGAACCATTGTCTATCAGCACATGAGATAGGGTAGTGCCCCTGCATTCAATTGAAATATGCAATGCCCTGTTATGATCCCTCTTGGCAGGGGTCAAGTCAGCATCAGAAAATCCTAACCCGTTGTCATAGGTCAGGTGAGCAACACAATTCTCAAACTGGTCCACAGAAATTGCACTGGGTACATGAGCCATCTTTAGAAACTTGATCAATGACTTGGCATGAGCCTCAGAACATAATAACAGGGAGAGCATAGAAATCTTTGAGGGAGTATGCCCCAGCTGATCAACAATATCATAATCACTCTTGCGAATGATTTTCAATACTTCTTCCATCTGCTTAGAGAGGTCATCAGCAGCTGGCACATCAGTAGATACAGGCTCAATAACAGGACCCTTGCCCCGAGCATCAGTGGTGGAAGTAACAGCAGGAGTAACTGCACTCTTAGAAGCAACTGGAGGAGAGAAGACTCTTCCACTACGAGTGATCTTGCTAGATCCAGCAATATTATCAATGTCAACAGGCATATCAGGTAAAGGCTCCATGCTTGACACCATGGATGTAAACATCAGACCCATAGTGCCAAGGCACAGCTTTGTCAGATGTATAAGGAATAGGACCAGGAGTGGTAATGATCAGAGGAGCTACTCTGGCTTCAGCAACAACTTTCACAGGACCTTCAGCAGTAATCTTGATTGGGCCCTGATGAGTGATTCTTAGTGGTACTTTGTCAACCATGTCAACCTCTTCAACCTTCTTACCCTGAGTCAGATGATCCACCATACTTTCTACAGATGCTGGTCTTCTTTCAAACACTATAGTATATTTATCCATGAGACGTTGAATCCTATCTCTCAAAATGAAGCAACTATCCGGCTTATAGGTACAATATAGACAATCTTCATGACAACCTGGAAAGATCCCAGCTTGTACTAACCTCTTTTTGATAACAGACAATGGTGTGCTCAACTCCATAAACAGCGAGAAGATGAGAAACCTGTGCACAATTATAAACCTGTGATGCAATGATATGGGAATGCATATGCAATGTTTTCAAGGACCGCAGGATTTAAATTTGCTTAAACAAACAAGAAAGTAACTTTTTATTAGTAATAACTTGTTTTGCCTTTTAGGCTTACAAAAAATGAAAACGAAATAAGTACAAAAGATGGGGTTTTAAGTCTCCCATGGACGTTTCCTCTTGGTGTTGAGGTATGAGTTGAGGTTTCGTTCCTCATGAAGTAGCTTTGTTAGCTCTAGGATCCTTGCTTGGCTTGCTTTGTAATGAGCCTCGAAAGTATCCCTTTTCTCTTTCAGTTGGATCCATGATCTCTGCAAGTCTTCCATATCAGTAGGCATGTCTGGGTGAAGGATGGTATAAGCTGTGTCTCCTTCAGCAACAGGTTCCATGGTAACTGGTAGGACGGCAGGATATGGCATCATGAGTGTCTGAGCACGAGATCGTACCCATCTGAGATAAGCCTCCATAGGAATAGTGTACTTAGGCTCCAGTGTCTTGCTGTCAATCCTGTTTACCTTTCCCCAAGCTCGTATGAATCTCTGACGGTAACCCTGAAGATCGTTGTCGTAGTCAAACACAATGCCCTGAATCAACATGTCATGTGGACCATCGCTCCGGGCGTAACCAAACTGTCGTAAAGCTAGAGATGGGTTGTAGGTGATGCCTCCTCTTATGCCTAGAAGTGGCACATTAGGAAACTCCCCACAACGGTCAATGATGGTGACATTCTCCATAGATCTGGAGCACCAATGGATGTCTGAGTGAGAAAGTGACATGATCCTCTTGGACCATCTGAACCCTTGCTCATTCTTCATTACTGAGCGAGGAAGGTGAGAAATAAACCACCTAGAAAGTAAAGGTATGCAGCACATCAAAGTTCCTCTTGTCCTTGTAGTACGGGTGTGAAGAGAATGTAGGATGTCTCCAAGTAAGGTAGGCACTGGATTGTGACTCAGGAATATGTTGATGGCATGAACGTCTATGAACTGATCAGGATTGGGGAACAACACTAAGCCATAAATCAATAAGGCTAAGATCTCCTCAAAAGCCTCGTAGCTCATAGCCTTCAAGAACATTTGAGCTTTATCCACTAATACCTTGGCAAGAATACCTTTAACTCCACTTCTCGTCTCTAGAACAATGTCAGACTTCTTCAGATGTAGAGTTGCAGCAATAACTTCTGGTTTAAGCTCCTTCTCTAAGCCTGTGAATGGCTTCTGATCAAGAACAGGTATACCCAGAAGTTTAGAGAACTCCTCCATGGTTGGAACTAACTGATAATCAGGAAATGTAAAGCAATGGTGCTTAGGGTCAAAGAACTGAAACAGCACACTCATCATGTCTTCACTGAACCCTGAAGTGACTAGATCCAATAGGTGACCATGTCTCTTGTTGAACTGGGAATGATCAGGCACTAGGGAAACCAACTCCTTGAGCTTAGCAGGTATCCCTACGAAGTTGATCCTGATGGTGTTTCTACGAGCAGAAGCCATGACCTGCAACAAAGAACAAAGATAAATCCTTTGGTCCTTGAAATGGTTAGGGAAAATGATATGCTTATGATGCATGATGATGTCATGATGTCATGCTCAATCACAAACATGTGGCACACACAAACAAGTCACACCATAGCCCTAGGTTTAAAGGCTTGCATGAGGTTCAAAGGCAAGTACCCTCCCCTGAAGTTAGATGGTTCATCCTGTCCTACAAAAGTAACCAGGTTCTAAGGGATCTCAATATCATTGATCCTTCACAAGGGTGGTTGTTCAGAAGGCAACTTACTTGCCAACCAAAACCCTCCAAGTTTAAGATCTCAATGAGCGTAGTATCGAGTGTCAACCAACTTCAGTCTGCACCAAAGCCGGTTACCTCACTACTTTCTAAAGGCCAAGATGAGTTAACTAGGGTTCTAAAAGTCAGTTAGTGCATTGACAACATATGGCAGCCTCAATATTATCCTCAACTTGACTTAAGGAATATAAGCACCAACCAAGAAGTCGCACTAACTATGGCCACCAGATCAACCGTATCGATATACGTCGTACAGTTTCCTTGGTCTATTGCCATTTACCTAAGGTACACTAGATCCGGGTTAGGACCTTTCACACATAAGAGCACCCCAACAATATAATAATAAAGCAAACAAGGCAAACAATTTAAAGTGATCTTAATTCCTAAGGGTACCCCTCTTAAATAGATCCCCAGCAGAGTCGCCAGTTCTGTAACCCGGTGAACTGACTTTAAACAATGTTGCGGATAGCAAGAGTCGCCACCGACTTTTATTTTATCCATAAGGAAAGGTTATAAAAGAACAGGAAAGACCTTAGAGAATATTTTGGGTCCGGGGGGTAGGTTATGAAAAGGGAAGGTGTTAGCACCCTTTTCATCCATGGTTATCCATGGGCTCTTAGGTACTTAAGCTCACTTTTGAATTGTTTTGAAAGTGTAGTGTGTGAATAGAAAATTTTCAGAATAGTTAATAAATAATCCATGTAAGGATGTGTTAAGAACTTGTTTGAAAATTTTGTTGGAAATTTGTTTAAGTGTGAAAAAGTTTTGAAGTGAGCAAGTATCTAGGAGTAGTCTACCCTAATGTTTTAAGGTCTTTCTTATTCTTTATCCTTTCCTTAGTAAGACTATCCCTACTATAATGGAGTAGGTAGTCCTTACTTTGGATGTTAAGGGACATGTGAGGGACAATTGGATTTTTGAAGGCCATTGTGGGGTGTAATAAGCAAACTGGAGGGACTATCATCATTTTTCGAAAGGGACTCGATTCGTAAAGGCAACCATAAGGGACTTTGATGATTTTCTTTTTGAGGGACTTGCTTTATACACCCCACTTAACCAATATTCATAGGCAACTTGAGGGATATCCTTAAGAAGTGAGACGGCGATTAAAATCGACTTACGTGTGTGAAATGTTTAATTTAATTATCTTATATTAAAATGATCTAATTTATTTTTTTAAATATCATACATCTTGGCACTCCCTAATTACTAACCATAATGATAATAATAATTAAATGATTACAATTTACATCTAAGAGGCAATTACAAAATTATAATAAATAAAATAAATAGTAAAATATGATCAAAATAAATATAATAAAAAAAATAACAAATAAGTAAATAAAATATTGGGGTTAGTAAATAATAAGAAAAATTAAATAAGGTTAGTATAAATATAAAGTTAGTGAAAATAATTAGTTGAAACAATAATAATGAGAAAAATAGACAAAGTTAGAAAAAATAATAAGATAGAAATTTCAAAATAATAATAAGCAACAAAATATGATTAGCAATAATAATTAATTAATAACGTGATTAAACATAAGATTTGATTTTTATTTAGAAACATAAATGATTAAATAATTACTATAATATAAAGTTCTAAATATCATAAGATTTGATTTTTATTTAGAAACATAAATGATTAAATAATTACTATAATATAAAGTTCTAAATATCATAAGATTTGATTTTTATTTAGAAACATAAATGATTAAATAATTACTATAATATAAAGTTCTAAATATAACATAATTATAAATTTCTTAATCATTTACAAAAATTTAATTATCTCTAATTATATATTAACAATTATTAAGAAAAATATTTACACATTATGATGAAAACAAATTTTAACTAATCAATAATCACATTCACCAAAATTTTACATTAAGTGTTTATAAGGTTTAATTTTATTTACAAAAATTTACAAGAATTATAATAAATATATACATAGAATCATATAGAAAATTAAAATTAGGTTTTCATATTAATTTGGAAAAAAGATGTTAATGTCATTTATTTTAAAAAAAACAGATCTTTATATTACAACAAATTTTAATAAATTAATGATAACAATAATAATAATAATGATAATAATGATAATAATAATAAATAATGATAATAATAATAATAATAATAATAATAATAATAATAATAATAAAGCAATAATGAATTTTAAATGTGCCAAATAACCCAACAATGTTGCTAACGCAGAAATGCGCTCATCGCAACCAGATCTAAATCGGACGAAACAAAATTTATCGCAAAGAAAAAGAAATTAAGCAAAAAATAGTATTATTGCTCACACAAAAATGCGATCATCGCAACCAGATCGAACTAACACAAATGTCACGCGTCATGCACACAAATGTGCAAACATCGTATCGACATAATTCGATCAAAAATCTTATATATATAAACTCTAACAATTTAAAAATTATATATATATAAACGCAACAGTAATAGATAAAGAAAAAGAAATAACGGTAATAGATGAAGAAAAAGAAATAACGGTAAAAGATGAAGAAAAAGAAACAACAGTAATGGATGAAGAAGAAAACTAAATAACGGCCAACGGCACTCACTCCTCTTAGGTTTTTTTCATTCTCTCCTCTTTTTCCAACAAGGCAACACATGTATATATAAGGAACAAATTAGGGTTAACACCAAATTGTCAATAATGTCCCTAAAGCCCATTTTAAAGCCCAAACTAAATAATTAGTTAAGAAAAAATAAAATTTAAATAATTTAAAATAATTAAAATAAACTTAAAATAAAAACTAATAATCCTATTGATTCCTAAAATAAAAAATATTATAAAAAGAACAAAATTTTTTTCAATATTTTTTTATTTTATGATTTTTTGGATATTTTTATGAATAATTTAGAAAAAAGTGAAAAAAATAATATTTTAAAAAATGATTTAATAAAAATACGAAAATAATAATTAAATAATAATAAAAAACTATTTTTGTTATTTTTTTAATGAAAGATAGAAAAATTTAGAATAAAAATAATAAAAAACAAAAAAAAATGACAAAGGTGAGATTCGAACTCTCAACCTCTCACACTCATAACTCCTTACACATGTCCTCCTGCCAATTGTGCCATTTTTACTTTTTTAGAAAAAAAATGCATGCCATATGATATTTACCTGCAAAAAGTCAAACGACTACACAAATTTGTTAGTAATTGATTAAATGCAATGAAATGCGACGACAAATCTTAGGGCAAAATTTGGGGTATTACAGTTATTATGATAATATTTCTCACCCATCCTCTCTTTGATGTTGGCAAAAAAAATCATGAAGTTTGACTTTGGTTTGACCACAGTTGACCTCAGTTTGACCTTTTAACTGCATTGACTGCTTTTGACTTATCTGATCATCTGACTGAGCAAACTTTTGAGAAAAGTCTTGAAACTTGACATGGGGGTTCTTATACACATATAAGATGTTATGAAGCTCACTTGAAGTCTTGGAAGTCCATTTAGCCTGATTAAAGTCAAAACCCTAGTTTTGGATGCACTGCTTAGGAGGTGCATTGTCTGAGGGAATTGTCAACTCTTCTGACCAATTATGAATTTTGTGAACCTTGTGAACCTTCTTGGAACACAAAGTCTTGTATTGTGAGGGCAAATTTTGGGGTGCAACACGTACGACCCATTCCATACACGTATAGGGATTCCAAAAAGTCCATTTATTTAAGTCCTCTTCTCATACACACATGGAGGTCTCCATACGCATATGAGGAATCTCAAAGATCACATTTAATTTTAAAAGTTTGGGCATACGTGTATGGCCAGATGATATACATATGTAACAGTCACCTGGAAGTATACGCATATGATACATGGTCTGAACTTTACACTGATTTTTTCCTCTGCCCATATACGTATGGGATGTGTTATACACGTGTGGCCCGTTCGGGTCGAGTATCATATGTGTATGAAGGGTACGTGGCACTATGTATATTTTTCTGACATTTTCCTCCCATTCTGCACCCTGAGCCATTGCCATGTTTCCTTATCTGAAAAAGTTGTCTGAGTGTCTTGTGTTTTTGAAGTTTTTCTTTGATACAAGACACATATGCTCAGTACCATTACCCATGGACACTTCTTCTTCTTCTTCTTCTTCTTCATATTTTGATTTTATTAGAATTATCTCTGCTAAAACCAAGAGAGATATCCATGCTACTCTGAAGAAGTGTAAGCTAACTTATTTGAACAGACATATCCATCCAGTGGCTAAGGAGTTGGTGCTAGAATTCTATACTAATGCTTACGTACCCCTCACTGAGGACACTACTATAGAGCCTGAGTAGATTTCTTGGGTTAGATGGAAGTAGAGCCAATTTGACTGAAAGACGGCAAACAAGTTGCTGAAGATGAAGTTCAGAGAGCCTAATTTCCATTATTTGATTCAGAAGACAACTTATAGGATTTGATGGCCGTATAGAGAAAAGCTGGATCACTTGGCATTAGAGTGCAGACATTGGAAGCATGCATCTACTCCTATTCCGAGAAAGATTGCAATGGTTAATTTGAATGCGGTTCTGAAGGCGTGGACCTAATTTTTGCACCACACTTTAAATAAGAATCAAAGTGGATCTGAGTGTATCACCATGAGAGCTTTATCGCTTTATTTGATGCTGACCTGACAGCGGTGAACATTAGGCGCATTATTTCTTCTGATATGGATAAGATGATTTAGAGTACGACGACAAAGTCTCTAGGACATGCTTCTGTTATCCTCTTATTGTGAAGAAAAGCAGGAGCCGAGGAGTTTATTGATGGGCGCATTGTCCACCCGGCACGCCCAGATCTAAAAAAAGCCCAAATTTCTTCTATTTAGGTGAAAAACAAAAATTTCCCAAGGCTTGGATGATATTGCACTAAAGGAACATGTTTTAAAGGCTGGAGAACTTAGATTTTCAAGATGGACCAAGCTTTTCATGAAATTTTCATGATTAAAGACCTAATTTCATCTCTTAATTTTTAATGTCTACATCTTGTATTTTGTTTTATTTTGATATTATAAGCAGCTAAACCCCTCAATGCCAGGGGTGTCCCTAATTCGGATTTGTGAAATAATTCGGATTTGAACCTTGTGATGACAAACTTTTTATGATATTTGATTTACTTTCAATTTGTTCTTAATGCTTTCTCTTTCATAAAAATTGAGTTTGATTTACGGTTAATTGTTGGGTTGGACCGCCTTTATTAACGCTCAATTGAAAGTATTTCATAGTAGATATCATCTAGGACTAGGGATACCCCGTGGAAACTGAAACATTCTTGATAAAAATAATGCTTAACTTCAACTGTAATTCATTATGGACATAAAAGTAAATTTTAATTATGAAAGGTTTTCTCATTAAGCACTTAGGAGTAAACACCCTTAAGGACGAGTAGTCAATATTGTTAAATTAAGTTGTTATCAGGTCAGGCTACAATTGTTGAAGAATCCAATCATACACCTTCCTTAGCATGTCCACTCATACTATTTTATTAAACCGTTCAACTACCCTGTTTACTTTTAATTACAATTTATTTTCTATTTTCAAAACACCAATTCAAAACCCATAGGTCTTTTATTTAACTAATTTAGAGCACAAACCATGTATCATCAAGAAGTCCTTGAGATCAATATTTGGAGAATTTCCCTTATTACTATATTGTAAGATTAGTACACTTGCTAATTTACCGATCAAGTAGATAGGGTGATTAAAGCCAAATACTACACTAATAGTGACATACTGAAAGTTAAGCTAGGTAGGAGACCTATTTATCTATGAAGAAGTCCCCATAACATATGAAAAGGAACAAGGTAGATATTTGGGAGGATAATTAGATTCCATCTCATTGTAGGTTAAAACTACTAACACAAAAACCCCTGTTTCTAGAGGTAATTGGAGTTAGGGACCTCGTTGAAGGGGAAAAAGGTAGTTGGAACCAAAACATCATTAATAATACCTTATCCCCATCGATAGAGAGGCTACTACTAAAATATCTTTCGATAACCCTTAAATCATCTGGGTAGCTAACAAAAATGAGAATTATGGTGTTAAATCATGATACTATTGCATTAATGACTGGAAAAAGGCTGGAGACATAGAAATCGAAGACAAAAATAAAGATAAAAACTTATGGCAGAAGATTTTTGCTTATAGATAAGACCGAAAGGAGTAAGTATAAAGGTATAATAATAAATGGAAATCACACGGTGATTTAGAGCATAAATAAGATGAACGATACCTCCAATCAGGCTCTGAAGTTGTAAGAAAAGGTAGAGGAATGCAAGAATAAAATGATGATAGGTCAGAATGATAAAAATCTTTGCAGAAACAAAAAAGAGCACAGTTTGATCACTAACATGCAAAGTGATCAAATATTAGATGAATGGGGAAAGCAAATAAATGTAGGTTACCTCAATGGTGATACAACTCAGGAATAAAGTAAAAGAGTTAAAGACATTCAACGAAATTCTGAAATAAGTAGAAACGATGAGATGACAAACTTCAATAAATTATAAAGAATGTAAAGTTCAAAGAATTCCACATAATCAGAGATGGATAAAGAGTAATACCGATGGTAACCTTTCTCAAAGAGGGAGTTGGAGGCTTGCAGTTATCTTCTCTAACTAGGATGGGGATATCATTAAAAAAGCCCAAGCTAAAAATGAAAGAGACAACGATCCCCAAGCAGCGGATGTTGTAGTGATGAAAATAGAGATTGCGATACAAAACATAATGCAGGAGGTGGAATGGGAAATCGATAACCTACGCTAGGTTTGTGCATACCCCTCGAACAAATAATATTCTAGTGCATGAGATAGAAAAAGAAGTTGTGTACTTGGAAACCTCTTGAAAAAACAATGTAGTGGCGCTTGTACAATTGAATACTCCCTATGTTCTTTTTAAGTGTCACTTTTTGGATAATTTTTGTTTCTTTTTAATTATCACGTACAAAATTCAAGATAGTATTAAATGCATTTTTGTCAAAACTACTCCTACATAATTATTACAGATAGAGAGAAAAAGTAAAATGAATGTAATAAATAATTAGGGGTATTATAGATAAAAAAAGTATATTGTATGAAAAGTTACAATATTAATTAGCTTTTTTAGTATACGTAAAAAATCAAAAGGTAATACAATAGAAACTCTTTAAATTAATACTCGGTAAATTAATAAACTCTCTAAAATAATAAATTTGTTTGATCCCGATTTGGGCCAATGTAAAAATTGAAAAACTCGATAAAATAATAAGATAATAATTTTTTGGGAGATCCCTTTATAATTTTCGGTCCCAAGAAAATCATAAATTAATAATTCATAGAAACTGGAAAAAAAAATATTACACTCTATTGAAATATGATTCAATAGTTGTCTGTTTTCCTTTAAAGTCCAAGTCTATTTAGAGCTCATCTCTAACTTTTCTTATTGCATCCAATAGCTCAGGTGTTGTATTTTTGTATAATTTCATAAAGTTGTGAAGAGTGTTCGACGCCATAAGTGCTTCCTTTCGCGTAACAGGCTCCAATGACACCGTATCATCTTCCCCGTCATCCTCTGCATTATTCTCAATGATAGTACCCACAATATCTTCTAAACTATGAACCTCCGAACATGCTTCATTTTCACCTGGGTAGTTCATTAGATTGTCGATATCCATTTTATTACGATAGCCACGTTGATTGATCATAGTCTCGAGGTCTTGAGTTTCTTTATCAAAAGTGGATTCATCCAAATTTCTTGCAACGTCACTAGCTGAACGAATTTTACAATGTCGGAAGCAATTCACTATTGTTTCTTTTCGAACATCTATCGTCTAAGCTGGGATTTTCAAATTGATAGCATCAAAGACATTTATCTTTCTTGGATCAGATTGTCCCACCTCATAACCTTCCAATATTTTGCGGTAAAACCTTCTAAGGTAATTCATCTTGGAAGCTCTTATTATCCCAGCATCGCAAGGTTGAATCTTTGATGTCATTTTGGGTGGCAAGAAGAACAACTCAACGTTTCTTAGCTCTTCAATATTTCTTGGATGTGCTGGACAATTATCCACCACAAGTAGAACTCTTCTACCATGCATCATTTGGTCAAATGAACGAACATATTCATCAAAAAACACACTAGTCATCCATGCTTTTTTGTTAGCTCGATACTGAGAATTCAAGCTATTCATTTTGACATTCTTGAAGCAACGAGGCTTTGCATATTTCCCAATAATCCATAGAGGGATTTTTTCAGAGCCATCTTCATTGCAACAAATAACTTCCGTCAGCCTTTCTTTATCTTGTTTTCTTCCTTCAAGTTGTTTTGTTGCCAATGAATGATCAACTTGTAGCCTATAAAACAACCCAGTTTCATCCATATTGAAAACATCTTTCATAGGGAATTGATCAATTTTCTCCCGAATCGATACCAATTTCTGCTCCATGTCTTGTACATCAACATACCCCCTCTCGCCAAAACGACGAAATGGCTTTATGCCATGTCGATTCTTGAATCTCCCAAGCCATCCTATAGAGAAGTTAAAATCTAAATCATCATGAGGGTACATGAGTTTCATTGTATCTCTTGCCTTCTGCAAAATTAATTCTCTTGTGATATTCACACGTTCTTGATGCTGGAGAAACCACTCATAAACAACCTTCTCCATGTCAGGATATTTTGTTGGTTTGTGACTTTTGATCTCTGCTCTTCCCTTTTCTATTTCAGCAGAGAGATAGTCATTTGACCGTTTAAGTGTGTTTGATATTGTTCCTTGACTAACTTTCAACTGAAATTTTCCCTCAAGCCATCTCTGCAAGTCTTTTTGTGTGCTTGCATGATTATCTCTCTTGTACTCACACAACTCCTTATATATTTGATCTGACATAGTTAATTTTGCAACACCTTTTAGATGAGAAGCCATTTTGTGAGATATGATTTGAATACTTTAACACATTCATGTAATTTATATATGGCAAATTTGCTTAAGAATACATTGAACACATTTGTTCCTCTTGTTTACATTTACTGTACTTCAAAAGTCATTATTGATTTTCAATGCATATGAACACAGTAGTTACTAATTTACGTTGAGTCTCAAGGTTCGCTATAACGTAATTCTAAGAGGCATAGACTAATTTGCCTTTTTGTTTGGTATGTACAATATAATTACTTAAAAACTCTTTAATTTATTAATTATTAATTAATCGATAAATTAATAACTCTCTAAATTAATAAATTTCTCTAGTTCTAACATTATTAATTTAAAGAGTTTCTATTGTACTTAAAAGAGAATTGAAGGAGTACCAAACAAAACCAGAATGTAAAATCTAATAGAGCCGAGACACATATGGGCCACATTGTTAGCCATTGGACCAACCAAGTATTGAATTTTGTTTGGTTGATAAAAAAAGGTTGATTAGAATTAAAAATAAATTTTAATTTATTATATTTCATTAAATTGATTTGATGAATATTAGAATTTAGGTTATTCCTTAAAATAAAACAAATCAATTAGAATCTAGTTAGTTTTTATATTAAAAAAATCTTGTTGATTTGGATTACTAGGCCACAATAAAAAAAAACAATTAATCTTCATATTTTAAAGAAAAATTAACAATAGTTTTAAAAATAAAATATAAATTACCTGCGGATTTAGCTGCGAAATATTTCGCAGGAATTAGTAATCCATTGAAACTACAAAATTCTCCGGAAATGTCGCAGGATTTGCTGCGGAATTTGCTGTAAATGTTCCTGCGACTTTTTCTGCAAATTGTTTGGTTTATTTTTGTTTTTTGTTATAATTTTACTATTAATAAAAAAAAGTTATAAAACATGATTCCAAAAATATGTTGTTAAGACATTTATTTATATTAAATTTTATTTTTTTTTAATAATGTTTTATAACATTAATTGAGTTTTTTTAGTTATTTTTTAAAGAAAATTTATTTATTTAATGCTTTTTTATTGTTGTAAAAATTAGAAAAATCAAAAATATAAATTTATGATATAATTGATGTGTAATCCTTCAACTTATAATTTTTTTAAAAATTTAAAATTTAAAAAGAGAATAAAATAACTCTTTTATTCAATTTATAACATATATTTTTATATTATATATAATGCTTTTATTCATTTTGTGTATTAAAATATTTTGGTGAAATAACTAGATTATTATGTTAGAGATCAATTTGTTAATTTGCAATTCAATTTTACAATTTAAAAGATGATAAAATAAATTAAAAATACTCATTTACCATCTTAAAATTTTGAAGAGAAAAAAATGTTTCAAATAAATTGTGTTTTATAAGTATAAAATTTAGATTATGGATTTAGTGTAAAAAAATTAATAAAAAGTAAATCTTTTAAATAAAAAAAATCATCAAATTATAGATTAAATGGCAAAAAAAAAAAATCCATTAACTTAAACAATCACATTTAAATTTAGTTAATTTTCTCTATTATCCGCTCCTTCTTTTGTTCCTTAACTTAAACAATCAAAATAAAATTCAAAAAGTTAATTTTCAACTACTAAGTTTTCAGTATCCGACTCAGTTACTCACTCAAGTACCCTACTCCTTTCTCTTCGTCCAATAAAATCAAATAAAAAATTCAAAAAAATCCCATTCTCACTACACCACAGTTTCGCAACTCGCCGGCAACAATGGACACAACGAAAAAACGAGATGCACATGAAGAAAGTATTTGCAACCTGGAACTTTGGCTCAGCTTCGGGGTAACAGAGCTTTAGGTTGTTGGTAGGGTTTGCAGTAATATTGAGAAAAAACGAGATACCGATTTGAATTCGGAGAAGAGGGATGTTCTTGAGGGCAAGGTGTTTGATGAAAGTCCTGTGATGCTCTCTCCTGTGAATTTGATTAAGAGTAGTTTGGTCGGGAGACCAAAAACTCCCAGAATTGAAGAGTGGATGTCGGAATCAGGCTTGAGTCTCTCACCACCGAGTTGTTGGTATGGTTATCGTTCATTTAACTACACTTAATAATGTTACTACATAATAAGTTGTAATACTTACACCTGTTTTTATTTGGTATTTAGTTTATCATGATAAGTATTTGATTAAAAGATTGAGATTTGGGTTTAAAATTGATTGTTGTTTTGTGATAATTGATATTGTGGAATATTGTGGTGAACGATGCTTTACTGTAATTGCGGCTGCAACATAGATATCTGAAATCTTATTGTTCCTGCCACATATTGCAGTTGTATACCGTTTTCAAACATTTTGAGATCACCTGCAAAATTGGGTGTACTTACGATAATCAATACACCAAAGTAACAATTTCATCTTTAGCATAGAAAAACCCCAAATCCAATTACATTATCATTTTGAAAGAAACACACTGGAAACGATCTCGGTGCTGATTCTTATGTGACTGCAAAACATTCACATTTCGCATTTGAATTTCAAGAAGATGAGTCAAACTGGAGGATCTTCATCTTCTCATTCAGTGGCGTTTAGGGTTATGCGACTTTGCCGTTCATCCTTCAATGTCGATCCTCCCCTTTGTATCGATCCCGACGACCTCTTCGTCGGTGAAGACCACTTCGACGTTCCCTCCGCCCCTTCCGCCGCAGACCTCATCGCTCCCGATTCCAATCTCAGTTATCGCGACCGCTTCCTCCTTCATCACTTCTCCGATTCCATGGGTCTCTCTGGCCTCCTCGTTCTCCCTCAGCCCTTCGGGTCCCCCTACTCTCTCTCAATTTTCAATTACTTTTTTTTTTAATTTTATTTTTGTAATTGTTTATTTAGATTCCAATTTGATTGATGCAGAGCAATTTACTTGGGAGAAACTTTCTGAAGCTATATAAGTATAAACAATAGCTCCAATATTGAAGTCAGAGAAGTTATTATCAAGGTCAGTTTCTTCTAACTAACCTTCATACTGTTCAATTACCTTGTTTTTTTTACTTGCGTTGTACTCATTGTCATTGGTTTCTTTTTGTTTTAATGCATCTATGTTGGTTAATTAGATAAGTAGATGTAGATTCCCTTAAGCCCTGTTTGGATAAACATCCCAATTAATCAATCCAAACAAACTTTGATATTGTCTTTAATCAACTTAAGTCTGAGCTTGGACCTCACACGTAAGTTTTAAGTTTAACCCTCAACAATGTCTTTCTGTTGTGGTATGCTATGCTTCTTTCACATTAATTTGATGGACTGTATATCTTTCCTTCAGGCTGGTTTGCACTGCATTGTACAATGATGGTGATGGAGAGCGTAAATACCTTCCCCAATTTTTCAAGTTCATTGTTGCTAATCCACTTTCTGTCAGGACAAAGGTATTATATATATTGCATCTTTAATTATAATGCCGTCAAATTATGCAATTATGGAATTATATATTTATGTAGTGCACTGCTGCTGTTGCTATGCATTAATTAAAATTTATAGTGCACTGTTATGTAATTGAGTTATATAGTATAATATTGAGATGGATATATTTATGTAGTGCACTGCTGTTGTTGCCATCCATAATCCATATATCCATATATTTACTTAATATGTTACTTTGTCGTGGTATATGATAATGAAATGGATATATTTGGTATGTGACACAGTTGATACTCTTATTTTATTTTAAGTTTTAAATCCTATATAAACATACAGGTAATACAATGTGCATAGATTTATGTTACAGTGGTTGACACATTGATTCTAACAGTACATTCCAAAGAAAGCAAAATAGATTCAAATTAACAGCATCAATTTCCCCATTTAGTAAAATTTCTAACTATTTTTAATAGATAGTAACGTTTATTTTTTAATCTCTACTAGAATTAAAATAGAGAGTACTAATATAGTGCTCTTCGTCTAATGGACAAACACCTTATATATGTTTCCTTCACATATTTGTCACTTAAATGACCGAATTCATATTGAAAATATGACATTTTGAAAAAAAAAAACACTTTGATATTTATTTTTCAAAAGTGTGACACAACAGTAAAAAAAAAGACTCCATTTTTCCAATCCATATTGAACACTCAATAGTGTGTGCATAATGTTTGTGTGTGACTTGTGTGAGAGTGTACGTTTTCTTCTCTTACTCGAAATTTATTTTGATGTTATTTTGTGATGCAGGAAAGTGGAAGATTTTGCTCGCAGATTAAATTCCGATCGGCCAGAGAGAATAAAAGACTTTTTTCTGCTTATAGCCTCAATGGATGGCACCTAAAGTTCTTCGTAATGAACCGGCAGATGAAAGTGCATTCAATCTACATCCTTAGATACTCTCACTCATGTTTTGAGTAAATGTCAGCCTTTGGTTGTCTTTTTTCTTGTTAATTTGTCTGAAATCTGGTTTTTCTGATTAATTTGGTTGGACAAGTAATTATTAGTAGTTTGATTGTGTCATTTTTAGTAATGTAACTCTATAAGTACTTGTTATTGACTTTATAGTAATGTTTGCTTTAAAAATTTGAATGAGATTAGTGTTGCCTTGACTTATTCAAATCAGATTTTTATATTTATATTATTGATACTTTGACATTTAAAATTTATAAAATTTTAAATAAGAATTAAATACAATTAATAATAAAAGTTAAAAACCTGAGAGAGAAAATATTGCAAACTTACCTGCGGACTCTGAACTTGCTGCGATATTTTCTGCGAAACTTTCAGTTACCTGCGGTATTATCTGCGATTTAAGCTGTTTTACTTGCGACGTTTTCCTGCGACTCTACCTGCTAAGTTAATTACCCACGAAGACTTTAGCTGGGCACAGAAAATAACAGAAAAAATCGCAGGTAAATCCGCAGGAAAGATGTTATATGAAAAAAACTTGTTATCTTTGTTTAGTTAAATTAATTTAAATTTTTTATAAAAATAACGAAATCAATTTTTTATTAAAACAAAATATTTGCTTGAAAAAATAAAAATTATATTTGATGAAATTTAACACTAACATTATACTAGAAAATCTGAATTAATAACTAATGATATGAGATATCCCTACATAATTCTTGTATCGGCTTTCACAATCAGTAAACTTCTTACTCAAATAATAGATAGCATGTTCTTTTCGTCCAGACTCATCCTGCTGACCTAACACACAACCCATTGAATTCTCAAGCACTGTTAAATACATGAAGAGAGGTCTTCCTGGAACAGGAGGTATTAAGATTGGAGGTTCTTGTAAGTAACCCTTGATCTTATCAAATGCTTGCTGACAATCTGAATTCCAAACAACTGTCTGGTCTTTGCGTAACAATTTAAAGATGGGCTCACAAGTAGGAGTCATATTGGAAATAAATCTGGATATGTAGTTCAGTCTTCCAAGAAAACCTCTGACTTGCTTTTCTGTTTGTGGAGCTGGCATGTCTTGAATGGCTCGGACTTTGTCTGGATCTACTTCAATTCCTCGGTGGCTGACAATGAAATCGAGTAATTTCCCAGATCTTACCCCAAAGGTATACTTGGCTGGACTCAGTCTCAACTGATATTTTCTGAGTCTCTTAAACAATTTCAAAAGATGTTCCAAATGGTCCTCCTCGCTTTGCGATTTGGCTATCATGTCATCAACATATACCTCTATCTCCTTGTGCATCATATCATGAAATAAAGTTACCATGGTCCTTTGATAAGTAGCACCTGCGTTCTTCAGACCGAAAGGCATAAATTTGTAACAGTAAGTCCCCCACGGAGTAATGAAAGTAGTTTTTTCCATGTCATCGGGATCCATCTTAATCTGATTGTAACCGGAGAATCCATTCATAAATGAGAAAACTGCAAAACGAGCCGTATTATCCACCAACGTGTCGATATGCGGTAAAGGGAAATCATCCTTCGGACTGGCCCTGTTTAGGTCCCTGTAATCCACACACATCCTGACTTTCCCATCTTTTTTCGGTACAGGTACAATATTGGCCACCCATTCGGGGTATTTGGACACTGCTAGGAAACCCGCATCAATCTGTTTCTTCACCTTATCTCGAATCTTGAGAGCCATGTCAGGTCTTGTTCTTCAGAGCTTTTGATTATTTTACCAAGTGGATCGAAGCGGCTTCATACGCTAATGTATCTCGACATGTAGTTGTCAAATTTATCAAAAATCAGCTTATCTGCCGATATGGTGTGCCAAGCAGGATTATTACAGATAATGGATCCAATCTGAATAACAGAATGATGAAAGAACTATGCGAAGAATTCAAGATAGAGCATCATAATTCTTCCCCTTACAAACCAAAGATGAATGAGGCTGTTGAAGCCGCCAACAAGAATATCAAGAAGATCATTCAGAAGATGGTTGTTACTTATAAAGATTGGCACAAAATGCTCCCGCTCGCCTTGCATGGGTATCGTACGATGGTACGCACATAAACTGGGGCAACTCCGTTTTCACTTGTCTACGGCATGGAAGCAGTACTCCCGATAGAAGTCGAAATTCCGTCTATGAGGATTTTAATGGATGCAAAGTTATCAGAAGCTGAATGGTGCCAGAACAGGTATGATCAATTGAACTTAATCGAAGAAAAGAGGATGGTTGCGCTATGCCATGGACAGTTATACCAACAGAAGATGAAGAAGGCTTTTGATAAGAAGCTTCGACCCCGTGTATTCAAAGAAGGTGACCTCGTGCTCAAGAAGATTCAGTCTTTCCTCACCGACGTCAGAGGAAAATGGGCCCTAAACTATGATGGACCGTACATAGTAAGAAAGGTTCTATCAGGAGGTGCTTTGATGTTACCAATGATGGACGGAGAAGAAATCACTCGCCCTGTGAACACGGATGCTGTCAAGAAGTATTTCGCTTAAGGGGGTTCTCATAACTTAGGGAGAACAAGTTGTTATTCCTTTGATATTATTTTCCAACACTGTAAAATTGGGGTCACGCCTTTTTGCTGACCCCCATTCAATAAAAGTTTTCCATTTATCAAAAGTCTTTATAGCAAAATCCAGATTGATTTAAACTTTTTCAAAACTTTGTGTTTTACTTGATATATGAATAACGAAAGGATGACCATGGGCGTTTATTTCATCAGTGGAAGAACGACAATCTTATGTGGTTCTCTAAGACAAAAGGATATTTATTTTATCCAGAGACGGGGTCTGTTTATGTTCGGGATCTCTTTACAGGTGGCCCGAGATCTGTGGAGGTTTTGCTTGAGTACCCCTCCATTTGAGGCGTTTATTTCACTTCTCCCAGTCCGTCAGCATCCGCATAGCATATAAGTAGACAACATGGCATGTGCATTTTTTTTCCGAATTCTCTGTGTTTGTTTTATTCTATTGCTTTGGCTGTAGTTATCCCTAAGTGTTTGGGTGCGTCTTATCCCTCCAAATAGACTTGTCGACCCTAGGCAGGGAAAGCACGGTGTTTCATTTTCCCCATGGAGTTCAATCCTCATGGAAGATGGTTATTTTAGTACAATACCATTTGAGTTCATACCTTAATGGTTGAGTCTTGCTTGACAGTGTCTCTTCGGCTACTTCCCGAATTGAACTTCGGTCTTCGGCAATCACATCATGGATAACCTCTGATGTTTGAACATGGACTAAGTGTGCATTTATTTTGCACTTTATTCCCCAGGAAGAATATTTTCGAAGAATCTCTACGAAGACAGATATTACTCCAACAATGTCACAGGTTTTTCTCAACAACCTACATTTGGACGGCAAACATCTCTTTATTTGAGCAACTCGTTTTGACCAAGATCTTATTCAAAACGACAAACGACAATCTCTTCAGGACAATCTGCCCATCCCCAGCGAGTTCTTCAAAATCATCAATTCGTCAAGCGGCATTGCTTCGCAAATCCATCAAAGAAGTCCGCCAAAGACATTGCAAGACACTTCTCCTTATTTGAGAATTCCCACCACAAATATTTCTCTTTAGTTGAGAGTCCATAATGATACCCACTTCTATAGCCACGACAAAGGTACTCCCGAGGAACATATTCCCCTATGAGTTTATCACACGAATTTATTTCATCAAGCGGCATCTCCCCAGAGGAGTCAAAGGAGTTCATCACATTAGTCTCCCTTTATGCGAGGAGACATACTTTACAACACAACCGATTCGCATCTCTCCTGAAGATCCCCGGTGAAGTTTCACAACCTCCAATACATTATAAGTTACATATACAAAATTCTGCAGTCTACAATACATTATGGCTCACAGCCAAGAAATTTTACAATTTACAGCACATTTGGCTCACAGCCAAGAAGTTCTACATCTACATTGACGGTTACATCTACAACGACATCTACAACACCTACAACGATATCTACAACATCTACAACGACATCTACAATCTACAGCCGAGACCCGTTCGTGGATTCAAAATCACGAGGCGTGGGGAAGCGTTTTTCAGAGCTAAGACCCGTTCGTGGATTCCAAATCACGAGGCGTGGGGAAGCGTTTTTCAGAGCTAAGACCCATTTGTGGATTCCAAATCACAAGGCGTGGGGAAGCGTTTTTCAGAAGCCAAGACCCGTTCGTGGATTCCAAATCGCGAGGCGTGGGGAGGTCTACACATTTTACTATTTCCATTTGGATTTCAAAAATAGAGAAAAGAAGAAGAAAAAAGAAGAAAAACAAAACTGAATTATTCAGAAAAGTCGCTATGGTCATAAGCTATCATTCGATTACAAGTTTCCTGCCTGATGTTTAAATCACCATATTCTTGGTGTATGTGCTACACTTTTATACGTTTGGAGATTCCCCATTGGTGGTCGTTTCCTGTCCCCGTGGAATCCCGCTTCGTTGAGTCTGCTGCCCTTCTGTTCCTCGCGTGTTGTGTCTAGTTTTTCTTTCCCCTGTGACATCTTTTCCTCACAGGACTATTTGTCTTGCATTTTCATATCATTGCGTATCATTTGCATTCGGCGGCTTCTTAGGGTCAAAAATTCGTGCAATGTTTGTATTTAAGTCCCTCCTATCTCGTCGAGACGGAGATATTAATCTCCATGTCTCCGGATAGAAGTAACTTAAATAGGGGCATCTGTCGCACCCTAATTTTTTACCTTAAGGTCCCACCTCCGTGCGTTTTATCTTACGTGTTACCTCTCGCCCCATACATGTGTTTATTATAACTAACCAGTTGATGCAGGCGTGATAATGACAAGTGTAGACCCTTACAGACAAGTATTTCAAGGCGCAAGCGTTAGGGCCTATTATGTTTCCTATAGGGGGCCATCTCACAGGTTGAGCCATTATCTCCAAAGAGAAATTGGGGAGCGTCCTCAAAGGTGGTTTACGACTATGTTTATTTCGAGAAGATAAGATTATGTGAGATTTGGTTCGTATTAAGAACTTCATCATGGTGAAGGAGTTTTGTTTATTGTTGATGATTAAGTTATTAAAGGACTGTTGGGAGCGTCAGTGTTACAACGATGAGGAATCCAACAATTAAGCAACGTCGCAAGCGGGCATCGAGTTTCCTAATCCACCGCTTTTATTTTATCATTGCTTTGCCAAGAAAGGTGATTAAGGATATTAATTTACAAGACACCCTGTTTTAAAAGCCCAAGGCACTGCAAACTGGAACTTTGAAAATACAAGACATGGACATAAAATATTAAGAATGTCGAAGTTGGAACAGTTACAATTTAATCACAGCTACATTACATTTAAATCCCCACCATAGGAGGGTCCATATTTCTCAAGCACATAAGCTTCATACAAGAGAGGGAGAAGGGAGCACTTCACGATTTCCTATTTGAATATTCATGATACACAACCATATTATCTAGTAATCTGTTTATGGCCTCTACATTATTTTAACATTACATGAGTCGCTCAATAACCGCAAACACGGTTCATTATAAGAAACAATGGAGCATGAACCAATGTCGGATTTACGGGAACTTCCTCATCTTCAAGACTGCACACTTCTTTCTTGGCTAACGAAGGGATTCGCTCTAAGTTGGAGCCTCGGACACAACAAGGGACGTGCCTCTCATGCCCCGCTTCTGAGCAAAGCCGCAACGCAAACCATGCCACAAGCTGTGAAATCGGACAAGCTGCAGGTGCATACCGGGAGTGTGGAAATCCTACATCAGAAAAGCCATCAACAACATAAGTCAAGACATAAGATTTAATCACAGTTTCGGCACATAATCAATTTTAACCATGTGTTCATCGAAATGATTAGTAAGAATGTAAAGGAGTTGAAACCAGACACTTATCTTTTTATCATGCCACAACCTATAGAGAACACCACAGAAAGTCAGGACATACTATTAACAAAGTGAACTGCAAGACTGGAAATTTAAAAGGGAGCAGGAGTTGACTTCAGCCCTCAGTGCAATTCATCATCGGGAAGGAGGTTCGAGCAGCCAGAAGGGCAACGACCGAAGCCGTCGCCGGCTTCCTACTGAGCATCGAACAATGTAAAATTCGAGCTGCAGAATTACTAAGTGGCATCGTGAAAAAGGACATCAGCAGCAGCTCAGTAAGAAAAACAAGCATACATCAACAGCGGTCGCAAACATTCACAATAACACTTGCAAACAGGCATACACATAGCAGTTGCGAATACCAAACAAGGCAATTAAAAACAAGCATTCACCACAACGATGTAGTGTCAACAATGTCATCGCTGGCTACAGGCAGCGACAATGCAAGGGTCAACCATCTGATACAAAGTCCATGAACAGAAAATCAAGATAAATTACAACCCTCAGAAAAACTCATCATCAGGCTAAGATTCGAGCGGCCGGGAGGATTATGACCGAGGCCATCACCAACTCCTTACCAAGCATCGAGAGATTCGAATCTAGACAAACGAGACAACTATCCTCAGAATTTTTTTTCTCAACACAGGCCAATGGCACCAACGGCACAACCTCAAGCACGCAAGTTCAGACCATCAAGTAATCATCACCGTTATACATTCCCCGGCACCGGAGCTAAGACCAAGTGGACTCTGAACCGATCATCAGCAACCTGAAAAAAGAAGAGAGAAGTCAGCAATACAACAATGCTAACTGCAAGTAAACATTCATAACAGAGGAGCAACATCAACGAATATTAGCTATAAGAATCACAACAACAACCAACTTCAAGCCAGATGTTTCCTACACCAGGATTCACAACCAACAGCAATCACTCATATACGAACGAAGATTCATCTTTTAACACAGGCTACTCATATGAAACTTCAAGCAGTCAATCAAATGGAAAGTTTCGGTCTTCATCGACTTCAGAAGATGCCCTTCTGCACTTTCAACAACGGTATCAGCAAAAGCCCCAACAGTTTCAACAGCTAGACCAATATTTAAATCACAACAAACTTTGTCCATCAAAGAGATAGAAGACGTGCAGAACAAGAACAACAATTATCTGGATCTCGTGCGGAAACAAGAGCGTGAGAACATTTCCTTGAAGAATCAACTTGCACCTAAAGGTTTAAGAGACAGTTTATCTTCAAATCACCCAAAGGTTGATGATGAGTACCCTTTACAAGCCAAGCAACTGAACATGTTTTACCAAAGCAACCGTGCACCCCAGATGTCTATTGAGGAAGAGAAGGATGATGCCTCTATTGAACTAGGGCATATAAGCAATTCACTCCCACAGAAGAGAATATGGATCTCTGAACAAGTTAGCATGATGTTTAGAAAAATCTATGAAAAAAGAATTTCTAAATTCGAAACACATCAAGGAACAGAGATGGAATTTGAAAGTATACCCTGAGAATGCTTGCGGTTGCTACTCTTCACCACCAGCTTTGTTCTTCGTGAAAGTTCCCACTAGACACATCAAACACGAGTTTTCCCCTCTGGGCTTCTAATCCATCTTTTGGCCCAAGACCTTTGCCGCCTGTACCTGCCAAGTCATGATAAAAAAAACGTTAGGGAATATTCATCGAAGAATAGAATATTCGATTCAAAAAGACCAAATCAAATCCAATTTCGAATTAATACACAAGATCAGAGATTGAAATGTCAATTAACGAATCATTACCACAATCAGTTAAAAAGAGAAAGTTTTCAAATCTACCCAACACCAAAAAGGAAGGCTCAATCAGGCATTCAAATCATATTTTAAAACGAAAATCCCCCTTTGAAGCCTATAAAAGGGAGAGATTCGAAGGAAAATGCGGCCATCGGAAATCATCACAAAAAACCCTAAAATTTCATAACCTAAAAAAGTAAAGGAGAAGACTTATCCGTTTCAAGTCTCGAAGGAAGCCGTTGACGCCGGCGCCGCTTCAACCTTCGTTGTCTCGAATCCGCTGCCACTGCCAAGCTCTCGTAATTTATGGGTAAATTCATTTGTCTATATTTGATTGATACGTGTTGTGTTTGTAAGTTTACAGGATCAGCATTGAAAATGAAGGAGGAGACGGAAACATTCGACGGAGAGAAATGACGAGAAGATGGAGAAGGAGATGACGAGATTGGAGAGGGAACCGACGATCTGGGGAGGGGTTTGATTTGGGGATTAGGTCTTTCTGTGCTTGTTTTTTCGTTTGTCTTATTTTTGTTGTATTGCAATACTTCCACACACGACACCCACTGCATCACTACGCAAACCACCACCAAACCTTAATTAACCACCAAACCTTAATTAACCTAATTAATTATTTTTATTTAACCAATATTCACTCTTTTTTTTTCTAATCAGCCATCATTTATCTTACTATTAACTTAATATTTATTTTGCCTAATCACCTTTTTTTTCTCTACCTAATTAATAGATAACTAATCGGCCACCTTTTTTTAAAATAATTAATAATTCTATAATTAGTTCTATTTTTCTAATTACTTAATCAATTAGTCTTAAAATTCACCATTTTAATAATTGTTTATTTTGTCCCAACTTAATTGATCCCTTTTATAATAATTTTAAATAATCAATTATATCATTTAATTTAATTATAGTTTTTTAAGTCTAAGTGTTTTTATTTTATAATTTAGTTATTCCCCCTTTCTATTTAACTAAATTGACCTTTTATCTTAAACAACATTTTATAATAAGTTGCATTTTATTTAACCATCAACTTTTAATTAATTGATCCCACATTTAGCTATTTCGTTTTAATAATAATAATATGAAGAAAACATTTTCATAATAACTTAAGCATTAGAAAAACAGTTTTGTCTTATAATTTAAATAACTTTCATTAATAATAAATATCAACCTTTTATATTAGAAAACTTTTAAAATTTAACTTTTAACATGATAATAAACAATTTTACCATAATGAATCTAGTGCAACCTTTTTTCCTAAAATTAATCCAATTCCTCTTAAAAACAACCTCACCAATAATATATTTTTCTCATAAATCAATCCATCTTAAAATCAAGCCGTCAAATCAAACAATTAAAATCAATCAACAGCGTAAAAGTACAACCTAATCGTGCACACCCATATTTACAACATATTCACTCTCACACACTTCAGCGCTTTCATGCGTATGTGTATGTCTACTTATTTGCCCTTTACTTTCCTTGCAATTTATCTTACAGCAATTTACATTATCAATTTATATTCATGCATCGCATCCGTCCAAAGGAAAACCTACACATGATTCAACAATCGTGTGTAGTGCATCTCATTTGCATCATTCTCCCACTTGATCCTTGATCCCATTCAAGTCGATCTCTTAGGATAGATCCTACCCCATAGGAGGACCTTCGTCTTTATCTTTACAATATAGAAACAAAACACATTAAACAACTCATACAAATATTCAAACATTAGAGAAAGATGCCAAATCTTCTTAAGCGAGAAAGAATCTCCACCCCACATCAATACAATCAACATTTAGGAACTTTTCCTTAAGAGAGATAGAGGCGTACCTCGTCGATTCCTATCCGAGTACTTGAGCCCTTCACTTAAGACGATGCAAAGACTATTTTCTTACAATTTGTGACGGTTAAATCTCCCTTAAAATGACAACTCACCTTTTCTCCTAAAATCAATCAATCAACTACCCTAAACCCGTAGGAACTTCGACCACAGTCAAAGAACTCCTCAAACCCTTTAGGGGAACTACAAGTACTTTGATTCCACTCCCGTAAGGATATGTAGGCATAAGATGCTATATCTTATCGAGTATACTTAGAAATAAACCACTAGTTCTTTCAACCATTAAGCAAATAAACCTTAGCAATAAACAACATAAAACAAGAGGTTCCTATAGAGTACTACAGAAACTTAGGATGCTAGCACCTTCCCTAAGTTTAACCAACCCCCGAACCTATAACTCTCTAGCTTGCATTTGCATTGCATTGTGGAAATTTCGATTTTTATCCCTTCCTTTGGACAAATCAAAGTTCGGTTGTAAAATGAATTAAAGATTCAAACTAATCAATAGTTTGGTATCCAAAGTTCACCGCGACAGTATCCAGACCATGGCTTATGCTCGTGTTATTATGCTTTCTCCGTTGAGTATCCAGACTCCGGGAAAGTCAGTTGGGTATCCAGACCTTGATGAATCCTGTTTGTACTTTCTCCGTTGAGTATCCAGATTCCGGTAAAGGCAGTTATAGTATCCAGACCATGGTAGTTTATTTGATGCTCCGTGATATCCAGGTCACATCAGTTGTTGTTATCTCCTATTATTGTGTGGTATCCAGACCTTGGCACCTAATGTTTTTCTCAGCCCATGTGGTATCCAGACCACAGCTCATATTGTTTCCCAGCAATGTCGTTTGACTTGAACTCGTAGGATATCCAGATCCTGATGAATATATTTCTTTTGCATTGAGCATCCAGGATCCAGTAACCGAGTATCCAGACTCAGGTTTATTGCATAGAGCATCCAGGCTCAGATTTGCATTGAGCATCCAGGCTCCAGTTATTGAGTATCCAGGCTCAGATTTGCATAGAGCATCCAGGCTCCGAATTACATTGAGCATCCAGGCTCCAGTTATTGAGTATCCAGACTCAGATTTATTAACCGAGTATCCAGACTCAGGTTTATTACATAGAGCATCCAGGCTCCATTGATTGAGTATCCAGACTCAAATTTATTAACCGAGTATCCAGACTCAGGTTTATTGCATAGAGCATCCAGGCTCTAAATTGCATTGAGCATCCAGGCTCCAGTGATTGAGTATCCAGACTCATATTTATTAACCAAGTATCCAGACTCAGGTTTATTGCATAGAGCATCCAGGCTCAGATTTGCATAGAGCATCCAGGCTCCATTCATTTTGAGCATCCAGGCTCTAGTTTGTTTCTTTCAGCATCCAGGCTCCAGTTTGTATCTTTAGGCATCCAGACTCCGATCACTTAGAGCATCCAGGCTTAGATTCCTATGGAGTACCCAGACTCCGGTAATTTGGATTGTTACTTTTCGCCAATATGGTATCCAGACCATGGCACCGCTTTTGACGTTTGTATTCTTTTTCCCCAACGGAGTATTTTTGAGATCAGTACAGCTATATTCAGATTTTATGCGGTTGGCAAATTTCTGGGTTCTTTGGTATTGAACCGTCTTTTACCTTGATTGTTTGAAAGCTATTCGCTTTTCAGTCATCCAGGTCTAAGTCGCTTGAATAGGGGCAGCTGTTGTACCCCAAAATTTGCTCAACCTTTCTTTACCTGGTTTGTGTTTCATTGCATTGTTCTAGCATTTGCATTGCATATCATATTTCATTTTATAGGGGATCAAGTGAGTTGTGCTTATCAGAGAGACTACCAAAGGTTGTGGGCTAAGCAAGGGGTGTTACTCAAGTTTGAATGGTCATCAGTTCATCTAGAAGTGGTCAATAGTCGTGTGAAAGGATGGATGGATGTATGTGGGTCAGCTCCTAATTTGGAGGCCAGTTGAAGAGCATCAGAGGGTTGTGAATTCATAATTATGGATATAAGATGTTGAGAGAGCTCATTGAGTGCTTTGAGAGCCATGTTGGAGCTTATTCAAGTTGTTGTGTGAGGTGGAAGAAGCCACAGTCAAGAATGTTGCATCTAGGGTTTTCATCTAGTAAACCCACAGTTAACTATGAAATTGAAGGAGGTTAAAACTCAATTCCAAGTCTCTATGGTAATGGGATGTTATGTTGATATGTCTAATATATCATTTCAAGATCAATTCATCAAGAATCAAGAGTGTGAGAAGTTACTAAATTAGGGTTCTCAGTGTAAAATCCCCTGTTTAGTCCCCAACTTCAAGACCACCTTTCTCAAGATAGAAGTCTCATATCATCTTGACATGGTCAAGAAACTTGTATAGCATGTTCGTAGCTTTCTTTTGAGTACTATAAGTCATTCATCTAATTTCTAGAACTCAAGTTATGATGCTGACAAGTTACAGGTCCTCAGATGAATGTGATTTTGGTCAACAAAAGTCAACCAACTTCCAAGCCATTTTTGACCTAGAAGGATGTTTCTCCTCAACTTTTGGTGAACATGAAAGTTTTTGTTCATGGTCTTAGCTTTCCAAACAGTACTAGAAGTCTTTCATATGATTTGTAGAACTCAAGTTATGAGGCTTGCAAGTTAGGGGTATTTTGGGAAAGTGAGATTATAGGTCATAAAATTATAGGTCCATTTCACCAACTTGCACACTTCAAATGGAGATTTTTCCAACATCAAACATGCTCCAAATAGGGCCATTTGCATTACCAAATCATCTCTTGTCATGGTTGGAGTTTGGATTGAAGAATTCCTAAAGTGATTTTCATGGAAAAGGCCTTAAAATGAGAAAATCAAACTAAATTCATTTGAGATCACTTTGTACCAAGTTTATGCATATTTTGAGTGTAAATGATATTCTAAACATAATGCCAATGTTAGATTTGAAATTTGAGGTCATTTTGATGGTTATTTCCATGGTTTCTTCACCATGAAGTAACAAATATGAAATCCACCATAGGATCAAAATAAGGATAAATTGCTGGCCATTTGATCAATTCAGACCATGTGCAAGTGATTGGAAGCAAGAGTAAGGCAGGTGCAGCTGGTTTTACACGAGTTTGGCAAGCAAAAAGTGAAGGAAAAATTGAAATGGAAATTGGGCTTAATAGCATGTAATAGGGCTCCATTTCCATCTGAATCCAACACATAAAAGCTCAGCAAAGTTCACAAACCCTTAGAACATGATTTGGTGAAGGAATTGCAGAGAGAGCAACTTGAAAAAGTGAGAGCAAAGTGAACAAGTGTGTGGAGTGATTATGGGTGGTTTACTTGAAGTTTCAGCCAAGAACAAGACTCAGTGGAAGTTCTCCACTAGGTAATCTTGAAATCAAGTTATCTCTCTGTATATGCCACGATTGCTGGCCATTTTTGCATATTTGAGACCTAGTAACCATGTAGATCATTAACAAGTAAAATGAACTGGCATTTGAGATGATTTTTGTTTTGAGCATGAAACTTGTTGTTTGCATTTTGGCCTATTCTTGAGGTTTTATGATGAATGAACTGTGAATTTGAACTCTATGTGATGTGTAGATGATTTCTGGGCTCATTTGGTTGCTGATTTTGAGCTTTTCAGTTTGAGCACATTTTCTTTTTCTCTTCGATTCACTTTGTGTGGTGCTTAAAAATGAAAACTAATGCTGGATTTGGATTCCTCTTGAGGAGTAGATGGATTTTGGTTATTAATTTGTGGATTTTGGTTAATGTTTGCATCACCTGCGTTTTCACTGTGGCCGATTGTGAGGTAGGAGATGACCGGAGACGGTCTCAGGTCACCGTCTGTTTTTATGGTATTTTAAGGTTGAAGATGCTTACATGGCGTGTTGTTAATCACATGATTTGCATACTTTTCATTTTAACGTGCAATATTAAGAAACACGCTGCTCCTGTTTGACCACGCACCACCAAATCACATTCAAATATTTCATTAATGTGTTGGCATGTTCAGATCCGTGTGATTTAATTACCGTTTGATTTAGTGGCCCAGATTGTGTTCCACAATGGTCATTCTGTTGACCAGCCACACTTGATTTGTTTGGAGCCCTCAGTTTTTGGCATGCGCTTGGGCTGGGCTTGCTTTTTGCGCCCCCCTTTTGGCCCAGTTTCATTCTTGAACTTGTTTTTATTACTTTTCAAACCGCAGCTTTTTCTTTTTTAGTCTTTATTTTATTTTTATTTTTGTTTGCTATCTGTTTATATTTAATTCATTTTAAAATACTTCTAATCATCCAAAAAATTTACAAAAATACTTTTTAGACACTTTGAGATGTCTTCTGATTTTAGAAAATTTTTATTTTATTTTTTGATTTATTTTTCAATTAAAGTTGAATTTAAATATTGGAAGTATGTTAAATGACTTAAATTGTGACATTGTTTGATCTTTTAATTGTTTCTCTCATTTCCTTTGGGTTCAATGACTAAAATTAAATCCTCATATCCATGATGAGTTGATTAAATTTTGAAGACCATTTTGCCCCTGGTTGGTTGACTTTGGTGGCGTTTCTTTTGATCCTCAATTCTACCATTTCAAAGTGGTACATCTAGAATTTTATTTTCTTTTGATGGTGCTTTGAGGGGATATTTTCTTTGACCTTTTGGTCTTTGTTTGCCAACTTGTTTAGCTTCCTTGTGCATTTTATTTGGTAATTTTTGAGTCTTTTTCCTAATTTTGAGATGACTTGGAAGTTAGGTCATTTCATAAGGTGGCTCATACAAGTGCATGACCTAGTTTGAATTGGAAATGACCTTTCTGGATCCATTGAGCTCTCAAATCTTCTTGTTTCACATATTAGACATGTTGAGCTTATTGTATGTTCATTTTTAGGTCAAAATTATGTTCATTGCTTGTTGATTGATGCATTTCTTTGTAGGTTTTCCACTTGTGCTTCAAGTGTTGAATGTGTGTAAGACTTTGGTCTTTCGCCTTGCCTCTTCTTGCATCTCTTTGGTGTGTTTGTGATGTTTATCCTGAGAATTCTCTTCTCTCATATTCTTTTCTGTCCTATGACTTTGGAATGTCACTTAAGGTAGCTTGGTCCCTCCTTAGGAGGAACTTGAAGTTTGCCTAAAGTGATGAATCCATGAGGACTTCTCTTAGAGTTTCTTTGTCCTTTCTTTTTCACTTTGATGGTGATGTTCATGGTTGAGTGCATAATATGAGTACCTTGTTGTCCTCATGTAGTCTCCCATCCTCACTTTGCTTTAGGCTTTCTTTGCCTTGCATTTGTGTTTGTTGTGTGCTTTGTGGTTGATGTTTGAATGGTTTAGGCCTTTTTATCCCACACTTTGTCACACTTGTTTGTTTACTTTTGATGCATCTCTTTCTCTTTTCTCTTTGCATTTCTCATATGCATGCTTGGTTGAGATGATCTTGTGGTGGCTACTGCCTCACACATATTTTCCTCCCACTTTCATTCTACTTGTGCATTCTATGTATGCATTCTTTCATTTGCATTTTCCTTTGTTCTTTCTTCTTCTTCTTTTGTCTTCCTTCCTTTAGGATTTCTAATCTCTCTTGTTCAAGAGAGGTTATGATAGACATTAGGGTTCTAACCATGCATGATAACATTAGGAAGATGTCTCCCTTTTGTAATCCCAACTTTAGGTGAACTTTGCATGACAACTTCTAGGGTTTGGTCTAGTCCCCCTTTAGTTTGTCGCTTTCTCTTCTCATCTTCAAACAGCTTCAATCCACTTAATAAATAATGACAAGTGTTGTACGTTATGAGCCTTAAGCTACTTGGGAAATGGTGATTGAGTGGTTACCTCTCAATTACCTAGAGTGTTTAGTATACATCCTTAGGATGCTATGTGACACATTCGTCCCTAAGTCACAAGTCTTTAGTGCAACATGAGTTACCAACAAAAAACTCAAAAAAAATTTCTTCTCTAAAAGACTTCAAACCAACTTCAAACCTTTTTGTCCCTTGGGACCCTTAACCTTTGGAAAACCTTTTCATAAGCAAGAGTGTTGTTAACCTTCGGTTCTATCGCAAACGGTAACGCCTAAGTCTTCAATGGTCAAGCTGCATACACCAAACTACTAGAACTGTTTGTTAACCCTACTCGGGTAAAACTTTTGAACAACCTGTGTTCTCTTAAGCCCGAACTGCGTTTGCTCTGATCTTTCATACCAGATGAAAGTACGTAGGCACAAGACGCGATGTCTTGGCGAGCAACCTCCCCCCCTTTCGCCGTAGTTGGTCGAACTACGTTGACTCTGACTTTCCCATTGCACGAGGGAGTACGTAGGCATAGAGCGGTGATGCTCTATCGAGTCAGTCCTTTTTCTTTCTCTTTTGTCCATAAGCCTTTAGCGTAGATAGCTTACACACCTTTTAGATAGAAAACACATGCGTGGATCCCGTCGAGTACGACGGACGTGAGGGGTGCTCATACCTTCCCCTTGCGTAACCGACTCCTGAACCTAGGACTTGGTTGCGACGACCTCGTCTTTTCTTGTTTTCGTCAGGTTTTTTCCGATCGTTTCCTTTCCCCTCTTTGGGATAAATAACGATAGGTGGCGACTCTGTTAGTCATTGTCGACCTCTTTTTTCGCAGTAGCGACAAATACCAGCTCTGGTACAATTGTACTTGTAACACTTCGATTTAATTATTTATTTAATTTAATGGAGAGATTTACATAAATAATATTTTTTGTAAATTATGACATGTTTGGCCGACATTGGCATTTGTGATATTGTGTGCTTATTTAATTAATTTGGTGAGAATTAATTAACTATATAATTATAATTTGGTAGAATAAGAGGACTTGGGTCAATTTTGTAAATTAAGAAAAATATGTAGTAAAGGGAGAGAAGCTGAATGTTAGTTGGGAAAATATCATATTTAAAAGGAATTATTAGAATACTATTTATACAAGAAATTAGAGAAATTAGGATTTGGAGAGAATGTTTTTGTTAGTATGTGAAAACAAGAAGTTTGGAGAAACAAGAGTAGAGAGCTAGGGCTTGGAAAAAGAATCCATAGGAACTGGCTTTTGCTGATTTTAGTTGAAATTACAAGGTAAGTGGGGGGATTCTTCATCTAAGGGCTCTTATATCATGAAAGGGTAGAAAGGTTTCCTTTAACCTCCAATAGGATTTTGTGTTTTCTCAATTTCTTGATGATAAATATGATAGGTGAATGTTAATGATGTTGTTTTAACATGGATTGGTGTGATAAATTGTGTATGTTGTTGTTGTTGTTGTGTTGTTTGGTGTTCATGAATCAATTGATCAAGTGATGAATTGATGTGAAATTGAGTGTTTTATGGTATGAACATGATTGAATAATTTATGATGAAATTGTTAGAGTTGTGTTAATTAGTGATTCATTGACATGTTTGATCATATTAGAATGTGAATTGTGTGTTTTGAATGATGTAATGGAGACTAGTTAGATGTATGAGAGGTATGTGATCAAGGCGACGAATGATGCATAAGAAATTGAGTTTTTGGAAAAATTACATGTGACCAATTAATTGACCCTAGGGAGAAACCGATTAATTCCTTTTGAAAATAAAAGAAAATTTTGAAGGAAACATTGGAACAATCAATTGGCCTCTCAGAACAATCAATTGGTCCCTTTTGAAAATTGAAAAAAAACACAGGCCGAGAGTTAAGCATAATTGATTGATCCTCTATGTTAATTGATTGGTCCTTTATAGCAATTGATTGATTCTCTTGTTGTTTTAGCCATAACTTGAACTACGTGACTGCAGTGGATACTCGATTTAAATCATTTTTAAGCTAACGCACAAAGTTATTGCATGGAATGCATTATGAGATAATAATTGTATAAATGTATGTTCAATGTGTGAATATTTATTGTGTATCGTATGTATTAATTGGGTGATAATTGTGCATGCTTAATTGATGATTGACGAGGCAAATGGTTTAGAGTGAGAACTACTCATATTATGTTGGGTGTATGATGAATTACATTAAAAAATTGGCTTGTAGTCTTTACTATTTTGTTATGTGACCGTTTATCGTCAGAGTGAGGTTGTATTCATTGTTGTGTTATTGTCATTGCATGGTGATATGCCATACATCATATGTTGTCATTGTTCTAAAAAAGACATGTTTGCTAGTTTAGAGTGGAGATTAATGACTTGTCTCAAGCTCGAAGTGGGAACATATAGCTCATAGTGGGGGCTCGGGGTTCGCAGAGATTGGAACCCAATTCATATGAAGAACCAATTGTTGAGTCGGTACCGTATACATATAGAGTCGAGTTGTGATTCTGGCTGAAATTGGGGACTGAGAAGAGCAAGAGTTATGGAAATTGTTCCATTACATCATATAATAATTCTGCAAATGAGATGCTTGTGTATTAATTAATACCTTTGTATGATTATGTGAGTTTGATTATGATGTGGGAGGGATGTGAATACGCGGTGTTGATGTGTATTTATAATATGTGGATGATTTGGTATTGTGTGAATCTATCGTGATTGTTTATGCATCATTTATTATTTGAATGTATTTTTACCCCTTTTATATGTTGTTGCATCTTACTTCTCTGGAGTACAAATAATCAGGTACCTGAGAAGGAGTTTGAGGTTGAGGACAAGGTTTTGCCTCGTTAGTTGTTTGTCATTCAAGCATATGGTTGGAGTCACTCTGATATTTAACACAAGGGGTGGACTTTTTTTCTTATTTATTTTATGTTGCATATCTTAATTTGCTTTTAATATTGACCCATTTTTCAAAATTTTGGTTGTTGAGGCTTCTATTACAACTATTTTCTAATTTTCCACTGCTATCAAATGCGTTATTTCATGATTATATGGTTCAAAATGTTTTGATGGTTGTGAAAACGGGCCAGACGGGAACGAAATACCAAATGAGAGTTGGGTTCTGTAAAAACGGATCAGACGAGAACTGACTACCTGACGAGAACTGGGTTCACCAAAAGGTTGGTCAGGGACCAAAACATGGTTAGTCGAGAACCAGATGTTGTACAGAGCGTTGATCAAAGGTGGGCGTAAGATCAAACATTGAGATCGCAAATCACAAAGATCAAATCCAAACAAATGGGTCAAAATGCAGCAAAACCTATGTGTCGCTACTGCGAAAATCGGCGCCGGCTTGACAGGAGAGTCGCCACCGCGCATTATTTATCCCTCAGAGCGGGAAAGGAAACGCTCGAAGTAAACCTCGCAAAGACGGGAAAAAGGTATGATCATCACAACCAAAACCTGGATTCGGGAGTCGGTTACGCAAGGGGAAGGTATTAGCACCCCTCACGTCCATCGTACTCGATGGGATCCACGCTTGATGTTTATAGGAAAAGGGTGTGTTATCTATCTACGCTAATGGTTGGTCTGAAAAGAAAATAAGAGGACAGGACTCGACAGAACATACGGTGTTCTGGGCCTACGTATTCCCTCGTGCAATGGGAAAGTCAGAGTCAACGTAGTTCGACTACCTACGACTAAACGGGGAAAAGGTTGCTCGCCAGGACATCGCATCCTGTGCCTACGTACTTTCATCTGGTATGAAAGATCAGAGCAAACGTAGTTCGACTAACTACGGCTAAACAGGGGGCTCTCACACAGCAGTGAGAAAACAAACTGATTCTAAAGGTTAGGGGACCTACAACTACGATCTGGTCTCAAATGCACTCAGGCAAGAGAAAGGGATAACAATTAGTCGTCAGCGGGAAAGTCTCGATCGCACAGCCGCGAGAGAACAAAGATTAGTTGTTAATGTGCTCGCTAGGATATCGCATCCTATGCCTACATATCCTCGTCTGGCACGAGGAATCAGAGCAGCTGTAGTTCAGCTAACTACGAATCAAGCTACTCAAAAGCTCCTACTGAAAGAAAAGGGAAACCCTAAAACTATAGCTGAGAAAGGGGAATCTACCTACTGCTATCATGCCTGGTTGACCATCCTAATGTCTATCATAACGACTCCGCAGCGGAGAAGTCAGAGCTCCTAAGGGATCATGGCAACAGGACTAAACGACAAACAAGAAATACTGCAAAGTAAAGAAATACTGAAAATATGCGTGAATGCAACAACTAAACAAACAAGGCGCAAAGGCCGCAAACCACAGAGGCAAGGGAGCTCAGCTCTACCAAATACCAACAAGCAAAGCCACGCAATAACAAACAAGCAGAAGGAGGACCACCTCAACTTCTCATGCACACAAAGTCTACTTCTAAGATGCACCTAACTCAGAACTATCTAGATGAATACCTAAGTCTAATGCAACATATCATCACACAAGTCAAACAATACAAAGAGAAGGCTAGCTAACCTGACAAGCCTCTATCTACAAAACAAGAAACTACTCCTGGGCAAGGCCCCTAACAAACAAACTTCTAATGTATCTCTAAACAAAACTCTATACAACATCTTAAGCAAAGATCTAAGCAAAAATTCTAATCACCACCCTAAACAAGAGGAATCAATCCCAGTCTCCAAGCTTCATAACAAGCTTACCAAAGAAAGGGAGCTAAGCAGACAAACTCCTAGTGCCTTCCTCGGGAAAGTACCAGGAGGTTACCACTCAGGAATCATATCCTATGCGGCTCGACAACTGTGATCAGTTTACATTCCTCCTCAGGAGAAATTAAACTCACGAGTTGGCTCCGGAATCACTGGATATTTGAGAAAACCTATATGCACTAGGGGAACTAAGTGAACAGACCCATAGGACCTTCCTCAGGAAAGTACTAAGAGGCTGACACTTAGGAATCGTATCCTATGTGGCTCAACAACTGTGATCAGTTTACATTCCTCCTCAGGAGAAATTAAACTCACAAGTTGGCTCCAACATCATTGGATACTTGAGAAATCCTAGATAAACTAATGGAACTAAGTGAATAGACTCATAGGACCTTCCTCAGGAAAGTACTAGGAGGCTTCCACTTAGGAATTGTATCCCATGTGGCTCAACAACAGGTGATCAGTTTACATTCCTCCTCAGGAGGAATTAAACTCACAAGTTGGCTCCAACATCATTGGATACTTAAGAAAGAGGTGAGAAGAAAGAATGAAAGTCATTCATAGTGCCTTCCTCAGGAAAGTACCATAAACTCCCTTCAAACTTCAGGATCTCGAACCTCACAAACAGAGAACAAGCTCCTAGACTAAGCCTCAATCCACTGCATCCTTGCAAGCTCCAACAGGACCTCAATCAGCTCCCATCTTCAAGAAGAACCCACAGGCCACCAAACCACAAGAGACTATCTCTGAAGTTCAACCATAGTTGAACTTCAAAGTCAGAAGCCATCAAGGCTTCTCCTATCCTCAAGCTCAGACAAATCATATCAGAACATCCTACAAAAATCTATCAAAAATCTATGGGAAACCTACATGGCTCTAAGACAACATACTGAAAAATCAGAGCAGAACTCAATACCAGATGAAAGAATCAAAATCAACACAGCAGACATATCCACAAACCAATTATTCAATATCAAGACAATACAAAAAAATGCAATTAAAATGAAAATGCATGATTAAGCTAATGTTTTTGCACTATAAAATTCTACATTGAATTACGAGTCTACAGAAAAAAGAACGGAATTATTTGACTAAACCTACTATTTTTTATGAATTTTCTAACAATATGTATGCACTAAAGAATATTAAAAAGTCAATTAAATGGAAAATATACAAAAAATAGTAAACAAAAATAAACTGGCATTTTTATTTTTATACAATTTTCTAAACATTTTCATGAAGTGGTAGAAAAAAGAAGAATTAAAAAAATCAATTGTTTACATTTTATTATGAATTTTTCAATATGCAAAGAAATAAAAGAAATTGAAAACAAACAAAATTGAAATAAGATTGGAGGGGGGGTGCTAACAGCAATGATTTTCAGGTTGAATTTATAAATGGGCTAGAATGGGGGGTGCGAAAAGCACTGGGGCGCAGGGCCCAGTCTCATCAAAACAATTAATAAACACAGCAAGAAGAAAAAACGCCTGGGGGGTGCAGTCAGTAGGTTTTCCAGTTAGTTTCTCATTGGGCTTACGCCCAGGGGGGTGTGGATAGTGATAAGGGCCCTAGGCCCAGTTCAATTCATTCCCAGCTCTCACACGCAGGGAGGGGTATTGAGTAAATTGGGAGTAGTGTTCAGCAAAACGCAATTGGGCTTTGCACCCAGCCCAAACCCTAACTAGAAACCCTAATCAACAAAACTCTACTCCCCTTCAATCCCTCGGATCACTGTTCATCCTAATCCTAGCCGTCTTCAACCTTCGTCTTCCTCACCCTCTCTGAAACTCCCCTGATCTCTCCCAAACAATCCAAACAAACTCTAAAAAAGGCTTCTCACCCAAACACCTCAATCTCTCGCCAGAATCTACTGTTCAAGATCTAACCTAAACTAAATGCTAATTGAAATCCCAACGGAAACCTACATTCAACAATCAGCAACGAATCAGAGTGGAAGAACAACATACCTGGCTTGAGGTGTGAACGACGCCGCGAATCCTCGAAGTTCGTTGAAGGAATTGAAGAAATCCTGGAGAATCTTGAAGAACTACTTGAAGGTCACTACGAGAAAGCGGAAGATCTTGATACTTATGGAAGACTTTGAAGACGTTCTGGAGAAGAAACACCGTGGGCGAAGAACTTCAAAGATCTTTACAGGTCTTGAAGTGGTTGGGAGTTGACGAAGACCTATGAATAACGATGAAGACGCGCTGGGGATTCTCTGGCGATGAGACGAATCTGGGAACGTGGAAGGAGATCTGGAGGCTGATGATGATTGTATGGAGTTCTGGAAAGGTTGTTCTGGGGACGCGGTGGAGATTTGATGTTCTGGAAATTTGGTTGAGGATTCTGGGAACTAGTTCTTGAAGTTTCCGGCGAGTATAATTTTTCCGGCGAGGCGACGATGAAGGTGGACGGAGGAAGAAGATGAAGATCGGAGGTGTTTGGAGGATTCTGGGTTTTGTTGCAGTTTCCGGCGAGGACGGCGGTGTTAAGGGTGGCCGGACGGGGTTTGCATGCCGGCCGGCGGCTTCTCCGGCGAAACTCAGGTGGTGATCTATGGTGATGGCAGGTGGCAGATGGATTGATGCAGGTGCAACGCGTGGCACGCATGCACCGAGAGAGAGAGAAAGTGGTGGGGCACGTGTGGAGAGAGAGGAGAAGATGGGAGTGTGATGTGGCGAAGTCTGGTGAATTCTGAGTGTGTGAGGTGGGGTCCTCCTGAAGCGCAACGTGGGGCCCTTTATATACTGCCAAGTGTCACTCCTTGGCCAAAACCTGGACAAAAAAACGAATTGGACTGGAAAAAAGCTGAGATGGGCCTCCAAAAACTGCCTCCTGGGCCCACGAAAAATGACCAAAAACCTGGGAAAAAAAGCTGAATAAAAGAAATGATTAAATGAAAACTCAAGCTCAATTAGAAGCTAATCCAAGAATTAATCCTAATTAACTAATTAACACTACAATTAATTCTAACTAACATTAATCTATCCTAATTAATTCTAACAAATTCAATTAACTTCTAAACAAAAGATTAATCCTAATTAAATCTAAGACATGATTAAATCTAATTGACTCTATATTAATCCAAAAATTAAAACTCTACTAATAAAATCCTAATAATCTCTATTAAAATTCATACTATTATTCTAAAACATTATATCTAAAACTATTTAAAATCTTATTTATATTCTAAAAATCTATTTAAAAATTCTATAAAATTCTAAAAAGAGATTTAAACTATAAAAAAAATACAAAAACCCTATTTAAATTCCAGAAAAATCTATAGAGCCTATTAAAAATCCACAAAAAGTTTATTAAACCCTAAAAAATGCAGACAAATACAAATGACCCCCATAAAAGAGTGCATGAGACCAGATCGAATCGAACAGAGAACCCCGGGCATCAGAATATCCCAAAATCACTATGCAAGCTAAAAATCACCGGGGAGCGCACAATTTTCCCGAAAAATAAAACCCTGGTGATCTGGACTGGATCTGCCATATCTGATAGACGAGAACCAGACTGTAAACTCTGATATCTTCTGTTTGTGCACAAATATCATGCGCCTGATTTGCGAATATGAATTAAAACCACGAGTCAGATAGGAGAATCGGTTGGTCAAATTTTAGGGTGCAACAGCTGCCCCTATTCAAGCGACTTGGACCTGAAGGGTTTGAAGAGCGCCCCGCCTTCAAACATTCGGAGGTACGAGACGGTTGAATACAAATAAAACCCGAAAATTTGCCAACCGCGAGCATATACTGTAAACTGCTTGGGGAATAAAATCCTGAAAACCGAGTCCAGTCATTACGGCACCAAACTGATCAATCATCTGATAAAGAACTCCTGATTTGAATACCCATTACTTGTGATACCCCATATAACAAAACCCGAAGGCTGCAACAAAATACCTGATCCTTTCACATTGCCTACTGATAGGCAGGAAGAGAAATATACTCACATCGTCCAAAGATGGACGGGAAGACACCCTGATTGAATACTCACCTCGTCTAATGATAGACGGAAATACACCATTAATTCTCCGAATTCACATCGTCTACGGGTAAACGGAATCATCCTGATCGATGAACAAATCAATATTCACATCATCTAAGGGTAGACGGGATCATCCTGATTGATGAACACATCAACATTCACATCGTCTAAGGATAGACGGGAAGGAATAATCTCCATACTCACATCGTCTAAGGGTAGACGAAATCATCCTGATCGATGAACAAATCAACATTCACATCGTCTAAGGATAGACGGGAAGAAATAATCTCCATACTCACATCGTCTAAGGGTAGACGGAATCATCCTAATCGATGAACAAATCAACATTCACATCGTCTAAGGATAGACGGGAAGAAATAATCTCCATACTCACATCGTCTAAGGGTAGACGGAATCATCCTGAGTGATGAAACAAATCAATTCACGTCGTCTAAGGATAGACGGAAAGACACCATTACGCAATTCAACACCATCCCTCGAATTTCAGAATCCTTCTGTCTACGGGAATTGATGGAAAGAACAATATCCTTGAAGGGGCCACATCGTCAGTATGGACCGACGGGAAGAAACCACCATGTCGTCAATAAGAATCGACAATCACGAAAACTGAACATTCTTCGAAGAGCCTCGACATCAATGAGGATTGACAGTCAGAAAAGTCCCTCTTGAAACGTCATCTCATCCAATAAACAGCAAGAAAACCACTATCCGAAATATCGTTTTGAAACCCCCCAACAATCAAAGATAGCCGGGGGAGACTTGCTGGGGAAACACCTCATCATACGTATGATCTGGCAATAAGAAGCCCGCTGAACAATAACCCGAAACTTCACATCGTCTACTGATAGACGGAAAGAAAAGCCACTTGCTAGAGAAACTCTATTTTGAACCCTATTGAAAATCACCCAAAACTTCACATCGTCTACTGATAGACGGAAAGAAAAGCATATCCTGGGGAAACCCTTTCTTGAAACCCTACTGCGATCACCCGCAACTTCACATCATCTAAGGATAGACGGAAAGAAAACCACATTCGTACTCAAGACGTCTAATGATAGACGGAGGAATCCGCTTACTAGAGGAACACATCGTCAATATGAATTGATGGGAAGAAAAGTCTGCCGATACCAGATGACCGACTGGTCAAAGCACAGCTATTGTATGGTCTGAGATACAAATAATCCGCTGAATTGTCTGAACATTGCTCCTGTACTGATCACAGAGTAATTCGCGCGCCATATGAGGCTGATAGAAAACCTGACTTATGCTTCGTATGCATATGCGTATGCTTTAATCTTTCTACAGCGTGATGCTCCATTCAGGATGGAAATGCTACGCATTTTGACAATGACATGCAAGTATGATGCAAATATGATAATGCATGCAGTATGCTAATGCAGGCTCGAGCTGCCGGAGAGAGCTGGGTACAGAAAACCACTTCAGCCACATAAATGCTGAAGACGAGGCCAACTCTGCTGGGGATAACCCGGATATCACTGAATTAACCAAGCAAAATAAATGCTGGGAGAGTGAAATCAACTCTGCTGGGGATACTAGGAACTTAACCGAACATCATCGACGAAGTAATACCCCGCTGGGGAATATAACTCCGCTGTGAAATAGCAGATGTGCTGAATATGATTAGACTCCTCTGGAGATAGCTCACCCGTGCCACTGACAAATTGGACTTTGCTGGAGAAAATGGAGGGAGTCTTCCCGCGTACTGATGAAGCTCGGATCTGGAACCCGATGCGCCAACACGGATGGGCCTCACAGTGATCGCCAACATGGATTTGAACTCTTAGGCTGTCCGTGATGGGTCAGGTACAACTGACGCTGGAAAACATTTTGCCTGAATACATAGCCTTCTAGTGAAGAGTCAAGGGATAGTGACACGACTTCCCGCATTCGTCTCGCTTTCGAAAGATTGGCTAAATCTGCTCGAACAACTCTGAATGACCCTGCTGATACGGAGAAGAGCCAACCTTTCTCTTCTGATATGCCCCAGCCTACGGGACCTCCGTGGGGATAGTCCTTTGAAAAGGAAATCTGCAGATCTGTTCCCTGGTAGTCTAACATGACATGCCCCGGCGTTCTGAACTTCCGAGAGATACTTCACATCGAATGCTCCTCGAATAACTTCTGCGTGCTTAAGATGGTCTGCCCCTGACTGCAATGACCTTGCCCCCGATTATCTGATTCAGAGTAGTGCCCTTGACTACGCCGTATTTGCCTGAATCTCAACCTGATTGCCCCAGTATCACTGACCTGACTGGGGATCACAATAAAAGCTTGCCCCTGCTCTCGGAACATTCGGGCGTTCTGCATTCTATCTTGACCATATTTTCCATCGTAGGAAGCTTTTCTGCTGTCAAGCGCTTACTCGCAAGTAAAACAAGTTGTTCTGCATAAAAGACATATTAATGCAACACATATGACAGCTTTGACATCCAACCTGTTCACTGGGAATAGACAAAAACAGTTTATGGCATAAAATGCACAAAACATTCATCAAGAATATCAACATCGGTACCAACATGGTATGAAGAACCCTTTTAAGAGTCAGAATCGACGCGACCTTTACCGGAGTATGCTTTCGAAACAACCTGCTTCAATTAGGACTTTTGAAGGTTGTAACGTGGTCAGGTTCACGGTTTTGAAAGAAAGGATAAAGGCTCAAAGTTTATTTTAACCCACCCATTCTCCTTGATGTTCTCCCATCCTACGTTCAGCTAATTCAACCTTAGCGCTCACCTCTCAGAGGTTGAAAGATAGGAATGATAGTTCGAGAAACTATGAGTTTTCGGAGTGACAGCCACTCATTTTTCGTCTTTGACACTTGAGGTCACACGACTCGTATTCCATCGAGGATTTTTCTTTTTTCATCCTTTCATCTTTTTCTTTTCATATCCCTAACTTTTGCCTGGACTGACTCCTTTTGAGTTTCTTTTGATTTTTTTAAGTCCAGCGGGATGCCCTCCTTTTTGCCTAAGTCATTTGTTTTGAAGTTTTCTTGACTTAGCGGGCTTTTAATTCTTTTTTCTCTTTTTTTTTCTTTCGAACAAGTCGTGCGACACTGGTTGTCTGACTCTTTGGGGAATGATGTGACTGCCCCACTCTTGATTGAACCATTGTGGTCTTTTAGGCACGACCTCTAGGGACGTGATTGATCCTCTAACGGACACTCCTTCTGCAATTTGAACGCTCGGTCAAATTAGCTAACACCTACCCTGCCCCAGGTTAAGATCGGGGGTTTTTCGTTTTCAGAAAGAAACTCCTACTACCAGGCTCAAAGGGGTTGACAAGGGTTTATCTTCCTTATATCTCCGGTGTTTAGGGATTTGAAACAATGCCTGTACATCATCAGCAGGTTTTATTTCAAAAGCCTACAATATCGGCAGTTGCGTGTCGGTCATTTTCGTCATCCTCCCCAAATTCTTCTTAACCAAGCGTTGGACATTTGTAAAAACAGTTAGTGAACACGAATGGATTTAATCAAAACATGCATATTTATTTCATTATCATCAATTGAATGAAAACAACAAGTTTTACAAACAAGATTACAAATTCAAACAGGAGAGCAACTACAAATGTAAAGAAATGACAAGCTAAAACAAAGAAAATATGCTAGCTTCCGAGAACCGGACTTTCACATTCGTCCTGCTGCTGAACCAGCTATCTTTATTAGAGACAATTCGATGCTGTCCTGATCTGCTTTCAACGACTCAACCAAATTATAGAGCCCTTCCTCCTTCATTCAGATGATTTGGGGACCTTTCTGCCCGAAGCTGATTGCTGCACTATCAAGTAGATCCTGCACTTTGTGCTTAAAAGCTTTACAATTCTCAACCGTGTGGCCTGGTGCCCCAGTATGGAACTCACAAGTAGCATTGGCATCATACCCCGGTGGCGGTGCCCGTGTTAAGGGAGCCATTGTCCTCTTGTGAACCAATTGGAGCTGAAGCAACGTTTGCAAAAGCTGTGCATATGGCATAGGTGGAGTTTCCAAATGACGGCTTGCCAGAGGACCCCGATTCTGATATCTTTTATACCCCTGCTGGTTCTGCTGCTGAGGCTGCGGCTGCTGGTATCGGGTTGACTCTTGAACACCCTTCGTATCAAATGCAACATCGGTTTCTTGACCTTCAATGTATTGATTAACGCTCTCCTTATGCTTAGCCATTTTCTTTCTCAGATCCGCCCCAGGAATAGGCAACAGTTGTGGGCCTGGAGATTCTGACACCATAGAGTCCAGGATACGCTTCTGACCCACTGCAGCTTTAGAAATATCTGTCATCTTAGCATCGACTGAGACAGGAGCAATACGTACAGCTACGCCGCCCGGCGTGAATTCAATATCGTGCGAGTCAATCAGGTCTTGAACATTGTGCTTAAAAGCATGACAACCCTCGATGTCGTGTCCGAATGCCCCAGAATGAAACTCACATTGCTTGCTGGCATCGTACCCCTGAGGAAGCACTCTCGTTGGTGGTTCCAACGTTCTCTTCTCAACCAGATTAAACCTCAATAAAGCCTGCAAGAGCTCAGCATATGTCATAGGCGGTGCCTCAAATATTCTCTTGGGCTTCCCTTCCTGAATCTTCCGTTGAGCCGGATGCATCTTCTGTTGCTGCTGCTCAGGTTCCACATGCACGGGTGGCGCGAGCTTCTTCATTGCGGCTTCAAATAGCTGATCGTCTTCTTTCCTAAGCACATTCTTGACTACCTCCATGATCAAGCTCACTTGGGTCTTCAGCTGACTGTTCTCCTCTCTGAGAATCTTCTGCTCCAGACGCATCTCTTGCATGTCGCTCATCATCTGTCCCAGCTGGCTTCGGACTTCAATCAATTCAAACTGATTCTGTTCCATACCTCTGAAGGAGTTCCTGCAACAAACTGAGACGATGAGGAAATGAGACCCACGGTTCTGATGTACCTGTTTAAACAATAATGCAACGCAGAAAGCAAACACATATTCATAATGAGACAAAGAGAAACTCAAGCTATCAGCACACAGACAAACATCTCCCACACATGTATAACCAACAAAAGCATCACGTAAGCACAAATGAGTACGAATACAATGACCCCAACCAACAGTCCTGGTGGTGGTCGGCAGACACTAGTGCACAAAAGCTAAATGGATTAAGCAGAGAAAACAGACGCGACACCCGGCGCAAAAACCTCTAGGAACTTCTCCCACACAACTGAACTCTCTGATTGACAATCTTCAGAGCACACACTTCCTGTGGAGTCTTCCATGACATTAACTGACGAACCCACACAACTGGATGATGGAAAATCATTAATCTGAACAAAACCCTGAGGCGTGATGCAAATCCGGTTAGAGTCTAACAGATCCTGAATCTGGCTTCTAAGCACCTTACAATCATTTGTTGAATGCCCCTGTGCCCCAACATGGTACTCACAGCGGGCGCTGGCATCAAAACCTGGAGGATACGGTGGAATCACCGGCTTAGTCTCTTTTGGCACTATCAATCCACTTTTGACCAGATCTGGTAACAACTGACTGTACGACACCGGTAGCTGAGTAAACTGCCTTTTAGGTTTCCTTGGTCTTCGTGGAGCATGCTGACGCGATCGGCGGCAAGATGATCGTTGACTTGAAGTGTCTGAAAACTGATCCTGAGATGCTAGAGATTCTGAGGTGGCGTCATCTCCTTCCCACTCTTCTTGAGAACTGACAACTGACTCAATCTTATCAACTGGGACGTAAGGAACATCTCAAAACTTTCCACTCATGAGTCCTCTCTCAACAATCTCTCCCAGTCTCATCAGGCCCACAAAGTTTGTGCAACTGAACAATTTGTCAAAATAATGGCCTTTCAGAGTACCCAAGAAGATGTCAACCAGTTCCCTTTCCGGAAGCGGTGGTTGAACACTAGCGGCTAATTCTTTCCATCTTCGCAAATACCCTCTGAACGATTCCTTCTCCGCCTGAGATAACTCTTGCAGATCTACGAGACTAGGAGTCAAATCCAGGTTGTAATCGTACTGCTTCAGGAAAGCTCTGGCTAAGTCCACCCATGCTCGAATCTGATTACTCTCTAACTGCATATACCACCTCAGGGATGCCCCAGTCAGGCTATATTGAAAGCAATGGATCATTAGTTGGTCATTCCGCACAAACGAAGTCATCCTTCGACAGAACATCATCAAATGCAGCTTCGGACAGCTATATCCCGTGTACTTTTCGAATTCCGGCACTTTGAACTTGTACGGCAACACCAGATCAGGAACCAAACACATGGCCACAGCATCCAGGTTAACGGCATCTTTCGCTTCTAAGGATTTTATACCTTCTTCCAATGCTCGGAGTCTTCTATCCTGTTCATGAGCTCATGGATCTACTATCCCGGCCATTGGAATATCTCTCCGGTAATTCATCACAGGGAAAGCAACACTTTGATTGTTAGCAGGAGGATAACGTTCATTTCGGGCAACAAACTGCTCCTGCCGATCTTGGTTCTGGACAGCAGGCTGTACGACTTGGTCTGCAGTAAGATTGTTCGCTTGCGGGAGGCCTTCCATAAAATCATACTGATGGTTGGACGCCATAGTAAACCCTGCCAAGGTGCTAGGAGCCTGAAAATTGCCTTCAGCCGTAGCTACCAATTACCTGTAACCGACTATGCTGCTTGATTCTGCTCAAATCTGCTTCAGCCCTTTGGTCGTCTTCAACACTCCACTCTTGCCTCAAACAATCCCCCGAGAATCACCTTCTGGTGAAAACAAAGGCTGGATAAGTGCTCTGACCTGCTAGAGAAATGCTATGCAATATGATTTATGCAAACAGGAATACAAAAACGCTAACGTGCATGTGTGCATTGGAGATATTTCCCCTCCAATTCCAGTGTCAGTGGTAGCAAGACGAGATAAACCATAAAGACAATATTTAGAAAAACCCTCATATATTCATCAGAATAACAATCTTGTCAAGAGGTTACATAACTATGCTTCATACAGCTGATATGATAAGGAGGATCCCAGCCAACATGCCTGGTGGTGATCTCAACACACAGAATACAAGAGAAAAAATCAAGCACGGGTACGGTTGCGGAAGTTCTCGACCATCTTCTTCGTCTCTGCGTGATCTGGTCGATGAATCAAACCTTCTATTAGCTGATCCCTCTTTCTGACCGTTCCCTGGATGTCTCTGACAAAGTCTTCCCAAGCCTTATCATTGGCACCACCCCCAGGTTTGGGTCTCTTGGCATCTGCTCTATGCTGAAAATCTTCCAAGTTCTTCATGGCATCTATCAGCTTGCGCTCGGCCTCGTATCGGCGGCAGGCTTCTTCTTCAAGCTCTTCAGTCTTCACTTTGACCTGTTCTTCTAACTGAGCTACCTGCGTCTTCAGCTCTTCTTCTCGCTCTTTGCGCTTGGTCATAGTGAGATCCCAGTGCTCTCTGAACTTGGCTAGCTTCGTGTAGGCCCTTTCCAGCTCTTGCTTCTTAGTGGCCAACACACTACTAACTGAGTCGACATCTAACTCCAGACGCTTCTTGGTTTCAGTCAATTCCAATAGCGTAGTCTTTAGATGTTTCAGAGTTTCAGCCTGTTGCTTAGAAAAGTATCCTGTTTCAATCTTTTCATGACGAAGCTGGGCATTCTCCTGCTCTAAAGCCTCTTTAGCCCTTGCTAGCTCTTCTTTCTCGGCCATCAGCTGCCTGAATACCTGTATATCCACTGTGGTAGGCTCCTCCACGGGAGAAGGATGCAATGGCTGAACCGCTGGATAGGGCATAAGGAATTTCACAGCTCGCTCACGAATCCATTCCATATACGGGCCAGGAACTCGAATATCCCCTCTGCTACCTGAAGGCTTTCCTCTCTTGTGCAAGTTTTTCCAGGCTTTCTCAAGTTTGGTCAGCATCTCTTTCCCAATTGCCCCGGTGAGATACAGAGATTCCTGTATCTCCTCGGGTTTCGGTGCTCCCTGAGGTATATACCCAAATTGCCTGATCAATAAGGAAGGGTTGTAGTTGACACACCCCTTCCTTCCCACTAAAGGAACATTCGGGAATCCTTCGCACCTGAGTATAACCTCAACTCCGAATACCTCTTCGTTGACCCATACCACGTTCTCAGCAGTCAATCCCATTAAGCGCTCGGGCCATCCTAGAGAATCAAGAGAGGTGACAAAAGGGCCTGACTTAGGCATATGACTGGTGAACCACCTGCACAGGAGAGGTACACAACAAGACACATTCCTTCCTCGCCGCTTTTCATTATGGTAGTGGGTTGAATGGTGGATATCTCCCAGCAAAGTAGGGACTGGGTTCCTCGCAGCCAAAATATGGAAGGCATCTGAATCAACAAAATCAGGAATATTCGGGAACAACACGATGTCATACACACATACAACAAGGATGACGTCAAAAACAGCCCAGCTACCCTTCTGGGCATACTCCCGAGCCTTCTCTACCAAGACATCCAATGGAAATCCCCATACATCTCCTCTTCTGATCATCTTCCCGGACAGCTCAGACTCTCTCAAGCACAGGATGGTAGAAAGCTCAGCCAGATTAGGCTCAGCGTCCGTACGATAGAAAGGCATCTGCTCACGGATCGGTATGTCCAGAAGTGCAGAATACTCCTCCAGGGTAGGAGCCAAAACAAAGTCGGGAAATACGAAGCACCTGAGCTCCGCATCATAGAACTGTAACAGAGTATAGATGCCGCTGGTCTCGTAGGCTGATGGCTGATAAACATAGGTCAGAATCCTCCCATATCTCTTTCTGAAGTCACCCATTACCCTCTTCTTAGCAATAGTAATCAATTCTAACAATAGACTGATATCCGGCGACGGAAACTTGTAGGGCAATACTCTCTTCAGGGTTTCCATGTCTTGCTAGGAACAGACACCAGAACTGGAAGGGAAAATATGTACCTGCAATACACACGTTAGTTGAATGCAGATGGTAATGCAATGATGCAATATGATAAATAATGCAATCCGCGAACACAGGGGCTATGCTGTAGCCTGAAGAGGAACATCTCGGTGATCAAGAACAGAAAACTACCATAGTCACCAGAACCTCATGACACTAACTATCATCTGATACTCAAAATATCAATCCCCTGGTAAGAAATCCATCTGAACCTCTGTATCTGACGAGAAAACCATCTGATAATAGCATCAACCTCAGATAAGAAACCCATCTGATCCAGACAAACCACCTGGAGATGAATCAAAAACACCATCTGATAACTACTGAATCATGGTTTCTGAAGGCCAGTTTTCCTGCAATAACCCCATCCCTCTCACAGGTAGGATAGACCTAATCCACGGACAAAGGTACGGCATCCTATGCGGTCATCAGCGTCACAGACTTTCATGAATGACGATACGATTCCCAGAAGGAGTGGCATCATCGAGTCATGAAGAGGCCTCACTTAGCTGACTTCCAAATGATCGGTCCCCAGAGTCGACAATCCTCACGTCTGGACTCCCCTCAGATCCTCAGGACCGGAAAGGAGCACCTCTGCAAGAATCTCGTCTGAGCGCAAATTTTCGTAGGGAACTGTGCCTGCTCAGCAGACAGGTTCGTCTACTACTTCTCCGCAACTATATCTAGGTGTGTACTCAAGCCCAGGTCCGGATTTTCACTCATAGTAACATCCCTCGCCCACAGCAATAACCACAATAATATAATGCTGGAAAACAAATGCGGAAAGGTAAAGGTACAGAAAAGTAAAGTGCAGAAAGGTAAAACACATATGCACAACACCCAACAAATGAACATCCAAGCGCTAGGATTGACTCGCGTAGGGGATGGGAAACGGTCCCAGCATAAGGGATGGGAAAAGTCCCTAGATGCTACAAGTCCCCAGCAGAGTCGCCAGCTGTCGCTACTGCGAAAATCGGCGCCGGCTTGACAGGAGAGTCGCCACCGCGCGTTATTTATCCCTCAGAGCGGGAAAGGAAACGCTCGAAGTAAACCTCGCAAAGACGGGAAAAAGGTATGGTCATCGCAACCAAAACCTGGATTCGGGAGTCGGTTACGCAAGGGGAAGGTATTAACACCCCTCACGTCCATCGTACTCGATGGGATCCACGCTTGATGTTTATAGGAAAAGGGTGTGTTATCTATCTACGCTAATGGTTGGTCTGAAAAGAAAATAAGAGGACAGGACTCGACAGAACATACGGTGTTCTGGGCCTACGTATTCCCTCGTGCAATGGGAAAGTCAGAGTCAACGTAGTTCGACTACCTACGACTAAACGGGGAAAAGGTTGCTCGCCAGGACATCGCGTCCTGTGCCTACGTACTTTCATCTGGTATGAAAGATCAGAGCAAACGTAGTTCGACTAACTACGGCTAAACAGGGGGCTCTCACACAGCAGTGAGAAAACAAACTGATTCTAAAGGTTAGGGGACCTACAACTACGATCTGGTCTCAAATGCACTCAGGCAAGAGAAAGGGATAACAATTAGTCGTCAGCGGGAAAGTCTCGATCGCACAGCCGCGAGAGAACAAAGATTAGTTGTTAATGTGCTCGCTAGGATATCGCATCCTATGCCTACATATCCTCGTCTGGCACGAGGAATCAGAGCAGCTGTAGTTCAGCTAACTACAAATCAAGCTACTCAAAAGCTCCTACTGAAAGAAAAGGGAAACCCTAAAACTATAGCTGAGAAAGGGGAATCTACCTACTGCTATCATGCCTGGTTGACCATCCTAATGTCTATCATAACGACTCCGCAGCGGAGAAGTCAGAGCTCCTAAGGGATCATGGCAACAGGACTAAACGACAAACAAGAAATACTGCAAAGTAAAGAAATACTGAAAATATGCGTGAATGCAACAACTAAACAAACAAGGCGCAAAGGCCGCAAACCACAGAGGCAAAGGAGCTCAGCTCTACCAAATACCAACAAGCAAAGCCACGCAATAACAAACAAGCAGAAGGAGGACCACCTCAACTTCTCATGCACACAAAGTCTACTTCTAAGATGCACCTAACTCAGAACTATCTAGATGAATACCTAAGTCTAATGCAACATATCATCACACAAGTCAAACAATACAAAGAGAAGGCTAGCTAACCTGACAAGCCTCTATCTACAAAACAAGAAACTACTCTTGGGCAAGGCCCCTAACAAACAAACTTCTAATCTATCTCTAAACAAAACTCTATACAACATCTTAAGCAAAGATCTAAGCAAAAATTCTAATCACCACCCTAAACAAGAGGAATCAATCCCAGTCTCCAAGCTTCATAACAAGCTTACCAAAGAAAGGGAGCTAAGCAGACAAACTCCTAGTGCCTTCCTCGGGAAAGTACCAGGAGGTTACCACTCAGGAATCATATCCTATGCGGCTCGACAACTGTGATCAGTTTACATTCCTCCTCAGGAGAAATTAAACTCACGAGTTGGCTCCGGCATCACTGGATATTTGAGAAAACCTATATGCACTAGGGGAACTAAGTGAACAGACCCATAGGACCTTCCTCAGGAAAGTACTAAGAGGCTGACACTTAGGAATCGTATCCTATGTGGCTCAACAACTGTGATCAGTTTACATTCCTCCTCAGGAGAAATTAAACTCACAAGTTGGCTCCAACATCATTGGATACTTGAGAAATCCTAGATAAACTAATGGAACTAAGTGAATAGACTCATAGGACCTTCCTCAGGAAAGTACTAGGAGGCTTCCACTTAGGAATTGTATCCCATGTGGCTCAACAACAGGTGATCAGTTTACATTCCTCCTCAGGAGGAATTAAACTCACAAGTTGGCTCCAACATCATTGGATACTTAAGAAAGAGGTGAGAAGAAAGAATGAAAGTCATTCATAGTGCCTTCCTCAGGAAAGTACCATAAACTCCCTTCAAACTTCAGGATCTCGAACCTCACAAACAGAGAACAAGCTCCTAGACTAAGCCTCAATCCACTGCATCCTTGCAAGCTCCAACAGGACCTCAATCAGCTCCCATCTTCAAGAAGAACCCACAGGCCACCAAACCACAAGAGACTATCTCTGAAGTTCAACCGTAGTTGAACTTCAAAGTCAGAAGCCATCAAGGCTTCTCCTATCCTCAGGCTCAGACAAATCATATCAGAACATCCTACAAAAATCTATCAAAAATCTATGGGAAACCTACATGGCTCTAAGACAACATACTGAAAAATCAGAGCAGAACTCAATACCAGATGAAAGAATCAAAATCAACACAGCAGACATATCCACAAACCAATTATTCAATATCAAGACAATACAAAAAATGCAATTAAAATGAAAATGCATGATTAAGCTAATGTTTTTGCACTATAAAATTCTACATTGAATTACGAGTCTACAGAAAAAAGAACGGAATTATTTGACTAAACCTACTATTTTTTATGAATTTTCTAACAATATGTATGCACTAAAGAATATTAAAAAGTCAATTAAATGGAAAATATACAAAAAATAGTAAACAAAAATAAACTGGCATTTTTATTTTTATACAATTTTCTAAACATTTTCATGAAGTGGTAGAAAAAAGAAGAATTAAAAAAATCAATTGTTTACATTTTATTATGAATTTTTCAATATGCAAAGAAATAAAAGAAATTGAAAACAAACAAAATTGAAATAAGATTGGAGGGGGGGTGCTAACAGCAATGATTTTCAGGTTGAATTTATAAATGGGCTAGAATGGGGGGTGCGAAAAGCACTGGGGCGCAGGGCCCAGTCTCATCAAAACAATTAATAAACACAGCAAGAAGAAAAAATGCCCGGGGGGTGCAGTCAGTAGGTTTTCCAGTTAGTTTCTCATTGGGCTTACGCCCAGGGGGGTGTGGATAGTGATAAGGGCCCTAGGCCCAGTTCAATTCATTCCCAGCTCTCACACGCAGGGAGGGGTATTGAGTAAATTGGGAGTAGTATTCAGCAAAACGCAATTGGGCTTTGCACCCAGCCCAAACCCTAACTAGAAACCCTAATCAACAAAACTCTACTCCCCTTCAATCCCTCGGATCACTGTTCATCCTAATCCTAGCCGTCTTCAACCTTCGTCTTCCTCACCCTCTCTGAAACTCCCCTGATCTCTCCCAAACAATCCAAACAAACTCTAAAAAAGGCTTCTCACCCAAACACCTCAATCTCTCGCCAGAATCTACTGTTCAAGATCTAACCTAAACTAAATGCTAATTGAAATCCCAACGGAAACCTACATTCAACAATCAACAACGAATCAGAGTGGAAGAACAACATACTTGGCTTGAGGTGTGAACGACGCCGCGAATCCTCAAAGTTCGTTGAAGGAATTGAAGAAATCCTGGAGAATCTTGAAGAACTACTTGAAGGTCACTACGAGAAAGCGGAAGATCTTGATACTTATGGAAGACTTTGAAGACGTTCTGGAGAAGAAACACCGTGGGCGAAGAACTTCAAAGATCTTTACAGGTCTTGAAGTGGTTGGGAGTTGAAGAAGACCTATGAATAACGATGAAGACGCGCTGGGGATTCTCTGGCGATGAGACGAATCTGGGAACGTGGAAGGAGATCTGGAGGCTGATGATGATTGTATGGAGTTCTGGAAAGGTTGTTCTGGGGACGCGGTGGAGATTTGATGTTCTGGAAATTTGGTTGAGGGTTCTGGGAACTAGTTCTTGAAGTTTCCGGCGAGTATAATTTTTCCGGCGAGGCGACGATGAAGGTGGACGGAGGAAGAAAATGAAGATCAGAGGTGTTTGGAGGATTCTGGGTTTTGTTGCAGTTTCCGGCGAGGACGGCGGTGTTAAGGGTGGCCGGACGGGGTTTGCATGCCGGCCGGCGGCTTCTCCGGCGAAACTCAGGTGGTGATCTGTGGTGATGGCAGGTGGCAGATGGATTGATGCAGGTGCAACGCGTGGCACGCATGCACCGAGAGAGAGAGAGAAAGTGGTGGGGCACGTGTGGAGGGAGAGGAGAAGATGGGAGTGTGATGTGGCGAAGTCTGGTGAATTCTGAGTGTGTGAGGTGGGGTCCTCCTGAAGCGCAACGTGGGGCCCTTTATATACTGCCAAGTGTCACTCCTTGGCCAAAACCTGGACAAAAAAACGAATTGGACTGGAAAAAAGCTGAGATGGGCCTCCAAAAACTGCCTCCTGGGCCCACGAAAAATGACCAAAAACCTGGAAAAAAAAGCTGAATAAAAGAAATGATTAAATGAAAACTCAAGCTCAATTAGAAGCTAATCCAAGAATTAATCCTAATTAACTAATTAACACTACAATTAATTCTAACTAACATTAATCTATCCTAATTAATTCTAACAAATTCAATTAACTTCTAAACAAAAGATTAATCCTAATTAAATCTAAGACATGATTAAATCTAATTGACTCTATATTAATCCAAAAATTAAAACTCTACTAATAAAATCCTAATAATCTCTATTAAAATTCATACTATTATTCTAAAACATTATATCTAAAACTATTTAAAATCTTATTTATATTCTAAAAATCTATTTAAAAATTCTATAAAATTCTAAAAAGAGATTTAAACTATAAAAAAATACAAAAACCCTATTTAAATTCCAGAAAAATCTATAGAGCCTATTAAAAATCCACAAAAAGTTTATTAAACCCTAAAAAGTGCAGACAAATACAAATGACCCCCATAAAAGAGTGCATGAGACCAGATCGAATCGAACAGAGAACCCCGGGCATCAGAATATCCCAAAATCACTATGCAAGCTAAAAATCACCGGGGAGCGCACAATTTTCCCGAAAAATAAAACCCTGGTGATCTGGACTGGATCTGCCATATCTGATAGACGAGAACCAGGCTGTAAACTCTGATATCTTCTGTTTGTGCACAAATATCATGCGCCTGATTTGCGAATATGAATTAAAACCACGAGTCAGATAGGAGAATCGGTTGGTCAAATTTTAGGGTGCAACACTATGGATCTACATTGTGATTATTCAAATAAGCTCAAACAGAATTGGATCTAGAATTAACCAACCTTCAAAGCTGAGATTTGCTTTGGTAAGTGTTGATTCACTACAAATTAATAGATACAAGCTAGAAACCCAAAGAATATTCAAGATCCAAGAGCTTCCTTATAGTAGAAGTGAATAACAAGCAAAATCAAGCCAAAATCGATCCAAGAATCACTTCAAATCTTGCTTCCAAAATCATATCCAAATCCAAACGAAAATTAAGTGATGAATTGAAGATAATGGAGATGAATGAAGGAGGTTTAGATCTAGAATTCAAGGATTCCAATGAAGAATCAATGAACTCAAGTGAAAAGAGATTTAATGGATGTTTTGGGAGTAAAAAGTTGAGAGAAAGTTGAGAGCAAATTCTCAAGAATGAGTGTGAAATTTGCAAATGAAGGTCATTATTGAGGTTTGGAGCAGATTCACTTAAATAGGCTCTTGGTTAGGAGTATAATTATGGTTTGGAATGTGAGTTAGTGTTTGGAATGGAAATTAGGAGTGAAATTAGGAATGAAGTGTTTGAAATCTAGAGAGAAATGGTGAAATTGAATCAATTCTAGATCCTTCTAATGATGCACATGTGAAATCAAGGGTTGAAAATGATTGGAAATTTTGCAGTGCTGAAAATTCAAATATTTTTGCATATTGCACCTGAGGTAATCAATTACCCATATGTGGTAACTGATTATCACATTAAAAAATTGTCAATTTTGGTGCCATGTGGAAGGAAACTTGCGTAATCTTTTGTTGCCATCTGTTTTGAGCTCGGTTAAGCCTCTGAAACTTGCCCTTGAATATTGTAACTGTGAAAATGCCTGAGATATCCTATGGCATGTCTCCCATGCTGAAATTAATCTGTTGAATAAATAAAATCGGTCACTCGACTGCTGGACAAAATAAATGTCGGCGCCTCTGACGCTCGCTGTTTAAACTCTTACGATAAAAGAAAGCCCTGAGCCATAAAAAATTTATGTGTGCGTGAGTTATCTTAGTATTTTAGGATTTACTTGGCGAAAATAATTGTTATGGCAAGAGACCAATGTTTATCGATGATAACCTCCTTAGTTCCTTTTGGCTCAATTTATGAAACAAAGGCCCCAAAGTTACATACCTTGATAAGGGAGTGTTGAGTAGTAACTCCCTTGGAAATATCTCTAATGACATTCCGAATAGAATGTTCTTTGGTTGTCTTCCGTTCCCTTGGAATATCTTGATAATCTACACAAGTTTCCTTATTCAAATCTTGAATTTGTTCTTGATTTGAAACTTGATCTTGACTTTGATCTACTTCTTGATCCTTTTCTAGATTAGTCTTTTTTCAAAATACCTTCACAATTAACAACATTTACTTTTACAAGTTTTGGGTTAGTTTCATCAAAAATAACATGAACAAATTCTCCTGTAGTGAAGGTTCTTTTGCTAAAGACTCTAAAAGCTTTCCTTGAAGTGAAATGTCATACGAGTATACTTTCTTCATCTTTTTGTATCGTATTTTCTGAGGTTATCCTTCATATTATTAAGGATAAAGCATTTTCACTAAAAGACATGTAAATGAGAAATATTTGGCTTTCTTATTTTATATATCTCATTGTGCGTCTGTTTTAAAATTTCTCTTATCAATACACGATTCATAATATAGGAAGAGTTTTTGCTGCATCCTCCCAAAAATGTTTTTGAAAATACAACATTCAAAAAAGGTTGAAAATACCACATATTTTAAAAATTGTTTGTAGGCAAAAGTAGAATGCACACAAAATATTCTTACGAATGATACGTACACGAGGCTTAATCAATATAAAAAAATAAAATGAATTAAATAAGTTAGCAAAATAACTCACTGGGATACTAAATTTTAAAACTTTTACATGAAAATGTAAAATATGCTTATCATTTCATTTTAAATACCTTGACTTTAAATTGAATCAAATAACACAGTAGATTTCTAGGTAGGAATGAATGTGTTATGTATCATGCTTTAGATCGTCCTGATTATGGTTTACATCACCCAATCCAAAAACTTTCTTATTTATAATTTTAGGTGTTTCTTTCTTCTCTTTTATCGGATCTTAGTTGGAATATTCATATTTTATAGATTGTATTTTAAATCTAATATTATAGATTAGATAAAGAACAAAATAAATTTTAAATTTGTTATAACAATGTATGTTTTTCACATATTCTCAATTAATTAATATTTTTCACATATATAATTTAATTATTTTAGAGACATTGAGAAAAAAGCCAAATTAAAAAAAGGAAAAAAATTGTTAAATTTTTTTTTCAAATTATCCTACAATCTAATTTAATATCCAATTATGAAATAAAAGAGAAAAAATTTCGAGAGTGCGTTGGATATATATATATATATATATATATATATATATATATATATATATATATATATATATATATATATATATATATATATATATATATATATATATATATATATATATATATATATATATATATATATATATATATATATATATATATATAAATTAAATATTAAATAAAATAACTGATAAAACTAATCATTTTAAATAATACACGTATAGAATTAACTTTTTTCTAATTTTTATTAATTAAATATTTTAAATATATATCTATGTTTTATTTTAATAATTGAAAAAAAAATGAAATATATTATAAAACTATTTTATTTTTATTTTATTTTTTTAAAAAATAATTACATTTATTAAAAAAAAGTAAAATTATATAATTACATTTATTACAAAAAAAATTTAAATTATATGATTATAAGTTTTTTTTTTTTAAATTAAGATTGTTGTTGTTGATTTGAACATCGATAGAAGATGATAGAGTGCTCATGCATCGGTTGCAACTAATGGCGGTTGAAAAGAACTTCATCCATCATAAAAAAAATATTTTCAAATTGGATATTGTGTGATATAACAAAATTAAGCATGTAATATGAGAAATTCATAGTTTCCATAATTTATAACCTGTCAAAATTGAATTTGTTGCCAATTAGTGGGAATGCATTTGTCGTTAGAAGTTGAAAAAATGAAAGATTTGTAGAGATTGGAGTTTTTAAAAGCGGAAGTTAGGTGATAAATCAGAGTAAATAGTTGAGATGAATTAAACTAAAATTGTTGTTGGGATGTTTAAAAGAATTGGAGTTGAGAATTAAACTAAATTGTTGTGGTGATTGTGTGTATAGATGAATTAAACGAAAATTGTTGTTGGAATGGATGAGGGATGTTATTGTATAATAGTTATTGTATAAATTGGGGATTAAAGCAGGATTGTTGTGGTTGGGTGGATTAAAGTATGAGTTGGTTGTGGTGAAATTTGAGTGTGAACGGCATGTATAGACACATTTTTAATATGAAAAGTCTGTGCTAAGTAGATGAATTCAACAAAAGTGAAACATGTAGTATCATTAGTTGAAGCTTAAAAAAAACGTCATAAACATGAGAATGCCAAAACAAGTATGAGAATGCCAAAGTTTTTGATTTTAGGTAAAAAATTTGGGATAATATTTTCAACAATAAGATCCGCAGGTAAATCTGCAAGAAATATTCTGCACATATATCTATAAAAATAAATTCGCATCTAATTTTTATTTTAAAATTATCATCAGCTAATTTTTTTTATAAAATTTACTTAAATATATTTTAGTTTTTTAAATTAAGAGAATATAATTTTCCTATGCAGTAAACACTTGGATTTACTAGAGATTATACCTACATGTAATTTTCCTAACCATCAAAGTTATGCCAGAGTGGTTTTCTCCAACAGACCAATTATGTGCTAGAAATTAACATATAATGGATGAGCATTGGGACAAATATAGACCAATTCTAATTAACCATATCAAGATATCAAATTATGATAAGTAAACTACGGTTTAATTAAAAAGAAACAATAAACAATGTGATCTTAAGTGCAAAACAATTAAGGAATAATACATCTTAAAGTTTTATAAGTAGAGATTTCGGAAATCAAATTTTATTTAAATTAAAAATACATTGATTGAACTTCAAAATCTGTCCACAATTCGGATGAGAAAATAAGAGAAAGTTAGTTGCATTCAAATGACTTTTTTCTAAAAAACAGTTCAAGCATTGAACCAAAATTATCATTCCTTGTAGTAAATACAGTGTTGAAGATTGGAAGAACTAGATGAGTTGTAGTAAATGGTGATCAATATATGATTTGAAATCATTCCCTGTACCCACAAAATAAGAAATGAAATTCATACAACTTCTACTAAGATTCCTGATTTTTGTAATTTCTCAAACAATAGGAGTATGTCAACCTCAAATATGAGTGAGAAAGAAAAGAATGACAAGTAAATATTTATGGAGGAACAGAGTGATTTCACCAAGCTATTCCAAATTCCTCCATCTACATAAGCTCTACTGCCCCTGCAATAATATACACTACTAAATCAACAACAAGTTGTTGCAATCTTTAAATTCAAATTTGATTCTTAAATCAATACTTTATATTCATATCACTCAGTTTTGGCCTTCCATCCATTCATAGAGATACCATCACTATAAAAAAACTGAATCTTGCCACGTGAAATTCATTTTACAACTTAGAAAATCACTTCACAAACTGTTATTAGCGACGTGACTATTCATGTGGCAGGAGGACGTGTGGCAACAAATAAAATATAGTTTCAGTCACAACAGGCGTAGCAGACAAAGTGGCAGACGTGTGTAAGAAAGTTGTGACGTGATATTCACGTGGCAATTTGTGACGTGATATTCACGTAGAAAGTTGCGACGTGATTTTCACTTCACAACATGCGACGTGATTTTCACTTCACAACTTGCGACGTGAATATCACGTGACTAAGTGTTTTTCTTATTTTTTAAATTGATTAATTTTTTAGTACGTTTAAAAATAATTTATATTTTTATTTAAATTTAAAATTAAAAAATTTTCAATAATAATTTAAATTGAAAAATTAATAAATACAAATTATTTTTAAAAAAATTTCAATAATAATTTAAATTGAAAAATCAATATATACAAATCATTTTTAAAAAATTTCCATAATAATTTAAATTGAAAAATCAATAAATACAAATTATTTTTAAATTATTTTTAATAATAATTTAAATTGAAAAATTAATAAATATAAATAATAAAAATTAATAAATATAAATAAATACCAAAATTAAGAATAATATACTAAAAAGTGTATAATATACTAAAATGTAATTATAATTTTACAAAAATAAAAATTTAAAATTACAATAAATGACTCGGATTAAGCCGGGTCGGAAAAACTATCAATGTCAAATCATCGTTATCCTCGCCATCCAACTGTTGTTGACCACCCACTTCTTTATTTCCAACAACTAGATTACCGCCACCTTGTGATTGCATAAATTGGCGCATCATCGCCTCCATTTTAGCTTGCCTCTTATTCATTGTCTTTATCTGACGTTGTTGCTCCTCCAATTAGGCCTCCGTTTCGCATCTCACTTCAGTTAGCGCAACCTGTCTTACCGTTTCTAGGATATCGGGAGTCAATTGTGGTGGATGTGACGTTCCCTCACCATCTCTAACTCTTTGAAATAGAGTTATGTCCCTTTTTCTCATACCACCGACCAAAACTCCAGCACCAAATAAACATCCATTCGGTCCCTTTCCGCCAGTTACTAAATCCCAAATGTAAAAATCCACTCGTGGACTAAGCGGCTCGGAACCTCTTGAAGTATACTGAGGATTCAACGATCGCTTTAAATCACCCATGAACCTTTCAAAAGGATACATCCACCTATATTGAACCGGCCAGCAAGGAAAACTTCATATGTAAGATGCACAGGTTGATGTTCCATAAAAAAAACCAGGCGAAAATACTTGTTCCAACTTACAGAGAATGACTGGAATATTTCGGTCCAACTTAACGATGTCATCCACTCTTAAAGCTGGCGCACAAATATCTCTAAAAAATTGACTAATTTTAATTAGTGGATTAAGCACGTGATTGGGTAGTGAACCAAACGCAATTGGAAGCAATTGTTCCATAAAAACATGGCAATCATGACTTTTCATACCATGCAACTTCCTAGTGTTAACGTCGGCACAACTTTCCAAATTTGAAGCATAACCATCAGGCATTCTCAATCCTTTTAACCATCGACAAACCACTTTAACTTCTTGGGAAGTTAGACTGTAATTCGCCTTGGGTTTTAACAATTTTTCATATGGTTGACGCTTCAACTCCAACTCTTTTCGATTACACCAAACTTCCATGTCTAGTCTAGCCTTCTCATATCTTTAGTTTTGTCTTTAACATCCATCAGCGTGTTAAATACATTATCAAAAAAATTCTTCTCAATATGCATAACATCAAGATTATGGCGCAATAAATAATCTTTCCAATATGGGAGGTCCCAAAATATACTTTTTTTGTATAATTGTGTGTGACCTTATATCCTTGAATTCTACATGCTTTACCAATATCTGTGAATTTTGGTAGTTCACAAATTTGGTTCCATACTTCACCTGGTGACTGTTGCGGTGAAAATTGGATATCAAGCTATTAAGTTAACTTGAATCTTAATTCTTTTACAACCGAACTTTATTTTATCCAAAGGAAAGGTCTAAAGAAAGAAAAATCGTTTTCGCGATGTAACGACAACGCTTAAGAGATTCGGGGATCGGGGGTTGGTTATACCTAGGGAAGGTGTTAGCACCCTAAGCACCTGTAGTACTCTATAGGAACCTTTTGTTTGATTGCTTGCTAAGTTTGTGAATATGTGTTATGGATTTGGGAAAAGGTATAAGTTGAAACCTAAAGTTATATACACTAAGTTTTCTCGCAAAGACGCCGCATCTTCTGCCTACGTATCCTAACTAGGATAGAATCAGAGCAATCGTAGTTCACCTCACAAGGGGAGAAGAACACTTGATTATGATCAAGGTTCAAAGGGAAACAAACATGACAATGTTTGTGTGGAGTTTGACAAAACTCCCTAATCTAAGTTGTGACACTCAAAAGGGGAAGTAAGAAATCATGACGATGATTCTTTCATAGAGTTGACAAACTTTATCCTAGGGTTCTAGTTGAAGAACACTCCTAGTACAGGTGGGTCTTTTAGACTTAAGCAAAGTCCAGGGCTTCTAAACTAAAGCTCAAAGTGACTTAACAAAGTCAAGGGAATGGGTGAATGAGTTATCCATAACATGAGGGTTAAATGGACAGACATTTCCTTTGAAAGCAGACAGGGGAGGCAACAGGATGAGAACTAACGAGTGTTGCACCCCAAAATTTGTCCTCTTTCAAGGCTTGACTCATTTCTTCATTTCTTTCAAATTCAATGACATAAAGGAAATCCATCATGAATTCAAGATTAAAGGCAAGAATATTATAAAGAGAGGTTTTGTGACATTACAAGAATGTCATTTGTTGCAAGATTTTCAACTCTAAGTAATGTTTAGAAATTAATTTATTTCTAATACTTCATTCAAGTCTCTAGTCAAATTCATGTTATGGTAATGCCACACCAAGTCTACATTATGCTAACAAACATCCAAGAAACATGCAAGGATTAAATCAACATTGGAATGTTTTAGGACCAAGAGTATGCATGTTTAATCATGGCAACACAGTCCCATGCAAGAGGTGACAAATTTCTTCATGTCACAAGATCACATGTCACAAGACCAAAGGAATAACATGTGACAATGCTTCTACATATCAGAATTTTCAAAATGCTGTCAAGAGTTGGTGGCATTGACCAAGAGGAGCTGTCCAAACACAAACAAACAAAATGGGTGCAAGGCACAAGGTGCTGCAGCAAATAGCATAGGAAAGTAGTGCAGAAAATGCAGCATAGCACCTTGCATGGAAATGGAAAGAAAGAGAGTGACATGAGAAAAGGTGGCAAGAGACATTGCCCCATGAAAAAATCTGATGTTTGGGGGGAAGAGAAAACCCTAGGAGCTGAGATAAGAGGGGGGGGGGGGGGGCTGTAAACAAAAGGATTCATTTTCATTCAACATTCATTTCTACACACACTTGTAAAACCAGAAAATAGAGAGAGCAAAACAATACCCTAAAAAACAGAAAATTAGGAAGCTTTGCAAACCAAAAAAAGAGAGTGATATAGAACCAAGAGGATCATTAAGAAACAAAACCTTCACAACATAGAGGGAAGAGGAGTGAGGTACTTTCAACCAAGACCAAGGAGGACTTGCAAGAAGGATAGAAAGCTCTTGGGTATCCATTTTCTCCAACCTTTCTCTCTTTATATTTTTGCTATTTACATTCATTTCGTTTATTCTTTTATGTGTTGTTGTATTGTATGCATCATGTAAGGTCCTAAAAGGGACCAAGAAACCCTTTTGAAAGAACCACAAAAAGAAGCAAAAAAACAAGAGAAAAGTTTGGATTTTTCTTCTGGTAGCCCAACACGGGCCGTGTCACACGACACGGCCGGCCGTGTTGCATCCCTGTGTGACTTTTCAAAATGCAAAATGTCCTGGGCTCACAACACGGGCCATGTCACACAACACGGCCACCCGTGTCACACAACACGGGTCGTGTCACACAACACGGGTCGTGTCACACAACACGGGTCGTGTCACACAACACGGCCACCCGTGTCACACTTCTGTTTGCCCTAAAAAATCATTTTTCTCCCAGACCTTGTGACACGGGCCGTGTCACACAACACGGCCACCCGTGTCACACTTCTGTTTGCCTCAAAAACCCTAAGTTTCCTGGAACTGTGACACGGGCCGTGTCACACAACACGGCCGCCCGTGTCAGACCCCTGTTTTTTTTTGAGCCGATTAACCCGTTGTGTTTGGTATGGTTTTTGTGAATATTTATTGTTGGTCATTGTTTTTACCTTTGTTTCTAAAAAACTATTTTCAAGAAAACAAACTCTCGATTCTCATCGAGCCATTTTTGACCTTGTAAGCCGATTGCCTTGTGCGTCGCCATCGACCTTGCTCGCTTCACCTCAAGCCTTTTTAAGAAATTAAACCCTTGACCCAACGTTAAACGGATTTTCTCAAACGATTGTTAAGCCAACTCACCATATTTAAGAAAACGATAAAGTTCACTTTGTATTGAACTAAAGAGAGGGGATTGAGTGTAGACTTCTTCCTCTCTGAGTGTCGAGATGCTCACTGTAGTGTGGGTGGTTTTGACACTCGTCTTTCAATACGAAGATGTTTTCATCCACACCTTTTTCTCCTAAAAATCCTCGGCCCCGTACCGAGTGCATTTTCAAAACACTTACAATAAATAAATCGATTCTCTTTGTATTGAACTAAAGAGAGAGGATTGAGTGTAGACTTCTTCCTCTCCGAGTGTTGGGATATTCACTGTAGTGTGGGTGGTCTTGACACTCGTCTTTCAATACGAAGACGTGACTTTATCCGCCACCTATCTCTTTCCATAAATTCCTCCCGCAACCTTTGTCACCTAAAAACCTCGGTCCCGTACCGAGCGCATTTTTAAACTTCTTTTCGTAACAAAAACTTGAATGGTCGTGGAGTTGTTAGGCGTAGGCCTTCTCCTATCCCGAGTGCTGACGTTTACCGTAGGGTTCTCTATCGCAAAAGCACTTACCATTCAAAACCAAAAAAACACTTTAATAAGAGAATGAAGTTCTCTTTGTATTGAATTAAAGAGAGAGGATTAAGTGTAGACTTCTTCCTCTCCGAGTATCGAGATGCTCACTGTAGTGTGTGCGGTTTTAATACTCGTCTTTCAATACGAAGACGCTATGTTCGCCACACCTTCTCATAACAAAAACTTTGAGATAAATAATTGGGTACTACCCGTAGGGGTTACTATCCAAGGACCTATCTCGCCCCTAAAAAAATAATTCAACAAATCAAATGTGACATCTTGCCTCGCATGGCGAAAACTTATCTTTCGAAAAGGATATGATATGTCCGTTCTACCGCAAACAGGTAATGCCTAAGTCTCCAACGAGCGAGCAGCAATGTACCTAACTGCTAGAATGCGTATGATAGCATCATCCATAAAAATATCAACAAATCGTAGGCCGAACTACGGCTGCTCTGATTCTTTACTTCATTCAAGTAAATATACGTAGGCACAAGGGACACAATCCTTGCCGAGCACAATCCCTTATATTAGTAGTTTCCCGAACTACGTCGACTCTGATTTTCTCATATCCGTTGAGAATACGTAGGCCTAGGACCGCGAAGTCCTACCGAGTCTGTTCTTTCCCTTCTTCCCCCCGTTACCTTTCTTTCCCCGTTTCTAACATTTTCCTCTATCCTTTGGAACAATCTTTTATAGCATAACTTTTAAGCAAATAAATTCACACACGACAAACAAATGGTTCCCATCGAGTACGATGGATGCGAAGGGTGCTAATACCTTCCCCTCGCATAACAGGCTTCCGAACCCGATCTTGGTTGCGAGACCATCCTGTCCATTCTCTTCTTAAGGTTTTCTCGATATTTTCCTTTCCCCTTATGGGATAACTAAAATTCGGTGGCGACTCTTCTGTCCTTTTTTCCTTTCGCCTTCCCCGTCGTTGCACGTATTTTTCGAGTAGCGAAAACGAGTTCCATCGCTTGGGGAATAGAAAATTACTTAACAAGTAATAGAAAAATGATAAAGACATATTCATGGTGACAACCATTTAAACAAACATGTGGAATGATAAAGATGAAGGTGCATTAATGACAATCAAAGCAGATGAATTAATAGGAACTGTGACGACAGATCGAGTTCAATTAAATTTAACAGAGGGGACAAAATAAACATGGTAACAACCAAAGATAAAATCCTAGCATGTTAACTAACATATAAGGATATGAATACAAGCAAGTATCACAAACAAATTCAAGTGTAACCAAAGAAAAATTCATCTGCACATGCGTAAACGAACGTAAAATGCGCTTAACTTGCACGAAGTCAAAAGAGATGAAAATTAAGGCAAAAATGAAAATAAAAAATATGGCATGAAAGTAGACATCAAGATGAACAAAATGAAAAAATAATGGGTGAAAAATGGTTAAAATTGAGAGAGATATGATTTTTCAAAGTTTGATAAAAAATGACAAAATTTAATAAAAGAGTTGCCCTCCTCAGGGGTCGAACTCAGGTACAAGGCGTGTTTGGCATAATGGTCTTACCACTGGGGTGACTATACATTCGTTGATTGATGCCACCCCATAAATATATATGGGCTGCTCACAAAATAGATTCCTATTCAAAGAGAGCATAACCGCATGGATAAGCTCACACTAACCCGTCAATTTAAGATCCAATTCGGTATTTTCTTTGGGAAATATTGGGAAGGAATTGGAATGTAATAATATGGATTCATACAAAAAAAAAAGGTTTTCTATTGATATTGATTGAAACATACATCCTTTGATTGATGCCACCCCATAAATATATGGGCTGCTCACTTTGAATTTTTAGGCAAGAATAACACTCAAAATACGTTTTACGTTTTCACTCGTAACTTTCTCGATTCTTAACCAAACGCGATGAAATTTATATGTATCTTGACCAGAAAAATATGAGGATCATGATGGTGATGTTGGTTTTCTCAGAATATGCTTACATTTAAAAACTCGAAGACACGTGCATTTTGAACAATTGGTATGCATTTTGATCCTCATGACATGAACCAGCTGTTGTAAGAGTCAAATGAGGGTTTGAACATTTTAAGAATGATGTACTTGATATATTCCAACAGTTGATTTGGATCAAAACACAACAGAATGAATACTGGTATGATCATGCAAGTGTAATGTTTAAAAAATGCATTTTGGTATCTCAAGATTAAGACAGATGCAACCAAAGGTATGTAAAGGCCTGAGCAATTTCTAAATGTGCTAAGGAAGCAACTCTAACCAAGAAATGGATTCTAACAGCCACAAAGTAAGAATTAGCATGTGAGTTGCAAGTAGCATGTTTGAAAATGCACATTTGAATCCAATGATCAAAACAAAAGACTTTGACAGTGAGTGATTGTTTGTGCAAGTTTGAAATGTGGTTTAGATGAGATTTCAACAAAAGATGTTATTCAAAAACCAAGTGAGCAAAATAGTGTATGTGAGTTGAAACTAGCAAGTTTTAACCATGGTTTTGTGATGACCAAGACATCAAGTCTAGGAAATTCTAAGCATGAGTCAATAAGGGTGTTCAATTTCTAACAGCAAATGGCCTAACTCAAATGACAACATTCAATTCTCAATGCCAATGCAGGCTTCTTAATGTAACAAGGCCAAAACAATAGTCTGAATCCTACAGTCCAAATCATGAGGTTTAAACCTTTGGTCTTATTCTACACAAGCCTACCATGTCATCATCACTTTTGACAAAACCTTGGCCTGAGCTCAAAGAGTGACAACACTCTCATCCATAACTTCCATTAGACACACTAAACCTGCCCAGCAGGTCTGAGGTCTCCCAAAAAAAAACCTCCCACATATAGCAGGCCAACCACATACTGCTAACAACCCTCATGCTGATACAAACCTCAAATACACCTTACTGCATAATGAAATATTTTGCCCAGCACAACCATCTAAAAACCAAGATGTTGACATTATAAAACTAAATCTAAAGGAAATGTCAAGATAGTTCAAGGGGCCAACAACCCTATCAACAGAGGTGACATAACCAAACCTGAATGTCTCCTCTGGTCACAGTCCTCACCTAAACCACACATGTATTCACAAGCAAACTGGATCACTGCCATATTCTAAATTCATGAAGAACATCCTGGCAGCAATAAGGTTCAATCTATGACAGTTCTAGGCAGTGAAACTTAATGACCAGTTCATGAACTTTACAACAATACTAAATAGCTCTGAGGTATTTAAGTTGAATTCACAATAAGGAAACAACATGAGAACATTAAGCTTAAGCCTGAAGTACACTTTGAAAAACAGCCCAATCACATGATTGTATTTAAAACCAACAATGTACACACCAAACTACAAACATATATGGTATGGTATAGTAGAACCGAGCATGAAAAATAAATATTAATAGAAAGATTCATCAAGACATACCTCTTGTAGGTAGCTTTGAACAAGTGAAAATACCAAGAAACCCAGAGAACTTCAACTTCCTCCTTGACTTGAGACCTTTCTTCCTTTTGAAGCAATGTGCAAATACAAGGACAGTTGGAGAAATAGGTCTCACCAATGAATTCTAACACTTTGAACAGTTGAAAAACAATATATAAGAGGTGTTTAAGTGATTAAAACACTAAGCAAATGCTTAGAACAAGATTTGGTAGCATTTGTAGCTTTTGGTCAAAGTATCTTGATGTAGAAGTTGACTTTTTTGTAAAATGAGGTTTTTGAGAGGTTTAATGGTTTGGACACCTTCTATATTATGTTTATGGACTGTGTGGATGACATTTGAAAGTTTAGAATGGTTGGAAATGGTTTTGGGTGTTGAACTGTCCAAGACAGATTTTGGAGGTTTTTGGTGATTTTGCAATTTTGTGAATTGAGAGCAAAGAATGGAAAGAGTGAAGGTTTTCAATCTTTCTGGTTTTTAGAAGATTGTTGATGTCCAAAATGAAGTGAGGTAGATTCCTATTTATAGGAAAATGAAGTGGCTTGGGCAGATTTGAAGTTTCCTCACTTTGAAGAAAGGTTTTGGATTTTTTTGATAAAACCTCCACAAGAGGGTTTCCTTGGATGCAAGGTAAGCCTCATTAGTCAAGAAAAATGATGAATTAGTGTGGCTAATTGCAGGCTAGAGATGTAGTATCATAGCTGGTTCAGAATTGCTTTACACCTCATGCTTACTTTTTCACTTTAAGTGCAAGTTGCAAGGCAAGTTGCAAGCCACTTGCAAAGCTTGGCTAAATTGATTTCCTCTGCATAATTTCTGTATTTTCAAGCTACAAACTCCTCACATATCAGATACAACATGATTCACTAGCTGAGTTTGGTCAATTTTGATAAAAGAATGAATTCTTGAATTTTGACAATGTGGGGCTAAAGTGAAAAACCACCATCTTGCCATGATCATAACTTTCAGCTCACAAATCCTTTTGAGATGTGCTAGTACTTTTTAGAAAGCCCTCAAATAGCTCTAAAACATTCATGTTTTCATGAGTTTCAATTTCCCAAAGGAACTTGGCCAAAAAGCCCTCCAAAGTTGCTAAAAAATGAACTTAAAAGTGAAATTTCTCCAAGTCTTTTTCCCCTCTAGAAATGAATTTGATCATAACTCCAAATCTATGCATTTTCTGATTATGGACCACTTAGGGAATTTTTTAGGACTTGTCAAGATATTCCAAATGAGCTTTGAACCAACTCAATTGGATGTGTGGTTAAGGAGTTATGGTTTAGCCCCTTTCAAAACCCTAATTTCCCAATTTTTCGATTACTCCTTCATCCTTGATCCAATGGTCATGAAAATTGATATGCAAGTCCAATATGACATAAGGAATAATTTTTTTCACAACTTGAAGTCCAATTCCTAAAATTTGGAGAGTTGACTTTTCGGTCAACCATACGACCGATCGGTGACTACCGAGTCGCATGTTGACATTCTGGGCCTCCTGAGACTTTGAAATTTCTTGAATGAACTTTATTAAGCTATATGAACTTTATGAATTATAATCCCACCATTAAACATCTTCCAACATCAAAGTCAAACTACAGTTGACTTTTACTAGTCAAAAACCCTAATCGGGTGCCCTGAAATACACTGCTCTGGATTCTGGGGTAACAACCTCAAATTGGATTCTCAATTGTCATTATATGATACCCTTGACCTTGTTTCATGATTGAATTAGCCCAAAATATTGACTACTCAACCCTTGAAGTTTTGATTTTGACTGCACGAAACCCTGATTCATCTGTAACTTTGACAAGGACAAACTTGCACTGGGTTAGGGTTAGATAATTCATGAGCATGCTCCTAGAATGATAATGAGAATCTAAGGGGTCAAAATTTGGGGTGCAACAGTGACAATCGAGACAGAGGCAAATCTGTTACCTGTTCATCTTTTTTGAAATCAGTCTTGTTTCTTCTATAGGGATGATTTCTTGGTAGAAATCTACGGTGACAGTCAAACCACGAACTTTTCCCCCCTTTTTCCAACTTAAACGCCTTGGTGATCCCCACACAATGCGGACATCCTATTTTTCCATGCGTACCCAATCCAGACAACATGCCATATGCTGGAAAGTCATTAATAGTCCACATCAAGGCAGCTCGCATAGTAAGGTTTTGTTTACTTGATATATCATAAGTCCATTCTCCAATCCACAACCTCTTCAAATCATCAATTAAAGGTTGTAAGTACACATCGATTCTGGCTTTTGGACTTGATGGTCCTGGAATGATGCGGGTCAAAAACATGTATGGTTTTGCCATGCACATCTCAAGAGAGAGGTTATAAGGGATTATAATAATTGGCCAACAAGAATACCCACTTCCAAACACTTGGACATATGGAGTAAAACCATCATAGCATAATCCAAGCCTCACATTTCTAGGTTCTGCAGCAAAATCAATATGTATGCAATCAAAGTGCTTCCGTGCCTCGCCATCAGATGGATGTCGCATAGTGCTTGAACTTATTTTGCTTGTATGATGCCATGTCATTTGACTTGCACTGTGCATTAAAGCACATTCTTTTCAACCTTGGTATTATCGAAAGATAAAACATGGACTTCACTGCTACACATTTTTGCATACGGTCAATGGCTTTACTATTAACTTTATATCTTGGACTCTTTTAGAACATACATTCCTCCAACGCTCCATCATTAGTACCAAACTCATTGTCATAAACAGCATGCAACCACTAATGCAACAGTCAATCTTTCTTACTTCTAAACCCAACTTCGACACCAACCTCTTTGCATCATAAAAACTTGTAGGCATGTTGTCTTTCGTAGGAGTCGAATCGAGCATCATTTTTACAAAAAGTTTCAAACACTGATCAGGAACATTCCAATTTGATTTGGCAGTCAATAATCTCACACACATTGATAACTTTGAGTCCGACGACCCCTCAAACAACAGCGTAATTATCTCATTCAACAATTGATAAAATTTTTGCGCTTCCTCATTCGGCAACTCTTCCCCATCAAAATCTGCAGGTTCGTCATAGGTCACGTTCACACCAAAAGCATCGCCCACCATCTAACTGATCAGATTAAAGTTTTCCCTATTTTTCATCGATGATTGACTACTTGAAGCATGCATATTATTGGTCTCTGATAAGCTACTCGACAGTTCTTCTCCATTATATGTCTAAACCCAATAATTTTCAATGAAACCTCTTCTCTTCAAATGTCGTTCTACTTCCTCTGGGTCAATAATTGTAGATCTACATCCACATTTAAGACAAGGACATCTAACTCCTCCTTCGCTTCGACAACATTCCTAAGAAAATGCCCACGTGATAAACTCTTTAACTCCCTCCTCAAAATTTGGTTTAAGTCTGCGTCTTCCTGGATACAACCGATCGTACATCCAACTATGATAGTACCTATAATACTCCATACTGCATATTTATACCGTCATTGTCTTTTTAATTACAAATGTGAATTTAATATCAATTTCAGAAATTTTTATAAAATATTAAATACAAGTATTAACTAACTTATTATTATTCTTTTACATAAACTTATATTAACCAAAACTTACTATTAAACAATAACTATTAAAAATTTAAACTATTTAATTTATATTCTTCTTTTATATATATATATATATATATATATATATATATATATATATATATATATATATATATATATATATATATATATATATATATATATATATATATATATATATATATATATATATATATATATATATATATATATATATATATATATATATATATATATATATATATATATATATATATATATATATATATATATATATATATATATATATATATATATATAATATATATATATATATATATATATATATATATATATATATATATATATATATATATATATATATATATATATTTTACTTTAACTATTACACATGATATATATTATTAAACATATACTATTAAAGATTTATTTTATATGTACTATTAAACATATACTATTTTTAATATATAAATTTATACTATATATAAAAATCTTCTTTTAATAACAAAAATATAATATAATAAAAAAATATATAACAAAAATATTTTTTTTAATAACAAATAATAATAATAATAATATAAATATAATATTGTTACTGATGTAAAAATAACCAAATAAAAATAAAACATTAAAAATAATATATTTGGTTTTTAATATTCAGTTCTTAATATATAAATGTATACTATATAAAAAAATTTGTTATTAATAAGACATAATAATAAAAATATTTTTTTAATAACAAATATTAATAATAATATATATATAATATTGTTTCTAATGTAAATATAACCAAATAAAAAAAAACATTAAAAATAATATATTTGGTTTTTAATAATCTGTTTTTAATATATAAATTTATACTATATATAAACATTTGTTTTTAATAACACATAATAACATAATATAATTTTATTTCTAATATAAATATAACAAAAAATAAATAAAACATTAAAAATAATATATTTTTGTTTTTAATATTCTATTTTTAGTATTTAATTTCTAAAAATAATATTCTGTTTCTAAACATTAAAAAATAATACATAAATATAATTTTGATATTTTGTTTTAAAAAATATATATAAATAACTTTAAAAATATAATTTTAAATCTTCTGTTTTAATATTTTATTTTAATATATATAAATAAAAAATAAATATAATTTTAAATATTCTGTTGTAATATTTTGTTTTAATATATATAAATAAAACATAAATATAATTTTGAATATAATTTTAAAAAATATATATAAATAAACATAATATAATTTTAATATTCTGTTTTAAAAAACATAATGCTTAATTGCAACTATGGTCCCCCTATTTTGTATTTTTTTGGGTTTTGGTCCCCCATTTTAAAAACCACAATTATGGTCTCTTTTTTAAATTTTGAGTTTGATTTTAGTCCCCTCTCCAATTTTAAATTTTTTTTAAATGATGTGGCACTATCTAAGATGACGTGTCTAGAAAATTATCTTCTTCAATCTCCTTGTTTTCTTTTCTCAATAGCAATGATAATTTGACAAAAAAGAAACAAATATTAAACTCATATAAAAATACATTTTAAACGAAATTAATAAAATTAAATTCAACAATAATCACATTAAGAGAAAATATATATTACCTGGAGAAGAAAAATAAAGAAACAAGAGTAGAAAAATAAACAAAGAATAAAAAGAAACAAAGAAGATTCAAAAATAGAATGTGTAGGTAAGAAGAAGAAGAAACAGAGAAAGACAAAAAAGAAAATGGTAATAATAAGTGCGGTCTGGGATGTTGGGCATGCATGTTATAAGTAAAACCCCAACGACGTGAATTTCACGTCGCAATGTTGCCACGTGAAATTCGTGTTGCAACCTATAATGGTTAAATTTTAAATATTCACATTAATCACGTAGCGACGTGATTATCACTTCGCAACTTTGCCACTTGATATTCACGTCGCAAAAGTTTCAACGGTCATATTGATTTTGTCAGTCAACCTGCAGCACACTCAACCATCACTTTTGCATCCGATTTTTTTCTCTCCTAAATGGTTGCAACGTGATATTCACGTCACAACAAAATTTTTTAAAATTTCCCCGTTCCCGCTTCAGTAGATCTGACCTTTTAATTTATATTTTTTTAATTTACATGTTGCAACGCAATTTTCACGTCACAAAGGTTTTTTTTAGTTTTAAATTTGATAGACCACGTGCTACATTTATTTCTTATTATTTTAATATTAAACATGTTAGTGACGTGAAAATCATGTCGCAACTGTCTATATTTTGCCACGTGATTTTCACTTAACTAAATCACGTGGTTGGACACAACTTTTCTTATAGTGCATGATAAAATAAAACATTAAAGGAAAAAATAAATAAAACAATAATTAAGATATTACATTGAATTTTTTAACTCCCTCGCACTACTGAAATGAAGTAGTTGATTAATAAAATGATGTAATTTAAGTTTTTTGTAAACTATTGAGTAAGAGAATTAGAATTGGAACTAAAAGAATTAGAGACAAGAGTTTTTTTATTATGCATCCAAACCTTTATCTACCCACAACAACACCTTCACAAAACCTTACAAACTCATCGTAAGTTCTTTTCTCTATAATTTCCACCCTAACTTCTTAGCAAACTCTTCTTCGTCCAATCTCTACGACTGGAATACTACATCACCTGTTCTGACATTGTGGCGAGTATGATAGGTGAATGTTTATGATATTATTTTGACATGGATTGGTGTGATAAATTGTGTATGTTGTTGTTGTTGTGTTGTTTGGTGTTCATGAATCAATTGATCAGGTGATGAATTGATGTAAAATTGGGTGTTTTATGGTATGAACATGATTGAATAATTTATGACGAAATTGTTTGAGTTGTGTTAATTAGTGATTCATTGACATGTTTGATCATATTAGAATGTGAACTGTGTGTTTTGAATGATGTAATGGAGACTAGTTAGATGTATGAGAGGTATGTGATGAAGAAGACGAACGATGCCGAGAAAATTGAGTTTTTGGAAAAATTACATGTGACCAATTAATTGACCCTAGGAAGAAATCGATTGGTTCCCTTTGAAAATAAAAGAAAATTTGGAAGGAAACGTTGGAACAATCAATTGTCCTCCCAAAACAATCAATTGGTCCCTTTTGAAAATTGAAAAAACACAGGCTGAGAGTTAAGGATAACTGATTGATCCTCTATGTTAATTGATTGGTCCGTTACAACAATTGATTGATTCTCTTGTTGTTTTAGCCATAACTTGAGCTACATGACTGCAGTGGAGACGCGATTTAAATCTTTTTTAAGCTAACGCACAAAGTTATTGTATGGAATGCATTATGAGATAATAATTGTATAAATTTATGTTCAATGTGTGAATATTTATTGTGTATCGTATGTATAGTTGGATGATAATTGTGCATGCTTAGTTGATGATTGACGAGGAAAATGGTTTGGAGTGAGAACTACTCGTATTATGTTGAGTGTATGATGAATTACATTCAAAATTGGCTTGTAGTCTTTATTATGTTATTGTGTGATCGTTTATCGTCATAGTGAGGTTGTATTCATTGTTGTGTTATTGTCATTGAATGGTGATATGCCATGCATCATATGTTGTCACTGTTCTAAAAAAGACATGTTTGCTAGTTCAGAGTGGAGATTAATTACTTGTCTCAAGCTCGCAGTGGGAGCTTAGAGCTCAAAGTGGGGGCTCAAGGTTTGCAGAGATTGGAACCCAATTCATATGAAGAACCAATTGTTGAGTCTGTACCGCATACTGTAGCACCCCAAAATTTTCCTGTCTCTTTCTAACCTTGATTGGTTTTTGCTTCGCATTCATCTGCATTTTCGTTAGGTTACACTTCATTATCATACTTTGCATGGTCTTCTAAGGCATAGGATCAAAAATTTCTTGTGATTTTGGTTCCATATTCAGAGGAAGTTCAATTGTTTATTTCATGCAAGTTTAGGCAAGATGTTGAATTATGTTCATTGTGATCTCCTTGTCAAAAGATCATTAAGTATTAAGTTTATCTTCCTCAAGATTTCTCAAGAAGTATCATGTGTTTGGATTTTCATCTGTGATTTGATTAAGAAGGACTGCATATTAGGGTTTGAATTCGCATCAGTGTACATTTAAGGAAGATCATTGGTTTTCTCATTCAAGGGAGTTTGTGGACAGTCATCAGTTGAAGATCTTGAGATCAGGGTTTCACGTTAAAGGGATACGTGGTCATCAGGACAAGGCATTTGTGAAGTGGTTTAAGTGGCATTTGGTCATGGTCAATAGAGCTTACTGATTGAATTTTGGGATGCATTGAGGATGAGAGCTTCGTATGGATTGGGATTTTGTTTGGATATGTCAAGATTAGTCGTGTGGGATACTTGGAATTTGAGATACAAAGCCACTTAAAACATCCTTTTGTTTTCAAACCATAATCTAAATTTCAAGTCACATATCCATTTTTTTTCTTTAAACCATATTTTTTAGTCCATATCCATTTCATTCTTTAATATTCATTCTAAATCCATCCATGTTTTGATCCACGTATGCATTTGGATATCCATTTCCTTTCTAAACCCATTTATCCACTTTTTAAATCCATATTTTTTTTAAAATATTTTTTTTTTGTTTCCACAATTCAAATGACCAAGTTCAAAATCCATACCTCATTCTAAAAAATCATTTTTAATATTTCTTTTCAATATCCATTTAGAATCCAATCCATATTTTTGTCTATAAATCATATCCACTCTAAAACCATATTCATATTCATTTAAAAGTCCATATTCTAAATTCAATATACAACCAAAAAATTGTAAAACCAGACCCCACACATATCCTTACTTTTGGGTGGCTTGTTGCTACCATGTTACCAAAAGCTTGCTCCAAATTGTATTATCTCTGCACATATGCCTGCATAAAAATCATGATATTTCAGCCATTTCATTAATACACTGCAATAGTCTAGCCAAAACCTTGATAACATTGCCAAAAAACTCACCGCGTGCCTACTCCACCCTCCGAACTGTACACTGTTGCAGCACACTGCACAACAAACTTGTACCTTCCAGCACTAGAAAAATTAAAAAAACAACGGAAACCCCAAAAAGCTTCTGCATGACCCACACCATTTTGCATCTGCTGCATTATTTCCAACCATACTACTGCGCAAAATCGACCAATTTGTACAAAAGGAAAAAAAACGACACAAAAGCTTTGACATTATTCACGCAGCACCATATGTTTTATGAACCTCAAAAACCACAAAAATATGGCAACGAAAGTTGGACACCACATGAAAACCGTAAGCGAATAAAAACCTACAAAAAATAACTTCTTCTCTCCTTCAATCACTCACTAAAAAACCAAAACTAAAAACCTCTTCTTCCTTCAACAAAATCTTCTCCTCCACCTTAAATCCCTTTTCCAACCTCTCCACACAATCAGACCTTCATAAACCAATTTCTAATCCATAACACAATGACTCAAACCCATCTAAAACTCACTAAATATGGAACATAACAAGAAAAGTAGAAGAGGAGGTGATTAAGGCAAACTAGATCATGAGAAGAAAAAAATAAGATTGAACCACACAAGAACCTCAAAAGAAACAAACCTTGCTTCTCCTCTTGAACAAAAACTTGATATTCTTCATTCTCTCTTTTCCATTCATAAACCATCCTCTTTAACCACAACTACCCCTCATCAAACTTTTTCTGCATCTGCAACAACCTCGTAGCGTCACCTTCATCGCCTTCTATGCTAAAACCCTCTCCAACCATCTTCAAATTTCTTACCCACAAATTTCCTTCAACCACCCTAAAAGCCACAATGTTGTGTCGCCGCGATTGAGAAAGGGAAATGGATTTGAAGCAGTTTGTGATCAGGAGAAAAAGCAAAGCCGCGTGAGAGAGAGAAAGATTCAGAGGGAAAAGGGTATCGAATTTCATTTGGAGGAGGCGAATTTTCTTCACGTTTTTGAACGTATTCTAGATTTCTGTTTTGATTGTGTTTCAAAGTAGCAGTCGTGTTGTGAAAATAAGGTTAGTTTTACCAATCCTTCATGTTGGCTAAACCGGGTTCGGGTCAAAGGACCCGACCCACCCCTTTGGCTGGTAGATTGGGACTTTGAAGCCTAAATCCTGATCTCCAACCTGTGTTTCTATATTAACTATATCTAATGTAAATAAAAATGAATTTCAGTTAAAAAAAGTTTTTTTTAAAATTTATTTTGTTTTTTTTTTAAAAACAGAAATTTTAGTTTAGATATTATTTTAATTAGTTTTTTTTTAAATGAGGGTACTAATTAGTTTTTTTATATCAGAATTAGATTCAGATTAATTTATCTTAGGACTAGGATTATATTAGATTTTAATTTAGGATTTTTGGTTAGCTTAGAATTTAATTAACATAGGATTTAATTAATTTAGGATTAAATTAGTATTAGATTAGTTCTAGAATTAGTTTTCTTAAATTAATTTAGAATTAGATTAGGATTAGTTCTAATTAGATAATTATTTTAGAATTAGATTTTAATCAACATTGGAAAGTTAGTTTTTAATCCTAGAATTTAGCTTTAAGTTAGAGTTAGACTAGAAAATAATTTTTGAAGTAACATAGGATTAGACATTTGATTTAAATTTTAACTTAATTAACTCTTTTAACTCTTTTAATTTTATATTAATTCTTAATTTTGGTTAGTTTTGTTTAATTCACGAGCGCGTTTGTAAATATTTCTTTAATGATACTTGTACATATTTTCCGTAAATATTAATTTTAGTTTCGATACTTGATGTTGTTTGTGATTGCGATGCTTCGTGTTTACCTGTCGTTTACCTCCTGTTTTCACATGATCCTCTAGGATTCCTAGCTCGACTTAATTTCTTATTAAGTTAGAGGTAGGAGAGGCATTAGGCTTTCAATCCAAGCATGACAACATTAGGTAGGTTTCCCTCCTAATCCTAATTTTAGGGCCATTTTGTATGGTAACAGTTAGGGTTTAGTTTCCCCTAGACCTTCCGTGCGTCTCTCTTTTCTCACCTCAAGTTTCTTCAAGACACTTAATAAAGAACGATAAACGTTGTATGCTACGAGTCTTAAGTATATGGGGAATGATAAATGGAGGGTTTCTCCTCGCTTGTCTAGAGTATTTAGCGTATGCCCTTTGGGCGATATGTGACACATTCGCTCTCGTGTCATAGTCTTTAGTGTAACATGAGTCTCAAACTAACTCTGATTCACTTCACTAAAACTCTCAAACAAAATTCAAACCTTTTTATCCTCTGGGATTGTTCCTCAAACCATTTTCAGAAAAGCGTACGTTGTTTTTTCCGTTCTACCGCAAACAGGAATCGTCCCTAACTGTTGGAATGGAAACTTAGCGTTACTCATAAAAACACTTAACCAATCAGTGGTCTAGTTCACCCGATCTATGTTTGCTCTGATTTCTCATACCAGACGAGGATACGTAGGTACAAAACGACGATGTCTTGGCGAGTAACCATTCCCCCATCACCCATAGTTTCCCAAACTACGTTGACTCTGACTTTTCCATTGCACTAGGGAATACGTAGGCATAGGACGACAATGTCCTATCAAGTCTCTTCTTTTCCTTGTCCCTAGTTTAGCAATAACTTTTAGCCAACTTTCACCCATAGATTAGACAACAAGCATGGATCCCGTTGAGTACAACGAATGTGAGGGGTGCTCATACATTCCCCTTGCGTAACCGACTCCCGAATCCAAGATTTGGTTGCGATAACCTTGTCTTTTCCCGTTCTTTTAGGTTTTCTTCGACCATTTCCTTTCCCTCTCTTTGGGATAAATGACGTTCGGTGGGGACTCTTATGTTTGTTTTCGCCGGCCCTTTTTGTGATTGCGACACATACATATAGAGTCGAGTTATTATTCCGGCTAAAAATAGGGACCGAGAAGAGCAAGAGTTAGGGCAATTGTTCCATTACATCATATAATAATTCTGCAAATGAGATGCTTGTGTATTAATGAATACCTTTGTATGATTGTGTGAGTTTGATTATGATGTGGGAGGGATGTGAATACACGGTGTTGATGTGTATTTATAATATGTGGATGATTTAGTATTGTATGAATCTATCATGAATATTTATGCACCATTTATTATTTGAATGTATTTTCACCCCTTTTATATGTTGTTGCATCTTACTTCTCCAGAGTACAAATAATCAGGTACCTGAAAGGAGTTTGAGGTTGAGGACAATGTTTTGCCTCTTTAGTTTTTTGTCATTCAAGCCTATGGTTGGAGTCACTCTGATATGTAACACGAGGAATAGACTGTTTTGTTATTTACTTTATGTTGCATATCTTAATTTGCTTTTAATATTGACCCATTTTTCAAAAATTTTGTTGTTGAGACTTCTATTCCAACTATTTTCTAATTTTTTGCTGCTTATCAAATGTGTTATTTCATGAATATATGGTTTAAAATGTTTTGATGGTTGTGAGTAGCATCCTGTTTGGTAAATAGTTGTGATACACATATTTTTATTTACTGTTTTGTCGAATCAGAAAGTAGGGTATTACAATACTTCTATAAAATCCAATTTGAGCATAAAATCTATACAACCATCACATATACTATAAACTCAGCACAACAAAAAAAGTCGACAACAAATTACTACACGGTCGTCACTTTTCAACAGCAAACAACTCATCCAATCATCCACATGAACAAGTAATCAATTATGCACGAATTTAACACCAAAAATCAGTGATCAAACATCAATTAAACTTGATCAAACATTGAGATCACAAATCACAATGATCAAATCCAAACAAATGGATCAAAATGTAGCAAAAACCATGGATCTACATTGTGATTATTCAAATAAGCTCAAAACAGAATTGGATATAAAATTAACCAACCTTCAAAGCTGAGATTTACTTTGGTAAGTGTTGATTCACTGCAAATTAATAGTTCCAAGCTAGAAACCCAAAGAGTCTTCAAGATCCAAGAGCTTCCTTATATTAGAAGTGAAGAACAAGCAAAATCAAGCTAAAATTAATCCAAGAATCAATGAACTCAAGTGAAAGAGCTTTAATGGAGGTTTTGGGAGTAAAAAGTTGAGAGAAAGTTGAGAGTAAATTCTCAAAAATGAGTGTGAAATCTGAAAATGAAGGTCATTGTTGAGGTTTGGAGCAGATTCACTTAAATAGGTTCTTTGTTAGGAGTATAATTATGGTTTGGAATGTGGGTTAGTGTTTGGAATGGAAATTAGGAATGAAGTGTTTGAAATTTAGAGGGAAATGGTGAAAATGAATCAATTCTAGATCCTTCCAATGATGCACATGTGAAATCAAGGGTTGAAAATTATTGTAAATTCTGCAGTGCTGAAAATTCAAACATTTTTGCAAATTGCACCCGAGGTAATCAATTACCCCTACGTGGTAACCGATTATCACATTCAAAAATTACCAATTTTGGCGCCATGTGGAGGGAAACTTGCGTAATCATTCGTTGCCATCTATTTTGAGCTCTTTTAAGCCTCTGAAATTTGCCCTTGGATATTATAACTATGAAAATGCCCGGGATATCTTATGACATGTCTCCTGTGCTGAAAATAACCTACTGAATAAAATAAAATCGATCACTCGACTGCTGGACAAAATAAATGTCGGCGCCTCTGACGCTCGTTGTTTAAACTCTTGCAATAAAAGAGAGGCCTGAGCAACAAAAAAACCTTAATACCATGTCTCGAGAACCAATATTATGATATGCGGAAATGAAAAACACAGAGAAACATAAGCCAGTAGGTCAAGAAACGATGAGGCAAATTTTGGGTGCTACAGCTGCCCCTATTCAATCGACTTGAACCTGAAGGGATAATAGCAACGACTTTCAAACCTTTGAGGTGCACGTAGATTGAATACCAAGAGAACCTGGAAATTTTGTAACCCGCAGGGAAAGAAGTGGAGGCCAATTGGACATCAGTCTAGATCTGGACTCCATAAAGACAGATCAGGTAGGGACTGACTATCAGGCAAGAACTGATTTCTTTTTATTTGAAAAAAAGGTTTTCCATGCGAGAACTGGACTTTGCGAAGACGAGCCAAACAAGGACTGAATTTGAATTTGACAGGTCAGACGAGAACTATCTACCAGACAAGAACTGGGTTATAAAAAACTGCCAGACGAGAACTGGATTTGAATGATACAGGTCAGACATGAACTGACTACCAAATGAGAACTGAGTTCTGAAAAATAGGTCAGACGGGGACTTACTACTAGACGAGAACTGGGTTCTGCAAAAATTGGTCAGACGGGAACTGATTACCAAATGAGAATTGGGTTCTAAAAAACGGGCCAGACAGGAACTGACTACCAGACGAGAACTGGGTTCTGCATAAACGTGTCAGACAGGAGCTGACTACCAGACGAGAACTAGGTTCTAAAAAAATAGGTCAGATGGAAACTGACTACCAGACAAGAACTGGGTTCTGCAAAAATGGGTCAGACAAGAACTGACTATCAGACAAGAATTGGGTTCTGAAAAAACGGGTCAGACGAGAACTGGGTTCTGCAACAACGGGTCAGGCGGGAACTGACTACCAAACGAGAATTGGGTTCTGAAAAAACGGGCCAGACGGGAACGAAATACCAAATGAGAGCTGGGTTCTGTAAAAACGGGTCAGGCGAGAACTGACTACCTGACGAGAACTGGGTTCACCAAAAGGTTGGTCAGGGACCAAAACATGGTTAGTCGAGAACCAGATGTTGTAAAGAGCGTTTATCAAAGGTGGGCGTAACACAAAGAGACGATCACGAACCGGAAAGGGTTGACCAGAAGTAGAATCCATGGACCTACGACCCAAAGATAGGATGACCTCGCCGGGGAAACGAGAATTCCAAGACAGATACACCTGGCTTAAGCTTCAAATGCATATGTTTGAATTTTCTTTCTATGGCATAATGCTCCAAACGAGATGGAAATGCTACGCGTTTGAGGATGCAATGCAATGATGCTTACGTATGCAAAATGTTGATGTAGGCTCGGGCTGTTGGGGATACGAGGATACGTGATCCAAGGACTATAAATGTACCGAAAATGGTTGGGTTTGGATGCAAATCACCAGGAGGGAACTAGTTGAAAAGGGTATACTACAAGGCGTGAACTGGTGGCAAAAGGTTAAGTCGTTAGGCGAGAACTGACATCTTTCTTGGTTAGTCATACGAGCACTGACTTTGAAGGAAAGGGTGACCAGACGAGAATTGGTATTTTGAAAGTTGACATTCACCAAGAGAGAACTGGACTTGACTATCGTCTACCAGACGGGAACCAGTATTTCGTGAAGGTTTGGTTGGCCATATAAGAATTGGACTCTGAAATGGTTTTCCAAACTAGAACTGGATTCTGAACGGTTGAGTGATGTGGGTTTACAAGGTCCTCTGATGTCAGGTTTAGGTTGTGGGGTGAAGCCTCGAGATAGAATGCAATGCTTTATACTTGAGGATGATTTATGCAATGAGTATTGACTCACGCACGGATCAAAAACGAGTAATTTTAAGAAAATAGTTAGTGGTAACGACAATTCGAGTATCATTCTCACAAGGATTCTTGTATTATTTCAATCAACTAAAGAAAAGGTTTATGGGGGTTTTAAGTTTTGGTTTATAAAATAAGAGAAAAAAGTGATAAAAAAGTGATTATCAGATAATCTAAAACGGCTAATCCTATTGATTCGAGTTCCGACTTATCATCGGCTATTATAACACCAATCACTAAGCGACTTCAATCCTATTCGATTATGATATTAATCATACAAGCGCTTATTAAAATCATAGGAATTATATTCCTGTTACCAAATTAAGCAAACGATTAAGAATATGACGAGTTAACGAATTAAGCAAACGATAACACGCAATTGAATTTAGGAACATACATACAATCGAATTTAATCAATTCTATCCTATGAACACAATCGAATTAAAAAACGATTTCAATCAAATTAAGCGAATTATTTCATAGAAAAGAATTGAACAGAAGTCGAATTAAATTGGTATTATAATAACCTCAAAGTGATGGAGCCCGTAAGCAGTAGGATTGCCTTGCGAATTAGTTTCCCATTACAATCGTAAAAAGTAAAGTAAAATTGTGAAAATAAGGTCAAGTGACAGTAGTGCGGCTGCTAGGTATAAGAAAGCATCAACACTTCTGGTTTTAACCCAACTGGGTCGAAAAACATAAAAAACCCGATCCAAAACTAAATATTTCAAACGGCAGATTTCGGCTCCTAACTTCAATGAATTATTTGGACCTTCTACACTCCGAATCATCCTCTGCCTCAAACATAAGGGTTGGTTCTTTCTGTCTTAGCTTTCTAACGCCTATTAGAACGCGCAAATCTGATTCTCGCAGCTCCAGTTATGATTCAAATAGTGGATAGATATCAAATAATCGCTAAAGCTGAAAATAAGCTGCGAAAATAAAATAAAGGTAAAAACAAACTTAAATATGAAAACACATTAAAATAGTAAAAACACTCAAATAAACGGTAGGAATGCCTAAGTATAACAATGGAAGAATGTTTATGAAGATGTGCTGATCAAATTCCCCCACACTTAAACTTTTGCACTCTGAGCAAAATATTATCAAGACTCATGAAAAACAAAAGCATTTAGATACTCATTCTAGGTTGTAAACTTCTTCGGTCAAGATTGCATGGATATGTGCTAATTTTGCACGCTAGGAATATCGTAAGAACACAAGTCCGCAATTGTGCGGTCATAAAGCTCCCTCCTATATAAACCAATCCAAATCATGTTATTATGCTTAAGTCTAACTTACTTATCCTCCTTTTTGCTCTCTTTCATTCTAATGCAATCACATTAAGCCCTTCATCTATTTACTCACATGGTAAATAAGCTTGTTAGTGACTATGATCCTTATATTTTCAACAATTCAAAATTAACCACTTTTTTTCTTTTTTTTAAGGTTTCATAACCATTAGCCTAAATGACCGGGTGATGGTCACCTAACTTAAAAGGCCGATTCCTATTTAGATTTCTTATTAAGCACATGATTATTCATTTATTTACATCAACTTAATTACTTAGTGTGTGATTTCTAGATGGTGTTGACTGCTAGATAAACTACTTAAGTGCTATTAAAGAATGAGAACTTAAGACTATGTCATAACAAGTATTTAAATTGATTTCCATATTTGAGACTTAAGGTGTTAAAATGGTACGGATTATGAATTTTTCCGAAGTCTCCACAATCTAACCTCAAATTAATCTATAGCCTAAAAATTTTTTAAAAAAATTTTATTTTTATTTAAGAACAAAACTAAAACAAAAAAAATAAAATAAAATAATAAAATGGTTCCCTCCCCCACACTTAAAATATGCACTGTCCTCAATGAAAGAACATAAATATAAATATGAGTGAGAGAAAGGAAAGAACACACCCGAGTATTCAAGGTGGATAGTGTCGCTACGCGAAAAATGACACAGAGTCGCCACCAGATTTTATTTATCCCACGGGGGGAAAGGGAAATAGCGATAAAACCTTTGGGAAAAGAGCGTGGTCATCGCAACCAAGTCTTAGGGTTCGGGAGTCGGTTATGCGAGGGGAAGGTATTAGCACCCCCTCGCATCCATCGTACTCGATGGGAACCTCCTAGGTTATTTCGTGTGAATGGGTGTTTTATTCTAAAAGTTTGCTTGTTTAAGGAAAAGAGGGATTGGTTTATTTATTTTAATGCTCGCCAAGGATTGTGGCCCTTGTGCCTACGTATCCTCACTTAAAAGAAGTGAAGAATCAGAGCTCCGTAGTTCGGAGGCTTTATGAAATTGTGGTTTGTTGGTTGATTTTATACCTTGAAAAAAGGGTATTTTGGATTGACGCCCTAAGGCAAAAATAGTTTGATGAGTTGATGTTGTTTTTAGTTTTTTTTTGAAGAAAATGTGTTCTTTACTAGGATTATACAAAAGACTTTGGATAGAGATGAATGTCTCGAATAACCAAGTCGAGCGCCTTGTATTCGAAACATTCGGAATGAGTGTAGGAGGGTTCCATTCTCATTCCTTCTCCACCACTTTAAAGTTCATGGTGCATAATTCCAATCATATATTTTATTGTGTTTTTTTTGTATTTTTATGCGAAAAGAGAAACACTTGACGTTGGATCAAGATTTATTGCTTGCAAAGATATTTGAAGTGATGCGATTTAGGTCGATGGCGGTGCACAAGGCATCCGACTTACATGGTAAAAAATGGCTCGATAAAATCGAGAGTTTACTTTTAAAAATAGTTTTTGGAAACAAAGGTCAACAAGGGCCATAACAATATTCACATACAAACATCATGCAAACATAAGCCACACGGCTCAAAAAAATCGAGACACACAAAAAATATATGGAGGAAACTGTGGTGTGACACGGGTGAAAAAAGTTGAAACAGTGATGCAACACGACCGGCCGTGTTGTGTGATACGGCCCGTGTTGCAAGGCCTGGGGAAAAAACTTCATACAGTAGCGTGACACGGCCGGCCGTGTCGTGTGACACGGCCCGTGTTGCTGGTCCAGGTCGAAATCTCACATTTTTTTATGTTTTCGTTTCGTTTTTGTGGTTCCTTGAGGATGGTTTCTTAATCCCTTAGGGGATCTTACATGATATACAGTTCAACAACACATAAAAGAGTGAATGAAATGAATATAAAAGCAAAGAATAAAAGGAGAAAGATTTGAAGAAATGGATACCAAGAGCTTTCTATCCTTCTTGCAAGTACTCCAATGACCTTTGTTGGATGTGCTCTCCCCTCTTCACTCTATTTTGTGAAGGTTTGGTTTCTCAATGATCCTCTTGTGTCTCTATCTCACTCTCTTTTTTTCTGTTTTTTTTTAGGGTTTCTTGCTAACTATTTTCTGGTTTTTTGCTCTTACTCTTTGCTCTCTATGTGTAGTCTCTACTCTGCTTGCTTCTTGTGTTGTGTTGTGTTTTGATAGTAAGGAATACTATGTTTTCTATGCTTGCTTGCAGCCTATTTTCCACCTTTTCTGTCAACTTTTTCTGCTGTCCTAAAGCCACACACTTTGCACACCTTTTCATTACCAACTTTCCATTCTTGGCAATGCCTTTTTCTTCCTTTTGTGCAGCCCCACTTTTCCCTTCTATTTCTAGTATGACTTGCTGCATTTTTCTGTTGTAGCATACTATACTACTATCCCTCTTTTTGCCCATTAGTCTCTTGGATGGTATTGCTTTGTATCTTGCCATGTAGCCAATTGTTACCACTCTTTGACGGCATTTGCAAACTGATATTTAGCAAGTAAATATATCATTTGCATGCTATTTCCTTGACTTTGTGACATAAAAAATGATCTTGTAACATAGTACATGTTGTCCTCTTGATTTTGTGACATGTAGTAATTCTTCAACTCTTGCATGGGGTTGTTTTGCCTATGATTGAACATGCATAATCTTGGCCCATAAACATTCCAATGTTGATTTAATTCTTGCATATTTCTTGGATGTTTGTGAGCATAATGTAGCACATGAAAAAAATGGTGTAGTATGAAGAGTACCATATCATAGATTTGATTAAAGACTTGAATGAAGATTTAGAAATAGACTAATTTCTAAACATTATCTAGAGTTAGAATTTTTGTAACAAATGACATGATTGTAATGTCACAAAATTCCTCTTAGTATTATTTTTATCTCCATTCATGAATCTTGAATTTTGGATGATGGATTCCCTCATGTGCTTAAAAATGAAATCTTGAATTATGCATTGATGATCTTGATTCATGCCTTAATAATTTGCACTCCACTTATGCCATAAAAATAAACATGTATGAAGGAGCTTTGGATTTGGCCTAGCATTCATGTCTATTAATATTTATCTTGAATATCCTTGTATTTTGTCAAGTAACTTCCCCTTGCCAAAATTTTCATGAGTAGACTTTTTCCTTAGATCAAACCTTAGGTGATGAACCTTTTTTCATGTAGTCCGAAAATAGACAAGTTACAACCAAACGGCCTAGTTCGTACCTTGTGAACCCGCATGCTCGATACGCAATAGAATGATGTATGATATGCCGAATGTAGGGTATAAAAGGCTAACGGTGAAAATGAGGGTGTGACAGATAGGTGATCACATAAGCATCCTTTTCCAAAGAGAGATCTTCTGCAGGCTCCTCTTCCAAAGTGGGGATGTCATAAAGTAACTTTGGGTAGCATCCATTGATTTTGAAATATTTATTAGTGCCTTCGCCTTTTATTCCAGCATCAAAAAAGAATCTTCAATAAATAAAAATGTTGAATGAGCACGTAAATGTGATATCCTTTTCCACAACATCATAGATGAAAGGATTAAGGGGTTGCCTCACTGCTTTTCTTCCATCTTCCATCAAGGTCCATCCAATTCCCTTCTTATGTTTCTTCAAAACCTGCAAAATTTTATTATCTTGATCAAAATTAAGGTTAGAAGAAATTTTAACAGGTATCTTTTCATTCCTCTCTAAATAGGTATATTTTAGATTGTCCATAAGTGGTTTAAGCTCTAAGGAAGGAGGTTGTTCAATGGAAGGCATGATCGGGGCAGTCGAGATATCAAGAGTTTCAGCTGCATAAACGACATCATGAAAAGCATCACCCTAAAAGACATCATTAATCTCAGCACAAACAGAGCAATCGTTAGTGTTAGTACATAAATCGCAAGAGTAAGTATCATCATAATCTAATAAAGATGGAAAATCAGATAACAACTCAGGATAAATATCATCAACTAAATCAGACAATAACTCTTTTGGATTCACTACTGTTTGGGCAGGTAGTTGGTTTGATTCTTCAGCTTGTTGCATGGCATTCACTACAGTGGCAAGATGTCCAATCTGTATCTGCAAAGCCTGAAGACTGAAATATGTTCGTTGCTGAAACTGAAGTTCATTTATAGTCATTTGATTGACAAGGTCATCTAGTGAATGTTCGGAAGGTGTAGAGCACACAATTTGGAATTCCTTCAAATGCTTATTCGAATCCTTACCTGCAAGACCATTAAACCTTGGCAACAACGCCAATTTGACCCGATGTCGCACACGGATAAAAAACGAGTAATTTTAAGAAAATAGTTAGCGGTAACGACAAATCGAGTACCGTTCTCACAAGGATTCTTGTATTATTTCAATCAACTAAAGAAAAGGTTTATGGGGGTTTTAAGTTTTGATTTATAAAATCAAAGAAAAAATGATTAAAAAAAGTGATTATCCGATAATCCAAAACGACTAATCCTAGTGATTCGGGTTCCGACTTATCATCGGCTATTATAACACCAATCCCTAAGCGACTTCAATCCTATTCGATTATGATATTAATCATACAAGCGCTTATCAAAATCATAGGAATTATATTCCTGTTACCGAATTAAGCAAACAGTTAAGAATATGACGAGTTAACGAATTAAGCAAACGATAACACGCAATTAAATTTAGGAACATACATACAATCGAATTTAATCAATTCTATCCTATGAACACAATAGAAATAAGCAAACAATTGCAATCAAATTATGTCTTAGCATTCATAGAAAAGAATTGAATAGAAATTGAATTAAATTGGTATTATAATAACCTCAAAGTGATGGAACCCGTAAGCAGCAGGATTGCCTTGGGAATTAGTTTCCCATTACAATCATAAAAAGCAAAGTAAAATTGTGAAAAGAAGGTCAAGTGACAGTAGTTCGGCTTCTAGGTATAAGAAAGCATCAACACTTCTAGTTTTAACCCAACTAGGTTGAAAAACATAAAAACCCGGCCAAAAATTAAATATTTCAAACGGCAGCTTTCGGGTCCTGACTTCAACGAATTATTTGGACCTGCTACACTCCTAATCATCCTCTGCCTCAAACCTAAAGGTTGTTGCTCTCTATATTAGCTTTCTAACGCCTATTAGAACACACAAATCTGATTCTTGCAGTTCCAGTTACGATTCAAACAGTGGATAGGTATCAAATTACCTCTAAAGCTGAAAATAAGCTGCGAAAATAAAATAAAGGTAAGAACAAACTTAAATATGAAAACACATTAAAATAGTAAAAATACTCATATTAACGGTAGGAATGCCTAAGTATAACAATGGAAGAATGTGTATGAAGATGTACTTATCAAGTATGCAGGTTCCCAAAGACGGAAGGCAAGTCTCTAGAAAGGTTTCTCGTTCGAAGGCAAAAAGGTACTTGATAGGATAATAACATGAATCCTCGACACTCGTCTTGAAATCAACATTGACATAACTTACTTGAATAGTTCTGAGTAGCTCTGAAAATATGGAGAGAAAATGTTCCTTCGTCTCCACTCTTGCCCCAACCTGTGGGATCTCTGTAAAAATCTGCCTCGAAAGGAGACCTAGAATCTCTATACCCTGATGGTTTAAGATGAAGTGACCCAAGGATCCTGAACCTTAGAGATGTATTTCAGATTAACCTTCTTTTGGAAAGGATAACTTTTTGCTCTAGGGGTGGCTTGCCCCAGCCTTGAAGTGAGTTTGCCCCTGATTGGCTGATCTGTGAAGAAGTACCTCTGACTAACTAACATTCAAGAGATTTATCAAATCTCGACTTGATTGCCCCAGATTAACTGAATCTTGGAATGGTTGACCCCCCATGATGTGATTATTTGACATGACTTACCCGTGCTCAACGGAGTACTCAAGCATTTTACATCTTATCTTGATCAATCCTTCCATTACAGAAACTCTCCTGATGTCAAGTGCTTACCCGCAAGTAAAACAAATATTTTTTAAAATGATAACTTCAATGGAATGCATATGACAATTTTGAAATCCAAGTCTGTTCACTGGAAAAAAAGCTATGACATATAGTGAATAAATCACTGATTAGAATGTCACATCAAACATGAATGGTAAGAAAATCCTTTGAGGAGTCATTTTTGACGCGATTTTTACTGAAGTATGCTTTCGAAACAACCCTGCTTCAATTAGGACTTTTGAGGGTTCTAACGTGGTCGGGTTCACGATTTGAGAAATAAAGGATATAAGGCTTAAAGTTTTATTTTAACCCACCCATTCTCCTTGATGTTCTCCAATCCTATGTTTATTTAATTCGACACAAGCGCTCACCTTTCAAAGATTATTGATTGGCAGTAGTGATGGTTATGGAACCCACAAGGTTTCCAGAGTGACAGTCACCTTTTTGTCTTTGGCATCTGTAGTCACACGACTTATTCTTGTTCGAGTATTTTTCTTTTGTAATCCTTTTCACTTTTCTCTTTTTATTCTTTTATTTGCTTTTCCCTAATTTTTGTCTGGCCTGATCCTTTTTCGATTTTGAAGTCTAGCAGGATGCCCTAACTTTTTTCCTAAGTCACTCGTTTTTGAGTTTTCAACTTAGCGGGTTTTTTCTCTTTTTTTCTTTCAATTGTTTTTACAAATCGTGAGACACTGGCTTGTCTTGATTTCTCCGAAAGGGTTTGTGACTGCCTCATTCCTTGCAATGAGGGATAACCACTATGGTTTCACGCTCTCTTGTCCTCCTGACGCGTGAGGAATGCAAAGGTGATTGATCCTCGAATGAGACACTCCTTTTTCTTTTTGAAATTTGAATGCTTGGTAAAATTAACTGACACCTACCCTACCCCAAGTTAAGATTGAGGGTTTTTCATTTTTAGAAAGAAAGTCCTACTTCTAGGTTCTAAGGGGTTGACAAGGGATTATCTTCCTTATATCTCCGGTGTTTGAAGATTTGAAACAATGCATGTACATCATCAATAGGGTTTGATTTCAAAAGCATACAATCGGAATTTTTGCGTCTTTCAATTTCGTCATCCTCCCCTAGATTTTGCTTAAACAAGTGTTTGACATCAATAAAAAAGTATGAGTGAACACAAATGGATTTAATCAAAACATGCGTATTCATTTCATTATCATTATCAATCAAAAATAAATAAGTTTTACAAATGAGTTTCCGCTTTAACAGAAAAGAAACTACAAATGCAAAGAAATGACATAATAAAAGTGATCCCAAGATTTCCAGCTTGGAGGATGTCTTCCTATTTGAACCACTAGCTGGAGGAGGCGACCCTTGAAGTCTTCGAACTCAAACAGATGAGAGGTTGGTGTTCACAACCAAATTTTCTTCTAGAAAGGATATGTACTCTTTGTCCATCAACTTTGAACTTTGGCTTGAAAGGATTTGCAATCTTCAGTTGAGTGCCCCATGGATCCTCCATGATATCCACATTGAACACTAGGATCATACCCAGGAGGGTATGGCTCTGGCAACGGCTTGAGAGTCTTGGGCTCCACCAATGAGTTTTGAATCAGATGTGGCAGAAGCCGACTGTATGACATATGAACTGGATGAAGAGGAGCATTCCTTCTTTCTAAATTGTTGTGAGGCCTATTCTGATTCTGGCGCTGATTGTTTTGCTGCTGAGGAGTATAAGGTTGCTGGTACCGAACCGACTGTTGAGCAGCAGTTGAAACAGATACAACATTAGTTTCTCCTTCCTTTCTCTTGGGGAACCCGACATAAGGCTTCTTTGCATCTTCAGAAGAATCAGAAGCGAATTGAATCTTTCCCATTTTGATATCGCTTTCGACTCTTTCTCCTACCATTACAAGATTAGAAAAACCCGTCGACATACAACCTATTAGCTTCTCATAATATACTCCAGGAAATGTAGCTATAAACATGTCAATAAATTCTCTCCCACCCATGGGAGGCTGCACCCTATTAGCTCTCGTTGTTTTTCTACGACAAACTCTGAAATTGAACCATGTTCGGTGCCATTTCATTATTATACTAATAGTGGCGAAGAAAGGCCTCGACCAATTCTCTCCAGCTGCGGATATGGGTTATCTCAAGCCCCATATACCATTCCAAAGACGCTCCTGCCAGACTATCTTGGAAAAATTTCATTAACATCTTTTCATCATCGAAGCACGCAGATATCTTTCGGAAATACGCCTGGAGATGTACTTTAGGACAAGTCGTCCCTTTGTACTTTTCGAAATCTGGTATCTTGAACTTCGGGGGAATCTTGACCCCTGGCACAAGTCCCAAATCAGTCATGTCGAGACCCAGATTATTCTGATTCTCATAAGACTTCATTTTCTCCTCGATCAGTTTAAACCTTCTATCAGCTTCAGTTGGCAAACCACCCTTCATACTTTTCATGGAAAAGACGTCATCCTTGTGGTGTTCTCAATGAGGACCAGCATCCCCGTGCATAACATACACACTTCCACCAGCAACATTACCATTTTCACTCACAGCACCTCCACCTATAGGTATGACAACAGTAGGAATACCCTGTGGAACAAACCCACCAACCGGTGGAGGAATAACACCAGATCCTCCATGCAAAACACCCTCTTCACCCACCTGTGCTTTCAGCGATTGGACCAGAGTTCTTTATTTTTCCTGCCCGTTGGCAACATTCTGCATCAGCTCCATAAACTGGGCCATGCAAGCTCTGACTTCTTGGAGCTCGTTCAAAACCTGGTCCATAACTTTTTGCTGATTCCCTTGAGTTGGATATCTATGGAAAATGAATTCCTCAATCCTGTTACTGAAGAAAACCAAGCAGAGATAAGAACAAAAGGCCACTACAGACACCTGTGATGCATATGAAATGCAAATTCCACATTCGACTATTTCCAAGGAATTTTCCTGCTTTGATTCAAGTTTTACACAGACGAACCACAAGAAAAAGATTGAATGCTCAACAGCGAGTCTCAAAGTTAAGATCCTTAGAAATACAAGAACATGTCAAAATGCAAACAAGTTATGATGATATGGATGCAGAGACATGGGATAAAGGCTTCCACAAAGCTCTAATGCGAAAATACCGAAATACTAGAATACCTGAATAATCATAATACCAAGATGATAAGTTGACACTGACAAGAAATCTAGAAAACTAGGTTGGTTGAAAGTAAAGATTTCCTGCAAAAACCTATCCCCTCTCCCGTGTGGGTTCTAGTCTTGAACGACACAACATTCTATGTGGGCCATCAGCATCACAAACTTTTAGGTTGTGAAACGATGATACGTTCACCATTTTTGGTTTGGCATCATGGTCAATCAAGGAGGTCTCAACTGACTTCCCAATGAACGGTCTCCAGAGTCGTTAGTTTTTCTAAGTCAATACTGCTTCAATTGCAGCACACGCGCATGATAGAGTATCTCCAAAGAAAAATTCCATCTGGATGTGAATTTTGCGCGAGCTATTACGTGGCCAGACGCCACACAAGTTATTGCTACTCTCCATACTAATCATGTGTGTATACTCAAGCCTGGGTATTTGGCTTATCTCTCATGGAACAACCCACCCAACAGCACAACAACAACATCATAATATGATAACAATAAAATGAAAATGCAATAATATACAACAGGTAATGTACATAAAGTAAATAATTGCACTAAAGTAAACACCCAAGGATACAAAACAGATAAGTGCTAGGATCGACTCGCATAGGGAACCACAGGTCGCCAGCAGAGTCGCCAGCTGTCACAACTACGAAAAACACCTAGCGGAAAGACATAAGAGTCGCCACCGAACATTATTTATCCCAAAGAGAGGGAAAGAAAACGATCAAAGAAAACCTAAAATAAAGAAGAAGACAAGGTCATCACAAACAAATCTTGGGTTTGGGAGTCAGTTATGCAAGGGGAAGATATCAGCACCCCTCACATCCGTTATACTCAATGGTATCCACACTTGTTGTCTAACCAAAGGGTGTGTTTATCTAAAAGCTACTGCTAAACAGAAACAAGGACAAAAGAAAAAGAAAGAGACTCGATAGGACATCGCCTCCCTATGCCTACGTATTCCCTCGTGCAATGGGAAAGTCATAGTCAACGTAGTTCGGAAAACTACGAGTGATGGGGGAAGGTTGCTCGCCAAGACATCACCGTCTTGTGCCTACGTATCCTCATCTAGTATGAGAAATCAGAGCAAACATAGTTTGAGTAAAGAGGAAACCACAGGTTGATTAAGTGTTTTTTATGAGCGACATTAAGTTTCCATTCCAACAATTAGGGTTGATGTTTGTTTGCCATAGAACGGACAAGTAACATATTCATTTCTGAAAATGATTTGAAACACAATCCCGAAGGATAAAAAGGTTTGAATTTTTTTTGTGAGTTTTAGTGAAGTGATTTGAATTTATTTGGGATTCACGTTGCACTTAAGACTATGACATAGGAACGAATGCGTCGCATATCGCCCCCAGACGGGACGAACACTAAACACTCTAGACAAGCGAGAGGAGACCCCTCACTCATCATTTCCTATGTGCTTAAGGCTCGTAGCTTACAATGTTCATCGTCCTTATTATGTGTTTGGAAAGTGTTTTGAGAGGAGAAGAGAGACACACGAAAGGTCTAAGGGAAACTTGGTCCTAACATTGTCATGCAAAATGGTCCTAAGGTCGGGATGCGAAAGAAGATTCTATCCTAATTGTTGCGGTTAGAATAGGATATCAAACTATTATTAAATTTGAATCACATCTTTAGTTCACAAACGATCTTTAATTTATCCGAAGGAAAAGGTCAAAAGAAGGAAAACCTAATTTTATATCGTAAACAATGCGGGGAGAGATCTAGGTAAGGGGTTGGTTAAGCTTTGGGAAGGTATTAGCACCCTAAACTTCTGTAGTACTCTACAGAAATGTTTTGTTTAAATTTACTATTTGCTTGAAGATATATATACTAATTGTTAGAAAGTGACAGAAAAACCTAAGGGTTAGTCCTATGTTTACTCGGCAAGATTCGCATCTTGTGCCTACGTATCTTGGGTAGGGGATGGAATCAGAGTAATCGTAGTTCCCCTCGAAAGGGAGGCTAGAAACTTCTTGACTGTGGTCAAGATTTCAATGGGAAACAAGCGTTCTTAAGGAAGCGCTTACGTGGAGTGTGGCGACTCCTATTTCTACGTTGTAATTGAATTAAAATTGAAAGGGTAAATAGGTATTTTTGGTTATTTATTTTAGAATTTTAGGTTAATGTTCAATTAGAAATTAAAAATGAAAGTGTTTTAATTAATAAAAGAAGTTTTGAATTTAAAATGTTTCAATTAATTCAAAAAAAAATTTAATTTAAGAAAAGTGGGTTTGAGTTTTATTTTGTTAAAAAATGATAAGTATTAATGTGTTTTTTTAATTAAAACATAAAAAGTGAATTTAATTTTTAGTTATAAAAAAATAGTTTTTAGTTTTAGAAAATGATTTTTTTGAGTTATGGTTTGGGTTTACTAAATAAAAAGTGTCAATTAATAAATTAAAACTAACATACTAATTACTAATTACAACTATTAAAAAATAAGATAAAATAAATAACAAAATCATATAATAAATGAAAAGAAAAAAGAAAAGGAATTAATAAGAATGGGGAGAGGTGGATCGTGTTGTTGTGTTGTTTTTTTAGGGTTTGGGAAAAAAAAACCTTTTCCCTTCTTTAGGATTTGGAAAAAAACTTTTTCCCTTCTTTAGGGTTAAAAACCTTTTCCCTTCTTTAGGGTTTGAGAAAAAACTCTTTCCTTTCTTCTTCTTCCCAACCGGCGGCGGCTCCTCCATGGCTCCTTTTTAAAAATTTCCTCTTCTCTTTTGCTTCGCCTTCATCTGTTCATACCTGAAACCAAATAAAATAAAACTAAACTCATTAATGTCATAATCTTACGTTTTGGGTATTTCGACGGCGAGGTGGTGGTGCTCTTGGCCGGCGATAAAACTTATTCTGTGGCTCTTTGCTTGGTTGTTATCCGCCGGTGGTAGTGAGGCTCTAAAGGATCCACGGCCGCCGTTGAATGATCCTTGCTGGTAGATCTTCTGAGTTTTTCTCAAAACTCTCTTCTTCCTCTTTCTAATGACCTGTTCTTGATTTCTGAGGTTGATGAAGTTTTCTCCCCCTTTTCTTAAATACAAATTATCTTTATATAGGTATCAAACTAGGGTTAACTCTAACCTAATGCTCATTTTAAAGCCCAACTTAAATAATTATTTAAAGCTAAATAAAATAAAAATAAAATTAAAACTAATAATTCTATTTATTTATTTATGCTAACTATTTAGACAAAAAATAAAAATAACTGAAACTCAAATAAATAAAAGTCGGACGCCCAAGTGCTCGAAAAAATAAACCGAGTACACTAAAATGATCAGCGCAAAATATGCGACTCGGAAAAATACCGTTTGGCCATATTTTGAAATAAATTTTACTCGATAAAATGACTTAAACTGTCCAAAATGCGACCGAAAAGTAGTCGAAAAATTTAATTGAACACGCCATGTTAAACTACGACAAACGTAGATTAATATGACTGACGTTTGCAGGCTCGACTTTAAGATTTTCTGTCTGCTGACTCTTCACAAAGTTGACTTTTAGTTTGACCGATTCGGCTGTAATTCCGAGAAGTTTACTTCAGCTGATAAATTTGGTATTATGAAAAATGACAGACATGATATGCTATACAGGCAATGCAAGAAAAATATGAGGGTAAACTTTGGGATGCAATTGATGCCCCTATTTAAATAGCTTCACCGGATGATATGAGCGACTGCGACTCGAGGAATCACGGTGGAGGGATTTAAATACAGATAACCAAAAATTTTGCCCTCAGATGCAGTGATATGCAATGCTATGGACAAAACAAGGCTGACAACACCATGAATCTAATATGATGCCTATGATGGAACTGATAAATGTGAGGATGCAGACGACATGACGACACAGGGACAAACGCGACGAACAAATCACTAGGGAATACGGAGCTCTGGGGAAACAACACAACACTGGGAAATTCTAAAGTGATGGCCAACTTGTGCAAGCACGACTAATTGTCACTTTAGAAAGAACGGTAAGAATGGGATCCTCAATGGAGATGGCGTCAACGAGACGGCCTCCACTGGGGAATATCTAAGAGATTCATGCATGACCGACTGACACTCTAGTGTGAAAAGGTAATGCAGGATCCACACGGCAGTAGGATCAGGTAAACAACAAGCGCTTGAGTTTTCTGGACGTTCCTTTAAACGAAGAGATCAAGCGAGATCTTCAGAAATCATCAGAAAATATACAGAGAGAAAAAAAGACATCAGAAACGTCCAGAACATTTAGGAAAACATTAAATGTACAGGAAGAGTTTGAAGACGTATCTGGAAGAACATCAGATAAGCAACAAAGGAGTTCTGGAAGAACGTCAGAACAAAAAAACTCAGTCTGGAAAAACATCAGAAGGAGAGACATATCCGAAAAACATCAGAAAGATTCTGGAAAACTATCAGAATCGAAGGAAAATACTTGGAAAAGCATCAGATAAGTTCTAGAAGAAACATCAGAACAAGGACTCGATCTGGAAAACTGTCAGAAAGAGAAACGTATCAGAAAACCATCGGATAGATTCTGGAAAACCATCAGAATCAAAGGAATATCTGGAAAACCATTAGATAAGTTATGGAAGAACATCAAAACAAAGACTCAATCTGGAAAACCGTCAGATAGAGAAACAAATCCAGAAAAACATCAGATAGATTCTGGAAAACCATCAGAATGAAAAGGAATATCTGGAAAATCGTCAGATAAGTTATGGAAGAACATCAAAACAAAGACTCACTCTGGAAAACCATCAGAAAGAGGAATAAATCCGGAAAACCATCAGATAAGATTTTGGAAAACCATCAGAATCGAAGGAAAATATCTGGAAATCTATCAGATAAGTTCTGGAAGAACATCAGAACAAAAAGACTCAATCTGGAAAACCATCAGAAAGAGAAATAAAAATAAGGGTACCAGACATCCAATAATGGCTTTGAATGAAAGGTATGAACACAATATATGAGCATAGTATTGGACGTAAAAGGAACAGACATATCTGGAAGAACAATCAGATAAGAAAAATGTCATATTTGGAAGAATGTCAGATAGATACGACAACTCTGTTTGGCAAGTGCCAAGTAAGTTGGACTTTGACCACAAGGCAAGACAATGGATAAAACATAATCTCGGGAGAAATACAAATGAGGATAAAACACACATGATATGTATATGTATATGAATTATGCTATGAGATATGATCATATGCAAATGTAGATGCCGACGACAAGACTCGACTCTTCTGGTAAGATGACAAGACTGGAAAACTGATTCCTTAACATGGAGATCACTATCCTTATGCTTTAGGGACTAAAGATGTTACTTTTGAACACATCTCTGCCGCAATGGTAAACTGTATCAAGTTGATGGTCCTTGTATGAAGGATGAAAAAGTTGCTTGGGGATTCTTCAAGTAAACTGCCCCAGATTAAACTGTCTGTTGTAGATGAGCTGATAATGCTTCAGCTTGTTTGATTCGTGAAAATGACTGCTTTATTGTACCCTCGGAAGGCTTGCCCTAGTCTGAGTCTTGAAAAAACTTATGGATAAACCAAATCTGAGAAGACCTTGTCTTGAACAAATATTGAACTGATTCTTAGAGAGGATGTAAAAGGAACTTGCCCCTGATAGGATCACTTGACCAACTTTCTCGATCATTTGAAAATTCCTTGAAGAAAGCCAGTTTGCAAACAAAAACATTCATACAAACATGGTAATGCAAAGTTCATGCAACCTTTGAAACCAAAATCATTTTTGAAAGATGAAAAATAAATGAGTCGTTGGTCAGAACACGGTGGTTCAAGATACTCAAAGTTTAAAACAAAGGTGTACTGCCAAAATAAATGATTCGCAAAGATCTTTTGGAGTCAACTTACGCAACTTTGTTTTAGTATGCTTTCAAAATAACCTTGCTTCAATTAGGTCTTTTGAGGGTTGTAACATGGCCTAGTTCACGGTTTAAGAAACAAAGGATAAAGGCTCAAAATTTATTTAGGCCCACCCAATCTACGTGATAATCTTCAGTCCTACGCTCAGTTAACTCATTATGTATTTAGGTTCCTATAGGTTAGGAATTGCACTGATGGTAGCAATGATAGTTCAGAAATCAAGGGACCTATGAAAAGGCAGCCACTACTTCCCTATAAAATTTGGTTATTTCGTCATTGAAAATTTTCAGGATAAGGATTTAACGATCTCCTCTTTTTATTATCCCTAACTTTTGTCTGAACTGTTTCTTTTAAAGCTTACAGTCAGTGGGATGCCCTAGTTTTGTCTAAGTCTCATTCATAGGTTTTGACCTAGCGGGCTCTTCTTTGATTTTTTTTGGAAGAAAGTCACCACCTGGCTTTAATGATTACGGTGAACCATCATCGACTTTTGACTTGGAAAACATCTTCGACACTTACTTGCTGTGTGCGAAGGAATATTTGGGAATGTAACCTTCATATGAAAGGTGTATTGCAGGAACACACAACTAAGTTAACTTAGAACTACCCATGCCCCAAGTTAAGATTGCGGGTTTATTGTAAAGAAAGAAACTCCAACTTCTAGGCTCGAAGGGGGTGACAAGGGAATAACTTACTTATTTCTCCAGTGTTTGGGAGTTGAAACAATGCCTTACATCATCAACAAAGTTTGATTGAAAGCATACTGACATCAATTATGGGTATAACATTTTCGTCATCCTCCCTCCAATCTTTGCATATCAAAATTTTGGACAAGGAGTAAATATTTGAAAGATAAAGTATAAAATGAATTGAAATCAAAAGTTGTAATGCTCATTTCATTGGTATGAAAGTACAAACATAATTTGAAGGCAAACAGCTAATATAAAAATAAGGAAAGTACAAACAACGAGAAATATGGCCTGGTGACTGAAACATTGGCGTTTAAGAAGATAGTCTGCTGAAGTCAGACTGAAACTTCACTTTTGATGCACTAGCAGCATTGTAGCCAAAGAAAGGAGCTTGGACAGTCTGGGCAACAATATGGACCACAGGTTTGGGAGCTTGAAAAACCGGTCTGATAGTCTGACCAATCATAGTAGTAGATGCAAGAGGTGGAGAGTACTTAGGAGGTAAACCAAACTCTGGCCAAGTAGATGGCGACATTTGAACAAGAGGCGGATCAACACTTGAAATTTCCTGAATGAAGGTCCTCTGAGGTGGCTCTCCTCTGACAATCAGTACTTGAAGCATCTCTATAAGCTTGGCCATGCCTGCTTTCAACTCATCGATCTCCATTCGAACTTCCGCATTATGTTCCTCTTGTTCTGACATCTGGCGTCTATAGTTAGCTCTAGTCTGATATCTATGTCGAGGAATCAGCTTAACGACTCAAAGGAACACTGGAAGATAAAGACAACTGGACATGAGAAACTAGAGGAAAAATGCAATGCAAGACATGATACTAATGCAATGCAATGGTTTCAAGAACTTCGACGGTCGATTGCAAATGTTTTCTAAGAAACGCTAGAAAATGTTTGGACTTTAAAATGTGAGACTCTTGAATTTGAATTTTCAAGGACTGTTGAATTCCTTGAAACTAGGAATGATATGATGCTTTATGGATGTAATGCACACATACACACAAAAATCCTAGGTTAGAGGAACAATGAGTGGAGTTAAGGTCTACCCATCCCAAAAGGTATGTACTAGAGGTTAGTTGTACCTGCAGAACAAGGGTTCTAAAGTGGTGCCTAAAGTCATCAGTCCATCTTTCGGATATTATCAATTTCCCGACTGACTCGTGGTTAATAATATTCTCAAGAGAACCTCTTTTGAGTGTAGTATCGCGTAGAAACTATTTTAGGAATACTCCCTCATAGTCCTTGCACTACGTCCTATGTAAGGCCAAGGTGGTGTTAAGGTACTTCGGTCCCCAGTATCACAGACTCCAATCAACAATAGTAAAAATTTTCACGACTACTCCTTCAACCGAACCATTTTAGAAAGGGTCTCAACTGAGCGGTGATTCTCAAGTCAGCTTGGTCGGGAATCACTCCCTATAAGCCTTGTCGAATATATCACCTTCCTATAATAATGTCACTCAAGTCCGGGTGTAGGACTTATCTCACAAAAAAATAGATACCCAAAGCCAGGTACAATGATATATTATATATAAGCAAATAAATAATGAAGCAAATAGCAAAAAATAAACAAAGTAGGGGTAACCCTTAAAGTTAGGAATTGTCCCCAGTGAAGTCGCCATTTTTTGTTGCAGTTAGAATATGATATCAAACTATTAGTTAATTTGAATCACATCTTTAGTTCACAACCGATCTTTGATTTATCCGAAGGAAAAGGTCAAAAGAAGGAAAACCTAATTTTGCATCGTAAACAATGCGATGAGAGATCTAGGTAAGGGGTTGGTTAACCTTAGGGAAGGTATTAGCACCCTAAACTTCTGTAGTACTCTATAGGAACCTTTTGTTTAAATTTACTATTTGCTTTAATTATTTGCTTGAAGATATATACTGAGTGTTAGAAAGTAACAGAAAGACCTAAGGGTTAGTCCTAAGTTTACTCGGCAAGATTTGCATCTTGTGCCTACGTATCTTGGGTAGGGGATGGAATCAGAGTAATCGTAGTTCCCCTCGAAAGGGAGGCTAGAAACATCTTGACTGTGGTCAAGGTTTCAACGGGGAACAAGCGTTTTTAAAGAAGCGCTTACGTGGAGTGCGGCGACTCCTATTTCTACGTTGTAATTGAATTGAAATTGAAAGGGTAAATAGGTATTTTTGGTTATTTATTTTAGAATTTTAGGTTAATGTTCAATTAGAAATTAAAAATGAAAGTGTTTTAATTAATAAAAGAAGGTTTGAATTTAAAATGTTTCAATTAATTCAAAAAAATAATTTTAATTTAAGAAAAGTGGGTTTGATTTTTATTTTGTCAAAAAATGATAAGTATTAATGTGAGTTTTTAATTAAAACATAAAATGTGAATTTAATTTTTAGTTAAAAAAATGGTTTTTAATTTTAGAAAATGATTTTTTTAAGTTATGGTTTGGGTTTACTAAATAAAAACTGTCAATTAATAAATTAAAACTAACATACTAATTACTAATTACAACTATTAAAAAAATAAGATAAAATAAATAATAAAATAATATAATAAATGAAAATAAATGAAAAAGAAAAAAGAAAAGGAATTAATAAGAGTGGGGAGAGGTGGATCGTGTTGTTGGGTTGTTTCTTTAGGGTTTGGGTAAAAACACTTTTCCCCTCTATAAGGTTTTGGAAAAAACCCTTTCCTTTCTTTAGGGGTTGGGAAAAAACACTTTCCCTTCTTTAGGGTTTGGGAAAAAACTCTTTCACTTATTTAGGGTTTGGGAAAAAAACCCTTTCCATTCTTCTTCTTTCCAATCGGCGGCGACTCCTCCATGGTTTTTGAAAATTTCCTCTTCTCTCCTGCTTCGCCTTCTTCTGTTCATACCTGAAACCAAATAAAATAAAACCAAATTCATTAATGTCATAATCTTACGTTCTGGGTGTTTCGACAGCGAGGTGGTGGTGTTCTTGACTGGTGATAAAACTTCTGAGGCTCTTTTCTTGGTTTTTGTCCGCCGGTGGTAGTGAGACTCTAAAAGATCCATGGCCGCCGTTGGATGATCCTTGTTGGTGGATCTTTTGAGTTTTTCTCAAAACTCTCTTCTTCCTCTTTCTGATGACTTGTTCTTGATTTCTGATGTTTATGAAGTTTTCTCCCCCTTTTCTCAAATACAACTTATGTTTATATAGGTATCAAACTAGAGTTAACTCTAACCTAATGTCAATTTTAAAGCCCAACTTAAATAATTATTTAAAGCTAAATAAAATAAAATAAAATTAAAATTAATAATTCTATTTATTTATTTATTCTAACTATTTAGACAAAAAATAAAAATAACCGAAACTCAAATATATAAAAGTCGGACACCCAAGTGCTCGAAAAATAAACCGAGTACACTATAATGATCAGCACAAAATATACGACTCAGAAAAATATCGTTTGGCCAGATTTTGAAATAAATTTTACTCGATAAAATGACTTAAACTATCCAAAATGCGACCGAAAAATGGTCGGAAAATTTAATTGAACACGCCAGGTTAAACTACGACAAACGTAGATTAATATGACTGACCTTTACAGACTCGACTTTAAAATTTTCCGTCCGCTGACTTTTCACAAAGTTGACTTTTAGTTTGACCGATTCGGCTGTAATTCCGACAAGTTTATTTCAGCTGATAAATTGGGTATTATTATAAATGACAGACATGATATGCTATACAGGCAATGCAAGAAAGATATGAGGGTAAAATTTGGGGTGCAACACTAATGTTAGCATGCAAAAGATGAACCTAAGGTTAAGGTTAAAAGGGATTAGCCTACTTGTTATCATGCATAGATTAGACTCCTAGTGTCTATCCTACTCCAAATTTAATCAAAATTTAAATTGGAATAAGAATCCTAAGGGAACATGCAAAGGCAAAGTAAAAAGCAAGAAAGCAAGGCAAAAACAACAGCTACAACAGCGCTTCCTACACAAAACAACAGTAAAATCCAGCAAGGCAGCACAACAACATTTAACAGCTACTAATTCAACACAAAAGTAGGTGTAAAAGGCAGGCAGGCAACAAGCAAGGCAAAGACAACATGCAAATTCAGAATAACAACAGTTGTAGAAAGCAAGGAAGCAAGCATGTGTGGATGCGATCAATCAAAAGTAAACATCAATCATGAACAAGCATCATGCAAGTATGAACTGTAAGAACACAAATTGTTTCTAGTAATATCTCTATGTTTTGATGATAACACTTATGAATTTTGTATTCAAGAATTATATACTCTAAATTTGTTCTAGACTGTTTGCTACAGGTACTAAAGAAAATATTCTTAAAAGAGCAAATTTGGATCTGAACAATGATATTATGAAAGGCTTCAAAGGTTCAAAAGCATATTAAATGAAGATCTGAACGCTGCTCCCAGAAGAATGTGAGTGTTGTCTACTGAAGATTCTGAAGCAGAAGCCTCTAAAGAATAAAAGACTCTGAGAGTTCAGAAGCTTAGTCATCAGAAGACTCTGAAGATACTGCGCTGCATAAGTATTAAGAATCTGATATAGAAGACTCTGCTTTGACAGAATTACACGCTCAAGCACACAAGCTACACATACTCTAATTCAGCACAATCTGAAGAACATCCCAAGACTCTGAAGATCCAGAAGATCTCTACTCTGGAGATTCTGAAGATCCAGACTCTAATGTTGATAGCTGAACTTACTTAGTGAAGAAGATTTGAATATGTACGTTGGCATATCTCAACAGCTCTTTCCTCTTTTATGCTAGACACAAGAACATAGACAAAAAGGTTTTATATGTGCATTCCATTCTAAGGAAAGTTTCTGCAAAGTAAAAGACAAAAGGCATCAGGCTTTTTCAGCACAGCCTCCAATGTAAAGACAAAAGGCTCCAGGCTTTTCAGCACAGCCTTCAACGTTGAGAAGACTTCATGGATCTAAGTGCCTATATAAAGAAGTCCACTCCATCTTCTTCAGTGACGAACAACTTGCAAAATTTACTAAAAGCAAATCTCTCAAAACCTCTTATATTTTATTTTGCTGTAACATTGTTCTTAAACTTAAGAGAAATATCACAGTTGTGATAATAGCTTCTTAGAAGCATTTTTACTCTTGTAATAGTTTTACATTGATTGTAAAAGGTTTTCCTTAAGAGGATCCAGTTGGGATCAGTAGCTCTTGAGAAGACTAAGAACAGTTGTTCTTAGGTGTTACTATTGTAATCTGTTTGATTAAATAATGGATTAAGTCCTTGACTGAGAAAGGCAAATCACTCTTGAGAGGGTGGACTGGAGTAGTTGAGTTCAACGAACCAGGATAAAAATAACTGTGTTTGAATCATGGATTATTTGTCATACTTATTCAACCCCCCCTTCTAAGTAATTTTCTCACCTTCAGTTGGCATCAGAGCTCCGGTTCTACGTGTGCTACCACTTAACCGTGTCAGTAAAGATCCAGTGAGAAAAGTTACTTTGATAAATATCTGTTTGTCATTATGGGTGATACTTCTACATCCAACTGTAACAAATATGAAGGGGATAGAATCAGCACAAAGCCTCCCATGTTTGATGGAGAGAAATTTGATTACTGGAAGGACAGGATAGAAAGTTTCTTCCTTGGGTATGATGCTGATTTGTGGGACTTGGTTATTGATGGCTATGAACATCCTACAAATGATGATGGCAAGAAAGTTAACAGAAAATCAATGACAGAAGCCCAGAAGAAGGATTTCAAAAATCACCATAAGGCTAGGACAATATTGCTTAATGCAATCTCTCATACTGAGTATGAGAAGATTACTAACAGAGAAACAGCTCATGGAATGTTTGAGTCACTTAAAATGACTCATGAAGGAAATTCTCAAGTGAAGAAGACCAAGGCTCTGGCGCTTATACAGAAGTATGAAGCGTTCAAAATGGAAGAATCTGAAAATATAGAAACTATGTTTTCTAGATTCCAGATCCTTACAGTTGGTCTAAAGGTTCTGGACAAGGGATACTCTACATCAGATCATGTAAAGAAAATCATCAGAAGTCTACCTACCAGATGGAGACCAATGGTGACTGCCTTGAAGATGGCTAAAGATCTGAACAAGATCTCTTTAGAAGAACTCATCAGCTCACCAAGGAGCCATGAAATTGAGCTTGAGGAAGATGAACCTCAGAAGAAAGAAAAAGGTAAATCTGTTGCTTTAAAATCTAGTAAATCTGCTAAAGCTTTGCAGGTTATTGAAGAAAGCTCTGAAGAATCTTCTTCTGAAGAAGAAGCTGAATTATCCATGCTGTCTAGAAGGATCAATAGACTCTAGAAGCACAAGGGAAAGAAGTTCAACAACTTCAGAAAATCTGATCATAGAAAGGAATCTTCTGGGCACAGAAGATCTGGCAAGAATGAAGTTGTATGCTATGAGTGCAAAGAACCTGGGCATTACAAGAATGATTGCCCCAAACTTCAAAGAGAAAAACCCAAGAAGAAGGTTGACAAAAATAAGAAGGTTCTGATGGCAACATGGGATGACTCAGATGAATCTGAATCATCTTCTGAATCAGAAGAAGAATGTACTAATGTTGCACTGATGGCCAGCATAGAAGATCAGGAGTAAGGAATCTCAGGATATGAATCAGATTCTGAATCTGACGATGACGCTGAAGAGGTAATGGCTAAACTTACTAAAGAAGAACTGATAAAAGTTTTATCAGAAGTTCTGAAAAGTTATAACAATATCAAACTCAAATACAAGAAGCTGAAAAGCAGTCTTGAATCTGAGATTGATCTTCTGAAGACAGAACTTGTTGAGCAAAAAGAAATTAATCTGAAAATCAAAAATGACTTTGAAACAACTCAACAAGAATCTGAATCTGAGACTAAGTCATGTGAAAACATTTTGGAAAAATATGACTCTAGCTTTCAGAGAATCCTTACTAAGAGCATAGACAGAAGCAAGATGGCTTCTATGATCTATGGTGTTAGTGGGAACAACAGAAGAGGTATTGGATATGAATCTTCCTCTGAAAGTAATCCAAAATCTGTTGACGAACTCTTCATCAAGAAGACACCTTTGTACTCTCAATTTAAGTTTGGTCACTTAAATGACATTAAACACACAAGCTCTGAGAAGAATACTTATGTGTTTAAACCCAAGGCAAGTCAGAATAAACATTATGTTGAAAAACAGAAGTTTAGACAAACCTACAAATCAACTAACCCTAAAGGACCCAAGAAGATCTGGGTACCTAAGAACAAAATAATCCCTGTTGCAGATGTTCTTAGCAGCAAGATCAGGACGCCAGTCATGGTACCTGGACTCTGGATGCTCACGACACATGACAGGAGAAAGGTCTATGTTCCAAAGCTTGGAACTTAGATCTGGAGGTGACGTGAAGTTTGGAGGGAACCAGAAAGGCAAGATCATTGGATCTGGCACTATTGGAAATGGTAAACTTCCCTCTATAACTAATGTTTTACTTGTTGAAGGCTTAAAACATAACTTATTGTCCATAAGTCAATTAAGTGACAATGGTTATGATATTACCTTTAATCAAAAATATTGTAAAGCTATTAGTCAAAAGGATGGCTCTATCCTATTTAGTGGTAAGAGGAAAAACAACATTTATAAAATAAATCTTTCAGAACTTAAAGTTCAGAATGTTAAATGCCTCTTGTCTGTTAATGAAGAGCAATGGGTCTGGCACAGAAGATTGGGCCATATTAATATGAGACGTATATCTCAGATTAATAAACTTAATCTTGTCAGAGGACTTCCTAATCTGAAGTTCACCTCAGATGCTCTTTGTGAAGCATGCCAAAAGGGGAAGTTTTCAAAAACATCTTTTAAATCAAAAAATGTTGTTTCTACTTCCAAACCACTAGAATTACTTCATATTGATCTGTTTGGACCAATGAAAACTGCATCCATCAGAGGCAAGAAGTATGGATTAGTCATTGTTGATGACTATAGTAGATGGACATGGGTAAAGTTCTTAAAACACAAGGATGAGTCACATTCTGTGTTCTTTGACTTCTGCAAGCAAGTCCAGAATGAAAAAGATTTCAAAATTATAAAAGTCAGAAGTGATCATGGTGGTGAATTTGAAAATAAATATTTTGAAAAATATTTTTCTGAAAATGGCATTGCTCATGATTTTTCCTGTCCTAGAACTCCACAACAAAATGGGGTTGTAGAGAGGAAAAACAGGACTCTGCAAGAAATGGTCAGAACCATGATCAATGAGACAAATCTGGCAAAACACTTTTGGGCAGAAGCAATCAACACAGCTTGTTACATTCAAAATAGAGTGTTTGTAAGACCTCTTCTGAAAAAGACTACATATGAATTGTGGAAGAACAGAAAGCCTAACATTTCATATTTTCATCCTTTTGGATGTACTTGTTATATACTTAACACTAAAGAAAATCTTAACAAGTTTGATTCCAAAGCACAGAAGTGTTTCATGCTTGGTTATTCTGAATGCTATAAAGGCTACAGAGTATTCAATACTGAAACACAGATTGTGGAAGAATCTATTCATGTAAGATTTGATGATAAGCTTGGCTCTCAAAAGCCAAAGCAGTTTGAGAATTCTGCAGATAGAGAAGTGATTCTCACAGACTCTGAAGGATCAGAGGCAGAAAAGGCTAAAGAAAAGGAATCTGAAGTAACTCCAGATGCTATTCCCCTATCTTCTCAATTGGACAACTTACACATTTCTGAAAGATCAAATGTCAGAGGATCTTCTTCCAGAATCAAGGCATCTCACCCAGAAGATGTGATTATTGGAAAGAAAGATGATCCAATCAGGACAAGATCCTATCTCAGAACATCTGAATCTTCATTGTTTGGCTTAGTGTCAATAATTGAACCAACATCTGTGGATGAGGCTCTGAAAGATAATGAATGGATTATTGCCATGCAAGAAGAGCTAAATCAATTCACCAGAAATGAAGTTTGGGATCTGGTTCCTAGACCTAAAGGGTTCAATGTTATTGGAACAAAATGGGTCTTCAGGAATAAGTTGAATGAAAAGGGAGAAGTTGAAAGGAATAAGGAAAGACTGGTTGCTCAAGGATACAGTCAACAAGAAGGTATTGATTACATTGAAACTTATGCTCCAGTGGCAAGGTTAGAATCTATACGCCTTCTTATTTCATTTGCTGCACAGAATAACATCACTATGTATCAGATGGATGTTAAAAGTTCCTTTCTTAATGGTATTATAGAAGAGGAAGTATATGTCCACCAACCTCCTGGTTTTGAAAGTGAAAACTTTCCAGATCATGTTTTTAAACTAAAGAAATCTCTTTATGGCTTAAAACAAGCTCCCAGAGCTTGGTATGAGAGATTGAGCAATTTCCTTCTGAAGAAAAACTTTATCAGAGGAAAAGTGGATACAACTTTATTCTGGAAAACTGTTAAGAAAGATTTGTTGATTTGTCAAATTTATGTAGATGATATTATTTTTGGATCAACAAATATTATGCTTGGAAAGGAGTTTGCTAAATGTATGCAGGCAGAGTTTGAAATGAGCATGATGGGAGAATTGAGATTCTTTTTGGGAATCCAAGTCAACCAGACTCCAGAGTGCACCTACATACATCAAACCAAATATGTTAAAGAGCTTCTGAAGAAGTTCAACACGGTTGATAGTAAGATGGCAAAAACTCCAATGCACCCTACAAGCACTCTAGGTAAGGAAGAGGTAAGTAAGAAGGTAGATCAGAAACTCTACAGAGGTATGATAGGATCTCTTCTATACTTGACTGCTTCTAGACCAAATATTTTGTTTAGTGTCTGCTTATGTGCAAGATTCCAATCAGATCCTAGAGAATCACACTTAACAGCTGTTAAGAGGATTCTAAGGTATCTGAAAGGTACTACTAACATGGGTCTGTGTTACAGAAGATCTGATGAATTTTCATTAGTTGGATTCTGTGATGCTGATTATGCTGGAGACAGAGTTGAACGTAAAAGCACTTCTGGAAGCTGTCAGTTTCTTGGAAGTCATCTGATCTCATGGTACAACAAGAAGCAACCCACTATTGCACTATCAACTACAGAGGCAGAATACATTGTTGCTGCTGGATGTTGTACGCAGATGCTCTGGATGAAGAGTCAGTTAGAAGATTATCAGATCTATGAGAGTAATCTTTCCATCTTCTGTGATAATACTTCTTCTATATGTTTGTCAAAAAATCCAATCTTGCATTCTAAGGCTAAACATATAGAAATTAAACATCACTTCATCAGAGACTATGTTCAGAAGGGTGTAATAAATCTAGCCTTTGTTGATACAGATCATCAATGGGCTGATATTTTCACAAAACCCCTTGCTGAAGATAGATTTAAGTTTATTCTGAAAAATATTTGTATGGATTTTTGTCCAGAGTAATATTTATCAGAGGCAACTTCTCAGATGCAAAATGTTTAAAGATCTGAAGTATTTCATCTGACTATTTGTTCATTTATCTTTAATTAATTTATTTGTGTGAAACTCTGAACTAACAAACTCAGAAGATCTGAAAGTTAGAAACGTTTCATTTCTTGAGAGACATCAGATGCACATACAAAGCAAACATGTGTCACTCAGTATCTGAAAAGATGGAGTGCTTTACTGAATTGACGTTTGAGGTATTGCTTTGAAAATCTCATTTTTCTTGGATTTCCCCCTAATTGTCATAATTTTAATTTTGAAATGATTACTTTCATTAAATGCTGTACAAACGTGCGTATGTGTCTTTTGATGTGCCCAATGCTTGTTTTTTAGTTGTCTATAAATACCACCTATCACACTATTTTCACACTTTTCACATTCACTACACCTATGCGTTTATGTTCTCTCTTCAACCTCTACAAAAACCCTAAACCCAAATCAAGATCTTCTTCTTCATCAATGGCTTCTACATCAAATGCTGCTGAAATCTCCAACAAAAATATAATGTACAAGAAACTAGAACGCACCCTATTTACTCCAGTAGTAGATCTTGAGGTCTGTGTGAGAGCTTCGTTGATCTTGAATCAATAAAGGAAAATGGGTTTGACCTAACAACTGCCATTAAAGCTCAAGGCTGGGAGAAGTACTTTGAGATATTGATGGGTCCTGTGTACCCAACTCTTGTAAAGGAATTCTGGATTCACGCTAGCACTGGTCCTAAGTTTATTCACTCATCTGTCCTTGGGAAGGAGATAGTGATTACTGAGAAACTGATCAGGCAACTGTTCAGTTATACAGAATCTGATGGAGTTACAAACCTAGCCTCTTCACGTATTGATATGGCTAAGGTATATGAAGAAATCACTGTAGCTGGAACACCAACAAGTAAGGTTAAAGATCTGAAACCTATCTATAGGATCTGGGCAAAGATATTTATGAGTACCATCTTTCACAGAAAGTCAACCAACTCACCAGACTATGTGAGTTCAGAACATCTGTATTTCATGTACTACATCAGCCAGAATGTTAAGGTGGATCTGCCCTATCTGATCTTCAGTCATCTTCTGACTCATGTCAAAGAGACTAGAGAAGAGGTCAGAGCTAAAGCTAGGAAAGTTAGAACTTGGATACCTCTGGGAAGACTTATTTCAGACATCCTTGTTGAAAATAAGCTGGTAAAGCATCTGACAGATGCAAAGATAACAGAGGATCTGTCATACATCATTGGATCTGAAATAAATGGACTCAATCTGAAAAGGATGAAAATCATTTCAGAGCTGAATGGTAAACTAAGGAAGATAAACTCTGAGGAGGTCAATGGCAGAAGGATACCCTTAGAAGACTTTCCAATGTTCAGTGCAGATGAACCAAAAAGTATTGTCTGGACTTACATTGCAGAGTGTCTGAAGGAAGGAATTCCTCTACCTGCTAACCTTGTTCAGAAACAAGGAGAAGAAATGCCCAATCTGATGAAGGAAAGGCGTAGTAAGAGGAAAGTTGAAGAAGGATCGGTTCAGAAGAAAAGGAAAGTATCTGAAGTTCTAAGGAAGAAGAAGAAAGGAGCAAAGAAATCCAGAATCAATTCTAGAGATGCCACTCTGGAAGAAATTAGAGACAATATTCATCAGGTATTAACATCTGATCCTACACCTGCTGTTCATTCACCCCTTTCATCACCACAACTCTCTCCAAACCTTAGACAAAGAACTTCAAAACCCAAACAATCTGCAAATCTTTCATCTGAACCACCATCATCTGAACCAGTACATTCACAACCATTTTTTGTACCAATTCCCTCTGAACCCCAACCTCATATTACATCTGAACCCCCTCAAACAATTCAATCAGAAATTCCACAAACTCAATCAATTCAACCTAAAATTCCACATACAAAAATTACTCAACCTGAAATTTCACAAACAGAAATTCCTCAAACAGAAATTCCACAACCAGCAATTTCACAACCTGAAAATCCCCAATTAGAGATTCTTCAATCAGAAATAATCATCTCAGAACCAAACCAACCAGAGTCTGTTCAAACTGAACATTCTAAACAACCAATTCCATCAGAAGATCCAAATATTTCTGACAATATTCTGGATATAGAACCCCTCAATCAATCCATTATCATTTCTTCAACATCTGTTCACTCAGATGAATCTTCTGATTGTGAATCATCTGATTCATCTGATTTTGAACCAGAGTCACTCAAACAAGCATGTTCTGAAAGTGCTATGAAGGAACATCTTAACATTTCCATGTTTAATACTCCACCAAACTCCCCACCTCAACCACAACCATCTGAAATTCAACCATCTGAAACTCAAACAGCTGAAACCCAAACCATCCATCAACCATCTGAAACCAATCTATCTGAAACACAAACCATTCCTCAACCATCTGAACTCCCTCAATCTGACATCCAAACATCTCAACCAACATCACCTCAACCACAACCATATGAACCTACAGCATATGAACCTACTCCTGTTACCACTCCTAATCCTAATCCCTCTGAACAGTCTGAACAGTCAGATCTAGGATCATGTGTTAATGCTATGTTTGAAATTTTCAAAAAGGAGATAGATTCTGAATATGCTCGTGTTAAGGATGTGTGCATGTCAAGTTTGGATCCAACTGTTTCAAATGCTGCTTGGAAGCGTTTCATCTGGATGTTCAACAAAGCTGCCTTAAAAGTTAGAGCTAAATGCTCTAAGCTTGCTAAGACTAAGTTTGCAGAATTAATCAAGGTAACTCTGATGAACATGCCTCCTCCTCCTCCTGTGTTGCTTCTGGAAGCTGCTCCTCCAGAGGTTCCTGAATCTGAAATGGTTGAACAAGCTTCTGAAGAGAACCAGTCTGAAGAGAACCCTGCTGCTACTGCATCTGCTCCTTCTTCATCTGTGGTCACAAAGCTTGTGAATGATGTTAAGGAAATAAAAGATTGGATGATCAAGCAAGAGAAGACAACTGATGAGATCAAGACATGGATGTCTAAGTAAGAAGAGTCAACTTCTAAAATGACAGAGCTTCTGGCCCTTATTGCCTCACGCCAGACTTAGATTTATTTGATGTTTTTGCACATGTTATTGCTTTTGTTGTTTTCTTATTGTTGTGTTATGCGTTTTGGCATCTGTCTGTTTGACTGTGAACTTTAATATGTTTAATTGAATGTTGATGTTTTTGCTTCTATATGCTTCTTTTCTTCTGTATCTTTATGTCTTTAAAAATCTTTTTGATTATGACAAAAAGGGGGAGAAAAAGAGAATCTGATTGTTCAAACTATAAGCAATTACTAAAACTGAAATTCAGACATTTTATTAACTTACTTTGAATTTAAGTCTTTCAGATTACATTGATATATCTGACATAATTCATTGAAGTTACCCTGAGACTTTTCCAACCAGAACCTGATCTTCAAAGCAAATCTGAGTATTCAATCAACTCTGATAGCTTACTCTGATACCTTTACTCTGGAAGATAATTCAAGCAAGATGATGACCAGGCGCTCTGACTGAAGGAAGTCATAATTATCAGGTATCAAGATTTGACTCTGAAAGTCAAACCTCTTGCATCAAGCTTTGAATCTGAAATATACTTAATCAAAAAGGGAAGTGTTTTCTTCTATTAGAGTATTTATTTCAGGGGGAGATTGTTAATCTCAGGGGGAGTTATAATTCATATCTTTTTAATTGAACAAAATTCCTCATGTTTTGTCATCATCAAAAAGGGGGAGATTGTAAAAACACAGATTGTTTCTTGGTAATATCTCTATGTTTTGATGATAACACTTATGAATTTTGTATTCAAGAATTATATACTCTAAATTTGTTCTAGACTGTATGCTACAGGTACTAAAGAAAATATTCTTAAAAGAGCAAATTTGGATCTGAACAATGATATTATGAAAGGCTTCAAAGGTTCAAAAGCATATTAAATGAAGATCTGAACGCTGCTCCCAAAAGAATCTGAGTGCTGTCTACTGAAGATTCTGAAGCAGAAGCCTCTAAAGAATAAAAGACTCTGAGAGTTCAGAAGCTTAGTCATCAGAAGAATTTGAAGATACTGCGCTGCATAAGTATTAAGAATCTGATATAGAAGACTCTGCTCTGACAGAATTACACGCTCAAGCACACAAGCTGCACATACTCTGATTCAGCACAATTTGAAGAACATCCCAAGACCCTGAAGATCCAGAAGATCTCTACTCTGGAGATTCTGAAGATCCAGACTCTAATGTTGATAGCTGAACTTACTTAGTGAAGAAGATTTGAATATGTACGTTGACATATCTCAACAGCTCTTTCCTCTTTTATGCTAGACACAAGAACACAGACAAAAAGGTTTTATCTGTGCATTCCATTCTAAGGAAAGTTTTTGCAAAGTAAAAGACAAAAGGCATCAGGCTTTTTCAGCACAGCCTCCAATGTAAAGACAAAAGGCCCCAGGCTTTTCAGCACAGCCTTCAACGTTGAGAAGACTTCATGGATCTAAGTGCCTATATAAAGAAGTTCACTCCATCTTCTTCAGTAACGAACAACTTGCAAAATTTACTAAAAGCAAATCTCTCAAAAGCTCTTATATTTTATTTTGCTGTAACATTGTTCTTAAACTTAAGAGAAATATCACAGTTGTGATAATAGCTTCTTAGAATCATTTTTACTCTTGTAATAGTTTTACATTGATTGTAAAAGGTTTTCCTTAAGAGGATCCAGTTGGGATCAGTAGCTCTTGAGAAGACTAAGAACAGTTGTTCTTAGGTGTTACTATTGTAATCTGTTTGATTAAATAGTGGATTAGGTCCTTGACTGAGAAAGGCAAATCACTCTTGAGAGGGTGGACTGGAGTAGTTGAGTTCAACGAACCAGGATAAAAATAACTGTGTTTGAATCTTGGATTATTTGTCATACTTATTCAACCCCCTTCTAAGTAATTTTCTCACCTTCATGAACATGCATCGACAATCAAACACAAATGATCAATAATATTGCATCAATAAGAAATTAACAAGATCATCATGATTTTCAATTCAAATCGACAATTAAACGATCAAACGAACATGTAACAAACAGAATCAGAAGCAAACGCAAACATGCATCATAAATCCAACAAGATAATCATCAATGATAATCAATTAACGTGATGCAAGCAAGCAAAGCATATGATTATCATATAAATCAAGCAACATGAACATGTTAAGCATTTAAATGGAAAATGGAAGTTGCGTGTCGAAGAATCCAAATCAAACATTCAAGAATCACTACGCCAAAAATTGTTTTTAATATCGCTTTTTTCACCTTTAATAGCGCTTAAAAGCGCTATAAAAGCCCCCGATATTATAAATTTGATACATATAATAGCGCTTTGAAAACGCTATTAAAATGAGTGTTTTTAATAGCACTTCATTATAAATGCTATCATTGCTCTGTTCCGCGCTACCATACACCTTGTTTATGAAAGGATTTAATAACGTTTTTTGAAGAAGTGCTATTATAGTCCTTGTATTTAATAGCGCTTTTTGCAGAAGTGCTATTATAGTCCTTGTATTTAATAGCGTTTTTTCTAAAAGTGCTATTGTAGACACTATCTTTAATAGCAGTTTCTAGAAAAGCGCTATTAATGTCCTTTATTTTTTCTTTTAAGAAAATGAAATTTTATAACTCAATACTACAATAAAAAATCACACATTTAAAAAAAAAATACAAATATCAATAATATGACACATATGACATGGTCAATTAATTTGTATTCAAAATAACTTCAAATAATATAAATGAAGTTATTTCCATCATATATATTCACAACTATCAAATATGAATAATATATCATCCAGAAACTAATCATTGATATCATGTACTGAATATAAAATAAAGTATCTTTTTTATTAACTATTATATATGAGTAAGCAGTGTTATCAAATTGCGGCACCACGGCGCAATGGCGATATACATAGCAGTTTTCAGGCTTGCCGCAATGGTAAATACCACATGTTATTTCGGCGAGAATGATGTAGACCAAGATCCTCCATTTGACTTAGCCAATCCAGTCTCTGCTTGCTCTTGGTTCTTCTCATCTTTGCCTTAAATCTTGACTTTACCAACAGAGTCTATACTGTATTTTCAAAGTTCCCGATGGCCATTACGACCAACAGAAGACCACAAGATATTACCTGTCCGAAGAGTTACTATCATTATAAGGCTAGCCTTTGCAATAAACAATAGCACCGGAACCGAGTTCATTTTCATGTATTCCTAGTCAAAATTTGATAAGTAAAAAAGCTAGCAGGAGCATACCCGCCATTCAGAAATCTCTCCAGCAAATGCAGTATAGAGCAACAATAGTCCAAATCACAAATAGCTCAAAAAATTATAACCAAATCACACATAGCTCAAACAATTGTAACCAAAAGAGTAATTTTCCAAAAACTTGATTAACTAACATATGCAGTGTAATTACCTGCAATATGAAAAGTATGGGACACAGCAACCACAGTATGAAAAATAGTGCAGAAATATATGCCTCATGTTGCTGGATATTCAAACAATAATGGAAATTCTACATAGAACAATTAGAAACTAAAGAGTATAGGAATAAGAATCCTACATAGAACAATGTAAATTCAACAGTAGCATATGCTATGCTGCTTCTTACTCAACATGAAAATAGAGCATTCATTTCTTGATGCATGTAATAACTATGTTCATTTGATAGTTGAAAATGGGAGATAAAATGGATATGAAATAGCATTCGAAATAAATAGTTCAAAAGATTATCACAATGGCAAATGTGTTCACATGGCTGTCTAGAAATTTGACATGATGGCAAATTCAAAAACAAACGAAAAACCTACGTGTACAACTGTATATTCTGCTAGTATAAGGTGTCGTTGTTTTTCTTCATCAAAAACTCGGTATAAATTCTAGCTAATGCTGAGAGACAAGCAGATAGAATTCCTAACATGTAACCCTGAATTGGTGCTGAGAATAGGGAGTCACAGGAAGCCTCTCCACAACCCTTGACCTATACAATAATCATTATACACTCATGTCATTAGCATTTTTCATCATAGGGCTAATTATCCGAATATACATACCATAAAGAAAGAACAACATCTTTGTATGAAATGATAGAGAGAAATATTTTCAAAATTAATGTAAATGTGATGTAGCCACTTGGGACATTTATTCTTAATCGGTCTACTGGGGCTTCAAATCCCATGTATTCTAACATGCAAGTTGAGTGCAACTCTTAGGTCCAGTTCTCATGGTTACTTCAAGGAAATCTCAACTACTAAAATGCAAAGATATCAAAAGCCTTGTTGCATTTGTAAGACACTTTGTCACACTGTTTTATTTTCATTCTCAATGGAAGCCAATATCTGGTTGACATTATTTAAAAACCTCCTAATCTAAGAATGTGCTTCTCAAATTTTCATATTTGAAGGATCTTAGCAAGTTACGATTATCACTCTAGAACAAATCTTAAATTAACAACTTCTCAATGCAGTTAAGTATATTATGAGTTAATATCAGCTCACCAACACATTTACAATTATAAAAAAGAACAAATACCGTTAGGAGGAGAATGTCAACTGTAAAAGGAGTGCATATAGAGTGCCTTCCAGAAATCATTTTCGCTGAATGAAAACAAGACTATAAAATGCGAGACTTATCGAATGTAATGTACTCGAATCTACTGTATCAGAGCTATACAAACCTGTGCAAACATATAATTTTCGAGTTCACGATACAAAGCTAATACACAAGACACGATGCACAATACTGAGATATTTTCTTATAAAATACCCTAAAAGCCAGATAAATTAAACTGTGTATAAGAAACAGAACCTAATGTACGCAAGCGAACGCTTCTTCGTCACGCTGTGACCACACTAGGAGATGTATCCTCCAAAGAAGCCCCAAGGTCATGCATTAGGCCCTAAACTTCTTGTTATAGCAACAAACAAGGGTCATGCCGCCAAAAAGTAATAAACCTCGTTCATATGGTACTAAAAGGGTGAAAATGAAAAGTAAAAGAATTGTAACAACATACATTGAATTCGGTGTCGTGTTTTCGCACAAGTGCCTCTACATAGGTTCCCAAACCAGCATCTGCATAAAGAGCATAAACACAATTTAAGCTCAACTTTATTTTGCAATAAAACAGGTCTCGGTTTCTTACACTCTTAAGACATATATATTAAATTTTTTTGTATCTATATATATTAAAGTCGAACCCGAATTTCCTTCTGTGGAAAGATCTCACATTCACAAACATAGTCATTCGATCAAGATCAATCTTGGTCGAACAAACAAGATGTTTTGACTGTGTGAATGCAGGAAATGTCTTTCATTAGGAGAGTTTGGTCCATTAAGGGCATTATGGCGATAACCTAAAATTATTAATGTTGACTAGTATTGCAAGACTAGTCATCCCAATGGTGCACGATGTGGAATTCCCTTTCTTCTTTTGGTTATTCTGTAATTAACTAAAGTTGGTTGTGGTGTTGAAGGAGTGAAGCTTTGCACCTTGATGTTGTTCTTCAGTTTTCCATGTCGGCAACTGCTGCTGTATGAATCCTCTGAGTCTGATATCATGGTAGCTAACTTGTTCTTCTTCTGGAAACTCGTGGATGTTCCAAAAATCTAGAATTCATACCGCATTGATTAGTATTCAATACATATACTCAAAATTCAAAATTAGAATAAAAACGTTTCACAAAGTCAATGAAATTAAATTGAATTTGAATGCAAAATGGTCCATACTAGCCTTCACTATTGTACCAAAAGTCAACCCATTTTAAAAGATGAAAACATTGTGTTAAGCAATGTAACTACCTTGCAACCAAGAGAACAGAACCGGAATAAATCAAGAAGGCTCAGCTCGCAGACTTCACAAGTGTTGGTGACACCTTTGCCCGGCCTTAGCTAAGGCCTCTCATTCAAGAATACAACCCTAGCACTATTGATAATATAGATTTGAACTCCAGATATGTCCAACACCTTTTGAATCTCATTCACCCTAATCACATCATGGCACGAAGACCTCCTTATCTGTATCAAACACATAAAAACAGAGTTCATTAGAAACCAATAACCATGTTGTAGGAAGAAAAAGACTAAAACAATTATGTAAACACTGAATCCTGGCATAAAAATGACACTAACAAACTAATTGAATTAAGTGGTTGAGACAAACCTGAATAGCGCGATGATCTTTATGATAATTGAGGCAGAGAGAACAAAGAGCATCATTCATACAATCCAAACAGTACATGTTACACCTCACTTTTATGTGAATCAGTGTGCATCTTGCATTGAACAAAGAAACGCTTTTTCAGCAGAGGTTTCAACCATGGCGGCCATCTGTTTTCTTCATCATCATGTCCACCATCGCCCTTTACAAAAAAAACAATTTTTGAATCAAACCCATAACTCAAAAACACAAATATAACACAAAAGCACAACGAAACAGGACAGAACCAGGTAGCTAGGTTGCAGACAACAATCGTCTTGTATGTTAATTTTAAATTGTATCATGTTAATTTCACCTAAATCATATAGAAAAGCAATTAAATTCAATTGTGTTAAATAAGATATGGTTATTGAATTGAATTACTTTTTGATAAATAATTCAAAAAAATGAAGAGTTTGGGAATTAAAATGTGTAAAAAAACAAAAAAAATATGGCACACACACCTCATCACCCGCTGAAGCCTGAAGAATACCATCTGGTACAGAGGTTGGGAAAAAATGATGGCCCCAACTACTTAAATCTTCTTCCAATGGATTCCCTACCTGCAAAAAGAAGTTTAAGAAAGAGTCAAAACATTGTGTATAGTTGTATACCTTCAGTGTGCATAGATGAAATGAAGAGTTGAAAAGAAAGCATCCTACACAAAACAGAAGGCCCTGAATAGATAAACAGTTTTTATTTAACCAAATATATACACAACCTGATTTTATATTTACATGATTATGGTTTTATGATATATACAGTCTCACTACATTAGCCAAATATACTCCTAAAGCACACTATTGATGTATCTAAGGCAATTTCCATACGAAATTGTCAAGCTGGTGCAAGTGTAGCACAATTAGCATCATGATTAATTTACATGATATAATTCCAAACCACAATTAATGTGTGGCTAACCAGATACCACATTAAAGAGCCACCTCATAAGCAAAAGTTGAAGAAGATATTCACAGCAAAATTCTCTTCCATTTAGGAGTTAGGCCGGCCGTTTGGTGAATGTTCTTTAGAGTGGTGGTTTTGCTTTGCAGCAAGGTGCGCATGAATCACACTTTCTGTTGCAATTGCTTCGTGGATGTCATTCTGGGCCTTTTGGCAGAGATCATTAAGTGCAAGCATTAGAAATGGATCCTCAATAAGAACTCCAACCTACAACAATCATTTTCACATTTTTTTATTAGCTTTCTTCTATCCAGAAATTGGAGTTGCATTTTAAGAATCCATCGATCAATCAATCACTTTTGTATGAGTTCATAATAGCAAATATGTTTTTACAAAGAAAATCTGATTCCAGAGTTTGATTCCACATTTCTAACAGTGCAAAACAATTTACAGTCTCTAGCTTTGGGCAAGTATTTAGCATCAAAGTGGAGTCCATCATTTTCCAGATTCTAGAACATCAAAATTTGAAATATTTAAATAGTCCATGACTGAGATAAGGCGAGGGACATAGTTCTTCAATGCAGAACAATAAGGCGGCACTGAAAAAGGTAGCAGTAGTAGCATCTGTCGTTGCTATTATGGCTAAGACTGATATGGCTGTGGCTTCTGCAGTAACACTTATTGTTGCTCAGTGTGTTGAAGCTGCTGAAGCAATGGGAGCTGAAAGAGAACACCTTGCTTCTGTTGTTAGTTCTGCTGTCAATGTGAGATCTCATGATGATATTACTACTCTAACCGCTGCAGCTGCCACAGGTAGAGTTTTGTTCATTCAGCACCATTGCTTCATTTCAAGTTTAATTTCAAATGAATTACTTGAAATTGAACTTTGCAGCTCTAAGAGGGGCAGCAACATTGAAATCAAGAGCATTGAAAGAGATGTGGAATATTAGCGCCTTGACGCCGCTAGAGAAAAGCATAGGAATTGGAATATGCGGTGGTAAAGCGAATAATAACAGTAGCTCCAGCACTGGTGATAGTGGTGGAAAGATTATCAATGCAGATAATTTTTTAAGTGCTTGCATCCAAGAACTTCTTGCTTGAGGAACCAAATTACTCAAACGCACCCGCAAAGGTAGTAATTTTAACAAGTCTAGTTTCAAATCTTTTTCATTTTCTAAATGATTAACACTCTATTTGGTTATATCTGCAGGTGATCTTCACTGGAAAATAGTTTCTGTTTATATACATCGAACTGATGCAGGTGGCTGGAATTGAACCTAATATTGTCAGTTATAACTGCTTGTCTCTCCTAAATTCGAAAGTTTATTCGATAATACTTAGGTTAAAATATTGCAAAGCTTGAAAAAATTAGGGATTCACTTATAATTAGTCAACAATGGTAGAAACTAAATTATCTTCAAATTCAAATCCCTAATTTTACAATTTACAACACAAAGCAATAATCTGAGAAAAGAAAGATTACCAGATACCAATGAAGAGAAGGGTGACGGTGGTGAGCTGATAAAGGGCTGAGTTTGACGGAGAATGGATTTTCTTTGTTCTTTCTTTCCCGTGTTTCCTCTTTCTATTCGAGTGGTGAATCAAAGGTGAATCTGAATTGACTGTGTTTCCTCTTTCCAGTGGTGAATCGATGAATGAAGGCGAGCTGGAGGAGTGAGGTTGAAGGGTTTTCTGGTTCGGAGATATGGGTTGGTGATGGTGAAAAGAATGATGAAGGAGAAGTCTGAAGATGAAAACGGTGGGGGATGGTTTGACGGCAAAAAAATGAGAGGAAAGGGTCGGCGACGAAAATGGATGATGAAGATGGTGATGGCCAAGGGTGAAGGGTCTTCTCTATTTTGTGAAGAAGAGGGTTCCGATTGCGAGTGAGGGAGAGGAAAAGAGATGTTGACGATGGATCAGGGAGCCAACGGGAAAGAAGATTTTAGGATATTCTCCGTGAAAATGAACAGTCCCCTATTTTAGTGAAGTTTAATAGCGTTTTTAAGAAAAGCATTATCTTAGTGAAGTTTAATAGCGCCTCTGACGTTCGCTGTTTGAACTCTTGCAATAAAAGAGAGCCCTAAGCCACAAAAACACCTTGATCCGAAGTATCGAGAATAAATGTTATGATACGTGGAAATACAAAATGCAGAGAAACATAAGCCAGTAGGTCAAGAAATTTTGAGGCAAATTTCTGGGTGCTACACTATCTTGAGAAACAAGTGTGATTTGTGTTGAGAGACAAGTGTGAGTTCTAAGTCCCACATTACTTAGAAAAGTGGAGGTTGAACACTTTATAAGTGAGAGGACCCATACACCTATCACCTTAAGGCTTTGCGTGAATATGTGGTGTCTCTTTCACTTATTTAGGTGAGTCCTTAATCTTTAGGTAAGTGTTTGACCTAATGTGAATGCTTCCCCCTCCTGATGACCCATCAGTGGTATCAGAGCCCAATTCGAGTAAGGGATTGCCTCCTTGTGTCGAAAATCTTCCTGACATGGTGGTCAGCCGGCGCGTCCTATTTGAAGTGCCCTTGACGGGTGTCTCTCAATGGCGGTACAAGTATTTGAATGGAAGTTCAACGGGTGTCTCTCAATGGCGGTACAAGTATTTGGATGAAAGAACGAAAATCTTCCTGACATGGTGGTCAGCCGGCGCGTCCTATTGAAGTGCCCTTGACGGGTGTCTCTCAATGGCGGTACAAGTATTTGGATGGAAGTTCAACGGGTGTCTCTCAATGGCGGTACAAGTATTTGGATGAAAGAACTTCCATTTAAGGGGGAGATTGTTAGGGAAAATGTGAGGGGAGCATAGAGCATGGACTCACACTTGAGGGGGAGATTGTTTGGTGGGGAAAATGTGAGGGGAGCATAGAGCATGGACTCACACTTGAGGGGGAGATTGTTTGGGGAAAATGTGAGGGGAGCATAGAGCATGGACTCACACTTGAGGGGGAGATTGTTGGGGAAAATGTGAGCCCTTGACGAGCATAGAGCATGGACTCACACTTGAGGGGGAGATTGTTTGGGGAAAATGTGAGGGGAGCATAGAGCATGGACTCACACTTGAGGGGGAGATTGTTGGGGAAAATGTGAGCCCTTGACGAGATAAGGGTGTCGAAAATGTGAGGAGCATAGAGCATGGACTCACACTTGAGGGGGAGATTGTTGGGGAAAATGTGAGCCCTTGACGAGATAAGGGTGTCGAAAATGTGAGCCCTTGACGAGATAAGGGTGTCTCTCAATGGCGGTACAAGTATTTGGATGTCGAAAATGTGAGGAGCATAGAGCATGGACTCACACTTGAGGGGGAGATTGTTGGGGAAAATGTGAGCCCTTGACGAGATAAGGGTGTCGAAAATGTGAGCCCTTGACGAGATAAGGGTGTCTCTCAATGGCGGTACAAGTATTTGGATGAAAGAACTTCCATTTAAGGGGGAGATTGTTGGGGAAAATGTGAGGGGGGGAGGATAGAGCATGGACTCACACTTGAGGGGGAGATTGTTGGGGAAAATGTGAGTTGTATGGAGAAATAAGTGTGAGTTCTAAGTAAGAGGAACCAAACACATAACGCCTTGAGGTTTTTAGTGAATATGTGGTGTCTCTCTCACTTGTTTGGGTGAGTGTTTGACCTAATGTGTATGTTTCCTTCTCATGATGACCCAACAGTTGTATTAGAGCCCGGTTCTCAAGAGTGATTTGTGTTGAGAAACAAGTGTGAGTTCTAAGTCCCACATTGCTTAGAAAAGTGGAGGTTGAACACTTTATAAGTCATAGGACCCATGCACCTATCACCTTATAGTTTTGGGTAAACATGTGGTGTCTCTGTCACTTGCTTTGATGAATCTTTGAACTTTAGGTAAGTGTTTGACCCAATGTGAATGCTTCCCTATCATGAAGACCCACCAAATCTCTTTGTGTTCATTCATAACCATAAGCTTGTTGTCCTATTACATAAGGGGGCAAATTTTGGGTCTATTTTGTATTTGAACTATCTTTCACTATGATAATTTAAAGACAAGAGTTCTTCATATCTATTGGTTAAAGATGTTTTAATAGGGGTAGCTGTTATACCCTTAAATTTACCCATGTTTTTCATTCGCATCAGTATAGCATAATCATTTTATTTTTTCATGCATTATTTCACTCAAAAGCATTTGTCAAGGTTCAGATGAAAAGTCAAGAGCTCTGACATTTCATATGGTCTTAATGACATTTATTTAGTCATTTTGTTTGGTTAATAAGTCAAAAGGCTTGATTTCTTAGTCATCGTGCGCTGTTCAGTCTATTGCATCGTGTTTTATAGGTTCAAAGGGTGACAATCAAGAGTGTTGTCGTCATCTGAATCTTCGTAGGGTTTAATTGTAATAAAGAAGTAAATGATCCAAGGGAGATTTATTTGAATCTAATTGTCTATTCATAATTATTCAATAAGTAATTTAATGTATTTACTAGACATTTGCATTTTTAACTTATCATAGCATGCATTCAGTTCCATATAATGTTTAAAATATCATCTAGAATAAATTTTCAGATCTACAAACAGACTATTCGAACTGCTTCTCAACAGTATGCAAAATTAGCCGGTCAAAATATTCAAAATCGAGCTTGCAGACGTCAGTATTCTTAATCTACAGTTCGCGTAGTTTAACCTGGTGTGCTTATTTTAATTTTTTTGACTACTTTTTCGATCGCATTTTTGTCCGCCTGTGCTTTTTAACCAATCAAAAAATTTATGTGTGTGTGAGTTATCTTAGTATTTTTGGATTTACTTGGCGAAAGTTCTTGTTATGGGAAGAGATCAATGTTCATCAACGATAACCTCGTTAATTCCTTTTGGCTCAATTTATGAAACGAAGGCCACAAAGTTACATACCTTGATAAGGGAGTGTCGAGTAGCAACTTCCTTGGAAATATCTCCAATGACATTCTGAATAGGATGGTGTTTGGTTGTCCTCCGTTCCCTTGGAATATCTTGATAATCTACACGAGTTTCCTTATTCAAATCTTGAATTTGTTCTTGATTTGAAACTTGATCTTAACTTTGTTCTACTTCTTGATCCTTTTCTAAGTTAGTCTTTTTCCAAAATACATTCACAATTAACAACCTTTACTTTTACAAGTTTTGGGTTATTTCATCAAAAGTAATGTGAACAAATTCTTCTGTAGTCATGGTTCCTTTGTTAAAGCCTCTAAAAGCTTTCCTTGAAGTGAAATATCATATGAATATACTTTCTTCTGCTTTTGTGTCATATTTTCTGAGGTTATCCTTCATGTTGTTAAGGATAAAACACTTGCATCCAAAGATATGTAAATGAGAAATATTTGGCTTTCTTCTTTTATATATCTCATTGTGCGCCCGTTTTAGAATTTGTCTTATTAATACACAATTCATAACATAGGAAGATTGTTTCGTGCATCCTCCCAAAAATATTTTTGAAAATACAATATTTAAGAAAACGGTTGGAAATATAACATATTTTAAAATATGTTTGTAGGCGAAAGTAGATTGCACCCAAAGTATTCTTATGAATGATATATACACAATGCTTAATCAATATAAAATTTAAAAGTGGATTAATAAGTTAGTAAAATAACTTACTGATATATAAAATTTTAAAATTTTTACATGAAAATGTAAAATGTTCTTATCTTTTCGTCTAAATCATTTTGACTTTACATTGAATTAAATAATACACTAAATTTCTACGTAGGAATGAATGTGCTATATATGATACTTTAGATTGGCCTGATTGTCGTCTAGATCAGTAGATTTTCATGTACGAATAAAAGTGTTATATATAATGATTTAGACAGGCAGGATTATGGTTTAGATCACTCAATTCAAAAACTCTCATTTTTCATGGTTGGTGATAATTTCCGGTGTTTAATGCTTCTCTTTTATCATATCTTAGTCTGAATATTCATATCTTATAGATTGTATTTTAAATCTAATATTATAGATTAGTTAAAGAAAAAGATAAATTGCAAATTCATTATAACAATGTAGATTGTTCACATATTCTCAATTAGTTAATTTTTTTTGGATTAAAATATTTTATAAAAAAATTTTGATTATATAATTTAATTCTTTTCTTTAATAATAAATTAGAGATGTTGAGAAAAAGTCAAATTGAAAAAAAGAAAAAAATTTATTACATTTTATTTTTCAAATTATCCTAGCATCTTCTAATTTAATATCAATTATGAAATAAAAGGGAAAAAACTTTAGGACTGTCTTGACTTTTCTTTATATATATATATATATATATATATATATATATATATATATATATATATATATATATATATATATATATATATATATATATATATATATATATATATATATATATATATATATATATATATATATATATATATATATATATATATATATATATATATATATATATATATATATAAATTAAATATTAAATAAAATAACGAATAAAACTAATTATTTTAAATAATACAAATATAGAATTAACTTTTTTATAATTTAATTAATTAAATATTTGAAATATATATCTTTATTTTATTTTAATAATTAAAAGAATGAAATGTATTATAAAACTATTTTATTAGTTTTTTATTTTTAAAAAAATAATTACATTTATTAAAAAAAAGTAAAATTATGTAATTACATTTATTACAAAAAAAAAGTAAAAATATATGATTATAAGTTTTAAAAAAAATTAAGATTGTTGTTGTTGATTTGAACATTGATCGGAGATGATAGAGCCCTCATGCATCGGATGAAACTTATGGCGGTTGAAAAGAACTTCATCCATCATAAAAATTATTTTTCAAATTAAATTGAAGGTGGGATATTATGTGATATAACAAAATACTGTGTAAGCATGTAGAGTACATAGATACGTGAAATTCATAGTTTCCATAATTTATAAGCTATCAAAATTGAATTTGTTGCCGAGTAGTGGGAATGCATTTCTGGTTAGAAGTTGAGAAAATGAAAGATTTGAAGAGATTGGAGTTTTTAAAAGTTTAACTTAGGTGATAAATTAGAGTAAACAGTTGAGATGAATTAAACTAAAATTATTGTTGGAATGTTTAAAAGAATTGGAGTTGAGAATTAAACTAAAATTGTTGTGGTGATTGTATGTATAGATGAATTAAATGAAAATTGTTGTTGGAATGGATGAGGGATGTTATTGCATGATAGTTGTATAAATTGGGGATTAAAGCATGATTGTTGTGGTTGGGTGGGTTACATGCTATGAGTTGGTTGTGATGAAATTTGAGTGTGAACTACATGTATAGACACATTTTTAATATGAAAAGTCTGTGCTAAGTAGATGAATTCATCAAAAGTGAAACATGTAGTATCATTAGTTGAAGCTTGAAAAAACCTCATAAACATTAGAATGTCAAATTTTTTCGTCATTTTGTACTATCACTACGTCAGAATTGACTTTTAGCAGCGCATATAAAGACAAACTGAATATGTTTTTATTATTTGAATGCAATCAAGTTAAGTCATTTTATGTAATCTTTAAGACAAATTGAATATGTTTTTATTATTTGTATGGATATCTACATGTTAAGTTTCTCTGTTGCATGTTATATATTTTGTATTTTAATCTACATGTTAAGTCTCTCTGTCATTGTTACGGATATTTTGTATGTTTTAGATTGACAAACAAGAGTTTATATTTTTTAAGAGAGTTTATAAGAGAGTTTTTATAAACAGAGAGTCTTTTAAGAGAGTTTATAAGAGAGTTTTTTAAGAGAGTTTGTATGTCTTAACAGAGAGTTTATATGTTAAGTCTCTCTGTTGAATATGTTTTTAAGAGAGTTTATATTTTTTAAGAGAGTTTATATTTTGTATGTTTTAGATTGACAAACAAGAGTTTATGTTTTGCATGTTCAATATAGTTTGGAAATTCCTATTTTTTGAGCAGCCAACATGAATATGGTTTTATATGATATGGTTTTATATGTTATTATGGTTTTATATGTTTAGTTAGGATTTCTCAATGTTTAGTAAGGGTGTCATTTTGGTTTAAGGATTATCTAGTATTTTTAATATGATTTGTTTTGGTGGATTATCTAGTATTTTTGTTTTGGTTAATTATGAATATGATTTTAATAAAATTTATATTTTGTCTGCTATAGGGGTTACCTGTGAAGAGCAAAGTTGTGATCGTTTCTAAGCACCCTACTGTGTAGCATTCTTAGAAGTTAGTGATTTCTTTACAGGTATTCTCTGTTTTGTTTAACTTTCATAGTTTAGTGTAGATTACTCAATTAGTATGGATAAAAAATGGATGTCTGGTAATCGATTGTCAAAAGAGTACGAGAATGGGGTATCGAAGTTCGTTAAGTTTGTTGTTGAACACGCCAAAGACCCCAGTAGGATCACATGTCCTTGCTTAGGATGCTGTTATGGGCGTCGAGTTGACGCAGTTCAGTTGGAATCTCATTTAATGAGACATGGAATTGATCGAAGTTACACATGTTGGACATTACATGGTGAGATAAGTAACGAGAATGTTGAACCCTGGAATAATACGACATGTGCTTCAAAGGACAATGGCAGGGATACATATGATTGTGATCGAGTCGAAGAGATTGCAGAAGCACTTGAAGAAGATCTTCAAGATTGTCCCAAGATGTTTGAGAGGTTGGTAAGCGATGCAGAGAAACCGTTGTATAAAGGTTGCACTACTTTCACAAGATTGTCCGCGGTATTAAAGTTGTACAATTTAAAGGCGGGTAATGGATGGTCGGATAAAAGTTTCACAGAGTTGTTAGCCCTACTTCAAGAGATGCTTCCGGAGGATAATGTTCTTCCCAATCGAACCTATGAAGCTAAAAAAATGTTATGCTCTATTGGCATGAGCTATGATAAGATACATGCTTGTCCAAATGATTGCATTTTGTTTCGAAATGAATATGCATCATTAAACGAGTGTCCTAAATGCGGTGTATCTCGGTATAAGAAAAAATTGTCACCAGCAAAAGTATTATGGTATTTTCCTATAATTCCGAGATTCAGACGCATGTTTCATAGTGAAACATATTCAAAACACCTGACTTGGCATGCAGATGATAGAATTGTAGATGGGAAGTATCGACATCCGGCAGATTCACCACAGTGGATGAAAATTGATAATGATTATCCTGATTTTGGAGAAGAAGCTAGAAACCTTCGCTTGGCATTATCGACTGATGGAATGAATCCGCATGGTCTGCAAAGTATCTCACATTCCACATGGCCTGTAGTTATTATGATTTATAACCTACCTCCATGGCTATGTATGAAGCGTAAGTACATGATGTTATCTATGTTAATTTCTGGCCCTAAACAACCAGGGAATGACATAGACGTATACCTCACACCTTTAATCGAAGACCTAAAGAGTTTGTGGGAGAACGGTGTGGAGGTTTATGATGGATATAGGAAAGAAAGTTTTAATTTGAGGGTGATGTTGTTTGGCACAATTAATGATTTCCCAGCATACGGAAATCTATCGGGTTATAGCATTAAAGGTCAATGTGTGTGTCCTATCTGTGAAGAAAATACAGATTGGACGCGGTTGGAATTTGGTCAGAAGAATGTCTTTCTTGGTCATCGTAGATTCTTAAATTCTAATCATCACTACCGTGGGTGGAGAAAAGCATTCAATGGAAATTCAGAACATCGTAAAGCTCCACCTACATTGACCGGCGACCACATTTTTGAAAAGGTGAAAGATGTGAGTACTAAGTTTGGCAAGCCTTTTGCTCATATGCTTGTCACGCGTGGGTGGAAGAAGAGGTCAATTTTGTTTGAGTTATCGTATTGGAAGTCGTTGTATGTAAGACATTTTCTTGATGTTATGCATATTGAAAAAAATGTATTTGAAAGTGTTATTGGTACGTTACTCAATATACAAGGAAAGTCTAAGGATGACCTTAAAGCAAGAAAGGACTTGGTAGCAATGGGAATAAGAAATGAATTAGGACCCTTGAAGAAAGGAAATCGCACATATCTACCACCTGCTGCTTATACTTTATCGAGAAAGGAGAAAAAGATATTGTGTAAGTTTCTGAATGAAGTTAAAGTTCCAGAAGGATACTCTTCAGATATTAGAAGACTTGTTTCTATGAAAGACCTCAAGTTAAAGAGTTTAAAGACACATGATTGCCATGTTATAATGGAACACTTTCTACCAATAGGTATACGTTCTATTTTTCCAGAAAAAGTGAGAGGCGTAATAACTAAATTGTGTTTTTTCTTTAGGTCAATATGTAGTAAGGTGATAGATCCTGCAATCTTACCAACATTGCAAAGAGAAATAGTTATTACTTTGTGCGAGCTTGAAATGTATTTTCCTCCATCATTTTTTGACATAATGGTACATCTAGTTGTTCATCTTGTGAAAGAGACACAACTGTGTGGACCTGCCTATATGAGATGGATGTACCCTGTTGAACGTTATATGAAAATATTGAAAGGGTATGTGAAAACCCGAAGTCGACCAGAGGGATGTATTGTTGAACGATACATTGTTGAAGAAGCTATTGAGTTTTGTACTGAATATTTGTCCAACGTTCAATCCATTGTCCTCCCAAAATCTCATGTTGTTGAAAAAATAGTAGGTAAACAGTTAAATGGAAATAAAGTTGTGACAATTTCAAGGGATGAATGGGAGCAAGTGCATTTGTATGTTCTGCACAATGACATTGAGGTTGAGCCGTATGTTGAAATGCACAAGGACGTTCTCCGAGGTTTAAATCTGAATAGAAATGAAAATTGGATAGTACGTGAGCACAATCGAAGTTTTATAACATGGTTCAAGGAGCATATTTTTTCAAACTTTTATTCTAATCTCGCTTCAATAACAGAAAGGTTGAGATGTTTAGCATATGGTCCAAGTTTGCATGTGTTTTCTTATAGCGCATACGCAATTAATGGATACACATTTTATACCAAGGAACAAGATGATAAAAGTACAATGCAAAATAGTGGTGTCACCGTGCTTGCCGAAGCAATGCACATTTCCTCGTATAATGGGGTTATCGAGCGCATTTGGGTGTTTGATTATGAGAAGTTTCAGATTCCTATCTTTGGATGCAAGTGGGTTGAAAATAGTAGTGGCATACGAATGGATAAATCAGGTTTTTTGAAAGTGGATCTTAATAAGGCGGGGTACAAAGATGAGCCTTTTATTCTAGCCACACAAGTTAAACAAGTGTTCTATGTCACTGATCCGACAAGTACGAAATGGTTTATAGTTCTTTTTTCCAACAAAGTAATCGATGATAACATTGGAGAAAAGGGGGATGTTGATGTTGAGAATGAATCTTATATTATAGATGACCCAGATGAGAATATTAGAGGGTACGAATCATATATTAGAAATGATCATAACGAGGGAATTTGGATCAATCCATCTATCCGTGTTGTTAAGAGACAAGTAAACCCCGTTAAAACGAAAAAAAGAAAGAGATGTTAAAGGTACTTGTAACATATTATTTCTTATTTATATCATGCAATAAAATAACATATTATTTCTTATTTACACCATGTTTTTCTTATTTATACATTTCTTATGTATATATTTCTTATTTACATATTTGAATTTCATTCATTTGATACTTTGGTTTTTCTGAATTACAGGTATATATATATTATGGCCAGCAACGAGGAAACATCACATGATGGAAAACAAACAACAAAAGACGTGGAAGGCGAAATTAAAAGAGGCATAACGATTATGAAAAAAATCATTTGTGCGAGAGATAAAGGAGTAAAGTATGATGTCCATTGGAATGAAAGAGATCAGTTAGTTGAGCCTAACAGTGCATTGCTAACAAGTTACATCGGAGCACTTGTACGTTCGCAAGTTCCGATTACTTGCGATAATTGGAGAATTGTTTCATTACAACCGGCTAAAGATAAAATTTGGAGTGAGATTCAGGTATGATATTTGATTATTTTTAATTATGTTGACAGTTACGTCTTTAAATTAATTATACTAACATGTTATATGTATGTGTGTTTGTTTGCAGAGATCTTTTAATATTGAAGATCATAGGAGAAAATATTGTATTCAATTGGCCGGAAAACGCTTGAGGGGATTTAGAGCGTTTTTAACAAACAAGTTTCTAAAAGATTCTGAAGGAAACTTTGTTGACTCGGAGCGTCCAATGAAGTACGCGGATTTGATTTCGGATGAAGAATGGGAGACGTTTGTTGTAAAGTGAAGAACAAAAGAATTTGAAGTAAGTACAACTTATCATGAACTATGTATAGTATATATACTTCTTCCACAAGAGTTCTGATAAACTTGTTTTCTCAGGTTGTTAGTGGCGTAAATTGTCAACGGGCATCAAGAGTGATGCGACATCTCTTCCGGACCATGTTGTATGGAAGGCTGCTCGTGTGGGAAGAGATGGAGTCGTTCAGGAAGAAGTTCAACAAGTCTTTGAACAATGTGTAAGTACAACGTTATCTTTGTCAGGAACTGATCAAAAGTGTATAATATATTTATATATGTTTTTATCTATATTTCAGGAGACTCTATCCCAGACCATAACTCCCGCCGAGGACGATGATTGCAGGAGCTTACTGAGCCGGGTGCTGAATATTCCTGAGTATTCTGGGCGTGTAAGGGGTAAGGGATTTGGTGTCACTCCATCCAAACTGTATAAGCAGCCAAAGAAAAAAAATTCAACCAATAAAGAAGTGATGGATACTTTGGAGGAATTGAAAGCGCAGATTCGTGAATTACAGAAGGACAAGGAGAGATACATGTCGGAAAGGCGCACTCTAGAGGGTAAAGCTACTAGTGACAAAGATAGTATCGGTTGTCCGCAGAAGCTTCCAGAGGTAATTGTATATATTACATTGAAATTAATTTAGCACAGTTTACTTAATTGACACATTAATTGATCATTATTTGTTTAGGGAATTTCACTTTGCCGGCTATATTTATCGTCACCTACTCATCGAATGGTTGGCAAGGGAAAGGTGCATAACTTTCTGGGAGACTTACTTCACCACAAACCGCTCCCTTCTGGATTTTTGAAAGTATCTATTGATATTGCATTAGAGGGGAGTGTGTTGTTGCCTATACCAGATGATATTTCAGGCGCAACAGTGGTGGGAGATGCAATAGGAGCGTATGTGGCATGACCGACAAATCTGATTTGCATAGATGATGAGGTAGGTTGAACCTTTTAATACTCAAATGTTTTATGATCCATACATGAAAGTTATTCTTGCATCTACATTTTCTTATTTACATGATGATCTTAGACTCCTACAAAATCCAAATCAAAAGATGATAGAATTATTGTGCGGGATACCGATTCAGCTGCATCAAAGAAACAGGTACTACTACAGTTACATGACTATCTTGTTATACTTTAATTACTGAACTTATATATGACTTTTAGGTTCATGATCAGCAGTCCCAACAAGTCAGCAAGGGTAAGATGCCTGAAACTTCCAAGGTGCCCAGAAAAGCATTTGTTTCTCGATTTAGGATGTGCCTTGAAACATATGTGGGAACATCAGATGTGCCTGAGGGCGGCATCCGTCAAATACATATGGACGGAGGTATTTTCGGTTTTGGAATATCCCGAAACAATTGCTAAGGAGGATTTTGACCAGGTTTTCAACCATTCTGAGTTGGGCGTCGGTGTTATGCATTCGTACATCAGGTACTTCGATCCATTTTAATTAAATAATTGAACATTTTAAAATTTGCTCGTTTAACTGAATATTCTAATGTTGATTATGTTTTTTTAGGTTCTTGTATGACAAGTTGTTGGTCCCGAATGATTTGACTTCAGTATTCGCATTCTTATCTGCTAGTTGTGTCAACTCACGGACAATAGACCAGACACAAGATACAGTCAAAGAGTACACAGTGCAGAGATTTATGGGCGCGACTACGGAGAAGTTGTTCTTGTTGCCATATAATACTGGTCATGGGTTAAATTTTATTCTAAATTCATTAATTATAATTGTTCGATTTTTGCCTTTCTATATAACATTTCTGTCTAAATTGTTGTCTTATTTTATAGTGGACATTGGTTGTTGGTCGCGATTAATCCGAGGAAAGAAATAGTGTATTATATAGATTCATTGGATGGCGATACAACAAAATATGAAAATCTGAGGAACATGGTTGATACGTAAGTGATGAGATATACTGTTCTGAATAATTATATATCTTTATTTATTATGTGACATTGTTCTAAATATGCGTTTATATTATGTTAGAGTTATACAAATATTCAGAGCACAAAGAGATGCAACGGTGCCAAAAAGCAAGGCTAACAACATCAACTGGATCAGAGTGGAGGTATATTTTCCCATGTTTGACTGTTATAGTGGTCCTACTTGATAAAACTATTTAAACTATATATTCTAATAAATGTTAGTTTGTTTTTTCCATTTACAGTGTCCTCGTCATTGCAATGTGATTGACTGCGGATATTTTGTATTGCGCTTTATGAAGGAAATTATTCTTTCTGGTCAAATAGAGGTTCCAATCATGGTATGGATCAATTCATTATATAAGTTATATGATTCATTTTGATAATTATCCGATACTTCATCTGAGTAATTAGTTTTAAAATTAAATCTTGCATGTTCTGTTATATTATGTAGTATTTTGATGAATTCAAGTGTGCTACTTACACGAAAGCAAGATTGGAAGAAATTAAAGAGGAATGGTGTCAATTTATTCTTGAGTTGAGAATTGTATAAAGTTATCGGATTGGAAGAATTGTAATTATATGTAAATTGACTATATTTGTGATGTTGTAATTCTGAGGATCGGATTTTGTTGTAACATATTTAAGCAGGTTTATGTGTATTAAAATGATTATGGGTAAAGTGATGAGTTACAATGTATACTTAAAGGCCAAAGTTTTGAATTGTATATATAAGGCCAAAGTTTTGAATTGTATATTTAAGGTCAAAGTTTTGAATTGTATATATAAGGCCAAAGTGTTGAAATAAAGGCCTGAATTATAAGCAGGTTTGTGTAATATAAGCAGGTTGTTGGTAAATATACAAAACAGGGTGAATATTTAAAAAAAAAATTTAAAATCTGGGACATTAGACAGCGCTTTTACAAAAAAGCGCTGCTAAAGGTTACATAGCGCTACAAAAGCGCTGCTATAGGTTTGGAAGGGGGGATCTAAGACAGCATTTCTAAAAAGCGCTGCTAAAGGGGGGGCTATGACAGCGCTTTGCAAAAGCGCTGCTAAAGGTGGGGTCTAAAACAGCGCTTTGTGAAAGCGCTGCTAAAGGGGGATGGTTGGGAGGAATATGCAACGCTTATAAAAGCGCTGCTAAAGGGCTAAAAAAGCGCTGCCTTTACCTTTAGCAGCGCCACTTTTGGCAGCGCTTTTAAGCGCTGTTAAAGGCCAAAAAAAGCGCTGCTAAAGGTCTTTTTTTGCATAGTGTATTAAAAATAGTTGATTTTCCTACGAAATTTAGATAAATTTCCGTAAAAAATTTCCTGCTGTTTTTTATTCTAGCTAAAAACTTTGGGGTAATATTGTCGAGAGGAAGATCTGCATATAAATCTACAAGAAATATTCCGCAAATATATCCATGAAAATAAATCAGCAGCTAATGTTCTTTTAAATTAACTTAAATATATTTTAGTTTTTTAAATTGAGACAATATAATTAGTTATGCAAGAGTGGTTTTCTCCAACAGACCAATTATGTGCCAGAAATTAACATATAATAGATGAGCATTGAGACAAATAGAGACCAATAAACTACGGTTTAATTAAAAAGAAAACAATAAACAATTCATACAACTTCTACTAAGATTCCTGATTTTTGTAATTTCTCAAAAAATAGGAGTATGTTAACCTCAAATATGAGTGAGAAAGAAAAAAAGTCATAAGTAAATATTTATGGAGGAACAGAGTGATTTCACCAATCTATTACAAATTCCTCCATCTACATAAGCTCTACTGCCCCTGCAATAATATACATTAATAAATCAACAATAAGTTGTTACAATCTTTAAATTGAAATTTGATTCTTAAAACAATACTCTAGAAGAAGTGATCGGGTTTCCAAGAGGTCATTAAAATTACTATTCATAAAATCATTTCTAAGATATGCAATTTCACTTAACAGATTTCCAAGAGTTCATCAAAATTATCACTACATCCATTTCTGGGAGAGTGTCTGTAATGAGCTGTGCTTCTGAGAACATCTCTGCTGAGATTGTTCTTCTTTAAAAATTATAACTAAATCAAACTAGTTTCATGTTTTTAGGAATCCAACCAAATCAAGATGAAATTGCAATTGATAATGAATGAAGTTTCAGACGCATTACAACTTCATTTATGTTCTTGTGCCTGAGAAGTTCCTCTTATGATGTTCATTTTTAATGTCACACATTACAACTATATATCATTTTTTTTCCCTTATGACAGTTCTTAGTAATGTGACACATTACAACTTCGTTTATGTTCTTGTGCCTGAGAAGTTCCTCTTATGACGTTCATGCTAATAATACCATATTTTATTCATAGCAGCTAATGACATACGGCAAAATCGATTTTATTTTATTTTTTGTTGATTTTTTTTTTTTTTTTTTGTATTTTTAAGAAAAAAATTGATATTTTAAAATTTGAAAAATATCAAATTTTTTTGAGAAAATTTGAATTTCTTATATTTTTCAGAAAATTGATATTTTAATTTTAAAAAAAAAAATCGATTTTTTTTTCAGGAAGAAAATTTTTTTTTCAAAAATAAAAAATCAGTTTTCTATTTTGGAAAAAAAAAATTGACTTTTTTCGAAAAAAATCGATCTTTTTTTTTTGAAAACATTCCTGATTTTTTTATTGGAAGAAAATCAATTCTTTTCTTTTAAAAAATTTATTTTTAAAAAAATAAATCTAACGAAAATAAAAATAATTCATTGGATCCTTAATATATGTTGGATGGATTGAATCCATCCATGCATATAAATGGATGTATTTAATCTAATCCATTAACTTTTTTTTTTATGTGATGGATGAATTGGATGAATTTTGTCTTCAATTGTCACCTCTACCGCAAATAAGTTGAACGAGAAGAACTTCTATTTAGAGATGAAAAAAAACTTTCTAATCATAGAAACATCTTCGGTTTATCAATCTTTCAGTTTCAAATTTTAACCATACCTTTTTTACACATTTCCCCTAATAAAATTGAATACCAAAAATAAAAACACAAATCTTGAGGTTATTAAATGTCTCAGTTGCTGCAAAACGAGCTGAAATAGGAAAGAATGCAGATGAATCAGCTTGTGGAACAACAAATTTCATTGACTCATTGTCAAATTTTTAAGATCACACAAAACAAATTGAAAAATTCAAAGATAATATAGCTTAAAATGTCAGTTTTATTAGGGAACTATCGCATGCACAAGGATGTAAGGAGTAAAATAAAAATGATTTAGAACTATGACTGTAAGTAAAAATATGAAAGATATCAATTAGAGATTTAGGGAGGGGAAGGGTGATGTGGAAAACAAAAATTAGTTCCATAAAAAAAATATTGCAACAGAAAGTATGCATTAAAACATGGTTAAAAAATATTATTAAAAAATATTATGATATTTTTAATATTTTTTTGGGCTAAAAACCTAGATATGATACAACAGGAAACTAAGATGAGCTGGAATAAATTCTCTAACATATACGTCATCTGAATGTAGCCTTCTACAAGAATTTATATTCATATCACTCAGTTTTGGCCTTTCATCCATTCATAGAGAGACTATGAAAAATTAAAACATTAAAGAAAAAAATAAATTAAACAATAATTAAGATATTACATTGAACTTTTGAACTCCCTCGCACTACTGAAATGAAGTAGTTGATTAGTAAAATGATGTACTTTAAGTTTCTCGTAAACTATTGAGTAAGAGAATTAGAATTGGCACTAGAATAATTAGAGACAAGAGTTTTTTTTATTATGCATCCAAACTTTTATCTACCACCAACAAAACTTTCACAAAACCTTATAAAGTCATCGTAAATTCTTTTCTCTAGAACTTCCAGCCTAACTTCTTAGCAAACACTTCTTCCTCCAATCTCTATGACTGGAATACTACATCGTCTGTTCTGACATTGTGGCGAGTATGATAGGTGAATGTTTATGATGTTGTTTTGATATGGATTGGTGTGATAAATTGTGTATGTTGTTGTTGTGTTGTTTGGTGTTCATGAATCAATTGATCAGGTGATGAATTGATGTAAAATTGGGTGTTTTATGGTATGAACATGATTGAATAATTTATGATGAAATTGATAGAGTTGTGTTAATTAGTGATTCATTGACATGTTTGATCATATTAGAATGTGAATTATCTGTTTTGAATGATGTAATGGAGACTAGTTAGATGTATGAGAGGTATGTGATGAAGAAGACGAACGATGCAGAGAAAATTGAGTTTTTGGAAAAATTACATGTGACCAATTAATTGACCCTAGGGAGGATTTGATTGGTTCCCTTTGAAAACAAAAGAAAATTTGGAAGGAAACATTGGAACAATATATTGGCCTCCAAGAACAATCAATTGGTCCCTTTAGAAAATTGAAAAAAACACAGGCCGAGAGTTAAGGATAATCGATTGATTCTCTATGTTAATTAATTGGTCAGTTACAACAATTGATTAATTCTCTTGTTGTTTTAGCCATAACTTGAGCTACGTGGCTACAGTGGAGACACGATTTAAATCATTTTTAAGCTAATGCACAAAGCTATTGCATGGAATGCATTGTGAGATAATAACTGTAAGTGCTCTTGATTGGCTGCATTTTGTGGCAAAACATTAGAGTGTGCATATATGTCATACTGGTTGTTAGGACATACTTAATGATGTGTGTACAGGGGAAGTTAACTTAGTTAAGTTGAATGTCATACAGAATGCATAACACTGAACGTATGACATCCAGCGGGCAAGGTTGTTTTTCTGGTATCTATAAACCAGGAAACAGAATAGGAGCTCAAGCTGGATATCAGGAGATCTTCTAGAAGCCCTAGGCGAACTAGAATAACCCTGAATTAAGTGGAAAATGTGCAGATAATTGAAAATAGGTTTGTTATGAATAAAACCTAATTGATGCACCAAGGCCCAAAAGGACTGACAACTGCTATAAAGTTCAGAAGATGCAATCCTGAATAGCAGCACTTGACAACAGAAGAAGAAAGAGTGCATATTGCAGAGTCCTTGTAAGTGAAGAAGGCTAGTCTTCACGTGTGAATTCTGTCTAGGAATACTTGTACTTCAAGCAATTGTCTGGTTGATGATTTGCATTGGATAGGTAGATTATAGGTTGTGTCTCACTCAAAGCTGTGAAGCAAAAGTGTGTGAGTTTTTTGATCAAAGTTGTGAAGCAAGATCAAGGTGAGTATGAAGTATCTTTTCATATTGTTTTATGTAATTGTTTAATATCATTGTTGTGTGATTTAGGGGGAGTGAGTGGGTATACTCAGGTACTAGAGTGTCTCTAGGCTGAAATTGCATTGGGTAGAGATTAAGTGAGGAGTGTAAACTGGAGGTTTAACTCTGAATTGATTCTACTGATAGTGAATTTTCTCCCTGGCTTGGTAGCCCCCAAATGTAAGCGTTGTTGACACTGAACTGGGTAAACGATTGTTGTGTTCTTTACTGCTTTCATTATTGCTGAGTATTAGCCGTTAAGTAGCAGATGTCATAGTGGATGTCATAACCTTGGGAATAACATCCATCATGTGCTTGCCAGAATTTTCAATTGGCATCAAAGCAGGTACCCCGCCTGTTTAAATCTGGGTGAGATCTAGGGAAAACAAATTCTGGTACTATGGATAAAGATATAGGTTTCACTAATAGACCTCTAATTCTGGATGGATCTAATTGTGATTATTGGAAACCAAGGATGATTGCATTCTTGAAATCTATAGACAACAAGGTTGGGAGAGCTGTGAATTCAGGGTGGAAACATCCTATGAAGACTGACAAGGAAGGAGTAGATGTGCTAATTCCTGAAGAGGAATGGAACAAAGAGCAAGAGGCCTTAGCTCTTGGGAACTCTAAAGCATTGAATGCTCTCTTCAATGGTATAGACAAAAACATCTTTAGACCGGCGCACCACTGTGAACTAGCAAAGGATGTTTCGGACACTCTCATAACTACTCATGAAGGAACCTCCAATGTCAAAATGCAAGACTTCAAATGCTGACCACCAAATTTGAAGGTCTGAGAATGAAGGAGGATGAGACCATTCATGAGTTCTACATGAATGTTCTTGAATTTGCAAACACCTCAGGAGCTTTGGGAGAAAAGATGACTGAAGAGAAACTTGTTAGAAAGATTCTGAGGTCACTACCTAAAAGGTTTGATATGAAAGTTACAGCCATTGAAGAAGCCCAAGACATATGCCACATGAAAGTGGATGAACTCATTGGTTCCCTTCAAACCTTTGAAATGGGAATGAGTGATCAGGCTGTGGAAAAAAAGAACAAAAGCATAACTCTTGTCTCAAACACTGCTGATTCAGATGGTGAAAAGGAGGAGAATCTGTCTGAAGCAATTGCCTTGCTTGGAAGACAGTTCAATAAACTGGTCAAAAGGATAGATGCTAGGTCTAAACCTTATATCAAAAGCATGCCTTCTGATAAAGATAATTTTGAAGATAAAGTCAGCCAAAGCAGAGGAGTACAATGTCATGAGTGTGAAGGATATGAACATGTTAGGAGGGAATGTCTCACATACCTCAAAAAGAAAGGAAAGGGCTTGACAGTCACCTGGTCTGATGAAGATTCAGACAGTGGATCAGAAGAGGAATCAGCTAAACATGTCACTGCTCTTAACAGTGTGTGCATCTCTGATGATGATTCAAGTGATGAAGAGTTGTATTTTGAGGAGCTTGCAGCTTCATACAAAAAGCTTCACATCAAAAGCACAGAACTGGTTCAGCAAGGAGAGCAACAGAAGAAAATCATCAAGGAGTTAGAAGCTGAAAAGAGAGAGCATCTAGTCACAATTGACACACTCAGAAGTGAAGTAAAAAAGTTGAAAAGTAAGAAGGATCAAATGGCAAAATCCATAAGAATGATCAATTCTGGGACTGACACCCTAGAGGAAATCCTTCAGAATGGACAGACCTCAGGAGATAGATCTGGACTAGGATATGTTGATCCTGTGCGAAAACTCAAGATATTACAACCCGAGGTCCAGAAGCCAAAGAGGATGTCACGACCAATGTCACAACATCCAACCAACAGAAACTGGAATCAAGTCAAGAGTAGATTCCAAGGGTACAGGTGTTACCACTGTGGAAAACTTGGTCATATCAAATCTGTGTGTTTCTGGCTGCATGGATTTCCTAGTCATCCTCATCAAGAATAGAAAGCTCCTAAAGCAAGAGCAAAGAAGGGTTCTCCTAACAGGCAAAGACATTGGGTGGTCAAGAATATGGCCTTAGCAGCTCACACTGATCTAAGGATGCCAACCCAAGAGGACTGGTACTTTGACAGTGGCTGTTTCAGACATATGACTGGAATTGAGGATCTCTTGAAAAAACTCAACCCTCATACATCCAGTCATGTAACCTTTGGTGATGGAGCTAGAGGAAAAATCACAGGTGTTGGAAAAATTGACAGTCTTAAAGCCCCAAAATTGAAGGATGTCTTGCTGGTTAAAGGACTGACAGTTAACCTAATAAGCATAAGTCAGCTATGTGATCAAGGCTTAAAAGTCCATTTTTCAAAGGATAAGTGTGTGGTTGTCAATGAAGAAGGTGAGGAAGAAATGAAGGGATCTAGAGAAATGAACAATTTCTACCTATGGGAGCCCAGAAGTATCCTCAATAACCTAGAGAAAAAGGAAACTAGGGAAAAAATATTGCTGGTGAAGGACAAACAACAGAGAAGATCCGACACACTAGTAAGAAGATCTTCAAAGTATGCCTCAGAAAGAAGGACAGGATACAAGAAACCTCATGGAGGGAAGCAAGCCAAGAAGGGATACCCATACATTAGTCATCAGAGAAAACTAGATAGACTATACTGGAACCTAATGAAGTCCATGGATGCTACCCTGCCTAAAAGAAGCAATGTCACACCGGATGTCATGACATTGTTCTGTGACATCCAGCGCACCATTCAAACAAGTCCTAATGAGTTCAAAGGAGGCATGCTCAGGGGTCACTCGTGTAAATGGAAAGGGATTGGGGAAATACTTGATGAGGATGTAATAAATAGGACTGAAATTGGTGCATGGAGTGTCAAGGCCCATAAAAGTGATTTACAAAAATTGAGGCCTTTAAGTAATGGTGAGTTATAGCAATTAATGGGAATAGGGAATTATAATTTAAAATTCAATCATTTACTGATTGGTCAAAACATTAAGTTCCCTCCTCATTTGCCATATCACCTAGTGAGCCTTTCCATATCAAACTCCTACACCACTTGGTTCACTATCAAACTGTTCATCTTCCCTACAGCCTCCAACAAACGGAAACCCCTGTTCACATGATCAACATCCTGTACAATGTCTCAACATTCACCAAAATCCTCTACCTCCAAGAACATACCCACCAACGAGTCTGAGATAGGAACTGAGTCAACCAACCCTAACTCAGTGCTTGAAATAACACCCCTGCGCATGATGACTCCAGAAGGGGTTCTGGTAAAAAATCCAAGGAGCCAACATGCAAGAAGGTCCAAAGACCTTGTCTCAGGTAAAACTCATACTCCTGCAACTTCTGATGTTAATGATGATGGAGCCAAGAAAACACACAACATCATTGCTGGCATGGTGGCTAGGGCTCTGAACATCCCCATTCCACCCAGCAATGAGGGGTCTGGCCCAACTGTGCATGATCAAAGTGATGATATGCCCAATATTGGAACCTTGAAAGATCGTACATCAAAAGAGAAGAATAAGGGAGTAGTCTCTGATGGTGGAGGTGATGATGTGCAAGGCACCAAGAATGCGGAGTTGGTGGACCTTGATGAATATTCTGATAATGATTTAATAGCAAACATCAATCCTGGCATATCCAAAAGGCTCATGACAAGGAAAGATAAAAAGGTGGCTGAACAAGGTTCCCCCAAGAAAAAGGCAGTTGAACAGGTTGTTGAGCAAGACAACCTCACAAAGAAGAAGATAGCTGAACATGACACTCCCTCAAGGAAGGCTAGAACTAAAAGAAGACCAGTTGCACCTCCCAAAGCTTGGAGCAAAGTAGTCACCAAGAAGAGAAAGGCTGAATCTGGTACTGAATCAGAGACTGAGTCTGATGTTGCTGAAGATGTCACTGACATCCAAAACAAGAAGAAACCCTCCAAGAGCAAACTGGCTGAAAAGGTCCCTGAAGCTCCAATTGACAATATTTCATTTCATTACCCCTCGTGTGCTAATAGGTGGAAGTATTTTGTTCAGAAAAGGCTGGCAGTGGAAAGGGAGCTGGGACAGAATGCTCTTGAGAGTAAAGAAATCATAAAACTCATTAATGATGCAGGATTAATGAAAACAGTTAGTGAATTCTCTTCATGCTATGAGTTACTTGTCAAAGAATTCATAGTTAATCTCTCAGAGGAATGTGCTGACAGGAAATCTAAAGAGTTTGGCAAGGTGCATGTAAGAGGGGAGTGTGTTACTTTTACTCCAACAATAATTAATAAATATCTGGGAAGATCAGATAGAGCTCGTCCTGATGTAAATGTTTCAAAAAACAAAATATGCCAAGTGATAACAGGCAACCAGGTACAAAGATGACCATCCAAAAGAAAGCTAGCTGCCAGCAAATTGAGTGTCAAATATGCTATGTTGCATAAGATTGGAGCAGCAAATTGGGTGCCCACAAACCATAAATCTGCTGTGGCAACTGATCTTGGAAAGATCGTCTATGTTATTGGGACCAAGGCCAAATTTGATTTTGGAACATATGTTTTTGATCAAATTATGAAGCATGCAGGCAACTATAGCATCAAGGGCCCCATTGCATTCCCTTCACTCATATGTGGCATCATTTTGAAACAGTATCCCAACATTCTCAAAAAGAGTGATGTTGCGAGCAAACAAGAAAGCCCCTTGTCATTTCATCCCAAGTTGTTTCTTGGAACTTATGTTCCTGACATTGTTGCAACATCAGCTGAGACATCCCAGTCTACATCAACAAAAACAGAAGTGATTGCCAAGCTAAAGGAAACATGTCAGGAGCTGGATGCGAGGAAAAGAACTGTTGAAGCACTAATCAGGACCCTTGAGCAAAATGACAATGCTAAGTTCACTGATGAGGACAGGAAAAATGATGGTGCAGAAGAGAGTGATAACCAGGAAACTGATTCAAAGAAAGAAAGAGAGAGAGAGAGAGAGAGAGAGAGAGAGAGAGAGAGAGAGAGAGAGAGAGAGAGAGAGAGAGAGAGAGAGAAAAGTGATGAAGATGGATCCCTTGAGGCTGAGGAGACTAGTGATGGAGAATCTCACAAAAATAGGTCCAGTTCTGCATCTGAAGAAGAAGAATGACATGTGCTGGTAAAGTGCTGTGAAGCTCAAGCTTATTGTTGCTGAGCTGGTTTTGTGAACTGGTGTGTTGATGTTTTTTTTTAGTTATTTTGGGCAGACCTATTTGACAGCAAGAATTGCACTGGTTGTGTGAAGCTCTTTATGAGCAGTTAGTTTAACGTGCACTTCAAAATTTGTTATGTTACACTTTTGATCTATGTTAATTCATTAGTTAGATCTGAATTTATGGCTAAAAAAGGGGAGACTAATAGATAACAGCAACAGCAGGTACAATAGGTAATAGAGGACAGCAGGTGGAAGAACAAGGCGAACTAGCTTGAACATATGTGTCTTTGTGCATATGACATGAGACTTGCATGCTTGCAGGTGTAACTACAGGTGCAGTTGATGAAATGTATGATGACAGCTGATAGTGTTGTTAGCAATGATGTGATATGCGTGTATGTTAGAACTAGGAGCTCTGAGTTAACCTTATGTGTGACTTCAGGAAGTCGTCCTGAATGTCAAGACATCTAGAGATAACTGCAGAATGATGAGCAGGTTGTGTACCCAACTGATCTGATCAGTTGAGGGGGAGAACACTAGAGTGTTACTCAAAGAGATATGACATCTGTAGTGATGACTACCAGATGATTAACAGAGTGAGTCATAATAGTGAGAGCTAACTGTGAGGACTCTGAGTGGCTTGAGCTAGGAACTAGCTGCATGACAAGACACATCATAAGTCTTCTGCTGTGTGTAAACTCTGATATGTTAACAGGTTGTTTTAGCCAAAAATTTACCAAAGGGGGAGTTTGTAAGTGCTCTTGATTGGCTTCATTTTATGGCAAAACATTAGAGTGTGCATGTATGTCATACTGGTTGTTAGGACATACTTAATAATGTGTGTACAGGGGAAGTTAACTATAAGTTAACTTTGTTAAGCTGAATGTCATACAAAATGTCATAACACTGAATGTATGACATCCAGCGGGCAAGGTTATTTTTCTGGTATCTATAAATCAGGAAACAGAATAGGAGCTCAAGCTGGATATCAGGAGATCTTCTAGAAGCCCTAGGCGAACTAGAATAACCCTGAATTAAGTGGCAAGTGTGCAAATCATTGAAAATAGGTTTGTTATGAATAAAACCTAATTGATGCACCAAGGCCCAAAAGGACTGACAGCTGCTATAAAGATCAGAAGATGCAATCTTGAATAGCAGCACTTGACAACAGAAGAAGAAAGAGTGCAGATTGTAGAGTCCTTGTAAGTGAAGAAGGCTAGTCTTCACGTGTGAATTCTGTCTAGGAATACTTGTACTCCAAGCAATTGTTTGGTTGATGATTTGCATTGGATAGGTAGATTCTAGGCTGTGTCTCACTCAAAGCTGTGAAGCAAGAGTGTGTGAGTTCCTTGATCAAAGTTGTGAAGCAAGATCAAGGTGAGTATGAAGTGTCTCTTCATATTGTTTTATGTAATTGTTTAATATCACTGTTGTGTGATTGAGGGGGAATGAGTGGGTATACTCAGGTACTAGAGTGTCTCTAGGCTGAAATTGCATTGGGTAGAGATTAAGTGAGGAGTGTAAACTAGAGGTTTAACTCTGAATTGATTCTACTGATAGTGAATTTCCTCCCTGGCTTGGTAGCCCCCAGATGTAAGTGTTGTTGACACTGAACTGGGTAAACAATTGTTGTATTCTTTACTGCTTTTATTATTGCTGAGTATTAGCTGTTAAGTAGCAGATGTCATAGTGGATGTTATAACCTTGGGAATAACATCCATCTTGTGCTTGCCATAATTTTTAATAACTATATAAATGTATGTTCAATGTGTGAATATTTGTTGTTTATCATATGCATAATTGGGTGATAATTGTGCATGCTTAGTTGATGATTTACGAGGCAAATGAATTGGAGTGAGAACTACTGGTATTATGTTAAGTGTGTGATGAATTACATTCGAAATTGGCTTGTAGTATTTACTACGCTATTGTGTGATTGTTTATCGTCAGAGTGAGATTGTATTAATTGTTGTGTTATCTTCATTGCATGTTGATATGCCATGCATCATATGTTATCATTGTTCTAAAAAAACATGTTTGCTAGTTCAGAGTGGAGATTAATGACTTCTCTCAAGCTCGTACTGGGAGCTTAGAACTCACAGTGGGGGCGCGGGGTTCGTAAAGATTGGAACCCAATTCATATGAAGAACCAACTGTTGAGTCGGTACC